>OY728155.1:1246525728-1251525728 GCA_963277665.1 Viscum album
TAATGGATGGTTTTGGGGTGTTATGCATGGTGTTCTACACTGATGGTAAATATATATGTATGATTGATAAACATGTTGTGAGACAGGGACTGATGCTCCAAATACTCATGAGGTGCTAGAAATAGTGTTCTACACCCATCTTGCATGTAAATATTATTTTATTGGACATGGACTGATGCTCCAAATACCCATGGGTTGTGAGACAAGGACTGATGCTCCAAATACTCATGAGGGTTCTAGGCATGATGTTATACATCCATTAATTGACATTGGAATGTGTGTCCAATCAGTCATACATGAAATGAATTAAATGGTCAATGAAAGCTGTTATGACATAATTATTTTTGAATTAAATATGGGAAATGGTTCTGACTCCGGCATGGCCGAGGTAGGTTTTGAGATACGGGTGTCCATGGGAACCCTAGAATTTATGCGGTTAAATAATAATATCAATTAATGTGTTAAAGGGTTTATTTAAGAAATTTATAGTTCCTGTTTAGAAATCTTGTTTTTCGGCTAAGAGACGAAGTAGGTATCTTCGTCAGGTGTCCCTTAGGAACCTGGACGAGTTGTAATTTTTTTATTCAATTCGATTATTATCTCTTTATACATGCATCCTATTATTTAAATTTAACTATCTTGATAGGGATAGACACTGGTGGTGTCGGCCTACTGAGATGTATATCACACACCCTACTTGGGTTTCCATTTCACTGGGGTACCCGAGTAGACCTTTCTTGTTCGCAGGACTACGGACCTTGGACCTTGCTTTTTGTTGTATGCTAGTACCTAGATTCAGGATCAAAGGACTGAGATGGAGCTCAGGATTCTCATGGAGTTTGCCTTGGGGCTTTGAGTCTTTTCTTTGTTTATGTGTTGGAATGTGAAGAATTCTGTTTTGTTTAATACTTTCCATTTTGTATCATTAGCATGTCATGCATTCATCTATTATATGAAATCTTTTTTCTACTGCTTTGTCAATTATGTATTACTGCTTCTGCTATTGATTGTTATTTACTCTGGTATACCATTGTACAACTCTGATAAGAGGGTGTAGTCTCCCCACTATAACCATTTAATACCCTCGCTGCTAGTCAGTAGCCTTTATCGTACGGGGATACATGCTTGAGGTCATGTGGTGACTGGTCTGGCCACCGGTTCAAGGGTGATCTGGGTCAGGACGTTACATAACTTGTTATCATAATATTTTTAGAAATCAATTTATTGAATTGTGTCGAAGTTGACACTATTGATTATTTTCAAAAATAATGTTTTATTAAATTATTTAAAAATAATAAAACATTTTTAAAAAAATATAGAATAATTATTCAATGGTTGAAAATGTTATAAGATATTTATATATGGTCTAATTGACATCAAATAAGTAACTATTTCACCCTTTTAATATTGAAATATTTGTTACCATAGTTAAAAATAAAATAAAATAACTATGTTTTAATTAAAATGATAAGGTTTAAATTGATAAAAAAAACTTTTCTAAAATCTATTGGTTTATGATATTACAACCCTATATCATCACATCTTCTAAATTGGGTCATTTTATATGTTTTTTTATGGAGTTTTATTTTATTATAAATTAATAATTTTAGAGATCCCATAAGTGCCCCTCACCTCAGTTATAAAAGGGAACCTCCTCCCTCACCTCTTCACTTCACTTTGAGCCTTAAAGATATAAAATACCCTATCCTTTTACCTTATCTACTTCCCTAGTTACATTATAGAGGTTATGGTCTTCTTCAAAGACCAACTATAGTGCTCTAAGAGGAGATTTAGATGAAGCACGTTGAAGAAAAGGTAATCTCCTCTACCGATTCATTCAAACTTACTTCTTAAACTAATTCCACTTCATGATTTGGTTCATTATAAATTAATAACTCTAGTATAACTTATATACTAAGATTTTATTATGATTATGAAACAACAATATTCCACTTTCTATCCATCCTATGAAAAATAAAATCACTACATGTGCGTTTGTACGTCTTACCTTCTCCATGCCGTGGTGTAATCTATTTTTCACCACCAACTTACTTGGATAGGTATAATTATGGAAATAATGACTATATGTTATTATTATAACATGATATTTATTCTTAAATATTATACACCATTCACTTCAATACCATTCAATAATTATGAGAATGATATCGTCGCTCGTGCGTACGTAAGGCCTACCATCTCTACGATGTGATTCATTCTATATGATATTCATTGAGGAATGATTATATAAATGTATAAAATGAATAAATATGATATATATAATGTTAATATCATTTTATAATAATATAAAAATGATCTATGAAGGATAAATAGAACTCATTCAACAAAACATGCCTAAGAAAATGAAGCAGTTAATACCCAAATAACAAGTAAGAATGAATTGTTATTAACAAACAGATGATAATATGATCATATATGATATCATAAAAATGAATATTATTCTTAAATAAGTCAATGAAATTATTTAAATTATTATATATGAGTTTTGGATACATACAAAGTAAATTTTACCTAAGGTAAGGGATAATTTCGTAATCTCATTATTATCTGAGATCGTTTATACGTAATTATTTACTAGGGTATATTTATCATCCACATCCATGTTTCCTAAATAGGTATTCCAAAATATTATTTCTATATTTCTACAATTTTTAAAAGTAAATTTTACCCATTGGTGAATTTTTATTAAATGGTATGAAAGGAATCTTTTGTCGTTTTCGGTATGAGGTACTTTTTGATTTTTTGAAAAAATTATGAGAAGGGTGTTCTCTTTTAACTTATATAGAATGAGATTATTTTTATGCTTTTATAACTCATTATTTTCATGAATACTCCTTTACATAATTTCAAGGTTATTTTCAAATAAATCATTTTAATTTAAAATTGTGTGTCATTTTGAAAAAAGAAAATGTTTTTTAAGAAGAAAATATATTTTCCTCAATATTTAATTTAATGTTTTTTATCAAAATTATTTTCCATATAATATGAAATTATTTAAATAGGGTTATGTTTATATACCTATTATTACTATGATTTTACTGTTTTTATGATATAATTATATTTATGAAATCCATTTGTTTTATATGGATTATGATGGAATGATGTTTAAGAAACCCATTTTATTCCATGGGTTATGCGATGATGAATGATTTATGTTTTTGTGGAACACTTAAGAATGATTTCATTATGATATTTTTGGGACCTATATCTCCCTCCAATTCATTAGGTAAATATTTATATCTCATGATATAGACATGGATGGAATGGAAAATGATATCGGTTCAGTAATACAGGACTAAAACAAGGAGTGAACTTAGTTCAGTAATGGACTTTGTCTACTATGATGGTCTTGGAAATGAGACTTGACTAATATGAAATGATTTTATATGATTATGTGTATTCCACAAAACTTTATGTATTAGGTTATGACTTTTTGGATTACATTCATTGATTCTTATAAACTTTTTTGATTTATCCCATGGCATGATATCACAATATTTCATATTCAGGATAATATTTTCATATGTTATTTTGTTTTATGATTATGATATGATTGATATCTCACATTTTTTCCCTTACCAACCATCTGATCTCACCCTTTTATGTGTTTATTTTCCCTGTTTCATGATGAACAATAACAAGTAAGATATGTCAAAAGGGGGTATATTTATGATGAAATAAGTAGGAGACAATGAATATGTCTTATGAACCAATTGTTTATGTTTCCCAGTTTCTAAAGATGTTATACCAATACAATATTTTTAAGGATTTGTTATATTTTTTAATTAATTTTCTTTAACTTTTAATTAATATCAATGTATGTAAATTATGGGTCGTCATATTATTATTAGTATTACGTATGGACACCTGAGTTATGCCTCAGGTCCTGGCTAATACTATGTATCAATATATATGGCTATAAAAGTCACTATTTTTATAATGAATATATATAAACACTCCTATATTTATATTTACAATTATAGTTATCCTAAATTAGGCCAAAGTAGGTAGTGTCTTTTAGGTTTCCATTAGTAACCTGAGCCGACTTGTCTACATCCTTCAGTGTTGTTCATTTTCTTCTTATTTATTATACATACACAATAATATATTTTATATTCACAGACTGGATAGCTTTAGAAATTTCTAGTGGTGGACTACTGAGTATATATCACACCCTGTTTGAGCCTCCATTTCACTGGGGTATCCGAGAAAACCTCATGTCTACATGTTTAGGTTCATAATATTATGTTTTTGTTGTTATTCGTGTACCTTGAGATAAGAGTTATGAGCACAGGACTGAGTCAGAGCACATGATGCTCATGGGGATTACCCTTGGGGATTTTTTCTTTTTTTATGTACTATATATCTATTAAAATTTTATTTCCACCTTTTTAGTTATATAATCACATGGAAATGAACACATTATTATATATTTGGCATTATTTATTTCTTATTTCTTTAGTTATTAATATTCTTCCACCACTATGTTATTTATTTATACTACTTATGATTTTTCTTCCTATTGATTTATACCTAATATACCATTGTGGTACTCTAATTATGTGGGTATAGTCTACCCACTATAATATCCTTATACCCTAATTGATAGTCGGCAACCTCTGGCATACAGGGAGGCACGCTTGAGGCAATGTGACTCACTAGCTTGGGGAACCTTTTTAGTGGCTCTCGAGTCGGGACATTATAAAGTGGTATTAGAGGAATTATTTTTTCCTTTATTTTACTAGTTGGGAATTTGTAGAAATATATTAGGAATGTGTAAACCCTTGGTAAATTTCCATGTTTAGGAGTGATCAACCCATGCACGGGGAAGAGACCATGTGGCTAGGGATGGGAAAGTTTTTCATGTTGTTTGTTGTTATAGTTGATTATGATTTCACCTTGATTGATTAGTTTAATTTTTATTCTAATTGATTAATGAGATTTAAATCATTTACCTTGGCCTGATATGGAAAGGAAGTATCATTACATTCATCATTATTGGCACATAGAGATTCACATTCCATTCCTTGTAATTACATTGATAGATGTACCTTGTGTGATTATTTTTCATGCTTGTTTATATAACTTGATGTGTATTTTATTAGAATGAATTTATTATAAACCTTTATTTCATGGTTTTTTTCTTATGTAGTGTATTATAATGATTATATGCCATCTTGCCTAATTAATTCTCATTCCTTTCCTATAAACAGTGTTGCTGTCATTTTCTGTGTAAATATTTGTACACCCTTTATTACTTGTGATAACATTTTTAGTTATGAACTTGATATACAATTTGTTATTAAGGTGTTTGAATCAATCTAAATTTCATTTTTTTCTTATATAATAATGGTGGTACCTTAACTAGCCAATCATGACAAGTTTGAGCCATGAACCATTGGTTTCATGGGATGAATCATACGGGTTTCGATTATATGGGATCCAATTTGCAATCTATAAATTGTATGAGTGCTTTATAAATTGTAAAATAGAGACCCATATAATAAAACCACAATCTATGAGCTTAATATTCTTTGATACCATTTTTTATGTTTAAAATCTATTAAAATTTAATTTTAAACGAATTGGTTTCCAATGTAAAGGCTTGTAACTCTATTACTTGTGCATGATGAATTGTATGAATAAATCCCAAAATGCATAACTGAACCCAAGTAGGTGAGTTAGGGAATGTTTCTTTTGAGAAAAACTATTAAGGTTATTTTGGAACTTTAATAATTAAATCAACTTCTATAGATTATGGACCTAGGTTGGATATTCGAAGACCCTCATAGGTCACCTTTATTTTGTTCTTCCTTAGTACCTAAACCCATGGGGGTATGTTATGTTATATTGGGATAGTTATTTAAATTTTTTCACCCACCTATATGGGTTCACATATATATGTATGGTTTTATATTACTTAACTCATACCCTTTAAATATAAATAACCTATTATATTCTTTTAATCTATACTTATATGAGGTGCTAGATAATTAAAATTCCAATTACAACCCAAAGAGTGTTTTTTGTCTATAGATTGGAATTGAAATTTTATTTATGTAAGACAATTGTGAAAGATTATTAATAGATAAATTATGTTTAAAATTAATTTTATAACATAAATTTCCTAAATATGATAGGATGTTATCTAAATAAATAAAACTGGAAAGGGAGTTTTATGAAACTTTCCTGTGTACCTTACAACATTATGTAAATAATTATGATAAGTACAATTTTACTTATAACCTCTAATTGATGTTTAAAATGAGATTTAAATTGTTTAATGATCAAATTTAAATAAATTGATTGCATAAAATAAAACCTTAAATCATTTTTTTAGTTTAAACCCGGTTTTAAGGATGGTCTAATTGTTTCTCTGAGTTTGACTTAGAATGGGAACATGAGCATAGCCTGTACGATTGTTCTAACTTAAGTGATAGGTGTTGGGGATTGGTGTATCATCTTGGTATGACCTAAGTACAAGGAGTATGTTTTTGGATTTTGTAATGGGATAGCTCGATATAGGTAGCTCTCTTAGAAATTAGAGCTTCATTGAATTCTTTTGATGAGCATTTTTTGATGAGGGGTGTTGTTCGGGTGTGGTTGTCCCTAGTAGGACTCTTAGATTCAAAAGAGACACCTGGGATAGATAAGGGTAATTCGGTAGTTTGAATATTGTTATTTTCATGAGAATCATGGAATTCTTGGGTTTAGTGGGTTAGATATAATGCCCTGAGCCCGCTCTTCTGGACTCGATGCTTGATGAATGTTTTTTAATTTTTTTTATAAAATTAACTGAACAATTACACGACACTTTAATCAAATGAGGACCTTTTACCAGTCTAGGTTTTGGAGAATTAGACAAAAACTTGCATTTATCATAGTTGAAAAAAATTAAAACAACTGTCAACAACGCTTCCGTGCATGCTAAAACCAAAATCGACGACATCTATAAATAATCTCCTAAGATACCTGTGAAAAATAATTTAAAAAAAGGGGTGAGCATTCAATTTCCTAGTAATGAGTTTTTAAAATGTTTGATAAATTTTATTAAAAATATATCTTTGATAATACATTTGAAAAATTAAATTAGAAATACATTTGTAAAATAACCTTTCCAAAATACTATAATGCTTTGAAAATTAATTATATTTCAATAATGCTTTTAAAATAATCCAGTGATTCAGTTGAAAATATTAATCAAGCCTTTAAAAAAACAACTAAGGTCACACATAACTTTGAAGGGTATCTTGGGCCTACCCACTTGAGGGATGGATTCACTATCAAATTCCCTATCGTATTTAGAAAGTTTGAGTGTCAGTTTTTATAAAACTTTTTTGTATTGGATTGCTTTATATACATATAATTTTCACTGGTGTTTTAGTTTTGAAAATGTATTTATAATAATTCTTAGAACAAATAATTACTAATGATTACTAAAAATTATATATTTGACTTGGTACAATCAAATCTCATGATATATGACATTGCATAATCACACGAAAGATTAATCAACATCCATTCACTTATAATTTCATCCATATTGCCATAAAAATCTATTTTTGTAAAGTTTATTTAATTATCAAGTATACATGTATATACCTATATATATATATGTGTGTGTGTGTGCATGTATGGAATTTTAATGATATATGACCATAATCGTGATATGAGTATGACATGCATGTAGATTTGTCATTTAAACTCACAAAATTCAATAAATAATCAATTGATATATATATATATATATATTTAATAAATATATAATCCAAAAATAATAATTATTATATTTCATATGAAAAATAATCTCTATCCTTGTAAAATAAGTTTGAGACATAAAATCATAATTTTTTATTAAATAATATCTCACTAAATTTAGAAAATAAATCATTTAAATTATAAAATGACATAATTTAACATGGTCATTCAAATACATGTTGATAATAATAAATTAATTTCAATATAATTGATTATTGCAAATCAGAAAAATAGATGGCATGAAACATAGAAATACCTAATAATCATATAATTAAATATATATATATATATATATATCTTTCAGAAAATAAATATCATAATTTTGAAATAAAGAAAAAAACTATTCCATAAAAAAATAAAATGGAATTGAAATTATAAATAAAGAATCCAAGAATATATAATCTCTTACTAAAACAAAATTAATAAATTTCCATCAATAATGAATAAACATCATACCAAACTTACATCGAAATATTTGTAGTATAAATCATCTTACTACAATTTATCAAAGTTTTGAAAACATGTTGATTTTATTTGGAAGAAACCCATAAGTAAACTTTAAAGAAACAAATATTTTGAAGCAATAAAAATTAAAATCCATTACAAAAATAGAATAGAATATCATAGTGAGTATTTGAAAATAAAAATTCCCTTACCAAAAACATGATCAGAGGTCACCTTAATATTCCTTCTTGGAAGAACCTAAATATGGCTTCTCATAATTGTCCTAACCTCCCCATAGATATTCCTATTTATAACCAAATTCTATTATGTAATATTAAAAGGAGTATTTTTATATTATTCTACAATTTGGGATCAATTTTGTCAGTTCATGTTTGAAAATTGTGGCGTATGATTAATGTTGTAGATGTACAGCAATGCATAATATAAAATTAATAGTCACTACATCACCATCAACATAACAAAGAAAATATAAAAACAATTATATTTCATCCAATTTTGTTGTTCTGAAGTAATGCTTGCTAAGAAAGCTGGAATTGTATATATATTTTACAACCAAACTGAATCCAAACAATCATTCACCTTAATAATTCGAACCAAAATCATTAAATGATTGATTCAAATCTGGGCCAAAAATCAAATGATACAATGAATTAACCATAAAAAAATATACATACGATAGTAGAAGTTATACAAGGGATAAAAAATAGGATAATAGGATAATTAGTGGAATCAAAACACTGATAATAGATAATATTTTGAAGATGAAAAACTACGAATAAGACAAATTGGTAAGTTAATTCATTTAAAATGATGCAGGATAGAAGAATCAGACACTTACCTATGAAATCTGATAAACTCAAACTAGAAGTTTGGAGCCCTAACCGCATCCACACCTCATGCCCAAAATCTTCAACTATAACTGGAACCGAAGTCGACTTGAATCCAAGCCCTCAGTTGAACTTAGATCCAAAATCACACAGCCTCGCCAGTCCCTACCTTGGACTGAAACTGATCTCCAACAAAAAAAACCATCGTGACTTTCTAGACTCGATATGAACCCTCACCAGATCCTTGATTACTACCTCGGTCTGGTTCGATTCAACACTGGAATTTTTACTCCCAAAGATGAAACATGCTTGACCTCCTCGGCTCCTGGTCCTACTCTCCTTCCCAACTCATGACCTATGTTCTCTCCCAAAACCTCACTCAAAGAAAACCCTCATGGCACCTTTCATCCTCACGAAACCGAATTGAAAATAGTTTTTCATTTTTTAAATTTCATTATCTCATTTTCATTTTTTTAATAACTATTATTATTTGTATTTTTATATATTTTATTTTTCAATTAATCTATATATATATATAATAATACATTTTTATATGTTCAAATAATAATAATGATAATGATACTTTTTCTTAATTATTAAATTGTAATTTTTATAATTTTCATATTATATTTTTTTTGTGAGTATGAAATCATTATTTATTTATTTATCTTTTTTAAATATTATAAAATAAATCTTTATAATGTTATAAATTATAATAGTTTTATTAATATATTATTATTAATAGAACCTTTACTTATTTTTACTATTGTCATTATTTTTTTTGAATATCCCATTTTTTTACAATAATAATTTCAAATATATATATATATATATCTGTGTGTGTGTGTGTGTGTGTTAATTTAAAGTATTAGATAATTAAGAAATAAAAATAATTTATTTCATGAAATGTATAGTAATATTTTGTGTTTTGAATCAAAACATATTTTGATTAGATACAATATCTATAATGGTTTTTTATTAAATCTTTTATTAATTAGATTTAATTTATAAACAAATTATTAAATAAATACTTAATTACTATTTAAATTTTCTTGGGGTGTTACATTCTCCCCCCCCCCCTTAAATTAATTGCGCCCTCACAATTATTTCATCGGACTTAAGAAAATTCTGAATTTTCATCTTCAGAATTAATAAATTTCTAAGGGGACTTAACTGTTTAATGAAAACTCTATCGCGTAGATTTTATTTTCCTCAAAAGACAACATCTAATCTCCAAATTTTTCTAGACCATTCCTTTGATACAAATTATAATGCCCCGAGCCCGCTCTTCTGGACTCGATGCTTGAAGAATGCTGTGTAATTTTTTTTATAAAATTAACTAAACAATTACACGACACTTTAATCAAATGAGGACCTTTTACCAGTCTAGGTTTTAGAGAATTAGACAAAACCTTACATTTATCAGATTTGAAAAAAAAATTAAAATACCTATCCACTACACTTCCGTGCGTGCTAAAACCAAAAGCGACAACATCTATAAATAATCTCCTAAGATACTTGTGAAAAAACATTTAAAAAAGGGGTGAGCATTCAATTTCCCAATAAGTAGTTTTGAAAACCTTTGATAAATTTTATTAAAAATATCTATTTGATAATACATTTGAAAATTTTAATTCGAAATACATTTGTAAAACAACATTTACAAAATAATATAATGCTTTGAAAATTAATTATATTTCAATAACCCTTTTAAAATAATCTAGTGATTCATTTGAAAATATGAATCAAGCCTTTAAAACAAAACAACTAAGACCACTCATAACTTTTAAGGCTATCTTGGGCCTACCAACTTGAGGGATGGATTCACTGTCCAATTCCCTATTGTATTTACAAAGTTTGAGTACCAGTTTTTATAAAAAAAATTGTATTGGATTACCTTATATACATAAAATTTTCACTGGTGTTTTAGTTTTGAAAATGTATTTATAATCATGCTTGGAAAAAATAAATACTAATCATTACTGAAAATTATATATTCAACTTGGTATGATCAACTCATGATATATGATGTTGCATAATCACACGAAAGATTAATCGACATCCAAGCACTTATAATTTCATCCATATTGCCATAAAAATCCATTTTTGTAAAGTTTATTTAATTATTAAGTATACATGTATGTATGTATATATATATCAGTGTGTGTGTGTGTGTGTCTCTAGAATCTTATCGATATATGGCCATAATCGTGATATGAGTATGGAATGCATGTAGATCCGTCATTTAAACTCATAAAATTCCATAAATAATCAATTTCTATATATATATATATATATATTTAATAAATATATAATCAAAAAATAGTAATAATTATATTTCATATGAAAAATAATCTTGATCCTTGCAAAATAAGTTTGATACATAAAATCATAATTTTGGATTAAAGAATATCTCACTAAATTTGGAAAATAAATCATTTAAATTATAAAATGACATAATTTAACATGGTCAATCAAATACATGTTGAAAATAAGAAATTAATTTCAATATAATTGATTGTTTCAAATCAGAAAAATAGATGGCATGAAACATAGAAATCCCTAATAATCATGGAATTAAATAAATATATAGATATATATAAATATATCTCTTTCAGAAAATAAATATCATAATTTTGAAATAAAGAAACAAACTATTCCTTAGAAAAATAAAATTGAATTGAAATTATAAATAAAGCATCCAAGAATATATAATCCCTTACTAAAACAAAATTAATCAATTTCCATCAAGAATGAATAAACATCATACCAAACTTACATCGAAATATTTTTAGTATAAATCACATTACTAAAATTTATCAATGTTTTGAAAACATGTTGATTTTATTTGGAAGAAACCCATAAGTAAACTTGAAAGAAACAAATATTTTGACATAATAGAAATTAAAATCCCTTAAAAAAATAAAATAAAATAGAAGAGTGAGTATTTGAAAATAAAAATTCCCTTACCAAAAACATGAGCAGAGGTCACCTTAATATTCCTTCTTAGAAGAACCCAAATATGGATTCTCATAATTGTCCTAAACTCCCCATAGAGATTCCTATTTATAACCAAATTCTATTATGTAATATTAAAAGGAGCAGTTTTATATTATTACACAATTTGGGATCAATTTTGTTGGTTTGTTTTTGACAATTGCGGATTATGATTAATGTGTAGATGTACAACAATACATAATATAAGCTTAATACTCACTGCATCACCATCAACATAACAAAGAAAATATAAAAAGAATTCTATTTCATCCAATTTTGTGGTTCTTAAGTAATACTTGTTGACCAAGCTAGAATTGTATATATATTTTATAACCAAACAAAACCCAAATAATCATTCACATTAATACTTTGAACCAAAATCATTAAATGATTGCTTCAAATCCGAACCAAAAATCAACTGATACAATTAATTAACCATAAAAAAATACGCATAAGACAGTAGAATTTATACAAGGGATAAAAAAATAAGATAATAGAACAATCTGCGGAATAAAAACATTTATAATAGATAATATTTTGAAGAAGAAAAACTAGGAATAAGACAAACTGGCAAGTTAATTAATTGAAAACGATGCAGGATTGAAGAATCATACACTTACCTATGAAATCTGATAAACTCAAACTATAATTTTAGAGCCCTAACTACATCCACGCCTCTTGCTCGAAATCTTCAACTACAACTGGAACCGAAGTTGACTTCGATCCAAGCCCTCAATTGAACTTAGATCCAAAATCACACAGACTCTCCAGTCCCTACCTCGGACTGAAACCGATCTCCGATAAAAACAAACCATTGCGACTTGCTGGACCCAATGTGAACCCTCACTGGATCCTTGATTACTACCTCAGTCTAGTTCGATTCAACACCATCATTTTTACTCCCAATGACTAAACATGCTCGACCTCCTTGGCTCCTGGTCCTGCTCCCCTTCCCAACTAATGACCTATGCTCTCTCCCAAAACCTCACTCAAACAAAACCCTTGCGGTTCCTTTCATCCTCACAAAACCGAACTGAACACAGTTTTCATTTTTTTTAATTTCATTATCTCGTTTTCATTTTTTTAATCACTATTCTTATTTGTTTTTTTATATACTTTATTTTCCAATTAATCTATATATATATATATTAATATATATATATATATAATAATACATTTTTATATGTTGAAATAATAATAATGATAATGATACATTTTCTTAATAATTAAATTGTAATTTTTATAATTTTCATATTATATTTTTTTTAGTATGAAATCATTATTAATTTATTTATCCTTTTTAAATATTATAAAAACAATATTTATAATGTTATAAATTATAATAGTTTTATTAATATATTATTATTAATAGCACCTTTACTTATTTTTACTATTGTCATTATTATTTTTGAATATCCCCTTTTTTACAATAATAATTTCAAATATATATATATATATATTCATTTAAATTATTAGATAATTAAGATATAAAATAATTTATTTCGTGAAATGTAAATTAATATTTTGTGTTTTGAATCAAAACTTATTTTGATTAGAACCAATATCTATAATGGTTTTTTTATTAAATCTTTTATTAATTAGATTTCATTTATAAACAAATTATTAAATAAATACTTAATTACTATTTAAATTATCTTAGGGTGTTACATTAGACATTCTTAGGGAATGGTCGACCACTTAATAGGTCATGTGAACCTTATTTATCTTTAGTATTGGACAACTCAGTGAATCGTCAGTTGGAGTAACAATCTTATGGGATAATGTGACTCTAAATAAAACCTTTTTCTATAATTTATCAGATACTAAAATGAATACGAATAATACACTTATGAATAATATCAGGGATGTGAAATTTTTTTAGAAAAATCTTGGGGTAGTGTGCGTTGAAATAGATGATACCCTTTAAGTTGGTAAAATGATATGATGAATCATATGAGTTCGGTGATAATCATTTAAATATTGAGAAATTATTCTATGTTCAGAGGTCATCTCTGGGGTTGAGTTACTTGGGTGTTGGAGAAAATCATACTTTCCACAATACTGAATATTAAGGTTTAAAAGGATCAAGTGTTTTGACGTGTTGGTCAGGTTGGTTTTGGATTTTATGCATGATTTCATGGCACGCATGGATGTAACTCTCAGGATGTTTCATGAAAATTTATGAAGGTAAATATGAACTAGTGAAATTTTAAGTGGCCAGTTTCCTTCTATATTCATGTTATTGCTTTCTAAAATCATGTTATCCATGTCCAGGACCTGCGGTAAGTACTCTATGGAGTGTGTTCTAATGAATGATTTATGTTTCAGTAAACAATGACTTGGACACTCCTAAGGTGGGAAGTATCATGTCAATCAAGGTAATACGTTTCCTTCTAAGTAGAAAGAACACAACCAAGGAAGACCATTTGGAAATGGTCAGTGTATCTTTTTAATTCCATGTATTTGGAGAGTTTGGAAAACATGTTAGTGCTTGCAAGATAACACGATGATGAAATGGAATGATAAGTAAGAAACTTTTGAGGAAACCATTAGTTTAGTTGGACCTTGTTGGGTTATGTTTGAGAATTCAAAAAATAAATCAGTAGTGAAGACATTATGGTTGGGTAGAGATGACATGTCAGAAGGTGAATCCAAGATTCTTCAAAACAATTTGACCAAAGATGGTTCATCTATTCTTCTCATGATAAGATGGGTATGGTTGTTTTGAAACCTTACTGAGCACTTAATCTATTATGATGGGATTGTATCAATTCTTCTTTGTGATTCTTAATATCCTCTTAGTGTAATCCTATTTTATATATGATCATGTATCTTATCTTCACATTATCTAGGATACTCTAAGAGAGAATCCATTTTACACTGAGCTAAATATAGAGCTTAAATGCCATTGGGATAGATAAACAAAATCCATGGGAGTTATGAATCTACATCATGGTTGTCTATAGAGGTGTTTATTCCTTGAGTGATACATTTATTACCATATATTAATCCCTTGTATGTACTCATATACACTGGACAAATCTTTGAATTGATGTCCATTAGGCTCAGTTTTCATTTTGATGCGTGGATGTTTTAGTTGTGTACCGACATCTCACTTGTAAAAACCATAGTATGAAATGTATTGTATGAGATCCTTGGACTCCAGTTGATGACTTTGAGGTTACCCCATACTTTATTTAGGCTCATATATGATGTTTGAAAGGGTAACAATTCATGTGTGTTGGATCGGGTTTACATCCACGTTCATGCTGGGACATGACAATTTAATGGATGTTTTGGATAGAGCTATCACTAGAAGTTGGTTACAGAATTTAGTGATCATGGATGGAGGAAATATCAAGGTAACTTCATTTAAATGGATAAATTTTATCTTTTGAAATGCATTGGCTATATATTCTAAGTGTTTTTTATTTTAGCCAACTAGAGGCATTTCAAATTGATGTCTCTCTCTTACTATTTTATTGCTTGCGGTTAGTGAAGAACCACATCAGGCACATAATCAAGATGCGATGAGTGAAGTACACAGGTTAGCCAATAATTTTAGAGAAAATTTTTCCTGACCAGGATAACTATGGTTGATTGGTAATCCCTGGTTTTTTAATCCAAGGATCATTCCAAGGGTTTCATTAGAACGCTAGTGGCCCATTGAAATAGAAAATTTCTACAGTGGAGATATCATGACTCAAAATTGGCCTTTAAATGCTAGAACCAATGGTGGGAAGCACCATATGAAGGGATATTAAAGATATGATGACATGATCATGTATCTATTTTAACAGGATCGGGTAACCGCCATATCGATATTTTAGTTTGGATTACAAGGGTTGGCTCAAGTTTTAACGGCTTATGTGCTGTGTGCATAAAGTGATGCTTGGAGGTGTGTTGAGCATTTGGAAATGAAACATTCCTATTTAAGTAAAAAATATTTAACTGATTAGGTCGGGTGTTGTTTTTGGTGTCTCCCAAAGGATTATCTAGGATAATAAGTTCTAAGGTGGGTAGATTTTAGAGTCCCATGTTTTAGACAGGGTTGAAATTCCAAGATATATCGAGCTTTATAGTTTAATGGACATACCAAATTTTAAATCAATATTTAGAATGATATTTTTGGAGTTTTAAAACTTATATGTTTTTTTATATCTCTTTAAATTATTGATAGTTTTCTCGGGTGTCCCATTGAGTTTCGGGAGTTCCAGGAACTAGAAACTCATGTTCAAGAGGAACTGGTAAGGGAGTACATTTTTTTCTAAAATTGTGTGGCCCACGATGTGAAACCTTATAAATGATCCAGTGGATCTAGAGGTCTCACAAGTTTAACCATGTGATATTATCCACATTAGATGCCATCATTTCATTATTTTTAATAGAGTAAAAAACACATGGTTTTCACATGGTTTCTTAAACCATTCCCATGAACCGTTTGATCCCCCTTCTTAGGTAGTATCACATGCATGGTTGGAACATGGTTTGGTCAACCATGTAGCTAAATAATGCATCTCATTTAAAAAGTGTTTAAATCCCTATTTCCCCTACCTTATTTTATACTTCCTCCCTTATTTATTCTCCACCACACACACACATTTCCCCTCTCCCACTTGTCTTCCTCCTTCCTCCAAGTTAGGAATGATGATATATCCTCCTTACAGAATATATTTTGATTGCCTTCTATCATAATGGATGTCCATTAATGACTATACAACTTCTCTTCCTTCCTTTCATGTATTCCCTCACCATTCTAGATTCTATCTTGGTGTAATCTAATTCACCCAATTTTCAGGCCATTACTCCATTTATTTGATTTCTCTTGAACCGACTCAATTCAAGCCTTGATAATGGACAAGTATAGCTTCATTTTTATATAGTAGGTGGTTGAGATATTCTTTCCTAAAGTCTTACTCATTTAAAAATTACACCATTGTGCCACATGACATATTCTCCATGTGTTGACTTTAAAATGCTGAATTAGTCATATAGGACTTAGTGCCTTAAATTATATTGTCATTATGCTTGAATTAAACCATTGTATGAAGTTCACATTAACCTAAAGCACCCCCTTATGGTGATTTTTATATATTCCTTGACCCTTATGCTTGTTTACTTAATTGAACCACCATTATTAGGTGTTGTTTCAAATGTTTATAATCATAACTTCTTGTCCTTTAGTATATCATATATTGTGGTGTGTGAGTTTCCCTCATGTGAGGGATGACAACTTTAACTTAATGAATTGGAATGACGGATTCACCTATTTATAATAAAACCAACTTTTAGGTGTGTTTTCTTCCTTAGTAAACAAGGTGATTGAATGGAATATTGAAATAATAAAAGTGCATAGAATTTTTAAATTATAATTGAATTGATAAATGTAGATGACCTTATTAATTATCTCATATTGGAATGTTATATGACACAATTATGTACATGGACATACTTATTTATACCTGGTTATGAAAAGGAATGTTTATGAACATAGAATTCTATTTATTTATAATTAAATGGTACTAATGGATTGGATGAATATATAACCTTTAAATAAACTTCAAGTGAAATATACTAAAAAGGATCCACTAAACTTGAGTGATGTCAGTTTCCTCTTTATGGAACATCATGATAAGGGGTCATAGGGAAAGTGGATTAAATTATATTTCTTTATGACTAAAGGACCTCAAGTAGGTTCATTGTCCATGGAGTGTCAAACCATCTTGGTCAAGGATGTTGGCATGGAATCCACATCACTTGGGTTGTTGGGCATGACGTTCCATGACCCCTTGATTATGAGGTTGGGAATGAAACACCTCATTATTTATTCATGATTCCCAACATGGTGTACTATATTGATTATGATTTATGGGAATTACCATTATTCTTGTGTTACACATGATCCTTGGGCATGATGAACCTTACTTATGTTTATGAGATTATTATTATTATTGTATGTAGTATTACACATGGATTTCTGAGTTATGCCTTGGGCCCTGGTTAATACTATATATCTATATATATATATATCTATAAACATAACTACTTTTATATTTCATATATATATACATCTCTACACACACACACACACATATATATATATTTACACTTTGAGGTATCCTGTATTAGGCTGAAGTAGGTAGCATCATTCAGGTGTCCCTTAGAAACCTAAGGTGACCTATTTATAGATTTCAGTATTGTTCATTTTTTATTATTTATTATACCTACACATTGTTGTATTTAATATTCGTATATTGGGTAGATTTAGACACCATTGGTGGTGGCCTACTAATTATATCTCACACCATATTTGAAATGCCATTTCACTAGGGTACTCGAACAGACCTCATGTTTGTAGGTTTAGGTTCATTGGATTTTTCTTGTGCTGTAATGCTTGTACCTAGAGATAGGATTTAGGAGCACTGGATTGAGCTAGAACTCGGGATTCTTGTGGGGATTACCCTTGGGGATTTTTTTCTTTTGATTATGTAATGTATATGTATTTATGTTGTATGTTTAATATTTTAATTATAGTCTCACATGGACATGAATTCATTATTTTATATTTGGCATTGACCATTTCTTATTTCTTCAGTTATTATTATTCTTCCACATCTCTGTTCAATATTTATATTACTTCCACTATTTTCTGTTAATTTATAACTAATATACCACTATGATACTCTGATTATGAGGGTATATTCTCCCCAATGTACCATACTTATAACCACACTTCTAGCTGGTAGCCTCTGGTGTACATGGAGGCAGACTTGAGGCTATGTGACCAATTGGATCAGGGAACGGTTTTAGTGGCTCTTGGGTTGGGACATTACCTAGGGTATCCAAGAATGGTTTGTGATAAAATGGTATCAAATCCTATATTTTAAAGTGGGATTAGGTTTCATAATTCCATTTTTACATGGGAATTTATGGTAGACTAGAAATAGGACCATCATAACTTGGGGTGTATGTTCGAAGAATTATTTGACCAAAAATTTCAGTATTGTACCTTGGGTTACCATTGTATATCAGGTTTTGAGTCATGTATTTTGATATTTTATCATTTATTTCTTATTTATATTGATATATATTGATATTATTTTTATTTAAGACCTATTGTTGAATTTTATAATCTATTAGGGTGAAAAGGGAGGAATAACTAGAGGTTCACAGTTATCTCACATGGTCTAGAAAACTATATAGATACCATGTGACTAAATCTATTTAATTTCAGGTGGAAGTTTTCATGGATGGAAAATGGTCCAATAAACCATGTGTCCAAACCATGCACAACTACTTTACCCTTTTTTAAATTATTGTGTTGAGATCCCATTTAGCCAAAAAAAAATTGGGTAGTGCGTGGATATTATTTAGGGTGATTTATAGAGTATTTTCATAGTATATTGATGTTATTTGGATTTATTTTGATGAGATTTTATTATTAATGCTTAGTTTTAAAATTTAAAATTTTAATGTTTTTGTTTTGAAATTTATTAATTGAATTTATATAATAGTTTAAAGATAAACATGGTTTTTAATATTTTTAACAAGATGATTTTAATGTTGAATTTTTTTAATAAATGTGTTATGACCTTAAAACTAGTGCATGCTATTTGAAAATATTATAATGGAGTTTTATGTGAGAAGTGGATTGTTTTATGGTTTTATAATTAAATAGTGGATTTAATAATCAAATTTGGGTTTTGGAAATGAGATCAAGGGTTTATTTGAATAAAATGAAATTATTTATCAGATATAGAGGATTGAAAAATTATAATTTCTAGTATATAAATGTTTTCAAAGTGGTGTAGGTGGATTATTTAACATATAAGAATAGGTTTATTGGTCTTATTTGATGCTTTATTTTTTGGTTTTAAAACATTTGTACTTTTAAGGGTTTTCTTGATTTTGTTTTGTGTTTATATTCTATTTTAGAGCACACCCCCACCAAGTCTTGATGGATTCTCAAGGGTAAGATATGAGTGGTTTTACATAAGCACATACTTTAGTTTATCAACATATAGATCACCTTTTAGTGTATCAAAAGTCAAATTTGCCTCTCTTTTATGGTTAAGTGGGTCCTTGTGAAGGGGAAAAATATTTGTTGAGTATTGAAAGGATATTTTTTCTTCTTGAGATCTTTGAGTTTCTCAAGATCAAGTTCACTACCTCTATGATTTCAGGTATGAGTTAGAATTAGTGTAATTCCATTAATTAGGATATTCTATGAGGGGGCCATTAATGGGAGAGTTTTAAGTCTTGGTTCTTAAAACAGTACTTCACTAAGGCTATGAAGGTGGTTAAGGTGGTAGAATTGTACATCCTTTGACATGGTGATCGATTGGAGTTGGATTATATTCTTAATTTCATTGGACTAGTTATTTATCTTATAGAGTTTCCATTAGATGATTACTTGAAGGTTGGATATTTTGAGAAGGGTCGCATTCCCGACCTCTGGATGATGGTATCAGAATTTGGTTCAATTTCAAATATAGAAGTGGTAAGGTAGGTTGTTTGGGTTGAGGTATCTTTAGTAGGAGTGAATGTGGTGAATGTTACTTCCTCTATACTTGGAAGTGGAGAAGGTAATTACAATGAAGTAAATAGAATGTGGTATAAGTTTTAGAAAACATATGGTGGTATCAAGAGTCCTTTATATAGCTCTTCATCATCATCAATTGAGGATAGGACACCAGTGTGTCATTTATATAGTGAGTTGGGTTATAAAAAGTCCTTATTTAAAAAATTTATGAAGACATGTCATGGTTTTGGCTACCTAGGTGTCATGGTTTTGTAAAGTATTTTTATGTAAGGATTGTGGATCCAGATCTACCCTATTGGAGGATTCATAGTTCTAACCCATATGACCTGATATTTATTATGTGGATGCTTGATATATCCTTTATTATTCCTTTTTTTATCATATTCAATTTGTATCGGATATTATTTATTTTATTTTATACTAATTATAGGTCTTTGGTATTTTTAGAAAACATTTTACCTCATTGGGTTGGTTCCCTCTTGTGGAAATTCTAAATCATTAGTGGTTATGTTTGGGATTTGTTTGTGTTATTATTAATCCTTTATCTTTGTGTGTTAGGTACTTAGTTATGGTTGATTTTCCATAGAGTATAACTATTCTAGAGGGTTTATAATATGGTTTGGAGACTACCATAGACATTATGGATTTGAATTTCTTGGTTACGCGTACGTGTATATAGAACACATACGCGTTTATAGAATGCGTACGCATATATAGAACATGTACGCGTATATAGAATGTGTATGCCTATAAGTGGAACACGTACGCATCTATAGAATGCATACACCTGTAAGTGGAACACGTACGCATCTATAGAATGTGTACGACTGTCATGCTACATGCACCTGAAGTGTCATGGTGCAGAAATCTATTTTGGTCAAGAATTATTTTATTTCTAGTTGTGTAATTCTAGGTTATTTGGGAGATTAATTGAGTTTTGAAAATGAACATGGATTATTTCAGTCAACACCTTAGACATTATCTTAGTGGTGGCCATGGTGTTTCTTGGTTTTGAGACTTGTATTGTCTTTGATGGGGTTAAATCTCATCCTTTATATTAATATATTTAATTCACTAATGATTTTTAGGAGAATAAAGCCTTATGGTAGGAAGAATTAGCAAGCCTCAAAACTTTTCCCTTATTATTTTATTTTTTAATATTTTTTGGTAATTTTCTTATGTTTTAGGTCAAATCCATTCAAAATTTTGAATTTTTGGAGTTTCAGTGCAGGGAAAATAGTTGGTTTAGGGTTAATACTAACCATAAAGAAACTATATAAAGGACTATCAGTTTTTAGAAAATTCATTTTACATGGTTGGTAAATAGTTTACCTCCCCTTCATCTAAACCACTAAGGTATCGATGTGTGTCTAGTGAGGGGATAAACATTGGCACACAATTTGGTAAACTCTATGGTCAAACCTTACAACCTATCCATGATTTTAAAATATTATAATTTACTATTCTTACCTAGAATGAATTTAACATTTAACCCATCCACCCCCTTTAATTTGAATCTCATGAACCATGCACACATCCTCCCTCAATTATCCTCCCCTCCATGGTGGTTACATGGGTTTTCTTTATGATTTGAAGTCGGTTCATCATGTTAGGGCATCATTTACCATATTACTTCCTTTTTCTCTTATTTCCTTTTGTTTTCCACTTTTTGAATTATTGTGTATTTATTTTTCTAAACCCTGGGATGAGGTTTTGACCTTGTTCCTTGTGATTTTCATGCTTAGGGTGTGCATATATTTTTTTGGGAAGATTCATCCTATATTCCATGTAATGGACCATTCAAATTCGATTTGATGTAGGTTTCCCATTATATTAACCATTAAATTATATAATTGTGAATGATTTACTATTTAATTTTTTTGGATATAAAATGATTTTATAAATTTTTTTTTTCGGATTATTTGGAAATAAAACTATGTTTTTACTTGATTTTAAATAGATTCTAGGGGTTTTCCTATTTAAACATATAGTGTAAATCTTTTTTACTTGACCCCACACAAAAAATTGCTTAATAAAGTGCCTAGATGGATTTCATAATATGATTTTTAAAGTACTAAAAGGTGTCTTAGTATTCAAAATGATTTTTGAATGATCATTTGAATTTGAAAGTTGTGTTTGGACCTTTTAAAAAGTGGTGTTCTAACTACTGGAATGTTTTAAATAATTTTTAATAATGCGTATTTGGTTTTAAAAGTTGTTTATAAAATTCTGAAGTTTTAAAGAATGATTGTGAGACATGGTTGGTAGATTCTATGGATGATTTTCCTAATGAAAACAAACTATTAGGATGTTCCCCTTTCCTTGTTTTTTTAAGGAATGAAATTATCCTTGGTATATGACTTCATTTTTATATATTCAATATTGATAAATGAAGATATATTTCCCATGAAGGATGCTTGAGGGTAAGGATTTATTTCTAATTATAGTTTCATATAATTATATATATATATATATATATGTTATTATTGTTACTATTTTGAATAACTCACCTCCATGATATATATATATATATATATATATATATATATATATCATGGGAACCAAGAGTACTTAGTGGAACTTTCGCGAGCACATGTTGCACTAGCTTAAGATCCCACTCTGACTAGTGTCCCTTAGTATGAATCTTTACCTGTTATGATAGTTTTCCACCTATTTATTCTAGGTTGGGTAAAACTTATTATTACTATGGTTGTATTGCATCAGAAATACTAATTTGGATGGATATGGTCTTAGTATGTTCTAGATTTTACCTACAACTCCTAGGTATTCCCCTGATAATTAGTACTTAATTATATGATAATGCATCCCTAATATATCAAATTCATATATAAATTTTTTTGGGTACCTTAATTAATTCAAATTATATTAATTTTAATGTTTTTAATTTCATTTATTTGATTTTTTCACTAATTGAATAATTACTGCATCATCGTTGTGTAATTATTTATGGTACTTATTTCTTCAATAAAATTTAAAAATAAATTACCATGATGTATATAAATATTTTATATTTCAAAATAATATTTATAGTCAAATATATCCACTCAATAACCCCATATTAAAAATGTTATAGTTATCAAAATCATGAATGTGACATCTTTGACTTTTTATTAAATAAAATATTATAAAGATCATAAACTCATAAAAATGAACATAAATGGTCATATAACCGAAACTTGAGTTATTATGAATGAAAATTACTCATAAAATAAAAAAATCAAGTTTTAGGGTCATTTTATATACCTTATCATGTTGTTTTTAACCTAAATTTCCCAATTTACCCTTTTTGATGGTAATAAAAATTACTAATGTTACTATTCATATTGGCCAAAAAAAGGAACCTATTTAATAAATTTTTACCTTATAAATAAAAATATATCATAAATGTTTAAATATTCAAAACACATAATTTTCAACATTTATTTAAAATTAATCTTTCAAAATGCAATGAAAAACAGTTTTCTTGAAAAATGCATTTTTAAGCCCAAAAATGTACTTATACCAAAATAAGGTATAATGATGATTAAAATTAAATTAATTATATTATATATAAATAAATAGTACAAATTTACTTTGATATAAATTTTAAATCATAAAGGTACTTTTTAATGTAAATAAACTGATAATTGTATAAAAATCGGTATTTTTCCCTATTCACTGGAAAATCATTATTTTCGGAAAATTCACAAAAAATCACCATAATATAATTTTAATATGATGATTTAAAAAATGAAATTATTTTTATGAAATAAAATTTATATAGGTTCCATAAATTTATTAAAATATTTACTCATAAAATTCAAGAAACCCATTTTTTAAGAAAACATAATTTTAAAGATTAAAGTGTCTTTAAAAAGTAAGTGATTATTCACAAAGCATAAATTGAAATATTAAAAATGATTAATAAAATTATATATTTTATAATATGGTTAATATTATTCATTCCCTCCAATTTAACGGTGTTATTATAATTATATTTCATTATTCGTTTAAGTTGGGTGTTGCATGCAACGTAAGTTATTAAAGAAATTAAATTTAAAAGAGATATATTGTAAAAATATTGGGATGTTAAAATTAGGGATTAAATTTGAGGGTCTCAGGATTTTAATAAAAAAATTAGAGGATTAAAATCCTCACACATAGTTTTCTGGGTAGGACCACATTATTAGACAAACCATGTTCCCTAACCATGCACCCCTACTGGTAGGGTGCACAATTTATCTTAATAGGGAAAACAATTTTTCAAACAATGAAAAAAACATAAAAACCCTAACTATTTGAGGTATAATGGTTTAGAGGGTCTAGATACATGTATTTTACAAACCATGTGCCCCCTTCAAGTGGCTCACAATAGGGTGCATGGTTTTCTGGGCCAAACTGCACTGTTTTCACTAATTGTGCACCAACAGTGCATAGCCCCTTGGGCTTCCAAATTTTTTAAAATTCTCATAGAATGACCCCAAAACAATACCAAACTTAAATAAGATAAAAATAAGGGTCAAGTAATACCTAAAATAATGAAATGGGATGTTACCTCCCCACCATAAAAACTTTTTGTCCTTGAAATGTCTATTAAGAAATATCCATATCAAAGAGGTGATTCCACTGCTCTCTCATTAGTGCCCCACACTCCCATGCCTTGTGAGAATTAGAACCATGATTCCATAGAACATATACAAAAGGTATCATCCTATCATGAATAACATTTGTCTCAGAATCAGCAATCCTGACTAGATTCTCAGTCATGGATAAATCAGGATGAACATCAAGATCCTCCTAGTTCAAGACATAAGATGGGTCTAAAAGATAATTCTAAAGCTATGATACATGGAAAAAACTATGTATATACATCAACTATAGTGTAAGCGATAAAAAATAATCCACTTTACCCACATTCTCAACAATCTCAAAAGGTACCCCAAAATGTGGTACAAGCTTCCCTTATTTACCAAGCTAATGATGACCCAAACGAGGTGAAACTCTCAAAAACACATGGTCACCAAATGAAAACTACAAAGGTCACCTACAATGGTCAACATAATATTTTTACTAGTTGGGTTTCATCAATATTCTCTGATGAATCAACTATATCTCCATTGTTGTTTCTTAGACCAAACTTGGTTCAACCAAAGAACTTTCACTAATCTCTGACCAACACAACAGATATTTACAAGGCCAACCGTACAATGACTAAAAATGAGCCATCCAAATTGTATATTGGTTAATGTTATTATAATAAAAACCAACCATACCCAAATGGACATCTCAAGACCCACCAAAATTGAGAATGCAAGCACGTAACATGTCCTCAAGAATCTATATAGCTCATTTTTTCTAGCCATGAATCTATAGATGATATGTTGTTCTCAAATGAACCTGAGATCCCTATGAATCCTAGAGTATCATCCAAAATAGAGAAGTAAAATAGAGATCCCTAATAGATACTATAGCAGAAGAGACACCATAAAATCTAACAATCTCTTTCACCTATAGATTTCCAAATTCCACATTTTTGGTTGTATTACGAATGGGTAAAAAGTGATCCAATTTGGCCAACCAATCAATCACAACACATATCTCATTCTTCTTTAGAAAGGTACATAGAAACCTAACCAAAAAGTCTCTATAGATCTCATCCCACTTCCTTGTCAGTATTGGAAATGGCTGAAGAAAACCTGGAGGTTCTCGGTGCTCATATTTGACCTATTGATAGATATAACAATGATAAATAAATTCAGTTATGTCTTGTATAATAACTAGAAACCAAAATCATCACCACACATCATATAACATCTTTGTGGTTCCAGGGTGCACTGAACACTAGAAACTATGATATCCCCCCATCATAGTATTTCCTATGGGAAAAGTAACCACAAACTGATTTTGAAAACATAGTATTCCCTCTAATAAGAATGTTCATTCACTAATACTCACCCCACTATAAAGAGAGTACCTAATTCTACAAAATTCATCATCAATTTTTTATTCTTGAAGAATTGCCTCGAAAACAATATTGTTCAACTAAACACTTGAAAAAATAACCTCAGTCGCTTACTCTCAGATTCCCAAATGCAATTAGTAAAAAATATTCATCAAGTTCCAATATTTTTATGATTCTTTCACAACCTGGGTCGGAAGTTTCCTACTCAAGGCATCAGTAACGACATTCCCCTTCTTGAAGTGTAAGAAATTTCAAAATCAAAAGATTGTATATACTTCACCCAACACCTATATCGGAGGTTCAAATATTTTTTAGAGAATATATAAATAAATATTTTTTGTGAGAATAAATGGTAAACCTTTCTCTATAAAGGAAATACCACCAAATATTAATCATATACATCACAACCGAAAGTTCTAGATTGTGGGTCAGATAATTCTTCTCATTTGGTTTAAGATGTCTAGAGCCATAGGCAACCACATGATCATTCCACATAATAAAAGAGCACAAACTTGAACTTGATGTATCACAGAAGGCCACATAGCCCTACCCAGCCTCTGGAAGAGTCAGCACTAGTGCAGAGGTCAAAAATACATTTTTTCTCAATAAAAGAACTCTGAAATTTTTCATCCCAAACAAACTTCACTCCCTTCCAAGTGAAGGAAGTAATTGGAGATTCCATATTTGATAAATATTTAACAAACTTATGGTAATACCTCTCTATAAGATCCTATATTTTCTATGAGGTATAGAACCTTTTTATTTTTGGTTTAATTCCTTTTTTTGACCTATTATGGATTTCTGGTGAGGCTATAGAGGAAACGGACATGTCTCGGGCTTCTTTAGATCCCAAATCCTAAATTTTTGGAAAAGGTATCTAGGCCACACTATTAGTAGTAATTGTTCCACCGAGGCCACATGGTATGAGTAAACCATTCTGGGGGGGGGTCTAGTGCACTACCCAGGGCCACACGGTTTGAGGAAACTGTGTAACTAGTGCCACACACCCATGAAAATGTTGCAGACTTTTTTATAGAGTATAAATGCAAGATCGGTGCATGGTTTTTCTAAATGTGCACCATGACCATGCGAGGGGGGATTTAGAGAGAGAAGGGTGCACAATTTGCACATGGTTGGTGCGCATTTTGGCCAATCATCTGTCCAAACCATATAACCTGATATTTAGATGGAAAATGAATATTGTTTTCATAATTCCTTATGTGTTTAACCCCTATCCTTATTTTATTATTTCTCCAGTATCCATCCCCTCTTTTCCCCATTATAACTCCCCTCTAAGATTATTCTAGGGATTGAAGTAATTCCTTTATCCAATATCTGATTCAAGAATAATTCATCTCGTTGGATCTATGTCAGTGATTTATTCATTCTTCTTGAACCATTCATTATTTTCCTTTCTATCAGTGAATTTATATTGATTCATGATCTTATGCCCTATTTTTAGGGTGTTCTTATATTCTTTTGTTTTCTCCTGATCTAGATCGAATCAAAGGCTAAGACTGGATGAGTGTTCCTCAGTAATTTATACTCCTTGGATCCCCTTAACATGCCTTGATAGGATGCCTCGTATATTTTCGCTCCTTATATCTGATGATCATATCAAGATGCCTCAGAAATTTCTACTCCTTGGATCCGATTTACTTGGCTTTCATGGATGCCTTTTACATTTATACTCCAAGGATCTAGTTTAACTAGTTCACTTGATATTCTAGGATTCCTTGTACATTTCTACTCCTTGGATCCTATTTAATTAGCTTATTGAGATGACATGTACATTTCTACTCCTCGGATCCTATTTAATCAGTTTGTTAGGATTTCTTATACATTTATACTCCTTGGATATTATTTTTTATTCTACATAGTTTATATGATTTCCTTGGACATGAATAATCCTTAGACCTTGGCCCATCTAGGTGTGACACATTATTACACGGCATTGGAAATTGTTGTTATTGACATATGATATGGTTTATAGATAGCCTTATTTTAATTTCTTGATTAGAGTGAGATTTGATAGACTGGATAGAATCACTTATACTATTTTACTTGTACACCTGTTATATTTGTACATTGCTTCAGCTTATATGCATGGATAATAATTTTTATAGACACAGTTGGTGGTGGCATATTGAGTGTTATCTCACAACCTGTTTAGTTCATCATTGGGTACTCAAACATACTTCATGGGTGTAGGTAGGGAATAGGGGAAAGTTAATGCTTGCTGATGATTGATTGATTTGTGCATAGGAGTATGGGAGCACAGGATTGGGCTTGTGCATGTGATATTATTTGGGGATTATTATTTTGGTATTTTTTATTTTTGATACATATACCATACTGATTCTTTCTGATATGTATTTACTATATTTTTTATATAATTCCATGATCATTATTTTATATGAATCAGTTGGATGAGATACTTGGTTATTTATATATTGTATTTTATTCTTCCACTACTCTATTTTTTATTATTATTCTTCCATTTTATGACATGATTATACCACTGTGCTACACTATGATCATGATGTAATAGTCTCCCCACTATTCCACCATGGACCCTCACTGGTAGTTGGAAGCCTCTTGTGTTTGAGTAGGCATTCTTGAGGCCATATGGCCAACTGGGTTTGGTTACTATTAATTTAACTGTAAACAAGATGTCACAAAGTGGTATCAGAGCAGTTTCTTTTCTTTTGAATTATACTTTTGGAATATTATACAATAGATTAAGAGTGTGTTAGAATTTGGTAATGAGTTGTGCCTAAGATTAGCTAACCCACATATAAGAAAAATAAAAATTTCTTTGTATGGGATGTGATATTCTAGTTTGTGCATATTACAGTTGATTTGACTACACCGTTGGGTGATGCACTTAATGTTTGATGTTCCTTCCGATTAAAAAAATATAGACTTGGCTTTCTATGGTAAGGAATTACTATATCATTCATCATTATAGGAACTTCGCGATTTATATCTCATGCATTATTCCATGCCATTTTTATATTATTGCATGCATTGCTTGTAGAATGTTTTAGTGCCTTATTGTTTATTCCATGAAATTTTTCTAGCATTTCATGCAGGGATTTAATAAATAATTGGTTTGGAATAAATGGATGTCATACTTAAATTTATGAGGTGTAGGGGCCCTTATAAATTGTAAGTGTTGATCCGTATAGTTTAACCATTTTTAGAATATTTCTAGATAAATGTGTATGAATTTAAATGAAATTGAATTCTAAAATGAATTTTTATCATTAAATAGGGATTCCAAATGAAATTTAAAGAGAATTTTTCTCTATAAATTGAAATTGAAACTATGTATACTGAAACACCTGACTTATAGTAGAGAACTTGACCATGATCCAACATTAATAGTGGATAGTAAGAAGTATCTTGGATGTTCTTATGATCTGTTTGTCACCCAGACCTGTCCCTAGGAGCAATAATATGGGTGTGACTTGTGATTAGTATGGATTGTTCATGTATTGCTTATATATTTTTGATACCGTTGTTATCAAACTTTGAATGATTTGTGTGCTTGATATTTATAGAGATATGCCACCACAACGGCTTCCAGTCATGTTCCAGGAGGGTGGAGACAACCACGCTCTAGAGGTGGTGGGCCATGGTCCACCAATAGAATCTCTAGTACTACCTCTTATGGCATTGACTTTTATACTAGATATGGGTATTAAGGCCCATTTTTTAGAGGAATTTCTACATTTTATGCATATAGTTCAAGGAAAACCATGTCCTACCCCAACTATGTTAGAGAAAATGAGAGAGTTTTAGTAGTATAATCAACCCATGTTTTCATGGGATAGAATACCATAGGCTGCAGATTCATGGTTGGAGGTCATGCTATCGATTTTCAAGGATATTGAGACACCTCCTGAGAGGATAGTGAAGCCTGCTACATATAAGCTCTGGGATTCCTCCAAGAGATGGTGGTATGTGATTACTCAGATGGATCGTCATTAGGATATGGCTTGGATGGATTTTTAGATATCCTTTTATGAAAAAAAAAATCCCAATACACTAAGGGCCGGTAGATTCAGAGAGTTTATTCATCTAGAGTAGGCTGACTTATCATTTATGGACTATTCAGCCTGTTTTATAGAACTCCAGTGTTTCACACCTATTCTGTTCAGTGAAAAGGTATAGATAGATAGGTTATATAAGGATAGTCTCAGGTATGACATCTGATTATAGGTAAATGTATTCTACCTTACTATCATATCAAAAATAGTAAATCAAATGGTGATTACTAATCAAGACATGATGGAAGTTATGGGTGCAGATCAGGGTAGATCATCTTATCAACCTAGTGGTTTTCTGTCAGGTGATATGAAGAGATGCTTTGAGGTCTCTCATGAGGGGAATACTAGCCTGATTATGGGTGTTGGCAGTTTTATTCTTTGTCATTAGTGTGGGCGATAGGGACATCTAAGGAGACAATGTGATTGATTCCCAGTCGAGTGATGAGAATACGGGTGGATGGTCCATCTATAGTGGTTTTTTAGGACCTCTCCTCTATCATCCAGTGAGAGGGGGTATGTTTAGGAGTGGGGTCAGCAACTTCTTGTCAAGTAGGGAGATGGAGTGTGATCATTCGATCAGGCTGAGGTGGTGATCGTGGACAGGGTAGCCAGGTAACTGGTTCTCAATGAAAGTAGAGTAGACTTTATTAGGGTAGTCAAGCTATATCTTAGGGCTATAGTGTAGGAAATATGTATAAAGTATAGTCGATGCCTGAGGAGAAGATTTATAGAAATTCAACTATGATAGTTATTATTCTAGTAACCTCTATGTTAACACTACTCTTTTCAATACAGGTGCATCTTATTATTTCATATTTGTACCTGTATTGGAAAGACTCAGGCTCAATGTTTAGTTTACCAGTGGTGTGATGACACTTCATACTCTATTTGGGATTCAATCAGAGAATGTACGCCAGTGCAGGGAGTACCCCCTTGAGGTAGGTTGGTGTCACTTTGTATGGTACCTCTTTTTCATCGGGATAACAAGGATTGACATAATTCTTGAGATATACTAGTTGGTTTCTATTCACTCATTAATTTATTTCTGTTGATGAAGGTTGAACTTCACATCACCAGAGGGTGAATTTTTTATTCATAATAGTGAATGGGATGTCTAGGTGAGTCGAGATGGACTCGAGCATCATATACTAAGAGAGATGATAGACAAGATTTTTATATTATATCTAGATTATTAGGGAATGTGTTAGGAAAACTACCCTCTAGTGGTTTATCATTTATGGGACATTTTCATAGAATACATTTTAGGACTACCTCATAAGAGAGATGTAGGGTTTTCTATAAATATAGAATATGGAGCTGCACTAGTATCCATTACTTCTTATAGCATGGTTACTAATGAGTTTTAGGAGCTTAAGAGGTAGCTAGAGGAATTGGAAGTAAAGGAGTATATATGACCCAATACTTCTCCATGGATTTTGCAATTCCTTTTCTCTAATAAGTCTGACAGAACCCTCATACTTTATATAGATTACCAAAAATTGAACCAATTGATGGTTAAGAACTAATATCTCTTACCTAGGATAGATTATCACTTTGACCAGTTCAGAAGAGCTTGGATGTTCTCGAAGATTGATCTGAGATCAAGTTATCATATGGTGTAACTTCCCCGACCCGGAAGCCACTAAACCAGTGCTCCAAGCTAGGTGGTTACATGACCTTAAGCGCGCCTCCCTTTACGCCAAAGGCTGCCGACTAGTAGTGGGGGTCTACGGAGTCAAGTGAGGAGACTATACCCCCTTTTTATCCGAGTAAGCCACAACAGAAATAAACCAAATAGCGGAAACAATAACCAATAAACATGGAACATGAATAACCATCATTTCTAAAAATAAATATTCCATGTCATACTACAAGTGAAATAGTGAACAAAATCCCCAAATAAAGACAATAGCCAAAATCCCCAAAATGGTCCTGACTTCAAGTTCGGATCCTCCACCAAGTGATACCCATGTCCACTCACTATCTAGCAAGGACCTTTTCCCTTCTATTGATTTGCAAACAAGAAGTCTGCTCGGGTACCCAACGGCGGCCCGAGTAGGGTGTGAGTACAACTCAGTAGGCCACCACCAACAGTGTCTACAAAACATCCAGTATGAATAGGTAGTGCATACAAAAGGAATATGAATGATAATTTCCAAGTAATTAATTAAGGTTCCCTTAACAAGTTCAGAGTCAAATTCATTTCCATTTCCATTACCATTCATTTATTACCAATTATCATCACTTACCATTTCATCACATTTCCATGGGTTAATCACATTCATTATGTTACATGGGTCTAAGGCCAACAATTACATAAACACATCGTTATCCTATCTCACTAGGACTAACCCCATCATAGCAACCATATCCTAACCTCGAAGCCTCAGTCCGGGTGGATGCAACCGTTAGGAGAATAGACCCTCAGTCCCCTTTTCTAACCTGTTCATTTAGGGTGGAGCTTAGAACCTCAGTCTTAGCTCAACCCATGGGCGTAGATCCTCATGTCATACCCCACTCTACGAAGCCATGTGCACATGCTTATATATAAGTAACCATCAACCATCCAAACCATTTCCCTTCGGCAAACACTATTCACAACAACCCACATGGGAATCTACATCATGCCTTAACCCATTAACACATTACCATTTCACATAATTTAACCATTTACCCAATTCCCATGTGTTATGCCTATCTCACTAAGAATTGAACATTAGACCCATAACCTATCCATTATGGTCTTAAATCAGTTTACACATTAACCTATTTAACCCGTTTATCATTTTCATGAATCAACCATTCATTCCATCACAAATAACCCCTAGGTTATTTCCAAGTCTAGGTGCATCACTTAACTTCTATTCCAAGTTCAATCAATCATGCCAACATGTTCATCAAGGGCTCTACAATTTACTACAACAAGGCCACTTGTTTAATAATAATCCTGAAACTCGGGAAAAGCCGGCACATCCCATGGATGGCCCTAATTAGGTCAAGACAATCCCAACACATCCCATGGGGATCATGAGGGTTCCCATTTTACATTTAAAACACCATTATTACCAAACATTCCAAGGTTATTTAAAACATAACCAAGTGGAAGCAAGAACACAACTAATCATGCACAAATCCCCAAATAACTATGGGATATCACTTGTAGACCACCTACCTTGAAACTGTGGTTGAATGCACCCTCAATCGAGTAATTAGACTTTAATCCAACCAACCTTTGGATCTTAAACCTAAAACTCACCCAAAAGATAGGGTTTTAGAGCTTTGGAACAAGAGGGAGAGAAGATACAAACTCTAAACCAAAAAGAGAAGAAAGGATGGGATTAGCCTTACCTGGAGCGTCGATCTGCAACCAACAGCACCCAAAATGCCTAAGAAACAAGGGAGATAAATCTCTTGGAGCCCTTGGGTGATTTGGTTCGTGCCTAGGGTGAAGAGGGAGGGAATGAGAGGAAATCCTAAGTTGGGGTTTAAAAGCCCAGAGTGGAAAACTTGTAATTTTTCCTAACTTTAGGTGGCTACACAGTTTGTCCGCATGGTTTGGAAAACCGTGCGCAAATCGTGCGCATGCCACTGTCCAAAGGAGGAGGGGTCGCATGGTTTAGCCGCACGGTTTGGAAAAACGTGCACAACCCAGGCGCATGCTTCTGTCCGGAGGAGGTAGGGTCGCACGATTTTTCTGGGGCAGGCCGCACGGTTGACCTTGTCGTGCGCTGGTCGTGCGCTCTGGCCTGTCTTGCCCAGATTTCCTTTCTTCCATGCCCCAATCCACCGGAACACCCCCAAGGCATCTCACACTTTCAGGAAACATTTTAAAGCCCCAAAAACAAAGGGTCCAACCCAAAACACAACAAAAACATACCTTTCCAAAAACTGGGATCTTACAACCTCCCCACCTTATAACGGCTCTTCCTCGAGCCAAGTTTCCAAGCCTCATTGATCCACTGAAGAGAATAGTTCGGGCCACTGAACTCGCATATCTGATTCCATCTCCCAAGTTTCTTCCTGAACTTTCCCATGTTGCCATAGTACTCACACTAATGGCACAAGCTTGCCTCGCAATACCTTCTCACTACGGTCCACCACACGAACCAGATGCTCCTCAAAGGACACATCAACCTCAAGCTCCACATCCTCAACATCAACCACATGAGATGGGTCAAGGTGATACTGTCAAAGTTGCGACACATGAAATACATCATGAATCCCACCGTACCACTGTGGAAGAGCCAATCGGTAAGCTACTGGTCGGATCCTCTCCACAATCTCAAAAGGTCCCACATACCTGGGTGCCAACTTACCCTGCTTCCGAATCCGACAATGGCCCAACCTTGGCGATACAAGAAGGAACACTTTATCACCCACCCCAAACTCAAGAGGTCTACGCCTCCGATCTGCATATGAACTCTGCCTACTCTGAGCCGTATCCATTCACTTCTTGATCAACTTCACTCTCTCTGAAGTCTCCTGCACGAGACTTGGCCCCAACAACTCAGATTCGCCGGCCTCTAGCCAACACAACGAAGATCTATATGGTCTCCCATAAAGCGCCTCAAACGGTGCCATCTGAATCATAACCTAAAAAATGTTGTCATAGGCACACTCAAATAACGATAGGTACCTCTCCCAAGAACCACCAAAGTCCAATACACAAGCTCTTAACATGTCTTCCAACACATGGATCATACGTTCCGACTGCCCGTCCGTCTGCGGGTGGAAATCCGTACTCAAAAACACCTGCGTACCAAGCGCTTTCTAAAATCCTTTCCCGAAACGCGATGTGAAATGCAGGTCTCGGTCCAAAACTATGGTCCACGGCACCCCATGCAACCACACTATCTCTCGAACATACATCTCACCCAACTGGTCGACTATAAAGGTCTCCTGAATCGGTAAGAAATGATCCACTTTCGTTAACCGATCCACAACCACCCATATTGCATCATTCCTCTATGGTGTCCTCAGAAGACCCACGACAAAATCCATTGTCACATCATCCCACTTCCATTTTGGGATGGGAAATGGATGCAACAAACCACCTGGGCGCTGATGCTCGGCATTCACCTGCTAACAGGTAAGACACCATGCCACAAAGCCCGCAAATTCCTTCTTCATTACAGGCCACCAAAACTGCCTTCGGAGATCATGGCACATCTTGGTCAAACCAAGATGCACTGCCCACTTTGATGCATGAAACTCTCACATCAACTCTTCTCACACACACTTTGGCACAACCACACGATCATGAACATGAACAACACCGTCCACGCCGACAGCCCATCCAGAAGCTAGATCCCCACATTTACGCTTTTCCTTCATGTTCAAACACTGAGGATCATCAAGATGACCTTACTTAACTCGACTCAAAATCATAGACTCCATCATCAAGGAATAAGGAGTGACCTGACCATTCTCCTCCTGCACCTCCAGGTGCATTTCTGCAAACAAAGCCATCACCTTCCACTCAGTGTTGGATTCCTGAACTACCTAATTCTGAACCTTCCTTCTCAGAGCATCAGCAAAAATGTTTCCCTTTCTCAGCATCTACACCAACTCAAAGTCAAAGGACTAGAGATACTCAACCCATATTCTCTACTGAAGATTCAGATCCTGTTTCGAGAAGATGTACTTTAAACTCTTATGGTTAGTGAACACAGTAAACTGTTCTCCCAATAGATAGTGCCTCCAGCACTTCAAGGCATACACCAATGCAGCCAACTCAAGGTCATGAGTGGGATAGTTCTGCTCATGGGGTCTCAACTACCTTGACCCATAAGCCACAACCCGCTCATCTTGCATCAACACAGCCCCATGTCTGATTCCGGACGCATCACAAAACACACTGTACTTCTTACCTGGCTCAGGTAAGATCAAGATTGGTGCGGTCATCAACCACTTCTTCAACTCTTAAAAGGCATTCTCATAGGCCTTAGACCACTCAAACCTGATTCCCTTCTTGGTCAAGCCCAAGATTGGTGCTTCCAATCGAGAGAAATCCTGAATGAACCTTTGGTAATACCCGGCCCAACCCAGAAAACTCCGAGCCTCAGAAACACTCTTGGGCTGCTCCCAAGATACAACTGTCTGCACTTACTCTAGATCCACTGACACACCTTCCTGAGAGATGATGTGACCCAGAAAATGAACCTCTCCTATCCAGAATTGACACTTTGATAGTTTGGCGTATAGTCGATGCTCTCTTAGCGTACCCAAGACGATGCCAAGATGTTGGTCATGATCAATGTGAGTTTTCGAGTACACTAAGATATTGTCAACAAAGAAGACCACAAACTAATCTAGATATGGATGAAAGATCCATTTCATCAAAGCCATAAACATTGTCGGTGCATTGGTCAAGTCGAAAGTCATTACCACAAACTCCAACAACCCGTATTGACTCCGGAAAGCTGTCTGCGGTACGTCAGAAGACCTCACCCTCAACTGGTGATAACCCGACCTCAGATCGATCTTAGAAAACACTGATTCACCCCTCAACTGATCAAACAGGTCATCAATTCTAGGAAGAGGTTATTGATTCTTCAATGTCATCTGAATTAACTTTCGATAGTCAATGCACAGCCTCAACGGCCCATCGTCCTTATTTGCACAAATCACTGGAGATCCCCAAGGAGACATACTAGGATGAATAAACCTATTATGCTACAACTCCTCAAGCTAAACCTTCAGTTTCTGGAGTTATGCCGATGCCATTCAGTATGGCAGAATAGAAACTGGCTCTGCTCCTAGCAGAAACTCAATTGTGAACTCAACATCCCTCTCGGGTGGTAACCCTGAGAAATCCTCAGGAAACACATCCTGAAACCGATCCACCATGGGGGGAAATACATAATGTTCTCCTCTTTCATTGTCATCAATCAAGAGACACACCACTAGAGTTGTGAGTCTATTCAACCACTGACCAAACGGTCTTGCACGCCCTGCTCGAACATCCCATTTTCCATGGTGGACATAAGCATCACCCTCAAGCGACCTGAATGATACTCTATGATGATAGAATTCTATATGCACCCGATACAACACCAACCAATCCATTCCCAAGATGATGTCAAACCCTAAAATCTCAAGAACGAACAAATCCCATAGAAAACGATACCCACCGACTTCCAATGCACATCCCTTGCACTGCTTGATATCTTCAACCCGCACCCCCAACAGAGTTTCAATAGACATAACTCCACACACCCTATCCATAGGTAAACCCAATGCTACTACAAGTTGAGCAGAGATAAAAGAGTGTGTGGCACCTGTGTCAAACAACGCACTAGAAAAAGTAGAAGCTACAAGGATCGTACCTCGAACAGTCGACAGTCCAGCCTCACCACTACTAGGGGCAAACTAAACTGCCTGAAGCTGACCTGCCCCTCTGCCTTGGGCCCTAGCCTGAACTCCCTATGCTACACTGCCCTGCTGGCATGAGTGATCCTGCCCTGGAGTTCCACGTCCACCACCCCTGCTAGTACATCCCATGGAGCTCCAACTGCCTGCCTGATATGGGGAAACTTATCCCCTTCCCATACTCGGCACCTTCTTTTCACCATCATGCTCACCCGCCTGCCGAGGGTTCCTGCAGAATCTCTGCAAATTCCCCATCTTTCCGCACGAACAACACTCAACTGGAGGTCGAGGACACTGACCACGCCTATGCCCTGGCCTGCCGCACTAATATCAGAACACTTGATTCCTACTCTGAGAGGATGAACCTCTCTTCCCGCCACTTTGCACACTTCCACCATGTTGTGAGCTCTCATGGAGTCACTTCCGACCTTCGGTAGTTGCACCGCTCGTCTGTCCCACTGACACCACAAGCCCACTACCCGAAGCTCCCTTCAGGTTTCCTTCCGAGATCAGTGTCTGATCTACTACCTCTATGAACCTCTTCAAGTGGAAGATGTTTACTTGAGACCTGATTTCATGTCTTAGCCCATCCTGGAAACACTTTTCTAATACTGTCTCATCCCCTAGTAACACTGGGACAAAGCGTCTCAAATCAGTGAAGCGACTAGCATAGTCCATCACCAATAGTGATCCCTGAGTCAGGCTCATAAACTCTACAGCCCGCTCCTGTCACAAAGTCTCTGGGTAGAAATTCTCCAGAAACTTTTCTTGAAAAAACTTCCACGACATTCCCTCAGCCTGCTCGATTTGAGCCTGAATGTCCCACCAACGCCTAGCCCAGCCTCGCAACATATAAGCGGAAAGCTTCACTCGCTTTTCAACAGGGGTCTCCAGATGGTCCAGTGTCATCTGGATAGACTCTAACCAGAACTCCGCTACTTCTGGCCCACCCTCTCCGGTGAAGGTCGGAGGGTGTTGCAGCTGGAACTCCCTGGTCAGCTTAAACATACTCGGTGCAACCCGCCCTGGGTCCTGATCCATCATCTGTATAAGGCGAGCCAATTTCTCCCATAACTGGTCTTCTCTACCTTCATTGATTGCCACATTTTATTGATCCTCTACTAGAGGAGTGTTCTCAGCAACATCCTCCCATTTCCCAACTGGTAACCGACGTCGTGGTAGCATTTCGCTACAATGCCAAGCATGAGATTTTAGCGTGCATACCAATAAAATTTCATGAGTCCATCACAAAAGACTCCTTACTAGCCACAACAACCCACTTTTCATACACTAACCCAACAAAATTTTCCAATCTGTTTTAAACCCCATTATTCTATTAAACATCATTTACCATACATTCATCCTTACCCACATGTGTTATTTCATTCATCTCATCATTTCTTGATTTTATGAAATGCACGATTCACCCTACTCTCCTACCTCACACACCCACCCCGTGCATGTTCATAACACAATGCATGTCACCTATCTTCCTTGGTGCCTACAATGATGCATGAATGAAAATCCTCATGCCATTAAGGCCACGAGCCAAACATCATAAAACAATCACATCAAACCACATGCGCATCACCCAACAGTGAAATATCATCAATTGTAACATCACACAATGAAGAACAAAAATTCCCACCCAGGGTGACTTGGGTTTCCTCCGTACCTGGGTTAGCTACTCCCAAGCATAAGCTCATTACCAAGGCCCTACACGTCTTAACCCTTGGCTACCAATCCCAAATAACAAGACCTCAGAGAAGGAGAAGAAAGACCTCCTCTGATACCACTTTGTAACGTTCCCAACCCAGAAACCACTAAACTGGTGCTCCGATCCGGGTGGTTACATGACCTTAAGTGCACCTCCATGTATGCCAAAGGCTGCCGACTAGCAACGGGGGTCTACGGAGTCAAGTGGGGAGACTATACCCCCTTTTTATCAGAGTAAGCCGCAACAGAAATAAACCAAATAGCAGAAACAATAACAAATAAACACGGAACATGCATAACCATCATTTCTAACAATAAATATTCCATTTCATACTACAATTGCAAGAGTGAACAAAATCCCCAAATAAAGACAACATCCAAAATCCCCAAAATGGTCCCGACTCCAAGTCTGGATCCTCCACCAAGTGCTACCCATGTCCACTCACTATCTATCAAGGCCCTTTTCCCTTCTCCTGACCTGCAAACATGAAGTCTGCTCGGGTACCCAATGGTGGCCCGAGCAGGGTGTGAGTACAACTCAGTAGGCCACCACCAACGATGTCTACAAAACATCCAGTATGAACAGGTAGTGCATGAAAAAGGAATATGAATGATAATTTCCAAGTAATTAATTAAGTTTCCCTTAACAAGTTTAGAGTCAAAGCCATTTCCATTTCTATTACCATTCATTTATTACCAATTATCATCACTTACCATTTCATCACATTTCCATGGGTTAATCACATTCATTGTGTTACATGGGTCTAAGGCCAACAATCACATGAAAGAGGGTAAACACATCATTATCCTATATCATTAGGACTAACCCCCTCATAGCAACCATATCCTCACCTCAAAGCCTCAGTTCGGGTGGATGTAACTGTTAGGAGAATAGACCCTCAATCCCCTTTCCTAACCCGTGTATTTAGGGTGGAGCTTAGAACCTCAGTCTTAGCTTAACCCGTCGGCGTAGATCCTCATGTCATACCCCACTCTACGAATCCATGTGTACATGCTTATATATAAGTAACCATCAACCATCCAAACCATTTCCCTTCGTCATACACTATTCACAACAACCCACATGGGAATCCACATCATGCCTTAACCCATTAACACATTACCATTTCACATCATTTAACCATTTATCCAATTCCCATGTGTTATGCATATCTCACTAAGCATTAAACATTAGACCCATAACCTATCTGTTATGGTCTTAAATCAGTTAACACATTAACCCATTTAACCCGTTCATCATTTTCATGAATCAACCATTCATTCCATTTCAAATAACCCCTAGGTTATTTCCAAGTCTAGGTGCATCACCTAACTTCTATTCCATGTTGAATCAATCATGACAACATATTCATCAAGGGCTCTACAATTTACTACAATAATTCCACTTGTTTAATAATAATCCTGAAACTCGGGAAAAGCCGGCACATCCCATGGATGGCCCTAATTAGGTCAAGATTATCCCAACACATCCCACAGGGATTCTGAGGGTTCCCATTTTCCATTTTAAACACCATTATTATCAAACATGCCAAGGTTATTCAAAACATAACCAAGTGGAAACAAGAACACAACTAATCATGCACAAATCCCCAAATAACTATGCGATATCACTTGTAGACCACCTACCTCGAAACTATGGTTGAATGCACTCTCAATCGAGTCCTTATACTTTGATCCAACCAAACTTTGGAGCTTCAACCTAAAACTCACCCAAAATATAGGTTTTTAGAGCTTCAGAACAAGAGGGAGAGAAGATACAAACCCTAAACCAAAAAGAGAAGCAAGGATGGGATTAGCCTTACCCGGAGCTTCGATCCACAACCAAAGGCACCAAAAACACCTAAGAAATGAGGGAGATCAATATCTTTGAGCCCTTAGGTGATTTGGTTTGTGCCTTGGGTGAAGAGGGATGGAATGAGAGGAAATACCGAGTTTGGGTTTAAAAGCCCAGAGTGGAAAACTTGTAATTTTTCCCAACTTTAAGTAGCTACACGGTTTGGAAAACTGTGCGCATACCACTGTCTAGAGGAGGAGGGGTCGCACATTTTAGACGCACGGTTTGGAAAACCATACGCAACCCGTGCGCATGCTTCTGTCCGGAGGAGGAAGGGTTGCACGGTTTATCCTGGGCAGGCCGCACGGTTTACCTGTTCGTGCGCTGGCCGTGTGCCCTGGCCTGTCTTGCCCATATTTCCTTTCTTCTATGCCCCAAGCCCCCAAAACACCCCCAAGGCCTCTCACACTTTTAGGAAACATTTTAAAGCCCCAAAAACAAAGGGTCCAACCCAAAACACAAAAAAAAACATACCTTTCCAAAAACTGGGATCTTACATCTGGTGTGTGTTCAACCTATAGACGTACCTCATACAATTTTTCATAGTATTGTATGGTCTATATGAGTATCTAGTTATTATGTTCAGTCTCATGAATGCACTAGCAGTTTTCATGAAAGTAATGAACTGGGTTTTCCATCCTTATATTGATTTATTTATGGCAGTATTCATGGATGATATCTTGGTGTATTCTCAGACTCAGAACAAACATTACAAACCTCTTGAGATCATTTTGGATACACTGAGATAACATAAGTTATATGATATGCTCACAAATTTTCACTTCTAGAGGGATAATATTAAATTCATGGTTCATATTATCTTATATAAAAGAGTATCATTTGAACCAGAGAAGGTGAGAGCTATAGTTTCCTGGGAGAATCCCAAGAACAACATTGATACATGTAGTTTCTTGAGGTTGGTTGGATATTAAAGGCATTTCATACAGGACTTCTCACTCTTAGAATAACTTCTTACGGGCTTGTCAAAAAATGGTGTAAAGTTTGTATGGTCAGATACTTATGATACAACCTTTCAGAATATGAAAGGGAGACTAACTTCAACATCGGTTTTGATTCTTCCAAATTCGGGCAGGAGCTATAATTCATCAGGTATTGGGCTAGGATAAGTTCTAATGTAGGAGGAGTGATTAATAGCATAAGGGTCTCATTAGTTGAGTCCACATGAGAGGAACTACCTGATACGCAATCTTGAGTTAGTCATTATTGTTCATACCTTGTATTTTTTGATGAATTATTTACTGGGAGAGAGTTTTTTTTGTGTACACAAACCAAAAAATCCCTAAGTATATATTTACACGGTGTGAATTGAATCTCAATCAATGAAGGTGAGTTGAATACCTATAGTATTTCAACTTTGATCTTTCCTATATTCCCATAAAGGGCAATGAAATTCTATGTACTTAGTATAAGGACTCGGATACAGGTCGTTCATGAGTCCAGTGGTGAGTGGTAGATTATGGACTTGTTTTCAGAGATGCACTTGGAGGTATAGGATGATCATGTAAAGAATTATCTCTCATTTTTTTGCAGCGACTTTAACTCTTCTTAATAGAATGAGGATGATACAGTTATCATATTTTTAGGGCTTGATCCTATGGGAGAGTGTTAAAAGGTGATAACCCACCTCCTAGTTGGTTAATGCGGATGAGATGTTGTCTATACACATACATTGTTGGGTTCCATCATACATCTAGGATGAGTTTATGTGAGATTACCATGTCTCTATATGGGTTTTGAATCCTAGTATTACCAAGATCTATCAAGACCAACACTATGAATACTGGTGGTCAAAGATGAAGTGAGAGATAGATGGGTTCGTTACATGGTGTTCCACCTATCAATAGGTGAAGGAGGAACACCAGAAACCAGCTAGTCTTTTACAGCTGTTACATATTCCTAAGTGGAAATGGGACAACGTCACCATGGATTTCATGACAGGACTACCTATATCACCTTAGGGCAGTGATTTTTTATGGTTAATCATAGAAATATTGACAAAGTTCAACCATTTTCAACCTATTTAGGAGACTCTTTCAGTGGATGAGCTCAGAAGGATATACATTTGTGAGATTATATGACTCCATGGGGTTCTATATTCTATAATATTAGATAGAGATTCTGAATTCACATCATGATTCTAACAGGGGTTGTAGAGGGCCCCAGGTTCACAGGTACTACTGAGTATATCCTATCACCCACAAAATGATGGTTAGTTCAAGCATATGATACATGTTTTAGAGGATATTATTTGGGCATGTACCCCTTATTTTGTGGGTTCTTGGGAGATAAATATACCCCTAGTTGGGTTTGATTATAATAAAAACTTCCATGAGACTATACATATGACTCGTTATGAGGCCCTATACAGTAGGTTGTTTCATTCACCCTTATGTTGGTTAGAGGTAAGAGGCAGTGTTGTTGGGTCCTCATCTCATGTAGGAGACTTCGGAGCAGGTTCATCTAATCAGGAATCAGATGTCTACAACTCATTCTATAAATAATTCATATGATGATCGTCGCCATTGACCACTATAGTTAGAGGTGGGAAGTCATTTTTTCTTGAAAATTTCACCTATATGGGGGGCATAGAAAGATTTTTAAACAAGGGAATCTATCACCTTATTATGTTGGTCCCTTAGAGATTATGGAGAGAGTGAGCCTGGTAGCCTATCAGTTGCAATTACCTCAGAAGTACTGAACCATGCATGACGACTTCCACATATCTCAGTTTAATTGATATCATTTTGATATGCCACATATTCTTCAGCCTGATGAGGTTGAGTTGGAGGTAGATGCATCCTTTGAGAAGCATCCTATCTATGTTGTTTATCATGGTATGAAGGTTCTACGAGGATAGTTAGTTCCTCTGGTATGGGTGTTATGAAAGCGTGGTCATGTATAATATAATACTTGGGAGTGGGAGCATGTTATACATGCCTAGTGGTCAGAGTTATTATTAGATGATCCTTGACCACACTTAAAAGGGAAATTTGAGGAAGAATTTATTTAAGGAGAATATTTTAAGATCCTAGATTTTATATGAGGTATAAAACCTTTTTATTTCTAGTTTAATTCCTTGGTTTTGACCTATTATGGATTCTTAGTGAGGCTATGGAGGAAATGAGGGAGTCAGGGGATTTTTTGGAGCCTGGATTCTAGAGCCTGTGTTTTTAGAAAAGTCAGCTAGGCCACATGGTTAGTAAAAACCATGCCTCCCAGGATTCATGATTTGAGTAAATTGTGTAGAGTGGTCTATTTCATTTCCAAGGGCCATCATATTTGAGGAAAATATGAAATTAGGTCCACACACCCATGAAAATTTTTCAGCCTTTTTGATAAAAGATAAATGTATGTTTGGTGCATGGTTTTTCTAACTCTACACCATGACAGTGTGAGGGGTAATTGAGATAGATAAAGGTGCATATTTGGAACTTGGTTTGAAATATTGTGTGGCCAAACCATGTGATCAAGTATTTATATAGGAATGACCATTTTCCTTAATTCCCTAGGTATTTAACCCCTCTCTCTATTTTCTTATTTCTCCAGTGGCTAGCCCCTCTTTTCCCTATTAGACCACTCCTCCAAGATTCTCTTAGGGATTGATGGGATTCCTCCATACAAAGTCTAATTTGAGATTCATTCATCTTGTCAGATCGTCATTGGTTAGTTATTCATTCCTCTTGAACCTTTCAATATTTTCCTTGCTATCAGCAATGTTATTTTGGTGTAGGATCTTATGCCTTATTTTTATATCATTCATTTATTCTTTTATTTTCTCCAAATCTATACTAAATCAAAGGATGAGACTAGATTATTGTTCCTATAATAAGATGATGTAGGTGTTCTATACCTTTTCCCTCAATGTATTGTTGTTTATAGCTTACTTTCATTATGCCATATAGTATAATTTTCGGGCGATGCTTCTTAAATTAATTGAACCAAGGGTTTACTAATTTAAACAAATTGAGACAATCCTTTGACACCTTTCATAAAGGTTATAGGTTTTAGACCTCAACTAGAACCACCCATGGGGTGTGTTCTACCTTTTTATCATGTTTATGTCACCCTTGGGGTGTGATGATATTTTTTATATGATTGAGAATGGAATTGTATTTTTTAAATGAATTATAATCTCATTGAATACCATAATACAACTTATAAATTTTAATTTAAAGGTATGATATGGTGAACCCCTTGCTTGTACATAGTCATGATGGGATTTGTGATATGATTAAATGAATGGTTAATGAATTGGTGAATGAATTGGCTAAGATGCCTTAGACATTACTACTCCTTGGATCTGATTACTATATTTGGATTCTATGGACATTCCCGCTCTAAGGATTCTACATACTTGGTTGACTTGGACATTTCTACACCTTGGATCTGATTTACTGGACGTGTTAGGAATCCTAAGATATTTTTACTCCTTGGATACCCTTGACTTAACTTGATAGGATGCCTTAGAAATTTTTAATCCTTAGATCTGACAATCATATCAGGATGCCTCTGAAATTTCTACTCCTTAGATTTGGTTTACATAACTTATTTGGATAACTTGGATATTTCTACTACAAGGATCTAGATTAATTAGTTCACTTGATATTCTTGGATTCCTTGGACATTTCTACACCTTAGTTCCTGTTTAATCAGCTTATTAGGATGCCTTGGACATTTATACTCCTTGGATCTTGATTAATCATATTATTAGGATTCCTTGGGAATTTCTAATCCTTGGATATTGTTACTTTTTCTACTTAGTTTATACTATTTCCTTGGACATTACTACTTCTTAGACCCTAGACCATATAGGCATCACACATGATTACATGGTGTAGGCCATTTTTTCTATTGATTTATGATATGATTTATAGATATACTTATGTTATATTCTTGATAATAGTAAGACTTGATAGAATGGATAGCATCACTTCTACTATTTTACTTGTATAATTGTTATATTTTTACACTCCTTCTGCTTATATGCATGAAATGGACTTATTATAAACACTGTTGGTGGTGGCCTACTGAGTGTTATCTAACACCCCATTTGAGCCATAATTGGTTACCTGGACATACTTCATGGATTCAGGTTGGGATAGGGTCAAGTGCCCTCTTATTGATGCTTGATTGATTTATGCATAGGAGAAGGGGAGCAGAGGACCGAGATTATTCTCATGATTCTATCTAGGGATAGTTCTTTTGGTATTTTTTATTTTTGATATATGTACCATATTAATGCATCTTTTCATGTATTTATTTTATTTTGTATAGAATACCATGACCATCATTGTATATGACTTGGTTGGATGAGATACTTGGTTATTTATATATTGGATGTTTATTATTTTACTGCTCTATTTTTTTATTATGCTTACTCTATTGTATTATATGATTATACCATTGTGTTACACTCTAATCATGAGATTATAGTCTCCCCACTATTCTAACATGGACCCTCACTGCTAGTTAGCATCCTCTGGAATATGGGGAGGCGTGATTGAGGCCATGTGGCCAATTAGGTTCGATTACTGTTAAGTGAATTGGGTCTGAGATTCCACACCCTCCAATCCCAAGAATATCTATATCTAAAAAACATTACGTAGTTGTTCCCATGTTATAACAGTCTTCACCTTCTCAAGATTTATTGAGATTTCATGTTCCAACATCATGTTCTAGAACAACTTCTCTTACCATAACTAGATATTACATTTTGAAATATTCACATAAAGTATGTGATCTCTCAATATTTCTAGGACTATATTAAAATGAAACACATGATCCTACATGGTTATAAATTAAAAAACATTCATCCACAAATAATACTATCAAAGAGCTGAGGTACTCATGGAAAATATTGTTCATTAAAACCATAAAAACTATAGGATCGTTGGTTAGAACAAATGGCATCATAATATACTCATAATGTTCATATCTACTCCTAAAGGTAGTCTTTTAAATGTCAGATTTTGTTATTCTCAACTAGTGATAACCAGATCGAAGATTAATCTTTGAGAACCACTTTTCCCCTTTCAACTGGTCAAATAGATCATCATTATGTGGTAATGGATGCTTTTTATTTACCATAACTCAGTTTAGTTTTCAGTGATTCATGTAGAGGAAATGTGTCCAATCATCTTTCTTTCTAAAGAGAATAGGAGATGACCAAGGTGAAACACTCAACCATATGAATCCTTTATCTAACAAATCATCAAACTAATTATTTAACTCTTTTAAATTTTATAGTGCCATACGGCAAGAAGGAATGGATACCAGATAAGTAAGAGGTATTAAATCAATAGAGAAATCTACCTATATTATTGATGGAATACCAAAGAAATTAAAAGTAAATGCATTGGTAAAAACAATGATGATTGGAGGGATATAATCACTCAAAGATTATTGATCCAATTCAAAAGTAAACACCAATATTACCCTACCCAACTACAAAAAAGATGATCCAACTCTACTCAACCTCAAGTCCCATTATCCCTGAAATACAGAATACACCCCATCGGGTATAGTAAAGGAGACCCATTTATGATAATAGTCAATTTGGTCCTTATTAGAAATCAGAAAATCCATCTAGAGGATGACATCAAGAGGTTTCATGTAGAGACAGAAATTCTAGGTAAACTCAATCTCTAATAAATAGAAAACATAAATAGGAAAATAGATACCCTGCTCTCTCTTTATTTTGATAGGAATAGTAATATCCATCACATAAGAAAAAATCTCTATAGAATGATTTAGCAGGTTCATAGTACGAGTCAATATAAAGGAGTGATCTGAATCAGTATCAAATAAAGCAGTCACTAAAGATGAATCTATAATGATGATACCTCTCACAGTCACTGGACTTGTATTAGCTTCTTCTAGAGACTCTGCCACTACATGAAGAAGATTCATTCCAGATGCCTATGGATAAAAACCCTTATATCTTGAAGCATATTATTTCACTATATTACTTTTTAGGTATTATGAGAATATGCCACTATTAATAGTAGAAAATAATTGGTGGAAATTATGTAGATATCTTGATTGACTACAGGAACTGCAGATATTTTTCACCTTAGTATAAACACATCTCGAATGACCAACATTTCCATAGTGAAAGTAACTTAATGGGACTCTAATAGGATCTACAGAAGGTCTAGAAGACGCCTACTATCTAGAATCACCATGATACTCATCATGCTTAATCTTTATTTAAAGGAATTCATATAACTTCCACCAGTAGAAAAATGAACTCTCATCAACCCAGACTTACTATCCATGTCAAGATCAACCATAAATTCCATATCTTGAACATCTGTATTAAAATCCATCTTGAGTAAGAAAACCTGGTATCATATTTCATATCAAATACCCATCTCAAATCTCCATTCCTTCAGCTTCTTATTAGTCACCACCTCAGTAGAAAACTGGAAAAGATCAATAAAGAGGTTTGTGTACTGAGTCACAATCATTTCACACTGCTATAATTTAAGAAACTCCATGGATTTGACCATGACCCTAGAATTAGGATAGAACATATTGGTGAAAATAAATTGAAATTATTTCTATTCCAAACCCTCATGATTTTTCACCACCACCATCGAATCCCACAATCTCCTATTATGCCCTTCCAGCTTAATGGTATCACATTTCACCTTAATAGCTTTGGGAATTTCTAAGAACTCAAAAAACAATATCTATATTTTTCAAATAGTCCTCATCCTCTTGAGTATAATTAAAGCTATGTAAATTAGGTTTCTTCTAGAGAATAAACTCTTGATCATGATCACAAGATTTTTCTCTTTGAGATTCCACTACCAGATCTTGAACGGGATTGGGTGTAGGTACTTTTCCTAGAGCTTGGATAGCCCATACCACTATCTCAACAAGATTCTAGTCCACTAAATAATTTTCTCACTATGGTTCACCTGCATATTTCTCCTGGGGCTTATTCACATGTCTTCTCAGAGGTATGATGTTACACAACATCAACAGATAGCACTAAAGACATCCTAAATGATACAAAGATCAACAAATTAGACAGGAGATATAGGAATCTCAATTCCATAAAGTAGAAATTTATGATTTTGATTTCATCATACTTAAATCAAAGGCATCAAAAAGTCTAGAATCAGTTAAAAAAATTCATCAATGTTGCTTTTCCAAAACACCCATGGTGAATTAAGGCTCGTTACAGTGAGAAATATCTAGGATATCACTCTCAACTACCTCCTAAGACCCACCAAGACATTCCAAACCGCATACTAACATCAAGTAGGGATTATTAACTTTCACCTATAATACACAATTTTCACAAACCATCCTAGATATCATGGTACCCTAACACCTGAGCTAGCCCTGACATAGCCTGAAGGGCATTCCTAATCTCCATGGGTTGGAAACTAGCACCTATCATCATAAAAGATCATAGAAGGAATGATTTTTACACAAATAGTGGAAGATAAAATAAACAAGTCATCATGATCAAAAATCTAAAAGAATAATTACTAGAAACAAATAGGTAGAATAGAACCTAGATAGATAGATAAACATACCAAAGGACATAAAAACATCAACCAGAAAAAATTCTCAAAAGATCATGTGTAATAAGTGGACAATAGCTCCACCGATCACCATCATCACTCCATCGTCCCAAGGATCAAGAAAATGCACCACCTCCAAGTGATTCTTTCCCTTTTCTCAGACCTGGAATAAGAAAATATAAAAAATCCTGAAGGAAATGGTTGGATGTGATATATAAATCCTAGTTAGGTCTCACCAAGTGTTCCATGATCAATTCCATAATAATTAAATCAATTATGGTTCATTTTAATTAAACAATGAATAGTATATCATTAACATATTTTAAAAAAATATATGATTTCTCAAAAAAAATACTTAAGATATATCAAAACTGTATTAAATGAAAATTTTATATAAAACACTTATATAAAGTAGTTGCATTAATAAAATAGTTCAATAGTCAATTTCATGTATAATCAATTCAAAAAATCAAAGAACCATTTACAAAATCCCCTCATTATGTTATTTTAGGTAATAGGATCCTCACACATCTCAATAATGATCTTGTCTAAAAATAGTTGTGCACCCTAAAATCAATTTACACCCCAATTAGGGAACCCTCATGGTCCATCTACACCCCTTAAGGGGAACCCTATCAGGCATTCATGCCACAATTGTTTATTAATAGTTTTCATCATCAATCCCTTTATAGGGAGTCAAGGTCCTATATTACTGGTCCTAGTTACTACTAACTACCCAGGAAAACATGTGCTTCAAATAATCAATCAATCAAACATGGGAAAATCAAACATTTCAAATAAATTCAATTTATCATTTCCTAGTTTTCAATTTTCAACATGCCTTTCTCATTTCAAAACCAAAAAAATGGTTTTTGTTAATACATTACTTTTAAAATCATCTTTCAATTTAATCCATTTTTTAAAGTTTCAACAAAAAATCAATTGATTAAATCAATTTCAAGATTAATCCATCATTTTCCCAAAATCAACCCCGCATTTCAATTCCATTAAAATTTGGTCTTTTCAAAAATTCCATTCTATTACAAATGAAACATAAAATCCTTTCAAATTAGGGTTTTTAAATCCATTAAAAAATCATTTCAATTCAACCAAACATTATAGGTTACAATCGTGGGGAAAATAATCATGGAACCACCTACCTTTAATCACATGGTCAAAGACAACACCTGCAATAGGATCACCAATGAAGAATGAGGTGAATAAGATCATGAAACACAACCTAGAATCAATATCCAACAAAATTTAATTTAAATCCATCAATAACATGATAATATATTAAACTCTAAGGAGGATAGAAAGATATATTGAAATAAACTACATGAGAAGAGATCCACTTACCCAAAATATATTGGCCTAGTTGCTATTATGCCAGTGAGCCTTGGGTTCGAATCTCTGTAGAGGTGAGATTAAATCCCCCGCTGGCAGGGGGATAGTATCTGAACCCGACCCAGTTAGTGGCCCAGTTGAGTGCATCCCTGGTGAGTGGGCTCTACGGGGTTCTGGTCCGTTGTCAGGAGCGTCATGAGTCCAACAGTTTTGAGGTTCCAAAATATTCTCTTGGTATACTTCAAAGACCAAGGATTCGATTTAGGGTTGAAATAGGGTGATTAGGGGTTAAATAATAGGGTTTCGGGATTTTAATAAAATTTTGGGGGGAATTAGAACTATCACTCATGTTTTTATGGGTAGGGATTCACTATTAAAAAAACTACATGCCCCTGCTAGTATGGTGCATAGTTTCTCCTAGGAGGGAGAATGGTTTGTCAAACCGTGTTCCAACCATGAAAACTATCACTATATAAGGTTTCATGGTTTAGAGGGTACATACACATGGTTTGGAAAAATCATGACCCCCCTTCTAGTGTCTCATAATAGGACACATGGTTTTCTGGGATAAACTATAGGGTTTTCTAGGATAAACTGTATGGTTTTCTCTGACTGTGTGCCAACCATGCACAAACCCTTCTTCTTCCAAAATTTTCAACATTCTCCTATAATAACCCCAAAATAAGACCCAACTTAAAGAAGATAAAAAAATGGTAAAATAATAACTAAAATAAGGGAACATGGTGTTACACTCCAAGATCGAACTACACATGTCAAGCCCAAGGTATCAAGAATCATCACTAAAGAACTGAGATATCTTTCCTCTACCTGTGTCCCAATATATGACATCTAAAAATTCACAATGGTTCCCAATAAAGGGGTGTTTATAAACTCATTATTATTTCCCCAATTACATCTCAATCCATGTCACTAGTAAAAAACTTATTATCACTATTTAAAAATATTTTTATGCAATAAAAACAATTTATAACAAATCCATAAACAATTTTCCATGGAAAACAATTAAAAAAGCATAAAAACAATTTACAATAATTTGGTATACCCATAACCATAACTCCAAACATGTCATGCATGTCCAGGTGGTAGTCCCATACTCATGAGCGGTCTCTTTTCAATCTACCGAGTCATCACAAGGTAACCAATACCAAGTTCCCTAATGGCATAAGCCCCTTATATAGGGTCATGACTAATGAAAATAAACTCACGCCAACCATGTATTCAAAAATTCATGTAAAACTATTCCAAAACCCTTTATTTCTTTAAATAATTTCAAAAAAATTAATTCCATGCATCAAAAAAACCATAATTTTAAAATCAACATTTTAAGATTATAAACAAAAGGGGTTTTCTGAAATCAAAACAACTTTGCCCCAATTTTCCAAAGCCAATACCAATTAGGATTTCCAAAAAGAATCACAAAACTATTTCACAAAAAAATCAATCAAGATATTATATTAAAACTAAGACTTCAAGTTCTAAATTAAGTGGAGTTGATAGAGAAGCCACCTACCTCTCAACGATTGATAAAAATGAAGAACGGAACAACACTTCTCTAAATTCAAGATTAGATATTATTCTATTCAATAAAAACAATCATAATTCATAAATATTCCCATCATAGAATGTGGATATAACCACCATAGATTAAATATATGATTTATAGAGAGGGGAGACGAATAATAGATCTAAGAAGAATGGTGATGAACAATGACTTACCATTAAATTTGGGCCTCCATCACACTTTGATTCACCTAAGGATCGCCCCCGGGTTGAGGGGGATTGTCTCTCAAAAAAAAGAATTAATGATCTAAGATTTTTATGGGTAAAATGGTTAAAGTGGTTAATTTGGATTAGATCCACAATTTAATTAGGTTCAACCATACGCCTCATGGTTAGACTACACAGTTTGGAAAATTGTGCGCCAACCGTACGGTGCTACTGTCTTAAGGACACACCCCACATAGTTGGATTGCATGGTTATACAAACCATAATCCAATCATGATTTTCATTCTATTTCAAGATTCATGGTTTCTCCTGGACATTCACATAGTTTGGCTAAACCGTGCGCCAAATATTCACTTTCCTAGTGGCCACTGTTTTACCTTGCATGGTTTCCTAGAGATGCAATATGGTTTTTATTAATCATGAACCTATATAAAAGCCTCAAAAACATTCTAAAACCCATCATAACATCCCAAAACTTAACCAAAACATTATATATACTCAAAATACATGAATAAAGGATCATTTACCTGAAATTAGGGGGTGCTACATTTTCCCATATATAGGCCTTTACATCCTCAAAAAGTAGAAAACCCTTGTTGCTCTAGAAGAGTTACATCCATAACTCCAGCACTTCCTTCTCACGCTCCCATGTTTCTTCCTAAATCTGACCAAGTTTTCATAAAAAAACCTCACTAGACCGATTATTTTTCCATTTAAGACCTTCTATTTCATATCCACAATCTGGATCGACACATGAAACAATATAGCATCCAACTCTATGTCAACATGATCCCATTGAATCACATGGTTAGGATCAGGTTGGTACTTCTTCAATTGAGATACATGAAACGAATTTTGAATTGAACTAAACCTTGGTGTTAATTCCAACCGATATACCACATCACCAACTCATTCAAGTATCTCAAAAGGGCCTATGTATTAGTAAATAACTTTCCATACATACCAAAACATTAATTCCAAAGACTTGTACAAATTATCAAGAACATATGATCACTCACCTCAAATAAAAATGGTCATCAATGATGATTCGAATATGATTCCTAATGAATCTGAGCCATCCACATCCTCTTTATAATCAACTAAATCTTATTTGTTGTATCTCTTACATGGTTGGGTCCAATTAGTTAAGTATTTCATGTTTCCACCCAATAAAGTGGATAATGAAAAGGATGCCCATATAATACTTCAAAATGAGAAATATTTATTGAGGCCTAATAACTATTATTATACAATAACCCCACTAATGGTAAATTATCCTCCCAGGAGCCACCAAAATCAAGTACACAATACCTAATAATGTCCTCCAATGTTTGTATTTTCCATTAAGATTATCCAATCATTTTAAGATGATAAGTTGTACTCATAATAAAATTTGTTCCAATGGATTGTTGTAAGTAATTCAAAAAATGAGAAGTAAAATTGGGGTCTCAGTATGATATTATCACGGCTGGAATGTTGTGTATCTTTATAATTTCCAAAATGTAGATTTTTAAAAATTATTCCACCGAATTAGTTTCATGAATAGGGATGAAGTGATCCAAATTTTTGAGGTGATCCACAATCACCCATATGGAATCATGTTTTATAACCATCCTTGGTAGACCTATTACAAAATACATGGCTACCTGCTCTCATTTCCACATGGGAATTGCTAAATACTATAACATACATGATTATCATTGATGATCTTCTTTGACATGTTAATAGGTGAGGCATCTCAATACATACTTTGATGCATATCATTATATTCCAACACACTAGGATTTCAATAGTTTATACATTTTTTGAATCCTTGGGTGAGCTTTCCATCTTGAATGGTGGTAGGAATTAAGAATTGGTTCCTAATAATAAAAAGGTATGATCATCTGATCTCTAAACTGAAACATTGAATTCCTATAATATGCCAACCCGAGTCAACTAGACAAGCCACTGATTCAGACCGTCATGATGGTGAGGTGAAACAAGATAATGAAAAACAATTCTTGAATATAACAAAACAAGACATAAAACCAGAGTAAAATACGGAAGAAAAAGATACATCTAAGATCCATACAATCCAATCCAATCCATCTAAACCAGAAAGTATATCAATACAAGAACAACAAGTCTCCATGTGACCAACTGTCACCTCCAAACCATCCTGCTATGAAGGAAATTACTAAAATAGAATTTAATATGCTAATAAATGACCTTCACTTTACTTGATTCCTATAAAACAACATATACAACTGCCCATAGTAAAAATAAGGGTGTGACCACAAATATTGGTAGGATACCACCACTAAGTCTAAACAAGTTCAAATATCAAGAATGTAGCAGTTCTATCTTTTAAAATGAAAATAGTTTTAGAAATCATTTTCATAAATCTAAACCCATTTGTAAATAATTTTCCTTTGGTTTTCATAAAATCCATTCATATTCATAAATCCAAAAATATGAAAAGTGTAAATGATAAAATATTAAATCACATCCACACACCATAAGGTAAGTAAGTAAACACATATCCATGACATAATCCACCATGCGAAGACATGTGATACAACCTCATGTGAAACCAAAATTTTGAGCAACTATCAATGACAAAAAAAATCATGTGATAACAAACCATAAATGAAAAATTAATCTATATTGGACCCTAGCCTATGGGAATAAAAAATAGACATAAAAAATTCTAAATTAGGCATATTTTGGAACCAACCAATATTGATTCCTGTCAGTCTATCGATATCACCAAGTAACCCCTAGTGGTTCCATGCACTCTAAGGACACCTAAGTACCTTTACCATTATACCCAGGGTTCCTAATATGAAAATTATTTCAAAACCATGCTCACAGTTTATAAAAAAATTTCAAATTCAAGCCCATCCACTTAGATTTTCGAAAACCTATTTCTAAATCAGAACACCCATTCAATAATTTAATCAAACACTTGGTGTGAAAAAACCTATTTTTAAATAAAAAATACTTTAAAAACATGAATATTTCAAAGAAATCTCTTGAAACCAAAAAGTAAATTCAATTCAATGAACAAACCAAATTAATTTTACAATAACAATAAGAAATTCATAAAATCAAACCATTATATAGAAATGCCTACCTTAAGAATAGAGGTAGAACTAATCAACTTTGAAAACAGCAACGGGGAAGAGCAACTCAGGTCATCACGAACCTAGATCCATAATAAAAAAGTTCATTCCTCCATAAAACCCACTATATCTAGCATCACATCCCAATTGGGTTTCATAAAGATGAGAGGAGAAGATATATATTTAGATATACAAATAATATAGGAAACCGGATCAAAAACACAACATACCTCAATGTGATATGTCAATAACAAAGGAATTCTACCTAGAATCCAATGGGAGAGACCTATAAAGTGATGAGTAAGGATTATGATGATCTAAGTTGATATCAGGGGGTGATTATGTTTTAAAATGACCAAGGTACAAAGGGTAAAATCTCATTTTTAACAGTTCTTAAGGGGGTCGCATGATTTATGGGGGTAGGCCGCATGATTAAACTAATCATGCACCTTAACCATGAACCAATACTATCCATTATGGGTGGTGTAATGGTTTGGACACAAGGTTAGTTTAACTGTGTTCCAACCATAAAACCCACTATGTCCAAATGGTGCATGATTTTCACTAGGGGCTATATGGTTTGGGAAAACCATGCTCAAATCGTGTGACACCCCTTGAAAACCACCAAACACCCTACATAGTTCCATGGTCATATCACATAGTTTTACTAACCATGATCAAACTATGAAAACCACCACTGGAACCTCATAGAGGTATACCACACAGTTATTTCATGGTTAAACTAAATGTGCACCTTAACCATGCACCTTTCCTATTTTCTCAAAAAACCCTTGTTTTCAACCTACAATTCCCTGAATATTCCTAAACCTCAAAATAGAAATATCAAGGATTGAATAAAGCATACCTGCTGCCTAGAGGGCATCACAATTCTCCCCACCATAAGCACTTTATATCCCCACAAAGTCCTCAAGATCCTGAACTGTAAAGTGAGAAGGCCACTGCTACATCATCAATAATTCTTGTTCCCACGTCTCGTGGTTATCCCATCCACACTTCCACAATACCCAGACTAATGGAATCATTTTATCACACAATATTTTATCTTGTAAATCCATAATCTAAACTGGTATCTAAATAATGGTGGTATCAAGATCAATATCAACATCCACCCATTCAATCACATGGGAAGGATCCAGTTTATGCCTCCTTATCTAGGAAACATGAAACACATTGTGGATAAAAGTCAAATGAGATATTTATTCCAATCGATAGGCCACCTTCCTGAGTCACTCCATGATCTCAAAGGGGCCAACAAACATCAGGCCAACTTACCCTACGTACCCAACCAAAAAATATCCCAAGAGAGGTAAAACTATGATAAAAACCTAATCAACAACCTCAAACTCTAGTAGTAGATGATGATGATATGCATAATATTTATGAAAACTCTATGTTGTGACCAACCTATTCTGTATCAATAGTACCTTTTCTGTCATCTCCTAAATGGGACTCGACCCAAACAAGGACTACTCTCTTAACTCTTCCCAACACAAGGGAGATCTACATGGCCACCCATATAATGATTTAAAGGGAACCATCTTTATCAAATACTGATAACTATTGTTATAGTAAAATTCAATCAGAGGAAAATTATTTTCCCAAGATCCACCAAAATCAAGTACACAAGCTTAAATCATATCCTCAAGAATATGGATAGATCTCTCTCTCTCTCTATTCATCTGTCTATGGATGATAATCCATAATCAATTTCAACTGGGAACCCATAACCACTTGGAAACATTTCCAAAACTTAGATTTCATGATTAGGTCCCTATAAAAACAACTATAGAGGGAACCTCATTAAGTCTCACAATCTCTTGTACATAAAATTCCCCAAGTTGTTCCACCTCCATCATCTCCTTGATTGGTAGTAAATGCACTGACTTCATGATTCGATAAATGATCACCCAAATCACATCATTCTCACTATGATTATATGGTAAACCAATGACAAAACCCTTGGAAATCTCATCCCACTTCCAAACCGTAATGGGTAAAGTTTGTAAAAAACTGGCAAGTCTTTGGTGTTTCACCTTAATTTTCTGAAAAGTGAGACACAGTGAAACAAAATTTGTAATCGAACACCTCATCCCTAGACACCAATACTGATGTCTCAAGTTGTGATACATCTTAGTAGCCCCATGTTGTATATAACAACATGACTAGTTTCCACTATCCATCAACTCATACCTCATAGAAATCAGATCAACCAACCTATTACGAAATCACAAAGCTTCATTGGGAGACCAAGACCACTCACCTGAGGTTTCCCCACCGTAAATGCTTTTACTTAAGTATTGGAACTTAGTGGATATCACATGATTGAGATGAACCCACTCATCAAAAGATTATTCATATTTCATCAAATCCAAGAACATAGTTCTACCAACCTCTTCTACTCCCAATCTCATCTTAGAAAACAAACACATCAGAGACCACTCCTCTTATGATTCCTTTAAATATTGTGTCAGTAATTTTCTACTCAAAGAATCGGAAACCATATTCCCTTTCTATTAATTGTATGAAATATCAAAATCAAAAGTTTGATGACACTATATCTAGCGTCTCTGTCGCAATTTCAAATCCATCTGAGTAAAAATATATTTCATGCTCTAGTGCTCAGAATACATTGTAAACTTCTCCCCAATGAGATTGTGATGCCATGTTTTGAGTGCATGAATAACTATTTCTAACTCAGGATACTATGAAGGGTAGTTCTTCTCATTCTAGTGTAAATGAAGAGAGTCTTAGGCCACCAACTATTTATTCTATATTAAGACTCATCCAAAACCCCCACCATATGCATCACATAAAACATCATAACCTGAACCTAGTTCTGGAAGAATTAAAATTGGTTCAGAAGTCAACCTCACCTTTAGATCCTCAAAATATCTCTGACATTTTTCATTCTAATCAAACTTCACACCCTTATGGGTTAAATATCTCATTGAAGATGAGATCTTGGAGAAATCTTAAACAACTCATCTATTATAATTAGCTAAACCTAAGAAGATATGGATCTGAAACACATTCCAGGATACACCCAAAACATAACAACCTATATCTTTTCAAGATATACTAATACAACCCTCTCAGAACGGAAGTAGAACTGACCACCTTTGATAATGGAGACCAGGGATATAGAAACCCGGACTTAACAAATATGGATATTACATAATTTTAGATGAATATTTAGTACACTATAAAAATACATTCCCGAGGACCATAATATTTTATTTTCTTTGGAAACATGGAAACAAAATATTCAATCCTAGTGAAATATCTTCAACATCTTTAATAAAGATTTGTACCTTTATTACTTATACCTAAAACCTTTCTTCATAACCTAGAGAAAGGAAACATAAGAAATGGGTGATCTAATATGCTCAATAAGGGAAAATAAAGGAAATTTGTAAGCATAACATGAATAAATAGGGTATGGAACTTGATAAAAACATTTGAAGATCATACCCTGCATAATAGAGATCATAATAAAGATTGAAAATTTATAATACATATATCATAATAGAATTAAGATCATAAGTCATGAAATCATAACATAGGAATAAGAAATGGAATTTGTGGATTTCACATTGGTTTATAATGTTGTGAATATATATAAGTAGACATAGGTTCACTAATTAATTTAAGTACATGAAATCAAGCCCCATCATCAACTTGTGAACATGAAACTAGGTGCATGCATAACATTGTGAACATTTAATCAAGTTCATGCATAACCTTATGGACATGAAACCAATTCCATGCATAACATTGTGAACATGTAATCAGGTTCACACATAACATTGTATAAATGTAATCAAGTTTACGCATAAAATTATGGACATGAAACCAGGTCCATGTATAACATTGTGAACACGTAATAATGTTTACTCATAACATTGTGAACATATAATCAGGTTTATTCATAACCTTGTGGATATGAAACTAGGTCCATGTATAACATTGTAAACATGTAATCAGGTTCAAACATAACATTGTGAACATGTAATCAGGTTAATGCATAAACTTATGGACATGAAAATAGGTCCATGAATAACATTGTTAACATGTAATAAAGTTCACTCATAACACTGTGAACATATAATCAGGTTCACGCATAACCTTATGGACATGAAACTATATACATGAAAAACATTGTGAATGGGTAATCTAGTTTACACATAACATTTATACTCATGAGTCATCCATCATTACCCAATAAATTATATGGATATATAGGTCCCAACCATCTCATAATAAAATACTTCATACATGTGCCACAATATGATTAAAACTTTCATCATATCATGACCCATAAAAAGAGATGGGTTTTATGAACATCAAATCATAACCCATGAAATTAAATGGGTATAATTAATATTTAATAACATCATAACCTATGTAAAATAGATACATTGAATAATCATTTCATCAAATCATAACTCGTGAAAAGAAGTGGGTTTCAAAAGCATATAACATGTGGAAGATAAATGTATTTCATAAATGTATAACCTGTGAAAGAGAAATGGATTTCATAAATGTATAAACTGTGAAAGAGAGAAAATTTTCATAAACATATAACCTATGAAATAGAGATGAATTTCATAAATGTATAACCCGTGAAAGAGAAACATATTTCATAAACATATAACCCATGAAATAGAAATAGATTTCATAAACGTATAACCTGTGAAAGAGAGACGAATTTCAGAAATGTATAACCCATGAAAGAGAAATGGATTTCATAAACATATAACATGTGAAAGAGAAACGGATTTCATAAACATATAACCTATAAAAGAGAGGTGGATTTCATAAATGTATAACCTATTAATGAGAAATGGGTTCCATAAATACCATGACATTAACCATAACCCATTTATAGAAAGGATATGAATGGAACATTTAGATCATTTCCTAGAAGGTAATGAGTAACTTAAACATATTCCATCTTATATGGAAAATAATTTTGAAATATCTTTAAAAAACATTTCTTGAGGAAAATATCCTTTCTTCTTTGAAAAATTCTTTTTAATACATAAAACCATTTAAAAATAATTTTCTTAGAAAATACCTTGAAATTTTTTAAAGAAGACTTGAAATCATTTTGAAAACCTTTTTCCTTGAAAACTTATGAAATAATCTTAAATACATTTTAAAAACATTTTTATTTGAAAATTTATAAATAAATATTGAAAATTTTTTGAAAACCTTTTTACTTGAAAATATACGAAAGAAGCTTGAAAATGTTTTAAAAACTATTTATTTGAAAATAATTTGAAAACTTATAAATAAGGCTTGAAAAAAATTTAAAACAATTTTCCTTGAATGATTATAAAATAATCATGAAAACATTTTCTTGAAAATTAACCTTTTAAAAATTCAAATGAAGCATCAAAGAAATGAAACCAGATAAATCTATACATGTCGTACATGGTAAAAAGAACATTCCTTTTTCATGGTAAAAAGGTTAGAAAAATTCCTTGTTTGGAAAGCAAAAAGAATATTACTTTTAAGAGATTTTTGAAATAAAAAAAGGATAAAAAATTCTTTAAAGATTATAGGATAATGGTATAATATTCTTGGAAACCCTTTTTAGAAAACATGTTTTGAACAAACATAGTTTTTCGACCGAAGAGAGGGTAGAGTCGAGCATTCTTAAAAATAATTTCTTAACTATATTATGTAAAAAATAGTATAAATATGGTAACAATACATTATTATATAATTAATAACCATAGGATAATAACATTCATAAATTTACTTGATATATTAATCATAATATGTCATCAAAGGAAGCATAAACATAAACAATCTCAAAAAGTGATTAGATTATCTCAATAAACTCTTATAACTTGGTAACTTGGGATCATACTATCCATGTAAGAAATGAAATTACATGAAGCTTAAAATATCATTAAAATATTTATATTCATGACATAACATGTAAAATTTAAGTATATACACCTCAAATAAAGAGTTTAGGTGCATAACAAAACATGAGTCTCAAAGAAGGCAAATTGAGACAAAACTATTTTACCGATTTGGTAACTTTTGAAACTTAAACCCCATAAAATAAGGATAATAAAATGGAAATGTGAATAACCATAAATTTAAGTATAATATACATATAATAAAATCATGGTGAGTACATACACCACACAAAATTAAATATTGGCGAACATAACATGTATCTCACAGAAATTAAAAGTGAGATGAAATCCCCTGACCTTGTGTCTTGAATCTCATTGTACTCATACAATATTCTTATATGATAAATATAAGTTTATTATAAATATTTTAAATAATAATATTCTTATATATACTACCATATATTTTTTGATTATGACCTTATATTACCCGCTTGTTAACGATCATATGTTAAGGTTTCACTTCGGTTAATATTTTTTTTGTTCTTCGCATGCGTCTAAATTTATTATACCTTTGATCCTTATATGTATATCATGATTTAAAGAATGTAAATAATTATATAAATATCATTTATATCCAATATATTTATATTATAATAATATATATCATAAATAAGTACGAAATGGAATACACCATTCATGGAGATGGTAAGTCGCACATTCGTATGAACTTTGTTTCTATTTTAATTATCGTATTCAAAAAAATGACATATAAGTTTATACGTATATAATATAATTATATTATAATTATAATTATATATATATCATATAATTTCACTAAACCCATCCATAATACATTCCATGTAGTGTGTGAACGAATCACATCGCTTTGAGGGGCAGTAGTCAACACTTCCTCAAACGAAATTATCATATTTACACCAAATGGAGAGTAAAAATATATGTGTTGTAAAAGGAAAAAATAAGATTAAGAAAAAATTAAATATAATATATGAAATATATAAACATATTTTTCATCATAATGGAAACCATGATACGTGGTAAAGGAAAAAATGAGCAATTGTCATTTCGTGATGCAATAGTTCACCGTACATAGAAACAGTATGTTCGTTACCCATTCGATGGAGGTGTGTGTAAGTGTAGCTATAAATATTTACATAAAAACATCCTAAAATATTGATGATAATTTTTTTATTATATAATCATTAAAAAATATTTTATATGGTGGATAATGGAAATGAAACTAGAGATATCGAGAGAAGATGTTACCTCTTAATCGGGTAAATTCTTTTGGTTTGTGTCAAAAGGCTTCCTTGGAAGACTTTATGACCAAAGGGGGGATTCAAAAAGGAATGGAGGTAATTTGGGAGATTATTTGAGAAAATTTTGTGTGATCCAAGGGGCTTGAGAGGTGCGATGAAGGGGGGGGAGGTGGTGGCTTTTATAGGGAAGGAAAAGGACTCACTTGGAATTTTTGAAAACAAGTTAGGTGTACACATGTTCTTACCCAAAAAAAGTCATACCAATACCAAAAAAAATCATTAATGGAAGACTTATGTCCTAAATATGTCAATATAATGGGTTTTGGACAAGTTTTTAGGTCATTTTTTCCCTAGTATAGATGTTTAGTTCCTAATTAAGCTTAATTTGACCTTAATCAGTGTGATTAATTTTAATCACTTTTACTAATCTTTTTAGTAAAAAATTAAGTTGATCTTATTAAACTCTAAATATTATACTGATTACAAAGGTTTATGTAAGTTTTTCAAAATTCAATTTACAGAAGAGAAAAAATTAAGATGAATGTTAATCCTGCAGATGAGTGAGATAGCGGGTTTTTAAAGTAAAACGTTCAAAAGTTTATTAAGTTTTTATATTCAATTTAAAATTAAAATTGATTATAATGACCTAAATTGTATTAATGAATGTATAATTTATCTAATGTGATCTTAAAAAAATTAAAATATAATTTAACATTAATAATTTTTTAAACAAAAAGGCAGTTTTTAACTAAAAAGCAGTATTTTTCACTATTCATCAAAAAATGAAGTTCCTCGGAAAAATCCAAAAAATTCAACGTAAAGTAATTTTGGAATTATAAATTCAAAAATAAAGTTTATTTTATCAAATTTAATTTATATATTTTTCTAAAATTAAATTTATTGTTTTTTATAAAAAGACATGAAGTGTAGTTCATTTGACAAAATAGTATTTTTAAACATATAACTAAAAATTATATACTTTGTTATGAATATGTTTTATTTATATAAAAAAATTATTTAAAAAAATGGAAAGTTTATTACTATTCATATTACTATGTTTAACAGGTAGGTTATAATTATCTTGATTAAATAATTTTAATAATAAGATGATGTTTCGTAGAAAACATTGGTGTTGCGTGTAACGTATGCCACATCGGTGTTTCGGGTAGAGAAATATAGGTTGTTATTGTGTGTAACATAAGACAAGTCAGTATTGTGCATAGAAAAATCCAATTTGTTATTGTGTGTAGTGAAATACATGTCAGTATTGTGTGTAGTGCAAGCCAAGTCGGTATTGTGTGTAGCGCAAGCAAAGTTGGTATTGCGTGATGCGAAAGCCAAGTCAGTATTGCGTATAGTGAAAGGCAAGTCAGTATTATGTGTTAAAATAATGTTTGAGTTAGTGTTTTTAATATATATATAAGAATTATTTTTATTGTCACATGAATTGAAAAAATATCAAATATATAAATTAATTCAAAAAATATATTTTAGAAAATCTTAGGGTGTTATAAGTGAAGAGTTGATAGGGTCCTTTTGATCCTAGATTCATAAAAAATAACATAAATACTCCATAAAACCCAATATATCCATCATCATATCCCAATTGGGTTCCAAAAAGATGAGAAGAGAAGATATCTAGTGTTGATCTATAAATAAGAGAGGAAACCAGATCAAAAATGAAACATTCCTCAATGTGATCCATCAAGAGTGAAGTAATTGCACCTAGAATCCAAGGGTAGATACCACCAAATATCTTGGGAAGGATTATAATGAGACAAGGTGAGATTAGGGGGTGATTAGGATTTAAAACAACCAAGTTGAAAAGGGTAAAATCACAATTTTTAACAGTTCAGAAGGGGATCACTCAGTTTATTGGGGCAGGCCGCATGGTTAAACACATTGTGTGCCCATAATTTCCATTATGGGTGTAGGAACAGTTTATTCACATGGTTATTTTAACAATAAGTCAACTATGAAACCCCATCTATCCAAACGGTGAATAATTTTCACCAGGCATCACGTGGTTTGGGAAAACCATGCTCAAAACATGTGACACCTCGAGACAACCACCAGACCCCCCCCCCCCCCATGGTTCCCTAGGCATATCACACAATTTTAAAAAATATGATCAAACAATGAAAAATTACTCCAAATCCTCATGAAGACATACCTCACTATTACCGCATGGTTAAATTATTGTGTGCCTTAATTGTGTACCTTGCCTATTTTTCCTAAAAACTATTGTTTTCAACCTTTGAGTCCCTAAATATTACCAAAGCTCAAATGAGAAAGACCAAGGATTAAATATGGAATACCTATGACCCAGAAGGAATCATAATTTCCATCCAAATTCTAACCCTCAATAGTCTCCCCACCATTTAGTATTGACCTTATAGAAACACATTCAAGATCAAATTTCTAAGCCTTTATAACTTTCCCAACCAAATCAGAAACAAATGAAACTAGAAAGAAAACTAAAACATCACCTTGTTTTGAGAAATATTGATGCATACCTGCTATAACTGAAATTATTTACCACTTGTAATTCCCTGACCCTAGTTACCCAGAGTTGGTGCATTATTACATAAAATTGGCATGGTCACAAAAGATCAAGTCTCAAAAGATTGATTAGTTTAGTAGCATTGGAAATACTAGACACATTAATAAGTTTTACATTACATTATAAAATGAAAAACTACAACAACATAGTCTCTATAGGACACACTCATACCCTTAGACTATCCCTGTAGGTCATTCATAATGTACAACTTTGCATCCTGGGAAAAATAAAACATAGAAAGGGGAGAGCTCAGATGCTCAGTAAGGATAACAATATAGCGAAAAATTTCATAAATAAGCATAAATATTTAAGGAAATGTAATACTAGAACAAAATACTTTTAAACATGAACTTCAAAATAATATGGAAAAGATAAAATCAAATAATTCCATTTACTTATTCACATGGATATTCTACTAGTCGAATAATCACATGCAATATCAATAGCCAATTTCATAATGATGGAATGCATAATGTCAGACTTTATAACCTCATAGTCAAGGCCTTGTTCCAAGACTACAAATAAGATTTTGTCAAGGTCATGTTCCAAGACACTATTTTGTCTCATTATACCTACCGATGCATCGAGTAGCTATAGCGGTCTCCACCCATCACTTACTAAGTCCAATGTATTCCTCATATGAAAAGGTTTAAACAAAAAATAAACATTCGTATTAAAACTAGCATACAAAATGTCAATACTTTATCCATAACCCATGAATGGTATAAAAAAAACACATTCACAGTCAAACATATCACAAAACCTTCAATACAATATGGAAGTTTTGTATCATAATAAATCAACTTCAAATAAACTTAAAATTCATCAAAGGATGTTGACATAGATGAAATCAAAACCTTTTTTAGAGAAATATCTATTTCTATTTTGAAATCATTTAAAAGTCATATAATTATAAAAGAAAACATTTATTTTGAAAATATTCATATAAGCTTGTAAGGGAAGCTTCGACGATGTTATAATGATGGAAAATAGCAGCACTCACCATATAAGTTAAAAAAACATTCTTAACTTAATTTTGTCGAAAATTTCATAAGGTAACTTGTTTGGAAAATGACGGAAAGATTACTTTCAACCCATTTTATAAAAAATAAAGCAAGGATATAAATGACTTTAACCCATAGTCTAGTAAATAGTAAAAATGTTTTGGAATACATTTTTAAGAAACATGTATGTGGATGATAAAGAGGTCTCAGTAGATACTTACATAAAAACAACCTCAGATAATAAAGAAACTGTGAAATTAACCCTTAAATTGTACTTTTACTTGGTTGAGGGTAGGTTAACCTCCTGTATAATGGTGAAATAATTATTATTAAATTATACAAGAACTATATAAATTAATATTATATCATATATTATCTTCCAATATTTATTTGTTAATGATATTTTAGTAGTATCGTCGTTTCAGGTGTTAACTGATTCGTTTTCCTTTATAAGCTTAGTGACATAAGCCATCATTGTTATAAATAGGGTTTATTTGATTCATATCTAGAATTATATTAAGTTCTTTAAATATTATTTTTAATCATCGCATGAAAATTTTTCTTGAATGATTACGATGGGGAATGAATCTCATTGCGTTCGTGGAGACGGTAATCCTTACGTACGCACGAGCAACAATATCATTATTTTTTAATTAAAATAATAAATAAATGGATGTTATATCATATATAAAGAATCATTAACATGTTATATATATTATTTACATCAATTATACATCATTATTATACCCATCCAAATAATAATTTATTGAATAACAACTACACCATGACGTGGAGACGGTAAGTCGTACGTACGCACGTATGGTGACATGTTATTCATAGGATAGATAACATAATGAATATGGTTGTACAGTTTTTATAATAACAACACAGTATATAGAAGATACTAGATTTATTATTTTATAATGGAAACAACAAAGAAAGAGGAAGTGGAAGAAGAAAATAACTTGAAAGAGGTGGTGAGATATTTACCTCTTCTTCGGGTTCTTCCTTTGGATTTGATCAAAATGGTTCCTTAGGTTGGCTTTATGATCAAAATAAGGCCTCTAGGATTAAGGTATGATAGTTGGGAGGATATTTTGGTAGGTTTTGGCCGATCCAAATGGATTTTAAGCTATTAATTTGAGAGAAGGGGAAGTGCCCTTTTATAAGAGGGGGGAGGGGCACCTTAGGAAAAAATTGAAATATTATTTTATAATAAAATAATTTTCGGTTTTTAATGCATAAAAATTGATTTATTTAAAATATAAGGTGTTTATGGGTCTAAATCCTCTCAACCAATAGGTTTTATACAAGTTTAGTTTACCATTTTAACCTTATCTTTTAGATTTAACTCTTAGTTAAATAGTTTGACATTTACCATGCCTCTTTGTATTTTTATATTATATGGTTAATAAACTTACTATAACAAGACAATAGAACCCCAAGTGGTTCATTATTAATATATATAACCATATCTAAGTTATTTAGACAAACCTCATATTTTTAAGGATACTATATCAATTAATAATATAATATTTTTTTAAAAACTATTTTATGTCAATTTTGACATTATTTAATAAATGATTTTCCTAAAGTCCTAAAAACTTTATTAATTCGAACTAAATTTATATTTTCAATCATAATATTTCATATTAACATATAAAATTATTTTAATTCATCAAAGGTCTCAAATTACATTTATTTGGATATTTATAATATCAATTATTTAAATATTTCATTATTAAGGTAATTACTATGTCATTATTGTGTCATAAATAAATTAATTATTTAATGTCTAAAAATAATAAATAAAATATAATTATGTGTTAAATCATTTTATCTTTCTAATTAATATTTATATTTGAATTTATCTTATGTATAACCCTATATTAAAAATGGTTTAGTTATTAAACTTTGATTTTACCTATTTTAACTCTTCTTTAAATAAAATAATAATAAATGTCCTAATCTAATCCAAGTTGACCTAAAGGATCATATTTTATTCCTAATTTTGTTTTTGGTCAAATTACACTTATCCAATAGAATTAGGACATGTGTTAGGGTAATAATAATATCATTTTTACCTTTAATTACCCTATTTACTTTTAACCGTGGTAAATAAAAGTCAAAAGTCACTATTCACCAAAAATTGTTTTTATCTTATTGAACCACATTTTAATTAATTATATAAACCATGTCTCTTGGATTTTTGAAATTAAATTCATATAAGTGGTAAAATTATGTTTTATACAAATTTGGAAATGCTCCTAGGAGGTGGGTAAAAGACGGTAAAAGTTCAATAAAATTTTTATATATCTAAAATTATTATAAACTAACTCCAATGAATTACATTGAACTTATATAGGTATTATGTATCTATTTTGACCTAAAATAAATTTAAATAAAATAAATAATTATTTAAATAAAAAGTCGGTTTTGAACAATAACTCAGTGTTTTTCACTTTTCATCAAAAATTGGAAGTTTTCAGAAAAATACCAAAAATTTACCCTAAGCTAATTTTGATATTCTGAACCCACAAATGAAGTCCATTTTGAAAGATAAAATTTATAAAATTTCAAAAAGTGGGTATTACTATTCATAACGGTTAGTTTGATTGGTCATGGTGTGTTAGAATCTCGAAGTTGCGTACAATGAAAGCTATTGCATTATTCAAATGGAAATGTAATGTGGAAGATTGGGGTGTTACATTCTTCCCTCCTTCAAATAATCTCTTCCTCAAAATTTCTAGAATATTACTGCATAAAAATATTCTGGTGGTTCTTCATCATAAGTTCCTCTGCTTCCCACGTTGCCTCTTCCATCTTATGGTTTCTCCAAATAATTTTTACCAGACGAGTCATCCGGTTTCTCAACACTTGTTCTATTATATCAAGGATTTTGACAAGATCTTCACAATAAGATAGATCAGGTTCCGGTACAATTTCCTCATAAGGTGAGTACGTGCATTGGGTCAGGCATGTATTTTCTCAATAGTGATATGTGAAACACATCATGAACTTTGGAGAGACTTGGAGTCATTTCCAAACAATAAGCTACAACTCCAATTTGTTCTAGAATTTCAAAAGTTCTGATGTACCTAGGACTCAATTTACCCTTCTTGTCAAAACATATAACACCCTTCCATGGAGATACCTTCAAGAAAACATGATCTCCTACCTAAAATTCCAAAACCTTCCTTTGATTATTGGTATATCTCTTTTGCCTACTTTGGGTTGCTTTGATGTGGGTTTGGATAAAATTCACCTTTCCATCGTTTCCTCAACAAGTTATGGGCCTACAAGTTTTCTTTCACCAACATCATCCCAACAAGTTGGTGTGTGACATATCTTTCCATATAATGCTTAATATGGTTTTATCTGAATACCTGAATGGAAGCTATTGTTATAAGAAAATTCTACCCAAGGTAAATATTGATCCCACATACCTTGAAAGTCAAGTGAGTAAGATCTCAAAATGTCTTCTGAGGTTTGAATAGTCTGTTCTGATTGTCCATCAGTTTGAGGGTAGTAGACAGTGCTCAAACGAAGTTCAGTATCCAGGGATTTCTGAAGACTTTTCCAGAATCTTTATGTAAAATGGAGATCAAGATCCGAAACAATCGATAAGGGTACTCCATGAAGTCTTAAAACTTCATTAATATATAGTCTTACTAGATGTTCAAGTGGTAAATCTTCTCTTATAGCAAGAAAATTTGCTGACTTGGTAAGATGATCAACAATGACCCATATTGCATCATTCCTTCTAGGATTCTTTGGTAGCCCCATGACAAATTCCATTATAATATTATCCCATTTCCACTCAGGTATGTGAAGAGGTTTCATGACTCCTCTAGGCTGTTGCCTTCCATCTTTCACTTGTTAGCAAACCATACATCTTGACACAAAATCAGCAATCTCTCTCTTCATGTTGTCCCACCAAAAATGTTCTTTCAAATCTCTATACATCTTGGTGCTACCAGGGTGTATAGAGAAATTGGAGCTATGAGAATCATCTAACAATTCCCTTTTTAGATCTGGTATATTGGGAACACAAAGTCTCTTCCCAAATTTCAAAATCACATCTTCATATATGAAGTCACTCAATCTCCCATCATTCATAGCTTTAATATTCTTTTGAAACTCCTCATCATCAGCCTGATAAATTTTTATCCTTTCTATTAAAGATGTTTTGGAAACCATTTGAAAAATTATTGATGTTTCACCTTACATGAGTATTCTCATATCCATTTTCACTAGATCCATGAAAATAGGATCCCTTTAAACTCTCATCTTGTTCAAAACTCCATGATTCTTTCTACTCAAATCATATTCTACCTTATTTTCCTTCCCTAGGTGGTAGTGTATTGTGCAATCAAAATCCTTGAGTCGTTCCAGCCATCTCCTTTGCCTCATGTTGAGTTCTTTTTGTGAGAAAATATACTTCAAACTCTTGTGATTAGTATAAATCTCTCATTTTTCACCATAGAGATAGTGTCTCTATATTTTCAAAGAAAATATTATAAATACTAACTCAATATCATGAGTAAGATAGTTTTTATTATGAAGTTTTAGCTGTCATGATGCATAGGCAATAAATATATCATTCTTCATAAGGACAAAACCAAGTCCTTTCATTGAATCATCGCTATAAATAACAAACCCAGCATTCCATGATGGTAGAGTCAAGAAAGGAGCATTGACTAATATTCTCTTCAGTTATTCAAAACATTCTTCACACTCTTTTGTCCAAACAAATTTAGCCCCTTTACGTGTGAGCTTGGTTAATGGGTTAGCCAATCGAGCAAAATTATGGAAAAAACGTCGATAATAACCTGGTAAACCAATAAAACTGTGTACCTCAGTTATACTCATCGGTGCTGGACATTCTTGGATTGCCTTGGTATTTGAAGTATTAATAGATATTCCATCATTAGAGACAATATTTCCAAGAAAATAAATCTCTTGAATCCATAATTCACACTTTCTAAGCTTCTCGTATAATTCATTTCTTCTGAGGGTCTTCAGAATGGTGCGCAAGTGATTTTCATGATCTTTATAGGTTTTGGAGTATACCAAGATATCATCAATAAATGCCACTAAAAATTAATCAAGATATTCCTTTAAAACTCTATTCATTATATCCATGAAGATATAGGGTTCATTAGTCAATCCAAAAGGCATTATTGTAAACTCGTAATGCCCGTACCTGGTTCGAAATGTTGTTTTCGGAATGTCTTCCTTCTTCACACACAACTGATGATATCCAGATCGAAGTTCAATCTTTGAAAAATATTGATCTTCATGAAGTTGGTTGAATAAATCATCAATGCGAGGTAGGGAATACTTATTATTTATTGTTATAGAATTGATCTCCCTGTAGTCAATGCACAACCTCATAGATCTATCTTTTTTCTTAACAAAAAGGATAGGGGCTCCCCATGGAGAAAAACTAGGGTGAATAAATCCTTTATTACTCAATTCCTCTAGTTATTTCTTTAGTTCCACTAATTCCATAGTGTCCATTCTATAAGGGGTCTTTTATATGGGCCTTGAACTAGGTATTAAATCAATTAAAACTCAATTTCTCATTCTGGAGGATGTCCAGGTAAATCCTCTAGAAACACGTCAACATATTATTACACAATAGGTACGTCCTCTATTCAAACATTCTTTTCCTCACCCATAGTTATTTAATTCTATTCTTCCCTAATAATTTAACTTAGTAGAGCTACTGGGGGTGGATCTAGATAAGAATCAGGTGGTGACATTTCTGCTCTAAAGATAAGGTACTCCTTATCATCATTGAAAATTGTAACCTCCTTCTTCTTATAATAAATTTTCGCATCATGGTCCAAAATCCAATCCATTCTAAGGATTATATCAAATTAAATCATGGGTATGACAATGAGATCTACAGATAAAGAACATTTATATGCTCTAATGGGAACTGATTCACAAAAATTGTTGCGATGATACTTCCCTTAGGAGTTTTGACTGACAAATCCCTTGTTAATTCAAATTGAAAATATCTAATTTTCTTAGAAAACTGGGAAGATATGAAACAATGATATGATCCATAATTAAATAAAGCATTTGATAAACTTGAGGAAACCATTAAATTACCTGCCACCATGTCTTTCGGAGCTTCAACCTCAGCAGTAGTTATATCATCATCTTGGTCTTGCTTCCTTGTCCTTTTTTGAGGTAAGTTTACTTGGCGCTTAGGACATTCATTTGCATAATACCCTCTTTCTCTACAACTGTATCATGAAACATTGACAGCCTCTTTATTCTCCTTGCAATCACAAGCTTGGTGGACTTTTTCACCACACTTGTAACAGACTCTCATTCCCTTCAGGCAAGTACCGGGTTGTTTCTTCCCACATTTATTGTAGGATGTATATTCAACTTTTCCCTTTTTCCCCTTACTTCCATTTCCATGGTGTTTAATAGATCTCTTCTTATCTTTCTTTGCTTTAAATTCGTAAGCCTTAGAGAATTCTTTTTCTGTCTTGATAGCACATGAGACAATATCTTCGTATGACAAGAAGGATTGTGAGACTAATGCTCACTGGAGAAATGTTTTTAACCCATCAAATAATTGATCAATATTACTCCTAGGGTTATGTATATAAAATCCTGCATTCCTTTCAAACCTTGTAAAGTTAGCCTCATACTTTGCGACATTTTCATCCTCCTTTTGTCTCAGACTCAGAAATTGACTTTCCATGTATGCTTGATGGTCATGAGGAAAGTATTTTTCTAATAAAAGATCATTAAACTCCCTTAATTACATATTTGATACTTCATCTTCTTCCTTTTTGTTTTGATTCAATGACCCCCATTGATCTGAATCTCCCGTGAGGCGATAAACTACCATGACAACTTTTTCCCTTTCACTACTCCCCAAAGCGTGAAATATTTTCTCTAAGGAATTTATCCATTGCTCAGCTACTAATGGATTTTTACTCTCATTGAATGTTGGTGTTTTTTGCCTCATTAAGAGGTATAGCATTGATCCTACATGTTATGGATCAGGGTGGTCCATACGGGTAAGGTTATTATTCATAACCTGAGTGATTTTTCCCAGTATGGTGATAAGCTGATCAGCACCAGTTGTATCACCGGCTCCACTATAATTATCTTGAGTAGGAGGGAAATCCCTACATGGAGTACGTGCGTTGATATGGTTTCCATTACTTTCACTAGGCTCCATTTCTTGACAATGGCATACACTAGATTAGTTTATGAATCACAATACATAATTCCAAACTTATAACATACTTAACATAAATTAAATAGTTTATGGATATAATCCATAATCATAAAAAAATGTATTCTTTGAGGAGGTATATACTCATAAATCCTTCATAATGGTTTGTAAAGAAAATGTGGATTATCCTAAGAATATCCCCTGGGAGTGTCGTAACCAAGAGTGTAACAAGGCGTGTTGTCGTAAACCAGTTCTCATTCGAGTCTAGCTCAAAGTGGTGTTTTTGGGTTTTACCCCTAGGTACATCTGTGGTAGAGCCGCCTCTACCTGATCATATCCATACAGGGATGTATTTCATGGAAAAATCACAAAATATCTACAGTACCAAAATTCTAGTAAGTTCTTCTATACTAATCCTCAAAGTCTATCTTAGGATAATGTTCTCTAATCAGAGTTTTTTTAAATCTAGCTTCCAAGGTTTGTACTAAAATTCCTCTAATACCAACTGTAACACCCCAACCCTAGTTACCCAGAGTCAGTGAATTATTACATAACATTGGAAAGATCATAAAAGATCAAGTCTTTAAAGACCAATTAGTTTAGTAGCCTTGGAAATACTAGACACGTTAATAAGTTTTACAATACATTATAAAATGAAAAACTACACTAACATAGTCTCCATAGGCCACACTCATATCCCTTAGACTATCTCTGCAGTTTAGTCATAATATACTTCTTCACATCCTGGGAAAAATAAAACATAGAAAGGGGTGAGCTCAGATTCTCAATAAGGATAACAATATATCGAAATATTTCATAAATAAGCATAAATATTTAAGTCAATGTAAGACTAGAAGAAAATCCTTTTAAACTTGAACTTCATAATAATATGGAAAAGATAAAATCAAATAATGTCATTTACTTATTCACATGGATATTCTACTACTTGAATAATCACATGCAATATCAATAGCCACTTTCATAATGATGGAATGCATAATTCCAGACTTCATAACCACATAGTCAAGGCCTTGTGCCAAGACTACAATTAAGATTTTGTCAAGGCCTCATGCCAAGACACTAGTTTGTCTCATGATACCTATTGATGCATCAAGGAGTTATAGCGGGCTCCACCCATCACTTAATAAGTCCAATGCATTCTTCATATGAAAAGGTTTAAACATAACATAAACATTCATATTAAAACTAGCATACGAAATGTCAATAATTTATCCATAAACCATAAATGGTATAAAAATAACACATCCATAGTCAAACATATCACAAAACCTTCAATACAATATGGAAGTTTTTTATCATAATAAATCAACTTCAAATAAACTTAAAATCCATCAAAGGATGTTGACATATATGAAATCAAAACCTTTTTTAGTTAAATATCTCTTTCTATTTTGAAATCATTTAAAATTCATATAATTATAAAATAAAACATTTATTTTGAAAATATTCATATAATCTTGTAAGGGAAGTTTTGACGATGTCATAATGACGGAAAATAGCCTCACCCACCGTATAAGTTAAAAAAACATTCCTACCATAATTTTGTCGAAAAGGTCATAAGGTACCTTGTTTGGAAAATGACAGAATGATTCCTTTCAACCCATTTTATAAAAATTAAAACAAGGGTATAAATGACTTTAACCCATAGTCTATTAAATAGTACAAATGTTTTGGAATAAATTTTTAAGAAACATGGATATGGATAATAAAGAGGTCCCAGTAGATACTTACGTAAAAACAACCTCAGATAATAAAGAGATTGTCAAATTAACCCTTAACTTGTTCTTTTCCTTGGTCTAGGGTAGGTTAGCCTCCTGTATAATGGTGAAATAATTATTATTAAATTATACAAGAACAATATACATTAATATGATATCATATATGGTCTTAAAATATTGATTTTTCAATGATATTTTAGTAGTATCATCGTTTCGGGTGTTAACTGATTCGTTTTATTTTATATGATTAGTTACATAAGCCATGATTATTATGGATAGGGTGTATTTGATTCATATCCGGAATTATATTAATTTCTTTAAATATTATTTTTAATCATCACATGAAAATTATTCTTGAATGATTACGATGGGGAATGAATCTCATCGCGTTCGTGGAGACGGTAATCCGTACGTACGCACGAGTGACAATATCATTCTTTTGTAATTAAAATCATAAGTAAATGGATGTTATATCATATATAAATTCTCATTAACATGTTATATCTATTATTTACATCAATTATACATCATTATTATACCCATCCAAATAATAATGTATTGAATAACAACTACACCACGATGTGGAGACGGTAAGCCGTACGTACGCACATATGGTGACATGTTATTCATAGGATGGATAACATAATGAATATTATTGTACCATTTTTATAATAACATCACATTATATATAATATAATGGATTTATTATTTTATAATATAAATAATAAAGAAAGAGGAAGTGGAAGAAGAAAATAACTTGAAAGAGGTGGTGAGATATTTACCTCTTCTTCGGGTTCTTCCTTTTGATTTGATCAAAAGCGCTCTTTAGGTTGACTTTATGATCAAAATAAGGCCTCTAGGATTAAGGGAGGATATTTTGGGGGATATTTGGGTAGGTTTTGGCCAAGACAAATGGATTTGAAGGTGTGAATTTGAGATAATGGGAAGTGCCTTTTTATTATAGGGGTGAGGGGCACCTTAGTAAAAGATTGAAATATTATTTTATAATAAGATAATTTTTGGTTTCTAATGGATCCAAATTAATTTATTTATAAGATAAGGTGGTTATGGATTTGAATACTCTCAAAAAATAGGTTTTAGACAATTTTAGGTTACCATTTTAACCTTATCTTTTAGATTTAACTCTTAGTTAAATAGTTTGACATTTACCATGCCTCTTTGTATTTTTATATTATATGGTTAATAAACATACTATAACAAGCCAAGAGAACCCCAAGTGGTTCATTATTAATATATATAACCTTATATAAGTCGTTTTTTCTAACCTAATATTTTTACGAATACTATATTAATTAATAATATAATATTTGTTTTAAAAACGCTTTTATGTCAATTTTGATATTATTTAATAAATGATTTTTGTTAAAGTCCTAAAAACTTTATTACTTCTAAATAAATTTATATTTCCAATCCTAAAATGTCATATTGACCTATAAAATTAGTTGAATTCATAAAAAGTATCAAATTACATTTATTTGGATATTTATAATATCAATTATTTTAATATGTCATTATTAAGGTAATTACTGCGTCATCATTGTGTCATAAATAAATTAAATTATTTAATGTTTAAAAATTATAAATAAAATATAATTATGTATTAAATATTTTTATCTTTATAATTAATATTTATAGTCGAATTTATCTTATGTATAACCCTATATTAAAAATGGTTTAGTTATTAAACTTTGATTTTAACTCTTTTAACTCATCTTTAAATAAAATAATAATAAATTCCCTAATCTAATACAAGTGGACATAAAGGATCATATTTTATTCATAATGTTTTTTTGGTCTAATTACACTTATCCAAAATAACTAGGACATGTTTTAGGGTAATAATAATATCATTTTTACCTTTAATTACCCTATTTACTTTTAACTGTGGTAAATAAAAGTCAAAAGTAACTATTCACCGAAAATTATTTTTATCTTATTGAACCACATTTTACTTAATGATATCAACCATGTCTCTCAAATTTTTGAAATTAAATTCACAGAAGCGGTGAAATTAATTTTTATACAAATTTGGAAATGAACCTAGGAGGTGGGTAAAAGACGGTAAAAGTTAAATAAAATTTTTATATATCTAAAATTATTATAAACTAACTCCAATGAATTACATTAAACTTATATAGGTATTATGAATCTATTTTTACCTAAAATAAATTTAAATAAAATAAATAATTATTTAAATAAAAAGTCAGTTTTGAACAATAACTGAGTGTTTTCCACTATTCATCAAAAATTGAAAGTTTTCAGAAAAATACCAAAAATTCACACTAAGCTAATTTCGATATTCTGAACCCAAAAATGAAGTCCATTTTGAAATATAAAATTTATAAAATTTCAAAAAGTGGGTATTACTATTCATAACGGCTAGTTTGATTGGTCGCGGTGTGTTAGAATCTTGAAGTTGCGTACAATGCAAGCTATTGCATTATTCAAAGGGAAACATATTGTGGAAGCTTGAGGTGTTACACCACTAGTCCGAAGCCTCTTTATCTAACTGAGCATATGACCTCCTGCTCAATGAATCCACTATAGAGTTCCCTTTACCTATTTTATACATCAATTCAAAGTCAAACATCTACAGATACTCCATCCATCTGGGTTGTCTTAAATTCAAATATCCTTGTGAGAGAAAAAATAAAACTATTATGATCCATATACAATATGAATTTCTCACCAAAGAGGTAATTATGCCAAGTCTTCAAAGTATGGACCATAACAGCTAATTTTAAATCATGTTTTGGGTAGTTATTCTCATGAAACTGTAACTTTCATGAACCATAAGTAAAAACATGATCTCCCTACTTGAGAACACATCCCAACCCAGATATTGATGCATCATAATAGACTACATAGCCTTGTCCAGACTCTAGAAACATAAGGATAGGTACTGATGTAAGTCCAACCTTAAGTTCTTGAAGGGATTTATAACATTCATCATTCCATTGTAAAGGAATTCCTTTCCTCGTCAAAGTTATCATCAGTGATGATAAATGTGAAAATTCATGTAGAAAACGTTCATAGTATCCCGCTAAGCCAAAGAAACTACATATCTCAAAGAAATTATTCAAAATTTGATAAGAAATAATAGATTCTACCTTTTCTAGATCTACATAAACACCTTTTATAGAAATGACAAGGCCAAGGAAATGTGAATATTATATCTATAAATCACACTTTGATAACTTGGAATACAAATGATGCTCCCACATGATACATGGTACTATATCTAGGTGTTTCTCATAATACACTCTTTTCCTAGAATACTCATGTATATCATCAAAAAACACCATTAAAAATGAATCCAGATACCTTTGAAAGATTTTATTCATCAATTCCATAAATATGGCTAGTTCATTTGTAATACCAAAATGCATTATGACATATTCGTAATGGCCAAATCTTCTTATGAAATTTTTCTTTATAATATCCTCCTTTTGAAGTCGAAATTGGTGATACCTCAAACGTAATTCAATTTTAGAGAACCACTAAGCTCCCATAAATTGATTGAATATATCATAAATTCATGGAATAGGATACTAATTCATTATTTTAACATGGTTAAGATTATGATAATCCACATAAAGAGTAAGTGTTTCATCTTCCTTCTTCACAAACAGAACTGTTGCTACCCACATAGATGTTCTTGGTTAAATAAAAAAAATTATTTCCAACTCTTCCAATTGAAATTTTAATTCCCTCAATTATATCAGTGCAATTCTATAATACGTAAGTGATATAGGATCGGTCCCTGGTAAGAGGTCAATTATAAAATACACTTCTCTTTTGGGTAAAAACCCTAATAAATTTCCAAGGAAAACATCAGGAATATAGTCTACAATAGTTGGAAAATCTATATTCCCACTTTCATCCACAAATTCCAAGGTAAGCACTATCAAATAATAAGATATGGTTCCAACCACTGGTGCCAAAATTCCTTCTCTAGTTTCCTTTACATCCCAATATCCTCTAAAGAGATACTCGACACCATCCAAAGATGTGAAACTAACCTTTATAGAATGAAAATCTATATGAGATTTAAATGATTTCAACCAATCCATACCTAGAATCAAGTCATAGACATCCATCTCATGCACAAATAAATCTAAAAGAAACTCATCCCCATATAAAGTTATATAATGATATTTACACATAAATTCTTAACACTCTCTTTGTCCAAGGGTAATTTTTATTTTTAAAAAAAAGTCATCATCTTAATAGAAGAACTCATATTATCAATAACATGAGAAGAAATAAATGAGTGGGACATCCCTATATCAAACAAATCATTCATAAGGGTATAATTCTAAATAATAATACCTATAAATATTGAAGTACCAGATTGATCATCCATAATCATTTACTTAGATCTATACAATTGCTTACTCATTGAAATTTTCTCTTTGCTACCCTGTTGGGATTACACTGGTTGAGGATTCATGGTTTTCTAAGAATCACCTTGGCTCACTCTATTCAGATGAGGAGAATTATTCTATTACACTCATCCCTTAATAGTATGAGATTTGTGAGAAGCATTATATGTGTCTCTAGAACCCAGCCTTAGAGCACTATGATAATAGTACTAAAGATAACCCATCTTGTTGAAATTTTGACATGCTCTAGGTGGTTCCATACAATCTCACTTTATATGGTCAAAATAACCACATTGAAAACATCCTAATTTAATTTTTGGTTGAGGAGGAATATTTAATAATCCCATAGTTTGATTCTAAGGTGTACCATTATAAACATTTCAACCATTTTTGAAAATACTGCAACCATGTTTTTCAAATAAATCATTTTCACTATTTTCATAAATTAACACCTTTTCCCCTTTTATAAACCAATAAACTCATAATGAACAATGTATTCCTTTTAGAAAGTAAATAACAAAAGCCAAAAAATATATATATTTGATACATTCCATGTGTATCTAATAAAATATCCAAACAAGTCACAATGCTGGAAAGCAATACATAAAACAAAGTATAGAAGAAACAAGTAAACTTTAACAGCATCACAAGCCTCAGCTTGGTCCCATTCTCTCCAGCTCCAACCGTAATCAATTACTTGATGAAGAAGGGTGATTTCCCCTATCTATACCTGCAATCATATAATCTTCTTGGGTCCAACACATTACCCAAAAGGGTGTGAGACAAATCCTAGTAGGCAACCCTTGAAAGATCTGTACCTAACTATTAGTGAATGTATATAGCAGTTAATATGAAAAAATTGAAGTAATAAAATAGGAAGTACTCAAAAGTAAACAATCCTACTATTTTCAATTACATTCATTTACATTTATCAATTATTCATTCCATTAAATCAAGTAACCCCAGGATCTAGCCTAAGCTTTGTATTCCCCATGTAAAGTAACAAAACAGATGTCTCATAAGACCATATAAATAAACAAGTAAGACTGAATCCAAGCTTGTGCTTTAGTTTGGAAGATGCGCCATAATCATTAAATTATTCATAATGACCCTATAGGAAAAATCTCATAGTCTAACCCCTTTGGTCCAACATTCCATTAATCAATTATAAATGACCACCTGGGAAAGCTCTCATAGTATAAACCCCTAGTTCAAACATTCTACACCAAGTCTCTCATGGTCCTTTGTAAATAAACCTGGAATCCCCCATAGTTTTCCTGGCCAAAGTCTCTCATGGTCCTTTCTAAATACATAGAAACCCCCACAGTTTTCCTGTCTAAAGGCTCTCACGATCCTTTGGAAATACATGGAATATAACATTCATCAAAATCACCACATGTAATTAAAACTATTACATATCTCAAACATCAACCAATCCATAACACATGGTATTTCATATAATCAATCAAACTCCATCCTAAGAAATTCAAGGCATGGAAAACAAAGTACACCTCATAGGAAACCTAGACCAAATAACCTTAAATAGTCAATCAAGGAAAACTCACCCGTGGGGTATCCCATAAACAAGGTATCTAACCTTACGCATAAGCAACAACCCTTTATTAATCAATCAAACCACAATATGTAATAAACAGGGTTTAATTCCTAATCACACAATACCTCGAACATGGGTGTGTGGTACTTTTAGCATATATAATCCAAGACAAACAATGAAAGGAACAATATCACCTACCTCAGTGTCGTATGATAGATATAATTGAACGTTGGCCCTTGAATCGGCCTAGAATGGAGTAGATCTATAAAATGGTCAAAAATTCTCAACCCTTGATAACTCAATCAAGAGAAGGAATTAGGAAGAAAGGCTCTAGGGGTTTTGAGAACTCACCAGTGGGATTCCAACACACCCAACGGTGTCTCAATCGGAGCTCATATGGAGAATCGTGGGCTTGGGGTTCTTTGGTCGCTCTTTAGTGATTCTTTATGAAACATGGTGAGAAGAAGGTGTTTCCAGACATGAGATATAACCCCCTTCTGATATATCAAATAAAAAGAAAACTATATTTCATGTAATAGCATTAACTAGCCCCCAACTTAATCAGGTATGTTATCTCACCACACGGCCATGTATTCAGTCGTTACACATTCAAAACGCAGTTATACGTGGAAAACTAGGTAAACAGCGTGTACTCATAAGTACATAGTGTGTACATAGAAAATCCCCTTTTCTTCATTTTTCCTCAAAACAACTCGGAAAAAAATACATACCTAAAAAAGAAGATCTGGGTTCTTACAAACTTCCCCCTTAAAGTAATTTGTCCCCAAATTTCCCTTCTAAGGGTGGTGAAGAAGAATCTGTGAACAACTTCGGCCACTGTGATCGCAGATTGGACTCCCACTCCCAACTCTTGTCATGTACTCACTCGTGATGCCATAGCACACATACCAATGGAACATAACGGCCATGGAGAACCCTCATGCTACAATCCTCAATCTAAATAGTGTTCTCTTTGAAGGATGCATCCACCTCCAACTCAACCTCTTCGAGCTGAAAAACATGTGATGGGTCTGAAAAGTAATGTCGTAGCTGAGAAGCATGAAAGATTTCGTGCATATCGTGATACCTCTAAGGTAACTACAACTAATAGGAAACTGGCCTGACTCTCTCCAAAACCTCAAACAGTCTGATGTATCTCGGTGAAATCTTCCCATGTCTCATAATCCTTTTATGTCCCGAATTCAGTGTGACACACAGAAAAACCTGATCTCTGGCCTTTAACTCCAGAGATCATCTCCATCGATCAGCATAATATTTTTTGTGAGACTGTACAGTAGCCATCCTCTTTTAAATCAACTCCACCTGCTCAGTGGTCTCCTAGACAAGATGAGGTCCCAACATAGCTATCTCTCCTACCTCCAGCCAACATAGGGGTGATCAGTATGGCCTACCATAAAAAACCTAATAAGGTTTCATCTAAATCATTACCTGAAAACTATTATTGTACACAAATTATACTAGGGATATGTGTCTCTACCAAGAGCACCTGAAATCTAAGATGCATGCTCGAATCATTTCCTCCAAAACCTAGATCGTGCATTCGTACTAGCCATATTTCTGGGGATGGTAAGTTGTACTAAGAAGCACTTATGTACCCAAAGCCCTTTGTAGTCCCTGCCAGACATGAGAAGTGAACCAGGCATCCCTGTCTGAAATGATAGAGTATATAACCCCATGAAAACATACTATCTGTTGGATTTACAACTTTCCAATCTCATCAAAACTGAAGGTTTCCTTGATTTGTATGAAATGTGCAACCTTCAAGAGTCTATCAACAACAACACATACAACTTCATTTCCCTAAGGAGACCTTGGTAAAATCATCAAAAAATCCATCGAGAAATCATTCCATTTCCACTTGGGAATGGGTAACTACTGTAAAATCCCTACTGGTCACTGATACTCTGCCTTCATCTGGTTACAGATGGAACATCTCATAACAAAACTAGTTATATCCCTTTTCATGTCTGGCCACCAATACTAACAATGTAGATCTCGATACATCTTGGTGAAACCAGGATGAAATTACCATACTAAGGCATGAAAATCTCACAACATCTCCTCATGTATGTCTTCTGACACCCATACACACCCATGAAAACTCAAAACCTCATCCTCACCTAAAGTCCATCCAGGAGTAGGGTCCTCACCTGACACACTCTCCCATAGAACTAGGCCTTCAGAATATGATATATGCCTCATTCGCACTCGATCTAGTAGAGTATAGGTAACATGTATAGAATAAAAAAATGTCTTCCCCTATCTATCATGAACCTCCAAATACATCTCATAGAACAGATCCATAAGCTTCCACTCACTAATGGCCTCTTGAACTGCTTGTATCTAAGTCCTCATACTCAATGCATCAGCCAATGATTTTTCTTTCTTAGGCATGTAAGCAAGCTCAAACTCAATACACTAAAGGTACTTAATCCACCTTCACTATCTCAAATTTAGATCACACTGAGTAAATATGTACTTGAGGCTTTTTTGGTCTGTGTACACCAAAAAATTCTCTCCTAGTAAGTAATGTATCCAACAGTGTAAAGCATGAACAACCGTGGCTAACTAGAGATCATGTATAGGGTAGTTCCTCTCATGTGGCCTCAAATGTCGAGACCCATATGAAACAACGCATTCCCCCTACATAATCACTTCTCCCAGCCCTATACCTGATGCATCGTAGTAAATGGTGTAACTTTTACCCAGTTTTGGAAAAATCAGTATCGATGCTGAAGTAAAACTCCCTTTCAACTTTTGAATGTCTGAATCGTAAGAATCTATCCACAATTATTTCACACCCTTCTTAGTCAGGCCCATCAGTGGCACTTCTAGCATGAAAAGTCTTGAATAAAGCATTTTTAGTAACCATCCAGCCCCAAAAATCTTCGTACCTCAAAGATATTCTATGGATACTCCGAGGAAACTACCGCTCTCACCTTCTATGGGACTAATGATACTCTTTTATCTGAGAAGACATGACCTAAGAAATGAATCTGGTCCATCCAAAATTGTCTCTTTTAGAGCTTATCATATAACTGATTAATATGATCTCAAGATGGATGACATAGTCATGTCGAGTGTGAGAGTACACCAAGATATTATCCATGAAGACTACCATAAAATAATCCAAGTAAGGATGGAACACTCGGTTCATTATTTCCATGAAAACTGTCGGCATCTTCATGAGACTGAATGGCATAACCAAATAGTCGTATAGACCATACGTGCTTCAAAATTCTATAAGTGGTATATATGGTCATCTAACACGCAACTAAAGATAACTGTATCTCAATTAAATATTCGAGAACACATTGGATCCTCTAATATGATCAAATAGATCATCAATCTTCATCAAGGGATGTCGATTCTTGACTGTTAAATATTTCAGCTTCTGATAATCCACAAAAATTCTGAGGGTACTATCTGCCTTTTTCTCAAAAAGGATAGGATAACCCCAAGGAGAAGTATTGGGTTGGATGAAAACATTTTCCTACAACTACTCTAACTACATCTTGATCTCCTATAATTCTAGTGTATCTATTCTATAAGGAGGAATAGACTTCGATGCCACTCCTGGCACAAGATCAATAGAGAAATCCACATCTCACTCTGGAGGTAAACCTAAAAAGTTTTCTAGAAAAACATATCTGAAATAATCCACCACTTGTGGAAAGTCAATCTGTGAATTAACTTGGTCATACATATATAAACTAGAAACCTAGGATGTGATTCCTCCCAACTCATGATGCTTGGGGCCATCTCTTCTCTCTTAGACATCCCATTTTCCCTTGTGTAGAAAATATCCACCCTTTGGTGACGTGAAACTCACCCTACGGCAATAATAGTCAACAATGGATTGAAAGGAGTCCACTATTCCATTCCAAGAATGAAATAAAATCTTGTCATCTCTAAGATATAGAGGTCCCATAAGAAGTGACACCCACCAACCTCAAGAGGAAACTCCTTTCACTGACATACACTAGCTTTCATAATCCCCAACAGAGTGTCTAGCATCATAACATCATTAGAAGTAAAGATACAAAGCCCAAGGCTCTCCAAAATAGCATCAAATATAAAACTATGGGAATCCCCTATATAAAAAAGAATAGAATCTAAAACTAAGGTAACTAGAATCATACCTCTAACCATAGAGGGTCTTGGATCCTACTTCTGTTGAGTCTACTCCATCGCAAAAGTCTGACCTGTACTGTAGCCCTACGACCTCACCTGGCTACCCTAAGCTGATCAACCATGTTGTTACTGAAAACCTGTCATCTGGCTACCATATCCATGACCACCTCCTCAGCCCGAACAGACCAATGAATCCCAGTCCCTGATCTGATGAGTAATTGGTAGCCCCGCTTATATACGTGGAGTTGTAACAGATCCCCTCTCACTATCTACTGGTGAGAACATCCTGCAATAACATTGAAGATGGATCATCTTGCCGCAATATCGGCACTCAACTATGTTTCTTGGGCACTATGGTCTCATGTGCCTACTTTTCCAACACCGGTTTCACCTAACCTAGCTACCTGAAGATACATCCCTAATACTAGAATCACAATGCAAGGGCTCCCTATGGCTCTTCTTGTTATCAGTTGTAAGATTACTAGCCCTGAATACTGAACCACCCTAGCTCACAGCTCCAAACTCTCTCAGATTTCACTCAGTAATCAGGGTCTGGTTTACTATATCAGTCACTGATGTAAACCTCAAAACATTCACCTGTGATTGGATGTTATACCTGAGACCATCCATAAATCTCCTAGCCAATGATAAATCATCACCCACCCAAATCATATTAGAGTACAAGGGAAAACCAAAACACATACTCAAAGAGGAAAAAATACCAAAAAACTCAAAATTCAAAAGTGAAATCAACTAGAAACACCGAACCCACTCCAAGATCCAAATCTACATGCCAAGACCAAGGTATTAATAAGTATCATGAAATAACTGAGATACCTTGCCTTTAACTATGTCCTAGTAGATGACATTTGAAAATGTACAACAATGCCCAAGGAGGGGATGAGTCTAAACTCTTTAGGATTTCCCTAATGACTTCCCAACTCGTTCCACTAGGAAAAACATTTTAGCACAATTTATTAAATAGTTTTAATTAGTAAAAAATAGATTATAACAAATCTATAAACAATTTTACATGGAAGATAATAAAAGAAGCATAAAACCTTTTTACAATCATTTTAAATACCCATAACCATGTCTCCATATACACCATGCATGTCCATGAGATATTTCTATACTCATGAGTAGTCTCTCATCATTCTACAAAGTCATCACAAGGTAAGAAATACTAGGTTTCCCAATGGAACATGCCCCTTCCAAAGTGTTATGCCTAATTTAAATGATCCCATGCCAACCATGTATCAAGAAATTCAGGTAAAACCATTGCAAAAACATTTATTTTTATAAATCATTTCAACAAACCAATTCCATAAATCAAACCAAAACCATAATTTTAAAATCAACATTTTAAAATTATAAAAAAGGGGTTTTCTTAAATCCAACCAGTTTTCCCATGATTTTCCAAATCCTATACCAATCAAGATTTAAACCAATAATCACACAAGTATTTCACCAAAATTTCAATCAAAACATTAAATTAAAACTAATCCTTAAAGTTTTAAATTAATTAGAGTTGAGATAGAAGCCACATACCTCTCAATGGTTAGTGAAAACAAATAACTTCATAATGATTCTCTAGATCTAGGCTTATAACTTCTTCCATTCAATAAAAACATTCATAGTTTATCAATATTACTATCATAAAACATGGATATATCCACCATTTATTATATATATGATTATGATAGAGGTAGAGAGAGAGAATAAGTCTATATCTAATAATAATGATGACTTACTAATGAATCTGGGCCTCCAATGCACTCTAATTCACCTAAGGATCACTCCCAGGTCAAAGGGGGTCATCTCTAAACCCTATGGTGAGAAAGTAATTCAAGATCTAAGGTGTTTAAGGTAAAATTAGGGTTAAAATGGGTTAATTTGGATTAGATCAACAATTTAAGGAAGTCCAACTATATGTTGCATGGTTAGGCTGCATAATTTGGAAAATCATGAGCCAACAGTGTGGTGCTACTTTAGCTATACAAGATAAACTTAATCATTTTTCTAAAAATGATGTTTGAACTTTATTTTAACCCCATAAATATTTTTATATTATTAGAAATAATTTTATTTTAATAAATAAAATAGATGAGACAAGACAAATTATAAAGAATAAAGCTATACTAGTTTCTTAAGGCTATTTTCAATAAGAAGGAATTAATTATGGTGAGACTTTTTCACCAATTTCTAGATTGGAATATATTTAAATTACATTGTATTATGTTTCACATCATGGTTTTAATATTTTTAAAATGGATATTAAAAGTGTTTTTTTAAAATAAATGATTTCTGAAGATGTTTATTTTAAATAGACATGTGGTTTTGAACATGATATGAAACATGATCATGTTATAAAACTTTTAAAGGATATTTATAGACTTAAGTGGGCCCCTTGAAAATGGTATGAAAGATTATCATAGTATCCTTTCAAGAAAGGTTTTTTTAAGGAAAAGTAGACCTTACTTTATTTATTAATAAATCTTTTAAAATTTTATTTATTATTCATATTTATGTAGATGATGTCATTTTTGGATCATCTAGTGAATTGATTTATAATGATTTTTTAAATTCAATGATAGAATAAATTAATATGAGTCTCATGGGAGAATTGAAATTCATTTTAGGATTATAAATATTTCAAAGATATGATGGGATATTTTTTAATTAATTTAAGTGTGATAAAGAATTAGTGAAGAGATTTGTACTTGATTCTAGTTAAAGTCAAATAAACCCTATGATTATTGATTGTAGATTGGATACTGATGTTGCGCGTAAATCAATTGATATTAAAGTTTTTATAGGAATGATTGGAAATTTATTGTATTTGACTAATAGTATACCTAATCTTATGTTTAGTTTCTATATGTGTACTAGACTTCAAGCTATCTCAAAGGAAAATCATTTCAAAAAATTTTAAAATAATTATTAAGTATCTTAAAGGAATAGTTAATCATGTTTTGTTTTATCCTATAAAGACCTCTTTTTAATTAAATATTTATTCAGATTCTAATTTTAAAAGATTTAGAATTTATAAGAATAGTACCACTGGTATGTAACACATTTTAGGCAAGAGTATAATTTCTTGAAATTAAAATAAATATATATCAATTACTTTACCTATGTCCAAAGATGGGTTTGTTGTCATTGTTAGATGTTGTGCTCACTCTTTATGGATTATACTGAATTTATTATAATTTGATATTCATTTTGAAAGAATACTAATTCTTTATGATAATTCTTCTATTATTTCTATTTCAATGAATCTATTATATCATTATAGAACTAATAATATTTAAGTAATATATCATTATATTAAAGATCATATTTATAAAGTATATATTAGTTTAGATATGTATCTATTATAACATCCCAAGGTTTTCTAAAAATAAATTGAAAATGCTTGAAATTTTGTTTAAGGTATATATTTATAAGTATCCTTTAAACATAATTTTATTTCTTATATGATTTGAATTTCAAGAAACTGTCATCTATAATTGGGTTCAGTATGTTATTTAGAGTCTGATGAAACAAACTTGTTTCTTTGGTGAATAGTAACATGCCCTTATGAATAGTAATATGAATTGTAATATGACCTCATGAATAGTAAATAATATTATTATTTTATTTTCCCATGGCAATAGGATAATGGGATCATAATTAATTTTCCAAAGTCACATAAAACTAATTGCACTTCAATATTGTTATTTTTCGAATTAACTGTGACCTTATTTAAAAATTAAATTAATAATATTTAGAAAATTATTTTTGAAAAATGGAGTTCATTTTTGAATTCTACACATTGAAAAATGGTTGGGGTAAATTTTTGGTATTTTTCTGAAACTCTTGAATTTTCGGTGAATAGTGAAATACGATAAAATACCGTATAATCAATTTATCGGTAAATATGCACTATTTATGACATCATAAGTGATGCAAGGCCACTTGCTTCGAAATCACATGATATTATCACTATTTAGGGCCACTGTTTTTGAGATTATTCATAGTCTTGATAAAAATATTATAATAATGATTAAAATAATCTAAAAAACCTCCCCTCCTCCACTATAAATACCACCCTCACTCCCCTCTTCCTCCCACACCTCTCAAGCCTTGAGAATTGTCTAAATTCTGCCAAATTCCCTCCCCAATCTTCTTCCCCACGTCCTAGAGCTGCTGGTCTCACCGAAAGACCAAGACCAAAGCCCTTAAGGAGGATCTCAAGGAGAAGAGATCAAGAGGTAAACATCCTCTTTCATTTTCATTCTTTCCTTCTATTTTATGTTATTCTCTTCCTTTCCCTTTGTCTATTGTTGGGATATTTCATTAAATATTTCCCCTTACTGTCCAAAGTTTTTATGATGATGAGATATTCCATTCCTCTCATCAATCTTGTTTATATGAAATTTTAAGAGACGCCTTTAGGCTGCCGAATTTCCGTAAGAAATTTCTCATGTTTTCTTTATTTCATGATTCCTTTTCTTCTTCCTTCACCCCCTATTATCCAAGAGGCATGAAATGTCCAGAATCATGTATATTCTGGATTTTGTCATGTTTATGGAAAATTACAAATCATTATTCCTCTCCTCTCTCACTTATTTAAAGAATCAAAAAAAAACATTGTCCATTTGTGTCGAATTACCGATATAGTGGACGATGTATTTTCAATTTCCATTAATTCTTTCAAGTCTGGTCGTGAAACCATTTATATGTTTGAACCAGGTTATAAGATATGTTTTATGAATCATATAAGGTTCTGGAATTATTTTGTACTCATGATTCAAATTTATAAGACTAAATGAAGTTGTAATTATCAAAGAACCAATTAAATGATCTAAACGAACATAATTAATGTTTTAACTTATTAATCATCATCATATAAAGAATCAAAGTGATAAATGGTATAAAATATGGTACTGGAAATATGTAGATACTACTCCATTCCAATTCTGGAGTTTCACTTACAATCAACAAGAACGGTTCATCATGAACCGATCGTGAAAATCACAAAAGAACTCACCCAAAATAATGCAAGGAACAAAATACTAACAAATAAGGGGTGAAATGAGGTTATGAAATGACCATATAAGATGTTATAAACATGAACATGTTTCTGTAAAACACTAATAACACTCTTTTAACCATTATACAGGAGGTTTAAACAATTTTTAAGTAAGACAAGCCTAAGGTAAGGGAATTCTTAACCCGATTTCCATTCTTTGGGTTAACCTTCTACTTTATAATTTATGTGCTATTTAAATTGTTTGTGTGATGGGTTCTATTTATATTATGTTTAATTATGTGTATTTACATAGTATATACATATTCCATCCACTCAATTAAGTCTCACTTCAAGTATATGATGTTTATAAGGTACTTTTCTTCTAAAATCCTCTTTTAAAATTCTGTTTTATAAGATTCAAAGGCAATGTTTTTATGCTATTGTTTATCTTGTATGATTATGTTTTGGTTATTGGGAATTGTTTATGATGAAGGTTGGGACCTATATTTCCCTCCAATTCATTGGTTATGAGTAAGTTGGAGGTCGGCCGTATGGTTACTCCAAGTGTAATTGTGATGGTTACACAAAGTAAGGTAGCCGTGAGGGTTACAAATTTTAAGGTAGCCAAGATGGTTACAAGATTATGTAAGTAATGCCCCAATATACCTCTATGATTATAATTATGTTTGTGTGGATCTTGTGTAAATATCATGTTACATAAAGTAAGATTTTATGGGTGGAAAGCATGTCTTTTGAAAATGTTTTCATACGTCATGCGTATTCATGGACTAATGTGATTTTTCCTTCTTTTTCATACCTTACTGAGTTTTTGTGCTCATCCCAAGTTTTTAAATGATTTTTCACAGGTTAATGGATGAGTAATACAAGGAAGGAAGACATTTTAAATGTTGAAGAATTGTCAAGGAGTCTTGTTTTGTGTTTTAATGTTTTATATTCTGAGGAAAATGGAAACTGATTTTATGGTATCCACTATGTAACAATGTGTAATGTTATGAATGTTTTGTCTTAATTCTCTAAAGCTCTAAACTTGAAAAGATCCTAAATGTATAATGAAGTGTTTTATTGAATAAATTCAAGATTATGTATGAAATAATTGCGGGTCTTTATATCTATAGATGATCATCTAGCAGATATATTTACTAAACCTTTAGATGTAGTGAATTTTGTGAAAACTAAACTATAACTTGGAATGATGTAAGCTTAACTATTTATGTGTAAATGTTTCCATGGTTCCTTTGTAGCGTTTTATAATTCTTGTACATGATTTATTTAAAATTTTGTATTTTAACTACTACTTTTATTTCAAAAGAAATAGAAAGATAAAATTTCATAGAATTTATCACTATTTTATTTTTTTCATTCAAAGATTTATATTTCTTATTTTTAAGTATTAATTAATTCAAGGAAAGCATAGATTAGAGTAGAATAGATATTATAGATCTTAGAACATTGAGTTATCCTTTTTTTATTTATTTCAAGTTAAACATACATTGAGTCTTTTTATTATCTTTAATCATGTTGAATATTTAATATTTTAGAAGAGTTATTTTTGAAAGAAATAAAATTATTATTTTTTTAAATAGTTATTTAAATTTGTTTTAAATTTGTTTTAAATTTTTGATATTTACAAAAAGGGGGATAATTTTTAATCTTTTATTTGAGAGGTTTTTTAATTTTTAAAAAGGTGGAGATTTTTGTAGTTTTTAGGAGATTTTTCATTATTGGAGTGGATAATTTCCCTCTTATATTTTTTTAATAATTATGAAACTCTCTTTAAGTTTTTATACATGATTTATAATCATTATTTTAGAATGATGTTGACTCTGATGAGTTCATTTCTATAAATAATACATGTAAAATGGTTTTAAACCATTGGTACAGGGGTGGGAACCATTGGTATAGGGTACACCAATGGTTCCCACAACCATTGGATATTTTGGCATTGGGATAGCCCTATAAAAATGGTTTTTTATCACCATTTATATAGGTAGGTTAGGTTTGGTTGATACAAGGGGTTAAAGTAATCATTGGTGTGGACTTGTTATACCAATGGTTCATAAACCATTGGTATAGACTCATTATACCAATGGTAGATAAACCATTGGTATAGCTTACATATACCTATGGTATTAAGAACAATATGTATAGGGTCCCCACTAGAAACACTCTCCAATTAGCTAGTATACTCCCCAAATGAAATAAAATAAATATATAAAAATGTAAAAACAATATTATGTATTCAATGAATCAAAATACGCATTTAAAACTGTATATTTGTTGCATATTTTACATTTAATTAGTTGAAAAATTTAAAAAATCATTAAAAAAATCATTCAGTTTTGGTCATTAAAAACCATATACATGGTTGTATCATAAATATCAAGTCAGAAATGTAAGGGATCAGTATATCTCTCATGACCACCACTATAATCATGGTTATCACTATCATCATAAGCATCATCACTCGCATCATCACCTCCTGCATATTCATCATCACCACCAGAAAATTTATCACCCCGAACACCACTAAGACTATAATCACCATCATTTGTTGAATCATATAAGTAGTGCATCATCAACATGAGTGTATCAAAAACTGTAGTAGTATCTGGTGGAAGTGATGAGCATAAATCTATCATAGCTTTTATAAACCACTTAATGACCTGTTTACTACTCCCATGCTCCTACATAGTTAATTCTTTTTTCCTTTATTACCTTTGTATTGGACTCTTGAAACTCAATGATACCAGAGCTGTTAGAGGCACCAGAAGTGGTCTAATACCAGGTAGGGAAGATAGACTTCTCGAGTCGATGTTAGACTCTACCATGGTGCTCATCACATAATATCTATTACAAATGATCGTATGGATTGAATTTTTCATCTTCTTACTCATCAAGGGCCTCCAAATAAAATTATTGAAAATATAAATGAGATATTTACTTATAAAATAGATATTAAAATTTGAAAATATTATAATAAAACTTATAATATTTTATTACATTTGGGTGTTTACAGTACTCCCATCTTTATTCTTTCTGCTCGAGCAGAGAAATTTCACTTGAGGCACATGATCTTCAATGATCAATACCTCCTACTAAAAATGAAATTGAATATAATAAAATATTATTCAATAATATTATATTACTAGAAAAAATTAACCCATTCTAACTAATATTTAACTGATGAAAACCAAAAAAATCAAACTAAATTTTACCAAAATGAATCGTATTATCCCCATCTGATCAAAACTAGAATGAATTAAACCAAAATAAACAAATATGGATTATTTTGGTCAAGGTATATTCATATTAGTTTTTCAATTATTGTATTCAGTCAACTTTTATGGGTTTTATTCAATTTAGTTCTATTCATTTTTGTTCAATTTGTATTGGTTTGACTATGTTTGGGTGAGTTCAGTATGAGTAATAATTATTTAGGTTATTTTTACACTTTTATATACAATTCATCTCTTTTTGGTTTAGTAATGAATAAAATAGACTTGTTCAGTTGGGTCAAACTAGTTTAGTTTAGTATGGATCAGTTTAGTCCAGATCAATTTTGATTGGTTTATTTTGGTTTGGTTCAGTTTATAGTAGTTTTGTGTTGTTTAATTCAAGTCATATTTATAAATATAGATTAATTTTGATTTAGTTTGGTTCAGTTCAATTTTACTCATTTTGGTTTCATTCAAATCAGTTTCATTTGTTGTAGTTCAACTCAATACAAAAAATGATTTACATTGTTTTCACAAATTTTGTTACAGTTCAATTCAGTTAAGGTTTTATTGTATTTAGTTTGCTATAATTTTATTTTATTTAGGTATGGTTGGTTCATGTTTTTTAGGGTGAGTTTGTTCCCTTTTAATTTTATTTTATTTTATTATTTTTAATTTGGATTGGGTCGGGTATGGATAGTTATGTTTATTTATATTTAATTTTTTTGTATTCCCACTAATTTAGTTACAATTTATAGTTTACAAGTTTATATATTCATATTAAATGAATCTATTTACATTTTTATATGTTCATATTAATTGAAACCATGTATATGTTAATACAGTTTAGAGTTTATATGTTTACATATAAATATTTTATATATTAACATGTTAATATATTTTACATTTATAAATGTTTATATATTAATATTATGTGAAACTATTTTCATGTTTATATGTTAATATTAAGTCATACTATTTATACTATATAAATTGAAACATTTGATGTAACACCCTAGGTAAATAAAGAATTTGACATTTTTATATTTATCCCTATTTGTGGAAAAATATGTCAATATTAATTTAAATGGAACGCTATGCTCGATGGCTTACCCAATATGCAACAACGAGTTCCTTTGAAATCTTACGTTGCACTATAATAATATTATTTTAAATGGTAGTTAACGCCTAGTCGTTGTATTGGAGGGAATGAACAGAACTAGCTAAAAAATGATTATATATGTTTGTAAAATATTTTTACTTTTTACAATAAATGTTAGAGGATTAAAAAATTGAATGAATTCAGTTTTAAGCGTAAACATTCTAATACTCTTTAAAAGGTCGATTAACCGCCTTTTGATAGCGAACCCCTTTTAAATCCACTTTTTGACAATTTTATGTGTTATATTTGACTAAATAAAATTCTTCTTTAGAATCGGGACATCAAAATTTACTTTGTGTAAATTTTTGGTATTTTTCCGAAAAAGTTCAATTTTTTAGGAATAGTGAAAAATTTTGTATTTTAATTCAAAACCTATTTTTAATCTAATTTATTTATATGATTATATTATCTTTTGAATTGGTTTTAAAGTGAAATTATAATATATTTTTACCATTAAATCAAATGGTGGTCATTGGAATTAATTTCACTTTGAAATTGGACTTAAACTAGTGTCAATCTTTTAATAGATATTGTTTCTCAAAAACACGCTATTTGTTTTGATAGTGGGAATTAATTATTAAATTAATTAATGCAACTTATATGTTTTGAATTTTGTAAAATAGACATCATTTTTTAATTCAGAATATCAAATATATCTTAGGGTGAATTTTTGGTATTTTTCTGAAAAACTTCAATTTTTGATGAATAGTGAAACCACTAAGTGGTAGTTAAAGAAACTGATTTTTCGTTTAAATGAAACTTTGTCACTTATGTGATTTGATTTTCAAAAATCCGACATACATGGTTGTCATTAAGAAGTAAAATGTGGTTCAATGGGATTAAAATAATTTTTTGGTGAATAGTAACTTATTAAGTTTTTAATCGCGATTAGAGGTAATTAGTGTAGTTTAAGGTAAGAATAATGTTTTAATAAAATGAAATGACCTAGACACATGTCCTACCCTCATTGAATGAGTCATTTCCGACCAATAAAATCCATGGGTCAACTTGGGGACCCCATGGAGCCACTTTGGTTTGGAAATGACATAAATAACTTTTTATTTAATGTTAATGTAAAAATAACACAAACATGGCATGTTTTACTAAAACAATTTTTACATGGGGTTATACAAGTCAGATTTTTTAATATAAATATTCCTTAGAAAGATAAAAGGATTTAATACATCATGATATTTTTTTTATAATTTTTAGACAATAAATAAATTAAATTATTTATGACATCATGATGATGCAGTGATGACCTCATTATTTAACGATTTAAATAAAATAGAAAGATAATGTAAAATCTAAGACCTACACATGTCCAAAACCTATTTTATGGGTGGATTTATATCCCTTATCACATTATCCTCAAAACACATCAATTTGGGACCACTAAAATCCGAAACTCATTTTAAAATAAAGTAACTTTTCTTTATTTTCCAAGAGTGCCCCTCCTCTCCTCTTATAAAAGGCCCCCACCTCTACCTCTTTACCCACACTTACAAAGCCTTTGGTGTAAAGACCCGCAAATTTCAAGGAAATTTTTTTCTTAATTTTCTTTGGAATTTTACAAGAGCGCAGCTTCAGACGGCACCTGATTCCGAGGCCCGGTGTGCCCGGAATCAATTTCCGAAGTTTGGCTCGGGTACGTTCAGTGAACGGACGAGCGGGTTTTTCTATCTTTTGAACCGGTGCCCGGAATCAAATTCTGAGGGCACCGATGAAATCGCAGCGCCGGTATTTGCTTAGAAACGCCTCTTCCGGAGTTGCGTTTGCTCAGACGTGGTTTTTAAATTTTGCGGCTTTAAGTCAGAAATAAAATAAAGTTTGTGCGACAACTTTATTTTATTTCACTTAAACTGCTTGGAAGCCACTTAAAGTCACTTAAAGGCGGCTTGAACTGAGTTGAACTGGATAGGATGCTATCCAGAAATATCCTACCCCTTGGTAGGATATTTGTGCGGTGGGACCCGCACGAGCCCCGCCGTTTCTTTCGCTAAGTAACGCACCCGCGAAAACCCGTCAAAGTAACTGAAAAGTCAACCGACGCGTTTTCTTTAATTCTTAACAGACCATTTAATTGGGCTGTTTCTTTCGTGAATTAAATGGGCTGTTTTATTCGTTGAATTAATTCAACGAATTGAGTGGGTCGTTACTTACGCGTTTTGCGTTTGTTGGCAAAATAATAAAATAGACAAACTTGTCTATTTTGGAGGATTGCTATTCCTCTGAGCCTCCACCCTCTCCGCGAAGAACGCGAAGAACGCGAAAAACGCGAAGAACGCGAAGAACGCGAAGAACGCCGGAACCGGAATTCGACGACGCACGATCCGCGACGTCGACAACTTTTCCGCGACCTTCTTCTTCTTCTTCTTCTTCGGTGCCTCTTCTTCCGCGGCGAACGTGCGATCGGCAACAAAGGTGAGAATCGAATCTTTTATTTCTCCCTTTTTTTTAAATTTCAATAACAACGGATTTAATTAATTAAATCCGTTTGTTCTTGATCCGGAGATTGGCGACGCGACGCCGGATACCGCGACGACGCGACGATCCCCCTTCTTCCGCGACGAGCAATTCCGCGACGACCTCTCGTCCGATGACGACGACAAAGTAAGGGTTGATTGGAATATTTTATTTCTTTTCCCGTGTTTATTCTTTTCAAATAAAGAACCCGATCGGAACAATTTTAATTTATTTAAAATTGTTGATTTGGTTAATTCTTTTCCTCCGATGATTTTATGACTAACGCGGAGGGTGCGGGTCTAACGAACAAGACCCGGCAACCCTCCGCCGATCTTCCTTTTGTGCGGATTTGGTGGGCGACGGCAAAAGCACGACGCAAGGGCCATTTGTTGATTCCGCAGTGAAGATCGTCCCCCGGGAGGAGCAACGGCGCAGACGGGAAAGAAATCGGGCCACCGGAGCATCTCCGGCGGCCCGCGGAAGGAGACGGCGGCGCGGGTCACCGGCGACCGGAGGCGGCGGCGCCCGGCGCGCCGCCGGAGGAGTCCGCGCGCGGCCGAGCCGCGGCGGCGGCGAACCGCCGGACCGCGTCCGCGGTCCGGCCACCAGCACGCGGCCCGCGCGGGCCGCGTTTCTCCCAAAGCCGCGGGTTTGACCCGCGGCGGCTCTTCGGCCGCTCGGCCGAAGACCGAGCCGGCCGGTCCGGTCGGCCAGGCCGCGCCCAGGCCGGACCGGACCCGGCCTAGCCGGGTCGGGCCGGGTCGGGTCGCCCCGGGCCCAGAACCCCCGTTTTCGGGCCCTCTTCGGTCTTTCGCCCATATCTTGGGCCTGGGACCTCCGATTGACGAACCGTCAGCGGCTACGCGATCCTTGGATCAAGACGGTCGTTTCGGTATATTATACTCAAGGTTTCGGAAGACTTTGGGTTCGGCCGGGTTGGTTCGTACGCGAAACCAACCGGGCCCTCAGAGCGGAAACGCTCATAACTTGAGCTACGGACGTCCGATCGACGTACCGTCAGCTGTGGTAGTTTCCTCTAAGTGAGACGGAACTTTTGGCATGCTCCGCCCGAGGATCGGATACAGGCGGAGTACGGTCGGGTTGGTTTTGCCCTAAAAACCAACCGGGCCCCTGGGACGAAAATGCCAATAACTCTCAGACCGGGCGTCCGTTTGACGCGCCGTCTGTCGCGTTGAGATCCTGTTGTCGATACGGAACTTTTGGATACATCAACTTCGGACTACGTGTCAGTTGATGTATCAGCCTCTCGGCTCGTGGAGCGGACCCTCCTAAACGAGCTCGCTTTGTGCGGGAACCCTAGCGCTGGCTGTGACTTCGACGACAGAGCAGAGATCCTTCGTGGACTGCGACGACGACAGAGCAGAGATCCTTCGTGGACTGCGACGACGGCAGAGCAGAGATCCTTCGTGGACTGCGGCGACGACTGTGCAGAGATCCTCAGTGGACTGCGTCGACTACTGCACTCAGCGATCCTACGTGGATCAGTGCTACAGGTTCTGTGTGAGCCCGATCCTATGTGGGTCCTTACTACCGGTTCTGTGTGAGCCACTGCCTACAGGTTCTGTGTGAGCCCGATCCTGTGTGGGTCTTCTGCGGGGGTTAGTACCTATCGATCCTTTGTGGGTCCGACGACTTAGATGGATCAGTGATCATCTTTGACGTCATCTGAAAAAGTATACCTGGTTGAGCTGAATCTTATGTTACTCTCCTTTGTGGATTGTGTTGAACTATCCTATGTGGATTTTACTGTTTACTCTCCTTGTGGATTTGAGTCTTGCTTTCCTTTGTGGATTGAGTTGTTCTTGAGCTCGTGAGCAGAGCTAGAATTGGGGACTTAGGTATATGTATGGGCATATACCTAAGTCGAGTCAGATGTTACTTCGTGATTGCATTTTTCTTTTGTGCTATATCCTTTGTGGATTTCGGGAGACCTTCGGGGGTCTCGGGGTCCTTACTGAGTAGCTTATACTCACCCCTGCACGGGCTATGCCCGCACCTTGTTGTGTTGGATGCAGACGACGGACAGCGCTGATCGCGGTTGGGGCGTGGAGCAGGACGGTACCTGGAGGTGGACCACTGGGCGGGACGTGCTCGGAGCGGACGTGGGACCCGAGGAGCCTGGAGGCTATCTGTACCCACCCTTCAGGTGGGATTGCCAGTGGACGACACGAGGCCGCCGTCTTTTCTTCAGTTGCTGTTCTTTACTTTTTCAGTTGTACTTTACAGTTGGGCTTGTATTTCCGGCCCCCTTTACTTTCCGCTTGCTGACTCTGTGTGGTTGTTACTTATAAAGGCAATGCCTTCCCTGTTTACTGGGATTTTACGCCTTGGTGCTAGTCGCCAGCCCCTGGCCTATGGAAGGCGGGCTTGGGGTAGTCACGGCACGGGCCCCGAGGACGGGTCGTGACAAATTGGTATCAGAGGTGGTCGGTTCTACCGCAGACTCTGATCGTCCTTTCTTTCTATGTGAAGCAATAGTGTTTAGTGTATTGAGTGTGGTTATCAGTTCAGGGAGCCCAGTGTTGGTGCGGCGGCCGACGTATCCGTACACCAGGACCCTGACTCCTGATTTCCGACTTAATGCATGAAAACATTGATTGCGTGTGTGTCTCGAGTTTTCTTTGTGATTACTTGTGTCAGCTCACCGGGTATACTGATCTGCTTTATGAAAGTCTCAAGTTTTCCTTGTGATTACTTGTGCCAGCTCACCAGGTATACTGTTCTGACTGTGGTGCTCTTGTTCTCCTTTTCAGGATGGCCCCGCGACGACTGCCAGCTAGGGTTCCGAGTGTAGGGCGCGACGGCAGCCCACCGAGCGACGAGGCCTCGGTGCAGGGCCCTTTGCCAGCTGTGGCACCGGCGGTAGCTTTACCCGCCGAGCCACCGATGCTACCAGTACCAGACGCTGACGATGCACGTCGCCTCAGGGCACTGCATGAGTTTCAGAGCCAGCGACCGCCCAGGTTTCGCGGTGAGGCGGACCCCCAGGCCGCCGAGGACTGGCTAGAGGCGGTGGTACGGATCTTCAGGCTAGTGAGGACACCAGCGGATCTCATGGTGATTCTCGCAGCGAGCCTCCTGCAGGCGGCGGCAGGACGATGGTGGAGCCTGATGCTCCAGGTTCACGATGAGGCATCCCTGCTCTGGACGGACTTCGAGAGCCTCTTCCGCTCTGAGTTCGTCTCGGCCACCCTCCGAGCGGTGCGCATCCAGGAGCTTCTCCAGCTGCGCCAGGGCAGCATGACGGTCGCTCAGTACGCGGCGAGGTTCACGGACCTATCTCGCTACTCGACCGACATGGTACGGGACCCCTTCTTCCGGGCCCGGACCTTCGAGCAGGGCTTGCGACAGGAGATTCGGGCGTCGCTGATCTCCCTCAGCATTCCGACCCAGGCGGGAGTGCTGGAGAGAGCCCTCCTGATCGAGAGCTTCCTGGCAGAGCCTTCTTCAGCGGCGAGACCTAGCGCAGGGCGGCAGGTAGCTGAGTCTTCGGCAGCAGGTAGCCGACGGATGACTCACGGGTCCAGGCAGACCAGACCCCCACGCAGACGGCCTCAGGACACCGGCTCAGCAGTACGAGGCACACAGCGGAGTGCCAGCCTTTCGAGAGGCAGGCTGTGCTACTCTTGCGGCGGGCAGGGTCACATGGCTCGTGACTGCCCGACTCGCCGACCAGAGGAGCAGCAGATGGTGGAGGGGCCACCCAGGCAGAGGCAGAGGGTCGACCGTGGCGGTCCGCAGGGAGGAGGCGGACGAGGCAGAGGAGATGGCCGAGCAGCGGGTGGTGGGCGACGCTTCCAGGCTCTACCCCCACCACCACCAGGAGGGCCACCTCGACCACATGGAGCTGGCGGGCAGGGACAGGCCCAGCTCCAGGCAGTGGAGGCCTACGACCCCGACTTTCCAGAGATGATTCGAGGTACGATCTGTGTCTATTCCACCCTTGCTGCAGTACTTATAGACACAGGAGCGAGTCACTCTTTCATAGCCTCTGCCCTTGTTCGGAGCTCGGAGATTCCGACTGAGCCGTTGGCTCGATCCTTACGGCTAGAGACTCCTACGGGAGCAGACTCGAAGATTACGCACTGGTGCCGGCAGTGTGAGCTTACTCTAGGAGGCGAGATCTTCGGCTGGGATCTCCTTGTAGCGGCGTCGAGGCCTTACGACGTCATCTTGGGCATGGATTGGCTATCCACGGTTCATGCCCAGATCGACTGTTTTAGGCGCAAGGTGCGATGTGTTCGCACCGACGGGAGCAGGTTTACCTTCACCGGCGAGAAGGGAACCTTTGCAGCACAGGATGGACTTCCGCGGAGGAGAGTGCAGCCCATCTCTCATCAGTTGGCTAGCCTCATCCTAGGAGCAGTGGACGTGCGGAGTCCAGCTTTTCCTGCAGTGGTGGACCAGTACGTGGACGTCTTTCCCGACGACGTTCCAGGGCTACCTCCTCGTAGAGAGGTAGACTTTTACATCGACTTGTACCCCGGGACAGCCCCGATATCTACTCCAGCATATCGGATGGCCCCCGCCGAGCTTCGGGAGCTGCGGGTACAGTTGGAGGACTTGCAGAGCAAGGGGTTTATCCGACCCAGTGTTTCACCCTGGGCTTCCCCGATTTTGTTCGCCAAGAAGGCGGACGGGAGCTTGCGACTGTGTGTCGACTATCGTCGCCTGAACCAGGTGACAGTGAGGAACAAGTATCCGCTGCCACGGATTGATGACCTCTTCGATCAGCTCAAGGGAGCGCGGTGGTTCTCGAAGATAGACCTCCGGTCAGGCTATCATCAGCTCAGAGTTCGAGACGAGGACGTGCAGAAGACGGCCTTCAGGTGTCGGTATGGCCATTATGAGTTCTTGGTTATGCCGTTCGGCGTAACCAATGCTCCAGCAGTGTTCATGAGCCTCATGAACAGGATCTTCCAGCCATACCTCGACCGATTTGTCGTTGTCTTCATTGACGACATTTTGGTATACTCGACGACTGAGGAGGAGCATGCCTACCATCTGCGAGTTGTGCTAGACACACTCCGAGAGCACCAGCTTTATGGAAAGCTCTCAAAATGCCAGTTCTGGTTACGTGAGGTCCATTTCTTGGGACACGTCATCTCTGAGGCGGGAGTTGCAGTGGATCCCGCGAAGATCGAGGCAGTGCTAGCTTGGGAGCCACCCAGGAGCGTGACAGAGGTGCGGAGCTTCTTGGGCCTAGCAGGATACTATCGGAGATTTGTGCCGGACTTCTCCAGAGTTGCGGCACCACTCTCAGCTTTGACAAAGAAGGGGAAACCCTTCGTGTGGTCAGACAGATGTCAGCAGAGCTTCCAGGAGCTGAGGCAGAGATTGACCAGCGCACCTATCTTGAGGTTGCCTGAGGAGGGAGTTGGGTACGTAGTTTACTGCGATGCATCAGGGACTGGACTCGGGTGCGTCCTGATGCAGGAGCGGGCCGTGATCGCCTACGGATCACGTCAGTTGAGGCCGCATGAGCAGAACTACGCCACTCATGACCTGGAGTTAGCAGCAGTGGTCTTCGCTCTGAAGACGTGGCGGCACTATCTGATGGGCGAGCGCTTCACGGTCTTTTCTGACCACCAGAGTCTCAGGTATATCTTCTCTCAGAAGGACCTGAACCTGAGACAGCGGAGATGGCTTGAGTTCCTCCAGGACTATGACTTTGAGATAGTCTATACTCCTGGGAAGGGGAACGTGGTAGCCGATGCCCTCAGCAGGAGGACGGGCATTCAGCTGCTTGAGGAGGCGACGGAGCAGCTAGCCTCCTTGAAGATATCCTTCGTGGATAGAGACGGAGCAGCCTTTCTTCAGTCTCTCACAGTCTCTCCTCCACTTCTACAGCGGATCAGAGAGGCTCAGCGTGAGGACGCTGACTGTGAGACCCGGCGTGCACTGATATCCTCAGGTCAGGCGCCTGATGGTTTCTCCCTTGGAGCAGAGCACGACATCCTTTTCAGGGGGCGTACCTTCGTACCAGTTGCTTTACGAGAGGAGGTGCTGAGAGAGTTTCACACTTCTCCCTTGGCGGTACATCCCGGAGTGGCGAAGATGTACCAGGATCTCAGACGACAGCACTGGTGGCCGGGCATGAAGAAAGCTGTGGCAGAGTTCGTTTCATGATGCCTCACCTGCCAGCAGGTGAAGGCAGAGCATCAGGTACCAGCAGGTTTGGTACAGCCCTTGGAGGTCCCGGAGTGGAAGTGGGATAGCATATCTATGGACTTCGTGACTGGACTTCCACGCACTTCCAGAGGTCACGACTCCATTTGGGTGATTGTCGACCGACTTACCAAGTCGGCACACTTCTTACCCATCAGAGAGCAGGGCTCAGTGGAGAGCTTGGGACGTCTTTACGTCCAGGAGATCGTACGGCTTCACGGTGTGCCATCATCTATCGTCTCCGATCGAGATGCTCGTTTCACTTCCCGGCTCTGGAAGGGGTTGCAGGAGGCGTTCGGGACGCGGCTCCATCTGAGCACAGCCTTCCACCCTCAGACGGATGGTCAGACGGAGAGGACCATACAGACACTCGAGGACATGCTCCGTGCATGTGTCCTCGACTTTGGTCGCAGCTGGGAGGACCACCTACCCTTGGTGGAGTTCGCGTACAACAACAGCTACCACTCCACCATCGGGATGGCACCATACGAGGCGTTGTACGGCAGACCCTGCAGATCACCGTTGTGCTGGACAGACCCTGGGGAGTCAGCACTCGTGGGACCAGAGATGGTCCGAGCCACGACAGAGAAGGTCCAGATCATCCAGGAGAGGATGAGGACAGCTCAGAGCCGGCAGAAGTCATATGCTGACAGGAGGCGGAGGCCACTAGAGTTCGAGGATGGCGACCACGTCTTTTTGCGTGTCTCACCTCGACGTGGTTTACGGAGATTTGGCCGAGGCGGCAAGTTGTCTCCACGCTTCATCGGGCCTTTCCAGGTCCTCAGCAGGATAGGAGAGGTGGCTTATCGCCTGGCTCTACCACCTCAGTTGCACCGGGTGCATGACGTCTTCCACGTGTCTCAGCTGAGGAGATACGTGCACGACCCGACGCACATCATCGACTTTGGGGAGCTGGACGTGGACGATGGGGCGACTTTTGCGGAGGTCCCAGTGGAGATCGAGGATCGACAGGAGCGGGTCCTACGTGGGCGGTCGATTCCTCTTGTGCACGTCAGATGGCAGCACGGGAACCTCCAGGAGAGCACTTGGGAGCGGGAGGCTCAGATGCGTGCTCAGTACCCCCATTTGTTCCCCTAGTTTTTGATGTATCTTTATGGGGACGTAAAGCCCTGAGGTGGGAGTAATGTAAAGACCCGCAAATTTCAAGGAAATTTTTTTCTTAATTTTCTTTGGAATTTTACAAGAGCGCAGCTTCAGACGGCACCTGATTCCGAGGCCCGGTGTGCCCGGAATCAATTTCCGAAGTTTGGCTCGGGTACGTTCAGTGAACGGACGAGCGGGTTTTTCTATCTTTTGAACCGGTGCCCGGAATCAAATTCTGAGGGCACCGATGAAATCGCAGCGCCGGTATTTGCTTAGAAACGCCTCTTCCGGAGTTGCATTTGCTCAGACGTGGTTTTTAAATTTTGCGGCTTTAAGTCAGAAATAAAATAAAGTTTGTGCGACAACTTTATTTTATTTCACTTAAACTGCTTGGAAGCCACTTAAAGTCACTTAAAGGCGGCTTGAACTGAGTTGAACTGGATAGGATGCTATCCAGAAATATCCTACCCCTTGGTAGGATATTTGTGCGGTGGGACCCGCACGAGCCCCGCCGTTTCTTTCGCTAAGTAACGCACCCGCGAAAACCCGTCAAAGTAACTGAAAAGTCAACCGACGCGTTTTCTTTAATTCTTAACAGACCATTTAATTGGGTTGTTTCTTTCGTGAATTAAATGGGCTGTTTTATTCGTTGAAGTAATTCAACGAATTGAGTGGGTCGTTACTTACGCGTTTTGCGTTTGTTGGCAAAATAATAAAATAGACAAACTTGTCTATTTTGGAGGATTGTTATTCCTCTGAGCCTCCACCCTCTCCGCGAAGAACGCGAAGAACGCGAAGAACGCGAAGAACGCGAAGAACGCGAAGAACGCCGGAACCGGAATTCGACGACGCACGATCCGCGACGTCGACAACTTTTCCGCGACCTTCTTCTTCTTCTTCTTCTTCGGTGCCTCTTCTTCCGCGGCGAACGTGCGATCGGCAACAAAGGTGAGAATCGAATCTTTTATTTCTCCCTTTTTTTTAAATTTCAATAACAACGGATTTAATTAATTAAATCCGTTTGTTCTTGATCCGGAGATTGGCGACGCGACGCCGGATACCGCGACGACGCGACGATCCCCCTTCTTCCGCGACGAGCAATTCCGCGACGACCTCTCGTCCGACGACGACGACAAAGTAAGGGTTGATTGGAATATTTTATTTCTTTTCCCGTGTTTATTCTTTTCAAATAAAGAACCCGATCGGAACAATTTTAATTTATTTAAAATTGTTGATTTGGTTAATTCTTTTCCTCCGATGATTTTATGACTAACGCGGAGGGTGCGGGTCTAACGAACAAGACCCGGCAACCCTCCGCCGATCTTCCTTTTGTGCGGATTTGGCGGGCGACGGCAAAAGCACGACGCAAGGGCCATTTGTTGATTCCGCAGTGAAGATCGTCCCCCGGGAGGAGCAACGGCGCAGACGGGAAAGAAATCGGGCCACCGGAGCATCTCCGGCGGCCCGCAGAAGGAGACGGCGGCGCGGGTCGCCGGCGACCGGAGGCGGCGGCGAACCGCCGGACCGCGTCCGCGGTCCGGCCACCAGCACGCGGCCCGCGCGGGCCGCGTTTCTCCCAAAGCCGCGGGTTTGACCCGCGGCGGCTCTTCGGCCGCTCGGCCGAAGACCGAGCCGGCCGGTCCGGTCGGCCGGGCCGCGCCCAGGCCGGACCGGACCCGGCCTAGCCGGGTCGGGCCGGGTCGGGCCGACCCGGTTCGGCCGACCCCAGGGGGGGTTCGGGCCGGGTCGCCCCGGGCCCAGAACCCCCGTTTTCGGGCCCTCTTCGGTCTTTCGCCCATATCTTGGGCCTGGGACCTCCGATTGACGAACCGTCAGCGGCTACGCGATCCTTGGATCAAGACGGTCGTTTCGGTATATTATACTCAAGGTTTCGGAAGACTTTGGGTTCGGCCGGGTTGGTTCGTACGCGAAACCAACCGGGCCCTCAGAGCGGAAACGCTCATAACTTGAGCTACGGACGTCCGATCGACGTACCGTCAGCTGTGGTAGTTTCCTCTAAGTGAGACGGAACTTTTGGCATGCTCCGCCCGAGGATCGGATACAGGCGGAGTACGGTCGGGTTGGTTTTGCCCTAAAAACCAACCGGGCCCCTGGGACGAAAATGCCAATAACTCTCAGACCGGGCGTCCGTTTGACGCGCCGTCTGTCGCGTTGAGATCCTGTTGTCGATACGGAACTTTTGGATACATCAACTTCGGACTACGTGTCAGTTGATGTATCAGCCTCTCGGCTCGTGGAGCGGACCCTCCTAAACGAGCTCGCTTTGTGCGGGAACCCTAGCGCTGGCTGTGACTTCGACGACAGAGCAGAGATCCTTCGTGGACTGCGACGACGACAGAGCAGAGATCCTTCGTGGACTGCGACGACGGCAGAGCAGAGATCCTTCGTGGACTGCGGCGACGACTGTGCAGAGATCCTCAGTGGACTGCGTCGACTACTGCACTCAGCGATCCTACGTGGATCAGTGCTACAGGTTCTGTGTGAGCCCGATCCTATGTGGGTCCTTACTACCGGTTCTGTGTGAGCCACTGCCTACAGGTTCTGTGTGAGCCCGATCCTGTGTGGGTCTTCTGCGGGGGTTAGTACCTATCGATCCTTTGTGGGTCCGACGACTTAGATGGATCAGTGATCATCTTTGACGTCATCTGAAAAAGTATACCTGGTTGAGCTGAATCTTATGTTACTCTCCTTTGTGGATTGTGTTGAACTATCCTATGTGGATTTTACTGTTTACTCTCCTTGTGGATTTGAGTCTTGCTTTCCTTTGTGGATTGAGTTGTTCTTGAGCTCGTGAGCAGAGCTAGAATTGGGGACTTAGGTATATGTATGGGCATATACCTAAGTCGAGTCAGATGTTACTTCGTGATTGCATTTTTCTTTTGTGCTATATCCTTTGTGGATTTCGGGAGACCTTCGGGGGTCTCGGGGTCCTTACTGAGTAGCTTATACTCACCCCTGCACGGGCTATGCCCGCACCTTGTTGTGTTGGATGCAGACGACGGACAGCGCTGATCGCGGTTGGGGCGTGGAGCAGGACGGTACCTGGAGGTGGACCACTGGGCGGGACGTGCTCGGAGCGGACGTGGGACCCGAGGAGCCTGGAGGCTATCTGTACCCACCCTTCAGGTGGGATTGCCAGTGGACGACACGAGGCCGCCGTCTTTTCTTCAGTTGCTGTTCTTTACTTTTTCAGTTGTACTTTACAGTTGGGCTTGTATTTCCGGCCCCCTTTACTTTCCGCTTGCTGACTCTGTGTGGTTGTTACTTATAAAGGCAATGCCTTCCCTGTTTACTGGGATTTTACGCCTTGGTGCTAGTCGCCAGCCCCTGGCCTATGGAAGGCGGGCTTGGGGTAGTCACGGCACGGGCCCCGAGGACGGGTCGTGACATTTGGCTCGGCAAACCCCTGCCCATTTTGTCTCTCCACATCCCTCTCTTACTCATTGAAGCCTCAATTTGGGCATAAGTTCTCCCAAGGAAGCCTTTGAGCTCAAACCAAAGGGGGTTACCCGATTTTAAGGTAATGTCTTCACTTGAGTCCTTTTGTTTTATTTTGCTTCTCCAACCCCCTAAACTCTTTTTATTAATTTCTTTTGTAACAAATCCAGTATGTTCAATATACTAGGATGTTGTTATAAGAATTATTCAAGCTACACTTACACACACCTACATCTAATGGTTAAAGAACATACTGTTTCTGTGGATGGCGAATTTCTGCCTCCCGAAACGATGATTGTTCAACATTCTTTTAACACCTTCAAAGGTGGCCATTAAGATGAAACTGTATTTATATATGATATATAATATGTTTATGTTTTACTTAAGCTTCTGTATTTTTCTTTTATGGCATACCTTTATGGTTTCCATTGTGGGTAAACACGATAATTTCATTTTTAGGAAGTGCGGACTACCGCCCCCTCAAAGTGATTTGATTCGTTAATACCATATGTGGTACGTATAAAGGATATAATTAATGATATTATATATGATACCATACTGGAATTAAAATACTATTATGTATCATTATGTTTTAATTCCATTAAATATGAAATTGAAATGGAAGTAGCGTTCATGCGTACGTACGGCTTACCGTCTCCATGGACGGTGCATTTCATTTCTTACCTCTAAATGTTATGTAATATTATAAATACATGTATATTCTGGATATATGTGATATATATGATATACGAATCATGAATATCATTCTGTATATAATGAACCTTTGACCCTATGAACAACATGTAATTATAAGAAGTCCACTATCGACTTAAGAACCAAATATCGACAAAACAAACATTATTAACTTAAATGATTAAATAATGTTTATAACATGGAAATAAGTGATATAAAAGGAATAATTAAATTAAAAAAGTTTCTCAAGGAAGTATAAATTAACTCAAGTTTATTATTCAGGAGATTAAAGAACGATCGAGTCAAGTCGGACCCGAGGTAAGGGATCCTACTCCTCTCTTTCTTTTTAAGTACACTCTTTTATGTCATTCCTTTTAAGCTCATATTTCTTGTGATTGGGATGTTATTTTATATTACTCTTACTGTAATTTTTATGTTCATATGATGAGATAACCTATTTCCTCTCATCAATCCATTTTGGAAGTTTTAAGTGGCGCCGTTAGGCTGCCGAGTTTTCGTAAGGGATTTTTCATCTCACTTTTATTCCCGTGAGATTTATGCTACATTTGCCACAATTTCCTTTGAGTGGTGTATGTACTGAAAATTATTATACACTTTTTGTAGTATAATTTCATTTATGGGTATTCACATATTCATTGTATGACCCTTCTACCATGGGGTGTACGTTTCGAAAGTGACCCAACTCGGTAAGGGGACCTTTCACCCTCCTCTTTTTAAAAGACTTCTTTTGTTATGTCTCTTAATTAACATACTATTATGTTGGGATATGTTCTTTTATATCCTTATTTATGTAAATTTTATGTCCAGGTGATGAGATGCCCTTTTTATCTCTCATCAACTCATTTTCTGAATTTTTGAAGTGACGCCGTTAGGCTGTCGAATTTTACCAAGGGAACTTTTTAACCCAATTTCGATTTCTTTGGGTTCAACATGTAGTTATTGAATATGTCATCCTTTGAATATGTGTGAATGAAATTTTATTGTTTTACACTTAATATCCAATTATATTGGGTGTATCTATATTTGTCACACATAATTTTGAGATTGATTTATCCTTAATTTAAGGATACCTACTTTATAAGGGATTTCATCACATTTTACATCTCTATTGAGACTTCATTGTTGTTATGCACCAATTCACTCTTATATGGTGTATATACTGTACTTTGGAATATTATATCATGAATCCATTTATTCTCATGATATTATAAAGTTATGATTAAATGTTATTCCTCAATTATTGTATTCAAGTGTCTCTAATTTTGGTAAAAACCCTTTAACCAAAATATCGCTTTAAATGTTTTAATGATTTGTTCTTATTAATATCCATGTTTTAAAAATGGTTTTAAGGATTTATTTATATAAATATTAATGGTTTAAAATGTTAAAAGCTTCAAGGTGGTATGGGACACTTTGATTCAAAAATCTCTTTATTAAATGTTTTAAATGGTTTTGAAAATGGTTTTTTTAATGGATTCATTATTTCAATATCCTAAAATGTTATATTGTGATTGAAATGTGGAAATGTTATATTTACTTTATGCATGTTTTATGTGATACATTTATGTTATGGTTTTTGGGCATTGTTATGAAAACGGGTGGTTCCATGATAAACTAAGGGCGGGTGAGCCCGATATAGCTCTCCAATGCATTGGGTAACGCGAAGGGGTTAAACGTTAAGGTTTCTCTGAAGATATTTAAGGAATATACTGTGGTGGGTATTCCAAACGTAACCAAGAGGGTTACTCCCTGCGTAAGAAAGTTATGAATGCCTCAAGTTACCTTTATGTCTTTATGATTTCTATGATTTATTCATGATTTTATGAGGTATGTTAGAGTGCCTATGTTTTATGGGTAAAGTATGATTTCATTCTTATGTATATATGAACTCGTGTTTCATTTCCATATTTTTATAACCCTTACTGAGATTTTTATGCTCATCCCAAGTTTTTGAAATGTTTTTCACAGGTCAAGGGAAAGTTACATGATGTGGTGATAGTGTCAAGGATGTGTCAAGAAAAAATCAATGTTTTATTTTAAATATGTTTCTGTTGATGGGAAGAATGGATACTGTCTTTTATGTAACCACTTTGTTTAAATGTGGAATGTAATGCAAGTTTCATGATCTAATTCTCTAAAACTCTAAACCTGAAAATATCCTCAATGTGTAATCTAGTAATAACTCAAGATTAAGTAAGGTTTAAGTCTGGGGCCTTATAGTTGGTATCAAAGGTCGGTTTAGATAACTTTAGAGGTTAGGGTATTCTTTAAGCATAAGTAACATTACCATAATGGTTAGGATTTCAGAAAGAGTCCTAGTTTTAGATAAAGTGAATGAGTAAGTATATCTTAGTGTTTATCTTCCTCATTGGTACATGATGGTTTTGTTGATATACTCACACTGACCTTTTTGGTTTTAGTAAATGGATTGATCTAGCAGGCACCAAAGTAACAGTGGATGTGAAGGAAACTGTGACAGTTTTTTGAGCAAGCAACTGATTGATATGGGAGCTGCAATGAGAACTCTTGTGATTATCCTCAACCAACTATCTGGAGTCATGATTGACCACCTAAACCTTGGTGATTTCTCTAAGGCATCATATATGCGATAAACAAATCCCTACGGAAGTGTAGGTAATAATCATAAAGGTAAGTGTGTTCAAAAACCTATGTGTCAAAGATGTGGAAAGAAACACCTAGGAAAATGTTTCAAAGGGACAGAAATATTCTATAGATGTGGAAATGAAGGTCATAAAGCAAGAACCTGACATGGAAAAAGGAAGCATCCAGTTGACTCAAGGAAAGGGAAAGAAGTTATTTCTGAGGGATCAATTGAATGTTTTAAATGTGGTGTGCATGGTCATTATGCAAACACATGTCCTAGGAAGAAGTTTCGTGAATGGGATCACCAAGATCGTACAAATGTTTATTTACCAATACCTAATGCCATTCCGATTGAGGATGAAGAAACTGAAAATGACCAATAAAAGGTATGGATTATTTCATAACTATTGTTTTCCTATTTTGGAATCTTAGGATATGATTCATGATTTTTTTTGTAGGAAAGAAGTATTTCAGAATAAGTTGGAAAGGAATGGTTAATGGATCATGAAGAATGTTGAATGAGTAAGAAGTCAACATATAAGGGCTTCAAGAGTTATGGTGAAATTATTAAGAGTATTAAGTCTCTTTTGATGATGGGGTTACATTAGAAGACTTTTTATAGTATGTGTAACCCTGATGTTTAATATATGAAAATTTTATTCAAGGAATAGTTATCTGTTCTTTTGTGGACATAGTTATAAAGAACCATTTGGGTTTATATGATCCTTACTTTTGAGGTAATTATGGGTTACTATAAGTTATGATGAAAGTGAAAGGCATGAGATAAAATTGAGGTTAAATTATGTTATGGTTATTTTTGATGATTTTATCTCTTTTTGGGGAATGATTTGAGAATTATATAGTTTTGGAAAAAGGACAACACGCAGACCGTGTGACAACCTGTCGCGTCGGACAAACCTGCAGGAATCGAACCCACAACCAAAGTGAAACTGGTATTTATCACCTACCACTGGACTACGTGAAGTCCCTGGTTAGTTTGACTAATTCTTTTTAGTTAGATGATTTTATGAATTAATAGTAAGTTGATTTTGGGTTATCTATGGAAATTTATTAACCTATCATGGAGGATATGTGATTAGGTTAATTACTTTTCAATACGAGACTTTAAGAGCAACTGGTGTTGTTTGGAGATAAATGTTACGATTTAACTTGGAAGACTATGTGACTAAATCCTTAAAATATTTGGGTTTCAATCTTAGTTTGGTTTACTTTGAAGAATTTTATGTACAAATTGTTTATCGAATGGTCCTCGTTGAACCTTGGGTTTTGTTGGACAAATTTTAGAGATTAAGAATAGATTTTCTTTTTATAAAGGATTATAATTTTGTGGATTATAGGATCTTGTAATAACCTTTTTGGTTTTGGTTTTGGTTAACGTCTAAAGACATGGTAAGTATATAGTTCTCTTTTGTGGATTAGGTGATTCTCTAGAAGTTGATTATAGTGAACAAGTCTTCTTAAATACTCATCTTTTGGAGAAAATATGAGTTTGTGTAAGAAATCTAATAAAAGTTGAAAGTCAACATGATAAGTAATTATGTTTCCTTATGAATAAATTCCTCAATAAAAATTAACTTAAAACAAAAATGTTGTCTATTAAATTTTCCTACTGGGGAATCGAATACCATTTAACCCATCACAAGTTTGTGATTTTCTTATGGTTAACTTTCTCCTAAACATGTTTTCTATCACTCTCCATCAGAACATGACCCTATGTTTTCTCCTCCATGTCCATGTTTTCCTACATGGAATCCTAGTATGGGTTAACTCGGGTGACCTCTATACTTCTCTTTCTTTAATTTAAAGTGATTGTTTTACCGACTCTTGTTCCGATGTCGGATTTTCAATGATGTTTCCAAGCCCGGTTTTATAATTGTGAGGATGCAATTTCCAAAAGGGGGGAAGGATATAACACCCCAGGTAAATAAAGAATTTGACATTTTTATATTTATCCCTATTTGTGGAAAAAAATGTCAATATTAATTTAAATGGAATGCTATGCTCTATGTCTTACCCAATATGCAACAACGAGTTCCTTTGAAATCTTACGTTGCACTATAATAATATTATTTTAAATGGTAGTTAACGCCTAGTCGTTGTATTGGAGGGAATGAACAGAACTAACTACAAAATGATTATATATTTTTGTCAAATATTTTTACTTTTTACAATAAATGTTAGAGGATTAAAAATGTGAATGAATTCAGTTTTAAGCATAAACATTCTAATACTCTTTAGAAGGTCGATTAACCGCCTTTTGATGGAGAACCTATTTTAAATACACTTTTTGACAATTTTATGTGTTATATTTGACTATATAAAATTCTTCTTTAGAATCGGGACATCAAAATTTACTTTGTGTAAATTTTTTGTATTTTTCCGAAAAAGTTCAATTTTTAATGAATAGTGAAAAATGTTGTATTTTAATTCAAAACCTCTTTTTAATATAATTTATTTATATGATTAGATTATCTTTTGAATTGTTTTTAAAGTGAAATTAGAATATATTTTTACCATTAAATCCAATGGTGGTCATTGGAATTAATTTCAGTTTGAAATTGGACTTAAACTAGTGTCAATCTTTTAATAGATATTGTTTCTTAAAAACACGCTATTTGTTTTGACAGTGGGAATTATTTATTAAATTAATTAATGAAACTTATATGTTTTGAATTTTTTAAAATAGACATAATTTTTGAATTCATAATATCAAATATAGCTTAGGGTTAATTTTTGGTATTTTTCTGAAAAACTTCAATTTTTGATGAATAGTGAAACCACTAAGTGGTAGTTAAAGAAACTGATTTTTTGTTTAAATGAAACTTTTCCACTTCTGTAATTTTATTTTCAAAAATCCGACATACATGGTTGTCATTAAGAAGTAATATTTGGTTCAATGGGATTAAAATAATTTTTTGTTGAACAGTAACTTATTAAGTTTTTAATCGCGATTAGAGGTAATTAGTGTAGTTTAAGGTAAGAATAATGTTTTAATAAAATTAAATGACCTAGACACATGTCCTACCCTAATTGTATGAGTCATGGACGACCAATACAATCCATGTGTCAAATTGGGGACCCCATGGAGCAACTTTGGTTGGGAAATGACATAAATAACTTTTTATTTAATGTTAATGTAAAAATAACACAAACATGACATGTTTTACTAAACCAATTTTTACATGGGGTTATACAAGTCAGATTTTTGACTATAAATATTCCTTAGAAAGATAAAAGGATTTACTACATCATGATAGTTTTTTTATAATTTTTATACAATAAATAAATTAAATTATTTATGACATCATGATGATGCAGTGATGACCTCATTATTTAACAATTTAAATAAAATGGAAAGATAATGTAAAATATAAGTCCTAAACATGTCCAAAACCTATTGGATAGGTGTATTTATATCCCTTATCACCTTATCCTATAAAAACATCAATTTGGGACCACTAAAATCCGAAACTCATTTTAAAATAAAGTAACGTTTCTTTACTTTCCAAGAGTGCCCCTCCTCTCCTCTTATAAAAGTCCCCCACCTCTACCTCTTTACCCACACTTACAAAGCCTTTGGCTCGGCCAAACCCTGCCCATTTTGTCTCTCCACATACCTATCTTACTCCTTGAAGCCTAAATTTGGGCAGAAGTCTTCCCAAGGAAGCCTTTGATCTCAAACCAAAGGGAGTTACCCGATTTTAAGGTAATGTCTTCACTTGAGTCCTTTTGTTTTATTTTGCTTCTCCAACCCCATAAACTCTTTTTATTCATTTCTTTTGTAACAACCCCTGTATTTTAAATATAATAGGATGTTTTTATAATAATTATTCGAGCTACACTTACACACACCTACATCTAATGGTTAAAAAACATACTGTTTCTGTGGAGGGTGAATTTCTGCCTCCCGAAACGATGATTGTTCAACATTCTTTTAACACCTTAAAAGGTGGCCATTAATATGACACTATATTTATATATGATATATAATATGTTTATGTTTTACTTAATCTTATGTATTTTTCTTTTTTGGCATACCTTTATGGTTTCCATTGTGGGAAAACATGATAATTTCATTTTTAGGAAGTGCGGACTACCGCCACCTCAAAGTGATTTGATTCGTTAATACCATATGTGGTACGTATAAAGGATATAATTAATGATATTATATATGATACCATACTGGAATTAAAATACTATTATGTATCATTATGTTTTAATTCCATTAAATATGAAATTGAAATGGAAGTAGCGTTCATGCGTACGTACGGCTTACCGTCTCCATGAACGGTGCATTTCATTTCTTACCTCTAAATGTTATGTAATATTATAAATACATGTATATTCTGGATATATGTGATATATATGATATCAAAATCATGAATATAATTCTGGATATAATAAACCTTTGACCCCATGAACAACATGTAATTATAAGAAGTCCACTATCGACTTAAGAACCAAATATCGACAAAACAAACATTATTAACTTAAATGATTACATAATGTTTATAACATGGAAATAAGTGATATAAAAGGAATAATTAACTTGAAAAAGGTTCTCAAGGAATTATAAATTAACTCAAGTTTATTATTCAGGAGATTAAATAACGATCGAGTCAAGTCGGACCCGAGGTAAGGGATCCTACTCCTCTCTTTCTTTTTAAGTACACTCTTTTATGTCATTCCTTTTAAGCTCATATTTCTTGTGATTGGGATGTTATTTTATATTACTCTTACTGTAATTTTTATGTTCATATGATGAGCGACCCTATTTCCTCTCATCAATCCACTTTGGAAGTTTTAAGTGGCGTCGTTAGGCTGTCGAGTTTTCATAAGGGATTTTTCATCTCACTTTTATTCCCGTGAGATTTATGCTACATTTGCCACAATTTCCTTTGAGTGGTGTATGTACTTCCAATTATTATACACTTTTTGTAGTATAATTTCATTTATGGGTATTCACATCTTCATTGTATGACCCTTCTACCATGGGGTGTACGTTTCGAAAGTGACCCAACTCGGTAAGGGGACCTTTCACCCTCCTCTTTTTAAAAGACTTCTTTTGTTATGTCTCTTAATTCACATACTATTATGTTGGGATATGTTATTTTATATCCTTATTGATGTAAGTTTTATGTCCAGGTGATGATATGCCCTTTTTATCTCTCATCAACTAATTTTATGAATTTTTGAAGTGACGCCGTTAGGCTGTCGAATTTTACCAAGGGAACTTTTTAACCCAATTTCGATTTCTTTGGGTTCAACATGTAGTTATTGAATATGTCATCCTTTGAATATGTGTGAATGAAATTTTATTGTTTTAAACTTAATATCCAATTATATTGGGTGTATTTATATTTGTCACACATAATTTTGAGATTGATTTATCCTTAATTTAAGGATACCTTCTTTATAAGGGATTTCATCACATTTTACATCTCTATTGAGACTTGATTGTTGTTATGCACCAATTCACTATTATATGGTATATATACTGTACTTTGGAATATTATATCATGAATCCATTTATTCTCATGATATTATAAAGTTATGATTAAATGTTATTCCTCAATTATTGTATTCAAGTGTCTCTAATTTTGGTAAAAACCCTTTAACCAAAATATCGCTTTAAATGTTTTAATGATTTGTTCTTATTAATATCCATGTTTTCAAAATGTTTTTAAGGATTTATTTATATGGATATTAATGGTTTAAAATGTTAAAAGATTCAAGGTGGTATGGGACACTTTGATTCAAAAATCTCTTTATTAAATGTTTTAAATGGTTTTGAAAATGGTTTTTTTTTATGGATTCATTATTTCAATATCCTAAAATGTTATATTGTGATTGAAATGTGGAAATGTTATATTTCATTTATGAATGTTTTATGTGATACATTTATGTTATGGTTCTTGGGCATTGTTATGAAAACGGGTGGTTCCGTGATAAACTAAGGGCGGGTGAGCCCAATATAGCTCTCCAATGCATTGGGTAACGCGAAGGGGTTAAATGTTAAGGTTTATCCAAAGAGATTTAGGGAATATAATGTGGTGGGTATTCCAAAAGTAACCAAGAGTGTTACTCCCAACGTAAGAAAGTTATGAATTCCTCAAGTTACCTTTATGTCTTTATGATTTCTATGATTTATTCATGATTTTATGAGGTATGTTAGAGTGCCTATGTTTTATGGGTAAAGTATGATTTCATTCTTATGTATATATGAACTCATGTTTCCTTTCCATATTTTTATAACCCTTACTGAGATTTTTATGCTCATCCCAAGTTTTTGAAATGTTTTTCACAGGTCAAGGGAAAGGTACATGATGTGGTGATAGTGTCAAGGATATGTCAAGAAAAAATCAATGTTTTATTTTAAATATGTTTTCGTTTATGGGAAGAATGGATACTATCTTTTATATAACCACTTTGTTTAAATGTGGAATTTAATGCAAGTTTCATGATCTAATTCTCTAAAACTCTAAACCTGAAAAGATCCTCAATGTGTAATCTAGTAATAACTCAAGATTAAGTAAGGTTTAAGGATGGGGCCTTATATTTAATGATTATATCACATTGTTTATACTATTTAACTACTTACATGACAATATATTTTACATATTAATTTGTAAACTACATTAATATGTAAATTGATAATTCATTAATACATTTTATAGTTTATATTTTGAATCTTTATTTGGTTTTATCTACTAATAATAAATGAATTGACTCGTGTATTTCTAGTGGTGTGAATGATTCTTCCATAATGTTCCCCTATTTTGGGAGAAACCTTCGCATATATTTCAATTCTTGTTTTCAACCAAATTTAGTCATTTTTAAAATTGGTCATGAATATAAATTTTATCTAAATAACATTTTTTCCATGTGGTCTCCTCACAAGCTATCATGACTCGTTGTTATTAATTTAGCTTAACTCCTAATTAATGTCCTTGAACTATGATTAAACTTCTTAAAAATTATTAAATTATAAAGGACTCAATTAAGATAACAAATTTGTTCTCTCAATATTCTTAATTTTTTGGGTTTCTATAGTTTATATGTTTTTAACTATGATATTGGATTCATCAACATTCAATCTTATAATTTGATTATATATTTAATTTGATGAGTGATTCACCAAAATTTCATAATAATATTTTGATTCATTTTAAAAATCCACATCATAGTGTCTACAAGGAGTTTCATCAATCTTAGAACTATAAAATTCATTACCACCATTTATTTCTACCTTTAGTTATCCACTAGAACAATTTCCAAGTTTTACATCAATCTAATTCATGTAAACTATAAACATTTTAATATTTACAAGTAAACATTAAATTGTTTACAAAATATTTAAATATTATATATTTTTTATAAGAAGTTTACAAACAATAAATAGTTTAAAAACTACATATAAATAGCTTTTACACAGTTTAAAAGAAATTTAAAAGGTGTAAACTATTTACAGTTACACATTAAAATTATATATTTTATATTTTATTTTGGATTTATTTGGTTTCATTCAGTTTGAGTAATTTTAGGTCGGTTTATATTAATTTAATTCATTTCAATTCTATACTATTTTATTCCATTAGGTATGGTTCAGTTTGATTTATTTTTATTTAATTTAAGCAAGGTTAATTTAAATTAGTTTGATTCATTCCATTTTTTTAGTCATTTAAATTAGTTTTTGAACATTTTATGTCTATTTGGATCACATTAGGTCATTTTAGTTTTATTTTGGATGGTTTAAATTAATTTTATTTTGCATGGGTCCATTCTTATTTGATATTGTCAGTTTATTCCAAATTTGTTTAATTTGTTTCTTTTTAATTTACTTCAATTAAATTCACTTTTATTTGATTAATTCCAAGTCATGTTTATTTTGGTTGTTTTTATTTGGTTTGGTTAATTTTTGTTTGGTACCCAATTAAATTTAGTTGAACATGAAAATTACCTATTTTCTATCATGCTCTGGCATAATAGTTCTCCCCAAAGTGTGGATATACTTCATAGTATCCTTCTTTATTTCACTATGATGATTCTTAAAAAATAAAATTCAATAAAATAAAATTAAATATCAATACCAATCATAATCATTTTCAATCAAAAAACATTAAATTTAAAATTTAAAATTAAACTCATCACTCATCCAATAAACAATTATTTCCTAAAACTATGTTAATGGAATATAATTGAGGGTCATTATACCCTATAAATATATGTCAACTTTACCAACCCATCCATTGTATAAATCATGTGTATATTATCTCCATAGCTTACCTAATTCCATCATTTTTTCATCTCTTGCAGCTTCTCTATTCATAAAATTATAGATAAGTTTATACCAATATATTAATTTATATATATATAATATAATGATATAAAATTGAATCTAATAAATGTTCTTCCCCATATCTAAGACAATGCATTATCCTTTATTTAATTTTAAATATGTCTCTAGGATATCAGTTTCATGGGAATAATGTCACAATATTTGTTCTTATAGCTCATATTCATTTCTCATTATTCGATTACGTATTTTTCTCACATTAGATAAATACATTGAATAGAAATCCATAAATTTTCTATTCAAGTAAACTTTCACAATGAAACCTTTATAATGATTCATGTTTTAGAGGTAATAATTCATTGTGAACATATTGCTTTTGAATGGATACATCCAATTAAAAGTGGTGGGTCCCCCAAGATGAATTTTAATTTGAACATGGATAGTTAGATGTAGAATGAAAGTGAAAAATGATGAAGAAAAACTTTTCTCTAACTCAAAAAAATAATAGTTCTTCTTCTAATACTTTTTCAAGAAAGACTTGGATAAATATTTAGCATAAAGATATCTATAAAAATGGCATAATCGAATCACCATCACTATTACATTATTGATGGTAAATAACTGATTATTGTTAGAATCAATTCACAAAGAAGGATGTGATAATCCTAAGTTTTTAAATATTTTAATTTCAACTATTTTCTATTGAACCATTTTGATATGTTGCTTGAATATCTATAAGGAACCTTGAAATTCTCTAGTGCTTCTAGAAATTGATTTTTCTCTGAATGTTTCATCACAAAAGAAGCACAGGAAACTTTCTGGTTATTTTCACTAATACACACAAGATGTAGTTCTGGTCTGGTACCCCAATCCACCAAGTCACGCCAATATTGTAAATCATATTTGGTCTTCCCCTTGACATTTCAAATAATTGAAAGTAACCTTTTAAATATATTTTTCTCATTGTGAAATATATATAAATAATGACATACCAAATTGTTTGACTAATAAGGTGAATCAAAGAAGATGATTTTCTTATTATAATTATAATTGGATTTAGTGGAAACATTCTTCCTCTTTATAGATTTCATCTGAACTTTCTCAAATGGAAAAACCTTCATCTTGCAATTCATTAAGCACATTAGTTCTAGACATATACTGAGGTGGATTCTTGGTCACAGTGGTATTCTTAAACCTTTAATGGTTATTCTTGTATTTATAATCCATTTGAAAGAACATTCAATGTCCCATGAAAATAAAACTATAATGATATGTATGTATTTTGGGTCGTGTATTCTTCATACAAACTAGACATGATAGTTTTCCCTTATTTCCAAATCCATGCATCATTTCATAAGTATAAAAATCAGTTATCATCCACAAAATCACATCATGTATATGAAATATGTCTTTTAAAGAAGCATCATATGTGTGAACACCCATATTCCAAATCTACTTCAACTATTTTATCAAATATTATAACTATACATATATATCATTTGTAGGAAAATAAGGTATAGATATGAGTATCCTCAAGAAATTAAATGGTTTTTTCATACACATACATGATGGAAAGTTATAAATGTGAATAAAAATTGTCCATGTGTTTCTAGAAGTAAGAATCTGAACAAAAAGATTAAAACTATTACATGATAGACCCAACCTAACATTACACACCTCAGCTAAAAAATCAGGATATTATACATCAAATTTTTTCTATATTAATCTATCTTAAGGATGAACTAACTCATCATTATCCTTAATTATCTCAGCATTATTTCATCACATGTTTATAATCATTTTAGTATGTGTTTTCCTCCTAGAATAAGCTAAAATATTTTCAGTCAATAATAAATTTTATTAATAGAAAATCCAGGTAGTTCAATTAACTTCCATGCCATATAATAATTTAAGGGAATATATGCACCATCAGAAATTAATTCCTTAAAAAAATTAAGAATTTAAATAATTAAAGTATTATAAATTTCATACATGTTTTTCCCATGATATATTCACATTAAAAAATCAATATTTTTTTATTTTACCACATTATTGATATATAGTAGTCTTGTCATCATTCATCAATTATTTCATCCTCTAAACATTATCATTTTCATTAGTTTCATCATGTATGATTATATCATTATCTCATTTCATTAGAATAAATTATTTATTATGATAATTAATAGATATAAATAGATCAAATATCAAATTCTACATTCCAATCATTTTATATCAATCATGATTAGTCTATGATTGTCTTTTCTCTTTAATGTGATTTTAAGTTGAAAGAACAATTTCTAACCTTACTTTTTAAAATCAAAATCCACTCCTTAGATGTTTATGTGATTATAATATTTATAATTCCCAAGTTATGAAGTTTTTTTGTATGAAAGATTACAATTTTAATAGATAAATATTATTAGATCTACTAGATGGATTTTTGTTAAGTATATCAAACAGACATGTACATTGTACATCGGACGAAAATATATAAGTTCATCAAATGGAAGGTTTATAAATTTTAGAATATAGAGTACAAAAAATCACATTGTAAAAAGTTCTACCAATTTTATCAAATGGACTTTAATGGATGGAGATATACATTTCAACCAGATGAACATTTATTAAGCCTGCTATAAAAAGACAAATAATGTTACCTGGTGAAGTTCTTCATTCTACAGAATGGAACATTCATGCACTTTAGTGGTGAAAAACATAATGGTCATTAAATGGATATGTTTTGTTTAACTTTTTTAATGAATAAGTAGTTCATCTAATTTCATTACGGCTACTCATGAGAAATACATAATATGACTATTAGAGTTCATCTATAAATAGAACTACATCATCGAGGAAAATAAGCTTTTGAAATTTCAAATATATAAACTTTTTGTGAAGTTTTTGTAACATATTATTACTAGAGATTGTTTATTTTTAAACTTTAGAGAGTTTATCTTAAGGAATTTGTTTGTGAGTTTGTCACTATAAGTTCCTTAAGATTTGTCTTTATAATTTTTGTTTGTCTGGTCTTTTTGATTGAGATCTCTCAAGGTTAGAGATACTGAACGTTTTTTTGATCATTTTGATCAAGGGTTCCCAAGGATATGGAAATAGATATTTTTTTGATCATTTGGATTGATTAATTTCTAGGTGTTGAATGAAAACCATACAATGAGTTAAGTTGTGAATACCTAAAGTTGAGTTTAGAGACATCCCTAACACTTTATGTAAGTGTATAACTTTTTTAGGAAATGTTTTATAAGTTTTTTCTTATTTTATTTAATAAAACTTGTATTTATTCATCATTTTTCTTGTTACAAGTTTTACATTTCCATTGTGTATATTATAAAAAGCTTATATAATTTTGTATAAACAATTTCTAACTCTTTTCTACAATTCACCACCACAACCCTCTTTTATTATATTTTATACTCTTTCAATCATACATGTGGTATACTAGGAGGTTTATACTTGTTATAAAATTGATTATAATAATCATTTTTTTAGAAAATATTATCTTTTTTTTTAATATGGAAGGTTTTTTCATTAGTACACATGAGAAACTGAATCCTATAAAACCACCAATATTTAATGGAGTTGACAAAAATATTAGAGAGATCATACAAATACTTTTATTATCAATATCATTGTAGATAATTTTTTCTTTAATGATGGTAAGTTATCAGATTATAGATAAAGAAGTTACAACATTCAGTAGAGAAGAAAAATAAAAATATTAGCTGAATTATCATGTTTGAAATACTTTAGTGTGATCTATGAATATAAATTATTATATTCAGATTTCATATTCTGAAATAAATAACAATATATGAAATAAGTTAGAGGTTACACAATTTGTAAGTTATAAATTTTTAGGAACTTTAAGATCAATGCTACATGAAGATTATCAGGCATTTTATTTTCAACCCGGTGCATCAGTAACTCAAATGCATCAATAGTTTATAAATATAGTAAATTTTTTATATTCTTTGGGTGAAAATAGTTTAAAGATTAAAATTTGTTAAATAGGATTATATATTATTCATAAATAATTGGGATCAAAGAGTATAGCTATTGATGATACAAAAAATATTACAAAGTTTATTTTAGATGATTTGATTGGAACTATCATGTAATGTGAGAGTGGATTAAAACAATATGTTGAGAAAGAAAATAGGAAGAATGGGGTATCATTTTACTCTACATCTACTACAAATAAGAAATATTTATCATGTGAAAAAGTGTCTAAATCTTCTAATAACAAGAAAGATAAAGTTGAAATATAAATTAGTTCATCAAAGGAAAGTGAGAATGAGCTTTCTCAAATTTCTAAAATAATGAATAAAATCATTGGAAATAAATATTTTCATTATAAGTATAATAAGAATCAAAAGGAAATAAGTGACAAGAAAGACACTTATGAGATGATTTGTTATGAATGAAAGAAACTTGGACATAGTAGTCCAGATTTTCTAAGATTGAAAGTATGGATAAAAAATTGAGGATGTTTTATAATAATAAAGGTAATAAAAGTTTGTAATATTCAGACACTTGGAGTGAAAGTGGTGGAGATAGTTCCTCTAAAAGTTCTTTAGTTAATAGTATTGATGATCAGAAATTTTTAGGATTTTATATAATAATTATAAATACCAACCAATTCTTCATGGAAAAGGTATTTGTTTAATCCCTACAAATTTAACTTTGAATGTTAACTATCCTAATTCAAATGATAAATATATTACTAATTCTTCAGAAGAAGAAAAAGTTATTACATCTAAAGATGAGAATACTTTACAAATATTTGAAGAACTAACTAGATATGCTACTTTTATGGAAAATAAACAATAAAGGTAAGAAATAATATAAACATTCAAAGGTATAACTTTCCAAGTAAGTTATATAATTTCAAAAATCTCCGCAAAAAAATTGAATATTACTTCAAAATTAGATAAAAATAATATTCTAGTTCAAATAAAGAAGATAATAATCTAGCTGTGAAACTAAATTCTGAAATACATATTTCAAATAAACTTTTATCAAATTTTACTTCTGAGGAGAAAAAAATTAATAGTTTATATATACAATTTAAGACACATAGAAATAAATATGGGATTGGTTTTATTACAACAAAATCACATTTTAAAAATAATTACTTTATTCCAAAAAGTTCATCACTCTATACAAAATGGATATGTTTAATGACTTTGGTATTATGGATTTGGTCCTTTGAATATTTCTATGTATATATTTGTATTTTTATTTGAATTCAGAGTGGTGTTTGGGTATCTTAGGACCTCCGAATTAATATATTAAAAATATTAATATATTTTAAATCATGCACGTACATAGTTTTAATATAAATGGTTTTCCTATTTTTTGTACCTTGGATGGGAAATTTGAGGCCATAGTTGATTCTAGAATGTGGGGTTTACCCTAGGTGTGACCCAAAGTTAGTTGGATCCAGACATTCGGTTGAGACATCCATTGGAAGGAACATTAAGTGAATTAATTAATTTTATTTATTTATTTATTTATTTAATAACCCCAAAAATAAAAATCCTCTATAATACATTTTTATGATTTTTTCTAGGGTTATCCACATAACCCTAAGAGAATTAGAGGAGGAGGGAGTGTTCCTCACTCTTCATTGGAAGATTGGAATCGAATAATGATAATGTATGGATTGAGGTAGACTGTGAAGAAAATTATAAATGTAGTACGTCTTCTTCCCCATTTATATAAGATACATTATTATCCAAAAATTTATCCATAATAAAGGGAGGGCTTGTTATTTTGTGGTTTCCACCATTTTTATTAATGATTAAGAATGGATTTAATAATATGCTTTCATTTTTTAAATGATTTTCATTCTTCACATGAGGTCAAATATGAATTATATTATTGAACCTAATTTATATTAGTTATACCTTGATTCCACCCATGGCTCTGCATATTTATGTTCTTTGGTTTGGATCTTATTGGATAATGATGGTTTCACTTCGTTCTTGTAAATCCCCCCCACCATTCTTCACATTCTTCATTATTGACCCATGGGGTCACAGTTCAACATTTCTAGGTTGGATTAGAGTGAAATAAAACCCATGTATTCATGTAAAATGGATACATGACATCAGGAGTAGATTTTTTGGATGTATCGTGATGGATTTTCTATTTTCAGGTGATGGATACAAGTTTCAGAACCTTGAACGGTGGAAGATGCACAACGGATTCCTGTGCAGGTAATCGGATTTCTGATTTCCAACCATTGAAAGTTGATAATAAAAAATATATGATATTTCATTTGATTTCGAGTAGGAAAAAATGATATTTTTTTGGAAATGGATGATCGAGAAACTGTTTAACAACTATGCTTTATTTCCTTTGAAAAACCTGACTACACATCATGTAGTCTAGAATAACACATGTCTTCTAGTTCCCTTGTTATAGCGGCTTGGGTTTCAGGTGAAGATAAATATCACACACCATCTATAACCCATACACATCATTTTAATGGTGTTGGTGTCTTGGTGTATACTTTGGGAGTACACAGGCATGAGCATGTATAGAGAACACGATTATGGCCATAATACATGTGCACGGTCATGTACTTGGACATGGCTAGTGTACACGAGAACGGCCAATGTACATGATCATGGCTAGTGTACATGGGTATGATTCGGAAGGGCATGGGAAAGACCCATTCATCCAAGACACACCGTGTGACACCTGTACACATCATGAAGGACCACATGGATAGCCAATCCATGTGTGGTTGAGGACATACCTAGGTGACTAGATGAGTTTACATGTTGTGTGACCATAGGTACACATTATGTACCTCCTTTAGGAACTTCTACCTTTCATAAATTCTCCTCCTAGAATCTGATTTTTCTTGTGAGTGGCCTATCCTAAGTTTTTTTCTTCATGGGACACAATGGTATCCCTCAGGTGGATTTTTAATACAAAGTGAGGTGTCTTAAGCATGATGCTTCTTCAGGAAATGCATGACCAATAGTAGTGATTAGGAAGAATCATCATAGATGTAAAGGTCGGTACTCCCCTATCGCATTAGGGAATGAGTCCCCTATACCACTTATATAGGTAGTGGTGGTACTCCTCCATACTATAGTAGGGAACGGTTCATATATCAATAGAGTGGTACTTCCCCATATTTGAGTTCCAGTGGTGAGTGGGTCCTCCATGGGAGTTAGTGGTCCCTCGGCTGTGGAGTGAAGTAGTGTGAAGTGGGACCCTCTGCATATATTATTTTACAATTTCATGTGATTTTGGTAATCATAGATTGACCTTTTGAGCTACAAGATTACTCATCATTCTTAGCTGGGCTATGAAGATGGATATACCCTTTCTCTCAAATTTGGGTTTCTTTATTAGAAAATATGTTGGGTTTTTGTTTCCCTCTTACTATGGGTTGAGTTGAAATCTATTATATATTTCTATTTCCCCCTTTATGGTTTTTAGGGAATCTTACTGGGTATGTATATAATCACCCCTTCATGGGATTTTCCTACACATGTTGTGTCTTATGTAGATGATAGGAAGATCAGCGATGACTTTGGTGGATCATAGTGATACTTGGGTGCATTGGCCACATTTAGTGGTTATAATCAGATATCGAGAGATGGTATCTCTTCATATTTCTCTTTTCCTAGTTTTTTTTATGTTGGGACAACATTTCTGGTTGGGCATATATTTTTCCCCTTTACAATTTGGATTTATACTGTCATACTCTAACGTATTTCCTAAAGGTTATTTCATGCATGATTATACTCTAGATGATGTATTCCTTTATTATTCATCTGAACCTTTTCATGGGGTTAGTTTTTTTCATATGTATAGTTACATTAGGCTAAGGCCTACCATTTCAATTTATTCCTTCTTGAACTTTTCACCAGCCTCTAACCTATTTGAGGCAAGCTTGGGGTATCACAGTTGGCTTGCCACCAAACAGGTGGGCCCTGATGGGTCAGATCATGATGAGTGGTATTAGAGTATTTCATCCTCGATTGAGTGTTTTTGAGTTGGATCCATGGGGAGTATTGGTTTGGGAACTTAGGTAGATGGTTTTGGAGTGTCTCAAGTGTGTATTTTAGGCTAAGGAAACCAGTGTTAGTGTGGCGGCTGATGTATCCATACACCGGGACTATGACTGCCTACTAGTCAACTCAATATACTAAGACATCAATTATAGGGAACTAATGGTACATGAATCATATAGGATTGGTTATTTTGAATTCTAAATCCTTCTTGAGTCATCTACCTGTATATATGCTCATCTAAATGTGGTATGTTTTGATAACTTCCATGATTCCTTAATGAAGACAGCTATCTAGGATACCGATACGAGATCTTGATGATGATCAATTGAGTTTTGAGGCCTCAGTTCAGGTACCATCTCAATAGCTGTTTCCTCCCGGAGTTCATAGAGCAGTGTCATCGTCTATTGAGTAGCAGATAGTTCCAATAAGTCAAGATGATGATATGTGTTGTTCAAGCACGTTGCATGAGTCCTAGTGATAGATAATTCTAAGGTTTCATAGTGATCTCAACCCTTAGGGGGTAGAGGATTAGCATGAATTAGTTATCCGAGTCTTTAGGATTGTTCAGACCCTAACTAATTAGATGGTTTCACTTTTAGCTAGTCTTTTTTAAAGAGAAGTGGGGCGTTGGTGGAGTATGTTCATGTGAACTTGTGATGAGATAATGCTCTCATGGACAGACTTCTATAATCTATTTTGTGTTGATTATTTCCATTCATGACTACGTTATGTTTCGATTCATGAGATTTTTATGTTTTATCATGGTGATATGATAGTTGTAGATTATTCTATGACGTTTACTAACCTCACACATTATTCCCTTGATATGGTGCGGGATGGTTTCTTCCTAGTGTGGAAGTTTGAGTAGGGACTCCACAAAGACATTTGTTCAGGGTAGTCTCTTTATGCATTATTACTTATGTCAAAGTGCTAGAGTGAGCTCTATGTATATAAAGATTCTTTGTAGAGTGATGTCATGCAAATGGATATATTAGTAGTCATCATGGAGCTGAGTCATACACAGTAGCTAGAAGATGAAAGATATCAGACTCTCGGTGTAAGAGGCATACCCATGCCTAGACCCAGACATGTGGATCTACAGTGCAAGGTTTGCACAGAGGATCTAGTGATCTCAAAGAGGGGTGATTCTATTATTTTGATAGGAGGGGTCACATGGTACATGAGTTCACAGTCCATCATAATGATCAAGATAGGTAGACAGTAGATGCACCCCCATGACATAGGCATCGCTATGATCAAAGATCTCTCAGGTGTAGTCAGGGTGCCCCTCAGGGAGGCGATGTTGATATAAAAACATGTGGAACTCTGGAGAGAGGATTTGTTGGATGAGGGAGATGTTATGAGCTACTTCCACCACCACCACCCGATGGCCCATGCTAGGTTCTAAGAGCTAGCGGTCCAGGTTGTGGGTAGCTGAAAACCATGGAGGGGTATGACCATGATTCTTATGAGATGATCTAAGGTACAATATGTGTATTTTATACTCTTTCCCAAATACTTTTAAATATAGGATCAAGTCATTCCTTTATCTTTTTATCTATCATTCAAGAGATAGAGATTCATGTTGAGACTTTATCCCATCATCAATGGCTATAGTATAAGGGAGATGGAACCACGCTCTCTAGGTGTGGTGAAACCCTATTCTAGGGTTTTCTAATTTTTACCATGCCACTTTTATTTCTACCCATTTAGTTTTCCATTTCAGACATCTGGTTCAGCTTCGTCGAAAGAGGATTGGTGGTAGCCTCATCCTTCAGTTCTTCGTCATCAGATATGGAGGATGTTGCAACCATGATATTTGCTTATATGTTCCCCTAGTCCCATATTCTCATGGAGTTTTTCATTTTCATCATTGGGATCTCATCTCTTCCCTTGTTGTGAGGAACACTCTAGATTCCTCTTTATTTCTGCTGATGGTGGTTGTGGTGGAGTCGCATCATTTTTTTGGCAGTCAATGTCGATAATATCTAGATCCACCCTAGATCTATATGGTTTCATCACTCCTACTTTTTATGTGTTCTTTGGGGTGGATTTATTTGGATGAATGACACCGGAATGGGATCATATGGGTATCAGGGTGTGTCTTTGACCCTGGTATGGTAAGATTTGGAGAACTCGAAGGATGACAGTGGAAGATTTGTATGGTTGTTTGGGTGTGGAGATTTCTAGTGGTGATTGTTTCCATCCTATTCCTGGTGGTCTTGATGGATTCACTAGATCCTAGATCTAATGGCATGGTCCCCCTCATCTCTAGATATGTGTTTTGGCATGGCTTGATCTGGTGTGTTTGATGGTGTCGAAGGGGGATATAGTTGGTTGATCGGGCATTCATTTCTGGTATTCTTGTTGTTGCTATCTTTAGTGGGTGATGTATCAAGCATCAGTAAATGGCGGGAGGGATTTTTTGTTTCAGATTTTATTTTGTTGGATTCTGCACTGATTTTGGGATCGTTTTTTCATTTGTGCAGTAGAGTGCTTGGATGGATTTGGTTTTTACTATGTCGCATTAGGTGCAGTGCATCTTTTTTCATGTTTCTCTTAGTAAGAATCCCCAAAATGGGTATGAGTGTGCTGAAACACATCTTTCAGCTATCATTTCTTTGTTGGATGGATAAGAACCTTGTATTTCCGTTCAATTCAGAGGTTCAGTCTCATGTTGTGTTGCATTAGATTGGATATGTGGTTTCCTTGCTGCATTGTTGGTTGGGCGGCTCGAAAGAGAGATAGGTGTGCAGACATCTACTGTTTGGTCATCCCTCTACTTTTTTGTGGGTGGGATTAGAGCTCTTCCATGTTGTGTCTACTTTTGGATCTGTGATGCACCTCTTTGATTCTCCAGTATGATTTGGAATTTTGATGTACTTATCGGCTACTCCAGTGTCATTTGGCTCCATGATATTCCTCTAAGATAATAAATCATGATTTGGTATCGTGAGGTGATTCTCAACTACTTCGGTATTACTTGGATTCATGATGTGCTTTTGGCTGATCTGATGTCATTTGGTTTCGTGATGCACTTATTGGATGTTTTGATGTCATTTTGCTTTATGAAGTGCTTCTTTACTGATCCAATTTTACCTATCACTTTGATGAAGTTCTTGGCTTCTCTAGTGTGACTTGACTCCATGACATGCTTTTCGGATGCTCTAGTGCGTTTTGGGTGATGCATCTTCTTGGCAGGGGGTGATGCTTAATCTTGATTGTTTCCTCTATTTCATAGGTTGGTGGGGAGGGGTGATAGGGATTTTACTAATTCTTTCCATGAAATTTTATACGCTTTTATCATTTGGGACCTTATTTGTATTTTTTCCATTTTTCTTAAGGCTTTTCACCTATCATTCTTTGGGTTACCTCTTCACCCGTTCTTATTAAAAGGGGTTTCTTTATTTTTTTCTTTCAATAAAGAGGACTTAACCCTCAAAGTTTTATTAAAAAAATATGTGGATAGAGGTTTTTACTGGGAGTGAATCTTCTGTATCACAAATCTTTCAACATTGTGATTTGTCATTCAGTGGAGAGAGTTTTTCATTGGACCTCTTGGTCATTGTGATGAAACCTTGTGACATCATTTTGGGAATGGACTGGTCATTCATGGTGCATTCCTAAATATATTATCATCATAAAAGAGTTAGATGCCTCTATACTGATGGGATGGGATTATCCTTCATGGGAGGAAGAGATATTTTGGCCAATAAAGTGGAGATCTCAGGTAGGAAAATACAACCTATCACCCATTGGTTGGCTAGTTTATACCCTGGTGCAATGATTTCTTCATAATTCTAGATTCCAACTATTTTGGAGGATTATATATATGTATTTCCCAAAGATATGATGGTACTACCTATGAGGTGGGATATGGACTTCTATATTGACTTACACCCCAAGGACACATCAGTATCTTTTGTAGCATATCACATGGTCTACACCGAGCTCCAGGAGCATAGGGTATAGTTGGATGACCTTCGAGAGAAAGTTTTTATCAGACCCAATGTGTCCCCTTGGGTGGCTCCAGTCTTTTTTTTGATAAATATGAATGGGATCATAAGGATTTGTATTGATTATCATCATCTAAATTAGGTGAATATAAAGAACAAGTACCCCTTACCAAAGATTGATGACCTCATCAAATAATTGAGCGATGTGATTTGGTTATCGGTGATCGATCTCATGTTCGAATACCACCAGTTGAGGGTATGAAAGGAAGATATTGCAAAAATTGAATTCTAATGTCACTACATAAATTATGAGTTCTCAATGATGCCTTTTAGTGTGATGAATAGCCCCACTGTGTTCATGGCTATTGTGAACAAAATCTTATATACATACTTTTATCGATTCTTAGTTGTCTTCATTGATGACAAACTCATTTACACTACATCATAGGAGGAGTATGAAAAGAATTTTAGGATGGTCTTAGACTTACTCCGGGACCACCAACTTTATGGTAATCTCTCAAAGTTCTAGTTTTGTATTTGTGAGGTTCACTTTCTGGGTCATGTTATATGGTTTAGCTATAGACCTGATGAATATCAATGTGGTTCTTTCTTTGGATCCACCCAATAGTTTGATGGAGGTGCAGAGTTTTCTTGGATTGGAAGGGTTCTATAGGAAATTCATGGAAGACTTCTCTAGGTTATCATCACCTTTTAATTTTTTAACATGGAAAGGGAATCCATTAACCAAAACTGAGTAGTGTCAGGGATCATTTGAGGATATGAGGTAGAGGTTGACCAATTCTCTTATGTTAAGACTACTGGAGGAGGGAATTGAGAATATAGTGTTTTGTGATGCCTCTAGAGATGGGATCAGTTGCATGTTGATTCAAAGTTAAGAAATGATCACATATGGGTTGATGAGATTGAGAACCCACAAGAAAAACTACATGAATAAATACCTAGATATGTTAGTGGTTGTCTTTTATTTGAATATGTGGAGGCACTATCTTTTGGGTGAGTTTTTTTTTGTTTACTTAGACCACCTGAATCTCAGGTATATCTTCACTCGTAGAGATATTAACCTGAGACATAGGCATTTTTTGGAGTTTCTATATGGATATAAATTTGATATGGTATATACTCCTAGTAAGGGAAACATGGTGGAAGATTCCCTGAGTGGGAAGTCTCATTATCACCTGGTAGGGAAGGCGTCTGAGTATTTGGATTCTTTACATCTAACCCTAGTAGGAAAAAGGGGTAACGTTTTTCTTCAATTGATGGTGGTGACTCTCTGATTCCTTAGCATGTGATAGAGACTCAGTTTGGTGGAATTTAATGTGAGCTTATACATGAACATATATCCTTAGGATGCACACCAGATTTATTTTTTGAAGGAGGGGATTGCTTCATCCTTTTCCAGGGATGGATGATAGTTCTGATCATGTTGTGAGAGAATGTGATAAGAGATTTTCACACTTCCCATTTTTCTATATATCTAGGTGTTTAAAATATGTAAAATTATCTTTAGTGGTAGTTTTGTGGGTTGTAATGAGGTGGATTTTCACTGAGTTTGTCTCTAGGTGTCTCACATGTCAGCACGTAAAGGTTGAGCATCAAGTTCTAGTAGGTTTGACACAGCCTATTGAGATCTCAGAGTGGAAGTGTGATGGATATCTATGTAATTTTTTATGGTATTTCCATAGACAGTGAGAGGAAACAATTTTATCTCGTTGATTTTTAACTGTATTACCAAGTTGGCACACTTTCTTTCTATTAGGGAGCAGAGTTCGATTGAGATTTTAGGGAAGTTTTACGTGCGGGAGATCATCTAACTTCATGGGATACCCTTGATGATTGTCTCCAATAATGATTCTTGGTTCACATAATTGTTATGTAAGGGATTTTAGGAGTCATTCAGGACCTAGATGAGGATGATTATAGTGTTTCACCCCCATATGGAAGAGCCTATTGAGTGGACCATCTAGGTATTGGAGGATATGTTGAGTTTCTAGGTGTGGGACTTCAGACAGAGCTGGGAGGATCACTTAACCTTAGTGAATTTTTATTATAAGAAAATTTATTATTCTAGTATCAGAATGGAACCTTTTTATTCCCTATATAGGATACCATATAGTTCACCCTTATGTTGGACTTAGATTGTAGAGGCATCTCTTATTGGGCCAGAGATGGTGCAGGTGACGATAAAAAAAGTACAAGTGATCCACATGCAAGAACCCAGTTTTTATACAAGGTATGGATCCTTTAATTTTCAGTTTAACGTGTTGTTTTTTACCTAATATGAATTCTTAGTGAGGATATAGAGGATATAGGGGTGTCTGAGGCTTTCACAAAGCTTATAACCTCTGTCGGTGGAAGAAATCACTAGGCCATATGGATAGTGGAAATTGTGCATCCTAGTCCGCATGATTTCTCTTAACCATAAGGGGTGTTAAGTGGGAAGAAATTGGCTGCATGGTTTTATGAAACCATGTAACTTAGGTATTAACACCCATGTGGGGGATATATAGTTTTTAATAGAGAAGAATACCATGGTTTGCACACAGTTTCCCAAACCATGTACATGAACCATGTGGGGTGGTACTAAGGCAGTGTATACTACATGGTTGGTGCACGATTTGGCCAACCATACAGAAAAACCATGAGACCCATAAAAGTTGGTAAAAATTACCATTTTCCCTTAAAATTATAATAACCTAAACCCCTCTTTTTTTTCTTCATTACAGTGGACATCCACCTTCTTCTTCTCACTTTATCTTCTCCTCCCATCAAGCTAGGTTCATTGATAATTCTTCTATCCAGAATATAATTTGACATATGTTTGTCTCGTTGGATATCTCTCAGTAAGTGATCCACTCCTTAGGCACCTTTTATCATTTTTATTTCTATCATTGATACTATTTTGGTGGAGTCTCTTATTCCCTAGTTTCATGGCATTTGTCTATTTTTTCCATTTTCTTTTGATCTAGACCCAACCAAAGGCCAATACTGGATGAATTCTCCTCTACAGGAATAAGGTAGGTGGTATAATAATTATCCCTCAAATTTTTGATGATTTATATAATGTGATGTGTTTTTCATGCTAGTTTCACCATGCATTTCCCCTAAAATAAATCTTCCTTAAATTGTGTTCCCTATTATGAAACAAAATGACTCCTATAGATACCAAAATATGTTGGATTTTATCGACCTCAATGTGATCCACCCCTTGGGTGCGCTCTTTATATACCAATTTAATTTCATGATTATATAACCAAAACACCATGGGTTTCTTTGGTTGGACCACTAAAATGTGATATCATCATAATAATGGATAATTGTTGTGGTGTAGCATGGATACCACACTTATCAAACTATAATTGATTAAATGGAGGGTGAGTGGTGAGACCATATCACATGACTAAATAGAACAATGTTTACAACCTTTATAATAATAAATGTTAATGAATTATTGATTATCCTTTGGCTATTATTAAAGACTTTTACTACTTATTACTACTATGATGCATGGGCATGGTGGCCCTTATGAGTGATAATGAATGGGCATGATGACTCTTATGAATTATGATGATGGGCACAGTGACCCGTATGAATTATGATGAATGGTCATGGCTACCATTATAAATTATGATGAATGGGAATGGAGATGCTTATGAATTTTGATATATGGGCATGGAGACCCTTACTGATATGAAGTGCGGACATGATAACTCTTAGTTTTATATATGGGCATGATGACCCTGTTGTTAAGATTTGAGCATGTAATCCCTATTATTATTATTATTCGGTCATGGTGGCCCTATTGTTATGATTAGGGCATGGTGACCCTATTATTATGATTCGGTCATGGTGACCCTATTGTATAATTCAGACATGGTGACCCTATTGTTATAATTCAGACATGGTGACCCTATTGTTATTATTTGGGCATGATGACCCTACTAACAGTTATGATACCGGGCATGGAGTCCCTTATTCTTGTTATATCAGTCATAGTGTCCCTTGACACTTGTGAGACTTAAGCTACTACTCATAGATTATAGATTTACACTGAGGGTCCAGTCTAGTAGTAGTATCCACATATATGGATGTAAATTTCACTAAATATAAAGACCATATATGTGTATACATGTGGTTACTTATTCAAAGATTATTAGGCATGGTTTGAAGTAGGTAGTGTCATCCTGGTGACCTTTAGGAACCAGAGCTGATGTTTTTACATTTTTTATTAATTCTTACCATTATATATACATACTGATCATATTATATGAACTGACTAGGTATTTATAGACATTATTGGTGGTGGCCTACTATGTTTATCTCACTCCCTATCTAGGAAACCTATGTTACTCAAGAAAATTATGTGGATACATATAGGTGTAAGGGACAGCACTTGGTTATTAATGCTTGAGTTTTTATATCATGAGAGTAAGGAAGCACAAGACTGAGCTATGGCTCATGATACTATTGAAGATAGAATTTTTTAATTTTTTTTCGTTTGATACATGTATTATATTGCATGCCTACTTGTTATCTTTTGATAGATACATTACATTACATCATTCTTTATATGATGTTGGATATTGTTGATGTTTGTTATTTATTACCTTTGTATGATTTACCTTCTACTATGAGTTATTTATTATGTTTTCATTATTTATCTCTTTATTACACCACTATTATACTTTGATCATGAGGGTATAGTCTCCTCATTGTACCACCTTGGACACTCACTTCTAGTTAAAAGCCTCTGCATACAGGGAGGCACGCTTGAGGCCATGTGGCCTATTGTCTTAGGGCACTGTTTAGTTTCACCCAGGTCAGGACGTCACAAAGTGTTATTAGAGAAAATTTCTTTTCTTTTGTCTTGTCTTTTGGGAATATAAGATAGGATATTATGAATATTTTAGAGTTTGTTAATGATTTGTGCCTAGGATTATCTTACCCATGTATAGGGAAAGGCTAAATTATGTGGGATGGGACATTTTGTTCTAGTTTATTATTATTACAGTTTCCTTGATTCCATCGTTGTGTGATACACATGATGTGTGATGTTTATTTTTATGATTGAGGTTTATATTATATACTTGGATGATATGGAAAGGAAACATGATCATGCATCATTTTAGGCACCTTACAGGATTTTTATATATATATATATATATATATATATCATGCATTATTCCATGCCATGTTTATATTACTATGTGAATTTCTTGTAGCATGTTTTGGTGATTTATTTATATATCCATGAATTATACTAACATTTCATGAAGGAACTTGATAAGTGATTTGTTGTGATTAAATAGATGCCACACTTCAATTAATGAGGTTTATGGGACATTATAAATTGGAAGTGGTGATCTATATAGTTCAACCTTTTTAATACAATTGCTATATAAATAAGAATGAAATTAAATGAAATTAAATTCTAAAATGAAATGGTAACAATTAAATGGGGATTAAAATTGTAATTTAAAGGGTTTTTTCCTATATAAATTGAAATTAAAACCCTATATACTATGAACTTGGACTTATAATATAGAGGTTTACCCAGACCTGGCCTTAGTAGTGAGTAGTATGTAGCATTACTTGTGTTCTTATAATGGTTCTTATCACCCAGACCTAGCTCTATGGTCATGCAGAGGGGTTTGGTCCTTACATAGGAAGGCTTTTACCTATTTTATTTGTATACCTATGATGTTATCATTATTAAATCCTATCTGAGGTGTGTGATTGGAATTTATAGAGTTGTTCCACTAAGACATTCTCTAGTCATGTGCCAGGAGGGTGGTAGAAACGATGCTATGGTGGTGGTGGGACCTGATCCATTATTGATACCTATATTAATGCCCCCTATAGTTCCTCCTAGTATCCCTGATGCAGGAAATGATTTTTGGTTTCGAGGGGAGTTTCTGCAACTTATGTAGATTATACAGGGAGTGTCATGACCTACCCCTTTTATGAGAGAGTTGATACAGGAATTTTAGTAGCAGCATCCAACTACTTTTTTAGGGGATAGTGGACCCTAGGATATAGATTTATAGCTTGAGATAGTCTTCTCTCTCTTTAATCACCTTAATATACCTCCTGATAGGAGAGTGAATATCTCAATGCATATACATTGTGGATTTTCCAAACATTATAGGGATATTCTGAACCATGTGGGTCAGCACTAGAAAGTAATTTGGAAGGATTTACAATCTAGATTATATGACTATTTCTCCCCTAATAACATAAGGGATGATTGTTACAAAGATTTTATGAACCTATAGTAGGGTTCTACGTCTATTATGGACTACTCGAATCATTTTAAAGAGCTTAATCACTTTGTGCCTATCAATACTACTGATGAGATAGTGAAAGTGAGATAATTGAGGATGGGATTAGGCATTCTATTGGATGTTAGGTGAATGTTTTTTGGTTGAATACCATGTATGATATAATGAACCAAGCTCTCATCACCAAGAAAAATCTAAGAGAATGTGATGGTTTGGGCTAGGGTGGTTCAAAAATGAGACAGGGTAGTGGTTTCACTAGAAATAAAAAGTGATGCTTTGAGACTGCATGTGTGAGCAGCAGCATCTAGTTGACACCCACTGATAGTTACATGGTTTTTCACTAGTTTTGGAATCCTAAAAATAACCCAGTTCCCCAGATACCTTGTTGAGTGTCGTCACTACGGCTGGTTAGGGAATCTTCAGTATTTCTGCAGGACCTTCTTGTTTATGTCTAATAGGAGAGGATTCATATCAACTCCACCTTCAGGAGCTGGATTGGGAGAACCTCAACAGGTAGGTAGCTATATTACTAACGGCCATACAGGTATAGGATTAGGTCATGGATGAAGTATCCAAGAATTAGAATCACAACGCTAGTAGATTGGACCTTCTCAAGCTAGTCAGGTTGTAGCATAGGGTCATGGATCAAGAAAATTTTATTCAGTATATCCTATACTAGAGGATCAGGGTGTCGGGAAATCTACTATTCTAGGTACTATTATAGTAGTCTCTACTATTTTATCTTCCTTATTCGATATGGTTTCTTCACATTCCTTCATCTCTATGGATTTTGTGGAGATCCTTGGGCTTCATATTTATTATTTCTATGACGTGATCACCCTTGAAACCCATTTGGGTATACAATCAAAAAGTGTACACCGATGTAATGATTTCATCTTGAGTAAGGAAACCATCATTTTTTATGGGACCTCTTCATCCTTGAGATGATGGTATTTGATGTCATTCTTAGGATATAATGATTGGTCCCCTATCATGCCTACGTGGATTTTTATTGTCGGAGGCTTCCATTAACATCACCAGAGGGCGGTAATTACCTTTATAAGGATGAATGGGATGTCCAGACTAGTAAAGATGGACCAGAGCATCTTAGGATAGGGAGAGTGACCACCCAAATTTCTAGTCATTACATGGATGATCAGGGATTACATCACATTTAATTCCCTCTTATAGTCGATCATTGTAGGGATGTTTTCCCTGATGAATTTTTTATACTAGATTCTGATATAGAGGTAGAATTTAATATTGAGCTAGTGTTTAAAGTTGCACTAGTATCTATTCTTCCTTATAGTATGGATACTACTGAGTTGTAGGAGCTCAAGAGTAGAGGATTTAAAGGAAAAGGTTTTATATGGCCCATTAATTCTCCATGGGTTTTACTGGTCCTTTTCTCCAATAAGGTGGGTATAACCCTTAGTCTATGTGTGGATTACCAAAAGTTGAATCAACTTACATTGAAGAGCTAGTATCCCTTACCTCAAATTTATTATCTCTTCAACCACCTCATAGGAGAAAGGGTTTTCTATAAGATTGATTTCTGATCAAGCTATTGTTGGGTCGGAAGAACACCCCAAGGAGGGAATGATGGCAAGAGGGGGGGGTGAATTGCCTTTTAAAAAAATTGATTAACAAATTAAAATCAAAGTTAAAAATGCAGCGGAAAGTAAAGAGGCAAGACACACAAAATTGATAACGGAGTTCGGCCAAAACTCGGCCTACGTCTCCGCTCCCAACTCAACCGTTGAGAGATTTCTACCGCTTGCTTTTCAATGGTTTTAGCAAGAAACCCACTAGGCTTTGAGGTAGCACTAGGACCTATTACAGCTTGCTTTTAGTGGTTATGCAAGAACCCAATGCTTTTGATGGTTAAGCAATAACCCACTAGCCTTTTTACGGGTGAAGGCTAGCTCACCGATCTCAAGCCTTTTACAAGGTAAGGCTTGGAAACCTCTTCACACCTTAGTGGTGGTGTGAGAACCCAAAGAAAAGGGGGGATGAGAAAAGGTTGGGGTTTGTAGGCACAAACCCAATTTTAAAGCTCAAAATAAATATACAAAGAAAAACCGTAATGGAGAAGCCTTGGACGCCTTTGATTGATTGATGATGTTTGAGGGCCGCTTCCAAGCTTCTATGGAGGTGCTCTTGGATGTGGAAGTTGTTGGAGCACTTTGGGTTCCCTTGGAACAATCCGTCGGAGCTTCGCCAAAGATGTAAAAATGTGTACGGTGGCTTGGATGTTGTTCCGGGGCTTCCTAGGCCTTTATTTATAGGCTAGGAACCTTCAAGTATCCGTTGGAGGGCTTTGGAGCCGTTGGAAAAGGCCTCGGAGCCGTTGGGAGGCTTTTGGAGTTGACTGGTCAAAGCCAACGGCTAGTTTGACCAGTGCTACCGGCTGGCCGGTGCAGGGCCACCGGCTGGCCGGTGCCTTGACAGTGGCTGAGTCTTCTTTTCCAGGCACCACCGGTCGACCGGTGCCAGAGCCACCGGCTGGCCGGTGGTGAGGCAGTAGCAAACCCTGTTCATTCTGGGTGCCACCGGCTGGCCGGTGCTTGGCCACCGGTTGGCCGGTGTGGAGGCAGTGGCTCTGCCTTTTTCCCAGGGTCCACCGGTCGACCGGTGGTGAAGCCACCGGTTGGCCGGTGGACTGATTTTCAGTCCACTTGATGTCCATTCTTGGGCAATCTTCTTGGCAACCTTGTGCCTATCATTCACAAACACTTCAAACAATATTAGACAAAGATGAGAGTGATTGTGATCATGAAAATTAAACCTCGAGGGGTTCGAGAGGTACAACAATCTCCCCCTATTTTGATGATCACAATCACCGAAACAAACAATGAAAAAAAAACTAAGAATTGAAAGGAAATGCTTAAGCATGATGAAAAGGATTCTCCCCCAATCAATCAAGAAATTTCTCCCCCTTTGTGATTATCAAAATAGAGCGGGGCATAAAACTTGATTGAGGGAAATCGATGAAAAACAAGATTCTAAAACAATTGAAAATGATACTAATTGTTGGAAATTTTGAAATGAAAAATTGAATTGAAACATTTGAATAACAGTTTGAATTGAAAGTTTTGAAACAAAAACAAATTCGATACCAACTGTTGGAAACCAATTGAAAATTGAAAATTCTAAATTGAATTAAAAAAGAATTGAAAATTGAAATTTGAAACCAAATGTAATTTTTGAATTTTGAGATTTTGAAAATGAGAAAGTTCTCCCCCTAAATAAAAATAATGAATCACCGGGGAGTGGGATTTTGAAAAGAAACAATTTTAGGCCCGGAGAGACTCGCAAGGAGGGATTTTTCAATCCAAACTTGTCTCATGGCGGGTCTTCTCCTATAAAACTCGTCACAATAGAAAATAGACTTGGGTTGGCCATACCGGGCGTTTTTACAATTACACTCATAAATGAGATGCCCGGTTTTCTTGCAATAATTACAAAATTTGTAATCGGAGCTCCCCCTTACAAAAACAGTTTGAGCATGGGAGGAGGAGGCTCGGTTGGTATAGCCAAGTCCATTGGTGGTTCGGGAAACCCTTTGTGAACCAAGCAAATTGTTCAAATTTTGTTCACCTTGGGTGAACTTGGCTAGGGTCTCTCTAAGGTCTTTGATGGTTGATTCCATGGAATCAACATTTGGAAAATTTTGGATTTTAAGGGTGAGTTCCTCCTTCTCTTTGAGAAGTTGTTCTTTTTCGGAGGAGAGTTTTTTGAAAGACTTTTTCAAAGCAACGAATTTTGAAGATAGTTCATGAAAACCTTTTTCAAGTTGATCTCTAGCAAATTGGAGATCCTCATAAGACAAATGATTCAAAGAATTTGAATTTGAAGAGCAAGAAGAGGAGGAGTCGGAAGATGTTACCTCATTACATGCCATTAGGCATTTTGTGCCTTGGTCGCTCGAGGATGAGGAGGAGGATGATGAAGAGGAGGTGTCACTCCATGTCGCCTTGAGGACCTTCTTCTTTCCTTTTTTCCTTTGGCATGGCCCGTTTTTTGTTGAGTGGGCAATCGGGCTTGTAATGGCCCTTTTCACCGCACCCGTAGCATTTTACCTTGGGCTCGGATCTTGCGGTGGGTTCTTGCTTTCGATGCTTGCGGTATTTCTTCTTCTTCTTGTGCTTCTTCATAAATTTTTGCATTTGGCGGGCGAGATTTTCCATTTCCGAGTCGCCGCTTGATGATGAGGAAGATGAGGAAGGAGATGAGGAAGAAGATGAGGAGGAGCTTACTTCCTTTTGTACTTTGAGGGCAATGTTCTTTGGAGCTTTGATAGGTGTGCCCTCCTTTTGTGCTTGCCTCCTCATCGTGATCTCATATGTCATTAGGGATCCGATGAGCTCCTCTACCGGCATATGTTTGACGTCCTTAGCTTCTTGGATCGCCGTCACCTTTGGTGCCCATGAGCTCGGAAGGACCCATAGGATCTTTTTGACCATTGCTTCAGCTGAAACATCATCACCAAGGGACTTTCTCCCATTGCACACGTCAGTAAATCTAGTAAACATTTCAGAAATTGATTCATTTGGATGCATGGAAAAAGACTCAAAATCTTGTCTATACATATCTAACCGAGTATCCTTAACTTTGTTAGTGCCCTCATGGGTCACTTCCAATAGTTTCCAAATTTCATGAGATGAGGTGCAAGTGGAAACTCGGTTAAATTCATTTCTATCTAAGCCGCAATGGAGAGCGTTCATGGCTTTGCCATCAAGCTCAAAGTTTCTAATATCGGCTGGGGTCCATTTGGATTCGTCGGGGGTAGAGAGAGTGTAACCTTGCATGACTATTTTGTAAATGGGATATCCTATACTTCTAAGAAAAGTGGTCATGCGGGTTTTCCAATAATTATAGTCGGTCCCATCAAAAAATGGAGCCCGACCCAATGAGAGGCCCTCGGGGGCCAAAGAAGTGGATGCCATCACAATGGATCTTTGAATTTGAAACCGTTTAAGGTATTACTCAAATTACCCCTTTGATACCAATTGTTGGGTCGGAAGAACACCCCAAGGAGGGAATGATGGCAAGAGGGGGGGTGAATTGCCTTTTAAAAAAATTGATTAACAAATTAAAATCAAAGTTAAAAATGCAGCGGAAAGTAAAGAGGCAAGACACACAAAATTGATAACGGAGTTCGGCCAAAACCCGGCCTACGTCTCCGCTCCCAACTCAACCGTTGAGAGATTTCTACCGCTTGCTTTTCAATGGTTTTAGCAAGAAACCCACTAGGCTTTGAGGTAGCACTAGGACCTATTACAGCTTGCTTTTAGTGGTTAAGCAAGAACCCAATGCTTTTGATGGTTAAGCAATAACCCACTAGCCTTTTTACGGGTGAAGGCTAGCTCACCGATCTCAAGCCTTTTACAAGGTAAGGCTTGGAAACCTCTTCACACCTTAGTGGTGGTGTGAGAACCCAAAGAAAAGGGGGGATGAGAAAAGGTTGGGGTTTGTAGGCACAAACCCAATTTTAAAGCTCAAAATAAATATACAAAGAAAAACCGTAATGGAGAAGCCTTGGACGCCTTTGATTGATTGATGATGTTTGAGGGCCGCTTCCAAGCTTCTATGGAGGTGCTCTTGGATGTGGAAGTTGTTGGAGCACTTTGGGTTCCCTTGGAACAATCCGTCGGAGCTTCGCCAAAGATGTAAAAATGTGTACGGTGGCTTGGATGTTGTTCCGGGGCTTCCTAGGCCTTTATTTATAGGCTAGGAACCTTCAAGTATCCGTTGGAGGGCTTTGGAGCCGTTGGAAAAGGCCTCGGAGCCGTTGGGAGGCTTTTGGAGTTGACTGGTCAAAGCCAACGGCTAGTTTGACCAGTGCTACCGGCTGGCCGGTGCAGGGCCACCGGCTGGCCGGTGCCTTGACAGTGGTTGAGTCTTCTTTTCCAGGCACCACCGGTCGACCGGTGCCAGAGCCACCGGCTGGCCGGTGGTGAGGCAGTAGCAAACCCTGTTCATTCTGGGTGCCACCGGCTGGCCGGTGCTTGGCCACCGGTTGGCCGGTGTGGAGGCAGTGGCTCTGCCTTTTTCCCAGGGTCCACCGGTCGACCGGTGGTGAAGCCACCGGTTGGCCGGTGGACTGATTTTCAGTCCACTTGATGTCCATTCTTGGGCAATCTTCTTGGCAACCTTGTGCCTATCATTCACAAACACTTCAAACAATATTAGACAAAGATGAGAGTGATTGTGATCATGAAAATTAAACCTCGAGGGGTTCGAGAGGTACAACAGCTATCACCAGGTGTGTGTCATATCAACAGATATACCACATATGGATTTTTGAAGTTGGTACAGTTTATATGAGTGTCTCTTTATATCATTTGGTCTTATTAATGTGCCCTCTATTTTCATGGATTTTATGAATAGTGTTTTCCACCCGTTTTTGGATTCATTCATGGTGGTCTTCATGGATGACATCTTGGTGTATTCTCATAATAAAATTTACCATGAAAAACATCTTGATATAGTTCTGAATACATTGAGATAACACCAGTTGTATGCTAATATTAGTAAATTCCACTCTTGGATAGATAATATTTTTATTCCAAGGTCATGTTATCTTAGAGACAGGAATATTAGTTGAACTAGAGAAGGTGATATCAGTAGTTACTTGGGATCATCCCAAGAAATTATTTGACATAGGGAGTTTCTTGGGGCTAGAAATTTATTATAGGTGCTTCATACATGACTTCTCATTCTTAGTTGCACCTATTACTGATCTGACTAGGAAGGGTGTGAAGTTCTTGTGGTCTGAAGTGTGCGAGGCATCCTTTCATGAGTTGAAAGGGAGACTAACTTTAACACTGATCCTGACTCTTCCAAAGCTGGGTAGAATTTATAAATCCTACTATGATGCATCAGGAATCAGGATAGGATCAATTATAATGCAGGAAGATCGAGTATTTGCATACAAGGTGTGGTAGTTGAGTCCTCATGAGAGGAATTAACTAACACACGATCTCAAGTTAGCATTTGTTGTTCACACTTTATGTTGTTGGAGGAATTACCTACTGGGAGAGAATTTTTTGGTGTTTACAGACCAAAAACTCTTTAGGTATATTTTCATGCAGTGTGACTTGAATATTAGGAAATGAATGTGGGTTTAATACATACAGTCCTTTGACTTTGAGCTTTCTTATACACTTGTGAAAGGAAATATTTTTTCTGATTCTCTAAGTAAGAGGTCTCAAACATAGATAGTTCAGGAGTCCAGTACCAAGTGGAAGCTTATGGCCCTATTTTTTGAGAGGCACATCAAGGTTTAAGACTTTCATGGATAGTCTCTACTTGTATCGCAATCAATGACCTCTTCAATTCTGGAGAGAGTGAAGATGAGGTAGATCTCAAACCCTAAAGGCTTGGTCCTATGGGAGAGTATTTCATGTGAGTACCCACCTCTAAATTTTTCTATTAATTGAGAAGACATCCTATATATATATAAGGAATATATAGGTTCCTATAGATATGAGAGAGGATTTTATATGAGAATCACATGCCTCTTAGTGGTAATTTCACCTAGGTATCTCTAAGATATATCATGATATGCATTGGTAGTATTGGTGGCCTCAGATGAAACATTATATAGTAGGTTTTATCATTAAGTGTTCTACCTGTTGGCAGGTGAAGGTGGAACACCAACGTCCTTTTAGCTTGTTACAAATGTTACCAGTCCTAGAATAGAAAAGGGATGATGTTGTTATAGATTTCACGATTGGATTATCGAGGTCTTCCTAAGGTAGTGATGCGTCTTGGGTAATTGTGGATCGACTGAAAAAGGTGGCCCAATTTCTTTCTATCTAAGAGAATTTTTCTATTGATGATCTAAGAAAATTGTGTGTTAGTGATATTATATGACTACATGGGGCCCCTCATACTATTATTTCAGATAAGGATTCCTATTTCACATTAAGGTTTTATAAGGGGTTATAGAGAGATTTAGGTACACAGGTACTTTGCATAACTTTTCACCCTCTTACCGATGGCCAATTAGAATAGACAATATAGGTGTTAGAAGACATGCTCTGAGTATACGTACCTGATTTAAAAGGTTCTTGGGAGAAGTGAATCCCTATCTATGAGTTTTCCTACAATAATATATTTTAGGAATGAATTAAAATGGATTCGTATGAGGAATTTTATGGTAGGATGTTCTGTTTACCCCTTTGATGGTTATAGATAGAAGAGGCAGAGCTACATGGTCCTCATCTCATGTAGGAGACTTTGGACCAGATGTTGTTCATTAGAAAGCATATGTCTACTATTAAATGTATAAAAAAATTGTATGTTGATCTCCATAAAATACCTCTAGATTTTGAGTTTGGGGATTTTTTTTCTTGCGAGTGTCATCTAGACTTGGGCATAGACGGATATGAAGGGAAGGAAAGTTTTCACCGCATTTTTTCAGAACTTTTGAAATTTTGGATAGATTTAGGCTAGTATTTTATTGGTTGTTATTACCTTAGAGGTACCATTACATGCACATCGTCTTCAAAATTTCACAATATCACCATTATCATAGTGACCCATATCATACTTGATCCCAAGAATTTTGAGTTATATGTTGATGCTTCTTTTGAGGTGTATCATATATGCATCGGTGATCAAAGAACGAAGGCTCTCTAAGGCCGGTATAACCATTTAGCACATGTGCTATAGAATCACAGCCATGTAAAAGATGAGACTTGGGAGCAGGAGGCTAATATATGTGCTCAGTGGCCATATTTGTTCTCATATAGTGTTTTACACCCTTGTAAGGGAAACTCAAGGATGATTTCCTTTAAGGGGGAGAAGACTGTAAGAACCAAGTTTTTATATGAGGTATGCATCCTTTAATTTTCAGTTTAACTCTTTGGTTTTGACCTAATCTGAATGCATAGTGAGGATATGGAGGATAGGAAGGGTGTTCAAGGCTTGTTCAAATCTTGAAACCCCAGCCAATTGAAGAAATCACTAGGCCACACAGTTCGTAGAAACTGTGCTACCTAGCCTGTATGGTTTATCCTAACTGTGTAGGGTATTCAGTGGGAAAAATGGGCCGCATGGTTTGATGAAACCATGAAACATAGTAATCACACCAATTTGTGGGATTTTTAGTTTTTAACATAGGTAAATATCATTATTTGTGCATGGTTTCTCAAACTATGTGCATGAACCGTGTGAGGGGGTTATTGAGGTAGTGTATAGAACACAATTGTTGCGTGGTTTAGCCAACCATGAGGAAAAACTGGGAAACCCCTAAAATTTATAAAAAATTAACATTTTTTCCTTTAAATTATAATAACCTAAACCCCTCTTTTCTTTTCTTCGTTTCAAAAGAAACCCACCTTCTTCCTCCCACTTGAGCTCCTCCTCCTATCAAGAAAAGTCCGTTAATAATTCTTCTATCTGTAATTTGATTTGACATTTTTTCATCTCATTGGATAGATCTTGGAAAGTGCCACACTCCTTAGGCACCTATTTTTTTTAGTATTCCTATCATCAATGCTATTTTGGTGTAGTCTCTTATGCCATATTTTCAAGGCATTTGTCTATTTTTTCATTTTCTTCAAATCTAGACCAAACTAAAGGTTGATATTGGGTGAGTGATACTCTACAAGAATTAGGTAGGTGGTATAGTAATTATCCCTTAAATTCAAAATGATTTATATTATGTTTTGTGTGTTTCACACTGGTTTCACTATACATTGACACTAAAATGAATATTCATTAAATTTATTTCCCTATTCTGGAACCTAATGACTCTTATAGATTCCAAAAGATGTTGGAGGTCATAAACCTCAACATGATCCACCCCATGGGTGTGCCTCTTATATACCAATTAAAATTCATGATTATAAAACCAAAACACCATGGTTGTCTTTGGTTAGACCACTAAAAGGTGATATTATCGATAATAATGGATTATTGTTTTGGTGTAGCATGGATACCACACCTATCAAACTATAATCGATTAAATGGAGGGTGAGTGGTGACACAATATCATGTGACTTAATAGAACATTTTTTATTCCATTTTTAATAAGAAATGTTAAAGAATTATTGATTATATGTTGGCTCTTATTAAAGCCTTTGAAAACTTATTATTGTTATGATATATGGGAATAGAAATCCTTATGAGTGATAATGAATAGTCATGGAAACCCATATGAATTATGAATTATGGGCATGGAGACCCTTATAAATTAGGATGAATGGGAATGGTGTGTAAACACCTTAACCCCATTAGCCCAGAGCCAATGCCTAACTTTATTACATTGGTACTAAGAACAAGAGATCACATCTCAAAGGACTGAATAGTTTAGTAACATTGGAAAACCAGATATATACATAAGTTTTAAATTAAAACTTGAAAGGAAAAACAATATATCAACTCCATTTGAAACACCCATAAACTCCTAGATTATCCCTACAAGTCATTCATAATACACATATTTGCATCCTGAAGAAAAATAAAACATAATAAAGGGGTGATCTCAGATGCTCAGTAAGGGTAATCAATACAGCAGAATCTCTAAAAATAAACAATAATTCAAGTTTAATCTCTAAAAACATATGTCATTAAAACATAAACATGATCATAATATGGTAGGAATAAAAGCCGATCAAAATAGTTCAATATAAATAATTACATGAGAATAAAAATTAACCATGGATATTCTACTAGTTGAAAAATCACAATGATTATCAATTAATAAAATCATAATGAGATAATTCATAATATAGTACATCATAAACATACTATCAAGTATTTTTCCAAGATACCATACATAAATGGGTAAAAACCAGGTCTAGTTTGTCACATGAGACCTACCGATGCATCGAGGGGATATAGTAGGCCCCACCTATCACTTAATAAGTCCAATGCATTCCTCATATGAAAGGGGTGAAACATAATCAAAATATGAATTCATATTGAAACTATAATATGAAATTTTAATAAATTTCCCCAAATAATAAACATAATCATAAACCATCCAGAGTAATATGGTGAATGGTATCAAGATAGTACATACCCATTCCAAATAATCATAAACCTTTCAATAAAATATGGTATATGGTAACATAATATATCAATTTCAATAAATAATAATATTAAATATAGGGAGATTAAATATATGAAAATACTCAAATCAAATCATTGAGGAATTCTTAAGATAAATACCCTTTTACTTTTAGAAAGAATAGTACTTTTGGAAAATTACTATGTATTTTTAATAAAATCAGATTATAAGCATTTATATCCTATAAAAGAAAATATAATGAAAATGAAATTATGTTTGAGACATAAATGATTTCCAACTATAGTGAAAACATGTAAAAATAGTTTTTAAGAAACTTTATAAATGGACCACTTCGATGCGGTTTAAGGGAAGATGTAAAAGAGTCTTTAAAGAAAACACAGGATTAATTATTTATATAAAACCAGAAAATATATAAGATAGTTTTTCATGATAAAAAGAGTGGTTTATAAAAATATCAGTGTCTTAAAATAGATTATGGATTGTACTTGAAAATGGGTAAGAAATTGGAAAGTACCCTTTAATCGGTCTTTCTTATTGGGAAGAATTGAAAAGGGAACCTTGTAAAACATGTATTTCCCCATAAAATAAATATGAAATAACTTGGATGAATTTTTTTGGAACATATATATGGAATTTATAATAATTATATAAAAATATAAAGAAAGTGTAACCCAAATGAAAAATGCAGGTTTGGGAAGAATCCCTTACCGTATATCTAAAAGCATTCTGAACTTGTACTTAATATCCTGGATAATAAATTTTGATTCATTAATAAATTAATTAATAACCCCTTATACATTTATTTTATTTATTAAAATTATATTATGTTCATTTATGTCCTTATTTATGAGTTATAATATTCAATTCCATCTTTCGGTAGTGTTTGTTTCCTTGGTTTTCATGATTGGTTCACTTGTATACATGTAAAAAAGATCATGTCAAATGGGAATAGTTATTCAGAATTAAATTTATATGTTGTTAATTAAATTACAATAGATTTAATGGTATTATATATAATTTTTTCATATATTAGGATTATTTATTAGATAAAATTTTAATGATAACCGTTTAGATTATTCTAGCATTTTTTTATTACTATGAACTAATTTTATCATATTAATTAATATTTTGTATATATATTGGTTAAAAAAACTAAATAAGTTTTAATATACATATTATAACTTTTTTAACCATAAAAATGGTTTCATGTCTACACTTGAATAAGTTAATAGAAAATTAAAATGCATCGTCCATGATGGTATTAAATTAATACATCACAGAATATGTTTTCATTTTTAGAATAAAAGGGAGAGGAGAATAGGTGTGATGATGGATCTTACATTAACATAACAAAATTACATTATATATGAGATACTAGAGTTATCATGTCACTTTTATAAGGTTAGGTGAGTATGGGATAAGAAAAGGAAATAAATTAAAAGAAAATTAAAAAAATGAAAGGGGATTTTACCTCTTGAATTCCTCTCCTTGATAACCACCTTAAGAAACTTTGAAATGGTCTTTTAGGTGAGACCAGAAATACCAGAACTTAGGTGGAAGGTTTGGGGGGGATTGAGAAAAAATTGGATAGGATTCAAGGATTTGGTTGTGTGAGGAGAAGAGGTGGTGAGAGGTGGTATTTATAGTGGATGAGAGGGGTGTTTTCTTATTATTTTATTCATTAGTTTATTATTTTGGCTCAAGATAATGAATAGTATTGATTCTTGTGAATAAATATAGTAACTAGTGCATGTGAGTTAGAACCAATGGTTTCTAAATCATCCATACATCATCCATAAATCAATAATTGATGTATTTAGCTAATACCGTAAATTGCCATATTTCACTATTCATTAAAAATTCAACTATTTTAGAAAAATCCCAAAAATTCACCCTAACCATTTTTTGATGTGTAGAATTAAAAAATGGAATCTATTTTATAAAAAGAGTTTTTTAAATATGAGAAATTTAATTTTTAAATAAAATTATCATTTACTTTAAAAATACCAATTTTAATATTATAACTGTTTTTATGACACTTTGAAAAAGTAATTAAGGTATCATAAAGTTATATTATAATCATAAGACAACAAAATATTGATTTATTAATCTATTTTATAAAAATAAATTCTATTTTAAATCATTATATTAATTATAAAATTTTAAATAAACATTTATGTTTCACAAAAATGTCAACACTTAATTTAGCATTTTTAAAACATTTATTTACTGATTCTATGATGTAAATATATCATATTTTCATTTATAAGATACAAAAATTTTATTTATACTTTTATAGTTGAATTTATGATTCTGTTGGTTATATTACTATTCCTAATGGTCAAATCACTATTCCAATTATCATATTTAATAGTATATTATGGTTTTAAAATTAGTGTAGCATGAAGCATAAACTATCAAAGATATTAAATTTTAAAAGAGACATACCATAAAATCTTAGGGTGTTATATTCTCCCCTACTTCAAAAAAAAATCATCCTAAAATTTTATAGAATGTCACCTCATAAAAATATTTGGTTAGTTCTTCATCATAAATTCTTCTAGTTCCCACATTGCCTCTTCAATTTTTTAATTTTTCCAAAGTACCTTTACCAATCGAGTCATTAGATTCCTTAACATCTATTCTATAGTATCCAGAATCTGTATAGGCTCTTCATAGTAAGATAAATCAAGTTCCAATTCTATTCATTTATAAGTGATAACATGCATTGGTTCTAGCATGTACTTCTTTTATAAAGAGATAAACACATCATGTACTTTATAAAGGATAGGCGGCATTGCCAAATGATAATCCACAACTCTAATTCTCTCCATAATTTCAAAAGGTTTTATGTACTTGGGGCCTAGTTTCCCTTTCTTATAGAACCTTATGACACCCTTCCATGGAGATACTTTTAGAAAAAACATGATCTCCCACTTGAAATTTTAAATCCTTTCTATAGTTATTAGTATAGCTTTTTTGTCTACTTTGAGATGATTTAATATGGGTTTGAATAGTATTTACCTTTGATTTTTTTTCCTCTACAAGTTCTGGGCCTATGAGATTACTCTCACCTACTTCATCCCAATAAGTTGGAGTATGACATGTCTTTATATATAATGCTTCATATGGTTCCATTTGAATACTTTAATGGAAACTATTATTGTAGGAAAACTCTACCAAAGGTAAATACTGATCCCACATAATTTGAAAGTAAAGTGAGCATGATCTCAACATGTCTTCTAATGTTTAAATGGTCCTTTCAGACTACCCATCGGTTTTAGGGTGATAAGCAGTGATCAAATGAAGCTTAGTATCCATTAATTTCTGAATAATTTTCTATATTTTGATGTAAATCATGAATCATGATCAGATACAATCGAAAGTGGTATACCATGAAGTCTTACAAATTCGTTAATATAGAGTCTTGCAATGTGATCCAATGTAAAATCCTCTTTTATAGTGAGGAAATGTGTATATTTGGTAAGTTGATAAACAATTACCCATATTCCATCATTATTTATTTTATTCCTTTGTAATCTAGTGAAAAATTTCATAGTAATTTCATACCATTTCCTTAAAGGAATAGGTAGAGGTTGCATGAATCCTCTAGAATGTTTTCTTTAAACCTTCACTTGTTGATAAACTAAACACCTTGATACATAATCACCAATTCCCCACTTCATATTATCCCACCAAAAATGTTCTTTAAAATATCTATACATCTTAATGCTACCAGGGTTGTCACGAACCAGCCCGATTCAACCCTGAACCGGTCACCTAGGACAGCACGCGACAAGTCCCGAGAGGCATTCCCGATCCACCCGGGATGGAAACAAGAACCAAGGGCGTCAATAGAGTATACAAGGGAATGATTTCACCCATATATAAACAATCAAACACATAGCAGAAAGAAATAGACAGCCCAAAATACATTTATATAAAAATTGAACTGAACATTATTTGTACAAGAAACTAAAAGTAAAACTAAACCAAAAACTCAACTGAGCAAACCAATTAACCAACTAAATCCATGTTACCCTACTAGTAACTCTACAACAAAATGATCACATGTCACCCAAGGTGATCAAACTCGAGCTAAAACCTGCACAAGGGCTAAAAATAGAAGAAGACTATAGGCGTGAGTATTAAAACTCAGTTGGTTAGCCTGATATTTTATTCCCAATGAACTTACTTTAAAATAAAAGAAACATAAATTTATAGTTTTAAAGACAATATATAAAAGTATGTTTTTAAAATGAGGTTCCATACTATAATAATTATCAGACAAAAACTTTCATGTTTTATAAACAAGAATGCTAGTAATAATTTTCAAAGAGGTGCAACTTCAAAATGAAAATAGTTTTAAAGAGGGATGCTTTAAATAATTTACACTTTTAAATAAATCACACACACTACTTAATTTACCAACCAAACACACCATATTCCGATGGTGAGTTCAAAATAGCCAATGAGCACAAGTCACGGGAACACCCCTAGGCACTAGTTAGTTGTGAGCCCCAGGTACCTCGTATCTCGGTGAAAGTAACCATAATAAATATCAATTCTCGTGCACAAGAGCCACTAGTAGGTATCATAACCATAACCTAGTGTTCCCCCAAAATCATCATCATCATAGTTTAGTTAGTGTTGTCATCATCAAACTTGCTACGTGAAACAGGGGCCAAACCCCACAGAATCACTAGCATACTAGTACACGTCTACCCACCTAGATACCCAGGATTACCTTTAGTTCTCAATCAAGTTACACATATTATCAAATACACATTTCACATCCAAATTCCATTCCTAAACCATAAAAACACAAACATCCCATAAACTTCACATTTCTTTCACTAATCAACAAACCACTACAAATTTTCATAAAACAATTTCAAGGAGTGTATTGAGGCTTTGCACATAAAACTCATTCAAAAACACTATTTGAATTATATACACACAAAAATACCATACCCAACCATATTTGGAATCCCTAAAAACATTTAATAAAATCATTTCATGGATGATAAAACAATCCCAATTGACACAACATGGTATATACAAGTAAAACACTCATTCTTCGTTTTTTGGAAAGGCCAAACAGGCCTTTAAACATTTTCCCAAAACTAACATTTGAAAAAGTTATGCATTTAAATTTTTTTAAAGAGGTGTATACATACCATATAAATCATCAAAACACGTTCATAAATCCCATAAATCACTTAGGTTACATATTCAAAACACAACCATTTTCGTAAGAATGTGAAACAGGCCATTTTCTGGCAACTCGGGCCAAAACATATTGTAAACCAAAACTCATTTATTTGTAAAACCAAATACAAATTTTAAATCCATAAAAGGATCCCAAAATAATTTTTTACATGATTCCAATGTATTTATAAATCCAAAAAAATCATTTTAAATTTCACTAGACATATAAAAGCCAATCGGGCAATTTACCGAACATGTGGCATGTACTCTTTAACAAAACAACTTATGTTAAGCACTTAAAAAGGAATAAAATACAATTTACATGCCATAAAGTTATTCAATCTACTTAAAAATATTAAAAATACCAGAAACCTAGTTTATAAGCTCATGGAATCATTTATCAATCAAGAGGAGTGCACATTTATACCAAAACAACTATATTTTTAACAAAATAAGTCATAAAACATAATTTTCACAAAAAACCATTAAAACCAAGGTTTCACAGCAACACATATCATATAAATAAAGTTATAAATGTATGAGAATGATGAAACTTAAATGATAAAGTCTTGTTCAAGGTAAATCTTACCTCCAATCCTTGGCGAAATGGAAACGCACACACGAAATCACCATATGAGGGTTTACATACCATAAACCTATGAAGACCAGACCCAAATGAATAAAAACCCCATAAAAATCTTGTAATAACAGAACCATAAGTCTAATAGGACTAGGGGATATTATAAAACCAAGAAATAATGAAATGAGGAAGAAGATGGAGGATAAAGGAGAAGGAATCTCACCTTTTCAACTTGAAAACTCTTCGTATTCCACTAGATATGCACCCTTAGATAAAAGTGAATGTCTTGAAACTTATTTTAGAGACTCCTAATGTTTGGAAGAACCAGGTAAAGAATATTTGTTTCCAAAATAGTACGAATTGATTGATTTATGAATGATAAAACTTACCTTGTCAATTCTGGACGATTTGAGAGACATTGTGAATGTTTCCCCACTCCGTGACTATTATGAGATCCAAATAGGGAAAATCTATATTGGGGGTGAGATTAAGGATATTGGATTATTGTGGGAGGTAGAATCACCAAAAAATATAAAATATTGAATTATATATAAAATAAACAAATTATTTTTTAAAACTGGAAATGGTCTCATGGGCCGGCCCAATGCCTAAATAAGTAACCCCAATTCACCATGATTATGAATTATTAAGGGGTCAAAAAGGATATGGTAGTTTGAATATATCAGTTGAGGCCATTTTGGAAGTGTAATGGGTGAAAGAGGTCAAAAAACAAAGGATTTATAAAAGAAACAAATTTGGTTTTTAAAACTGGAAATGGGCTCATAGTTGGTCCAAATCATGAAGTAATCACCCTTTCTCCAAAAAACTCCTAAAAAAGCAATGGGGAACCCAAATTAGGGTGATTAGACATATATGAAACTTAAAAACTCAACATTAATCTCACACAAGACCCAAGAAAAGTATCGGGATTTCAAATGAACCGGATCAAAACAAAGACATGAAAAACCGGGTGTGACAATTCTCCCCACCATTAAAACTTTCCACCCTCGGAAAGCCATAACGCTTTTCATCTGAAAAAACAACACCTAAGTATTCCTTATAAACATAATAAATCCTCTAATTCTAAGTAAATATCATTCACCAATAATGTAACTTAATACTCTTTCCCAAACAAAACACCAACTCACAACAACTTCCAGAGATTCAACAGAAAGATCATGCCACAACCTCCACAACCAAGACAAGAACTAGATTGTTGGGACTTCTTCCAATGAACCCAAAGATCACCCCAAAACATAGTTCACCCACAAAATCCAATGAATTGGGGTGGATTCCATAATGGGATCCCCACCATTAAATCAAAACTACCATCTGGAAAATCCTAAAGGAAACATCTTCGAGACCCACAGTGGGTCTCCCCACCGTTAGATACCAACTAGAAATGAAAAAAAAAAAAGAAATCAAAATGAACTAGAATTGGGACTCACCTACACAGGACCACCAAAAATCTCCCACAAAAATCTACAAAACCAAGTTTAGAGGAACACAAAATGAATATTTAAGCCACCCACTCTCGAATGGAGGTGGCAAGAACTGGGCCAAAACTCTCTGCACGGATCCAAACCCCTACCAATTAGGGAGGGGAGGGAAGGGGACCCAATCATTGGGACATTGAAACCACAAAATAAAAAATGGAACTACCTCAAAGAAGTGGTATAGGTATGATCTTAGCAATACTACCCACAATCCTAGGAATCCTAACTACACGCTAGCTTCACTCCAAAACCTATGGTTGGAGCTCTGATGGATGAAGCATCTCTTGCCTCGCAGCTAGGCTTTGATAATACCCAACATGTACTCCATCCCTTAGTTACACACAGTACCACATAACACTCCCAGTAAGAAACAACAGATCAAGAGAAACTATGGAACTCTCTTCCTAAACAACACATTTTTACCCAAACAAGAACATAGAGATACACAACACTATTTTCTCACTATGAATGGGGAGCAGAATGAACAAGGCACAAAAAAAACACCCATTAAACATCACCGAGAACAACTACTACAACCGAGAGTGTAACGTCCCAGATCCGGGTGCCACACCACGGGTGCCCCGAACCTGGTTGGTCACGTGACCTCAAGCACATTTCTTCAAACAGCAAAGGCTGTCGACTAGCAGTGAGGGCCCAGGTCTGATAGTGGGGAAACTATGCCCTCATTTGTCAAAGTGTAATGCAGTGGAAAAGATAAATAGAATAAATGTGCAACTGAAATGGACAACTGAAGTAAAAGAGAATCAGAAGTCATATATATATAGATGAAGCATGTCACTAATTCTATGAAAATATCCAGAACAGGATACACTTCAATACAATACAATACATCTCAAAGTACAAGGTACAACAAAAAAAACAAAACAGTGTGACAGGAACTCAGCAGCATCGCAAGCCTAAGCTCGGTCCCATGATTTCCTACTCCTCTACTACTATCATGTACCTGTATAGGGACCCTTTCCCCTATCAAAACCTGTAGAAATATAGTCTATTTGGGCTGAAGACATGACCCAAACAGGTTGTGAGAAATAAATCCCAGTAGGCAACCACTAAAGGCCCGTGCCTAACTGTCAGTGAAAATATGAAACAACAGTGTGCAGTAGTAAATGCAATAAACTAAGCAGTACTCAAAAGTAACTAACTCTATTAGTTATATTTCCATTTTAATATTAATTTAACCATTCCAAGCCTATGCTTTAACTTGGCAGGCATAACATATGAAAATCACCACAATGAATATTCATGATAACACTATCCTCAGACATACGATCCTTACCCTCAGGTGATCAGAATCGAAACCTGCAGGTAATTGCCCACAGGCATAACAGATATTGCCCTCAGGCGTACAAAGTGTCTCCCTTGGGCACAGAATCTACTACCCACAAGCATGAGAAGATTTTCCCTCAGGCAAACGAAACATTTCCCTCAGGCCATATGAAACACTGCCCATGGGCTAATAAACATTTCCCTCAAGCTAAAGGAATCGGGCCGAGCCCAAAGCATAGACAAGAAATTTATATAAACTTTATCTCAAGAAAATGCAATGCACAACATAATCATGGAATACCCTTGGGTATCCTGTCCAAATGGCTAAATAGAGGAATGCACCCCCGGGGTGGTCATGGATCCAAGTAGTGATCCCCAAAAGCAGTTTAAACTTATCATTAGATTATCTATACAATTCTAGATATCTTTTCAGCAAAGTCCTCATCCATATGACACCCCAACATGGGCTTGTAGCACAACAGTACACAAAATTCAACTCAATAGTTGGGAATAAACACCAGACCACCTACCTCGATCATCTCTGATCGGTATATGTGAATGACGCCTCCCAAATCTTCCAAGAACGACGTAGATCTGGGATAAACGTTCACACATTAAACCTCAAATAAATTTCCCTTAGGAAATAATTGGTAAGAAACACACAAGTAGAGGGAAGAACTCACCCGTGTGGTTCAATCGAGACCGTCAGAGAATGATTCAGATTCATGGTGTGCAGTCGGGAGATCTCCTAAGCTCCGGCCTCCTCTCCCGACTCCAAAATGAACTCAAATCCCCCTCTTCCAAATGAGTAGGCTACTACCCGTTTTAAGCAAAAAACAAACTACAATGTGTGTACTCTCAAGTACACAGTGTGTACTTTTCATTTTTTTAACTGTTCCTCTAGCGGCTTCTTTCCACCGTAGTACTGTTCATCTGTTGACATGAATACATGGCGTGTATTTCTGAATACACGGCGTGTATTGCTGCTCCACTGGCAGCTGCCTCCACCACCTTATTGTTCACCTTTCGACTGATTACACGTTGTGTAAATACCCAATACATGGCATGTAGTTAATTTTTACACCCTTCATCACCGACAGGCCTACATGCCCTGTGTACCCATACTACATGGCCAAAGTACATGGCGTGTACCCACAAAATTTGGTATTTTTCCCTATTTTCCTTATTTTCTAAAAAACACTTAAGAAAAAAGGAAAATAAGAACTCGTACCTCAAGAGTAAGAACCGGGTTCTTACAAACTTCCCCCCTTAAAGCAATTCGTCCCTGAATTTCACTTCCAAGGGTGGAAAAGATAAAGCTGGGAATAACTCTGGACACTGAGCATGTACATCGGTCTCCCGCTCCCAGGTTTCATACTGCACCTGGCCATGCTTCCATATCACCCGTACGAGAGGAACTGACCGTCCTCAGAGAACCTTCATGCTCCTATCAACAATATGAATCGGATTTTCCTCAAAGGATGCATCGGCCTGAATCTCAACCTCCTCAGGCTGAAAATTTTGATATGGGTCTGAATGATAATGGCGTAGCTAAGATACATGGAAGATGTCTTTCATGTCCTGGGACCGCTGTGGTAACTGCAAATGGTAGGAAACCGACCCGACTCTCTCCAGAATCTCAAACGGTCCCACATACCTCGGTGAAAGTTTACCCTGTCTCCTGATCCGTCTGTGTCCCAACCTCGGTGAAACACGTAAGAAAACTTGATCCCCAACCACAAAATCTAAGGGTCGTCTACGGCGATCAGCATAAGATTTCTGATGAGACTTCATAGTATCCATCTGCTTCTGTATCAACTATACATGCTCTGATGTCTCCTACACGAGACATAGTCCCAGTAAAGCTGCCTCACCTGCCTCCATCCAGCACAAGGGTGATCGGCATGGCCTGCTATATAAAGTCTCGTAAGGTTCCATCTCAATAGTTTCCAGAAAACTATTATTATAGGAAAACTAAACCAGGGGTATATGCTTCTCCCAAGAACTCCCAAAGTATAGGATGCATGCATGAAGCATGTCCTCAAGCACCTGTATCGTACACTCTGACTGGCCATCGGTCTGAGGGTGGTAAGTTGTGCTCAGAAGCACCTGTGTACCTAGTGACCTCTAAAAACTCTGCCAGAAACAAGACGTAAAACAAGTGTCCCTATCTGAAATGATAGAACGAGGGACCCCATGAATACATACAACCTCTTGGATATACAGCTTCCTAAGCTAGTCAACAACTAAGGTCTCCTTGATCGGCAAAAATTAAGCTACCTTTATGAGTCTTTCCACAACAACCCACATGACATCATTGCCTCGAGGTGACCTTAGAAACCCAGTCACGAAGTCCATCATGACATCATCCCATTTCTACTCCAGAATGGGTAACTGCTGTAACAGTCCAGCTGGCCTCTGATGCTCTACCTTCACCTGCTGATAGGTGGAACATCTCACAATAAAACCAGCTACTTCTCATTTCATACTCAGACACCAATACTGACGTCTCAAATCACGGTACATTTTGGTAACTCTGGGATGCACTACCCAAGATGAAGCATGAAACTCCCACATCAGTTCCTCGCATATATCCCTGGAACCCACACTCGTCCATGGACACGCAGTACCTCATCATCACCTATCATCCATCCAGGAGGAGGGTCCTCCCTTGCCACCGACTCCCGTAGAACTAGGCCTTCTGAATCTGATAGTTGTCTCATCCTCACTCTATCCAGGAGGGTAGAAGTCATAGATAAGGGAGAAAGATAGGTTTGCCCCTGAATATCGTGCACCTCCAAATGCATCTCAGAGAACAAATCCATAAGCTGCCACTCACCACTGGCCTCATGAACTGCCTGTGTCTGAGTCTTCCTGCTCAGTGCATCAGCAGCTGCATTACCCATACCAAGTGTATAGGCAAGCTCAAAATCGAAGTAATGAAGGTACTCAACCCACCTTTGTTGTCGCATATTCAGGTCATGCTGAGTAAAGATATACTTGAGACTTTTGTGGTTGGTAAAGACCACAAAGTTCTCTCCCAAGAGATAATGTCTCCAACAGCGCAACGCATGAACAACTGCAGCCAACTCGAGATCATGCATCAGGTAATTCCTCTCATGTGGCCTCAACTTCCAAGACCCATATGCAACTACTCGATCGCCCTACATCAACACTGCTCCCAGACCAATACCGGATGCATCATAGTAAACAATATATCTCTTCCCTTGCTCTAGAATTATCAGGACTAGTGCTGATGTCAACCTTCCCTTCAGCTCTTGAAAGGTTTTCTCGCAAGATTATGACCAAACAAACTTCACTCCATTCTTACTCAATCCCATCAATGGTGCTTCTAAACAGAATAAGTCATGTATAAAACTCTTGTAGTAACCATCCAGCCCTAAGAAACTTCGTATCACAAACACGTTCTTAGGTTGTTCCCATGAAACTACTGCTCTCACCTTCTCTGGGTCTACTACTACTTCTGCCTCTAAGATGATATGACCCAGGAATTGTATCTGGTCCATCCAAAAGTGGCACTTTGATAGCTTATCATATAGCTAATGCTCTCTCAGTGTACTCAATACGATATCAAGATGGGTGGTATGGTCGTATCGAGTGTGAGAGTACACCAAGATATTATCCACTAAGACTACCAAAAAAGAATCAAGATAAGGATGAAACACACGATTCATCATAGCCATGAAAACTTCTGGCGCGTTCGTGAGTATGAATGGCATAACCAAGTACTCATATATACCATATCTTCTCTGAAACGTTGTAAGCGGTATATCTGATGGTCTAACGCGTAACTGATGTTATCCGAATCTCAATTCAATCTTCGATAACACTCATGCTCCTAGAATTTGATTAAAAAGATCATCAATCCTTGGTAAGGGATATCGGTTCTTGACCGTCAGCTGGTTCAGCTTCTGATAATCTACACAGAGCCTGAGGGTACCGTCTGCCTTCTTCACAAAAAGGACCGGCGAACCCCAAGGAAAAGTACTGGTTCGGATAAAAACCTTTTCCTACAACTCCTCTAACTGCCTCTTGATCTCCTGCAACACAGGTGTGGCCATCTTATAAGGAGGAATGGACACCAGTGCCTCTCTTGGCACAAGCTCAATAGAGAAATCCACATCTCTCCGAAGGAAGACCTGAAAAGTCATCTGGGAATATATAACGTCCTGGTTCCGGAAGCCACCCAGAGGCACCCCGTACCCAATTGGTCACATGGCCTCAAGCGCATTTCTCCAAACACTAGAGGCTACCGACTAGCAGTGAGGGACTTGGGTGTGATAGCATGGAAACTATGCCCTCATTGGCAGAGTACACAGCAGAAAAAAAAAATAAACATGCAATAGCGGAAGCAGTAATAACCAACAATATAACAGTGGAAGACTAAATCAACAAACTGGTGCACATATGTATATATGAAATAATGCATGATACATAACTAGGAAAGCATCCAAACAAGTCACAATGCTGGAAAACACAGTAGTACCAAAACAAGTACAAAAGAAAAGTAAACAACTCATCAACATCGCAAGCCAAAGCTTGGTCCCATGCTCTCCTGATCCAAGCAATCAAGTTCCAGAAGATGAAGGGCGCTTTCCCTTTTCTATACCTGCAACAACATAGTCTTCTTGGGACCAAAAGAATGGCCCAAACAGGGTGTGAGATAAAATCCCAGTAGGTATTCACCCGAATATTTGTACCTAACAGTCAGTGAGTATATGGTAGGTAAAAGTACAATAAGCAATAAACAGCAACAGCAAGCAGTAGGCAGTAAATAGTAAGCAGTAAAATAGGATGATACATAGCAGCAATCAATCCACAACCAATCAACATTAGTGAAACAAATAGCTAAAAAGCCAGATACCCTCTGGGAAGTACACATCCATCCCCTCTGGTCCTATCTAAGAAGTACCACAAACCTCTGGGCAGTGCACTCAGCCTAACCCCTCTGGCTAGGTCATACGAATTTATGAGACTCTCTGGGGAAGCTCACTCGGTCAATTCCCCTTATATTCTAGGGTAGTCAGGGACTCTCTTGAGGAAGATCACGCGGTCTAACCCTCTTAGCCCCAAGGTCTAGAGACTCTCTGAGGAAGCTAGCTCGGTCAATTCCTCCTATAGCCTCAGGTATACCACAGACTCTATGAGGAAGCTCACTCGGTCAATTCCTCCTCTAGCCTGAGAAGGTTCTTAAAGAGATTAAAACAAGTTAAGACTCTCTGAGGAATCTCACTCGGTCTACCCTCCTGTAGTCTATAAAATCCAAGACTCTCTGGGAGCTCACTCGGTCCATCCCCTCTGTGGTTTTTAATATCTAAGACTCTCTGGGAAGCTCACTTGGTCTATCCCTTATAATCTATAGCACCAGGTTCTCTCAGCCTCGTTACAGTCAGTGCATAATAATGCTATAAGGCCAAAGTACACCTATAGAGATACTTGGCTAACCAAAGTACACTTATAGAGCTATTTAGCTAAATAGTCTACAAGGCAACAAGCATGTAATGAGTTTCACTTCAACCTATACCCGCGAGGCATGAAAACATGTGTAGCAGCCAAAGGCAAACGAGACCCAAAGGTCATAAATAGAACAAATCAAGGGAAAAAACACCCAATAACAACAAAATTATCCTCTAACATAGTCAAATTTACCTCTACACAAGCATACAAGCAAGGTAGGAAAACAACAAGGGCAAAAATGTAAACACGCAATACCCTGTTCACGGGTATTGGTGGAAATTGAACATAAAACTCAGAGACATTGAACGGTAAGGCACAAAACACCTACCTCAATCCTAGGAGATCGATATACTTGAACTACGACGGCTGATTCTCCCTAGAACGTCATAGATCTAAGAAAACGCACAAAATGTTCAACCTTAGATAACTCGAGAAGGAGGAAGAATTGGAAAATAAGGCTCAAGCAGAAGGGAGAACTCACCGTTGTGCTTCCAACGCAATCGACCGTGCTCGAATCGGAGAATGGAAGGAGAGGTGGGAGCTCGGGGAAGATCTGGTCGTATAGGTCACTCTCGGATGAACCAGACCTAGAAGAATATGATTATGGCAATTAGGCGCGACCCCGGTCCGTTTAGTGAAAAAAAAAGTACACGGCGTGTATTTTTAAAGTACATGGCGTGTAGTGGGTTTTTCCATACTCCACCAAAATCAGGCTCCACGTCACCCCTACACACCGTGTGTGTGGGCTGGACACGGCCAGCACACAGCTTCGAGCAGGAAAAGAGTACATGGCGTGTACTCAGAAAGTACACGGTGTGTACTTCAAAAATTTCCAGAAACTCCAAAAAATCTCAAAAACTCTAGAAAAGGAAAGACATACCTGAAACGAAGATCCGGGTTCTTACAAACTTCCCCCCTTAAAGAAATTCGTCCCTGAATTTCCCTAGGTGGTCATAGAAGAAGGATCCTCGAACACCTCCAGCCACTACGATCGAACCTCGGCCGCCCTCTCCCAAGTCTCATCCTGTACTCGCCCGTGCTGCCATAGCACTCGTACCAGAGGAACAGACTGGCCTCAGAGAACCTTTGTATTGTGGTCGACAATCTAGATAGGATGCTCTTCAAATGATGCATCTGCTTCGAGCTCAACCTCCTCGGGCTGAAAGACATGAGACGGGTTTGAAAAGTAATGTCGGAGCTGAGAGACATGGAAGACGTCGTGCATCACCCGGTACCTCTGAGATAGTTTCAACTGATAGGAAACCATCCCAAATCTCTCCAACACCTAAAACGGACCGACGTACCATGGTGAAAGCTTACCCTATCTCTGAATCCACTTGTGTCCCAGCCTCAGTGCGACACACAGGAAAACCTGATCTCTGAACTCAAACTCCAGAGGTCGTCTCCGCTGATCAGCATAAGACTTCTGTCGAGACTGTGTTGTAGCCATCCTCTTCTGAATCAACTCTATCTACTCTGAGGTCTCCTGAACAAGATGAGGTCCTAGAAAAACTGCCTCTCCTAACTCTAGCCAGCATATGGGTGATCGGCATGGCCTACTATACAAAGCCTCATATGGTTCCATCTGGATGGTCGCCTGAAAACTATTGTTGTAGGCAAACTCCACAAGAGGTATATGCTTATCCCAAGAACCGCCGAAGTCTAGAATACAATCTTGGAGCATATCCTCAAGCACCTGGATTGTGTTCTCGGACTATCCATCAGTCTGGGGATGGTATGCTGTACTCAAAAGTACCTGTGTACCCAAAGCCTTATAAAGCCCCTTCCAGAACCGAGAGGTAAAGTGTGAATCCCTGTCTGAAACAATAGAGTGTGGAACTCCATGTAGAAGTACAATCTCTCAGATGTACAGTCATCCCAGATCATCAACACTGAAGGTCTCCTTAATTGGAAAGAAGTGTGATACCTTCGTAAGCTTGTCGACGACGACGCAAACAACATCACTTCCCCGAGGCAACCTCGGTAACCTGGTCATGAAGTCCATCACGACATCGTTCCACTTCCACTCCAGAATGGGTAACTACTGTAAGAGCCCTGTTGGTCGCTGATGCTCTGCTTTCACCTGCTGACAAGTAGAACATCTCATGACAAAACCAGCAACATCCATCTTCATACCTGGCCACCAGTACTGGCGATGAAGATCCCGATACATCTTGGTGATGCCAGGATGAACTTCCCAAACTGAGGAATAAAAATCCCACATCATCTCCTCATGTATGTCTGCTGGCACCCATACGTATCCCTGGAAATGCAAGATCTCATCCTCGCCCACTGTCCATCCAGGAAGAGGGTCTCCTCCTGACACAATCTCTTGTAGAACCAAGGCCTCTGAGTCTGATAGTTACCTCATTCTTACCTGATCAAGAAGTGTAGAGGTAACAGCTATAGAATATAGGAAAGTCTGTCCCTACCTGTCATGCACCTCCAAATGCATCTTAGAGAATAGATCCACAAGCTGCCACTCACTGTTGGCCTCCTGAACTGCTTGAATCTGAGTTCTCCTGCTCAAAGCATCAGCCACTGTGTTTCCCTTTCCCGACATATAGGCGAGCTTGAATTCAAAGGACTGAAGATACTCGACCCACCTGCGCTGTCTCAGATTCAGATCACGCTGATTGAAGATATACTTGAGACTCTTGTGGTCGGTAAAAACCACAAAGTGCTCTCCCAGAAGATAGTGTCTCCAACAACATAAGGCGTGAACAACTACTGTAAACTCCAGATCATGTGTCAGGTAGTTCCTCTCGTGTGGCCTCAACTTCTGAGACTCGTACGCAACGACTCCATCTCCCTACATAAGCACAGCTCCCAGCCCAATACCTGAAGCATCACAGTAAACAGTGTAGCCCTTTCCCAGCTCCGGCAAGACTAGTATCGGTGCTGACATCAACCTCCCTTTCATCTCCTAAAAGGATGAATCACATGAATATGACCATAAAAACTTCACCCCCTTCTTGGTCAGACCTATCAATGGTGCTGCTAAGCACGAGAAGTCCTGAATGAAGCGTCTGTAGTATCCGGACAGACCTAGGAAACTCCGCACCTCAAAGACGTTCTTCGGCTGCTCCCAGGAAACTACAGCTCTCACTTTCTCTGGGTCCACTGACACTCCTGTCTCCATGATAACATGACCCAGGAAGTGAATCTGATCCATCAAAAAGTGGCACTTCGAGATTTTAGCATATAGATAATGCTCTCTCAGTGTACTCAGAACGATCTCAAGATGTGTGTCATGGTCGTGTAGAGTGTGAGAGTACACCAAGATATTGTCCACGAATACCACGACAAAAGAGTCCAAGTACGGATGGAACACTCGGTTCATCAGTTCCATGAAAACTGCAAGCGCGTTCGTAAGACCGAACGGCATGACTGTATACTCGAAAAGACCATACCTTCTCCTGAAAGCTGTCAGAGTTATATCTGATGGTCTAACACGCAACTGATGATAACCGGACCTCAAGTCGATATTCAAGAACACCCGAGCTCCTCGAAGCTGATCAAAGAGATCATCGATCATTGGTAAGGGATATCGGTTCTTGATCATCAACTGGTTTAGCTTCCGATAATCCACACAAAGCTAAAGGGTATTGTCTGCCTTCTTTGCAAATAGGATAGGTGAACCCCAAGGAGAGGTACTAGGTCAGATGAAACCCTTTTCCTGCAACTCCTCTAACTTCTTCTTGATCTCCTGCAACTCAGGTGTAGCCATCTGATAAGGAGGAATGGACATCGGTGCCGCTCCTGACACAAGGTCAATCGAGAAGTCTACCTCACGCTCTAGAGGTAAACCTGAAAAGTCTTATGGAAAGAAATCCCGGAAACGATCCACCACTGGAGCAAACTCTAACTGCGAAGTCCCCTGGTTATCCAGATAAATACTGGAAATATGGGTTGTAACTTCCCCTAGCCCATGATGCTCTGGTCCATCTCTACCCGCCTGGACATCCCACTCGCCTCTATGAAGGAAAGATCCACCCTCTGGTGATAAGAAACTCACCCTGCGGCGATAGCAATCAACGACTTCCTGGAAGGGAACTAACTAGTCCATACCGAGAATGACGTCATAGCCTGTCATTTCTAGGACATAGAGGTCCCATAAGAAATGACACCCCGCAGCCTCAAGAGGGCACTCTCCGCACTGTCGTACGCTAGATGTCCTCACTCCCAATGGTGTGTCAAGAGTCAACAAGTCGGTGGACAAAAAGATACAGAGCCCAAGGCTCTCCACAACTGCAACAGAGATAAATCTATGGGAAGCACCAGTATCAAAAAGAGTTGAAGATAAAACTGAGGCTACTAGGATCGTACCTCGAACTGTAGAAGGGATGGGATCCTACTTCTAATAGGTATGCTCCACGACGAAAGACTGTCCTACACCACATCTCTGTACCCCTGGCTGACCGCTCTGAGCTGATCCACTCTACCGTCACTGATGACTTGGTGACTGACCACCACGGTTGCAACCTCCACCTCGGCCCGAACGGCCGGAAGAACTCCAGTTCCCTGACTGGTGAGAAACTGGTGAAGCATCTCCAGATCGCAGGGTTATAGAGGAACCCCTACCACCAGCTGAAGATGAGAAGATGTGACAGAAGCGCTGAAGATGGCCCATCTTGCCGCAAGATCGGCACTCCATCGGATCTCTCTGACACTGAGGCCTAGTATGCCCACTCCTACCACACTGGTAGCATACAACCTGGATGCCAGAAGACACATCACGCGAACCTTGATCTCCTCGATAAGACTCTCTGTGACGCTTCCTACTGTCTGTAGGAGGAACACCAGCTCTGGATGACGAACCACCCTGGCTCACTACTCTAGTATCCCTCAGATTTCGCTCAGTGATCAGTGCCTGGTTGACGATGGAGGATATAGAATTCAACTGGAAGATATTCACCTGGGAACGGATCTCCTTCCTGAGACCGTCCTCAAACTTCCTAGCAAGAAACAACTCATCACATGTTGGGATCAGTGTGAAATGTTGTAGCTCAGTGAAACGAGATGAGTACTCCATAACAGAAAGAGTACCCTGCTGCAGACTCATAAACTCCTGGGCTCGATCGGCCCTCAGGGTATCTGGATAGAAGTAGTCATAGAAGGTGCGTTGAAACTCGTCCCAAGACATATCCCGCTGACACCCTGACTGTGAGATCACCTCCCACCACCTCTTGGCAGTGTCCCGGAGCATATAAGTAGACAGCTTTACCCTTTTCTCCGGAGGGATCTCTAGGTGCTCAAAGATGGTCAGTGTGGCCTCTATCCATGACTCTACAGCCTGAGGTCCTCCATCCCCTGAAAAAGTAGGAGGATGCTGCTACTGGAAAACCTGCATCAACTCAGACATTGATGGGGCAGGAGGTGGCACTCCCTGGAAGGTCTGCATCATCCTCAGGAAGTCCTCCCTGAACTGCGCCTCGGTGCCTGCGATGAGTATAACTACTGGTGCCAAGGCTGGCACAGCAGGAGGGTCTACAGGAGGTCCCTGGTCAGCCATATCCGGTGTCTGGTCACCATCTGGAAAATGACGCACGATCGGAGGATGTCTCGGAGGCATAGCTCTGAAAGATCAAAAGCACACCTTAGATTAGGATTAACAAAGATTGAAAACACGGGAGTACAAAAAGGGAATAGGGGGAAGAAACTATCAAGTTTTACAAAACATGACTACACGGCATGTATAAAAATTACACGGCGTGTCTACTTAAGCCATTAACATGGGCGTGTACCCCTACCTGATAGTTCGTGTAACACCCCAAACTACACGGAGTTTTGTTCCCACACACGTCGTGTACTTGAACTCTAAACCCCTGTCAGAGTCTCCTTACACGGCTAGCCCACACGGTCCAAACTAACCCCAGACTACACGGCGTGTTCCCTAGGGACACGGCGTGTACTAGACACTGACTCGGCGACCCGTGTTGTTAGTTACACAGTCGTCTACACGACTGGACCTTACACGGTGTGTTCCGAACAAACACGGCATGTATAGAAGAAGGTGACATTGTCCCGTGTTGTTCGTGACATGGCCGGATATCTAGACAGAACTACACGGCGTGTTCCTTTATGACACAGCGTGTTCTACTCGAGCTTCCACGGACCGTGTTGTTAGTGACACGGTCGGGTACACAGTTCTAACCTACACGACGTGCACCTACAGTACATGGCGTGTTCCTCTCGAGCTTCCCTAGCCTGTGTTGTTAGTGACACAGTCGGGTACACGTCTCCAAACTACATGGCGTGTTCCTGAAGTTATTTTCACAACACCGTGTTCCTGCACACACAGTCAGTAAAACGACATAAAAACTACACGGCGTGTAACCTGAAAGTACATGCCATGTATTCTGGGTTTTTCTGGGCAGTAACTCAGAAACTGCACAAAAGCCAAGAAACATGGAAAATAAGGCAAAGAGGTGCCAAATTCTGATCTGTGAGGGCACATACTCCCCGCGAATCAAAGCTTGGAATCCCCTACAGTCATGTACAAGAGAAAATAGGATCATGATCCACCAATTTCCAATTCAAGAGGGCCCATAACACCTCAAGAATAAAAATTTGGCGTTCATTTAAACAAAGTAAAATACAAACAATTCTCTAACAAGCAGCAGAGATTCTATCAAGCATCTATCACAATAGCATGCATAATCTACACAACGTCTATCACAACAGCATGCAATCGCTAATGCACCCTAAATGGCATGGAAAGAATGCATGGCATGTGATTTCTACAAGTTCATATATGATGCATGAGATGGAATACCCTCATCTCATTGGGTTGCGACAAAAATAGAACCATAATATCAAAACAATAACAGTACAAAGCATGTGAATCACTCTAGGTGAAATCATATCAACCGTAAAATCTCAAAACTAGAAAACTGCAATAAACGAGGTAGTATGTCTTTTCCTTGTATATGGGTTAGCTACTCTCGGGCATAGCTCATTACCAAGTACCGAATCCATCCTATCCCTGGATAAAGTCTCCAAACAGTAATGCAAGAGAAAATAATTCCTCTGATACCACTTTGTAAAGTCCCGGTTCTGGAAGCCACCCAGAGGCACCCCGTACTCGGTTGGTCACATGGCCTCAACCACATTTCCCCAAACGCCAGAGGTTTCCGACTAGCAGCGAGGGCCTTGGGTGTGATAGTGGGGAAACTATGCCCTCATTGGAAGAGTACACAATGAAAGAAAAATAAACATGCAATAGAGGAAGCAGTAATAACCAACAATATAACAGCGGAAGACTAAATCAACAAACTGGTTCACATATTTATATATGAAATGATGCATGACACATAACTAGGAAAGCATCCAAACAAGTCACAATGGTGGAAAACACTACAGTACCAAAAAAAGTACAAAATAAAAGTAAACAGCTCCTCAGCATCGCAAGCCAAATCTTGGTCCCATGCTCTCCTGCTCCAAGCAATCAAGTTCCAGAAGTCGAAGGGCACTTGACCTTGTCTATACCTGCAACAACATAGTCTTCCTAGGCCCAAAAGCATGGCCCAAACAGGTTTTGAGATAAAATCCCAGTAGGCATTCACCCGAAGATCTGTGCCTAACAGTAAGTGAGTATATGGCAGGTAAAAGTACAATAAGCAGTAAACAGCAACAGCAAGCAGTAGGCAGTAAATAGTAAGCAGTAAAACAGGATGATACATAGCAGTAATCAATCCACAACCAATCAACAGCAGTGAAACAAACAACTAAAAAGCCGGAAACCCTCTCGGAAGTACTCACAGCCATCCCCTCTGGTCCTATCCAAGAATTACCACAACCCTCTGGGCAGTGCACTCAGCCTAACCCCTCTATCTAGGTCATACGAATTTATGAGACTCTCTGGGGAAGCTCACTCAGTCAATTCCCCATATAGTCTAGGGTAGTCAGGGACTCTCTTTAGGAAGATCACGAGGTCTAACCCTCTTATCCCCAAGGTCTAGAGACTCTCTGAGGAAGATATCTCGGTCAATTCCTTCTATAGCCTCAGGTATACCACAGACTCTCTGAGGAAGCTCACTCAGTCAATTACTCCTATAACCTGGGAAGGTTCTTAAAGTGATTCAAATAAGGTAAGACTTTCTGAGGAAGCTCACTCGGTCTACCATCCTATAGTCAATAAAATTCAAGACTCTATGGGAGCTCACTCGGTCCATCCCCTTTGTAGTATGTAATATCTAAGACTCTCTGGGAAGCTCACTTGGTCTATCCCTTATATTCTATAGCCCCAGGTTCTCTCAGCCCTGTTCCAGTCAGTGCATAATAATGTTATAAGGCCAAATTACACCTATAGAGCTAATTGGATAACCAAAGTACGCCTATATAGCTAATTATCTAAATATTCTACAAGGCAACAAGCATGTCATGAGTTTGACTTCAACCTATACCCGTGAGGCATGAAAATAGGTGTAGCAGCCAAAGGCAAACAAGACCCAAAGGTCATAAACAGAACAAAGCAAGGGAAAAAACATCCAAGCACAACAAAATTATCCTCTAACATAGTCAAATTTACTTCTACACAAGCATACAAGCAAGGCAGGAAAACAACAAAGGAAAAAAGGTAAACACGCAATACTCCGTTCACGGGTATTGGTAGAAATTGCACATAAAACTCAGAGACCTTGAACGGTAAGGCACAAACCACCTACCTTGATCCTAGGAGATCGATATAATTGAACCATGATGGCTTATTCTCCATAGAATGTCATAGATCTAAGAAAATGCACAAAATTTTCAACCTTAGATAACTCGAGAAGGATGAAGAATTGGAAAATAAGGCTCAATCAAAAGGGAGAACTCACCGCTGCGCTTCCAATGAAATCGACCATGCTCGAATCAGAGAACGGATGGAGAGGCAGAAGATCGGGGAAGATTCAGTCGTACAGGTCGCTCTCGGACGAACCAGACCTAGAAGAAGATGATTATGGCGATTAGGTGCGACCCTGGTCAGTTTAGTGGAAAAAAAAGTACACGGCGTGTATTTTTAAAGTACACGGTGTGTAGTGGGTTTTCCGTACTCCACAAAAATCAGCCTCCACGTCACCCCTACACACTGTGTGTGTGGCCCAAACATGGCCAGCACACAGCTTCGAGCAGGAAAAGGGTACACAACATGTACTCAGAAAGTACACAGCGTGTACTTCAAAAATTTCCAGAAACTCCAAAAATTCTTAAAAAATCCAGAAAAGGAAAGACATACCTGAAACGAAGATCCGAGTTCTTATAGAATACATCCCTGAAACAGTAAACTACTGGAGGGAAATCCTTTTGACAAGTCCCCTGATCATCCAGATATAAACTCGCAATCTGGGCTATCACTCCACCTCACCCACGATGCTCGGGTCCAGCTTGTCTCGCCTAGACATCCCACTCGCCCTTGTATAGAAACTCTCCACCCTCTGGTGATGTAAAACTCAACTTGAGACAATAGAAATATAAAACGGATTGGAAGGGTACCAACCAGTCCATCTCGAGAATAACATCATAGTTCATCATATCTAAGACATAGAGGTCCCATAGAAAGTGACACCCACCAACCTTAAGGGGGCACTCCTTGCACTGTCGCACACCATCCATTCTAGTCTCCAACAGAGTGTCTAGCACCATAACACTAGAAGAATAAGAAACACATAGCCCAAGGCTACCCACAATGGGCACAAATATAAAGCTATGTGTAGCACCCATATCGAAAAGTACTGAAGATAAAATAGAAGCTACTAAAATAGTACCTCTGACAGTAGAAGGTATGGGAACCTGCTTATGTTGGGTCTGCTGTATTGCATATGCCTGTCCAGTGTCGCAGCCTTGCGACACAGCCTGGCTACCCTGAGTTAACCCACCCTGCTGCCTCTGAGATCCTAGTTTCTGGCTACCACATCCACGACCACCATCTCGGCCTACACACCCTGACGTATTCCAATTTCCCGACTGGTAAGAAACTGCTGGTCCTACTCCCACACACTGAGTCTTCACAGAACCCCTATCACTAGCCACTGGTGGAAATGCCCTTCAAAAACGCTAGATATGACCCATTTTTTTTGCAATCTCAGCACTCCACTAGGTCATGTGGACACTGAGGTCTCTTGTGCCCCTCTCTACCACACTGGTAGCACATGATCTAGCCACCTAAAGTATTTTTCTGGCTAGTACTTCCACTATGAGATAAGTCCATCTATATATTCCTCTTACAGGTAGAAATAGTTCTAGAAACTGGTGTCGAACCGCCCTGGCCCACACCACTAGCTTCTCGCAGGTTTCGCTCAGTAATCAATGTCTAGTTCACAATAGCATGCACTTTAGGCAACCTGAAAACATTCACCGGTGCTCGGATGTCATATAGAAGACCATCCTCAAAGTGTCTAGACCTCAACGTCTCATCACCCACCAGAACGGGTGCAAAATGTTGAAGCTCGGTGAAGTGGGCAAGATAATCCATCACTGACATGGCGCCTTGTTGTAGATTCATGAAATCTCGAGCTCGATCTGCCCTCAGCGTCTCCGAGAAGAATTTATAGAAAGCTACCTGAAAATATTCCCACGCCATGTCACAGTGATGCTCAGACTGGGTGGTAACATCCCACCACCTCTTGGAGGAATCACGTAGCATATATGTAACGAGATTGAACCTCCTCCCAGGAGGCATCTCCATATGCTCGAAGATAGTCTGCATAAAACCCAGCCAATACTTTTCATCCTATGGTCCATCATCCCCTGAGAACGTAGGCGGATGCTGCTGCTAGAATATACGTGTCAGCTCTTCCATAAATGTGGTGGCTTGTGGTGCTCCCTAGAAGGTCTACATGAATCGCATGAAGCCTTCATGGAACTATGCATCTGCACCTGTGTCCAGTATAATAGTTGGTTCCACATCTGGCATTGTTGGAGGATCCACTGGTAGCCCATGGCCTACCATCTCAGGAGTATAATCGTCGCCGCTCTCCTGGCGAACAATCGGTGGTCGTCTCGGTGGCATGACTCTACAAGTTCAAAGCACTCCTTAGATCAAAATTTATCCAAGACTGAACACTAGGATACTAGAATGGAACAAGCGAAAGAAAGCATTCAAGATTTAAAAAACTTGACTACACGGCATGTATAAATACTACACGGCATGTTCTCGAAAGCCATTCACATGGGCATGTACTCCAGCTAAAACTGGTCGTGTAACACCCCAAACACATAGCGTGTCCTCAGACTACACGGCACGGACTTGAATACTCCTTCCCTGCCTGGGTCCTTCTATATGGCTAAGGAACATGACTGTCCTAAAACAAATCTACACGGCGTGTCCCACAGGTACACAACGTGTACACGAAAAGCTTTCATCGGCCCGTGTTGTTCGTGACATGACCTGTGTACCCAGGTCAGACTACGTGGCGTGTTCCAAAAAGACACAGTGTGTACAAAGAAGCCCCAGACCGACTAGTTTTGCTCGCTACACGGCTGGATACATGGCTGACACTACACAGCGTGTTCCAGGCGGACACAGCATGTATAAAGAAAGATAACACTGACCCATGTTGTTCGTGACACGGCCAGGTTCCTGGGTCAAACTATACGACATGTTCAAGCTAGACACAGCGTGTATCTCTTAAGGTTTCCTCTATCTATGTTGTTAGTTACATGGCAGACACCGGGTCAACACTACATGGCATGTACAACTGATACACGGCGTGTTTCCCCCAAGCCATTCCCTACCCCATGTTTCCGCCCACACGGTCTATGACACAGGAATAGACTACAAGGCGTGTACTAAGGGTACACGGTGTGTATTTAAAAAGTTTTCATTTCTTCCCGAACAAAAGAACACACGGCGTGTGTCCATAGAACTACATGGTGTGTATCCTGGGTTTTCTGAATAGTAAGCCTCAGAAACTACTCCGGAGCCCAAAAAACACGGAAACAAACACCTAAGTGCCAAATTCCGATCCTTGATGGCCCATACTTCCCGTGAATCAAATTTTGGAATCTTATACATGTTATAACAAAATAAACACGTTGATGATCCACCAAATTCCGGTCATTGAGGGCCCATAGTCCTCAAGAACCAAATTTTGGCATTCATTATATCAAAACCTCACACAAAAATACCCTATCAAATAGCAGGTATTTATCAAAGTAGCTATCACAATAGCGTTCTTTTCTAACACAACAAATATCCCAACAACATGTAATCTCTAATGCACCTACATGGAATGAAAGAAATGCATAACATGTGATTTATAACATGTGACTAAATGATGCATTAAATGGCATACCCTCATCTCATCGGGTTTCAACTAAATAGAACCCATGCATAACATATAAACAGCACAATCACAAGTGCGTCACCCAATGGTGAAAATCAAATCAACTGTAAAATTGAAAAATCAGAAAAATTGCAACACGAGGTAAATTTGTTTTCCTCTGTACACGGGTTAGCTACTCCCAGGAATAGCTTATTACCAAGTACATATTCCATCCTATCCCTAGCTATAGGCTCTAAACAGTATTCAAAGAAAAGAAAACCTCTGATACCACTTTGTAACGTCCTAGATCTGGGTGCCACACCACGGGCGCCCCGAACCCGGTTGGTCACATGACCTCAAGCGCATTTACCCAAATGCCAGAGGCTACTGACTAGAAGTGAGTTCCTAGGTCTGATAGTGGGGAAACTATGCCCTCATTTGTCAAAGTGTAACGTAATGTAAAAGATAAATAGCATAAACGTGCAACTAAAATGGACAACTGAAGTAAAAGAGAATCAACAGTCATATATATAGAGATGCAGCATGTCACTAATTCTATGAAAACATCTAGAACAGGATACACTGTAATATAATACAATACAGCTCAAAGTACAAGGTACAACAAAACAAAACAAAACAGTGTGACAGAAACTCAGCAGCATCGCAAGCCTAAGCTCTGTCCCATGATTTCCTACTCCTTTGCTACTATCATGTACCTGTATAGGACTTTCCCCTATCTACACCTGTAGAAATATAGTCTATTTGGGCCGAAGACATGACCCAAATAGGGTGTGAGAAATAATTATCAGTAGGAAACCACCAAAGTCTCGTGCCCAACTGTCAGTGAAAATGTGCGACAACAGTGTGTAGTAGTAAATGCAATAAACTAAGCAGTACTCAAAAGTAACTAACTCTATCAGTTATATTGCCATTTTAATATTCATTTAACCATGCCAAGCCTGTGCTTTAACTTGGCGAGTATAACATATGAAAATCACCATGGTGAATATTCATGATAACACTGTCCTCAGACATACAATCCTTACAATCAGGTGATTAGAATCAGAACCCGCAGGCAATTGCCCACAGGCATAACAGATATTTCCCTCAGGCATATGAAGTGTCACCCTTGGGCATAGAATCTACTACCCAAAAACATGAGAATATTTTCCCACATGCTAATGAAATATTTCCCTCATGCCATACTAAACACTCACTACTACAAAAACGGGAAAGGGAAGCGCCACCTTATATCAGCGCTAAGCGAAAAACCGCTGATAAAGAAACCCTGTATTAGTGATAAAATTTTAGCGCTGATATATGGTAACCTTTATCAGTACTAAAAAAATGCTGATAAAGAGACCCTTTATCAGCGCTAGAAAAGTGCTGATAAAGAAGGCCCGTATCAGTGCTAAAATGTTAGCGCTCATACAGGAAGGATTTATCAGCACTTTTTTAGAGCTAATAAAGAGGACCTTTATCAGCACTAAAAAAGTGCTGATAAAGGCTACCTTTATTAGTGCTAAAAATTTAGTGCTGATAAAGGTAGTCTTTATCAGTGCTTTTTTAGCCCTGATAAAACCGTAGTCCCATATTTTATAAAATCGGTCACACCGTGTCCTTGTTTTATCGCTACCTAAAGCTCTTGTGGTACTAAAACCCTACGAATCCCCTCTTCTACCCCCCGATATTCACATTGTCAGACCTCCGCCACCCCCAATCTTCGCGTTGTCGGACCTCTGCCACCCTTGATCTTCGCATTGTCGGACCTCCGCCACCCTCGATCTTCGCAATGTCGGACCAGGTGTACAAAGTTTTTTTGGTCCCATATTACACATACTCTTCTAGAAACTATGGTAATTTAATCCCAAGGATTTTATATATCTCATCGATGTGTATGGGTCATGAAATTGTAATACTAATGGTGTTATAGTTACACTTGTGTGGGTAAAGAACATATAGAAGTAAATCATGTCCTTGATGGTATGGATTGAAGAGTAGAGGTAGATGGATTGAGGATGACCATTGAACATGTTCGAAACACTAGTTCCAAAACCATTCTTCCAAATATGTCCCTTCTAATATGTGTGCCTAGGTAGTAGGAGATCTTATTTTTTCCATGTTCCATCACTATGTTTGAAACTGGGGAACCACCATCTATTATCGAGGGTCCATCAGGGATTTCACTTAGGTGAGATGTGAGCCTATTTAGGCCATACACCATTACCATAGGGATCCCATTTAGATGAAATAGGATGATGAGGATCCAAATTTAGGGAAACTCAAATATTTAAGGAGGTGATGAGTATATTTTCAGGGTTGATTTGAACAATATATAGTTATCCCATCATGTGTTTGAATTCACTGAATAGGGGCACCATTCAAAAGGTGTTGGACATGATCCCATAGGGGAACAACCCTAAAAATGATCAATGGAGTGGTTGGTCTTGAGATATTACTTTAAAGAATCCATGTATATCTCCTATTATTGGGAATAAATTCATATGTAGTTATAAAAATAAGTGTGGTTGGAGACCAACACCAAGAGGGGGTTCTCTCTCGAGTGGGGGATAAAGGCATTACATATTTTTACATCATGCAACGAGGACATGAACCATGTATGTTAACATCATGTGGAAAGAAATTTGTACTTGAATTTTAATGTCTTATGATTATGATGAAGTTTTTGTAGTCTAAGGTTGAATAGATATGACAAATATTTCACAAAATTTCAGATCAAGAAACTAGGATGTCAAGATTCATAGTTTAAATTCATATAGCTTGTACTAAATTTCATATCATATTTATCATGTGAGGCATATTATGTACATGACACTAGATATGGCTACATTTTAACATCATGTTTTGATGATTTCAAACATGAAACCAGTCTACTGATCTTCCCATTCTATCTTCCTCGTATCAGGACCTGTGGGAATCACAACCTATGAATAGTCTATATGAATTTTATTAGAATTTACACCCCCTAAGAGTGTGATTGGAATTGGTAGATATATATATTTTATATTTTTAACCCAATAGTGGGAACAATACAATTGGGGCTTGCACCAAATGAGGAGACCAATAGGGTTTTTTTGTAATCATCACATAATTTTCTCATGATGAATAATATTATTAATGCATAGGGTGTTTCTTATTTTTCACAGAAGGCATCATATGCTTGTAACATAGGGAGTAGATTTGTTACTCGGGCTAAAGAAAAAGGTTCAACACATCATTAAATATCCTATTGTGGTTTGGAATAAATACACACATAGTTCTAACAAAAATCATCATATATTTATCATATGAGGCATCTCGTGTTTATCACACAGGGTAAGTCTATAGTTTCAAATCATGCATTGCAGACGTTACCATATAATTTAACAACATATAACTAGGATGTTGGATTTTTAGTTCAAATCCATATATCTCAGACTAAAGGGATGGTTTATTCATGTGAAATATCTCTTGAGAAACCTAATATTTGTGGAAATATTGATATGCTCATCATCAATGGCGATCAATGAGTTTACACTATCAGGGTGAAGTTTATGAAAAATTTAAGGTCCTTCCCACTTGGATTCCAGTTTCACTAGATTCCTCCTAGGTATCATCGGTTCCCTTAGATCCAACACCATGTCACCATAAAGTAAGGAATGAAGGATAATCTTTTTCTTTAAGGACAACACCACCCGAATCTGATGCATTTCTAGGTCATCCAATGCTTGAACCCTATTTTCTTTTGAGGGGTTCCCCCCTTATTTCCTTAATTATATATAAGTAACTTTTTCTGGAGTAAACTTGTATGGCATGATGCCCAGACCACCAAGATTTCTAGCCTTACCACCCCTACCTCCATCTCTGTCCTTCTCCCTCGCTGAGGTTACTGACTGCTTCTCTGAAGTGGCCAGGCCCCTTCCTAGCAATGTTTGTTCTATCTCCCTTGGCTCTGAGCCTGTCATCCAGCTCCAAATACTTATGGATCCAGAGAGAAATCCCTCACCAGCCCCCAAGTTTCATTACCCATCCTTCCCCTTGCCCTTTGAATCCTCATCTCCCACTTATATGAATCTTGCCAACCAGAATGGATTATGAACATGTTCAAAATCAAGGGACCTCAATGAGAGATCATCCTCCCACTTCAATAAGGCTACTAGCTCTATATCCAATGCCAGATCCCTATCCTACCCATCATTATTATCTCATATCCAATGCTCATGGTCTTAGTGCCCATGTTAAATCAAACTTTTTCACCATAGAAATCAAAAGTAATAATGTCATTGTTGTTGTTGTCAAATAACACAAAAAAACCATATAATAAACATAGAATTATCTTGGAAGATTAAGTTCCATGTATTTCTACACTCTGACCCCTCCAACAGACACAAATGGGTATTTTGGCACAATAAATATGTTATTGAGACTGTTCAAGATTGCAATCAATTAATCACTTCCAAGGTTTCCAACGGTGACACCTCCTTCCTTATGACTTGTTTTTGGAAGTTATGACCCTCTTCAAAGGGAATATCTATGGAGTAAAAAAAATACCTTCGATCTCATCCACCATCCATTGTTTGTTGGGGGTGACTTTAATGTCATTTCCAACCCAAAGGAAAGGAAAGGTATAAGCCCATTCCAAAGGAAGGACATCATGGAGTTTGTTTAGTTCATGACTGGGAAGGACCTCATTGATCTCAGCTTCTCAGGTGACAGTTTCACCTGGTGCAACAACTACAGGGGCCATCACCTCTTGTGGAGTCTATTGGATAGGTGTCTAGCCAACATGAAAGCCACTAACCTATTCTCAAATACCATGTTTTTTTATCTTGCTTGAGGTATTTTGAACCACTCCCCTCTCTTGGTTCCCATTTCTTATTGGCATGATCATCAGGAATGGTTTCACTTCTACCAGCAGTGGGTTAACATCCTAAGGTACCAGGACATGGTTTGTGAAATATGTAATGAACCCTTGTAGGAGTATCGGGCCACCTTCAACCTCAGTGACCTGACCTCGAACCCTGATAGGTGCATGTTCGCCCCTTCCTCCTCAGGAACCTTCACCACCTGGGACTACTGTCGCATATGGGTTCCTTTAGAGTATTCTGGTAGATGGAATGATACCTTGGGTTTATTAGATTATTAACACCAGTTTGAGATTTATGTGTGACTTTATACTTATTATATTTTATTATTATTTCTTACACACCACCACTTGAGTTGAGTAACCTGATTGAAATTCATATGGGTACTTTGGTTCTGATGTGGATATGGTTTTTTATGTGTTTGTGACATGTGTATGTGTGGATATATGGGTATTTAGGCATGATGATATTGAATGTAGGGAAGAGACCTAGGAGTGGTAGATGTATCATTCTTAATTATTATTATGTTTGGACTGGGGTGATTTGAGTAAACTATAATGAATCTAAAGTAATTATATTTAATGAATTCTATATTGTAGAGATTATGAGAATCCTTTATTTACTTATAGAGTTGGCTACTGGTTTTCATCCATATGTATTTAAGGTTGGTAGTTTACCATAGAAGGGTTGACCCAATAGAGGAGGATGGTCCATAGAGGATGATGTCGTGTGAGTTTTACCATCTATGACACAAGTGATTATCCCCGCGAACCCCTTTGTGTTTGGAAATTGTGTTGATTTTGATGGGGGTTCTATCCTGGTTCTGTTGATTTCCAAATATTTATTGGAAATGGTTAGGCTCTATTAATCTCTATTTTTATAAGGAAGTGGTTCTCTTCTAATGTATTTGGAAGTCTTGTTTTGTGTACTTGAACCATAAATACTAATATTTGAGATTAAAATAGGATGACTATGAATAAAGATTGGATGGATGTTAATCATTTGACAATAGAGTACGAGAACGGATTGAAAGAGTTCATCAAGTTTGCAAAGGACCACACAAAGGATCCTTCTAAAATCCTTTGTCTGTGTTTATGTTGTTTTTATTCTATACTACTTACTCTAGAGGATTTGGAAGAACATTTTATATGTCACGTAATAGATCAAAGTTATAAATGTTGGAATAAACACGGAGAAAAAGAGAATGTAGCTACTGGCTGGGATAAAACTGTGTTTTATGGATCATCAAATATGAATACAAATATGGATAATGAATAATACCGTATGAAGGACGTGATTATAGATTTAAATGATGATGAAGATCATATTGAGTAAATAAAAAAGAAAATTGAATATGAACTCCGTGATTGCCCAAATTTGTTTGAGAAGTTAAAGAGTTGTGTAAAGATGCCATTGTATGCTATTTGGACTAAGTATACAACATTGTCAGCTGTATTGAATTTGTATAAATTGAAAGCAGGAAACTGATGGAGTGATTTCAGTTTTACGGAACTACTTTCTCTCTTGAATGACATGCTCCCGGAAGATAATGATCTCTCAAGCCGGACATATGAAGCTAAACGAATGCTACGCTCAATGGGTATGATTTTTGAAAGAATACATGCCTACCTGAAAGATTGTATATTGTTTCTCAAGGAGAACAAATCTCTTACAGAATTACCAAAGTGTGGTTCTTCTTGATACAAGAAAGATGAATCCAATCATATGAAATTTTTATAGTACTTTCCAATCATTCCAAGGTTTATGCATCTATATGGAAGTGAAGAAACTTCAAGACAATTTTCGTGGCATGCAGATAAAAGAAATAAAAATGGGAAATTACGTCATCTTGCCGAATCTTCTCAATGGAATAAAATTGATCATGAGTGTCCTGTATTTGGAAAAGAGTCGAGAAACCTTCATCTTGCGGTATCTACATATGGAGTGAATCCTTTTGGTTTTCAAACCAGCACTCATAGTACTTGGCATGTTATGTTAGTAAATTATAACTTTCCACCCTGGTTATGCATGAAGTGGAAATTCATCATGTTATCTATGCTTATATTAGGACCAAAACAACCAGGTAATGATATTGATGTTTATCTAGCTCCTTTGATCGAGGATTTGAAGTTATTATGGGATTCAGGTGTTATGTTGTATGATGCTTATAAAAGTTAATACTTCACGCTGAGAGCGATGTTTTATGGGAAAATAAATGATTTTCCTACTTATGGGAATTTGTCAGGATATAGAATTAAAGGAACTCAAGGGTGTCCCATGTGCGAAGAAGATATAGAATCAATTAGGTTGAAACATTCATCAAAATCTGTGTTTCTAGGACATTCTACCTCATAAGCATAAGTACCAATCTTGGATGACATCATTCAATGGAAGTTCAGAACAATGCGCAACACTGTATCCACTAATAGGTGATCAGCTATTTGAGAAAGTAAAATATGTGAACACTGTTTTTGGTAAACCATTTTCAAAAAAACTTACGAAAATCAGTTGGAAAAAGAGATCAGTTTTTTTTTTGAATTACCATATTGGAATTTTTTGTATGTCAGACATTTTCTTGATGTGATGCATGTGGAAAAAAATGTATGTGACAGTGTTATTGGAACGTTGCTAAATGCCCCTCAAAAAACAAAGGATGTAATTAAGGCAAGGTTGGACATGGTTGAAATGGGAATATGAGAAGAGTTGGCTCTCGTGAAGGGTGAAAATCGAATGTTTCTTTCTCCAGCTGCTTATACTCTTTCTAGGGAGGAGAGATATCAGTTTTGCAACTTCTTCAATGATGTAAAGTTTCCAGAGGGGTGTTCATCAAATATCAAGAACATTGTTTCAATGAATGATTTGAACTTAGAAGTTTTGAAAGCACATGACTACCATGTTTTGATGCAAGATCTAATTCTTATAGCTTTACGTTGCATTTTTCCCAAGAATGTTCATCATACGTTAACCAAACTTTGTTTCTTTTTCAAAGCTATATGTAGCAAAGTTTTAGACCCGGCGAAATTGCCAGCTATGGAAAAATAAATTGTCATCATATTATGTGAATTAGAAATGTTCTTCCCACCAATATTCTTTGATATGATGGTTAATTTTATGATTCACTTGGTGAGAGAGATTCGACTTTGTGGTCCTGTGCACTATAGATGGATGTATCCTGTTGAACGGTATATGAATATTTTGAAAGGGTATCTCAAAAATTGAAGTCAGCCAGAGGGTTGTATAGTGGAGCGATATATTTTTAAGGAATCCATTGAATTTTGTACCAAATACCTATCTGATGTGGAAAGCATTGGTCTCCCAAAATCTCATCACACTGGATGCATTGAGGGTGAGGGAATTTCTAGAAGAGATGTTGTGACAATCAGTATTACAGATCAGAAGTAGGCCCACCTTTGTGTTTTGCATAACAGTTGGGAGGTTTCTCCATATATTGAAACTCACAAAGAAATTCTAAAGAAGTTTAATCCATCAAGGGATGAAAAATGTTTATCAAATACACATAATCACCAGTTTATTAGATGGTTTTAGGACCATATTTTTAAGCAGTTGGATGAAAATACGAATTCAATTTCAGAACGACTTCGATGGATAGCCGCTGGACCAAGTGTGTATGTATTATCTTATAGTTGTTATGTAATTAATGGTTATACATTCTATATATATGAACATGATAAAGATAGTACCATGCAAAATAGTGGAGTTACACTAGTGGCTGAAGCGATGAATGTTTCTGGTAGTAAGGATAGAAATCAAATTTATGCAAATATTCCATACTTTGTCATTATCAAACTAATATGGGAGTTGGATTATATGACATTCCAATTGATAATTTTTCAATGAAAATGGGTTGATAACAATAGTGGTGTTAAAATAGATTAATGAGGATTTATGAAAGTTGATTTTAGTAAAGAAGGGTACAAAGACGAACAGTTTATAATGGAATCACAAGCGGTACAAGTTTTTTATGTTCCATATCCCGCAAACCGAAAGTGTTCGATTGTTCTGTTATCATCCAAAACTACTGAAGGTTCCTATGAAAATTCAGTTGAGGACGATTCTTTCAGTGGTACTTTGCAATAATTTCGGAGCGGTCCCAATGTAGATGATGTTTTGTATGTTAGAGCAAACCACAATTAAAGGATTTGGATAATCGATAGAGATTTAAAATCCCTTCAGCCTTTGAAAAAAAGAAAGTGAGTTCAATAAATAGGTTATATTTTGTTTTTAATATAGATCTTTTTATCTCAAGTTATTATCTTATCATTACTAAATTTATGTAATCTAAATTAACTGTTCAATCAATTTTGAAGATAATGACTTCTGCACATTCTGGTGCTCCTAACCTTGAGGCTGAATAAGTCTCTCAAGCTGCTGCTACTGCGGTTTTTCCTGCTCCTACTGCTCCTACTGCTACTCCAGCTGCGGCTGCTGTTGCTCCTACTGCTGCTCCTGCTGCGGCTCCTGCTGCTCCTGCTGCAGCTACTACTGCTCCTACTGCTGCGGCGCCTACTTCTCCTAGTGTTGAGGTCCAACAACCATCAACACATTCCATTGCTACCATTTCATATGAACATATAGATGATGCTGATATCGATGAAATGGTCAGGAATGAAGGGCTGACATCGCAGAAAACACAGGTGCGTCGTAGTTTGACGGTGTTAGACAAAGTTCTTAAGGTGAAAAGAAAAGACATCAAATTTGATGTCGGATGGAATGCACGAGGCCAACATGTGAATCCCAAAAAGGCTATGTTTAAGAGTTACATTGGAGTTATCACTCAGCAATGTGTGCCGATTGACATAGATTCATGGCACCATGTTGCGTCCGGGATGAAGTCTATGATCTGGGAAGAAATTACGGTAACATTATGAATTTATTTCTTTAATTTACTAGAAAATAAAATAATGAAACAATGTATTACTCTTCTCAATCTCTTTCAGAGTACATTTATAGTAGATGATTCACACAAGGATTATGTACTAAGGCTTACAGGAAGGATTCATCAAGGTTTTCGCACTATTTTAACAAGATGTCACCTGAAAGATTCCAAAGGTAAAATAAACCCACACCCACCCATTTTCTACGCTCACCTGATATCCAAAGAAGCATGGGATGCATTTATTGGCCGTCGTGGGGATGAGAAGTTTCAGGTACATTGTGGGTGATAATACGTTGTTTGAGGATATGTTTATTCATTACTTTGATTGTCAATATTTCATTTATGAAACAGAAACTTTATAATGAAAATAAGGAATGTGCATCAAAAGCAACATACCCCTATCGTAAAGTAAGGATGGGGTATGCTTCACTAGAAAAGAAAATGGTACGTATTTTAAATTTACAGTAATATTGTTAGGTGCCAATAAACAACATCATAATTATCTTTCTATGTTTATATGTAGATTGATGAGTATAAAATCAAATACACTTTCATCCCACATCATGTTATTTGGAAGGAGGCACGTGTGAATAAGGAAGGGAAGCTAGTAGATGAGGACACACAAAAATTGTGGGAAATTTGTGTAAGTATGACACAACGATAAAAAGATTTGTTTTAAATTGCTATTACATAAAAATAATTAGTTATTTTCCTATATCTGACAGTCACAGGAATTAGCTACTCCTGTAACGGATGCAAACCTATTATCGACGGCTTTAAAGAATCCCGAAAAATACGATCGTGTCAAAGGTGCAGGGTTTGGGGTGACACCCCGAGTATATTTTGAGAAGAAGAAAAAACGGATCATAGAGATGAAGCATTGAAAAAAATGAGCGAAAAACTAGCATCCCTTGAAGAATAATTGCAATGGCAGGGAGAGTTTCTAGCAACTTTTATGGGTGGTAAGAAAAGAGAAGACACAACTCAGGAACAACCAGCGTGTAAAGATCCCGCCCCACCCCCCCCCCCCCACCACCAGCAGCTTTGAGGCGAGCCATTCACCTCAAAGAGCTGTCTTATCCGTGGTAATCAATATTCTAATAATTGTTCCCATGAAATGTGAATTAGAAAAACAATGATACTTTTCCTGTACTAATCTTCTACAGGGTGATAATGATTGTGATTTATATCTGTCAACACCCACCTATCACCTTGTAGCGAGGGCTACAGTGTTCAATATCCCATATGACATGCTGCATAATAGAACAAATGCATTTGGATTGTATTGATCCTTTGGAAGAATGATCCACGGGTCCTTTGTGATGTGTAAGAGTCATCCCCACCTCAATCTGAGGCACGGTGTGGCCGGTACCACTCAAAGGGTCTATCATTTGTTTAAAATGGATAGATTTTTAAGTGAAAATAACAACTGGCCTATAGAAATATGACCAGAAGCATTTGGATTGTATTTATCCTTTAGGAGAACAATCCATGGGTGTGTTGGGGACATTTATGAGTCAACCCCGCCTCAATCTAAGACACGGTGTGTCTAGTACCACTCAAAGGGTATCTCTTTTGTTTAAAATGGACACAATTTTACATGAAAACAACAATTGACCTACGGAAATATGACCAAACGCATTTGGATTGTATTTATCCTTTAGGATAACGATCCATGGGTCCTTTTTGATGTGTACAATTCATCCCCATTTCAATCTAAGGCAATGTGTGGCCGGTACCACTCAAAAGGTCTCTCTTTCTTTTAAAATTGACAGATTTTTAAGTGAAAACAACAACTGACCTACGGAAATCTGACCAAAAGAATTCATATTGTATTAATCCTTTAGTATAATGATCCAAAGGTACTTTTTGACATGTACGAGTCATCCCCACCTCAATCCGAGACACGGTGTGGCTGGTACCACTCAAAGGGTCTCTCTTTTGTTTAAAATATACAGATTTTTAAGTGAAAACAACAACTGGCCTACGGAAATCTGACCAAACTCATTATTATTGTATTGATCCTTTAGTAGAATGATTCGTGGGTCCTTTTTTATGTGTAAGAGTCATCCCCTCCTCAATTTGAGGCATGGTGTCGTCGGTACCACTCAAAGGGTCTCTCTTTTGTTTAAAATGGACAGATTTTTAAGTGAAAGAAACAAATGACCTACGGAAATCCAACCAAACTAATTTGGATTGTATTTATCATTTAGAAGAATGATCCATGGGTCCTTTTTGACATGTACGAGTCATCCCTGCCTCAATCTGAGGCACGGTGTGGCCAGTACCACTCATAGGGTGTCTCTTTTGTTTAAAATGGACAGATTTTTAAGTGAAAACAACAACTGGCCTACGGAAATCCAACCAAACACATTCAGATTGTATTGATCCTTTAGGATAATGATCCAAAGTTGCGTTGGGGACATGTAAGATTCAACCCCGCCTCAATATGAGGCACGGTGTGGCAGGTACCACTCGAAGGGTCTCTCTTTTGTTTAAAATGGACACAATTTAAGTGAAAACAACAACTGACCTATGTAGATCCAACCAAACGCTTTCTGATTGTATTGATACTTTATTATAATGATCCACGGGTCCTTTTTAACGTGTACGAGTAATACTCACCTTAATCTGAGGCACAATGTGGCTGGTACCACTCAAAGGGTCTCTCTTTTGTTTAAAATGGACAGAATTTTAAGTGAAAACAACAACTGACCTACAGAAATCTGACCAAATGAATTTCAATTGTATTAATCCTTTAGGATAATGATACAAGGGTCATTTTTTACATGTATGAGTCATCCCCACCTCAATCTGAGGCATGGTGTGGCTGAAAACACTCAAAGGGTCTCTCTTTTGTTTAAAATTGACACAATTTTAAGTGAAAACAACTACTGACCTACGCAAATCTGACCAAACGCATTCAGATTGTGTTGATACTTTAAGATAACGATCCACATGTATGTTGGGGAAGTTTACAAGTCATCCATGCCTCAATATGAGCCACATTGTAGCCATCACCACTCAAAGGGTCTCTCTTTTGTTTAACATGGACATATTTTTAAGTGAAAACAACAACTGACGTACGGAAATCTGACCAAACGCATTTGGATTGTATTTATCCTTTATTATAATGATTCATGGATCCTTTTTTATGTGTAAGAGTCATCCCCTCCTCAATCCAACTCACGGTGTGTCCGGTACCACTCAAAGGGTCTCTCTTTTGTTTAAAATTGACAGATTTTTAAGTGAAAACAAAAACTGACCTACGGAAATATTACCAAACACATTTGGATTGTATTTATACTTTAGGATAATGATCCATGGGTGCATTGGAGACCTGTACAAGTCAACCCTTCCTCAATCTGAGGCACGGTGTGGCCGGTACCACTCATTGTGTCTCTCTTTTGTTTAAAATTGACACAATTTTAAGTGAAAACAACAACTGACCTACGGAAATCTTACCAAGCGCATTTGGATTGTATTTATCCTTTAGGAGAAAGATAAATGGGTCCTTTTTGACGTGTAAGAGTCATATAAACCTCAATCTGAGGCACAGGGTGACTGGTACCACTCAAAGGGTCTCTCTTTTGTTTAAAATGGACAGATTTTTAAGTGTAAACAACAACTGACCTACAGAAATCTGACCAAATGCATTCGGATTGTATTTATCCTTTAGGATAACAATCCACAGGTCATTTTTAATTTGTAAGAGTCATCCCTGCCTCAATCCTAGGTGCGGTGTGGCCGGTACCACTCAAAGGGTATCTCTTTTGTTTAAAATGGACAGATTTTTAAGTGAAAACAACAACTAACCTACGGAAATCTGACCAAATGCATTTTAATTGTATTTATCTTTTATTATAATGATCCAAGGGTCATTTTTAAAGAGTATGAGTCATCCCCTCCTCAATATGAGGCACGGTGTGGCCGATACCACTCAAAGGGTCTCTCTTGATTAAAATGGACAGATTTTTAAGTGTAAACAACAACTGACCTACGGAAATCTAACCAAACGCATTAGGATTGTATTTATACTTTAGTATAACAATACACAGGTGAGTTTGGTATGTTTATGAGTCAATCCCGCCCCAATCTGAGGCACAGTGTGGTAGGTACGACTCAAAGGGTCTCACTTTTGTTTAAAATGGACACAATTTTAAGTGAAAACAACAACTGACCTATGGAAATCCAACCAAATGCATTCTGATTGTATTGATACTTTATTATAATGATACACAGATCACTTGTGATTTGTATGAGTCATCCCCGCCTCAATCTGAGGCACGGTGTGGCCGGTACCACTCAAAGGGTCGCTCTTTTGTTTAAAATGGACATATTTTTAAGTGAAAACAACAACTAACCTATGGAAATCCGACAAAACACATTTGGATTATATTTATCCTTTAGGATAACAATAAACGGGTCCTTTTTGATGTGTAAAATTTATCCCCACCTCAATATGAGGCACGGTGTGGCTGGTACCATTCAAAGGGTCTCTCTTTTGTTTAAAATGGACACAATTTTAAGTGAAAACAACAACTGACCTACGAAAATCTAACCAAATGCATTCTTATTGTGTTGTTCCTTTATGATAATGATACAAATGTGCATTGAGGACATTTAAGATTCATCCCCGCATCAATCCAAGGTACGGTGTGGCTGGCACCACTCAAAGGGTATCTCTTTTGTTTAAAATGGGCAGATTTTTAAGTGAAAACAACAACTGACATAGGTAAATCTGAACAAATGAATTTGGATTGTATTGATACTTTATTATAATGATCCACGGGTCCTTTGTGACGTTTAAGAGTCATCCCCGCCTCAATATGAGGCACGGTGTGGCCGGTACCAATCAAAGGGTCTCTCTTTTGTTTAAAATGGACAGATTTTTAAGTGAAAACAACAACTGCCCTATGGAAATCTGACCAAATGAATTTATATTGTATTTATACTTTATAATAATGATCCAAGTGTGCATTTTGGATGTGTAAGAGTCATCCCCACATCAATCTGAGGCACGGTGTGGCCGGTACCACTCAAAGTGTCTCTCTTTTGTTTAAAATGGACACAATTTTAAGTGAAAACAACAACTAACCTATAGAAATCTAACCAAATGCATTCAGATTATATTGATCCTTTAGGAGAATGATCCAAGGGTCCTTTTTGATGTTTATGAGTCATCCCCGCCTCAATCTGAGGCACGGTGTGGCCGGGTACCACTCAAAGGGTCTCTCTTTTGTTTAAAATGGATAGATTTTTAAGTGAAAACAACAACTGACCTACGAAAATCCAACCAAATTCATTAAGATTGTATTAATCCTTTAGGAGAATGATCCAAGGGTCCTTTTTGACATGTATGAGTCATCCCTGCCTCAATATGAGGCACTTTGTGGCTGGTACCACTCAAAGGGTCTCTCTTTTGTTTAAAATGGACAGATTTTTAAGTGAAAACAACAACTAACCTACGAAAATATAACCAAACGCATTCTTATTGTATTTATCCTTTAGTAGAACTATCTATGGGTCCTTTTTGACATTTACCATTCATCCCTGCCTCAATCTGAGGCACGGTGTGGCCGGTATCACTGAAAGGGTCTCTCTTTTGTTTAAAATGGACACAATTTTAAGTGAAAACAACAACTTACCTACAAAAATCCAACCAAACACATTTGGATTGTATTGATACTTTTGTATAACTATCCAAGGGTCCTTTTTGACATTTAAAAGTCATTTCTGCCTCAATCCAAGGCATATTGTGGCCGGTATCACTCAAAGGGTCTCTCTTTTGTTTAAAATGGACACAATTTTAAGTGAAAACAACAACTGGCCTACGAAAATCTAACAAAACGCATTTGGATTGTATTGATACTTTAGGATAATGATCCAAATGTCCTTTTTGATGTTTAAGAGTCATCCCTACCTAAATACAAGGCACAGTGTGGCTGGTATCACTCAAAGGGTTTCTTTTTTGTTTAAAATGGACACAATTTTAAGTGAAAACAACGACTGACCTACGGAAATCCAACCAAACGCATTCGGTTTGTATTGATACATTAGGAGAACTATCTAGGGGTACTTTTTGATGTTTAAGATCCATCCCTTACTCAATTAGAGTCACGGTGTGGCCGGTATCACTCAAAGGGTCTCTCTTTTGTTTAAAATGGACACAATTTTAAGTGAAAACAACAACTGACCTACGGAAATCTGACCAAATGCATTCATATTGTATTGATCCTTTAGTAGAATTATACAAAGGTCCTTTTTGACATGTAAGAGTCATCCGTATCTCAATTAGAGGCACGGTGTGTCCGTTATCACTCAAAGGGTCTCTCTTTTGTTTAAAATGGACACAATTTTAAGTGAAAACACCAACTGACCTATGGAAATCCCATCAAACACATTCGGATTGTATTGATCCTTTAGGAGAACAATAAACGGGTACTTTATGACGTGTAATATTCATCCCCGCCTCAATGCGAGGAACAGTGTGTTCAGGGCCACTCAAAGGGTCTCTATTTTGTTTAAAATGGAAAGATTTTTAAGTGAAAACAACAACTGATCTATGGAAATCGGACCAAACGCATTCGGATTGTATTTATAATTTAGGAGAACAATTTAGGGTCCTTTTTTACATGTAAGAGTCATCCCCGCCTCAATCTGAGGCATGGTGTGGCTGGTACCACTCAAAGGGTCTCTCTTTTGTTTAAAATGGACAGATTTTTAAGTGAAAACAACAACTAACCTACGGAAATCTGACAAAACATATTTGGATTGTATTGATACTTTAGGAGAAATATCCACGGGTCCTTTTTGATGTGTACGAGTCAACCCTACCTCAATCAGAGGCACGGTGTGGCCGGTATCACTCAAAGGGTCTCTCTTTTGTTTAAAATGGACACAATTTTAAGTGAAAACAACAACTGACCTACGGAAATCAAACCAATCGCATTTGGATTGAATTGATCCATTAGTAGAACGATCAAAGGGTCATTTGAGATGTGTACGAGTCATCCCCACCTCAATCCAAGGCACGGTGTGGCCAGTATCACTCAAAGGGTCTCCCTTTTGTTTAAAATGGACCCAATTTTAAGTGAAAACAATAACTGACCTACGGAAATCCGACCAAATGCATTCAGATTGTCTTGATCCTTTATGAGAATGATACATGGGTCCTTTGTGACATGTAATAGTCAACCCCACCAACCCCCTGGACCACCCCCCCTAAACACCAACCCACCCCCTGGACACCCCCCACCCCTCTGGACACCCCCACCCCTGGAAAGCCCCCTGAACCCCCTGGACACCCCCACCCCCCTGGACATGCCCATGGATAGCCCCCCCCCCCCCACCTAGGACTCCCCCCCCCCCCCGTACACCCTCTCTGTACAACCACCACCCCCTGGATGGAACCCCCACCCCTCCTTAACACCACCCTACCACCTGGATACCCCCATCCCCCCTGGACACCCCCCACCCATGGACGGCCACCCCCACCCTCCCAGACACCATCCCACCCCCCTTGAATAGCCCCACCAACCCCCTAGACCCCCCCCCCCCCATACACCCCCCACCCCCTAGAAAAACCCCCCGACACCCTGGACACAAACCCCCCAACATGGACACCCCATAGATAGCCCCCCCCCCACCTGGACACCCCCACCTGGACACCTCCCTCCTTGGACACCACCCCACCCCCCTTGGACAGCCCCACCAACCCCCTGGACCACCCCCCACGCCCCCTAGACACCCCCCACCCCCTTGGACACCCCTATCCCCCCAGACACCCCAATCCCACCCTGCTGGACACCACCCCACCCCCCCTTAGATAGCCCCACCAACCCCCCGGACCTCCCCCACCCCCCGGACACCCCCCAACCCCCTGGAAAGCCCCCCCCCCCCCCCCAACACCTTTGACACCATCCCACCCCCTGGACACCCCCCCCCCCCTCACCTAGACACCCCCCCTAGACACCACCACCCTCCTTGGACAGCCCCCCAACCTCCTAGACCCCCCCCCCCACCCCACCCCCCTGGACACCCCTTTCCCCCCGAACACCCCCATCCCCCCGAACACCCCCTACCCCCCTTGGACAGACACCTCAAAACCCTGAACAGCCCCCCAACGCCTTGAATTCTGAATAGAATTCTTTATGTATTTAATTAACTTATTAATTATGTGTTGATGGTGTATGGGTATACTTGGTGTAATTAGATTGTAATTTATGTGTTAATTTTGTATGGTTATACTTATTGAGATGCTGAATTTTTTGCAGGTGTTGTTTGGGTGTGTTGCTGCAAAAAACATTTTTGCAACAGACAGGGCATTTATCAGTGATTTTTTAGAACTGATAAAAGAAGCCTTTATCAGCGCTAAAAATTTTCTGATAAATTTTCATTTTATCAGTATTTTTTAGCACTGATAAAGTATCCCTTTATTAGCACTGATAAAGCACTTATAAAGGGGACCCCCCTTTATCAGTGCTGATAAATCCCGTTTTGAGCATTGATAAAGCCTGTTTTTGTAGTAGTGACTTCCCACAAGCTAATAAACACTGCCCTCAGGCTAAAGGAATCGGGACAAGCCCAAATCATAAACAAGAAATTTATATAAACTTTCTCTCAAGAAAATGCAATGCACAACATAATCATGGCATAACCTCGGGTATCCTTGCCAAACGGCTAAATAGAGGAATACACCCCTGGGGTGGTCCTGGATCCAAGCAGTGATCCCAAACAGTAGTTTAAACTTATAATTATATTATCTATACAATTCTAGATATATTTTCAGAAAAGGCCACATGAATACGACACCCCAACATGGGTTTGTAGCACAACGGTACACAAATTCAACTCAACAGTTTGGAATAAACACCAAACCACCTACCTCGATCGTCTCTGATCGGTATACGTGAACGACGCCTCCCGAATCATCCAAGAACGACATAGATCTAGGATAAACATTCACACATTCAACCTTAAATAACTTTCCCTCAGGAAATAATTGGTATGAAACACACAAGGAGAGGGAAGAACTCACTCGCGTGGTTCAATTGAGACCGTCAGAGAAGGATTCGGATTCCTGGTGTGCGGTCGGGAGATCTCCGAAGCTTCGGCCTCCTCTCCTGGCTCCAAAATGAACTCAAAGCCTCCTCTGCCAAATGAGGAGGATACTACCCATTTTAAGCAAAATAAAACAAATTACACAGTGTGTACTCTCAAGTACATAGCGTGTACTTTTCATTATTTTAATTGTTCCTCTAGCGGCTTCTTTTCACCGCAGCACTATTCATCTATCGACATGAATACACGGCGTGTATTTCTGAATACACGGCATGTATTTTCTCTCTACTGGAAGCTGCCTCCACCACCTTACTATTCACCTGCCGACTGATTACACGGTATGTAAATACCTAGTACACGGCGTGTAGTTGGTTTTTACACCCTTCATCACCGACATGCTGACACGCCATGTGTACCCATCCTACATGGCCAAAATACATGGCGTGTACCCAAAAAATTTTGGATTTTTCCCTATTTTCCTTATTTTCTCAAAAACACTTAAGGAAAAAAGGAAAATAAGAATCAGTACCTTAAGAGTAAGAACCGGGTTCTTACAGAGAGAATCACCATAAAGGGAAGGCACTTTAAATCGATCCCAAACAACTATCTATTTAAACTGACGGGGTGAGGAATTATTTTAGGAGGTGGATCTAGCTTGTGAAATATGAAAAAGAATCCCTAGTTTTATCAATTGGAAATCTTGAAAACATAGAACTATCTGTGGCCACATCACAACATCCAATGCATCTTTAGAAACCCACTGAACATTACTCCAAACCTAAGCCACCAACATGATCCCATATCAAGATGCAACAAGAGTATGAATTCTAGATCATAAGGGAGAATATTGAATATACAACCCTACTAAGACATAGGATAAACCATCTACATAACCATTGGTTCAAAACAAACACCACAATTTTTCATCTAAAAACACTTTTGAAAAAAAAACCAACTTGGTGGATTTTTACATTCACTAATGGTGTTTCATCAAGTCTCACTCACATGAACATTTATGTGCCACCCCAGGCACTCAATAACCATGCCATATAGGCCATCCATTCAGATATCAATAAAACCATGCATGTGGGAACCCATGAAAACACCAAAGGCTAAAACAAAACAACATCATTCCAAAAATCATGTACCGTCAAAAGGAACACCAACCACCAAGTCAAAAACGCTTTTCATATTCCACAAAACAAATCACACTTCATCAAGAACCATTTGATTAAAAAAATCCATTTCATTTAATAGAACTTACAAAAACAACCATTCTATTCCAAATAGCCCTTTCCCATTTTTAAAAAAAAATCAGAAAGGTCTCTTTTCATAATCTGACAACCACAAAATCCAAAACCCCTTTCCATAAAAACACCATCCACCCAAAACCAAATTTCCAAAACCTATTCATCAGATTCAAACACTTTTCAATAGCCCAAAACAACCCATTTAAAACAAAGTTTTATAATTACTTTAAAATTATTCACACTTTCAAAACATTTTATTTCAACAAACCACAAGTTTAGATTAGGGAAAATCCAATCCTGTTAAATCATTTCCACTTCCTCCCCAAAATTTGTTTAAAAAAACACAACCTTAACAAAACCATTCTTATATTTAATTTTTTAAAACCCCTTTTCTACTTTTCCAAATCCTATCCTTCCTTTAAAACCCATTTCCATAATTCTCACATAAGGATTTTCAAAACAAAAATTCAGAATTCATGAAAGGTCCAAGAAACCCACAAAAGGGAACTAGTGTCGGTGGGTGACATGACCATATGGTTGGAGGCCATATTTCAAACACAACACCAACACGGAGAGACTTATTAGGACCATTCCCCAGATCCACATGGCTTTCCAGGCCCTACGAGCTCACAAATTCCATTATTCAGACTCCCCTTGTCATATCCCAACACCAAACAATCAGCAAGAACAAAGGACACTAACAAAACTAGACTTCCCATGGAAACCTGAGGATCAGAATGAGCAAGAGTTCACAACACTCTTCCTGCACTTACCCCTCAAGTCTCAAAAATCCTACTCTATCTACCTTTACATCCCCAAATAACAAGGGCGCTCTAAAAATAATGGTCTGCTAAGATCTAACCTCCTTTGATACCATTTTGTCATGAACTAGCCTGAGTCAACCCTGAACCGGTCACCCAGGACAGCCCGCGAAAAGTCCCGAGAGGCGTTTCCGATCCTCCTGGGATGGAGAAAAGCACCAAGTGAATCAATATAGTACACAAGGGAACTATTTCTCCCATATATAAACAATAAAACAAATAGCAAAAAGAAATGGACAGCCCAAAATACATTTATATAAAAATTGAACTGAACATTATTTGTACAAGAAAGTGAAAGTACAACTAAACCAAAAACTCAACTGACCAAACCAGTTAACTAACTAACTCCATGTGACCCTAATTTTCATTCTCCAACAAAATTATCACACGTCTCCCAAGGTGATAAAACTCGAGTTGAAACCTGCACAAGGGCTAAAAACAGAAGAAGACTATAGGCGTGAGTATTAAAACTCAGTAGGTCAGCCCGATATTCTATTCCCAATGAACTTAATTTAAAATAAAAGAAACATCAATTTATAGTTTTAAATAAAAGATATAAAAGTATGTTTTTCAAATGAGGTTCCATGCTATAATAATTATCAGACAAAAACTTTCATGTTTTATAAACAAGAATGCTAGTAACAATTTTCAAAGAGGTGCAACTTCAAAATGAAAATAGTTTTCAAGAGGGATGCTTTAAGGAATTTACAATTTTAAATAAATCACACACACTACTGAATTTACCAACCAAACACACTGTATGCCGATAGTGAGTTCAAAATAGCCAATGAGCACAAGTCATGGAAACACCCCTAGGCACTAGTTAGTTGTGAGCCTCAGGTACCTCGTATCTCGGTGAAAGTAACCATAATAAATATCCATTATCATCCACACGAGACACTAGTAGGGAGAATACCCATAACCTAGTGGTCCCCCAACATCATCATCATCATAGTTTAGTTAGTGTTGTCATCTTCAAACTTGCTACGTGAAACATGGTCCAAACCCCACAGAATAACTAGTATACTAGTACACGTCCACCCACCTAGATACTTGGGATTCCCTTTAGTGCTAAATCAAGTTACGAATATTATAAAATACACATTTCATATCCAAATTCCATTCAAAAACCATAAAAACACAAACAGCCCATAAAATTTCTTCACATTTCTTTCATAAATCAACAAACCACTACAAATTTTCGTAAAACAATTTCAAGGAGTGTATTAAGGCTTTGCACATAAAACTCATTCAAAAACACTATTTGAATTATATACACACAACAAGACCACACCCAATCATATTTGGAAGCCCTAAAAACATTTGATAAAATCATTTCATGGATGATAAAACAATCCCAATTGACACAACATTATATATACAAGTAAAACACTCATTCTTCATTTTTAGGAAAGGCCAAAAAGGCCTTTAAACATTTTCCCAAAACTAACATTTGAAAAAGTTATGAATTTAAAAAAAAAATTAAAGAGGTGTATACACACCATATACAGCATCAAACCACATTCATAAATCCCATAAAACACTTAGGTTACATATTCAAAACACAACCATTTTCGTAAGAATGTGAAACATGCCATTTTCCGACAACTCGGGCCAAAACATGTTGTAAACCAAAACCCATTTATTTGTAAAACCAAATAAAAATTGGAAATCCATAAAAGGATCCAAAAATAATTTTTTACATGCTTCCAATGTATTTATAAATCCAAAAAAAATCATTTTAAATTGCACTAGACACATAAAATCCAACCGGGCAATTTACCGAACACGTGGCATGCACTCTTTAACAAAACAACTTATGTTAAGCACATAAAAAGGGATAAAATAACATTTTCATTACATAAAGTTATTTAAGCTACTGAAACATATTCAAAATACCATAAACCAAGTGCATAAGCTCATAGAATAATTTATCAAACAAGAGGAGTGCACATTTATACCGAAACAGCTATATTTTTAACAAAATAAGTCATAAAACATAATTTGCACAAAAAACTATAAAACCAAGGTTTCACAGTAGAACATATCATATAAATAAAGTTATAACAGTATTATAATGATAAAACTTAAATGATAAAGGCTTGTGCAAGGGACATCCTACCTCAAATCCTTGGCGAAATGGAAACGCACACATGAAATCACCATCTGTGGGTTTACAAAACCTAAATCTATGACAACCAAACCCAAATGAATAAAAACCCCATAAAAAATCCTGTAATAACATAACCCTAAGTTGAACAGGACTAGGTGATATTATAAAACCAAGAAATAATGAAAGGAGAAAGAAGATGGAGGATAAAGGAGAAGGAATCTCACCTTTTCAACTTGAAAACTCTTCGTATTCCACTATATCTGCACCCTTATATAAAATGGAATGGCTTGAAACTTCTTGGAGATACTCCTAATTTCTATAAGAACCAGGGAAAGAATATTGGTGGCCAAAATAGTGCGAATTAATTTATTTATGAATGATACAATTTACCTTGTCAATTCTGGATGATTTGAGAGACATTGAGAATGTTTTCCTACTCCATGACTATTCTGAGCTCCAAATAAGGAAAATCGATATTGGGGACATATTAGGGATATTTTCTTCGGGTGGGAGGTAGAATCACAGAAAAATATAAAATATTTAATTAGATATGAAATAAACAAATTATTTTTTTAAAACTGGAAATGGGCCCATGGGCTGGCCCAATGCCTAAATGAGTAACCCCAATTCACCATGATTATGAATTCTTAAGGGGTCAAAAATGATATGGTAGTTTTAATATATCAGTTGAGGCCATGTGGGAAGTAGAATGGGTGAAAAATGTTGAACAAAAAAGGATTTATAAAAGAAAAAAAAAATTGGTTTTTAAAACTGGAAATGGGCTCACGGTTGGCCTAAATCATGAAGTAACCACCCTTTCTCCAAAAACTACTAAACAAGCAATGGGGAACCCAAATTAGGGTGATTATACATAGATGAAACTTAAAAAATCAAAATTAATCTCACACAAGACCCAATAAAAGTATCGGGATTTCAAATGAACTGGATCAAAACAAATACATGAAAAACTGGGTGTGACAAGGGTGTATAGAGAAATTTGAACTATGGGAATCATCCAATAATTCCCTTTTTAGATCAGGTATAACGGGAAAACAAATCCTCTTCCCAAATTTTAAGATTCCATCTCATATATGAAGTCTACCAATTTCTAATCATTCACATCTTTAATTTTATTTTTGAAAATTCTCATCATCAGACAGAGAACTTTTAATCCTTTCCAATAAAGATAGTTTGGAAACCATTTGAAAAAGTAGTGATGTTTCACATTCCTTGATAATTATCAAATCCATATTTACTAGATCCATGTAAATAGAATCCTTTTAAATCCTCATTTTGTTTATAACTCCATGATCCTTCCTGATCAATGCATCTGCTGCCTTATCTTCCTTCCCTAGGTGATAGTCTATTGAACAGTCATAATACTTGAGTAGCTCAATCCATCATCTTTACCTCATGTTGAACTATTTATAAAGAAGATATATTTCAAAATATTTTTATTTGTATATATATCACATATTTCACCATAGATATAGTGTATCCATATCTTCAGAAAAAATATTATAGCTACTAACTCAAGATCATGAGTTGAATATTTATGTTCATGAATTTTTAACTTACTTGATGCATAGGTAATAACTCTATCATTATACATAAAGGACACAACCAACTCCTTTCTTTGACGAATCACTATAAATAAAAAATCCACTATTTCATGATGATAAATTCAAGATCAGAGCATTCACTAATATCCTCTTCAATTATTCAAAGAATTCTTCACAATCCTTTCTCTAAATAAAATTAACCCCTTTACAAGTAAGCTTGGTTAATGGATTAGCTAATTAGGAAAAATTATAAATGAAACACCGATAGTAACCTGTTAAATCAATGAAACTACATACCTTGGTTATGTTCCTTGGTTTTGGCCATTATTGAACTACCTTTATCTTCATAGGATCAACTGAGATTCCATCCTTAGAGACAGTATGTCCAAGAAAAAAAAACTATTTGAATCCAAAATTCACACTTGTTAAACTTCCCATATAACTCTTTTCTTCTAAGAGTCTCTAGAACAATCTTCAAGTGGTTCTAATGGTCCTAATAGATTTTGGAATATATCAAGATATATTCAATAAATACCAAACAAGTAATCAAGATATTGCTTGAACACTCTGTTCATTAAATCCATAAAATAGTGGGTGTATTAGTTAGTCCAGATGAATTTATTGTAAACTCATAATGTTCATACCTAGTTTGAAATACTATCTTTGGAATATCTTCCTTCTTCACATGCAATTGATGATATCTAGATCAAAGGTAAATCTTTGAAAAATATTGAGCTCCATGAAGTTAATCAAATAAGTCATCAATGTGAGGCAGTGGATACTTATTCTTTATCGTAATAGAATTGATCTTCCTGTAGTCAATGCATAGCCTCATAGATCCATCTTTCTTCTTAATAAAAAGAATAGGATCTCCCAAAGGTGAAACACTAGGGTGTATAAATCCATTATCACTCAATTCCTCTAGTTATTTATTTAACTCTATTAACTCCACCATGGCCATTCTATAGGGAGTCTTCAATACAGGTCTTGCATCATGGATTAAATCAATAGAAAACTCAAATTCCTTATCTAGAGGATGTCTAGGTAAATCCTCTGAAAATAAATCAATGTATTCTTGTACAATAGGTATGTCCTCAATTTGAAGATTTATTTCCTCATCCATATATGATTTTTTCTCTTCCTATCCAAGAATTTTATTTAGAAGAGCTACTAGAGGTGGATCCAAGTATGACTCATATGATGAATTATCCCCTCCAAAGATAATAAATTTTGTATCTTCATCATGAATCATAATTTCATTCTCTTTGTAATAAATTTTTTCATTATATTTTGAAATTCAGTCCATACCAAGGATTATATCAAAATCAACCATATGTATAATGATAAAATCAGCAATTAGAAAATATTTATGTGTCATAATAGGAATTTATTGACACATCATTGTTGCAATAAGGTTTTAACTAGGATTATTTACTAACAACTCCCTTATTAAGGTGAATTAGAAATATCTAATTTTTTTAAAAAAAAACTAGGAAGATATAAAGGAATTTGATGATCCAGAATCAAATAAAGCTTTAGCTAAATTTGAGTAGATGATTAAAGTACCTTCCACCGCATCATTAGGAACTTTATCCTTATCTTTTTTGACTGCATAATCATGGCCTTTTACCTTATCCTTTTTAGGGAAATTTTCCTTCACTTCTAGGATAGTAATTTGTATATTATCCCAACTCCTTATAGCTGAAGCATTGCACATTTTCAGCTTCTTTCTTACCTCTGAAATCACGGGCATGGTGGCCTTTTTCTTCACTTTTTAATAAACTCTTATTCCCAATAGGAATGTTCCATGATGTGTCTTTCCAAGTTTATTTCAAGTTGGAAATTATATCCTTATCTTCTTCCCTTTTTATTTATTTCCTTTTTCAGAGTACTCATTACCCCTCTTGTTATATTTATTCCCTTTGAATCCATATGTCTTAGAAAATTATTTCTCCATCTTGATGGCACATCATACTACATCCCCGTATAATGAGAATTTCTAGGATACCAGTTCCCATTTTAGAATTTGTTTAAGACCATAAAATAAATGTCTAATCTTTCTCCTTGGATTACATATGTAGTGTGTGGATTTATATTATAACCTTGTAAATTTGGATTCATACTTGGAAAAATTTTCATCCTCTTTCTATCTTAGGCTCAAGAATTACCTCTCCATATCTGATCAATGTTTGTGAGGGAAATATTTTTCTAATAAAATTTCCATAAAGTACATTCATTCCATATTTGAAATTTATTCCTCCTCCTTTGTGTTTTTAATTAATGACCACCATTGATCTTTATTTCTTAATAGATGATAAACTATCATGATAACCTTCTCCCTTTCATTACATCCCAAAGAGAGAAATATCTTCTCTAAGAAACTTATCCACTACTCTTCTAAAAATGGGTTTGTATTCCCATTTAATGATGGAGGTGGTTTTTTCATAAAGTGGTCTAACATTTTTACACCACATTTTGGATTGGGATTCTCCATGCGAGTAAGGTTATTAATCATAACCTGATTCAGTTGTCCAAATATTGATATAAGTTGTTCAACTCCAATTTCATCTCCAACTCCAACATCATTATCTTACATAGGAGGGAAATCCCTACATGGAATACGCACGTTGATATGGTTTCCATTTTTTCCACTAGGTGTCATTTCTAAAAAATTTCATACAATAGATTAGATCATAACATTATGAAACATATTGTGTAGTATCAAAACTAGTGAATCACATAATTCTAAATTGAAAATTTTGGTATAAATAATATCTAAATCATATGATTTTTTTCTTTGGGAATACTTCAAAATTTAGTCATAGGGTTTTGTTCTCTATCCTATTTTTTCCTAAATCTAGTTTCCAAAGTTTCTACTAAACTTACTCTGATACCAACTGTAAAGACCCCAACCCCATTAGCTCGAAGATGGTTCCTTATTTTATTACATTGGCACTAAGAACAAGCGATCACTTTTCAAAGGACAAAATAGTTTAGGAGATTTGGAAAACCATATACATAAATAAGTTTTACATTACAAATTGAAAGGAAAAAAACATATAAACTCCATTGTAAACACCCATAAAGTCCTATATTATCCATGCAAGTCATTCATAAAATACATCTTCACATCCTGGGTGAAAATAAAACATAAGAAAGGGGTGATCTCAGATGCTCAATAAGGGTAAGAAATAAAGTGTAAAATATAAACATAAATAGTAAGGAAAGTTGAATATATAATAACACATGTCATTAAAACATAAAATTGAACATAATATGGTAGGAATAAAAGCTGCTCAAAATAATTTCATATAAATAATCACATGAGAATAAAACTTAACCATATATATTCTACTAGTCGAATAATCACATGGATTGTAAATTACTAATATCATAATGAGGTACATAATAAACATATTGTCAAGTATTTTTCTAAGACATCATATATAAATGGGTAAAAACCCAGTCTAGTTTGTCTCATGAAACCTACCGATGCATTGAGAGGTTATAGTGGACCTCACCCATCACTTACTAAGTCCAATGAATTCCTCATATGAAAGGGTTGAAACATAATCAAATTATACATTCATATTGAAACTAGCATATTAAATGTTAATAACTTTACCCAAACAATAAACACATTCATAAACCATCTAGAGTAGTATGGTGAATGGTATCATTATAGTACATCCCCAATAAAAATAATCATAAACCTTTTAATAAAATATGTTATATGGTAACATAAGAGATTAATTTCAATAAATAATAAGATTAAATATAGGTTTTTTAAATATATGAAAATACTCTAATAAAATTATTGAGGAACTTTTGAGAGAAATTCCCTTTTACTTTTAGAAAGAATAGTTCTTTTGGAAAATTACTTTGTATTTGTCATAAAATTATATTATAAACATGTATATTCCAGAAAATAAAAGATAATTATAATGAAATTATGTTTGAGGAATAAATGATGTCCAACTGAAGTGAAAACATGTAAAAAGAGTTTTTAAGAAACTTTAGAAATGGGTCACTTCAGTGCAGTTTAAGGGAAAGTGTAAAAGAGTCTTTAAAGTAGACAAAGGATTAATTGTTTATATAAAACTAAAAAATATCTAAGATATTTTTTCATGATAAAAAGAGTGATTATATAAAAATATTACTATATTAAAACAGATTATGAAGTGTATTTTAAAATGGGTAATAAATTGGAAATTACCCTTTAATCAAGCTTGCTTATTGGGAAGAATTGAAAAGGGAACCTTGTAAAACATGTATTTCCCTATCAAAGAAAGATGAACTGATATGGATAAAAGATTTTGGGACATATTCATATAATTTAGAATAATTATATAAAAATAATGAATAATTAAATTGGGGTAAATAGAGAGAAAGCATAAACTGAATGAAAAATGGAGGTATGGGGAGAATCTCTTACCTTATGTCTGAAAGTGTTATGCAATTATAATTAATGCCATGGATAATGAAATTATATTAATTAATAAATTAATTCATAACCTCTTTAAAATTTATTTTATTTTTTATAATTTTATTATATTCTTATGGCCTTTTTGATGAGTTATAAGATTCAATTTTTTCATTCGGGAGTGTTCGTTTCCTTGGTTTTCATGATTGGTTCACTTGTATACATGTATGAAAGATCATGTAAAATGGGAATAATTATCTAGAATTGAAGTTATATGTCATTAATGAACTTACATGATATTTAATGGTCTTATATTTCATTTATTTTCTATATATGAGGATGATTTATTAGATAAAAATGTTAATGATGACCGTTTAGATTATTCTGGCGTTTTTTTATCACCATAAACTAATTTGTCTTGTTAATTAATATTTTGTATATATACTAGTTATAGAATACTAAATAAGTATTAATATAAATATTATAATTTTTTTAACCATAAAAATGGTTTCATGTCCAAACTTGGAGGCGGTAATGGAAATTTAAAATGCATCGTCCCTGATGGCAGTAAATTGACACATCACGGACAATGTTTTCATTTTTAGAATAAAAGGGAGAGGAGAAGAGGTTTGATGATAGATCTTCCATTAACATAAAAACATTCCAATATATATAATATACTTTAATTATCATTCCACTGGGATAATGGGGTGAGTAAAGGATAATAAAATAAATAAATTAAAAGAAAGTTAAAAGAATGAAAGGGGATTTTACCTCATGAATTCTTCTCCTTGAGAACTTCCTTAAAGGAACTTTGAAATGGTCTTTTTGGTGAAACCAGAAAGACCCGAATGTGAGGGAGATATTTGGGAGAGGTATTGGGCATAAATTTTACAATATTCAAGGCTTTGAAGGTGTGAGGAGAAGAGGTGGTGTGGGGTGGTATTTATAGTGGAGGAGAGGGGTGTTTTTTTATTATTTTATTCATTAATTTATTATTTTGGATCAAGATATTGAATATTATTGATTATTGTGACTAAATATAGTAACTAGTACATGTGATTTATAACTAAAAGTGCCTAAAACATCTATACTTCATCCATGACTCAATAATTCATGTATTTATCTAATACCATAAATTATTGTATTTTACCATTCACCAAAAATTCAATTATTTTAGAAAAATACCAAAAATTTACCCTAAACATTTTTTAATGTGTAAAATTTAAAAATGGACTCCATTTTATGAAAATAATTTTATAAATATTAAGAAATTAATTTTTAAATAAAATCATCATTTACTCAAAAAATATCAATTTTAATATTATAATTGTTTTTATGACACTTTGAAAAATTAATTAAGGTCTCATAAAATTATCTTATAATCATAAGACAAAAAATATTAATTTATGAATCTATTTTATGAAAATAAATTTTCTTTTAAATCATTATATTAATTATAAAATTGTAAATAAACATTTATGTTTCACAAAAATACCAACACTTAATTTATAGTTTTTAAAATATATATTTACTTATTCCATGATGTAAATATACCATATTTTCATTTATAAGATTCCCAAATTTTATTTATACTTTCATAGTTTAATTTACTATTCTATTAGTCAAATTACTATTCCTAATAGTCACATCACTATTCCAATGCTCATATTTAATAGTATATTATGGTTTTAAACTCAATGTTTCATGAAGCATAAACTATCAAAGATATTAAATTTTAAAAGAGACATACCATAAAATCTTGGAGTGTTACATGGTGACCCTTATGAATTATGATTAATGGGCATGGAGACCCTTATGTGTTACAATGGATGGTCTTGGAAACCCTTATGAATTATGATATATGGGAATGAGGAACCTTGATGATATGACATATGGGCATGACAACCCTTACTATTATATATGGGCATAATGACCCAATTGTTATGATTCGGACCTGGAAACCCTATTATTATGATTCAGGTATGGTGACCCTATTGTTATGATTTGGGAATGGTGACCCTATTATTATGATTCGAGCATGGAGACCCTATTATTTTGATTTGGGCATGGTGAACCTATTGTTATGATTAGGTCATGGTGACCCTACTGTTATGATTCAAGCATGGAGACCCTACTATTATGATACTGGGCATGGCATCCCTTGTTCTTGTGATACTAAGCATGGAATCCCTTGACACTTTTGAGACTTATGCTACTACTCATAGACAATAGAGTTACTCCTCAGTTCTAGTCTAGTTGGAGTATCCACATATATGGTTGTAGAAATCATTGTGTATATATACCATATATATGTATACACATGGTTACTTACTCAAATATTATCCAACATGGACCAAAGTAGGTAGTGACACCATGGTGACCTTCAGGAACCAGATATGACCTCTTTATAGTTTATATTATTTCTTACCATTATATCTTCACATTGATCATATTATATGCACTGACTGGGTATTTATAGACATTGTTGGTGGTGGCCTACTAAGTTTATATCACACCCTATCTAGACCACCGGTGGAACCAGGGTAGATTATGTGGATAAAAGTAGGGATAGGAAAAATTTCCTAGTTATTGATTCTTGAATGTTTATAGCATGGGAGCGAGGAAGCACGGGACTGATATATGGATTATTATGTTGTTATAGATAGACTTTTTTCTATTTTTGTTCTTTTGATACATGTATTGTATTGAATTCATGTCTGTTCTCTTCTGATATATGCATGAAATTACATCATTTTGTATTTGATGTTGGATATTTTTTATGTTGGTTATTTATTACATTTGGATTCTTTACCTTCCAATGTGAGTTATTTATTATTTTTCCACTATTTATCTCTTTATTACACTGATGTGATACTCTGATCATGAGGGTATAGTCTCCCCACTGTATCACCTTGGACCATCGTTACTAGTCGGCAGCCTCTGGCATGTGGGGAGTCACACTTGAGGCCATGTGACCCACCGGATCGGGGCACCATTTAATGGAACCCAAGTTAGAATTTCACACTGTGAGTATATGAGGATAGCCCAAATCAAACAAAATTCTTACACAGGATGATTTCATAGGCCTTTGGAGTTCAATTAGTGAGACCATGTTTTCCTAAGAGTCTCCCCACAACTATAATTTTGGATATTTGGTTGGGAGATTAAGTTATCCCTGAGGTTCATCAGGTAGTTCAAGATCTTATGGAGGGTTGGTGAGGTTGCTTACCACTTGTATTTTCCCCCACGGTGGGACCTAGTGCATGAAGTCTTCTATGTGTCCTAGTTGAGGACATATGTTCACAACTCTACACATGTTATTAACTAGGGTGAGCTAGATGTTGAGGATGGAGCCACCTTCATGGAGTACCCAGTGGAGATTGATGATTAACAGGAGAGGATCCTGCATGGATGGACCATCCCTTTGGTGTGTGTTCTTTAGTAGAATGGGAGCATGTAAGAGATCTCATGGGAGCATGAGATCTAGATTCGGTCTTAGTACCCCTACCTTTTAATGTAGCCTGTGATTTTTAGGGTGAAAAGTCGTAAAGGGGGAGATTTTAATGACTCTATTTGTATGGATTTATTCCTTTGAATATTTCTATATATATATATATATATCTAGATTTTTTATTAGATTTAGAGTGGTTTTTGGGTGTCTTGGGACCCTAGAATTAATATATTAAAAATATTAATATATTTTAAATAATGTTCACATATCGTTTTAGAATAAATGGTTTTCTTATTGTTTGGGAGGATATTGTTTCTTTTGAAATGTGGGGTTTACTCTAGGCATGACCTGAAGTTGGTTGGTGCAAGATGTTCAATTGAGGAAATCATTAGATGGTACGTTAAATGAATTAATTAATTTAATTAATTACTTAATTTAATAACCCTAAACCTAAAAATACGCTATAAATAAATTTTTATGATGTTTTTCTAGGGTTATCCTCATAACCATGAGATAATTAGAGGATGGATCATTCCTCATTCTTCACTAGTGGATTGGGGTCAAAGAACGATGACGAATGGGTCAAGGTGGACCATGAGACAGTTGAAGAATGTAGAAGATCTTCTTACCCATCGCTAGAATATTCCTTATTCACTGATGATCAATCCATAATTGATTTAGTTCCCATTATGTTTTGGTTTTCACCCTTTTATTAATGGATAATCATAGATTTAATTATCTGTTTTCATTTTTTCGATGATCATCATTATTTGCATGATCCAAAATATGAATTGTGTTGGTGAACCTAGTTTATATTCATTATACCTTGATTACACCCATGGTTCCATATATTCATGGTCATTTTATGGGATCACATCGTTCAATGATGGTTTTTATTTGTTCTTGTGCATCCCCCCCCCCCACACACACACACACTATACTTTATGTTCTTCATCGTTAGCCCATGGAGTTGCGGTTCAACGTTTTCAAGTTGGATTTGAGAGTGATAGAACCCCCATATTCATGAAAGATACATGAATTATGTTAATATAAGATTTTTTGGATTGATCATGATGGATTTTTTGGTTTTTGGGTGATGGGTAGGGGTTTTGGAACCCCAAACATTAGTGGACACACGATGGATTCCCATGTGAGTAATCGGATTTTTAATTTATAGCCAGCAGAGGTTAGGAATCGATAGAAAATAATGTTTCCTTTTATTTTTGGTGGTCAAATAGAAATATTTCTATCATAAATGGATAATTGAGAAACTACATGATGACCCGACTTTACTACCTATGAAAAACCCAATTATACATTGTGTTGTCTGGTAGAACACATGTTGTGTAATCCCTTGGATATGGAAGAAAGTGTTTCAGGTGAAGATAAATATCACATGCCATGTATGACCCATATATACCATGTGACTGGTGCTAGAAGCACAAAGTGTACTCTGAGAGTACATGAACATGGGCACGTCTAGAGTACATGGGCACAACCAAAGTATATGGGCACAACCAGAGTACATGATCACAATCGTGTACTTGTACATGGCTAGGGTACCCAGACATGGAAAATGTACACAGGCATGGCCAGTGTACATGAGCACAATCTAGAAGGGCATGGGTAGGTCCCAGGTAGCCAATACATTCCATATACCACTTGTACACTCTGTGTAGTCCTAAATTTCCATCCAATCATTATGTAGGTGAGGACATGTCCAGGTGTCCAAATGAGTTCACATGGAATGTGAGCATAGGTACACATCATGTGCCACCCTTAGGAACTTCCACTTTTCATATATTCTCCTCTTAGACTCAGATTTTATCTCATTAGTAGAGTATCCTTAGTTTTTTTCTACGTGGGATGTGATGGTAGCCCTCATAGTGGCTTTTGAGATATGGAGTGAGGTGTCCCAAGCATGATGCTTCTTTAGGAAATTCCTGATGATGGAAATGATCAAGCAGGATCATTAGAGATACCGAGGTCATTACTCCCCTATCGTACTAGGTAATGTGTCCCTCATACCCCTTACATAGGTATAGTTGGTACTCCCACATACTACAAAAGGGTGTGGGTCATCTATCTATGGAGTGGTACTCCCCTATATTTGAGTTTTTATGGTGATAGAATCCTCCATGGGAGTTAGTGCTCCCTCAGATATGGAGCGTAGTAGTGAGGATCAGGACCATAAACATGGATTCTTATGTGGTTTTACATTATGTTGGGAATTATAGATGGACCTTTAGAGCTATAGGTTGACTCGTTATTCTTAGTTGGGTTGTGGAGACTAATATTTCCTTTCTCTCTCATTTGGGTTTCTTTATGAGCATATATATTGGGTTTTCATTTCCCTCTTGTTATGGGTTGAGTTGAATTCTATTATATCTTTCTATTTCTCCCTTTATGATTTTCATGGAATCCTACTGGGTATATATATACTCATCCTTATATAGGATTTTCCCACATGTGTCATGTCTTATGCAGATGATAGGAAGATCGGCAGTGACTTTGATGGAGTATAGTGATACTTGGGTACATTGATCTCATTCGATGGTTGGACTCGGAGATCAACAGTCAGGCACTCTCTAGATTTCTCTTTTCCCAATTGTTGTCATATTGGAACTATATTTATGGTTGGTAATTCATTTTTTTTCTTTATAATTTGGCTTTATACTATTGTACTCTGATGTATTTTCTAGAGGTTATTGAATGCATGGTTATACTTGCAGTCCTTTATTATTCCTCTTTAATTTTTCATGGAGATGGTTTTTTTCATGCATATGGGTGAATTAGGATAAGGCCACCCATTTTATTTTATGAATTCTTGGCACTTATCACCATCCCATGGCCTATTAAAGGCTAGCTTGGGGTGTCACACTCAGATTTTTGCTAGCCATCCAATACCTGATGGGTTGGTTCATGACACAGAGAGGTAGAAAATAGAATAAATAATGTTCTTTTAATAGGGTACAATATTTAGGATTTCATAAATCCTATATATATTCAGAATTAGTAGTTGTTCAACATAAAAAATTTGCATAGATGTGGATTCCTAAAGTTCCTTTTGCTAATAATTTTGGACCCAATCAAGTTTGGGTACCAAAATCTAATGTTTCTATTTCAGGGAGAAAGGCTGAGTGTTGAAATCTAGAATATTTTGTGCATGGATAGTGATTATTCTAGGTGTATAACTGGAAATAAAAAAAATCTAGAAGATTATTAAGATGAAAGGTGGAAAAGTAACCTTCAGAGACAATGCTCAAGCAGAAATTTATAGTATTGGTGATATTAAACTTCTTTGTAAAGTTTTAATTTAAAATGTTTTATATGTTTTAGGTATTAATCACAATAACATTAGCATAATTCAATTTTGTGATAAAGTTTGTCTTGTATAATTTAGTAATGATAAATGTACTATTCAAATTTAAAAATGAAAATTAACTCTTTCTATCGATAGGCATGAGAATTTATATACTATTGACTTAGAAGACCTTAGAATCCAATATATACCTTACCTAAGTCAAATTTAGGGTCAATATTGGTCATATAGTATAAGTTTAGGACACTATAATGTAATAAATTTAGTAAAACTTTCTATAAAATATTTTTTATAGATTTTCTAGAGTTTAGGTTTAATTCTTCTAAATTTTGTGATCCTTGTCAATATGGTAAACAATATAAGTCAATATATAATTCTATCAGTGAAGCTTCAACTTCTTATGATTTATAGTTAGTGCACATGGATTTTTGTGTTCCAACACAAACTATAAGTATTGGATGAAAATATTATGTATATGACTTGGATTTATGTGTTCCAACACAAACTAGAAGTATTTGATGAAAATATTATGTATATGACTTGGTTCATGACTATACTAGATATATATGGGTCTATGTTCTATCCAAAAATTCAAAAACTCTTTTTTTTTTTAAAAAAATTATAACCCATGTTAAAAATGAGAAAAATTTATCTTTGGTTACTATTTGTAGTGATCATGGTTTAGAATTTTAAAATTCTAATTTTAAAACTTTTTATATTAAGAAATGTATTATACATAAATTTTTAGCTCCTAGAACCCCTCAACAAAATGGTTTAGTTGAACAAAGAAATAGATTTCTTCTGAAGATTACTAGAACCATGTCAAGTGAATACTCAATTGCTAAAAAAAATTGGGATACTACCTGTTATACTATAAATTGAGTTTTACTTAGACCTTTTCTTAATAAAACTCCTTATTTGTTTTGGATAAGAAGAAATATAAAACATTATTACTTTTGAGTTTTTTGGATGAAAAGTATTCATCTTGAATAATAAATATAATTTACATAATTTTACCTAAAAATATGATGAAGGAGTTTTCCTTGGATATTCTATAACAAGTAAGTCTTATCATGTTTTTAATAAATTTAAAAGTACTATTGAGGAAACAGTTCTTGTTAGATTTGATAAAACTGAACCATTTGTTTTTAAACAATCTAAAACCATATCTTTATATGACATTTTTTTTAAAAAAATCAACCCATTTTAGATAACTTTACCTAGAAGAACAACTAAAGAAAATCTTTCTAAATTTTTACCTCTAGAAGAACTTCCACATGTTGTTTAAGAATAGAATTTTACAAATACCTGAAATCATACAATCTTAAGGAATCATCTTACTGATAGTATCATTAGTGATTTTGATCAACCAATAAAAATTATAAGTTCCTTAAGAAATGGATATGAACATTTTGAATTCTTATCATAGTTCGAACATAAAACTCCTAATGAGGCTTTAGGTGATGAATATTGGATAAGGTAAATGAAATATGAACTTAATAAATTTGAAAGAATAAAATCCTAGACTTTGATATAATGTCCTAAATATATTCCTATGATTAGAGTAAAATGGTTATTCCATAATAAACATGATGAAAATGGAATAATAGTAAAAAATAAGGCAAGAATTTTTTATAAGGGATATATTCAACAATAAAGAATATACTATGTTGAAACTTTTCCTCCAATAGATAGACTTGAATCTATTCATATACTTTTATCCTTTTAAAAATTATTATATTTTACTCTTTATCAAAGGGATTTGAAGTGTAGTGTTCTTAATAAATATGTATAGGATGAAGTTTATGTAAAAAAAACACTTGGTTTTGAAAATAAATATTCTTTGAAAAATATTTATGAACATACAAAGGCACTCTGTGGACTTAACCAAGCCCCAAGAGCCTAATATGATGGACTTTCTAGATTTTTACTTCATAATAATTTTGTTAAGGGAGCTACTGATCCCATAATTTTTATTAAGAAAGTTTTTAAGGAAACCATCATTGTTCAAATTTATGTTGATGAAATTATAGTTGGATCAACTCAAAAATAACTTTATAATTCCTTTACATATTTTATAAAGTTTGACTTTGAAATGAGCATGATGGGTCAACTTATGTTTTTCCTTGGTTTTAAAATCTCTAAAAAACTAAAGGGTACTTTATTATATCAGAAAACGTACATAAAAGTTTTGAATATTACAATGATAAGAGTATTAGTACTCATATCAGAACCTCAAAATCTCTTGATCTTTATGAATATGGGAAAATAATGGATCAAAAAGTTTTTTATATGAATGATTGGTAGTTTACTATATATTACAGCTATTTTAATAGATTTAATGTTTTCCTATATTCTTATGTGTAAGATTTCAAGCTAATCCAAAAGAATGCCGTATTAAAGTTGTTAAAAAAATTATCATTACCTTAAGGGAACTATGGATATTAGTTTATTTTATTCATCTAAAAATAAATTTGAACTAAAAAATTCAGATTTTGAATTTAGTGGATGTAAAATGGATAGTAAAAGTGCATATTGGCCTTGTAAGAAACAAAACTTAGTATCACTTTCAACTACTGAAGCTGAGTATGTAGTAGCTAGAAGTTATTGTGTTCAGGTGTTGTGGATGCAACACACACTCACTGATTTTTTCATGAGTGTTAGTAAAACTCTAATTTTTTTTATAACACAAGTTTCATGGATTTAAGTAAAAACCCAGCACATCACTCATGATCCAAGAATATTTATATAAGATTCCATTTATTTTTTAGTATCACACACAAAAAGGAGATATTAGTCTATATTTTATTAGAATGAAAGATCAACTTACTGATATTTTTACAAAACCCCTCAATTTTTATAGATTTGAATATATTAAACAGAAGCTTAGAATTATTAATATAAAGTGGTCATTTATATAATTCTTGGTTTCTCTATCTCTTTATATTGAAAAACTCCTTGAAAATGGGGGGTTCATATTTTTCATATTTCTATTATCATGTTTACCTTATTATTTATACAAAAAAATAAAACATATATTTTTAGAAACTCCTTAAGTTTCATCAGATTAAGATTCATCTGAAATTTCATCAAAAAGACTCTTTCTTTTATCTATATTATGTATCCAAGGTGTTCTTATTATCAGACAAAAAAATTTAATGATGTTTATAAAAAAATTCTCCATGAGGTGAATTTTTCTATCTTTTATTATAATTATTATCTATTGTTTATTATCATTATAAAAAATATAAAATTTTATTACAAACATTATAGTTTCATTAGAATATTTTTTTTAGTGAAGTTTCTCCTTAATCTGTTAATCCTTTATCATTTATTACTCCTAGTTTCAGATGTTTTAAATCATTCTAGTTTCAAATGTTTTGGATCCAATGGCCAATAAGAAATGAAAGGTTAAAGGAGTTGTTTTTCATCAAGAAGATATTGATCGAGTTAGTAAAAAAGATGCTGAAAAAGTTTATAAAAATGATGTATCTTCAGAAAAGTGATATCATCCCACAAATATTATGTGATCACTAGGGAATATAAATTTAATAAATAAGGATGAATCTATTTACTAATTAAATGAATTATTGGATATTAAAGAAATTTCAACTCATACTTCAACTTATAATCATCATATTCCAACAAATAGGCTTCTCAATTTTATCGTGAAGAAGAATCTTTAGAAATTCAAGAGCATAAATCCAAACTCAAATCATCAGACAAATCTCAGACCAATGAAGATATTTATGTGATGGAAATTTCCAAATCTTTCTCCATTGAAAGAGAAGAACTTGAACCGTCAAGATCAGCAACACCCTCTTTTCCAAAAATTTCAAGTGATTCAAAAATTTATACTCCTATTATGCCAATAAAAACAATGGAGATGAAAATTATTTACATTAATGAAGTAATAAAAATACTATAATAAGTTATAAATTTCTTTCCTAATATTCAGGACTGGTGCTAATACATCCAAGGAAAACTTGATATTTTGGAAAATATAAGTTCTCTAAAACACCTTGTTGAAATGATCATCCAAAATAAAAAAGATTTTAAAGATTTCAAATGAAAATAAAACGTTTATTTTTGAAAGTTGAAAAGTATCATTAGATATATGAACTATATAGAAGGACCTATCATTTTTTGATCAGTAAGTTGATGAAATTAATAGGAAAACCAAAATGGTCTCAAGGCATGCGGAGAACATCAGTAATGAAGTTTGAGATTCAACAAGATCTATAAATTATATAAAAACTCCTGAAATGTAGTATGATGAGGATCTTTCTAATCAAGGTAATAAGTTCAAATTTCTAGAATAAGTTTCAAATCTCAAATCAGTGGTAGAAGAATCTGAGAAAACTAAGGATTAACTAAGAAAGATAAAGGAGATCGTCAAAAAACTCTCTAAGAAAGAATAATTTTTAACTCTTGGATTTTCGTAATAATAGTACTTAAATTTTTTGGTGGAATAATGTTGAATGGTGGATGAATATATTTTTTATTATATACATATCATCATGTTTCATCTAAAATTTTCTATAACATTTTAGGGAACACTTTCTACTTTCACTCTCCTAAAATCCTCTTCAAAAATCATAAAGGGGGAGAAAGGGAGAAAGTCATAACTCTTAGTAGTGATGTAAGTCTAGGGGGGTAATTTTTCAAAGTTTTGTTTTAAATTTTCACTTTCAAAATGTTTTGTATTGTGTTTTTCAAAAAGGGGGATATTATTGAGTCAAAAGCACACTTTATATCCTTACTTTTGAAAATCACAATCCACTCCTTAGAAGTTTATATGTTTCTAAATTTTATACTTCTCATTTTATAAATTCTTATATAGGAAAGATTACAGTTTTACTAGATAGATATTATTAGTTCTATTGGATGGATTTTTGTTAATTTTTTCAGATGGACATGTACTTTTTACATCGTACGAACATATACAAGTTCATCAAATAGAATGTTTAAAGATTATAGCAGATATAGTATAATGAATTCCATTAGTAAAAGTTATACCAAGTCTATTATACATACTTTAATGGATAGAGATATACATGTTTACTAGATGAACATTTATTAAGCCTACCAAACAAAGAAAAATAATGTTACCAGACAAAGTTTTTCATTCTACCGAACAAAACATTCATGTATTGTAGTGGTGAAAACCATAACGATCATCAAACATAGATGTTTAATTGAACATTTAGATTGAATAAGGAGTTCATTCTATGTAATTGAAACTACTCCCAATAAATATAGAATATGACCATTAGAGTTCATCTATAAATAAATTTTTATCCTCTATGGGATGAATATTTTGGAATTTAGACTATTTAAAGTTGTTGTAAAGTGTTTGTAACACCTTGTTACTTAAGAACCATTCTTTGTAAACTTTAAATAGGTTCTATTAAGTCATTTGGTTATGAGGTTATCACTATAAGTTCCTTGATATTTGTCTTTATAATTATTTTTCATTCTATCTTATTGATCAAGGGATAATAGGGTTAGATAGATGAAAGGTTATTCTGATCAGTTTGATCAAGGGTTCCTAAGGCTAGATAAATGAATCTTTTTTCAATTGTTCTAATTGATGGATTCCTAGGTGTGGAAGATAGACCTTACGATGTTTTAGGTCATGAATACCTAAAGTTATTTTTAGAGACTTCCATAACACTTTAGGTTAAAGTATAGAACTTTATTTGGAATGTTTCTATAAATTTTTTCTTATGTGATTTAATAAAACTTGTATTTATTTATTATTGATGTTGTTACAAGTTTTACATTTCCATTTTTCATATTATAAAAATTTAATATCATTTTGTATAAACTTTTTCTAACTTTGTTTTCAAATTTAATTAGTATAAATATTTATCTGAAAAACTTTCTTAATGAGGTTGGAAAAGATATTAAGTTTAGTTTTTATAAACTGTAATTCACCTCCCCACCCCCTCTTATAGTATGTTGTATACTATTTAGATCTTACATGTGATTTCATACATAATAGTTTTTTTTTTGAAAACCAAATTTTATTATATGGTAGATAACTTCTTCAATACTTAATAAATGTTTTCCAACAAAATTATAACAAGGTTAGTGTATAAGAAGTCTATCTGAAGTAGTGTTAAATGAAAAATATAAAAACAAATCCAAATTATTTTGAAACTCTATTTAGATCTAATCAGTATCATACATCCAACTTGTATCCATTCATTTACAGAAAAAAGTTTTCATTAATATAAACATAGTAGTCTATAATTAAAAAAATTAGGAAAGTCATGAATCTTTTGAATACATATTAAAAAAACAAAATAATTACACAAATAAATATATATAAAATACAATAAAATTTAAGACTTGATACAAGCTCAGTGTCGCTATTTATATAATTAATATTATTACAATCAATAAAATATCATAAAATAAATTCAAAATGACATATTTCCTCCAATGGCCCGAAGGCCTTCATTTTTTATTGATTTTTGATAATCCACCTTTCAAGGGGTAAGGTGGAACCCTCACAAGGCCTGTAGGCGTAAGTATTACATGGATCGTAGGCTTTATAGGAATTCATTTCCCGTAGGCTTCAAACATTACATGCAACCCAGACTCACTACTTGGAACTTCTCCTCCCCAGCATCTTCATCGTGAAATCAGCTCTCTACCTTCGCATGGTTGTTTGGCTAGGCTTTCCCATGCATGCACAGGCATGTTTTGATGGCAGGTTCCATACCCTCTCATTCTTGCAATCCGTTTAGCTTCTGTTATGGTGAAAGGTCCTTGCTCCTCCTCCTTCAGAAGCTTGTTCCTTATAGCTTGTCTGGTTTGCATCTGCACTTAAGGTGGCCTGAAGGCCTTGAGGTGGCCCGAAGGCCTTACTGACCCGAAGGCCTGGGTGGCCCGAAGTCCTTAAAGGACTCAGGGACCAAATCGGTGGCCCGAAGGCCCAAACGGGGGAATATTCTCGGCTGCTACACTGCCAAATAGTTCCTACTATAGTTCCTTCGACAGTACCTGAAACAGTTCTACACAGTACCTGCTACAGTACCTACTACAGTGCCTACTACAGTGCCTAGAAATTAGCCTTTGCCTGGATTTGATCCCAGGTCTCTTGGATGCACTTAAGGAGTCCCCACCAACTAGGCTGAGTCTCATGTGCACAAAATGACATATTTAAATATAAATATATATATATAAGTTAATTCAGTTGTGAATAAACTGAGAAGATGTTACAGAAATAAAAAAACTTTGGAAATGGTATTTATAGGTCATTTCATTACTATGTAAAATCTTAAATGAGAAAAAATCATAGTGAAAATTAATCAAAAAAATTGTTTTTCTTATAAAATATATAGATCTTAGTGGAACGTGCAGGTTCACTAAGAGGGAGTGAATCAATAAACCCAAAATTTTACCAAATTATACAGTATTTAATTCATTTTTCCCTCTTCACTCTCAAACCTATATCTTATTTAAGATGTATGGATCTCTTATTTTTCACACAACCCTCACCTTTCTATGTAATATAAGAAAATAAGAACAACAACACATAATGTTTTTAAAAGGTTTGAATCCTCTTAAAAAAACATATTCCTTTCCTTGTTTGAAAATGTTGAATACATAAATTTTATTATCAATTTAATTTTAAGTGATAACAAGTTTATTACAATTCATAGACAAGTTTCATCCTGGTATCATTAAAATCCTTAAGTAAATATCACACTATTGCATAGCCCTGCACCATGCTTACATGGAATCCCACCATGTGTTATGGCATCATAGCATATTCATATTGTTTTTCATAGATAAATATTTATAACTATAATATAGTTCTTCAAGGGTCCTCCACACACTTATAAACATATCTTCAACTTCTATGATTTTATCAACACAACTTCATGTGTGTTGGGATTATTCTCCACACAGTCTCAATATAATTTAAAATCATAGTGGATCTTCTATGTTCTAAGAGTCTTGATTCATAGGTTGAATAGAAGAAGATGTAGCAATACCTCTCTTTATATATATCTTATTTATCATATCACATGAACTCATGAATGCAGTGGTATTCTATTTCTTTTATTCTCAATAAATATTCATGAGGTATCAGTATTGGGTTCTCCTTCTTCAGCCGGATGGAATATATTCATAATTAATTTATCATTTAAGGGGTTTACATATTCATCATATATTCTCTTACATATATATTCATTGAATAATATTTTTAATATTATTTCATTTTATTTATAGGTATTGTTTGATCATTAATATTCCAAAAAACTCAATAGAATCTCCTTATACTTCTTCAATCATAAAATTTCTAGGTTGTTTGTATTTTAAAACACATGAAGACTCAACCATTAACCTAGTGTAGTATTTGTAAAACCATTTCCCCATAATCTCCTCAAATCATGGTATTTTTAAATTATTTGAAAAATGCATGAATGCATGCAACACCATGGCATAGTCTATGGAATAGATTCCCCTTATTGTGCTTTCAGTGTTGAGGAATTCTAAAAATAGACACCATGAATAAACTATGATGTGGTTTATTTTGTTTTAATACTTAACCATATCATTTTTTTATTCCATGGGAACCTCCATAGATTTTTTTGGCTCAATTTTTATCATAGGTGATCTTATCATCTAAAACACCCACCAAAAAGGCCACAAAAAATCCACTACCACATGGTGGATTGGTCTCCACTTCTTCATCATGGTGATGATTTCAAATTCTCTCAACTTTATCCTTACAAATAATCATCTTTATATTCATGATATTAGGGTTATTATATAAATATCATCATAGATCGTAGTCCATTTGAATAAATGTGATGTTAATTACATGAAGATCATTACATGAGGTGTTGTTTGATTCATCATTCTTAAAAATATAAAATATTCTATAAACTTAGTAAACCTTTATGAAACCTATATTTTACCCTTATATAGGTCTATTTACCCTTTAATGTACTTTATATAACTCTTTTTAATTTGATTTTTCCATTTTATTAAATTCTTGGACCGCCTTTACAAAGGTAATGCAACCTATAGATGACCTTTACACGACTTCTTGGTTTCAGTGATACCTTTACGTGGGTAAGAGGTTACCTTTACTCAAATCACTTGTACCTTTACTCAGTGATATTTAAACTCACTAATTACCTTTATGTAGATCCACTTACCTTCATGAAGGTCTTCTCATCCCATCTTACCTTTACATAGCCAGTGTTTTTACTCTTACATGGATTTAGAATTCCTAAAATGATTATAAAATATATTCAATTCATTTCAAGTCCTTCTCATCCACTTCATAATTAAAAATATATTATTCACTTGTTACTATTATATTCCATTATCAACATCTTTGTATGATTTATCCAATATATATTTACTACCTTCTAACTTCCTTATTGAAAAAATACAACTCACCAAATGGTCACAATAATCTCCCCCTTTGTATTAGTTTTCAATACCACTAAACATATTAATTAAATTTGTGTGATTTTAATTACTTTTATTCTACCCCTTATTAAAAATAAATAAAAATTTCATGTAGGGTTGAAAAAACACATCTCATATATTCCTTATACTTCTTTGAGAGAAGGGCACATTCAAAAAAACTTTTTATCCCCCTTTAAGTTTTAATTTTATAAAGATTCACTTATTGATAAAAGGATGGATCCACGTGATTTCTTAGAAATGTTCCTTTATCTTGTCACATCTAAGTAGATGTGGGTTGACCTAGTGTAGAAAACAAGTGTGATTAACTGAGGTGATCAAAGTTTTCCATAAATACATGTGAGAGATACCATTACTAAAATTTTATTTTGAGGGACTATATAGTCATAGTTTTCAAGGAAAACCATACCCTATACTCATATCAGTAAACAAATAAATAGTTTTTTAGTGTAAGATGAATTTAATCCCACTTTAACTCACCTCAAACATCAATCATCACTCCCCCTCTAAAAATTTTGGATAAAATAAATGAAAGGGTAGAAAAATGTGATTGGAATACCTTAGCTTCAATTTTAGTAGGGCTATCTAGAATTAAAGAATTAGTGTATAATAATAAAAATTTATCCTTTCTTCATATATTTTTCCCTTAAGGGATACACTTAACCAAGTCTTCATTATGGTGAATTCTTTTTTATCAGTGCACCATGATGGATAACTTTTTCTTATTGTATAGATATTACAGCACTCATCAATTCATGATTTATTTTGTTTTATTCAATTACCTATAGTTTATCACATATAAAAATAATAGGGAATATGGAGGGGGATTTCACTACTATATATTAAGAGTGGTAGGGATAATATTTTGATCTTAACCTAGATATTCATTTCCTTGAATCTGAAAATTTTTTAGAGCTTTTCATGCTTTTATTTACTTTGAAGCTCAAAATTTTTTCTTATATAGATATCATGGACTTCATCACTTCTTTAATATTTATTTCTTTTATATTAGTCTCATTAAACTTTTCTAATAAATCAGGTTTGGTCATTTTTTCTTTTTATTTGTTTTTAATCCTCTTTAGAATTTCTTCTTGAGCTGGATAAAGAGTCATGCAATTTATTATAGCTTGTCAAAATTTATTTGAACCTTCCAAACAAATCTATTCACTCTTAGGTTCATCCTTCATGGATAAACTCTCATTAAATTAAATTTTTCTTGTTCAATAACCCCTTTTACTTTATCTTTTACACTTTATCTTTCTCTATTTTTCTATCCATTTGAAGTTGTTTAGGCCAAACAATTAAGAACTCATTACTAACATAATAAGATTTATTAGAGTTATCACATGGAACCTTCACATTATTTTGGTTATCCTTTTTGGTAAAACTCCTCACTTTATCTTCATGGATGACCTAAATCACTAAACCATTCCTCTTTCCCCTCTCTTTTATTGATTCTCTATTTGAATTCTACATGCTTCTATTAATTCTAATTTCCATAGCCTATTTTCAATATTCCATAGTGTGTATTCTATTACCACAGTAGAGTCACTTATCCTTAGTTTTTACATTTTTGGAATTTTATTTCTGGTTAGACATCTTGGGAGTAGTTTGATAAACTTCTTTCTTTTTTAGTACTTTTATCTATATTATATTGTCTTAAGGAAGACTCATTTTTTATTTCTTATTTTACCTTATAACATTGTGGTATTTTTATCTCTTTATCATATAAATGATAGTTTTTGGGTGAATACCAACACACCTCATAACTATGACCATATTTTTAGAAAAGTGCATATAATTTTTCAAGAGATTCAAATATGTTCATGGTGGATGGATTCTTCTTTTTCTATGAAGTATGTTTTGAGAAGAAGGTATTCTCATCTCTTCATCTCTACTCCCCCTTGATCCAGGCCTCCTATAACTTCCATAAGTTAACATATTATTCCAATATTTATTTTTTTATGTTTGAACCTCCAACAATACCAGTAATGTCCAATAAACCACTTTCTTTTTCTTTTTAAAATAATCTATTTAGATTTACTTTTTTGTTGTTTTTTAGTGAAATGTATAGTTTATTGATATCTTATTAGAGGTTAATTTTTATTTGATATGACAGTATCCATATTTGATGTATTGGTTGATTTATTAGAATTTTCTTCACCCATTTTTTCCAGATTTCATTTTAGGACCATCACTTTCACATAATACATCATTAGTTAAAATGGAATTGTTAAGATGGGTTAAGTTTTTCCTAGATCTTGGTATAGATTCTTATCCAAATGATCTTGATCACTATTTTAAATCAATCTAAGTCCTTTTATATAAAATATTCTCATATGAAGTTTATATGGAAACTTATCTTGTATGACCTGTTTAGGAAGATTTAGTTTGTAGAGATTCCAGATTTTTCAGTTTTACCTAAATTTCAAGATTATTCATATTGAGGAAGTCCTTATCATCCTCAACCAATCTCAAATTTTCTTCCCGTTATATTTTAATACTATTAATGAATTATTCATAACTTTTTCTACTTTATTGTATGGAATGATCAAGTTCCTTAATATTCTTAGAATTTATTTCTAATTATGAATCCTTGACATTAATAAAATTTTTGTGTAGATTTTCTAAAGCATGGATAAATTCTATAAGCACAATTCCTATCACTTCTTTCTCACAATAATTACCTTTTTAATTTTCTTCAATCAATGAAATCTTTTCATTAAAAATAGTTATAGATTCTTCCTTTACTTCCAAGAGATATGTAATATAATTACACTTTTTGAATTTTCTTCCTAGTGAATCTTCCATTTCTTGAGCTTCTTATTCTAGTCATACATTTTCTTCAAGAATTCCCTTGAAAAAAAAGTAAATATGAAACCAATTAATCCAAAAAATTCTTTACATACCTTTCAAATTGAGAGTATAGGTCTTCAACAATTTTGATAGACTCATTTTCTTTATACTCTCCACCTATTTAGATAGTTTCTTAAAAAGGATCACTTAAAAAATATTTTATGGATGAACACTTACCACTATAATTAGTTTCAATTAGTGTTTTATCCTTCTTGTGTTTTGATATTTTCTCAATTTTCTTGCTTCTCTCTTCTTATTATTTCTTAATGTCTTTACAGAGACCTTCACTTCATCTTTAATAGGGATGGAGTCTATTTTCTCCATGTGAAGAACTTATTCAACTTATTCAAATTTAAACTTCATGTAAAAATTTTAAAAACAAATAGGAAAAATAGTATATCCAATTAAAGGAAAACCTACACTTTGATACCACTTTTAGATCCAAATAGATTATGTGGGGTTTCTAAGAGGGTTAAATCAATGAACCAAAAATTTTATAGAATTTTACTTTATTTCATTCAATTATCCCCTCTTCACTCTCAAACAACTATCTTGGTTAATAGATATAGACCTATTAATGTAAACTTAAACCTCACATTAGTATGTAATACAAGAAAATAATAATAGAAATGTACAATATTTTTACAAGGTCAAACTCCTATCAAAAATCTACTTCTTACCATGTTCAATTGTGTCGAGTACATAGATTTTAATATCACTTTAATTTATAGTGATCGCAAGTAAAATAAAAGTTTTACATAAGGTTTGGTCTGGAATCATCCAAGTCCATAATTTAATATCACACTATTTCATAACCTAACAACATGCTTACATGGGATCCCATCATGTGATCCAACATCGCATCGGATTCGTGATGTCTTGTGCAACTCAGTCTCTATGAATATAATAGAGTTATACAAGGGTCCTTCACACACATTTGAATAGGTATTTAATAGATAGGATCTAATCAAAACAAATTTGTTCACATTGTCCTTGTTCTCTACTTAGTCTCACTATAATTTGGAATCATAGTTGATATTCTATCTTCTAAGAGTTTTGATGCACAATATGAATAGAATTTGTCGAATCAATATCTTTGTCTCTCTATATCTCTATCTATCACTCTTATTATTATTTTTCACTATATAGGAACTCCTAAATGGAGTGGTATTCTCTTTATTTGATACTCAATAAATATTTAGGTGGTAGCAGTATCGAGTTCTCCTTCGACTAGATGGAATATCTTCATAATTGCTTTATAATCAAAGGGATTAACACATTACACATATATTATACTATATATATATTCACATAATAATATCATGAATATTATTTCATTTTATTTTTGGATAGTATTTTATATTTATTATTCCAAAAATCTTTTCAAGTTCTCATTCTTCTTCTTTAATCATCAAATCTACGTGTTTTTCCTATTTTAAATCACCTAAATACTTAGCCATTAACTTGATACAGTATTTGAATATTCATGACCTCGTCATGATCTCAAATAACACTTCTTTTAAATTATTCCACGCATGCATGATTTCATGCAACACCATGGCATAGACTTTGGTGTAGAACTCTGTGTGTTATGCTTTCAATTTTGAGGACTTCTAAAAATGGACACCATGAATAAACTATGGTGCATTCCATTCCATTTTAAACATTTGAGACACCACAAGTACCTCTATGGATTTTTTCAACTGAACATTTCTCATAAGTGGTCTTCTTGTCTGAACCATCCACCAAAATGGCCACAGAAAATCCATTATCGTGTGGTGGTTTAGTCTCCACTTCTTCAGTGTGGTTCTCATTTCAACTTCTCTCAAATTCATATTTACATAGAAGTATATTGATATTCATATTGTAAATTATTTTTATATAAATCTCATCTTGGGTAATGGTTCATTTGAATCACTATGATGTTAATTCCCTGAAGATCATTGGCATTATTTGATTCAACATTCTTTATAATCTAAAATATTTTTGGAAATATAACATAGCTTTATGAAACCTCAACTTTACCCTTACATAATACTATTAACCTTAAAATTACCTTTATGTAACTATTTTTAATTTCAATTTACCATTACATGAAAGGCCTAGACCACCTTTACACAAGTAATACAACCTCAATACGACATTTACATAGCTGCTTGATTTCAGTGCTATCATTACATAGGCAATAGGTTACCTTTACGAAACTCACTTTTACCTTTACATAGTGCCATTACAACTAACAAATTATATTTACATAAATAAACTTACCATTATGTAGGTCTACTCTAGTCCATCTTACCTTTATATAGCCAGTGATTTTACCCTTATGCAGATCCAAAATTCCTCAAATGATTCTAGAATCACTTAAATTCATTTCAGGGACTTATCAATCACTATAAAATCATCTCAACATCATCATTATAAATATATTATTCACCTATTCCTAGTATATTTCATGAAAAACATATTTGGATTATTTCTAAAACACATATTGACTTCATTATAACTTATTGAAAACAAATATAAATTTCCACATAGACACAACATAATATTATATGAATTTTTGAAGTTGTATAATATAAAAGTGTTATATGACATATTGTAAAATATTTACCCAATGTTAATGTTGTATACCATAGTTTTATACCATACTATAGAACTTCTATATGGAATACTCTATGAATAAAATAATACAAAAGTATCACTGCCTAAACCACATGATATATCCAAGTAAAAAAATTATTTATATATTCTTGAAACATCTAGTTTTATAATTATCATTTTCATATAAATACAAAAAAAATTAGGATAGAATAGACATAATTAATAATTTTTTATTGTTGGAATCTTATATACCTCAAATATAGTAAAATATAACCAAAAACTCAAAGACATTATTAATTGAATGATATTTTAAAAAAAATAAAATTAAATATGAAAATGTATTCTTTCAAAGTCATTATCACATTTACTTCCTCTATTATTGATGAACACAATCTATCATATAAAAAATATCTCTCACCTTCTCATGTAACCACCTAATTTAAAAATTTGAATCAACTCCTAAATATCTCACATGCCTCACATCGTGCAAGGAAATCACCATGAAATTAGAGGGGAAGATCTAAAATAGTTCAATCGTGGATTTCCCTATCCTTCAACCTCTAATTATATGAATATAGACCCCATTATATTTCCCTAACTAACTTAAGTATACAGAATCCAAAGGATAAAGTAATTATAAAGAATTGAATGTTGGGTTGTGTAAAAACCTGGGTAAAATTAATAGTAAATCATTTTTATTTATTATTAATATTTATCAATTATATTTTATAGATTTTTATTCATTATAAAAATATTATGTAATTTTTCAATCAAAAGGAAAAAACATTATTTCTAACCAAATTAGGTTTTCATGAATTATATGGTTTTGTTTAAAAATATTATTTATAAATTTTAGAATTTTCAATTTGAAATTTTTTTTACCATTTTTTAACTTATCATGTTAAAATTATCATAGGATTAATTTTTAAGAATGTTCTGAAAAGTTTGATTTCTCGAATGAATAGTGAAAACTGCTGATTTTTATTGAAAACAATCTTTTCATTTCAAGAATTTACAATGTTAAATTTTATTTTAAAATGGTTTCAAAGTAAAATTAGTTTATTTATATTATTAATAATCTAATTAAGTTCATTATAATAAATTTTATGATTAATTTTGTTATAAAAAAAATATTCTTAGGAAGACATTTTTTCTGGAAAACAGATTTTCATCGTGATTTGTGAGATTAATTTTAAATTAATTTCTATTAATTATATGAATTGAATTTGATAAAATAGATTCTATATTTTTAATTATAATAATTGATATTGGGTAATAAATTCAATTTAATTTTGTTCTTAATGAAAAGTAAAAATAGTAAAATTTGGTTACCATGGTTAAGGTTAAAACTTGTTTAATATGAGTTAAACTAAAGTGATGAGAGTTAAAATGACCTAAAAAGTTGTCTAAATACTATTAATGGACATATTTTTACCCTATATAATCTAATATTCCTAAATGTTCCATTTTTTGGATTTATTTTTCTTCATTAATTCCATAATATATGTTAAAGTTTTGAAAAATTCCAAGTGTGACCTTTCCCCCAATTATAAAAGGACACCCCTTTTCCTCTATTATACACACTTAAAGAGACATTTCTTCAGCTAATACCTACAAAAATACCTTACTAACATACCTATACATGTTCGATATTTCTTTTTTTGAGAATAATACCAACCTTAGAGATCTTAATGTGTAAAACAAAGGAGGTTGTATAAAAAAGAGGTATAGCTTTTAACTGAATGTTTTAGTTTTATTTGTTCCCATGCCTACTTTAAAACTATTAAAACCATTGTTATATAATAACATAATTATATACCATATAATTATATGTTATTATTTTTATTACTTAACATTAATTCATATCCTTCTTCATTAAATGGAAAACAAAACCATCGTTTGTGTGTATGGCGAACTACCACCTCGTGAATCGATGTAATTAATTTTCCATCACCACCTATAACAGTCAATTATAATGATAGATTTAAAGTATATATATGATATTAATGATATAATTATAATTTTTTAAATATAAAATTATACTTACCTTCTTTCCATCATGTTTTTTTTAAATGGAAATGTTACTCATGTGTGCGTACGGCCTACTGTCTCCATGATTGTAATGTAATTTATTTTTCAAAATAATCTTACATAGTTGGTTATAAAATTATAATTAATGTATAAAAATTATAATTAATTTATTATTATTATTCTAGAGATGATGTAATAATTACCACTTTGACCATGGTCAATATACCGAAGTTGTTTTGAAATTATGAATCAGACATCCTCAAAACACCTAACATGGACTTAACCGATTAAGTAATTAAATACATTAAATTAAATAAAATAAATGGATTAATTATAAGTTATTAAACCTATAAAAGTTTCTTAATAAATTAAATAATTGATAAAAGTTTATTATAAATGAGATAAAGAATGTGTGTGACAATTCAGACTCGAGGTAAGGGACACTTTACCTTAAAACCAAATTCTCAATGTTTTAAAGATTTATTTTATAAATATTTTTATTCCATGTAAATATTTTTAAAATTATTTTATGAATTTATGTATATATACATAAATTAATTATAAAGTACATTTTATATCTCTTTTGACTTTATTTTAAATGTTTTCACAAGGAATTTTTTTATATATTTTATATGGTACTTTTTGAAAAAAAGAAAAAAAGGAATGTTATACTTTAGCATATATAGTGTCAATGGATTTTCCCACCATCATAACTATTATTTTATATTTGGATTAATTTACAAGATTTATTGTTTTATTTAAATAAAAACCTTTCTTCTTCTTTTTGGTTATTTTCAAAAAGAATTTTAAATGGAATGGATATTTTGATATCTAAAAATATTTTTCTTATGGGTGAAAAGAATATTTTTACGAGTATGATGATGGAAATGAAATATTTCATGTGTTATGATTATTTTATGGTTATTGAGAATTTTTTATGATGATAGGTGATCTTGATATAGCTCATGATGATGGTTGATCCTGATATAGCTCAAAATGATGGGTGAGCCCAATATAGCTCTCCAATGCATTGGGTTAATGGATAAAGTTAATCGGTTATAGGTTTATCCTAAGAGATTATTAGAATTTACCAGGTAGGTTATTTCATTTAAAATATTTATTTTAAGTGTTATATTAAAATGATGTCCCAATTTACCAACATAATTTATATATTCTTGCTATGGGTTTTTATGAAAATCATATTATTTCACAAGGTAAGGTAATGATATTAAGTTTAAAGGAAAGTTAATGCTACTTATAAAGGGTAAAATGTATAACTTTGTGAAAAAAATCATGAGTTTTTCATGACTAAAAATAAACCTTTATAACTTTTATTTTTCCTTTAATATTTCTTATGAAATTTTTTATAAAAATATTTGGGTAGTGAAGTTGATTTCTTGGGTAAGAAAATGATTTTTTTCAGCTCAAAGTTTACTATGAAATGGGAAAAAATTTATAATATGTATTTTTAGACTAATGGGTTTATTTATTTCTTTAAATTAATATTATTTTGTGATCATCCCACATTTTCAAAAAAAATCATAGGTTTTAAGGATGAGTTGAGACAAGGATGGGGTTAAGATAAAAACTGTGAATATATTACATGAAAAGAAAACTTGTTATATCTTAAAAGTTTTGTATTGTTGAAAAATGGATACTAAGTTGTAGTTTCCACTTTGTGATATAATATTTTATTATATAAAGGTGATGACCTAATTTTATAAAACTCTAAACCTAAAATATCATTGGGAATGTAATAAAATTAATTATTATCTAAAGATACAATTTACGGATTATTTAAGGTTTGGTCCTTATATTTGGTATCAAATGAAAGGTTTATATAATTTTAGAGGTAATGGTAATATAATTAAATGATATTAGGATATTCTAATTTATGGTTATCATGAAATAGAATTTGGATTTTTCCTTATTTATTCATCTAAACTATGTATGTTCATAATGGTTTTCCATATAGGAAACAAGGAAGTTGAAGTAAGAAGTCACCAAGAGAATAATATCCTTCAAAAGAAATATATTGTAATGGATGGATTTGGAACTAAGTAGTTTTTTTTAAACAATTTCTCAATTTACTTAGGTTATAAATAATGGAGACATCCATGCTAGAGAGAAATTGGATCTACCATAGAAGAGCATGATGATAGTGGATCATTTTATGAGACATCACCCTCTAGAATTTAGTAGATCTTATGACCTAGAGGTATCTAAGGGATAGATTAAATCTATGTAAAATATATTTGAATTCATGGGTTGTTAGCATCAAAAGGTAAATATTTTCATTTACCACTTTGAAGGTGAATCTGATCAATGGTGTTTAATGGTTAAGAAAACAAGAGAAAGATAAGATATTAGTGCCTTGTAATGGGAAACATTTAAGAATATTTTCCTCATGAAGTATTTTTTCAAGGTTGTTAAACTTAGTATGGAAAATAAATTCTTGGAATTAAGGTAAAAGATAAGGATTTAGTAACTACATATGAATAAAACTTCACCCTATTAGAAAGGTATGCACCAAATTGTATGTGGGATCTTGATAGTAAAATTGATCAATTTTACTCAAGATTAAATCCAAGATACTGATGAGCACTGGCCTCTCATGAATTTAAAATTGATGAGAAACTTGTACATTATGTTGAGAAGGTATAAATGGAGTTTGTTAAGGAACATGATTTCTATGAAAAAAAGAGAAAAATAGGTCTAGGTAGCGAGTAATGGGAAAGAGTCCATTGATGAAATCTAAAGGTAAAAAAATCAAGTTTCTAGTTTGTGGTAGTTGTGGTAAAAAAACACCCTGGGGTGTCTTATGAAATCAAGAAATCACTTATGATATGGTAATTTTGGGTATATGGTTCATGATTATAAATAAATATATCTTGGTAGTGTTAAGACCAATTTTGATAAGCAGATAGTAAGGTGTTTTAAATGTAATGATATAGATCATTATGCGTATGCATATCCAAAGAAGAGCACAAATGATGGGAATCAGAAAGAATATAAGTATATGGGAATGGTTAAATCATTTTCAACTACTTAGGTGGGTTTTGGGATATATAATGAAGTGTTAATGGCATGTTACTTGTTTATTTAGATTATTCTAATGTCTTATTTGATTCAAGGTCTATAAATTCTTTGATTTATGATAAATTTGTTGGTAAAATAAAAATTTCACCTCAATAAATGAATTCATGAATTTTGGTAAAAAAAATAAAGGGTAGTATTACAGAAACAAGAATTTAAAAAACCTTCTTGTTATAATATGTAGAATATTCTTCCTAAAAACCTTGTTTTATTTCCCATTATAGAATTTTATGTTATTCTGGGTATGGATTGGATTATATTTTAACATTCTAAGATAAATTATAGAGCCAAATAATTTATTTTTCAAAATGAGTTTTATTTTGTATATAAGAATGAATTGATACCTTTGATTAGATATCAAGAAAATAATAAAGTATTAAAAGATAAAAATGAAATTTATCAGGATAATATTGTTTAAAATAATGGAAAATATTTAGATTAATGATGTGTTGATAGTAATAGAAATTTGGAAGTTTTTTATGATGAGTTTCCTAGTATTATACTTGATCAGGAAGTTGAATTTAATACTGACTTAGTGCCTAATTATAATCCAATTTCAAAACCCACTTATCGAATGGATCAAGTATAACTTCTAGAATTGAAAAGGCAGCTGCAATAATTACTTGATAAAGGTTTCATTCATCCTAGCACTTCACCATGGGGTGCTCCTGTTATATTTTTTTAAAGCAAAGATAGTTCCCTGAGGCTTTGTATTGATTATAGATCATTGAATAACATTAATATTAAGAATAAGTATATGTTTCTTTATATCGATGAACTATTTTACTATCTCTAGGGAGATCGGTATTTTTTAAAGGTTGTTCTCTGGTCTGAGTACCATCAGCTGAAGGTGAAAAAGGATGACGTCCCTAAGATGGTGTTTCATACTAGGTATGGATATCATGATTTTTTGGTTATTCCCTTTGGGTTGATTAATGATCCAGTTATATTCATGGTTATTAAGAATAGAGTTTTCCATGAATAATAGGACAAAAAAATTTTGTTTTTATTGATGATATTTTGGTTTATTCAAAGTTATGATTATCACAAAAACATATAAGGATTTTTCTTAAAACATTGAAATAAAATAAGTTATATAGAAAATTTTTCAAATGTGAATTTTGGTTATAGAAGATTTCATTCCTTGTAAATATCATAAATAAATATGGAATAATTATTGATCCTTCTAAAACTAAAATGGTTTATGAATAGACAGAAACTAAAAATGCTATTGAGATTCATAATTTTCTTGGATTAGCAGGCTATTACTAAGGGTTTTTTTAAAAAATCATGTTTATCTATCCCACTAACCAAGTTAACATGAAAATGATTTAGATTTATTTGGATAAATAAATGTGATGAATATTTCCATGAATTGAAAAGAATATTAGTGAATGCTCTAGTTTTATCCCTACCATCCAGAAATAGTGACTTTGTTATCTACAGCGATGCTTTATTAAAGGTATTGGGTTGTGTTTTAATACATAATCATTGGGTAATTGCTTATGCATCACATTAATTAAAATATCATGAGAAAAATTATCTTACACATGGCCTTAAATTGGTGATTATAGTGTTTGCTTTAAAAATTTGGATACATCATTTATATAGAGTAAAGTGTGAAATATATATTTATCATAAAAGTGACATATATATATTTACTCAAAATGAGTTGAATGTGAGATAGGGGAGATGGTTGGAATTTATAAAGGATTATGACTACACAATCTATTACCATACAGGTAAATAAAACAAAGTATCTGATGCTTTAATTGGGAAAGATAATTCTAAATTAACCATTGTATGTTTGGAATATAACCCATTGGTTATTTATTTGATAAATGTTGGCATAGAAATTATTCATGATGGAACTCCCTGTATTTTTTTAGGTTTTAGTACAATTATATGTGTCAAAAAATATTAAGAAATATTAAAAGTAATACCTTGAGTTGTAGGAAAAGAAATAATTTCTTAAGAAAGGTAAGTTTCCTGAAGTTAATATTAAAAAAAAAAAATTTAAGATTCAAAAAAAGGATATGTGTTTAATGTGTCCCCCTATTGAAGAAGAAACTATTGATTGAGGATCATATCTCCCTATTTTTTATTCATCCTGACAATATAAAATGCATATATACCTTCAAGAACATTTCTGGTTTAAAGTAATGAAGAAATATATTATTGATTTTACAATGAAATTTTTGAATTGTTAACAGGTTAATGTTGAATGATAATTATAGAAGGGGATGTTTTATCCTTTTCTAGTGACATAATGTAAATGGGAGGATATATCCATGGATTTCATGGTGTTATTACCAAAGATATCTCTAGGTAATAATGTTATTTGGGTCATTATTGATTGATTGAATAAATATTCTCGTTTTCTTCTCATTCGAGATAATATATCTTTGTATCAACTTTATCAACTTTATGTTAAATGTATAATTAGATTATACGGTTTCCCTCTATCTATAATATTTTATTGTGATCTCAAATACACCTCTAATTTATGTAAAATATTTCAAAATTCCTTGGGTACTGAATTAAATTTCAGTACAACCTTTCATCCTTAATCTGATGGATAGTCAGAGTGAATAATTTAAACTTTGGAGGATATTCTTCGAGCTTATTCAATGGATTTTCAAGGAATTTTGGATCAACGTCTAAATTTAGTTGAGTTTTCTTATAATAATAGTTTTCATTATAGTATACAGATGGAACCTTTTTAGGAATTATATGAAAAACGGTGTCAAACTCTAGCTTACTAGGTTGAATTCAGACAAAAAAAAGTTGATGAGACCAAAATTAGTAGAAGAAATGGTTGATAAGGTGAATATTATTTAGCAGTATATGAGAATGGTTAAGATCAGGTAGAAAAGTTACATAGATAACTGAAGGAAATATCTTTCATTCAAGGTTGGCAATCATGTTTTTCTTTAAGTATCTCCATGGAAAAGTGTTATGTGTTTGGGTAAAAAGGGAAAGTTAATTATGTGGTTCATTAGACCATATGAAATTATATATAACATTGGATTGGTTTCTTATCAAGTGTCTTTCCCCATGATTTTATCTCAATTGAATGGCATATTTCATGTTTTGTTGTTAAGAAAATATATTCTGGGTGCATCTAATTTTTTGAGCCCTAAAGTAGTTCAATTGGAATAAAACCTTTCTTATGAGAAACATCCAGTATAGATTCTTGACCATAGAAATTTCTATGAAATAAAGTGATTTACTAGGTTAATTTTTTGTGGAAAACCATATTATTGAAGAAGCAATATCATAATTGGAAAATGCTATGAGGGAAAGATATCCTCACTTATTTAAGAAGTGAACAAAATTGTGAGGACACAATTTATAAAGGGGGGGAATGTAACAACTATGGTAATGTAAATAGTAAATAATTTTCATGTCTTATTAATATTTATCAATTTTATTTTATATATTTATATTCCTTATAATAATATTAGTTAATTTTATAATCAAAATGAAAAAACTTTATTTCTAACCACATTGTATTTTCATGCATTATATGGTTTTATTTAAAAATATAATTTATAACTTTTATAATTTGAATTTTCAAAAAAATGATATCATTTTTTAATTCATCATTTCAAAATTATATTATGATGATTTTTTGATAATTTCTTGAAAAGCATTATTTTTTAAATGAATAGTGAAAATACCGATTTTTATTAAAAATTATCTATTTGTTTCAAGAATTTACAATGTTACATATTATTTTAAAATTTTTTAAAATTAAAATTAGTTCATTTATATTATTAATAATCTAATTAAGTTTATTGGAATCAATTTTATGCTTTATTTTGGTATAAAAACTTTTAATACATAAGAAGACATTTTTTATAGAAAACAGTTATTCATCGTGTTTTTCGAGATTAATTTCAAATTAAATTATGATACTTATATTGATTTATTTTGATAAAAATTATTCCATAATTATACTCAATGTGATTAATATTTTTTAATAAGTTCAACTTAATTTTTAGTCACAATGAATATCAAAAATAATAAAAGTTTGTTACCATATTTAAGGTTAAAACAGGTTTATTGGGGGTTAAACTAAAGTGATAAAGGTTAAAATGACATAAAACCTTTTATAAATCCTATTTTCTATCCATATTTGACCATATATAATCTAATATTCATAAATAATCCATTTTTATTCATTTTTCTTGAGTAATACCTTAATATATTTTAATCTTTTGAAAAAATTCAAGTGTGTCCTCTCCCTCACTTATAAAAAACACCCCTTATCCTCTCCTCTACAAATTTCAAGAGCCATTTAGTTTGGCCAAACCATTCCCAAATAAATTCCTAACATCCCTCCCCATTTTCTATAGGTCTTAGTTTAAGAATAATACCAACCTTATAGGGATTAAGGTGTAAAGCAAAGTAGGTTGTCTGAAGAAGAGGTATAGCTTTTAACTGAATAAATTGACCTTCACATCTGGATTTGTTTTAAGTCATTGATGTATGTTTAGGTTTTCCCCCTTCTTCCTTTAAAATGAGGTTTTGCTTTTAAATAAAAAATTTAAAGTTCTTTGGGCCATTGGATGGATCACATATATTTATAATTTATTATGTTTATATATTAACTTTAATCCACATCCTTTTTCATCTAATAGGAAATGAAACCATCATTTGTGTATACGGTGGACTATCACCTCGTGAACCGGTGTAATTTGTTTTCCATCACTAATTACCATGGTTGGTTATAATGATAGATTTAAACTATATATATGATATTCATAAAATTATTATTATTCTTGAAAGATAAAATGATACTTACCTTCTTTCTCTCATGTTCGTTGAAAATGGAAATGTTACTCATGTGTACGTATAGTCTATTGTATCTATGATTGTAACGTAATTCATTTTTCAAAACCATATTATATAGTTGGTTATAAAATTATAATTAATTTATAGAAATTATAATTATATAATTATTATTATTCTATATATAATTTAATAATTACCTCTTTTACCACGGTCAACATTGTTAGGTTGGGGTGCTTATAATAAATACAAAGACACAAGAGGGGGGTGAATTCTGTACATCAAAAACTTTGATGAATTATAAACACATATCTTGTTATGTGGAGAACCTTTCCTTCTCTCAAAATGATTGAGAAGTGGAAAATAAATAAAGGAAATGAATACAGTAATGTATATTGGTTCAGGGTACAAATTATTGGGCGGAGAAAAACGGGAGTGATGGCAAGAGGGGGGGTGAATTGCCTTTTAAAAAAAATGATTAACAAATTAAAATCAAAGTTGAAATGCAGCGGAAATAAAAGAGGCAATCACACAAGAAATTGTTAACGGAGTTCGGCCAAAACCCGGCCTACGTCTCCGCTCCCAACTCAACCGTTGAGAGATTCCTACCGCTTGCTTTTCAATGGTTTTAGCAAGAAACCCACTAGGCTTTGAGGTAGCACTAGGACCTATTACAGCTTGCTTTTGATGGTTGAGCAAGAACCCACTTGCTTTTAATGGTTTAGCAAGAACCCACTATCCTTCTTACAGGTGAAGGATAGCTCACCTATGTTTCAAGCTATTTAAAGGAAAGCTTGACAACCTTTTCACACCTTAATGGTGATGTGAAACCCAAAAGAAAGAGGGGATGAGAAAAGTTTGGGGTTTGTAGGCACAAACCCAATTTTAAGCTCAAAAAATATATAAAGCAAGAAAAATCGTAATTGAGGAAGACTTGGGCGCCAAAGTATGATGGAGTTGATGTAGCGTGCTCTCCCAAGCTTCTTGAGGTGCTCCTTGGATTGGAAATTGGTTGGAGCACTTGAGGATCCTTGAAGGTGGAGTGCCGGAGGTTCGCCAAATGTTCAACAATATGTCCGAGCGCTTGGTATATGATCTGATTGGTGTCCGGGGCTTCCTTGGCCTTTATTTATAGGCATGGAACCCTTTTGGAGTCTTCGGAGCCGTTGGAAAAGGCCTCGGAGCCGTTGGAGGCCAAAAGAGGGTTGACTGGTCAAAGCCAACGGCTAGTTTGACTGGGCTACCGGCTGGCCGGTGCAGGGCCACCGGCTGGCCGGTGCCTTGGATGTTGAGAAGGCCTTCTACCCAGGCAGCACCGGCTGACCGGTGCCAGAGCCACCGGCTGGCCGGTGGGCAGACAGTATCTCACACTATTCATCTGGGTGCCACCGGCTGGCCGGTGACAGAGCCACCGGCTGACCGGTGGAACCTGGCAGTGGGCAATGCCTCTGCCAGGTCCACCGGCTGGCCGGTGCTATCACACCGGTTGGCCGGTGGTGAGACAGTAGGTCTCACTATTCATCTGGGTGCCACCGGCTGGCCGGTGACAGAGCCACCGGCTGACCGGTGGAACCTGGCAGTGGGCAATGCCTCTGCCAGGTCCACCGGCTGGCCGGTGCTATCACACCGGTTGGCCGGTGGACTGAAATTCAGTCCATTTGCCAGCTTTCTTGGGCCAATCCTTTGGCAATATTTTGCCTATCAACAAAAACACTTGAAACAAGGTTAAACACATAATAAGGTGATTGTGATCATGAAAATCAAACAACGAGGGGAACGAGAGGTACAACAATCTCCCCCTATTTTGATGATCACAATCACCAAAACAATTAAAGTAAAAACATGAATTAAAGGCATGATTTTAATGAATAAATTGAAAATAAATGCTAAGCATGATCAAAAGGTTTCTCCCCCAATCAATCAAGAAATTTCTCCCCCTTTGTGATTATCAAAATAGAATGGGGCATACAACTTGATTGAGGGAAAGTGAAGATTTTAAACCAATTGAAATTTTTGAAATTTTGAATCAAAAATTGAATAACAGTTTGAATTGAAAGTTTTGAATAAAAAAAAATTCGATACCAACTGTTGAAAATTTAGAAATGAAAATTTAATAGAAAATTTTGAATTGAAAAAATTGAAACCAAGAGTTGAAAAAGAAAAATTTGAATTGAGAGTTTTGATACCAAGTGTTTTGTTTGAAATGAAAAATTTTGAATACACAAAAAAGCTTAAAAGATCCTAACTCCCCCTAAATAAAAACAATGAATCACCGGGGAGTGGGATTTTGAAAAGAGACAATTTTAGGCCCGGAGAGACTCGCTAGAAGGGATTTTTCAATCCATACTTGTCTCATGGCGGGTCTTCTCCTATAGAACTCATCGGAATAGAAAATAGACTTGGGTTGGCCGTACCGGGCATTTTTGCAATCACACTCATAAATGAGGTGCTCGGGTTTTTTACAATAGTTGCAAAATTTAAAACTAGAGCTCCCCCTTACAAAAACAGTGGGTGCATGGGAGGAGGAAGCTATATTGGTGTAGCCAAGTCCATTGTTTGTTCTAGATACTCGTTGGGAACCAAGGAGTTTGGTCAAATTTTGTTCCCCATTGGTGAACTTGGCTAAAGATTCCCTTAGGTCTTTGATGGTTGATTCCAAAGAATCAACATTTGGAAAATTTTGGATTTTGAGATACATATCCTCCTTCTCTTTGAGAAGTTGTTCTTTTTCGGAGGAGAGTTTTTTGAAATTCTTTTTCAAAGCAACGAATTTTGACGATAATTCATGAAAACCTTTTTCTAGTTGGTCTCTAGCGTGTGATATTTCTTCATAAGATAGATGATTAAATGAATTTGAAGAACTAGAGGATGAAGAAGAGGAGTCGGATGATGATACCTCATGTTTTGCCATTAGGCATTTTGTACCTTGGTCGCTTGAGGAGGAGGAGGAGGAGGATGATGAGGTGTCACTCCATGTCGCCTTGAGGACCTTTTTCTTTCCTTTTTCGTTTTGCATGGCCCGTTTTTTGTTGAGTGGGAAATCGGGCTTGTAATGCCCTTTTTGGCCACACCCGTAGCATTTTACCTTGGGCTCCAATCTTGCGGTGGGTTCTTACTTTCGCGCCTTGCGAGATTTCTTCTTCTTCTTGTGCTTCTTCATAAATTTGTGCATTTGGCGGGCGAGATTCTCCATTTCCGAGTCACCGCTTGATGATGAAGAAGATGAAGATGATGATGATGATGAGGAGCTTACTTCTTTTTGTACCTTGAGGGCGATGTTCTTTGGTGTCTTGATTGGTGTGCCCTCCTTTTGAGCTTGCCTCCTCATCGTGATCTCGTACGTCATTAGGGATCCAATGAGCTCTTCGACCGGCATGTTCTTTACATCCTTAGCTTCTTGGATAGCCGTCACCTTAGGTTCCCATGAGCTCGGAAGGACCCATAGAATCTTCTTGACCATTGCTTCAGCTGAAACATCATCACCAAGAGATTTTCTACCATTGAAAACGTCAGTGAAGCGTGTAAACATTTCAGAAATAGATTCATTTGGATGCACGGAGAAAGATTCAAAATCTTGTCGAAACATATCTAATCTAGTATCTTTGACTTTATTAGTGCCTTCATGGGTCACTTCTAAAAGCTTCCAAATTTCATGAGAAGAGGAGCAAGTAGACACACAATTAAATTCATTTCTATCTAACCCGCAATGAAGAGAATTCATGGCTTTGCCATCAAGCTCAAAATTCTTAATATCGGCGGGGGTCCATTTGGATTCGTCGGGGGAAGACAAAGAATAACCTTGCATGACAATTTTGTAAATCGGATATCCTATGCTTCTTAAAAAAGTGGTCATGCGGGTTTTCCAATAATTATAGTCGGTCCCATCAAAAAATGGAGCCCGACCCAATGAGTAGCCCTCGGGGGCGAAAGAGGTTGAGGCCATCACAATGGATCTTTGAATTTGAAACCGTTTAAGGTATTACTCAAATTACCCCTTTGATACCAATTGTTGGGCGGAGAAAAACGGGAGTGATGGCAAGAGGGGGGGTGAATTGCCTTTTAAAAAAAATGATTAACAAATTAAAATCAAAGTTGAAATGCAGCGGAAATAAAAGAGGCAATCACACAAGAAATTGTTAACGGGGTTCGGCCAAAACCTGGCCTACGTCTCCGCTCCCAACTCAACCGTTGAGAGATTCCTACCGCTTGCTTTTCAATGGTTTTAGCAAGAAACCCACTAGGCTTTGAGGTAGCACTAGGACCTATTACAGCTTGCTTTTGATGGTTGAGCAAGAACCCACTTGCTTTTAATGGTTTAGCAAGAACCCACTATCCTTCTTACAGGTGAAGGATAGCTCACCTATGTTTCAAGCTATTTAAAGGAAAGCTTGACAACCTTTTCACACCTTAATGGTGATGTGAAACCCAAAAGAAAGAGGGGATGAGAAAAGTTTGGGGTTTGTAGGAACAAACCCAATTTTAAGCTCAAAAAATATATAAAGCAAGAAAAACCGTAATTGAGGAAGACTTGGGCACCAAAGTATGATGGAGTTGATGTAGCGTGCTCTCCCAAGCTTCTTGAGGTGCTCCTTGGATTGGAAATTGGTTGGAGCACTTGAGGATCCTTGAAGGTGGAGCGCTGGAGGTTCGCCAAATGTTCAACAATATGTCCGAGCGCTTGGTATATGATCCGATTGGTGTCTGGGGCTTCCTTGGCCTTTATTTATAGGCATGGAACCCTTTTGGAGTCTTCGGAGCCGTTGGAAAAGGCCTCGGAGCCGTTGGAGGCCAAAAGAGGGTTGACTGGTCAAAGCCAACGGCTAGTTTGACTGGGCTACCGGCTGGCCGGTGCAGGGCCACCGGCTGGCCGGTGCCTTGGATGTTGAGAAGGCCTTCTGCCCAGGCAGCACCGGCTGACCGGTGCCAGAGCCACCGGCTGGCCGGTGGGCAGACAGTAGCTCACACTATTCATCTGGGTGCCACCGGCTGGCCGGTGACAGAGCCACCGGCTGACCGGTGGAACCTGGCAGTGGGCAATGCCTCTGCCAGGTCCACCGGCTGGCCGGTGCTATCACACCGGTTGGCCGGTGGTGAGACAGTAGGTCTCACTATTCATCTGGGTGCCACCGGCTGGCCGGTGCTATCACACCGGTTGGCCGGTGGACTGAAATTCAGTCCATTTGCCAGCTTTCTTGGGCCAATCCTTTGGCAATATTTTTCCTATCAACAAAAACACTTGAAACAAGGTTAAACACATAATAAGGTGATTGTGATCATGAAAATAAAACAACGAGGGGAACGAGAGGTACAACACAAATATCCCTTAGTCCACTCCACCAATACTCAACTCCATGAGATTGGCGATTTTACTATTAGGTCCTCTTATCCTAATACATTTAAATGAACAACTAAGTATAAGAATTTGACACCTTATAGAAAGACTTACAAAGACTTCTGGTTATTTTATAGGAAACCATGTATCTATATATTAGTGCAAGAAGCTGACACATAACCTCAATTGAGTACGATCATTTGAAACTCCAATAAATCAAAAGAGTTTGATTTGTTGTATCATACAGGTTGAACTTCACAGTCATAGTAGCAACTGAAAATGAAATAAGATATTAAATATAACATAGCTGCAAATAGATCTTCAATGTTTCACAAGTTTCTTCAAATAGTAATAAATAAAAAAATCAGACAGATGTTTAAACATATATGTATCCAAAATTTATCTTCACCAAATTCTTTATCGATCTTATAGAAATATATAATATGAAAGTACAGTCGCAATTACAATAGAAGTAGCAGTGAATTGATAGATCAAAACATGTATGCCTCTAAATTGTAGCTCTGAAGGCAACAACACACAACTATTCCTTATGAATATTTCCTATGTATATTTTTCTATATTTCTATCTCTATGTATGTACAACCATTCATCATATTTTGATGAAGGGTGACTTGGTATTTATACAGAAGGTCGAACAAATCTAGGTCAAACCAGCTCCATAAATATTACATAATAAATCATGAAAATTTGAATTCAATTTATTTCAAGAGCTTCGTAATTTTCCATAAGAATAGAAACAATTTATTCCATTAAATACAATATTTTAAAATAATCACAGCGAGCCTTTAAATCAGTTGTAAAATAGATTTGAACAGATCTTTACTTCTATCAAGACCATTGCATAAATCATGGATAATATCATAGATTTAAATCTTCATCATAGAATATTCAAATATAGGGTTCCTCCATATAACAAAAAAACTCCAAACGTAGGGTTCCTTCATGTAACGACAAAACTCCAAACATAGGTTTGAACACAAAAGTAGGGTTGATGTACCATACGTTTGTTTCCTCAAATGTAAGGTTGATTCCAAACATAGGTTTGTTTAACCATACTTTCGTGACAATTTAGGGTTGATGATTCATATTCACTTTTTCAAATGTAGGGTTGATTCCTTATGCTACATTTACCAATGTAGGGTATGAATAGTGTTTCTAGAATATGTTAAAACACGTTCTGAACACTTTAGTGAATATTCCTCAAGAATTAATGACTTAAATATAATTCTAAAATAAATATTCTGATGAATAATAATTTCCTGAAAAGTTATTTAAAGTGAATTTATTATAAACATAAATTTAGGCATTTTTGAACATCAAAACCAAAAACAAATTACCAAAATTGTTAAATCAACATATATTCAACAATCTCTCCCTTTTTGATGATCACAAAACCCATGATAAAACTAAACTGATAATACAAAAATATGTAAAATAAATTTTAAAATAAATTTATTTATATTTATAAAAATTTCTTTAATGAAGAGAGATTTAAAACTTTTCCTTTGATTATAGAAAAATTTTCTCCCCCATAAACATGTAAATGTAAACTATGAACATAAACTGTAAATTTATCAAACAGCATCATCTTCTCCCCCAGTAAAAATAAGAAAAATAGGAATAAATGTTTTCTACTTTAAAACATATAAACTTCTTTAACTATTAAAACATAAAACTTATCCTCATTTTTGTGACATAAAAAAAGAAAAATATATATATAAGAGTAGTAAAGTTAACTACCCCTAAAATTATACCTTCATAAAGATATAAATTTTGAAACAAGGAGCATAAAATTTATAAAATAATTTTTTGTTTAAAAACTCCCCCTGAATCATAACATATAGAATTATTTGAAATAGTATTTTTATGTTTATAAAAACAAATTTTATAAAATAATTTTGTGAGATAAAAAAATATTAAGTTCATGCATATGTGAGAAAAATAATAAAAACTAAAAAAATGAATTAACACATAACACTATTTTTATTACATAGTACATATATAAATTGAACATAAAAAGGATTAAGAAGTAGACTATTCGTATGAACTTTGTAAAGTTCAAAAAAATTCTCTCAAATCAGGTAAAACTCTTGATATTTCTTCTAATATGTTTTGAACATCTATTGTTCTTTGATCTGAAGAGGAAAAAAATTGTTTAAGAAGAAACAACTTCATATTATCAAGATCCATCTTGGTAACATCTTCTTTTCTGAGAATTTCTAACTAACTTATCATTTATATTCTAAAAGATTCAAAGTATCCTTTTGAGATATAACTATCCTTAATATTCTTATATTCTTTTTTTAAGGAATCAAAAACCATGTTTGCTATATATTATTTATGTAGATCATCAAAAGAATTTCTAGACAGATCCAAAGTAGCTTGTAGAATTACTTTTTTCTTCATTAAAGATGTTGAATTTAAAAAGAATCCTTTAATAAGTCATTTGAGATGAATAAACTTCTAGTTCCTCATCACAATGAACTTTATCATGTCTTTTATAATACTTTTCATGCGAATTTTTAACAAATGAAACTAACTATTCTTCTAACAAAATAGAAGGGTTACCTTTTTTCCCTTTTTTAAGAACTATTTTCATATAAACCTATAGAGTTTGATCATTTCATATTTTGGAGTTCTTATTTTCCATAATTTTTTAAATAAGATATACCGAAGAAGAAGAAGAAGAAGGGTAAATAAAATTTTAAGAAGAAGATGATACATTTTAATAAGAATATGATATGTTCTGTTCTAACATAATGCAGACGGTGTTTCATATTTCTTAGATAAAAATAAAAAACTAACCATTATATATTTTACTTATGAAAAGAAATGTTACATAAAAAATATTTTCAATTTTCTTAAACAAACGTAATTATGAAATAAAAAGTTTTCAAAATAATTTGAAAATAAACTTTTCATGATTTAAATAACTATTGTATTTTCTAAAAAGTTTTGATACAAAGTAAATATTCAAAGTTTCAATAAATAAATTATGTATTTAAAGAAGAGTTTTAAATTTTGAAAGATATAAAAATTGATTAATACTCTGGAAGTATATAAATATAACAATAAAATACTTCCTGAATCAGTGGTTTTAGTACTGAGGAATTTTTGATAATGAACTATTTCAGTGTTGTTCACAATTTTTGTATAAACATAATAATTAAATAAACCAATCATAGATTTAACAATATAGATTAGTGTTTTAATCCTAAAAAACATAATACAAAAGTTCATTTTGGTACCCACGTGCTTTTGGGTCTAGTAATGTTAGCAATTAGATTTCTAGGTAGCCAAACTTGTTTATTTTGAGTAGAAATTCTACTATTCAAGTTGAACAATTATTTTGAACAATAAGCATTTTTAAAACTATAAATTTTAGGTTCTATGAAACAATAATCATTTTCATAATGATCATTAATACCATAATAAAAATATTTAAAAGAATGCATGTTTTTACTATTCATACTTAGAATAAAATAATTCTTATATATTTTTATTCTTTCACCATTTATTCCTATTCCAAGTTTTCCTTTATGAACTTTATTTTTTCTAAGAATTTGATTTAAATATTTTTCTCCTTTGATCAGAATACTTGAAACTTTCTTTAAATCATCAACTCCATCCATTAATTCTTTTATATTAATATCATGTAAATCATAAGAAACTTTAGAAGCATTAGATTCTAAATCCATAATTTGTTTTGACAAATTTTATTTATCTAATAAAACGGTATCATAAATTTTTCTAATTTTTCTATGTTCTTTCTTTAAGAATTCATATTTATGTTGTTATATAAAGAAATATATATTCAACTCATCATAATATAGTTTTACACAACTAGAATTTTGAGAACAATAATATTATACCTCATTATCAATGTGAGCCATAAGACATATTATTTGTCTTTTATGCTCATCCTTGGAATTTGTAGAAGATTTATCATGTGAACCAGAAGTATTACTCCAAGTATATTTTTTGTTTTTATTGCCTTTTATCTTGTAATCATCTTTCCTATGTGCTTTGAGTAAAGTACAGTTATCCTTTATATGACCTTTTTCTTGCACTCACAGCATCTGTTTTCTCCATTCCCTTTATTTTTATTTTTTCTAATCTTTTTAAATTTCATAGGTATATCTGATAAATATTTATTAAAATATGGATTACATGAATTAAAGATTAATACATAGTAATTTTGAGAGATTATTCTTTATGTAATGTATGATTCTCAGCTTCAGCCTATATCTCAACTTCATATATCATTAAAGTCCCAATCAATTCCTTCATAACAAAATTTTTCATAGGTGTAGATTAACATATATCTGCATATATTCCATTACACTTTGAGGGTAGTGATATAAGTATTTTAAATTCTTGATCTGAATGTGAAATTGAATCTCCTAAATCAAAAATATTATTGACAATATCTATCAATATTCCATTCATTTGAGTGATAGTTTCATCCTAATACATTTTGAATGTATCAAACATTAGTTTCACAGTTGTGTACCTCAACTGTCTAATATTTTTAGTTCCTTCATAGGAAACAGCAATAGTCTATAAAATCTCATATGCAGTAGACCATTGTGATACTCGATTTAATTCATCGGGTCTTAAACCATGCACAATAGTATTCATAGCTTTGGAATTGAGATCATATTATTTTTCTTGATCGTCATTCCAATCTTCTAATTCCTTTTTAGAAATCTCATAAGGCTTAAAAACCTTTAAATAAACCCCTATTCCAATATATTTTAAATATATGATCATACAGGCTTTCCAGCATCCATAATTGTCACCATTAAAATAAAGAGTACATATTATAGACATACCTTCTCTTCAATTGGTCATTTCAAGATGTCTTCATCTGAATCTTTTAACTCGGGATTTTTAGAGCCAGTAAAACTTTATGATATCCCTTGATGATATAGGATAGGAAAAAATAATTTTCAAAAAGAAAATATAATAGAAGAGAACCGCCTTTGATACCAATTGTTAGGTCGGGGTGCTTATAACAAAGACAAATACACAAGAGGGGGTGAATTGTGTACATCAAAAACTTTGATGAATTCTAAACACCTATCTTGTTATGCAGCGAACCTTTCATTCTCTCAAAATAATCGAGCAGTAGAAAATAAATAAAGGAAATGATCACAACGATGTATAGTGGTTCAGGGTACAAAGATCCCTTAGTCCACTCTACTAACACTCAACCTCACATACTTGGTGATTTTATTATTAGGTATTCTTATCCTAAGATCTTTAAATCCATAACTGAGTACGGGAAGTTGACACCTTAAAATAATTTTTCACAAATCCTTCTGGTTCTTTTACAGGGAATCGTAAATCCATAGCTTAGTGTAAGAAGTTGACACTTAACCACAATTGGGTATGAGCAGTTGAAACTCCAATAAGTCAAATGAGTTTGATTTATTGTATGGTACAGGTTGAACTTCATAGTCACAATATCAACTGAAAAATGAAATAAGATCTTTAATATAACACACTAGAAAATAGATCTTCAATGTTGCATGGTATTTCTTTAAATAGCAGTAAAGAAAACACCAGACATATTTTTAAACATGTATATCTCCAAAGTGTATATTCACCAAATTATTTTTCAATCTTGTAGAAAGATATAATATATAAGTACATCAACAATGATAACAATAGCAGCAATGAGTTGATAAATCAAAAAATATATGTCTCCAAAGTGTAGCTCTGAAGGCAACAACACACAGTTATTCCTTATGAATGTTTCTCCATGTATTTTTATATATTTCTATCTCTATTTATGTACAACCATCCATCATATTTTGATGAAGGGAGAATTTGTATTTATATAGCAGTTCGAACAAATATAGGTCAAACTAGATCCAAAAATATCGCATAATAAATCATTAATATTTGAATTCAAATTCTTTCAATAGCATCGTAACTTCCCATAATAATGTAAATGATTTATTCCATTGAATATGATCTTTTAAAACAATCATAACAATCCATTTAATCAATCATAAAATATATTTGAATAGATATTTACTTCTGTAAAGGTCGTTGCACAAATCAAGGATAATATCGCAGATTTAAATCTCTGTCATTGAATATTCAAATGTAGGGTTCCTATATGTAATGAAAAAACTCCAAGTGTAGGGTTCCTTCATGTAATGACAAAAATAAAAACATAGGGTTTAACACAAAAGTAGGGTTGATGTACCCTACATTTGTTTCCTCAAACATAGGGTAGATTCCAAACATAGGGTTGTGGAACCATACTTTCTTGACAGCGTAGGGTTAATGATTCATATGCGTTGTTTCAAATGTTGAGTTGATTCCTTATGCTATGATTACCTATGTATGGTATGAACAATGTTTCCAGAATGCATTGAAACACATTTTGAATGCTTTATCAAATATTCCTCACTAATCAAAAACTTGAATATAATTTCGAAATAAATATTCTAACGAATAATAATTTCATGAAAAGTCTCTTAATGTAAAATTATTAGAAACATAAATGTAGGCATTTGTGAAAATCCAAACTAAAAATAAATTACCAAAAAAATTTAATCAACATATGCTCAACAAACATACAAAATTTTCTTTGTAATTATGAACCGAACATACTTAAAACACTCGATGTGGATTTAACCGATTAAATAATTAAATATGTCATTAAATTAAATGAAATAAATGGTTTAATGATAAGGGATTAAACCTGAAAAAGGTTCTTAATAAAGTAAATAATTTATAAAATTTTATTATATAGGAAATAAAGAACATATGTGGCAATTCAGATTCAAGGTGTGGGACACTTTACCTTAAAAATCTCATTTTTAATGTTTTAAAGATTTGTTTTCTAAAAAAAATTCTTCCATGTCCATATTCTTAAAATTATTTTATGAATATATTTATATGGAAGTAAATGAACAATAAAGGAAATTTTATGTCTCTTTTTAATTTCTTTCAAAGGTTTTCAAAAGGAAAATTTTAATATATTTTATACAGAATGTTTTGAAAATAAGGAAAAAGGAATGTTTTATTTTAATATATATGACATCAATGGATTTTCTTGTCATTATAACCATTATTTTATTTTTTTGTTTTTTATAAGATTTCATTTTTTTCTTCAAATAAAACCCTTTATTAATTTTTTTTCTAGGTATTTTTAAAAAAAATGGAATGGAATGGATATTTCGATATCAAGAAATGTTTTTCTTATGGGTGAAAAGAATATTTTTATGAGTATGATGATGAAAATGAAATATTTTATATTTTATGATTATGTTATGGTTATTTGTAAATATTAATTATTATGGGTGATATAATATATCTCATAATGACTAGTGGTCCTGATATAGCTCTCTAATGTTTTGGGTAAAGGGATGGAGTTAATCGGTTATAGGTTTCTCCTATGTGATTATTGAAATTTATCGGGTAATTTTTTCCGTTTGTAAGAGTGATTGTAATATTAATATAAAAATTATTTCCCAAGTTACCTACATGTTTTATGTATTAATTATATGTTTTTTAATGAAATATTATGATTTTACAAGGTAATCTAATGAGCTTAAGTTTAAAGGAAATTTTATGCTACTTCTTAAGGGTAAAATGTATACCTTTGTGAAAAAAATCATGAGTTTTTCATGATTTCAAAGAAACATTTATTAGTTTTATTTTAGATTTAATATTTCTTATGAAATATTTATGAAAATATTTGGGTATGAAGTTGTTTTTTTTTTTGTAAGAAAAGGTTTTTTTAGCTCAAAGTTTATTATAAAAAGGGGAAAAATTATAATATGTATTAATTGACTAATGGGTTTCTTTATTTATTTTTATATTTCCCTTAATGAGATTTTGTACTCATCCCATGATTTAAAAAAATTTATTAGGGTTTAAGGATGATTAGGAACAAGTGTAAGGTTAAGATAAAAAATGTGAAGATATTTCATGAAAATAAAGCTTGTTATATCTTAAAAGTTTTTCACTGTGGAAAAAATAGATACTAAGTGGAAGTATACACTTTGTGATTTAATATTTTATTATGTAAGTTTTATGACTTAATTATATAAAACTCTAAACCTAAAATATCTTTGAGAATTCAATAAAATTATTTCTTATATAAAAATAAAATTTATGGATTGTTGAAGTTCAGGTCCTTATAGTTGGTATCAGAGGGAATGTTTAGATGATTTTAGAGGTTAGGATAATGTAAGTTAATTACCTTAAGAGATTTTATTTTATGGTTATCATGATATTGAATTTTATTATTACCATGTTTATTTATATAAAATATGTCTATTCAGAATGGTTTTCCATAGAGTAGATAGGGAAGCTAAAGTAGTAAGGCACAAAGAGAATAGTATCCTTTCAAATCAGCAACCTGGAATGGTTGGAATTGGAATTGAACATCTTTTTATTTTGATGACTTAGTTGAAATGGGCTATAAATGTTAGTGGAATATATTCTAGATATAAACTAGATCTACCATAGAGGAACATTTCAATAGTGAATAATTTTATATGACATCGCCTTCTAGAATTCAATGGGTCTTCTAACCTAGTGGTAGCTAAGGGATGGAATAAAGATCTATAAAATGTATTCAAAGACATGGTTTATTCAGATAAAAAGGTAACTATTTATATTTACCACTTTGAAGGTGAATTTGATCAATGGTGGTCAATGATTAAGAATATTGGAGAAAGATAAGAGATTGCTAGCTTGTAATGGGATGTATTTATGAATCTTTTCCTTGAGAGTTTTTTTCCTAAGGTTGTTTTACTTTGAATGGAAATTAAATTATTGTAATTAAGAAAAAAAAATTAGGTTAATTATCTACATACAAATCAAACTTCACCCAATTGGAAATTTATGCACCAAATTGTATTTGAGATCTTTATAGTATAATTAATCATTTTTACTCAAGATTAAATCCAATATAATGAATAGAATTGGACTCTCATGAATTTAAAATTTATGAGAAATGTGTATGTTGCTCTAATAAGTTAGAAATAGAGTTTTTATATGACCATGATTTGCATGAAAACAAGAAGAAAAAGTGTTCCATGTGGCAGTCAATGGGAAAGAATCCATTGAAAAAATCTGAAGGTAAGAAAATCCAGTTTTTGATTTGTGGTAGTTGTGGTAAAAAGAACCCTGTGTAATTTCTTATGAAATATAGTAAGTGATTATAATATGATATATTTGGGAATATGAATCTTTATTGGAAAGAAAAATATATTTGTAGTGGTAAGACTAATTTTGATGAGTAGGCACTAAGTTGTTTTAAATGTAATGAGATGGGTCATTATGCAGATGTGTGTTTGAAGAAGAGAATGAATGATGGAAATCAAAAAGATTATAACCAAAAGTGCGTGGTGGAATCCTTTACAACTACTTTAAAAGATGTTAGGTCATCCAAAAAATTCATCATAGGTATATTACTTATTTATTCAAATTATGATAATGTCTTTTTTTGATTCAGGGTCGATACATTCTTTCATTTCTGAGAAATTTATCGATAAAATAAAAAATTCACATCAACAGATGAAGTTAGGACTTTTGGTAAAAACACATGAGGGTAGTATTAAGGCAACAAAAATTTATAAATATCTTCCTATTATATTTTGTATAAGGGTTTTCTATATAAACCTTATTGTCTTGCCCATTATATAATTTGATGTTATTTTGAGTATGGATTGGCTTTCAGTTTATCATGTTAAGATATATTGTAGATCCAAATAATTTATTTTCTAAAATAAGTTTCGTTTTGTATATAAGAATGAATTAATACCATTGAAAACATATCAATAATATTAAGAACTATTAAAATATGTAAATGAAAGTTATCTTTCTCATGTTATTGAAAATAAGGGAACTGTTCAGATTAATGATGTATCAGTAGTAAAATAATATCTATAAGTTTTTTCTGATGAGTTTTCTAGTATTATACCTGATCGAGAAGTTGAACTTACTATTTAATTAGTGCATGATGCTAATCCAATTTCAAAACCTCATATTTAATGTCTCAATTAAAACTTATGGAATTGAGAAGGGGGTTGCAATAATTTCTTGATAAAGTTTTCATTCTTCTTAGCACTTCACTATGAGGTTCTCTTGTGTTATTTGTTAAAAATAAAGATAGTTCCATGAGGATTTTCATTTATTATAGAGCATTTAATAACATCACTGTTAAGAATAAGTATTTTTTTCCCTCATATAGATGACTTGTTAGATCAACTCTAGGGATCCTAGTACTTTTATAAGGTTGATCTCAGGTCCGAGTACCATTAGTTGAAGGTGGAGGAGAATGAAATCCCTAAAAAATGTTTTTTACTATGTATGGGAATTATGATTTTGTGGTTATTACCTTTGGGTTGTTGAATGATCTAGTTGTATTCATGGATCTTGTGAATAAAGTTTTCTATAAATATTTAGATGAATTTGTGGTTGTTTTTATTGATGATATTTTGGTTTATTCAAAAAGTTATAAGGATCATGAAAAATATATAAGTATTATTCTAAAAAACTAAAAAGAAAATAGGTTATATGGAAAATTTATCAAATGTGAATTTTGGTTACAGATGATTTAATTCCTTGTACATATCATAAATAAATATTTCATAACCATTGATCCTGTTAAAAATTAAGTGGTTGATGAATGGTCAATACCTACAAATGTTACTGAGATTCGTAGTTTTCTTGGATTTGTAGGCTATTACTGAAATTTTTTGAAAACTTTGTATAGTTATCTAGCCCACTAACTAAGTTAACACGAAAATGATTTAGGGTTATTTGGATAACAAAATGTGATGAATGTTTCCAGGAATTGAAAATAATATTAGTGAATGCTCCATTTTTGGCCCTGCCATCTAGAAATGGTGACTTTGTTATCCATAGTGATACATTATTTAAGGGACTTGGTTGTGGTTTAATATATTATGATTGGGTAATTACTTATGCATCATTTCAATTAAAACCTCATGAGTAAAAATATCCTATACATGAACTTGAATAAGTGGTTGTAGTGTTTATTTTAAAATTTTAGAGACATAATTTATATGGAGTAAAGTGTGAAATATATACTAATCATAAAAGTTTAAAGTATATATTCATTCAAAAGAAGGTGAATATTAGATAGAGGATATTTCTGGAATTGATATAGGATTATGACTGTAAAATTCATTACCATCTAGGTAAAATAGAGCATTTGATGCTTTGATTTGGAAAGATAATTATACATTAATCACATTATGTTTGGAACATTACCCATTAGTTAATGATTTGATGAATTTTGTCTTAGAAATTATGCATGTAGGAACTCCGTCTATTTTGTTTTAGGTGTCATTACATTCGTCATTGTTAGATAGGATTAAGAAAGCTCTGAAGGAAGACTGTGAGTTATAGGAAAATGTAGAATTGGTTAAGAAAGGTAAGTTGTATGAAGTTGATATTGAAAAAGAAGGTGTTTTGAGATTCAAAAAAAGGTTATGTGTTTCATGTGGCCCCAGTTGAAAAAATAATTATTGTGTGATTCCCATATCTCTCTATTTTCAATTCATTGTAACAAAAAAAAATATAGAGACCTTTAGGAACATTTCTAGTGGGAAGGAATGAAGAAATATATTACTGATTTTACTATGAAATATTTGAATTTCCAATAGGTTAAAGTCAAATGAAAATTAATGAAGGGGATGGTCGGCCTTTTTTAGTGCTAGAATGGAAATAGGAGGATATATTCATGGATTTCATGGTGAGATTAAAAAATACATCTCGAGGTAATAATGTGATTTGGGTAATTGTTGAATGATTAACTAAATCTTCTCATTTTCTTCTCATTCAAGATAATATATATTTAGATCAAATTTCTAAAATTTATATTAAATAGATAATTAGATTATATGGAGTACCTCTCTCTATTATATCTGATCATGATCTTAGATTCACCTCTAATTTCTAGAAATACTTCAGAAGTTTTGGGTACTGAATTAAATTTTAGTACAGCCTTTCATCCTCAATCCGATGGACAATCAGAGTGAATGATTTAAACTTTGTAGGATATGCTTCGATCTTTTTCAAGGATTATCATGGAATTTGGCATCAACATATGACTTTGGTTTATTTTTCTTATAATAATAGTTTTCATTCCAATATATATATATAACATTTTTAAGCATTATATAGAAAGTGATGTCGGACTCTGTATTTTTGGGAAGAAGTAGGGGAAAGAAAGTTATTGGGACCAGAATTCATAGAAGAAATGGTTGAGAAGGTGAAGATGATTTAGCAGAATATGAAAATGGTGCATGGAAGGAAGAAAATGTATACAGATAATTAGAGGAATGATCTTTTATTTTATGTAGGTGATCATGTTTTTCTTAAAGTTTCTCTATAGAAAAGTGTTATGTGTTTTGGTAAAAAGAGAAATTTAAGTATGTAGTTCATTGGACTATATGAAATTATAGATAAGATTGGATCAGTTTCTTAAAGATTGGAATTTCCTCTGAATTTATCTTAATTGCATGAACTATTTCATTTTTTTTTAAGAAAATATGTGTTAGATGCATCTTATGTTTTGAGCTCTGAAGTAGTTTATTTGGAAAAAAAAATTCTTATGAGGAAATCCAGTATAGATTCTTGACCATAGTGATAAAGTGTTGCAAAATAAAGTGATTTACCAGGTTAAGGTTTTGTATAAAACCCATATGATTTAAGAAGTAGCATGGGAATTGAAAAAATCTATGATGGAAATATATCCCCAATTGTTTAAGAAATGAATAAAACTGTGACGACGTAATATCCAAAAGGGGGGAATAATATAACAACTCGGGTAATGTAAATATTAAATAATTTTTATGTATTATTAATAATAATTAATTATATTTCATAGATTTATATTCATTTTAAGAATATTAGTTAATTTTCCAATCAAAAGGAAAAAACTTTATTTCTAACCAAATTGGGTTTTCATATATTATATGGATTTATTTAAAAATATAATTTATAAATTTTAGAATTTAAATTAGAAAAAATATATATAATTTTTCAATTTATCATGTGAAATTTAACTTAGGATGAATTTTTTAGAATTTTCTAAAAAAAATTATTATCGAATGAATAATGAAAAATACTAATTTTTATTGAAAACTGTATTTTCATTTCAAGAATTTACAATGTTAAATTTTATTTTAAAATGTCTTCAAAGTAACATTAGTCTATTTATGTTATTAATAATATAATTAAGTTTATTGGATTATATTTTATGCTTGATTTTGGTATAAAAAATTTATACTTAAGAAGACATTTTTTCTAGAAAACAACATTTCATCACATTTTACGGGATTAATTTTAAATTAAATTCTATCACTTCTGTGGATGGAATTTTATAAAATGGATTCAATATTTGGAATCATAATAATAATAATTATTTAATATGTTCAAATTAATTTTTTGTCATAATGAATAGTAAAAATAGTAAAAACTGATTAACATGGTTAAGGTTAAAACAAGTTTACAAGGGGTTAAACTAAAGTGATAACGGTTAAAATGACCTTAAAAATTGTATAAATACTATTTTTTGTCCATATTTCAACCATATATCATATCATATTTGGAAAGGGTCCATTTTGGAGCCATTTTTATTATGTAAGACATTAATATATTTTAATCTTTTGAAATAATCTAAGTGTGTCATCTCCCCCACTTATAAAAGAACAGCCTCTCTCCTCTCCTCTCCACACTTCAATAATCATTTTTTTCATCCAAGACCTACCCAAATACCTTCCTAACATCCCTCTTCGTGTCTTAGTGGTCTTATTTTGGGCAGAATACCAACCTTAGATGGCTTAAGGTGTAAAGTGAAGGAGGTTGTCCGAATAAGAGGTATAGCTTTTAACCAAATATTTTAATTTTATTTCTTCTTCTAACTCCTTAAAAAATCTTCTAACAAATGTGATATATAACATCAGTAAATACCATATACTGATATGTTATTATGTTTATGTCTTAACTTTAATCTGTCTCCTTATTCATCTAATGGGAAATGAAACTATCGTTCGTGCATATGACAGCCTACCACCTCATGAATTGATGTAATTCATTTTCCATAACCACCTCTCATGGATGATTATAATGATGGATTTAAAGTATATATATTATTTTCATGATATAATTATCATTATATAAGTTTAAAATTATACTTACCTCATTTACCTTGTGTTCGTTGAAAAATAGAAACGTTACTCATGCCTACATATGACCTATTATCTCCATGATTGTAACATGATTCATTTTTTAAAATAATATTACATATTTAGTTATAAAAGTATACTTAATGTATAAATATGATAGTATTATTACATCCTCCACTATGTAACACAACACAAGTAAGAAAATTGTAGTAGACTCGCAGGCCCGAGGATTTGACCTGGTGACTAGCCCCTCACCCCTCAAACCCTTACCACCCCACCACCAATAGTGGAGAGTGTATAAATATGATAAATATGATAATTATTATTATTATATATCTGATTCTCAAATGGTCTGAAGGCCTTCATTTTTATTTATTTTTGATAACCCCCCTTTCAAGGGATGAGGGGGAACCCTTACAAAGCATGTAGGCTTAGAGATTACATAGCTCGTAGGCTTAGGAGATTACATGACCCGAAGGTCTTAGGGAATTAAACCAGACTATCTACAAGGAACTACCCCTCCCCAGCATCTACATCATGACAGTAGCTCTCCACCTTCACATGGCCATCTGGATAGGCTTCTCGTGCAAGCACAGGTTGGTCCCGATGGCATAGCCATACCCTCTCATTCTGACAAATCCATTTGGCTCTGCTCTAGTGAGTGCACCTACTCTGAATCCTCTTTTGGGGATACTCCTTTTCTGTAGTGTGTCTAGGGAAACTACATGTGGGCCAAAGGCCTTGAGGTGTCCCAAAATCCCTACTGCCCCGAAGTTCTGGGTGGCCCGAAAGCCTTAAGGACTCCAAGCCCAAACCGGTGGCCCAAGGTGAATAGTTTTAACTACTACAATACCGAACAGTGTCTACTACAGTAACTGTTACAGTGCCTGCACAGTGTATAGTTCTGCTACAGTTCCTGTATAATGTATAGTCTTCTATAGTACCTGCAGAGTGTACAATTCTGCTACAGTACCCACACAGTGTACAGTTCTGCTATAGTGCTGCTACAGTGCCTGCTACAATATCTACTACAGTACCTAGAAATATGCCTCAACCTGGTTTTGAACCTGGGTCTTGTGGATGCACTTAAGGATACCTCATCAACTGGGTTGAGGCTCATGTGCTTATATATATGATGTAATAAATAAATCTTTGACCATATTCAACTTACTAAATTTTTTTTGAAATTATAAATCGAACATCTTCAAAATGCCTGATGTGGACTTAACCGATTAAGTAATTAAATATGTTATTAAAATAAATGAAATAAATAGTTAATGATAAGGGATTAATCTTGGAAAAGGTTATTAATAAATTAAATAATTGATAAAATTTTATTATATAAGAGATAAATAACATATGCAACAAGTCAGACTCAAGGTAAGGAACACTTTAAAATAAAAACCTTATTTTAAATATTTTAAAGATTTACTATCTAAATATTTTTCTTCCATGTCCATATTCTTAAAATTATTTTATGAATGTATTTATATAGACACAAATGAATCATAAATAACATTTTAAGTATCTTTTTACTTTATTTCAAAAGGAATATTTTTACATATTACAATATTTAGTGTTTTCTTTAATTAAAAACATTTCTTCCTTTTATTTTAGGTACTTTAAAAAGGGTTTTTAAATGGAATGGATATTTCAATATATGAAGATGTTTTTATTATGGGTGAAAAGATTATTTTTATGAGTGATAAAAAAAATTAAAGATTTTATGTTTTATGATTATGTTATGGCTCTTGGACATTGTTTATAATGACAAGTGAACTTTATATATCTCATGATGATGGGTGAGACTAATATAGCTCATAATGATGGGTAAACATTATGGGATAGAGTTAACTGGTTATAGGATTTTCCTAAGATATTATTACAATTTACCGGGAAGTTTATTCCATTTGAAAGAGTGATTATAAGAGTGATATGAAAATGATGTTCCAATTTACCTACATGATTTATCTATCATTGTTATAAGTTTTTATGGAAGTATTATGATTTCACATGGTAAGCTAATGAGCTTAATCTTAAATGAAATTTTATGATACTTATTAAGGGTGGAATGTATAAATCTGTGAAAAAAATTTCATGAGTTTTTTATGATTTCAAAGAAACCTTTATGAGATTTATTTTAACTTTAAGATTTCTTATGAAATGTTTTATGAAAATATCTGGGCAGTGAATTTGATTTCTTAGATAAGAAAATGTTTTTTTTAGCTCAAAATATTGTTATGAAAAATTCAAATTTTTATAATGTGTATTTATGGACTAACGGGTTTCTTTTTTTCTTTTTAAATGTCCCTTATTGAGATTTTGTGTTCATCTCAGGTTTTCAAATGTTTTTCATGGGGTTTAAGGATGAGTAGGGATAAGGAAGAGGTCAAGATGAAAATTATGAAGATATTTCACGAAAAGAAAACTTGTTATATCTTAAAATCTTTGTATTGTGTGAAAAATAGATACTGAGTGAAAGTGTCCACTTTGTAATGTAATATTTTATTATGTAAGGGTGATGACCTAATTCTCTAAAACTATAAACCTAAAATATCTTTCAAAATGCAAGAAAATTAATTATTGTTTAAGGATACAATTTACATATTATTTAAGATCGTATCCTTATATATAGTCAAATATTTTCACATTTTAACATTCATTACAACCAACTAATGAGTCTCGTAAATATTAAAATCCTTCAAAATTTAATTATAACATGAAAATTACCCATTTAACACATAGTCTCAAAATGTTGAAATAGTAAAAAAATATTTAGTGGATATTCAAGTTTCCATTAAATATTAAAAATTACAATTTTAAATTTTATTTATAAAATACATCTTCTTGGTATATCTCACTATATGATATAAGTAAATACCATGTGTATATACTCTTATCTTGATCTTCAAGTGAAACCACTATTAGATTATATATTGAGTAAAAATATATGAAAGAAATAATACTCACTATTTATTTACCTTTAAATAATATTATCAATCGATGGATAAATAAGGTAATAAATTATTATTTTACCACTGACACTTTGATAATAAAAACATATCAAACATCACATGATGTGTCTATCAGGTATCAGTACATTTTTATTCATTCACAATCACTATTATAATGTATTTATTTAGAACCACTTGAAGAGGGATTAATTGATTTAAATTAAATATAAGGAGTATTATTCTAGAATCAATTAGTTCATACTTCAAGGTTATATCATAATTAGTTTCCTCCATTAAAATAAAATTCTTTAATTGGTGAGTGTTTTGATATAAGATTCTATATGGAAAATATACATGCTTTATCACCTACCTAAAAAACAATCTTCCATGAACTGAATTTCCATATTTCTCAACTGCAAGAACAATTGGATGAATTTATATCTAAATCCCAAGATAATAATAATGATACATCTTACTCAAGTGAAATTTTTGGATAAGGACAAAATCAATTCATAAATTGTGATATTATAGCAACCTCTCCACCCTTCTAATTAGAATAAAAACACATTAGTGGCCTTTTAAATCGACCATAGGTAAGTGACACTTTATTAATATCACATGTTCACAGTTGGGGAAATTATTTTGACATGTTTTTTAAGGATAATTTTCAATTCTAACAGGCTATAATTTATGAAAATATGCTTATAAATAATCTATTTTCAAATAAATATCAATCCAGATAGGGAGAAACATTGATGCTTAGACTTGGTATTTATGTCTTTTTCATGTTATTTTACAAAATAATAAAGAAACATGTAAATTTCATGACTTGATATCTAAATCCCAAGAGAATAAGAACGATGCATCTTACTCAATTGAAATGTTTGGACAAGGAAAAAATCAATTCAGAAATTGTGATATTATAGAAACCTCTCCACCCTTATAAATGGAATAAAAACACATGAGTGGCCTTGGAAATTGACCATAGGGAAGTGAAAATTTCTTAATATCGTATGATCATGGTTAAATAAATTATTTGGAAATATTTTTTAAGGATAAGTTTCAATTCTGGAAAGCCAGAATTTTTGAAAATATGCTTATAAATGATCTATTTTCAAACAAATTTCAATCCAGTTGGGGAAAAACATTAATGCTCAAACTGGGTATCTATGTATTTTTATTGTTCTTTTTCAAAATCATATAAAAATGTAAATTATATGAATTTATATCGAAATACCAAGAGAATAAGAACGATGCATCATACTCAGGTGAAATGTTTGGACAAGGACAAAATCAATTTAGAAATTGTGATATTATAGAAACCTATCCACCCTTGCAACTGGAAGAAAAACACATGAGTGGCCTTGTAAATTGACCATAGGGAAGTGAAACATTCTTAAGATCATATGATCATGGTTGGATAAATTATTTGGACTTTTTTTTTAAGTATAAGTTTCAGTTCTAATAGGATAGAATTGCTGAAAATATGTCTATAAATGATCTATTTTCAAAAAAATATCAATCCATTTGGGGAAAACATTGATTCTCAGACTACGTATCTATGAATTTTTCAACTTATTTTACAAAATAATATAGAAAGATGTAAATTATATTATTGGGTTAAGTCATTTGAAATCTAGGGCATGGAAATATAGAAATAAGAGGATAAAATAAGAGAAAATGTGAAGTGAAGCAACATAGATTAATGATTTCACCTAAAAATCATTTGAAGAATGATAAATAAAAGTAGGATAAAAGGGGTAAATGAAGGGAATCATGGAGGAGGAGAAATTGGCTACTGGGGAATGGATTTTTCCAAAGGTAAAGAGGCTTGTGTAACTGGTATATGTGTGAGCTTATATTAAACCTCAAATTATCTAAGTAATAATCCTCATGTTGATAGGGGCAATGGTGGAGTTAAGGAAACTATGGATTGGTTGGTGAGGATCAACTGAATCTTTCAGTTTCTTTGTACTCTTGAGATTTTGAATGTGGAATTTTTTACTTACATGATTTAGGGAGCAGCTTATAGGTGGTGGGAAATGACTGTGGAAGCAAAGTGGTACAAGAGTGAATCAGTTTCATTTGCATGTGGAGTAGTATTCCTTGGAGACTAAGATTCCTCTTGGAGAAATGATAAAATGGGGATTCATGTGTACTTATTCCATTATGATTAATCTTTTAGAGATCTCATGGGACTTCTTAGTTTGAGAGATGAACACATATAGCCTCACAATTAGAATGGATTTGATTATGAAGTTTAAGGTCCATGTTAGATTCTATGAACATTGTGTTTCATTAATTTACCAAATAGGAGTGTTTTCACTTTTTAGGGGTAGTGATACATTCATGATAATCAAGCAGTATTTTTTGTTAAAGACCTTGGAGCTTTAATGTGCTTGTTGGTTAGATTGGTTATTGGATTGGTAGAATCAAAAAATCAATTTCAATCACCAGTGGTTCTAGAAGATTTATAGGATGTGTTTCTTGAATACTTCTTTGGTCTTTCACCAGAGAGAGAGATTTGGAGTTCTCTATTGATTTGTTACCTAGAAAAAGTTTGATCTAATTGCCTTTAAATCACATAGTGTCTGTGAAGTTGTGAGAGTTAAATATTTAATTGGAATATTTGGTGGAGAATATATTTATTCAACCAAGTGTTTCTCCTTAGAGGGGAACCAGTTCTATTTTCTAATAAAGTTGACAATAGCTTTTGGTTATGCATCGACTACTGAAAGTTGAATAAAATTATATTGAAGAATAAATATTATTTACCTTTCAATTATGATTTATTTGATCATTTGAGGTGATCTAAGTAGTTTTTAAAGATTGATTTGAGATCGGGATATCACTTGTAGAGGGTGAGGGAGGAAAACATTCTAAAAATGGATTTTAAGAGCTTTTATAGATATTATGAGTTCTTTGTAATGTCATTTGGGGTTACCAATGCTCTTGTTTTTTTTTTGATAAAACATATTTCCTCGTTTTTTAGGGTTAGAGAAGGATCATAAAAGGCATAGGATAATCATCCAAGAGATTTTGTGAGAACACAAGGTATATACGAAGCTTTCCAAATTCTAATTTAGGATTCAAGAGGTGAAGTTCTTGGGGCATGTTATCTCTAAAAAAGGTTTTTCGGTTGACCTGAAGAAAATTAAAGTGGAGATGTCTTTGAAGCGACCTGAGAATGTTTTCAAGGTGTGAAGATTCCTTCAATTGGCAAGATACTATTTATGATTCATTCAAAATTTCTTGAACTTAGAATTTTCATAGACAGCATTGATTGGGAAGGATGTGGAATTCGAGTGGGGTGATAAGTTTTAGGAATCTTTAATGAATTAAGGTGGAAGTAGACCTATGCACCAGTCTTGATCTTACCTAAATTTGGTGATGGGTTTTCAATATATTGCAATGCATCTAGAGCTAGACTGGGATGCTTCATAATGAAAGGGGATAATGTCATGGCATAAAAATTGAGACAGGTATGACCACATAAAAAGAACTATCCCAAACATTCTTTATAACTGATGATAGTTTTTTGTGCCTTGAAGAGCTAGAGATATTACCTATTTGGTGAGAGGTTCAAATTGTATTCAAATCATAAAAGTATGAGGTATTTTTATTTTAGTGAGATTTGAACATGAGGTAATGTAGATGGGTGGAGTATCTTCAAACTTTCAACTTTGAGTTATTGTATACATCATGTAAGGTTACTGTTGTAGTTGATTCCTAGATTAGGAAAACTTAAGCAGTGAAAGAATTTGAAAAGTTAGTAATGGATAATGATATTGATAGAGTATTAGAATCAAGAGGCTCATGAGGAGGGGTTTTTTATGGTGTTACATCAAATCAATGTCACTTCTTCACTTATAGACCAAGGGAGGGACAAGTGTTTAATTTTGATTGAAAATAGATTAATGATGCCTTAAATAATGGATGATTAGTTTCTAGAAACAAACTTGAAGATCTATTTTCAGAATAGATTTATGGTTCCATCAAGATTTAAGTAAGTGATTATGAATTTTTTTCATAAATCCAGTTGGGTGGTTCATCCAATAGTGATAAAGATGTAGCATGACATCATATGAAAGTTCTAGTTGGTAGGAATAAAGAGATATTTTTTATTATGTCTTAATATGTTTGTTTTTTCAACAGGTGAAGGTAGAGAATCTGCAAATTATGGGATTTTTTCAACCTTTACCTATTTTGACTTGTAAATGGGAGGATATATAATAATCCCCCTCACACGAACAAGCTTCCGATAGAAAAACATTTTGTATTTATCGTGGTATTTAATCATAATTATAGTGAATATGTGAAGGATAAAATAAATTAATAAGAAGAAGATGGAGGAGGAAGAATACTCGAGAGGCATTCTTATGCACACACCCAATCCAGAATGGCTGACGTCCCAAGCCTGATGTTCGAACTCTCTAATAGAATAATTCCCTCCTCCACTCCCCATTTTATAACACCCTTATTCCATCCCTAACGTGGCCAATCTTACCCTTATAGAATATTCCCTCTTATTCTCTTTATTTCCCTATGATCAGGTCTCTATCACTTGAACCTCCTTGAAAATCAGTCTTTTCCTCAAGACTGGGGAAAAGAAACTGATTTTGGTCTCCCCCCCCCTCACAAAATCTTTAAGAAATTTTTTAAATGGTCCTTCCAGATTCATGGTCCTAGAGAAATTGTTGGCGATGCACCCTGGCTTCACCTACGTACCAGGTGATCTTCCATAGTATCCTCCCTACTTCTTTGGCATCCATTGTTGTTAGATCAACTCCCTACTACTAGGACTTCAAGTAAAGTTTTACCCAAGTTGAAAAATTATGGGATGCTCCTTGTTCATTCATACTTATGCTTCCTGGTGTCATTAAATTAATCTTAAGAATAATTTTATGTTCCAATCCAAAAATGAGCCAAGATTATGTTGTTATGAACACCCGAAAAAAGAGGAAATCTGAACTTCACCCACTGCTTGAAGTTGTCGGTTCGAATTATTCAGCTTCATGAATCATAATCTCTGGGTACAGGAAACTCAACCTGTTGAGAAGCTAACATGGGATCCGCAGTACTATGAGGTTCTGTAACCCTCTTGATTTCATCCCCAGCATGTGTAAAGGTCCCTTGCTGAGAAAGGGTCCCCTGGTCCATTGATTGTGCATCATGAATTTTAAAGTCCCAACAGTGGATCCTTATCGCACTTGGCTACATTATATTCCGTTTAAATAGGTTTCTCAAAATAATTAGATGAGGTGGATTAAACATTTGGTACTATTTTCCATGCAGTGTTCTGTAATGGACACCGAGTAGGTGATTCACTATTCCTTTCTAGTGCCTAACCAGTTTTACCCCCAACGATACGCCCATGTGTCTCTATGTCACCACCCTCCCCTAACAGCGCTTCTGGAAGCTCTGTCATGTGCAAAATTTACACATCCTTTTGTGGCTACACCACCACATTTTCCATGTCCACTGACAGCCGCTCAGATTCTCATTGAGAATGAAGAGTAGGTGTCAGATCCCTCTATTTCGTAGTCATAGGTTCCATTATAAATGTGTCCAGTCCAGACGCATGTGACATTCCAATTGCATGTCCCCCGTTCACCTCGCTATCAGACACATTCGATGTTTAGTTCATAAACCCCTCTTGCATCCCCCAGATGATGTTGATGGCCAAAAATGAGTCGATCCCCTCTGTAGCCAATTTCGTTGAGCCATCACTCAGCTCAGGCTCATGTTTCTACAACTTCTCCCAATGACGTATCTAGAAAATAAGTGTTTTTTGGAATTATACCTCTTTGTGCTAGTGCCGATCCTATTTATCCTCCCACATCTTCTAGTCAGACTACATCTGTTGGAGTGGAGCATGGTCCTCAGAACTATCCAGGGGAGTTCCTATAATAAATTGTGCTTTCACAGTGATTCCACCAGTGTAGCCCTCCTTTTCCTGTTATTTTTTTATTTCTATTTTTTTAACAGCAAGATACCTCACCTGTGTGAAGAAAAACGGATAGGGTGCCTCCTACACGATTGGCATATCCGACAGTGTTCCATTGAAATGAAAAAAAATGATGTGATCATTACTAATAAATCCAATCGCGCTTTATCTACTATGAAGTTGACGTCGTGTCTGAGAGTGAAGTCATGTATGTTTCCTATAGAAAACGTTTCCATTGATCAAAAATGTAGTGGTGAACGACGCATCCAATCATGAAGGGAAACAAAATCATTTCTTCCCGACACATTTTTTACAAGAGTCACAGATGGAGTGTGCACCAAGGCTGATTGGAAGTAGATTGTGTGCATCTGGCAGGTCGGACCAAATGATAATCCCCCTCACACACATAGGCTTCTGAAATAAAAACTTTTTTTATGTGTTATAGTGTGGAATCAGAATTACAGAGGAGATGTGAAGGAGAAAATAAATGAAGAAGAAGATTGAGGAAGACTCTAGAGGCATTATCATGCTCTCACCCAAGCCACAAAGGCCAGCATCTCAAGCCTGATGGTTGAACTCTCTAATAGGATAATTCCCTCCTCATCCCCCCTACACTCCCTATTTTATAACACCCTTATTCCATCCCTCACATAGAAAATATTCCCCTTTTAGAATATTCCCCCTTATTCCCTTTATTTTTCTATGATCAGGTCTCTATGAATATAATGATTGATTTCGTGGTTGGTTTACCTAGGTTGTTATGGAAGAATGATGTTATATAGGTAATTGTGGATCAACTCATGAAGTCAGCTCACTTCCCAACCATTTGGGAGACATTATCGGTAGAAGACTTGGGTAATTTATTAGAGAAGAAAGTGGTTAGGCTTCATGGAGTTCCTTCGTTTATCATGTCATATGGAGATATGCAGTTTACTTCAAGATTTTGGAGAGGATTGCAGGGGTTGGTGGTTGATGGATAATTAGACGAATATGATTATATCATATCAAACTTAGACAAATGATAAATCAAGATGGACCACTAAAACTTTGGAGGACATGCTTCAAACTTGTGTGATATATTTCAAGAGATCATGGGAAGATCACTTCCCTTTAGTGGATTTTTTTAACAATAATAGCTATAAAGCGTCGATTCAAGTTTATTCAATTGAAGAATTGTGTATAATATTGTGTTAATCATCATTGTGTTGGGTGGAAGTAAGAAAGAAGTCTCCCTTGGAATCTAGTTTGGTGAAAAAATGGCGGACCATGTTCATCTAATTCAGAAAATATTGATGATAGCGCGAACTTAGAAAAAGTATTATGTTGACCATCGACAATGATAGTTAGAGTTTTCAATTGGATATAGATCCTTTTTACAAGTGTCTCCATAGTTGGGACATCAATTACTCAGGAATCAAGAGAAGTTTTCACCCCCAGTATGTGGGTCCATTTGAGATTATTGAGTGTATTGAAAATGTGGATTATCATTTGGAATTTACACTAAAATATGTTCCAATGAATGTTAAAAGTATTGGATATTTGTAATATTTGTGTCTCGCATCAGTTTAGGTTATCTATTGTATGCCTTGTCACATCTATAAATAAAGCATCTTACCTCGTTGTGAGGTATGGTTTCCATTTCAACATGGTATCAAAGGAGGTTTAGCACATTGCCCCTCCCTACACGTCTTCCACTCCTATGTGATGCCCCTCCTACGCAATGCCCCTCCGGCGTGATGGCCCTCTGGTGCAATAACCCCCTACACGACAGTCTCCTATGCGATGGGCCCTTCTGTATCGACCTCCTATGTGATGGTCCCTTCCTCGACTGCCTTGTGTACGTCGTCACCTCTAGTGCAACGGCCCTCCCTATGTGACGGCTCCCTATGTGATGGCCCTTTGTGTGTCACCCCTCCCTGTGCGACAACACCCTTATACATTTCCCCTCCCTATGCGATAACACCCCCCCCCATCCCATCACCTCTCCCAGTGTGGCCCCTCCATCCGATCACCCCTCCATGTGCACCACCACCCCCCCCCCCAGTATGTCGCTTCTCCCTATGTGACGCCCCAAACTGCACAGCATTTCTCCACTTCCATCCATGACACTCTTTATTCTATGACTTAATAGATACCCATATGTTCCGGCTTTTCACTTTCAGCACCTACTTTCTACCTGTTGCGCAATTTCAGCACCTTGTCCTTGTGTAATGTGAATCATTAGAACTCCACCGCCCTCTTGTGATCTTCAGGCCTATCAATGGCATTGTACTCACCCTTTCCATATACTATCACATATTCCACACATCTTGTGGATGAACATCTTGATTCCTCTAATTTCATCATGTGGAATAAGGCTGTTATGGTCACTTTGAAGGGAATGGGATACTATTTTCATCTTTTTTCATCCCCTCCTAATCCAAAAGATGACACGTTATAACAATAGGAATAGTGGCACAACAAGATCTTTTATATGCTTCTTACCTCCATGGATCACTCAGTTAAGTATGTTTCCAAGACTTATAATACTTACAAGGACTTATGGGACTCTTTATTGCTTATGTTTTCTGAGAAAAACAATCTCTCTCACATATCTGATCTTTTTCAACAACTCTTAGCTCTTCAATAGAGAACTTGATTGATTCCCCCTTATTATAATGAGTGGAAGTCTATTGTTGATGAGATCAGAGACTTGTGGACCATTCCACAGACTCCTGATGAAGCTTGCACTCAACTTGATCAACTGTGTTCTCCCTCCTGCATGGTCTCAATGTCGATTTCTCTACCACTATTACTGACATGTTGGTCGACCAGCCCCACCACTTTACATCCCTCATTGGTTTATAATTTCCTTGTTTGTGTAAATTTTCCTCTATTGGAACTCAGCACTGACCACTTTGATCATGCTATTATGGTCTCTCACGATCCCGACAAAGGTGGTGGCCACTCTGGAGGTCATGGTCAACCTACTTACCATAAATATTCCACGCATTGTAGCAAAGACTATCACATGGTTGATATGTGTTGGCATTTTCAGGGTTGTCTGGATGGTTCTCCAGTTCTAGGTCACTCTCATTCTGCACAGGCTACCATACCTGCCACAGTGCCTCCAAATGACACTCTCCATGCTGTTGATCTCTCTGATGATGAGTATTGGTATCTTCAATCTCAATGTGTTGGTACTTCATCGAGTGTTACTATTTCTCAGGTCAATGCACATGCTACTTATTTATCTCAGTGATCCACCTCATGGGTTCTTGACTCTAGCACCTCAAAGCATATCACTGGAAATATAGGTATTCTTCGGTTATATAGTTTCACTTCAACTGAAGGTAATATTACTATGGTTGATAGTAAGATGGTACAGATTGCTGGTTATGGGAGTTTCTCAATTACACCTATATTGATGCTCTGCACGGTTGCTCTTATCCATCTCCCAATGAATAAACAAGTTGTTGGTTGCAAGTGGATCTATACTGTGTGCGTCAACATTGATGGCTCTCTTAATCATCTCAAAGCCGACTTGTTGCCAAGGTTTATACGCAGATGTATGGTATTGATTACTTTGACACCTTCTCTCTTGTGGATAAGATGGCATCGGTCCACTTATTTTTCTCTCTTTCCACCTCTTATCATGGGCCTCTCCATCAGCTGGATTTAAAGAATGTTTTTATTCATGGTTTTATTGATGAATAAGTTTATATGGAGTAGCCACTGGGGTTTGTTGCTCAAGGGGAGTCTTCCAAGGTTTTTTGCCTTCATCGATCATTGTATGGCCTCAAATAGTCATTTTGTGCATGGTTCAGGCGCTTTTGCACCGTTGTGCTTAGTTTTGGCATGTTTCAAAGCATAAAGTATTCTTCTGTTTTCTATCATCATTCTACAGCAAGAGATATTCTCTTGATAGTATATGTGGATGACGTTGTCATTACTAGCAATGATGATGTCGGCATTGATCGACTCAAATCCTTCATCAAAATTTTCACATGAAGGATTTGGTTTCACTGTGATATTTCTTGGGGATTGAGGTCTCCATATGTACCAAATGAATTTTTATATCTCAGAGAAAGTATGTTCTTGATATTCTGTAGGAGACTGGAATGAATCAAGCTGACTCAGTTGACTCACCCCTCGAACCTGGAAAGGGGACACTTCATACTGACAGTGGAATGTTTTCTTCACCTGACAGATAAAGACAACTTGTTGGGAAGCTTAACTGCTTGATGATAAGTCCATACATATAGTCTGTACATCTGGTCGAACAAATTACGAATCGACTTGATATTTCTTGTACGGTTAGCAAATTGATTCAGTTTATGTAATCCCCAACAAAAACACAGTGGGAGGTTGTTCTTCGCATTGTTAGATATCTAAAGAATGAACCAGGTTTAGGTCTTCTAAATTCTTATCATGGGCATATATATATTGAGGCATTTTTTATGTAGATTGTGTTGGATATCTCTCTTCTAGGAGATCTATGTTTGGTTTTGTAGTATTTGTTGGAGGAAATTTAATCTCATGAAGAAGCAAGAAACAGATGATTATCTCACGATCAAGTGCAGAATTGGAGTATCGTGTCATGGCATATGTGACTGCATAGATTATTTGGGCACAAAAAATTCTTCAGGAGATTAGATATACTATCAAGAAACTTTCACATATCTGGCATGACAATCAAGTTGTTATCAAGATAGTCACAAATTCAGTCTTTTATGAGTGGACAAAACATATTGAAGTTGATTTTCACTTCATTCAAGAAAACTTTGAGAAGAAGAAGATCATCTTCGGTCATGTTCACACCTCTAATCAACTTGCAGATGTTCTCACAAAAGAGGTGCTTGGACCACGTGTCCAATTTTTGTGTAACAAGCTAGTCATGATAAATATATATGTCACAGCTTGAGGGAGAGTGTTAAGAGTATTAGATATTTTTAATATTCGTGTCCCACATCAGTATGGTTTATCTATTATACTCCTTTTCTCATCTATAAATAAAGCATCCTGCCTTGTTGTGAGCCGTGGTTTCCATTTCAACAATGTGTTTAATGTTTCTAAGCTAAATAAATACCAACCAAATTTGCCTCATGTTATACTCTATGACGTGGTGGATTTGGAATCAGATGCAACTTTTGTTGAAAGGTTTTTTGAATTATTGATAAGCAGGAGAAGATCTTGAGGTGCACATGAGCCTCAACCCGATTGGTGAGGACTCTTAAGTGCATTCAGGCGGCCCGGGATCAAATACACGCGGAGGCACAATTTTCGGATACTGTAGCAGTATTTGTAGCAGGTACTGTAGCGGAATTGTAACAGGCACTGTTTTGCACTGTAGCAACCGAGAATTTGCCCCCGTTTGGGCCTTCGGACCACCGATTTGGTCCCCGACTCCTTTAAGGCCTTCGGGTCACCCAAGCCTTCGGGCCAGTGAGGCCTTTGGGCCAGCTCAAGGCTTTCAGGCCACCTTTAGTGTTGATGCAAACCAGACAACCTACAAGGAACAAGCTCTATAGGAGGATGAGCAAGGAGCTTTCACTACAACAGAAGCTACACAGATTGCAAGAATGAGAGGGTATGACACTTGTCATCGGGACAAGCCTGTGCATGCATGGGATAGCCTAGTCAAACAGTCATGCGAAGGTGGAGAGCTGATTTCACGATGAAGATGTTGGGAGGAGTAGTTTCAAGTAGTTAGTCTGAGTTGTATGTAATGTTTGATGCCCATGGGCAATGAATTCCTCTAAGGCCTACAGGGCCATGTAATACTTACGCCTACGGGCATTGTAAGGGTTCCACCTCACCCCTTAAAAGGTGGATTATCAAAAATTAATAAAAAATGAAGACTTTCGGACTATTAAATGGAAGATCTTGAGGGGGCAGAGTATTCCTTTAGTGAGAGTGTTAGGGAAACATTGAATGATTTAAGAGGAGACTTGGGAGAGAGAAGGTTATATACAGCAAAAATGGCTAGAGTTGTTCATAGTCTAGTGACTTCTCAGGGATGAAAAATTCTATGGTAGGGAGGATTGTGATACCCACAACCTGGTAAGTAAGACCCCTTTGAGCTTTGATGGTTTTTGAACTTAAATTTTCAGTTTTGGAGAGGTGAGGAAAAATGCACAAACAAGCACACGGTCACCTAGAACGTACAACCGACCGTGTAGGGCTTGTTGGGGTGGAGAGGGAAGAATACACAGACAGACACAAGGTCCCAGGGACTGGGCACCTCGACCATGCATCCTAGGTTTTTGGACAAGGGGGTCTGAGTAGTCAGGTGCACGGTCCCCGAGACCGTCCAGCCTCACTATGTAGTTGGGTACAAACTGCGAGTGATTGGATTTGGTGGATTGGATCATGAATGGTAGATTTAAGAAGATAATCTCATGTTTTCAGGTTTTGATGGATTAGATCATGATCATTGACACGAGAACTAGGGTTTCATGGATCGTCGGATATTCTTCATCTAAGGTAGGTAGCTTCTATTCATTCCTCGATGGATTATGATTCTTTACTGTGTTGTTGACCAGATAAATTTCCTAAAATTGATTTGATAAAAGAAAATCGAGGTTTTCTATATGTGTAAACCAGGATTTTGGGTTTTTGAGAAAAGGCATAGGATTTGGTTTAAACCGAGTGTTCTTGGAAAAACATGGGTTTTGTATCATGAATTGGTTTAAATTTAAGATAATGGTTTCGGTGGAATTGATTTAGAAAACCATTTTCCTTGAAAATGGTTTTGAAAATTGAATGAATCTGTATATGAGTATGACTAAGTGTCAAAAAAGGATGGAAGGCCTGGGAAATCAATCGATATTATCAAGATGTGTGTGTGATGTGGACATGAAGGGTCATGGTTTCAGGAAACACTCGGGTGGGTAACGATTCATGGTGGGTATATAATATGATCAAAGGCAGCTATTTGTCGATACATAATGTTTCATATTCCTCATATCTCATTAAAGTGTTATGGGTAACAATGGTTTTGATGTTTGTAGTAGACCGGGAGGGGTTACACTTGTTTTGGGTAAGCACTGGTGTGAGTTGTTTTTATGTGTTATCTTAGATTTACATAGAATTACATGATAAACTGTTTTGGTTGGAGATATGTCGAATTTTTTTCAGTAACATTGATTGCATGGTTTCGAATAGATCATGCATAGGAATACACGGCTGTCATATGAGGAAATCCTACGGGGTATTCACGTACTCACTCCTCCCATATTTCGGTATGCATGTATATTTCTCTTCTGCTTTGCTTTTACATTTTTTGTTTTTCTATTTTCATTTTTAGCAAATCTAAGTTCATTGGTCAGTTAAAAATATATGAAAGGCTAATAACAACCAAAAAAGAATGGTCAACATTGTAGATCGGGTAAATATTTAAGCAGCATTTCATGTTTATAAATGTCCATATGTATGAAGTTTCATGTGGAAGGTGTTTTAATCGATGTGGAGGGGTAGCTCCTTAAAGTTGTGAAATTAAAAGTGCCGTCATAGCCAATCAACATAAGAACTTTATCTCACAAAATCAAAAATGAAGAATAGTAAGCTCTCTAGAAGATATCTTTCTGGATTATCACACCCTGCAAACCAGACTGAGAATTTCCTCTGTTAATCTTTGCCTTGAAAGCAACCCTCGGGCATGTTAAATGTAAAAAATATCAAATTTGCTGAAAATAGAATGGCAAAGGAGAAAACAACCCAGTCCCATCTCATGAGCACATTAATCATGCCAAAAATCTCATTAACACAGTAATCATCCCCAAAAAAAAATGGAAAACAGAGATCAGATCAAAAACCTTTCAAGCCAATGGGAGGATCCCAATTGCTCTATCTCAAGCCCAGTAGGAGGAGGTCATAGAAATTAGTCCATGGGAAATTAAAATGGTAAGGTTTCAAACAGTTCTACACAACAAAACTACTACTAGTCATCAAGCTTCAACATGAGTCACATACTTCACCAACATATCAACAATTTTGGGTGATGCGACTGTGGCCGTCTTCTCCAGACTCTGGATCTTCAGCTGAGTTTCCTCTTCAAGGCGCTTCACATTCAACCCGGAGCTCCCGGTTGTCTGAACAATGGGTCTCCCAGGCCAGGACTTATGAGAAACAGGAATGTAATGAAATGGAGGTTTGTATGGTGAAACCCCAGAGATGATACCTCAGAGAGACTGTTTCGATACTCTGATTCTAGTTGGGAGCGGTAGAGCCCCGCTTCTCGCTCAGCTTCTTCTTTAGCTTGCTTCAGCCTCGTCATCTTCACTGAAAAATGTAACATTAAGCCAGAGCATGAGAAAGATGAGGTCATGCAAATCTTCCAAGCGAAAAAATGGAACAATGTCAGTCATGATGACATAAAATGCAGCAAGTGAAGCTACGAATGAATATATTATTTACTGCAAATAAGGTTATAAGGGCATAATGGTATGGAAAGCGCTATACAGTTTTTGGCAGCAGAAACAATTTGTTGGGCCTCCTGTTCTGCTGCTAATAGCATTTGAATGCCTCCCGGCCCTCGGGCAGTATCCATTGCAGCAAGAAAACCTATAATGAAAAAAAAAACATACAAATGAGCAAGATTACTGTATACACCAAACAAATGTTAATAGCATAACAACAAACCATTGTTACAAATGAACAATAGCTTGAGAAAAGGGATGACTGGGAGAACAGTCAGCAAGTCATGTTTGGTCATTTAAGGAATAAAGAACTCTTTCCGATTTGAATGAAATGCTCGTTTGTCTCTTTATATATTATTGACAAGAATATTCCTTAAATAATGGAAATCTTTTATATTATATTTTATTATTATTATAGTCATCTGTTTAATATATTTCACCGCACTTTTTTATGCATATCAAACAAACTATTAACTCACCAATTCCATTCTCATTCCCTCTTTGACATCATTTTTCTTTCCATCTGAAAAGCTTCTCTCTTACCAAATATAACCTAAACACAAAACGAAAAATCTCGTACAAATGTTGATAGGAAACGCGGTCCGGGAGAAGCACTTCAATGTATTCAGACTATGGATGCGATTACAGGGCAAGAGAGTAGATTGAAGAAGACTACAGGGGAGAAGATACTTCAGGAAGAGACCCTCTCTCTATCCCGCCCAAGCCCAAGCCGTTACAATATTCCTTCCTAACCTCTTCTATCCCCTCCCCTCTTTTATAACAGCCTAACAAAGGGAATCCCCCAACAGATCGCTTGCCCAGCTGTGCAGAGGGGACCACCTCAGTTTGTTAGACTTACTTCCCCTGAGACCTTTTTACCCCTCCTAGAATGTACCTTCCAGGGGCCAGAGGAATCCCTCACTCTTATCACTTGCCCCCCCCCGGGAAATTGATTGCGGATGAAAAATTCATCCTCTCAAGTGGCGTCTTCCGCAAGGCAGCCCTTCCACTGAATCAGCCATTGAGGCAGCTGTACGGTACTGTGCCAGCTGGTGCGTTTAGCTAATGCTGCCTCCGGTTCAGCCCCTCAATGGTTCTCTTCCAATCCCGATGGTAGAATGGAGTGTGGAATCTGGTGCTCGATCAATTTCTTATGCTGAGAAACATGAAAAACAGGGTGAATCCGGGCGTCAGGGGGCAAGCTGGTGGGCCACCGGGCCAATTTGTTTTAGAATGGAAAAAGGACCATAGAACCAAGCAAACAATTTCTGGAAAATACATTGAGCTACTGTCTGTTGGCGGTGGGGCCTGTGTTTCACATGAACAAGGTCCCCAACTTGAAAAGAAATATCATGTCGGTGGCCAGCCTGCTGCTTCATATAATGTTGGGCGCAGAGCAACTGACCTTTCAACTGAATGAGAACCCCATTTCGATCCTTCAAAGCTGTAGCTACAGCCTCCACCTGAACCTCACTGGGCGGGAAAGAAAAGATAGTCGGGGGTTTGCACCCATACACCACCTCAAAAGGAGTGGTGTTAATTGAGGCATGTCAAGTGGTGTTGTAATGAAGCTCAGCTCAAGGTAACCAAAAGGCCACTGCTTGGGCTGGTCGCCGATAAAACACTTGAGATAAGTTTCCAAACAGCAATTGACCACTTCTGTTTAACCATCGGTTTGTGGGTGATAAGCCGGGTTCCGTTTCAATTTTGTCCCCTGTAATTTGAAAAGTTTTGTCCAAAAATGACTTAGAAACAACGGATCACAGTCGCTAACAATGGATTTAAGAATTCCGTGAAGTCAAACCACCTCCTTAATGAACATATCAGCCACCCCCTTGGCTGTGAAAGGGTGCTTTGATGAAATGAAGTGGGCAAAACATGAGCATCGATCGAACAAGCATACGGCCCCATGTCAGCCGCAGGTGTTGACACAAACCTTGGGTCCTCATCCGATGTTCATCACCGAGCTTAACACTCTGCTGGTTTGTTTCTTAGACAGCTAGACCCAGCAATGAAATTGGTTTTGGGAATAAAAAATTATGAGTGGCTCCACTATCTAACAAAACTGGAATTGGAATGCTGCCCACCTTGCCGCCTTCCACCTTCATTGAAGCCAAGTCCTTGCTGCCTTGAGCTTGGAAGTAGATGCTAGACCCGTGATGGCACATTCCAGCTCCACGAGTGAGTCCCCCTCCCCTTGCTCAATTGCCTCATTCATTTCTCCCCCTCCCTCCATCTTGTCGGTTCTCATCCCCCCCCCCCCAGCAAAACAACTCTTACTTTCAAATCGGAGCATTTGTGCATCGGGTTGAAAGGCATTCCACACCTGAAGCACAACCACTTCTTCCTGCACTCCTCCCACTCTTGTGTGGTTAAATGTCAAACCCCTTTATCAGCAGGAGCCCCTTGCTTTGCTGTCTCCTGGCCAGGTTCTCCGATGACAGGCCCCATTCGCCTATCCGGCCGAGAGGTCGCCCAATTATGTGGTTGAGGACCGGGGCATGAAGAACGGCTGCCACCCATCGCCGTTGCTGGAGTTGGTGCCCTAAAACCGACTTCCGAGTACATGATTACATGTATTCATTGTCTTGAATATTAATGGAGTTCCTTATCACATCATGATTGTTCATCTGCATGACACTGTATGTGATAATGTCCTATGAATATATGTCGCACTCAAAGGTTATAACAGTTCTCCATTATGATGAGAACCTGAAGACGTCATGACAATCTTCTTGAATAAATATTCTATAGTTGAATGATATTGTCTAACGGGACACAAATGATACATGCTATCAGGGGTAGGAAGCTCATAAGACATTGAGACACCTTCTCATAATGTTCGCCCTTGGTAATCTCTAAGAAGAGAGGTTATGAGAACGGACCCACCAGTAGGTAATCCATATTTTATGTCATTGGATGTTCCTATTTGAGAACGTGTATATTGATCCTTAGATTTTAAAATTAACATTAATGAATATCATGAGTCACGTACTTTGATATATTGATGAGAACCATGACGACCAAAGCTTGCGGTGAGGTATGATGCGTTGGGTGCGTCACGAGTGATATTGCATTAATGGATAATGCGAGAAAGGATGTACCCCTTTTTCCCTTGGTGGAAGTTGATATTTCAGGTCTTTTGATGTGAATGGAACTGTCTAAATAAATTCATGGTCATGGTGTTCTGTGGGCATGGTCGGGTCAAAAAAAGAAAAACATCAAGCACATAGGTTTGATGACATCAGTATGCAATCTATTTGATTAAAGATACCGCGGTAAAGGGATTATATTACACAGTATGTGTTCGTAGGTTGATGTATGTCATTGTAATAGGAACAGGGGATAACTACTTTGTATTAAGGGTAAAAAAAATAGAAACTACGGGCAGAGTAGGAGGAAGATGAAAATCGGGAGAGATCCCGCCCAAGCCCGGAGGCCGCTTCCCAAGCCGAATGGCCGAATACCAGAATATTCACTTCCCCTCCCTTTCTCTCCCCTATGCAATCATATTTATAAGAGAACCCCTCACCTCTACATGGCCCCTCTAACAACAATATTCTCTAACAAACTCCAACAAACTCCCCTATAACAAACTACCCCATACAAAGACAACAATATCCCTTAACCAAACTAATTGGCAGCAAGTCTCTATCACTGTCACCGTCTCGAAAAACCACATTGTCCTCAAGATGGTGGATGGCGTAGGCAAGCCAGGCGATCTCCCATAATATTCGTGTTGCAGGGAACTGATGACAAGGGGTGCTAGTCAGACATTTATGCCAAACAATCTGCCATATCCTCCACTGCAATCCTGTATAAAGTGCATGTTCTGCAAGTGTATGCCACGCAATCTCCCAAACGCGGCGTCTGTCGTCATGGAGCAGGGTTGGAGAGACGAATGTGAGAGTGCCACTCGTCGTAATGTCTAACCTCCTTCCATCGAAAAGGTTTTGTCGTGAGCTGGGCCGCAAGTGCAGTCGGTACCACCCGGCCTCTTGGGTATAAAAATTGGAAGAACCTCTTTCATGAACCCGAAGACCCCATTCTGACACCGCGGACGAGTCCTATACAACTGGTGGTAAAATAACAAGAGCCCATGTATGTGTCGGCTCAATCTGCTGCAGCTCGTTCTTCAGCATTATGAACTTTGAAGTGTCCAGCTCCTCAATATTTGGGAGGTCTATCACAGACTGGCTGGAGAGTGTCGTCAGGATTTTCGGCCAGCGTTTTGCTCTGGTTGTGCGTCTCATATTCGGTAGGCCCCTCGGAGTGTGACGCGGACACCTGCATTACCGGCGGCAGGAACTCTGATGTAGTTGCAGGGGGTTTGCTGATGAAGCTTCCAAAATCCTCAGGGATTGCTTCTTTAAGATGCACCCAAGTGAACGTAGTTGCAGGTCCTTTGGCCACTAAAAAACAAAGTGCGGACATATCGGACATGCAGAGGCGTGCCATTGGCACCTTCATCTGATCCGGCGTTTGACTGCGCAAGAAATATTCCTTGGCCCTTGAGATCCACGTCTCTGGATTTGTGATAGAAAATTCCGATAAAAACTCCTCCAGGTTTTTTCCTGATTGCAGGTCACCCGGGCCGGTGAAGCCCAAAGTTCCTGCATCTCATGCTTAGGATTTGCCATAGGTAAGAAAAAAAGACTTACTCCCCCTGCAGTAGTGAGAGTTTTTTTTTTCTTTTTTTCTTTTTTTTTCTTTTCTCTGCCCTTTTTTTTGAAAGTTGGGTACCCTTTTTTCGGGTTTTTTGTTCCCGCGCTTCGAGGCAGAAAAGCGGGCCGCCCCTTTTCTTTCTTTTTTTTTAACAATAGTGCGCAGCTGGCCGACCTGGATGTAGCACCGGACAGAGGCGGGATCAGGCGACTCGGATGCGGGACGAAGACGAAGACGCAGTTGGGGGGAGTGAGGTGCGGGAAGCAAAGGAGTGTGCCACCGCGATTCGACGGAGGCGTCGCCGGGGTGCGCGTCATCCAAGCGTGTTGAGGACCGAGCGCGCGACTAATGTGATGCAACCCAGTGTTGTTGACGAACAGAGTGTCGCTGGACGCGATGAATCCGGCGAACAGGAAGGCAGGTCGGAAGAAAAACGTGAGGCGGTAGTGCGCGCAGAAGCCAAGCGCACTCCAAGTACTGCACGTTGCCGGGAAAGTGAGTCGTTGTGCTAAGTCGCTGCTCTTGTGTCCCCGGGGTCGTCAGTTGTGAGTGCGTTAGCTGCTGCGAAAGGCGTCGGCAAAGGGAAGTTGACGACCAGGGGCTACGTGTTGGATTGGTGTTGCCCGATCCGGTTGGGCCGAATGCTTGTGGCCTGCAACTGTCGTGGGTCGAACTCCGCGGTGAGCTCGTTGCGGGTTGCAAGGGGCAACGCACCCCTGCTCCGGGGGTTCGGGGGCTGAAGGCTCCCGGCCTAATTTTTTCGGTACTGTAGCAATGTTGACCACTGTAGCGGAGCTGACCGACCGACACCGACATGCACTGTAGCGGTGCGGACTTCGGGATCAACTTCACTGTAGCGCTTTTGACTTCCAGCCGGCAGCCACTATAGCGCTTTTGACAAAGTCGGTCGTCGTTCACTGTAGCGACGCAGACTTACCTTTTCGGAACAGTGATCGTCTTCATTTTATAGCCCATTTTCGGGTTACGGTTATTACTGAAAAAACCTCTGTATTTCTTGTGCTCCCGATATAGTGAATTCTGCCTCTCCCATGGACGTAGGGATTTTTCCCGAACCACGTAAATCGCTGTGTCCTTATTGCTTTCCTTTTGTTTCGTTTTCTCGTTTCTGTCGTTGTGTCTCCCGACGATTCCGCAACACTACGGGACACGAGGAAGTCGGCGAACAGGAAGAAGGCGAATAGGAAGACGGCAGGCCGGACCAAATGATGGGAATAGGAGATGACTACTTTGTATTAAGGGTAAAAAAACAGAAACTACAGGGAGTAGGAGGAAGATGAAGATCGAGAGAGATCCCGCCCAAGCCCAGAGGCTGCTTCCCAAGCCAAATGACCGAATACTAGAATATCCACTTCCCCTCCCTTTCTCTCCCCCATGCAATCATATTTATAAGAGATCCCCTCACCTCCACGTGGCCCCTCTAATATCAATATTCCCTAACAAACTCCAACAAACTCCCCTATAACAAACTACCCCATACAAAGACAACAACACCCCTTAATCAAACTAATTGGTAGCAGGTCTCTGTCACATTGTGACGTTAACTTCTTTCTTTATGAGTGTCTTGACGTGTTGTTAAACGTTAATCTTGGATTTTAGACGTTTTCGTCCATTGTCACTCAGAAAGAAGTCTAAAGGGTCATAACACTAAATGTATTTGCAATCTCGGTTAAATTCTACGTTGAATTTAACAAGTTAGAATAAATATTATCTCTGCTTTATGGTTTAATAATTATTGGAGTTCAGTTGATCGTCAATATTTGATCACAAGTTATTTGAAAGAATAAATGGGTTAAATAATAATAATAAATATTTATTTGCAAAGTTTGACAAATATAACATTTATTATATTTATGGATGAATAATGCAATGATATTTATTTATTAAATAAATAGTCATTATTTAAAGTACAGTAAATGTTGATGAGGATAAGCGGACCGAGTTTAATGGTCTGATTGAAAATAATATAAATGATATTTATTTATATCCTCCTCTTCTGAATCGAGAGTTTACTCTAGTCAAGTAATCTATGAATTTCGTTGTCGTGACGTTAATTGTTATGTACAGTAACGATTATTCATAAATTAAGACTAAAAGACTGAGTTGGTCATGCCAAAAAAGGGTTTCTGCTGCACTTGTAACCTACAAGCGGTATTAGAGCAGTCACATATTTAATTTATAATTATTTATTAATCATTGATCGTTTGCATGCATTTGTGATTTCTTTTACTTTGGATCGATTCTTACTTGAAATCCGAACATCTTTTTCTCTTCTATTTCTTCATTCTCACTCACATAACCAATAAAAAGGTTGAGATAAAACGAAGAGACATCCGAAAAACCTCATCCGGAGACGTCAAAGGTTATGCCCGGACAACACAAGAGTACACAGCGTGTACCATAAAACTACACGTCATGTGCCCGTGTATCTCGACTATATCATGCTAACTTATCAGATCAGCCTGTAGATATCATATCAGATCCGTTAAAAGTGAATCAGCCTGTAGATCCAGACAGGCTGGCACACGGTTTGAAGAACTACACATCGTGCAACCCATGTACACAACCTGTAGTCCTTTTCTCACAGCCGAGAACACAAGGGGTCAGCGTGTCATGCATCCGCTACATGACACGAGGACTGACAAACCATACAACTTCAAGGCAACACGTCGTGTAAGAACCATTACACATCGTGCACCTCGTACACATCCGCGGCAGGTAACATGCAGAGTCCCTAAGCATGTGTCACGGACACGGACAGAAGAGACCACACATCGTGTAACCAAGTACACACAGTGTAGTTTGTTGCAGACTGTGTGTTTAGTTTAACGCGGAGAGAAAAATTAAATATATAATTAAACCTATTCACGTGTGTCACGTGTGTCATTTATTTGACAGTACACGTCATTTCATAGGATTGTCAATTATATATTAAATTAATTATGTGTTACATTCCAAATCTACAAGTTGTGTATGGTCTTTGCTTATAGTGCACTCCGCGCGCATCAAAAGCATAAGGATCGTGTCAGGTAGTTTGGACGAGTACATGTCGTTGCCTTCAAGTACATTTGTGTACTTCATTAATTTTAAATGAAATTAATTCATTTAATTTGTTTAAAATTATGGATGATAGTAATTTAAGGATGCTTTGATGGAATTAATATAAATTGAATTAATTAGATTAATTTGTGACGTTTTATCTTGATTAAAGAATGAATTGAAGTAATTGCAAATGTATGCTCGTTGTGTTTTGTGTGGATAATCATGAAATTAGACCAGCTCTATGTATGTGATTAGTTTCTTTTAATTTATTATGATTAAATTAAAATTGATGGTCTGCGTGTCATCCCCTCATTATGTAAGGATCTGCGTGTCCACTGTTTCTTTTATGTAAACCCTCTATCCAATCCATTAGATTCTATCACCTGTGTGTGAGTAAAAGCTTATTAAGGATGGAACTCCCATGTGAGAGGAGGCGGTCTGAGTCCTGGAGTCGAGGCAAAACCAATTGAAGCAATACATAGGAGTCGGGGTGGAATGCTACAACACCAACCAAGCTACGATTCAAGGTGTTTTCCCCTAGGGTTGAAGGTTAGTTTATCATCCGCTAGATAAACTGACCATTAGAGAATTTCATGATAATGCCACTTATATTTTATTTTTGTCAGTTGCATGGCTTATTTATGTTTGTGGATACTACTCTATCACTTAATAAATGAATTAAAAAGCATGCAAGACGGAATAAAATAAAACCAGATTATGCATAAACTTTATCCTACATGGTTAATCAATTAAGTAAAACCCACTTAATAAAGCATGTGATAAGATAAAACGGGCTTTTAGTCGGCATAGTCTTTCATTACTTAAGAGTCGAACTCATAATTCAAAGTGCTTAACCAGCCCAAGTCAGGGTACTTTCAATTATCAGATAACTTTTAGCTTGAAGTTTTGGGTTGACCTAACTCAAATCACATCAAGGGTTGTCAAAGCAGGACTTGATGTAACTAAGATTGCAAGGGTTGATAAAATTTTTATTCAAAATTTTAGAATTAGGGGATCCACTCAACAGATCGAGGAACTATGTGTTAATGCAGTTGGAAAGTTACGTCAACCTAAAACCCTTCAAATAATTTGTTAGCCCCATGAAAAGAGGAATAAGGATCCTTATGATAATAATGAGGACCACATAGGCGGTTGGAAAGTATATTCTAGAAGGGGTAAAACAGTCCAGTCAGGGGAAGGTTGTTAGGCGCTCAGTAGTGGGGACCAGGTTGTTAAATAGGGGCGTGGGGTAGTGGGGCTGAGGGGCATCATTCTGTTTTGAGAATTGTACTCAGAGTGAGCCAGGGGCGGGAGATCACAGTGGGGGCTCCCGAAGGTCTGTTTTTACTCCTTACACTGTACTTTTTCTTTCAGATTCTAGTGTAATTCTGGAACTGCTCCACTGAATATTATAAGAAAGCGTCTGATCACTCCTATCAATCCCTATCATTTGGTCCGACCTACCGGCCTACCATCATCTTTTCTCCTTTCTGATGGAAACACGCACTCAATCTCGTGTGAAGGTAGTTGAAGATCGACTCACCTCGGTGGAGACAACTCTTTCTCAATTATCTTCCTGTCGCTGAGCTATATCAAGGAGTCCATGACCTCCGCCAGGGCCAACATCGCTGGGATCAGGAGATCGCCGCTCAAATGGAGTTTCATCAACTCATGTTGCGCCAGCATGAGAAACAACCTTTGTTGTCAACTGATTCCAGTACGTCCATTGATAATCGCCTTCATCTTCTCTCGTCAGCTCCTGAGTCTGTTGTAGGTGATATTCTCCATTCTACTGATCACAATTATGTGGGCCGCCTCATCGAACTGCCTATCTTTGATGGCATCGATCCTCGCGGTTGGCTCACTCAAGCGGAATTATGTTTCCGTATTAATCAAACGCCTGATGATATGAAAATTCCGCTCGCCCAAATCAGCATAGAAGGTCTCGCCATTCACTGGTTTACCATCCTACAGGAGGTTTATCACGAGCTGATATGGCCTTTGTTTTGCACTGAATTATTGGAGAGTTTTAGTGGCCTCGAAATACAAATCCTTACGAGGAACTTGCTGCTCTTCAATAGTTGAATTTTGTCCAAAAATATATAGAGCAATACAAATATTTTGCATGGATTACGCGATGATATTCGCTCTTGAGTTCGCATTCATTATTTCAATAAATTTATTATAAATTTAATAATTATTTAAATATTTATAATTATTTATAATTATATAATTACTTTTAAAAAATATTTATTTATTTATAATTATAAAAATATAATTTTATAAATATAGTATGTACATTTTTAAATATATTTTGTTAGGTAAAATATTCAGAGGAGAGAAATAAGAAGCATCAACCATTTATTTTTGTATTAAGAGCAGAAAAACGGTGAAAGGGTTACAATGTGGGTGGGAGAAAGGAGAAGAAGATAGGCAGCTCCCTGGAAGACCACTTCTAGAAGAGTATTCCGAGTCCTCCCAAGGACCGGCCCGTGCAGCAGCTCCCAAGCTGAGCAAGAAGCAAAGGAATATTGGTGCCTTCCCCCTCAATTCATTCCCCTATTTAATAGTCCCTCAATCAACTACAAACAACCCAACCAATAACGGCCAACAGCTGGCAACACAACAGCCCAAGTACAGCCCACACCTGGGCAGCCCCCTATATTCCAAACAATTCCCTCCCAGATAAAAACCACATTGTCCTCAAGGTGAAACAACTCAAGCTTTGCTCAGTTGTGCATTGGGACAACAGCTCCAGGTGGCGGCTTTGGTAGTGGCCTCAACATCAATGCATCTTCATTGGAAGTCAGCAACACACTTGGGCAAACTAAGACAGCCAGTGCAGGTGGATCGTGTTCCTCTTTATCCTCCCTTCGGTCCCTAACAACAAGTTTAGTAAACTCTAATTGTTGTGCAGCACAATAGGCCTTCATTTCACCATAAATTTCAGCCAACCCTTCTACCATAATGTCCGCTTCTTTAGGCTGCTTTGGTTGCCCAGCAGCTATAGCATTTTGCCATACACAAAATTCAATGCCAATTACATGCGGCTGGCAGTCTAAAACAGTCCCCACAGCCTGTGTAAAAACTTTAATCGGCTCCACTATTTCCTGTAAGCATCACTAGCCAAATGATGAACTATAGCAGCAACCTTCTCTTCCTTTGAAGCAAAATTGTTAGGATGATGCTTAAACTCGTCCCAATGCAGTGGTGTTTGTTCCTCCAAGCCTCTTTTTCAGCCCCCAACATTTACATCTCCTGCTAATAGTCGTCTGTAGCTCCTTACCTTAGCATCTTCATTTTCCAATTTGATTTGCTTGCTCGGCTTGCTCATCCCATATAAAACCTTAGCCGCTGGATTCCTTCTCAACTCAGCCTTTGCAAGAAATTCACTGTTTTCAAAAAATTCACTGCGCTCAGACATATTCGGATTCGATCCAGAAACTACTACTTCAGACCGAACTGGTGTGGAACCTAAGTACCCCTCCTCATAGTTACTTTCTTGACCAGTCGAGAAACTCCTCAAACTCACTGCTGGACTGTCAGCCTCTGTGAAGTAAAGGTTTTCTTGGTTGGCTTCATAAAAGCACCCCTCTGTTCCACCCTCACCACCTAGGAAACATGCTCCATGATCCTGTGAACCATCTAGCACCAACGTGCTTACAGCAACATGACATGAATAACTTTCCGCATACGCTACATTGAGTTCAACCGGAACTAGAAATTTCGAAACAGGTTCATCTCACTCTGCTCCTTGCCATTCCTGCATTGTTGGCAGTACAACAGATCTTGAACCTTCTACATATAGAAGTTCCGATAGTAGACCAGGATCTAGCTGCTCCTCATTGTCGTTACTTCCTCACTTATCTCCACTGGAACTTTTATTAGAAATTTCCAGTTCATGCAGTATCAAGTTGCCCCATGTTATTCCCAAACTTCTCAAAACAGTGCTGGTTTCAGCTGCTCCCACGTTGAACCTGGATTTTTATTCAGCCAAGACAAAAACCAATATAAAGTTGTAGTCTCCATGCATATCTGCACATAGTGAAGTTTTATGTCTTCTGCTGTCCGATTTTCCTGGAAGTAAGCTTCGGTTTTGATGATCCAGCCCAAAAAATCGTTCCCAGCAAACGAAGGCAGTTCAACTCGTTTTGCTATACTCTTTGCTCTGTCGGTTGGAACCAAGTCATTAAGTGTAGGACTAGCCTTCCTTTTCCTCGCGAACTCAATATTCTTGTCGTCGCTTCCTACAGGGCATGCTACAGCGGACCGGCTCAGTTTTCCAGACACTGAGCATCGTTCCTCCTGGGTTGGTAACTCCTTTGTCGGCTCTATAGCTAGTCCCACGAACCCTGAATCATTTGAGAAGTTTTCCCCACATTTGACCGCAACTGTAATTGCTCCTGCTCCCTCTGCTCACGCATGAATTGCCCAGAGTAAATCAGATTCCCTACATAAACATTGGAAACCCCCTTTTGGTCTTTCAGGTCGAATTTAAGCTCACTAAACAGCTTCTCGGTCCTCTCGTCTCCCAGAAAACTCTTCGAAAAACGATGGTTGCCCCTACATCTTGGTTGAATGTCCTTCCATCATCCAGTATGTAGCTTTGTCCAACTCCATTCCGAACGGTCTCCTCGAACGAATGTGTCCCTGCTTGAGCACGAATTTTCTTACTTTTTTTTTTTTTTTTGCAACTCCAACTAACAGCTTCTTTCAACGAGTCTCATTGTTGCGTTAAAGATATTTAGCCCTTCCATCTACAGCTCCACAGACGCTTTCCACGGTTTTTTTTTCTCTTTTTCGTCCGTCTCAGCACCAACGTCGAACGCTAACACACCCAAACGATCTCCCAGTCGCGAACGTCTATTTCTATCTGTTCTCTTCAACCGCTTCAAGCGATCGTTCCCAACTCGTACGCGTCACTCGCTGCGACACGTTTCCCCCGTGTTCGCGCCTCTCCTCCAGCAACCAACAAGCTCGGATCGTCTACTTAGTTAGCGCGGAACTCCCCATCGTATTCTCTCTCTTGCTATTCCCCAGGGGCGATCATCTCTCTTCTCCAACAGCGAACGGCTCTCTCACACGGCTAACAGCAATCGACCTGCATTGGTCGTCGTCCTCCGGCGAACGACAACAGCGGCTTCTCTCTCTCTAGCGAATTCCTCGGCGTCGGCTTTCGGTTCTTATCCAGCAACGAACAGAAAAAGAAAATCCGCGCGGCACTCCCCACCTGCGATCCTCCTCCACAATCGTTCCTCTCGCACGGCAATCCCCAGCAGCGATCCTCCTCCACGATCGTTCCTCTCACATGGCAATCCCCAACAGCGATACTCCTCACCTGCGACGTCTCTCCTCCAACATGCGATCGTCCCTCTCGCACGACACTCCCCGGCGGAGTCGCCAAATTGTTAGGTAAAATATTCAGAGGAGAGAAATAAGAAGGATCAGTCATTTATTTCTATATTAAGAGCAGACAAACGATGAAAAGGGTTACAATGTGGGTGGGTGGAAGGAGAAGAAGAAGATAGGCAGCTCCCTGGAAGACCACTTCCAGAAGAGTATTCCGAGTCCTCCCAAGGACCGGCCCGTGCAGCAGCTCCCAAACTGGGCAAGAAACAAAAGAATATTTGTGCCTTCCCCCTCAACCCATTCCCCTATTTAATAGTCTCTCAACCAACTACAAACAACCCAACAAGCTGGCAACAGGTGGAAACACAACAGCCCAAGTACAGCTCACACCTGGGCAGCCCCCTGTATTCCTAACATATTTATTTATAAATATTTTTTTACAAATATTTTTTTAACATTATTAATGAATATCTAATTTTAAGTACATGCATGTTAAAAATAAATGAAATTGAATAAATTAAAAATAAATGCACTTTAATAATATTGAAGAAATGGATAAGTTTTGTGTGTATACATTGTATATAAAAACGCATTAATTACGTATATGTGAAATCAATATAACACACATTTTGATCTATGTTAAATTGAAAAATCAAACGACATTCAATCATATGTTCATTACTCTATGCAATTAGTCATTATTTTTAAATGAGATACGGATCTTCGCTCACTAATTCATATGATGTGTAAGGCGATAATTTTTAGTGAGAGTGCTTTCATTAAAAAGTCCTTGATGAAAAGATATAAATGAAGATGCTCCCCCATAGATTGGTATCTAAGGTAAAAAACGTTCTCAAAGAAAAGTATTCTGAGCATTTAAATGTGAATGTTATAGAACTCAATTTCTTGAACTCTAACTCATGGGTATTAGATATTGGATGTTCATCACACATTTCGGCTAATAAACACTCAAAAATATGATAATTAAAAAAAGTGAATTGGATCTTCATGTTGGCAATGTGGTTAGAGTTGCATTGGAGGTCGACACTTATGCGGATCAATTGACATTAATCGGTATGATTATGTGTTTCGGAAGAGACATTTAAAACTTTTAAAAAAGTTTAGAGTTTTGGAACGAAGTACAAAAATCAATTGGGTAGAATTATTAAGATTTGGGTCGGGGACTAGGTTTGGAGACCCCTATGTCGTGGAACCCGAGCTGCGTTGTAGAGCCTCGAATGATCGGTTTGGGTGGCTGTGTCATTTTAGGGATCGTTGGAGCTTGGAGCTTTAAGATGTGTCATGGAACTCAATGGTTGGGCATGTTATCTCTGCCTTCTTAAGGGTATCTCTGACATGGTGTTTTGGGATGCGTTGTAGAGCGAGCACAAAAGGTCGAGACCCCTACTTTGTTATTTTATGGACTACTGCTGACACAACCCTACCCACTGGATATAACACCCTGAGATTTTATAAGAACACTACGTTCGATAACATATACAACACGCAACACTGAGTTTAAACGAACTATAATATACTATCAAAATATAATCATTAGAACGTGACCGTTATAGCCTAGTGGTTAAATTGATGGGTATGAATAGTATTAACCACTATGAAATATATATATAATTCATAATCAATATAAATGTACTGATAAATGCTCAAGAAATAAACGCTTGAAATTTAAGACATTTTATTCTTCAAAAAAAAATGTGTTTAATTCAAAAATGATTTTATTAATTTTAAAAATATTATTTTATAAAATGAACATATTTGAAATCAGCATATCAAAATTAACTTTGAACTTTTAGGTTTCTTCTAAAATGTTTGATTTTTAAATAAATGGTGAAAACTGTCATTTGATTTAGAATAATCTAATTAATTTTATTTGAATCGTTAATTTTCATGATTTTGTTGTAAATTTATTTTTATACTTAAAACGTGATTTTCTACGAACTGTTTTTAAATGCATAAAGCCTATCCATTTTAATTAATTAAAACAACTCTTCGTAAGAAAAGATTAAAATGAAATGCATAGATTATATATTTAGTTACATGAATTTAAATTAATATAATGATGATTATTATTAGTTATATAATGAATTAATATAATGATGATTAATATAATGATGATTAATATAATGATGATTATTAGTTATATAGTTAATTATGTTTGAAAAATACAATTCTTGAAAACTCGTTTTTTAACACGCTTTGTGAGTTCAATTTTAAATTAAACTTTAACACTTCTTTGAATTGAATTTGATATAATGAATTTCATATTTGGAATCAGCATAATTAATATTATATAATAAGATCAACTAAATTTTTTATCATAATTAATAATAAAAACAGTAAAAATTCGACCAAACCCTGTCAAAATACTTTCGATAATTCCCTCCCCACGTCCTAAAAGTCTTGGTTTGATCAGAAAGTTAATCCAAGAAAAATTTAGCTATAATATTAAAGAGGTGGTCTGAAAAGAAATTCAAATACTTCAAATCTTACTCAATCATGTGATATAATAACATCAGTATCTCTTATATACCATCATGTTATTATGTTAAACGCATAACCAAAATCTCTATGTTATTTAAAGAAATAGTACATTATTACATCGGTCAGGGGAGGGGAATAAACAAACAAAAACGTTACACATACGTACGTGCAGTCGTCTCCATGATTGTAGCGTTGTTCATTTTCAATAACTATAATTCATGATTATTTTAAAAAGTATAATTAATTTATGAGGGTTCCAAGGTAAGGAAATTATACAGGAGACAATAAAATACATACGCAATAAAGTTTGGTCTCTAGGGTAAGGGTTTCGTTATAGTATTTGATCATTGTCTAAAACCCATTAATTTTCTTATGCTATGGTTATTCATGAAATTTTCAAATAATAGTATCATTTTGGTCTCTTTCGTCCTTCAAAATGATTGAGAAAAAGTTCATAAGAAAAAGGCGATTTCATTTCTCTTCGGTCCAAAATCTCTTTTTTTCCATATCCATGTTTTCTAAAAATATTTTCAAAAATATTTATAACATTTTCCAAATGATTTATTAAATACATTTTTACCCATATTTGACTTTTTACAAAATGTTTGAAATGAATCTTAGTCATTTTCAGAAAGGGGTTTTTTAACCTTTTTACAAGTGTGAAAGAAATGTTTTTTTAACTTGTATGGCATGTATGGAATTACACGTCATGCATAAAAATGATAATTATATCATGATTATTATTCTGAAGATGATGAAAGAATGACCACTTTGACTACAGTCAACACACCAATGCCGCTTTGAAATTACGAACTGAGCATCCTCAAAACACTATGTGGACACAACTAATAAGTAATTAAATACGTCTTTAAAATAAATGAAGTAAATGGTATAAGAGCTTAAACCTCGAGAAAATAAATAATTGATATAAGTTTATTATATATGAGATAAAAGACATGCACGGCAAAGTCTGGACTCAAGGTAAGGGTTCCATTATAGGAAATTATTTGATCATTGTCTAATAAAACACTTTCATTTTCTTAACCTCTAGTTATTTATGAAATTTTCAAGTAATAATACCATTTTGCTCTATTTTGTCCTTCGCATAATTGAGAAAATGTTTTTTTTTTTAAGTTGATTTGATTTCTCTTAGTTTCAAAATCTCTTTTATTGATATTGGACTTTACAAAACGATTTGAAATGAATCTACAAGTCATTTTTAGAAAGGGATTTTTCAACTTTTTTTACAACAGTGTGAAAGAAATGTTTTTTTAACTAATATGACATGTACAGAATTACACACCGTGCATAAGGTAAAACTAGTGTTTTAAATCCACCTATAGTCTCATTTTCCTCACCTAAGACCATGTTTAGAAGAAATAACATTAGTTTTTAAAATCCACACATGGATATTAATAAAATGTTTATATTATTTTATAAATATAGCACACCTACAAGGTTTCCCCAAGCTTATTGTTGGCAGAGACCTCAGGGAATGACATTAAAAATGAGCTCTCATTACCAACAACCCAAACATTGTGTGATGTGAGTAGCTTGAGTAGATCTTAGCTACAATAATCCATATCATACTTCAATTGAGAAGACATCGTTTGAGGTTGGTATATTGACACAAGGCACCACAGGTTACTCACTATATATAAGGGGAGGCGACTGTAGAAGCGGTTTTATTGATAGAGATGAAGCCTTGAAACAACTCTAATTCAACCTCCAAAGAGGGCAATAGCTTATAGCTAAGTTTGCTAACAACGGAGAGAGATGCTTACCCAGAGAGATTCTAGGTTAAGTTGAGACCAAATAAACCAGGGGAAATCTCTAATATCAAAGCAAGTTGTCAAACATTATGGGTTGTAAGCTTGTCAAGAAGGTGGATGTTATTGCGTACAAGCTACAGCTTCTTAAAAACAGTCAAATCCACCTTGTATTTCATGTTCACAATTTAAGGAAGCAACGAGACACCAACCAATGGAGGAACTCTTACCGAAGTAATTTGTGGAGGTCGAAGATTACACAGTGGCTATTTCAGCCGAAAAGCTTGAAGAATGATCCTTGATGTGGTTGATTCGGGGGCTTGGATTAGCTATTGACGATTCAACCAAGAAAGATACTATTGTGATGAAAACTCGGTTTTCAAGTCACCAACTTGGGGACAAAGTGGTTTTTCAAGCAGGGGGTGATTATAGGAAGAAATAAATACCTCAATAAGCACAGGAATGGAGGGAGGTGTCGGACTTCTAACAGCCAAAGGTAGTGATGTAATTTGGTTGTTTATAAAGGAATAAATACCTTGATATGCACAGGAATAGGGCATTGGATTAATTGGTTAGAAATTAAGCATCATGCCTAACGGTATGAAACATCCACCCATACAAGACCTAGAATTTTCCAAAACAACCTAGAATTTTCCAAAACAAATATAGTGTCAGTTTATTAGACCTTAAGTGTGAAACATCCACCCATACAAGACCTAGAATTTTCCAAAATAAATACATTGTGGGTTTGTTAGACCTTAAGCTTGTTAGACCTTAAGCCATCGGGAAAAAATTACACAGTATCTTAAGTATGAAACAGCCACCCATACAAGACCTAGAATTTTCCAAAACAAATACATTGTGGGTTTGTTAGACCTTAAGCTTGTTAGACCTTAGCTATCGGGAAAAATTACACAGTACCTTGACCATCCCCCCTATCATCCAATGATGCCTCCATACAAAGTATTTTAACCACACTCACTTCATGAGAAAACTTATTATGAGATCAATTTATACGTTACGATATCAATTTATATCGTTGGTTTCAAAAATCATTTATGCTCATCTCTTCTTATGATACATAATTAATGAATATTCATGAGCTCTAGGGTTTGGATGAGAATAGGTCATGATACGAGAATTAAGCTTAAAATGTTCCTTTGAATACAACATGCACAAAATTGTGTGATTGATGTTTTGAAAGGCTAGTAAGAGATTGGACTAAGTGATTCAAGAAGATCAAAATTCAAATTGAGCTTATATGAGGCATGTTCACTCGGATAAGGTCTGGAACTACAAACAATCATCCAGCCATAAAATGAGATGAGCAGGGCAGATTGACCGAATTTAACTTATGTTGGAACGGTTATTTTAAGAACTACCATTTAAATGACTCGCTCAAATCATGGCCAAAATCCAATTAAAATAGGACTTCAGGAAACACTAACCTTTCAAGCCGAGAACCGATTACACTCTCGGCGGAATAGAAGCAGAATTAAAAAAAAAATAGAATATGAAAACAAAAAATTTCCAAAACCAAAATCAGATTAATTTTCTTCAACAGTAAGATCTCATGGATGCAGTGAACCCTTAAATGACTCCACGCAGCTTTAAAATTTTATTCAACATAAAATTTGTTGATATTCAATGCAAGGAGTGATAGGAGGTTAACATTAACGATCATTATTTATTTTTCATTGACAAATATTGGTTTAATAGTTAAAATACGTGTTTTAATATTAAGCTAAGAAGATTAATGGCCATTTAGGTGGCTGATTGATACTGAGAAACCCGTTTGAAAAATTAGAAACTCGGAGAACGTAGGAGGGAGGACGGAAACCACAGACCAGGTGATCGAGGAATGGGAATCCAGCATTAGAATCATCAATTAGAATAATTAAGAGTAAGACCTGTCTATATGAGAAATAAGATATGTAGGTCAAATCCAAGGCCTCGCATCAGAGCCGCATGGCAACAGATAGATCAGACATTATGACCTGAGAAATAGATATCTGCACACGTAGCAATGCTTCATTCATGCATAGATCCAGAGCATCGGCTTATCGTGCACAGATCGAATGAATAAAGAGATAAAAAGGAGGTTAAAAACAGCAAATAACGGGGGAGCTGGGATGCATACGTGACGAGATCTTGGGAATATACCTCGAGTCTGCTGCGAAAATGCTCAGATTCAGCACCTTTTTTTTAGCCCTCGTTTCGCAGCGCCCTTGTGAGAACAAAAGATGATACGGACGACAGAAACGGATTTATTCCGTTTGGTGATGTCAAAAGGACGGAGAGAAAGGCACGGAAATGGAGAGAAACTACTCTCCCATCAATGATTCCGTTGGTTTTTAAATCGTTCCAAAAATTGGAACCATTCCGGTATTTGATTATTTTTTAAATTCTCAAAATTATCCCTAATGTCTATAATAAATAATTTATTAAAAAATGAATAAACATTCCGTGCATTAATAATTTCTAAATAAATAAATTTTATTCAACCTATTTTATAAATAATAATTTTTCTAAGTTCAACATAATTTCTAAGTAATAATAACAATCAAATATATTTTTTTTGATAATGTGTATGTCGCGACCCGACCCAACGGGGCTCGAGCCGTGACTCCTCAAACCCGCCTCCAATAGGTCAGGGGTTGGCGACTAGCACCGAGTAGGTTATCACACACATGGGATGCATTAGCTTAAGGTACATGTACACACGCACCCACATACACCTTCATGCAAACAGTGCAGAGATATATAAAATTGAATAGTAAATGCATGCATACAATTATCCTAAACCAGAGTGCAACAGCAGCACAAAAAAGGCAAAACAGGTCCCACCAAAAGAAAGCTACAAAGGCGTCTAACCTGCTCGGAAGAAGGGGTACGCTGCCAAAAGCACCACTGGAAAGCTCCTCGGCACAACTCTGGTAAGACTCCACGGTAAGTTCCGCTCACTCAGTTCTATCTGCTCCGAGTCCTTCCGGGACTCCGTCGAAAGACTTGTGGTCTGCACAAGATACAAACATGTGCGGGCAAAGCCCGTGCAGAGGTGAGTATAACAATACTCAGTAGGCACCCCAAAAACCCAAAACAAATGAGAGCAACTAAAGGGTAATAGTCCGCTCATCCCAGCCATAGGGAACCCAGACGAGAGAGAAACTCCAACTTGTGACCATCTTCGGCTAAACACAACTAGTCAGCTCAATCCAGGTGTATGCCCATACATACACCTTGAACATCCGCTCAGGTATACGCCCAAACATATACCATGAATATCCGCTCAGATATACGCTCTTACGTATATCAAAAACATCCAGATATACTCAGCTCACGCATAAAACCACATGAGGTATCGACCTCATCACTGACAATGGTTCACAACCAGGAGAGCACACTCTACGGTCACTGTCATCCCAGATGACACTCGTCCGAGAGATACACTCCACCGGGTCCCACACAAACATCTCATACGCTCACCCGAGAGATCACGCTCGTCGGATATCGTCACTGAGGAAACCTCGCTGAAACAACATAAACACCAAACTCCTCGGATATGAGATCACTCCTAGGGTCCGCTAGGGGATACCAGAACCCACACCGGTATACGAAGATCTCACAGATAGGGGATCACTCCCAGGGTCCGCTGGGGGATACCACAACCCGATCTAACATTCGTAGATCTCACAGATAGGGGATCACTCTCAGAATCCGCTGGGGGGTAACACAACCTGATCTAGCGCTCGACAAAAACATGTCACTCAGATAGAGGATCGTCACCCGTGTCACGACGGTCACAACGATACTGAAAACCTATCTGATACATCTCGTGTTGTAGGGGATTGAACTGACGATACCGCAACCCTACAGAAACCACGCGCTGAGTAGAGGATCGTATAACTAACGATACTGCAACCCTACTATAATTCTCATGCTGGGTAGGGGATCGTATACCCGACGATGCCACAACCCTACTGAGCACGACACACTGCGTAGGAGATCATATTCCCAATGATTCCACAAACCCTACGGGGTTAACCTACTAGATAGGGGATCACCGCCCGTGGATAAGCAGTCACAGCGATACCAAGAACCCAATCTAGGGAAACGATGCTAGAGGATCTCACTCCGGGCCCACCGGAGGGATGCCACAACTCTAACAGATTAAACATCACATCAAGAGGATCACAAAACTATAATAAAGTTGTGATGTCGTGCGAACCTTTGTAGGAACGAACCAAGGGAGTACCCTCAACCACTACTGGTCCAAACGTCGCTAACTCGAGCGACCCGCTACAATGCCACACCGCGCACCTCCAAGGCCGATACCGAGGCCACCATCACGATCCACGTGGAAAACCACGCAGGATAGGCTGTTTACTCGCCCGAAACGGACAACCGGTGGAAAAGGCACAATTAAGCGTAGCTAGCCCGTGTGAGGCCCACACTACGATCCCAGAACTCATCAAGCGAATCATACCACTGCGATCCCCTCGGAAAACCACACATGATCGACTACTTGATCATCCCAAACGGACACCCGGTGAAAAAAGTACTATTCACTGAATCCAGCCTAGGTGGGGCCCACACCATGCTCTTGAAACTCGTCAAGCATATCACACCATTGCGATCTCCTCGGAAAAAACACACTGGATCGACTACTCATTCGTCCAAAACGGACACCCGGTGGAAAAGTCGCGTTTCTCCGTAAACGCCCAAAAGCATCCTCGTGGGGCCCACATCCTGATCTCCATCCCAGAACCCGGAAACTATCCTGAAAAGTCCGTCTTACTATCAAGATCACAACGTCGCTGACGACACGTCAATCAGACGCTCCGTGTAAAAGTTACGGTGGGTTGAAGTTGAATAATAATAAAATATTATTATTATTTCAACATTTCGTAACTTTGGGCTATGAACCTGACTCATAAAATTCCCAAAGTGAGTTGAAAAGGTCCATCTCGATGCAAGAAACACGTCGCCGCAAACGGCTCGCAAATTAGAGTTACAGTTTGCGAGTTACGGGGGTTTAAAGAACCCCCAGAAAAATCTGGTCGGACCACCGCGGGGTCGCCGGAAACCACCGCCTACCTGACCGGACCGCCGCTGGAGTCGCCGGAAAACCGTCGGAACCGCCAGAAATCTGCCAGAAAAATTCCGCGGGCCACTACGGTCACTCCGGTGATCCAAAACGCGATCCGAGACCAGATCTGGAATCCTTGGGACGACACCTTTACAATGCTTGCCTCTGCTCAACGATCTGCCACTGTTTCAGTGTCACGAAAAGTAACTGCCACTTATGCTCGCCGTTGCGCTTCCTCCGGCGCCCGAAACTCGAACCCGATCGGGACTCCTCGGGTCGACAGCTTCACAAACATATGTCTTGCTCCTCGATTCGTTGATGATTTGGCGAGGTGAAAAGTTAATGGACGAAGAACGCGAAGAACAGACGAAGAACATGAAGAACGCGCAATCAAAAACTCAATCTGACGATGGCTGTTGTTGGTTTGGCCATTGAAAAAGACAAGCAAAGTAGCAGAAGCGGAAACAAATCAAAAACGACAACAAAACCTCAATCGGGGAGATGCATAATCCGAAAGAAGTCGCCTACCTCGAATCTGGATCTGCTGTTGCATTCCCTGTGCCCTAATCTATCAGCGTTTGAAGTTTCATCATGATCCAATATCGTTTGGACGTCGAATCGTCGTCGGCAAGAGCTTCTCCGTCCGAGAGGGGAAATGAGCTAACACTGCTCATTTCCTTAACTCCATATTTATAGAAAACTGCCGGCAAACACGAAATCTGAATCTCACGCGCCCTCTCAACTGAGGTCACCCCTTGGGTAAACACAAAGCTACGAACTCAACGACGATCTCATATTTCTGATCCTAGATTCCGTTCAGGAGTTATTCGAACCGATGTCCATAACGAAACTTGTCCATTTATTTACAAAAACGCTCCTGGTGGCTTTTTCCAGAGCAGGCTCGCGCCTACAAAGTTTACACCCCGCCTAGGGTAAACGTCACACTCCGAACGCAAATGTGCCCTCAGATTTCTGATCCGAGCTACCGTTTAAGAGATAAATCATTCCCGCCTTGTGCATAGTATAAAAATACTTAATATTTTTTATAAAATTAATTCTGGACACACCGGGCCTCAGAATCGCACACCGTCTTCGCATCTAGCTCTGGAAATATTCGTCAGAATATTCCAAAGTCTGACAAAGCCAAAACATGAGTCGCTACATCCTCCCCACCTTAGAACTTTTAGTCCCCAAAAAGCCATAAACACAAGGAAAGCAACTGAACTCTCAACTAGGTCTCTCATGCCAGCGAGTTCGCCAACACACACCCCTGCTCGAATGAATCAGTTAAAGGGACTCGTCCACTATAGCTCGACACTATCTGCTTTGGGTGGCACTGTCTCGCCCACATGATTTTAATCGCATCACAAAAACGTGTCTTAGTGGGGGAAAGATCCCTCTTCCTCGTGCATTCGTAGCACTTCGAACAACACCCACACGAGGTCTTACCAACGCCCTGAATAAACCTCAAGCAAGCAACATAAAGGAAAGAGTAACGCTAAAAAGTGTCTATCAAAACTACTACAGAAGTAGAAAGGACATAGAGAGTACCTCTATCCACCCGCGGAGCCTCTGGGTCAACAACCTCTAAGGCATGCAGTTGCCCTCGCCCTCGCCCTCCAGCTCCCTGAGCTCAGCGTGGACCACCTGGGGGTGGTGGTGGTAAAATCTGATACCGCCTACCACCTCCCACTACTACACCAGCTCCATCACCACGTCCTCCGCCCTTCGGACATCCAAACTCAAGACGTTGTCACTACCAAGGCGATCTATCGACCTACTCCCTCTCAGCAACACGACAGGTCGGACAATCTCTAGCAAGATTTCCCTGACCGTCACAAGCGTAACACCGCCTCTCCTGTGGCTGACCAAAACTGGCCTGTGAGCCCTGAGCCTCATATCCTCTATCCTAGGGTCGCCTCCTGAAACATTGGCCACGTCCAGACCCTTGCACCTGCCGTCAGCTACCAGCTGCTGACGGCTCAGCTGCCACGTGCCCAACACTGACGTGCTGAATCTAATCAGCTATAAATCTCTCCACCACCAAGGCTCGATCCAATACTCCAGAATATGTGGATAGGCACAAGGAAACCACACCTTCCCAAATGTCCCTGCATAGCCCCTGATTGAAGGTACGAGCCCTGAAGAACGGGTCTCGAACCATATCTAAGGAGTAGCGCGACAGGTATGTAAACCTCACTGAGTACTCTGACACAATCATGATCTCCTGTCGAAGCTACAATAGCTCCTGAACCCACACTAACCTTAGTGTCACTGGATATAACTCTTCACTAAAGAGCCACTCAAACTCAGCCCACATGAGCCTCTCCTCTTCATGGGACTGCGTCACCAAACTCCATCATCGCCTGACCAAACCATGCAGAAGGCTCGCCGCTAGGACCACTATCTGATCTGGAGGTGTCCTCACAAGGTGGAAAACTTGGGTGACTACTTCGAGCCAGTCATCAGCTGCCTAGGGGTCTAGATCACCCTGGAACCTCAGAGGTCACTGCCTCTGGAACTCATGCAACGCACTCAGCCTACGCGCATCCTCATCCTGCACTGTCGGCACAACTAGCTGCTCGACAGGTGGTGACTCAACTGGCGGACCACCTGGAGGTCCAGCCTCAGAACCTGCACCCTAGTCCACAACCTTTACATGAGGTGTATCACCACCACAATCCTTCTATGGAACCCTCACTGGCTATCATCGTGGAGGCATCCACAAATATAATGAAGACGCACCACAATCAAAAAGTATATCTGGAGAGCTGACTCAAGAAGAATAAGGAAAACCCAAAACCCAGTCCTATATGATGCATGTACCATTATGTCCCCACGACTAGTGCCCTAATATCCCGAGTCGAAAGGCAGGTTATCAGAGTCCTGATGAATGGATACTTCAGCCACCACACCAACAATGGAGTCTCTGGCATGAAAGATGAACTCGAAACATCTTGACATTTCCGCTATGCAACCCAAACCAAACTCACAGCTAAACCAGCTATGCTTTGATATCCCAAAGGTAGAACCTCCTCTGATACCACTCTGTCACGACCCGACCCAACGAGGCTCGAGTCATGACTCCTCAAACCTACCTCCAATAGGCCAGGGGCTGGCGACTAGCACCGAGTAGGCTATCACACACATGAGAGGCATTAACCTAAGGTACCTATACACATGCACCCACATACACCTCTATGAAACAATGCAGAGATATATAAAACTGAATAGTAAATGCATGCATAAAACTATCCCGAACCAGAGTGCAACAGCAGTACAAAAAGGGAAAAACAGGGCCCACCAAAAGAAAACTACAAAGGCGTCCAACCAGCTCGGAAGAAGGGGTATGCTACCAAAAGCACCACCAAAAAGCTCCTCGATATAGCTCTGGTAAGACTCCACGGTTAGTTCCGCTCACTCAGCTCCGCCTGCTCCGGGTCCTCTTGGGACTCCGTCGAAAGGCCTGTGGTCTGCACAAGACACAAACATGTACGGGAAAAGACCGTGCAGGGGTGAGTATAACAATACTCAGTAGGCACCCTAAAAACCCAAAACAAAAGATAGCAACTAAAGGGTAACAGTCCGCTCATCCCAACCAGAGGGAACCCAGACGAGAGAGGAACTCCAACTCGTGACCATCCTCGTCTAAACACAACCAGTCATCTCAATCCAAGTTTATGCCCATACATACACCTTGAACATCCACTCAGGTATACGCCTAAACATATACCATGAATATCCGCTTAGATATACGCTCTTATGTATACCAAAACATCCAGATATACTCATCTCACACACCAAGCCACATGAGGTACCAACCTCATCACTGGAAACGATTCACAACCAGGAGAGCACACTCCATGATCACTGTCATCCCAGATGACACTCGTCCGAGAGATACACTCCATCAAGTCCCACACAAACATCTCAGATTCTCACCCGAGAGATCACACTCGTCGGATATCGTCACTGAGGAAACTTCACTGAAACAACATAAACACCAAACTCCTCGGATATGGGATCGCTCCTAGGGTCCGCTAGGGGATACCAGGACCCACACCAATATAAGAAGATCTCACAGATAGGGGATCACTCCCAAGGTCCACTGGGGGATACCACAACCCGATCTGGCATTCGTAGATCTCACAGATAGGGAATCACTCCCAGGATTCGATGTGGGATACCACAACCCGATCTGGCGCTCGACAAAAACACGTCACTCAGATAGAGGATCGTCACTCGTGTCACGACGGTCACAACGATACCAAAACCTTATTTGGTACATCTCTCACTGTAGGGGATCAAACTGACGATGCCACAACCCTACAGAAACCACGCGTTGAGTAGGGGATCATATAACCAACTATACCGCAACCCTACTATAATCCTAATGCTGGGTAGGAGATTGTATACCCGACGATGTCACAACCCTACTGAGCATGACCCACTGCGTAGGAGATCATATTCTCGATGATGCCACAAACCCTGCGGGGTTAACCTGCTAGATAAGGGATCATCGCTCATGGATAAGCAATCACAGCGATACCAAGAACCCGATCTAGGGAAATGATGCTAGAGGATCCCGCTCCGGGCCCACCGGAGGGATGCCACAACTCTAACAGATTAAACATCCCATCGAGAGGATCAAAACCTATAATAAGGTCGTGATGCCGCGCGAACCCTTGTAGGAATGAACCAAGGGAGTACCCTCAACCACTGCTAGTCCAAACGTCGCTAATATGAGCGACCCACCACAACGCCACACCGCGCACCTCCAAGGATGATACCGAGACCACCATCGCGGTCCACGTGGAAAAACATGTAGGATAGACTGTTTACTCGCCCGAAACATACAACTGATGGAAAAGTCACTATTCACTGTAGCTAGCTCGTGTGGAGTCCACACTACAATCCCGAAACTCATCAAGCAGATCATACCACTGTGATCCCCTCAGAAAACCACACGAGATCGACTACTCGATCATCCCAAACGGACACCCGATGAAAACGATACTATTCACCGAAGCCAGCCTAGGTGGGGCCCACACCACGCTCCCAAAACTCATCAATAAGATCACACCATTGAAATACCCTCAGAAAAACACATGGGATCGACTACTCGTTCGTCCAAAACGGACACCCGGTGGAAAAGTCGCGTTTCTCCGTAAACGCCCAAAAGCAGGCTCATGGGGTCCACATCCTGATCTCCATCCCAGAACCCAGAAACTATCCTGAAAGGTCCGCCTTAATATCAAGATCACAACGTCGCTGATGACACGTCAATCGGACACTCTGTGTAAAAGTTACGATGAGACGAAGTTGAATAATAATAAAATATTATTATTTCAACGTTTCGTAGCCTTAGGCTACGAACCTGACTCATAAAATTCCCAAAGTGATTTGAAAAGGTCCGTCTCAATGCAAGGAACGTGTCGCCGCAAACGGCTCGCAAATCGGAGTTACGGTTTGCGAGTTACGGGGGTTTAAAGAACCCCCAGAAAAATCAAGCCGGACCACCGCAGGGTCGCCGGAAACCACCGCCTGCCTGACCGGACCGCCGCCGCCTGCCAAAATCCACCGCCACCGGACCACTGCCGGAGCTACCGGATCACCGCTGGAGTCACCGGAAATGTAAGAACCCATTTTTTTCTATAAAAGACTTTGGAATATTCTTGATGTTATTCCAGAGCAGCGCCTTCAGACGACATGTGATTCCGAGCCCTGGTGTGGCCGGAATTAAATTTTCAGTGCATTCACACTGAGCACGCCAAATAAATGGGATAACTCCTAAATGGTGATCCGGATCAGGAATATGAGTGCATGAATGGGTCTGGAATGAGGTGTTTACCCTAGGAACGACATAAAGCATGTCGGCGCAGGACGTTTGGACCCCTCGCCCTTTAACGGAACGTTAAACGGATAATTAAAATAATTAATTTATTCGTTTAATGGATTAAACTTAAGTATCTCTTAAACGGTGGCTCGTATTGGAAAAATTAGGGCACCATTGAGTTCAGAATGCGCCGTTTACCCTAGGAGGGGTATAAGTTTCACGGGCGCAGACCTTCTGTGAAAAATGGCCACAGGGGCGTTTTCGTAATTTGGCAGCCTTAGGCGTTTAGTTTAATAACTTTTGAACGGGGCCTTAGATTAAAATTTCAAGACCGCCGTTGTGATCAGGAGGTGGTGTTTACCCTAAGGGAGGTTTAATCTTGACCCCGCCAAGAGTTTTGGGTGCAGGTCTTTTGGGGGTTTTAAATTAATTAAAATTATAATTGATTTTCTTTATTTAAAACCATTCTCTCCTCCCCCATCCTCTTCCTCCCCCTAGCGACCCCCCCATCACTATAACCTCCTCTCATCCTCCTCCTCCTCCCTCCCAACCAAGGGGAAGCGGCAACGGCGGAGTGCGGATCGACGACGAAGCTCCGGGCTACGCCCCAACAGGTAGGCGTCGTTTTGTTTCGTTTTAAACATCCACACCCTCTTTGAAATGCTATTTTTTTTGTGTCGAATTGCTGCTTGATATTCGAGCGAATCCCATATCTGTAAATCCCTTGTTCTGAGGTTCACAACACATGTTTCGAGTTAAATTTTGGAGTCCCGAGCCGTCCGCGGCTATTCGGCGAAATTTGGGGTGTGTTGGGTGTTTTCCGGCTGTCGGAGGTCGCGGCGGCGCGGGCTAAGGCGGTCGGAGGTCACAGCGGCGCGGGCTGAGGCGACCACGACATTCGGCAGGACGGCGTGCGACAGAGCGCTCAACGGAAGGAGGCGGCGGCCTCGGCTGGTCGAGGTCGGAGGCGGAGCGCGGGGGAGCATGGGCGGCAGCAGGCTTGGGCGGCAGCGGCATTGGGCGGCAGGGCCGCGGTGAGGTGCGACGTTTGCGCTGTGGGAGGCGAGGCGTTGGTACCGTCCGATCGCGGTCAGTGGAGGGGGACCCCGAGGTCGTGCCTCGGGGTGTGCGGCGTGGACAAGGACCTGCATACCGCGGGTCCTGCTGTGGCGTCAAAGAAGACCGACCGCATGGCCGGTCGATTGAGAAGACCAGACCCGCTCGGGTCCGACGGTTTGAGGCAGGCCGCAGCCAGTGGGCCACGGCGGGTTGGACCAGACCCGAGGCCGGGCCGCGGGCCGACTGTCTGGACCGGGCCGGCCGGTCTGGACCGGCCCATTTTGGGCCCCCTTGCGTTCGGGGGTCGTAACTCCTAAACGGCGCGTCCGTTTGACGCGCCGTCTATGGCTGGGGGACCGTATCGACGTGGCGGCCCTATTAAAGTAAGTTTAGGGGTTTTTCGGTTGCGCGCCCGAGGATGGGTGACCTGAGGGGCTTTAATTTAATAATATTAAATTTATTATTAAAGTTGCGACGGACGTGGATCGCGAGCCGGACATCCGTTTGACGTACCGTTAGAGGCGCGGTGGCCCCGGAGCTGAGACGGTCCTTCCGAGTTGGTTTGGAACCTTTAAGGGTTGGTTTTGTTGCTCGGTGGCACGAAACACGGAATGTGAGTAATTAATTAACTATTTAATTAATTTATTAGTTGTTGTGTCAGACCTAACTCCTGCTTGGGATGTCCGATTGACGCGCCATCAGCGGCAGCGTGATCCCAGTCCTCGTGCGGACTTTTTGTAAAGACCTGGAAATTTCAAGGAAATTTTTTTCTTAATTTTCTTTGGAATTTTACAAGAACGCAGTTTCTGACGGCGCCTGATTCCGAGGCCTGGTGTGCCCGGAATTAATTTCCGAAGTTTGGCTCGGGTACGTTCAGTGAACGAGCGAGCGGGAATTTCTATCTTTTGAACCGGTGCCCGGAATCGAATTCCGAGGGCACTGATGGAACCGCAGCGCCAGTAATTACTTAGGAACTCCTGTTCCGGAGTTGCGTTTACACGAGTGTTGATAATAAAAATTGTGGAAGTTTATTTTATAACTACACTACAATTTTTATTAACTTACTCTAAGTGTTAGCTCATGGTGGAAGTTGGGTAACCACCCAACCTCCCTTGGGAGGTTATGAGGGTGGTGGGGCCCACACGAACCCCACCTCTTCATATCCTCTAAAACCCCTCAACTCCCACTTAAATGATTTTAACTTAGTTATAACTTATGTCTTAAATGAGTTGATTTTAATGTGGTGAGTTGTGTGAGTCTTTTGAATTTCAAACACTTGAATTTCAAAAGCCATGTGAAGTTAATTAAATAAGTGGAGAACTTATTTCATTTGGTTGGGTTGTGTTGTTTGAGAGCTTTTGGAAAGAAGGCTTAGAAGTCTTGAAGTTTCTCCATCCTCTTGACAAAGAACGCGAAGAACAATCGGACATCGACGAAGAACGCCACGTTCTCAGGAACCGTCTTCCGCGACGCCATACCCGCAATATCAACGTCCGATCTCCGCGACGTCGTTCTCCGCGACGCCGTTCTCCGCGACGCCCGACGTGCGACGTCAAATATCCAAGTAGGGGTTTTAACTTTTTAAAGTTATGTGGATCTCTCCTTCGAACTTGAAGTTTTATATTTGTCGGGCCTTGATTCCAAATCTTTTTATTTAATTTAAAAGATTGTGAAAGTTTATCATTCATTAAAGGCCGATTGTTAGCAAATAACGCGAGGGGGCCGGACCGCACGAACACGGCCGACCCTCCTCCTATTCATGTTGATTTTGTTGTGGATTGAAACGGGTGTGGCGCGGTGCCGTCGCACTGTGCAGGATCATGCGACAAGAAACGTGCCGCGCCGTCGCGCCACGTCGTTAAATAATGCAAGGACGCGACGCCGTCGCGCCGCGTCGAAGAAAGTTGAAGGCGCCACGGCCGGAGCGGGGCCGCGGTGGAGGGGCGCGGTGCCGTCGCACCGCGCCGGACAACGAAGGCCGCGGCCGGTTCCGGGCCGCGGCGGAACGAGAAGACCGGCGGCCAGCCGAGCCGCCGGTGTCGGAAGCCGGAAGGGGGACCGGCCTTGCCGGTCCCGTTGAGGAAGAACCGGCCGGCCAGGTCGGGCCGGCCGGAAGGGAGAAAATCGGGGGAAATAATTTCCCCCGGCCAGCCTTAATGGCCCCCCCATTATGAGGGGGGCCAGTTTCACAAAGGGGGGGCAGGCGGCCCCCCGTTTTCTCGAAGGCAGGCCCCCACATGAGGGGGGCCGTTTTTCTTTAGGCGCGGCAGGTTGCCGCGCCGTCAGCTAAGGAAAGGCGGGGGCTTTGCCCCCCGCGCGCGGCACACGAACGATGCCCAGGCCGCCGCGCCGGACCGCGCCGCCGCGCCGGGCCGGGTCGGGTCGTCGGGCCGGGTCGCCGCCCGGGGCGGGTCGACCCGGTTCGGCCGACCCAGGGGGGGGGGGTCGGGCCGGGTCGGCCCGGGCCCAGACCCCCAGTTTCGGACCACTTCTGGTCAAATGCCCGTATCTTGGGCTACGGGCCTCCAAACGACTCGCCGTCAGCGGCAACGCGATCCTTGGATCGAGACGGTCGTTTTGGTATACTATACTCAAGGTGCACCTTCCTTTTCGGGAGCCTACGTGGTTAAAACTCCATAGTTAAGCGTGCTTGACCTAGAGTAGTGATCAGGATGGGTGACCTCCTGGGAAGTTTCCCAGGGTGGGTGTGAGACGGAAAGACCAATAACTAACAGACCGGGCGTCCGATTGGCGCGCCGTCTGTTTCGTTGAATTCCTCTAAGTGAGACGGATCTTTTGGCTTACTCCGCTCGAGGTTTGGATGCCGACGGAGTGCGGTCGGGTTGGTTCGCTCACAAAGTCAACCGGGCCCCTGGAACGAAAAAGCCAATAACTCTCAGATCGGGCGTCCGATTGACGCGCCGTCTGTTGCGTTGAGTTCCTGTTGATGATAGGGAACTTTTGGCATCCTCCACCCGAGATTTGGATGCAGATGGATAGTGGCTGGGTTGGATCGCACCGAAATCCAACCGGGCCCCTGGAACGGAAAAGCTGATATCTTTCTGACAGAACGTCCGTTTGACGAACCGTCAGCAGCGTTGGTGATCTCGTTGAGAAACGGTCCCTATGAGTATACCCTATGAGAGTTCGGGGTACAGTTGAGATACGGCCGAGTTTGGTTCGTTCACGAAACCAACCGGGCCCCTGGGACGAAAAGGCTAATAACTCACAGACAGGGCATCTGATTGACGTGCCGTCTGTTGCGTTGAGACCCCTATGACGAGGCGGTCCTTTGAGATACTTCTTTGTGGGACTTTGAGATACTTGGAGTATCAACCTTTAGCTCGTGGAGCGGACCCTTCCAGTGACGAGCGTGTAGAGTACGGAGACCGTGTAACTGGCTGAGACCTGACGACTGCTTGACCGACTCGACTTGGAGTGAGTCGATTAGCCCAGTGGACGGAGCACTACTTTCTGAGGTGCAGACCCATGGCAGACGGAGCACTACCTGTGTGACAGTGCAGACCCGCGGTACTCGTCCGGAGAGTACCTCAGCAGGCTACTAGGGGGTGTGCACTACTGTGTTTGGGTGACATACCTCAGTGGGAAGCACTACTGTGTCTGGGTGGCTGACCCGCGGTACTCGACAGGAGGAGTACTTCAGCAGTCTTAGGTTAGTGAGCAGTACCTCGGAGTCGTGACAGGACCACTGTACACTCTAGAGACGGAGCTCTTCAGCAGTTACGGTTTCGATAATGAAAATCCTGGTTTGAGCTGAGACTTTTGACCTTGTGTTTACCTCATGATTTAGATGGGTCACTTGCTAACTTAGGTATATGTATGGGCATATATTCGGGTAGTGGTTATCCGTTGATTTCACAATCCTTGTGTTTCCTCATGATTGAGATGGGTTACTTGATAACTTAGGTATATGTATGGGCATATACCTAAGTAGAGGTTATCTGTTGAGATCTTCTTTGTGGTTATCCTTGTTGGTTTATCGAGATCTTGAGGGTCTCGGGGTCCCTATTGAGTATTGTTATACTCACCCCTGCACGGGTTATGCCCGCACCTCGTTGTGTTGGTTGCAGACGACGGGCAGTGCTGACACAGGCCGAGTGTTCGAGGACTGGACGGTACCTGGAGGTGGACTATACGACGAGAGGGTACCCGGAGGAGGACCTCACGACGAGACGGTACCCAGAGGTGGACGTGACGATGAAGTGGTACCCGGAGGTGGACCACTGGGCGGGACATACTCGGAGTGGACGACGGGACCCGAGGAGCATAGGAGCTATCTGTACCCACCCTTCAGGTGGGATTTCCAGTGGACATCTCGGCGTAGCATCTTTACTTTTCTGTTGCTGTTTTCCCTTTCGAGTTGTACTTTACAGTTGGGCTTGTATTTCCGGCCCCTTTTTACTTTCCGCACTTACTGTTGTACTCAGTTTTTACTTAGTGTTTACTTCTTCTGCTTGTACTCTGTGTGATTGTTTACTTTACAAAGGCAATGCCTTCCCTTTTTACCGGGATTTACGCCTTGGTGCTAGTCGTCAGCCCCTGGCCTATGGAAGGCGGGCTTGGGGTAGTCACGGCACGGGCCCCGAGGACGGGTCGTGACAAATTGGTATCAAAGGAGTTCGGTTCTACCGTAGAACTTATAACTCTGATGTTTCTTTCTGTGAAGCAATAGTGTAAAGTGTACCGAGTGTGGTTTTTAGTTCAGGGAGTCCAGTGTTGGTGCGGGCGACCGACGTATCCATACACCAGGACCCTGACAACTGATTTCCGACTTTGTGCACGAAAACACTGATTGCGTGTGTGTTTTCAAAGGTTTTCCCTTAAAACAGCTCAAACCAGGTCAGCTCACCAGGTATAAACGTTTGACCGTGTCACGATGTTTCTTTCAGAATGCCTTTTCACGGACGACCAGCTAGATCCCTGAGAGTGGTACGTACTGACAGCCCGCCGAGCGACGAGGCCTCAGTACAGGGCCCTATCCCAGTTGAGGCACCAGTGGAGGCACCATCGGTACTGCTACCCGTTGGGCCACCGATGCCACCAGCCCCAGCAGTAGGCGATGCACGATGCTTGAGCGCGCTGTACGAGTTCCAGCGCCAGAGGCCACCCAGGTTCCGGGGAGAGACGGAACCGTAGGCGGCTGAGGTTTGGCTAGAGGCTGTGGTGAGAGTCTTCAGGCTAGTGGGGACGCCGACAGACTTCATGGTGATCTTTCCTACCAGCCTCCTTCAGGCAGCAGGAGGCAGGTGGTGGAGTCACTTGTTTCAGTTTTGCGACGGGATGAACTTCGCATGGGAAGACTTCGAGACCTTCTTCAGGATGGAGTTTGTGCCAGTAGATCTACACCCCGAGCGTGTACAAGAGCTTCTGCCTTTACCGCGTGTTTTTTGATCAGTATCCGAGTCATCTGTGGGCAGTAGACATATGATGCAGAGGTCCAGGAGGACCAGACTAGCAGTTGGACGATCTCGGGTTTTAGGACCGGTGGTGCGGGGCACCCGGGGTGGGAACAGAGCTAGGCGTGCCAGAAGCAGGTTGTGTTACTCATGCGGCGGAAAGGGTCACCTGGCACGTGACTGTTCGACTCCTCGTACAGTTGATCCGCAGGCGTTGGAGGAGCCACCGAGCCAGAAGCAGCGACGAGTGCTTGAGAAACAGCCGAGCAGTGGACAAGGCAGTAGAGCTCCGAGAGCAGGTGGGCAGGAGAGGAACTAGTGGATACGTCCTTTGTACTTCTAGTTCCATGTTGCTTTTGTATTCGTGTCTTTGTACTATGAGCTGCAATAATAAAAAGAAACTTATCTTTGTTTGCTTTCCTGTCCTTTTGTTTGGTTGATACTGAGTGGTCCTGGTTAAACTGTTGACTTGACCCTCACTTTCGAGATTTCTACTGGAGGGGACCTAGTGACCTCACACTGATGCCGACAGTGTGACTCGACCCTTGGAGGCGAGAGTGACAGTTGTATCTCTTAGTAGTTACGTCGAGGCCTTACGACGTCATCCATGGCATGAATGCATCATTCATGTCAGGATTTACTGTATTAGGCAACGAATGTGGTTCATCCAGGGGATGAGACCAGATTTCTCTTATCGGCAAAGAAGAAATCATAGTAGCTCTTGTGAGACTAAAGGAGGTGCAGTTCATCCAGGAGCGGATGAAGACTGCACAGTGCAGTAAGAAACAGGGAACCGGTGCCAGTCTTAGAGACTCGGGCGTGTTAAATGTTTCAAGAAGAGGAAGCTTTAAATAGAGATGAGTCTGTGAAGCGGAAGACGTGGAGACAGAGCTAGGAGAGCAGCATGAGGTGCTATACATATTAACATGCTACAACCACCCGCCTTAGTTATCTCCGCCAAGCTCAGGGAGCTGAAGGGCGGTGGAATAATGCGGCTGCATGCGGTCAAGGAGTGTGACCCAATGGCTCTAAGAATGATTCAAGGGACAGTCTGTGTCCACAACTAGATACTGTAGTAACAGACGTTGATATGAATTATTTCTCGCTTTCACAAATCTTGTTCCAGACCTAGAGTTTCCGGTAAGCCGTGGACTTGACCCTCACGTCTGGAGATACCTTAGGAGGAGACTCGATAATCACACTTACACCGATGGTGTGGTCAGACCCTCGAGGCGAGAGTTTCGGTTGGAATCTCTTGGTGGCAGCGTCGAGGCCTTACGACGTCAGTTTGAGTATGGAATGGGCAATAACTGTTCATACTCAAATTGACGGTTTTAGGCAAACGTCGGGATGGGTTTTCCTTGGTCGGCGGAAAAGGAAACCCCAGGCAGCGCAGGGTAACTCTTGCACAGGAGGGTGCGACCGATCACTCTTGAGTCGGTCAACCTTACCCTTGTGGCAGTAGCCTTTCGAGTTCCAGTTCTAACAGAAAATGGAGACCTCTGGAGTTCGAGGATGACGATCACGTCCTTATACGGGTCTCACCTCGACGAGGTTTACGGAGATGTGGCCAAGGCGGCAAGTTATCTCCAGGGTTCAGCGGTCCTTCTTAGGTCCCCAGCTGGGTAGGCGGGGTGGTTTACCGCTTGACCCATTCACCGCAGTTGCACCAGGTGCACGACGACTTCCACGTATCTGAACTGAGGAGATACGTGCTCGACCCTTCGCATACCATCGACCATGAGGAGCTGGACGATGGCGATGGGGTGTCTTTCTCGGATATTCCAGTGGGGATCGAGGATCGACAGGAGCAGATCCTACGAGGACGATCGATTCCTCGGGTGCACTTTCTTTGGCAGTACGAAACCTCCAGGTGATCACATAGGAGCGGATGACTCAGATGCGTGCTCGGTACCGCTTTTGTGACCCTAGTTTGTGTTGAAGCTTTACGGGGACGTAAAGCCCTGAGGTGGGAGTAATGTAAAGACCTGGAAATTTCAAGGGAATTTTTTTCTTAATTTTCTTTAGAATTTTACAAGAACGCAGTTTCTGACGGCGCCTGATTCCGAGGCCTGGTGTGCCCGGAATTAATTTCCGAAGTTTGGCTCAGGTACGTTCAGTGAACGAGCGAGCGGGAATTTCTATCTTTTGAACCGGTACCCGGAATCGAATTCCGAGGGCACCGATGGAACCGCAGCGCTGGTAATTACTTAGGAACTCCTATTCCGGAGTTGCGTTTACACGAGTGTTGATAATAAAAATTGTGGAAGTTTATTTTATAACTACACTACAATTTTTATTAACTTACTCTAAGTGTTAGCTCATGGTGGAAGTTGGGTAACCACCCAACCTCCCTTGGGAGGTTATGAGGGTGGTGGGGCCCACACGAACCCCACCTCTTCATATCCTCTAAAACCCCTCAACTCCCACTTAAATTATTTTAACTTAGTTATAACTTATGTCTTAAATGAGTTGATTTTAATGTGGTGAGTTGTGTGAGTCTTTTGAATTTCAAACACTTGAATTTCAAAAGCCATGTGAAGTTAATTAAATAAGTGGAGAACTTATTTCATTTGGTTGGGTTGTGTTGTTTGAGAGCTTTTGGAAAGAAGGCTTAGAAGTCTTGAAGTTTCTCCATCCTCTTGACAAAGAACGCGAAGAACAATCGGACATCGACGAAGAACGCCACGTTCTCGGGAACCGTCTTCCGCGACGCCATACCCGCAATATCGACGTCCGATCTCCGCGACGTCGTTCTCCGCGACGCCCGACGTGCGACGTCAAATATCCAAGTAGGGGTTTTAACTTTTTAAAGTTATGTGGATCTCTCCTTCGAACTTGAAGTTTTATATTTGTCGGGCCTTGATTCCAAATCTTTTTATTTAATTTAAAAGATTGTGAAAGTTTATCATTCATTAAAGGCCGATTGTTAGCAAATAACGCGAGGGGGCCGGACCGCACGAACACGGCCGACCCTCCTCCTATTCATGTTGATTTTGTTGTGGATTGAAACGGGTGTGGCGTGGTGCCGTCGCACTGTGCAGGATCATGCGACAAGAAACGCGTCGCGCCGTCGCGCCACGTCGTTAAATAATGCAAGGACGCGACGCCGTCGCGCCGCGTCGAAGAAAGTTGAAGGCGCCGCGGCCGGAGCGGGGCCGCGGTGGAGGGGCGCGGTGCCGTCGCACCGCGCCGGACAACGAAGGCCGTGGCCGGTTCCGGGCCGCGGCGGAACGAGAAGACCGGCGGCCAGCCGAGCCGCCGGTGTCGGAAGCCGGAAGGGGGACCGGCCTTGCCGGTCCCGTTGAGGAAGAACCGGCCGGCCAGGTCGGGCCGGCCGGAAGGGAGAAAACCGGGGGAAATAATTTCCCCCGGCCAGCCTTAATGGCCCCCCCATTATGAGGGGGGCCAGTTTCACAAAGGGGGGGCAGGCGGCCCCCCGTTTTCTCGAAGGCAGGCCCCCACATGAGGGGGGCCGTTTTTCTTTAGGCGCGGCAGGTTGCCGCGCCGTCAGCTAAGGAAAGGCGGGGGCTTTGCCCCCCACGCGCGGCACATGAACGATGCCCAGGCCGCGCCGCTGTGCCGGCCCGCGCCGCCGCGCCAGACCGCGCCGCCGCGCCGGGCCGGGCCGAGTCGTCGGGCCGGGTCGCCGCCCGGGGCGGGTCGACCCGGTTCGGCCGACCCAGGGGGGGTCGGGCCGGGTCGGCCCGGGCCCAGTCCCCCAATTTCGGACCACTTCTGGTCAAATGCTCGTATCTTGGGCTACGGGCCTCCAAACGACTCGCCGTCAGCGGCAACGCGATCCTTGGATCGAGACGGTCGTTTCGGTATACTATACTCAAGGTGCACCTTCCTTTTCGGGAGCCTACGTGGTTAAAACTCCATAGTTAAGCGTGCTTGGCCTAGAGTAGTGATCAGGATGGGTGACCTCCTGGGAAGTTTCCCAGGGTGGGTGTGAGACGGAAAGGCCAATAACTAACAGACCGGACGTCCGATTGGCGCGCCGTCTGTTTCGTTGAATTTCTCTAAGTGAGACGGATCTTTTGGCTTACTCCGCTAGAGGTTTGGATGCCGACGGAGTGCGGTCGGGTTGGTTCGCTCACAAAATCAACCGGGCCCCTGGAACGAAAAAGCCAATAACTCTCAGACCGGGCATCCGATTGACGCGCCGTCTGTTGCGTTGAGTTCCTGTTGATGATACGGAACTTTTGGAATCCTCCACCCGAGATTTGGATGCAGATGGATAGTGGCCGGGTTGGATCGCACCGAAATCCAACCGGGCCCCTGGAACGGAAAAGCTGATATCTTTCTGACAGAACGTCCGTTTGACGAACCGTCAGCGGCGTTGGTGATCTCGTTGAGAAACGGTCCCTATGAGTATACCCTATGAGAGTTCGGGGTACAGTTGAGATACGGCCGGGTTTGGTTCGTTCACGAAACCAACCGGGCCCCTGGGACGAAAAGGCTAATAACTCACTGACAGGGCATCTGATTGACGCGCCGTCTGTTGCGTTGAGACCCCTATAACGAGGCGGTCCTTTGAGATACTTCTTTGTGGGACTTTGAGATACTTGGAGTATCAACCTGTAGCTCGTGGAGCGGACCCTCCCAGTGACGAGCGTGCAGAGTACGGAGACCGTGTAACTGGCTGAGACCTAACGACTGCTTGACCGACTCGACTTGGAGTGATTCGACTAGCCCAGTGGACGGAGCACTACTTTCTGAGGTGCAGACCCATGGCGGACGGAGCACTACCTGTGTGACAGTGCAGACCTGCGGTACTCGTCCGGAGAGTACCTCAGCAGGCTACTAGGGGGTGTGCACTACTGTGTTTGGGTGACATACCTCAGCGGGAAGCACTACTGTGTCTGGGTGGCTGACCAGCGGTACTCGACAGGAGGAGTACTTCAGCAGTCTTAGGTTAGTGAGCAGTACCTCGGAGTCATGACAGGACCACTGTACACTCTAGAGACGGAGCTCTTCAGCAGTTACGGTTTCGATAATGAAAATCCTGGTTTGAGTTGAGACTTTTGACCTTGTGTTTACCTCATGATTGAGATGGGTCACTTTCTAACTTAGGTATATGTATGGGCATATACCCGGGTAGTGGTTATCCGTTGATTTCACAATCCTTGTGTTTCCTCATGATTGAGATGGGTTACTTGATAACTTAGGTATATGTATGGGCATATACCTAAGTAGAGGTTATCTGTTGAGATCTTCTTTGTGGTTATCCTTGTTGGTTTATTGAGACCTTGAGGGTCTCGGGGTCCCTACTGAGTATTGTTATACTCACCCCTGCACGGGCTATGCCCGCACCTCGTTGTGTTGGTTGCAGACGACGGGCAGTGCTGACAGAGGCCGAGTGTTCGAGGACTGGACGGTACCTGGAGGTGGACTATACGACGAGATGGTACCCAGAGGAGGACCTCACGACGAGACGGTACCCAGAGGTGGACGTGACGACGAAGCGGTACCCGGAGGTGGACCACTGGGCGGGACATACTCGGAGTGGACGGCGGGACCCGAGGAGCAGAGGAGCTATCTGTACCCACCCTTCAGGTGGGATTTCCAGTGGACAGCTCGGCGTAGCATCTTTACTTTTCAGTTGTTGTTTTCCCTTTCAAGTTGTACTTTACAGTTGGGCTTGTATTTCCGACCCCTTTTTACTTTCCGCACTTACTGTTGTACTCAGTTTTTACTTAGTGTTTACTTCTTCCGCTTGTACTCTGTGTGATTGTTTACTTTACAAAGGCAATGCCTTCCCTTTTTACCGGAATTTACGCCTTGGTGCTAGTCGTCAGCCCCTGGCCTATGGAAGGCGGGCTTGGGGTAGTCACGGCATGGGCCCCGAGGACGGGTCGTGACACTTTTTGAGGAGCTTTCCGAAGCGTTTGGGTTGGAGACGAGGTGTAGGCCCCACGAGGCCTAGTTCACACGTTTTACGGTGAAACGCCACTTTTTCACCCGACATCCGTTTGGGGTGTTTGAGTACTCATTTCTGAGTATTTTTCCGAGGGGATTGCAATGGTGCAATCCGCCTGCTTAAATCTGGGCTCGAGGTGTGGGCCCCATGGGGTCCCATTTGCATATAACGCGGGGAGTTGCAGCTTCTGCATTCAGAATCTGTTTTAGGCGCCGTCAATGGCATTGTGACCCTGGCATCGAGGCAAAATTGACTGGGGTGGTTTCAGGCGTCGAATCCAGAGTTGAGGCGTGGGCCCCACAGGCCGTCTCTTGAGCTGTGTGCGGCGTTTTCACGCCTTTTTCACCAGACGTCTGTTTGGGGCGTTCGAGTAGTCGTTTCCGCATGTTTTTCCGAGAGCATCGTGATGGCGCAGTTCACCCAATGAGTATCGAAGTCGGGGTGCGGCCCCCACACGGGTTGGTTACGGTGAATAGTACCTTTTTCACCGGTTGACTGTTTCGGGCGAGTAAGTAGTCTATCTCGCGTGTTTTTTCATGAGGATTACAATGATGTAATCTGTTCAGGCAAGCGGAGCCTCTTACGTGATCTTATTAAATGTGGAAATATAAAAGGTGCTCCTATGGGGGTTCTTCTTGCTGTGTTCGGAAGCGAACCCTTGGCGTGAGATCACGTGCACTCCCATGTGAGTGAAGTAATGCTTGAAGAGTTGTGGTTGGCCATGCCTCAGCCGTTGAGGTGGCAAGTTGGAGTTGATACGTTTACGCCTTCGCGTTGACGTTGGGGGATGTGTGCACGTTATCCTTTGGGCTAGATACGTGGCATACTCTGGGAGTATGCGAGAACACTGGGAGTTACATGTGGTTGTTTATACCTGAGAACATTTGTGAACTTGGTTGGAGTTGACTTGGGGATACACGTCGTGTGGGTCCCATGTGAGTGTTGTGTTCTGCTTTACGTACCTTTGACCTCTCACGACATAGAGGGTCCTCCTGTTCACGATGGTTTAGACCAACAGGGTTGAGTGGTTTCCCCTGGTTTTGTTCTGGAGTTAGGTGGTTTCACGATACCCACTCCGAGTTCTGTGGGCCAGTGTTGTACCATCCAGTAGGGATGGCCAGAGAAGTTCCAGGTTTACCCTCCAGTGGAGACTGGGCAGTGTGTTGCTCATCGACTTCTTCGGGTTTACCCTCCTGTAGAGACTAGGAAGTGGGTTTCTCACTGACTCTTAGGGTCTACCCTCCAGCAAAGACTGGGCAGTGGGTCACCCGACGACACTCTTAGGGTCTACCCTCCAGTAGAGACTGGGCAGTGGGTCACCCGATGATACTCTTAGGGTTTACCCTCCAGCGGAGACTGGGAAGTGGGTCACCCGATGACTCTTGAGGGTCTACCCTCAAACAGGGCTAGGCAGTGGGTCGCCTGTTATCTTGTTCTAGTTCTACCCTCCGGCAGGGCTGGGCAGTGGGTCACCTGATGATGTATCAGAGTTTAACCTGAAACTCTCAAGTACGAGGGGTGCTTTCCCAACCGAGACGCATCCTTGTGATGCGACCTAAAACCGTGCGGGCGAGTCAGTGCCGCCCAAAGAGGATAGTGTCGAGGTGCGGTGATTTGAGCCCCTTAACTTATAGTTCAGGGCAGACGTGCAGGATTATGGACATCGATGGTGTTTACTTCTAGGACTGTTGGCGACTCACTTTTCTTGGGCTGAGCTACGGGATGGAGATCCCCTTACGGTCTTGTTTGGGCTTCTTGATTGAGCATATGGATTTGTATATACCTTGTTCCGGTACCCACTTCTTGGGTTTGGTTACTCTCCTTCCAAGAGAGGCGAAGACGTGCGGGGTATGCCACGTGCTTTCCGTGTCTAGCTTCTCGTGGTTGGACGAGTCTACTCTCCTGTTATAGGTAGCGAAAGCTCGACGAGAAATTCATCTTCTCACCATTCCTAGCTCCTTGTGTTAGGACGAGTCTACTACCTTCCTCTTGTTGGGTTGAGCTGTACTCTTTACTGAACTCTCTGTTGTACTCCTTTTCTATTCCCTGTTCGATCTACTGCTCACCCTTCGGTACCTACTTTGTTGCTCCCTCGAGCCTTCGGGGTATCCTACTGAGTATTTTTATACTCACCCTTGCTTGGGCTTTTCCCGCACTTGGTGTGACCTTGCAGACGACATACAGGTTGGTCGTGGCTTCAGCAAAGCTTAAGAGTTCGGGAGCTAGGACCGTGTGCGGTGGTCGGAGTCGGGTTCGAGGTGGGGGACCCTTCCAGCTGTTTACTTTTGTTCACCTGTTGCCGGGTTGTGGAAATTTTCTGGTTGGGCGCGTGTTTTTCCCCTTTACTTTTTAGTTTACCTTCAGCACTTGCTTTGTACTTTTAGAGGTCGATGCACATTGTGGTTTATTTATAGCAGTTGGTACTTTGCTTTTCTTTTTACTCTGCACTTTTGCATTGAGTGTGCTGCGTGTGTGTGTGTGTACAGGTACTCAGGCAAAAGCCTCCCCGAGTTGTTTAGCCTTCGGCGCTTGTCACTAGCCCCTTGCCTATGGAGGCGGGCTTGGGGTAGTTGCGACTCGAGCCCGGGTAGGGTCGGGTCGTGACAAGAAAACTGCCGGAACCGCTGAAAATCAGCCAGAAAACTTCCGCAGGCCACCACAGTCACTCCGGTGGTCCAAAACACGATCTGAGACCATATCTGGAATCCTTGGGACGACACCTTTACAGCGCTTGCCTCTGCTCAACGATCTGTCTCCGTTTCAGCATCATGAAAAGTAACCGCCACTTCTTCTCGCCGTTGCACTTCCTCTGGCTCCTGAAACTCGAACCCGAGCACAGATCGAGACTCCTCGGGTCGAGAGCTTCGCAAACATATTCCTTTCTCCTCGATTAGTTGATGATTTGGTGAGGTAAAAAGTTAATGGACGAAGAACGCGAAGAACAAACAAAGAACACGAAGAACACGGAATCAAAAACTCTATCTAATGATGGTTGTTGTTGGTTTGGCCATCGAGAGAGATAAGAAAAGCAGCAGAAGAGGAAACAAATCAGAAACGACAACAAAACCTCAATCGGGGAGATTCATAATTCGAAAAAAGTCACCTACCTCGAATCCGGATCCGTCGTTGCGTTCCCTATGCCCTGATCTATCATCGTCTGAAGTTTCATCATGATCCAATATCGTTTGGAAATCGAATCGACGTCGGCCAGAGCTTCGCCGTCCAAGAGGCGAAATGAGCTAACACTGCTCATTTCCTTAACTCCCTATTTATAGAAAACTGTCGGTAGACGCGAAATCCGAATCTCCCACACCCTCTCAATTGAGGTCGCCCCTCGGGTAAACACAAAGCTACGAACTCAACGACGGTCTTAGATTTCCGATCAAAGATTCCATTCAAGAGTTATTCGAACTGACGTCCATAACGAAACTTGTCCATTTATTTACGAAAACGCCCCTAGTGGCTTTTTCCAGAGCAGGCCCGCGCCCGCAAAGTTTACACCCCGCCTAGGGTAAACGCTACACTCTGGACGCAACTGTACCCTCTAATTTCTAATACGAGCTACCGTTTAAGAGATAACTCATTCCCGCCTCGTGTATAGTATAAAAATACTTAATATTTTTATAAAATTAATTCTGGGCACACCGGGCCTTAGAATCGTATGCCGTCTTCACGCTTAGCTCTGGAAATATTCGTAGGATTATTCTAAAGTCTGACAGGGCCAAAACCTGAGTCACTACAGTGTATATAAATAATTTTGATTACAATTAATTATTTGTATATAAATAATAATAAATAATTTATAATTTTTTTGATTATAGATAATTTTTATTATAAATAATTATGATTATCCTGAATTAATAGTTTATATAAATATTTTATAAATAATTTTGAATTAATAACTTTGAATTAATAACTATTTTGAATTATTAATTATTTTGAATTAATAATTATTTTGAATTTATAATTTTGAATTTCTAATTTTGATTACCTTGAATTAATAATTTTGAAATAATAAATTATATAAATAATTTGGATTATCTTTATTTTTTAAAAAATTTAAAAAAAATTATTAACGTATGTTTGTAGTTTAATGTTTACCTAATTTTGGTGATATGAAAGGTAATGATTGATTAAAATAAAAAAAATATATTATTTTTTATAAAAAAATTAATAAAAATACATTTTTTTAAAGGTTATTTGTGTCATTTAACATAAACTGTTGACATGGTGGCAGATGTGGTGTCCGTGGGGATTTAATCTATGGTTGTTTTTTATCTTGGGCAAGTATACCCTTTAATCTTGTGTGTATGTGTTATTTTTTAACAAAGGTTATTTGTGTCATTTGCATTAAAACAGTTTCTTTTCTTTTCTTTTAAAAATTGTCACCAAACATGATGGAGAGAAATCTAAATCATTTCTTTTCTTTTACTAAGTTATTGATCCAAACACAAGGATATAAATCACAATCATTTCTTTTCATTTATTTTCTTTTATAAACTATCAAATCATTTCTTTTCTTTTACTAAAATTTCACCAGACACAGCGTTAAATTCTATGGGTATAGGTTTAGATTATTTTTCAAAATGAGGCACCAAAACGAGTTTTTTTTTGTTAAAAATGGATGTTAAAGGCGGTAGCGGCACTGCCACCTTCCTTCCTCTCGCGTTTGGTCCGGATTGATGACATGACAAAGGCATCATCGTCGATGTCGTCTTTCCTTCAACTCCCTATAAAAGGGCACCCCTCCTTCTCATCATTTCTATTTTCCCCCATCTCTCTTTATTATACCGTTTCTCTCTTTAAAAAAACTCATTTTCACGTGCGGTGGAGTCGATGGTCCAAAAGAAGGCTCGGGTTTTTGTGAAGTATCATTTAAATGTATTTTTTTTATTTAATTTAAAGTTTTTTATTTATTTAATTGAATTCTTTTTATTTATAAATATTTCATTTTTTAATTCATTTAATTAGTTCTAAATATTTTGTTTTTTAAGTAGTTTAATTAGTTATATATAGTTTGGAATAATAATAATAATTATTAATGTTTAAGTATAGATTAATTATAGAATAATTTGGGATTAAATATTGTAAAATTTTGGTAGCCAAAAGATTATGTGGTTATCTAAACAATCAAATCTCTATCTAGATACAAACAAGTAGATGTGGTTCTGGTACAGATGTATCTAGAGGTGAAACCCAAAAACACCGCTTTGAGCTAGACTCAAACGGGAACCGGTGCATGACAATGGGCCTTGTTGCACTCATGGTTTGACACTCCCGGGGGATATGCTTTAGATAATTCCTATTTTCATTATAAACTACTAAAATACCTAAGAAAAGAAAAATCAAATCAGTTTATTTATCAATGATAAAATGATAATTATGATGATATAAAATGAAATGGATAAGGACAAAGACATTAAATAATGAAAGTTATTATTAGTAATTGAATTCTTTTTAGTTAGTTTTAAAGATGTTATTTATTAAGTAGTTTAATTAGTTATATATAGTTTAGAAATAATAGTTATTATTAGTAATGAATAAGTATAAAATAATTAACGAATAACTTAGGATTAAAAATGAATACATATGATTAGTTAATTATAATTAACTAATGAATATCATATGATTAATGATTAAAGAATGAATAATTAAAGAATAACTTAATAATGATTAACTAGTGATTAAAGAACGATTGATTAGTTAAAAATTGTACTAAGAAACATTAGTATCATTGTTTAGGATATAACAAGATGTTCTAAAATTTTAGTATTACAAAGATTATATAGTTTATAAATAATAGTTTTTATTAGTAATGATTAATTATAGATTAATTAATGAATAACTTGGGATTAAAAGATGAATACATGAAATGATTAGCTAATAATACGTATCATCGATAAAATGACAATTATGATTATATAAAATGAAATAGAGAAGAACAAACACATTAAATTACACATGAATGTTTACAACATACAAGAAATACCTTGACAATTTTCAATTAAACATGGTTTGGATGAGATGATCATGACTTCGAAAGTGAGTTAAAATCTAGTTTATTTTTATTTGGTAGCTTAATAACATCATCTAAAGATATGTACATAATAATTTAAGTACATACTTGTAAAATATGTTATTAAGGTATCAAATAAAAATTAGTTGGGTTTTACCTCACTTCCGAAGTTAGGTTCATATCATCCAAACCATGTTCTGTTGCAAAATGTTGGTATTTCTTGTATGTTGTAAAACATTAATGTATTATTTTATGTGTTTGTTATTATCTATTTTACTTTATATGATTATAATTTTCATTTTATCAATGATAAATAAACCAATTTGATGTTTTCTCTTCTTTTTTGACCTCGGTTTCCAAAACATTTTGCGACTTATATTCTAATAAAATTTAGTATCATATTTAAGAGTATAAAAAGATGTTCTAAAATTGAAGTATAATAAATATTATATCGTCAACCATCATTTTCACTATCATAATATTGATCAAAAAAACATTTTTGACATAGAGAGTCATGTTTTCTTGTGTGTACTACTACGGGGATATTATTCAAACTAAGCAAGGAGCTTCTTACAGTACACAACCAATAACAATGGTTAGTACAGCTGATTACGTAACCCTAAGTGACCTTAAAGAAAAAATTTATGGTTCCTTAAATCTGGGACCCGATCAAGAGATCAAGTATATGAGCTATAAACATTCTCAATTTCCGACAACACTATGGCCTCTAGCTTGTTCATTGCCTGTTGATGCACAGTGGGTCCAAGTAATAAATTTATTTTCTCTGCGGTCAGATGGTGCCACGATGGAGTTATATGTTGATGTTTTTATTGTACAACAAAAATTTCTAGTTGTATGAATATGCATACTTACAAGAGTGGTTGAATATGGTTCACCCCATGAAATTGAGCCTATTTCAAATGATACAGAAGAGGAAAACCTATATGATCTCCCCAATATACATGTCAATCTGACTTCCGATGAGGAGTTTTGTAATAATGGAACATATGGTGACAATAGTGCTGGTGAAGAGGGACCAACAGAATTTGGGGAGGAAGTTTCTAGACATTAATTAGTTGTACAACAGCCTCATCCCATAATAAATCACCCCCACTGTTTGCATCTTGGTTGAAAGCAATGACACATGTGCTTGAGTCCGACAACAATGTTCTCACACCCGTAACTAAGTTTCCCAAAGTTGTACCATATATTTTTAGTGAGCTGGACAAAAATTTATATGTTGGAAGGAATTTTCCAAGTAAAGATGCATTAAAAAGTATGCTAAAGAGATTTCACATTGATAGGAACTACAAATATATAGTTCAGGAATCATCCCTTAGTAAATATCTCATACGGTGTGAGAAGTATGAGGATGATTGTAGATTCTATTTGAGGGTGATTCTGGACATTACATTTGGAGGTTGGAGAATCTCGAGAATTGAGGCAACTCATACTTGCGTTCAGCCAAGCCTGACACAAGATCACACCTCATTAGATGCAGGATTTGTGTCATCCATTGTTGTTGACATGATTAGGACATTCCAAGATGTTCTGATAGCCCTAGTGCAATAGATGATACAACAAACATTCTGTTATAATATTTCCTATAATAAGGCATGGATGGAAAAACAGAAGAAAATTGTGAAAGTCTATGGTGATTGGGATGACTCGTATCGGGTGTTGCTGCAATTTCTATCCATACCGAGGCACTATAACCAAGTCTTATTCCATCTTGATACAAATGAACATGTGTCTCAAGATAACCGACTTGATCCATCCCATGTTCAATTTCATCGGTTGTTCTGGGCATTCCTCCCCTGCATCTCTATATTTCGTTTTAGCAAACAGTTCATTTAGATTAATGGAATGTTTCTATACAGAAAATAAAAGGGCATATTATTGATTGCAGTAACCCAAGATGGAAACTGTTCACCTCTTCCAGTTGCCTTTTCCATTGTGGAGAAGGGAAACTATGAATCGTGGAGTTGGTTTTTGGCATGAATAAACAACCATTTCACCAACATTCGGGGTGTCTGTTTGATATCTGATCAGAAACTAACAATTAATGAGGAAATCAATGCAGACCATGATACATGGAGATCCCAAAATGCACATCATCGGTACTACATTAAACACATTTCTAGCAACGTGCAAAAAACATTCCACAACGAACCGATGAAGAAGGAAATCACGAGGCTTGGTACGCATTGTCTTTGTTATTTTTTACTATTTTAACATAAAGATAAAATAAATTTATGTAAAATATCATATCTTCTATGTAGAATATGATTCGGATCAACAGTGGTTTGAAGAACACTTCTAACAAATTCGAAATGCTAATCAAGAAGTTTATGATTATATGATGTGGAATCTAAAAGAAAAAAGGACATTGGCATATGATGAGGGAAAGAGGTATGAATGCATGACCACAAACATTGTGGAGTGCATCAATGGTGTCTTTAAGGGGATTAACAAGTTACCTATAACTACCCTAGTTCAGGAGACATTATATTGTTGCATGAAGTACTTTGTTGATAGACAAAAACTAACCTCATACAGAATTTAGTAGGGGCTAAGGTACGAAAAACACTTTCAATGAGAGATTGAAAAGAATATTGAAGAAGCTTCTAGTTACCATGTCTGATTTTTTTGATGAGAATACTCTTGATTTTAAGTTCAAGATAATTTAGACCCTATCACAAATAGCATCGGTAAAAAAATGGCGGTATTACTGGAAACTAGGCAGCGTCAATGTGGAAACTTTTAGCCCTTACAATTTCCACACGCACACATAATCACAGCATGTGCCTCTGTAAACATATCATGGGAAACATATGTTGATTTATTGTATCAGATGGACACCATTTTTAACTATTATGTTGCACCATGGATGCCTATTGGGGAGTTCTGTTATTTCCTAATGCTCGAAGCCCAACCGATAATGATTCCTGACATCAACTGGTTGTGTCCCCGTGGGAGACCGAAGGCCAGCAAGATGCAGAATGAGATGGACTGGCCTTAAGAATAAGGGTAGAGTTTGAGATGCACCATATGCCATCAAGAAGGTCATAACTGGAAATGATTCCCTAACATTGTTGGGTCGAGTTTACACTCTCATCCATAATGATGTACTTTTTTCATTGTGATATTCTCATATTGTAAATTATGTGTTGTTATCTCTTCTTTTTACCTCTATTTTCAAAAAATTATGTGACTGATATTCTAATAAACTTTTATATAATGAAATTGTTAGGACCAATAGGGGCCTATATACCCTGAGAGGGGGGTGAATCAGGGTATGAATATTCTTTTTCAAAGTTCTTCCTGCCCCACTGGATCTTGACCTCTTTGTTACAAGGGTCACTTTGTTTGCACTTGTATGAATGTTATGATCACTTACTTTCTTATTTATCTGATGATGATGCTTTAAATGTAATGCAGGAAAATTAGCAGGCAGACACATAGATTTTTACTTGGTTCACCCTCACTGGGCTACGTCCAAGGAGCATACGCCGACAGGTTTCCGGTCGTACCAAATTCCACTAATCTTCACTAGATGTGGATACAAAGTTCGGGCTAGATAACTTCTATGCCCAGGCTCACTGCCTTTACAATTTTTAGGGTCAGCTCACTGCTTTCCCAAAGGTCACTCCCTATTTCTCTCTCTCTGGCTCACTGTCGATGGAGAGGATCACCTTCTTCCTCTTCCTAAGCTCACTGCTCTAGAAGGGAATCAACCCACAGTTTATAGACCTGTAGGTCTCTTCATTTGCATGAAAGAATGCATCTTCAACTGTAGATAGATGATCTATTAAAGTCCAACTTTCATCCACTGATGAATACCACTTTGCCTCTGAACACTGGGAAATTCCTTTTGGAAACACCTTCGCAAAGCACCCTACTTCGCGAAGCTCCCAATTTCGCGAAGCTCAAACAAGCCTTCACGAAGCTCCTGCCTTTTCGCGAAGCTCTATCACGAAGAACTCTCACGATGCACAGACCTTCGCAATTCTTAGGCCGTCGTGGAGCTCCTACCTCTCCGCGAAGCTCACTGAGCCAACGCGGGGCACACACCTTTCGCAGAGCTAGAATAGCCACCGCGAAGCTCCCCTTTCACGAAGCACACTGCCTTCGTGAACCACCTCTGCGAACCGAGAGCAATGGATTTTCTCTGAAAATTCTCTCTACTTCTCTCGAGCGGGTCGACCTCTATTTATAGGCGATTCCACCGACCCTCGAACTTTCTGCGCGAAGTCAACGCCACGTCATCTCAAATCGCGAAGCTCTAAAGTTTCTGCCGGAATTCTGTCCAAATCGCAAAGCACCACGACAATTTTCTGTTCACGGAGCTTGACGTAGTCGCAAAGAATCACCGTCAACATTCCTTCGCGCCTTCGCCGCGAAGCTCCCTCGCAAAGCCCTTCACCACCGCGATGCGCTTCAACTCTTCCGTTTGCGAAGCTTTGACGTAATCGCGAAGAATCACTGCCTCCATTCTTCTGGTCTTCGATATTTCCAAACCATGACTCCTATCTTCGCGAAATCCATGCCTTTTCCATATTAAATTATGCTCTTCATGGAAATCCTATTTTCGCGATGCTCACCAAACTCCAAATTTTGGACCCCAAAAATTTGGCAAACACTGGGAAACGATGCCACCTTGTACTGCTCTTTTGTACCGCCTCAAGATTGTCCTTTCCTTTGTCATTGTTCTTTGTCAACAAGGATTGTCAACAACTTCTTGGGAACTCGACAAATATCCATGAAAACCTGCTTTGTCAACAAACACAATCAACCCAAAAATACTGCAATGTTACCTTGAGGGATTTTTGCCCAACAATCTCCCCCTTTGGGTTTGTTGACAACTCTTCACAACTCTACTCAGAAAGATTTTCTGCACTTTGATACCTCACTGAGTCCTCTTCCAGCCGCTACCACTATTAGCCTCTTGCGATTATGATAGCGTTCAAGGAATCACTTAACACATACTCTAAGCCCACATGAGCAATTCTCGGCATGAGAAACAAGAGTAGTATGACAAGTTCATCAATGGATCACTTCATGTCAAACACCAATTGTTAATTCCAACATGATACCAATTCTTAAATTGATACCAATTGTTAAACCACACTGATCCCAATTGGTGATAGCTGGACACCTTTTCACACCATTCCAACATCACTGTTCTGCTTTTATCATGATCCTCAGTTATCGTGATATATATGCTTTGATCGATCACTTATAGCATCATCAGATTTAATACTCTCCCCCTATCTCATTGCACTCCCCCTATCTGGCTGCTCCACCTGTCAGTTTCTCCCCATATCATTCATGATTTATCAAATCTCCACACTGTCTCCCCCTTGAACAATCACTATTTTCTCCCCCTTTGTCAACGAACCCAAAGGACACTCCTTTGTAGTCTGTAACATAGTAGAGAACACATATCAGCAAAACAGGGAAAAACACATCATACCTCGAGGAGAGGGGGAGGGTGTCCCACATCCACAATATTTCAAGTGCGGGGAATCGAATGAACTCCCAGAGCCAGTCGATGCCTCTCAAAAGCTTCCTTGGGTAAGGCCTTTGTCATAATGTCTGCAACCTGTAGCTCTGTAGGCACATACTCCAACTTCACAATGCTTTGCTCCACCTTCTCCTTGATAAAATGATACTTTATCTCAATGTGCTTTGTCCTTGAGTGATGAACTGGATTTTTGCTAAGATTGATAGCACTTGAGTTATTACACTGGATTCTGATCGGAGAATTCACTTCAACTCCCATATCATCAAGCTGCTACTTCATCCATAATAACTGTGTGCAAGCTTGAGTGGTCGCAATATACTCAGCTTCTGCAATGCTTAATGAAATGCAATCCTGCTCCTTGCTTAACCAATCAATACATAGTCCGCCAAGATAGAATGCACCTCCAGATGTTGATTTCTTGTCATCTGATGAATCGGCCCAGTCTGCATCAGTATATCCCAATAAATCTGTCTGAGATTTTCCATTATATGTCAAGCCGAAATCCACTGTGCCCTTGATATACCAAAGTATTATTTTAACTGCATGCATGTGGCTTTCCTTGGGATTACTCTGATATCTCTCTACTTGGCATGTGGCGAATAAAATTTCAGGCTTTGTTGCGGTCAAGTACAACAAACTGCTGATAATCTGCCTGTTTTTAGTGAAATTAACTGCCCTGCCACTGTCATCTTTTGATGATTTCATCCGGGTAGAAACCAGAGACTTCTTCTCCTTGGAATATTCAATTCCAAATCTCATTTCAAAACCTCCTTGGCATATTTGGATTGAGAAATGAATGTGTCATTCCTTCCTTATGTAACCTATAAACCAAGGAAAAATATCATCTCACTAATCATAGACATTTCGAACTCATGTTTCATGAATTCAGAAGATTGTCTCCACTATACTTCATCTGATCTTCCAAATATTATGTATTCTTCCTTGACTAGCCTCATCATACTTTGATTACTATTGTTGTTGAAATAAATATTGTAATCAAATCCCCTACGCTGAAAACCATGCATCTTTAAATACTGATATAGCCTTCAGTACCATGCTCTTGGTGCTTGTTTCAGCCCATATAAAGTCTTCTTAAGCCTGCAAACTTTGTTCTCATCCTCAAGAATGAGAAAACCATCTGGATGCTCAATGTACACCTCTTCTTCCAGAAACCCATTTAGAAATGCAGACTTGACATCCATCCGGAACACATTGAACTTTCATTGCACTGCAATGGCTAGGAATAATCTGATTTTCTCCCGCCTTGCAACCGGTGCAAATGTCTCATCAACATCAGTACCCTCTCTTTGGGAGTATGCTTTACCCACCAGTCACAATTTGTTTAGAATCATTGTTCCATCTTCGTTCATCTTATTTTGAAAGATCCATTTAATCTCGATGACATTTTTATCTGCTAACCTCGAAACAATCTCCAATGTCAAATTCATTTCCGAATCGGCATCAATAACTTGCTCCCCCTTTGTTGCTTTCTTCCTCAACACATTCATCAAGAATTTGCTCACTGATTGATTTTTTTTGGTGGCTCCATTTCTTTCAACTGAAAACTTGTCACTGTGTCATTGTTCAATGATGTCATTTCTTTGAACTTCTTCTCTCAGATTTTTGTTGACACACCTTTGATTTTCCCTCACAGCTTCATGGTATCCTGAAAGCAGTCAGCTAATACCACATTGTTAGATCAAAAAAAGATAAGAATGAGGTGCATGATTATTGCTGCTTCTCCTTGTGTTTCTTTCTTCCCTCGATAGGGAATTCCTGAGCTGAGTCATCCAATTATTGCTTTGATGGCTCTAGCATCTGATTTTGTTATAGAATACTCCCCCTGTGTTACAAAACACTTCTATCTGCTAGGCCCAATGGTAGAGACCCATAACCATTCTTCTCCACGTGCACCATTTATACTAATCTGGAACTCATCATCGAGCCATTAACCAAATCTCTAAGCCTACTGAGTTGGAACTCGGTGTAGGAAACAAGAGATAAAGCTAATAACACAATCACTTCTAATTGTGCTCAGTTTCTCCCTTTCATTTTCAATTCTTCTACCTGATTTGAATCAATTTAAACTCTAGAGAATATCACTTCTCCACTTCGCATCCTTAGATTCCACTACCCCATGGATCGTATCTCTCTAAAACCTGAAACACATGAATCACCAGTTAATAGCATTTATATATATAGGGAGAGGGGTGTCTTCTGGAATCCTCAAGATTAGGGTATTGGTTGATCCTGATGGGTCAACCCTTTGATTCTTTCTTGGAGTGCATCACACTCCTTTCTTGCTTCTTCCAGTTGTCTGGCCAACTTCAACTACTCTGGCCATATGACTAAGCATTCATTACCCCCATGATGAGCCTTTTTCTGATATGTAGATTATGTAGGCCTGACCTTTCTCATCACTTGGGGTATAGACCCACTAGTACACATTTCCTTCTTTGAGGTTCTTCCAAAATTCCATTTTCCTTTATTATTTCTCTGAGTAGGAATCTCCTTGCTTGTTATCTTCCCTTGCTTCTTCCACCATTGCAGGGATCTTGAACCTTCCTCCTTTTTCCGCTGTGGAACATGACATGCAAATTTTTTCTTACATTCTTTGTTCATCTTTCTTTTATCAGATGTCTGAGTCACCACACTCCTTTTCACTGGTGGTGAGTCCTCCATTAAACGTTTATTATTCTTTATCACAACTAGAGTAGATCTCCCCTTAATCTTCCATGTTTGTTCACATTCTCTTATTGAGAGCTGTTGTGAGTATGACATAGGAGGTGACTGATACAACTTTCTTTCATCTCCATGTGACTCCCCTGAGGCTCTAAGCCTATTCTTCGCCTTACCATGTTGTCTCCCAGTGTAGAATTTCTCATTATGCATCACTGGAGTCAAGAATCTATTTTCGAGTTCCTTTTCCTTCCTTGCGTTCTTCTTGCTGCAATTTCTTGCCAAATGCCCATAATCTAAACATATAAAACATTCTCCATCAAAGGCATACCTCGTTTCGTCATTTCTATGTCGAGATTCTGATACACCTTGAGTTCTTCTTCTGACATGGGTCTCTTGAGCTTCCTGACACATACTCATGGTGTGTCCCGTTCTTCCACAGTAATATCATCTAACAGATGCTTTACTCTGAGAAACTCTTCTCTCTGATTTCTCATGATGCTTCTTCTTATTCTCAGATTTAGTAAGGTTTCTGTTTTCACAGCCTGAAATGTATTCCAGAGCCTCTGAACAGAAGCTTGATGTGTGACCATGAATCCTGCAGAAATAGCACATGTCATCACTTATTTTTGTAACTGACCTCTTTGGCCTATCTCTAGTACCTACAGGGTTTTCTCCACTCCTGGAACTGTTCACAACTCTCTTCTTATCATGCATGGGAGGTGATTCATCAAATCCAATACCAGCTTTTCCGAAACTTGCTGGTCTTTGAGCTGAGAAAATATTCTGTTGTTTCTCTTTAGAAACAGCATATTTGTTCTTCATTTTATCATCACTTGTCGAAGTATGATCAAATAGAAAGTGTAAGAAATCCTTCATTTTTGGAATTCCTTTAGCATTGGATTTCTCTACTTCCTTCTTTATGGATTCTAGATCTTCTTCCAACTTCTGAATCTTCATATCACTTGATTTAAGTTGGGAATTGAATTCCCTTTTTTGATTCTTTCCACGACTCATCTCATCTGCCAATTCTTGTGTGAGATTTTCTACCATACCACTTTTCTCCTTTACTTTCAATTTTTCTTGAGAAACAAATTCAGAGATAGATTCATTCTCTTGTTGGAGCCTTTGATTCTTTTGAACTTGTTCAGACAACTGTGTAGCTAGATCATCATTTCTGGCTTTGAGATTCTGAATTTCATCTGTGTTTAGATTCTTTCCCTTGACATCGGCTTTTGATTTTTCAACCTTTGTCGATCTCTTTCACAGTTCTTCATCTTGAGAATCATTTTTCTCCCTCAGATCAGTAGCTACGTCAATAAGCCTTTGATTCAAACTTCTTAGCTTGTTGATCTCAGTTTCCAGTGCTTGGATCCGGATATCTTTAGATTTAATTTCATCAGTGTTTCTAACGTCACTTGAAATATCAGGTTCTTCGATACACTTGACTTGATATTTCACTTTTCTATTCAAGCTATCGATCTCCCTTTTCTATTCTTCAATCTTAAGCTTATACTCACTAAATGATTTTGAGTTCTCTCGTGTTGATAAATTGAGTTTCTCAATTTCTTCCATCAACTCAGACTTCTCTTCTTCCTTATGCTACATATAGAGTTTGGCATCGTAAACAACTTTTTTAGATTTATTTGTTTTAGCTCTCCAAACATCTATCTCCTCAAGAGCAGCCTCTAACTCAGCTCTCATATCTATTCTTCCTTCAATTTCTTCTTCTGTTTCAGTATCAATCTGATGCTCATGTACTTCACTCATTCCAACATCATGATTGAGTGAATCAATCTTTTCCCTATCAGATTCATCAAGACCTTCCTTCAGTAAGCTGTTTGATTCTTTTAGTTGAATCACACTTTTTCCAAAAACACTTCCACACTGAGGGAAATTACCAGACTTCTGATTCTTCTTTGATGCTTTTCCTTTTCCCATGGCAGATTGTGATAAGAGAAAACTGAATCTTCAACCACACAGATCGACTACACCAAGTCGAAGCAAACAAATATGATAAAAGAAACCTATCCCTCTGATACCAATTGTTAGGACTAATAGGGGCCTATATACCCTGAGAGGGGGGGTGAATCAGGGTATGAATATTCTTTTTCAAAGTTCTTCCTGCCCCACTGGATCTTTACCTCTTTGTTACAAGGGTCACTTTGTTTGCACTTGTGTGAATGTTATGATCACTTACTTTCTTCTTTATCTGATGATGATGCTTTAAATGCAATGCAGGAAAATTAGCAGGCAGACGCAGAGATTTTTACTTGGTTCACCCTCACTGGGCTACGTCCAAGGAGCATACACCGACAGGTTTCCGGTCATACCAAATTCCACTAATCTTCACTAGATGTGGATACAAAGTTCGGGCTAGATAACTTCTATGCCCAGACTCACTGCCTTTACAATGTTTAGGGTCAGCTCACTGCTTTCCCAAGGGTCACTCCCTATTTCTCTCTCTCTGGCTCACTGCTGGTGGAGAGGATCACCTTCTTCCTCTTCCTAAGCTCACTGATCTAGAAGGGAATCAACCCACAGTTTATAGACCTGTAGGTCTCTTCATTTTCATGAAAGAATGCATCTTCAACTGTAGATAGATGCTCTGTTAAAGTCCAACTTTCACCCACTGATGAATACCACTTTGCATCTGAACACTGGGCAATTCCTTTTGGAAACACCTTTGCAAAGCACCCTACTTCGCGAAGCTCCCAATTTCGCGAAGCTCAAACAAGCCTTCGCGAAGCTCCTGCCTTTTCGCGAAGCTCTATCACGAAGAACTCTCGCGATGCACAGACCTTCACAATGCTTAGGCCGTCGCGGAGCTCCTACCTCTCCGCGAAGCTCACTGAGCCAACGCAGGGCACACGCCTTTCGCGGAGCTAGAATAGCCGTCGCGAAGCTCCCCTTTCATGAAGCACACTGCCTTCGCGAACCACCTCTGCGAACTGAGAGCAATGGATTTTCTCTGAAAATTCTCTCTACTTCTCTCGAGGGGGTCGACCTCTATTTATAGGCGATTCCACCGACCCTCAAACTTTCCGCGCGAAGTCAACGCCATGTCATCTAAAATCACGAAGCTCCAAAGTTTCTTCCGGAATTCTGTCCAAATCGCGAAGCACCATGGAAATTTTCTATTCGCGGAGCTTGACGTAGTCGCGAAGAATCACCATCAACATTCCTTCGCGCCTTCACTGCGAAGCTCCCTCGCAAAGCCCTTCACCGCCGCGATACGCTTCAACTCTGCCGTTCGGGAAGCTTTGATGTAATCGCGAAGACTCACCGCCTCCATTCTTCTGGTCTTCGCGATTTCCAAACAGTGACTCCTATCTTCGCGAAATTCATGCCTTTACCATATTAAATTATGCTCTTCATGGAAATCCTATTTTCGCGATGCTCACCAAACTCCAAATTTTGGACCCCAAAAATTTGGCAAACACTGGGAAACGGCGCCACCTTGTACTGCTCTTTTGTACCGCCTCCAGATCGTCCTTCCCTTTGTCATTGTTCTTTGTCAACAAGGATTGTCAACAACTTCTTGGGAACTCGACAAATATCCATGAAAACCTGCTTTGTCAACAAACACAATCAACCCAAAAATACTGCAATGTTACCTTGAGGGATTTTTGCCCAACAATAGTTTCATATATTACAGTATAAGAATACGCTATAAAATTTCAGTATAATAAAGATTATATGATCAACCATCTTTTCTGATATTAGTTACACTATCAGAATCATGATCAGAAAACATTTTTGACGCATAAAGTCATGTTTTACCTATGTGTACTACTATGTAGAGGTTATACAAACTGAGAAAGGAGTTTGTTATAGTAAAAAACCAACAACATAGGTTAGTACAACTGATTCTGTAACACTAACTAAACTTCAGGAAAGAATTTGTGGGAAATGAACCACGGTGCAGGAGGAATAGTGACAATGACAGCAGTGATGGAATTGGTTTACATCATCATCGTCGTTGTTGTCACTGTTCCTCCTATGTCATGGTTCATTTCCAAAAAATTATTTCTTGAAGTTTAGTTAGTGTTACAGAATGACCTGTACATGTGAGAAAATAATCATGAAACATACCATTATGTGGACAGTCATACATAAATTCAAAGAATACCATTTTCTAATAAACATTTACATAATGAAGAAAAAATGTTTATATATATAAATATATAAAATCACATCTTACAAAACACCATTTTCTAGGTAAAATCATATATTAAAAACATGTTAGTAATATGATTTGAGAAACATAAAGACATGTCCCTTTATTTTGGTAAAAGTAACTTCATAAAACAATGTGAATAAACATGGCATGTTTTTCATTCTACAAGTCATAAAATTCTGATGACTATAACATTATATTTACATTTTACACTTACGACTCATTTAATTTGTTTATATACAGATGGATGATACCACACTACTCACTTAGTAGGATAACCATGTTTCTCAGGTCGTGTTAGATGGTGGTGAGGATTGATCGATCAGGGTGCATCGAGCGTACCATTTTCATCATAGGGAGCCTCCACATACAATTAGACCATACTTGCACCGTGCTGGATTCTATGAATTTTTTGTATTAGATTTCATATTTGTCGACCATCACCTACTTACTGCCCTTATGGAGAGGTGGAGACCAAAGACACACACATTCCACCTGCCCGAGGGAGAGATGACCATCACCCTCCAGGATGTGGTAGCAATTCTTGGTCTTCCTATACAGGGGGATGCCATTATTGGACCCACTCATACATCTTGGTCCGAACATGCTCAGTGATTGTTAGGCGTCAACATTTTGTCTGACCATAGGGCTACGGATGGAGCATCGATATTTATGTCTTGGTTGGAGGAACAAATTCCACATTTACCTGATGATGCTGGCAAGAAGACTCTCATGAGTTATGCCCATACATATATATTATAACTCATTGGAGGGACCATGTGTGATGATCACTTGGGGATGCACATAAACATGATGTATCTACCCCTACTGGAGAACTTTGATCGGCCCGGGACGTATAGTTGGGGATCATCCTACTGGAATACATGTACAAAGCATTATGCAGGCTATCCCACCGTGACCGCACAGATCTCGGGGGATGCATCATCCTTCTTCAGATGTGGGCATGAGAGCACATCCCCTCATTCCGCCCTCACCTTGCTAGTCTGTCGATCACTGTAGAGGTGATGTATGACGCTCCTCATGGACACTAGTATGATCACTTATCTATATTGGTTTCTGATGCTACTAGGAGTTATTGAATTTAATTTCTCATTATTTTTCATTATCTATATTGTATTTTACATGTGGTGTCAGAGACACAGTTTCCGTATCATTCCAAGACACCATTTGGGAGCATATAGGCTCAATTTGGATTGTCTCTTACCTAACCAAGTATGTATATACAATCTATCATTGTCTAAAAAAATTTAATAATAGTATCAATTTTGGTTTTTAGTAAGGAGATTTTTTTACAAACGTTGCATGTAATTTCAGACCGAGCGTAGTGGAAGCTCATGGGTGGATGTGCCCACTTGGCTTTTTGTCATTAACAACGATCAATATGGGATCAATACGATGATAAATACCAGAATCCACAGATCGAATCACAGAAATAGACAAAGAATAAGAATAGTTCTGGAACCAATGACAAGGATCGTCACAGGTTGATTATAATTAATTTAATTAATTGACAAGAAGTACCTTTTATGATGTTCTTTCTTTGTTGATATTTCTGATCACGTTCCGATGTGATTTTTCATTGCATCATAGAAGACAAGTGTAGACTTACTCTAGTGGTGATCCACACATGCACCACGTATCTATGGACATCATCAAAGGAATCTTTGGGTGCTAGCGTGGAGAATCCTTTGATTGCATTGTTCGACTTAGATCGTCTTGATCCGATGGAGGTGGATCTCTCTCAGACTTGAGAGAATTCTTTGAGGAAGGAGTTCTTTCGGCCTTGAAATAATTCTCCATAATTTTTGTGCACAATTATTGGGAAAAGTGTTGGGGTTTTGAGGATATTTATAATCGAGTTTGAGGTTATAGAGTTATGACAATAAATAAACGCGTTATGAATTTTATTTATTTCATTAACTCTTATTGAAAAACCCCCATATAGAATCATTAATTCCTTGACATGCACCCATGCTGATTATAATAAATATAATTTAATAAAATGATATTATTTCCTCAAAATCCTGACTAGAAAAACAATATGATGTGTAATCATTAATACATGGTGTGTACTTATTTTTCATAAAACTACACGACATGTAATCATTAATACACGACGTGTACTTATTTTTCATTTCCTTTCCAAAATGAAAACTACACGACGTGTAATCATTAATACACAGTGTGTACTTGTTTTCATTTTATTCTTACTCCAATATTAAAACGATTTAGGATTCCTTGAATAATTATTAAACCACATATAGGAATAATATTTATTCTACTTGAGATACTTGAATACACTTAGTGTGTGACCCTCTAGGCCTCTTTCTCATTGGCATTAGGCGGGCTTGCCTTAAGTCCAAGATTACTGTCTAGCAATGGGTCAAGGCACCCAAGAGAAAGAAGTTGACGCCGCATTGACGTGTCACCTCATATGAATTCTTACCGTGTAATTTAATCCCTTTGTCTCAATATCTCATCAAGCAGGTTTCATAGCAGTGTCATAAACCTATATTCTTGATCGGTCATTCTTTGACTTCCAGAAATAAACTCGTCATTACACCATGGCCATGGAATTTGGGCGACAGTTCTATTTCAATCAAAGGGCATGAGATATCTACTTCCATAAATATGGAAGGAAAAAATCCTTCCTCGATTTATCCATTAACAACATGTCATTTGTGACTCACCCAATATACCCTACTTCCTGACAACTGTCTTCATGATGGTTTTCATCAGTAAATCTAAGTGCGCGAGTCATGAAATGAGTTAATGATAATCTTCCAGTCTAAGGACCATTACACATGCTTGTAGATAGTAATGTCTGATGACACCAAGACAGGAAAAATTACTACTGGTGGGTCTGTTATCATAATCTCCCATATTAGAGATTACCAAGTGCAAACTCCATAAGAGAGAGTCTCATCTTCTTACGAGTACTCACACATGACGGTCTATATACTATGTGTCCTATCATAGTATGTCATCCAACTATAGAACTTTATTTAAGAATATTGTTATATAATTTCAATATTATTGTTATAGAGGGGATCTTCCATGACCTTATTAATGCAACAAATATTCCAGGGCATTATTATATTATAGTCATGCAGAACAATGAACAATATATAATAAGTGTATATTCATGTAATCAAATTAAAAATAGTTGGTTCTCAGGAAACCAACTCTAAGAAACTCCCACTTGGACTAGAGCCAACTGACTATGACTTTTAGTCTGCTAGACCTCACATGATGATCATGTTTCTGCTGAGTCAAGGCTTTAGTCAAGGGGTCCTCCATGTTTTCTTCCGTGGAAATACTACTCACTGCAACTTCACCTATCTGAGAAAAATACCTCAAGAGATGATACTTCTGAAGTATGTGCTTTGTCCGTTGATGTGACCTTGGATCTTTTTCAAGTGACACCACTGCAGTATTATAATAATAGAGTGTGATAGGATCTTTACTACTAGATACTACATCCAGCTCTTGGATAAATCTTCGCATCCATACTGCTTCTTTAGCTACCTCAGAAGCTGTGATATACTCATACTCTACCATAGAATCTGCCACCATAGCTTGCTTTGATCTCTTCCAGCTCACTGCACCTCCATTCAAACTGAATATGTATCCAGTCCGCGACTTCATGTCATCTTGATCAGTCTGGAAACTAGCATCTACATGTTCTTTGATGACTAATTCCTCATCTCCTACATAAACCAGAAACATATCCTTAGTACGCCTCAAATAATTAAGGATAATCTTGACTGCCATCCAATGTCGGTCTCCTAGATTAGCTTGATATCTACCTACCACACTTAATGCTTAAGAAACATCTAGCCTTGTATATAGCATAACATACATGACTGACCCAATCACAGATGCATAAGGGATACTTTCCATTTTCTTTCTTTCCTCATGTGTCTGAGGACACATTTTCTTAGAAAGATGAATGCTATGTGACACTGGCAACAATACCCTATTGGATTTTTTCATACTAAATCTCTTCAGTATCTTGTCAATGTATGTAACTTGACTCAGGCCCAGCATTCTCTTGGATCTATCACGATAGATCTTGATCCCAAGAATATATGTTTCCTCCCCCAAGTCTTTTATAGAGAAGAATTTATCCAACCATGCCTTAACTGACTGTAAGACAGGTAATTCGTTTCCAATTAGTAATATGTCATCAACATATACTATTAGAAAAATGACTGCACTTCCACTAAACCTTTTGTAGACACAAGCCTCACATTCTTTCTTAACAAAGACAAATTCTGTTATGGATTCATCAAAACGAATGTTCCATGACCTTGATGCTTTCTTTAATCCATAAATGGTTTTTTGCAACTTGCATACCTTGTTGGCATCCTTTGGAGTCAAAAAACATTCAGGTTGTGTCATGTAGACATCTTCCTGGAGGTTCCCATTAGGGAATGCTGTTTTGACATCCATTTTCCAAATTTCATAGAAATGGTAAGCAGCAATGGACAATAGGATTCTGATGGATTTAAACATTTGAACCGGTGAAAAGGTTTCATCATAGTCAATTCCTTGACGTTGTCTAAAACCTTTTGCAACCAGTCATGCCTTATAGGTGCTGACTTGTCCCTCCATGTCCATTTCCTTCTTGAATACCCATTTATTACCAACAGGCTTTATATCAACTGTCTTCGTGATGGTTTTCATCAGCAAATCTAAGTACCCGAGTCACGACATGAGTTAATTATAATCTTCCAGTCTAAGGACCATTACACATGCTCATAGATAGTAATGTCTGATGACACCAAGACATGCAGAATTACTACTGGCGGGTCTGTTCTCATAATCTCCCATCTTGGAGATTACCAAGTGCGAACTCCATAAGAGAGAGTCTCGTCTTCTTACGAGTACTCACACATGGTGGTATGTATACTATGTGTCCTATCATAGTATATCATCCAAATGTAAAACTTTATTTAAGAATATTGTTATAGCATTTCAAGGTTCTTATCATAGTAGGGATCTTCCATGACCTTATTAATGCAAAAAATATTCCAGGACATTATTATATTATAGTCATGCAGAACAATGAATAATATATAATAAGTGTACATTTATGTAATCAAATTACAAAAAGTTGGTTCTCAGGACACCAACTCTAACAATTTCAGATTTCATGGATTCCATACTAGACTATAATGGACCAGTTGTCACCATACTACACTATTGGGATTGAGGATTCTATGGCTGTAGTGCCCCTCATTAACTTCTATATTATTGAGTGGAAGTAACTTGATAGAGTCATGCGCCAATTTTTCTATGTTCATCCGATTACATTGCCACCAAAATAGACAAAGAAGCTTCATGACGTGAAGCTAACAGGGTGGAAGGATGAGGACTGGTGCTGAGTATATGTCGACTTTCTTCACTACTGGTGTAGATGTGTAGAGTTTTGTATATAAGGTGTACCTACAAATCGATTCTTTCTTTCAGAGTAGGTCGAGTATGATCCATGTTATAGACTGAAGTTTATACTATATCTTACCCGACATGGCAGAGATATTCATAAGATTTTAAGTCAATAAATTTCCATTAGTTTATTTATTGAACTATTTTCTAATTCATTTTGAATCTCTTTACATGGCACTCACTCAGATCATCTTTTTCACATGAGTGATGAAGAGGAGGAGAGGGTATTTAGCTGGTCATCCCTCTATGCTAAAGTGGTGAAGCTAATGTCATCTTATCGTGTGCTTTCCAAGAGCATCTTCAAGAGTGAAGCCTAGAGAGAGGAGGTTCTTACCCCTAAGGAACATCCTGCAACAGATGCTAGTGCTGAGGATCCACGACGACGATGATTTAGACAGCGTCGTGCTACACGTGAGGCATCACCTGTTCCACAGACAGAGGTCGACCCTTTAGTAATCTAGCCCCAGCTGATTGAGGATATACCTCAGGCTGTATGGGATTCGTCTTTCTTGACAGAATATCCGCAGTTCTCTCTAGTTTGGGGTCCATATCCATCACAACCTTGAGGTCCAGATCCATCACAGCCTTGGGGTCCAGATCCATCGCAACCTTGGGGTATAGCTCCATCGCAGGCTTGGTTCCCCACTGCGATGATGGCAGGTCCTTCTACCACCCTAGTAGGAGAAGGATCAGGAGTACAGTACGACATGTAGTTAACGACTCCTCCCACTAACACACAGGTGGAGGATGTGACAATCGACATTCCAGTGCCTGAGGATCAGCCCTTTCCAGGTCAATGAGACTCCACAGTGCACCCAAAGTGGGTGTCCTATTCGCAGACCACCATGTGGGACATAATCTCCTCACCATAGACATAGACATTGATTATACTTGTTCATTTATATGTTGTATGTCTATTGAAATGAATATACTATTATTACTATTAGCCTTTCTTATATGTTTATCTAGTGTTTTAGTTTTCATTAATATTTTAGGCACAATTTATATTCGACAGCTTTCAAAGTCGAATACTTCAAACATAAGAATAATTATTAAATTTCAAGTAGTTAACCTTAAAAAGATTATAAAATATACAGTATAAAAAAATGTGAATAAAATTAAAAAAATAGCTTAAAAATCTATTTTTTTAAATAAAAAGAGTTTCAAAAATAAAATAAATAAATGAAAATGAAAGGAATGTAAGAAAAGTTACTTAGAAGTGAGAATGAAAATAAGGAATGTAGAGGAGGATCTAAAACCACCTACTTGACTTTAAAAGCCTATAAAATATAAACTATAATACCCATATAAATGAAAATTAAAACCTCAACTATTTTGTATATGTTTAAACCATGTTTTAATTTTCATTTATATTGGTCTTGTAGTTTTTATTTTATAGGCTAGCAAAGTCACATACTTGAAACATTTTTAAGTTTCAAGATGGTGGATTAGAAAGATTATAAATTATTTCTCATCAATATTTTTTAAGAAATTTTTTTTATTTTTTACTATTTATTATATGTTTAATCCATGTTTTAATTTTCATTTATATTGGTCTTATAGTTTTTATTTTATATACTAGAAAAGTCATGTACTTGAAACATTTTTAAGTTTCAAGTTGGTGTATTTGAAAACTTATAAATTATTTTTCAGCAACATTTTTTAAGAAATTGTCTTTATTTTCAATTATTTCTTATATGTTTAATCTATGTTTTAATTTTCATTTATATTAGTTTTATAGTTTTTATTTTATAGGCCAACAAAGTCACGTACTTGAATAAGAGATAAATTCTGCTGAAACATTTTGTTTTATTTATTTATATATATATAAACATAACAAAATAAAAATTAAAAATTAAAAATTTAAATATTTTAAAAAACATTTAAAATAGATTTTTTTTTGTTTTAGGGGAAAGGCGGAAGCGGCGATGCCTCCTTTGAGGCACATTTTTTAAAAAAAATTAACCTACATATTTTTTTCCTGAAAACATATTTAAAAAAAAACTTCACCAAAGACCCACTTGAAGCGACACTTTTATCTATATTTTTTCCACCCCCACTTTCTCTCTCTCCCCCATATCCCTCCCCATTTAATATAATTAATATAATTATAATTTAATTTATAAATATTTATTTATAAATTACTATATGTTTAGAATTTTTTTTAAATTTATTTATAAATAAATAAATATTTATAAATATGGATTTATAATTATATATAAATAAACATATTTAAAAAATTATTTAGAGTTTAAATATATATTAAATTTTATAATTATAAATATATTTTAAATGTATATTTAAATATATTTTAATAATTATATAATTTTAAATATATTTATATCTAAATGATTTTAAATATATTTATATTTATATAATTATAAATATTTATTTATAGAGATAGATTTATAAATATATAATAATAAATATATTCATTATATATATATATATAATTATAATTATATAAATATATAATTCAATATTAATAATTATATATAAATTTATAAAATTTAAATATAAGGTTTATTTATATATATAATTATATATATAAATTATTTAAATATATATTTTTTTAAATATTTGTATAAATGTAGATTAATAATTATATAATTGTAAATATATTTATAAATGTAATTAAAAATAAACCTTCGAGAGTGACGGAAGAGGTAGCACAATGAAATGGTTAGTGATTTTTTTCTCATCTTTTGTGATTTAATCTTGTTTTACTAATAAATATATAGATAAAATCCCGTTCTTGATAGGACTATTAATCATGAACTTAGATTTTTGATGTGATTGAAATTTTTTATCTGTTCACAAACCTAACTCGATAAAACAAGTTTTATTTTAGTTATATGATATACCTTATATTTATAAATATGTATATATATATAATTATATTTATTTGTAATTGTAAATATATGTTTATATATAATTGCAAATATATTTAAAATGTATATATAAATATATTTTAATAATTATATTTGTATAAATATATTTATGTTTATTTATAATTATATTTTGAAATATATTTATGTAGTTATATGCCCCATTGTAGGTGGTGGGGTGGTAAGGGTTTGGGGGGGTGAGGCATAGGTCACAGAAGACTCACTATTCCTTGTCTTGTGGGGAAATAATAAACTAATGAATTTTATATTAAGAAAACCCCTCCCCCTCCACTATAAATACCACCCTTCAAACCTTCATTTCCTCAAACCACTCAAACTTGAAGCCTTGTCTAAAATCTGCCCAAAAATCTTCCCTAGCCCCTCCCCCACATCCAAGATCTCCTGGTCTCATCCAAAGACCAAGCCTAGCTTTCTTAAGGAGGATCTCAAGAGGAGGATTCAAGAGGTAATTCCCCACACTCTCTCTTTCCTTTAAATTCTTTTTAATTTCAAGTTCATTTCTTAATCTATCCCCACCTATCTTCATCCACATGGTATGGTAAATCTAGTATTATATATATACTATAATGTTATGATACTAATGAGATATTATATCATCCAACCCCCTTCTCCTCTTCTTTTTATTTTATTAAAGAGAACGTTGTTCGTGAGGTGTTAATTTATCACCTTCAAGAATGACATGTTTTCTTCTTCCATTTATAACTTCAGATCTGGTCATAAAACCATTTTTAAAATTGAACCAAAATATGTTATATGTATTATGTCCTATTTAAATTTCTGAAACTAACTTATGTACATATTACTAAGTGATAAAATAAAACAAGTTCATTGCGATTGAAAAACCGCCCAATTTAACCCAAACAATAATCATTTAGTTTTTAACTGATGATTCATGAACTTGACATATAACACAATTCATTATAAGATAATTTAAACATCTGTAATATCATTAATAACATAAAATAATAGTTCTTTATGTTTACTCATGTTCTACACAAACTTCCATTTATGAATACATGTGAAACCGCTCAAGAAAAACCATAAAAATGAACATTCCAGAACAATGTTTTTAAACCCTATAACTCATCCAAAGGCCCATAAAATAACTTAATGAAACCATAATTAACCATATTTATGTAAAAAAGATTCTTTAATTGTCAATTAATGAATCTAATGTGGTTATACAGGACATTAAAACAAAGAAAGCGTTCAGATACAAGGTAAGGGGAAATTCTCAAACCCAAATTTCATCCTTTGGGTTCTACCTCTTTCACTCCTTTCTTTATGTGGTTAATCATTAAAAATTATTTGTTCATAATTTTATTTATTTTCTGGGATATACATGTTTATCACTGGTATTTTTTTCAAACAAAATTTTTTCCAAAAGAACTCTTCTTTTAAGAACACAACTTTTACTTCTCATTCAAGGTTGACGGTTATTGTAACATGTATATTATTCCCTATTTATTTTGGGAACCCAAAGTTTATGAATGTGTTCTTATGAGTTGAAACCCATTCCTTTCCATGGTTATTATTGATATATGTTCTATTTGGCAAGCATGACAATGAAAATGTTATGATGTGATGGGTGTTCCCGGAATTATATAGCGCAATATGAATGTTTGAATGTGACAGGTGTGCCCAGAATTATACAGCACTCCAATGCATTGAGTAAAGTGATGAACCTCATTATTTAAAGTTAAATGATTATTGAACATAATGATAGATTTTTTCATAACTATGATTGGTATTTAACCACTAAGACATGATGTTTTATTTTTTTATGAATTTCCATATTTCAAGTCTTTTATTAATTATTCCTCTCATGTTCATGACCTTTTGCCTATGTTATAAATATGATCACACCATGCTATATTGTTCTCATCTATCCTATTACTAGGATTTTATCTCACCCCTTTTGATGTATATCCTCAGGTGGCTACATGTACTAAGGAGAGGTCAAGTTCTAATAAGAAGCAAGAGAAGAATAAATTAAATAAATGTTTATGCTTGATGTTGTAATTGTTATGTATGGTCCTAGTCTCCCCATGACACTAAACCTTTGGTTCCTCTATGTGTAATACTATTATGTTTTTTATCTTTAAAATAATGTAATAGTAATGTAAGAAAAGTTTGGGTCACTATAGGTGGAGGGTGTGAGCGGGGGGGGGGGGGGGTGAAATGGGGGTGTAGGGTGTGTACATGTCATGTGCAGGGTGTAGGGGGTAGAGGGTGGAGAGAGTGTGTGAAGGGGGTATAGGGTGGAGAGAGTGTGTGAAGGGGGTAGAAAGTGTGCAGTGGAGGGGGTGTGCAAGGGTTGTGCTGGGGTGTGCAAGGGGGTGTGCAGGGGGTGTGTTCTGGGTCTGTGTAGGGGGTTTGTGCAGGGTGTGTGCATGGGGTGTGTAGGGTATAAGGGTAGGGTGTGTGTGCATAAGGTGGAGGGAGTGTGTGTAGGGTGCAGGGGGGCTGGGGGTGGAGGGAGTGTGTGCAGGGTGTAGGGGGGCTGGGGGTGGAGGGAGTGTGTATAGGGGGCAAGAAGTATGACTGGGGTGGAGGGAGTGTGTGTAGAGGGAAGGAAGTGTGTAGTGGAGGGGGAGGGGTATGAAGGGGTTATGTTAGGTGTGTGTAGGGTGTGCAGGGGGAGAAGTTGGGTTCACCATGCCATGCTTCAAACAAGTGTTTCTACTAAAAGATTTTTGATTCCTTATTTAATATAGTGTTTTTAATAAGAAAGTGTGCTTTTGGAAAGTCAAAGTTTTGGCATGTGTTTTTCTTTAATGAATGGGTGCTTTTGAAATTTTCCCCTTAGTGTACTCAGACTCATCCATTTGGTTTGGGAAACATGAATGGATTGGATTCATGTTTCTTGTTGCTTGAGTATGCTTCCTAGAAAGGTTCTTGGGATTAACCTTATGGTGAATCCCGTTATTTATTGATTTAAGTCCTTTTAGCATTTGGCACAACTCGAGCTTAAAATAGAGTGGAATATGATTATGTTCCATCACATCATATACTAGAATTATTGAATCTGATGTTGATTTCTTTTATTTTAAAGTCACTTTAGTAATACAAATCAGGTTGAGTGACAACACACTATCATTACACTGAGGTGTGAATGTGCATGCTAGTCCTTGATGGGGAATAACCAATGAATTGATGTGAAAAATGTATTGTTACGAAGGACTAACCACAAAAGAGTAAGGATGAGCATATGAAAATGAAATTCATAATAGTTTGGGTGCACCATATAGAAATGAACAAGATGATAAAGGAAATTGAAAAATAAATTTTCATTACATTCTAAATTAAATAAGGATTTTCAACTCAGATGATGAGGGAATTCTAAAAAAAGACTTTATTAATGATCATGTTATTTAGTATTTTTATGTACATATCAATCAGAATATTATTTGTTCATTGTTGGTTATAGATTTATGCATCATTTATTATGTATAGTTGACACACTGATCACATATATATAAGAAGTCATTATATCTCATTTCTTTTCCCACTATTTCATTATAGGTGGTTTCTTATGACGAGGCTGGTTATATCCACCACCATCAAAGACAGTGAGTTCAACATTGGATTTGGGTAAGGTTTATTCTATTTTTATTCTTTGGCCTAATTTTAATTAGGAATTTTGTGATTTTTGGGTTCCTTATATTTTTGTCGTGCATTTTGGATCTCATTGAGGTGGATTCGAGTCACCGTTGATGAAGGATTACATATGTATGCATAGGTAGTCATATACATATATAAGTTCCCCCTTTATATATATTCACTCATGGCAGTATGAATATATATATTGGGTCTAGGTGTGCTTATATATAGATATGAAAAATGCATACAAGTGTAAGTATAAAAGGCTATATGCAAGTATAAACATATATCTAAGGACCCCCTTGTGCATATTTGGCCATGAAAATATGTACATAGGGTCTAGGTGTCCTTATATATATATATATATATATATATATATATATATATATATCTGTGAAGTTTCATATGCGTGCAAGCAGAAAAAGGAAGATTCGAGTTGTCGTTGTTAAAAGCAGCGTGCCTTGAGGTTGAGGTAGGTTCCCTCTGCCCAATCCTTTAATTTGAATTCTACAATTGCTTGATTTTTTTAAAAACTTGTTTTTATAATTTCTTTGTTGTTTTAAAAACTGGTTTTCTAATAACCACTTTCTTTGTCAAGGTAGAATTTAATAAGAATATAAAGCTTCTAAGTTTATAGGCTAATAAAATTAAACTATGATGACATTTTATTAGATGATTTGAATCTATATATACCTTTTAAAACAGAAGGATTATCACTCGACCATAAGTATAGAAATTAATTTTTACTGATCTATGTGAGAAATGATACATGTATCTCAACATATATCTTGTTCAGGTTACTTTCTCCCCTTTTATTAGAAAATAAAGAAAATACATGTCATGAAATAATACTTTTTAAAAATACCCTACCCTTTGAGAAATCCCTTCCAAAATTAACATAACAAGGACCTTATATTCTAGTTCTAGGTCCTTTATAAGAATATTTATGATTTTATGAGATTTAAATGGATTGAATATAATATCCAATGGAATAAACAACTCATCATTCTCTATCTTAGGAATAAACATGAATCTCTCTTCATGTGGTCAGTAGAAAATTTTAGCCAACTCGATAGTAGGAAATGAAATTTCCTTCACTTTAGAGATGAAAATATCCTTATTTTGAGAAAACATGAAGTGATCATTCTTATAAAAATCTAAAAATGACATGAGTCGAGATACTCTTCTTAGTGACCTAAATGAAAATTTTTGGGATGTTCCCCTTGGAAATTCAGAATTCCTAGATTCATGATACTCCTCTTGGTAGCCTAAAATTCATTAGGTCAAGGTATACTTTTTGGAAGTCCAAAATGCATTAATTTGGGATATTCCTCTTGGAATCCCAAATTCTATAAGCTAAGATACTTATTTTGGAAACCATAAAACCTTGATTTGAGAATCTCCACCAAGAAAATTCTAATTGGGTATTTGGTACTTATTTCTTAATCTTATTATCCAATTCAATGGTATATTCTACAAGGACTTAAATTACATAGTGTAGTCTATTATATGTAACCTAATTACTCTATATAAAATAAATATCTATTTATGAGTTCCAAGTGTATGAGATTACTATTTTATGTAATGTCCTATCCTATAGTCTTAAACTAGGGAAAACCCATTATATTTTCTCCTGTGTAGCCTAATTTGTAGAAAGGATACTAATATAAGGACAACACATAGCTTGATTCATGTTCTCATGGTATAAACAATTATATCTAGATCCACATTCTCTAATCCTACTGTGAACACAACATTTATTACATCCCCAATACCGTCTAATAATTTAAGCCTAACACTTAAGGATGAGTTCTCCCCTATTAGCCCAGTGCTATGATGTCAAAATATTTTATTCAGTAATTATTCTTAGGAAAACAAAACACCATATTTTGACTATTCCTCTTAGTGATAAAGGCACATGGAGTCATGATTCATCATTTGGTGATAAAAACATTGAGTTTATTATTCCTATTTGCAATATAAAAACCTTGAGATGAGATTATCATCTTGGTATCCATAATCCATGAAGTGAGATCCACCTATCGGTGAAACATCTTTTTGAAGACACAAACCCAATAACTTACATGAATAATCAAGGAATATAAAAAAATGTTGTATATTACGTTAACATAATATTACATTCATTGTGAATGAATCTAATTTTATGTTTGGGGCATTTTTTAGCAGTCAAAACTTGTATACCATGAAATTTTCTAAGATGACCAAAATATGAGCTTCATATAGATGGCATGAAATAAGTTTAATTTTAAGGTGTTTCACACTCAATTAATAAGAAAAAATTGGGATCTCCATGTGCTATAATTTTTATCATAAATCAAGGGGTGGAGACCCTTCAAAATTGTGTACTTTTACCATATTTTTATAATAAATTTCTAAGGCCATGGAGTTTCTCCATGGTCTGTGTTATTCTAGTATAATCGATAGAATCATATTCCCCATAAAAGAAATAAAATTATATGGATAGAAAAATACCATAATATTTTAGATAAGACTCATATAAGACATTCATAGGAAATATATACACCATGCAGAAGAAATAAGTAGTGTATAAGGAATATGTCCCATAGAAATAAAAGCGAGACATAAATCCCTTAAGTATTAACTTCCTTCGTATAGTGGTGTATTGGTGTTCCCAGAAGCAATGCATTTTTCGAGTTCTAAAGTCAAAAACCCAATTTATGCATCAAGTACATATTATGAAGTCATTTAAGAAATATGGGAGGTTGATTACATTAAATTTAAAGTTCCAATGTTTAACTACAAATGGTTTGTCGGTAATAATAGTTTCAGGCATGAAGAATTTGGAATGACACTTGTTAATCTAAATAGATTGGATGACATAATTGATTCTTTTATAATGACAACACATGAAAAACAAATTTTCTATGTTCTTGATCAATCTGATATGCAGTGGTCTATTGTTTTAAAAGGAAAAACAATATGTTGGTGATGATCAACTTGATGAAGATGTTGATTTATGTGAGATCCCTACTTCCATGGAAATATTAACAGATAATAATGATGAGCACATCATAGAAATAGTTTGTGCTATCATGAACCAACCCGGGTCGACCCTGAACCGGTCACCCGAGCCGGTCTGCAACATGGCCCAAGAGGCGTTCCCGATCCTCCCGGGTTGGAGACAAGTGTCGGGGCATCAACAGAGGCTGTGGGAAAGATTTCACCCAATATAAATAAATAAAGCAGCATAAATAATACTGAGTAGTACAGAATAAATAGACCGAGTAAAGTGACTAAACAAGAACAAAGGTAAATAAATCTAACCAAAATCGACGTCGAGACTAACTCTGTGCGACCTTGCGGGTCACTCTCCGACTCAATGATCAAGCATCACCCAAGGAAAGAGCACTCAAGTTGTATCCTACACAAACACTAAAAATAGAAAAGAACTATAGGCGTGAGTATTAAAACTCTGTAGACTAGCCCGATATCTATTCCCAATGCACTACCTTTAAAATAAAAAAACACCATTTCAAGTTTGAACTAAAATTTATAAAAGTATGTTTTTCTAAATATTTTACTTAAAAGAAAAGTACGAACCATTGCCCTTAAACATTTTCTAAATTTGGGTTTATTTCATTAGTGTCAATGGCTTTTTAGAAAGGGAAAGTGATGTTTATATTTTCAAATTTGTACAAAGAGGATTAAACACTTTCATTTGAAAACCATTTCTAGAAACCAAGTCAAAACCAATTTATCACTTTCCAAGGAAAACAATATACAAAAATGCACAAAAGTAAGTACACAACAAGGGAAATGCAGAAATACATACAAGTACCAAATCATCACTACAAGTAACTAAAAGTCAACAGACATGGGTGAACCTAGGAGATCCAGAATAATCTTAAAGACACCAATACATGAGACCTCATCCTCATTAACATGGCATGAATGGTGAAATAAAAATTCTCAATACACTCGACCATCCTTTATCAGGAAGGATGAGGAAAAAATCCCATAGCAATAAACCCAATATATCTACCTACTATGGGCCATTGGTCAGTACCATAACCTACCAGTGTGACACTCATTCTTAGAATATTCTCTTGATATGCCAGATTCCCATGTCTCAAATATTTGGAAAAGGGGGTGATCCAACCAATGCCAGATGAGCATCCAATCTCATACATACATACATACATACATATATATATAATAATAATAATAATAATAATAATAATGCACAACAAGCATCACCTTGAGCCACTCCATGGGACAACCTCTTGCCTTTAAACCATTCGAGCACCTGGGAGCTTCTAATCATGGGCCCCCAAACAATCTATCGCAGCCAAGGCAGGAGAGTTACCCTAGGAGGGTTTTCATCAAAACAATTTCATCATTTTTTGTAAAGTGACAAAGGGGAATTAAACACATTTCACAATCACTACTTTAAAAAGGAACCAAAACTAGTTTGAAACCATTTGAAGAGCCCCAAAATACTACTTCACAGGTTGCCAATATTTTTATAAAACCAAACCAAACCATTTTATTTTCCAAATAAACCATAAGATCCAACCAGGCATTTCATCGAACACGAGGTGTGCAATATATAACAAGAAAATCCTATTTATCACATAACAAGGTATAAAACACCACCTTGCACCCCAAACAGTGAAACCAAGGATAATAAATCAATATTTATTAATTAAAAGAGGTGAAAAAAGCATGAAATGCATGAATCTTTAATTAAAAAGGCAAGTGCAAAGGGGAACGTACCTCAAGACCAAGGCACGACGATGGCGCAAGCTTGGAAAATAAAAGGGGTATACCAAAGGGAAGAAAATACTCTGGTAGAGGCGGGTTGGTCGGGGCAACGCCGGAAGGTGTGGGCGTCGAAACGGGGCCACGCCGACAAGGTGGGTTTCTGTGCTCACGAGAAGAGGGTGCACGCTTCAGCAAGAGAGAAGACTGGCTGGTTAGGGAAAAGGTATCGGGCCAGTAGAGGGGGTCCGAGGGTCGGCCAGAGAGCGTATCGCCAGAACAACGGAGGGCGTCTGCTCGCTAAGGGGATCACCGAAAAAAGAATAGTGAGGGGGTTTGGCCTAGGATGTTGTCGGCCGAAGGAGGGGTGTTGGCCGGAGTAGGAGGAGGAAGTCGAGGCATCGCTGCATGAAGAAAGGGCTGATGAAGCAGGGGGGTCGTGCCTCCTGGTGGAGTAGGGCCGAGGGGGGTCTCGGGCAGAAGCCAGGAATGTCAGCAGGATGAGGTTGATGTTGCACCGAGGAGGGAAAAAAACACAGGGCTAGAGTGGGGAGGTCGTCGCGAAGAGATCGCAACCAGAGGCTGGGATAGTGCTGAATGAAGCTGGTCGGTGGAGATGGATGTAGGACAACTGCACTGGGAGGATGCCGCACAATTGGAGGCATCGATGGGGCTGCTGCGCGGCGGCGGACATAGGAAGGGAGGTGCACGCTGGGTAGCATTGTTCCGGGTTGCTGCTGCGTGGGCTGCCGCGCGGGCTGCTACAAGGGGGGTCGACGGGCAGCGGCAGGGCGTGTGGGCTATAAGAGGAGAGGAGGGCCAGGGCGCGCGAGCTACTGTGCGGCAGAAGACAACAGGGGAGCCGTGGGAGAAGAGCAGGAGGGTGCCGCGCGGGCTGGCTGGGGTGCGTGGGTCTGGCTAGGGCTACAGGATGTCGTGCGAGGGAGTAGGAGAGGGCGTCGGGGGAGAGGAGGTGGAGCATGATGCTGGTGATTTGCTGCACAAGGAAAGGAGGAGCAGATGGGAAGGGAGAGCAGGAGAAGGAGGAGAGGCGGCTGTGGGGGATGCTGCGTTGGGAAAACAAGGGGTCGGGGCTAGGTCACACCGCACACACACACAAAAGGTGAAGACTAATTGGAGAGAGAAAAAACGGAAAAAAACCCTAATAAAAAAATATAAATAAAACTTAAAATAAAAATTATTCTACCCAACTAATAATAATAATTCTAAAAATAACAATTAAAATGAATAATAATAACAATTATAAGGATAATAATAATAGTAATAAAAATAATAATATTCATATCGACAATAATATTATTACAACAATAATAATTCCTAACAATTATTTTAATTAACATTAATTTAATTATAATGTTTAGAGTAACAATAATAATAATAACAATAATAACCTAATGATAAAATTAAATATAATAAAAGTATTTATTTCATTTCAAGAATAATAAAATCCTTAATTGTAATAAATTTTTTAAAAGACAACAATTAATGTTTTTTTTAATTAAAAAATCATTTATTTTCATTTTCTGAGAATGGGCGGTCACGCTGCTACCCAGGCGGAGCCACGCAGGGTTTCCGAAATGCGCTCTGCTCATGCGCCCAACAATGTCGAACATAAAATGTGTAATTTTCTTAACACAAACTCAAAACTTCATTCGAGACTCACCCCAGACCATAGAAAAAAAATATAAAGGCCAGAAAATAATTAAAATAAAATAATCTCATAGGTCGGGGTGTGACAATTCTCCCCACTATAACGCTTTCCGTCCCCGAAAAGCCACGACACCATCCAACCGATCGATCAACACCTAAGGACTCCACATTAACATGATCCAATCTCTTAACCCAAGGACATTCCACCAACCATCTACGGGACTCAACCTCATTTCCCAAAACAGATCGCCAGTGGAGGGGAGGTCTGAACGGACTCCCCACCATAAGAACTCAACTAACATCCTATAACGACTTAATAGAAAACTCAAAGAGACGATTGGTCTCCCCACCATAAAGAACCAACCTACTAGCACCCAACCAGAAAACCAACTTAGACCTGCACCGGGCCTTACTCAAGCCAAAAGAAGCACAACTAGAACATTCAAACCACTCACTCCCTTCCAAAAGGGATAAGAGCTTAAATGAAAACTCCGTACGAACTACAAACCCTAACCCCACGGGTGAGGAGGGAGGCCCCAAGGATTGGATAAATGAAACCACAACGAACAACTACTCACGACCCATCACTTCGGTATGGACACAAACCTGAGTCGCAACTGATTCACATGGGTGGTCCACGCAAGGCCGCTAATTAGCACGTCACATAAAAAAAGTCACAATTACTGATATTTCATGAGGGATAAATCCATCTTCCTCCTTACGACAAGAGGAAATTTACAATGAAGGAGAAACCACAACAAACATGCTAAGACCGCCTCACCCCAACGATAGAGGCATAGCCTTAACCAGACTCCTTAAAATTCCCTGGGGTTCCTGACTACGCGTTGGCTTCACTCCGAGGCCTTTTGGTTGGAGCTCTGATGGATGAATCATCTTCTACCTCGCAGTCAGGTTCTGATAATCCCAACAAGAAACATACATATTTTGATCTGACAGATGAAAGGATAGAATTTTGAAATAAAACCACACTGGCATTGAAAAATGGAGTTAATCAAAAGACCCATGACACCCCACACACGTCAAAACCCAAAACACCATCAGTACACTGCAACAATAAGAGATCCCTTACATTGAAAGAAAACTTACACAATAAACTTTGAACAAAAACCCAATAGCACATCACTTCTAAGAACTTCCTCTGTGACGCTTCCTAGAAATGCCCTGACAGAATCGTCGCAAGTGACCTAGGCATCCACATGCCTGGTAGGGTTTCAGAGCACTTGGGCACGACGACTTCTTGTGACCCAGCTTGCCACACTGATAACACATGAATATCTCTCACTCCAAATAGGTTGATGAAATATCCCGATGCCTTTTGATTCCATGAATTGATCCATCGACTTTTGATCCCTTACTCATCTTCTTTCTAGAATCTTCACCGCTACTTATAGGGATTAAAGGAGGGAGGACTACTTCGAGCACTCCCATAATCACAGCTTCAATAAGAAAAGTCTGTCTCACCACATCGGTAAATGATGTTAGGTTGGATGATGACACCTTCAACCGTAGATCAGGGTGGAGACCCGCCTCGAAGCATCAAGCCTTCATGGAGTCATCTCTCGCATACCCTAAATCATAATGAACCATCTCCACAAAGCGTTGGAAATATTCCAACACGGATTTGTCGCCCTGCTGTAGGCAACACATCTCTATCCCCTTTCTCACCCTTTCTTCTTCAGAGAAATAATGAAGAATGAACAAATCCTTGAAGAACTCCCATGTAAGATCTTTACGGGTCTTGTTTCGAGACACTGACTTCCACCACATCCACAGTGAACCTTCAAGCATGAAGGTTGCAAACTTGACCTTCAATGACTCGGGCAACTCAATGAGGTTAAAATCTTCCTCATCCACTCCTCCACTACAGAAGGGTCTGCTTGACCATAAAAGAGAGGTGGATCTAGCTTCCAAAACTCAAGCATAAAATCCTTAGGTGGATCAGATGGACTATGATCACCCATCAAACCTTCAAGGTGAAACCGCTGGATAAGAAAAGTCAAGAACCCAATCAAGCCCAACACAATAAATAAAAATCCTCGAAAACAAACACTACATATATGAAAGGCTCTAAACACAAGAAGATGAGTTATCTTAACATCAAATCTTTCCTTTTGAAAACATCTTTAATTTAAAACAAGATTGGTGGGTTAAACCCTCACCATTGGTATTCTTTAGAGTCTCACTCACATGCATGTTTTTATGCCACCTCGGGCATCCATCCACCATACCAGACGTCCATCCACATTTCCACATATCACTATGCATGTGAGCACCCCTAGAAACACCAAGGCCAAAACAAAACAAATTAATTTCCCAAAAACAAATCATTTTTTTCTTCTCAAACCCAATTTTTACTGATTAAAAACTTTCAGAAGTCAGAAGAGACCCAAAAAAACTCAAACAGGGAACTAGCGTCGGTAGGAGACTTGACCATATGGTTGGCAGCCATATGCCAAACACGTCACTGACATAGAGAGTCTATTTGGACCACACCCCTAGCTCCACATGGCTTGCTAGGCCATGCAGACTACTGGCCCGACTCCCTTTGTCGTATCCCAATAACAAAACACTCCATAAAAACCCAAAGAAAATAATTAAACTAGACTTCCCATGGAAACCTGAGGGTCTAAATGAACAAGAGTTAGCGTTGCTCTTCCCACACCTACCCCTAAAGTCCCGACAATCCTACTACATCTACCTTAATGTCCCAAATAACAAAGTGTTCTCTGAAAAACGAGGTCCGCTAAGAGGCGAACCTTCTATGATACCATTTTATCACGAACCAACCTGGGTCGACCCTAAACCAGTCATCCGAGCTGGTTAACGATATGGCCCGAGAGGCGTTCCCGATCCTCCCGGGCTGACGACAATCACCAGGGCATAAACAGAGGTTGTGGGAATGATTTCGCCCAATATAAATAAATAAAGTAGCAGAAATAATATAGAGCAATGCAAAATAAATAGACCGAGTAAAGTGACTAAACAAGAACAAAAGTAAATAAAGCTAACCAAACTCGACGTCCAGACTAACTCTGTGTGACCTCACAGGTTACTCTTTAACTCAACGATCAAGCATCACCCAAGGCAAGCATACTCAAGCTGTATCCTACACAAACAATAAAAATAGAAAAAAAAAACAATAGGCATGAGTATTAAAACTCAGTAGGCTGGCCCAATATCTATTTCCAATGCACTACCTTTAAAATAAAATGAACACCATTTCAAGTTTGAAATACAATTTATAAAAGTACATTTTTCTAAATATTTTACTTAAAATCAAAGTACGAACCATTTCCCTTAACCATTTTCCAAATTTGGGTTCATTTAATTAGTGTCAATGGCTTTTTAGAAAGGGAAAGTGATGTTTATATTTTCAAATTTATACAAATAGGATTAAACACTTTCATTTGAAAACCATTTCTAGAAACCAAGTCAAAACAAATTTATCACTTTACAAGGAAAAAAATATACAAAAAAGCTCAAAAGTAAGTACACAACAAGGGAAATGTATAAATACATACAAGAACCAAATCATCACTGCAAGTAACTGAAATTCAATAGACATGGGTGAACCTAGGAGATCAATAATAATCCAGAAGACACCAATACATGAGACCTCATCCTCGTTGACATGTCACACATGATGAAATCAAAATGCTCAATACGCTTGACCATCATTTCTCATGTAGGATGAGGGAAAAATCCCATTGTAATAAACCCAATATATCCACCTACTATGGGCCACTGATCAATACCATAACCTACCAGTGTGGCACTCATTCTTAGAACATTCTCTCAATATGCCAGATTCCCATGTCTCAAATATTTGGAAAAGGGGGTGAGCCAACCGATGCCAGCTGAGCATCCAATCACACACACACACACACACAATAATGCACAACAGGCATCACCACCCTATGGGACAACCTCTTGCCTTTAAACCATTCGAGCACCCGGGAGCTTCTAAGCATGCCCCCCCAAACAATCTATCGTAGCCAAGGTAGGAGAGTTACCCTAGGAGGGTTTTCATCAAAACAATTTCATCATTTTCTATAAAGTGCCAAATGGGCATTAAACACATTTCACAATCACTACTTTAAAAAGGAACCAAAACTGGTTTGAAACCATTTGAAGAGCCCCAAAATAATACTTCACAAGCTACCAATATTTTTATAAAACCAAACCAAACCATTTTATTTTCCAAATAAACCGTAAGAGCCAAGCGGGAATTTCATCAAACATGAGGTGTGCAATATATAATAAGAAAATCCTATTTATCACACAACAAGGTATAAAAAACCACTTTTCACCCCAAACAGTGAAACCAAGGATCATACATCAATATTTATTAATTAAAAGAGGTGTGAAAAGCATGAAATGCATGAATATTTAATTAAAAAGGCAAGTGCAAAGGGTAACCTACCTCAAGACCAAGTCATGACAATGGAGCAAGCTCGGAAACAAGGTGCAGTGATGACACTCACTCAGAAACACCCCGCGCGGGTCCTAAAAAGTCAAACCGACCCAAAACAATATTTAATTAATAAAACCCCTAATCAACCAATGTAATATATATATATATATATATATAAAATAAAAAAAATCAAAGGAGCATAAAATAAAAAGGGTTTACCAAAGGGAAGAAAATGTGCCGGCAGAGGTGGGTTGTTCAGGACAATGCCGGCAGGTGCGGGCGTCGAAACAGGGCCACACTAGTAAGGCGGTTTTCTATGCTCACAAGCAGAGGGTGCATGCTTCGGCAAGAGAGAAGGCTGGCCGGTCGGGGAAAAGATGTCGGGCCAGCAGAGGGGGTCCATGGGTCGGCCAAAGAGCGTCTTGCCGGAACAACGGAGGGTGTCTGCTGGCTAAGGGGATCGCTGAAAAAAGAACAGGGAGGGGGGTCGGACTAGGATGTTGCTGGTCGGAGGAGGGGTGTTGGCCGGAGCAGGAGGAGGAGGTTGGGGCTTTGATGCATGAAGAAAGGGCTGATGAAGAAGGGGAGGTCGTGACTCCTGGTGGAGCAGGGCCGAGGGGGGTCTTGGCCAGAAGCCGAGAACGTCAGCAGGGTGAGGTCGATGTTGCACCGAGGAGGGAATAAAACGTAGGGTTGGAGCAGGGAGGTCGTCGCGGAGAGATCATGATCAGAGGCTGGGAAGGTGCCAGATGAAGCTGGCCAGTGGAGATGGATTCCGGACAGCTGCACTAGGAGGACACCACACAATGGTAGGCGTCGATGGGGCTGCTGCGCGGTGGCGGATAGAGGAAGGGAGGATTTTTTTTTTTTTACGTTTTTCTTAAAAAAAATTTCTGAAAAACGACATAGGTCAAATTTTTTTTTAAAAATACGCTACAAAGGCGGCATCTGCGATGCCGCCTTTGCTCCCCCGCGCCGCCTTTGGCCCAGATCGATGACATGGCAAAGGCGGCCGGGAGGAGGCCGCCTTTCGCCTCAGGGTAAGGCGAAAGGCGGCATCGCGGAAGCCGCCTTTGGCCATACGCAGAGGCGAAAGGCGGCTTCCGCGATGCCGCCTTTTCCTGAAGTCCCTATAAAAGGGCGGCCACCCCCCCCTCTCCTCACTTCTTCATTGCAACTTATCTCTCCAATTTGCTCTCTCTCTCTCTAAATTTTTTTTTGCTGTGCGAGCTTTTACGAAGCGTCATTTAGAGGTATGTTTCTTTATTTAATTTAATGTTTTTATTTAATTAATTTAATTTTGTTTAGTTTTAAATCTTTCATTTGTTAAGCAGTTTAGGTAGTTCTTAATATTTGGTTATTTAGTTTTTGTAATTAGTTATATATAGTTTTAAATAATTACTGTTCGGTAGTATAGATTAACTTAAGATTAACTTAAGATTAAGTATTTAGAAATTTTGGTAGCTTAAAGATTATGTGGTTATCTACGCAATTAAATTCCTGTCTGGATACAAACAAGTGGATGTGGCTCTGGCACAGATGTACATAGGGGTAAAACCCGAAAACACCGCTTCGAGCTAGACTCGAACGGGAACTGGTGCACGATAACGGGCCTTGCTGCATCCTGGTTTGACACTCCCGGGGAATATGCTTAAGATGATTCATATTTTCTTTATAAACTACTAAAATTTCTAAGAGAAGAAAAAGCAAATCAGTATATTTATCAATGATAAATGATAAATATAATTTTATAGAATGAAATAAGGATATAAGAATTAACGAATTAAAGTTATTATTAGTTAATTATAAAATAATAGAATAATTAATGATTAGTTGTTATTAGTTAATTTTAGAATAATTAATAAATAACATAGGATTAAAACATGAATTCATATAATGATTAGCTAACGATACTAATGATCAGTATATTTATCAATGATAAATGATAAGTATAATGTTATAGAATCAAATAAGGACATAAGAATTAACAAATTAAAGTTATTATTAGTTAATTATAGAATAATAGAATAATTAACGATTAGTTATTATTAGTTAATTTTAGAATAATTAATAAATAACATAGGATTAAAACATGAATTCATATAATGATTAGCTAACGATACTAATGAACATATAAAGTGTAATGAAGAAGAACAAACAAACTAAATAAAAAGGTGCTCTAAAATTACATTCTAATAAATATCATACGGTGAAACATCAGTAGCATAGTTTATGGTATAGAAAGGCGCAATAAAATTACATTATAATAAACATCATATCGTCAAACGTAATTGTTAATATTTTGTTACACTATCATAATTTTGATGAAAGAACACATTTTTGACGTAGAGAGCCATGTATGCCTGTGTGTACTGTTATGGGGAGATTATTCAAACTGAGCAAGGAGCTTCTTACAGTACACAACCAATTACGGTGGTTAGTACAGTGGATTGTGTTACCATAAGTGACCTTCAAGAGAGAATTCATGTTTCCTTAAATTTGGGACCCGATCAAGAGATAATGTCTATGAGCTATAGACATTTGCAATTTCCAACAACAATGTGGCATATAGCTTGTCCATTGGTTGCTGATGCGCAGTGGGTCCAAGCAGTTAATTTATTTTCTCAACGGTTAGATGGTACCATGATGGAGTTATACGTTGTTGTTGCTACTGTACAACAACAACGTCCACTTGTACAAAGACGTAGAAATACAAGAGTGGTTGAAGACAGTCTACCTCATGACATTGAGCCTATTCCAAATGATGCAGCAGAAGAGGACAACCTAAATGATCTTCCGGATATACATGTCAATCCGACTTCTGATGAGGAGTTTCGTAATGATGGATCGGATGGCGACAACAGCGCTGATGAGGAGGGACCAACAAAAGATAGAGAGGAGGTTTTGAGAAATGCAGTTGTTGTACATCAACCTCGGTCAATAAATCATCCACCATTATTTTCATCTTGGTCAGAAGCAATGACACGTGTGCCTGAATTCGATAATACTGTTCTCACACCGGCAACTGAGTTCCCTGGAGTTGTACCAGATAGGTTTAGTGAGGTGGACAAAACCTTATATATTGGAAGGAATTTTCCCAGTAAAGATGCCTTAAAAATCACGTTAAAGAGATTTCATATTGAGAGAAACTTCAACTATGTAGTTCACGAATCATGCCGTAGTAAATATGTTATACGGTGCGTGAAGTATGGGGATGATTGTAGATTTCGCTTAAGGGCTATTCCAGACATTACCTTTGGAGGTTGGAGAATCTCAAGGATTGAGGCGGCTCATAGTTGCGTTCAGCCAAGTCTCACACAAGATCATACTTCATTGGATGCAGAATTTGTGTCATCTATTGTTGTTGAGATGATTAGGACATGCCAAGATGTTCCAATATCCCTTGTGCAAGAGAGGATTCTACAGACATTCGGTTATAAGATTTCCTATAATAAGGCATGGATGGCGAAACAGAAGGCAATTGTGAAGGTATATGGTGATTGGGATGACTCATATCGAGTATTGCCGCAATTGCTAGCCATACTGAGGCATCATAACCAAGTTGTCTTCCATCTGGATACAAACGAACATGTGTCTCCTGATAATCGACTTGATCCATCTCGTGTTCAATTTCATCGGTTGTTCTGGGCATTCCTTCCTTGTATCTCTGCATTTCGTTTTTGCAAACAATTTATTCAGATTGATGGAACATTTCTGTATGGAAAATACAAGGGCGTATTGTTGATTGCGGCAACCCAAGATGGAAACCGTTCACCTCTTCCGCTTGCCTTTGCCATTGTAGAGAAAGAAAACTATGAATCATGGAGTTGGTTTCTGGCATGTATCAGCAACCATTTCACCAACATTCAGGGAGTTTGTTTGATATCTGATCGTCATCGAGCAATTAATGAGGCAATCAATGCAGATCCCGATACATGGAGATACCCAAATGCACATCATCGGTTCTGCATTAGACACATTGCTAGCAATGTACATAAGAAATTCCACAACGAACCGATGAAGAAGGCAATCACGAGGCTTGGTACGTATTTTATTCATTCTGTTTTACTGTTTCAATATAAATATAAAATCAATTTACGTGAAATATCATCTACGTTTTGTAGCATATGAGTCGGACCAACGACGATTTGAAGAACGTTTTGAACAAATTCGTCAGGCTAATCAAGAAGTTTATGATTATATGATGCGGATTCCAAAAGAGAAATGGACATTGGCATACGACGGGGGAAAGAGGTACGGACACATGACGACAAACATTGTGGAGTGCATCAATGGTATCTTCAAAGGACTTCGCAAGCTACCTATAACCGCATTAGTTCAGGAGACATTATATCGATGCGTGAAGTACTTTGTGGATAGACAAAAACTAGCATCAGACAGAATACATCAAGGGATAAGATATGGAATACACTTTCAACGAGAGATTGAAAAAAATATTGAAGAAGCTTCTGGTTATCACGTATGTCTATTTCGAAGAGAAGACTCCCGATTTGAAGTTCAAGAGCGTTCAGACCCCATCACAAATCACGTCGGTGAAAAAATGGTGGTATTACTGGAAACAAGGCAATGTCAATGTGGAAAATTTCAGGCCTTACGGTTTCCATGTACACACGTCATCGCAGCATGTGCCTCTGTGAACATCTCATGGGAAGCATATGTTGATCCAGTGTACCAGATGGATATCATTGCCAACTGTTATGATGCACCATGGACACCTATTGGGGAGTATCGTTATTTCCCAATGCCTGAAGGCCAGCCGATAGTGATACCTGACATGAATCGGTTACGTCCTCGTGGGAGACCAAAGGCGAGTAGGATGCGTAATGAGATGGACTGGCCTAAAGAACAAGGGCAGAGTTTGCGATGCACAATATGTCATAAAGAAGGTCATAACCGGAAGCGATGCCCTAACGTTGTTGGGTCGACTTCACAGTCTCATTCATAATGATGTATTGTCTTCATTGTGACATTCCCATATTGTAAACTAAATGTTGTTATCTCTTTTTTAGAAAACTGTTCTATAACAAATTTATAGTATCATAATAATTAGCATAAGATATTGAATACATACAATTAGATAAATTCTAAAAACATCATTACTAATTGACATGGTTTATCTTAATCCAATCCATAAGTAGTTAATCACAAAGCTCCCCGAAAATATGTGTAACCAAATTCAAGACTCAATATTTTAGATAACATAACTTATTTCATATTAATATTCATGCTTTCAAGAAATAACTTTGAATATGAAATAATAGAATTTATTTCAAAACTCCGAAAGCGGAACACTTAACCCATATTGAAATGTGTATGTCAGTTAACCCATTAACATGTTTCCCGGACGTTAATATTAAAAATTTTAACCCTAAACCCTCCAACCTAAACTCCAATATAAACATGCAGGATATTTTAGAAAACTGTTCTATAACAAATTTATAGTATCATAATAATTAGCATAAGATATTGAATACATACAATTAGATAAATTCTAAAAACATCATTACTAATTGACATGGTTTATCTTAATCCAATCCATAAGTAGTTAATCACAAAGCTCCCCGAAAATATGTGTAACCAAATTCAAGACTCAATATTTTAGATAACATAACTTATTTCATATTAATATTCATGCTTTCAAGAAATAACTTTGAATATGAAATAATAGAATTTATTTCAAAACTCCGAAAGCGGAACACTTAACCCATATTGAAATGTGTATGTCAGTTAACCCATTAACATGTTTCCCGGACGTTAATATTAAAAATTTTAACCCTAAACCCTCCAACCTAAACTCCAATCTAAACATGCAGGATATTTTAGAAAACTGTTCTATAACAAATTTATAGTATCATAATAATTAGCATAAGATATTGAATACATACAATTAGATAAATTCTAAAAACATCATTACTATTTGACATGGTTTATCTTAATCCAATCCATAAGTAGTTAATCACAAAGCTCCCCGAAAATATGTGTAACCAAATTCAAGACTCAATATTTTAGATAACATAACTTATTTCATATTAATATTCATGCTTTCAAGAAATAACTTTGAATATGAAATAATAGAATTTATTTCAAAACTCCGAAAGCGGAACACTTAACCCATATTGAAATGTGTATGTCAGTTAACCCATTAACATGTTTCCCAGACGTTAATATTAAAAAATTTAACCCTAAACCCTCCAACCTAAACTCCAATCTAAACATGCAGGATATTTTAGAAAACTGTTCTATAACAAATTTATAGTATCATAATAATTAGCATAAGATATTGAATACATACAATTAGATAAATTCTAAAAACATCATTACTAATTGACATGGTTTATCTTAATCCAATCCATAAGTAGTTAATCACAAAGCTCCCCGAAAATATGTGTAACCAAATTCAAGACTCAATATTTTAGATAACATAACTTATTTCATATTAATATTCATGCTTTCAAGAAATAACTTTGAATATGAAATAATAGAATTTATTTCAAAACTCCGAAAGCGGAACACTTAACCCATATTGAAATGTGTATGTCAGTTAACCCATTAACATGTTTCCCAGACGTTAATATTAAAAAATTTAACCCTAAACCCTCCAACCTAAACTCCAATCTAAACATGCAGGATATTTTAGAAAACTGTTCTATAACAAATTTATAGTATCATAATAATTAGCATAAGATATTGAATACATACAATTAGATAAATTCTAAAAACATCATTACTAATTGACATGGTTTATCTTAATCCAATCCATAAGTAGTTAATCACAAAGCTCCCCCAAAATATGTGTAACCAAATTCAAGACTCAATATTTTAGATAACATAACTTATTTCATATTAATATTCATGCTTTCAAGAAATAACTTTGAATATGAAATAATAGAATTTATTTCAAAACTCCGAAAGCGGAACACTTAACCCATATTGAAATGTGTATGTCAGTTAACCCATTAACATGTTTCCCAGACGTTAATATTAAAAAATTTAACCCTAAACCCTCCAACCTAAACTCCAATCTAAACATGCAGGATATTTTAGAAAACTATTCTATAACAAATTTATAGTATCATAATAATTAGCATAAGATATTGAATACATACAATTAGATAAATTCTAAAAACATCATTACTAATTGACATGGTTTATCTTAATCCAATCCATAAGTAGTTAATCACAAAGCTCCCCCAAAATATGTGTAACCAAATTCAAGACTCAATATTTTAGATAACATAACTTATTTCATATTAATATTCATGATTTCAAGAAATAACTTTGAATATGAAATAATAGAATTTATTTCAAAACTCCGAAAGCGGAACACTTAACCCATATTGAAATGTGTATGTCAGTTAACCCATTAATGTTATATTTACATTTTACACTTACGACTCATTTTCTTTGTTTATATGCAGATGGATGATACCATACTACTCACTCAGCAGCCTACCCATATTTCGCAGGCCGTGTTAGAGGGTCATCCAGATCGATCTGTGAAGGTGCGTCGAGCGCACCATTTTCATCACATGGAGCCTCCACATGCCATTAGACCTTACTTGCGCCGTGCTGGCTTCTATGGCCTTACCGTATCAGATTTCACATTTGTAGATCATTACCTACTTGCTGCCCTCGTTGAGAGATGGAGACCAGAGACACACACATTCCACTTGCCTGAGGGGGAGATGACCATCACCCTCGAGGATGTCGCAGTTCTTCTCGGTCTTCCTATCCAGGGGAGACCCGTTATTGGACCCACTCGTGCAGCTTGGCCAGACCTTGCTCAACGCTTGTTAGGCGTTGATATTTTGTCCGACCGTAGGGCTACAGATGGATCGTCCATATCTATGCGTTGGTTGGAGTCGCAGATTCCACATTTACAGGATGATGATGATGAGCAGACCGTCATGCGTTACGCCCGTGCATATATCTTACGACTCATTGGTGGGACCATGTGTACTGATCACTCGGGGATGCACGTGCATATGATGTATCTACCCCTACTAGAGGACTTTGATCGGGCTGGGACGTACAGTTGGGGATCAGCCTGCTTGGCATACACGTACAGATCATTATGCAGACTATCCCATAGGGACCGTACAGGTCTTGGAGGATGCGTCATCCTTATTCAGATGTGGGCATGGGAGCGCATCCCATCATTCCGCCCTGACCTTGCTGGTCCACCGGTCGAGATGGAGCGCGTGGACGCTGGTATGATAAGTCATTTCTATTGGTTTTTTATTCTACTATGAGTTATTGACTATAATTTCTCATTATTTGTCATTATCGTTGTATTTTACAGGTGGTGTCAGCGACACAATTTCGACGTGGTTCCGAGACAGCATTTGGGCGTATATCGGCTACAGTTGGACTGTCTCTTACCTGATCAGGTATGTATATACAATCTATCACTGTCTAACATTTTTAATAATAACATCAATTTTGGTTTTTAGTTGGGTGTTTTTTTGACAAAATCACTTGTCATTTCAGATTTCATGGCTTCCATACTGGAGTATTATGGACCAGTTTCCAGCATACTGCACTGTTGGTCTTGAGGATGCTATGGCTGTAGTGCCCCTCATTCACTTTCATATTATTGAGTGGCAGCAGCCTGACAGGGTCATGCGCCAATTTTTTCGTACTCAGCCGATTCCATTACCATCTAGACAGACAGACAAGCTTCATGGGATGAAGCTGACAGGGAGGCAGGATGATGACTGGTCCCAAGTACATGCGAGTTTTATCGACTGCTGGCACAGACGTGCAGAGTTACGTATTCAAGGTGTTCCTACAAATCGATTCTCTCTTTCAGAGCAGGTTGACTATGCGCCCTGGTATAGACTAAAATCTATACTGTATCTTACCCAAGCTGGCATAGAGATGCAGAGGATGGTAAGTTAATAAATTCCTATTACTTTGTTTATTGAATTATTTTCTAATTCCATTTGAATCTATTTACAGGGAAGTCACACAGAGCAGCTTGTTCGCATGAGCGATGAAGAGGAGGAGGGGGTCTTTAGCCGGGCAGCCGTCCATGCTACAGCGCTGGAGGCGAGGGCATCTTTTCATGCGCTTTCCGAGAGCATCTTCACGCGTCTGGCTCGGAGACAGGAGGTTCCTGCCCCAGAGGAACATCCTGCAGCTGCTGCTGGTGCTGAGGATCCACGACCACGGCGACGTAGACAGCGTCGTGCTGCACGTGAGGCATCGCCTGTTCCACAGGCAGAGGTCGGGCCTCTAGTAGTCCAGGATCAGCCTATTCAGGATGTGCCTCAGGTGGCATGGGATCCGTCTTTCCTGACAGGATATCCGCAGTTCTCTCCATCTTGGGTTCCGGATCCTTCCCAGCCTTGGATTCTAGAGCCGTCGTCGTCTTGGGGTATAGCTCCATCACAGGCTTCGTTCCCCTCTGCGATGGAGGCAGGTCCTTCTACCACCCTAGTGGGAGAAGGATCTGAATGGCAGTACGAGATGCAGTTGACAGCTCCTCCAACTGACACACAGATGGAGGATGCGACAGTCCACGTTTCAGTGCCCGAGGATCAGCCTTCTCCAGGTCATCAGACTCTACTGCGCACTCGACGCTGACGTCCTATTCGCAGACCACCATGTGGGACGGAATCTCCTCGCCACAGACATATGCATTGATTGTACATTATTGTTTACATGTTTTATGTGTACTGAAATCAAAATACTATTTTTACTTGTTGGTCAGAGTGGAATCTCAGGAGGGGGTAAATTAGGTTTTATTTATATATATTTATATAACCATACGAACATAATAATAAAACATTAATAATTACTAATTACCTAATTACAGATTATATAATTAATAATTCTATTACTAATTAACTATTTAATTAGTATATAATTAATATTTATATTACGAAATAACTAATTAATTAGTATATAATTTTTAATTTGGTAATTAGTGTTTATTAATCGTTAATTATATAATAACTAATTACTTAATTAGTAATAAAATTATCAATTATATAATACTTAATTATTACATATATAATAAATACTTAGTTAATTAGAAATATAATTAATAATTATAACTAATTAATTAGTAATTAGTAATTATTAATTAGTTAACCAGTAATATAAATATTTATTATAATTATTCATTATAAGAGGGTTTGCCCTGAAAATCATTCTGCATTTTCGATGTGGAATTCAGGTTCTATCTTTACTGTGCAGTAGATTCTGCATTTCCGATGTGGGATTCTGTTTCAAGTACGTCACTTTGAAATACAATAAAAGATAAACTATAAGACCAACATAAATGAAACTTAAAACATGGATTAAACATATAAAAAATAGTTTAAAACAAAAGCAATTTACAAAAAAATGTTAATGAAAAATAATTTATAAGCTTTCAAAACCGCCTACTTGAAACTTAAAATTGTTTCAAGTACGTGACTTTGAAAGACTGTAAAATATAAACTATAAAACGAATATAATTGAAACTTTAAACATTAATTAAACATATAATAAATAGTTGAAAACAAAAGAAATTTCCAAAAAAAAGTTGATGAAAAGTAATTTATAAGCTTTCAAAACCGCATACTTGAAACTTAAAATTTTTCAAGTACGTGACTTTGAAAGACCATAAAACATAAAATAGAAGACCAACATAAATGAAACTTAAAACATGGATTAAACATATAAAAAATAGTTTAAAACAAAAGCAATTTACAAAAAAATGTTAATGAAAAATAATTTATAAGCTTTCAAAACCGCCTACTTGAAACTTAAAATTGTTTCAAGTACGTGACTTTGAAAGACTGTAAAATATAAAATATAAAACGAATATAATTGAAACTTTAAACATTGATTAAACATATAATAAATAGTTGAAAACAAAAGAAATTTCCAAAAAAAAGTTGATGAAAAGTAATTTATAAGCTTTCAAAACCGCATACTTGAAACTTAAAATTTTTCAAGTACGTGACTTTGAAAGACCATAAAACATAAAATAGAAGACCAACATAAATGAAACTTAAAACATGGATTAAACATATAAAAAATAGTTTAAAACAAAAGCAATTTACAAAAAAATGTTAATGAAAAATAATTTATAAGCTTTCAAAACCGCCTACTTGAAACTTAAAATTGTTTCAAGTACGTGACTTTGAAAGATTATAATTATATTACTAATTAACTAATTAATTATTATATAATTAATAGTTATATTAATAATTAACTAATTATTTATTATATAAGTAATAATTAATGAGTAATAATTAATAATTAATAATTTAATGAATAGCTATAATTAATATTTATATTACTAATTTACTAATTAATAATTACTAATTACTTATTAATAATTATTAATTACTAATTATAATGAATAATTATAATAAATATTTATATTACTAATTAGCTAATTAATAATTAATAATTACTAATTAATTAGTTATAATTATTAATTGTATTTCTAATTAACTAAATATTTATTATATATGTAATAATTATATTAATAATTAATTATTATACAATTAATGATAATATTACTAATTAACTAATTAATTATGACATATTTAATTATTAATAATTACTAATTAATAATTAAAAATTATAATGAATAAATGTAATTAAAAATTATAATGAATAAATGTAATTAAAAAATAAAAAAATATATTTTTAAGAGAAAGGCGGCATCCGCGATGCCGCCTTTCACCCGCAGCGCAAAGGCGGCATCGCAGATGCCGCCTTGCCCCGAAATGCAAAGGCGGCATCCCGGATGCCGCCTTTGAGGTGCAGTTTTAAAATTTGTTTTGCCGGAACCATTTTCTGGAAATTTTTTTTTTTAAAAACGTAAACAAAAAAAAACCCGAGGAAGGGAGGTGCGTGCTGGGTAGCAGGGTGCCGGGTTGCTGCGTGGGCTGCTGCAAGGGGGGTCGATGGGCATCAGCAGGGCACGCGAGATGCAGGAGGAGAGGAGATCCGGGGCGCGCGGGCTGTTGTGCGATGGCGGATAACAGGGGATCCATGGGAGAAGAGCAAAAGGGTGTCGCGTGGGCTGGCCGGGGTGCGCGGGTCCGGCTGGGGATGCGGGATGCCATGCGAGGGAGCAGGAGAGGGTGTTGAGGGAGAGGAGGTAGAGCGGGCTACTGGTGAGTTTCTGCGCAAGGAGAGGAAGAGCTGCAGGTGAGGGAGAACAGGAGAAGGAGGAGAGGTGGCTGCGGGGGATGCTGCACTGGGAAAACAGGGGGTCGGGGCTAGGTCACGCCACACACACACACAAAAGGAGGAGACTAATTGGAGAGAGAAAAAAAGGGGGAAAAACCCTAATAAAAAAAACAAAAAAAACTTAAAAAAGAAATTATTCTACACATCTAATAATAATAATTATAAAAATAACAATTATAAGGATAATAATAATAGTAATAAAAATAATAATAATCATAATAATAATATTCATATCGATAATAATATTATTACAACAATAAAATAATTCCTAACAATTTTTTTAATTAACATTAATTTAATTGTAATGTTTTGAATAACAATAATAATAATAACAATAATAAGATGATGATAAAATTAAATATAATAAAAGTATTTATTTCATTTCAAGAATAATAAAATCCTTAATTGAAATAATTTTTTTAAAAGATAACAATTAATGTTTGTTTTAATTACAAAATCATTTATTTTCATTTTCTGAGAATGGGATCTCACGCTGCTACCCGGGTGGAGTCGCGCAGGGTTTCCAAAACGCGCTCTGCTTGTGCGCCCAACAACATCGAACATAAAACGTGTAATTTTATTAAAAAAAACTCAAAACTTCATCCGAGACTCACCCAGACCGCAAAAAAAAAAATAAAGGCCAGAAAATAATTAAAATAAAATAATCTCATAGGTCGGGGTGTGACATGTTCCATAAGGAACAATCATGATGAAGGAAATTTGGAAACCAATCCTTTAGTACATTCCTAATATTACAGGTAACATATGTTTATTTCTCGTTTACTTTTATTAATTTCATAAAATGTTAGATATGTTAATTTTTTTTCTTTATTAAAACACGTATTAAAACTAACAAGTAAAAATGTTTGTTTATATTAGTTTTGTTTTGTTTTGTTCACCATGTTTACCATTACATAATTATATATTTATTGATTTTGTTAAAATAAAATTATTTTAAATCTAATATTCTAAATAAAAACAAAAATATTTTATAAGATTATATTGAAAAAATATTTTTTTTTGTGTAAAAATGATTTATTAGGTTGGACCCTTTTTAATATTCCAACAAAAAAGTTGGATTTTTTCATTCATTTACATGAAATTTCATATATCATTACTATTGTTAGCATTTTAGTTAACTATAAAAAATATGAATAATAATGTGTTAAGTTTTAGTTTACGTTTTTGTTTTATAATTTTTCATTTTTTATTTACATTAGTATTTTAATAGTTGATTTTTTTTATTTGTGTACTAATTGTTTGTTTCTTTGATTTGGAGGATTGTGACAGATCAATCAGCTGATCAAATACATACTTCTAGAGATGAGCGTCCTGATCATACCTCTGGGGAGGAATGTGAACATGATCCTCTTGATGATCCCCAACCTTCTTTACAAGAGTCATATTCTCCCAAAGAGGAAAAAAAGAGTTCGAGGGTTGGTAAACATGGATGCACATGTTTACCAAAATTATCAGTTGCTTGTAGCCCGAACCAGAGGATAGTGGTAGAATTTGATGATAATGATATTCCAAGAGGTCCTAATATAAAACAATTCAAGATTTTTGTATCAATTTGGGGTAAAATCAAAGTTAGTATTTTATTTAATGATTGGAAAAGTGTTGACAAAGTAACACTATCTCAGTTGTGGATGACCATTTTGGTAAGATCTTTTGTTATTGTTTTACTAATCTTGAAATGTTTATAGTACTATATGTTTATCAAATGATATTTGATATACCTAACACTAGAGGAGTTAGGAGGAAATGTTTATCAATGACTACTAGGAGATGAAGGAATTTAAAGTCAACCCTCACATCTGATTTTATTTTTGGGCATAGAAAACATCACAATCCATGTGATATATATCATTTTATAGATAAAGATACATGGAAAAAATTTGTTGAAATTAGAAGACAATAAGAATTTTTAGTATGTTCAATGTAAAATTTTAGAAGTTTTATTATATTATAATGATCTTATTAATGATTTATTAATAACTTCTTATTCTCAATTTACAGGAATAGTGGAGATCTCATTAAGAGAACCAATCTAGAAATTTATACCCTCATAAGTTATCTCAGGGAGGGTATACTTTATTTGAAGAAAAGATGATGGCTGAAAAATTACAAAATCTGAGAGCTAAGTCTTCAAGCTCTGAAGAGGTTTCCCCTCCACCCCCAACTAGACATGAAAAATAGAAGAGGGATCAAATGAGAAAAAAGGGTAAATATCTTATGGAAGAATCAAGGGTTTTAGCTGATAGGATTGTAAGATGTTTATTTTATTTTATTTTATTTTATTTTATTTAATTATTTTATATATTTTGAATCATTACATAATTTTTCAAATAATTCATACAGGATTTTCTTGAGGTGCAGAGAACAAATGGGATATTTGTAGCTGATGGGAGGAGGACATTTTATCTACAGCATTGGGAAAGCCCGAACACCCAGGTCGTGTATGAGGATACTCAGTGGGTGTATCAGTGAGAAAAGTGTTACCACGTTCTTCAAATTTTTCAATGGAGGGTATTTATAAAAAAAATAGAATATTTTGAGGAATAATTTTAGAATATTAATGTGATGATGGATGAAAAGATCATATCATCAGTACAGTCCATGTTTGCAGACATGCAAAGACAATTTTAGACTACAGCTCCCACTCCTCCACCTCCGCCAGCTGCTCTCACTCCTCCACCTCCACCTACAGAATCCATTTTTTATCTTACTCCTCCACCTCCCCCTACATACCCCATTTTTATCCAACTCCTACACCCAATCCTTCACAACTTATTAGTTACTATGAGTTATGTGTTGATGATTCGTATCATATTGTTGCATATGGGTTGATATATTATATTGGACATACCATTCATCATCAATAGTTAGAGATATAGAAGCATAAGCTCACTGTATAGGATATTATAGATATATCAACTATAGTATCATTACCAACATATGAGGTGAATAATGTTGGACAAAGTATCAGACACTTTTTAGTTTGGCCATCTAGACTTCTACGACATATTACCATAGAGGTATGTGTATATTTTATCTTTTATTTTATTTTTGTATTAAAATTTCTTTAACATTTGAAAGTTAATATATTTATCTATTTATTTACTAGAATAATTTAAAGGTAAAGAATTACTATATATCCAACAACAAAGACAAAAGTCTATGACTTCATATATAGGTTCTAGTAGTCTTGACATATTATCAAGATATTCAAATTTGTTGGTGGGTGTTTATAAAATTTAAATGGAATCTAATGTATGTGGGAATGAAATAACTATGGGGATTTGAAAAAATGATATCATAGAGATTATAACTAGAGATAAGGTGGGCATCAATGTGATGAAAGTTTTTTCCGTGTAATTCTTAACATAAATCTTTCCATGCGTTAAGTTTATTGAAAATGTATACATATATCTCTTTTGTATTAGGTATATTTATAAAATGTGTGAGGATAATGACAAGAAAAATATATATGGATTTATGTACCCACAATTAATTTCACCTGAAGCGTGAACAATGACTGAAGAAGAAAGAACATTTTATATTGCTGAAAGATTTGAACAGAATATAATTACATAGTGTTGTATGTTTCCTTATATTGAGAGGTATGAAACATATATCTCACAAAGTGTTATTTATCTTTTAACATAATAATCTCTAACATAATTTTTTTTATATTAGTGAACATTGGATGTTAGGTGTTTTCTTTCTAAGGGAGAAGACACTTTACTGGATATGCTTAATCCATGGTGATGTGCAAGGAAATTTTAAGAACACCTTGGAATTGTAAGTTCTAATTTCTTAATAGTTGTTTATTATAGTGAATTTTAAATTTATTTAATTCATATTATTTTCTAACAAGATATGATATTTATTTCAAAAACCACAAAGAAAAAGAACACCAAGACCAAATGTATAAAAGTAAAGGTGAATTTCCATTTATAATTAGTACATTTTGGATATATTACACAAAAATGATATTTTGAACTAACAAACTCATTTAAATAGAATTTTCATAAACAAAAAGGCATAAAAGAATGTGGATATTATGTGTTAAGATTTATGTATGAAATAATTACAACTATAATAGTTATGAAGTTCAACCAGTTCAGATTTCATTATAAAATATTCCTTAATATTTCATTTGTTTTATTCATTATAAATTTTAAATACTTTCCTTTTAATTTGTATCTTTTTTATGACTCTCACCCTTATAGCACATGGAGATCCCAATTTTTTTTATACTATGGACAATCAACTGGATGACATATTTTTCATCACATATTCTCTCATCAGCATGTCATCTTAACCTTTTTTCATCATGTGAATTAGCAAATAAACATTTCAAATAAGGAATTATAGGAAGATAAAAAAATACCTTGGCAAGTATCTCTATAACCTCTAAATCAGCCTATGATTTTTATTTAAAATTATACCATGATGTCCTATATTTAGGATACTCTAACAAAAATTCATATTCCTTTCTATATATCACACAGTCATTCAGGAATGCATGTATTTTTTTATATCCTAATCCCATCGTGCATAGTATTTTCTTTACTTTATAATGTGAATCAAGAAGATCATTATCTTTAGGAAGAATATATTTCAACAATTGTAGCAAATCAATAAAACTTGTGTCACTCCAACCATGCTTTACCTTTAAGTTAATCAATCTTAACACCGATGATAAAACTGTAAAATCTGTACAACTAGGATATAATGGGTTTTCAGAATCACCATATAGATGCTCAATTGTCGGTTCTTTCTCAATTTTATCTACTTAAATATCACGAATCATTTATTCAATTTCATTGGAGTTAACATCTTAAAAAGAATCATCATCAGTAGATCTAAAATTCTGCCCAATTTTACCATGCCAAATCCAAGGGTTGTAACTCAAATTAAAACCATGACAAATTAAATAATATTTGATCTATATACTTTTTAAATTCTTCATATTTAAACATTCTAGGCATGTATAGAAAAACATGTCATTGTTTGGAACATTTTATTTAGAAAATTCCAAAAAATCATTCATACTTTCCTCATATTCATCACTAATTTGATGTTCCATAATCCAACATTGAATCATTATTACCTATAAAAAATATCAAAATTATATATCTTATTAAGATAATCCAATTTTATATTTATACGAAATATTTCATAATTTGAAAGTAACACAATTTTGAAATATAAAACAAATATATGTGTATTTGAAAAATATAATTACAAATTCTACACAATAATGGAATATCTATTTAAATATAAATGATAAATAATAAAAATATATGCATGGAAATAATTTAAAAAAGAAAATATAGTTAGATAAGCCAATTTTATATTTATATGAAATATGTGATAATTTGAAAGTAACACAACTTTGAAATATAAACCAAATATATGTGTATTTAAAAATTATAATGATATGTTTTTGAGTAATAATATATAAAACCAATATGTAAAAATAAATCACCATCTACTAGTGTGATGTATTTTTAACCCATAACATTTTTTTGTGTTAATGTAACTCATGGAAAAATCAATACATAAGAACAAAACCCTTGAAGTCATGATAATTCACTCACATTTTATGCCACATTATTGTTTAACATATTTCTCTGAGATGTGGTATATGAATAATGTCCAAGGGTTACATCATTTTATGGTATGAATATTACTGTGAAAAAAAATCCTCTTTATAAAATTTTCCCAACCATAGAAATAAACTATAATCTAGAACTTTAGGGAGAACAAATATCATCATTACTCCTATGACCATTCTAGAAAATGAGATAACTCTATTGAGTTAATCAATACCCATAAAGGATTTCATTGCATTCTTTTTTAATGATATAATATATGTGAATAATTCATTCTAGCACTAGATTATTGTATGATGATGTTTAGAGGTTCATGGAGTTCGTTTTTTATTACTGCAACATAGATTCATCTCATGGATCCTTTATCTCAACAATAGTTTGACCTATATCATTATCTAAATCCAAAACAAATAAAAAAATATAATTAATAGGAATTATTATTTATATAAATTAAATATAAATCATATGGTAAATATAATATCTCAATGATTTTGAGGTTTTTATTTGTCATATAATATTATGAAATAGAATGAAACTAATGAACTTCCATTGTTGGAATGAGAAAAATGTTCTTTATCTATAACCCATAGCATACAAGTGGTATTTTAGGATTCATATATTAATTTATAATTATTTTTTATCTTTGTATAAAATCATGCATTTGTTGACAATTTTTCATTTATGATTATTTTTTTATTTAAACTAGTAGTTGATATATTAGGTTTGTTCACCATCATGTGACCATAAAAAGGCCATGAATAAGTGAAGAATTATTGAAGAAATAATCTAGTGGTTCTATTTTTTTGGAAAGGTAATATTTATACATGACTTCTACCTAAGAAGTGCAGTCCTTGTATAGAGATTTGTATCCCCTAGATGAGAAAAAATGGCATGTCATTTGGGGGAATTGTACATAGTTTCACAACATCCACCCTATTTACTAGTGATATGAAATAAGGTTCTAGGGGTTTCATGATGTGTAAAAAGTGTAAGGGTTGGTGTCCTCATAACCAACTGTTTTGTACTTTGATTACATGAATGTTCACTTATTATATATTGTTCATTGTTCTGCATGACTATAATATAATAATGTCCTGGAATATTTGTTGCATTGATAAGGTCATATCAGATCCCCTCTATGATGAGAACCTTGAAATGCAATAACAATATTCTTAAATAAAGTTCTGCGGTTGGATGACATACTATGATAGGACACATAGTATACAAACTGTCATGTGCGAGTACTCGTAAGAAGACAAGACTCTCTCTCATGGAGTTCTCACTTGGTAATCTCCAAGATGGGAGATTATGAGAACAGACCCGCCAGTAGTAATTCCGCATGTCTTGGTGTCATTGGATATTTCTATCTACGAGCGTGTATAATGGTCCTTAGACTTGAAGATTATCATTAACTCATTTCATGACTCGCACACTTATATTTACTGAAGAAAACTGTCACGCAGACAGTTGGCGGGAAGTAGGGTATGTTGAGTGCGTCACGAGTGACATTTTGTTAATGGATAAGTCGAGGAAGGATTTTTCCCTTCCATTTATGGAAGTTGATATCTCGGACCTTTGATGAAATAGAACTGTCGCATTAAATTCCATGTCCATGGTGTGAACGACGAGTTTATTTCAGGTAGTCAAAGAACGACGGATCAAACATATAGGTTTATGACACTGCCATGAAACCTGATTGATGAGATATTGAGACAAAGGGATTAAATTACACATTAAGCGTTCGTATGAGGTGATATGTCAATGCGGCATCAACTTCTTTCTCTTGGATGCCTTGACTCGTTGCTAGACAGCAATCTTGGACTTTAGGCAAGCCCACCTAATGCCAACAAGAAAGAGGCCTAGAGGGTCACACACTAAGTGTATCCAAGTATCTCAAGTTGAATAAAGATTATTCCCATACATGGTTTAATAATTATTCAAGGAAGCCTAAGTTGTTTTAAATGATGGAGGAAAAATAAAATAAAACAAGTACACGCCGTGTATTATTAAATGTACACGCCGTGTAGTTTTATTTTGGAAAGGAAATGAATAAATGAAAACAATATATACACGCCGTATAAATTTAATGAACACACCATGTAGTTTTCAATGAAAAAAAATTACACGCCGTGTATTTATTATTACACGCCGTGTAGTTTTTCCAGTCGGGATTTTGAGGATATAATATCGTTTTATTAAATGATATTTATTATAATCAGCGTGAGTGCATGTCAAGGAATTAATTATTCGACATGAGGGTTTTCAATAAGAGTTAATGAAATAAATGAAATGCGTAACATGTTTATTTATTGTCATAACTCTACAACCTCAAACTCGATTATAAATATCCTCACAACCCCAACTCTTTTTCATACACAAGAGAATCGTTGTGAACAACATCTCTGGAGAATTCTTTCAAGGCCGAAAGAACCTATTCCTCCAAGAACGCTCTCAAGACCGAGAGAGATCTTCTTCCATCGGATCAAGACAATCTAAGGCGGACAACGCAAGCAAAGGCTTCTCCACGCTAGCACCCGGAGAATCCTTTGGCGACGTCCAGAGATATGAGGTACACGTGTGGATCACCACTAGAGGGAGTCTAAACTTGGCTTCTACGACACAACGACGGATCACATCAACAACGTGATCAAGAACATAAACGAAGAAAGAACACCCAAAAGGTATTTCTTTATAATTAATTAAATTAATTATAATCAACCTGTAACGATCCTTGTTTGTGGTTCCGGGACAAACCATCTTCTTTGTCTTTTTCTGTGATTCGATCCGTGGAGACTGGCATTTATCGTCATATTGATCCTGGATTGATCATTGCTAATGACAAAAAGCCAAGTGGACACATCCACCCACGTGCTTCCGCTGCGCCCGGAACCTTCAAATGGTATCAGAGCGAGGTTTCAACGTTGATTATAGTTATTTAATTTTCGTTGATAATTTATGCATTTATATTTGATTCAATTTGAAATATAATGTTCTATTAATCTGAATAAACGAGATCTATTCTTCCTCCTTCGTTTCTCGATTCATATCACAGAAACGACCTTTTAATTTTAATTTTGGTTAAAATAAAAATGAGGAACTCATCCGGAGGAGCCGCTCTTTCTGTCTGTATGACATGGGATTACACAACGTGTACTTAAAACTACACGCTGTGTACTTAGGTTCAATGAATCGGCACTGGTCTGCCAAACCACGCCATGTGAATTGATTATGCCTAAGTTTTAATCACGCCGTGTTGACCAGAATTGAACGACACGTAGAAACCAAAATACACGGCATGTATGTTGGATCAACATTCCGTGTAGTCCGTTCCAGCCCAGGTGAAACCATGTACAAAGATAAGCCGCGTACCGCGTACACGGGATCACCGGGCCAGTTACCGCGTAATAAGGAAGTACATGCTGTGTATGATTCATCTACACGCAGTGTACTCCAAAAATTCCAAAGTAGAGAAAACACGCCAAAGCCCCGGCGTGTACTTTGGATAAAGGGTGAAAATAAAAATACACGCCATGTAATTATAAACTACACACCGTGTACTTTCCAGAAATGGAATTTCACCAGGTTTCCTACAATGTACAAAGACCCGTACAAGGAATATGGATGAGAAGAATCTCAAGGAAATTCAGAAAGGAATTTAAGATAAATAATTGATTAATTATAAGATCATAATTAATTGAATTCAAGCACGTCTTATCTTAAATAAAAGAACGACTAAAAGAATTTGAATTATAAATATGCGTAAATGTCGTTGCATACTATGGATGATCATGAGCTAGACCAAAGACCCTTTGTATGTGTATGGTTTCATTTAAATTTATTTAATTTAAATTTGTTGTCCTGCGAGCCTTCTTCCAATAAAATGTAGGGCCTGCGTGCCCATGGTTTCTTTAATGTAAACCCATGTAATGGAGGATCTCCCAAGCCAGAGGAGACGGTTCAAATCCCAAATCCGAGGCGAAACCGATGCAAGAAGATACAAAGGTGGAAAGGTGGGAGCTGAAAAACACGAACCAACAGGTTCAAGGTGTTTTCCCTAGGTCAGGGTTAGATTATCAAAACTGCTAGATAAGCTAACCAATAGAAGCTCATGATCATGCCATCTTATTTTATTTCTGTCTGATTGCATGGTTTATTTATTATGTATGTGTTTTCGCGATCACATAATTAATAAAATGAACAAGCATGAAAAGATGGAATAAAATAAAAACCGGACTATGCGTAAGCATTATCAGAACATGGTTAATAACTTAAGAAAGAATCACTTAATATTAACAAGCATGTGATAATGCGAAACTACGCATAAAGGAATAAAATCCCTCAATACCATATTAAGTCAGACCAAGCCTTCTGTTACCTGATTAAGGGCAAGACTCAATAAAACTATGTGTTTGACCAACCCTTGTTGGGAAACTTAATTTTATAAAGGAAGCCCTTATGAAAGGTTTCGGGTTGACTTAACCATATTACATCAAGAGAAGTAGCCCTTGCTAGAATTGATGTAATATTGGAGGCAAGAGTTGAGGAAATCCAAGTCAGGATTTCAGGTTTGGGGAGTCCACTCAACAGATCAAGGAACTGTAAGCTCATAGTTGGCAAAGACCTGCCTACCTAAATACCTTCAAATAGCTTGACCAACCCTTGTTGGGGTTATGCGAAGGGAAATATGGGTCCTTGCCACTAGAATTTCAAAGCAACTGGACATTCCAAGTTCAATGGTGAGGGCCATTGGGACTTGATAAAATATTGGGAGAATTAATTAATTAATTCATTATTTCTTATAAATTGTAATCAAGAAAGTACTAATAAATCTGCTCTCTTAAATTGTAGAATCAAGATGACAAACCCATCAACCACATTTTCTATGTGATCAATACTGGATAAAGACAATATCCTCACTAACAGTAACTTTCAGGAATGGTTTAGGCGCCTTCAGGTAATCCTACACCATGAACGAAAGTTTTACATGCTGGAGTCCTCACTTCCTGATTCTCCTGCCCCAGGGGTGAGTGATGAAGATTTCCTGGTCTATGATCAACATTTGAACGATGATCTCGACGTTCAATGTTTAATTCTACCATCGATGTCTAGTGAGCTCATGAAGTCTCATGAAGACATGGATGCCTATAGCATGCTCGAGCACCTCCGTGGTCTATACCAGGAGAGAGAAAGACATGAAAGGTTTGAGATCTCCAAGGATCTATTTCAGAGCAAACTTGGAGAGGGTGCCCCAGCCGGGCCTCATGTAGTCAAGATCATTGGATACATTGAGCGCTTGGAGGTTCTAGGGTTTAAACTCCCCGAAGAACTGGGTACCGACCTCATTCTTGCATCACTTCCCCAGAGCTTCTCAAACTTTATTGTGAACTTCAATATGAACAACATTGAGAAGTCTCTGTCTGATCTTCTCATCCTCATTCGCCAAGTGGACACTAACATGAAGCGTGAAAAGCCTTCTTTCCTCATGGTGAATAAAAGGAAAGGGAAGACGAAGATCTTTAAGCCCAAAGATTCTTCAAGGAATTCCAAGAAAAGGAAGATCAAAGGGGAGGCAAAGGAACATGATGCTATTTGTTTTGCATGTGGCAAGAAGGGACATTGGAAGAAAAACTGCACCCAGCCAAGGAAGCAAGGGGAAGCTTCAGGTGCGTTTGTTATCGAATGCAATCTATCTATTTCTACTAATTGGGTATTAGATACTTCTTGTGGTGATCACATATGTATCCAAATATAGGAACCAAGTAGATTCATGAAGATTGATCGAGGGGAGGTAGATCTACGAGCAGCCAACGGAGCCAGACTTGCTGCTGTAGCTGTCGGGGACTACCACCTCACATTGCCTACAGGGATGGTCTTGGTTTTGAAAGGATGTTATTATGTACCCTCTGTAACCAAAAACATTATTTCAGTATCCAGATTATATACTGATGGATTCATCTTCAAGTTTGGAAGTGGATGTTGCTATTTTTATAAAGATAACATTTGTTTTGGTAGGGCACATTTATATAACGACCTTTATGTGTTAGACTACACAAACCAAGTAATGGAAATCGATAACAAATTTAATTCACATGACTCATACCACACCCAACTTTGGCATCACCAGCTAGGTCATGTCAATGAGGAACATTTGACAAAATTACATCAAGATGGGTATTTAGATTCTTTCGAACTAAAACCACTTGGTGTATTTCATGCATGTATACAAGGAAAAATGACCAAAGCCCCATTTATTGGGAAAGGTGAAAGAGCTAAAGAGATTCTAGAATTAGTTCACACAGATGTGTGTGGACCATTTCCAGTTGAAGCAAGGGGTGGGTTCTCGTACTTCATAACTTTTACTGATGATTTTAGTAGATATGGATATATCTATTTAATGAGGTATAAGTCATATTCTTTTGATCGGTTCAAAGAATACAAGAATGAAGTTGAGAACCATCTTGGTAAGAAGATTAAGAAACTCTACTCAGACAGAGAAGGAGAATATCTTAATCAGGACTTCATTGATTTCTTACGGGAGTTTGGGATTCTATCTCAACTCACTCCTCCTTACACACCGCAGTGGAATGGTATAATTGAAAGGAGGAACCACACCCTGTTGGACATGGTGAGATCAATGATGAGTCATGCGAGTCTTCCATTATCCTTTTGGGGATATTCATTACAAATAGCAGTGCACATACTAAACCAAGTACCAAATAAATTGATAAATGGTATTCCATACGAGTTATGGAGTGGACGCAAAGCCATGTTATCGAATTTACATGTGTGGGGTAGAGAAGCATTTGTTAAGGCCTCTTCAGGTAACAAAATTGCACCCCGAGGCACAAAGTGTATCTTTATAGGATATCCCAAGGAAACAAGGGGATATTACCTATAAAACCCCTCAGACAAAAAGGTTACAGTGGAAAGACACGCCATATTCCTTGAGAAGGAGCACATATCCAAAAGAGATAGTGGGAGCGAGATAGACTTCAATGAAGTCGAGGCTCAAGATACACATGAGTTGGTACAAGAACAGATTCCACAAAGCCCCGTGGAAGAACAATCTGTTCCAGATACACAAGAACTGCGTAGGAGAATGAGAGAGGTGAGAGAACCAGAATGATATGGTTTTCTTGTCACCGAGGATGGTGACTCATTATTGGTTGATAATGATGATCCTCTTACCTACAAGGAAGCAGTTGAAGGCACAGACATTTCCAAGTGGCAAGAAGCCATGAATTCTGAAATGGATTCCATGTATCAAAACCAAGTCTGGATTTTGGTAGATCCTCCAGTTGATGTAAAGCCTATTGGTAATAAATGGGTATTCAAGAAGAAACTGGACATGGAAGGGAAAGTCAGCACCTACAAGGAACGTCTGGTTGCAAAAGGTTTTAGACAACGTCAAGGAATTGACTATGATGAAACCTTTTCACCGGTTGCGATGCTGAAATCCATCAGAATCCTATTGGCCATTGCTTCTTACCATGACTATGAAATTTGGAAAATGGATGTCAAAACAGCTTTCCTTAACGGGAACCTCCAGGAAGATGTCTACATGACACAAATTGAAGGGTTTGTGACTCCAAAGGATGCAAACAAGGTATGCAAGTTTCATAAATCCATTTATAGATTAAAGAAAGCATCAAGATCATGGAACATTCGTTTTGATGAAGCTGTAATGGAATTTGGATTTGTTAAGAACGAATGTGAGCCTTGTGTCTACAAGAGGTTTAGTGGGAGTGTAGTCGTTTTCCTAATAGTATATTTTGATGACATATTATTAATTGGAAATGAAGTACCTATCTTACAGTCAGTTAAGGCATGGTTGCATAAATGATTCTCCATGAAAGACTTGGGCGAGGCAGCATATATTCTTGGGATCAAGATCCATCGTGATAGATCCAAGAGAATACTGGGTCTGAGTCAAAGTACATACATTGACAAGATACTAAAGAGATTCAGTATGGAAAAATCCAAGAGGGGATTGTTGCCAGTGTCACATGGCATTCATCTTTCCAAGAAAATGTGTCCTCAGACACATGAGGAAATAAAGAGAATGGAAAGGATCCCTTATGCATCCATGATTGGGTTAGTCATGTATGCTATGCTATGTACGAGGCTAGATGTTGCTTACGCATTAAGTGCGGTAGGCAGATATCAAGCTGATCCAGGAGACCGCCATTGGATGGCAGTCAAGACTATCCTTAAGTATCTGAGGCATACTAAGGATATGTTCCTGTTTTATGGAGGAGATGAGGAACTAGTCATCAGAGGACATGTAGATGCTAGTTTCCAGACTGATCAAGATGACATGAAGTCGCAGACTGGATACATCTTCAGTTTGAATGGAAGTGCAGTGAGCTGGAAGAGCTCAAAACAAAGTGTGGTGGAAGATTCTACAGCGGAGTCTGAGTATATCACAGCTTCTGAGGCATCTAAATAAGCAGTATGGATGCAAAGCTTTGTCCAAGAGCTGGATGTTGTATCGAGCAGTAAATATCCTATCACACTCTATTGTGATAATACTGCAGTGGTGGCACTTGCAAAAGATCCAAGGTCACATCAGAGGACAAAGCACATACTTCAGAAGTATCATCTCTTGAGGGATTTTTCTCAGAGAGGTGAAGTTGCAGTGAGAAGTATTTTCACGGAAGACAACGTGGAGGACCCATTGACTAAAGCCTTGACTCAGCAGAAACATGATAATCATGTGAGGTCTAGCAGACTAAAAGTCGTAGGCAGTTGGCTCTAGTCCAAGTGGGAGCTTGTAAGGGTTGGTGTCCTCAGAACCAACTGTTTTGTACTTTGATTACATGAATGTTCACTTATTATATATTGTTCATTATTCTGCATGACTATAATATAATAATGTACTAGAATATTTGTTGCATTCATAAGGTCATAGAAGATCCCCACTATGATGAGAACCTTGAAATTCTATAACAATATTCTTAAATAAAGTTCTGTGGTTGGATGACATACTATGATAGGACACATAGTATACAGACCGTCATGTGCGAGTACTCGTAAGAAGATGAGACTCTCTCTCATGGAGTTCGCACTTGGTAATCTCCAAGATGGGAGATTATGAGAACAGACCTGCCAATAGTAATTCCACATGTCTTGGTGTCATCGGATATTGCTATCTACGAGCGTGTGTAATGGTCCTTAAACTCGAAGATTATCATTAAATCATGTCATGACTCGCACACTTAAATTTACTGACGAAAACCATCATGCAGACAGTTGGTGGGAAGTAGGGTACGTTGGGTGCGTCACGAGTGACATTTTTTTAATGGATAAGTCGAGGAAGGATTTGTCCCTTCCATTTATAGAAGTTGATATCTCGGCCCTTTGATTTAAATAGAACTGTCGCATTAAATTCCATGGCCATGGTGTGAATGACGAGTTTATTTCAGGTAGTCAAAGAACGACGGATCAAGAATATAGGCTTATGACACTGCCATGAAACCTGCTTGATGAGATATTGAGACAAAGGGATTAAATTACACAGTAAGCATTCGTATGAGGTGATACGTCAATGCGGCGTTAACTTCTTTCTCTTGGGTGCCTTGACCCGTTGCTAGACAGTAATCTTGGACTTTAGGCAAGCCCGCCTAATGCCAATGAGAAAGAGGCCTAGAGGGTCACACACTAAGTGTATCCAAGTATCTCAAATTGAATAAAGATTATTACCGTACGTGGTTTAATAATTATTCAAGGAAGCCTAAGTTGTTTTAAATGATAGAGGAAAAATAAAATAAAACAAGTACACACCGTGTATTATTAAATGTACATGCCATGTAGTTTTATTTTGGAAAGGAAATGAATAAATGAAAACAAGATATACATGCCGTATACATTTAATGAACACGCCGTGTGCTTTTAAATGAAAAATAGGTACACGCCGTGTATTTATTATTACACGCCGTGTAGTTTTTCCAGTCAGGATTTTGAGGATATAATATTGTTTTATTAAATGATATTTATTATAATCAGCATGAGCGCATGTCAAGGAATTAATTATTCGATATGGGGGTTTTCAATAAGATTTAATGAAATAAATGAAACGCGTAACGCATTTATTTATTGTCATAACTCTACAACCTCAAACTCGATTATAAATATCCTCACAACCCCAACTCTTTTTCTACACAAGAGAATCGTTGTGCACAACATCTCTGGAGAATTCTTTTAAGGCCGAAAGAACATCTTCCTCCAAGAACGCTCTCAAGACCGAGATAGATCCTCTTCCATCGGATCAAGAAAATCTAAGGCGGACAACGCAATCAAAGGCTTCTCCACGCTATCACCCTGGAGAATCCTTTGGCGACGTCCAGAGATACGAGGTACACGTGTGGATCACCACTATAGGGAGTCTACACTTGGCTTCTGCAATGCAACAATGGATCACATCGACAATGTGATCAAGAACATCAACGAAGAAAGAACACCCAAAAGGCATTTCTTTATAATTAATTAAATTAATTATAATCAACCTGTAACGATCCTTGTTTGTGGTTCTGGGACAAACCATCTTCTTTGTTTTTTTCTGTGATTCGATCCTTGGAGACTGACGTTTATCGTCATATTGATCCCAGATTGATCATTGCTAATGACAAAAAGCCAAGTGGGAACATCCACCCATGCGCTTCCGCTGCGCCCGGAACCTTCAAAAAGTGTACATGATTTTCAACCTCACATGGGCTCACCTTACAGGAAATAAAGAATCTATTTGTTCTAAGAATGATAAATGCATATAATAAAAACTATAAATTTAATTAAATTCATGAAACATGGACTTATAGTGAATATATAGTGTGTAATTGGAATACAAACCATGTCCCACATAAATTTTCACATGGATTGGACACTAACTTCCCTGCTAGCTACAAATGCAATGTGATAACATGAGAAAATTAAATAATATCGTATTGCGATATTTTAGTAACCAAAATCACAAAATGTATAATTAGGGCATCCGTGAAATAGAACAACTGAAATTGAGTTGTGTGAGGCTTACTTTTGAGTTTCAAATCGTTCAGATAGATGTGCCAATGAAAAAGATGAGGAATAAAGCTGGAAAAATGAGGTTGGAGGCCACAAGATCAAAGAAATGACTTTAGGGTTTCTGCGTGAGAGAGAACCGAGTCATTATTGCCAGATCGAAAAATAGAACAATGACTCAATATGGGGATTTATAAAATTTTTAAATGATTTATCACATTGGTTATAGAATAACCGACATGATAAAACAATGATATTTTCTTTATAATGTCAGTTATTCTATAATTGACATAAAAAATTCACTTTATCACATTGGATATAGAATAATCGATGTAATAAAGTGAGATAATTTATTTATCACATCAATTATTATATAACCAATGTAATAAAGTGAGATAATTTATTTACCATTTCGGTTATAATATAATCGATGTGATAAATAAATACACATGAATTTTCACATCGGTTATAAATAACCGATGTGAAATAGCCGACGCAATAAATATATTTTGTACTGATGGCTCTAGATTATGAGAATAAGTAATATATGTTCAGTTTTATTATGGTCATTATAACGAAGCTCAACCACAACACAGATATGGATAACCACATCATAGAACATTGTCCCACGATGCTTCATTTTCTGTGATTTTTGAAGGAAAAACGATGCCAAAATGTTCATTTCAGGTATAGTATATCATGAATAAGTAAAAATGTGAACTAAAACGTCCAAAATATAGTGAAAATAAATGTTCATTTTAAAGAGGCAACATCATGGTGCTTAGGTAGATGTCAATTCAGGTTCTCTTGACGGATCTTCATCCTAACAAATCACCATCAATTGTTACCATTGATGGGTTTCATGAGACATCTCTATGGTCATAAGCAGTGTAAGAACACACAAAATCCATACCCAACGTTAGAATAAAATGATAAAACAATAATCTATGTTTGAGGTTTATGCTTGAGATCTTCATTAGTGGCGAGTTTGATCAATAATCAATGTAAAATATCCACTAATCATTAGAATCATCAGACACTTCAACAAGACCTTTCTCCAAAGGAACTTCTAACACCACTTCCTTTAACATAAATGAAGACAGGATATTTAGAGTTACAATTATGTGAGAATAATCTCTAGTTTCCAAAATGAGGTTCAATAATCTCCTTTATTTTGATATTTTTTTACCAAATGAGCATATTGTAGTTATTATGTTCCAAACATTTTGAAATGAAATCATTGATAATCAACTCATTTAATAATTTGTATGTCAAACTCCTTTAATAATATATTGAAATAAATTTGATAACTATTAATAGAGAATAATTTGAATGATATCAAATATCATTCTTTGTGTCCATGTGATGTGGTATCGAATACCACATAAAATCATAGACCACAGTGTTGTAATTTCCACCACATCATAGTTAGTACTTTAGTGCCTAAAACTCAACACAACTTACCCCCTCACGGGATGCCTTGTAGTAGCCATTGTGAGCTAAAAAACTATATTATAATGAAACTAATAATATAATTTTTTAGATTTGTTGAAACAAAATGAATATTAGTTTAATTACTCACACAAATTGTCAAAAACATCCACAACATTCTCATTTTTATCATTACATCTGAATTAACCTTTAGTGTAGATAAAAAAATAATTAAACAATATCAATGAAAACACATACTAGATTTAACAATATCAATGAAACATTCATTAATCCAAATGATATTACTATATACTCATAATGCCCCTCATGAGGGCAGTCTTTCCCATGTCTTCTACCTTCATTCGCACATGGTGGAACCCAAACTTTAAATCCACCTTAGTAAAATATGATGCTTCAAGTAATTTATCCAAAAAATCTTCTATTACAGGTATTAGGTATATATCCAACACTTTTGTACTATTTAGTTCCTAATAATCCATGAAAATTCTCTATCATCCATCTTTTTTCTTCACCAATATTATATGACCGAAGTTCTCCATCAGTCGCTTGTTGTAGTGGTAAGATCATGGGTACTTTAAAAATAGAACTTGTGTTAGAGAACTTCTTACAACTGATTCTGCTGGAGAGAATTCAACTTCAATTTTTCCATTGATCTCCTCTATTACTACCCACTTCAATCCTTGTACATGCATACTTTCCATTCCCAGGTATTCCTATAAGGGGCTGGGAGCTCTTAACATTCAGCTCACCCTTTGTAAGGTAATATTCTTACCCTTCCAATCTAGACTCATAATTGTCTATTTCTAATTTATTATAACATTCCCCAAAGTTTCAAGACATGGACCAGCACAAGATCTAGCCTGATTGTATTAAAGAAAAAAGTACCCACCTCAAGCGCTTCACCTCCCAAGTTAACCTTCAAGGATTTAAAAATTCCCTTTGACATGACCTGATATTCATCTCTAAGTCCAATACTGAACAACCTGGTCTTAATTACATGCACTACTAGATACTATTAACAATTTCTTTAAGGGTAAACATGGAAGATATGTAAGAATAACCTGAACATAAGGGTATAAAAACATAATCATAACATTTGAAGATCATACCCTGCATATATAAGATCATATAAATGAGTCATGGAATAAGGATTGGCAGTTCATAAGACATGAATCATAAGATAATCAAAGCACATGAGCCATGAGAGAATAACAATGGAATAAGACATAGAAATTGTGGCATACATGTAAGATTATAATATCTTATGTCAATGATTCCCACCAAGAGATTCATAGTATGTTAGGCTTGGGTTAATCACCCATGTACCTACTTTGGTTTTCAGATGGCCTCTAGTGTAACTTCTGGTTTCAGGATTAAGATGAACTCCTGTGTACCCTCTTATTATGCACTTAGGATGAACTCCTATCTACCCTCTTGTTGTGGTCTTAGGATAAACTCCTATGTACCCTCTTATTGTAGGCTTAGGATAACCTCCTGTATACCCTCTTATTGCGGGCTTAGGATGACCTCCCTTGTACCCTTTTGTGTTTATAGAACATTTTCTTTATCTAATGCATTGGAGGGAGATATAAGTTCCACCCTTCACATAATAAAAACCATACATATGTGTGCCACAAGAACATAAATCATTCATCATATTAGAACCGATGGAATGAAATGGGTTTCATAAACATCATTCAATCATAACATAATCCATGGAAAAGAAATCACTTTCATAAATATAATTCCATCATAAACATAAACCAAGAATAATAATGGTACCATTGAATCATATCCCCAGTAAAACATAAGTAACATCAAATAATGTTATCTTAGATGGAAAATAATTTTTAGAGATCACGTGAAAACAATTCTTGAGGAAAATATTATTTATGTTTTAAAAATGTTTTCTTTTCTTAAAATAACGCACAATTTTAAAAGAAAAATTTTTATTTAAAAATAAACCCAAAATCTTGTAAAGGAAACATTAAATCATTATGGAGTCATGATGGAAGACAATTCTATTCATGCCGTACAAGTTAAAAAAAATTCATTTTTTACTTTTTCTAAAAAAGTCACAAAGTACCTCGTTTGGAAAATGACAAATAGATTCCTTTCAAACCATGTAGTAAAAAGTTAAAAATAGGTAAAAATGACTTTATCATCCATAGGATAATAGTAAAAACATTTTTTTGAATTTTTTTTAGAAAACATGGACATAGAAGATAAATATTCCCGAATGGAGACTTATAACAAAACAATCCAAAATATTGATGAGATTATGAAATAAATACTCATCATTTTATAATCAATAGAATCATATTACCCATGAAATAAATAAAATTATATGGATAGGAAAATACCATAATATTATAGATAAGACTCATATAAGAAATTCATGGGTATTATATACATCACATAGAAGAAAAAATTAGTTTATAAGGAAAATATCACATATATTCAATATATATGTATTCATGGTGATTCATAAAAGTTAGATATAAAAAATAAAATACACCATTCATGGAGATGTTAGGTCATACGTAAGCATGAAAACTGTTTTCATTATCTTTCTGTATTAAAAGAAATTATATGATATATTATAATTTCAAAATCATTTTTAGGTTATATATATATATATTATATTTATAAAATTCATCCTTATTACCACCCATGTGAAATATAGATAAAAAACGAATCATATCATATCGTGGATATGGTAATCCATACCTACGCATGAGAAATGTTATTATATTATCATTATATAAATATAATCATGTCATAAATATAATATATAAACATTAAACCCATCATAATTCCCACTTATAAAATATGGTGATGGAAAATGAATTGTATTTCTACATGGAGATGGTAAGCCGCACGTAAGCATGAGTGATACTTTCACTTATTCTTTGATGAGAAAGGGACTGTATAATGGTGTATTCATAACCATAATAAAATTTTAGAATATTGATAATGATTAAGTTATTATTTTATGATACATATATCATAGATTTAGAGGAGGTATAGAAGAGTAGAAAAAGAGAGTGATTGGTTAGAGCGGTTAACTCTTCTTCAAAATGACTCCTTTGATTAACACCTTAACACCTATAAGGAGGGTGTTATACCTAAAATAAGACCTCTAAAATGTGGAGAAGGATTCTAGAAATAATTTTTGGGTAGATATTGGTAGAACCAAATATATTTTTAAGTGTTAATGGAAGATAATAATGAGTTCCTTTTTATAGGATAGGGGAGGGGCACTCTTGGAATTCTTCAAAATATTAAATTAATATAAATTAATTTTATAATCAAAATAGCTCCAAAATTATTAATTTCTATGATAGTATGATTTTTGGTCAAAATAATTTTATCCAGTAAAAATTAAACAAGTTTTGACTATTTTTTAATCCTTACTGTTTAGCTTTAACCATTATTTAACCTTTTTAATTTTACTGTGATATCATGTAATCTACAATTTGAGGGTTAATATAATTAATATAAAATGTAAAAATACAAATAAATGAGTCATTTATGAAATTTTAAGAATTATCCCAATCAGTTGGCCAAAATTGATATTTTTAGAATTTTTATATTATTTAATAAAATATTATTTATTTTAAAATATCAATTTTGGAACTATTCATCACATGAAATTTAAAAAAAACTTAACAACATGGTATGTAAAGACTTGGATTTTACATGTAATTTTTTTATTATATTGAACTATTCCGAGGCTATGAAATCTGACGGCATTTGATTCTGATGCCTGGTGTGTCTGGAATGAGAATTTTAAAATTTCTTAATGTACGTTTAGTAAACATGAAAGTGGGAAATCTTAACTTTTGAACTGGTGCTCAAAATTGAAATCTGAGGGCACTGTTGAACTCGTAGTGTCGGGATTCACTTAAGGGAGTCTTAACCTCAACTGCAGTGGGTTGAGAGAGGAAGTTGGTTTTTGCGGTTTTCGTGGAGGATTAATAAAATAAATCTAATTTATTTTAAATATATTCCACCTCACTTTTAGGTTTTGGTGACGGGGAACACAAGGGGTGGTCGGGCATTTAATATGGGACATTAAATGCCTAGTCACACAAAAATGTGTAACCACCCTAAATGTAATTAAGAAGGATCATTAATTGCACCAATTAATGAATCTCTCTTAATTATGTGTTGTAAAGATAACTCCCCTTATTCTCTCTATTTTTTTAGTTTTTGAATTCATTGTAAAGGGGTGGTGTTTTTGGAGAGGAGGATTTTGGGGGAGCCTCTTGATGAAGGACGAATCCATCAAGCAAGAACCGAAGATCGTCGTTTGAGCGGCATCATTGGAGGCTTGCTTTGGGATCGACGAACACTAACCCATCTTCAAATGTGGGACGCTCTCCAATGACTCATGAGGTAGGGTTTTGTATTGTTTAAATTTCAAGGGTTTTCAAATCAATTATCTCATCCTTGGTTAATATGTTAATGCGGAGGGCATGAGCCAAACGAATAAGGCCTGATCCCTCCGCCTCTTGCTTTATCGTTGCGTTCTACACGGGTGAATTTTCGGGTTGGATAAAACCCAAATCCAGGGGTCAAACAATGAAGAAGATGACACAAGAATCCTGTAGGTGTGAACAGATGAAAAAATATACCACTGGAGCTCACCCAGTGGCCCGCAAAAGACCGTCGGCGCGACACCGGTTACCAGTGCTGGTAGGAGATGGCGGTGGCCGACACCGGGCGGTCGCGGTGGTGGCGACACACCATCACGATCCGTAGGAGAAGACCACAACACTAGGCCGTGGAGGTCAGCGGATGGCCAACACCGGTCATCCGCGAGGGCAGTTGAGGCATGCCGTCATGTGCCGCAGGAGGAGGAGGCCGCAACTTTTTAACTGCGACGGTTGAGCAGGGCGGCCGGCACCGGCCGACCACAAAGGTGGAGTGGCACGCTGTTGCACGCCGTGGCTCAAAGCTATGATGAAGGTTGGGACCTGCACCCCGTGGGTCCCGCGGTGACTAGGTGGAGCCACGTGGAACCTCCACTCCTTATCCTGAACAACTTATTCTTTAGATAGAAAGGGGAGACGTTTTACCCCCGTGCCATCTAGGGCGGGCCCCGTGCCCTCTTGCGGGCTGAGCAGCACCCCCATGAAGGCTGGGATACACCCTCCTCTGGGCTGAGCTACGCCCTCATTCAGGCCGCGGATTTTCAGCCACGACGGTTGTGCAGGGCAGCCGACACTGGCACCGTGAAGGCGGAGTGGCACACTGCTGAAGGTGGTCACAACTCGAATCCATGAACCAACACCCTGCGAGTCCCATGGTGACTAGGCGGTGCCACGTGGCATCGTCACTTCTTATCCTGAACATCTTAGTCGTTTGGGATAGGGGACATTTTCTCCCCCGTGCCAGCAATGGTAGGCCCCGTGCCCACCTGCAGGCTGAGCCGCGCCCCCCTGCGGGACGGGCTGCACCCTCCTATGAGCCGGGAGGCTCCCTCCTGCCGGCTGGGCCGTGACCCCTATAGGCTGGGACTGTGACCCCTGCTGGCCGGGTGGCTCCCTCCTGCCGGCCGGGCCGCGCCCCCTTCGGGCTGGGCCGCACCCTCCTGCGGGCTAGGCCACGCCCCCCAGTGGGCCGGGCTGGACCACGACCCAGCGGGTCGAGCCTTCCGTGGTCTAGTTTAACTGGGATGTGTTGGTTCGACCGGAACTGGGTCAGGTCGGCCCGAACTAGGTCGGGTTGGTCTGATCAGGTCGGACCGGACCCGGACCAAACCAGGCCCAATTTCTCTTAAAATACCACAATTTGATATCCAAACGTCTGTTTGATGAACCATCTATGGTGATGGGATCCTTGGAGCGAGATGGTCCTTTTGGTATACTCCACTCAAATTTTGGAGAAAGTTGGAGTATGACCGGGTTGGATCGAACCCGAATCCAATCGGGCCCCTCGGTACTAAAATGCTTATAACTTACAGACCAGACGTTTGATTGATGTGTCGCCTATCACGTTGGAACCCTTACAAAATGACGGTCCTTTGGGTTACTCTTGGTGAAGCTTAGTGGTGATCGAGGTATGATCGATATCTCGAGGAGTAGAATCTACGGAACTCGAGTGCACCGGGTGCAGGGAATCTTGTGGCTGACTTTCTTTGAATTAGCGATCCTGTGTGGATCAGTATCATAACAACCCTATGTGGATCATCATCATAGCTACCTGATGAGGACTAGTTTTAGAGCGGCCTGTTGAGGATCAGCATCTAGCGACCCTGTGTGGATCAACATCGAGCGAACTTGTGTGGATCAACATTCCAGCGACCCTGTGCGGATCAACATTACAACGACCCTGTGTGGATCATCATTCTAGCAACCCTGTATGGATCAGTAGTAGCGTGACCCGATGAGGACCAACCTTACAGTGGCCCATCGTGGACTAATGACTTACATCCAAGAGTGGATCGATAATAGAACAACTTCTTGTGGATTAGTTGTTGAAATTCTAAATGGAATAAGATGATATAGATTAAGAATAACAATATATATTCCTGATCTCTGAGTTATATACCTGATGTGAGCTAACTATTTCTTTGTGCTTCGTGATTGAGGTCTTGCTTTGTGGTTTTTCCTTTGTGGAACTCTAGGATACCTTCGGGGGGTCTCGGGGTCCCTATTGAGTATTGTTATACTCACCCCTGCATGGGATTCACCCGCACCTTGTTGTGTCTTGTGCAGATGATGGAAAACTTTGACCAAGGTTTGGGAGGCAGGATTAAACGGTGCTTGGAGGTGGACCTTTAGACGTGATGTTCTGAAGTGACGACTGAACATGATATGTACCTACCCTTCAAGTAAGAACCTTGGTAGACGATTCTGGGAGTAGTTTTTCTATTGTTATTATAATTTTCAGTTAGACTTGTATTCGGGCCCCCTTTACTTACAGTACTCACCCTTTTTACTTTCAGTACACATTTTTTTACTACTGCAGTTTTACTATGTGGGTTGTTCTTGTTGTATTCTTGGACTGTGTGTTTTCAGGTTTAAAGGCAACGACTTCCCGTTTTATTAGGGATATAACTTTCGGTGCTAGTCTCTAACCCCTGTCCTATGGAAGACGGGCTTGGGGTAGTCACAGTATGGGCCCTGGGGGATGGGTTGTGACAAAGTGGTATCAGAGGAGTCGGTTATACCGAAGAACTTGGACTCTGATCTTTTCATGGGAAATAGTGTTAAGTGTTATGAGTGTGGTTTTCCATTTGGGGAATCTAGTGTTGGTGCGACAGCCAACATATCCATACACAAGGAACCTGAATTCTGAATTCTGACTCATTACACGAAAACACTTATTGCATGTTTTTTTGAAAAGTTTTTTTCCTTTTGATCTATTTTGAGTCTGTTCACCAGGTATAACTTATTGATTGTGGTGCATTTGTTTTCTTCAAGATGCCTCCATGTAGACAACCAACCAGGGTTCCAGTGAGAGTTTGCGATGACGGCCCACTGAGCGATGAGGCTTCAGTGCAGGGCCCTCTTACGACGATAGTACCATCAGGAGGTGTACCATAAGCACCACTACCCGTTGGGTAGCTATTTCCACTAGCCCCACTAGAAGATGGTGCACGCCGACTGAGCGCATTGCACGAGTTTTAATGGTAGATGCCTCCAAGGTTCGGAGGCAATATGGATCTACAGCTGGATGAGGACTGGTTGGAGGCTATGGCCAGAGTTTTTCGCCTAGTTGGGACACCGACCAACCAGATGGTGATCCTAGCTTCCATTCTTTTCTAGGGTGTAACAGGAAGATGGTGGAGCTTGACGCTCTAGATACACGACGAGGAGACTCTCACCTGGTTAGATTTCGAGGGCCTCTTTAAGGTAGAGTTATTTTTAGAAACTCTATGCTCTGTGCATATACAGGAGTTGCTACACTTAAAAAAGGGTAGCCTAATTGTGGCCTAATACTCGATGAGGTTCACTGACCTCTTGCACTAATCTACTAACATGGTGTGAGACCCTTTCTTCAGGGCCCAGACCTTTGAGCAGGGACTCCAACGGGATATCAGATCTTTGATGGAATCTCTTAGCATCCTAGCACATGCTGGAGTACTGGAGAGAGCATTCTTGGTGGAGAGCTTCCTTGTTGAGCATACATCAACAGCGAGACCCACCACCGAGAAACACGTAGTAGAGTCATCTGCGGTTGGTAGTAGGCAGATGACACATAGGTCCAAGCGGACCATACCTTCTGGTGGATGACCCCAGGATGTAGGGTTGGAGGTGTGAGGCTCACGAGGTAGAGCAAGCCAGCAGAGGATAAGATTGTGCTTCACGTGCGGCGGGTAGGGTCACATGGCGCGTGACTGCCTGACCAGTTGTACTAACGACCAGCAGACGGTCGAGGGACCACCAAGGAAAAGGAAGAGATTCGAGCGGGGAGGTCTACAGGCAGCAGGAAAACATGGTCGAGGAGTTTCCCATGCACCAGGCAGTGGGCGACGATTCAAGGTTCTACCGCCACCACCTCCAGGTGGTCCACCCGACCACAGGGAGTAGGTGGACAGGGACGATCTTAGCTCCAAGCAGCTGAGGCCTACGACCATGATGCTCCAGAGATTATTTGAGGTATGATCTATGTCTACTCCACCTTAGTTTTAGTACTTATAGACACAGGTTCTAGTCACTATTTCATTTCCATAACCCTCGTTTGGAGCTCGGAGATTCTTGTGGATCTGTTGGCTCGATCCTTACAGATAGAGACTCCTGTGGGAGGGGATTCGACAATTACACACTGGTTCTATTAGTGTGATCTTACTCTAGGAGGTGAGAGATTTAGCTGGGATCTTCTAGTAGTGGCGTCGAGGCCTTACGATGTCATCTTGAGTATAGACTGGTTATCTACAGTCTATGCTCAGATTGACTACATTAGGTGAAAAGTGAGGTGTGTCTGCGAGGATGGGACCATGTTTTCCTTCCCCGGTGAGAAGGGAACCTTTGAAGCACAAGATGGACTTACCCAGAGGAGGGTTCAGCCGATCACACATCAGTTGGATAGACTTACCCTCAGAGTTTTTGATGTTGAGAGTCCGAGCTATCCTGTAGTGGTGGACCAGTATGCTGATGTATTCCCTGATGATGTTACAAGACTTCTTCCTTGTAGAGAGGTGGAATTCTACCTCGAATTGTACTTTGGGACAACACTGATATCTGCACCAACATATCGGATGGCTCTTGTGGAGCTTCATGAGTTACATGTATAGTTGGAGGACTTATAGAAGAAGGGGTTCAAAAATCCCAGTGTTTCTCCATGGGTATTCCCGATTTTTTTTTTCACCAAGAAGGCATATAGGAGTTTGATTCTCTGTGTGTATTATCAGTGCCTAAACCAGGTGACCGTGAAGAACAAGTATCCACTTCCTAGGATTTATTATCTCTTCGACCAACTAAAGGGAGATTGTTGGTTTTTGAAGATAGACCTCATATCAGGCTATCATCAGCTCAGAGTATGAGATGAGGATGTGAAGAAGATGGACTTCATATGTCAGTATGGCCACTATGAGTTCTTGGTTATGCCATTTGGAATAACCAATGCCCCTGCAGTGTTCATGGGACTCATGAATAGGATCTTCCAGCCATACCTCGATCACTTTGTGGTGGTCTTCATTGACGACATCTTGGTGTACTCAGTGACGGAGGAGGAGCATTCCTACCATCTATAGATATTTTTGGATAAACTTTAAGAGCACCAAATTTATGGTAATCTCTCAAAGTTCTAGTTCTAGATACGGGATGTCCACTTTCTGGGATCCACCTAAGAGTGTGACCAAGGTGCAGAGTTTCCTAGGGTTGGCTGGGTACTACCGGAGATTCGTACATGACTTTTCCAGAGTTGTGGCACCCTTTTCAGTGTTGACGAAGAAGGGACAACCCTTCGAGTGGATGAAGAGATTCCAGTAGAGTTTTAAGGAGCTGATGCAGAGACTGATGAGTGCCCCCCATCTTGAGGCTACCAGAAGAGGGTGTTGGGTATGTAGTCTACTGCGACGCATCAGGGACCAGAATTGGATGTGTCCTAATGTAGGAGTGAGAATTTATCACTTATGGTTCATGACATATAAGAAAACATGAGAAGAACTACGCTACCCATGACCTGGATTTAGCAGCAATGGTCTTCGCCTTGAAGATGTGGCGACACTACTTGATGGGCGAATGTTTTACAGTCTACTCTGATCACAAGATTCTCAGGTATATCTTCTCACAGAAGGACCTGAACTTGAGACAACGAAAGTGGCTAGAGTTTCTCTAGGACTATGATTTTGAGATAGTCTATACTCCTGGGAAGGGGAATGTGGTAGCAGATGCACTCGGCAAGAGGTCTGGTCTACAGTTGCTGAGTGAGCCGACATAGCAACTAGTCATTTTCTATATATCTTTCGAGGATAGAGATGGGGAATATTACCTACAGTATATGAATGTCACTCCTCCTTTTCTACAGTGATTCAAGGAGGCACAACTTTGGGATGTTGATTGTGAGGATCGACGTGCTCAGATATCCTCAGTATAGGCTCCTGATGGATTTTATGAAGGTGGAGAGCATGTCATCCTCTTCAGAAGACACACTATGGTACCAGTGATGCTTCGAGAGGAGGTGTTTATGGATTTCCAAAAATCCCCTTTAGCGGTACATCCTGGAGTGGCGAAGATGTACTAGGACCTCCGACATTAGTACTGATGGCCAGGGATAAAGAAATCAGTGGAAAAGTTTTTATTCCGATGCCTCACTTGTCAGCAAGTGAAGGCCGAGCATCAGGTACCAGCAGGCTTATCTCATCAACTTGTGGTACTGAAGTGTAAGTGGGATGTCATTTCTATGGATTTCATGATAGGGATACCACATACATCTAGGGGAAACAATTCTATCTGGATGATCATTGACCGACTCACCAAGTCGGCCCACTTCCTACCCATTCGAGAGTAGGGATCAGTAGTTGTCTTGGGATGCCTCTACGTACAAGAGATTGTATGGCTTCATGGGGTGCCATCAGCGATTGTCTCTGATCATGAATCATGTTTTACATCCCGGTTTTGGAATGGATTTCTGTAGGTGTTTGGGACTCAACTACATTTGAGCACCTCCTTTCATCCTCAGACGAATGGTCAGACAGAGCGGACCATTTAGACACTGGAGGACATGATTTGCGCTTGCATCCTAGATTTTGGTCGTAGTTGGGAGGATCAATTTCCCTTGGTGGAGTTCATGTACAATAACAACTATCACTCCACCATCGGTATGAAACTGTTTGAGTCCTTGTACGGTTGACCATGCAGATCACCTCTATGCTAGATAGACCCAAGGGAGTCAACACTTATGGGTCCAAAGTTGGTATGGGCTACCATTGAGAAGGTGCAGATCATCCAGGAGCGGATGAATACTGCACAAAGTAGGAAGAAGTCTTATGCTGATAGGAGACATAGACCTTTGGAGTTTGAGGAGGGAGGCCATGTCTTCCTACAGGTCTCACCTCGATGAGGTTTGAAGATATTTGGTCGGGGCAGAAAACTATCTCTGAGGTTCATCGGACCCTTTCAGGTTCTCAGCAGAGTTGGCGAGGTGGTGCATCGCCTAGATTTTCCCCCACAGATGCATCAGGTGCATGATGTTTTCCACATGTCGTAGCCGATGAAGCACGAGCATGATCCATCACACATTATCAATTGGGGCGAGCTAGAAATTTATGATGGGGAAACGTTTACAGAGGTTCCATTGGAGATTGAGGATCGACAGAAGTGGGTCCTTCATGAATGATTGATACCTCTGGTGCGCGTTTGTTGGCAGCACGAGAATCTCCAGGAGAGCACATGGGAGTATGAGGATCAGATTTATGCTTAGTACCCCCATTTGTTTCCTTAGTCTATATTGTTACTTTTGAGGACAAAAAACCCTAAGGTGGGAATAATGTAAAGACCTGGATTTTCCATATAATTTTTTTATTATATGGAACTATTTTGAGGCTACAAAATCTGATGACATTTGATTCTCATGCCCGGTGTGTCCAGAATAAATTTTTTAAACATTATTAAGGTGCATTCAGTAAACATGCGAGTGGAAAATCCTAACTTTTGAACTGGTGCTCAGAATTGAAATCTGAGGGCACTATTGAACTCGTAGCACCGAGATTTTCTTAAGGGATCCTTAACCTTGATTGTAGTGGTTGGAGAGAGTAAGTTGGTTTTTTAGTTTTTGTGGAGGATTAATAAAATAAATATAATTTATTTTAAATATATTTCACCTCTCTTTTAGGTTTTGGTGGCAGGGACCACAAGGGGTGGTCGAGAATTTAATGCAGAACATTAAATGCTTGGTTACAAAAAAATGTGCAACCACCCTACATGAAATTAAGGAGGATCATTAATTGCACCAATTAATGAATCTCTCTTTATTATGTGTTGTAAAGATAACTCCCCTTCTTCTATTTTTTTTAGTTTTTGAATTCATTGGCAAGGGGTGGTGTTTTTTGAGAGGAGGATTTTGTTGGAGCCTCTTGATGAAGGACGAATCCATCATGAAAGAACCAAAGATCTTCGTTTGAGCGGCATCATTGGAGGCTTGCTTCAGGGTCGACGAACACTAACCAATCTTCAAACACGGGACCCTCTCCAAGGACTCACGAGGTAGGGTTTTGTATTATTTAAATTTCAAGAGTTATCAAATAAATTATCTTCTCCCTTTTTAAGATGATAACGCAGAGGGTGTGGGCCAAACTAACAAGGCCCAATCCCTCCACCTCTTTCTTTATCGTTGCGTTCTATGCGGGTGAATTTCTGGGTTGGACGGAACCCAAATCTGGGGGTCAATCAGTGAAGAAGACGACCTGGGAAGCCCCTAGGTGTGATCAAATGGAAAAAAGGACCACTGGAGTTCACCTAGTGGCCCATGAAAGATCGTTGGCATAGCACTGGCAACCGGTGCCAGCACCAGGCGACTACGGCAGTGGCGGTGCACCGTCGCGCGCTGTAGGAGGAGGCTGCAGCACTAGGACGTGGTGGTCAGCAGGAAACCAACACCAAACAGCCGTAGGGGTGGTGGAAGCGCACCATCGCACACCGCAGGAGGAGGAGGCTGTGGATTTTCAACCACAGCGGTTGAGTAAGGCGGCCTGCATCGGCCAGCCGTGGAGGTGGAGTGGCGAACCGTCATGCACCATTGAAGGTGGCCACGACTCTAAGCCATGACAGAAGCTGGGACCCGCACCCTTCGGGTCCCATGGTGACCAGGAGAGGCCATGTGGTGCCACCGCTCCTTATCACAAATGACTTAGCCATTCGGGAGAAAGGGGAGGATGTTCCCCCCTTGTGCCAGCTAGGGTAGGCCTCACGCCCTTCTGCGGGCTGATCCACACTCCCTTGTGGGCTGGGCTGTGCCTGCCTGCGGGCTAGGCCGCGCCCCCTACCGGTCGGGATGTGCCCCCCTATGGGTCGGGCCACCCCCCCTCCCCCAGTGGGTCGGGCCGAGCCCACCGCGGCCTAGTTTAACTGGGCCGGGTCGGTCCGACCGGGTCGGACCAGACCTAGACCCAACCAGGCCCAGTTTCGCTTAAAATTCCATAACTTAAAATCCAGATGTCCTTTTGATGAACCATCTATGACACTGGGATCCTTGGAGAAAAATGGTCCTTTTGGTATACTCCACTTGAATTTTGAAGAATGTTGGAGTATGGATGGGTTGGATCAAACCTGAATCCAACTGGGCCCTCGATACTAAAACACTTATAACTCATAGATCGGGCGTCCGATTGATGTGTCGTCTATCGCGTTGGAACCGTTACGACATGGCGGTCCTTTGGGTTACTCATTTTGAAGCTTAGTGACGGTCTAGGTATGGCCCATATCTCAAGGATAAGAATCTATAGAACTTGAGCACACCAGGAGTGGGGAATCTGGTGGCTGGGTGTGTTTGAAGTAGCGATCCTGTGTGGATTAGCATCATAGATACCCTATGTGGATCAAAATCATAGCTACCCAATGAGGAACAATTTTAGAGAGGACCATCGAGGATCATCATCTAGAGACCCTGTGTGGATCAGCATCGAGTGACCCTATGTGGATCAACATTCCAGCGACCCTGTGTGGATCAACATTCTAGCGACCCTGTGTGGATCATCATTCTAGCGACCCTTTGTGGATTAGAAGTAGCGTGACCCGATGAGGACCAGCCTTACAATGGACCATCATGGAACAACGACTTAAGTCCAAGAGTGGATAAATAATAGAAAAACTTCTTGTGGATCAGTTGTGGAACTTCTAAATGGAATAAGATGATATGTCTTAAGACTAATCATCTATATTCTTGATCTTTGAGTTGTATACTTGGTGTGAGCTGACTATTGCTTCGTGCTTTTTGACCGAGTTCATGATTTGTGGTTTTTCCATTATGGAACTATGGGATACCTTTAGGGGTCTCGAGGTACCTATTGAGTATTGTTATACTCACCCCTGTATGGGCTTCGCCCGCACCTTGTTGTCTCTTGTGCAGATGACAGACAACTTTGACTGAGGTTTGGGAGCTAGGACTAAACAGTGTTCGATGGTGGACCTCTAGACATGATGTGCTGCAGTGACGACTAACCATGAGATGTACCTACCCTTTAGGTAGGAACCTTGGCAGAAAATTCTAGGAGCTGTTTTTTTATTACTGTTGTATTTTTTAGTTGAGCTTGTATTTCAGCCCCCTTTACTTACAGTACTCACCCTTTTTTACTTTCAGTACACATATTTTTACTACTGTAGTTTTACTGCATGGGTTATGATCATTGTATTCTTGGATTGTGTGTTTTCAAGTTTAAAGGCAATGTCTTCCCGTTTTTTAGGGATATGCCTTTCGATGCTAGTCACCAACCCCTGGCTTATGGAAGGTGGGCTTGGGGTAGCCACAACACGGACCCCGGGGGATGAGTCGTGACATGATATCTTCAAAACAACCCTTTTAACTCTTCAATAACATGTTAAATACATCCATAAAATTCATGGATGACATTAATTATATTAAATTATATTTATTTTAATATTTTTAATATTATTTATTTTATTCTTCCATTAATTAGACAATTACTGCATCATCATTGTGTCACCGTTTAAGGTAATTATTTTATCACAAAAAATTATAAATAAATTTCCATGACACCAATAAAAATTTTATCTTTCTAAATAATATTTATAGTTAAAAATATACCTTTTATAACCACATATTAAAAATATTTCTCTTGTTAAAAACAAAAGTAAGACAAAATTGAATTTCCTTTAAATATAAAATTATAAAGGTTATATTTTCATCCAAAAATCCATAAATGGTCTTATAACTAATCCTTTAATTACTAAGGATGAACAATAATCATCTAATAAAATTAAGACAGGTGTTAGGGTTATTTTATAATATTTATATTATTATTTTTACCCTTAATTACCTGATTTATCTTTAAATGTGGTAATAAAAAAATTACTAAAGTTACAATTAATTTTGAAAAAATATAAAAGGTACATATTTAATAAATTCAGAACTTATGATTTAAAATATGGAATAAATTTTTATAAATTACAAACATATAAATTGTAGAATATATTTAAAAATTAATCCCATTGACGAAATAAGAAAACGAGTTTTTAAAGTAAAAACCTTCAAAAGATTGAAATATTTTTATATCCAAATTAAATGTGAAATTGATTCCAATTACATTAATTGTATTAATTGATAAAAAATGATCTAATTATACTTTAAAATCATTCAAATATATAATTTAACACTATAAATTATTTAGACGAAAAATCCATTTTCAATTAAAAATGGAATATTTTTTTCACCATTCATTAAAAAATGAATCTTATCAGAAAAAAAAATAAAAATTAAACAAAAGTAAATTTTTATAATTTTATTTCAAATAATAAGTTTTTTTTTCAAATAGATCTTATAAAAGTTTAAAAAACTATATTTAAAATATGCGCGCCATCAAAAGGCGACAAATATGTCTTTTTGAAAAAATACTTCTTTTATCCATAAAATTGGATTTATTCTTATATCATGTCTTTAAAACACTTAAGATTAATGTTAAAAATTATATTGAATATATTATATATATATATCATTAATAGAATCCAATAAAACTGATTTTTTTATTTATTGGTATAAAATGAACTTGTGCACATCTAAATCGTTTTTTCAGAAAAACATTTCCTTAAATTTTAAAAAGGGTTTTAAATTCATTTATAATTAATTGGTAAAATAATTATATATACATGTGTAAATCATAATTTTATAATTCAGTTAATCCTCTTCATATTCTATATTCTAAAAACTAGGTTATAATTATCCTGTTCAAATAATTACAATAATAAAAATGATGTTTTGTAGAAACTCAGTGTTGCGTGTAATGCAAGCTAAGCTGGTATTATGTGTAGTGCAATCTTAAAATGGTGTAGCGTGAAATTCAAGCCATCAAAGAAATAAATTATTTAAAAATTTATTTTATAAAAATCTTAAGGTGTTACATTATATTCCTATTAAAATGAATTTCTCCCTCGAAATTTTTCTGGGTTATCAAATGTTTAATACTTAAAAGTTTATTTCATAAAAACCCACAGAGAAAAAATTAATACTAAAACTTACTTTTAAAAAGAGAAGTTATAAACTTAACGATTACCCAAAGTAACTCATAAATAGGTTTCCACATAGGAGAACATAGGTGGAAAGTGAAAACATGGACAATGAAGGGAAATATAACTATCAAGTTCTGATGGAGAGTGATAGAGAACATATTTAAGAAAGGTTAATGACCACACAACCATAGACCAAATAGGTCAAAAAAGGTCATTTATATCATAAAAAATGATGAAAATAATATATAATTTTATTTCAAAATTCATTTAGAAGATATACTTACTTGATTTTATCTCATAAGTACAATATCACACTACGGTTGTTCCTTGATCAATTTTTGCTTCATTCTCTTACTCCAAGGAAAGATAAAGTGGAAATTGTAATGCCTAAAGAACAAGTGGATCATAAGATCTATAATGGGATGATAAGTCATTCCTTGTATCTCTAGTTATCATCACAAAAAAATGGTTAGCACATGTTATCTAGTATGAATATATATTCATATTACAAAACATTAATCTCTAAAACCTCATGCAAATTTCAATGTAAATAATTTCAGAAATAGTTACCCTTATGAACCTTCCAAAATATTAAAATCCAATGCTTTCGAAATAAGGTCACTAAACTTATCATTTATCCCTCAAAAACCTGACATAGCACTTAATATTCACTTACCAAACACGTGAATAACATTATCATGTATTCTATTGAAACGTAGTAATAACCTAAATTACTATAAATCATATTGAATACACACATGCTTCTTCATACCTTACACAATCTCTTTTCTTAAAAAAAACATTTTCATTGGAAGCTTGGGTTCATCCTTGTACTGATAGAATATGTGATTTCATTATTTCAGAATCCAATCAGACAATCACATGAAATTTGACTAATGTATGAACAATAAGATTTTCATAGGGCTTATTCATTCAAAATCAAACATTAAAATCCCAAAAAGGAGATGAGGATAAGTATTCCCTAATTATCATGGTTCACTTCATCCATTATGAAACCATAATATTTCCAGTTGTCCTTTTTCCTCAAAGGTTTTTGTGGCTTACCATCCACATTAGTCCTTGGACTAGGGCACTTGTTAGTGTAATGTCCAAATTCCTTACAATTGAAATACTAAATTACATGAGGTGCACTCTTTGGAGATTTCTTTTTATTCCCATTATGTAGGTATTAAAATTCTCAATGAACTTATTTACCATACTTAAAACATTTACCAGTCTCCTTAAGATAATTTTCTCCATTTCCTCTTCCACACTTTGAGCATAAAATAAATCTAATATTATTCTCCCCATAGTTCTTAGAGTTTCTTTTGAATTCTATCCTTATTTTCTTATCATAACTGTGAGATAGATGGGAAAATTAAATCTCTCTCTTTTTTATGAAGAATATGGGGAGGTACTCACTAAAAAATAAATTCTTGAACTCATACAAATCCATAGAGTTTATTTTATCTTATTGGATTATATTATTGATAAGGTTCCACCACTAATTCACTTCACCTTCCAAGTGATAAGTTCCCAGCATAACTTTCTCACGTTCTGAACAATGGAGAATAAAAAATATTTTTTCAATGGTACAGATCCATTTCTAACCAACTAGTGTATCAGTCATTCCACTAAAAGAAGGTTGATGTTTCCTTAAGAAGGATTCAATAAAATATTGTTCCCTCCTTTGTTCATTAAGAAGTCCAGCATTATTCAGGTCTTGATAAAGTTGTGTGGTCATAAAAATGAGGTTTTTCATTCTATTTTCCATAACACTTGGTTTCTTAGGAGGGATATCATTGCATTTTCCATTATATTCCTCATTAAAATGTTCCTTAAGATTTCATCCATTGACTAAAACCAAAATAGAATATTGTGAGAAACACTAATCATATTGGGAAATCCTCATAATCAAGGTAAATAACCTTCAATATATAACATCTTAGGTTTAATCCTAGGTTATTCAGGATCGTTACCAAAATTCTAGGACTATATCCTATACTAATACTTATCCTTAGAGACATCCCTAGACATATCTTTAGAAATATCTCTAAGAATATGACTAAAGTTTTCTCATCATAGTTTCCAAAGGTTGACTAAAAATTTTATCTGATACCAACTATAACGACCCAAGATTTTCGTATATGGATATTATATATTTTTAGATTAATATTCATTACATTTCAAAAAAAAAATGCTTAAGGACTATAATAGTTTAGTGGCTTTGGAAACTTGGAACACATTCTTCTAATTTGGTGAAAGATCTTCAATATATCCCATAAAGGTCTTTCCCTTTATTACTCCTACTTAAAACCCTTCTTTATAACCTGGGGAAAGGAAACATAAGAAATGGTGAGCTCAGATGCTCATTAAGGGTGAACATGGAAGATATGTCAAAATAACATGAACATAAGGGTATAAAAACATGATCATAACATTTTAAGATTATACTCTTCATATCTAAGATCATATATATAAGTCATGGCATAAAGATTGAAAGTTCATAAGACATGAATCATAAGATAATCAAATCACATAATCCATTAGATTATAACAATGTCATAAGACATAGAAATTGTGGTATGTACATAAGATTAGAATATCTTATGTCAATTTTTCCTACTAAGACATTAACAATATGTTAGGCTTGGGTTAATCCAATAAGATTTATTTGTTTGTTTATTGGTATTAAATACACTTGTGCACATTTAAATAATTTTTTTTCCAAAAAAAAATTTCATTGTATTTTAAAAAGGGGTTTAAATTCATTTATAATTAATTGGTCAAAGAATTATATATACATGTGTAAACCATAATTTCATAATTCAGTTAATCTTGTTCATATTCTACATTCTAACAGATAGTTTATAATTGTCCTATTTAAATAATTATAATAATAAAATGATGTTTCGTAGAAACTTAGTGTTGGTTGTAACGCAAGCTATATTAGTGTTGTGTGTAGCGCAAGCTTAACATGGTGTAGCATGAAATGAAAGCTATCAAAGAAATCAATTATTTAAAAATATATTTTATAAAAATATCAGGGTGTTACATTCTACCCCCCATAAAATGAATTTATATCTTGAAATTTTTCTAGGTTATCAAATGTTTAATACTTGAAAGTTTATTTCATAGAAACCCACATCATAAAAATGAATACTAAAACTTCCTTTTAAAAATAAAAGTTAGAAACCTTACAGTTACCCAAAGTAACTCATAAATAGTTTTCCACATAGGAGAACATAGGTGGAAAGTGAAAATATGGACATGGAAGAGAAATATAACTATCAATTTCTGATGGAGAGTGATAAAGAACATATTTAAGAAAGGTTAATGACCACAAAACCACAGACCAAATAGGTCAAAAAAATGTCATTGATATCATAAAAAGTAATGATAATAATATAAAATTTTATTTCAAAATTTATTGAGAAGATATACTTACTTAATTTTATCTCATAAGTACAATATCACCCTATAGTTGTTACTTGATCAATTTCCACTTCATTCTCTTACTCCAAGAAAAAATAAAGCTAAAATTGTAATGCCTTAAGAACTAGTGGATCATAAGATCTATAATGGGATGATAAGCCATTCCTTCTATCTATAGTTATCATCACAAAAAAATGGTTAACACGTGTTATCCAATATGTATATATCTTCATATTACAAAACATTAATCTCTAAAATCTCATGAAAATTTCAACATAAACAATTTCATAAATGGTTACCCTTATGAACCTTCCAAAATATTAAAATCCAAGACTTTCAAAAGAAGGTCACTAAACTTATCATTTATCCCACAAAAACACGATGTATCTCTTAATAGTCACATACCAAACATGTGAATACCATCATCCTATATTCTCTTGAAACATGGTAATAACCTAAATTACCATAAAACCATATTGAATACACACATGATTCTTCATTCCTTACACAAGATCTTTTCTTAGAAAAAATCATTTTCATTGGAATCTTGGGTTCATCCGTGTACTAATAGAATATGTGATTTTATTATTCCAAAATCCAAGTGTATAATCACATGAAATTTAACTAATGGATGAACAATAATATTTTCATAGGTCTTATTCATTCAAAATAAAACATTAAATTCCCAAAAAAGGAGATGAGGATAAGTATTCTCTAATTATCATGGTTCACTTCATCCATTATGAACACATAATATTTCCCTTTTTCCTTTGTTATAAAATGTTTTTGTGGCTTATCATTCACATTAGTCCTTGGATTAGGTCACTTGTTAGTTTAATTCCCAAACTACTTACAATTGAAACACTAAATTATTAGAGGTGCACTCTTTGGAGATTTCTTTTTATTCCCATTATGTCGGTAGTCAAATGCTTAATGACCTTATTTACCACACTTAAAACATTTAACAGTCTCCTTAATATTATTTACTCTATGTCCCCTTCTACACTTTGAGTATAAAGTAAATCTAATATTATTATCCCCATAGTTTTTAGAGTTTCTTTTGAATTATATCCTTATTTTCTTATCATAACCATGAGGTATATGGTAAACTTCAATATCTATTTTTTAAAGAAGAATATAGGGGTGGTACTTACTAAAAAATAAGTTCTTGAACTCATCCAAATCTATGGATTCAATTTTATCTTGTTGTCTCATCACTACTAAAAATTGTGGATATATCCACACTTATATAGACACAGTTTAAAAAACTGTGGATATAGGTTAAGATAATTCCACAGGTTGTAAAATACCCATGGCATTACCCCTATTTCTCCCTATATGCTCTCTATCCCCAACCTCTTTCTACCTATATAATCACAATCCCCACCCCCTTTCTCCCCTACCTACTCACAATCCCCCTCCCTCCCTTTCTTCCCTACTCCCTGTGACTCTCCTATCCTGGAGCTACCACCCAAACTCCCGCTATTCTACTCCTATGATGCAGTCACCCACCTTGGGATGATCCTCCTCTGATGATACAGTCATCCCACCTCCCCGTCGACATTTCTCTTCCTCTTTCAATGCGGCTCCACCGTATCCAATGCACCTCCCCACCGACGCGACTTCGATGTGGCCTCCCCACCTCCCTACCAATGCAGTTCTGAAATTGTAGTGTGAGTTTGGACAAACCCTAAGGTACTCATATGGTCTGATTTTTGTGGGTTCTTCTTTCACTTAGGGTTTTTTCCATATTGCGGGCTTCCTTGGACCCAATTGAGGCCAGATTAGGTCTCACTTTGATAATGGTCAATGGTTTCTGAACACTAGATTGAGATTTTGATAACACCTTATGTTTCTTATCATCGAGGGTATTCATATTACTTCTTTGGTACTATTAAACTAGAATTTTATGGTTTCATGCCATTTTCACATGATCTTGTTGGGTGTTTCCAAGCGATTTCATTTTCTTTTCAAACCATGTGATTATTGTGATTTCTAAACCCATTATTATTTCATTACTATTATAATTGTATGTGTTTAATTGATATGTTCTTATGTTTCTCATAAATAAATTCTATTTATGTTGTTCCATATGTTTTTTAATGATGTTGTGTTAATATAAAAATATTATATTAGTAATTTTTGAATTAATGTTTTGTTTATATTGATTTCAATGAGTTTTTTGTGTTAAATAAGCTTTCATAGTATTTTTTATAAAGAATCAAAAGTATTTTGATATTAACATGAAAACCAAAGGTCTGTTTGAAAATTTTTATAACATATTTTTCATTTAATTAGTTATACCCTTGGCTTAATCCCCCATGTTATTAAGTTCAATAAGAGTATATACATTTTACGAATTGAATGTGATTGTGATTTGATATTATGTGGAATGAAAAAGTATTTTTCATAAAAATGGTGTATGGGGAAGGGATAAAGTATTGATATTATGATGCCTTGATATGCATTCTACTTTATATATGCAGTATATGTGTTATAAAAATATTCCCTACCTCCAATAGACAACTTTATGGGATCTTTGAGTATCTAAGTGGGATGTTGAGAAATTTTAGCTATTCTAGTCATGTTTATATACTTATTAGGATCATTTAACGCATGGAGTGAATCTATATAGAGGTAATTTCACTAGGTAAGGCTAGTTGGAGAAATACATTGATGTTATATATTAGGATGTTCTTTTATAGTCTGAGAGGTTATTCTACATGATTACATCTTGGATAGTCTAACTATGATCTATGAAGGTTACATATGATATAAGAAATACTTTACCTAGACTTTTCCTTGAAACAAATACCTAATCATTATTTTATTCTATTTTTATCCACTACTTACAATGATATTTATTACTTTACATTATCTCTTTTTATGGTGTAGCTTCAATATATTCCATATCCTAGTATGGTTTTCTAACAATTAACATTATTTTATAGTGAATTTTTGGTACATAACTCACTTGGTTTTTACCTTTGTATATTAATTTTTCATATTTTTTATACAACTATTTTTTTACTAGATTACTTGAAATTATTTATTATGATATTTAAAACTATTATTTAAATGTAATTTTGGAAGGTTATTCGATTTCAATGGTTATTTTACATTAAATAAGTGAGTTTTTGAACATTTTTTTTTCAAATGAATAGATTTATGTATGTACACAACATGATTTAAAAAGAATGATTTAGATCATGACCATGAGTTGTTTTTTAAAATTAAATCATTAATTTATTTGTTTTATTTCAAATTAGAATTTATAAAATGTTTTGAAAAAGGAAAGGAAATGAATTTTCTATGTAATCACACTAGAAAATGGTTCTCACACCCTACATATACCACTCATTATTTCCAGACTCTGTGGAATTTGCAGGTATAGGTTAAATATTTTAATAAGATACTTCTTTTGGAATCCTTGTCTTAGGTCACTCTTGGATTAGACCATGTTGGTTATGTTCAATAAAGAATCGGGTTCATGAGTACATTTCTGGTTTAGTATTATAGGTTTCATTGTTTCTTTTTTTACAGTATATATTCTTTCCAATTAATCCTAAATAGTATTTTGGGATCGATATTTATTCTTTTTGTATCTCTATTATGTTATATTGAAAGTGAGATGGTAATTTATTTAAAATTTGGGTTTGTTTGGATTCCTTTTGATTTAAAACTACTTATTTCTTCTTTCATGGTAGTCTAACTTATGAAAATGACATATTGGATTCCCAATAAGTTTCCACTATTTCTTTATTTTTATTTATTATTATGAAACCAATCCTAATATTGTCTTCAAATATTTTCAATTTGTTAAGGTTTAGTGTTTTCTCAAAAGAGTTTATGTAGTTCACTCCATGGTGTATGTATTGAATGACATTGGATTTCATTTTTTAAAAAATCTTTATTAATGATCATATTATTTAGTATTGGGATGTACATATCAATATAAATATTATTTATTCATTGTTGGTTATGGAGTCATGTATATTTATCATGTAAAATTGACACACCAATCACATATATATATAAGAAGTAATTATATATCACTTCTTTTCCCATTATTTTCTTATAAGTGGTTTCTTATAATGAGTATGGTTCTATCCACCACCATGGAAGGCAGTGAGTTCAACATCAGATTCAGGTAATATTTCTTCTATTTTTATTCTTTGGATTAATATTAATTAAGTCTTTTGTGATTTTTTGGGTTCTTTATATTTTTGTAGTGCATTTTGTGATACTTCTCTTTTCACATTGAGATTATTATAGAAACTATAATTTTTAACTATGAATTTTTTATCTATATAAAGAAACACTAAATCCAACACGTTATTCTTTTTAATCTAATTTAACTTATATTCCATTAATGTTTTCTTATTATAAGAAATTATATTATACCTAAACTGAAGTGCCCAATGTTTTTTGTTGGTTATATTTGTTGTTAATATGTTTCAATATGTATATCTTGGAGAAGATGGGTGATAGATTGAGATTTAACCCAAAGGGGATAAAGGTGCGGCCCATACATTTGGTTTAAGATGAATGAATATTCAGGTTGTAAATTTTCTGTATGTCTAATTAAAATGTTAAAACTGGTTAAAATAATGGATAATAGCTAGTTGGTATAGTATGGAATCCATCAATGGTGTATTGATCATGAAGGATACTAGAATTAGTGATCAAAACACACTTGGATAAAGTTTGTTGATGGATGAAGTTAAGTCTTCCATGAGAATGTAGTGAGCTACTTGAAATACTAAAAATGATTTTCTAATATTTTTTAAAGTTCATTGGAAACAATCTGAATGATTTTGGAATTATTTTAGTAATCCCCAAAATTATTTGAAGTTGTTTTGAGTTTATTTTAAGAGTTTGAGAAGGCTTAGGGTTTCTTTAGAGAATCCCTAAATTAATTTTAAGAATTATGGAATTTGGAGTTTAAGGATAAAAATGGCTAAGTATCATATCTTATGAAATTTCATAAGATATATGGTCTTTTATAAGATAAAATACTATGTATGATTCTTTTCTTTTATAATATAGTTGTTAGATTATAAGAAATGTTATTTTTGTAAGATATAAGAACATCATAAAACACCATGAGTGTGTATGATGCTGATTTCAGAATATTTCAGGTCCTTATTAGGTAACAATGGCCTTTTCATGATAGGTGATTTGTATAAGATAAATGTAAAACGTGTAAGAAACAAGAAAACTGTAAGATATTATTTATTTCACAATATATTGATCAATGTGTAAGATACCTAATCCACATAATAGGTTTCAACACACTCTATATATAAGACTCTTATTTCTAGTTGATTCTAGTGGTTTAGGCAGTTTGGGTCAGTATTGGTGGTTGTGTCTGGTGTTCTTCTTCTCCACTACCCTTTCTAGCTAACCCATCATGATATACCCCATTTTGGTCAAGCTTGATGTGGATTTCAGGGAAGCTTGAGGTGGTGTTGGAGGGGGACTGGTGTCAGTATAAGTTTTCATTCTTCATTGTGGTTGGGTTCTTCATCACCTCTATTTGGTTCTTTGATTTTTCTTCAGTTAGTTTTATGGGATGATTTGTTCCTTCATGGTGGCTTCCATCTATTGGGTTGGTGTAGTCTTCGAGTAAAAAAGATTTAGGCTGGTCAATATTTTTTACCCTTGGGTGGCCTGGTTCTTTAATAGGGAGGTAGTTGTATTCTCATGTGTGTTTGATTAGTCATTATGTGGAGTTTCATCTTCTTGTTGGGGGTGATTTTATTTAGGTTTTGTTTGTTTTTTTATTTGATTTATTATGTTGTTTGGTTGGAAAATTATTTGTAATGATGTTTTAGAGTTAGAAGATGATGGTGATATTAGGTTTTTTCTTCTAATGGTGTTGGCTCCTGGAAGTGTGTTGATCTCATTCCATCCCACCTAATTATATTAGCATTTACCAATTCACAAGATAAATCTTGGTCAAATATATTTGTGATTCAGAATCATTTGGGTCTATCATGGTGGGATGGATAGTGATGGGTTTTGTTATGGGTGATGTCTTCTCTATGGATGTTCCCTTCATCCGGATTTGGGTTGCCTGGTTCTTTAGTAGGGATGAATTATCTATCTCACTTAAGTGGGATGGATGATGTGAGAGTTTTTTTTCATGAAAACCTCAATCAATATTTTTCCCTTTTAATGTAGCATAGTGGTAACCACAGGGTTGTCTCTCGAGGAGGTTGTAGATCGAGTTGGAAAACTGTCACTTTTGTTATTCTTGCAGAAATGAAAATGGGGATTTTATTAATAGTTTGAAAATAGAATTTGAATTAAATACTTAAGTGAAATAATTTTATGGGAAAGATAAAGTGGGTTTGAAATCAAGATTAAAACAATGACCGCGGACAAGCTTCACCCTCTCAGACACTCCCCTCTTCCTTGTATATAACAATATCCCTTAATTTAAATTCCTAAATGTACCCCCAAGGACCCCCAGGTATACACTCAAATTAAAATAGACATCATATTAATACTTCAATATTATTGTGGTTCTGCCTATATAAGTGACTCAATTACTTAAAGACCTCCAATTAATTGAACCTAATTGAATTCACTATGCTCAATGGAAAGACCTCACCAAAGAATTTTAAATAGAGAAATCAATTGTTCTACTTTATAGATGGAACAATGATCAATTTTTTTTAAAATATATTTAAGAAATAAAAAAACTAGATTCATTCAAAAATATAGATTCAAGAGAAATTCAAAAAGATATTACACATTAAAATTGAAACTTGGAAGAGAGTGTCTGCCGGGTGTCGCTATCCGCAACCACTTTTCGCTTAGCATTGCATCAATTGAGAAGCCTTAATCTTCTATATTTAATCCTAAAAGTATGGAATAATATTAAGGATCTCAATCTCCACCTTCCCCTTTTCTCTCTCAATCCAAATCCCTTTGTGATGGATGGTGTGGTGATGAATGGAATGAATTGAGAGGTAGGAGCTCCTCTCCTTTTATAGGAAGATTTCATCCTCCAAACTTCATTGCATTTTTGACCCATTAATTAGACGATTCACGCATTTACCCCTTCACAAATATTGTTCATAAATGCGTTTTCCATTCACACTCCAAATTTCAGATTAATTAGGCACCAGATTATAGAGTTATGAGTTTTTCATTAGCAATTTCTTTTTCTAGACGCAGGTTCTAGGAAGCTTCCTTCAAAACAATGTCATTCAATGGACACCATAATGGATTCCAAACGCCCTTAATTTAAATGTGTGAACTCAACTTGTATTCCTTTTCCATATACAAGTATAATTATATCATTTGGAGTTGTGTAGGCCGAATTGTGTTTTCGTTATGAAGGTGGGGTCCACGTAGTCTTCCCAGAAAAATCTTCATCTTCATTGATTTTTTAGGCCACTAGATGCTCTAATAAGCTCCTAGTCCATAAGAAAAAGATTAAGGAAATAAAATAAGGATTACAAAAAAATTATAATCACAAAATTTGGAAATATATTTTATGATAAATGACCAAAACACCCCTGTGATAAAAATCTGTTAAAAATCCAGAATTATGAAATTTAATTCTTTTATCCCAAAACACACTCTAAATAAAAATTGTTATAAATAAGATCAAATTGGTAAATTTTTGAGGTTTAAAACATTTCAATAGACATGGAAAAAGTTAAAATATTAGCTCTATCAATTCCCCCACACTTGGCACTTGGACTCTTGGACAGGTGAGCACTGAATCAAGGAAAATTCAAAACACATACCAATGGAGTTTACCAATTTAATAAAAATAATCAAAAAGATATCATGAATCATAAAAAAAATATTTAAAATTCTTAATTCAGATCATTCAATCCATTTCCACTTCTTTTCTCTTCCCATTCTCACAACACACTTACCTCACATTTATTTTCTCTCAAAATGCAATATATATTTTCAACAAGTCTTTTCTCATCCAACTCATGAAAGAATTACCATAGGCTTGATAAATTTATATATCTACACCCAATGTGAGCCAAGAAAATATGATTATAATGAGTTCTTTACAAGATTTTTCTGTGGATTGGGATTGGTAGGATTCAAATGTGAAAAAATTTGTGGCTAAATAAGGAGGGTTTGGCTCTTTTTGAAGCAGAAATGCATGATTCTAATTTTCACTCAAGTATGGTCTCCTTCGTATTCTCCTATGAAAAATAATCAGCTCTGATCATCTCTTTTCTATACCATTCCATCAATATTTCATCAAAAAATATGACACATTTTTTTGAAAGCTCTAGATAGGGCACAACTTATTTCCATTGCGAGCTCGAGAAAGGCACAACTCCATTTCATTTGAGAGCTCAAGATAGGAACAACTCTTAGAAAAATATATTCCCGCATCACAAATATGACTTCAATGTTTGAATGACCTCCCAAAGCAACAAAAAATTAGGTAGCACATCATGATTCATCTTCTCCCCCCCACACTTAAGTTCAACTAGATCACACATTTATACTTCTAGAGCTGGTTGGAAAGGGAAATTTGGCTTGTAATGTGGCTAATATAACATGCTATACATGGATACTAAGGGATCAAGAAAGATCAAATGTTCAAGGAAATCCAAAATAAAAAGGATAATCATGAAAAGGGGGCTCCAATATCCAAAAAAATGCCTCAATAATTTTAATCACAAGTATCTAAATCCTCAATTTTTGATAGAAATAAATCAAGTTCTGGTTTAAAAAAACATGAATTAGTTCTCTCAAGAAAGTGGTGAATGTGAAGAAGATGTAAAAATGGGTCCAGAGGCATAAAAGGAATGAGAATTTTAATTACAAAGTCAGTGATATGTGCCATGAGATTTAAAAATCAGTGGTTTTTTCAAGAATTTTCTAAATTTTTTTACTTGAAACAATTCCATTTTCAGCATTAATTTATGTTCAGTTTCAAAGGATCAATTGGCTCACTACTTGGAATGAGTTTCAAAAGAAATTCAAGAAATTCCAAAACTTTTTTTAACAGGAAAAATTTGAAAATAAAACACATAAAATTTGAAAAAGAAACACCGCAAAAATAGAAAGAAAATTTGAAAACAAAAAATTTCAAACGAAATCTTGTAAAAACCTAATCTACCCAGAATTATGTCTCCCCCCACAATTATTCTATGCAATGTCCTCATTGTGTAGTAAAGAAATTTTAGCATGAAATTGAGGAAATTAAATACATAGAAAAAATAAATGATAAAGAAAGACACAACCTAGCATCAATTGTATTCTGCATCATGAAGTTGAATCTCCTCCCTTGGAGGATCTTGAAAATTTTCTCAAAAAAGATTTAGCCTATACCCATTGACATTGAATGATGTCCCTTTATCTAGATCTTTAATCTATATTGCACCAAAAGGAAAAACATGAGTAACGATGAATGGGCCAGACCATTTGGAACGAAATTTACCTGAGAAGAGTTTAAATATAGCATCGAACAATAGAACTTTGTCTCCCTCCTTTAAGTTTTTGTTGAGAATCCTACCATAATGAAAGGCTTTTCTTTTCTCTTTGTATAACCTGGAGATTTTGTATGCATTATTTCTGATCTCCTCCAGCTCCTGTAAACAATATTTTCTTTCTTTCCCAGTAGAAAATAGGTTCATGTTACATGTTTTTATATCCCAAAAGGATTTGTGTTTTAACTCAACTAGTAGATGAAAATCTTTTCCATAGACTAACCTAAATGTTGACAATCCAATTGGGGTTTTTAAAGCAATTCTGTAGGCCTAGAGAGCATCATCAAGTCTCAAACTCCAATCATTTTTATTTGGGTTTACTGTTTTTTCTAGAATTTGTTTGATCTCCCTATTAGAAAACTCAACCATGCCATTTGTTTGAGGATTATAGGGTGTATAGACCCTATGATTAACACCATATTTCTTCAAAAGAGATTCTAAAGTCCTATTACAAAAATAGGTACCTTGATCTGTAATCTGAAACTTTGGAAATCCAAACCTTGAAAACAAATTTCCTTTCCCAAATTTGGACACAATCTTTGCATCATCAGTTCAGGTGGGGATAGCCTCTACCCACTTGGAAACATAATAAATAGCTAGAAATATGTATAGATATCCAAAATAATTGAAAAAAGGCCCCATAAAATCCATTCCCCATACATCAAAGACATCCCAAAACAAAAGTGGTTTTTTGTGGAATCTCATTCCGCTTGGAAATGTTTCCTTGGAATTGAAATTTTTTACAGGTTCTACAGAATTCAAAAGCATCTCTAAAAATGGTGGTTCAATACAATCAAGAATCAAGAAATTTTCTTGCTTTTGTCTATGGTCCAAAGTGTCCTCCACAGTTTAATGTGTGATAGAAATGTAGGATGGATTGAAATTTAGAGTTCGGAATGCATCTTTGTATCATTTGATCATTACCAATGTGCCATAAATAAGGATCATCCCAAATGTATTTCTTTGAATCACTCACAAGTTTATCAATTTGATGTTTTAAAAACCAGTGGGGATGTTCATTAGAAGACAAATAGTTCACAAGATTATCAAACCATGGTCTTTCACTTTGAACAGCAAATAAATCCTCATCTGGAAAGGTTTCCTTAATTGGTGGACACATATGAAGTTTTCTATTCTCAATAGATGGTATCCTACTCAAATGATTAGAAAAAAGGTTCTCACATACTTTCTTATATTTTGTTTCAACATAAAACTCCTGTAAAAGAAAGATCCATCTCAGAAGTCTTGGTTTTGCATAATGCTTCTTCATCAAGAATCTGATTGTAGAATGATCGGTGAAAACAATCACCTTGGAGCTCAGCAGATAACTTCTAAATTTTTCTAGAGAAAAGGTAATAACCAACAATTATTTCTCATTTGTTGTGTAGTTTAATTGGTCTTGGTCTAGAGTTCGGGAGGCATATGCAATCACATGATATTTATTTTATGTCCTTTGACTCAACACTACCCTAAGAGAAAATTTAAATGCATCAGTAATGATTTCAAAGGGAATATCCCATTTAGGCAGTTGAACAATGGGAGGGGTTATTAGTCTTTGTTTTAGATCATGAAATTAATTCCTTCAATTCTCATTAAAGACAAATGGGGCATCTTTTTGGATCAATATGGACAATGGAAGTGCAATCTTACTGAAATCTTTAATGAATCTCCTATAAAATCCATCATTCCCAAGGAAGGATCTCACATCTCTCAAAGTTTTTGGGGTTGGTAATGAAGAAATGACCTCAACTTTGGATTGATCAACTTGAATTCCATCATGGGACACAACATGTCCAAGAACGATCCCTTTACCAACTATAAAATGGCATTTTTCATAATTTAGAACAAGGTTCTTTTCGATGCATGTTTTGAGGACACATGCTAATCTTTTCAAAAAACTTTCAAAATATGATCCATACACAGTGAAGTCGTCCATAAAAACTTCCATGAAAGTTTCCAAAAATTCAGAGAAGATTCTTATCATACATCTTTGAAAAGTTCCTGGTGCATTACATAAACTGAAGGGCATCCTTCTATATGAAAAAGTTCCAAAGCAGCATGTGAAAGTGGTTTTCTCTTGATCCTATGGTAAAATGTGAATTTGAAAATATCCATAGAATCCATCAAGAAAACAATAGTGGGTTTTTCTAGCTAGTCGTTCAAGGACTTGATCATGGAATGGTAATGGGAAGTGGTCTTTCCTTATAACCAAATTGAGTTTCCTTTAATCAATGAACATTATCAATTTATTTGGAAACCTTACAGGGACAAGATCACTAAATTCATTCCTCGAGATTGTAAATCCACTTTTTTTAGGAACAACATGGACTGGACTTACCCATTGACTATCAGATATGGGAAAAATAATTCTGGCAGCCATCAGGGTGGTGACTTCTTTCTTCACAACCTCCAAAAGTGTTGGGTTCAGTCTTCTTTGAAATTGTCTCACCAGTTTAGCATTATCATCTAGTAAAATTCTGTGTATTCAAACTAAGGAACTTATTCCTGTTAGATCAGAGAGAGTCCATCCTATGGCTTCCTTGTGGGACTTGAGAACTTTTAACAATTGGTTTTCCTAGACTTTTGAAAAATATTTTGAGATTATTACAGGTAATTGTTTATTATGACCCAATAAGGCATACTTGAGGTTATCCATAAGGGGTTTTAATTATGTCTCAGGTGGGGTGGTTTTATTTATCATAGGGAACTTCTCAAAAGTTAAATTGTTTAGTGAAGCTCCATGTTCATCATGGTGATCTCTTTCCATGATCTCAAGACTTGTTTCATGTGAAAAATCGAAAACCTCTCCAGGGATACCACTAACAGGTTCAGTGGTTTCTAGAATTCTTCTTCATCAATGCTCAGATATTTAGTCTCACTATCCCAATACTCTTCATAGTCTCCAATTTCAACCTCATGCTGATCTAATTCAGTATCAGACAAATTTCCATCTTTTTCCACATTAGTTGGTATTTCATCACAGAAAAAATTAGGTAACATGCCAGAGGAAAACCAATTAATCATGTTTACATGGGGAGTTTAAATATCCTCAATTGGGTGTTTCATTTAATGAAAAATGTTGAAATGAACAACATCTCCTCCAAATTCCAGTGAAAGTGTTCCCTTGTGAACATTGATGACCACTTTCATCATTTTTAGAAATGGTCTCCCCAGGATAAGGGGAGAATGTGTGCTGAACTGATCATCTTCCATATCCAAAACATAGAAGTCAATAGGAAAAATCATGTTTCTCACTTGAATGAGAACATCCTCTATAACTCCAGTAGGTTTGGCAGTACTTCGGTTGGAAAGTTGAATGATAATTCTAGAGGGTTTCAAGTCTCCAACCTGAAGAGACGAGTAGAAAGAATGTGGATTGACATTGATGGAGGCCCCTAGATCAAGCATCACATCTTTTAATTCACATTTCCCAATGGTACAAGGAATGGTAAATGTTCCAGGGTCTTTACAATTGACAGGAAGGGTGTGTTGAATCTTGGATGAAACATTCCTTCCTAAGTTTACTTTTTCACCTCCTTTGAACTTCCTCTTGTTGGTACACATGTATTTCAGAAACTTAGCATACCTTGGAATTTGTTTCACAGCATCGATCAAAGGAATATTGACTTGGAATTTCTTGAAAGTTTCCAAAACCTCATTATCCAATTATTTTTCAGCACTTTACTTCGGTGGTGGTTCACACCTTGGATAAGGAAGTGGAGGTTTTAATGTTTTTGGGGTATTCTGATTATGGATTGGAGAAACATAAGGAACAAACATCCTCTTCCAATCATTATTTGTTATTTCAAATAGTATTTCCTATCTTGAATTTGTGTTTCTATCAACTTTAAATTTTTCATCATTTTTATCAAGGGTAGGATTTTCATCAACAATGTTAGTAGCAGGCTTGATGTTATCAATTTGAGGGTTGATTAATTTTGTTCCACTACTGAGTTCAATTGCACTCACATTTTCCTTCCCATTATTCCTTGGATTTACTTGTGGCTGTGAGGGTAAACCACCACTCATTTTATTTGTTATACAATTAATACCATAGGCAAGTTGACCCACTTGAGTTATCAAGGTATTCATTTTGTTATCTTGTTTTTTTGAGAATTATTTTAGTTCCCTCATTTCCTCTTGTTGTTTCCTCATTTAATCTTGTTGTTTACTCATTTCTTCTTTAAGGTTCCTATCAGAGTTTTGAGTGGGAGGGGTAGGCTGAAAGTTACTTCCAGAATGGGAATTGCCTTTCTCATTGAAATATCTTGGTTGAGAATTGTTTGATTGTCCTTGGAATAATCCTCTTGTTTGTTCAGGCTGATGAAATATTTCATTTGAGTTATTTTTCCACCCCTGATTGAAATTTTGGTTGTTTTGAAATGGTCTTTGTTGGTTTGATTGAAATGGTCTTCCAGGAAAAACTGTATTGCATTTCTCAGGAGGCTCTTGCATTTGCGGGCATTGGTCACTAAAATTTTCATTCAAAGAACAAATCCCATAGTGGACATGTATTTGGAAAGCTTCTTCAGGTTTGGGTTGGGTTGGTGGGGCGTTAGACAACATAATTGACCTTCCCATGGTGGTAAGATCAGATAGTTGACTTTCAATTGTGTTGTTTTCAAGACCAGTAGTAGGGAATTATTGTGTAGCTTTGACATGAAGAAGGCCTCTTGTTCCAAATCGTTGGGAATTCTGGGCCATGTTTGCGATTAGAATCCTAGCGGTAGCTGGTGTCTTATAAACTAAATCTCCTCCCGCAGTAGCATCGATCATACTTCCGTCAGTGAGACACAATCCTTCATAAAAGTATTGAATGAGAAGATGGTCACTAATTTGATGATGGGGGTAGCTAAAATAGAGATGTTTGAACCGTTCCCAGTATTCGTGTAGTGTTTCTCCTTGAGTCTTCCTAATTCCACAAATCTCCTTTCGAATGGAGGTAGTTCTGGATACAGGGAAAAAATTTTCAAGGAAAATCTTTTTTAATTCATTCCAATTTCTAATCAAGGTTGAGTGAGAATAGAAAAACCATTCCTTATAAACTCCTTCTAGAGAGAAAGGAAATGACCTCAAATTCATTTGATTGGCATCAACTCCATGAGGTTTCATATTGACACATAGGTAGCTAAATTATTGGAGGTGTTTGTGTGGGTCTTCACCAGGAAACCCATTCAATTTGGGAAGTTGGTGCATGAAATCAGACTTTATTTCAAATCCATCAGGGGCATCAGGGCACTCTATAATATTCTCTTGATTTTCTTCATTGGACGAATCTAGTTATTTCAAATTTATATTTTCATCCATTTGTATTTTAGTTTCAACTAAGTCTCTCCTAGGTGTGTTGGTGAAAGATTCATAACTTTCAACTGGGGGATTAGCAGCTCTAACCCTAGTGTGAAAAGTTCTATCGATTTCAGGATCCAAAGGTAACAAGTTCGGGTCAGAAGTTCGGGTCATGCAAGAAAAAAATAAATAAAATAAATCAAATCTAGCAACCTATATGGAAATAGCGCCAGTTGATGTGAGTCTTTTTGTGTCATGAAAACCTCAATCAATATTTCTCCCTTTTAATGTAGCACAGTGGTGACCACAAAGTTGTCTCTCGAGGAGGTTGTAGATCGAGTTGCAAAACTGTCACTTTTATTATTCTTGTAGAAATGAAAATTGGGATTTGATTAATAGTTTGAAAATAGAATTTTAATTAAATACTAAAGTGAAATAATTTTATGGTAAAGATAAAGTGGGTTTGAAATCAAGATTAAAACAGTGGCTGTGGAAAAGCTTCACCCTCTCAGACACTCCCCTCTTCCTTGTATATAAAAATATCCCTTAATTTAAATTCCTAAATGTACCCCCAAGGACCCCCAGGTGTACACTCAAATTCGAATATAAATAATATTAAGACTTCAATATGATTGTGTTACCACCTATATAAGTGACTCAATTACTTAAATACCTCCAAGTAATTGAACCCAATTGAATTCACTATGCTCAATGGCAAGACCTCACCAAAGAATTTTAAATAGAAAAATAAATTGTTCTACATTATAGATGGAACAATGATCAATTTTTTTTTGTTAAAAATATATTTAAGAAAGAAAAAAACCAGATTCATTAAAAAATATATATTCAAGAGAAATTTAAAAATATATTACTTATTAAAATTGAAACTTGGAAGAGAGTGTCCGTCGAGTGTCGCCATCCGAAACCACTTGCTGCTTAGCCTTGCATCACTTGAGAAGCCTTCATATTTTCTATTTAATCCTAAAAGGATGAAATATTATTAAGTATATCAATATCCACATTCCCATTTACTCTCTCAAGCCAAATCCATTTGTTATGGATGGTGTGGTGATGAATGGAATGAATAGAGAGGTAGGAGTTCCTCTCCTTTTATAGGCATATTTTATCCTACAAAAGTTGTCACGTTTTTGACCCATTAATTCGCCGATTCACGCATTGAACCCTTCATTAATGTTGTTAATAAATGATTTGTCTATTCACCCTCAAAATTTCAGATTAATTATGCACCGGATTATAGAGTTATGAATTTTTCATTGGCAATTTCTTTTTCTGGATGCAGGTTCCAGGAAGCTTCCTTCAAAACAATGTCATTCAATGGCCACCATAATGGATTCCAAATGACCTAAATTTTAATTTTTGAATTACCCTTGGATTCCTATTCCATATACAAGTGTAATTATCTCATTTGGAGTTGTGTAGGACGAATTGTGTTTCTGTTACGAAGGTGGGGTCCACGTAGTCCGCCCGGAAAAATCTTCATCTTCATTTATTTTTTAGGCCACTAGATGCTCTAATCAGCTCCTAGTCTAGAAGAAAAATATGAAGGAAATAAAATAAGTATTCCAAAAAAATTAGAATCACAAAATTTGGGAATATATTTTATGTGAAATGACCAAAATACCCCTGTGATAAAAATCTACTAAAAATCCAGAATTATAAAATTTAATCCTTTTATCCCAAAACACACTCTAAATCCAAAATTGTTACAAATAAGATCAAATTGGTGAATTTTTGAGGTTTAAAACATTTAAATAGACATTAAAAACAATTTAAATATTAGCTATATCAATTGCTTTCTTGTGGTGTTTCGAACAATGAATAATCTGGTTATCTAGACACTACTAGAATCTGGCTTTGGGTGGCCTGGTTTATCTTTAACATATTGAAGTGATATAGAATCTATATTTTTAGTTTTTCATGAATCATATTATATATGGTTAGAAACAAATATGCACATTGAAACATTTTTTAAGTAGATAGGAGTATCCAATTTCTTGGTGTCCCTCTTCTTGATCTTCTTCATTTTAATTTTAGACAAATGAAATTCTTAGCTCTATTTAACCTTGAATTTATTTTTTGATTTGTGGTTTATCTTATATTGTAGAGGGGGTGTGGAGGGGTTGTGATAGGGTTGTGAAGGGGTGTGCAGGGGGTGTGAGGGGTGGTAGGGGTGTAGGGGGTGTAGAGGGTGTGTGCAGGGGGGTGTGGTGGGGGGTGTAGGGTGTGTACGAGGGGTGGGTGCAGGGGGTGCGCAGGGTGCAGGAAGAAGGGGGTGGAGGGAGTGTGTGGAGGGTGTAGGAAGTGTGAAGTAGAGGGGGTGTGCAGGGGTTGTGCTGGGGTGTGAAGGGTGTGTGTGTAGGGGGTGTGTGTAGGGGGTGTGTGTAGGGGGTATGAAGGGTATAGGGGTAGGGTGTGTGTGTTGGGGGTGGAGGGAGTGTGTGCAGGGGGTAGGAAGTGTGCAGGGGGTGGAGGGAGTGTGTATAGGGGGAAAGAAGTGTACAATGGAGGGGGAGGGGTGTGTAGAGGTTGTGTGCAGGGTGTGCAGGGGGAGAAGCTGGGTTTACCATGTCATGTTTTTCAAACAAGTGTTTCTAAAAAAAGAGTTTTGATTCCTTATGTAATATAGTGTTTTTTAGTAAGAAAGCGTGCTTTTGGAAAGTCAAATTTTTGGCATGCGTTTTTCTTTGATGAATGGGTGCTTTTGAAAATTTCCCCTTGGTTTACTATGACTCATTCATTTGGTTTGGGAAACATGAATGGCTTGGATTCATGTTTCTTTTTGCTTGAGTATGCTACCTAGAAAGGTTTTTTGGATAAACCTTATAGTGAATCATGCTATTACTTGAGTGTGGTCCTTTTAGCATTTGGCACTACCTGAGCTTTAAATAGAGTGAAAGATGCTATTGTTCCATCACATCATATACTATAATTCTTGAATCTAATGTTGTTTTCTTTTATTTTAAAGTTAATTCAGTGATACAAATCAGGTTGAGTGACAACACACTATCATTACACTGAGGTGTGAATGTGCACACTAATCCTTGATGGGAAATTACCAATTAATTGGTGTGAAAAATGTATTGTTATGAAGAAATACCTACAAAAGAGTAATCCTTAGCATCTAAAAATGGAATTCATAATAGTTTGGGTGCCCCAAATGGAAATGAACAAGATGATGATAGAAATTGAAAAAATTAATTTTCATTACATGATAAATTAAAGAATGATTTTTCAACTTAGACGATGAGGGAATTTGAACAAAAAGCCTTTATTAATGATCATGTTAATTTTTATTGGGATGTACATATCAGTATGAATATTATTTGTTCATTTTTGGTTATGTATTCATGTATCATTTATTATATACAATTGACACACTGATCACATATATATAAGAAGTCATTATATCTCATTTTTTCCCACTATTTTCTTATAGGTGGTTTCTTATGATGAGGCTGGTTCTATCCACCACCATCGAATATAGTGAGTTCAACATCGGATTTGGGTAAGATTTTTTTTATTCTTTGTCTCGATTTTAATTAGGGATTTTTTGATTTTTGGGTTCCTTATATTTTTTTAGTGCATTTTTGATCTCGTTGAGGTGGATTCGAGTTACTATTGATGAAGGCTTACATGTGTGTGCATTGGTAGGAATATACATATATAAGTTCCCCCTTTATATATATTCACTCACGGTAGTATGAATATATATATTGGGGCTAGGTGTGCTTATATATAGATATTAAAAATGCATACACGTGTAAGTGTAAAGTGGTATATTCAAGTATAAACATATATCTAAGGACCCCCTTGTGCATATTTGGCCATGAAAATATGTACATAGGGGTTAGGTGTCCTTATATATATGTGTGAAGTTTCATATGTGTACAAATGAAAAAAAAGAAATATTTGAGTTGTCGATGTCAAAAGCAGTGCGCCTTGAGGTTGAGGTAGGTTCTCTATGCCTAACCCTTTAATTTGAATTCTATAATTGCTTCATTGTTTTAAAAACTTGTTTCCACAATTTCTTGATTGTTTTAAGAACTGGTTTTCTAATAAACAATAGATTTTTCAAGGTAGAATTTAAGAATAATATAAAGATTTTAAGTTTATAGGATAATAAAATGAAACTATGATGGAATTTTATTAGATGATTTGAATCTACATATACCATTTAAAACAAAAGGATTAACACCCGACCATAAGAATAGAAATTGATTTTTACTAATCTATGTGAGAAATGATACATGTATCTCAAAATATATCTTGTTTAGGTTACTTTCTCCTCTTTTATTAGAAAATAAAGAAAATACATGTCATGAAACAAGACTTTTTAAAAATACACCACCCTTTGAGAAATCCATTTCAAAATTAACATAACAAGAACCTTTAATTCTAATTCTAGGTCTTTTATAAGTATATTCATGATTGTATTAGATTCAAATGGATTGAATATAGCATCTAATGGAATAAATAACCCATCATTATTTTTATTAGGAATAATCATGAATCTCCCTTCATGTTGTCAGTAGAAAATTTTAGCCAAACCGATAGTAGGAAATGAAATTTTCTTCACTTTAGAGATGATAATATCCTCATTTTGAGAAAACATGAAGTTATCATTATTATAAAAATCTAAAAATTACACGAGTCAAGATACTCCTCTAAGTGACCTAAATTAAAATTTTTGGGATATTCCCCTTGTAAACCTAGAATTCCTTGAGTCACGATACTCCTCTTGGTAGCCTAAAATTCATTAGGTAAAGGTATATGTTTTGGAAGTCAAAAATTAATTAAGATGAGATATTCCTCTTGGAATCCAAAATTACATAAGCTAAGATACTTATTTTGGAAACCATAAGACCTTGATTTGAGAGTCTTCACCTTGAAAATTCTCATTGGGTATTTGGTACTTGTTTCTTAACCTTATTATCAAATTCAATGGTATATTCTACAGGGACTTAAAGTACATAGTGTGGTCTATTATATGTGACCTAATTACTCTATATAAAATAAATATCTATTTATGAGTTCCAAGTGTATGGGATTACTAGTTTATGTAATGTCTTATCCTATAGTCTTAAACAAGGAAAAAACCATTATATTTTCTTCTGTGTAGCCTAATTTGTAGAAAGGGCACTAATCTAAGGACAAAACATAGCTTGATTCATGTTCTCATAGGATAAACAATTATATATAGATCCATATTCTCTAATCCTACTACAAATACAACATTTATTAAATTCCTAATACCATCTAAGAATTTAGGCCTAACACTTAAGGATGGGTTCTCCCCTATTATCCCAGTACTATGATGTCAAAAGACTTTAGTCAATAATTATTCTTAAAAAAAAACCTTATGTCGATTATTATTTTTAGTGATACAAGAACATGGAGTTATGATTCATCATTTGGTGATAAAAACATTGAGTTTATTATTCCTCTTTGCAATATAAACACCTTGAGATGATATTATCATTTTGGTATCCATAAGACATGAAGCGAGATCCACCTAATATTGAAACATCCTTTTGACGAAACAACCCCAATAACCTACATGAATAATCAAGTAATATGAAAAAATGTTTTATATTATATTAAAATTATATTCCATTCATTTTTAATGAATATAATTTTATGTGTGTGGAATTTATTGGCATTCAAAACTTGTATGCCATGAAATTTTCTAAGATGAACAAAATATGATCTTTTCATAAATGACATGAAATGAGTTGAATTTTATTGCGTTTCACACTCAATGAATAAGAAAAAATTGTGATCTCTATATGCTATAATATTTCTCATAAATCAAGGGGTGGAGGTCCTTCAAAATTGTTTCCCAATCTAGTGATGTTGTGGTGAGAACCCCCCACTATGATTAGACTATGAATTTCGTCCATTTATGGAGGAAATGTTTCTCTAGTAATGATATCAATATAGAAACTTCAAAAATATTCTTTTGGAAATTTAATTTCATAATATATGATTCAGCAAGTAGTAGATTCAAAATTAACACATATATAAAAATTTATTTTCATTTGATGTTGGAAATATTTTTTACTAACTCTGAGTTATTTCATTCCTAGAAGTGTTTTCATGCACCCAGTTTAGGAGCATAACCTCCCATTCCCCAAATCTCATGCCCTTACTTCGAACACCTAGTCTCTCACACCATGTTATGTAGCCCTTAACATGTACCAAGATGAAACCCTATATAGCCTACTACCATTACCTTATATGAACCTATAAATTTCATTTACATATCCACAAATGAAAAAACCCATAACTGGGTGTTTGTAGTTTTTAAGAGTGGTTGCTGGTAATGGATGAATTCCCAGGATGATTTTTTCCTATCAAAAGACCCCCTAGATACCCATTTTCAAGAGTAATGAGATGAAGAGTTTATCCAAGATATCCTTAGAACATAGTGCTCCAGCTTATATTCCTAAATCTACTACTAATTTATATAGGTTTTATCTAAATAAAAACTGATGGGAATGTTTTACAGAAATTACTCTTAGAAATATGGCTATTTTGGAATGAAACCCATCTTGGAACCATTCCCATACCTAATGGGATGATATAGGTTGAGAAATATGCACCCAACATCCATTAATTCAGATTCCTACCCAAGAACTCCTATATACATAAATTTAGATTCCCATCCAGGAACTCTTTATTTGGAGGAAATCCTTGGGTATTGATCACCACAAAACCTCATTGCATGGGTTCCCAACCATGTATTATTTAACCAATTGGGAATTTATCATCATAGTTACACTTCTCCTAGTTCTCATTCTTGGGTTCCCATTCACACATGGGACCCACATGAGTATTCAATCATTTAGGTATTAATGATCAGGGTGACAACCACCTAAGCACCAGTTCACCCATGTCACGTACCTAGGTTCTCATTCACCACAATCACCTATTTGAGTTGCATTCTGAATATGGGGGTAAATTCAATGTATAAATTTTTATATGGAGATGCATTTGGTGGTTGGAGGCTACCCTAGATATATTATGTTATATAAGACTATTTTGGGTCAACTTATTTAGGAAATTGTATGTTTTATTTTTATGTAGCTATTGTGGGAGGATTTGAGGCAGCTGTGTGCTATTTCCCATAGCTAAAAAGTAGTAGGAAACTGTAGGGTTTTTGGGTTAAGGACAGAGCTTGGTTTATGGGTGTAGAACAATGTTGGTTTGTGGGTGTAAAAAACTACTTGTAGGTTTTTGGTTTGCTGGTTTTTTTTCAGGAAGCTACACCATATAGCGAAGATTTTAAATCGTGGCTATAGATATAGTGCCACAGTTTTAAACCATGTCTTAAGGTCTAGATACACAATTTTAAACTATGGTTGTATATTTTTATATAATTATCTATATCCATGGTTCTCAACCATGGCTATAGGTCTACAACCATAGTTCCAAACCATGTCTATAGACGTGGCCCTATAGCCACACCAATAGGAGCCACGGTTTCAAAAGCCATAGCTATTACCTATATCCATAGTTTTAGGACCTATATCCATGGTTATAAACTATGGATATAGCATGAATTTATAGTAGTGCATATTATTGATAAAGTTCTACCACTGATTATCTTCACCTTCCAAGTGATAAGTTCCCAACTTAACTTTCTTGTGTTCTAAATAATGGAGAATGAAAAATATATTTTCAATGGTACAGATCCATTTCTCAGTAACTAGTGGACCGGTCATTCCACTAAAAGAAGGTGGATGTTTCCTTAAGAAGGATTTAAGAAAAAATTGTTCCCTCATTTGTTCATTTGGAAGTCCAACATGATTCATTTCTTGATAAGGTTTCATGGTCACAACAATGAGGTTTTTCATTCCATCTTCCATAAAATTTAGTTGCTAAGGAGGGTTATCATTGTATTCTACATTGTATTCCTCATTAACATGGTTCCTTAAAGTTCCATCCATTGACTAAAACCATAATAAAATATTGTGAGAAACACTAATCATATAGGGAAATCCTCATAATCAAGGTAAATTACCTTTAATATATAACATCTTAGGTTTAATCCTAGGTTATTCAGGATCATTAAAAAAATTCTAGGATTATATCCTATACTTAGAATTATCCTTAGAGACATCCCTAGACATATCCTTAGAAATATCTATAGGGATCTCAGTAAAGTGTTCTCATCCTAGTTTTCAAAGGTTGACGAAACCTTTTCTCTGATACCAACTATAACGAACTAGGATTTTCATATATGGATATTGCATCCTTTTAGATGAATATTCATTATATTTCAAAAAAACATTCCTGATAACCGTAATAGTTTAGTACCTTTAGAAATTTGAAACACATTATTCTAATTTGGTAAAATATCTTCAACATCTCCCATAAATATCTTCCTCTTTAGTACTCTTACTTAAAACCTTTCTTTATAACCTGAGAAAAGGAAACATAAGAAAGGGTGAGATCAGATACTCAGTAAGGGTAAAAATGGAAGATATATAATCATAACATGAACATAATGGTATGAAAATATGATTATAAAATTTGAAGATCACACCCTGTATATCTAAGATCATATACATGAGTCATGACATAAATATTAGCAGTTCACATGACTTGAATCATAAGATAATCAAAGCACATGAGCCATGAGAGCATAACAATGGAATAAGACATGAAAATTGTGGTATACACATAATCTTAGAATATATTATGTTAATGATTCCTACCAAGACATTTATAGTATGTTAGGATCAGGTTAATCACCCGTGTACGTACTTTGGTCTTAGGATGTCCTCTTGTGTACCTTCTAGTTTCAGGCTTAGGATGACCTCATGTGCACTATCTTGTTGTGGGATTAAGATAAACACCCATGTACCCTCTTGTTATAGGATTAGAATGACCTCCCATGTACCATATTATTGTGGGATTATGATGACCACCCATATGCCCTCTTGTTTTGGTCATAAGATGACCTCTCATGTACCCTTTTGAGTTCATAAAACATTTATCATTAACCAATGCATTAGAGGGAGATATAGGTCTCACCTGTCACATAATAAAAATTATATATATGTGTTCTATAAGAACATAAATAATTTATAATATCAGAACCCATGGAATGAAATGGGTTTCATAAACATCATTCAATCATAACATAACCCATGGAAAATAAATGAGTTTCATAAATATCATTCCATCATAAAAATAAACAATTATTAAAAAGAATAAGAATGGTAGCATTGAATCATATCCCCATTAAAACATAAGTAATATCAAATAATGTTATATTATAAGGGAAATAATTTAGAGATATAACTTGAAAACAATTCATGAGGAAAATATCCTTTATTCTTTGAAAGCGTTTTATTTTCTTAAAATTGCGCAAAATTTTAAAATAAAAAATTTTCTTTGAAAATGAACCTAGAATCCTGTAAAGAAAAAATTAAAGCATTATGGAGTCATGATAGTGGTAAATTCTGTTCATGCCATATAAGTTAGAAAAAAAACCCTTTTATACTTTTTCTGGAAAAGTCACTAAGTACCTCATTAGGAAAACGTCAAAAAGATTCCTTTCAAACCATGTAGTAAAAATTTAAAAATGGGTAAAGTCATGACAGCTGATAAGGCTGGTTCCATGGATCACTTGGATGCCTCAACAACTATTATTGCACCTATTATTTTTTAGGATAGGAGGGTTGTATCGCCTCCTACTAGTTCTATTGTTGATGCTATACCCCACATGGATGTGTAGGCTGTTGTTACTCCATAGGGGCATGCAGAATCTGCGCATGCCCCTGATGTCGTGACTTCTTGTAGTGCTGATGGTTCTGGGAAGGCATCTTATTAGGAACACGTGCTATCCATGCATGACCCATATTCTAATATAATAGTTCCTATAATAGTCCCTTTACACGTGGGTTTTATTAATTCTAGTGTTGTGAAGCACAATATTTTTACTAAGCTGGAATCCATTAATTCTCCAGATTTTGATGAGCTATATAGGGAAACTAGGGAGAGGAAAGGTAAAAATATTTCATCAACTCCAATGACTAATGACTCTATCTCTAAGAAGATTGATTCTATAGGGAAACACTCTAATGAGGGAGCACTGGAGGAAGGATAATCATTGATGGTTTTAATGAGGTTGATGCTGGTCATGCTACTCTAGTGGAAGATCAAATTGATGATCAACACACTGATTCTTTTGTTTAACTAGTCAACACTGATGCTTATGGTGGGTGGAAAACCCATAAATAATGGCGAAGGGGTAGTCACCCATAGGGCCGAGGCACATTTCATGGACAAGGTAGTTGAGGATGAGTTTTGTTCTTTGTATATTGTGCTGATGGTGTTTTATCATTCTTACCCTGAACCACCAATCTCCTATGTGTGTTGTGTACTTTTACTATATTTTTATAATAAAATTTTGGGCCTATGGAGTTTATCCATGGTCTGAACTATTCTGGTATAATCAGTAGAATTTTATTCCCCATAAAAGAAAGAAAATTATATGGATAGAAAAATACCATAATATCTTAGATAAGACTCATATAAGACATTCATGGAGACGGTAGACCATACGTATGCAAGAACACTATTTTCATTCTCTTTTCATATTAAAGGAAAGGGAAGAATATAATATATTATAATTCTAGAATATTTTTTATGTTATATATATATATTATATTCATGAAATTCGTCCTTATTACCACCCATGAAAAATGTAGATGAAAAATGAATCACATCACATCGTGGAGATGGTAAGCCATACATACACATGAGCAGCGTTATTATTTCCCAAAAGATTAGGTGGTAAAAAGTTAGATATGATATTATCATTATAGAAGTATAATCATGTCATAAATATAATATATGATTATTAAACCCATCACAATTCCTACTCATAAAATATGGTGATGGAAAATGAATTGTATCGTTACTTGGATTTGGTAAGCCGTACGTACCCACGAGTGATACTTTCACTTCTTGTTCAATTGGAAAGGGGTTTTATAATGGTGTGTTAATAATAATAATAACATTTCATAATATTAAGGATGATTAAGTTTTTATTTTATGAATTATATATCATATATTTAGAGGAGGTATAAAAGAGTATAAAAAGTGAGTGATTAGTTAGAGTGATTACCTCTTCTTCGAAACGTCTCCTTTGATTAACACCTTAACACTTCTAAGGAGGGTGTTCTACCTAAACTAAGGCCTCTAGAATGTGGATATGGATCCTAGAAAGGTATTTGGGTAGATATTAGCCAAAAAATAGGTTTTTAAGTGTGAAGAAATGAGAATAATGAGTGCCCTTTTATAGGAGAGGGGAGGAGCACTCTTGGAATTCTTCAAAATATTAAATTAATATAAATTAATTTTATAATCCAAATGAATCCAAACTTATTAATTTAGAATATAGGATGATTTTGGGTTGAAATAACTTTATCCAATAAAAATTAGATAAGTTTTGACTATTTTTTAATCCTTATCTTTTAGCTTTAACCATTATTTAACCTTTTTAATTCTTACCATGATATCATGTAATTTACACTTTGAGGGTCAATATAATTAGTATAAAATACCAAAAGACCAATAAATGAGCCATTGATAAAATTTAAATATTTATCTGAATAATTTGGAAAAAATTGAGTTTTTTAGAAATTTTAAATCATTTAATAAAATATTATTTATTTTAAAATATCAATAATGTCAATTTTGACACTATTCATTGAATTTTTAAAAATATTATAACAACATGATATCTTAGAACCAACTCTTTTTAATCTTTAATAACATGTCAAAGTCATCAAAAAAACTCATGGATGACATTAATTATATCAAATTATATTTATTTTAATATTTTTAATATCATTTATTTGAATCTTACATTAATTAAATAATTATTGTGTCATCATTCTGTCACTATTTAAAGTAATTATTTTATCACTAAAATTTATAAATAAATTACCATGATTTAGATAATTTTTTATATTTCTAAAGACTATTTATAGTTGAACATATCCATTTTATAACCACATATTAAAAATATTCCTCTTGTTAAAAATAAAAGTAAGACAAAATTGACTTTCCTTTGAATATAAAATTACAAAGGTTATATTCTCATACAAAAGACCATAAATGGTCTCATAATCTATCTATTAATGGTTAGGGATGAAAAATAATCATCCAATAAAATTATAACAAGTTTTAGGGTAATTTTATAATATTTATAATATTATTTTTACCCTCAATTACTCAATTTAACCTTAACCATCGTATTTTTTTTACAAAAGTTACTATTCACAATGCCCAAAAATAAAATGCACCTATTTACTAAAATTGGACCTTATGATTACAAATATAGAATCTATTTTTCTAAATTCAAAATACATAAATTTCAAAAATTAATTAAAAATTAACCCTATTGACGGAACGAGAAAACATGTTTTTAAAGTAAAAACCTTCAAAAGATTGAAATGTTTTTATATCCAAATTCAATGTGAAATTAATTAAAATGACTTTAATTGTATTAAATTATAAAAAATGATCTAATTATACTTTAAAACCATTAAAATATATAATTCAACATTATAAATTCTTTAGACAAAAATGCTGTTTTCAATTAAAAATGCAATATTTTTTTTCACTATTCATTAAAGAATAAATCTTATGAGAAAAATACGAAAAATTAAACCAAAGTAAATTTTTATACTCCAATTTAAAGGAATAAGTTTATTTTTTCTAATAGAACTTATAAAAGTGTCAAAAAATATATTTAAAATAAGCACACCATAAAAAGTCTGAAAATATTCCTTTTTAGAAAAATACTTTCTTTTCTATAAAATTGGATTTGTTCTTATATGATGTATAGAAAAAAAATAAGATGAATATTAAATATTATATTGAATATATTTTTATATATTTCATTAATATAATATAATAAGATTGATTTTTTTATTTATTGGTATAAAATACACTTGCGCACATTTAAATAGCCTTTTCAAAAAAACATTTCCATTTATTTTAAAAAGGGTTTTACATTAATTTATAATTAATTTGTAAAAAAATTATATATAAATGTGTCAACCATAATTTTATAATTTATCTAATCATGTTCATATTCTCTATTCTAATGGCTATGTTATAATTTTCTTGTTTAAATAATTACAATAATAAAATGATGTTTCGTAGAAACTCAGTGTTGCATGTAACACAAGATAAGACGATGTTGCATGTAGCACAAGATTAACATGGTGTAATGTGAAATTAAAGCTATCAAATAAATACATTATTTAAAAATATATTTCATAAAGATATCATGGTGTTACAGTGGATGATTGAGGTGTGACTGATTCTTACATGAGCATGAGAAACTTCAAACATGTTACTAGCTCTATCATACTAGACAGATCGTGTATTAGATTGAAGTGCAACTAATTCATACATATCAAAAATTACTTATGAATCATTTTCCTAAAGTATCAAAACAATTCGAACGTGTTTGCATGATTTGGGTATGTAATGTGTATTTGAACTAAAATTTCAATTTTAAACTATTAACATAAACTTTGAGTCATACTGGGCATATCGTGTATCATATTGAGTTGTGGTTGATTCCTACACATCACAATGTTTTTTTCTATCCTTCAATGAATTCAAAATTCATATTTATCTAAAAATATTGTTGTTTGATAACTTGGAATGTTGAATGAATTAAAGAATAAAAATAAAAGTGAATCATCAGGAGTGCATCATCCTCATTGAGTGCATCATGAGTGTATCATCATTCTTTGTGATCTATATGAAAATAAAAAAAATAAGTATTAAATAAAAATGATAATTAAATTAACTAAAAAAATTAGATAAAATGATAATAAAATCAACTAAATAAGTAGTAGGAAGTCACATCGTCATGATGTATGTATAATGCCTAACACTAGGTATGCTACCTATTCATTTCTAATAAAATCTATTTCTTATTTCGAATATGAATAATTTTGACAGTAATAATATTATTGGAAAAATATAAATAAATTATTAATAAATATTTTAAATGAAATTTTAATTTTCTTTGAAAATACCTCTTTGGGGATGCTTGTTTGTTGATGGTATACGACATCTTTTATAAATTTGCAAACATAATAATCACAATCTTTTCCATTAGTTTGTTTTAGACACTAGAAAAACATTGATAAAAATAAGTAATTTGTTTTAATATATTTTTTGATAGTGGAATATTATTATATATACCCTAATACATATCCATTTGTAGAAGTTGATAGGCTCCTTGTGCTCATGGTCTGTCTTCATGCCATGATTTTGATGATATTTAAACACTACCCTATCATAACATAATTTTAATTAAAACATAATATAAAATATATAACTATAATTTTATTTATAAAATATTTCATGTAGTGCATTAAAAATTGATAAACATCATTATGTATGGTCAATTTTTTGGTTATCCATACATTGAATCCAGAAAAAAAATCTTTGGAGTATCCAAATTGACTACAATGATTAACCAATGCTACCTAAAATAAAGAAAAGGAATAAGTAATAAAATGAGTGAAATATATTTGATATGATTAAATTTTATAGTTTTACCCCTAAATTGTGGGTATTAAGAAGAGTCTGTCATCTGTATGTTTTCTTTCAAACATTGTGGTAAATTTTTCCACTATTCCTTCATATTGCTTTGGTTCTAATGATAATAGTTGTGTAGAAGTGATGTGAGGACTAATGAGTCCAAATTTCTATTTATAGGGTTTTCCCTTAAAATAGTATTAATATATATGCCTCCAAAAATTATGAATAATATTCAGTCATAATTAACATAATAGATTAGCTATTGGATAAAAAAATCATGAAAACACACCTCATGTATTCATGCATGGGTATTTCATTTACATTATCAAGACCAATATATTCTATAATAACCTATTTATACATATGTCCTCCAAAATTAGTTATGGTCATATCACCACTTTCTAAAATTTTATCAACATGAACCTTTAATGTTAGTAAATGTGGAATTTTAATGGATAGGATAAATGTACTTTGTGAAGATATTTTTGATATTTTGGTTGATTTTTTAGATCATTTTGATTTGAAATTCTGTTTCACCCCTTCCCTTTGTCTATATGTAAAATCATTCATCGGTTCATGAATTTTTTCATTAATTGTTAAAGGTTTTCATAAAAAATAAATTGGAAATTAATACCACCCCATCGACATGTATTTTTACAAGATATAATCACTATGCTAAGAAAGTTCCAATAGCTTTCTCGATCGTATGAATATCTTCGTCATCAAGTGGAGCGGGTAGCTCAATGCTTGGATCGTGAGCTAGGTGAATCCCCACTCTCACATGACCAATTGAAAGTTTGTTGTGTAGAATATATAATTGGATATTGTACATTCTACCCCTCATAATAAATTGATGGGTGGGTGTTGATATGCAACATCCTAACCTGAACCACTAGGTCCAAGTCGAAAGGTCACATGACTTCATGCATGCCTCCCCGTATGCAAGAGGCTATCAACTAGTAGCGAGGGTCTAATTCCACCAATGGGGAGACTATACCCTCAGTACCACATCATAAGATCAATAATAAATAATGAAAATATAATAAATAATCTTAGTAATCATGCAAAAAAGTTAATGGAATACATTTCATGCAAATAAAAGCATCTCTTAGTGTGGAAATATTGTCTATAATAAATAAAATAGACGAATAAATAGAAGAAAAACTATAGGTCCATCGAAAACTCATCCTCATCCACCGCTAACCCCATACTACTATGCTCATCCATCCACCACTGGTCCCTTGCCTTCACTGATTCTATCATGAAATATACAAGCACACTAACATTCTTGAGTACGGTATGAGTACAAGACTCAGTAGGACACCACCAATTCATCCTTACCTGGTGTTCTCAAGTATAATTAGTGTATGATAATAATGATAAATATGTAACATGCATAAACATACAATACAAAAATAAGTGGTCGTCAACTAACCAAGCTGCCACAACCCTCGGTTGTACCTTCTTTGGATTCATGATGGAAGATAACTGAATGAGTTAGAATAATCAAACTATCCCTTATATGACATCATAGAGATGATACCTGACGTCATCCATCCCTCAAGAGGACCATGTCACCTGGATTATCTAGATGAGAATATCTAGTACTCACATCGACCATACTATCACATGGTGAATGAAACTTGGAAAATTAAGTCTACCTAGAGCACACCCTCGACATGAAACCATGGCTACTTCATACCTCCACCTTGTGCTCAGGTCTCTCATAATTATCATTGCAATCAAGAACACTCCCCCACTAAGGGATAAATATGTCACAATGTTTCACCTATATCAAACACCAGTGATAACCACCAAGGTAATTTAACATACTTACATGGTTAACACACAAGAAGACATAATATAATATATCATCATGAGTATATAGCAGCGAACATAACGACATGAGATAACAATCAAATATGGAAAACGCTATAATAACATCACTCATGGAATCAAAATGGGTCTAATGGGCTACAAACACACCAAAATCTGATAATAATAAAGTATGATATCAAATATTCCAATACATAAATAAAATATGGAAACATGTGTAAACAAGATCCCAAGAGACAATGAACTTCCTAACTCAAAAGTTTTTGATGTTAATAGCATGTAAAAACCACCCAGTGTGGTTCAATAACTGGAGTGGAAACTTCAACAGTCAAGAATACCTCCTTGTGGCCTTATTATTGTAGTCATCAACATGTCAATGCTTGAGGCTCGTCAAGGATTCCTAGAACCAAAACCAGTTATTTTATTTCAAAAATGAAATAAATTATCACATGCGATGATACTTTCTATCTCCTGGACTATTTACAAATTATCATTCTAGTCTAGTGAATGTTCTCACTAAATTCTACTTAATAATAATTATATTTTTGATAATTTCTCATAAATTATCCTTTTTTAATTATCTCTTGATAATTTATCATAAGTTATCTTTTTATAATCATATCTGTTGGTCGGAGTGGTTTACTCAAGAGGGGGGGGGGGGGGGGGTGAATTGAGTACCAATTAAAATTTCTGTATTTAAAAAACAGTGTCTTAAAGACCCCCAAATAAAATAATAAATTAAACTATAGTGAATTTATATTAAAGTAGAGGTTCTGTCAGATTCTCAAGGGATTGATTAATTCCCAGTTAATCAACACAGGAGTGTGTGATTATCTTTTGAAACTAACTTACTAATCTACACTTAACATAAAAACTTGCTAATTTAATTATCAAAGTAACTTTAAAAACAGTATTGGTTTTAAAGTGATTAGCAGCGGAATAAAACTTTGAAAGAGATGACACAACAGATGTAACCAAGAGGTTCAGTCTCAAGCCGAGACTTAGTCCTCTCAAAAGTTTATATAAAAATGATCCACACCCTGGATCGGGGTTCAACAGTTTACAACTGTCCAGGTCCAAGACCTCTACCACTGTTCTTCGTGGGAAACAGTACAACAGCAACCAGCTGTCCAGGTCACACACGACCTCTACCACTGTTATTCGTGGGAAAGAAAGAATGAAAGAGTTTGGTAAGGATTTACAAATCCTTCAGTTTGAGTACATGAGACAGTGTATGTGTTAGATACAGCAGATAACACACACTACTCGAAAAGATTAATAATAAATCACAGAACAAGAGATGTAGAGTTTAGAAGTGGTTCTGGTGATTTCAGTGTAGCTATGGACTCCTTTGGATTCGACTAGAAGTGAGTCTGAGTCCTCTTCTCGTTTCTGTTTGAGAAACAGAGTGTCGTGTGCTCCAGGTTCACAGACAGTAAAAATGTATTAGTTGAAGTTCTTCAGTGTTCTTCTTATATGCACAAAACACTTCTCGAGTATGCTTGATTGTCTATGAGCTTCTCTGTGTTCTTCTCTTTCTTGTGTTTCTGGTATTCTTTCATCCACCACACTTCTCTTTTCTTTTTGTTGTTGTTCGTTGATGTGTCTTGGGCAGTGTAGTCTTCTCGTTTTTATCTCCCAACAGGGGACAGAAAAGATTTCCTTTCTGCAGGTACGAGGTACGGGTTCCTGACATCCGACAACCTTTATCAGATATTTGACAAATCATTAAAATGTATGATATGACCGTTAGATAGATTAAATATAGGAAATAAAGAAATTCAAACAGAGAGTCGAGTGATCGGTAGGTAATCAGCATCGGTAGCTTGGACATTGATAGCTTGAACATCGGTAGCTTGGACATCGGTAGCTTGAAGTCATTAGTTGCTTTGACTCTATCGGTGGCTCTATGCATTGGTTGGTACATGCTTGTATCGGTGACTTTGTTTATCAGTAGCTCCATGCGTCGGTAGCTCCATGCGTCGGTAGCTCCATGCATCGGTAGCTCCATGCATCGGTAGCTCCATGCGTCGGTAGCTCCATGCGTCGGTAGCTCCATGCGTCGGTAGCTCCATGCATCGGTAGCTCCATGCATCAGTAGCTCCATGCATCGGTAGCTCCATGCATCGGTAGCTCCATGCATCGGTATCGGTAGCTGTGAGTCTGTCAGTAGCTTCGTCCATCGGTGACTTTTATTCCATCGGTAGCTATTTATACTTACACCGGTAGATCTATGTTTGTATCGGTAGCTGTCTGTAAGTCAGTAGCTTACATTTATACGTACATCGGTAGCTTTGTGTTAAGTCTATCGGTAGCTCTGTGTTAAGTCTATCGGTAGCTGTCTGTCGGTAGACTAAGTCTATCGGTAGACTGGTTACCGGTAGCTCTTTATCAGTAGCTATAGACAGATTACTTATCTGTTTTATGCAGAACACATCCGATTGTGTTAGAATTAATTTATAACTTGTATGAACATGGATAAATGAGGATTAACATATTCCAAAGACTATTTTAAAAATTATTATTGGTTTGATCACAGATTTGAAAGAATTAAAGTATAGATCAATGATACTTAAAAATATCATAGAGATTGAAAACATAATTGGGATTTTCAACACATATGAATACATGATTGAGATTATCAAAACTGGTGAGGTCAACAATCTCCCCCTTTTTGATAATCACAATTTATGATATGGGCATTTAACATAGTGAAAATATAATGGTAAAGAGTATAATATTGAGTTCAATTTTCTTATTGAAAACAGCATCAGAGATAATAGAAATAGTATGATATAGACATAAGTTATCAGAGGTAACAATCATAAGGTACTAAATAGACATAAGGTATCAGAGGTAAAAATGAAAGAAAAAAAAGGTAATGTGTCTCCCCTTATTCCTTATTTTTCTCCATTGAAAATATTTCTCATTCTCTCATTTTGTTCTCCCCCTTATTCTCTCATAAAATTTTTCTCCCCCTTTGTGATAATCAAAAAGTGGGAAAGCATTAATAGGAGAAAAATAAAACATGAGAAGGAAAAGGAGTTCTTCTGTATTAGAGTAGTCAAAAAGTACAAAAACAGAAAACAAAGGAATTCCTATCAAAAATCCTGGCCACTGGATCAATCCTCATATTCCACGTGAGATTTCCCTTTGGGATCAAAAGAAGGCTCAGGTGGTGAGGATGCAGGTGAAGGTTTTGGAATGCCAGAAAAGATCAAAGGAGGCTGGGCCACTGACACAGAGTCAGGCCTGTAGGTTGAAGATCTTTGGGTGATCATTGGTGTGAGGCTTCGAATAGCTTGAGCAGGAGTCAGCTGGACTGTGGAATCAGCTGAGGCATAAGCAGGCAAAGCAGGAGGTATGGTGACTGGTCTGGCATCAACATGCAAGAAGGGCAGCAGCAGATTTCTAAAATCCATAATAATTCTTCCTCCTCTTTCCATAGCAGAGATGAAATCATCTTTGTTCTCCATTAATTTCTCTAAGGAAGGAGTCAGTTCTCTTAGCTTTCTCACTTGTTCTCTGAAATCTTGAGTGACTGGTGGTAGCTTCATGTTTTCCAACATCAGCTTGAAGTGGTGTTCGAGTTGATGCTTGGTGAAAATTTTGGTGAAGTAGTAGTCCACTTTGCTCTTTATGGATTCCTGAGAGGCAGAGGCTTCTCTCATATAATCTTGAACAATATTCATTATTTCTCTGGCAGAATCTCTTGTAGAAAGAACCACTCGGCTCAACTCTGATGAGTCCACAAAGCCACTGGTTGAAATAGAACCAATCTCCTCCTTCAACATTGCTCGAACTTGATTCAGGTCAAATGATAGTTTGGATGTGAGAGGGCCAAGAGAGAAGGAAATAGTTTCTTTGAAACTCTTAGACAAACCACTGATTAGGCTTTGAACTTGAGAGTCTTGTAATTGAACATGATCCTTCACTGAGGTTTTGAAACTTTCAAACACTGAGACAAACTAGCTTACTACACTCTTCACATAAGCTAAGTCCTTGTCAGCTTGAGACTTGGAGCTCATATAAGAATCCAAAGCCACAAATGATGTCTTGAGAGATTCAAGATCTGCTTCAATCCTAGAAGACTGAGTCGGGCACTCTTTCACTTCTTCCATAAGCTCAGACATAAAAGAAGATAAATTACAAGCCAGAGATAGCTCGAAGGATCTCTCCAACATTTTCATTTATTCATAAAAGCTTTGCTTCATCTCAGCAACTGATACACTGAATGATTCTTTCAGCTCATTCTTCATGGATTCAAGATCAGATTTAGAGACAAAATCATTTGAGACAACTGCAGAAGATCCTCTTGCTGAGGCCAATCTAACTACAGAATCAGTCATTATTGAATTAATTGAGGATGTAAGAGAGGTTTCCATTAACTTCACTTCTTCAAAAAAACTGGTTTTGAGGTCCTCTTTCAGCTTATTCAGATCATGAAATCTGACCACATCATCTGGCAACAACTCAGAAGCAAGATCATAATTGGTCTTCGGTCTATTCACAGACATCTCATTATCAGAATCCGGATAATCCAATCCACAGACTATAAACCCTGGGTCTTCTACCCAGTCTCCAAGATCAACAGCTACTGTAATATTTCCAAGAACAGATTGATGCCCCCCCTCAATGGGTGCATTATCATGTATCACAACAGCATTCGGTGCTGGATTCTCTTCATCAGAATCTTCTACTACAAGTTCAACAGGTGCAGCATCTAGAAGATCTTCTGATACAGGTACAGCTTCTTCTGTAACTCTTTCTACTTCAGCAGTCGGCATAGCTGAACTTCCAATCAAAGGACTCATACTTAAACTATCAGAAGCAGACAATTCAGATACATTCTCCTTTTCCTCTTCTTCTTGGTGAGGAACAGACTGGTCTTCCTCATGAGTAGACACAATTTCCTCTACCTTTCCTTTCCTAGAATAGACCAATTCTGCAACAGGACTTGGGGGAAAGTCTGGATCTCCTCCAAAATCCATGGGAGTTTCTTCTTCTTCTTCTTCTGTTTCATCACTATAAACAGGCTCCTCTTCATCAGGTCTCAGACTCGGATCTCCCATATCCTTTGGTCTTGAGGGATGATCCACAGGATTAAACCTATCATATATCTTCTGATCATCACTGACCCATTATCCCTTCCATGGGTTCTAGTTAATTTTCATGTACTTACAAACAGTCGAGGTGATGCAGAAATTATTCTTTACTACAACTGTCTCATCCTGAGACTCATCTATTCCTTTCACTTTTATCATTACTGAAATCAGCTTGGAAAAGAACAAAGCATTAGTCTTTGACTTTGGTCTAATCATGTCTTCCATTTGAAGCATAAACAATCTGCACAGATTGATTTTTACACCATGTCTTAGCAAATGAAGAAGATATATATCTTGATATCTCAGATTTTCAAAATCTCCTCGCCTCGGTATCAACACATGCTGAACAAACTTGAAGAGCAGTCGATTTTCTCCATCCATTTCAGCAGTAACCACTTGCCTTTGATTTCCATTACCAGTCAACTCTTTTAAGGCGGTTTCATAATCAAATATGTCACTGCTAGGTGGCATTTCTCTTGATACATACCCAGAGACACCTTCATGTGCTACTTTCAAACTCTCATCCCACTCTACTGAAGAAAAAGACATCTCTTTTCCATTTAAACAAGAGCTTACCCGATTCTCATTCTCAGACTTCTCGAAGGTTACAAACTCGTAGAACTGTTTTACCAACTTCGGGTAGTATGGGCCATTATTATTCGAAAAACAATCCACCCATTTCTGGTCCTCCAGAATCTCGAGTACTAACGATTTGCTAGGCATTAGCCATTCCACGCACAGTTCATTCTCGATTACTATGTCTCTATTCTGCAAGTGAGGATTCACTGGTCGCCTTCCCGATCTAGTTCTGACTTCACTAACACTGGCTTTATGCTGTGTCTTCTTCTTCTTAGCGTTTGGTTCTACACTTTCATCTCTGACGATAGGAAGCTTAGTTTTTGCCATCGCGGGTTTAGGGTTCTTGGCCGATTTGGGAGCTAAGGTTCGAAGGTGAGAGATTTTGAGCTCGGTGAGGTAAGAAGTGGCTTAGACTTAGTTTTATCATTTAGGAATTCCAAATAAACGACTAAAATAGAGTAATAAAATAAAATAAAACGATTCGTATTCTTGGCGGCAGACAGAAGTTTTAAAACATTGCATCGGTGTGAGTTAATCATCGGTGAGAAAAACAAATCAGTGAGAGTTGTACATCGGTGAGGATTTTCACATCGGTGAGAATTTCATGTCGGTGAGAATTTCACATCGGTGAGAATTTTCACATCAGTGAGGATTTTCACATCAGTGAGGATTTTCACACCGGTTGTGATTAAACATTCCCAATTCGTGTCTTATGTAACTTAGCCTATCCGAACTTAAAGGTTTAGTGAAAATATCAGCCAATTGATGTTCAGTGCCAATAAATTCAAGAGAAATATCATCTTTTTGATAGTGATCTCTTAGGAAATGGTGTCTTACATCTATGTGTTTGGTTCTAGAGTGAGATACAGGATTCTTAGAGATGTTTATTGCACTGGTGTTATCACACTTGATTGAAACATGTTTAAAAACATATCCATAGTCCAAAAGAGTGTGTTTCATCCATAGAATTTGTGCACAGCAACTACCAGCAGCTATATATTCTGCTTCGGCAGTAGATAATGCAACTGAGTTCTTTTTCTTACTACACCAAGAAACTAAGTATTTTCCAAGAAAATGACATGTTCCTGATGTGCTTTTTCTATCTAACTTACAACCAGCAAAGTCAGCATCTGAATAGCTCATTAACTCAAAGGATTGTCCTTTTGGGTAAAACAAACCTAAGTTAACCGTGTGTTTGAGATATTTAAAAATTCTTTTAACAGCAAGCAAATGAGATTCTTTTGGACTAGCTTGAAATCTAGCACACATACACACACTAAACATAATATTAGGTCGACTAGCAGTAAGATAAAGTAAACTACCAATCATACCTCTGTAATTTGTTTGATCAACTGGTTTCCCAGTTTCATCTGCATCCAATTTACAGGTAGTACTCATAGGAGTTTCACTTTCCTTGATACTATCCAGACCAAAACGTTTTAAAAGATCCTTTTTATATTTACTTTGATTCAAAATAATACCATTTTCATTTTGAAATACTTGAAATCCAAGAAAGTACTTAAGCTCTCCCATTAAGCTCATTTCAAATTCATTTTGCATACTTTTTGAAAAATCAGTACATAAAGAGTGTTTAGAAGATCCAAAAATAATATCATCAACATATATTTGTACAACTAAAACATCTTTAGAAATTCTTTTAATGAAAAGAGTTGGATCAGCAATCCCTTTAGTAAAACCATTTGAAATAAGAAAATTGCTAAGTCTATCATACCAAGCTCTTGGAGCTTGTTTTAAACCATACAAAGCTTTAGAAAGTTTAAAAACTTGATTTGGAAAATGGGGGTTAGTAAATCCAGGTGGTTGTTCTACAAAAACATCTTCAATTATAAAACCATTTAGAAATGCACTTTTCACATCCATTTGATATAACTTGAAATCCAGATGTGCAGCATATGCAAGTAAGATCCTAATGGCTTCTAGTCTAGCTACAGGTGAAAAAGTTTCCTCATAGTCTATACCTTCTTCTTGACTATATCCTTGTGCAACTAGTCTAGCTTTGTTTCTAACTATATTTCTAGATTCATCTACTTTATTTCTAAAAACCCATTTTGTGCCTATTGTCAAGGTGTCCTTAGGTCTGTCAACTAATTCCCAGACTTTGTTTCTTTCAAACTAATTTAATTCTTCCTGCATAGCTATTACCCAGAATTCATCATTGATAGCATCATTGATATTTTTGGGTTCTAGCTGTGAAAGAAAAGCTTGATGTTCAACCTGGTTTCTTAGAGAAGCTCTAGTTTGTGTTCCTCTATCAAGATTACCAACAACAGCTTCTAAAGGATGATTCTTTAGAATCCTCGTTGATCTGGTAAAGGTTGGACTAGAAATTTCAGGTTCATCTATAGGTTCGGGTTCAACAGAAGCAGATTCTGGAAAAAGTCCAGAACTGGATACTTTTATAACAGGTTCTTTAGATTTATCATTAAGGTCCAGAATAGACAAATCTTCTTCAAGATTCTCAGGAGAGGTTTTAGGCTCATGTGGATCAGTTTCATCGAATTTGATGTGAAAAGATTCTTCCACACATTTAGTTTTCTTATTGAATACTCTATAGGCTTTACTTGAAATAGAGTAACCCAGAAAAATTCCTTCATCACTTTTGGAAGAAAACTTATCCAGATTATCTTTAGTATTCAGAATAAATACTTTGCAACCAAAAACTTTAAAGTAATTAACCTTAGGCTTTCTATTGTTCCACAATTCATAAGGGGTTTTCTTAAGAACAGGTCTGATTAAGACTCTATTAATGACATAACAAGCTGTATTTACAGCTTCAGCCCAAAAATAAATAGGCAGATCATATTCATTGAGCATGGTTCTAGCAATTTCTTGAAGGGTTCGGTTTCTTCTTTCTACTACACCATTCTGTTGGGGTGTTCTAGGGGCAGAAAAGTTATGAGTATAGCCATTGTGTGAGCAATAAGATTCAAAATCTTGATTTTCAAACTCACGACCATGATCACTCCTCAAAGTTTTAATCTTAAGTCCACTAAGGTTCTCTACAGATTTAGAGTATTTAACAAAAGAAGAACAAGCTTCACTTTTGTAAGCTAGAAAATATACCCAAGTATATCGAGAAAAATCATCTACAAGAACATAAACATAGTGCTTCCCATTTAAACTAGAAACTCTTGATGGTCCAAACAAATCCATGTGAACCAATTCAAGTGGTTGAGAAGTCGAAACTTCTTTATTTGATTTAAAAGAAACTTTGTGTTGTTTTCCCTTTTGACAGGGGTTGCACACTCTATCATTTGGGAATTCTAATTTAGGTAGGTCTCTAACTAGGTTTTTTTCTAGAGAGTTTTCTAAGTGAGTGAATGTTGCAATGTCCCAATCTTCTGTGCCATAGACAAGATTCTTTATGAAAAGCATTCAAACAAGTAATATTCTGCTTAGCTAAAGAATTCAGATTAACAGCATAAACATTTTCATTTCTTAAGGCAGAAAATACCAAAACATTCTTAGAATTAAAAACTTTGCAGGAATCATTTTCAAATTTAACATGAAAACCATCATCACATAACTGAGAAATACTTAATAAATTGTATTTAAGGCCATCAACAAATAAAACTTTAGAGATCAAAATTGAATCAGTGTTACCAATCTGGCCTAGGCCGATGATTTTTCCTTTAGAGTTATCATCAAAGGTGACAAAGCCTCCATCAACTTTTATTAAACTCTTAAAACAAGAGAAGTATCCTGACATATGTCTTGAAAATCCACTTTCCAAATACCAGGTCTCTTTACAGGAGCTCTTTAAGCAAGTTCCCTACAAAACAGATTTAGATGGGAGATGATTTTGGTACCCAGATTTTCTTGGGTCCAGACAGGTTAGCCAATAACACTTTAGGTACCCATATTTGTCTAATGGGTCTCATATAATTTGTAGAATTGACATGATTTGAAAGATAAACTTTATTAGATCCATAGCTATGTATATAACTGGTTGAAGCATATGAAGTTCCAGAATTACCTTCATTCTGTCCAGATTTAGAAATGAATCTAGTTTTGGCAAATTTCCTTTGTCCAGGTTGGTATCCTATACCAGTAGTATATTTAGGTGCTATTTGCTTTCCTAGCATCTGTGTTAGAGTATTTTTTCCATTGGTGAACTTCTCTAAGTCTTTCTTGAGTTGCTCATTAGATAGTTTCAGTTCAGTGTTTTCTTTTAACAGTTGAGCATTTTTCTCTTTTTCAATAGTAAGTTCGGTGTTAACTGTAGTGGTGAGAGCATGCTGTTTCTTTAATGACTTGTATTTATCCTTAAGTTCATTACACGTCTCTTCCAGCATATCACAATACTCAAACAATTTATTTTTAGACATTGTTCCAGAATCAGAATCAGATTCTTCATTATCTCCAGAGTAATAATTTAAAGCAGGAGTTTCAGCAGTTACCTGAGAAGTGTTTGTCATAAAGCACATGTTTGCTCGATTCCTTTCAGAGTCTGAAGATTCAGCTTCACTTGTGCTGTCTTCTGAAGCACTCCAAGTAGCCTTCATGGCTTTCTTAAACTTATTGTCCTTATATTCATATTTCTTTTTATACTTCAGCTTTGGACAGTCGGCTTTAATGTGTCCTTTTCTCTTGCACTCATAGCAGACAACATCATCTGATTTGTCATTCTTCTTCCAATCCTTTTTCCATTTGCCTTGGTGATCATACTTACCCTTATAATTTGTTTTTCTGAAGAACTTATTTTTCCTATAAAATTTCTTAAATCTTCTAGCAATGTGAGCCATCTCAGCATCACTGTCAGAACCACTTTCACTGTCTTCACAGCTTGAACTTTCAACTACAGCTTGAAGCTTTTCTTTGTCCTTATTCTTTGAAGTTGAAGATTTGAAAGCGACAGACTTTCTTGGAGGTTCATTTTCTTCCTCTTTATTCACTTTAAGCTCTTCTTCATACATCATCAGCTTTCCAATTAGTTCCTTGACAGGTAGAGCAGCAATGTCACATGATTCTCTGATTGAGACAGATGTGCCTCTCCATCTATCAGGTAGACATCTCAAAATTCTCATAATTTGTTCCTTCGATGAGACATCTTTTCCCAGCGAGATCATTGTATTGACAATTTCATTGAACCTGAGATACATGTCAGAAATGGGTTCGTCAGGCTTCATTTTAAAATTATCATACTTGATAGTATAAGTGTTCAATCTCATTTCTTTAACATTCGTTGTTCCTTCATGAGAAACAGCTAAGGTATCCCAAATTTCAAAAGCAGTTTTACAAGCAGAAATTCTATTAAACTCTTCATCTCCTAGAGCACAGTACAAGGCATTCATAGCTTTACAGTTGTTATTGTAAGCAGTCTTTATAGGTTCATCCCAATTAGATCTAGCAGTAGTAGGAATTTTGTATTCTGATTCAATAGCAGTCCAAATATCAAAACCTATGCTTTCTAGATGGATTTTCATTTTCAGTTTCCACTGAGCATAATTAGTTCCATTGAAGAAAGGTGTCCGGTTAGTAGCAGCACCCTCAAGTCTATTGTCCATGATGAGAAAATTTTAAAGAGATAAAAATTTAGATATAACAGAAATTTTAAGAACTTTAAAATACAACTCAAATCACAGTTCAAAAGCAGAGTACGGTTAGAAAGTATTTTCAATCCTATGATACCAAGTGTTGGTCGGAGTGGTTTACTCAAGAGGGGGGTGAATTGAGTACCAATTAAAATTTCTGTATTTAAAAAATAGTGTCTTAAAGACCCCCAAATAAAATAATAAATTAAACTGTAGTGAATTTATATTAAAGTAGAGGTTCTGTCAGATTCTCAAGGGATTGATTAATTCCCAGTTAATCAACACAGGAGTGTGTGATTATCTTTTGAAACTAACTTACTAATCTACACTTAACATAAACACTTGCTAATTTAATTATCAAAGTAACTTTAAAAACAGTATTGGTTTTAAAGTGATTAGCAGCGGAATAAAACTTTGAAAGAGATGGCACAACATATGTAACCAAGAGTTTCAGTCTCAAGCCGAGACTTAGTCCTCTCAAAAGTTTATATAAAAATGATCCACACCCTCGATCGGGGTTCAACAGTTTACAACTATCCAGGTCTAAGACCTCTACCACTGTTCTTCATGGGAAACAGTACAACAACAACCAGCTGTCCAGGTCACACACGACCTCTACCACTGTTATTCGTGGGAAAGAAAGAATGAAAGAGTTTGGTAAGGATTTAAAAATCCTTCAGTTTGAGTACAGGAGACAGTGTATGTGTTAGATACAGCAGATAACACAAACTGCTCGAAAAGAGTAATAATAAATCACAGAACAAGAGATGTAGAGTTTAGAAGTGGTTCTGGTGATTTCAGTGTAGCTCTGGACTCCTTTGGATTCGACTAGAAGTGAGTCTGAGTCCTCTTCTCGTTTCTGTTTGAGAAACAGAGTGTCGTGTGCTCCAGGTTCACAGACAGTAAAAATGTAGTAGTTGAAGTTCTTCAGTGTTCTTCTTATATGCACAGAACACTTCTCGAGTATGCTTGATTGTCTATGATCTTCTCTGTGTTCTTCTCGTTCTTGTGTTTCTGGTATTCTTTCATCCACCACACTTCTCTTTTCTTTTTGTTGTTGTTCGTTGATGTGTCTTGGGCAGTGTAGTCTTCTCGTTTTTATCTCCCAACAGGGGACAGAAAAGATTTCCTTTCTACAGGTACGAGGTACGGGTTCCTGACATCCGACAACCTTTATCAGATATTTGAAAAATCATTAAAATGTATGATATGACCGTTAGATAGATTAAATATAGGAAATAAAGAAATTAAAACAGAGAGTCGAGTGATCGGTAGGTAATCAGCATCGGTAGCTTGGACATCGATAGCTTGAACATCGGTAGCTTGGACATCGGTAGCTTGAAGTCATTAGTTGCTTTGACTCTATTGGTGGCTCTATGCATCGGTTGGTACATTCTTGTATCGGTGACTTTGTTTATCGGTAGCTCCATGCGTCGGTAGCTCCATGCATCGGTAGCTCCATGCATCGGTAGCTCCATGCGTCGGTATCTCCATGCATCGGTAGCTCCATGCATCGGTAGCTCCATGCATCGGTAGCTCCATGCATCGGTAGCTCCATGCATCGGTAGCTCCATGCATCGGTAGCTCCATGCATCGGTAGCTCCATGCATCGGTATCGGTAGCTGTGAGTCTGTCAGTAGCTTCGTCCATCGGTGACTTTTATTCCATCGGTAGCTATTTATACTTACACCGGTAGCTCTATGTTTGTATCGGTAGCTGTCTGTAAGTCAGTAGCTTACATTTATAAGTACATCGGTAGCTCTGTGTTAATTCTATCGGTAGCTCTGTGTTAAGTCTATCGGTAGCTGTCTGTCGGTAGACTAAGTCTATCGGTAGACTGGTTACCGGTAGCTCTTTATCAGTAGCTATAGACAGATTACTTATCTGTTTTATGCAGAACACATCCGATTGTGTTAGAATTAATTTATAACTTGTATGAACATGGATAAATGAGGATTAACATATTCCAAAGACTATTTTAAAAATTATTATTGGTTTGATCACAGATTTGAAAGAATTAAAGTATAGATCAATGATACTTAAAAATATCATAGAGATTGAAAACATAATTGGGATTTTCAACACATATGAATACATGATTGAGATTATCAAAACAGGTGAGGTCAACAATATCTTTATAATTTATCCTAAATTATCATTTTATAATTAACTTTTGATAATTTATTATAAATTATCCTTTTATAAGTATCTCTTGATAATTTATTAAAAAATATTATTTTATAATTATCTATTGATAATTTATAATAAATTATAATTTGTATTTATTTTTTGGCAGTGGGTGATTTTCAAGTAAAAGGGATTAGGTCTTAGCTTAAGACTAAACCCCTTGTTTAAATTCTACTGTGTGATTTATTATTTCATTATTTAAAATAATAAACCAGTTTCTATTTTCTAAACTATAACAAAACATTACTTTGATATTTGGTTTTAATTGGTGTTTTATATAAGGTGTTTGTTATAAGTAGATTAGTTTCAAAAGTTAAAGTATTTTCAAAATCAATTTAACTGAGTTTTGATCAAACTGTTGAGAACATTTTTTAAAAAAAATTATATAATTTTACAGTTTGAGAAAGCTAGGTGTATTTTATAAATTGGGGGATTTAATTTTTTAAATATTTTAAACATAAATTTTTAATTGGAAACTCAATTCACCCCCTCTTGAGTGTTCCACTCTGACCAACAATCACCGCATTCATATCTTGCTTCACTTTCTCCACATAAACTTCTTGTAGATGAGAAAACATGAAAAATAATTCATTTAATGATGTTATTTTACCAAATCATTGGATATTTATGAAACCATTATGATTTAAACATCAAATGTTTCATACATGAGTCCCTTATAAACATATTTCACACCCTCACTTCCCGAGGTGGCTGAACAAGTAAGTGGGACTCCAGTACATAGAACTTATAATATTATAGTACTTTGCGCAAGTTCTTGTACTACTCTTGGAATCTCATGCGGGTAAGGAGATGTTATTTTTCCAATAGGCATCTGACTGACCAACCACATTAACTTGCAATTCCTTAAACTATTGAGTGAATTCTCAACTTCTGGAAATCATAAACTTGATTTACTCAATGCTTTTCCTCTAAATATGTAACAAGTTAGCTATGAATACTTCTTTATTTTCATCTTTAGTTAATCTGACTCATCAATTTCATAATAACTCCCAAGTAGTAGGAAGAAACCTCAACTAGGACTGATGATCACCCATTACACCTTTTTTTTTCAAATTCAAATGACGGAAGGCATCACAACTTTATATTTCTTTGATGGTTTTATTATTTCTCGATGAACGAAATCATTTTATATTAGATATTCATGTTCTATGTGATCACACTCACAAATTGACCATATTGTAAATAGAAAACATTTATAACATCTTAATTTTATTTAATATATGCATTTTAGTTTATTATTTTATGTGATCGTACTCACTTGCATACTTACAAAAAAATAATAAACAATTCATAAAATAAATAAACGGTGTGACTGATCTTTAGTATTTGGTATTGATTGATCCATTTATTCTCAATAGATCAACCATGACCCTAGAGATATAATATCTGAGTCATTTTTGACTCGTATTCAAACTCGCATCCCAGTCCATTATATCAATATCTCATACAGAATATTGCCTCATCTCGGCATGATCCACATCTTCAATCATCTTCATCATAATACATTAATACTCACACGTGAGAGACGGGGTCACGAGAATGCATAATATGCATGTAATACAGCTCTCAGGGACACGCAGACCCTTATACATATAAGTAGGAAGATAGATGATATGTAGACCGTTTATTTAATTAATTATTCCATACCTCATGCAATTGTAATAATTAATTACATAAAAAAAATTCAGCATACATTGGTAGATCTATGCTCAAGATCAGTCAGCACACAAATGAAATGAAAAATAAAAATTAAATTTGTGATAAATATATGTCATTGACATTAAAGGAACTATAATAATTCTACAAGTTTTAATATGATTTAAACCTATCATTTGTCCTGAAAAAAAATTTATTTTTATTCAAAAAAAATTAAATTGAATTCCAAAAATTGTAAATTATTCCTAGGGCTTGCAGCACCTCGGAAAACCCCGGAATAAGGTTTCGGGACTTTTATTGTCCCAAAATTGGCTGATTGGGTCAACTAGGGCCGAATCGGCCCTAACACAGATTGCCGATGGAGGGGTTTACACAGTGGGAGTCAAAGGTCAGGGGGGGGGGGGAATCCGACATTTCGTAGCGAGAGGATATCAATCCAACAATGCGGGGGATGGAAGTCCGTAGTGGGAGGATGGAAGTCCAACAACGTTGTGTGCCCAAAATACTTTTTTAATATTTATTATTTATTATTTTATTTTTATCCCTCATTTTTATACTAGAACATTTTATGATTTTTTTTAAAATTTTATGAATTAATGTGTTTACCTGTTTTCATTGTCGGGCCAAGTGACATAATTAAAAATTAAAACAAATATATAAAAATAATGAAGAATGTGGGTTGCTTGTAGACTTTCCCACATCCACTATGGGGCGGGGCAGGTTGGATGAATCCACACATTTTATATGTGGGTTTTTGTGTGTTCAATATCATGGGGGATTGAGTTTGCACGGGCTTGTCCCGCCCCACCACAACCCGTCTGTTTCGCATTACTAATCATATGACTGATTTACTTAGTCAAAAATATCATTTATATTTTTATCACTTGTAATAATAAATTTATTACATGATAAAAATGATTCATTAACTCAACTAGTAATTCTTAAAAATATTAAATGAACTTGAATATTAAAATATTTTCCTTTCATATAATACTATTTCATGTATTCACTTAATATCTTGCAAATAATTTTAATAAATAAATTCAATACTAATTATTATAAAATCAAATAATATGAATTTATTTATTCTTTGGTGATCGTATATTATCTAACATTACTCAGACCTCGTGGTGAGGCCCACCATGTATTATTCTTATATTTATTATAATAGGATAAACTTTTGAATATGCTTAGTGTGTGACCATTTAGGCACTTGTATATATAACTATGAATACTATTCACAGACTAGGAATGGAGTCTAACAACTCATCAAGACCCCTAAATAGATAAGTAAAATTCATATCAACGACAACCTTTCCTACGAACACACATCATGTAATATAATCTATTTGTCTTGCTATATCTCATAAAGCAGGACACACACTTTGTATCATCATAATTTCTTGTTTTATTATTCATTGACCTAACTGGACAGACTTATATTCTTCTATCATGGTCATGTATTTAGTGAAGGTACTACCAAATTGATCAACTAGGCCCGATATATTACTTCCTTTTAGAAATGAAAAATTCTGTCTTGATTATTCAATCAACATCATACCACCAATGACTCACTCATACCACTAATGTCATACGACATTAATGTAATAGTTTTCATCTTGCATCAAAGTATGTGATCAAATGGAATACACTAATAATAATCTCAATTTAAGAAACTATTACATGTGTTTGCAAATAGGAATAACCAATAACACTTGAAACATATGGTGTTCCTATTAGTATGTGATTCCTCATGATCCCATCTACTCGAGATTGTCAAGTGTGAACTTTATAAAAAGAAGTCTCAATACTTATGAGATCCTAGCAGCTGATAGTCATACATCATCTGTGTCCAGTCAGTATAATATAGCTATACCATAGGACATATGTTTAAGATTAATGTCATAGTATCTTGAGGTTCTGAATATAGCCTGATAACTGTTATAACCTTTAGATACAAAAAATAATCTATGGATATTACCATGTAAATAGTGTACATAGAAATATCAACACTATTATGGTAGGTGTACATCATGCATAACTTGCTGTACATGATATGGTAATTGAAAAGTATTTTTAAAGTTGGGTTTAAGGCACCTACTTTTACAAAAAACTATATCTGATATGGTCACAAGTTATATGGAAAATGTTTTTTAGAATTTTAACAAAAAAATATTTTTCTTCAAAAAATTCCCTCAAAACAGCATGCAACACTGCACAGTAAAAGTTATTTTGGCCTTATGAAAACACCATGTATTATACCCATTGAAGCTATTTTAGATACCCAAACTATTTTTTCCAAAGCATGTTGGGTAGCTAAGTCATTTTGTGAAATAGTTTGTAAATTTTTTATGTCATTATGGTTCTCATAGTGAATCTTGACCATGGAACAGATATGGATAACCACAACATAGAGTATTGTCCCATGATGCTTTGTTTTCCATGATTTTAGAACAACACCCAAAATAGTCATTTCAGGTAAAGTATGTCATGATTAAGTAAAAATATGAACTAAAACACCCCAAAATATCAATAATAGAAACGAGGTTTATGAACATCCTTTATTTTGGTCTAGTGTACCAAATGAGTCTTTTGGAATTATTATGTTTCAAACATTTTGAAATGAAACCATTGATATTATCCTCATTTGATAATATGAATGTCGAGCCCCTTTAACAATAAATTTCGTATCTATAAATCATGGTATGGTGCGTCAATAAACCGAAATAAATGTGATAACCATAAAGTAATTATCATTTGAATGATATCAAATATCATTATTCATTTTCAATACCACATAAAATCATAAACCACAACATTGTAACTTCCACCACACCATGGTCAGTACTTTAGTGCATAAAACACAACATAATTTACCCCCTCATGGGATACCTTGTAGTCACTGACAAAATGGATGATAATGAAACTAATGATTTAAATTTTTTATATTTTTTGAAACAAAATGAATATCAGTTTTTTTACACACACAAATTTTCAAAAATATTCATGAAATTATCATTTTTATCATTGCATTTGAATTAAAATTTAGTATAGAAAAAAACATGATTAAACCATATCAATGAAAACATATACCAAATAGATGACTACGAGAGAAAAAATAAATGATAATAAATGATAAAAAATAAATGCAGAGCTAACCAATAATGTGTAATCCAAATGCACACTTACACCACAACTGAAAAGTTTAATAATATTTTAAAATTGAATTATAGTTGAAACTAAATTATATTTTCAAAATACTTTATTAAAATCAAGAATACCTACTGAATGGAATCCATGAAACCTCTATGAATCTATAAGTTTTAGTTTCATTCCTACACCACTCGATTTTTGTGAATATGATATTGAGGTAAGGAACCCAATCTACCCATACACACTAGTAGTAGTTGTGTTATTTATCTCTTAATCAAAATGTTTTAAATAAAACACAACTTTATTTTTTAAATTCAAACAACGATCATCATATCAAATACAAACCCAAAAAATAAAACTCGTTAATATATGCATATAGTCATGCAAGTGTAAGCACATATCACTAAACAAATACTCCAAGAACCTTCCTTCCATGCTAACTATCATAGTTTTCAAAAATTATAATTAAAATACTAATGAGAATTAGAGGTCATCAATTTTAGACCATCTCCCTCCCTAGGTTTGGATGACTCTCCTCCTAGGTTTTGCTGAATCATGCGGATCATCGTCTTTGAAGAAGAGGTTGAACTTAAAAATTTTATGCAGGCGAGCTATTGGTTTTAGTTACTTTGCACCAATTAGGTTTTCATCCACAAACTAATTGCTACCAAATTGATTTTATTCTGATGGACCTCTCTCTCCATCATGTTCTCAGAAAACCAAGCATGTTACAAATATTTCATCATATTATTCTATCATCTTCAATTGGTTTCTTATAGCCATAACTGGTTTCAACATATCAAGACTGGAAAGAGTATATGGCGCATTTGGAAATATTTGAACGTGCTCAGAAACACCACTAAGATCAAGTAATACATATTCTTCATCATCTTCACCATGATTGTTTTCCACTATGTTTGGATCCATCTACCTATAAGAGAATAATATCAAACATGAGATATCCAAAAAAAGGACAACATGCAATGTCTTTCAACCCTCATAAATTAAATTTATAATTTATTTTAAAGTGATAAATTAAAATAATGATAGTAATTTTTTATTATTTAATTATGTAATTTTTTGAATATATAATGATGATTAAATATTGAAAATATAAAATAATAATTCAATGATCTTAAATTTTAAAATTATCTAAATATGTAATAAATTAATGTATTTAACAAAAATAAATATAATAAATTTCAAATTATACTAATAAAAAAATTTAAGTAAAATAAAATATAAAGTTACACTTTTAATTAAAAAAATAAAATCATATCTACTAATGCATAATTATTAAAATCATTAAAAGGGTAAGATCAAGTCACATCAGGCAGTTTGAGTCCAAGTAATCACCTAACCCTAGTCACTATTCAATCGAGTCTAGGACTAAATATGCCTTGCATCATGGATCAAGTCATAGCCCTCTTGCATAAGAGGCGCCTCTTGAGGATGTGTAATGTCCACCGATACAAATCTAAAGTTTTTCATTCTGTTGTGAAATCATTACTAATAGGAACATGGTCGGGTCCTTTAAACCTTAAGGCATGTGGTCTAGACTTCCTGCATTATATACTTACCATAGAAGGGGGTGTCAATAACGGGAGGGGTGGGACTTCTAAATATTAGGGGTAGTCTGTTTAGAATGGAAGGAATAAATACCTCTATAGGTACTGGAATAGGACATTCAGTTAATTGGTTAACAGTTAGGTAGTGACCTAGGCCCAGAGAGAAGTGGGATCTCTTCCAGGAGTAGGTACTGCAGTTATGGAATGTCCTAGAGTCCTATAAAGTCTTTAATTCCTATCAAGGAGGATGGTAATCTCCATTGTTGATTATTGAATTAATTATTCTCTAGTTTTCTGAATCAATCAGTACTTTCAATGAGAAAGGCATAGTTGTGGTTGAGAGTTCAAGAGAGAGAAACTAGAATGATGGTTTGTGTGTTTTCTAGAAGCTGCGAGAGTTGGATAACCATGATGATGGAGAGAAGATCCTATACTCTCAAACAAAAGTGTGGTGAGGGTGACTTCGAGCATCTTGGAGTTGAATATGAGTGTCTTAGAGCTAAAATGAATGGTAAGGTTGATGTATAAGGCTCAAATAAATGCGATCCATAACTATGAAGGTGGATATGTTGATGTTTTCGAGATAGGATCAGGTTACTATGATCTCTCATGAAGAGACTTACACTTCAAGATCCATCGAATGCGGGAGGAATTGAAGGTACAGATGGCCCAACTAAGTATGGAAGGTATGGTCCGATATAAGATGATGTCCTTGAATTCGGTCAAGTATGGGATAACATGGGTGTAACTCAAGGAATAAATGTGTGGGTTTTATTGGTGAAAGGAATTATCAGAAATATAAAGTCACATTGTATTCATCCTAATATCCAGGGGGGTTTCCACATGAGTATTGTGAGGTTTGTTCTAGTTGTAGATGTTACAAAAAAGGAGAGGAAAATAGGAACACCACGATGGAAGGGCGTACAAAACTTTTCCAGAGAAGAGTTTTAATAAAGGAGGATGAAGGGATTATGTTATATGTGTGGGAAGAAGTTTGGTATGAGGAAAAAATTCTTGAGAATCCCTTTAAATTAAATTTCCTTCTGAAAAACAATTGGAAGTTGTCATTCTAGAATTACCAGGTGGAATCCAATTCCGAAAGGAACTCTCCCCCAACTTAATGTTCTAAAACTTGGAAGAAACAAAGTTCACCCAAATTACTACACTAAGTTAAACCTCATTTCAATCATTTTCACTACAACAAATACAAAATTCAAACAATGTTAAAGTAAATGTAACAAATTAAAAGAACACTTTGGTTCTATGTGGTTCGAACTAATAGTCCTACCTCCACAAGAGAAACATTACAACATTTCATTTCTCTAGAAATAAAAATTCACAACTTAGTAACTAATGAGTCACTCACTAGTGAAAAAATGCTTTTTAACATTGTTTTTTTATTTTTTTACGTCAGTTATTAGCTATCATTATTAAAGGCGATGTTGTAAATATTTTTTTAACATCGGTGAAAAAAATGGATGTTGTAAATGGATAATGGAACTCATTTTTTACACAGGTTATTATATAACCAACGTAAAAAATGATATACCACATTATTTATATAGGATATTACATGGAAAACCTTCATCCCCAAGCCTTTGTTACATCAGTAATTTAATAACCGACGTAACAAACACTTTTCCACATTAGTTATATAAAACCTGACGTGATAAGTCTTTGGGATGAAGGGTTTTTTATGTCGGTTATAAAATAACCGACTTAAAAAACAATATACCACATTAGTTTTTATATAACCAACATGATAAATCTTTGGGATTAAGGGTTTTTTACATCAGTTATTATATAACTAACATAAAAACCATATACCACATCAATTTTTATATAATCGACATGATAAAGCTTCCAGATTAAGGTTTTTTACATCAATTATAAAATAATCGATGTAAAAAACCATGTACCACGTTGGTTTTTATATAATAAACTTGTAAAAAAATAACAAAATCTCTGTTACATCGGTTATAAAATAACTAATGTATTTTTTTTAAATATTTCATTTATCCCTTCCTCTCCACTTCCGACCAAACTAATAAAATACAGAAATTGGCAGAAACAAAAACAAGCAGCAAAAAAAACCCAAAAAATACACATTCACAATTTGAAAATAAAAAATGAAAATATTATCTAAAAACAATCCTAAATCTAACCAAAATAACTATAAAGTACACATTTACAATTATAACATTCAAAATTACAATATTCACTAAAAACAAACTAAAATCCAACCAAACCTGTAAAATGATTTTTTTATTCCACTTGTAAGTGTGTGAGCTCTTCTACACTATATGGGAGAGAGTAAAAAAAAGCTACAAATTAAAAGGAAAGTATTTAAAATTTATAATAAATAAAATACATGAAATATTAATGAACAATTTATAAGGAAATATAACCTAGTTGAACTTTGTAATTATTATAGTTGTAATTATTTTATACATAAATCTTAACACATAATATCCACATTCTTTGACACCTTTTTGTTTATTAAAATTTTGTTTAAATGAGTTTTCCAGTTCAAAATATCATTTTTATGTAATATATCCAAAATTTACTAATTATAAATGGAAATTCACCTTTACTTTTATATATTCGATCTTGATGTTATTTTTCTTTTTGGTTTTTCGAAATAAATCTCATCCCTTGTTAGAAAATAATATGAATTAAATAAATTTAAAATTCACTATAATAAAAAACTATTTAGAAATTAAAACTTATAGTTCTAACATGTTCTTAAAATTTCCTCACACATCACCATGGATAAAGCATATCCAGTAAAGTGTTTTCTCCCTTAGAAAAAAAACACCTAACATACAATGGTCATTGATATAAAAGAAAGTTTAATGCTATTAATTATTATGTTAAAAGATAAATAACACTTTTTGAGATATATGTTTCATACCTCTCAACATAAGGAAACATACAACACTGTGTAATTATATTCTATTCAAATATTTCAGCAATATAAACTTTTCTTTCTTATTCATTCATTTTTCGTGATTTATGTGAATTTAATTATGGGTCCATCAATCCATATATATCTGTCTTTTCATTATCCTCACACATTTTATAAATATACCTAATACAAACGAGATATAAGTATAAATTTTTATTAAATTTAATGCAGGGAAATATTTATGTTAAGACTTACATGGAAAAAACTTGCATCACATTGATTCCCAACTTATCTCCAGTTACAAGCTCCATGATATCATTTTTCAAAATCCCCATAGTTATTACACACCCACATACATTAGCTTCTATTGAAATCGTATAAAAACCTACCAACAAATTTGAATATCTTAACAATCTGTCAAGACTACTAGAATCTGTATTTGAAGTCATAGCCCTTTGTATTTGTTGTTGGATATACAATATTTCTTTACCTTTAAATTATTCTTATAAATAAATAGATAATATATTAACTTTAAAATGTTAAAACAAATTTAATAAAAAAATAAAATAAAATATAAAATATACACATACCTCTATGGTAATATATCGTAGAAGTCTAGATGGACAAACTAAAAATTGGTCGATACTTTTTCCAACTATCATCACCTCATCTGTAGGTAATGATAATCTACATAATATATCTATAATATCCTATACAGTGACCCTATACCTCTCTATCTCTAACCGTTGATGATGAATGGTATGTCCAATATAATATATCTGCCCATATGTAACAATATGATACAGACCATCAATATATAACTCATAGTAACTAGAAAACTATAGAGAAGTGGGTGTAAGAGTAGAATAAAAAATATAGTATGTAGTGGGAGGTGGAGGGGTGGGTGTAGGAGTAAGATAAAAAATGGGTTTTGTAGGTGGAGGTGGAGGAGTGAGACCTGTTGGAAGAGGTGGAGAAGTGGGAGCTGTAGTCTAAAATTTTATTTGCATGTTTTCAAACATGGAATACACATACACTCTTATATTTTCATCCATCATCATATTAATATTCTAAACTTCAACCTCCAAAGATTCTATTTTTTATAAATACCCTCTATTACGGAAGCTGAAGAATGTGGTAACACTTTTCCCACTGATACACCCATCGGGTATCCTCATACATGACCAAAGTGTTCAGGCTTTCCCAATGCTACAGATAAAATATCCTACCTACCCTCAACTACAAATACCCCCTGTGTTCTCTACTCCTCAAAAAATCCTATACAAATTATTTGAAAAATTCTATAATGATTCAAAATATATAAAGAATTGAATTAACTTAAATAAATAAATAAAATAAACATATTACAATCCTCTTAGCTACAAACCTCAATTATTCTGTAAGATATTTCCCATTTTTCTCATATTATCCCTCTTCCATTTTTCATGTCTACTTGGGGGGGGGGGGGTGGAGGGGAAACCTCTTCAGATCTTGAATACTCAGCTCTCTGTTTTTTTAAAATTTCAGCCATCATTTTTTCTTCCAATAAAGTATACCCTCTCTAAGATAAAGTATGAGGGTATACATTTATAGATTGGATCACTTGATGATATCTCCTCAATTCCTATAAATTAAGAATAAAAAATCATTAAAAAATCATTAATAAGATCATTATAATATAAGAAAACTTCTAAAAGTTTACATTGCACTTACCAAAAATGCTTCTTGTCTTTTACTTTCAACAAATTGTTTCCATGTGTCTTCATCTATAAAAGGATATATATCACATGGATTATGATGTTACATATTCCCAAAAATAAAATCAGATGTGAGGGTTGACTTTAAATCCCTCCATATTCTAGAAACTATTGATAAACATTTCCTCCTAACTCTTCCAGTTTCAGGTATATCAAATATCATCTGATAAACATATAATACTATAAACATTTCAAGATTAGTAAAACAATAACAAAAGAAATTACCAAAGTAGTCTTCCACAACTGATATAGTATTTCTTTGACAACACTTCTTCAATCATTAAAAAAATACTAACATTTCTTTTACCCTGAACTAATACAAAACTCTTGAATTGTTTTGCATTAGGACCTCTTGAAATATCATTATCATCAAATTATACCACTATCCTCTAGTCCTGGATATGAGAAATTGATAATTTTGGTAAATGCGTACAGCCACATTTACCAACCCTCGAACTCTTCTTTGCCTCTATGGGAGTATATAACTCTTGTAAAGAAGGTTGGGGGTCATCAAGAGGAGCATGATCATATTCCTCCTCAGATGTATAATCAGAACGATCATCTCTAGAAGTATGTATTTGATCATCTGATTGATCTCTCATAATCCTTCAAATCAAAGAAACAAACAATTAATATGAAAATATAAAAATTCAACTATTACAATAATGATGTAAATAAAAAATGAAAAATTATAAAACACAAAAGTAAACTAAAACTTAACACACTATTATTTATATTTTTTATAGATAACTAAAATGCTAACAATAGTAATGATATATGAAATTTCATGTAAATGAATGAAAACAAATCCAAAATTGATGTAGGAATATTAAAAATGGTCCAACCTAATAAATCATTTTTTACACAAAAAAGAATATTTTTTCATTACACTCTTATAAAATATTTTTTTTATTTAACATATTAGATTTAAAATAATTTTATTTTAATAAAATCAATAAATATATAAGTTACGTAATGGTAAACATGGTAAAATAAACTAAACTAAACTAATATAAACAAACATTTTTACTTATTAGTTTTAATACATGTTTTAATACATAAAAAAATTAACATATCTAACATTTTATGAAATTAATAAAAGTAAACGAGAAATAAACATATGTTACCTATAATATTAGGAATGCACTAAAGTATTGTTTTCCCAAATTTCTTCATCACGATCATTCCTTATGGCACAAACCATGTATACGACGTGCTCATAATTATTATCTATTAATCTTTCCATGGAAGTAGGGATGTCACATAAATCAATATCTTTATAAAGTTGATCATCACCAACATATTATTTTTTCCTTGTAAAACAATAGACCACAATATATCATATTGATCAAGAAGATAGATTTTTTTTCCATGTGTTTTCATTATAAAAGAATCAATAATTTCATCCAATCTATTCAGATTAAAAAGTGTCATTCCAAATTCATCATGTCTGACACTATTGTTACTGATAAACCATTTGTATTTAAACACTAAAACATTAAATTTTATGTAATAAACTTCCCATATTTCTTCAATGACACCATAATATTCACTTGAAGCATAAATTAGGTTTTTTTCTTTAAAACTTGAAAAATTCATTGCTTCTGCGAACACCAATACACTACTATTCTGAATTGCACTACTATTGTCCTCATCTTTCATATGAAATGTATAGCCATTAATTTCATACCTGGACCATGTTATCACATTTAAACTTGGACCACCCACTAACCATCTTAATGTTTCTAATTCATATGATCTACCAAGAATAGTTTTTTAAACCATGGTAAAAAAGTTTTGTTATGCTCACTCAAAATCCACATTTATTTCTTATTTGGATGACAATGTTTCAACACATTAATATGCAATGTTATATATGGTTTATAATCATCTATTTTATTCAATATGTATAAATGTACCTTCTTTATTTTTTTACCTGAAAAATATTTGACTTTCAAGCTAAGAATCCCCTTTCCCCCATAATTAACTCATTCATGGTGAGATGGAGGCAAACCAATGTGCTCCGCTATAGACAAGTAGCTCATACAAAAATTTTCAACCTCATAAGAAATATAATTTTCAACAATTGAGGCTTCAGGTTGATATGGATTCTTAACATACCCATTCAATATCTTCATATACCTTTTAGAAGGATACATCCAATGTAGATATAAAAGTCTGCAAAGCTTTATTTCTCGAACCAAATGAACCATTAAATGCACTATTATATCAAAAAAATGTGGAGGAAAATACATTTCCAATTGAAAAATTATAGAAATTGATTTGTTTTCCAAAATTTTCAAAGCATCTAAATCAATCACCTTATTACAAATTGAATTGAAAAAATAAAACACCTTCATGATAGTCTTTCTGATATAGATAGAGAATATTCCATGCAATGAAACCGATAGAAGTTATTGCATCATGATGTGATAATAAGAAGATTTTATACCTATCAACTTCAAATCCTTTAAAGAGACAACATTTTTTACATTTTAAAAATAACCCTGCGACACTTTGATATCATGAAGACACTAACAAAAGATAATTTTATCCCTCTTGGATAATATATGACAAGCTGAGGGAAGAAATGTTTACCTTACATCAGGAGTGAGAGATAAATACAAACATATTCTAATTGATAGTAAGTCTAATCTTACATTCAACCCATCTTTATACTTCCTTTAATATCTAACAATGTTCCAATCAAGCTATCACATATATTCTTATCCACATTCATGAAATCAATGTTTTGTTTCACTTCATGATATCTCCAATATGGTAGTTCAAAAAATATTGACCATTTATTCCAAATATGTCTATCATTACCAAATTTATGTGTCTTTACAAATGTCACATCAATGTTTTGAAACCTCTCAAAATATTGATCAGTGGATAAAGGTTTTGGAGAAACATCAAATTCTTGTGAGCCATTTAATTCCTTTTTTAATCTTCTATAAGAGTGATCCATAGACAAAAAATTTCAATGACCCATGTATACTATTTTTCTCCCATGATAAAATTGATAATATGAAATCTATTGTTTGAAAATTGGACATGTTTTATGCCCCTTAACACTATATCCAAAAAAAATTCCATACATTGGGAAGCCATTTATAGTGAAAATATTCCCCCTAATATCATTACATGTAGTTGAAAATATTCCATTTTATAATAATCATACACCCTAATATCATCTCCCCATAAGAGTTTAAAATCATCAATTAATAGTGACAAGAAAACATTAATACCATCTATGGGTTGTTTTGGTCCATAGATCATTAAAATCAACATGACATATTTGCACTTCATACAAAATTCAGGAAATAGGATGTAAATTACAAATAAAATAGGTCATGAACTATGTGTATTACTAAGGATTAAATATGGATTCATTATATCTATGCACAATCCAAGTCTAATATTTCTAACTTCATTTCAAAATGTCAGAAACTGGTGATCAATTTTCTTCTACTGTGGACAATCAGCTGGATGACATATTTTTTAATCACATATCCACTCATCAACATTTCATCATAACCTTTTTCATCATGTGAATTAGAAAATAAATGTTTCAAATGAGTAATTATAGGAAGATACCAAAATACCTTGGAAGGTATCTCTGTAAACTCTAAATTAGCCTGTAATTTTTCTTTCAGCTTATACCGTGATGTCCCACATTTAGGACACTCTAATAGAAATTCATATTCCTTCCTATATATCACATAGTCATTCGAGAATGCATGTATTTTTTATACCCTAATCTCATCATGCAAAGTATTTTCTTTACTTTATAATGCGAATCAAGAAGATCATTGTCTTTAGGAAGAATATATTTCAACAATTGTATCAAATCAATATTTTTTTTCACTCCAACCATGCTTTTCCTTTAAGTTATTCAATCTTTACACAGATGATAAAACTGTAAAATCCATACAACTAAGAAATAAAGGTTTTTCAGCATCACCATATAGATTCTAAATTGTTAGTTATTTTTCAAATTCTTCTACTTTAATATAATGAATCATTTCTTCAATTTCATCAGAGTTAACATCTTGAAAATCATCATCATCAGTAGATCTGAAATTCTACCCAGTTTTCCCATGCCAAATCCAAGGGCTATAACTTAGATTAAAACCACGAAAAATTAAATGATATTTGATCTCTCTACTTTTCAACTTCTTCATATTTAAACATTTTAGGCATGGAAATAAAAACATGTCATTGTTCGGAACATTTCATTTAGAAAATTCCAAAAAAGCATCAACACCTTCCTCATATCCATCACTAATTTAATGTTCCATAATGAAACTTCAACTCATTAGTACCTATAAAAAATATCAAAATTATATATCTTGTTAAGATAATACAATTTTATATTTATATGAAATATGTCATAATTTGAAAGTAACACAAATTTGAAATATAAAACAAATATATACATATTTGAAAATTTTAATTACAAATTATACACAATAATGGAAGATAAGTTTAAATATAAATGATAAATCATAAAAATATATGCATGGAAATAATTTAAAAAAGACAATATATCTAGATAATCCAATTTTATATTTATATGAAATATTCTATAATTTGAAAGTAACACAACTTTGAAATATAAAACAAATATATGCGTATTTAAAAATTATAATGATATTGTTTTTGAGAAATAAGATAGAGAACCACTATATAAAAATAAATTACTATCTATAAGTGTGATTTATTATTAACCCATCACAATTTTTTCATGTTAATTTAACTCATGGAAAAATCAATACATAAGAATAAACCCCTTGAATTCATAATAATTCACTCACATTTTCTACCACACTATAGTTTAACATATTTCTATGAGATGTGATATATGAATAATGTCTAAGGGTTACATCATTTTATGGTATGAATACTACTATGAAAAAAAATCCTCTTTAGAAAATTCTCCCAACCGTAGAAATAAACTATTATCTAGAACTTTAGGGAGAACAAATATAATCATTACTCCTATGGTCATTCTAGAAAATGAGATAAATCTATTGAGTTACTCAATACCCATAATGGATTTCATTTCATTCTTTTGTGAATGATATAATATATGAAAATAATTTATTCTAGCACTAGATTATTGTATGATGATGTTTGGAGGTTCATGGAGTTCATTTTTTATTACGGAAACATAGATTCATCCCATGGATCCTTTATCTCAACAATAGTTTTACCAACATAATTATCTAAATCCAAAAAAAAGAAATAATAATAATTAATAGGTCTTCTTATTTATATAAATTAAATATAAATCATATGGTAAATATAATATCTCAATGATTTTGAGGATTCTATTTGTTTTATAATATTATGAAATAGAATGAAACTAATGAACTTCCATTTTTGGAATGAGAATGATATTCTTTATCTATAACCCATAGCATACAAGTGGTATTTTAGGATTTATATATTAATTTATAATTATTTTTTATTTTGGATAAAATCTTTCATTTGTTAAAAAAAATATTTCTGATTAATTTTTTATTTAAACTGGTTGTTGATATATTTGGTTTTTTCACCATCACGTGACCATAAATAGGCTATGAATAAGTTAAGAATTCTTGAAGAAACAATCTAGAGGTTCTATTTTTTTAGAAAGGTAACATTGATACATGACTTCTACCTAATAAGTGCAATCCTTGTATAGATATTTGTATCCCCTAGATGAACAAAAAAAATGAAATTACCATTAGAGGAATTGTATATTGTTTCAAAACATCCACCAAATTTACCAGAAATATGTAACAAGGTTTTAGGGGTTTCATGATGTGTAAAAAGTGTACATGATTTGAAACCTCACACGGGATCACCTTATAGGAAACAAAGAATCTATTTGTTCCAAGAATGAGAATTGCATATGATAAAAACTTTAAATTTAATTAAATTAATGAAACATGGACTTATAGTGAATAAATAGTGTGTAATTAGAATACAAACCATGACCCATATAAATTCTCACATGGATTGGACACTGACTTCTTTACTAGCTATGGATGCAATGTGATAACACAAGGAAATTAAACAAGATGGCATAGTGATATTTTAGTAATAGAAATTACAAAATGTAGAGTTGGGGAATCTGTGAAATAGAACATCCTAAATCGAGGTGTGTGAGGCTTACTTCAGAGTCGCAAGTCGATCAGATAGATGTGCCGATGAAAAATATGATGAATGAAGCTGAAAAAATGAGGTTGGAGGCAATGGGATCGAAGAAATGATTTTAGGGTTTCTGTGTAAGAGAGAAATGAGTCACTATCGCCCGATCCAAAAACATAACAATGACTTAAAATGGGGCTTCATAAAAAATTTAAATGATTTATCGCGTTGGTTATAGAATAACTGATCTGATAAATCAATGATATTTTCTTTATAACATCAGTTATTCTATAACTGATGTAAAAAATTCTATTTATCACGTCGGCTATATAATAACTGATGTGATAAAGAAAGATACTTTATTTATCACATCGGTTATTATATATTCGACACGATAAAGCGATATAATTAATTTATCACATCAGTTATAATATTATCGATGTGATAAATAAATATACATGAGTTTGCATGTCGATTATAAATAACCGACGTGAAATGGTCGACACAATAAATATATTTTGTACTGGTGACTCCAGATTACTAGAAAAAGTAATCTATGTTCGGTTTCATTATGGTCTTTATAGTGAAGCTCAACCACAACACAGATATGGCTAACCAAATCATGGAACATTATCCCAGGATGCTTCATTTTCCATGACTTTTGAATGAAAAATGATGCCAAAATGGTCATTTCAGCTATAATATTTCATGAATAAGTAAAAAGGTTAACTAAAACATCCAAAAAATATAGTGAAAATAAATGATCATTTTGAATAGGTAACGTTATGGTGCTTAGGTAGATGTCAATTCAGGTTATCTTAATGGATCTTCATCCTAAAAAATCACCATCGATGGTTACCATTGATGGGATTCATGAGACATCTCTATGGTCATAAGCAGCATAAGAAAACACAAAATACATACCCAATGATATAATAAAATGATAAAAAAATAATCCATGTACTATGTTCATGCTTGAAATATTAATTGGTGGTGAGTTTGATCGGTAATACATACGCAATATCCACTAATCATTGGAATCATCAAACACTTCAGCAAGAGCTTTCTCCAAAGTAATTGCTAACACCTCTTCCTTTAAAACAATTAGATATGGGAGATTGAGAGTTACGATTATGTGAGAATAATCTCTAGTGTCCAAAATGAGGTTCACAAATCTCCTTTATTTTGATCTTGTGTACCAAATGAGCATATTGGAGTTATTATGTTTCAAACATTTTGAAATGAAATCATTGGTAATCACCTCATTTAATAATTTATATGTCAAAATCCTTTAATAATAGATTGAAATAAATATGATAACCATCAAGTAAGCATCATTTGAATGATATCAAAAACCATTCTTCATGTTCATGTGATGTGGTCTCAAATACAACATAAAATCATATACCATGGTGTTGTAACTTCAACCACATCATAGTTAGTACTTTAGTGCCTAAAACTGAACACAATTTACCCCCTTATAGGATGCCTCATGGTAGCCATTATGAGCTAACAAACTAGATGATAATGAAACTAATAAAATAATTTTTTAGATTTGTTGAAACAAAATGAATATTAGTTTACTTACTCACACAAATTGTCAAAAACATCCACAACATTCTAATTTTTATCATTGCATCGGAATTAACCTTTAGTTTAGATAAAAACATGATTAAAAAATATCAATGAAAACACATACTAGATTGAACAATATCAATGAAACATTCATTAATCCGAATGACATTACTGGATACTCATAATGCCCCTCATGAGGGCAGTCTTTCCCATGTATTCTACCTTCATTTGCACATGATGGAACCCAAACTTCAGATAAAACTTAGTAAAATATATTGATTAAATCAATTTATCCAATAGATATTCTATTACTAGTATTGGGTATCTATCCAAAACTGTTATACTATATAATTCTTGATAATCCATGAACATTCTCCATCAACCATCTTTTTTATTCACCAATATTATATGACCAAAGTTCTCCATTAGTCCCTCATTGTAGTGGTAAGATCATGGTTTCTTTAAAAATAGTTCTTGTGTTGGAGAACTTCTTATAATCGATTCTGCTGGTGAGAAATAAACTCTGATTTTTCCATTGATTCCTTCTGTTACTGCCCACTAAAATCCTTGTACATTAATACTTTACCTTCCCAAGTATTCCTATAAGGGGCCAGGATCTCTTGACATTTGGGTCACCCCTGGTAAGGTAATATTCTTACCCTTCTAATCCAAACTCATAATCATCTATTTACAATTTATTATAACATTCCCAAAAGTTTCAATCCATGGACCAACACAAGATCTAGCCCAATTGTATTAAATACATAAGAACCCACCTTAAATTCTTCACCTCCCAAGTTAACCATGAAGGATTTACAAATTCCCTTTAACATGACCTGATTTTCATCTCCAATTCAAATATTGAATGACCTAGTCTTAGTTACATGCACTACTAGATACTGTAAATAATTTCTTTAATGGAAAACATGGAAGATACATAAGAATAAAATGAACATAAGGGTATGAAAACATTAGCATAACATTTAAAGATCATAACCTGCATATCTAAGATCATATACATGAGTTATGGTATAAATATTGATAGTTCATAAGACACTAATCATAAGATAATCAAATCACATGAGCCTTGAGAGTATAATAATGGAATACGACATGGAAATTATGGCATACACGTAAGCTTGGAATATCTTATGTCAATTATTCCTACCAAGAAATTAATAGTATGTTAGTCTTGGGTTAATCACCCATGTACCTACTTAGGTTTTGGGATGGCCTCCCATGTACCTTCTGATTTTGGGATTAGGATGAACTCCTATGTACCCTCTTGTTATGTGATTAGGATGACCTCCTGTGTAACCTATTGTTGCAGGATTAGGATGAACTTCTGTGTACCATCTTGTTGTGGGATTAGGATGACCTCCTGTGTACCCTATTATTACGGGCTTAGGATGACCTCTCGTGTACCCTTTTGAGTTCATAGAAAATTTTCATTACCTAATGAATTGGAGAGAGATATAAGTCACACCTATCACATAATAAAAACCATATATATGTGTGCCACAAGAACATAAATCATTCATCATATCAGAACTGATGAAATGAAATGGATTTCATAAACATCATTCAATCATAACATAACCCATGTAAAAGAAATCGGTTTTATAAATATCATTCCATCAAAAACATAAACCAAGAATAAGAATGGCACCATTGAATCATATCCCTAGTAAAACATATGAAACATCAAATAATATTATCTTAGATAGAAAATAATTTTTAGAATCATGTGAAAACAATTCTTGAGGAAAATATCCTTTATGCTTTAAAAATGTTTTCATTTCTTAAAATGATGCACAATTTTAAAAGAAAACATTTTATTTGAAAATAACCCAGGAATCTTGTAAAGGAAACATTAAAGCATTATAGAGTCATGACAGCAAAAAATTATGTTCATTTCGTACAAGTTAAAAAAACATTCTTTTCATACTTTTGCCAAAAAAATCACAAAATACCTTTTTTGGAAAATAACAAATAGATTCCTTTCAAACTGTGTAGTAAAAAATCAAAAAATCGATAAAAATGACTTTAAACATTCATAGGAGAATATTAAAAACGTTTTTTCTGATTTTTTTAGAAAAAATGGACACGGAAGATAAATATTCTCTAATTGAAACTTATAACAAAAAAATCCCAAATATTGATGAGATTATGAAATAAATACTCATCATTTTATAATCAGTAGAATCATATTCCTCATGAATGAAATAAAATTATATGGACAGGAAAATGACATAATATTCTAGATAAGACTCATATAATAAATTCATGGGTAGTATATACGTCATGCAGAAGAAATAAGTAGTTTATAAGAAATATACCATATATATTCAATATATATGTATTCATGGTGATTCATAAAGTTAGAGATAAAAAATAAAATACACATTCATGGAGATGGTAGGTCGTACGTACGCATGAAAACTATTTTCATTCTCTTTTTATTTTAAAAGAAAGTAAATTATATGATATATTATAATTCCAGAATCATTTTTAGTTTATATATATATATATATATATATTATATTCATAAAATTCATCCTTATTACTACCCATGTGAAATATAGAAAAAAAAATTAATCACATCGTATCGTGGAGATGGTAAGCCATACATAAGCGTGATCAACATTATGATATTATCATTACAGAAATATAATCATTTCATAAATATCGCATATAAATATTAAACCCATCATAATTACCACTCATAAAATATGGTGATGGAAAATGAATTGTATCACTATGTGAAGATTGTAAGTCGTACGTACGCATGAGCGATACTTTCACTTCTTCCTCGATGATAAAGGGATTGTATAATGGTGTGTTCATAATCATAATAACATTTCAGAATATTGAGGATGATTAAGTTATTATTTTATGATATATATATCATATATTTATAGGAGGTATATAAGAGTATAAAAAGAGAGTGATTGGTTAGAGCGATTAACTCTTGTTTGAAACAACTGCTTTGATTAACACCTTAACACCTATAAGTATGGTGTTATGCCTAAAATAAGACCTCTAGAATGTGGGGAGGGATTCTGGAAATGGATTTGGGCAGATATTGGCTGAACCAAATAGGTTTTTAAGTGTGAAGAAAAGATAATAATGAGTGCCTTTTTATAGGAGAGGTGAAGGACACTCTTGGAATTATTCAAAATATTAAATTAATATAAATTAATTTTATAATCCAAATAGATCCAAAATAATTAATTTATAAGATAGGATTATTTTGGGTAGAAATTTTTTCATCCAATAAAAATTAATCAAGTTTTTTCAATTTTTTAATCCTTAACTTTTAGCTTTAACCATCATTTAACCTTTTTAATTTTACCGTGATATCATGTAATTTACAATTTGAGAGTTAATATAATTAATATAAAATGAAAAATACAAATAAATGGGTCATTGACGAAATTTTAAGACATATCCCAATCATTTTTCCGAAATTGAGATTTTTAGAAATTTTATATTATTTAATAAAATATTATTTATTTTAAAATATCAATTTTGACACTATTCATCATTGGACTTTTTAAAAATATCATAACAACATGATATCTTCAAAACAACCCTTTTAACTCTTCAATAGCATGTTAAATTCTTCCATAAAATTTGTATATGACATTAATTATATCAAATTATATTTATTTTAATATTTTTAATATCATTTATTTTATTTTTATATTAATTAAACAATTACTACATCATCATTGTGTTTCCATTTAAGTTAAATATTTTATCACTAAAAATTATAAATAAATTAAAATTATGCCAAAAAAATTATCTTTCTAAAGACTATTTATAGTTGAACATATCCCTTTTATAACAACATATTAAAAATATTTCTCTTGTTAAAAATAAAAGTAAGACAAAATTGACTTCCTTTTAAATATAAAATTATAAAGGTTGTATTCTCATCTAAAAGGCCATAAATGGTCTCATAACTAATCCTTTAATGATTAGGGATGAACAATAATCATCCAATAAAATTAGGACAAGTTTTAGGTAAATTTTATAATATTTATAATATTATTTTTATCCTTAATTACCCGATTTATCCTTAACCACGGTAATAAAAAAATTAATAAAGTTACTATTAATATTACCCAAAAATAAAAGGTACCTATTTAACAAATTAAGATCTTATGATTCCAAATATGGAATCCATTTTTATAAATTCCAAACATATAAATTTTATAAATTAATTAAAAATTAATCTCGTTGATAGAACGAGAAAATGAGTTTTTAAAGTAAAAACCTTCAAAAGATTGAAATGTTTTTATATCAAAATTGAACATGAAATTGATTCCAATGACCTTCATTGGATTAATTGATAAAAAATGATCTAATTATACTTTAAACTCATTCAAATATATAATTAATCACTATAAATTATTTAGATGAAAAATCCATTTTCAATTAAAAATGTAATGTTTTTTTCACTATTCATCAACAAAATGAATCTTATCATAAAAAAACTAAAAATTAAACCAAAGTAAATTTTTATACTCTCATTTAAAAGAATAAGTTTATTTTTTTAAATATAACTTATAAAATTATCAAAAACTATATTTAAAATAAGTGTGGCATCAAAAGGTGACAAATATGCCTTTTTGGAAAAATACTTCTTTTATTTGTAAAATTGGATTTGTTCTTATATAATGTCTAGAAACCACTTAAGATTAATGTTAAACATTATATTGAATATTATATATATATATATATATCATTAATATAATCCAATAAAATTAATTTTTTTATTTACTGGTATAAAATGAACTTGTTCACATTTAAATAGTTTTTTCAGAAAAACATTTCCTTAAATTTTAAAAAAGGTTTTACATTCATTTATTATTAATTATTAAAATAATTATATATACACGTGTAAACCATAATTTCATAATTTAGTTACTCCTCTTCAAATTATCCATTCTAATAGCTAGGTTATGATTGTCATGTTTAAATAATTATAATAATGAAATAATGTTTTGTAGAAACTCAGTGTTGCATGTAATGCAATCTAAGCTGATGTTGTGTATAGATCAAGCTTAACATGGTGTAGCGTGAAATGAAAGTTTTCAAAGAAATCAATTATTTAAAAATATATTTCATAAAAATATTAGGGTATTACATTTTATCCCTCTTAAAATGAATTTTTCCCTCGAAATTTATTTGGGTTATCAAATGTTTAATACTTGAAAGTTTCTTTCATAAAAACCCACATTGTAAAAATGAATACTAAAACTTCTTTTTAAAAAGAAAATCTAGAAACCTAATGGTTACCCAAAGTAACTCATAAATAGGTTTCCACATAGGAGAACATAAATGGAAAGTGAAAACATGGACATTGAAGAGAAATCTAACTATCGATTTCTGACAGAGAGTAATAAAGAACATATTTAATAAAGGTTAATGACCAAAAAACCATAGGCCAAATAGGTTAGAAAAAGGTCATTGATATCATAAAAAATGGTGATAATAGTATAAAATTTTATTTTAAATTCATTAAGAAGATATACTTACTTGATTTTATCTCATAAGTATAATCTCAACCTATGGTTGTGCCTTAATCAATTTATGCTTCATTCTCTTACTCTAAGAAAAGATAAATTTGAAATTATAATGATTCAAGAACAAGTGGATCTTAAGATCTATAATGGTATGATAATTCATTCCTTCTATATTTAGTTATCATCACAAAAAAATTATTATCAAATGTTATCCAATATACATATATCTTCATATTACAAAACGTTAATCTCTAAAACCTCATGAAAATTTCAACATAAACAATTTCATAAATAGTTACCCTTATGATCCTTCCAAAATATTAAAACCCAAGACTTTCGAAATAATGTGACTAAACCTATCGTTTATCCCTCAAAAACGGTATGTAACACTTAATAGTCACATACCGAACACGTGAATACCATTATCATGTATTCTCTTTAAACATGGTAATAACCTGAATTACCATAAACCATATTGAATACAAGCATGATTATTCTTTCCTTATATAAGCTCCTTTCTTAGAAAAAATTTTTTTTAATTGGAATCTTGGGCTCATCCTTAGATTAGGTCACTTTTTAGTGTAATGCCCAAACTCCTTACAATTGAAACACTGAATTACAGGAGGTTCACTCTTTGAAGATTTCCTTTTATTACCATTACGTAGGTATTAAAATGATCAATGAAATTATTTCACACACTTAAAACATTTACCAGTCCCCATAAGATAATTTAATCCATATCCCCTTCCACACTTTGAGCATAAAATAAATATAATATTATTCCCCCATTTTTTTTAGAGTTTCTTTTGAATTCTATCCCTATTTTCTTATCATAACCACGAGATAGATGAGAAACTTAAATCTATCTTTTTTTATGAAGAATATGGGGAGGTACTTACTGAAAAATAAATTATTGAACTTTTACCAATTCATGGAGTCGATTTTATCTTGTTGCCTCCTATTCTTGGTAAAGTTCCACCACTGATTCACTTCACCTTCCAAGAGATAAGTTCCCAACTTAACTTTCTCACCTTTTGAACAATGAATAATAAAAAATATATTTTCAATGGTACAAATCCATTTCTAAGAAACTAGTGGATCGATCGTTCCACTAAAATAAGGTGGATGTTTCCTTAATAAGGATTCAATAAAATATTGTTCCCTCCTTTGTTAATTTGAAAGTCCAACATGATTCATGTCTTGATAAGGTTGTGTGGTCATATCAATGAGTTTTTTCATTCAATTTTCCATAACATTCAGTTACTTAGGAGGTATATAATTTCATTTTCCATTATATTATTCATTAAAAAGGTTCCTTATGGTTTCATCCATTGACTAAAACCAAAATAAAATATTGTGAGAAACACTAATCATATTGGGAAATCCTAAAAATCAAGGAAAACCACCTTCAATATATAACATCTAAAGTTTAATCCTGGGTTATTCAAGATCGTTACCAAAACTCTAGGATTATACCCTATACTTAGACTTATCCTTAGATACATCTCTAGACATATCCTTAGAAATATCTCTAGGAATATCACTAAAGTTTTCTCATCCTAGTTTCCAAATTTTTACTAAACCCTTCCTCTGATACCAACTATAACGACCCATGATTTTCGTATATGGATATTACATATTTTTAGATAAATATTCATTACATTTCAAAGACACATGTTTGATGACCATAATAGTTTAGTGCCTTTAAAAACTTGGAACACATTCTTATAATTTGGTGAAAGATCTTCAACATCTCCTATAAAGATCTTCCCCTTTAGTACTCCTACTTAAAACCTTTCTTTATAACCTGAGGAAAGGAAACATAAGAAAGGGTGATCTCATATGCCCAATAAGGGTAAACATGGAAGATACATAAACATAACATGAACATAAGGGTATGAAAACATGAGCATAACATTTGAAGATCATACCATGCATATCTAAGATCATATACATGAGTCATGGAATAAAGATTGGTAGTTCATAAGACATGAATCATAAGATAATCAAATCACATAATCCATGAGAGTATAACAATGGAATAAGACATAGAAATTGTGGTATGAACATAAGATTAGAATATCTTATGTTAATGATTTTGACCAAGACATTCATAGTATGTTAGGATTGGTTTAATCAATCATGTACCTACTTTGGGCTTGGGATGTAATCCCATATACCTTTTGGTTTTGGGCTTAGGATGACCTCACATGTACCCTCTTATTGTGAGATTAGGATTAATACTCATGTAACCTCTTGTTATAGGCTTAGGATGACCTTCTGTGTACCCTCTTATTATGGGATTAGGATGACCACCCATGTAACCTCTTGTTTAGAGCTTAAGATGAACTCCCATGTACCCTTTTGAGCTCATAGAACATTTATCATTACCCAATGAATTGGAGGGAGATATAGGTCCCACCAGTCACATAATAAAAAACATACATATGTGTGTCATAAGAACATAAATAATTTATCATATCAAAACCCATGGAATGAAATGGGGTTCATAAACATCATTAAATCATAACATAACCCATGGAAAAGAAATGTGTTCATTAATATCATTCCATCATAAACATAAACCATTATTAGAAAGAATAAGAATGGTAGAATTGAATCATATACCCAATAAAACATAAGTAACATCAAATAATTTTATCTTATATGGAAAATGATTTAGATACATCATTTGAAAACAATTCTTGAGGAAAATATCATTTCTACTTTGAAAGCGTTTTCTTTTCTTAAAATGACGCACAATTTTAAAAGAAATAATTTTCTTTGAAAATAACCCCAAACTCTTGTAAAGGAAACATTAAATCATTATAGAGTCATGACTTCAGAATTTTTTTTTCATGGCATAGAAGTAAAAAAACATTACTTTCATACTTTTTCTAGATAATTAAAAAAGTACCTCATTAGGAAAAAGACAAAAATATTCCTTTCAAACTAAGTAGTAAAAAGTCAAAAATGGGTAAAAATGACTTTAAAAATCCATAAGAGAATAGTAAAAACATTTTTTTGAAAAAAAATTTAGAAAAAATTATAATATTTTTTAGAAAAAATGGACATCAAATATAAATATTCCCCAATGGATATTTAAAATGAAACAATCTCAAATATTGATGAGTTTATGAAATAAATACTTATCACTTTATAATTAGTAGAATCATATTCCCCATAAAAGAAATAAAATTATATAGATGGAAAAATACCATAATATTTTAGATAAGACTCATATAATACATTCATGGGAAATATATACACCATGTAGAAGAAAAATCAGTGTATAAGGGATGTGTCCCACATAAATAAAAGCGAGACAAAAATCCCTTAAGTATTGACTTCCTTCATATACGTTCAAACCTCCAGTATAATAAATATAATTTTATTATACATCTAAAAAAGAATAATATTCATATACATAATACCATATATGATTTACTTATATCTTTATATTACTTTTTTATTAATAATTTCATGTTAAAGTTATGTTTCAGGTAATAACCACTTTGTTTTTTGTTCATGTTTTGACTTGTTATACATGGTCCTCTTACATAGATCATGATTTCATCATCTCCAGAATGATAACCATTATATAAATATAATATATATATATATATATATAAATATTTATTATATATTTATTCATGGTTATTTATAAAAGTTAGAGATAGAATATAAAATACACCATTCTTGGAGACGGTAGGTTGTACGTATGCAGGAACACTATTTTCATTCTTTTGTCATATTAAAATAAAGGAAAGTATATGATATATTATAATTAAAAAATAATTTTTATGTTATATATATATATATTATTCATAATATTCTTCCTTATTACCACCCATGTGAAATATATATGAAAAATGAATCACATCGCATCATGGAGATCGTAAGTCATACGTACACACGAGCGACATTATCATTTCCCAAAAGATTGGGTGGTAAAAATTTAGATATGATATTATCATTACAAAAGTATAATAATTTCATAAATATCATATATAAACATTAAACCCATTATAATATCTACTCATAAAATATGGTGATGAAAAATGAATTGTATCGCTACGTGGAGACGGTAAGCTGTACGTACACACGAGCGATACTTTCAATTCTTGTTCGATGGGAAAAGGGATGTATAATGGAATGTTCATAATCATAATAAAATTTAATAACATTTGGGATGATTAATTTATTAATTTATGATCTATATATCATAGATTTAGAGGAGGTATAGAAAAGTATAAAAACAAGTGATCAGTTAGAGCGATTACCTTTTCTTCAAAATGACTTCTTTGATTAACACCTCAACACCTCTAAGGAGGGTGTTATGTCTAAAATAAGGCCTATAGAATATGTAGATAGATTATAGGAAGGTATTTGGGTAGATATTGACAGAAAAAAATATGTTTTTAAGTATGAAGAAAATAGAATAATGAGTGTTGTTTTATAGGAGAGGGGAGGGGCACTCTTGGAATTATTCAAAATATTAAATTAATATAAAGTAATTTTATAACCCAAATGGGTCCAAAATTATTAATTTAAAATATAGGATGATTTTTGGTCAAAATACATTCATCCAATAAAAAATATATAAGTTTTGACTATTTTTTAATTCTTATCTTTTAACTTTAAACATTATTTAATCTTTTTAATTCTTACTGTGATATCATGTAATTTACACTTTTTGGGTTAATATAATTACTATAAAATTACAAAAGACCAATAAATGAGTCATTGTTGATATTTTAAGAGTTATCCCAAACAGTTGTACAAAATTGAGATTTTTATAAATTTTATATCATTTAATAAAATATTATTTATTTTAAAATATCAATAATGTCAATTTTGACACTATTCATCATGTGGATTTTTAAATCTATCACAAAAACATGATATCTTCAAACCAAATCTTTTAAATCTTCAATAACATGTCAAATTCATCCAAAACAATCATGGATGAAATTAATTATATGAAATTATATTTATTTTAATATTTTTAATATCATTTACCTGAATCTTCTATTAATTAAAAAATTATTGTGTCATCATTGTGTCACCATTTAAGGTAATTATTTTATCAATAGAAATTATAAATAAATTACCATGATGTAGATAAAATTTTTAGATTTCTAAAGACTATTTATAGTCAAACATATCCCTTTTATAACCGATTTGAAGGCACATTCAACAACCACTCATCATCAGAGATTGTTGCTTGAAGGAACTGAATTCGGATCCCTCTAGATCATCCAAACGTGCTTCAAAAGTCCATGGGAACATCGATTGTCAAATTTTGGGTGCTAGTGCAGATATTTGATGATGCCTTCGATGTCCCAATGATCGTCGCTGTGTCGATCCATCAATCTGAGAAGAACTCAGATCAGTTAATCAGATTGATGACCTCTCTCACTATGACGTGGGAGGGAGGAGAGATAAGATCTCAAAGTCATAGGATGAGTCATATCTCACATGAGATCCTCCTCCTCCTTATATAGCGAGGTTAAAAATACCCGCAAATGGCTCCTCAACCATCAGATTTTTATTTCCCACTAAATAAGCTATAAACAATTTCATATGACTAATTTAAAGTCATAAATATAATTTATATTTTAATAAATTTTAATATAATAGATATATTACGTGATAAAACTGGGTCATTATCTTGACTCGTAATTCCTGTAAATATTAAACAAACCCTAAATATTAAAATAATATTCATTCCTATAATATTATTTCATTATTCACTTAATATATTGTGATTACTTTAAATAAATAAATTCAATAACAATTATTATAAACTCGAATAAAATAAATTTATATATTCCTTAATGATTGTATATTCTCATACATCACTCGAATACCATGGTGGAACTCACCATTTTATATACTCTTATTCATTAGAATATGTTAAAATTTTAAAAATTCTTAGTGTATGACTCTCTAGGCCTGTTGGGAAAAAATCCCTTAAGGTAACATTACAGTATTTTTGGGTTGATTGTGTTTGTTTACAAAGCAGGTTTCCATAGAGAATTGTCGAGTTCCCGAGAATTTTTTGACAATCCTTGTTGAAAAAGAACGATGAAAAAGGAAAGGACGATCTGGAGACCGTACAAAAGAGCAGTACAAGGTGGCGCTGTTTCCCAGTGTTTGCCAAATTTTTGGGGTCCAAAATCTGGAAGTTTGGTGAGCATCGCGAAAAGTGGATTTCCATGAAGATCATAATTTAATATGGCAAATGCATGAATTTCACGAAGATAGGATGCATGGTTTGGAAATCGCGAAGACCAGAAAAATGGAGGTGGCGAGTCTTCGCGATTACGACAAGCTTCGCGAACGGCAGAGGCTGAAGCACATCGCGACGGTGAAGGGCTTTGCAAGGGAGCTTTGCGGCGATGAAGGGAATTGTGAGGGAGCTTCGCGGCGTAGGCGCGAAGGAATTTATGGGATGCTCCACGATTATGACGAGCTCCACGAATGGAAAATTGCCATGGTGCTTCGTGATTTGGACAGAATTCCGGCAGAAACTTCGGAGCTTCGCGATTTGAGATGATGTGGTGTTGAATTTGCAAGGAAAGTTTGAGGGTCTGTGGAATCGCCTATAAATATAGGCCAACCCCCTCGAGAGAAGTAGAGAGAATTTTCAGAGAAAATATTTTGCTCTCGTATTGCGAAGGTGGTTCGCAGAGCCAGTGTGCTTCGCGAAAGAGGAGCTTTGCGGAGGCTATTGTAGCTCCGCGAAAGTTGTGAGCTCCACGTTGGCTCAGTGAGCTTTGTGAGGGAAGTTTCTCTAAAACGGCTTGTGCTTCGCGAGAGTGCTTCGCGAGATAGCTTCACGAAAAGGCAGGAGCTTCATGAAGGCTTGTTTGAGCTTCGCGAAATTGGGAGCTTAGCGAAGTAGGGTGCTTTGCGAAGGTGTTTCCAAAGTGAGTTTCCCAGTGGTCAGAGGCAAAGTGGTATTAATCAGTGGATGAAAGTTGGAATATAACAGAGCATCCATCAACAGTTAAGGATGCATGTATTCATGCAAATGAAAAGACCTACAGGTCTATAAACTGTGAGTGTATTCCTTCCAGAGCAGTGAGCTTAGGAAGAGGAAGTAGGTGATCCTCTCCACCGGCAGTGAGCCAGAGAGAGAGAAATAGGGAGTGACCCTTGGGAAAGTAGTGAGATGACCCTAAACTTTGTAAAGGCAGTGAGCCTGGGCATAGAAGTGATCTATCCCGAACTTTGTATCCACATCTAGTGAAGAATAGTGGAATTTGGTACGACCGGAAACTTGTCGGCATATAATCCTTGGACATAGGCCAGTGAGGGTGAACCAAGTAAAAATCTTTGTGTCTGCCTGTTTGCTTCCTTGCATTGCATTGAAAGCATCATCATTAGATAAAGAAGTAAAGAAGTGATCATAGTTTACACACAAGAGCAAACAAAGTGACCCTTGCAATAAAGAGGTCAAGATCCAGTGGGGTAGGAAGAACATTGAAAAAGAATATCCATACCCTGATTCACCCCCCCCCCCTCTCAGGGTATATATGCCCCTATTGGACCTAACAAGGCCCTTATCTTGATATCAGTGAAGACTATTCACAGATCAGGAGAAAATTATAATAACTCATTAGGACCCCTAAAGATATAAGGAAAATTCATTGTAACGACAATCATTCCTATGAACACATATCGTGTAATATAATCTATTTGTCTCATAATATATCATAAAGAAGGATGAATATTTCATGTCATCATCCTTTCTTGCTATTATTTTTTGACTTAACTAGACAGAATTAATTTTTTCTACCATGGTCATGGATTTATTGAAGGATCTATCATCCTAATCAACAAGGCATGAGATATTACTTCTGTTAAAAAGTGAAAAATTCTGTCTTTGATTGTTCAATCAATTCCATAGCGCCAATGAAGCACTCATACCACCAATTTCACATGAAATTAATGTCATAGTTTTCATCTTGCATCAATGTACACGATCAAATAGTATACACTGATAATAATCTCAAGCTAGGAGACCATTACACGTGTTCACAGATAGAAACAATCAATGACACTTGAAACATGTGGTGTTCTTATTGGCATGTCAGTCCTCATGATCTCATCTACTTGAGATCACTAAGTATGAACTTCATGAGAATAAGACTCAATGCTTATGCACCCTCAACACCTAATAGCCATACATCATCTATGTCCAATCAGTATGATGTATCAAGACCACAAGGCATATGTTTAAGATTAATGTCATACTATATCAAGGTTCTCATTATAGCCTGGGAATTGTTATAAACATTAAATATGATAAATAATATATAAACATTACCATGTAAATAGTGGATGCAGAAATATCAACACTATTATGGTAAGTGTACATCATTCACAACTCATTATATAAATGATATAGTAACCAAAAAGTATTGATCAAGTTGGGTATAGGGTGCCCACTTTTACAAAAATCTCACTTGGACTAGAGACAACTTGTTAATTATCCTTTTTATCACTCTCATGATAAGATCATGCTTCTTTTGAGTTGTGACTTTAGTCGTTAGGTCATCCACATCTTCACCGTGTGGCTATTCTATAATCTTCAAATTCACCTCCTTGAGTATAAATCCCAAAGAGATGATAACCCTGAGTATATTCCTTTTTTATTCTATAAAAACTTGACATATTTACTAGTACCAGTAGCAACATTTATAACAATTATGATAAAACTTTAATCACCAGGTGTGATTCCAAGAACTAAAACAAATCATTGTGTATTTTACAATGCTTCTTTAGCTTCATCGCACTTGATATTTGTATAAATGGATACCAATATCTTGAATGAGATTCTATTACTCATGACCTAAGTTTGACTGAGATATTAAATCATATTGGTCTAAAGGAAGACTAGTTTGTACCCCCTTATAACTAGTGTCTCATCCTCTTCAAGTACTAGGAACAAATATTTTGTACTCTCTTAGATACAATTGGATAGTTCTGACCGATTCTCATGAATTTCTCATGTATATGTTGGAAATATCACATTTATTATGTAGCATGGGATATTTGGTTGATCCATCATAGAATTGTAATAAATTATACTCACAACATTAATTTCCTAATATGTACCATATATGTCTTCTTGGAGAGATTTATGTCATGTGCATTGGAAACAATTTTATCTTGACTTGTCAGTATATGTACTTATAACTTGGTCTAAGAAACCCATTAGATCTATTGTAGAATATCTTATTCCCTAAAAATGGGGTTTCTAATTTAAGTTAGTATCTGGAGAGTTTCATTAATTCCAATCTTAACTATAACACCAATAACTATTTTCCATATGTTATCAAACATATTTTCCTTGAAAAAATGTGGTGCTCTCACTAACCTCTTGTATACACATGGAAAGAATTCATTCTGGATGAATATTCTATGATTCTATTTTCTACTTCAAACCAAAAATGGATTCTAGTAACTTTCACCCCTATCAACATTTTTATGATGTCACCAAACCTTTCTAGTTGTTTTATATAGACACTTTGAAAGAAAATGTGGTCCTAACATCCGATGCTCAATATAATGATCATAAATTGTAGTTATAACAATTATAATTCTAATTAATTTAGGCATAATGACTTGGTATAAGAAATAGAGCCTTATTGGTACCACACTTTTACCACCCATGTATAGTCTCACTTCAATACCCACTGTAGTATCAAGATTTGAAATAATTGAAATAAAAATCACTTGTACTTTTATAAATGGGATCCATTATTGAATTTTAATTGAACTTCTCAATATTAGTTTATTGACATTTACTGCTTACTTGTATGATTTATTACTCTCAGTGAATCATGTATCACCAGTCGTAGTGAATGTAAAACCACTTATGGTTTTATTCTTCCCACACAGTATGTGTCTTCAGAACATTTTTTCCACAAGCTCATGTGAAAATTATTCATATGCCAACCATTTGTGCACCTTCAGGATTAACTAAATCAAATTAAATCTTGTTCTCAATATCCCAAATAGATATGTACACCCTTTTATAGAAATATAGTCTAGAACTTGACTATAGATTTTATATCATAGGGATTTCTATAATATCCTTATAAACCTTTGGAATAATTAATTTAGATGCACATTGTGTTTTGTTTGATTCAAGTGTGTTTATATACTTAATGAAAACTTTTCATATAAACACATGTTTTTATGACATGATAGATTTATATAATACTATAACTCATATGATATCCAATTTTCATTACAGTTGGCTTATGGTAATGGGATAATGTCTCTTTTTGTGAAACATGTCTCGAAAAATAATGGAAGTTTTTAAAATGCATATTAATTTCAACATTGATTCTCATTTTACTTATATCATGACTCCGATGTGTATAAGTAAATGTGTGTTTAGGAATTACTCCATTCTACATTTTATTGGTCAATATATACATGTCATACTCATTGTTGATCCTCATTATTAACATCATAACTTTGATGTGTATAAGGAAATGTGAGTTTAGGAATAAATCCACTGTATATTTCATGATCGATGTATGCTTGGTCAAGATATTCTTTGGCACATGGGCCCAAATTAACTCATTTTTTATAACAGTGCATATATCATACTTCAATTTTACATTGCTTAAAAAACTTCTAAATGAATCTTATAAAGTATAAAAGTTTACCTCAAACACAACCTTGTAATAGTTCACACTCTATAGCTGAACTAATTCTGAAAGCTATGTGACCAAACTCTATTTCCAAAGAATTATTTTTCCAAAACTAAATAAGAAAATGTGTACATAATACCTGAGGTATTCAACTACAAAGAGTCTAAAATCCATATTGGGTATATTATTCACAACTATTTTTTTACTAGACAAAGTATTATATTACCACAATTGAGTATAAACGAGTCTTACATTTAATATTCATCAATTATTTCCAATGATTCTAGCATTTTTGAACTATTAGTTATGTATTAGACACCACAAACAGAATTTATTCCAAAATTTAATAACATATCCTTGTGTCCAATGGTGATGTCACGACCCGCCTTCACCAAGATGAGGTAAGGGACAACAGGTTGTCAAATCCTTCCTTTCTCAAGTTAAAGGGGAGATAATAACCCTCGAGATCCACCTTTAATAGGCCTCGGAGTGGCTACTAACACCAAGGGTATAGAATCACACATAATATGGAAGGAATTACCCTTTTTATTTAGTAGGTTTCATGAGATAAGATAGTAAATCCCCAAAAAACACTAAAACTCAAAGTAAAAGTAAATCCAAAACAATCCATACCCATATGCATGTTCCAAATAAAGTGCTACAAAGTATAAGAAAACTCCAAAGGGAAGTACCAAAATAAAATAAAAACAGCAACATCAATGGTCCCAGTGTCTGAGCTTATAGGGTCTGGCACAGTCCTTGAAGTCCTCCTGGAAACCTGAAAATAGTTTTATATATATAGGGTGAGTATACAGGTATACTCAGTAAGGAAAACCAAGAGCCCTCGTGCACAATTGGGGAGACAATCTAATGCCCCATGAGAAAAATAAAGATAAAAAAAACACCTAGCAATAAAAACTATCCACCCATCCTCACTAAGGCACACTCCCTAAATAACTCAAGTCAGGTAAAGTAATAGTAATAGAACATCAACATTTGGGTACACTGCACTGCTTTCCCACTGGTTATTTAAGACATCCTATGTATCAAACCTCCCCTGCCATTCTTAGCGTAGTCCCACTGCCATCCCCTTCCCACACACACCTGAGCTACCACAACCACACATCATGCCCAAAAACACCTGGTCCACAACAACCACACGTAACCATGCCCATAGACACCTGGTCCAGAACAACTACCACCACGCCTAAAGACACCTGGGCTAGAATAACTACTGTCATGCCCAAAGACACCTGGGCCTCATCCCGAAGACACTTGGGAAACAACCTACCCACACACACCTAGGAAAACCACCAAAACTACCCGATCAGAAGAATCTTGGGCTATAATGGACCTCAGGCTATCACATGCTTCTTGAAGAGTCTTGGGATACTCGGGAAAGGGATAAGAAAAGGATCTAATAACCATCCACTTATAGGAGTGTTGGAAAAAACACCTTCCCCCATGAAATGGGGGTGTTCGGTATGAAGTGATTAACTTGGGTGGGGCACAAATAAGAAACATAAGAACTAAATTATACATATAGGTAAACAAGAAATCATCTTAACCTAGGGGTTACAAAACTAGTCCATACACAAACACCCTAATTAATATTCATTCATAAGAAGCACCACAACCACAACCATGTCACAAATCATTCTCGGAAAACAATTACCCATTGAACCCATTCTTGTTTTCATATTCAAGTGATTCCATTTAAATAATTCTTCACTACCGGAAAACTAATAGGCATAGACACAAGCCAAGGAAGGAAAGACAACCAAGAAACAATTTAGCATTCATACTCGATTCTCTTGTAAAGTCACAACAACAAAAGGGATCTGTGGGATCCCTAGAAGTACAGGAACCAACCCAAGATCCAACATACAGCCCCACACTGACTCATATCCATAAACTAACAACTTCACAATAGGGGATACCATCCCCATCCCCATCCACGTCACTCCACAAGAATCAAGTAGAACTACCACACATATTACAAAGACAGATCAAGGGAGTTTTCAGATCCAAACACACCATTCATTAAGTTCCTTATTTCTGTTTGGTTAACTGGGGTGATCACACAAGGATTCCTGTTCACTAGATATCCATTTAATCAACTGAGTTTATGTGACTAACCAATTTCCATGTTACACCCATTCAATCATAGAATTATCTAGGAAATAGAGGTTCATTAGTGCACAATAAAGGACAACCAATGACCAAGATTTTCAATGGACATAATCCCATACAATTAAAAACATATAAGAAATGGTAAAAGAGTATAACAATATCATCAACCACACCCCTTCATTCTTTAAAAACCATTTATTATCTTTGTTAAGGTTTGGTTTCATCCATCCTCAAAGGGACATCATCGTACCCACCCCGTATGATGCACATTAAAGAGAGACGAAGGGAAAACCCTACTTGGATGATCAAAAACTGAAGTTTTTCTCCTCGTGCCAACAATTGGGGATGCGCGACTTGCAGGGGAGGAACTCCCAGGACTCCAAGAGGGAGAAGGAAGGGCTCCATCACAGGCACACCACTAGCCTTGGGAAGGGGGGCTCCAAACACACCAAGGAAAGAAAAGAGGCTGACCTAGAAGGATAAATAATTCTAGTGTGATAAAAGGTGAGATCCTGGAGTTATAGGATATGAATTTTGAATGTCTTTAAAGGAATATCGTCGTTTCACCATGTGGTTGGATGGTTACACATGATGAAATTAATTTTTATTTAATAATTATCATCTGAGAGGTGGGCATAACAGCTGTGCGTTAATGGATTTCATTTAAAGAGAGTAAAATGGGTCTGTTGAGGGTCTCCCCACTCTTAGGGGATTTAAAACATTGTTTACGGGGCTAAAAATAGCCTTAAACCACTTTAAAAATGTTAAAAGACTCAAAAGTGGCATTTTGGGAGAACTGGGGAAGGAAAGCCCTGCCAACACCTGGTGGCACTGATCAGTGACACACCAATCAGTGACACACCGATCTGTGACTCATTGATCGGTGACTCATCAATCGGTGTCACTGATGGGGGACACCATGGTGACTTCCTGCCACCGATAGGCCGCCCTCCGGACTTACGTCCAGGGAATCCCAAACACCAGAATTTGCAAAGTAATGGACCAGGAGGGTCCGAACCATCACATTAGATATCTCTCATACTATTCTCGTCCTCGAGAATCAAAACTAAACCTGATGTAAAGAGAGGTGTCCGAACAATCACCTCGAAGATACCTCTCATGGTCGAACCACCTAGACATCTAGAAACACCTCTCCCTCAAGCGATCACACGAATATATAAAGTTCACACTATTCAGTCATATAGATTAGGGATTACCTTCCCCCATGTCAAGATATTATCCACTTTGGGTAGAATTGACTTTATTGCATGGGTTTAATCGCATCCACTTTAATGTGTATTGATTAGGGATCAGGTCCTCCCCTTTCCACAGTTAGGACTCTTCACACACACTCAGAGAACAAGGAAAATAACACATTTCCTAGTTAACTAGGTCAACCACTATATCAAAAACAAGTATGAAACAAAACAGAATAAAACTAAAAACAACTTTGGGTACTGGGCATGCATATATGCCTCTCATTCCTAGGTACTCTCCTTGAGGCCACCATGCCTCCAAAACACATGAACCAAAGGGATGGTTCATCCACAAATCAATTTCACCTCATGATCCTTGATCCTCAATGGTTGTTCTAAAAAATTTGTGTCATCCTCGATATCCAACTTTCCCTAGTCGAGGACGTGTGAGTCATCGTGTAGATACCGACGGAGGTGAGACACATGGAAGACGTCGTGCACCCTCAGTAGCGGTGGTGGTAGTGCCAGATGATAATTCACTTCGTCGACCCGCCGCAACACCTCAAAGAGTCTGATGAACCTGGGAGAAAGCTTACTCCCCCTACCGAACCTCCATTTCCCACACTGAGGGTAGACCTTCAAGAACACATGGTACCTAACCTCAAACTCCAAGTGTCTCCTCCTATGACTGGCATAAGACTTTTTCTGGTCCTTATATGCCTTCATCCTCTCCTGTATGATCTTAACTTTCTCTGTTGTCCTCTACACTACCTCGGGGCCAAGAACACCTGCTTCCCCGATCTCTTCCCAACACATGGGTGAGAGACACGGGCTCTCGTACAAAGATTTGAATGGAGCCATGCCAATGGTATAATGATAGCTATTGTTGTAGGAAAACTCTACCAGAGGCAAGTGTCGTACCCACGATCCCCCAAAGTCCAAAACACATGCTCGTAGCATATCCTGCAACTTCTAGATGGTGCGCTCTATTTTCCCATCTGTTTGGGGATAGAAAGCAGTGTTGAGGCATATATGGGTGCCAAAGCATGTTGCAATCATCTCCTGACCCATGAGGTAAACCAGGTATCCCGATATGAGAATATGGACCTCAGAACTCCATGAAACTGCACCACCTCATCCACATATCTCCATGATAAGGCATCCACTGCACTCAACTCCTTGATCGCCAATAAGTGAGTTGATTTCTTCATCCGGTATACCACTACCCAGATAGCATCACAACCTCCTTGAACCCTGGGTAGTCCCATGATGAAATCCATCGAGATGTCATCCCACTTCCACTCAGGGACATCTAAAGGCTGTAACAAACCTCATGGGGCATGGTGCTCAACCTTCACCTGCTAACACACCAGGCACCTTTCCACAAACTCCGCCACTGACCGTTTCACCCCGGGCCACCAAAACTATTCCCTCAGTCCTCGATACATCTTGGAAACTCCTGGGTGTACCTCTAAGAGTGAGTTATGGAACTCACGAAGAACTTCCTCGTGCATCATATCTGGGAAAAACAACTTCCCTTGGAAAAGAATCTGATTCTAACCATCCTCTGACCACCCTTCCAGAGCATTGACTTGGTTAACCCGATCACGCATCACTTCACTCTATAAGTATCTCCATTGAGACTCCTCCACCTGCCCCTACAGAGAGGAATTCACTATTATCTGAAATAGACAACCTCTACCACCATCCACCCTTGAATCCAGGTGTAAGGCAGTCAACTACTCCATTGGATTCCAAGCATCCACAAATTCCTGAACAGCTTCCCTCTATGACTTCCTGCTCAAGGCATCAGCCACAACGTTAACCTTACCTTCAAGTGTAAGAGATCTCAAACTTGTAGTCCTAAAGAAACTCCACCCACCTTTGTTGCCTCAAGTTCAGGTCCCACTGGGTAAATATATGCCTCAAACTCTTGTGATCCATGAAGACCACAAAGTTCTCCCCGATGAGGTAATGTCACCACAAATTCAACGCGATCACTACTACTACAATCTCTAGGTTATGGGTGGCATAGTTACGCTCATGAAGACGTAACTTCCTAGACCCATAAGATATCACTCCCCACTGCTGCATCAGCACACACCCCAGGCCAAGTCCAAAATCATCACAAAACACCTCAAACAACACCCCTTACTCTGGAAACCTAAGCACTGGAGCGCTAATCAACCTTTCCTTTAGATAGCTAAAAGTTTCCTAACACTGATCAATACACATGAAGTCCTAGTCCTTTATGGTCAAAGTTTTCAAAGGAGCTGAAACTTGAGAGAATTTGGGTACTAACCTTCGATAATAGCCTGCCATACCCAAAAAACTATGAACCTCTGTCACATTTTTGGGTGCTTCCCAAGAAACAACTATTTCAACCTTTGATGAACCAACCGCTACCCCTGGATGATACACCACATGTCCAAGAAAATTTACTTCCTGTGTTAAGAACTTGAACTTGGACAACTTCTCATATAGATGGTGATGTCAAAGGATCTCCAAGACCATCCTAAGGTGCTTAGTATGTTCCTCCTCTGATCTTGAGGAAAATCAAAATTTCATCGATGAACACAATGACGAACCAGTCTAAAAACTCATAGAAAACAAAGTTCATGAGCCCCATGAACACAGAAGGTGAGTTTGTAACACCGAACGACATGACTACGAACTCAAAGTGCCTATACCTTCACCTAAAAGAAGTCTTCGGAATATCACTGTTCTTCACCCTTAACTGGTGATACCCAGACTGCAGATCAATCTTAGAGAACCAACCTGCTCCCCTTAGCTATTCAAAGAGATCTTCTATCCTTGGTAGAGGGTAATGGTTCTTGAACATTACCTGATTTAGTCTTCGATATTCTATGCATAGCCTAAGACCACCATCTGCCTTCTTCATGAATAAGACCGGAGCACCCCATGGTGACATGATGGGTTGGACAAAACCCTTATTCATCAGATCATAAATTTGAATCTATAACTCCCGCAACTCAAAAGGTGTCATCTGATAAAGAGTCATCGAAATCAGATGGACATCGAGTTGAAAGTATATCCCAAACTTAACATCACGTCGAGGGGGTAGAGTCACAACCTCCTTGGAAAAAATGTCCAGGAACTCTATGATAACTCCTGGAACATCCATCATCTCAGCATACACTGATTCTACTGAAATCTCGGACAACATAGAAAAAAGAGTCTCCACACGCCATCTCCCCACCTAAAAACTCCATTCACCAATAAAAGCCACACACTGGCCATCCTCATCAGAGAATATGACTCTTTTCTAGAAGCAGTCGATAACATTATGCACTGAAAACAACCATTTGATTCCTAGGATGACATCATATGGCTACATTTACAAAATAAGGAGATCCCCACTAGACTGATATTGTCCAAACATCAGTCTACATCCCCGGAAAACATGATACAAGCTGGTCTAACCTCCGACTGGCATTCTCAAAACTAGGGACATGGAGAGTCTCTCTACATCTAGGCCCAAGGAATGGGCTAGACCAAGTGAAACAAAGGAGTGTGAGTCTCCTGAATCAAACAAGGTGTAGGCAAGAGTGCTAAACAAGCTGATCGTACCTTGAACGACCTCTGGCCCTACTGCAACTGCTACCTCTATGCCGTGAAACTTCCCACACCCAGATCCTCTTCCCCTTGTCTTTTGGCCGCCTCCCCAACCATGCCCTGGTCGAGGTCCTTGAGGAGAAACCTGGGGTTGGCCTCCTCCTACAATGTCTTCTCTCAAAGGAGTGAGAGCTCATTGTCTCTACTGCTACTGATAAAAGGGCCTGACTGGAAACGAATGCTACTAAGGTGGGTGTTGAACATGACCATCCCTTCTATACTGCACTTGGTCTGGGCACTAATTCCGAATGTTCCCACGACTACCACAGATGAAGCATCTCGGTTCTAGGCCTGCAAGGAAGGGGCGGGGACTAGGAGATCGAAACTGGAACTACTGGGGCCTGCTTCCCACTGGCTGAAACCTAGAAGGCCATGATGCTAGAGGCCTGCTGCTGACAACCTTCCCTTTTGAAGAGCCCAAATGGCTCCCCTCTCATGGAAAACCTCCTAGCGTGTGCATCCTCTCCACCATTTTAGCCTTCTTTTGGACCTATAAGTATGTCGATAGAGTGAAGGGAGTAACAACATACTGATGAGAAGGTCAGAGTGCCTCCTCTAAACGTCTCGCCCGAGACTCCTCATCTAGAAAGAGGTTCAGAACAAAATTAAAGATATCCTTGAACTTGATCCCCAACCCCCTCACAAACATTATTCCCTATTGAAGGGAGAGTATCTCCTACCTCTTCTCCGCCTTCATCGTGGAAGAGAGGAATTCTGCCCAGAAATCCCTCTCAAAGTCAGTCCATGAAACCTCAGCCTCCCTCTTCTCCCCAAGATAGAGCATCCACCACTAGCGTGCCACTCCCCATATCAGGCTTACAGCCAGAGGAACCCAGTACTCTATCGAATCCCGGATCAAGTTGAAATCTATCACCAGCTTCTCAACCTAGCTCTCTGTCTCCATGTCCAAGATGTTTCCCTCATACTTCCCGAGGGTTTTCTGCTGAAAGGAACAAAGTGTCCTCTGTCACTGGTCATCCTCTTCCTCTCAATCATCCCTCTACTGATCATCCAAATCATCCTCCTGGGCCTCGATCGCCTGAACTACCCGTGGTCACCGTCCGTGTGTCATAGCTACAAGGTAAACAAGGAATGCCTAAGCCCGGGTAGTGTAGAAGATTTATTTTAAATTTTGCTTAAAATTTTTATTTATTTAAATTCCCATAACACCCAGAACACACAAGAACATAAGTCATTATGATTCATGTACCTTTCCTAGGGATCTACCCTACAATCAGTGTAGCCTCACTTGGTCGTTCGGTAGGTCTCGATTCCTTGCAACAGATCACGGGGGGGCCTAAAATCCCGTGTCCTAGCTAGTCTTACCTAGCCTATTTCATGCACCAAGATTTCCTAACATTGTTTACCTACCATCCTATGAAATTATCACTATGCCTAACCATAAGCTCCATCCTATATATCAACCACACCTCTGATACCATTCTATCATGACCCGCCTTCACCAAGATGAGGGAAGGGACAACAGGTTTCCAAACCCTTCCTCAAGTTGAAGGAGCGATAATGACCCCTGAGACCCGCCTTCAATAGGCCCCGGAGTGGTGACTAGCACCAAGGGTATATAATAACACATAATATAGAAGGCATTACCCTTTTTATTTAGTAGGATCAGGAGATAAGATAGTAAATCCCCAAACAACACAAAAAATGGAAGTAAAAGTAAAGCCAAAACAATCTATTCCAATATGCATGTTCTAAATAAAGTGATAAAAAGTACAAGAAAACTCCAAAGGGAAGTACCAAAAGAAAAGAAAAACAACAACATCAATGGTCCCGGTGTCTGAGCTAATAGGGTCCAGCATGGTCCTCGAAGTCCTCTTGGAAACTTGAAAGCAATTTTATATACATAGGGTGAGTATATAGGTATAATCAATAGGTAAAACCAAGATCACTCGTGCACAAGTGTAGAGAAAATATAATTCCCCATGAAAAAAATAGAGATAACCAAAACACCTAGAAAGGAAAAGTATCCACCCAACCTCACCAAGGAACACTCCCCAAATAAAACAAGTCGGGTGAAGTAATAGTAATATCACATCGACATTTGGGTACCCCGCACTGCTTTCCCACTGGTTATTTAAGACATCCTATGCATAAAACCTCCCCTCCATTCTCATTGTAGTCCCACTGCCATCCCTCGCCCACACACACCCAGGCTACCACAACCACACATCGCCCCCCCACAAACACCTGGGCCACAACAACCACATGTAACCATGCTCGTAGACACCTGGTATAGAACAACTACTGCCACGCTTGAAGACACTTGGGCTAGAACAATTACTGGCATGCCCGAAGACACCTGGGCCTTATCCTAAAGACACTTGGGAAACAACCTGCCCACACACAACTAGGAAAACCACCAAAACTACCAGACCTGAAGAATCTTGGGCTATAATGGACCTCAGGCCATCACAGCCTGCCCGAAGAGTCTTGGGATACTCGGTAAAGAGATCAGAAAAGGATCTAATAACCAGACACTCATAGGAGTGTTGTAAAAAACACCATCCCCCATGAAATGGGGGTGTTCGGAACGAAGTACTCAACTTGGGTGGGGAACTAATAAGAAACATAAGAACTAAATTATACATATAGGTAAACAAGAACTCATCCCAACCTATGGGTTCCAAAACTTTCCCATACACAAATACCCTCATTACTATTCATTCATAAGAAGCACCACACCCACAACCATGTCACAACTCATTCCCAAAAAACAATTCCCCATTGAACCCATTATTTTTTTAATATTCAAGTGATTCCATTTAAATAATTCTTCACTACCGAGCAACTAATAGGCATAGCCACAAGCCAAGGAAGGAAAGACAGCCAAGAAACAATTTAGCATTCACACCCGGTTCTCTTGTAAAGTCACAACAACAAAAGGGATCTGTGAGATCCCTCGAAGTACTGGAACCAACCCAAGCTCCAACATACATCCCCAAACAACATCAGATCCAAAAACCAACAACTTCACAATAGGGGATCCCATATCCATCCACATCCACATCACCCCACAAGAATCAAGTAGAACAACTACACATATTACCAAGATAGAGCAAGGGAGTTTTCAGATTCAAACACACCATTCATTAAGTTCCTTCTTTCTGTTTGGTTAACCAGGGTGATCACACAAGGATTCGTGTTCAGTGGACATCCATTTAATCAACCAATTTTACATGACTAACCAATTTCCATGTTACACCCATTAAATCACAGAATTATCCAGGAAATAGAGGTTCATTAGTGCACAAGAAAGGACCACCAACGACCATTATTTTCATTGAACATAAGGCCATACAATTCACAACATATAAGCAATGGTAAAATATTACAGTAGTATCATCAACCACACCCCTTCATTCTTTAAAGACCATTTATTATCTTTGTTAAGGTTCTTCTTCATCCATCCTCGAAGGGACATCATCGTACCCACCCCACATGATACACAGTAAAGAGAGATGAAGGAAAAACCCTACCTCGATGGTCAATGAACTAAGTTTTTTTCCTCGTGCCAACAACTAGGGATGCGCGACTTGTAGGGGAGGAACTCCCAGGACTCCAAGAGCGAGCAAGAAGGGCTCCAGCACAGGTGCACCACTATCCTTGGGAAGGGGGACTCCAAATGCACCAAGGAAAGAAAAGAAACTATCCAATAAGGAGAAATAATTATCGTGCAATAAAAGGTGAGATCCTAGAGTTATGAGATATGAATTTTGAATTTATTTAAAGGTAGATCATGGTTTCACCACAAGGATGGACAATTACACATGATGGAATTAATTATTATTTAATAATTCTCATTAGAGATGCGGGCATAACAGCTGTGCGTTAAAGGATTTCATTTAAAGAGAGTAAAATAGGTCTGTTGAGGGTCGCCCCAATATTAGGGGATTTAAAAAAAATTACGGGGCTAAAAACAACCTTAAACCACTTTAAAAAGGTTAAAAGACTCAAAAGTGGCGTTTTGTGAGAACTGGGGGAGGAAAACCCTGAAAACCCTAGATGGCATCGATCGGTGACACACTGATCAGTGCCACCAATGGGTGACACAACGGTGAAATCCTGCCACCGACACGCCGCCATCTGGACTTACGTCCAAGAAATCTCAAACACCAGAATTTTAAAATTAATGGACCAGTATGGTTTGGTCCATCACATGTGAGATTATTGTTTTAGTAATACTCAATAAAATTTTAACTAGAATCATTAAACTTGACAATTAGAAGTTGTTTACTTCTCACTACTAACTTAGGAATAACTCTTTCTCAACCACTTTGAGAATCTGATTCACTTATTGTAACATTTCATTTCTTACTTGGTTACTGTATTTAAATACACATATTTGATAAGAATATTGTATTTAATACCTAATAAGTATGATAGAAACATCACATACAATGATGAACATGCACTAAGTGGAAACCTCTGATTGCTTCTACTTTAATTCATTGAATTTAATTTTCCATAAATTTATACCATGACATGAGAATAAAATAGACTATTGTATGATGATTAAACACTTTTCTTTAACAGATGGACATTGTGAAGGTGTCTTTGGAATGACACTTTTCATTGGATTTTTCACCTTGTTCACCATAAGAACTACAAATTAATATTTCTTTAAGTTTTTATCAACTTAATGAACCCTAACCAAAAGGTAATGAAGTTTTTTCCCCATAATTTTAATTTTTTAATATTAAAAAAAATTATAGTAATTGAGTTAAAATGATATTAGAAATGGATATATTGAAAGATCATACATCAACTTTCAATTTACATGTATTCAGTGTAATCATCATTATTGGTTTAGTCCAAGAACCTCCTTATTTTAATGATCTCAAATAATGTTTATTATATTTTTAATAAGTTTAGTTTTTTATAATAGTCAATTGTTTTTTGGAAAAAACAATAAAATTGGCAAATTCTTGATATACCATGACTATATACAGCTAGTAGTTTTAAGCTACCATCAGTTAAACTCGGTTACTGCTCTAAGAAATCGCCAGTTCAAGATGTTACCGTTAATTCAAATATGTGACCACCAGCATATACCACTAGAAGAGATACCTTTTGGGAAACTGTAGAATTTCTGACTACTATAGCAGAGTTGGATGACTGACACCAATAAGTAACTATAGTAGTGATGAATTTAAAGTCAAGAGTATTATAGCTCTGTAGAATTTCAGCCAATGGCCACTGTATCACTTTTGACTTGGGTGGCCACTTTTCACTGTAGCAATGTGGACTTCCAGCCATCTTTTACTATTGCAAGTAGACTTTCTAACGATTTTTGGAATAGTGTTTTGTCCTCCTTATTAGCTTATTTTGGGATAGGGTTTTGAGAAGTGAGAAACTCTGATAAACTCTTTGTAATTGTGTTCTTGAATCATAGTGAATATTCTTCCTCTTCATGGATGTAGGGATCATTTTCTAAACCACATAATTCTATACATTCTTGTTCTTTTATTTTTTCCCTTTTACTCTTCTGTGATCCATTTTTTAGCTTTGTTACTCTCGACGTTTTCCGCAACACTACTGTCACTACCAAAATATCTACCGATCAGAGATGATACTGCTAGAGCATCGACCACTAAGTACATCTATCACCAAGTGTATTTACCACTACCGTAAGGAGATTATACTACTGTTGAACAGTGCTAACACCAAATGGAGATACTGTTGAGTAAATTTACCATCGGTATCAGAATCTACCGTCAAGCGCTTTTTTTCAAGTGATGTTATCATCAAGTGAATATACCTCCAAGAGGATTTAAGTTTTTAAATATTTTTAATAGATATTTTTAATTTGAAACTCAATTCACTCACCTCTTGAGTGTTCCACTCTAACCAACATTTGGTATCAAAGGATTTTTAAATATATTTTTACTGTGATCAAGTTTTACCAAAAGATCTTAATTTCTGTTAAATCTAAACTTATATATTTAATAATAAGTTTGAGGGAACAAACACTAACTGGACTCCTTATTTTAATGAAAATAATTATTCTCAATGGAAAATTAAGATAAAAATCTATATAGATTATGGAGTTTTATATATGAATTGAAATTGTGGACAAATACGATATACTATGCTTAGATGAATATGAATTTAATAGAATATTTTCCTATTAACTTGCTTTTGAAATTTGTGATACTCTTATTATATCTCATGAGGGAACCTCAAATATCAAAGAAATGAATTTGAATACTTATAATATTAAATGTGATACATTCAAAATGAAGCCTAATGAATCCATTTCTGATATGTGTCTCAGGTTCAATGAAATTTTCAACACTATGAATGCACTTGGAAAGACAATTGCAGACAAAGATCAAGTGATGTGATTTCTAAGATGTCTACCTTATAGGTGGAGAAGAACTTCAACTTCCATCAAATAATCCTATGACATTAGCAAATTATGAGTGGAAGAACTCATTGCAAAACTCATGATGTACGGGGGAAAATTACAAGTCAATAAAGAAGTTGAACCCAAGAGGAAGTTAAAAGCCTTCAAGACTTTTACTCCAAGAAAAAAAGAAAATATCAAATCTGGAATTTCAAGTGATAATGAATCATCTGATGACAGTGATAAGGAAATGGATCACCTATCCAGATGATTCAAGAAATTATAAAAGAAGAATAAATTATTTAAAAAGAATAATTTTAACATCCCACCCCTTCTCATTGGATTGAGAAGGTGGTGGAAGGTTACTTGGATTTAAGAGACATCCCCAAGATTCCAAAAGCTGACAATAAATAAAGAAGGGATTCAATACATGTGGGGGAAAATTTTCCCTTTAAGAATAAAAATACTAATCATACAACCCATAACCAAACAACCACCATATGATGCATTATAATAATAAAAGACAACTCAACATTTCATTTATCAAAATCAAACTAAAACCAAGTACCACAACAGAAGACTACAATATCAAAGTAATACTCCATGATCCAACTCCACAACAATCCAAGTATCCCAAAGTACTGCTAAAGATGTGTGACACTTCACCTTTTCCCGTGTCTTGATAAAAAATATATTAAAAATAACCAAAGTTCCAAAGCAGAGGTGAGTAATGAAACTCAATAGATTTTCCCCAAAAACTTCCTTACTCACACCACTAGGATAGAACATGTTAGTCAATTTATATAAAACAATTTATAAAACAGTTTATATCAAAATATAAACAAGTGCTAGTGTAAAAAAGTTTTCTCAAACACTAATTTCCAAAGAAAGCAACCAAAAAATGTTCCAAAACCATTTCATTAATTCCACTTTGGCATGCCCTATTCCAATCCACACATCCATACAATTACACATGCATGATTTGTTATGGTAGTTCCACACCCATGAGTGGTTTCTCATTGATCTACCAAGTCATCACAATGTAATTAAATCCCATGTGCCATTACACCTTTTTCACCAGGCAAAAGGTCATATTTCAACCAATCCTTATAATGCAATATGAACACACACCACCAAGTATTCCCAACAACCATGCCCATATCATCATGATAAAACCATTTCAATACTAAAACCATTTCAATAAAACAACTTTTTATTGAAACCCATTTTTCCAAAACCTTTTCCATAAATCAACCAAGCTACTATTTTAAAACTGTCATTTTAAAATCATTTATCAAATCATTCCACAACAATTCCACAATTCCATAAAAACCCACAACCCATCACTAAAGAGGGTTTCTACCATGCTTTGCACACAAATTTTACAATCAATTTCAATAAATTTAATTAATTTGAAACTAAAGTCAAGAGTGAATCTACTTACCTCAATTTTTATGATGAAAATGATAAACGACACTTAAAATCCCACAAAACCGGGTTAAATATCCATGAACCCACCTTAGATCTCTTCCCCTATCACAATAAGACCAAATCTAAACATATTTGGAATCCACGGCCTTATATCTACCCACAGTGGGAGTATATCTAAGAAACCAAGAGAGATGGAGAAGTAGATATAAGAAAACTCATCACGAACAACTAAAAACGATTATTTACTATGATAATCGAGCTTCAACACACCAAGTAATGACTCTAAATCACTTCTGATTCAACGGGGAGAGGTTCTACAACCTTTGAGAGATAGAACCGATTATGGCCAGTTTGGGAAAAAACAAGGCATTAAAAGCTCAATCTGACCTAGATCCACGTTTTTAGGATCTTATTTTTTAACCATACATGGTTTAGTCGCACAGTTAGAAAAATTGTGTGCTAACCATGCACAAGACACTGCCTCAAGGATTAACCTCGCATGGTTGGCTCGCATGATTTCCAAAACTTAGGCCAAATGTGATAAATCCAACTGTCTCAAGTAGCACGGTCTCTCTTAGGTTGTCACACGTTTGGACAAACCGTACGCAGCCCATGAGCCTTCCCCTTTGTGTCTATCTCACTGTGCATGGTTTCCTATAGGAGTTACATGGTTTACCCAAACCAAGAACCTGTAGAAAAGCCCTAAAAACATTCCAAAAGGTCCCCAAACCTTCCCAAAATTAACCCATATACTTTAAATACTTAAAATACATAAAGTAAGGGTTACTTGAAACCAGGGGGTGCTACATTCTCCCCACCATTTGTCCTTTTCGTCCTTGGAAAGTAGAAAACCATCACTGCCTTGAAAGAGTTCTCATCATTGCTCGATCATTTCCTTTTCACGTTCCCAAGTCTTTTCTTGGATCTGACCACGTTTCCACAAAACCTACACTAGACCGAAGTTTTTTTCCATGCAAGACTTTCTCTTTCCCATCCACAATACGCAATGAGATATGTACCAATGAAGTATCCGAATCTAGTTCAACATGATCCCATCGAATCACACAGTCAGGATCAAAATGATACTTTTTCAACTGAGATACATGAAACACATTATGTGATACACTGAACTGTGGTGGCAATGCTAACTGATATGCCACCTCACCAACTCATTCTGGTATCTCAAAATGGCATATGTATCTAGGAGATAACTTGACCTACTTCCCAAAAATATGATTTACAAGCCTTAGAGAGATCCTCAAGAACACATGATCACTCACTGCAAACAACAACGACCATCGATGATGATCCACATAGGATTTCTGATGACTCTGTGTCATCTTCATCTGTTGCCTGACCAACTAAATGTTCTTCATTATATCTTGGACAATGTTCATCTCAACTAGTGAAGTATCACCTATTTCCACCCAACATGGTAGAGAACGACAAGGATGCCCATACAATGCTTCAAACGAAGCCATTTATATCGAGGCATGATAATTGTTATTATATGATAACTCCACTAACATCATGTTCTATTCCCATGAGCCACCAAAATACATTACACAATCCCACAACATGTCTTAAAAAGTCTGTATCATCCTTTTATATTGCCCATCCCTCTAAGGATGATACATCGTACTCATAGTTAAATGAGTCCCAAGATATTTCCATAACATCCCAGGTAAATAAAGAATATAAAATTTTCATATTTATTAATATTTATGAATTAAATATTAATTTTAAAGTGAATTATATGTTTGATGGAATACCTGATACGCAACAAGATATTTCTTTGAAATCTTACGTTACACACAACATTAAGTTATACCAAAAAATAATATAATATTATTATTATTTTAAATGGTAGTTAACGCATAACCTTTGTATTGGCAGGAATGAACATGACTAACTAAAATATGATTATACATGTTTGTTAAATGTTTTTACATTTATCCAATAAATTTTATAGGCTTAAAATAATAAAGAACCCAATTTTAATCATAAATACTCTAATATTCTTTAAGGAATCGATTTACCACTTTTTGACGGTGAACCATTTTTAAATCCAGTTTTTTTTCACTTTTATATGTTCTATTTAACAAAATAATATTCTTCTTTAGAATAGGGAAATAAGAATTTATTTTGGATGAAATTTTGGTATTTTTCTGATAAAATTCATTTTTTAATGAATAGTCAAAAATACTGTATTTTAATTCAAAACTACCTTTTAATATAATATATTTATATGGTTATATTATATTTTTAATTGGTTTTAAAGTTTAATTAGATTATATTTTTACTATTTAATCCAATTTTGTTCATTAGAAATAATTTCACTTTAAAATTGGACATAAACAAGTGTCAATCGTTTGATAGTTATTATTTCTTAAAAAAACACGCTTTTTGTTTTAACAATGGAAATTGATTTTAAATTAATTAATCAAACTTCTATGTTTTTAATTTGGTAAAATAGACATAATTTTGGAATTTTTAATATCAAATATATCGTAGGCTGAATTTTTGTAATTTTTCTGAAAAACTTCAATTTTTGATGAATAGTGAAAACATTGAGTAGTAGTTAAAAAACCGAATTTTTTATTTAAATGAAATTTTACCGCTTCTGTGAATTGAATTTTGAAAATCCAATATACATGGTTGTTATTAGTAAGTAATATTTGGTTTAATAAGATGAAAATAATTTTTGGTGAATAGTAACTTTTGACTTATTTACCGTGGTTAAAGATAAATAGGGTAATTCAAGGTAAAAATAATATTATAATAATATTAAACTACCCTAACGTGTGCCCTAATCCTATTGGTTGATACATTTCTGACCATGGGAATCCTTGGGTCGATTTTTGGACCCCATAGAGCCACTTAATATTGATAATAACACTTTATATTAATTAATTTAAAGTAAATACAAAAATAACATAAACATATATCTTTTAGTAAATCAATTCTTACATGGGGTTATATAAGTTATTACTTAAAATATAAATATTATTTTGAAAGCTAAAAATATTTCCTAAATCATGGTATTTTTTTTATAATTTTTAGATATCAAATAAATAAAATTATTTATGACACAATAATGATGTTGTGTTTACCTCATTAATGAATGATTTAAATAAATAATATTATAAAGATTAAAACAATATCCAAAACCTGTCCAATTATTATTAGATGATTTTATTTCGAACAAGAGTCATCTTATATTCTACTTTAATAAGTTTTTAACCCTTAGAAACTGAAAATCATTATATAATAAAATAATATTTTCAAACTTTTCTAAAGAGCCCCTCCACCCCCTTATAAAAATCCATCACCTCTAACCCATTACTCACACCTCTAAAGCCCCTTATCTTGTACAACCTATGAAAAATTAATCTCCCTACATCCCTCTATTCCTACTAGAAAACTTATCTTAGGAATAAGGCACTTCAGTAAATCCTTTTGGTTCAAACCAAACGGAGTTACCTGATTTAAAGGTAACGTCTTCTCTTAAGTTCTTTTCTTTTATTTTACTTATTCAACCCCATAAAATATTTTTATTCATTTATTTTATACAAAAAAAGTATCTTAAATATATGAGGTTTCTGATATTATAATTATTCAAACTACACTTACACACACCTCCGTCTAATGGGTAAAGAACATACTATTTCTGTGGACAACGAACTACTGCCTCACAAAACGATGATTGTTCAATATTCTCCTACCACCTCTTATGGTGGCCATTAATATGGAACTGTATTTACATGTGATATATATATTATATTTATATTATCTCTATACTTATTTATTTTTCATTTATATCATACCTTTATGGTTTCTATAATGGGTAAATATAATAATTTCATTTGAGGAAGTGCGGACTACCGCCCCCTCAAAGTGATATGACTCATTCATGCCAAATGTGGAATTTATAAAGGATGGTGTTAATTAAATTAATAAAATAGATATGATAATGGAATTATAATATACCTATGTATTATTATGTTTTAATTCCTTTAAATATAAAATAGAAATGAAAGTAGCGTTCATGCGTATGTACAACTTACCGTCTCCATGAACAGTGTGTTTCATTTCTTAACTCCAAATGATATAGAATATTAAAAATAAATATACACTGAATATATATGATATATATGATATCTAAATCATTAATATAATTCTAAAGATAATGTACTTTTGACCACATGGAAAATTTGTAATTATAACAAGTTCATTTTTGACTAAAGTTTCGAACATCGACAAAATGTCCAATATGAACTCAAATAATTAACTAATTGTTATAGAAAGATAATAAGTGACATAAAAGGAATAATAAAATTGAAAAAAATTCTTAATGAAGTATAAATTAACTTTTTTATTCAGGAAAAACACGGAACATACAATTCAAGTTGGACACGAGGTAAGGGGTTTATTATCTCACTTTTAATTCCGTGAGATTTCCATTGTTCGCCACTTATTTATTGAATGTGGTGTAATGTATATTGAAATTTGATATATATTATCATTATTATATTTATATTCATGATATTCCCTGATTCATTTGGTGGTTATTAACTATTGGTCATACGACTCGATTGATTACAACATGGTAAGGTGTTTTCATCTCACTTTTTATTCCTGTGAGATTCATGCTATATTTGCCACTATTTTCTTTTGTGTGATGTATGTAATACCCATGATTGTATTCATTGTGTAATATAATATAATTTATTTGTATTTATATCTTCATTGTATGACCCTTCTTTCATGTGGTGTATGTTTCATAAGTTACCAAATCGGTAAGGGAACCTTTCAACCTCCTCTTCTAGTCAAAGACATATTTTATGTGATGTCTTCAAATTTTAATTATCAAATGTTGGGATATGTTCTTCTATATCCTTATTGTTGTAAATTTTGTGTCTATGTGATGAGATACCCTTTTATCTCTCATCAACTAATTTTCTGAATTTTTATGTGACGTCGTTAGGCTGCTGAATTTTTGTAAGGGAACTTCTTAACCCAATTTCAATTCTTTGGGTTAAACTTATACTTCTTGATTTGTCATGATATGAATATGTGTGAATTAAATCTGAATTTTTTACACTTAGTATCCAATTATATTGGGTGTGTTCTTATTTTTCACACATAATTATGTTATTTATTTTTCCTTAATCTAAGTATATGATCTTTGCAAGGGACTTTGTCTCAATTTACATTTCATTGAGACTTATTTGTTATTGTACACCAATTCAATTTTATATGGTGCATATACTGCCCTTTGACATATTATATCATGAATATTCTTATTCTCATGATATTACAATCTTTTATTAATGTTATTCCTCAATTATTTTTATTCAAGCATCTCTCATTTGGTTAGGAACTCTTTAATTAAAATATTATTTTAAATGTTTTAAAGATTTATTCTTCTAATTATTTATCATTAATGTCCATGTTTTCAAAATGGTTTTAAGGATTTATTTATATGGACATGAATTTTTTTAAATTAAAATTTCTTTCAAAATATTTAAAGTGGTATGAGACACTTTGATTCAAAAATCTCTTTATTAAATTTTTTAAATGGTTTTGAAAATGGTTGGATAAAGCATTGATTATGTAAATATCTTGAAATGATATATTGTGATTTCAATGTGGAAATTTTATCTTTCCTTTATTCTTATTTTATGTGTTATGAATATGTTATGGTTATTGGGCATTGTTTACGTATACGGGTGGTTCCATGATAAACCTAGGGCGGGTGAGCTCAAGATAGCTCTCTAATGCATTGGGTAATGTGACAGAGGTAAATGTGAATGTTTATCCTAAGAAATTTTGGGAATATACTGTGATGTGTATTCCAAATGTAAATCCCTACATAGCTATGAAAGCTACAATGTATGTTTGATAAGTATGCCACAAGTTACCTTTATGATTTATGATTTCATGAGGTGTGTTAAAGAGCTTATGTTTTGTATGTATTGATGAACCAATGTTTTCTTTCTTTATTTTATAACCCTCACTGAGCTTTTAATGCTCATCCTGAGTTTTTGAAATGTTTTTCATAGGTTATAAGGTAGGGTAATAGAAAGGAAGAACTCAATAAGATTTATATCAAGAAAAGAATTATTGTTTTATTTTAGGAATTTTTATTTTATGAAAAAAATGGATACTTAGTAGAAGTGTCTAATTTGTAATTTTTGAGATGTAATGTAATAGTTATGACCCAATTCTCTAAAACTATGAACCTGAAAAGATCCTCAATGTGAGTTATTAACTTAATTCAAGATTATGAAATGTTTAAGGATAGGGTTTTATAGTTGGTATCATAGGTCGGTTTAGACAACTTTAGGGATTATGAGTTTTTTTTATTAGACACGTGGTTAGTCTCTATATCTATTATTTAAGTTAAATCCTTATTTTGTAACTTTTTCAGATCAAGGAAAGTTTGTTACAAATGGAAGTAGGAGGATCTCAAATGACATTCCCATCTATTACTGATGACTTGCTTGCAATAATTATTGCAAAGTCATGTCCAGAATACTTTGAAACATTTTCTAACATACAACTCACTTGCAAGAAATTGTTTGAGATATCAAACACCTCCTCTATACCTCGATACCATCATGGATCATGGGTTGTATTTAATCAAATATTATTTTCTCAATATTCTCATATTTTCAAGAAAGGTAAATATTATCAATGAATTTTCAAATATTTTACCTTATCACAATATTTTGAAGCATATTATGATTTTGAAAAAGGTTCTGAAGAAGGATACCCTTTCGCAACCTATTTATATTTAATTTTAAATTATAGTCTTTTAGGACATACTTATTTTATTTTAGAAGGACCATTGATTGAATGTTTCAACTCAAACTCGTTCAGACTATTTTATATAATGAAAGTTTTATCAAATGTTTTGAAATTATATGTCATACATGATTATTTTACGAAACTATTTTTCTGTGATCACCCATATGACCCAAGTTGTACGAGGTGTATTTGGATAAATGAAGCAGATGATTTTGAAGGATCTCTAAATCATTATTGCAATGCATGGACCATCTATCTACATGAACAAGATGACGATGAAACCAGGTAGACACCATGATCAAGGTACGATGTTCTTTCTCTGGGAATAGTGTTATTTTATGGAGTTAAAAAAATTCAATATATATAAGACTTCATGAATTAATATATTTAGGTCATTATGAGTTGGGATGAAAATGAGAGGCATAAGAAAACCATTGAGGTTAAATCATGTTATGGTTATTTTTGAGGATTTTATCTCATTTTTGGGAATGATATAAAATTGTATAGTTTTTTAAAAAGGACAACACACAGACCGTGTGACAACACGTCGCGTCAGACAAAGCTGCACGAATCGAACCCACAACCAAAGTGCGATTGGGATTTATCGCCTACCATTGGACTACATGTAGTCCCTGGTTAGTATGACTTATTCTTTTTAGTTAAATGGTTTTATTGATCAAGAATAAGTTGATTTGGGATCTTATGTTTTATCAAATGGATATCCTTATTATAGGAAAATGATTTGGAGATTAAGTGATAAAGGTTATTTTGGAAGATGTTTTCTCTTTTTGGGAAACTATATTCCTAATGAAAATAGAATACTTTGGGATTTAAATTGATGAGTAACAGTGGAATTTTATTTTGGAAGAATATATGTTTTTATTATGTACATATGGATATTTGTGTTATTTATGGAAATGATTAACCTATCATAGAGAATATATGATTTGGTTAATTACACTTCAATACGGGACTTTAAGAGTAGTATATGTTATTTGAAGATAAATGTTAAGATTTACTGTGGAAGACTATGTGATTAAATCCTTCTGAGTTTTGGGTTATAATCTTAGTTTGGGTTACTTTGAAAATTTTTAAGGAAATTTGTTTATTGAATGGTCTTTTCCGAAATTTGGGTATTGTTTGTCGAATTTTGGGGATTAAGAGTAGTATTTCTTTTTATAATGTATTATCCTTTTTGGGGGATTATCTGATCTTGTACTAACCATTTTGGTTTTGGTTAATGTCTAAAGATAAAGGAAATATATGGTTAATCTTTTGTGGATTATGTGATTCTTTATAAGTTAATTCTAGTGCTTTAGGTGTGACAATGTCATCTTGAATACTCATCATTTGGAGAAAAGATGAGTTTTTGGTAGAAATTTAGTAAAGGATGAAAGTCTACATGACAAGTAAGTATGTTTCCTTATGTTTTTAGTTAAGCTCATAAATAAATTACTCAACTTTATGAAATGGAACTTAAAACAAAAACGTTGTCTATATACTTTTCCTATTGTGAAACCAAAGACCATTTAACCCATCACCATTTTTTGCTTTTCTTATTGCTAACTTTCTCATGATAATGTTTTCTATCACTCTCCATCAGAACTTGACATTAAGTTTCTCCTCCATATCCATGTTTTCATAGAATCCTAGTATGGGTTATGTTAGGTGACCTTTTTACTTATATTTCTTTCTTTTAAAGTGATAGTTTTATTGACTCTTTTTCTGATGTAGGACTTTTAATGAAATTTCCAAGCACACTTTTAAAATTGCGAGGACACAATTTCCAAAATGGGGGAAGGATGTAACATCCCAGGTAAATAAAGAATATTACATTTTCATATTTATTAATATTTATGAATTAAATATTAATTTTAAATGGTATTTTATATTCTATGTCATACCTGATATGCAAAAATGGGTATCTTTGAAATCTTACATTACACACAATGTTAAGTTATACCAAAAAATAATATAATATTATTATTATTTTAAATGGTAGTTAATGCATAGCCTTTGTATTGGCAGGAATGAACAAGACTAACTACAATATCATTATACATGTTTGTTAAATGTTTTTACATTTATCAAATAAATTTTAGAGGCTTAAAATAAGAAAGAATATAATTTTAAGCATAAATACTCTGATATTCTTTAAGGAGTCGATTTACTGCCTTTTGATGAAAGACTGTTTTTAAATCTAGCTTTTGTCACTTTTATATGTTCTATTTGACAAAATAATATTTTTCATATAATAGGGACATCAAAATTTACTTTGGATGAAATTTTGGTATTTTTCTGATAAAATTCATTTTTTAATGAATAGTGAAAAATACTATATTTTAATTCAAAACTACCTTTTAATCTAATTTATTTGTATGGTTAGATTATCTTTTTAATTGGGTTTAAATTTTAATTAAATTATATTTTTACCATTTAATCCAATGTTGGTCATTGGAAGTAATTTCACTTTGAAATTGAACATAAACAAATGTCAATCTTTTGATAGTTATTATTTCTTAAAAAACACGCTTTCTGTTTTAACAACGAGAATTAATTTTAAATTAATTAATGCAACTTCTATGTTTCAAATTTGGTAAAATATACATCATTTTTTAATTCTAAATATAAAATATAGATTAGGCTGAATTTTTGGTATATTTCTGAAAAACTTCAATTTTTGATGAATAGTGAAAACACTAAGTAGTAGTTAAAAAATCTGACTTTTTCATTTAAATGAAATTTTACCGCATTCTATGAATTTAATTTCAAAAATCCAATATACATGGTTGTTATTAAAAAGTAAAATGTGGTTCAATGAGATGAAAATATTTTTTGGTGAATAGTAACTTTGACTTTTATTTACCACAGTTAAAGGTAAATAGGGTAATTCAAGGTAAAAATAATATTATAATAATATTAAATTACCCTAACATATGCCCTAATACTATTTATTGATACATTTCCGACCATGGTCATCCTTGGGTCGATTTTGGGACCCCATGGAGCCACTTAAGAGTGATAATGACACTTTATATTAATTAATTTAAAGTAATGACAAAAATGACATAAACATATATCTTTTAGTTGATAAATTCTTACATAGGGTTATATAAATTATCTCTTTGACTATAAATATAATTTTGAAAGCTAAAAAGATTTACTACATCATCGTATTTTTTTATAATTTTTAGAAATCAAATAAATAAAATTATTTATGACACAATAATGATGCAGTGTTTACCTCATTGATGAATGATTTAAATAAATAAGATTATAAAGATTAAAATAATATACAAAACCTGTCCAATTCTTATTGGATGATTTTATTTCGAACAAAAGTCATCTTATCTTCAACTTTAATAATTTTTGTACCTTTAAAATTTTAAAATCAGTATATAATAAAATAATATTTTTAAACTTTCCTAAAGAGCCCCTCCTCCCCCTTATAAAAATCCATCACCTATAACCCATTACTCACACCTCTCAAGCCCCTTGGATTATCCAACCTCTGCCCAATTAAGCTCTCTACATCCCTCTCTTCCTCCTAGAAGCCTCATCTTAGGAATAAGGCACTTCAAGGAATCATTTTGGTTCAAAACAAAGGAAGTTACCCAATTTAAAGGTAACATCTTCTCTTAAGTTCTTTTCTTTTATTTTACTTCTCCAACCCCATAAAATCTTTTTATTCTTTTATTTTATAAAAAAATCAATATCTTAAATATACTAGGTTTCCGATATGATAAGGATTCTAACTACACTTAAACACACCACCGTCTAATGGGTAAAGAACATACGGTTTCTGTGGATGGCGAACTACTGACTCACGAAACGATGATTGTTCAATATTCTCCCACCACCTCTTATGGTGGAAATTAGTGTTCATGTGTACGTACAGCTTACCGTCTCTATGAACGGTGCATTTCATTTCTTAACTCCAAATGATATAGAATATTATAAATACATAAAAACTGGATATATATGATATATATGATATCTAAATCATGAATATCATTCTGTAGATAATGGAATTTTGACCACATGGACAATTTGTAATTATAACAAGTTTATTTTTTACTAAAGTTTCTAACATCGACAAAATGTTCGATATGAACTCAAATAATTAACTAATTGTTATAAAAAGGTAATAAGTGATATAAAAGGAATAATAAACTTGAATTTTTTTTAAAGAAGTATAAATTAACTTAAGTTTATTATTCAGGAAGAACATGGAACATACGAGTCAAGTCGGACACGAGGTTAGGGGTTTATTATCACACTTTTAATTCTGTGAGATTTCCATTATTCACCACTTATTTATTGTATGTGGTGTAATTTATACTTCAATTTGATATATATTATCATTATTCTCTTTATATTCATGATATTATGTGATTCATTTGGTGGTTATTAACTATTGGTCATACAACTCGATTGATTACAACGTGGTAAGGGGTTTTCATCTCACTTTTTATTCTTGTGAGATTTCTACTATATTTGCCACTATTTTATTTTGTGTGGTGTATGTACGACCCATGATTGTATTAATTGTGTAATATAATTTAATTTATGGGTATTTACATCTTCATTGTATGACCCTTCTTTCATGTGGTGTATGTTTCATAAGTTACCAAATCGGTAAGGGAACCTTTCACCCTCCTCTTTTAGTCAAAGACGTCTTTTATGTGATGTCTTTAAATTTCAATTCTCAAATGTTGGGATATGTTCTTCTATATCCTTATTGTTGTAAATTGTATGTCTATATGATGAGAGACCATTTTCTCTCTCATCAACTCATTTTTTGAATTTTTATGTGACGTCTTTAGGCTGCCGAATTTTTTAAGGGAACTTCTTAACCTAATTTAAATTCTTTGGGTTAAACTTGTACTTCTTTATTATGTCATGCTATGAATATGTATGAATGAAATATGATTGTTTTACACTTAATATCCACTTATATTGGGTGTATTATTATTCTTCACACATAATTATGTCATTGATTTGTCCTTAATCTAAGGATATGATCTTTGCAAGGGACTTTGTCTCAATTTACATTTCATTGAGGCTTATTTGTTGTTATAAACCAATTCACTTTTATATGGTATATATACTTCCATTTGATATATTATATCATGAATCTCCTTATTCTCATGATATTATAATCTTTGATTAATGTTATTCCTCAATTATTTGTATTCAAGTGTCTCTCATTTGGTTAGGAACTCTTTAATTAAAATATTGTTTTAAATTTTTTAAAGATTTGTTCTTTTAAATATTTCTCATTAATGTCCATGTTTTAAAAATGGTTTTAGGGATTTATTTATATAGACATTAATGTTTTGAAATTAAAATTTCATTCAAAAGATTCGAAGTGGTATGGGACACTTTGATTCAAAAATCTATTTATTAAATGTTTTAAATGGTTTTGAAAATGGTTTGATAAAGCATTGATTGTGTCAATATCTTGAAATGATATATTGTGATTGAAATGTGGAAATGTTATCTTTCCTTTATGATTGTTTTATATGTTATGAATATTTTATGGTTATTGGGAATTTTTTACGTATATGGGTGGTTCCATGATAAACCTAGGGCGGGTGAGCATGAGATAGCTCTCCCATGCATTGGGTAACATGACAGAGGTAAATGTGAATTTTTATCCTAAGAGATTTAAGGAATATAATATGATGGGTATTCCAAATTTAAATCCCTACATACTTGTGAAATATACAATGTATGTTTGATAAGGATTCTACAATTTACCTTTATGATTTATGATTTCTATGTGTTATTCATAAATCTTATGATTTCATAAGGTATGTTAAAGAGCTTGTGTTTTGTTTGTATTGATGAACTAATGTTTTCTTTATTTATTTTATAACCCTTAATGATATTTTTATGCTCATACCAAGTTTTTGAAATGTTTTTCATAGGGTATAAGGAAGGTTAAGAGAAAGGAAGAACTCAAGAAGATTTATATCAAGAAAAGAATTATTGTTTTCTTTTAATAATTTTTATTTTTTGAAAAAAATGGATACTGAGTAGAAGTGTCTACTTTGTAATTTTTGAGATGTAATGTAATAGTTATGGACTAATTCTCAAAATTTATAAACCTGAAAATATCCTCAATGTTAATTATTAACTTAATTCAAGATTATGAAATGTTTAAGGCTGGGGCCTTATACTTTCTATAAGGATTTCCAGAAATGAGAGGTAAACCTCAGATCTCTTTATGACATGATCAAAAAGGGTACATCATTCCCCTTTTCCACTTCTCAGATATAGATTCTTGATAAGTCCTCCACCATATGAGATTCACGAATAGGGATGAAGTTAGTTGAGACTTTGTGATCCGATCCACTATTATCCATATGGCGTCGTGTTTCTGAATCATTCTTGGAAGACCTGTTACAAAATCCATAGCTATATGCTCCCATTTCCAAACATAGATAGGTAAAGACGATAATATCTATTGGTCATTTATGTTCTTCCTTAACTTGGTGACAAGTTAATAATCTCAAAAAAAAACTTAGCCACTTTTCTTTTCATGTTACTCCCCCAGAATTGTGATTTAAAATATTTATACATATTCTGTATTTCTGGATGAACAACCCATCTTGAATGGTAGTAAGCATGAAGAAATTGTTCCTAACAATCCATAAGTATGAAAATTTGATTTCTGAACCATAACATAGTACTCTCATCCAGCTTCCATCCCTCAATGGTCTCCCCACTATTGATTTTTGAACTCATTACAACACATTCTGAATTGGACATATGTGCCTCTTTAACCATCTTTAAAAAATTAGGAACCACCGAAAATGGGAAGAAAACTGCAACATCTCTTTGGTCTTAACTTTCCAAGTGAATGTTGGCTAGAGCCAACGTCAACTGCCACTCATTTGAAGCCTTTTTTTCCAACTGATCATATGAATTTCTTCTTAATACATCTTCCACAAAATCACCTTTTCCTAGAGTATACATCAAGTCAAAGTCGAACATTTAGAGATACTCTATTAATATAATTTGTCTTAGATTTAAATCTCTTTGTGAGATAATAAGTTTCAGAATATTATGATCTATGAACACAGTAAATTCCTCACCAAAGAGATAATAACGTCAAGTCTTCAAAGTATGGACTATGGAAGCTAACTCCAAATCATGTGTTGGGTAATTCTTCTCATGCACTTATAACTGCCTTGATCCATAAGCAACAACATGATCTCCCATCATGAGAACACACCCCAAATCTGATCCTGAAGCATCACAATACACTACATAACCTTTTCCCAATTCATGAAATATAAAGATAGGTTCTGATGTAAGGTGAAATTTCAGATCTTGGAAAGACTTATGGAATTCCTCATCCCATTGGAATGGAACATTATTCTTTGTAAAATCTATCATAGGCGAAGATACTCGTGAAAAATCACACACAAAGATTCGATAATAAATATTCAATCCAATAAAATTGTGTATCTCGAAGACATTCTTTGGCGGTTGCTAAGAAATCATATCCTTTATCTTTTCTAGATCTACAAAAATTCCTTTTTAATAAATTAACTGGCCTAGAAAGCATACCACTTATATCCAAAAATCACACTTTGATAATTTTGAATACAGATAATGGTCCCTCAAGAATCCCAACATTGTCATCTAGTGTTTCTCATGCTTATCTCTTGTTCTTGAATACACCAATATGTCATTTACAAAACCCAACACAAAAGAATCCAGATATCACTAAAATATCTAATTCATTAGTTCCATAAATACCACTAGTGCATTCATAAGACCAAAATTCATTACCACATATTCATAATAGCCATATCTTCTTCTGAAATCTATTTTAAGAATATCCTCCTTCTAAACCTACAATTGGTGATATCTTGATCACAATTCAATCTTAGAGAATCACTGAGATCCTCTCAATTGATCAAACAGATCGTCAATGTATGGAAGGGAATTTTGACTCTTTATCATAACTTGGTTAAGCTTAAGATAATCCACACATAACCATAGAGTTTAATCCGCCTTTTTCACGAACAAGACCAGATCTACCCATGGGGATGTGCTAGGTTGAATGAACCCTTTTATTTAAAACTATTCCAACTATAATTTCAATCTCATTAACTCTATTGGTGTCATCTGGTAAGACGGAAGGGAAATAGTACTGGTTCCTGGAAGGAGATGAATCGTAAAGTCCACTTCTCTTATTGGTGGTAACCCTGAGAAATTATCAGGAAACACATTGGTAACCTGATCCACCCCTATTGGAAAAGTGTTCTTATAAATCTATTCCATATATTTCAAAGAAAATACTTCCAACCGGTACAAGATTTTTCCAACTGCTAGTTCTAACAAGCTCGTTGCACCGGCCCTTACATTTTGGTCTCCTCGAAATAGATGCTCAATGCCAGCTTTAGTTTTGAAACTGACCCTTATGGTTTAACAATCAATGCGAACATTGAACATTTTCAACCAATCCATACCTAGGATTATATCAAATTCATCCATCTCAAGCATAGATAAATCTCATTTTAGCTCGGCTCCATCAACGGTTATAGAACATTCTCTACACACAAAGGATTGACACTCTCTTTGAACAAGAGGAGTTTAAAGTTTTATCATAGAAGGAATCATCTCAAATTTTAAGCTCAAAAAATCAATATCATAAGAAGTAATAAAGGAATGGGATACAATTGTATCAAACAACACTTTCATAATTGTAAAATTAAAAATAATCATACCTCTCAATGTAGATGATCATGGCTGATCATCCAAAATAACCTATTTTTCTCCATATAATTTCTTCATCGAAACACTTTTCTCCTTATTTTTCTATTGATATTGCACTTCCCGAGGAGTCATGGTATTCCTATAATCACCATGGAAAGATCTATTCTATTGATGAGGCTAATTATTCTATCATCGCCTTGTCGAAGCATATGACACATGCGACACTTGAGAAGTGTCCTGAACACCCAACCTTGGAGCACTGTGACAATAGCGCTGAAGATGCCCCATCTTGTTGCAATTGTGGCATGCCCTCAATGGTGTCATACACTATCGCTTCATGTGGTCGATCGAACCACATTGAAAACATCCAACTTTAGTCGTGGGTCTCGAAGGATGATTCATCGATCCATCTTTCTGATTTTGATTCATACTCCCACCTTGGAAATAGGTTTCTCTCTTCCACTTACTCCCAACATTAGAGTTATCATTGTTTACCATGGGTATAAACATAATTCCTCCTCTAATATCTCTTGAGAAGTCTCTTTCAACTATTGTCACTCTATTTTTTTATCATCATCAATCCATTTTTTATTTTATTGAAAACCCACTTTAAGGGTAAGTGGAAACCTACATAAACATTCCTTGCAACATCAAATCACACCCTCACAAAACACACATCACATAATTCAAATTTTAAAATAACAAAACAAAACCATATCACCCTGCCAAGACCATCATCATGAACCCTATTTCAAAATTCAAAAGAGACCATCATCACAGAAGATTTCGCGAGCCGACCAAGGAAACTGCATCATGAGCCCAACGCACTGACCCTACAAGCATGTCACCTCCTTGAACCAACACCTAGAACTAGAATCCTCTTGACCAACACGTCACAAAATATCTTTGGAAACCTTTTCACCAAAAATGTGTTCCTTCAAGGATGCACTAGCAGTAACCTTGGGCGCAAAGCGCACTAAATTCATGAATTTAGCTGCATACTTTGTGACAAAAAGATTTTCCAACTTCAAGTTGGAGAAGTGTTTCGTTCTTTGAATTCTAAAGGAGTGAGGATAGAATTATTTATTGAAAAATTCTTCAAAATCATCTCATGCAATTCTTTGATCCAATTTATCCATAACTGCTAAATCCCACCACTAACGTGCTAGATCTTCCAGTATATAAGTCGCTAGTTTGACTTTCAGCTATGCTAGTATGATAATGAAATCAAAGATACGATTCATCCTATTTAGTCACACCTCTTCCTTCTCTAGTTTAGAATCACATTGAAATATGGGTGGATTTTTTTTGGAATTGGATAGAATGATCTACTTGTCTTGGCTCATCCCTCTTGTTCCTGCTATCTACAATGTAAAACGCTTAGACAATACTATGAACTAGTTTTTATTTTACCTATGGCTCAGGTGAAACCACATTCTCCATAGATTCTTCCTATTTTTTTCTATGACACCTATCGAGTTCTATTTTTCAGAAACACAGCAGTGTCATAAGTCTTACTCTCTATTAACTAGAGTCTTAACAATTTCAAATTCTATTACATCCTCATATTATAACAATGCTTTCCAAAATTAGTCATTTTTGAAAAATCTCTACTTTCTTTTGAAAATCATACCATTTTTAAAATTTCATAACCATGATATTTTTCAAAATCTCATATTTTAAAACCATTTCAACATTTTTCAAAAATCAAAACATTTTCAGCGAATCATATATCATTAATTAAAACGAATTATTCGATCCTAGTGGGAATTCATTCCTCTAATTCATTTCATGCTCCTCTCACTGGCTAAAATCATGACAATGAGATTCAAAATCTTATAAGTGTCTCTAAAACACTTAGGTAGACAACTCCCTGGTAACTTGAAGTTCAATATAAAAAGGTTAGCTATGTCTTTTTATGTTCTACATTTCAAGTCCCAACAATCCTACTCCTTTCTAAGATCCCAACTTAAGGAATAGGATAGAATGAATTAAGCTCCAAAGACAACAACCAATACCAAGTCAAAGACCACTTATTCCAGAAAAATGGAAGGACCAAGCTGATACCACTTGTTTCAAAAATATTTTGGATTGAACAAAATCGATACCACTTATTTCAAATAGATTTTGGATTGAACAAAACTAATACCACTTGTAACATCTCGCCCCTTCTTATTGGATTGAGAAGGCAGTGGAAGGTTACTTGGCCTTAAGTGACATCTCTAAGATACCAAAAGCTAACAATAAATTCTGAATGGATTCAATACATATAGGGGAAGATTTGACCTTTAAGAATAAAACTACTAAATAATCCATAACCAAACAACCACCATATAATGCATGATAACAATGAAAGACAACTCAATATTTCATTTATCAAAATCAAACTAAAACCAAGTACCATAGTGAAAGACTACAATATCAAAGTAAACAGCAGAAGAAAAAACTTAAAGACTCCAATGACAACTCCATGCTACAAACACACTCCATGCTCTAACTCCACAACACCCCAAGTATCACAAACTACTACTAAAGATTTGTAATACTTTACCTTTTCTCGTGTATCAATAAACAACATCTATAAAAGTACCAAATCACCAAATCAAGGGTGAGTAATGAAACTCATTAGATTTTACCTCAATGAATTACCTACTTGATCTATTAGGATAGAACATGTTAGCCTGTTTATATAAGATAATTTATATAAATCAATTTCTAAAATAGTTTATATCAAAATATAAACAAGTTCCAATGTAAAATAGTTTTCTGAAACAACACCAATTATCAAGGAAAGAAACCAAACGATGTTACAAAACCATTTCATTAATTCCACTTTGGCATACCCCATTCCAATCCATACATCTAAAAATTTATGCTTCGTTATGATAGTTCCATACTCATGAGAAGTTTCTCATTGATTTACTAAATTGTCACAAGGTAATTAAATCTCATATGTCATTACACCTTTGGCACCGAGCACAAGTTCATATTTCAACCAAGCCTCATAACTTAATATAAACACACACCACCAAGTATGCCCATATCATCATGCCAAAACCATTTCAATAAAACAACCTTTTTATTAAAACCCATTTTTTCAAAACCATTTCCATAAATCAACCAAGCTACTATTTTAAAATCAAAATTTTAAAATCATTTATCAAAGCATTCCACAACAATTCTACAATTCCAAAAAAACCCACAACCCATCACTAAAGAGGGTTTAAACCATGCTTTGTGAAAAAAATTTACAATCAATTTGAAACTAAGTTCTAAATAGTTGAGTTAAGAGTGAATCCACCTACCTCAGCTTTTTATGACGAAAATGATAAACGCCACTTAAAAGCCCATGAAACTGGGTTAAATCTCCATGAAATTGCCTTAGATATCTTCCCCTATCAACAATAAGACCAAATATAAACATATTTGGAATCCATGACCATAGATATACCCACAACGGGTGTAGATATAAGAAACTGAAAGAGAGGGAAAAGGAGATATAAGAAAACTCATCACGAACAACTAAGAACGACAACTTACCATGAGAATTGAGCTTCAATTCACCATAGAATACCTCTAGATCGCTTCCAATTCTATGGGGAGAGGTTCCCCAACCTTTGAGAGAGATAAATCCTGGGTTAGGGCTATTTTGGGGAAAAAATGAGGCATTAAAGGCTTAATCCAACCTAGATCCACATTTTTAGGATCCTGTTTTTTAACCATGCATGATTTAGTTGAATGGTTAGGCAAACCATACACCAACCGTGTGCAAGACACTGCCTCAAGGATGAGCCTTGCGTGGTTGGATCACACGGTTTCCAAATCATGCACCAACCATTCCAAAACCCACTGTCTCAAGTAGCACGATTTCTCCTTGGTTGTGTTGCATAGTTTGGACAAATCATGTGCAGCCTGTGCGCCTTCCCCTTTTCCCCTGTCTCACTACACACAGTTTACCCAAATCATGCTCAAAACATGCACATGAAGAAAATACCCAAAAACATTACAAAAGGACCCCAAACCTTCTCAAACTTAACTCTTATACTTTACATACTTAAAATACATAAAGAAAGGGTTACTTGAAATCGGGGGTGATATACTTATCATTTAGACCAATGAAGGAAATTGGAGAAAAGACTGGAAAAAATGATGATTCCACCAATGAAGTGACCTGCTATGAGTGTAAGATAAAGGGACACATTTAGTAGATTACCTCAAGATAAAATACAAGAATTAGTATAAGGAAAACAGAAAATGGTATAAAAAATCTATGAATTAAAACTTGAGTTCCTCAAAGGATAGGTCAAGTGATTCTAATTCAAGTAGAGATAACAAAAATGAAAAACCTAATATGTGTTTCATGAAAAACACATCTAAGGTACTCAATATTATTCCTGTATCTCCTATTCAAATTTCAAATCTTTCTGAGATGGAAAATTATAAACAAAATATGTCAATTTGGGATTCATTTGAATAATGAAATATGTTGGAAGAAACATTTAATGAACTTAATGATAAATATAAAAGCTTAAATAAACATCATGTTATAATGGTTCGCTTTAAATCTAATTTTTCTATAGAAAAGGATACAAATGATCAACTTTTAAAAGAAAAAAATGAACTTAAAATGTCAAATGAAAAATTTAAAAAAAGATCTATAAATATTTATAAATGGCAGAGAAACTCTAACTCATATTCTTGGTAAGAAAACCACTCCTAAATATACTACTATAATCAGTTACTAACCCGGATAGAGGAATATATATAAAAACAAATTTGTTCCTATTTCTAGTTCGTCAAGTTATGTTAATAGTTCATATTCTTATGAAACCAACAAGGTTTTACATTCTAAAATCTTAAAATATGCTTATAGTAAACCAAATAAACAAATTTATATTCCTAAATCTCTTATTAATAACATTTATGGACCCTGAAAATACGGGCAACAAAATTATTTCTTACTTAAACTTTATTATAAAAAATTGCTTGAAGAGTAATAGTAAGAACTTATGGTATGTGGAAATTGGATGTTCCAAACATATGACGAGGGACTACATGATCTTCAAGAACCTTATTAAAGTTTATGGTGGAAATGTCACTTTTAGTGACAATTCTAAATGAAAAATAATCAGACTTAGTCAAATCAGTAACTCTAATATAGTTTTGACTTTTAAAGTATTATTCATGGATGGATTAAATTATAATCCACTTATCATATTGCAGTTATGTGATGATAGATATCATGTTAAGTTTGAGAATAATGCGACAAAATTTATGATTCTAAGCATGTTTTAGTTTTTTATGATTTTTGAAATGGCAATGTTTATAATGTTGATTTAAATTCATTATTTTCTCAAAAAAAAATATTGTTTAAGTGTATTTCACAAAGAATATTGTCTTTGGAATAGGAGACTAGGTCATTGTAACCTGCACTCACTTAGAAATCTAACTAGGAAATGATTAGTCAAGGATCTTCCTAAACTTTAATTTCCTAAATACAAAGTCTGTAACCCATGTCAAAAGGGGAAACAACATAAAATCAATTTCAAACCAAAGAAAGATTTTTCAACTTCTCAACACATAGAATTCATTCACATGGATTTGTTTGGACCCTCTAGATTTTATAAATTAAATAGGAATCACCATGCTTGTGTACTAGTAGTTGACTTTTTTATAAAAACTGGGGTATTCTTTCTAGCTCACAAAAGTGAAGTGCATTCATATTTTTTCAAGTATGAAAAATCTATAGAAAATCTTATCGTGCTTATAATTAAAACCTTAAGAAGTGATCACAATCGTGAGTTTGAAAATAAATATTTTGAATATATATTCTCACAACATGGCTATATTCACAACTTTTCTACTCCCAGAACCCCATAACAGAATGGTATAGTTTAAAGAAGAAACAAAACCATTTCAAGAAATTGTTCAGACCATGATCAATGAGTATGATTTGTCTATTTACTATTGGGTAAAGGCTGAGAACACATCTTGTTATATTATTAATAGATTTATAATTATATCACTTTTAAAGAAGTCCCCATATGTGTTATGGAATAGTAGATAACCAAAAGTTAATTACTTTATAGTTTTTGGTTGTAAAGTATTTATACTCAATGAAAAGTAGAATTTAGAAGAATTTTTATCCAAAACTGACAAAAGAATTTTCCTTGGATACTCTACATCACATAAGTCATATAGAGTATTTAATAAAAGGACCAAGATTGTGAAACAATCTGTACATGCCAAATTTGATGAGACAGATCCACATGAACTAAAGACTCCTTTAGAAAATCTTGAGGATGGGATTTCTAATCTAAATATTAATGCCAAATCTAGTGATAATTCTGTCAAACCTATCATAGAAAACTATCTCAGTTCTGAGGAGCTATTTGAACCCAAACTTTCAAAAGAAAATGAAGTGTCAAATACTTCTATTCTTAGATCTATTAGCACTCATAGAGACCACCCCTTATATGCAGTTGGAGGAGATCTAAATAAAAGATCACAAACTGGAGTTTCTCTAAGAAATCATGTTAAACATAAATCTTTCTTATCATAGATTAGACCTAAAAATATCATATAAAAAATTTATGATGATTTATGGTTAATGGAGATGCAAGAAGAGGTAAATTGATTTGAAATAAAAAGAATCTGGGAACTAGTGGAAAGACCCATGGACTAACTGACCATTGGCACTAAATGGGTGTTTATAAACAAGGTATATGAGTCTAGCATAATTAAGGATGTTTTTGTGGAGAAATCCTCTAGATTTAGAAACTCTCACTTTCTAAATCAAGTATTTAAATTAAAAAAACTTTATATCATTTAAAAGAATCTCATAGAGATTGATATGATAGGATCAGTTAATTTTTTATTTATAAAGTTTTTTGAAAAGGAATATATAACCTTAATTTATTTATTAAAAGAATTTCAAAAGATGTTTAAGCAGTACAAATATTTATTGATGATATTATATTTGGATCTTCAAGAATTTTTTTATGTGTTGAGTCTTATGAAATAAAACAAAATAAATTTGAAATGAGTTTAATGGGTGAGTTAAAATTATTTCTTGGTTTTCATATTTTTCAAAATAAGGAATTATTTAAATAAAAGAAAGTACACCAAAGATATTTTAGAACATTTTGGTATGGATAATACTAAAGATGGTGATACTCCCATGAGTACAAATTGTAAACTGGATCTAGATTAAATTGGGAAATCAACTGATCAAACCATTTATAGAGGTATGATTGGAAGTTTACTATACTTAACGACTAGTTGACTGGATATTTTGTTTAGTGTATGTATGAGTAATCAATTTCAATCAAATCCAAAAGAATCACATTTACATGTAGTGAAAATAATCTTCAAATTCCTCAAAAGTACAAACAACTGAGGAATGTTTTATTCTAAAGGAAAAAAATTTGATTTTGTTAGTCATTTAGATACAGATTTTGGTGGTTGTAAATTAGATAGAAAAACTCTTTTAGAACATGCCATTTTTGGGAAAGTCTTTAGTTTTTTGGTGTAGTAAGAAACAAAATTTTCTTGAATTATTCACTTCTTAAGATGAGTACATAGTTTTAGGTAGTTTTTGTGCACATATTTTGTGGATGAAACACACTTTACTAGACTATAGATATCGATTTCAACATGTACCAATAAATTATGATAATACAAGTGCTATAAACATTTCCAAGAATCATGTATCTCACTCAAGAACCAAATATATTGATATAAGACATCACTTTTTTAGAGACCATTTTCAAAAAGGTTATATAACTCTTGAGTTCATTGGTATTGAACATAAACTTGATGACATATTCGCAAATTCATTGAATTTATTTTATTTTATTTCTGGTAGAGGTAAGCCACTAACTCTTGCTACCGTGAGGATCTATTATAGTTATGCTACAACTGGAATGTTATCATAGAGATCTACCATTCATCCAGTACCATGAATTACTATAGTTTGAATAATATTGTAACATGCTATTGTGGTGGTGCTACCGTGACCTCATACCATGGTGTGCTACTGTTGGCTTGATACCACTGGATCCACCGTTCAGATGTTATCATTCCAAATGCTACCATTTCTTTCTTTTTAATTAAAGTTACTATTTCTCTTGAATTTTTATTATCAGTTTTATTTTATTTATATTAAAAATTATAATCCCTAAATGATAAAAAAAATACATATTCAATATATAAAAGTAGGAATTCTCTCCTTATATCCCTTTGAATCCTTTAATCTTAACCTCTAACCATTAAACCTATGCGAAAATGGTGCGAGTGAAGAATCCTACTACATCTCCTGACAAGTTGTGTCCTTCAAAGAAGTATAGAGGTGAATCAAGTCAGCCTATAGAACTGACAAATTTATTGCTTTTATCTTCAGTTGATGTAGCTAATAAGGAAATAGATATCGCTTAGTTATCCACAATCAAGTCGCTTTTTTGGAATGTGATTTTGGACCAAGGATGGGAAGAATGGTTTTCAAGGAATAATAGATTATTCTACCCTAGGTTGATTCACAATTTCTATCTTTATGTTAAGTATCAGTTTTAAGATAAGAAACATTTTATCAGAATAATGGTGGATGTAAAACAACATGTTTTTTCATCTAAGCAATGGGATAAATGTCTAAGAGTTACTCATAAAGGAATCTATGAGGATTATCAAGGTTCCTTTCCCATCAATCATGAGAACTTCGTGACTGAGGATGTTCTTCTTGATATCAATAGGAATGAAAATTTTTGAAGACCTACTGTAGTGAAGTTATATGGATAATGTAGATTGTTTTTTAAGTTCTTTTAGCATATGATATGTCCTATGAAGGGTAATTTCAGTATAATATGGTATCAAGATATTTTCTTCCTATTTCTTATGAAAAGATAAGATAAGATTAATCTTTATAGATATTTAATAATGCACATGATGGAGCTTGGAAATCCTACCTCAAGATATAATTCCCTTACCTACCCTAAGATGGTTTCTGCTCTTCTAAAAGAAAGAGGCCTTGTTCCTAAAGGACATTAAAAGGTACCAAAGTGTGATGGTTTTTTTCTTAGCCAAGTCACATGCAGGAGGATCAAAGTTAACTAGAATACTTAGATAAAAATATGGGTAGTAGATAATGATAAAATCTATGAGAAGTTCAATCCAATGGAGATCCCCACAAGAACAAGAAATTTGGTTGATCCTGGATTTGATCCAGGTGAAGTATTAGAATATTCTACTAACAAAGAAGAGGATTTTTTCAGTGGTAAAGTTGAAGTGGAGAAAACTACAGATAAGGAAGAGGAATTAGTCCCCATTTTAATGGAATAGGAGAGTGACCTTAATGTTGTTAAGAGTTCAAATGTATCATATGGACCTCCTAGTCTACCTCTCTCTCTTACTACCAAAGATATCTTGCTATATGAAGATGGTTAAACAAAATAAATTGAAATATAAAATGGTGATCAGTTTGAAAGATCTAATTCAAAGAGTTTAGAGGATGTGATTGTGTTATTTTATGATTCTGAAAATGATATTGATGGATAAGATGAAGAATCAAATCCCTTATAGACTTTTTTGAGTCTAACAAGTCTCTTAGTAACTTTTCCCAACCTACTTCTATTACTCAGGTTGAAACAGATGCTTCAGAAGGTTAGACTTCTAGAATCCATGTTGAGACAATTATTTCAGAAAAAGATGAGGGTGATCCACCAACTAAGGGGGAGAAATCCACATGATCTACTATATTGGGACTCATTTATTCTGACTCTGATGGAAGTGATGGAGATGATGATGTTGATGACGAGGATGGTGATAAGTGTAGTCTACTAGAGCATGGTGGAACTGCCATATCAGTTGATAAGCAAGATCTTAAGGGATATTTATTATAAAGGATTGATGAAGAACATTTGGAGTCATTTTCTTTTAAAGTTCCAATTTTAGAAATTGGTCATGAGGATGTTGTAGTGCATGGTCATGAGAGGTCTTCACCTCCTCCTCTTTCTCCTCTTCACTCTAGTTATCTGAACAGATCTGATATTGATGCCTTTAAGGCATGTTCATTATTAGATCTCAATGAGATGCTCAGATCTTCTTCCCCTCAAGAAAATAAGCCAAGTACGGATGGAATCTCTCATATTTTCTTTAGTTGTGTCTCATCTCCAACCAAGAGTTTTAATCTATATGGGAAATATAAATATGGACAACAAGATATTGGTTGAATAGACTGATTCTCTTCGAGCATCTTTGGAGGAAATGAGGACCGGTTTGCAACAGAGATATGTATCTTTTATAGAGAGGCTATAGTTGTTGATTTATCCTAGAGCTTCTTCTTCCAGATCTCCGCCTCCCTCCACTTTTACCTTTGTTGATGTCGAGTTGATTGAATCCACGGTGAGAGGAGTTGTAAGCTGTGTTGGGTGATTTATTTGTATCACATCAGGATGAGCTTCGGAAAATAAAATCTCATGTTGATCACATTTATAAGCTTTTTAGAGAATTATTAAATGAAGCTATTAGTGATAAATAAAAAATCACTACGGTCATTAAGTACTCTCACTCTCTAGGATTTTTACAAAGCATGAGATTAATTTTCATTTAAAGTTCTTAGCTAAAAATATGAGGATACCTCTTGGGACCAGGGCCTTTAAAGAGCAAGTGACATAGACTTTGGAACCCCAACTAAAGCTATTTATAGAAGAAAAGGAAGAATTTTTTAGAGCCATGGAGAATAGTGGTAGGGTGATTACCCAGTTTGTTGAGTTGATGGGGTATTTTCTATATACCACTTAGACTGATATCAATGCACCTCCAACAGATAGATTAAGTCATTCAATGCATCCCATAGGCATGTGGATTTAAGAATGGTTATTCTTAAACTTCATGAAGGTTTTAAAGGCTAGTATACCTTTCTAGATCTGTCTCTCAATACGAGGATTCTTCTTATTCTATTATTATCCTACAATGGATAATTAGACTAGTTGAAATGATATAAATTCAAAACCCCCTCATGTGCGTAGAAATGGATGTAGTGATATAGACTTACATATGTTGAGACATGAAGATACAAAGATACAAATATACAAAAGTGTGGAAAAATAATGACCAATTGACTATCTGAGAAAAAAAGATTTTCCAACACTCTAATGGTCCTCTATTTTTCTTCCCCTCTTGTTCAAACTCGGTTGACTCTTTTCAATGAGAAATTCAAAGAAATCCGAACAACTGAATATGGACAGATTGAGCTACACTGATTTTTTGCTTCTCTTATCTTTTTCTATTTCTGTTTTAGAATACATATTGAGTTTTGTTTTACTTTACTATGTTTTTCTATAAACACATCCCTCTATACTAAACTAGAGAGTGTTGGACACACTCTTTCAAATATTTTCAACTGTATTGTCATGTATAATTGGGGAAGAGAATGTGTGTGACCTGAAATTTTTTTCTACCACATATAATTGTGAAATAGGCTTTTATCCAGAAATGTCAGTGCACAATTTTTTGTAAAACTTGATCCAGTTTGTGGATCAATTTATTGTATAATAAACTATTTTCCAGTGGGTGATTGTCAAGTAAAATGGATTCGGTATTAGCTTAAGAAAAAATCTCTTGTTTAAATTATGTTATGTGATTTATTGTTTTTTTATTGTTTCAAATAATAAACCAGTTTTTTTTCAAAAACTATAAAAAACATTACTTTGATACTTGGCTTTAACTAGTGTTTTATATAAGGTGTTTGTTACAAGTATATTAGTTGCAAAAGTTAAAGTATTTTCAAAATTACTTTAACTCAGTTTTGATCAAACTTTTGAGAACCTTTTTGAAAGAACAAATTATATAATTCTACAATTTGAGTAAACTGGGTGTATTTTATAAATTGGTGGGTTTAAGTTTTTAAATATTTTTAACATAAATTTTTAATTGAAAACTCAATTAACCCTCTCTATATTGTTCCACTCCAACCAACAATCACCGCATTCATATCTTTCTTCACTTTCTCCACATAAACTTCTCAGATATGAGACAATATGAAAAATCATTCATGCCATGATGTCGTTTCCCCAACTAATTGGATATTTATGAAACCATTATGATGTAAACACCAAATATTTCATACATGAGTCCCTTATAAGCATCTTGACCTAAAAATGGATAATTGGGTTGACCAGGGCCAAACCAGCCCCAACACAGATTGGTCTGACCAAGATGGGTCGCGAGTTAGTCAGCACGGATGGTGCTCGGCGGGAGCCAGCTGTGGGAGCTCGTGTGTTAGAGTCCCTTAGCAAGGTTGGTCATGAGAGAGGGAGTTCGTGGACTCATCGTGACATGAATCAAAGCATGGGACCAAGGGTTTCATGTGGAGGTAAGGTCGGCACGGGAGGTGTCGGGTGGTGGATGGGGCTCGACGACGTGATGACAACAGGTTCTGGCCTGGTCGTAGAGATGCATTTCAGGGGATGGCCATCAACGGAGGTGGCTGGCGGGATGGGGGCGGCTGACGATAGGGGATGACGTGGAGGTTTCGTAGTTTGCACCAGGTACACGCCCACCATCACTCGTCTGATGTCACCTTTTCTCCAAGCCTGTCATCCCTCACCCGAGCTTACTATCTCAGTTCACACCAGGTGTGCTCATCTATTCGCTTATGCACTATCACTGATGGAAGGGTTTACATAGTGGGAGTTGAAGGAAGGGGTGGGGGTCATCTAGCATTCTTTAGTGAGAGGATATCAGTCCAACAGCATGGGGGATGGAGGTATGTAGTGGGAGGATGGTTTCCAATCGCATTGTTTACCCGAAATACTATTTTTTAAAATGTTTATTATTTTTATTTTGTTTTCATCACTCATTTTTATACTAGAACATTTTATGATTTTTAAAAAAATATATATGAATTCATGTGTTTACCTGTATTCATTTTCGGTCTAGGTGACATAATTAAAAATTAAAAAATATATATATAAATAATAAATAATTTGGGTTGCTCATGGGATTTACCACATCTACTGCAGGGAAAGGTAGGTTGAATAAATTCATGCATTTGATATGTGGGTTTTTGTGCATTCAATCCCACGGGGGCTTGAGCCCGCACGGGCTTGTCCCACCCCACCCCAACCCATTCGTTTTGCATTACTAATTGTATGAATGATTTACTGAGTCATAAATATCATTTATATTTTTATCAGTTGTAATATAATAAATATATTATATGATAAACATGAATCATTAACTGGACTAGTAATTCCCACAAATATTAAATGAACTTGAATATTAAAATAATATTCATTCGTATAATATTATTTCATGTATTCACTTAATATCTTGTAAATACTTTTAATAAATAAATTCAATACCAATTATTCTAAAATCAAATAACATGAATTTATTTATTCTTTGGTGGTCGTATATTCTCGACCATCACTCGGACCTCATGGTGAGTCCCACTATGTCTTATTATTCTATTCATTATAATAGGCTAAAATTTTTAATACACTTAGTGTGTGACCATTTAGGCACTTGTCTCAATAGTAGTGAATATTATTCATAGACCAATAATGGGGTCTAGAAACTTATCAAGACCCCTAAAGATATAAGAAAAATTCATAGCAACGACAACCTTTTCTACAAACACACGTCGTGTAATATAATCTCTTTGTATCGCTATATCTCATAAGGCAAGACACACACTTCGTATCATCATACTTTCTTATTTTATTATTCATTGACCTAACTATATAGACTTGTATTATTCTATCATAGTCATGGATTTAGTGAAGGCACTACCAACCTGATCAACTAGGCCCGATATATTACTTCCTTTTAGAAATAAAAAATTTTGTATTGATTGTTCAATCAACATCATACCACCAATTTCATAAGACATTAATTTCATAGTTTTCATCTTGCATCAAAGTATGCGATAAAATACAATACACCAATAATAATATCAAGTCAAGAAACTATTACATGTGTTCTTAAATAGGAACAACCAATAACACTTAAAATATGTGGTGTTTCATTTGGTATGTGAGTCCTCATGATCTCATCTACTTGAGATCATCAAGTGTGAACTTTATGAGAAGAAGTATTAATAATTATGTTATCCTAGTACCTAATAGTCATACATCATTTGTGTACAGTCAGTATAATATGGCTAGACCATATAACATATGTTTAAGATTAATTTCATAGTATTTTAAGGTTATCATTATAGCATGAGAACTATAATAATCTTTAGATACAAAAAATAATCCATGGACATTACCATGTAAATAGTGGATGTAGAAATATCAACATTATTATGGTAAGTGTAAATCATGCATAATTCACTATACCTGATATGTTAATTGAAAAGTATTGTTCAAGTTGGGTATAAGGCACCCTCTTTTATAACAAAATATATTTGATATAGTCTAAAGTTACATGGAAATTGTTTTTGAGAATTTTGAAAAAAAATAATTTTCATCAAAAGATTCCCTCAAAATAACCTGCACCATTATACAGTACAAGTTGTTTTGGCCTTCTGAAAATACCATGTATTATAACCATTGAAGTTGTTTTAGATATCCAATCTGTTTTGGCCAAAGCATGTTGGTCAGCCAAGTCATTTTTTGAAACATGTTGTAATTTTTTTCTATGTCATTATGGTCCTCGTATTGAAGCTTGACCACAACAAAAATATGGCTAACCACAACATAAATCATTATCCCACGATGCTTTGTTTTCCATGATTTTTGAACGATGCCCAAAATGCTCATTTTAGGTAAAGTATGTCATGATTAAGTAAAAATATGAACTGAAACACCTCAAAAGATCAAGAACAGAAATGAGGTTTATGAATCTCCTTTATTTTGGTCTAGTGTACCAAATGAGCCTCTTGGAGTTATTCTATTTCAAACATTTTGAAACAAAACCATTTATATTATCCTCATTTGATAATCTGAATGTCAAGATCCTTTAATAATAAATTTTGTATCTACACATCAAGATATGATGTGTCAATAAACTAAAATAAATGTGATAACCATCAAGGGAGTATCATTTTAATGATATAAAATATCATTTTTCATTTTCAATACCACATAAAATCATAAACCACAATGTTGTAACTTCAACCACATCATGGTCAGATCTTTTTTGCATAAAACACAACACAATTTACCCCCTCATGGGATGCCTCGTAGTAGCTAACAAAATAGATGATAATGAAACTAATAATTTAAATTTTTTGGATTTGTTGAAACAAAATGAATATCAGTTTTTGTACTCACACAAATTTTCAAAAACATACACAACATTATCATTTTTATTGTTTCATTTTAATTAACATTTAATATAGATAAAAATATGATTAAAAAATATCAATAAAAACATATACCGGATTGATGATTATGAATGATAAAAAATAAATGCAGAGATAACCAATAATGTATAATCCAACTGCACACTTTCACCATAACTGATTAGTTTAATAATATTTTAAAATTAAATTATATTTTCAACTAAATTATATTTTCACAACCCTTTATAAAAATCAAGGATACCTGCTGAAGGGAAGTTGTGCAACCTCTGAGAATCCATAAGTTTTAGTGTCATTCCTACACCACCCAATTTTTTGAATATTATATTGAGGGAAGGAACCCAATATACCCATACACAATAGTAGTAGTTGTGTAATTTCTAGCTTAATCAAAGTGTTTTAGCTAAAATAAGGCTTGTTATTTTTAAAATGAAAAAAAAATATCATCATATCAAATACAAACCCAAAAAGGTAACTCATTAATATATGAATATAGTCATGCAGTTGTAAGAACATATCACTGCACAAATACTCTAGGATCCTTGATTCTATGCTAACAATCGTGGTTTTCAAAAAAAAATTACAATACTAACTTGAATTAGATCTTATTGGCTACAGATCATCTCCCTCCCTATGTTTGGCCGACTCACCACCTAGGTTTCACTAACTCATGCAAATCATCATCTTTGACGAAGAGTTTGAACTTAAAAATTTTATACAGGGTGGATACTGGTTTCAGTTTCTTTGCACCACTTGGGTTTTCATACACAAAGTAATTGCTACCAAATTGTTTTTCTTCTGATGTCCCTCTCTCTCCATCATGTTTTGAAAAAACCAAGCATGTTCCAAATTTTTCATCGTATTCTCCTACCAACTACAATCGGTTGCTTATAGACAGCATTGGGTTCAACGTATCAAGACCAGAAATAGTATATGGTGCATTTGGTGATATTTGAATGTGCTCGGAAACACCACTAAGATCAAGTAATACATATTCTACATCATCTTCATCATGATTTTTTTCCACTGTTTGGATCCATCAACCTATAAGAACATAATATGAAACGTGAGATATCCAAAAAAAGGCCGACATGCAATGTATTTCAACCCAAAAAAATTTAATTTATATTTCATTTAAAATTGATAAATTAAAATAATGATAATAATTTTTTATTATTTAATCATGTAATTTTTTTAATATACAATGATGATTCAATATTGAAAATATACAATAATCGTTCAATGATATTAAACATTAAAATCATCTAAATATGTAATAATTTAATGTATTTAACAAAAATAAATATAATTAATTTATAATTAAACTAATATATGAATTTAATTAAAATAAAATATAAAGTTACAATTTTAAATAAAAAAATAAAATCAGATCTATTAATGTATAATTATTAAAATCATTAAAAGGGTCAGATCAAGTCAGGTTTGGCAGTTTGAGTCCAATTCATTACCAAACCCTAATCACTATTCGATCTAGGCTAGGCCCAAATGTGCCTTGCATCATGGATCAATTTGTATCCATCTTTCATAATAGGTTCATGTTGAGGATATGTAATGTCCTCCGATACAAATCTCAAGTTTTTCATTCCGTTGTGAAATCATTACTGATAGGAACACAATCAGGTCCTTTGAATCTTCAGGCATGTGTTCTAGACTTTTTACATTATATACTTACCATAGAAGGCAGTTTCAATAAGGTGAGGGGTGGGACTTCTAACTATCAGGGGCAGTCTATTTAGAATGGAAGGAATAAATACCTCAATAGGTACAAGAATAGGGCATTCAGTTAAATGGTTAATAGTTAGGCAGCGACCTAGTCCTAGAGAGAAGGAGGAGCCCTTCCAAGAGTTGGTAATACAGTTATGGCATGTCCTAGAGTCCTCCAAATTCTATAATTCTTTTTAACGAGGAAGGTAATCTCTACTATTGATTCTTGAATTAATTCTACTCTAGTTTTCTCAATCAATTGGTACATTCAAGGATAAATTCATGGTTGTGTTTGATAGTTCACAAGAGAGAAACTAGATGGATGGTTTGTGTGTTTTCTAGAAGATGTGGGAGTTTTATAACCATTAGGATGGAAAGAAGATTCTATACTCTCAAAACAAGTGTGGTGAGGGTGATTTCAAGTATATTGGAGATGATGATGAGTGTCTCAGAGTTGAAATCGATGGTAAGGTTGATGTATAAGGCTCAAAGAAATGTTCTCCATGACTAAGAAGGTGAAGATTCCAATGTTTTCGAGATAGGATTGGGTTACTTTGATCTCTCACGAAGAGACTTACACTTCAAGATCCATCGAATGTGAGAGTAATTGAAGATAAATATGTCCCAACTGAGTATGGAAGGCATGTTCCAATATGAGATGATGTCCTTGAAGTCGGTCAAGTCTTGGATAACATGGATGTAACTCAAGGAAGAAATGTATGGGTTTTACTGGTGAAATGAATTATCAAGAAGACAGAGTCACATAGTATTCCTCCTAATATCCAGGAGAGGGGATGCATCATGAGTACTATGAGTTTTTTTCCAATTATAGATGTTACAGAAAAGGATAGGATGATAGGAACAACATCATAGTGGAAGGGCATATGAAACTTGTCCAGAGAAGAGTTTTAAGAAATGAGGATGAAGGGATTGTGTTATATGTGTGGGAAGAAGTTTGTTTAGAGGAACATATTCTTTATAATCCCTTCAAATTAATTTTCCTTCCAAAAAACAATCAGAATCAGTCATTCCAGAATTACCTAGCGGAATCTGATTCCAAAAGGAACTCTCCTAACTTAATGTTTTGAAACTTGGTAGAAACAAAGTTCACCTAAATAACTACACTAAGTTAAACCTCGTTTCAATCATGTTAACTACAACAGATACAACATTCAAGCAATGAAAAGTAAATTTAAGTAAGGAAAAGAACACTTTGGTTTTATGTGGTTTGAACTGATAGTCCTACATCCACAGGAGAAACATTACAAAATTTCATTTATTTGGAAATAAAACTTCACAAATTAGAAACTAATGAGTCAATATAGATTACTAGAATAAGTAATCTATGTTTGGTTTCATTATGGTCCTCATATCAAATATCAACCACAAAACATATATGGCTAACCACATCATGGAGAATTGTCCCACAATGCTTCATTTTCCATTATTTTCGAATGAAAAATGACACAAAAATGGTCATTTTGGGTATAGAATGTCATGAATAAGTAAAAAGGTGAACAAAAACTTCCCAAAAGATAGATAAAAGAAACGATAATTTTGAAGAGGCAACTTCATGGTGCATAGGTAGATGTCAATTCGGGTTATCTTGATGGATCTTCATCCTAACAAATCACCATCTATGGTTACCATTGATGGGTTTCATGAGACATCTATTTGGTCATAAGCAGCATAAGAACATAAAAAATCCATACCCAATGATAGAATAAAATGATAAAATAATAATCCATGTGTGATGTTCGTTCTTGTGATCTTTGTTGGTGGTGAGTTCGATCAATAATCCATGCGCAATATCCACAAATCATTGGAATCATCAAACACTTCAATAAGAACTTTATCCAAATGAAATACTAACACCTATTCCTTTAAAACAAATGGATACGTGATATTGAGAGTTAATATTATGTGAGAATAATCTCTAGTGAAAAAAATGAGGTTCACGAATCTCCTTTATTTCGATCTTGTGTACCAAATGAGACTCTTGGAGTTATTATATTTCAAACATTTTGAAACGAAATCATTGGTAATAACCTCATTTAATAATTTGTATGTCAAACTCCTTTAATAATAGATCAAAATAAATGTGATAACCATCAATGGAGAATCATTTGAATAATATTAAATATCATTTTTTTTGTTCATGTGACGTGGTATCGAATACCATATAAAATCATATACCATGGTGTTGTAACTTCAACCACATCATAGTCAATACTTTAGTGCCTAAAACTCAACACAATTTACCCCCACCCCCTCATAGGATGTCTCATAGTATCCACTATGAGCTAACAAAATAGATGATAATAAAACTAATAATATAAATTTATTATATTTTTTGAAACAAACTGAATATTAGTTTAAATACTCTTGAAAATTGTCAAAAATATCCACAACATTCTCATTTTTATCATTTAATTTGGATTAAAATTTAGTTTAGATAAAATTATTAATAAATATCAATGAAAACACATACCAGATTGATGATTATGAGAGGAAAATTGTATAATAAAAAATGATAAAAAAAATAAATGTAGATCTAATCAATAATGTGTAATCTAAATGCACACTTTTACCACTATTGATTAGTTTAATAAGACTTGTAAATGAAATTATATTTACAATTGAATTATATTTTTAAAATATATGTGATTCAATGTCATTCCTATACCACCTAATTTTGTGGAGATGATATCGAGATAAGAAACTCAATCTACCCATATGCACTAGTAGTAGTTGGGTTATTTCTAACTTAATCTAAGTTTTTGAGATAAAAGACAACTTAATATTTTTAAAATGCTAACAATGAACATCATATCAAATATAGGTCTCAAAAAAATAAAACTCACTAATATATGCATATGGCTATGTGGGTGTAAACACAGATAAGTGCACAAGTACTCCATAATCCTTGCTTCCATGTTACATACTGCGGTTTTCAAAAATAATTACAATACTAACTAGAATTAGAGATCACCAACTATAGATTATCTCCCTCCCTAGTTTGGCTAACTCACTCTCTAGGTTTCACCTGCTCATGAAAATCATCATCTCTAACAAAGATGTTGAACTTCAAAATTTTATTTAGGCAAGAAACTATTTTCAGTTTCTTGACAGTTGGGTTTTCATCCACTAATAATTTTCTACCAAATTGGATTTCTTATAATGTCCCTCTCTCTTCATCATGTTCTGAGAAAATCAATCATGTTCCAAATGTTTCATCATATTCACCTATTAGGTTCAACGGTTTTCCTATAGCCAACACTAGGTTCAACGTGTAAAGACTAGAAAGAGTATAAAGCGCATTTGGTGGTGGTTTTTGAACACGCTTAGAAACACCATCAAGATAAAGTAAATACATATTCTTCATCATCTTCACCATAAGTGTTTCCCAATGTGTTCAGTTGCATCTACCTATAAAAGCATAATATAAAACATGAAATATGGTCCAACATAAAATCCAACATGAAATGTATATTAACCCCCATATATTAAATTTATATTTCATTTAAAAATGATAAATTAAAATAATAATAATAAATTTTTATTATTTAATCATGTAATGGGTAGAATATATAGTGATGATTCAATATTATAGATATAAAATAATCATACAATGATCTTAAATTTTAAAATTATCTAAATATGAAATAAATTAATGAATTTAACAAAAAAAATAATTTATAATTATATAAGTCAATTAATTTAAGTAAAATTAAATTTAAAGTTACAATTTTCACTAAAAAAATAAAATCAGTTTAGTTATATTAATGCATAATTATTAAAATCATTAAGAGGGTCAGATTGAGTCACATCAGGAAGTTCGAGTCCAAGTTATTACCTCTCCCTAATCACTATTTGATCCAAGTTAGGCCCAAATACGCCTTACGTCATGGATTAAGTTAAATACCTCTTGCATAAGAGGTAACCATTGAGGATATGCAATGTCCACCTATACAAATCTCAAGTTTTTCATTTTCGCTATGATGGGGTGTCAATAAGGGTAGAGGTTGGACTTCTAACTATCATGAGTAGTGATGTAAATTCATTGATTATACAAGAAGTAATAAATAACACATGGGTATGGGAATAGGGAATTCATTTAATTAGTTAGCAGTGTTAGGTATCGGCTTGGACCTGGAGATAAGAGGGAACTCTTCTACGAGCGGGTATTTGAGTTTTGACATGTTACATGTCATAGAGTTTCCTTATTCTATAATTCTTATTGAGGAAGGTAATCTCCATTATTGACTCTTGAATTAATTCTAGAAGGAAGAGAGTGTGGTTCATGTGTTTTCTGGAAGCTATGGGAGTTGTATGACCATAAGGATAGAGAGCATAGTTTCTACTCTTGAAATGATTGTGGTGCAAGTGACGCTGAGTATCTTAGAGAGGAAGGTGAGTATAGATTGAATGTGAATAAAGGGAGTAGGCTCCATCAACAAGCAAAAGATGCAAAGGACAAGGATACATGACTAACAGAGTTCAAAAAAAATTCATCATAACTAAGAAGGTGGAAATGTTTGTGTTTTCAAGGGATGATTTTTTTACTTTGATCTCTCACATAGTGACTTACTTCAGGATCCATAAAATGCATGAGGAATTGAAGGTACCGATCATGCTGGGGCTAAAATGGATGCAACTCGAGGAAAAAAATTGGGGGTGTTATGATAGTTTTGTGGAGGATCCAATCATGTTCTTAAAGGGATTGTGCCAAACCTAGTCAACAGATGTGTATATAGAAAATTTTGAGCGAGTATCATTGTGAATTCCAAATATAACTGAAAATTAGTAGATGATATTTTTCATTGAGGGATTGAAACTATAAATTGGCAACACTTTATTTACACATGATTCACCAAACAAGGAACAATTGTTGACTTTGACAAGGAGAGTAAAAAAGAAACTATTGGTGAAAGGAATTATCATGAATAAAAAGTCGTGTAGTATTGCTTTTAATATCCAAGGGAGGGGTGCAGTATGACTCTATCTACTAGAATCTACATACCCTTCATTCAGATGACCCAATGAAATCAGGTTCTTCTGAAGTCCTAGGACATTCCAAACTTCCTTCAGGTATAAGAAATATTTCATTCTTTAATTGAACTTTCAATTATATTTTCCCACAATATAAATAGCTTCATTATTAGTGAGATGAACTTAAACAAATTTTATGAAAATATAATTTGATAATCACTATTTCTCTTACAGAATGGAATGAATCTCTGGAATCTATAATCCAAGATTCCATCTATGTAGAAACATTTTTCAAGTATATTTTTACACTACCTTATGTTCCCACACTAAAATATTCAAGATAAGTCATTTCAAAAGTTTTATTCTTATCACAACAATTTTTATTGAGATAGGTGACCTTTCCACAATGGGAAAAAACAGGCCCACTATCGGAAGAATTTCACCTACTTCTTTCCCTTGATTTCCTATCTAACTGATTTTGATTCTTCATATGAGGATAAGTGTCTGATTCCTTGTGTATTTAATATCAAAAGATGTTTCACTCTCTTTACTTAATAGTTCCTCATTGAGAATAAAGTTTTTAACATCAGTGATCTCCTTGAATGAATCACATATATGATCATGGATTCCTAAGACTCTAGCAAGGATGATGTCAACAAATTCTCCCAAACATCATCTATAAATGTAACCTTCACAAACTCCAACTGGCTCCAGATTAAGTTGATTTCATGCAAAAAATTGGATTCAAATCTTCCTTTTGATAACATCATGTTGAATAACCTCTTCATCAAGCAAGTTTTATAGCTTCCTTATACATATATGCCTCTCAAGTACCTTCTATTCTCCTGCCAGTATCTTCTTCATTTTTTCTCCTCCCTTCCCATTTATTCTTGTAAGGGGCCAGGAGCTCTTGACAATCAGCTCACCCCTTGTAAGGTAATATTCTTACCCTTCCAATACAGACTCATAATCATCTATTTCCAATTTATTGTAACATTACCCAAAGTTTCAATCCATGGACCAACACAAGATCTAGCCCGATTGTATTAAAGACAAAAGCACCCACCTCAAATTCTTTATCTCACAAGTTAACCTTCAAGGATTTACAAATTCCCATTGACATGACCTGATGTTCATCTCCAAGTCGAATACTAAACAAACTAGTCTTAGTTACATGCACTAATAGATACCATAAACAATTTATTTTAGGGTAAACATGGAAGATACGTAATCATAACATGAACATAAGGGTATGAAAACATGAGCATAACATTTGAATATCATACCCTGAATATCTAAGATCATATACATGAGTCATCACATAAATATTGGAAGTTCATAATACATGAATCATAATATAATCAAAGCACACAAGCTATGAGAGTATAAAAATGGAATAAGACATGGAAATTGTGGCATACACATAATCTTAGAATATGTTATGTCAATGATTCATACCAAGACATTCATAGTATGTTAGTCTTGGATTAATCAATTGTGTACCTACTTCAGGCTTGGGATGGCCTCCCAGGTACCTTTTGGTTTTGGGCTTAGGATGAACTCTTGTTTAACCTCTTGTTGTGGTCTTAGTATGACCTAATGTGTACCCTCTTGTTTCAGTCTTAGGATGACCTCATGTGTACCCTATTATTGTGGTCTTAGGATGACCACCCGTGTACCCTCTTCTTGCGGGATTAGGATGACCTCGCATGTACCCTTTTGAGTTAATAGAACATTTTCATTGCCTAATGCATTAGAGGGAGATATAAGTCCCACCCATCACATAATAAAAACAATAAATATGTGTGCAAAAAGAATATAAATCATTCATAAAATCAGAACCCATGAAATGAAATGGGTTTCATAAACATCATTCAATCATAACATAACCCATGGAAATGAAATAATTTTCATCAATATCATTCCATCATAAACATAAACCATTCTTAGAAAGAATACAAATGGTACCATTGAATTGTATCCCCAGTAAAACATAAGTAACATCAAATAATGTTATCTTAGATGGAAAATAATTTTAAGAGATCACGTGAAAACAATTCTTGAGGAAAATATCCTTTATTTTTTAAAAATGTTTTCTTTTCTTAAAATGATGAAATTTTTTAAAATAAAACATTTTATTTGAAAATAATCCAGGAATATTGTGAAGGAAACATTAAATCATTATAGAGTCAGAATGGTGGAAAATTTTGTTCATGCCGTATAAGTTAAAAAAAATTCCTTTAATAAATTTTCTGGAAAAGTCACAAATTACCTCATTTGGAAAATGAAAAATATATTCCTTTCAAACTATGTAGTAAAATTTCAAAATTGGTAAAAATGACTTTAAACATCCATAGGAGAATAGTAAAAACATTTTTAGAAACACATGGACGTGAAAGATAAATATTCCCCAATGGAGACTTATAATGAAAAAAATCCAAATATTAATGAGTTTATGAAATAAATACTCATCACTTTATAATCATTAGAATCATATTCCCTATGAAAGAAAGAAAATTATATGGATAGGAAAATACCATAATATTCTAAACAATACTTATATAATAAATTCATGGGTAGTATATACATCACATAGAAGAAACAATTAGTGTATAAGGAAAATACCATATATATTCAAAATATATGTATTCATGGTGATTCATAAAGGTTAGAGATAAAAAATAAAACACACCGTTCATGGAGACGATAGGTCGTATGTACGCATGAACGGTTTTTTCATTCTCTTCCTGTATTAAAAGAAAGGAAATTGTATGATATAGTATAATTATAGAATAATTTTTAGGTTATATATACATATATTATATATTCATAAAATTAATCCTTATTACCAACCATGTGCAATATAGATGAAAAATTAATCACATCGTATCGTGGAGATGGTAAACCATACACACACACGAGTGGCGTTATCAATTCCCAAAATATTAGGTGGTAAAAAGGAAGATATTATATTATAATTATAGAAATATAATCATGTTGTAAATATCATATATAAACAGTAAACTCATCATAATTCCCTCTCATAAAATATGGTGATGAAAAATGAATTGTATCGTTGTGTGGATATAGTAAGTCGTACGTACGCACGAGCAATACTTTCACTTTTTTTCGATGGGAAAGGGGATATATAATGGTGTTTTTCATAATCATAATAATATTTCAGAATATTGAGGATACTTGAGTTATTATTTTATGATATATATATCATATATTTAGAGGAGTTATTGAAGAGTAGAAAAAGAGAGTGATTGGTTAGAGAGATTAGCTCTTCTTCGAAACGACTCCTTTGATTAACACCTTAACACCTCTAAGGAGGGTGTTATGCCTAAAATATGGCCTCTAGAACATGGATAGGGATTATAGAAATGGATTTTGGTAGATATTTTCTAAAAAATGGTTTTTAAAAGTGTGAAGAAAAGAGAATAATGAGTTCCTTTTTATAGGAGTCGAGGGGATAACTCTTTGAATTCTTCAAAATATTAAATTAATATAAATTAATTTTATAATCCAAATGGATCTAAACATATTAATTTATAAAATAGGATAATTTTGGGTCAAGATAATTTCATCCAATAAAAGTTAAACAAGTTTTGACTATTTTTTAATCCTTAACTTTTAGCTTTAACAATTATTTAACCTTTTTAATTCTAACTGTGATATCATGTAATTTACAATTTAAGGGTTAATATAATTACTATAAAATGTAAAAAGACAAATAAATGAGTCATTGATTAAATTTTAATACTTATCCCAATTATTTGGATAAAATTGATATTTTAAAAAAAATTATTTAATAAAAAAATATTTATTTTAAAATATCAATTTTGATACTATTAATCACGTAACTTTTTAAAAATATCATAAAAACATGATATCTTCAAACCAACAAATTTAATTATTAAATATAATGTTAAATCATCCATAAAATTAATTTATGATATTAATTATATCAAATTATATATTTTTAAATATTTTTAATATCATTTATTTGATTCTTCCATTAATTAAACAATTAATGAAACATCATTATGTCACCATTTAAGGTAATTATTTTATCACTAAAAATTATAAATAAATTACCATGATGCACATAAAAATTTATCTCTCTAAGTATTATTTATAGTTGAACATATCTCTTTTATAGCCACATATTAAAAATAATTCTCCGGTTCAAAACAAAAGTAATACAAAATCGCATTTCCTTTAAATATAAAATTATAAATGTTATATTCTCATCCAAAAGAACATAAATGGTATGATAAACGATCCTATAATGCTTAGGGATGAAACATAATCATCCAATAAAATTAGGACAAGTTTTAGGGTAATTTTATAATATTTTTAATATTTTTAAACCCTTAATTACCAGATTTACCCTTAATCATGGTAATAAAAAAAATTACGAAAGTGACGATTAATATTTCCCAAAAATAAAAGGTACCTATTTACTAAATTTTAACCTTATGATTCTAAATATAGAATTAATTTTTATAAATTAAAAATACATAAATTGTATAAATTAATTAAAAATTAATCTCATTGATGGAATGAGAAAACGGATTCTTAAAGTAAAAACCTTCAAAATATTGAAATGTTTTTATATCCAAATTCAATGTAAAATTGATTCCAATGACCTTCATTGAATTAATTGATAAAAAATTATCTAATTATATGTTAAAACTATTCAAATATAGAATTCAACACTATAAATTATTTAGAAGAAAAATCCATTTTAAATTAAAAATGTAATATTTTTTTACTATTCATCAAAAAATGAATCTTATTAGAAAAATACCAAAAATAAAACCAAAGTAAATTTTGATACTCATATTTCAAAGAATAAGTTTATTTTTTCAAATATAACTTATAAAAGTGTCAAAACTAGATTTAAAATAAGTGTGTCATCAAAAGAAAAAAATATTACTTTTTAGAAAAATACTTCTTTTATCTGTAAAATTAGATTTGTTCTTATATCATGTATATAAAAAAAATAAGATAAATGTTAAACATTAGATTGAATATATATATATATATATATCATTAATATAATCCAATAAAAGTTATTAGTTTATTTATTGGTATAAAATATACTTGTGCGCATTTAAATAGTTTTTTTAAACATTTCGTTTAATTATAAAAAGGGTTTTACATTAATTTATAATTAATTGGTAAAAGAATTATATATACATGTGTAAACCATAATTTCATAATTCAGTTAATAATTTTCATATTCTCCATTCTAACGACTAGGTTATAATTATCTTGTTTAAATAATTACAATAATAAAATGATGTTTTGTAGACACTCAGTGTTGAGTGTAATGCAAGCTAAGCTGGTGTTGCATGTAGCACAAACTTAACACAGTGTAATGTGCAATGCAAGCTATCAAGAAAATCAATTATTTAAAAATTTATTTCATAAATATCTTAGGGTGTTACATTCTACCCCCTTAAAATGAAATTCTCCCTCAAAATTTGTTTGGGTTGTCAAATGTTTAGTATCTTAAAGTTTCTTTCATAAAAACCCATATCCTAAAAATGAATATTAAAACTTCCTTTTAAAAAGAAAATTTAGAAACCTAATGGTTACCCAAAGTAACTCATAAATTGGTTTCCAAGTAAGAGAACATAGTTGGAAGGTGAAAACATGGATATAGAATAGAAATCTTACTATCAAGTTCTGATGGAGAGCGATAGAGAACATATTTAAGAAAGGTTAATGACCACAACACCATAGACCAAATAGGTCAGAAAAAGGTCATTGATATCATAAAAAATGATGATAATAGTATAAAATTTAATTTCAAAATTCATTAAGATGATATACTTACTTGATTTTATCTCATAAGTACAACTCACCCTATGGTTGTGCCTTGATCAATTTCCACTTCATTCTCTTACTCCAAGAAAAGATAAAGTTGAAATTGTAACGCCTGAAGAACTAGTGGATCATAAGATCTATAATGGGATGATAAGTCACTCCTTCTATCTCTAGTTATCATCATAATAAAATGATTAGAACACGTTATTTAATATGCATATATCTTCATATTAAAAAAAATTAATCTCTAAAACCTCATGAAATTTTTAACTTAAATTTTTTATAAATGGTTACCTTTATGAACCTTCCAAAATATTAAAATCCAAGACTTTAAAAATAAGGTTACTAAACATATCATTTATCCCTCAAAACCCATATGTAGCACTTAATAGTCTCATGACAAACATGTGAATACCATTATCCTATATTCTCTTGAAACATGGCAATAACTTGAATTACCATAAAATCATATTGAATACACACATGCTTCTTCATTCCTTACATAAGATATTTTCTTAGATAAAAACATTTTCATTGGAATATTGGGTTTATCCTTACACATAGAATATGTTATTTCATTATTCCAGAATCCAAGCAGATAATCACATGAAATTTGACTAATGTACAAACAATAATATTTTCATAGGTCTTATTCATTCAAAATCAAACATTAAAATCTGAAAAAAGGAGATGAGGATAAGTATTCCCTAATTATCATGGTTCAATTAATCCATTATGAAAACATAATCTTTCCCTTTTTCCTTTTTACTCAAAGGTTTTTGTAGATTACCATCCAAATTAGTCCTTATATTAGGGAACTTGTTAGTGTAGTGCCCAAAATACTTACAATTGAAACATTGAATTACAAGAGGTGAAATATTTGGAGATTTCGTTTTTATTACCATTACATCGGTAGTAAAATGATCGATGACCTTATTTCCCATACTTAAAACATTTACCAGTCTCCTTAAGATATTTTATTCTATGTCCCCTTCCACACTTTAAGCATAAAATAAATCTAATATTATACTCCTCATAGTTGTAAGAGTTTCTTTTGAATTATATCCTTATTTTCTTATCATAACCATGAGATAGATGAGAAGATTCAATATCTATTTTTGTAAGAAGAATACAAGGAGGTACTTACTGAAAAATAAATTCTTGAACTTGTACTAATCCATGGAGTCGATTTTATCTTGTTGCCTTGTATTATTGATAAAGTTCCACCATTAATTCACTTCACCTTCCAAGCAATAAGTTCCCAACTAAACTTTCTCGCATTCTAAACAATAGAGAATGAAAAATATATTTTCAATGGTACAGATCCATTTATCAAAAACTAGTGGATCAATCATTCCACTAAAGTAAGGTGGTTGTTTCCTTAAAAAGGATTCAAGAAAATATCATTCCCTCTATTGTTCATTTGGAAGTTCAGCATGATTCATGGCTTAATAAGGTTGTGTGGTCATAGAAATGAGGTTTTTCATTCCATATTCCAAAATATTTCATTTCTCAATAGGGATATCATTACATTGTTCATTATATTCCTCATTAACACAGTTCTTTTTGGTTTCATCCATTGACTATAACCAAAATAAAATATTGTGAGAAACACTAATCATACTTGGAAATCCTCAAAATCAAGGTAAATCACCTTTAATATATAAAATCTTAGGTTAAATCCTAGGTTATTCAAGATATTTACAAAAATTCTAGGATTGTATTCTATACTTAGACTTATCCTTATAGATATCCCTAAACATATCCTTAGAAATATCACTAGTAATCTCACTAAAGTTTTCTCATCATAGTTTCCAAAGTTTGACTAAACATTTTTTCTGATACCAACTATAACGACCCAAGATTTTTGTATATGGATATTACATCTTTTTAGATGAATATTCATTATATTTCAGAAACACATGCTTGAGGACCATGATATTTCCATGCCTTTGTAAACTTGGAACACATTCTTCTAATTTGGTAAAAGATCTTTAAGATCTCCCATAAAGATCTTCCCCTTTATAACTCCTACTTAAAACATTTCTTTATAACCTAAGGAAATGAAACATAAGAAAGGATGATCTCATATGATCAGTAAGGGTAAACATGGAATATACATAAAAATATCATGAACATAAGGGTAATAATACATGGTCATAACATTTGAAGATCATAACCTGTATATCTAAATCATATACATGTGTCATGACATAAATATTGGTAGTTCATAAGACATGAATAATGAGATAATAAAATCACATGAGCCATGAGAGTATAAAAATGGCATAAGACATGGAAATTGTGGTATGCACATAAACTTAGAATATCTTGTATCAGTGATTCCTACCAAGACATTCATGATTTGTTAGGTTTGGGTTAATAACTTGTGTACCTACTTCGGGTTGGGGATGTCCTCCCATTTACCTTCTAGTTTTGAGCTTAGGATGACCTCTTGTGTACCCTCTTTTTGTGGGATTAGTATGACCTCCTGTGTACCCTCTTATTATAGGATTAAGATGACCTCATGTGTATCATCTTGTTACGGGCTTAGAATGACCTCACATGTACCCTTTTGAGCTCATAGAACATTTATCATAACCCAATGCATTGGAGGGAGATATAGGTCCCACCTGTCACATAATAAAAACCATACATATGTGTGTCATAAGAACATAAATAATTTATCATATCAAAACCCATGGAATGAAATGGGTTTCATAAACATCATTCAATCATAATATAACCCATGGAAAAGAAATGAGTTTCATAAATATCATTCTATCATAAACATAAACCATTATTAGAAAGAATAAGAAGCGTATCATTGAATCATATCCCCAGTAAAACATAAGTAACATCAAATAATTTTATCTTAGATGGAAAATAATTTTGAGAAATCATTTGAAAACAATTATTGAGGAAAATATCCTTTCTTCTTTGAAAAATTTTTCTTTTCTTAAAATGATGTACCATTTAAAAAAAGAATTTTCTTCGAAAATAACTCTTGAATATTATAAAGGAAACATTAAAATATTATGGAGTCGTGATGGTGGAAAATTTTGTTCATGTCGTATAAGTTAAAAAATCCTTTCGTACTTTTGCTAGAAAAGTACAAAGTACCTCATTAGGAAAATGACAAAAATATTCCTTTCAAACCATGTTGTAAAAAATCAAAAATGGGTAAAAATGACTTTAAATATCCATAGGAGAATAGTAAAAACATTTTTAGAAAACATGGACATCGGATATAAATATTCCCCAATGGATATTTAAAATGAAATAATCTCAAATAAAGAATCATCACTTTATAATCAGTAGAATCATGTTCCCCATAAAAGAAAGAAAATTATATGGATAGAAAAATACCATAATATTTTTGATATGTAATGCCCCGATCCCACGATTCTGGATTCGATGCTAAAACATGCTATGTAATTTTTTTATAAAAATAAACTAAAAATTACACAACATATTACACAAACGAGGACCTTTACTAATCTAGGTTTTGGAGAATAGTCAAACCTTAAAATTTTATCATACCTGAACAAGAATAAAATAAAATGAACAAAATGACATTGTGTGTGCTAAATTTATAAGTGAAACGAACAAATTTTAAAAACTTTACTGAACCTGTAGAAAATAAATTAAAACAAGGGGTGAGCATTAAATATGCCCAGTAAGGGGTTTTAAAACCTTCGATAAATCCATTTTAAATATTTCTTTGAAAATAATTTTGAAAATACATTTAGAAATATCCTTTTGAAAACATTGTTTGAATTTACTTAGGCCTTAAAAATACTATATCACTTTATAAAATACTAACATTCAAAATTTTCTTTCAACACATTCCAGTGTTTTTCTGAAAACAATATACAAGCTTCTGAAAACAAAACACTAATCTGAGGCCACTTGAAACATTGAAGGTTGTCTTGGGCATACCCACTTAGAAAAGTATGGGTTCAATCCCTAATTCTCTTCTATATTTACAATGTTCAAGTGCCGTATTTTTCTGAAAACATTTTATACTTGCTTTACTTATATATATAATTTCACTGGAGTTTTTTTGTTTTAAAAAAAATGTGTCAATGCATTAAAACTCACACTTATATTTTTATATAATTGTATAAATATAAAGCTTCATATAAATTCACCTTTTAGACTTGGCACAACCAAATCTCTTAATACATATACTTTTCATAATTACATGTAAGATTAATTATCATCTTTTTACTTAAACATTTCATTCATAAACCCATGAATATTCATTTGAAGGTAGTTCTAATAAATGTAGAATTTATTCAATGCTGATGAATATGTGTATATTCATATATATGCGTAAGTATATATTAACGCAAGAAATTTCATGAAAAAAACCATTGATATATGGCCATAATCATGATTTTTGTATGACATGCATATAGATCAAACATTTAAATTGATAAGATTCCATAAATTATCACTTCCTATATATTTTGAATGAACAATTAATCAAAAATAATAATTATAATTCAAATGATACATAATTTGAATATCAAACTACTGAATAAAATCCATTACATATATTTATTTATTTATTTATTTATTTAAGCATGAAACTAGAAGACTTAAAAATTCAATTATCTTGAATATTGAGAAAATCATATGCGTTTACTTATTTTATTACCATAACTTGTTTAATATATATATATATAATAATCCCATAAAAATACTTACATGATTTATAAGTATAAAGTGTATAATATAACACTCACATATAAACATAAAATTACATACATAAATGTATATAAATTGTGTATTCAAGAAAATATTAACTAAAAAACCATAAAACTTATTTTAAATAAAATAAATTCCCCTTACACAAACGTAAATTATAACTTGAAATTAAATTTTGGACACTAAAAATATAGTTTATAATATCCCTTTTGGAAGAGCATAACTTTGATAAAAATAAATAACATTCATTACTATTTTGGAAATCAAAAACCATAATTGAAAATATAATTTCACCATTACATGATCTATAAAGGTATGTTGAAGTCCTTCTTATGATGTTATAGCTTGCACATCATCTCACAGGACTGAAAGTTTAGCCCTTTTTTATTTTCTCAATACTTAAGGCTTTATAGACAAACCTCTACACAGCGACACACACAGATTGCAGAGCAAGCTGAGGCTTTTGATGCAAACAACCCATTGGAAAAGCATCAGAACACAAAAATAAAACAACAAGACACAAAAAAAAAAGACAATTGCGGACAAAACAATAGGAGATTCGTAGATATAAAAAGGAAAATGACGTTTTTAACCTTACTTCGCAAGATGAATATAGAGATACAGAGAAATCCAATAGAAAATAAATTTATGCATTCAACTGTCCAAAGAAAAACCACCATATAACAGATATAAGAAAAATTAAAATAACAAGATAATCATGCGGATAAAAGATGACAACCAATTGATAAATTAGAGTCACATATTAAATAATAAGGGATAGCGATCATGAATAAATAATTCAACAATAGACAGACATTACACTATTAAGCAAATCAAAATCTAGATCCAGCGATCCGCAAAAAAAAGGAGATAGTGAATTTGATAAAAATGAAAACAACAGGCACAATCAGAAGCTACACAGATTTGACCTTGTATAGATGTGAAGACTAAGAACAAAATCCTACCTCGCACTAGGTTTGGAAAACTTGAAATGAAACCCTAACCTTCTTTGACTCCATTGATGCCACCAGGTTCACTAGCGGTCGATCTCCACCATGCTCGACCAACAATGGCTTCGATCGAACCTCCCGCATGAAAAAACCACATTTGATCAGCACTCGACTCCTTACTATGACCTGAGCTCAAGCCCGCTCAGACATCCCTTTGTTGTGCGACTCATGGACCTGTGACTCTCCCCAAATTGGAAGCCCTAAACTAGCATCTCGAGCAGTGCACACCCCTATTCATGCCTTTTTTTAATTATAGTGTTATCGTTTTTTAAACGTTTCATATTATTTTCATTTTAATCTAATTTTTTTATAATAATTTGAATTTATTTTTTGAGTTAAGTAAAATTAACATGATTTATAATTTTCACAATAAATTCATAAAAAGATAAAAATTGTACTAATAGTTAAATAAAATCTTAAACGTATTTTATACACATTTTTAATTTTAATCATTTTATTAAAATATTTATAATATATAATCACATTTCATAGTTTTATGAAACAAAATTTATAAAAATAATCTATAATTTATAATTCAAAACTAATAATTATAATTTCATATTCATATGTGTGTGTATATATGTCATTTTGAAAACCAAATTTTATAAAACCAAATTATTTATATTTGTATATGAATATAATTATTCATCATTTTAGAAGAAATAATTATTATCATAGTAAAAATATTTTATATTGAATATACTTAACATAATTTAGTATTTTCAATATAGTTATAATTATAACAATCATCAAATATGTATATATATATACATTTTTTTAAGAAATTTGTTCTCTAAAAATTTTTTTATATAAAAAAATAATCAAATACATGTATTCATATAAAAATTATATTGTAAAGTAGTATTTGTTTTTAGAACATTAATTTGAAAACTATAATAATAATTATTTAATTAAAACACTTAATTTCAATTATTATTTTGAGAGAAAGTCAGCTCAAATATATTATTACTTTGATTTAATTATAAATAAAACCATTTAATAAAATATTTTTATAATAAAACTAGTTTTATAATTTTTGGGTTATTACTTTATTCCTCCCTCAAAAGAATTGTGTCCTCACAATTCATTTCATCATACTACAAAGATTTCTTAATTTCTATCTTTAAAATTAAGAAAAATTAGAACCACTAAACTTCTAGACTCGAAAACATCTAATATGTAAAGTTTCCTAGACCGTTCCTTTGATACCAATTTTAACACCCCAAGTCCACACTTCTAGATTCGGTTCTAAAACATGTTGTGTAATTTTTTTTATAAAAAAACTAAAAAATTACACAATATATTACACAAAATAGGACTTTTACTGATCTAGGTTCTGGATAATAGACAAACCTTACACTTTTGTCAGACCTGAACAAGAATAAAATAAAAAAACAAAATGAAACTACATGCGCTAACTCCGAAACCCAAATGAAAAGCTTCAAAAACACTATTAAACCTGTAGAATTTAAATGAAAATAAGGGGTGATCATTAAATATGCCCAGTAAGGGGTTTTAAAACCTTCGATAAATATTTTTAAATATTTCTTTGAAAATAATTTCAAAAATACATTTACAAATATCCTTTCGAAAACTTTATTTGAATTTACTTACGGCTTAAAAATATTGTATCAATTTAGAAAATACTTAAGTTAAAATTTTTATTTAAACATATTCTAGTGTTTTTTTTAAATAATACGCAAGCTTCTAAAAACAAAACACTAATCTAAGGCCACTTGAAATATTGAAGTTTGTCTTGGGCCTACCCACTTAGTGAAGGATGGTTTCACTCCCCAATTCCCTTACATATTTACAACGTTCAAGTGCCATATTTTTCTTGAAAACATTTTATGCTTGATTTTCTTATATATATATATATACTTTTACTAGAGTTTTTTTATTTTTAAAAAAACATGTCAATGCATTAAAAATCACACTTATATTTTTATATAATTGTATAAATATAAAGATTCATAGAAATTCACCTTTTAGACTTGGAACAACCAAATCTCTTGATAGATATACTTTTCATAATTACATGGAAGATTAATTATCATCCTTGTACTTAAATATTTCATTCATAAACCCATTAATATTCATTTGAATGAAGTTATGATAAACGTAGAATTTATTCAGTGCTTATTCATATATGTATATTCATATATATTCATAGGCACATATTAACGCAAGAAGTTTTGTGGAAAAAAATCATTGATATATGGCCATAATCATGATTTTCATATGACATGCATATAGATCAAACATTTAAATTGATAAGATTCCATAAATAATCACTTGATATATATTTTGAATAAACAATTAATCAAAAATAATTATTATAATTCAAATGACACATAATTTGAATATCAAACTACTGTATAAACTCTATTATATATATATATATATTAAACATGAAACAAGAATACATAAAAATTAAATGATCTTGAATATTGAGAAAATCATATAAATTTACTTATTTGATTATCATAACTTGTGTAATACATATATATATATAATAATTCCATAAAAATACATTATTTAGAAGTACAAATTATATAATATAACACTCACATATAAAAATAAAATTACACACATATATGTATATAAATTATGTTTTCAAAAAAATATTAACTCAAAATTCATAAAACTTTTTTGAAATAAAATAAATTTCCCTTAAACAAATATAAATTATAACTTGAAATTAAATTTTGGACACTAAAAATACAGTTTATAATATCCCTTTCAGTAGAACATAACTTTGATAAAAATAAATACCATTCATTACTAATTTTGAAATCAAATTCCATAATTAAAAATATAATTTCACCCTTACATGATCTATAAACATAGTTTGAAGTCCTTATGATGTTGCATCTTGCACACCATCTCACCGAACAGACAGTTTAACCCTTTTTTATTTTCTCAATACTTAAGGATTGATAGCCAAACCTCTACACAGTGACACACACATCTTGCAAAGCAAGCTGAGGCTATCGATACAAACAGATAGTGGGAAAAGAATCAGATCACAAAAAAACAACAGGACACACAAAAAAGACAAATGCGGACCAAAAAATAAGAGATTCATAGATATCAAAAGGAAAATGATATTTTTAAGCTTTCTTCGCAAGCTAAAAATATAGATACATAGAAATAGAATAGAAAATACATTTATGCATTCTAATGTACAAATAAAAACCACCATATAACATAGACATGAACAATTAAAATAACAAGAAAATCATGCGAATAAAAGATGACAACCAATTGATAAATTCAAACCATAGATTCAATGATAATGGATAGTGATAACGAAGAAACAAGTCAACAATAGAAAAAAAAATAACACTATTAAGAAAATCAAAATCCAGATCCAGTGGTCCACAAAAAAAAGAATAGGAGACAGTGAATTTGATAAAAAATAAAATGACAGGCACAATCAAAAGCTATACAGATTCGACCTCGCATAGATATGAATAATAAGAATAAAATCCTACCTTGCACTAGGTCTGGAAAACCCTAAATGAAACCCTAACCTAATTGAACTCCATTGATGCCACCAGGTTCACCAGCAGTCGATCTCTACCAAGCTCAACCTACAATGGCTTCGATCGAACCTCCTGTATGTAGAAACCACATCTGATCAGCGCTCGACTCCTTACAAGGACCTGAGCTCAAGCTCGCTCGAACCTCCCTTTGATGTGGGACTCACAGACCCATGGATATCCCTAAATTTGAAGCCCTAAACCGGCATCCATAGTAACGTAGCCCCCTATTCACAACTTTTTTTTTAATTTTAGTTTTATCATTTTTTAACATTTCATATTATTTTCATTTTAATCTAATTTTTTTATAATAATTTGAATTTATATTTTGGGTTAAGTTAACATAATTTATAAGTTTCAAAACAAATTCATAAAAAGATAAAAATTGTATTAATAGTTAAATAAAATCTTAAACATATTTTATATTCATTTTTAATTTTAATCATTTTATTAAAATGGTTATAATATATAATCATATTTCATAGTTTTATGAAACAAAATTTATAAAAATAATCTATCATTTATAATTAAAAACTAATAATTGTAATTTCATATTCATACGTATATATATATATATATATATCATTTTGAAAACCAAATTTTATAAAATTGAATTATTTATATTTGTATATAAATATAATTATTCATCATTTCAGAAGAAATAATTATTATCATAGTTAAAATATTTTATATTGAATATAATTAACATAATTTAGTTTTTTCAATATAGTTATAATTATAAAATTCATGATATATATATATATATATTTATACATTTTTTAATAAATTTATTCTTTAAAAATATTTGTATATAAAAAAATTAATCATATACACATATTCATATAAAAATTATAATTTCAAGTAGTATTTATTTTTAGAACATTAATTTTAAAACTATAATAATATTTAATTAATTAAAAAAACTTAATTTTAGTTATTATTTTGAGAGAAATTAGGCTCAAATATACTATTACTTTGTTTTAATTATAAATAAATCCATTTAATAAAATATTTTTATAATAAAACTATGTTTATAATTTTTGGGGTGTTACATTATTCCCCTCTCAAAATAATTGTGTCCTCGCAATTTGTTTCATCAGACTAAAAAGAATTCTAAATTTCCATCTTCATAATTAAGAAAAACTAGAACCACTAAACTTCTAGACTCGAAAACAACTAATCTTTAAAGTTATCTAGACTGTTATTCTAATACCAATTGTCATGCCCCGAGCTTGTACTTCCGAATTCGATGCTAAAACATGCTGTGTTATTTTTTTTATAAAAAGAAACTGGAAAATTACACAACACATTACACAAATGAGGACCTTTATCAGTCTAGGTTCTAGAGAATAGGCAATCCTTACACTTATCAAACCTGAACAAGAATAAAATAAAATGGACAAAATGACATTGTGTGCACTAATTTCATAAGAAAAAGGAAAATCTTCAGAAAACTCTTCTGAACCTATAGAAAATAAATTAAAACAAGGGGTGAGCATTAAATATGCCCAATAAGGGGTTTTAAAACCTTTGATAAATCCTTTTAAAATATTTATTTGAAAATACTTTTGAAAATACATTTAGAAATATCCTTCTAAAAATATTGTTTTAATTTACTTACATATTAAAAATACTATGTCACTTTATAAAATACTTTCAAAATTTTCTTTAAATGTATTAAAGTGTTTTACTAAAAACAACACGCAAGATTATGAAAACAAAACACTAATTTGAGGCTACTTGAAACATTGAAGGTTGTCTTGGGACAACCCACTTAGTGAAGGGTGAGTTCACTCCCCAATTCCCTTCCATATTTACAATGTTTAAGTGCCAGATTTTTTTGAAAACATTTTATACTTTATTTACTTATATATATACTTTCACTAGAGTTTTTTTTTGTTTCTAAAAAAATGAAAATGCATTAAAACTCACACTTGTATTTTTATATAATTTTATAAATATAAACTTTCATGGAAATTCACCTTTTAGACTTGGCACAACCAAATATCTTAATATATATACTTTTCATAATTACATGGAAGATTAATTGTCATCCCTGTACTTAAACATTTCATTCATAAACCCATGAATATTAATTAGAAGGTAGTTCTGATAAACGTAGAATTTATTCAATGCTTACGCGTATTTGTATATTCATATATATGCATAGGCATATATTAATGCAAGAAGTGTCATGAAAAAAAATCATCAATATATGGCCATAATCATGATTTTCATATGACATGCATGTAGATCAAACATTTAAATTGATAAGATTCCATAAATAATCACTTTCTATATATTTTGAATGAACAATTGATCAAAAATAATTATTATAATTCCAATGAAAAATAATTTGAATATCAAAATGTTGTATAAACTCTTATATATATATGTGTGTGTGTGTGTGTGTGTGTGTGTGTGTGTGTGTGTGTGTGTGTGTGTGTGTGTGTGTGTGTGTGTGTGTGTGTGTGTGTGTGTGTATATATTTATTTATTTATTTAAACATGAAACTAAAAGACTTAAAAATTAAATGATCTTAAATATTGAGCAAATCATATACGTTTACTTATTTGATTACCATAACTTGTGAAATATACATATATAATAATAATCCCATAAAAATACTTACATGATTTAGAAGTATAAATTATATAATATAACACTCACATATAAACATAAAATTAGATACGTACATGTATATAAATTTTGTATTTAAGAAAATATTAACTCCTAATTCATAAAACTTGTTTGAAATAAAATAAATTCCCCTTACACCAACATAAATTATAACTTGAAATTAAATTCTATACACTAAAAATATAGTTTATAATCTCCCTTTCAGAAGAACCTAACTTTGATAAAAATAAATACCATTCATTACTAATTTGGAAATCAAAAACCACAATTGAAAATATAATTTCACCCTTACATGATCTATAAATTGAGGTTGAAGTCCTTTTTATGATGTTGCATCTTGCACATCATCTCACCGGACTGACAGTTTAGCCCTTTTTAATTTTCTCAATACTTAATACTTTATAGCCAAACCTCTACACAATGTCACACATAGCCTGAAGATAAAGCTGAGGCTGTCGATGAAAACAACCAGTGGGAAAATCATCAGATCACAAAAAAACAACAGGAAACACAAAAAAGAAAATTGCAGACCAAACAATAGGAGATTTATAGATATAAAAAATGATAATGACATTTTTCAACTTGCTTCACAAGCTGAATATACAGATACAGAGAAATCAAATAGAAAATACATTGATGTATTTGACTGTCTAAAGTAAAACCACTATATAATAGAGACATGAACAATTAAAAGAATAAGACAATCATGAGGATAAAAGATGACATCCAATTGATAAATTCAAACCACTGATTCAACGATAAGGGATAGCGATCAAGAAGAAATAAGTCAACAATAGAAAAAATATTACACTATTAAGAAAATAAAAATCCAGATCTAGCAGTCCACAAAAAAAAGAACAAGAGACATTGAATTTGATAAAAATGAAAATGACAGGCACAATCAGAAGCTACATAGATTCGAACTCGTATAGATACGAAGACTAAGAACAAAATCCCAGCTTGAACTAGGTTTGGAAAACCCAAAACAAAACCCTAACCTTCTCAGACTCCATTGAAGCCTCCAGGTTCACCGACAATCGATCTCCACTATGCTTGACTTACAATGGATTCAATCGAACCTCCTACATGCAAAAACCACATTTGATCGGTGCTTGACTCCTTACTGAGACCTAAGCTCAAGCTCAATTGGATCTCCCTTTGTTGTGCAACTCACGGACCCATGACTCTCCCCAAATTGGAATCCCTAAACTAGTATCCTGAGTAGCGGACCACCTATTCACGACTTCTTCTTTTTTTAATTTTGATTTTATCTTTTTTTTTAACATTTCATATTATTTTCATTTTAATCTATTTTTTATAAGAATTTGAATTTATATTTTGGGTGAAGTAAAATTAACATAATTTATAATTTTCACAACAAATTCATACAAAGATAAAAATTGTACTAATAGTTAAATAAAATCTTAAATGTATTTTATATACATTTTTAATTTTAATCATTTTATTAAAATGGTTATAATATATAATCATATTATAAGTCCCCAGCCTTAAACATTACTTATTCTTGAGTTAAGTCAATAATTTGAATTTCATTTTCATTGAGGATCTTTTCAGGTTTATGGATTTAGATAATCAATCCATAACTCATACATAGAAACTTAAAAATTACATAATAGACACTTCTACTCACTATCCATTTTTTTCATAAAATAAAAACTTTTAAAAAGAAACATGGTTTTGTTTCATGTTTAAACATCATAACTTTTCCTTAATCCCCTCATTGACTCTATTATCCTTTAAATCCTGTGAAAAACATTTCAAAACTTGGGGTGAGAATAAAAATTCAGTAAGGGATACACAAATAAGGAAAACTATTAGCCTTGTGAAAACATATAAACCATGAATAATTTATCATAAAGTAGTACTTTTCACCTTTAAGAAGTAGTAATTACACTTCACTGAATATAAACTCATTTCTGACCCTTTTTGTAATCAAAAGATTAACTTAAAACCCATAGAAATCAATATATAACATATAAAGGTAACTTGGGACATAATAATACTTGAATGGAATAACCATACGGTCGACTTCCACACATATCACTAATTGGAATAGCCATATGGCCGACTTTCATACCCAATGCATTGAAATTTATAATGTAACCAACCATTCTTGGTTTATCACGGAACCACCCATCTTTGGTTTATCATGTAACCACCCATATTTGGTTTATCACATAACCACCCATAAAATTTCCAAGTACCATTATTTAATCATAACACATAAAATATTACAGTTATCAACATTTCACTCATAAAATTTCATTTGCAATCACAATAAATCATTTCAAGATATTGAAATAGTCAATCAACTTTCAAAACCATTTTCAATAACAAAATACCCAAAAAGGGAATAAGGGATTTATTTTACATTTTAAAAACATTAAGGCTTATAGAGGAATCCAAATATCAAATAACGGTTACGGCGGTGAAGAAGTCATTGTCGCTGTATACAAGAAAAACATTCCTTTTGTCGTTTTGTAAAGAAAGTAAAATGCTTTGTATAAAAAGATTATTTTTGAAAAAATTTAATGAAATTAAAGATAGAAATAAAATTACTTGTATAATCCTTTTATATCCATATAAATAAATATGTAAATTAATATTATGAAGAAAAATATTTTATAATTAAATCTTCAAACGTTCAAGGTGTCTCATACCACTTTGAACATTTAAATCTTGATCTCTGTGAATTAATACATATAAAAAAATATTAAATAACATTATTATAGATAAAATATGGATATGAAATATCATAGAAGTTGTATATACACTTTATAAAAGAATAAAGGTACATATTATCAAGAAATGCCTCAATAAAATGATATTGAGATAAAATACCTTACAAAGATCGTATCATTAGATTAAAGATAAATCAATGACATAAATATGTATGAAAAATATAAATACACCCAATATAATTGGATATCTAGTGTAAAAAATCAAAGGTCTTTCACACATATTCTTGAAAAAAACCAATGACATGGATATTTAACTCAATGAATGGAGATTGAGTTAAGATTTCTCTTCCCTTGAGTCTGAATTTTCTCGTACGTTCGTTATTTTAATGAATAATAAAATTAGGTTAATTTATAATTTCTTGAGAACATTTTTCAATTTTATTATTCCTTTTATATCACTTATTACCATGTTATAAAAATTACATAACTATTTAAGTTCATATCATACATTTTGTCGATATTCGGTACTTGAGTCAAAAATGAACTTGTTTTAATGTAAATTGTCCATGTCGTCAAAAGTCCATCATCTCCAGAATTTTATTCATGATTTAAATATCATATAAATCCAGTATATATTTATTTAGAATAATCCATAATATTTAGATATATGAAATGAAATGCACCGTTCATGGAGATGGTAGGTCGTACATACGCATGAATGCTACTTTCATTTCTTTGTCATATTAAAAGAATAATAATTAAATGATATAAATATATATTATAATACCAGTATTATATTAATTTCATATATGTCTGATAGGTTTAATAAAACCATCCTTTATATGTTCTCTATACATCGGGAATGAGTCATATCGCTTTGAGGGGCGGTAGTCCACACTTCCTCAAACGAAATTATCGTATTTACGCAACATGGAAAACATAAAGGTATGTTCTAAATAAAAAATATATAAGCATAGAGAAAATATAAATATAATATATTTTATATTTTAAAAAAAAATCCATTATAATGGACAATATGATAGGTGGTAGGGTAAAATTGAACAATCATCGTTTTGTGAGGTAGTAGTTTACCTTACACAGAAACAGTATGTTCGTTACCCATTAAATGGAGGTGTGTGTAAGTATAGATTGAAAACTTATCATAAAAACATCATAGTATATTTAGGATACTTTTGGTGTTATCTAATCATATAATAAGAATATTTTATGGAGTGGATAATGGAAATGAAACTAAAAAGTATGAGAGAAGGCGTTACCTCTTAATCGGGTAACTTTTTTTGGTTTATACCAAAAGGCTTCCTTGGGAGGCTTTCTTCCCTAAGTTAGGATTCTAGGATGATGGGAGAGACTCTAGGAAGAGTTTTGTGTAGGTATTTGACAAACCAAAGGGTTCTTGAAGTGTGATTATTAGAGAATAGAGGGTACCTTTTTATAGGAGAGGGAAGGGGCACCCTTAGAAACTCTTAAATTATTATATTAATATAAATTAATTTTTTAATTAAAATGGATCCAAATTGATATATGTAGAAGATAAGATGATGATAGTTTTAAATCCTCTCATCCAATAATTTTTAGACATGTATTGATTTTATTTTAAACCTTATATTTTTAGTTTACCATTAATTATTCTCTTTTAATTTTAATCGTGGTAACAATATTTTAATTATTAAGAGGATATTGATTTTACTTATATGGGGTAAATTTCTTGTAATTGGATACTTAATAAAATTTTAGACCTTATCATAGTCACATTTTAACTTTAAAATATTTTTTAAAAATTTAAATAATTTAATAAATTACTATTTTTATAAAACATAAATTATGTCAATTTGTACACTATTCATTTTATTAAATTTAAATAAAATCCAAACAAAGATATAAATTAGAAAAAAACCATTTAATAGTCTTATAAAATGTCATATTCACCTATAAAAATAATTTATGAAATAAATTATGTAAAATAATTTTTATTTTACAATTTACAACATCATTTATTTGATTCCTTCATTAATAAAGCAATCACTACATCATCATTATGTCATAATTAAATTTAATTATTTAATGTCTAAACATTATAAATAAAATATCATGATATAGGAAATATTTTTATATTTCTAATGACTATTTATAGTCAAATATATCACTTATATAAACCCATATTAAATTTTTTTAATAAGAAGATATATGTTTATAACATATTTTCCTTTACTTTAAATTAAAAGTTATAAGTGTCATAATCACACCCAAGTGGCTTCCAAAGACCAAATTTTTATCCCAATGGTTGTCTTGGTCAGACATATATCATCCAAAAGGATTATTAAAAGTGTTAGGGTAGTTTTATATTATTATAATATTATTATAATATTATTTTTACCCTTATTTACCTGATTTACCCTTTAACAATGGTAAATAAAAATAATTACTAAAGTTACTATTCATCATGTAAAAAAATAAAAGGGACATATTTACATAATTTGGACCTTGTGATTCCAAATATGGAATCCATTTTTCCAAATTCAAAATACATAAGTTGTAGTAATTAATTAAAATTAATTCTCGTTGTCAAAATTAGAAAATGAGTTTTTTAAAAGTAAAAACCATCAAAATATTGGCATGTGTTTATATAAAATTTCAATGTGAAATTACATAAAATTACCAACATTGGATTAAATGATAAAAACTTAATCCAATTACACTTTAAAACTAATTAAGAGGATAATATAACTATATAGAAAATTTAATGAAAAGCTAGTTTTGAATTAAAATGGAGTAAATTTTGATGTCCCGCTTCCAATGAAGAAGTTTACTTTGTCAAATAGAACTTATAAAAGTATCAAAACTAGATTTAAAATAAATTTTCTATCAAAAGGTGGTAAAAATGACTTTTTTGAAAAATACTTCTTTTATGCTTAAAATTGATTTTGTTCTTATATCTTGTCTAGAAAACATATGATGTGAATTTTAAACATCATATTAAGTTTATATTTCTTTAATATAATCCAATAAGAGTGATATTATTTTATAAACATAATTATTCACATTTAAATATGTTTTCATAAAAACACATCCTTTATATTCAATTGGTTTTTATTTCCATTTCTAATAAATTTGGTAACTAGTGAATCATTATATAAACATTTATAAACCATATTTTCTAAATTTAGTTAATATTGTTCATTCTCTCTATTCCAACAGATAGGTTATAATGGTAACATTTAAATAATAATATTTGGTTGTTCATTTAAGCTCGATGTATCATATAATGTATGCTATTGAACATAGTGTTTATTTCTTAAAACTCAGAATGTTACCCATATTTCATAGTTTTGTGAAACAAAATTTATAAAAATAATCTATAATTTATAATTTAAAACTGATAATTATAATTTCATATTCATATGTATATATATATATGTCATTTTGAAAACCAAATTTTATAAAAATACATTATTTATATTTGTATATGAATATAATTATTCATCATTTCAAAATAAATAATTATTATCATAGTTAAAATATTTTATATTGAATATACTTGACATAATTTAGTATTTTCAATATAGTTATAATTATAATATCAAACATGTATATATATATATTTATACATTTTTTTAAAGAAATTTATTCTTTAAAAATATTTTTATATAAAAAAATAATCAAATACATGTATTCATGTAAAAATTATATTGTCAAGTAGTATTTGTTTTTAGAACATTAATTTGAAAACTATAATAATAATTAATTAATTAAAACACTTAATTTCAGTTATTATTTTGAGAGAAAGTTGGCTCAAATATATTATTACTTTGTTTTAATTATAAATAAATCCATTTAATAAAATATTTTTATAATAAAACTATGTTTATAATTTATATTCTGTTACAAGATAAGACTCAAATAAGATATTCATGGGCAATATATACACCATGTAGAAGAAATAAGTAGTGTATAATTCATGTGTCCCACATAAATAAAAGTGAGACATAAATCCCTTAAGTATTGACTTCCTTCATATACGTTCAAACCTCTAGTATAATAAATATAATTTTATTATACATCTAACAAAGAATAATATTAATATATATAATAACATATATGATTTACTTATAACTTTATATTACTCTTTTATTAATAATTTTATGGTTATATTTCAGGTAACAACCACTTTGTTTTTCGTTCATGTTTTGACTTGTTATCCATGGTCCTCTTACATGGATCATGATTTAATCATCTACAGAATTATAACCATAATATAAAAATCATATATATATTCATTATATATGTATACATGTTGATTCATAAAATTTAGATGTAAAAAACAAAATACACTATTCATGGAGACGGTAGGTCGTACGTACGCAAGAACGTTGTTTTCATTCTCTTTCCATATTAAAAGAAAGAAAAGTATATGATATATTATAATTCTATAATAAATTTTAAGTTATATATATATATATATATATATTATTCATAAAATTCATTCTTATTACCACCCATGTGAAATATAGATGAAAAACGAATCACATCGCATCGTGGAATGGTAATTCATACGTACGCACGAGCGACGTTATCATTTATCAAAAGATTAGGTGGTAAAATGTTAGATATGATATTATCATTCCATAAGTATAATAATTTCATAAATATCATATATAAACATTAAACCCATCATAATTCTCACTCATAATAAAAATGAATTGTATCGCTACATGGAGACGGTAAGTCGTACGTACGCACGAGCGATACTTTCACTTCTTGTTTGATGGGAAAAGAGATGTATAATGGTGTGTTCATAATAATAATAACATTTAATAATATTTAGGATTCTTAAGTTATTATTTTATGATTTATATATCGTATATTTAGAGGAGGTATAGAAGAGTATAAAAAGTGAGTGATCGATTAGAGTGATTACCTCTTCTTCAAAACGAATTCTTTGATTAACACCTTAACACCTCTAAGGAGGTTGTTCTGCCTAAACCAAGGCCTCTAGAATTTAGATAGGGGTTCTATGAAGTGATTTGGGCAGATCTTGGCTGAACCAAATATGTTTTTAAGTGTTAAGAAAAAATAATAACGAGTTCCCTTTTATAGGATAGGGTGGGGGAATTCTTGGAATTCTTCAAAATATTAAATTGATATAAATTAATTTTATGATCCAAGTGGATCCAAACTTATTATTTTCGAATATAGGATTATTTTGGATCTAAATACCTTTAACTAATAAAAATTAGATAAGTTTTGACTATTTTTTAATCCTTATCTTTTAGCTTTAACCATTATTTAACCTTTTTAATTCTTACTGTGATATTATGTAATTTACACTTTCAGGGTTAATATAATTACAATAAAATAAAAAAATACCAATAAATAAGTCATTAATTAAATTTTAATATTTATCCCAAATAGTTGGACAAAATTGAGATTTGTAGAAATTTTATATCATTTAATAAAATATTATTTTTTTTAAAATATCAATAATGTTAATTTTGAAACTATTCATCACTTGGATTTTTAAAAGTATAATAAAAACATTATATCTTCAAACCAACTCTTTTTAATCTTCAATAACATGTCAAAGTCATCCAAAAAATTCCTGGATGACATTAATTATATCAAATTATATTTATTTTAATATTTTTAATATTATTTACTTGAATCTTCCATTAATTAAACAATTATTGTGTCATCATTGTGTCATCACTAAAAATTATAAATAAATTTCCCTGATGTGGACAAATTTTTTAGAATTCTAAATACTATTTATAGTCAAACATATTCCTTTTATAACTGATTTGAAGGCTCATTCAAAAACCACTCATCATTGAGGATTGTTTCTTAAAGGAACTAAAGTCGGATCCCTCTAGATCATCCACACATGCTTTGTAAATCCACAAGAATGTCGATCATCAAATTTTGGGTGCTAGTGTAGAGATCTGATGATGCCTTCAATGTCCCAATGATCATCGTTGTGTCAATCCATCAATCCGTGAAGAACTTGGATCAGTTACTCAGATCGATGACCTCTCTCACTATGATGCGGGAGGGAGAGAGAAGCTCTAAAAGTCATAGGATGAGTCATATCTCACATGATATCCTCCTCCTTATATAGCAAGGTTCAAAATACCCAAAAATGGCTCCCCGGTCGTCGGATTTTTATTTCCCACTAAATAAGCTACAAACAACATCATATGACTAATTTACATTCATAAATATCATTTATATTTTCACTTGTAATATAGTAAATATATTATGTGATAAAAATGAGTCATTAGCTCAACTTGTAATTCTCGTAAATATTAAATGAACCCTCAATATTAAAATAATATTCATTCCTATAATATTATTTCATTATTCATTTAATATCTTGTGATTCCTTTAAATAAATAAATTCAATACCAATTATTCTAAACTTTAATAACATGAATTTACATATTCCTTAACGATTGTATATTCTTAGACATCACTTGGATCCCATGGTGGAACCCACCATGTTCTATACTCTTATTCATTAGAATATGTCAAACTTTTGAATACACTTAGTGTGTGACTCTCTAGACCTTTATCTTGATAGTATTTAAGACTATTCACATATCACAAGTGGAGTCTAACAACTCATTAAGACTCCTAAAGATATAAGGAAAAGTCATAGTAATAACAATCATTCCTATGAACATATGTCGTGTAATATAATCTCTTTGACTCACAATATCTCATAAAACAAGATGCATATTTCATGTCATTATCCTTTCTTGCTATTATTCATTGACCTAACTGGGAATACTTGATTTTTTTATCATGTTCATGGATTTAGTGAAGGTGCTACCGTCCTAATCAACACGGCCTGAGATATTACTTCTTTTCAAAATTGAAAAAAAAATTCTTTGATTATTCAATTAATTTCATACCAATAATGACTCACTCATACTACCAATGTCATATGACATTAATGTCATAGTTTTCATCTTGCATAAATGTATGCAATCAAAAAGTATACACTAATAATAATCTCAAGTCAGGATACCATTACACGTGTTCACAGATAGGAATAATCAATGACACTTGAAACATGCAGTGTTCCTATTGGAATGTCTGTCCTCATGATCTCAACTACTTGAGATCTCCAAGTGTGAACTTCATGAGAATAAGAATCAATGCTTATGTGCCCTCAGCACATAATAGTCATACATCATTTGTGACCATTCAGTATGATGTATCAAGACCACAGGGCATATGTTTAAGATTAAAGTCATACTATATCAAGGTTCTCACTACAGATTGGGAACTGTTATAACCTTTAGATATAACAAATAATCTATAAACATTTCCATGTAAATAGTGGACATAGAAATATAAACATTATTATAGTAAGTGTGCATCATTTGCAAAACATTATACAAATGATATGGTAAACAAAAAGTATTGTTCAATTTGGGTCTAGGGTGACCACTTTTACAACACTCTCACTTATACTAGAGCTAACTTGTTAACTATATTTGTTAGAACTCTCATGATAAAACCATACTTCTATTGAGTTATGGATTTAGTCCTTAGGTCTTCCACATCTCCATGATGTGGATATTCTATTATTTGTGACTTCGCCTCCTTGAGTATGACTCCTAAAGAGATGATAACCCTGAGTATATTCCTTTTGTCCTTTATCAAAACTTGACATCTTGACCAGTACCAGTAGTAGGATTATAAAAATTATGATAAAACTTTAATCACTAGGTGAGATTCCAAGAAATGAAACAAATCATTGTGTATTTTACGCTGCTTATTCAGCTTCCTCAGAAGACACAACGCACTCGGTATTTTTAGACATGGCTACCACTAGCTTGAATGAGCTTCTCTTTCTCATGACCTAAGTCTGACTATGATATTAAATCATATTGGTCTAAATGAGGACTATTTTGATCCCCCTTATAACTAGTGTCACATCCTCTTCAAGTACTAGGAACATATATTTTGTACTCTATCAAGTACAATTGGATAGTTCTGACCGATTCTCATGAAGTTCCCATGTATATGTTGTAAATATCACATTTAGTACATAGCATGGAATATGTGATTGATTCATCTTAGAATCATATGAAATTCTACTCACAACATTAATTTCCTCCTATGTCTCATATATGTCTTCTTGAAGAGATTTATGTCATGTGACATTGGTAACAATTCTCACTTGACTTGTCAGTATATGTACTTATAACTTGGTCTAAGAAACCCATTAGATCTACCGCAATATATCTTTTTCCTCAAAACTTGGGTTGCTACTTTAAGTTGGTCTCTTGAGAGTTTCATTTATTCTAATCTTAACTGTAACACCAATAACTATTTTCCATATGCTATCAAACATATTTTGGAAAACCATAGTGCTCTCACTAACCTCTTGTAGACACATGGAACAAAATTCATTCTAGATAAATATTCTATGATCCTATTGTCTACTTCAATCCAAAAATGGATTCTAGTAACTTTCACCCCCCCCCTATCGGCATTTTTATGATGTCACCAAACCTTTTTGGTTATATCCTATAGACACTTTCAAAGAAAATGTGGTCTTAACATCCAATGGTCAATATAATGATCATAGAAAGTAGCTATAACAATTATAATTCTAATGAATTTAGGCATAATGACTTGGTATAACCAATCGAGCCTTATTGGTACCACGCTTGTACCACCCATGTATAGTCTCGCTTGAATACCCATTGTAGTATCAAGATTTAAAACATTCAAAATAAAAATAACTTGTACTTTGATACATGGGATCCATTATTGAATTTTAATTGTAATTTTCAATCTTATTTTATTTACATTTACTTTTTAATTTTAGGATTCATTACTCTCAATGAATAATGTATCACCGGTTGTGGTGAATGTAAAACTACTTATGGTTTTGTTCTTCCTATGAAGTATGTGTCTTCAGAACATTTTTTTTCACAAGCTCATGTGAAACATATTCATATTCCAACCACTTGTGCACCTTTGATATTAACTGAATCAAAGTAAATATTTTTCTCAATATCCCAAATAGATATGTGCACCCTTTTATAGAAATATAGTCTAGCACTTGACTATAGATTTTATATCATATGGATTTCTGTAATATCCTTAGAACCCTTTAGGATAATTAATTTAGATGCACATTGTGTTTTTCTTGATGTAAGTTTGTTTATATCCTTAATGAACACTTTGCATCTAAATTCATTTTTTATGAAATGATATATTTATATCATACTATAATTCATATGATATCCATTTTTATTATAGTTGTCTTATAGTTATGGGATAACACCACTTTTTGTGAAACATGTCTCAAAAAATAATGGAAGTTTCTACAATGCATATTAATTTCAACATTTATGCTCCTTTTACTTACACCATGACTATGATGTGTATAGGGAAATGTGTGTTTAGGATTTACTACATGCTACATTTTATTGATCAATATTTACATGTCATACTCATTTTCGATCTTCCTTACTAACATAATAACTTTTATGTGTATAAGGAAATGTGAGTTTAGGAATAAATCCACTCTACATTACATGATCGATGTATGTTTGGTCAAGGTATTCTTCAACACATGGGCTCGAAGCAACTCATATCTTCTAACAATTCATATATCATACTTCAATTTTAAATTCCTTAAAAAACTTCTAAATGAATATTAAAAAGTATAAAAGTTTACCTCTAACATAACCTTGGAATAGTCCACGCTCTATAGCTGAAATAATTCTGAAAGCTAATCAAAAGGTAATGAAGTGTTTTCCACATACTTTTCATTTTGAATCTAAAACTAAATCAGAGTAATTGAGTGAAAATGATATAATAAAATGGATATATTTAAAGATCGTGCATCATCTTTCAATTTACACGTATTCAGTGTAATCATCATTATTGGTTTAGTCCAAGAACATCCTTATTTTAATGATCTAAAATCATGTTTATTATATTTTTAATAAGTTTCATGTTTTATAATAGTCAACTATTTTCTAGATAAAAAAATAAAATTGGCTAAGTCTTGATATACCATGACAATTTACAGCTAGTAGTTTTAAGCTACCATAATCTAAACTCAGCTACCGCTCTAAAAAATCATCAGTTCAAGATGCTACCACTAATTCAACTATGTGACCACCAGCTACCACCAAAATAGCTACTTCCACTGTCAGATTATCTACCAATCAGACTTTACCAATAGAGCATCGACTGCTAAGTACATCTATCGTAGAGTTTTATTATCACTACTGTAAGGATCTACTACTACTATTATGTAGGACCCCGGGACACCTTGAGAGGGTAGGGGTGAATCAGGGTGTCAAATTTTTCTTTTCAACTGATGGATCTTGTTCCCACGTTGGTAGGAACTAGTTAACCTTGTATGATGGATATGATCAGCAATCAAACATTCACATGAAAAGAGATTACACAACACTTTTTACTTGGTTCACCACTAAGGGCTACGTCCAAGGAGAATACACAGACAGGTTGTCAGTCGTACCTAATTCCACTATTCTTTACTAGTTGTGGATTACAATGGTTCGAGAACACTCACTCAGTCCCAGGCTCACTGCCTTTACAAACGCTCAGGGATAGCTCACTGTGTCCCTCGGGTCACTCCCATTGACTCCCCCTAGATCACTGCCTTTGGTGAAGTCCCACTCAGTTTATAGACGTGAAGGTCTCTTTAATAGATTTTCATTCAAGTCTTTGTCTCATGTTCAGCATGAGATGTTTCTTGCATCCGAGTCCTGAATTGATGCTCTTTTATATTCACTCTTCTACTTTAGTGCAAAAATTGAATGCACTAAATCTCCTTCTTCTCTTCCTTTAATTCCTGATACCAACACCTGAGTGTATCAGTATACTTCCCTCGTTCTGTGTAGATCTAAGTTTAGTTACACGTATTGTTTTTCTTCTCTTCGCAAATCACAACGAGGGTGTTAAACACCAGTCGTGTGTGTGCAGTACTACTTCTCTTCATAAAACCGAATGGTTCACGGTACTTCCTTCTTCACGAAGCCACTTCGAGGGTGATAAGTACCTGTAAAAGGCTTGTAGGTCCCCCAAATTTTTCACGCACCCTTCTAGGTGTCTTGTGTGTAAAATTTAAGACTTGTGCGTAAAAGTATTTTTTGGTGCGAAAAAGCCTTTTTGCGCAACTCTTCTTTTTCGTGAAGATCTTCTCTTTTTTGCGCAACACTTTCTTTTTCGTGCAATCAGTTCTTCTTTTCACGCACCACTCTATACTTCAATTTTTCCGCGTGTCAGAGCTCAGGATTTTCCTAAGTGTCGATCCACACAGAATGAGAGGGGTTCACCTCGTATTTATAGGAGTTTTTGACCCTGCACGTAAAACCCCTTCATGCGCGTAAAACTGTCTCTCGGTTCTTTAAATTACGCACACCCTCCTTTTATTCTCACGCACCGCCTTGGTTTTTCGCGCATCTCATGACTTTGCCATTTTTCATCATTCTGAACATGAATCCTATTTTTCACATAAAACTTCAAACCCACATTTTGCGCACAACCAATTTTTCACGCACAATTTTGATTTTCCACGTACTTGGCGTGAACATCTCTGCTTTTTCACGCACCTCTTGCCTTTGCAGATTTTCAGCATTTCTGATCCGAGACACTGTTTGCGCGAAAAACTCACCCAGCTATATTTCACGCATAACATTTTTCCACACGCATTCCCATTTTTCTGCGCACACCTCTGGTTTTTCGCACAGCCCATGCCTTTTCCATTTTTTGACGTTCTGATTCCTAAACACCTCATGTGAAAAAAATATCACTCCAATATTTTGTGCACCATGCAGTTTTTCATGCACCAAATGGTTTTCGTGCACCATGTGATCTTTCGCGCCCCATGTCGTTTTTCGCGCACCACGCTATTTTTCACGCACAACCCCGTTTTTCGTGCACAACTCCCCTATTTCGTTCACCACGTCCTCTTTGCGCACACCTCCTTTTGCCAAAAACCTATGTCTTCATTTTCTTTTTTTCAGGTCCAAAGATTTGGAAAACACTGGAGAACAGCGCCACCTTCAATATATGCTTCGACCATAACCTTCATACTTCTTTTCTGGGATTTGTATTCTTCAACAACTCTTATTTCATTACAAACTCCACTATCATGATATATATCCTTTGATAGATCATCTTTAGCATCGTCAGATTTTGATACAATGTGAAATGCATAGCCATCTCATAATTCTAAGCCCTTCCACACTCTCTGCTTCTTCAACCGTCATTCTCTACTTCATGAAAATCATATGATTCTATTCTTCATGTAGGCTCTTGCATGGTTCTCATGCAGTCATAAAGAATTTCATGGTCTTCATCAAATCCCCATTCTTCTTCAATCATTCTTAGATGGATTATACCCCACCATTCTCCACTTTTGTAAATAATGTGTCACCTTTGACACAAGTTCTTTGAATTTATGATCAGTAAAACAATCATCTGAATTTCCATTCCTCCATTTCATTAGAGTACTTCTTGATCTCCTTCATTTTGATATTCATTGATAACTATTGACAAAAAATACAACTTTATACACAAAGTGGTCCCAACAATCTCCCCCTTTGTATTTTGTTGTCAATACCTCAAAAATCTCCTTAAATGAATACGTCAATGTCAAAATGATAATTTTCTCTCTCATCTTTACTTTTCAAACTTTCATTTCACTTTCTCTCCCCCTTATTGAAAATAAATACAAAGATCATAGTAGAGAGGGTATCAATCTATACTTAATAAATGTTTCATCAATCATTTCACTCTAAGTCTACTTGAGCAATGCTCGATGTAGAATACAAGAGGATTTGATTTAGACAACACGACTGTCCATTATTCATTGGCCATGATACCACATGAGATGAGAACTCATATACTTGTCTTCAAGGGATTCCCACTTTCATTTCAGGATGAGAATAATAAATGTGATATGAGATTATGCACCTAAAACTCTTGCACTCACTTCAACAAACATATCAAAAATATTCAAGTGAAATGGGAAGGATAAGTGACCTTGGGGCACTTCCATTCTTCTTATGTCACTGATTAATTTTTTTACTCCCCCTTTGTAAAATAATTTTTATTTTGAGTAACCAAGGTTGAGAGATGACATACCATTTCCAATGACATGATCTTCATGAAATTTCCAGATTAATTTAATTTAATACCAACTAAAGTTGATACTGAATGAAATAATAATTCTGGAAGCTTCTTCAGTTGTCTCCCTCTCAAAGGAAACACTCCTCATCATATTCATCAAGTGTGATCCTTAATTTTAATCTTTTAATATCAATTGATGAGTCTTTTAAGGATGGAAAATCCTTCATCTTAGCTATCAAGAGATGACAGCATTCACTACTTCTCATGTTCTTCCCCAGAGAGCATGCTTCACCTTCAATTCCTTGTATTATTAGCACAAATACAATACAAAAATGAATAAGGGAATAAGGTGGTTCCTCCTTGCTTCATCAATATGAGATGCATGGTTGAGGTTCTTTTCTCAACCAAATTCCTCTATTTACTCCAGTATTCATGCTTGAACATTTGAACATACGTTCTGATATCTGTTTATGTGGCATGGCTCTATTCACATTCTATTCTTCTTTGTGTGGAGAATTGTTCTTCTTAATAGCAATCATATATGATACATTCTTACTACTCTTAAGGACTACTTCTTTCTCTGGTATTAATGTTAGACAACCATTTTCAATGTTACCAGATTTCATACATCTCTCACACGGAATTTCTTTAACACATAAGTTTTTCTTGGTTTGCAACATCTCATGCACTTTATCTTCATCATGTGAACGTTTTCCTTTACCTTTAGCACCAACCTTGGATTTTTCATCTTCATGTTTCCTCATTCTTTTCAAATATTCTGTCCAGATGACTAACATATCTATTGGAAATTTTACAGGAGGTTTAGATCTTCCAAATAGGCTCATCTGAGTTTCATCCCTCTTAGTTTCTCTTTTGGATGAATGACCCTTTAATTTCATGGATCTAAAATCATGGGTCTTATCATCTTACCTACTTGAGATCTTCTTGGGAAAATGTGTGTTCACAATATTCTTCTGATTTATTCCCAAGGTATCTACTTTATACTTGGATGTCATTGGAGGTCTTCTTTCCTTATCTACAGTGAATTCATTTTGAGATAGACATGTACATACCTTGTGACCACTGTCGTTTCATACATCATAGATTCTATCAAGCATTCCAAATCTGTTTGTGGTAAACAGATGCTTTTGTACCTTCAGATGTTACTTCTTCTTCTCTGTATTTCTTCCCTTTGATACAGGATTTCTTTGTGCTTTTTCATTTAAGAGATTTTACTAACAATCCAATGCACAATTCCCAAATCTGTTGCAGCACCAACATTGACCCACAAATCTTTTCTTCTTTATATCTTATGTATGAGGTTGTTGGGCCTTCTTCTTAATTTTTTGTGCTCTATCTGAGGAACCATCTTCCTCCTTTTTCTTCCTATACAACCTAGACATAGTGGTAGGTTTATTATCCTCACCTTTCCTCATCCATACTTGTTTAGAATTATTCTTCAAACCTGCACTTTTTGTAGAATCATATTTAGAAACAATAGTACATGTTTGTATGGACGGTACCTTCACTTTCTTAGCTACTTGTGATAGATCAACGAGTGAAGTCATGATCTTATTATCACTTTTTAGAGGTCTTTTGATAGTAGAATCCTCCGGTGAGTATTGAGTACCAGCAGCAACTGATTCTTTCTTTTGTGAAGTCTCAATATGTGTCTTCTCAAGATTGGTCAACTAGGCTTCCAATTTTTGACTTTCAATATTGAGGATGATCTTCTGATATTAAATCATGATCATCTTCTCTTCACAAGTCTTCTTTAATCTTTAAACCTCATCTTCATGCATATTAACTTTGTTTTGTAACAAAGAGTCAAGTTCCCTGAATCTCTTGGAAGTTTCTTCCAAACAAAAACTCTTGACTTTAGTGAACTTCTTCGGCTCATCTTCAAGCGCATGGATCTTTTCTTCTAGAGTCTTATTGACTCCCTCTTTTTCTTCAAAGGATTTAATTTTTCTGGAGAGATTATAACATTATGACATTTTCTTTACCAAGCCTTCCTCTATATTATCAGCTTCTCTTCCCAATCGAGTGATCTCAGCCTGCATACATTGCAATATTCTACAAACAGCAACAAATATTTATTCAGGAATATCATGTAGATATGTTCTTAATTTCTCCTAATCACATGAAAATGAGATATAAGATTCTTCCTTTCATCTCATAGAAACTTGATCCACCATCTATTTACTTTCCAATCATAATATTTCTTCATCATTGGAAGGGCATGGAGAACCAGACACTGCATCTTCATTGGACATGAGGGACTTCTTCAATTGTCTCTTCTCTTTATTTTTCCTATTTTTCATGGTCTTGCTGGATGTATACTTCTACTAAAAAATGAATGAGTCTTCATCAAGACTACACTTCATTGTTGACTTTAGGGAAGAAACTCAAGTACTCTTCTGAATAGAATTATTGTAAAGTATCCAACATACGCAAACCTTTGTCCTCTGATACCATTTGTAGGACCCCAAGACACCCTGAGAGGGGAGGGGTGAATGAGGATGTCAACTTTTTCTTTTCAATTGATGGATATTTTTCCCACATTGGTAGGAACTAGTTAACCTTGTATGATGGATATGGTCAGCAATCAAACATTCACATGCAAAGACATTACACAACACTTTTTACTTGGTTCACCACTAAGGGCTACGTCTAAAGAGCATACGCCGACAGGTTTTCGGTCGTACCTAATTCCACTATTCTTTACTAGTTTTGGATTACAATGATTTGGGAACATTCACTCAGTCCCAGGCTCACTTCCTTTACAAACGTTTAGGGATAGCTCACTGCGTCCCTCGGGTCACTCCCGTTGACTCCCCCTGGCTCACTACCTTTGGTGAAGTCCCACTCAATTTATAGACGTGAAGGTCTCTTTAATAGATTTTCATTAAAGTCTTTGTCTCATGTTCAGCATGAGATGTTTCTTTCATCTGATACCTGAATTAATGCTCTTTTGTATTCACTCTTCTACTTTAGTGCAAAAACTGAATGCACTAAATCTCCTTCTTCTCTTCCTTTAATTCATGATACCAACACCTGAGTGTATCAGTATACTTCCCTCATTCTATGAAGATCTAAGTTTAGTTGTACGTATTGTTGTTCTTCTCTTCGCAAATCACAACGAGAGTGTTAAACACCATTCGTGTGTGTGCGGTACTACTTCTCTTCATAAAATCGAATGGTTCACGGTACTTCCTTCTTCACAAACCCACATCAAGGGTTCTAAGCACCTGTCAAAGGCTTGAGGGACCCCCAAATTTTTCGTGCACCCTTCTAGGTGTCTTGAGCATAAAATTTAATCCTTGCACGTAAAAACATTTTTGGCATGAAAAAGCCTTTTTGCGCAACTCTTCTTTTTCACGAAGGTCTTCTCTTTTTCGCGCAACACTTTTTTTTTTGGGCAATCAGTTCTTCTTTTCATGCACCCCTCTATACTTCAATTTTTCCGCATGTCAGAGCTCGGGATTTTTCTAAGTGTCGATCCACACAGAATGAGATGGGTTCACCTCATATTTATAGGAATTTTTGACCCTGCACGTAAAACTGTCTCTTGGTTCTTTAAATTACGCGCACCTTCCTTTTATTCTCATGCACCACCTCGGTTTTTCACACATCTCATGACTTTGCCATTTTTCATAATTCTGAACATGAATCCTCTTTTGCACGTAAAACATCAAACCCACATTTTGCGCACAACCAATTTTTCGCGCACAAGTTTGATTTTTCGCGCACTTGGCACAAACATCTCCTCTTTTTCACGCACCTCTTGCCTTTACTGGTTTTCAGCGTTTCTGATCCGAGACACTGCTTGTGTGAAAAACTCACCCAGCTATATTTCGCGCATAACATTTTTTCGCGTGCATTCCCATTTTTCTGCGCACACCTCTGGTTTTTCGCACAGCCCATGCCTTTTCCATTTTTTAACATTCTGATTCCGAAACACCTCCTGCGCAAAAAAATCTCGCTCCACTATTTCATGCACCATGTAGTTTTTTCCGAACCACATGGTTTTTCACGCACCATGTGGTCTTTCGCGGCCCACGCTATTTTTCACACACCACACTATTTTTTCACACACAACCCCGTTTTTCGCGCACAGATCCCCTATTTTGTGCACCATGTCCTCTTTGCGCGCACCTCCTTTTGCCAACAACCTATGTCTTCATTTTCTATTTTTCAAGTCCACAAATTTGGAAAACACTGGAGAACAGCACCACCTTCAATATATGCTTCGTCCATAACCTTCATGCTTATTTTCTGGGATTTGGCTTCTTTAAAAACTCTTGTTCTTTCATTAAAAACTCCACTATCGTGATATATATCCTTTGATAGATCAGATTTAGCATCGTCATATTTTGATACAATGTGAAATGCATATCCATATCAGAATGCCAAGCCCTTCCACACTCTATGCTTCTTTAACCATCATTCTCTACTTCATGCAAATCATATGATTCTATTCTTCATGTAGGTTCTTACATGGTTCTCATGCAGTCATAAAGAATTGCATGGTCTTAATAAAATCCCTATTTTTCTTCAATCATCCTTATATGGATTATACCCCACTATTCTCCACTATTGTAAACAATGTGTCACCTTTGACACAAGTTCTTTGAATTTATGATCAGTAAAACAATTATCTGAATTTCCATTCCTCCATTTCATTAGAGTACTTCTTGATCTCCTTCATTTTGATCTTCATTGATAACTATTGAAAAAAATACAACTTTATGAACAAATTGGTCCCAATATATTGAACAGTGCTACCACTAAGTGGATCTACCGTCGACTAAAGTTACCGCTGGTATCAGAAGCTACCGTCAAATGCTTTCTCTGCCAAGTGATGTTAACATCAAGTGCATCTACCACCAAGAGGATTTAAGTTTTTAAATATTTTTAAAAAATATTTTTAATTAGAAACTCAATTCACCTCCCTATTGAGTGTTCCACTCTAACTAACATTTGGTATCAAAGGATTTTTAAATATCTTTTTATTGTGATCAAGTTTTACCGAAATATATTAATTTCTATTAAATATAAATTTATATCTTTAATAATATTTTTGAGGGAACAAACACTAACTGGACTCCTTATTTTAATGAAACTAATTATATTCAATGGAAGATTAAGATGAAAATCCATATAGAGTATGGGTTTTGATATCTGAACTACAATTGTGGACAAATATGATATACTATGCTTAGACGAAGATGAATTTAATATAATATCTGCATGTTCAACTGCTTTTGAAATTTGGGATACTCTTGTTATATCTCATGAGGGAACCTTAAATGTCAAAGAAATGTGTTTAAATACTTATACCATTAAATATGATACATTAAAAATGAAGCCTGATGAATCCATTTCTAATATGTATCTCAGGTTTAATGAAATTTTCAACACTATACATGCACTTGGAAAGACAATTGCTGACAAAGATCAAGTGATGCAATTGTTAAAATGTCTACCTTATAGGTGGAGAGGAACTTCAAATTCCATCAAAGAATCCCGCGACATCATCCAATTACGAGTGAAGGAACTCATTGCAAAACTCATGATGTATGAGGAAAAATTACAAGTAAACAAAGAAGATGAATCCAAGTGGAAGTTAGAAGCCTTTAGGACATTTGACTCAAAGCAAAAAAGAAAAGATCAAAGATGGCAGTTCAAGTGACAATGAGTTATATGATGAAAGTGATAAAAATGGCTCACCTATCCAAACGATTAAATAAATTCTATAGGAAGAATAAATTCTTCAAAAAGACTAATTATAGCATCCCTCCCCTTCTCATTGGCTTGAGAAGTTTGTGGAAGGTTACTTGGCCTTAAGTGACATCCCCAAAACACCAAAGGCTGACAATAAATGTCAAAGGGCTTCAATACACATGGGGGATAATTTTACCTTTAAGAATAAAACTACTAACCATACAATCCATAACCAAACAACCACCATATGATGCATGATAAAAATTTAAGACAACTCAACATTTCATTTATCAAAATCAAATTAAAACCAAGTACTATAGTAGAAGACTACAATATCAAAGTAAAAAAAGGAAGACAAAACTCAAAGACTCAAATGAAAACTTCAAGCTCCAAACACGCTCCATGCTCTAACTCCACAATAGCCCAAGTATCACGAATTACTACTAAATATGTTTGATACTTCACCTTTTCTCATGTCTCAATAAACAACATCTGCAAAAGCACCAAAGTTCCAAAGCAGAGGTGAGTAATGAAACTCAATAGATTTTCCCTAATGACTTCCCTACTTACGACACTAGGATAAAATATGTTAGACTATTTATCTAAAAAAATTATATAAAACAATTTATAAAATAGCGTATATCAAAATATAAACAAGTGCCAATCTATAACAGTTTTCCCAAACAACACCAATTTCCAAGGAAAGAAACCAAACAATATTCCAAAACCATTTCATTAAGTCCACTTTGGCATACCCTATTCCAATCCACACATTTACACATGCATTCTTCATTATGAAAGTTCCATACTCATGAGAGGTTTCTCGTTGATCTAATAAGTCATCACAAGGTAATTAAATTTCATGTTTCATTACACCTTTGGCACCGAGCACAAGGTCATATTTCAACCAAGCCTCGTAATGCAATATGAACACACACCACCAAGTATTCCCAACAACCATGCCCATATCATCATGCCAAAACCATTTCAATACCAAAACCATTTCAATACCAAAACCATTTCAATAAAACAAACTTTTTATTGAAACCCATTTTTTCAAAACCTTTACTATGAATCAACTAAGCTACTATTTTAAAATCAACATTTTAAAATCATTTATCAAATAATTCCATAACAATTCCACAATTCCACAAAAATACTCAATCTGTCACTAAAGAGGGTTTCTACCATGATTTTCACACAAATTTCACAATCAATTCCAATCAATTTAATCAATTTGAAACTAAATTCGAGATTGAATCCACCTGTATTGGGTTTTATGAAGAAAATGATAAACAACACTTAAAAGACCACAAAACTGGGTTAAATATTCACGAACCTGCCTTATATCTCTTCCCATATCAACAACAAGACCAAATATAAACATATTTGGCATTCACAACCTTAGATCTTCCCACATCAGGTGTAGATCTAAGAAACTGAGAGGGAGGGAGAAGTAGATCTAAGAAAACTCATCATGAACAACCAAGAACTACGACTTATCATGAGAATAAAGCTTCAACGCACTAAGGAACGCATATTGATTGCTTCCAATTCGATGGGGACAGGTTATCTAACCTTTGAGAGAGAAAAATACCAATTTAGGGCTATTTTGAGGCAAAAAAAGGAATTAAAGGATTAATCTGACCTAGATCCACTTTTTTTGGATCTTTTTTTCAACTGTGCACGGTTTAGTCACATGGTTAGGCAAACCATGTACTAACCATGTGCAAGAAACTTCCTCAAGGATGAATCTCTCATGGTTGGCTCGTATGATTAGCTTGCATGGTTTCCAAAACTTGGGCCAACCGCACTAAAGCCCACTGTCTCAAGTAGCATGGTTTCTCCCAGGTTGTCACATGGTTTGGACAAACTGTGCGTAGCCCGTATGCCTTCCCCTTTTCCTCTGTCTCACTATACACGATTTCTTATAGGATTTTCACGGTTTACCCAAACCATACTCAAATTGTGCACCAGTATAAAATCCCCAAAAAAATCTAAAAGTTCCCCAAACCTTCTCAAACTTAACCTATATACTTTACATACTTAAAATACATAAATAAAGGGTTACTTACTTGAAACCAGGGGTGCTACATTCTCCCCACCATTGGAATTTGCATCCCCATAAAGTATAAAACCATCACTTCCTTGAAAGAGTTTTGTTCATTGATCGATCATTTCATTCTCATGTTCCCAAGTCTCTTCCTAAATCTAACTATGTTGCCACAAAACCTACACTAGAACAATGTTATTTCACGCAAGACTTTCTATTTTCTACCCACAATCTGCAACGGGATATGTACCAATGAATCATATGTCTCTAGTTCAACATTATCTCATCTAATCACATGATAAGGATCAAGCTGGTACTTTTTCAACTGAGATACATGAAACACATTATGTACTACACTGAACTGTGGTGGAAATTCCAACCGATAATCCACCTCACCAACCTATTATAGTATCTTAAAAGGGCCTATGTATCTAGGAGATAACTTAACCTGATTCCCAAAATGATGATTTCCAAGACATGGAGAGATCCTAAAGAACACATGACCACTCACTGAAAACGTCAACGGTCATCGATGATGATCCGCATACGATTTTTGATGACTCTGTATCATCTTTATTCATTTCTTGATCAAATAAATCTTCTTCATTGTATCTTGGACAATTTTCAGCCCAACTAGTGAAGTATCACCTGTTTCCACCCAACACAGTGCAAAATGATCAGGAAACCCATACAATGATTCAAATGGAACCATTTATATTGAGGCCTAATAACTATTTTTATATGAGAACTCTACTAATAGAATGTTCTCTTCCCATGATCCACCAAAATTCATTACACAATCCCGCAAAATGTCTTCCAAAGTTTGTATTGTCATTTCAGATTTCTCATCCATATGAGGATGATACGTCGTACTCATAGTTAAATGAGTCCCAAGGGATTTCTGTAAGGATTTCCATAAATGAGAGGTAAACCTCATATCTATTTCTGACATGATCAAAATCGATAGATTATTCCCCTTTACCACTTCTCAGATATATATTTTTGATAAGTCCTCCACCGTATGAGATTCATGAATAGGGATGAAGTAATCTTAGGCTTTGTGAGACAATCCACACTACTGGAAAAAAGGCCTATACCCACGGTTTTGGGAACCGTGGGCTGGAACGGCGTCGGTATAGGTCCCCAGCCTATACCCACGGTTTCTAAAACCATGGGTATAGGTGTCATGCCACCATGTCACTGAAACATATCCAATTGCCACGGTGTCAACGGCTTTTACCCACAGTTTCAAAACTGTGGGTATAGGTCCTAAAATAATGCAGGCGCCGAGTTTCGATCCCGCAACCTCTTCGCTGCAAACACCGCGTCTAACCACTACCCTAACATCACCTATATGTATATATATATATTTAGTTAAATATAGTTATAAAAACTGTGGTTATAGAGGGAAGAACCGTGGGTATAGGGTTCCCGCCAAAAAAAATTCCTTCCTGCGGAAAAAAAATCACGCGCACACAAAAGTGACCTATACCCATGGTTTTTCATAACCGTGGGTATAGGTATTTTATCCCAGACCTATCCCCATAGTTTTCCCCAAAACCGTGGGGATAGGTACCCCTATACCCACGGTTTTGGGAAACCGTGGGTATAGGTCACCTTTCAGGACCTATCCCCACGGTTTTGAAAAACCGTGGGGATAGACCCCCCTATACCCATGGTTTTAGAAAACCATGGGTATAGGTCTTGAAAGGTCACCTATACCCACGGTTTTCCAAAACCGTGGGTATAGGGGGGGTCTATCCCCACGGTTTTGGGGAAAACCGTGGGGATAGGTCCATTTTCCAGTAGTGCCACTATCACCCATATGGCATCATGTTTCTAAACCGTTCTTGGGAGACCTATTACAAAATCCATAGTTATCTACTCCCATTTCCAAATAGGGATAGTTAAAGACTGCAACATACCTGTTGGTCATTTATGTTTTTCCTTAACTTGATGACAAGTTAAAAATCTCAAAACAAACTCAACCACTTTCCTTTTCATGTCGCTCCACCAAAAATGTGCTTTCAACGCCTTATACATCTTCTGTATTCCTAGATGAACAACCCATCTTAAATGGTGGTAAGCATGAAGAAGTTGTTCTTAACAAGCCATAGGTATGAACATCCAATTTCTAAACCATAACACAACACTCTCATCCATCTTCTATCTCTCAATGATCTCCCCACCATTGAGTTTTGATCTCATCGCAACACATTCTGAATCAGATGTTTGTGCCTCTTTAACCATCTTTAAAAAATCAGGAACCACCGAAATTGGGAAGAAAACTGTAACATATCCTCAGTCTTCACTTTCCAAGTGCATTTTGTCTAGTACCGACATCAACTACCACTCATCTAAATCCTATTTTTTCAACTGAGCATATGAATTTTTGCTTAATGCATCTACCACTACATTTCCTTTTCTCAGAGTATACATCAATTCAAAGTCGAACATTTGGAGATACTTCATTCGTATTCTTTGTCTTAGATTTAAATCTCATTATGAGAAAATATGTTTCAAGCTCTTATAATCTATGAAAATAGTAAATTCCTCACCAAAGATATAATGACGTCAAGTATTCAAATCATAAACTACAATAGCTAACTCCAAATTGTATGTTGGGTAATTCTTCTCATGCACTCATAATTTCATTCATCCATAAGAAACAACATGATCTCCCTTCATGAGAACACACCCCAACCCTGATCCTGAAGAATCATAATACACCACGTACCCTTGTCCTGATTTGGGTAATATCAAGATATGTACTGATGTAAGATGAACTTTAATCTCTTGGAAAGACTTATAGAATTACTCATCCCATTGGAATAGAACATTCTGCTTTTTCAAAGTTGTCATAGGTGAATCTAATCATGAAAAATCACACACAAAGTTGATAATAACTAGTCAATCCAAGAAAATTTTGTATCTCAAAGACATTATTTGGAGGTTTCTAAGAAATCACAGCCACAATATTTTCTGGATTTGCATAAATTCCTTTTTTAGAAATTACATGGCCCAGAAAGCGTACCTCTTGTATCCAAAAATCACACTTTGATAATTTGACATACAGATAATGATCCCTCAAGATTTCCAACACTGTCGTCAAGTGTTGATCATGTTCATCCCTTGTCCTTAAATACAACAATATGTCATTTAAAAACACCGCCACAGAAGAATCAAGATATCGCTGAAATATTTGATTCATTAACATCATAAATACCATTGGTGAATTCGTAAGACCAAAAGTAATTACCACATATTCATAATGGCCATATCTTCTTTTGAAATCTGTTTTCAGAATATCCTCCTTCTGAACCCACAATTGGTTATATTATGATCGCAAGTCAATCTTAGAGAACTGCTGAGCTTCTCTCAATTTATCGAATAGATCATCAATGCGTGTAATTGGATATCAATTATTTGTCATAAATTGTTTAAGATTATGATAATACACACATATCTATAGAGTTTCATCCTCCTTTTTCATGAAAAACACCATAGATTCCCACAGGGATGTGCTAGGTTGAACGAACCCTTTTATTTCCATCTCTTTCAACTATACTTTCAATTTCCTTAACTCTATTGGTGTCATCTGGTAAGACATAATGGAAATAGGACTAGTCCCTGAAAGGAGATCAATCGTAAACTCCACTTATTTTATTGGTGGTAACCCTGAGAAATTATCAGAAAACACATCGGGAAACTGATCCACCACTGCTGTAAAATTGTTCTTATCGATCTTGTCTATCGATTCCAAAGACAAGGCTGTGAACTGGTATGAGATTGTTCCAACTACTGGTGCTAACAAGATCATTGCACCTGCCTTTAAATTCTAGTCTCCTTGAAATAGATGCTCGACTCCATCTTCAGTTGTGAAACTGACCTTTTTGGTATAACAATTGATGTGAGCATTGAATTTTTTCAACCAATCCATACCCATGATTATATCAAAGACATCCATCTCAAGCATAGAGAAATCTCATTTCAGCTCAGCTCTATCAACGGTTATAGAACATGATCTACACACAAAGGCTTTACACTCCTTTGACCAAGAGGAGTTTGAATTTTTATCACAGAAGGCATAATCTCAATTTTTAAGCTCAGCAAATAAACATTACAAGAAGCAATAAAGGAATGAGATGCACCTGTATCAAACAAAACTTGAATAAGGGTAGAATTCAAAATAATTGTACCTCTCATAGTAGATGATCATGGTTTATCATCCACAATAACCTATTTTTCTTCATATAATTGCTTCATCGCAACACTTTTCTCCTTGTTTCCCTATTGATATTTCACTGTCTAAGGAGTCATGGTTTTCCTAGAATCACCATCACATCTTTGTTCTGCTAAAGAGGCTAATTCTTCTATCTTCACCTTGTCGAAGCATATGACGCTTGTGACACCTGAGAAGTGTCCTGAACACCCAAACTTGGAGCACTGCGACAATAGTGTTTAAGATGACCCATCTTGTTGCAATTGTGGCATACCCTTGGTGGTGTCTTACACTCTCACTTCATGTGGTCTAGCGAACCACATTGGAAACATCCAACTTTAGTTGTGGGTCTCGAAGGAAGATTCACCGATCCAGTCGTCTAATTTTGATTCATACTCCCACCTTGGAAATAGGTTTCCCTCTTCCACTTACTCCCAAAATTAAAGTTCTCACCATTTCCCATGGGTATCAACATACTTTCTCCACCCATAGCTCCTAAGATATTTCTTTTAGCTACTGTTGCTCTATTTACTATCTCTGTATAATCCGTAACACAGAGCACAAAAATCTTTGAGAAAATCTCATGTCTCATACCCGATTCAAAAAATTTTGCCTTCAAGGATGCACTAGCAGCAACCTCGGGTGAAAAGCGCACTAAATTCATGAATTTAGCCGCATACTCTATGCCAGAAAGATTTTCCTACTTAAATATAAATAAGTGTGTCATTCTTTAAATTTTGAATGTGTGAGGATATAATTTTTTATTGAACAATTATTCAAAATCATCTCATGAAATTACTTGATCTGATTTAGCATGAACTGCTAAATCCCACCACTAATGTGAAAGATCTACCAGTATATAAGTCACCAGTTTGACTTTCAACTCTGCTGATGTGTCGATGAAATCGAAGATACCATTCATCATATTCAGTCACACCTCTACCTTATCTGGTTCAGAATCACCCCAAAATATGGGTGGATTATGTTTCTGGAATTGGACAGAATGACCCACTTATCTTGGCTCGTCCCTCTTATTCCCTCTATCCACAATGTAGAATGCTTAGAAAATACTTTGAACCAGTTGTTGGTTCACATGTGGCTCAGGTGAAACCACATTCTCTATAGCTTCTTCCTATTGTTTTCTAGGATGCCTACTGGGTTCCATTTTCTAGAAACATGGCAGCATCATAAGTTGCACTCTCTATTAACTTAAGGCTTAAAATTTTCAAATTCTATCACATCCTGGTATCATAACAATGATTTTCAAAATTAATCATTTTTGAAAAATCTCTACTTGCTTTTGAAAATCATACCATTTTCAAAATATCACAACCATGCTCTTTTTCAAAATATCACATTTGAAAACCATTTCAAAAAATTTCAAAAATCAACACATTTGAACCAAATCATATATCATTACTCAAAATGAAGTATTAAATCCTAGTGGGAATTCATTCCTTTAATGCATGTCATGCTCGTCTCATTAGCTAAAACCATGAAAATGAGATTCAAAATATTATAAGTGTCTCCAAACCACTTATGTACCCGACTCCCTGGTGACTTGAAGTTTATCAGAAAAAGGTTAGCTACATCTTTTTATTCTTTACATTTCAATTCCTGACAATCCTACTCCTTTATGAGATCTTAACTCAAGGAATAGACTAGAATGAATTCAACTCCAATGCCAACAACCAATACCAAGTCAAAGACCACTTATTCTAGAAAAAATGGAAGGACCACACAGATACCACTTATTTCAAACAAGTTTTAGATAAAAAAACTAATACCACTTATTTCAAAGAGATTTTGGATCGAACAAAACCGATACCACTTGTAACATCCTACCTCTTTTCATTGGCTTGAGAAGACAGTGGAAGGTTACTTGGCCTTAAGCGACATCCCCAAGATATCAAAGGCTAGAAATAAATGTCGAATGACTTCAATACATGTGAGGTAAGATTAACCCTTTAAGAATAAAACTACTAAACAATACATAACCAAATAACCACCATATGATGCATGATAAAAATGAAAGACAACTCAATGTTTCATTTATCAAAATCAAAATAAAACTAAGTACCACAACAAAAGACTATAATATCAAAGTAAATAGTGGAATACAAAACTCAAATACTCTAATGAAAACTCCAAGATCCAAACACACTCCATACTCTAACTCCACAACAGCCCAAGTATCATGAAGTACTGATAAAGATGTGTGATACTTTACCTTTTCCCGTGTCTCGATAAACAACATTTTCAAAAGAACCAAAGTGCCAAAGTAGGGGTGAGTAATGAAACTCAGTAGATTTTTCCTCAATGACTTCCCTACTCACACTAGTAGGATAGAAAATATTATCCCATTTATATAAAATAGTTTATATAAAACAATTTCTAAAATGGTTTATATAAAAATATAAATAAGTGACGATGTAAAACAATTTTCTCAAACAACACCAATTTCCAAGGAAAGAAACCAAAAATGTTCCAAAACCATTTCATTAATTCTACTTTAGCATACCCCATTCCAATCTACATATCTACACACTCATGCTTCATTATGATAGTTTTATACTCATGAGATATTTCTCATCGATCTACCAAGTCGTCACAAGGTAATTAAATCTCATGTGTCATTACACCATTGGAACCAAGCATAAGGTCGTATTTCAACCAATCCTCATAATATAATATGAACACACACCGCCAATTATGCCCATATCATCATGTCAAAAACATTTCAATAAAATAACCTTTTTATTGAAACCCATTTTTTCAAAACCTTTTCCATGAATCAACCAAGATAATATTTTAAAATCAACATTTTAAAATAATTTATAAAAGCATTCCACAACAATTCCACAAAAACCCACAACCCATCACTAAAGAGGGTTTCTTCCATGCTTTGCACACAAATTTCATAATCAATTTTAATCAATTTAATCAATTTGAAACTAATCCTTCAAGTTCTAAATAGATTATTTGAGAGTGAAGCCACCTACCTTAGGTTTTATGAATAAAGCGATAAACGACACTTAAAATCCCACAAAATCAGGTTAAATCTCCATAAACTTTCCTTAGATCTCTTCCCCTATCAAAAATAAAACCAAATATAAACATATTTGGCATCCACAGCCTTAGATCTACCCACAGTGGGCATAGATCTAAGAAACTGAGAGAGAGGGTGAAGGAGATCTAAGAAAACTCATCACGAACAACCAAGAATGATGACTTACCATGAGAATCAATCTTTGAAGCACTAAGGAATGACTCTAAATCACATCCAATTTGATGGGTGGAGGTTCCCCAACCTTTGAGAGAGATAAATCCTGAGTTAGGGTCATTTTAGGGCAAAAACAAGGCATTAAAGGCTTAATCCAACCTAGATCCACTTTTTTAGGATCTTGTTTGTTAACCACGTACGATTTAGTTTTAAAATTAGGAAAACCATGTTATAACCGTGTGCAATCCACTAACTCAAGGATGAACCTCACACGGTTTCCAAATCGTTCATCAACCATGCCAAAACTCACTATCTCGAGTAGCACGGTTTCTCTTAGGTTGTGTCGCACAGTTTGGACAACCCGTGCACAGCCTGTGCGCTTTCCCCTTTGCCTATATCTCACTATTCATGGTTTCCTGTAGAAGTTTCATGGTTTACCCAAACTATTCTCAAACCATGCACCTGTATAAAATCCCCCAAAATATTCTAAAAGATTCCAAAACCTTCCCAAAAACAACTCATATACTTTACATACTTAAAATACATAAAGAAAGGGTTACTTGAAACTGAGGGTGTTACACTAATCATGGAGTACCAATGAAGGAAATTGGAGAAAAGAGTGTAAAAATGATGATTCTACCAATGAAGTGACCTTCTATGAGTGTAAGAGAAAGGGAAACATTGGAGCATATTACCTAAAGTTGAAATACAAGAAATAGTATGAGGAGAAAGGAAAAGGGTATAAAAAGGCTATAAATTCCATCTTGAGTGTCTCAGAGGACAGCTCAAGTGATTCTGATTCAAGTAGAGATGAAAAAAATGACAGCGCTCATATGTGTTTCATGACAAACACGTCTAAGGTACTTAATATTATTCATGCATCTCCTGATCATATTTTAAATCTTTCTGATATGGAAAATGATGAATAAAATATGTCAAGTCAGGATTCATTTGAATACTTCAATATGTTGGAAGAAACATTTAATGAAAATAATGATAAATATAAAAGTTTAAAGAAACATCATGTTATATCAGTTCACTTTAAATCATATTTTTCTATAGAAAAGGATAAAAATGATTAACTTTTAAAAGAAAACAATGAACTTAAAATGTAAGATGAGAAATTAAAGAAAAATCTAGAAAGATTTACAAATGGTAGAGAAACTCTAACTCATGTTCTTGGTAAGAAAACCACTCTTAAATATGCTACTAGAATTGGTTACTATCCTGGATAGAGGAAGATATATAAAAAAAATTCCCTAGTTCTAGTTCAACTAGTTCTGTTAATAGTTCATATTCTTATGGACCCAACATGTTTTTTCTTTATAAAATCTTAAAATATGCATATAAGAAACCAACTAAACAACTTTAGATTCTTAAATATCTTATTACTAACATTTTTTTACCCTAAAAATATGGTAAACAAAATCATTTCTTGCTTAAACTTTTTTGTAAGAAACATGATTGAAGAGTACTAGTAAGCACTTGTGGTATCTAAACAGTGGATGTTCCAAACATATGATGGGGGACTACTCGATCTTCAGGAACCTTATTAAAGTTGATGGTGGACATGTCACAGTTGGTGACAATGCCAAAGGAAAAATAATTGGACTCAGTCAAATCAGTAACTCTAAAATAGTTTTGATTTATAAATTGTTATTTGTTGATGGATTAAAGTATATTCCACTTAGCATCTCACAGTTATGTGATGATAGATATCATATTAAGTTTGAGAATAATGCATGAAAAATTTATGATTCTAATAATGTTTTAGATTTTTATTCTTTTCTAAATGACAATGTTTATGTTGATTTAAATTTATTATTTTCTCAAAAAAAATCTTATTTAAGTGTCTTTCATAAAGAATCTTGGATTTGGAATAGAAGACTAGGTCACTGCAACCTACACTCACTTAGAAATCTAACTAAGAAATGATTAGTCAAGGATCTGCCTAAATGTGAATTTCCTAAAGACAAAGACCGTAACCCATGTCAAAATGGGAAACAACATAAAATCACTTTCAAACCAAAGAAAGAAGTTTCAAATTCTCAACCCATAGAATTGGTTCACATAGATTTTTTTTGAACTTCTGGAGTTTCTAACTTAAATGGGAAGCACCATGATAATGTTCTAGTAGTTTAATTTTTTTATACACCAGGGTATTCTTTATAACTCACAAAAGAGAAGATTGTTCCTATTTTTCCAAGTATGAAAAATCTGTATAAAATCTCAGTGGACTTAGAATTAAAACCATAATAAGTGATCACATTCGTGAGATTGAAAATCAATATTCTGAATCTATATGCTCACAACATGGAAATAATCACAAATTTTCTACTCCTAGGACCCCACAATAGAATGGTGTAGTTAAAAGAAGAAACATAACCCCTTAAGAAATTTTCTGGACCATGCCCAATGAGTATGATTTGCATATTTACTATTGGGTAAAGGTTGTGAACACAACTTGTTATATTATTAATAGAGTTCTAATTAGATCACTTTTAAAGAAGACCACATATGAGTTATGAAATAGTAGAAAATAAAAAGTTAATTTATTTAGAGTTTTTTGTTGTAAAGTCTTTATACTCAATATAAAGGATAATTTAGACAAATTTTCATCCAAAAGCGATAAAGGAATTTTCTTTGGATATTCTACATCTCATAAGTCATATAGGGTATTTAATAAAAGGACCAAGATTCTAGAAGAATCTACACATGTCAAATTTGATGAGATGGATCCACATGAACCTAAGACTCCTTTAGAAAATCTTGAGGATAACCTTTCTAATCTAAATATTAATGCCAAATCTAGTGATAATTATGTCAAACCTACTATAGAAAAATATCTCGGTTCTAAGGAGCTGTTTGAACCCAAACCTGTAAAAGAAAATAAAGTATCAAATACTTCAGTTCTTAGAGCTATTAGGACTCATATAGACCACCCCTTAGATGCATTTGTAAGAGATCAAAATAAAGTAACACGAACTAGAGTTTCTCTAATAAATCGTGTTAAATGTCAAGATTTCTTATCACAGCTTAGTTGTAAAAACATCACAAAATAAATTGATGATGAGTTATGGGTAATAGAAATATAAGAAGATCTAAATTGGTTTGAAAGAAATAGATTATGGGAATTAGTGGAAAGACCCAAGGACTAAATGACCATTGACACTAAATGGGTGTTTATAAACAAGGTAGATGAGTATAGCACTATAATTAAGGATTTTTTTGTGGAATATCCCTATGGATTTTAAAAAACTCAAATTATAAATCAAGTTTTAAAATTAAAAAAAAACATTATATCATTTAAAACAATCTCTTGGATCTTGATATGATAGGATCAGGTCATTTTTTATTTCTAAAGGTTTTTCAAAAGGAATATCTAACCATTATTTATTTATTAAAAGAATTTCAAAAATGTTTTAGTAGTACAAATCTATATTGATGATATTATCTTTGAATCTTCAAGAAATTTTTATGTACTGAGTTTTCTAAAATGAAACAAAATAAATTTGAAATGAGTTTAATGGGTGAGTTAAAATTCTTTCTTGGTTTTCATATTTTTTAAAATAAGAAATTATTTTAAATCAAAGCAAGCACATTAAATATCTTTTAGAAACATTTTGGTATGGATAGTACTAAATATGGTGATACTCCCATGAGTACAAGTTATAAACTGGATCTAGATGAAATTGGGAAACCAATTGATCAAACCATTTATAGAGGTATGATTGGAATTTTAGTATACGTAACTACTATTCGACCAGATATTATGTTTAGTGTGTGTATGTGTGATTGATTTCAATCAAATCTAAAAGAATCACATTTACATGCAGTGAAAAGAATCTTTGAATGCCTCAAAAGTACAACCAACTTAGGACTGTTTTATTCTAAAGGACAAAAATTTGATTTTGTTAGTTATTCATATGCATATTTTAGTGGTTGTAAATTGGATAGATTTAACACTTCTGGAACATTACAATTTTTGGAAAATCTTTAGTTTTGTGGTGTAGTAAGAAACAAAAAATTTCTTGCATTATTCACTGCTGAAGCTGAGTACATAATTACAGGTAGTTGTTGTGCACAGATTCTTTGGATGAAACACACTTTACTAGACTATGGATATCAATTTTGATGTGTCCCAATAAATTGTGATAATACAAGTGCTATAAACATTTCGAAGAATCATCTGTCTCAGTCAAGGACAAAATATATTGATATAAGACATAACTTTTTGAGAGACCATTTTCAAAAAGGTTATATAACTCTTGAGTTCATTGGTATTGAACATCAACTTGATGAAATATTCAAAAAGTCATTGAATTGAGTTTATTTTATTTATGGTAGAGGTGTATCACTAACTCTTACTACAGTGAGGATCTATTGAAGTTATTCTACCACTGGCATGATATCGTATAGATCTACCATTAATCCAATACCATGACTTACTATCATTTGAATAATATCATAACATGCTATTATAGTGGTACTACCATGACCTGATACCACAGTGTGCTACCGCTGGCTTGATACCACTGGATCTACCATTCAGATGTTATCGTTCCAAATACAGCCATTTCTTTCTTTTTAATTAAAGTTACTATTTCTCTTGAATTTTTATTATTAGTTTTATTTTATTTAGATTAAAAATTATAATCCCTAAATGATAAAATAATATATATTCAAGAGACAAAAGTAGGAATTATCTCCTGCTTGCCCTTTGAAACCTTTCGTTTTAACCTCCATCCATCGAACCTATGCGAAAATGGTGCGAGTGAAGTGTCCTGGTGTATCTTCTGATGAGTTTCATCCTTCAAATAAGTATATAGGTGAATCGAGTCAGCCTGTCAAACTGAAAAATTTGCAGCTTGCATCTAGAGTTGTTATAGTCGAGAAGAAAATTGGTGTCGCTTGGTTATCCATAAGCAAGTCACTTGTTTGGAACATGATTCAGGACCAAGGATGGGAAAAATGGTTTTCAAGGAATGATAGACCATTCTACCCTAGGTTGATTTGTGATTTCTATCTTCATGTTGAGTATCAGTTTAAAGATAAGAAGCATTTTATCAAAATAATGTTGGATGTAAAAGAACTTTTTTTGTCATCGAAGCAATGGGATAAATGTTTAAGAGTTCCTCATAAATAAATCCATGAGGATTATCAAGGTTCCTTTTCCATCAATCGTGAGAACTTCATGATCGAGGATTCTCTTCTTGATCTCAATAGGAATGAAACTATTCTAAGACCTGCTGTAGTGGAGTTAGATGGAGAATGTAGATTGTTGTTTAAGTTTATTCAGTATATGATATGTACCAAGAAGGTAGATTTCAGTATAATAAGGTATCAATATATTTTATTCTCGTTTATTATGAAAAGAGAAGACAAGATTAATCCTTATAGATATTTAATGGTGCACATGATGGAGATGGGCAAGCCTACCTCAAGATCTAATTCCCTTGCCTACCCTAAGATGGTCTCTGCTCTTCTAAAAGAAAGAGGCCTTATTCCTAAAGGAGAGGAAAAGGTTCCAAAGTGGGATGGTTTTTGTCTTATCCAAGTCACATGCAAGAGGATCAGAGTTAACTAGAATCCTTGGATAAAAATATGGGTTGTAGATAATGATAAAATCTATGAGAAATTTAATCCAGTGGAGAGACCTACAAGGCCAAGAAATTTGGTTGATCCTGGCTTGGAGCTAGATGAAGTAGTAGAATATTCTACTAATGAAGAAGAGGATGTTTCTAGTGGTGAAGTTGAAGTGGAGAAAACTGCAAATAAGGAAGAGGAACCAGTCCTTGTTTCAATAGAAGGGGAGAGTGACCCTGATGTTTTTACGAGTTCAAATGTATCATATGGACCACCTAGTCCACCCCTCTCTCTCCTTACCAAATAAAGCTTTCTAGAATAAGATGGTGAAACAAAATAAACTAAAATCTCAAATGGTGCTCAGTTTAAAAGATCTTCTTCAAAGAGTTTAGAGGGTGTGATTGTGTTATATGTTGATTTTGAACATGATATTGATGGAGAAGATGGAGAATCAAATCCCTTCAAGATTGTTTTTGAGTCTAGAAAGTCTCCTAGTATATTTTCCCAACCTGATTATATTAATCAGGATGAAATAGATTCTTTAGAAAGTCAGGCTTCTGAAATCCATCTTGAGTCAGTTGTTTCAAAAAAAGATGAGGGTAATGTGCCAAGTAAGGGGGAGAAATCAACAGGATCTGTTGTATTGGGTCTCACTTATTCTGACTCTGATGTAAGTGATGGAGATGATGATGATGATGATGATGAGGAGGAGGAGGAGGATGGTGATAAGTTCAGTCCACTAGAGCATGGTGGAACTGCCATCTCAGTTTCTCAACAAGATCCTAAGGGATCTTTAGTTTAAAGGATTGATGAAGAAGAACGTTTGGAGTAATTTTCTTCTAAATCTCCTATTGTAGAAACTGGTCATGAGGATGTTTTAGTGAATGTTCATGAGAGGTCTTCACCTCCTCCTCTTTCTCCTCTTCATTATAGTTATCTTACCAGAGTTGATTGATTCCTTTAAGGCATGTTTGTTATCAGATCTCAAAGAGATGCTCAGATCTTCTTCCCCTCAAGAAAAGAAGCCAAGTGAGGATAACATCTCACTCATAGTTTCCTTAGTTGTGTCTCATCTCCAACCAAGAGTTTTCATCAAGATGGGAAATATAGAGATGGAGAACAAGAGATTGGTTGAACAGATGAATGCTCTTCAGGCATCTTTCGAGGAAATAAGGACCAGTTTGTAACATAGAGATGTATCTTTTCTAGAGAGGTTATAGTTGTTGATTTCTGCTGGAGCTTCTTCTTCCAGAGCTCCACCTCCCTACACTTCTTCCTTTGTTGATGTCAAGCTGATCGAATCCATTGTGAGAGGATCTGCAAGCTATATTGGGTGATTTATTTGCATCACATCAGGATGAGATTTGGAAAATAAAATCTCATAGTGAGCACATTTTTAATCTTGTTAGAGAATGCTTAAATGAAGCTAGAAGTGATAAATCAACAATCACTAAGGTCATTAAGTACTCTCTCTCTCTCTCTCTAGTATTTTTACAAAGCATGAGCTTAATTTTCATTTTATGTTATTGGATGAAAATATGAGGATACCTCTTGGGACCAGGGACTTCAAAGAGCAAGTGACACGGATGAAGACTTTGGCACCCCTACTCAAGTTGTTCATAGAAGAAAAGCAGACTTTTTCAGAGTCATGGAGCATGATGGTAGGGTGATTTCCCAGTTTGTTGAGTTAATGGAGCCTTTTCTCTATACCACTAGGAATTATATCACTACACCTCCAACGTCTAGATTAAGGCATACAATGCAACTCATAGGCACATGGATTTAAGAATGGTTATTCTTAAACTCCGTGAAAGTTTTAAAGGATATTCAGACCTTTCCAAATTTGTCTCCTAGTACGAGTATTATGCTTATTCTATTATTATCCTGCAACGGATAATTAGACTAGTTGAAATGCTATAAATTCAGAACCCCCTCGTGTGTGTATACATGGACGTAGTGATACAGACTTACATACGTTGAGACATGAAGATACAAATATACAAAAGTGTGGAAAAATAATGACCAATCGACTGTCTGAGAACAAAATATTTTCCAAAACTCCAATGATGCTCTATTTTTCTACACTTCCAGTGCAAACTCAGTTGAAGATTTTCAAGGAGAAATTCAAAGACATCTGAATAACTGAAGCTGGCCAGATTGAGCTACACTAAATTTTTACATCTCTTATCTTTTTCTCTTTCTATTTTAGCATACATATTGAGTTGTGTTTTAGTTTACTGTGTTTGTCTGTAAACACAGTCTCATGTACTGAACTATAGAGTGTTTGACACACTCTTTCAAATCTTTTCAATTGTATTGTCATGTATAACTGGGGAAGAGGTTGTGTGTGACCTGAACTCTTTTTCGACCATGTAGAACTGTGGAAGAGGCTTTTAGCCTGAACTGTTAGAGTACAATTGTTTGTAAAACCTTAATAAAATGTTTGGTAGTGGGTGATTGTCAAGTAAAAGGGATTAGGTCTTAGCTTAAGACCGAACCCCTTGTTTAAATTATGTTATGTTATTTATTGTTTTTTTCATTGTTTCAAATAATAAACAATTTTCTGTTTTCTAAAACTATAACAAAACATTATTTTGATAGTTGGCTTTAACTGGTGTTTTATATAAGGAGTTTGCTATAAGTAGATTAGTTTCAAAAGTTAAAGTATTTTCAAAATTACTTTAACTGGGTTTTGATCAAACTGCTGAGAACCTTTTTGAAAGAACAAATTATATAATTATACAATTTGAGTAAACTGGGTGTATTTTATAAATTGAGGGATTTAAATTTTTAAATCTTTTTAACATAAATTTTTAATTGGAAACTCAATTCACCCCCTCTTGAATGATCCACTCCAACCAACAATCACCGCATTCATATCTTACTTCACTTTCTCCACATAAACTTCTCAGAGATGAGACAACATGAAAAATCATTCATGTCATGATGTTGTTTCCCCAGCTCATTGGATATTTATGGAACCATTATGATGTAAACATCAAATGTTTCATACATGAGTCCCCTATAAGCATCTTCCACACCCTCACTTCCCGAGGTGGCTCAACAAGTGGGTGGGACTCCAGCACATAGAACTTCCTATATTGTAGTACTTTGCGCAAGTGCCTGTACTACTCTTGGAATCTCATGCAAGTGATGACATGTTCTTTGTCCAATAGGAATCTGACTGACCAACCACATTGACTTGCGGCTCCTTGAACTGTGGAGTGAAGTCTCGGCTTTTAGAAATCATGAACTTGATTTACTCAACGCTTTGCCTCTAAAGATGCATCAAGTTAGCTATGACTAGTTCGTTGTTGTCGTCTTTAGTTAAGTTGACTCATTGATTTCATAATAACTCCTCAGGAGTAGGAAACACCCTCAACTAGGACTGATGAGCATCTCATACACCTGGTTTTGTTCAAATTCAAACAACGGAAGACATCACGACTTAATATTTCTTTGATGGTATTATTATTTCATGATGAATGAAATCATTTTATATCAGATATGCACGTACTATGTGATCACACTCACAACTTGACCATGTAGTAAATAGAAAACATTCATCACATCATAATTTGATTTAATCTATGCATTTTAGTCTATTATTTTAGGGGATCATGCTCACTTGCATACTCACCCTCTATTAAATTTCATTTCACCGCATCAGGCCGCCCCTACACAACAACCATGTACCCTTCTCATTGGTTGGCCAACCCGCTCCAGATCTGAGGCACCACCACCACCTCACCTTGTCCAATCGCTTAGTTGTCGTCCACCTTCTTCACTCGAGACCTGAAGCATTGCCACGCCTTTCCACCGTCTACCTCTTGCCCTCCCACCCCAATGCACGACCATTGCTCGTCATTGCCTGGTCATCTACCTCCCTCCCTCCTAACCCGGCACAACACCACCATCACCCGCCTTCGCAGTTTGCACCAGGCGCACGCGCACCATCGCTCGTCTGAGGTCACCTTTGCTCCAAGACCGTCATCCCTCACTCAAGCTTACCAACTCAGTTCGCACCAGGCATGCTCGTCCATTTGCTTATGCATTGTCGCCGATGGAGGGGTTTACCTGTAGTCATTGTCGGTCTAGGTGACATAATTACAAATTAAAATATATATATATATATATATATATATAATGAAGAATGTGGGTTGCTCGTGGGCTTTCCCGCATCCGCTATGGGGCAGGGCAGGTTGGATAAATCCACGTGTTTGATATGTGGGTTTTTGTGCGTTCAAGCCCACGAGGGCTTGAGCCCGCACGGGCTTGTCCTGCCCCGCCCCAACCTGTTCGTTTCGCATTACAAATCGTATGACTGGTTTACTGAGTCATAAATATCATTTATATTCTTATCACTTGTAATATAATAAATATATTACGTGATAAAAATGAGTCAATAACTCGACTAGTGATTCCGGCAAATATTAAACGAACTCGGATATTAAAATAATATACTTTTGTATAATATTATTTCATCTATTCACTTAATATCTTGTGAATACTTTTAATAAATAAATTCAATACCAATTATTCTAAAATCAAATAATATGAATTTATTTATTCTTTGGTGATCGTATATTCTCGAACATCACTCGGACCTCGTGGTGAGGTCCACCATGTCTTATTCTTCTATTCATTATAATAGGCTAAACTTTTGAATACGCTTCGTGTGTGACCATTTAGGCACTTGTCTCGATAATAGTGAATACTATTCACAGACCAAAAACGGAGTCTAATAACTCATCAAGACCCCTAAAGAGATAAAGAAAAGTTATAACAACGACAACATTTCCTACAAACACACATCGTGTAATATAATCTTTGTCTCGCTATATCTCATAAAGTGGGATACACGCTTTGTATCATCATACTTTCTTGTTTTATTATTCGTTGACCTAAATCGATAGGCTTGTATTCTTATATCATGGTCATGGATTTAGTGAAGGTACTACCAACCTGAACAACTAGGCCTGATATATTACTTCCTTTTGGAAACAAAAATTTTTGTCTTGATTATTCAATCAATGTCATACCACCAATGACGCACTCATACCACCAATGTCATACGACATTAATGTCATAGTTTTCATCTTGCATCAAAGTATGCGATCAAATAGAATACATTAATAATAATCTCAAGTCAAAAAACCATTACATGTGTTCGCAAATAGAAACAACCAATAACACTTCAAACATGTGGTGTTCTTATTGGTAGGTGAGTCCTCGTTATCTCATTTACTCGAGATCATCAAGTGTGACCTTCATGAGAAGAAGTCTCAATACTTATGAGCTCCTAGCACCTGATAATCATACATCATCTGTGTCTAGTCAGTATAATATAGCTAGACCATAGGACATATGTTTAAGGTTAATGTCATAGTATCTTAAGGTTCCCATTATAGCCTAAGAACTGTTATAACCTTTAGATACAACAAATAATCTATGTACATTACCATGTAAATAGTGGACGTAGAAATATCAACACTATTATGGTAAGTGTACATCATTTGAAATAAAACCATCGATATTCTCCTCATTTGATAATCTGAATGTCAAGCTCCTTTAATAATAAATGTTGTATCTGAAGGAACCAGGATCGCAGCGAAAGCCCCAAACATGTGGGATTTTAAAATTTTCACCGACGTTTGACATGAACTTGTCAACGTCAGTGAATATTTTCCCGGTTTAAGCTGAGGATCTCGTATAAAGGGTTTTAAGAACAAAAATAAACCGTAAAATACCTAGTTTGAATCCAAATTCGTGCATGATGTCTTCTCATAATTGGCGATCACTGCTCGAAGAATCTAACATCAAACTCCTCTAGATCATCCACATGTGCTTCGAGAAACTGCATCGTCAAAGATCGGGTGCTAGCGCGGAATTCTGACGATGCATTCGATGCTCCAACGATCATCGCATCGCTCTTCTTACGATGCCTGAGAGAGAGAGAGATCTGAGCTCCTTGGATCCAGAGTGTCTCTCTCTAGAACATGGGGGAGAGGAAAGGAGAGAGAATTCCCATGAATAGTGTTTAGTAATCTTCTCTCCTCTTATATTTATAGTGTCATGTAATTACCTGGAAATGCCAACCCGACCCCCAAATAATCAACGCGCTATTAACAGCATTTTATGACTACTAATCTAAGTCATAAATATTATTATCATTTTCTTATAATATATATTAAATATATTACATGATAATAATTAAGTCTAAAACTTGACTTATCGTTCCCATAAATATTAATTGAACCTTGAATAATTTAATATTCATCAATTAATATTTTTTCCATGTATTTACTTAAAACTCATAAATACATTTAATAAATAAATTCGATGCTAATTATTCTAAACTCGAATAATATGAATTTATTTATTGCATTGGTGATCATTTTTCCTTGGACAAATCCCGAACCCCAGTGGTGGGGACCACCATGCCCAAATCTCCTATTCAACTGAATAGGGCAGATTCTCGAATACGCTATTGTGTGTGACCCTCTAGGCCCTTATCTCAATAGTAGTGAATAGTATTTACATACTAAGAGTGTGATCTAGCAACCCATCATGACCCCTGAAGAGATAAGGATTGTCACAGCAGCGACAACCAACCTACGAACACGTACTTCATAATATAATCTCTATGTCTGTAATATCTCATAAAGCAAGATGCACTCACGTGTCATCACCCTTTTATTGCTTTATTTTTTGTTAATTTAACCAGATGGATTTACCCTTGATTTTCATGGACATGGTCTTATAAAGGTACTTCCATCCTTATCAACATGGCCTGAGATATATTACTTCCATAACCCAGAAGCGACAAAATCTTTCTTAACCATTCAACTAATTTCATGCCACCAATGACGCACCTAACACAAACTACCTCACCATGACTTCATTATCATGGTTTTCATCTTGCATCAAAGTATGAAATCAAATGACATATATTGATAATGATATCAATTCAGGAGACCATTACACATTATCGTAGATAGTAACATCCAATGACACCCAAAACATGTGGTGTTCCTATTGGCGGGTCTATCCTCATGATCTCATGACTAAAGATCACCAAGTGCGAACTTCATGAGAAGAAGTCTCAATGCTTATGAGCCCCCTAGCACCTGATATTCAAACATCTACTGTGCCCAATCAGTGAGATGTATCTAGACCATAAAACATATCTTAATTTTAATGTCGTAGTATCTCGAGGTTCTCATTATAGTCTAGGATCTTCTATAACCTCTTGATACGACAATTAATCTTTGAAAATTACCATTTCAATAGTGGATGCAGAAAAGTTTACATTATAATGGTAAGATGACATCATGTATAGCTAACTGTATATACGATATGGTAATCAAAAGCACTTAATAGTTGGGTATAGGGAACCCACTATTTCAACAGTATCTATACATCATGATATAATGTGTCAATAAACCGAAATAAATGTGATAACCATCAAGGGAGTATCATTTGAATGATATCAAATATCATTTTTCATTTGGAATACCACATAAAATCATAAACGATAGCGTTGTAACTTCCACCCCATCATGGTCAATGCTTTAGTGCATAAAACACAACACAATTTACCCCCTCATGGGATGCCTCGTAGTAGCTAACAAAATAGATGATAAAGAAACTAATAATTTAGATTTTTTATATTTGTTGAAACAAAATGAATATCGGTTTTTGTACTCCCACAAATTGTCAAAAACATCCACGACATTCTCATTTTTATCATTGCATTTGAATTAACATTTAGTATAGATAAAAACATGATTTAACAATATCAATGAGAACATATATGAGATTGATTATTATGAGAGAAAAAATGAATGGTAAAAAATAAATGCAGAACTAACCAATAATGTGTAATCCAAATGAACACTTGCACCACAATTGATTAGTTTAATAAGATTTTAAAATTGAATTATATTTGAAACTGAATTATATTTTCACAATCCTTTATAAAAATCAAGAATACCTACTGAAGGGAAGTTGTGCAACCTCTGGGAATCCATAAGTTTCAGTGCCATTCCTGCACCACCCAATTTTGTGAAGATGATATTGAGGGAAGGAACCTAATTTACCCATGCACACTAGTAGTAGTTGTGTTATTTCTCACTTAATCAAAGTGTTTTAACTAAAACACAGCTTTATTTTTCAAACTCAAACAACAATCATGATATCAAATACAAACCCAAAAAATACAACTCATTAATATATTAATATAGTCATGCAGGTGTAAGAACATATCACTACACAAATACTTTAAGATATGTTAGATTTGGTGTCCTGAGAACCAACTGTTTATACTTTGATTACATGAATGTACACTTATTATATATTGTTCATTGTTCTGAATGACTATAATATAATAATGTCCTGGAATATTTGTTGCATTAATAAGGTCATGGTAGATCCCCGCTATGATGAGAACCTTGAATGCTATAACAATATTCTTAAATAAATTTCTATGATTGGATGACATACTATTATAGGACACATAGTATACAGACTTTCATGTGCGAGTACTCTTAAGAAGACAAGACTCTCTCTCATGGAGTTCACACTTTTTAATCTCCAAGATGGGAGATTATGAGAACAGACCCGCCAATAGTAATTATGCATGTCTTGGTGTCATTGGACATTGCTATCTATGAGCATGTGGAATGGTTCTTAGACTGTAAGATTATCATTAACTCATGTCATGACTCGTGCACTTAGATTTGCTGAAGAAAACCGTCACGAAGATAGTTGGTGGGAAGTAGGGTATGTTGGGTATGTCATGAATGACATGTTGTTAATGGATAAGTCGAGGAAGGATTTGTCCCTTCCATATTTATGGAAGTAGATATCTCGGGCCCTTTGATTGAAATAGAAATGTCACCCAAATTTCATGGCCATGGTGTCACGAAGAGTTTATTTCTAGAAGTCAAAGAATGACAGATCAAGCATATAGGTTTATGACACTGTCATGAAACCTGCTTGATAAAATATTGAGAAAAAGGGATTAAATTACATGGTAATCATTCGTATGAGGTGACATGTCAATGCAACATTAACTTCTTTCTCTTGGGTGCCTTGACCCGTTTCTAGATGGTAATCTTGGACTTTAGGCAAGCCCGCCTAATTCCAACGAGAAAGAGGCCTAGAGGGTCACACACTAAGTGTATCCAAGTATCTCAAGTAGAATAAAGATTATTCCTATATGTGGTTTAATAATTATTCAAGGAAGCCTAAATCTTTTTAATTTTATAGGAAGAATAAAATGAAAACAATATATACATGTAGTGTACATTGAATGTACACACCGTGTAGTTTTCATTTTGGAAAGGAAATGAAAAACGAGTACATGCCATGTATTAATGATTACACACCGTGTAGTTTTTTCAGTCGGGATTTTGAGGAAATAATATCATTTTATTAAATGATATTTATTATAATCAGCGTGGGTGCATGTCAAGAAATTAATGATTCGACATGGGGGTTTTCAATAAGAGTTAATGAAATAAATAAAACGCATAACGCGTTTATTTATTGTCATAACTATATAACCTCAAACCTGATTATAAATATCCTCACAACCCCAACACTTTGTTGTACCTCTCGAACCCCTCAAGGTTTTATTTTCATGATCACAATCACCCTATTTTTTATCTAATCCTCTTTCAAGTGTTTTTGGTTGATAGGAATCAAATCAGGTGGCCAAGGAATTAGGCCAAGAAAGAAAGAAGGCAAAGTGGACTGAAATTCAGTCCACCGGCCAACCGGTGGCTTCACCACCGGTCAACCGATGGAGCCTGGACAGAAGGCATCCTTCTGTCCAGACCACCGTCCAGCCGGTGGCACACCAGCGGCCAGCCAGTGGCACCTGCAATCGAGAGGGTGCCACCGGCTGGCCGGTGCTGAGGCCACCGGCTGGCCGGTGGGGAGGCAGTGGCTCCCTCTTGATTGCAGGTGCCACCGGCTGGCCGCTGGTGTGCCACCGGCTGGCCGGTGGTCTGGACAGAAGGATGCCTTCTGTCCAGGCTCCATCGGTTGACCGGTGGTGAAGCCACCGGTTGGCCGGTGGACTGAATTTCAGTCCACTTTGCCTTCTTTCTTTCTTGGCCCAATTCCTTGGCCACCTGATTTGATTCCTATCAACCAAAAACACTTGAAAGAGGATTAGATAAAAAATAGGGTGATTGTGATCATGAAAATAAAACCTTGAGGGGTTCGAGAGGTACAACAATCTCCCCCTATTTTGGAAAACCCGCATGACCACCTTTCTTAGAAGTATAGGTTATCCCATTTATAAAATAGTCATGCAAGGTTACACTTTGTCTACCCCCGACGAATCCAAATGGACCCCCGCCGATATTAGAAATTTTGAGCTTGATGGCAAAGCCATGAATGCTCTTCATTGCGGGTTAGATAGAAATGAATTTAATCGTGTATCCACTTGCACCACTTCACATGAAATTTGGAAGCTTTTAGAAGTGACCCATGAAGGCACTAATAAAGTTAAGGATACACGGTTAGACATGTATAGACAAGACTTTGAATCTTTTTCCATGCACTCAAATGAATCAATTTCTGAAATGTTTACTCGATTTACTGACGTGTGCAATGGTAGAAAATCTCTTGGAGATGAAATTTCTGCAGAAACAATGGTGAAGAATATCCTATGGATCCTACCGAGCAAATGGGCACCAAAGGTAACGGCGATCCAAGAAGCCAAGGACGTCAAAAATATGCTGGTAGAAGAACTCATCTGATCTCTCATGACTTATGAGATCACGATGAGGAGGCAAGCTCAAAAGGAGGGCACACCAATCAAGACACCAAAGAACATTGCCCTCAAGGTACAAAAGGAAGTAAGCTCCTCCTCATCTTCTTCCTCATCTCCTTCCTCATCTTCCTCATCATCAAGCGGCGACTCGGAAATGGAGAATCTCGCCCGCCAAATGCACAAGTTTATGAAGAAGCACAAGAAGAAGAAGAAATCTCGCAAGGCGCGAAAGCAAGAACCCACCGAAAAATCCGAGCCCAAGGTAAAATGCTACGGGTGCGGCAAAAAGGGCCATTACAAGCCCGATTGCCCACTCAACAAAAAACGGGCCACGCCAAAGGAAAAAGGAAATAAAAAGGTCCTCAAGGCGACATGGAGTGACACCTCCTCATCCTCCTCCTCCTCCTCCTCCTCGAGCGACCAAGGTACAAAATGCCTAATGGCATTCCATGAGGTAACATCTTCCGACTCCTCCTCTTGTTCTTCAAATTCTTTCAATCATTTGTCGTATGAAGAACTCCAACATGCTAGAGACCAACTTGAAAATGGTTTTCATGAGCTTTCTTCAAAATTCGTTGCTTTAAAAAAGTCTTTCAAAAAGCTTTCCTCCGAAAAAGAACAACTTCTCAAAGAGAAGGAGGAACTCACCCTTAAAATCCAAAATTTTCCAAATGTTGATTCTATGGAATCAACCATCAAAGACCTTAGAGAAACCCTAGCCAAGTTCACCCAAGGTGAACAAAATTTGTCCAATCTCCTTGGTTCTCAACGTGTTTCTAGAACCACACATGGACTTGGCTACACCAACCAAGCTTCCTCCTCCCATGCTCCCACTGTTTTTGTAAGGGGGAGCTCTAGTTTTAAATTTTGTAACTATTGCAAAAAACCCGGGCACCTTATTTATGAATGTAATTGTAAAAACGCCCGGTACGGTCAACCCAAAAGTTTTTTCTTTTCCGACGAATTTTATAGGAGAAGACCCGCTATGAGACAAGTATGGATTGAAAAATCCCTTCTTGCGAGTCTCTCCGGGCCTAAAATTGTCTCTTTTCAAAATCCCTCTCCCCGGTGACTTTTTGTTTTTATTTAGGGGGAGTTAGGATTGATTAAGCTTTTCAATTTCAAATTTTTTTTTCAATCTTTCAATTTCAACACTTGGTATCAAATTTTTCATTTCAAAATATTCAATTCGAATTTTTAATTCAAAAATCTCTTTCAATTGGTTTTTGATTCAAAACTTTCAATTCAAACTGATATTCAAATTTTCATTTCAATTTCAAAAATCTCAATTGATTTTCAAATCTCTTTTTGTTTTTCAAAGTGTTCCCTCAATCAAGTTTTATGCCCCGTGCTATTTTGATAATCACAAAGGGGGATAAATTTCTTGATTGATTGGGGGAGAATCCTTTTCATCATGCTTTGCATTTCCTTTCAATTTCAGTTTTTTTCATTTGTTTGTTTCGGTGATTGTGATCATCAAAATAGGGGGAGATTGTTGTACCTCTCGAACCCCTCAAGGTTTTATTTTCATGATCACAATCACCCTCTTTTTTATCTAATCCTCTTTCAAGTGTTTTTGGTTGATAGGAATCAAATCAGGTGGCCAAGGAATTGGGCCAAGAAAGAAAGAAGGCAAAGTGGACTGAAATTCAGTCCACCGGCCAACCGGTGGCTTCACCACCGGTCAACCGATGGAGCCTGGACAGAAGGCATCCTTCTGTCCAGACCACCGGCCAGCCGGTGGCACACCAGCGGCCAGCCGGTGGCACCTGCAATCAAGAGGGAGCCACTGCCTCCCCACCGGCCAGCCGGTGGCCTCAGCACCGGCCAGCCGGTGGCACCCTCTCCAAATAGTGTCAGCTACTGCCTCACCACCGGCCAGCCGGTGGCTCTGGCACCGGTCGACCTGTGGCACCCAGCCCAAATAGTATTTGCTACTGTCTTGCCACCGGCCAGCCGGTGGCTCCTCCACCGGTCGACCGGTAGAGCCTGGATCAAGACTCTTCTTCTCTACCAAGGCACCGGCCAGCCGGTGGAGCTGTACCGGCCAGCCGGTGGACCAGTCAAACTAGCCGTTGGGTTTGACCAGTCAACCATCTTTTGGCCTCCAACGGCTCCGAAGCCTCCCCAAGGGTTCCATGCCTATAAATAAAGGCCAAGGAAGCCCCGGACACCTACCGGAACTATTGTGAAGCCCACGGACATATTTTGCATCAATTGGCCAACCTCCGGCGACTTCCTCCAAGGGAACCCCAAGTGCTCCAACAACTTCCACATCCAAGGAGCTCCTTCAAAGAAGCTTGGAAGCGGCCTTCAACATCTCCATCCAATCAAAGGCGCCCAAGACTTCTCCAATTACGGGTTTTATTGTTTTATCTACTTTGAGCTTTAAAATTGGGTTTGTGCCTACAAACCCCAACCTTTTCTCATCCCCCCTTTCTTTGGGTTCTCACACCACCACTAAGGTGTGAAGAGGTTTCTTCAAGCTTTTCCTTTAAAAGGCTTGTGTCTCGGTGAGCTAGCCTTCACCCGTTAAAAAGGCTAGTGGGTTCTTGCTAAACCATTAAAAGCAAGTGGGTTCTTGCTAAACCAATAAAAGCAAGCTGTAATAGGTCCTAGTGCTACCTTAAAGCCTAGTGGGTTTCTTGCTAAAACCATTGAAAAGCAAGCGGTAGGAATCTCTCAACGGTTGAGTTGGGAGCGGAGACGTAGGCCGGGTTTTTGGCCGAACTCCGTTATCAATTTCTTGTGTGATTGCCTCTTTATTTCCGCTGCACTTTACTTTGTTTTTTAATTTGTTAATCAATTTTTTAAAAGGCAATTCACCCCCCCTCTTGCCATCCTTTCCTCCGTGTTTATTCCGACTCAACACACTTTTCCTTAATCATTGCGCACAACAATTCTAGAGAATCCTCTCAAGGCCGAAAGAACTCCTTCCTCCAAGAACGCTCTCAAGACTGAGAGAGATCCTCCTCCATCGGATCAAGGCGATCTAAGGTGGACAATGCAAGCAAAGGCTTATCCACGCTAGCACCCATAGATTCCTTTGGTGACGTCCAGAGATACGTGGTGCACGTGTGGATCACCACTAGATAAAGTCTACACTTGGCTTTTGCGACGCAACGACGAATCGCATCGAAACGTGATCAGAAAGATCAACGAAGAAAGAACTCCATAAAAGGTACTTCTTGTAAATTAATTAAATTAATTATAATCAACTTGTGATGATCCTCCTTTGTGGTTCCGAGACTATTCTTATTCTTTATCTATTTCTGTGATTCGATCCATGGAGTCTAGTGTTTATCATTGTATTGATCCTGGATTGATCATTGGTAATGACAAAAATTCAAGTGGGCACATCCACCCACGAGCTTCCGATGCACTCAGAACCTTCAAGTGGTATTAGAGGGGTCAAAAAGTTGATTATAGTTATTTAATTTTCGTTGATAATTTATGCATTTATATTTGATTCAATTCAAGATAAATCGTTCTATAAAACTGAATGAATGAGATCTGTTCTTCCTCCTTCGTTTCTCGATTCACATCACAGAAAAGACCTTTTAATTTTAATTTTGATTAAAATAAGAATGAGGAACTCATCCGGAGGAGCCGCTCATTCTGTCTGTACAACATAGGAATACACAGCGTGTAGTGAAATCTACACGTCGTGTACTTAGGTTCAACAAACCGGTACTGGTCCGCCAAACCACGATGTGTGAATTGAGCATACCTAAGTTTTTTTTTCATACACCGTGTTGACCAAAACTGAACGACACATGGAAACCGGAATACACAGCATGTATGTTGAATCAACACGCCGTGTAGTCCGATCCGGCCTAGGTGAAACTGTGTACAAGGAGAAGTCGTGTGGCACGCGCGTCGCAACGCGTGCAAATTTGCAATATTTATTTACCTACTAACTACTGTAGAAGTGGCGAGCAGGGTCGAACCACAGAGAGAATGTGAGTAGACACTAAGAAATGTCCTCTTGGAGGAATGTTCAGGCAAATGAGTTTTAATTGTGTGATTAACAACTAAGTTCTAAAAAAAACTAAATAACTATTTTAAAAATGACTATTTAAATTGACTAAACTATCTAAGTGAATTAAGCTATGAAAGAAACTGGCGGAGATGGAAGTGTCAGAGTCGTGACGTCCGTTCAAGTGCATGCAATGTCAATTATTTAGTCCCCACATTTGAATATTTATTTATTCAATTATCACCGATTCAAAATTTAATCAAAATACTATCTGGTCTCGTTCTCTGATGTTAGACAATATTTTAATGTTTACACAAATTATCCGTCATTTCGTTCTCTGTCCTGACGAATAATTTGTGCATCATTAAAGCACTGAATCACTTGGTGAAATACAACGACCCGTTTCTCACAAAGTCGAAGTATCTACCTGCATTGGGTTCGCTCACATGAGATTACTTATTAGGTATCACTCATGCAAGTTTGAAGAAGAGCGCACACAAAATATTAATTTTTCAATTAATATATTTATTTATTCAAAATTCGATCGCGCGCTTGATCGAATTCCAGATAAATAAATTCTCTGATGAACTCCCGTTCGTGATTACTTATTAGGTACCACACGAACGAGCACCAAAGCACGTGTGCAGAGCCCAAATGACAATTAATTTAAATGCAGATATAATTAATTAAATAAATAACCAATTAAAATTAATTTAAAAGGCAATCAAACGTAGAAATAAATTAAAGACATGCATTCACCATCACTTTCGTCACAACTCCGACACAAATGAATTAGTCTTCCATCGCGACGACACAGCAACACATAAAATGATAAACAGAAATCACCGTGCTCATGTCGTCGTAATTGTCACCATAAGCCGCCTTGGACGATCACAAAATAATAATCTTTAATCCGCTGATCGTCGCAATGTCGAACCACATCATCGCGCAACTACAAAAATGATTGGATATGTATTTGTTCTTGGTGCACACCGCCGATCTTCGAAAGTGAACCGAACGTCGATGAAGCACTCGAATCACCACTGCTCACACGGAATGAAGGAGGCTGGTCGTCGAATGTTGATCTGGTCAGCGGAGGGGAGACCGGCCGTCGTGGTCCGCCTTGGGGTTTGCTGGTGAGAACCTCGAAGTGCCCAGATGGAACCCTTTCCTTGTCAACGTAGACCGGGAACAGCGAACCACCCACTCGGAATCGCCTGCTGGTAGGCGGTGACGAGGTGTTGCGGCGGAGAGGAGAACTGCGCTGGTAGGGTTTTGAGCGGGGCTGGTCGCGCGGCTTGCTGCGACTTACAGGGAGGAGTCCGCAGGTGGGTCGTGTCGCGCGGCAGGGTGGAGGGTGCGATGCCGGTGCGCTGCTAGCTGCTGGAGGAAGAGGCGCTGCGCTGAAGATGGTGAAGCCAAGGAGGGAGGCGGCGACCCGGTGTGCAGCGGACGAAGAAGACGCGCCCTGGTGATGTGCTGCGCGCCGAGGAGGGGGGCGTTGTGATTGGGTGTTGAAGGGAGGCGGCGGCCTGGTACTCTGGTTCGCAGGTGAGATAGAGGGGATGCGGGAGGCGGGTTGGTGAGTCGTCCGGCCGCCAGGGAGAGGAGTTGAAAAAAAAAAAACAAAACAAAATCCAGAGAGATGGAGGGGGCGGCGGGTAGAGGAAAATAGAGGGATTGGAGAGAGAGAGTTCAAAAAAAGAAAAAGGGTGTGGAATGGGTCAAAAAAGAAAAAAGGGGGGAGGGAAGTTGGGGAAATTCAAATTCAAATTAAATATAAAATAAAACTAATCATCTAAAAGGGTTAAATAATATTAATAATATAAATATATAAATATTTATATTTATAATTAATTAATAAACTAAAAGTAATATTAAAATAAAACAAAATATGAAATGTTAATAAAATAAAATTCTAAAAAATGAAAATAAATAACTAATGTTAATATAATACTAACTAAAAACTATAAAAACAATTAAAATATTTAAAATACTACAAAAAGAACCTAAGAACACAAGAATCGGTTATCAAATTAATTAAAACTAAATGAAAATAGGAAAAAAATGTCAGTAACATCCATGTACATCAAATCCCCCACACTTAAACTTTTGCACTCCTGGGCAAAACAATCAGAAAGAGAACACAAGTGGCCGCGGACAGATCAAAACATCAACATTACAAGTTCAAAATTTTTCAATCACTTTCCTCATAATATATCATGCTTCATTTAAAACTTCAGTTTCAAAAATAATTTTTCTTTCACTTGCATTTTTTTCCAAAACAAGTACGTGCACTCATTCATCATGTGACCTACCTCGCCATTACTCTCATCTCTCTAAAAAAATGATCAAAGTTTTTCTCAATTCTCATACACATGCATGCTTACCATAGGCTTGCCATAAATTTCACATCTCCACTAGTGGAAATAAAAAGTATGCACCCATATCAAGGACTTTACATGAGGTTCAAATGTTTCTGAAGCTGTGGGACGGTGGGTTTTAAAAAAAATGACATCTTTTTGGTAAAAAGGAGGGTTGAATCTTGAAATAAATGCATGATAAGTCAATCTAAATGTCTCTCTCAAACTCTCGCTCCCCCACACTTAAAACACTGTTTGTCCCCAAGCATTTGATAATCCAATGTTTCACTCTCTTTTTTACACAACTCACTCAAATAAGATGAGTAGGAAAAACAAGTGAGTATCAGTTCCAAAAACCCCATGAAATAAATGTCAGACAATAATCCCAAAGAAAGGTACACAAGTAGCGTATGCGATGTAACATCTCAATGAAGGTAGGTCATATAGAAAACTTTCTAGTTCCTGGAGTAACGGATCATCACTTTAATAGGTTTCCCCAAAGTCGAGGGTTACCGCGTAATGACCACCAATGTACTCATTGTTGGAACTCAAAAGGATTCTATATTCCTATATCAAAATAATATGAAATGAATGTGGCTACTGTGAAAAAGAAATCATATGATCAGGATGGGATAATGTCAATCCATGTACATCAAATGACTCACTACCCCTCGAAGAACCCTCTCCATGAGTAAGTCTCTCTCCCCCACACTTAGATTGAAATCATCATGCAAAAATTCAAGAAATTGGTAGTGAAGGGTATCGGCTTGGGCTCATCCTAAAAGGCTCCTGCATGGCTTCTAAGGGCTATACGAAGGAGAAAATGTTTGGGTGGCTCAGTGGGTCAACGGGGCTAAAATATCAAACAGATGCCTCGATCATTTTAGTGCAACTTTCAAAAATTCCTATCGCTTTGATGGAAAATCATGGCAAGTTCTAGAAGACAAAACATGGTTGAGATTCCCTCAAGAAATAAGAGAAATAAGAGATGATTGTAAAATAGCTCAGAGTCCTCACGGGTATGGAAATATAATTTTGGACAGCACAGATGATCATGAGTGCGAATAAGTGTCTCAAACAAAATACAAGTTTTTGAAAAACATTTTTGAAGCATGAAATAATATCAGCAATCATCTAAGTCATGAGATCAAGGATCAAAGAATTCCAAACAAGAATCAGGTGTTCAAACTGCCTAGGGACACAAGTGTTATGTTCCTGACTGTGTTGCGACAAGAATACAATAGCTTTTATGTGGGTTCATCAATGACAAGAATGTTAGTTTTTTTTTCATTTTTTTTTACGTGGTGTTGTTGGAAGCATAAAATATGACAAAAATAAAACACTTCCCTGTGTAAGTGCAGATTGACACGGAGAGGCTGTTTGTATCCGATGAAGCTCCAGAAATGGTATACCTGTAAAACCTACACATTGACAGCACAAACTCGCATCATATCAAAGAAGTCACACCATAATAAAAAAATTGTGGATGATAAAAATATTTATGATGAATTTAAATCCACTACTGTGCCGGGAGAAAACAGATTGTTGTAAATGCATGCCATTTTATTTAAAATAAAACTAAATGAAATGAAATCAAATGCAGTGAAAAGAAAACAAACAAATGATGGGTTGCCTCCCATTGAGCGCTAAGTTTACTTCGTCTTCAGCTAGACGTTATTGAAACTCCACCAGGATCGAATGGAAATGTAAACCATGCATCTGCTTCTTTTTCAGTAGGAGCGCGGAATCCATTCGTTGAAGATGAGTTTATCCTGCAAGCTGCACAAAATCTCAACGGAATCTTGTTAGAATAGTGGATGTGTGGAATGAAATGAAAATATGCCAACTCACAAGGGAATGAATATACCTCACCTGAAGAAAGACTCATCGAATTGTTGAATTTTGGGAAAAGGCTGTCAATGGAAAGATCAAGAAGATTACCTCCTTGAACATACACAAGTGAAAAAGTGCCCTTACTAGAATCCTTCAGTGGTTCGCTTATATCCATCACATTCTTGAATGCAGTATCTGGGTTGATGATGTATCCCAATTCGTTTTCACACCCAACTACTAGCATAGAAAAATCCACTGGTTTCCAACTCAATTCATGCTTGATGGTTTCATTGATTGTGCCAAGGTCAAAAATATTGTTAGAATATGTGGGTATTTCAAGTGAAGTGTTTTTAACCTCGACGCATAGAGCAAGCGACGCAGGATCAATTAGAGCAGATGACTCCATTGTGTCAAGAATAACATCTTTTTCAAAATTTTCTTCTATACCACCCTCATCATTTTTCTCTGTTGGTGCATGTGTCACCACGAAATCAGGATCCTCCAAGCAATCCCATTCTTCCATTGTTTCTAGAAAATTATGAGTGTTCTCTTCCACCAATGCTGATTGATTCTTCGACTCCAGAAATGTTTCAGATGTCTCCATTTTAGAAAAAGTTTCGGACTCACAAAGATTTTCATAAAGAGGTGATTCGATGTCATTTGAAGTGATGTCCTCTTGAGTGTGGCAATCCAATGTATCTTGGTTCAATTCTAAATCTATCATGGTAAAGAATGATCCTAGTTCAATGTCCTCTTCATCCTCAAAAGGTGTGGTTTGATATACATTGAATGTGTCCTTTTTCACTTTGGGATGACTAGGTTGTGAATTCACAGAAGGACATGAAATCACATTTTCTGAGGGACCATTATGTTCAACAGGGCGGAAGACCAAGCTCTCGTATTCTTGAAATGTGATTAGATTGGAAGAATTATTTTGTGATGGAGGGGAGTAATCAATTGTATGATAAGAAGGCAGATCAATCCCATTATCAGACTCAGGACATAGATGTTGTTCAAATGGACCCTCTATTGCACTCTCCTTAAAAGAATTGTTTTGAATTAGATCATCAAGGGGTAATGAAGCAGCTAGTTCGGAAATATGATTTATTTGATCTACTAAATTATTCAATTGATTTTCTAGATCTTTTGTTGAGGAAAGAAACTTTGCATTGCATTCATCTTGAAGTTCAAACCTCCGATTGGTCTCAGTGATAGCACAATGCAACATGTGTTCAATTATTGAATCATTTTTTTGACATGAATTGTCAAGTTCTAAATTTTCAGGAATGCATTGACTTTGAAAATGATTAACAGATGTATAAGGACTTGTTTCATAGCATGGTGAAATGTTCTCATATGGATCATAGCATGGACTTGAATAAAGATCATTGAAATAAACGGGATTACCTGGATAGATCATGTGCGGTGAATCGTTATACGTCATACCTTGAGTTGGGGCTGCATAGGGCGGGTACTGGTTGTAATTGTGTGGTGCGGCCCACGTCATTCCGAGCTTCTGGGTGTCTTGAAAATTCCTGCAATGAAAAATTCCCAGAGTAGTAAACTGTTGTTTTTTTTTTAATTTTTTTTTTTAATTTTTGACCTAAATTACTCTTTTAAAGGAACTCCTAATGCTACTATTCTCCCCGGCAACGGCGCCAGAAATTTGGCACGTGCGTCGCAACGCGTGCAAATTTGCAATATTTATTTACCTACTAACTACTGTAGAAGTGGCGAGTAGGGTCGAACCACAGAGAGAATGTGAGTAGACACTAAGAAATGTCCTCTTGGAGGAATGTTCAGGCAAATGAGTTTTAATTGTGTGATTAACAACTAAGTTCTAAAAAAAACTAAATGACTATTTTAAAAATGACTATTTAAATTGACTAAACTATCTAAGTGAATTAAGCTATGAAAGAAACTGGCGGAGATGGAAGTGTCAGAGTCGTGACGTCCGTTCAAGTGCATGCAATGTCAATTATTTAGTCCCCACATTTGAATATTTATTTATTCAATTATCACCGATTCCAAATTTAATCAAAATACTATCTGGTCTCGTTCTCTGATGTTAGACAATATTTTAATGTTTACACAAATTATCCGTCATTTCGTTCTCTGTCCTGACGAATAATTTGTGCATCATTAAAGCACTGAATCACTTGGTGAAATAAAACGACCCGTTTCTCACAAAGTCGAAGTATCTACCTGCGTTGGGTTCGCTCACATGAGATTACTTATTAGGTATCACTCATGCAAGTTTGAAGGAGAGCGCACACAAAATATTAATTTTTCAATTAATATATTTATTTATTCAAAATTTGATCGCGCGCTTGATCGAATTCCAGATAAATAAATTCTCTGATGAACTCCCGTTCGTGATTACTTATTAGGTATCACACGAACGAGCACCAAAGCACGTGTGCAGAGCCCAAATGACAATTAATTTAAACGCATATATAATTAATTAAATAAATAACCAATTAAAATTAATTTAAAAGGCAATCAAACGTAGAAATAAATTAAAGACATGCATTCACCATCACTTTCGTCACAACTCCGACACAAATGAATTAGTCTGCCATCGCGACGACACAGCAACACATAAAATGATAAACAGAAATCACCGTGCTCATGTCGTCGTAATTGTCACCATAAGCCGCCTTGGACGATCGCAAAATAATAATCTTTAATCCGCTGATCGTCGCAACGTCGAACCACATCATCGCGCAACTACAAAAATGATTGGATATGTATTTGTTCTTGGTGCACACCGCCGATCTTCGAAAGTGAACCGAACGTCGATGAAGCACTCGAATCACCACTGCTCACACGGAATGAAGGAGGCTAGTCGTCGAATGTTGATCTGGTCAGCGGAGGGGAGACCGGCCGTCGTGGTCCGCCTTGGGGTTTGCTGGTGAGAACCTCGAAGAGCCCAGATGGAACCCTTTCCTTGTCAACGTAGACCGGGAACAGCAAACCACCCACTCGGAATCGCCTGCTGGTAGGCGGCGACGAGGTGTTGCGGCGGAGAGGAGAACCGCACTGGTAGGGTTTTGAGCGGGGCTGGTCGCGCGGCTTGCTGCGGCTTACAGGGAGGAGTCCGCAGGTGGGTCGTGTCGCGCGGCAGGGTGGAGGGTGCGATGCCGGTGCGCTGCTAGCTGCTGGAGGAAGAGGCGCTGCGCTGAAGATGGTGAAGCCAAGGAGGGAGGCGGCGACCCGGTGTGCAGCGGACGAAGAAGACGCGCCCTGGTGATGTGTTGCGCGCCGAGGAGGGGGGCGTTTTGATTGGGTGTTGAAGGGAGGCGGCGGCCTGGTACTCTGGTTCGCAGGTGAGATAGAGGGGATGTGGGAGGCGGGTTGGTGAGTCGTCCGGCCGCCAGGGAGAGGAGCTGAAAAAAAAAAAGCAAAATCCAGAGAGATGGAGGGGGCGGCGGGTAGAGGAAAATAGAGGGATTGGAGAGAGAGAGTTCAAAAAAAGAAAAAGGGTGTGGAATGGGTCAAAAAAAGAAAAAAGGGGGGAGGGAAGTTGGGGAAATTCAAATTCAAATTAAATATAAAATAAAACTAATCATCTAAAAGGGTTAAATAATATTAATAATATAATTATATAAATATTTATATTTATAATTAATTAATAAACTAAAAGTAATATTAAAATAAAACAAAATATGAAATGTTAATAAAATAAAATTCTAAAAAATGAAAATAAATAGCTAATATTAATATAATACTAACTAAAAACTATAAAAACAATTAAAATATTTAAAATACTACAAAAAGAACCTAAGAACACAAGAATCAGTTATCAAATTAATTAAAACTAAATGAAAATAGGAAAAAAATGTCAGTAACATCCATGTACATCATCGTGTAACTGCGTACACGGGATTGCCAGGCCGATAACCACGTAACAAGGAAGTATATTCCATGTTAGATTAATCTACATGCTGTGTACTCCAAAATTTTCAAAGTATAGAAAACATGCCAAAGCCCCCGACATGTACTTTGGAAAAAGGGTGAAAACAAATACATGCTGTATAATATAGCCTACACGTTGTGTACTTTCCAGAAATAGAATTTCACCAGGTTTCCTCCAAAGTACAAAGACTCGTACAAGGAATATGGATGAGAATAATCTCAAGGAAATTCAGAAAGGAATTTAAGATAAAGAATTGATTAATTATAAGATCATAATTAATTGAATTCAAGTGCGACTTATCTTGAATAAAAGAACAATTAAAAGAATTTGAATACTAAATATGCGTAAATGTAATTTCATGCTATGGATGATCATGACCTAGACCAAATACCCTTTGTGTGTGTATGGTTTCATTTAAATTTATTTAATTTAAATTTGTTGTCCTGCGAGCCTTCTTCCAATAAAATGTAGGGCCTGCGTGCCCATGGTTTCTTTAATGTAAACCCCATGTAATGGAGGATCTCCCAAGCCATAGGAGAGGGTTCAAAATCTGAAGCTGAGGCGAAACCAACCCAAGAAGATACAAAGGTGGACAGGTGGGAGCTGCAAAACACAAACCATCGGGTTCAAGGTGTTTTTCTCTAGGTCAGGGTTAGATTTTCAAAACCACTAGATAAGCTAACCAATAAAAGATCGTGATCATGACATCTTATTTTATTTCTATCTGATTGCATGGTTTATTTATTATGTATGTGTTGTCGCGATCACATATTTAATTAAATAAACAAGCATGCAAAGATGGAATAAAATAAAAATCAGACTATGCATAAACATTATCAGAACATGGTTAATCACTTAAGAAAGAATCACTTAATATTAACAAGCATGTGATAATGAGAAACTACTCATAAAGGATTGAAATCCCTCAAATACCATATTAAGTCAAACCAAGCCTTTCGTTACTTGATTAAGGGAAAGACTCAATAAAAACAATGTGTTTGACCAACCCTTGTTGGGACACTTACTTTTATAAAGGAAGCTCATATGAAAGTTTTGGGTTGGCTTAAACATTTTACATCAAAAGAAGTATTCATTGCTAGACTTGTTGTAAAATGGAGGCAAGTGTTGAGGAAATCCAAGTCAGGATTTTAGGATTAGGGAGTCCACTCAACAGATCAAGGAACTATAATTTCACAGTTGGAAAAGACCTGCCTACCTAAATACCTTTAAATAGCTTGACCAACCCTTGTTGGGGTTATGTGAAGGGGGATATGGATCCTTTCCACTATAATTTCATAGCAACTAGGCATTCCAAGTTCAATGGTGGGGGCCATTGGGACATGATAAAATAGTGGGAGAATTAATAAATTCATTTATTATTTTTCATAAAATGCAATCAAAATGCACTGATAAATATACTCTTTTAATTTGTAGAATCAATATGAAAAAATCGTCAACCACATTTTCTCTGCAATCAATTATGGATAAAGACAATATCCTCACCGACAGTAACTTTCAGGAATGTTTTAGGCGCCTTCGGGTTATCCTATGCTATGAACGAAAGTTTTATGTACTTGAGTCCTCACTTCCTGATTCGCCTGCCCAAGGGGCGAGTGATGAAGATTTCCTGGTCTATGATCAAAATTTGAACGATGCACTCGATGTTCAATGTTTGATGTTATCATCAATGTCTAGTGAGCTCATGAAGTCTCATGAAGACATGGATTCCTATAGCATGCTCGAGCACCTTCGTGGTGTATACCATGAGAGATCAAGACAGGAAATGTTTGAGATCTCCAAGGCTCTATTTTAGAGAAATCTTGGAGAGGGTTCCCCAGCTAGGCCTCATGTAGTCAAGATCATTAGCTACATTGAGTGCTTAGAGGTTCTAGGGTTTAAACTTCCCGAAGAACTAAGTACCGATCTCATTCTTGCATCACTACCCCATAGCTTCTCTAACTTTGTTGTAAATTTCAACATGAACAACATTGAGAAGTCTCTATATGATCTTCTTATCCTCATTCTCCAAGTGGAAAATGATATGAAACATGAAAAACCTTATTTCCTTATGGTGAATAAAAGGAAAGTGAAGGCGAAGAGATTTAAGCCCAAAGCTTCTTCAAGGCCTTCCAAGAAAAGGAAGATTAAAGTGGGGGCAAGAGAAGATGAGGCCGTTTGTTTCACGTGTGGCAAGAAGGGCCACTGGAAGAAAAACTGCACCCAACCAATGAAGCAAGGGGAAGCTTCAGGTGCGTTTGTTATCAAATACAATCTATCTATTTCTACCAATTGGGTATTAGATAATACTTGTGGTTCTCACATATATATACAAATATAGGAACCATGTAGATTAAGAAATATTGACCGAGGTGAGGTGGATCTGCGAGCAGTCAACGGAGCCAGACTCGTTGTTGTAGCTGTCGGAGACTACCACCTCACATTGCCTACTGGGATGGTCTTGGTATTAAAAGGATGTTATTATGTACCCTATTTAACCAAAAACATTATTTCAGTATCCATATTATATACTGATGGATTCATCTTCAAGTTTGGAAATTAATGTTGCTACTTTTATAATGATAACATTTTTTTCGTAGGGCACATTTATATAACGGCCTTTATGTGTTATACTACACAAATCAAGTAATGGAAATCGATGAAAAATTTAATTCACATGAATCATACCACAACCAACTTTGGCATAGCCGGCTAGGTCTTGTCAATGAGAAAAATTTGAAAAAATTACATCAAGATGGGTATTTAGATTCTTTCGAACTAAAACCACTTTGTGTATGTCATGTGTGTATACAAGGCAAAATGACCAAAGCCCCATTTAGTGGTAAAGGTGAAAGGGCTAAAGAGATTCTAGAATTAGTTCACACAGATGTGTGTGGACTATTTCCAGTTGAATCAAGGGGTGGGTTCTTGTACTTCATAACTTTTACTGATGATTTTAGTAGATATGGATATATTTAATTAATGTGGTATAAGTCATATTCTTTTGATCGGTTCAAAGAATACAAGAATGAAGTTGAGAACCATATTAGTAAGATGATTAAGAAACTCTGCTCAGACAGAGGAGGAGAATATATTAATCAGGACTTCATTGATTTCTTACGAGAGTTTGGGATTCTATCTCAACTCACTCCTCCTTACACACCTCAGTGGAATGGTGTAATTGAAAGGAGGAACCGCACCCTATTGGACATGGTGATATCAATGATGAGTCATGTGAGTCTTCCATTATCGTTTTGGGGATATGCATTACAAATAGCATCACACATACTAAACCAAGTTCCAACTAAATCGATAAATGGTATTCTATATGAGTTATAGATTGGATGTAAAGCCATGTTATAAAATTTACATGTGTGGGGCAACGAAGCATTTTTTAAGGCCTCTTCAGGTAACAAACTTGCACCCCAAGGCACAAAGTGTACCTTTATAGGATATCCCAAGGAAACAAGAGGATATTACCTATACAACCCCTCAGATAAAATGGTTACAGTGGAAAGACACGCCATATTCTTTGAGAGGGAGCACATCTCCAAAAGAGATAGTGGAAGCGAGATAGACTTCGATGAAGTCGAGGCTCAAGATACACAGGAGTTGGTACAAGAACAGATTCCACAAAGCCTTGTGGAAGAACAATCTGTTCCAGATACACAAGAATTGTGTAGGAGCACGAGAGAGGTGAGAGAACCAGAATGATATGGTTTTCTTGTCATCGAGGATGGTGACTCATTATTGGTTGGCAATGATGATCCTCTTACCTATAAGGAAGCAGTTGAAGGCACAGACGTTGCCAAGTGGCAAGAATACATGAATTCTGAAATGGATTCCATGTACCAAAACCAAGTATGGATTTTGGTAGATCCACCAGTTGATGTAAAGCATGTTGGTAATAAATGGGTATTCAAGAAGAAACTGGACATAGAGGGACAAGTTAGCACCTATAAGATATGATTGGTTTCAAAAGGTTTTAGACAGCATCAAGTAATTGAATGTGATGAAACCTTTTCACCGGTTGCGATGATGAAATCCATCAAAATTCTTTTGGCCATTACCACTTACCATGACTATGAAATTTGGAAAATGGATATCAAAACAACATTCCTTAATGGGAACCTCCAGGAAGATGTCTGCATGACACAACCTGAAGGGTTTGTGACTCCAAAGGATTCCAACAAGGTATGAAAGTTGCAGAAATCCATTTATGGATTAAATAAAGCATCAAGGTCATGGAACATTCATTTTGATGAAGTTGTAACAGAATTTGGATTTGTTAAGAACGAATGTGATCCTTGTGTCTACAAAAAGGTTTAGAGGAAGTGCAGCCGTTTTACTAATAATATATGTTTATGACATATTAATAATTGGAAATGAAGTACCTGTATTACAGTCATTTAAGTCATGGTTGGATAAATTCTTATCTATGAAAGACTTGGGTGAGGCAGAATATATTATTGGGATCAAGATCCATCGTGATAGATCCAAGAGAATGTTGGGGCTGAGTCAAAGTACATACATTGACAAGATACTGAATAGATTCAGTATGGAATAGTCCAAGAGGGGATTGTTGCCAGTGTCACATGACATTCATCTTTCCAAGAAAATGTTTCCTTAGACACATGATGAAAGAAATAAAATGTCAAGGATCCCTTATGCATCCGTGATTGGGTCATTCGTGTATGATATGCTATGTACAAGGCTAGATGTTGCTTACGCATTAAGTGCGGTAGGCAAATATCAAGATGATCCAGGAGACTGTCATTGGATGGTAGTCAAGACTATCCTTAAGTATATGAGACATAATAAGGATATGTTCCTGGTTTATGGAGGAGATGAGGAACTAGTCATCAGAGGACATGTAAATACTAGTTTCCAGGCTGATCAAGATGACATAAAGTCATAGAATGGATACATCTTCAGTTTGAATGAAGCTGTAGTGAGATGGAAGAGCTCAAAGCAAGATGTGGAAGTAGATTCTACAGTAGATTCTGAGTATATCACAGCTTCTGAGGCAGCTAAAGAAGTAGTATGGATGCGAAGCTTTGTCCAAGAGCTAGATGTAGTACCTAGCAGTAAAGATCCTATCACACTCTATTGTGATAATACTGCAGCAGTGGCACTTGAAAAAGAGCTAAGGTCACATTAGTGGAAAAATCACATACTTCGAAATTATCATCTCTTGAGGTATTTTTCTCAGAGAGGTGAATTTGCATTAAGAATTATTTCCATGAAAGACAATATGGAGGACCCATTGACTAAAGCTTTGACTCAGCAGATTCATGATCATCATGTGAGGTATAGCGGACTAAAAGTCGTAGGCAGTTGGCTCTAGTACAAGTGGAAGTTTGTTAGAGTTGGTGTCCTGAGAACCAATTGTTTATACTTTGATTACATGAATATACACTTATTATATATTTTTCATTGTTCTACATGACTATAATATAATAATGTCATGGAATATTTGTTGCATTAATAAGGTCATGGCAGATCCCCGCTATGATAAGAACCCTGAAATGCTATAACAATATTCTTAAATAAAGTTCTAGGGTTGGATGACATACTATGATAGGACACATAATATACAGATTGTCATGTGAGAGTACTCGTAAGAAGACGAGACTCTCTCTCATGGAGTTCACACTTTGTAATCTCCAAGATGGGAGATTATGAGAACAGACCCGCTAGTAGTAATTCTGCATATCTTGGTGTCATTGGAATTGCTATCTACAAGCATGTGTAATGGTCCTTAGACTAGAAAATTATCATTAACTCATGTCATGACTCGCGCACTTAGATTTTTTGATGAAAATCATCACGAAGATAGTTGGTGGGAAGTAGGGTACATTGGGTGTGTCACGAATGACATGTTGTTAATGGATAAGTAGAGGAAGGATTTGTCCCTTCCATATTTCTAGAAGTAGATATCTCGAGACCTTTGATTGAAATATAATTGTTGCCCAAATTCCATGGCTATGGTGTCACGACGAGTTTATTTCTAGAAGTTAAAGAATGACGGATCAAGCATATAGGTTTATGACACTTCCATGAAACCTGTTTGATGATATATTGAGACAAAGGGATTAAATTACACAGTAAGTTCTCATATGAAGTGACACGTCAATGCATCATCAACTTATTTCTCTTGGGTGCCTTGACCTGTTGCTAGACAGTAATCTTGGACTTTAGGCAAGCCCGCCTAATGCCAATTAGAAAGAGACCTAGAGGGTCACACACTAAGTGTATCCAAGTATCTCAAATAGAATAAATATTATTCCCATATGTGGTTTAATAATTATTTAAGGAAGCCTAAATCTTTTTAATGTTGGAGGAAGAATAAAATGAAAACAATATATACACGCCATTTACATTGAATGTACACACCGTGTAGTTTTCATTTTGGAAAGGAAATGAAAAATGAGTACACGCCGTGTATTAATGATTACACACCGTGTAGTTTTTCCAGTCGGTATTTTGAGGAAATAATATCATTTTATTAAATGATATTTATTATAATTAGTGTGGGCACATGTCAAGGAATTAATGATTCGACATGGGGGTTTTCAATAAGAGTTAATGAAATAAATAAACACACAACACATTTATTTATTTTCATAACTCTATAACCTCAAACCTAATTATAAATATCCTCACAACCCCAACACTTTTCCTTAATCATTGTACACAACAATTCTGGAGAATTCTCTCAAGGAAGAAAGAACTACTTCCTCCAAGAACGCTCTCAAGACCGAGAGAGATTCTCCTCCATCAGATCAAGGTGATCTAAGGTGGACATTGCAAGAAAAGGTTTCTCCATGCTAGCACCTGGAGATTCTTTTGGCGATGTCTAGAGATACGTGGTGCACGTGTGGATCACCACTAGAGGAATTATACACTTGGCTTCTGCAACGCAATGATGAATCACGTTGGAACGTGATCAGAAATATCAACGAAGAAAGAATGCCATAAAAGGTACTTCTTGTAAATTAATTAAATTAAATATAATCAACCTGTGATGATCCTCCTTTGTGGTTCCGGGACTATTCTTCTTATTTGTCTATTTCTATGATTCGATCTGTGGATTCTAACATTTATCATCATATTGATCCTGGATTGATCATTGCTAATGACACAAAATCAAGTGGGCACATCCACCCACGAGCTTCAGCTGCGCCTAGGACCTTCAAGATCCTTTCTTCCATGCTAACTATCATGGTTTTCAAAAATAATTACAATACTAACTAGAATTAGAGCTCATCAGTTATAGATCGTCTCCATCCCTAGGTTTGGCTGACTCACCTCCTCGGTTTTTCTAACTCATGTTGATCATCATCTTTGACGAAGAGGTTGAACTTCAAAATTTTATGCAGGCGAGCTACTGGTTTCAGTTGCTTTTCACCACTTGGTTTGTTATCCACAAAGTAATTGCTACCAAATTGGTTTTATTCTAATAGCCCTCTCTCTCCATCATGTTTTGAGAAAACCAAGCATGTTCTAAATATTTCATCGTATTCTCCTATCAGCTTCAATTGGTTGCTTATAGCCAGCATTGGGTTCAATGTATCAAGACCAGAAAGAGTATATAGCGCATTTAGAGATATTTGAACGTTCTCAGAAACACCACTAAGATCAAGTAATACATATTCTTCATCATCTTCACCATGATTGTTTTCATCTGTGTTTGGCTCCATCTACCTATAAGAACATAATACCAAACATGAGATATCCAAAAAAAAGGCCAACATGCAATGTATTTCAACCCTCATAAATTAAATTTATATTTCATTTGAAAGTGATAAATTAAAATAATGATAATAATTTTGTATTATTTAATCATGTAATTTGTTGAATTTATAATGATGATTGAATATTGCAAATATACAATAATCATTCAATGATCTAAAATTTTAAAATTATCTAAATATGTAATAAATTAATGTATTTAACAAAAATAAATATAATAAATCTAGAATTATACTAATCAGTGAATTTAAGTAAAAAAAATATAAAGTTACAATTTTAATTAAAAAAATAAAACCAAATATATTAATGCATAATTATTAAAATCATTAAAAGGGTAAGATCAAGTCACGTCAGGAATTTTGAGTCCAAGTCATCACCTAACCCAAATCACTATTTGATCGAGGCTAGGCCCAAATGTGCCTTACGTCATGGATCAAGTCATAGCCCTCTTGCATAAGTGGTGCCTCTTTGAGGATATACAATGTCTACCGATACAAATCTCAATTTTTGAATTCAATTGTGAAATCATTACTGATAGGAACATGGTCGGGTCCTTTAAACCTTCAGGCATGTGGTTTAGACTTCATGAATTATATACTTACCATAGAAGGGGGTGTCAATAAGGGGAGGGGTGGGACTTCTAACCGTCAGGGGCAGTCTGTTTAGACCAGAAGGAATAAATACCTCGATAGGTATAGAAATATGGCATTCAGTTAATTGGTTAACAGTTAGGCAATGACCTAGGCCTAGAGAGAAGAGGGAGCTCTTCCAGGAGTAGAAACTATAGTTATAGTGTGTCCTAAATTCCTCTGAAGTTTGTAATTCCTATCAAGGAGGAAGGTAATTTCCATTGTTGATTCTTGAATTAATTTTACTCTAGTTTTCTCAATCAATCAGTACTTTAAATAATAAATTCACAGTTGTGGTTGTGATGTTCATGCTTTCAATCTTCATTAGGGGTGAGTTTGATCAATAATCCATGTGTAATATCCACTAATCATTGGAATCATCAAACACTTCAGCAAGACCTTTCTCTAAATGAACTGATGACACCTCTTCCTAGCAAATGGAGAAGGGAGATTGAGAGTTACGATTATGTGAGAATAATCTCTAGTGTACAAAATGAGGTTCATGAATCTCCTTTATTTCGATCTTGTGTACCAAATGAGCCTCTTGGAGTTATTATGTTTCAAAAATTTTGAAACGAAATCATTGGTATTCACCTCATTTAATAATTTGTATGTCAAACTCCTTTAACAATAGATCGAAATAAATGTGATAACCATCAACGGAGCATCATTTGAATGATATCAAATATCATTCTTCATGTGCACATGACGTGGTATTGAATACCACATAAAATCATAGACCACGATGTTTTAACTTCCACCACATCATAGCCAGTACTTTAGTGCCTAAAACTCAACACAATTTACACCCCCTCACGAGATGCCTCGTAGTGGACACTTTGATCTAAAAAACTAGATGGTAATGAAACTAATAATATAAAATTTTTAGATTTGTCGAAACAAAATGAATATTATTTTACATACTCACACAAATTTTCAAAAACATCCACAACATTCTCAGTTTTATCATTGCATCTGAATTAACCTTTAGTGTAGATAAAAACATGATTAAACAATATCAATGAAAACACATACTAGATTGATGATTATGAGGAAAATTATATAATAAAAAATGATAAAAAAAATGTTGAGCTAACCAATAATGTGCAATATAAATGCACACTTGTACAACTATTGATTAGTTTAATAAGACTTGTAAATGAAATTATATTTACAATTGAATTATATTTTTACAATATATGTGCTTCAATGTCATTCCTACACCACCCAATTTTGTGGAGATGATATCGAGATAAGAAAGTCAATCTACCCGTATGCACTGGTAGTAGTTTGTTATTTCTAACTTAATCTAAGTTTTTGAGCTAAAAGACAACTTAATATTTTGCAAACGCAAACAACGAACATCATATCAAATATAAGGCTCAAAAAAGACAATTCACTAATATATGTATATGGTCATGTGGGTGTAAACACAGATAAGTTCACAAGTACTCCATAATCCTTGCTTCCATGTTACCTACCGTGGTTTTCAAAAATAATTACAATACTAACTAGAATTAGAGCTCACCAGATGCAGATCATCACCCTCCCAAGTTTGGCTAACTCACACCCTAGGTTTAATCAGCTCATGCAGATCATCATCTTTGACAAAGATGTTGAACCTCAAAATTTTATGCAAGCAAGGTATTGTTTTCAGTTGCTTGGTAGTTGGGTTTTCATCCACTAAGCATTTTCTACCAAATTGGTTTTATTCTGATGGCCCTCTCTCTTCATCATGTTATGAGAAAATCAAGCATGTACCAAATGTTTCATCGTATTCACCTATCAGCTTCAATGAGTTGCCTATATCCAACACTGGGTTCAACGTGTAAAGACCAGAAAGAGTATATAGTGCATTTGGAGGCAGTATTTGAATGTGATCAGAAACACCATTAGGATCAAGTAAATACATATTCTTCATCATCTTCACCATGATTGTTGCCCAATGTGTTCGGCTCCATCTACCTATAAGAGCATAAAATAAAACATGAAATATGGTCCAATAAAAAAGACAACATGCAATGTATTTCAACCCCCATAAATTAAATTTATATTTCATTTGAAAGTGATAAATTAAAATAATAATAATAAATTTGTATTATTTAATCATGTAATGCGTAGAATATACAGTGATGATTCAATATTATAAATATACAATAATCATTCAATGATATTAAATTTTGAAATTATCTAAATATGCAATAAATTAATGTATTTAACAAAAATAAAAATAATTAATCTAGAATTATATCAGTCGATGAATTTAAGTAAAATGAAATCTAAAGTTAAAATTTTCATTAAAAAATAAAATTTGTTTAGTTATATTAATTCGTAATTATTAAAATCATTAAAGGGGTTAAATCAAGACACATCAGGTAGTTGGAGTCCAAGTTATCACCTCACCCTAATCACCATTTGATCTAGGTTAAGCCCAAATGTGCCTTATGTCATGGATCAAGTCAAATCCCTCTTGCATAAGAGGTAACCATTGAGGATATGCAATGTCCACCAATACAAATCTCAAGTTTTACATTTCGTTGTGAAATCATTACTGATAGGAACATAGTCGTGTCCTTTGAAGAACCTCCAGGTATGTGGTATGACATCCTATATTATATACTTACCATATAAGGGTTGACAATAAGGGGAGGGTTTGGACTTCTAACCACCATGGGTAGTGATGTAATTTCATTGATTAGACAGGAAGTAATAAATACCTCGTGGGTATGGGAATAGGGCATTCATTTAATTGGTTATAAATTTTAATTGGTTAGCAATTTTAATTGGTTAGCAGTGTTAGGCAGTAGCCTAGGCCTGGAGAGAAGAGGGATCTCTTCTATGAGCGGGTATTGGAGTTCTGACGTGTGACGTGTCCTAGAGGGTCCTAAGTCTGTAATTCCTATTGAGGAAGGTAATCTCCATTGTTGAATCTTGAATTAATTCTAGAAGGAAGTGGTTCATGTGTTTTCTGAAAGCTACATGAGTTAGATGACCATGAGGATGGAGAGAAGAGTTTTTACTCTCGAAATGAGTGTGGCGCAAGTGACATCGAGTATCTTGGAGAGGAAGGCAAGTGTAACTTGAAGGTGAATAAAGGGAGTAGGCTCAATCAACACGTAACAGATGCGGAGGACAAGGAGACGCGACTGACGAAGTTCAAATAAATGTGTGTCATAACTAAACAGGTGGAGATATTGATGTTTTCAAGGGAGGATTTGTTTACTTTGATATCTCACATAGTGACTTACTTCAAGATCCATAAAATGTGGGAGGAATTGAAGGTACCGATCAAGTCGGGACTAACGTGGATGCAACTCAAGGAAGAAATGTCGAGGTGTTATGGTAGTGTTGTGGAGGATCCAATCATGTTCTTAAAGGAATTGCACCAAACCTAGTCAATGGACATGTATATAGAAAAAATTGAGCGAGTGGCATTGTCAATTCCAAATATAACTAAAAAGTAGTACATGAGCTTGTTCATTGGGGGGTTGAAACCAAAAATTAGAAACACTATTTACACAGAGTCGCGTAGTATTGCTCTGAATATCCAGGGGAAGGGTATAGTATGCCTTTATTTGCTAGAATCTCCATAGCCTTCATTCAAATGACCCAATGAAATCAGGTTCTTGTGAAGTCCTAGAACATATCAAACTTCCTTTGGGTATAAGAAAACTTTCATTCTTCAATTGAACTTTCAATTCTCTTTTCCCGCAGTATCAAGAGCTTCATAATCGGAGAGATGAGATTAAACAAATTTTCTGAAAACATAATTTGATAAGCACTCTTTCTCTTTCAGAATGGAATGAAGCTTTGGAATATATAATCCAAGATTCCATTTGGGTAGAAACATTTTTCAAGTATATTTTTTACACTACCTTTTTTTGCCACACACTCTCTGGGAGAAGTCCTTCAAGAAGTTGTCTTCCTATCACAATAATTTTTCTTGAGAGAGGTGACCTTTCCACAATGCGGACAAATAGACCCACTATCGAAAGACTTTCATATGCTTCTTTCCCTTGATTTCATCTCTAACTACTTTTTATTCTTCATATGAGGTTAAGTACCCCCTTCCTTGTGTATTTAATATCGAAAGATGTTTCACTCTTTTTCCTTGAGAGTTCCTCGTTGAGAATCATGTTTTGAACATCAATGATCTGCTTGAATGACTCACATCTATGAACATGGCTTCCCAAGACACTAGTAAGGATGATTACAAAAAATTCACCCAAACATCATTTGTAAATGTAGCCTTCACAAACTTCAACTGGATCTAGATTAAGTTGATTTAATTCAACGGATGGGAAGGGGATCTTCCTTTCGATAACTTCATGTTGAATAACCTTTGCATCAAGTGTTGTAGGTATCTTGATTATCCAATAAAAACATATATTTTAATTACATTTTAATGGTATTAAATGTTCATTTTTGATCTTATGGTCCTGAGTTAGTGCATTTTCATTATGAACATCCATTCTCATCATTTGTGCACTTCATGCCTAATATACACCAATTTAGGCCCAATGAGTCATCTGATTATAAGGAATGTAATTATCAATTTTTTTTTAAATTTATATTTTGGGAAATTTATCTACACTTAAATTTGAACATTTTTCATTCAGGGATCAATGAAGAATTCATGGAAGAAGATGGGGATATTTTGTGATGAAAGGAAGCAATTTTAGAGAAGGCAGATTGGACACTAGCCCACTGATGCGACTGTGGGGCCCAACATACAGTCCCAATGAATACCAAATTTTGTGGGATGATGTAATACATTCATAGGAACAAATAACTCTTCATGAGACAATGATAATTCGGCCTCTATGGTGGTCATTAAAGCGGACCAAGTTAGAGATACAATTCTGGGCCAGATTCTGCGGCCCAGAAAAACAGTCCACTAATTTTATCATATCTCGGAATCCGTAACTCCAAATGGGCCCAAATTTTACAGGAGGTTATAAGCCATCCGGAAATCCATTTTCTTCTTCTATGGCCCACTCTGATTCGGCCGTCTAGAAGGCCTTCCAGACGCGTCTGTTCGGTAAAGGAAAGCTGGATGCCACCTCGGGTCAAATGTGGAAAAGTTCAAATTCCACAAGCTTTCCACCACCTATGGCCTACCAAAATTAATTGAGATGCTTTGTACTATTTGAGGCTCGACCCAAGGCTCCCAAAATGCCTATTTAAGGCAGTGGTGGTGAAGGAGTTTAGAATCTTGGATGCTTTGTTCAATTGTAATGTTATGCTGCATTTTTGTTGCCTCAAATTTGTCTTTCACATGTAAGTTGTTTAATTCACTTTAGTTTCTTAATAAAAGTTCTTCTTATACTCTTATTATATTGTTATTAATATCACTTTGATATCGTTGGATCAAGGTGTGAATTTATTCACACCAAACCTTGTGAAATTATTCACACAACGGTGGAGTGATCATTTTATTTTTGTTGTTTTCTTTACTTCTCCATTTCCTCCCTCATGAGTCTACTTTCCGCTTCCATTGAAACCATGGGATCAATGGAGGGATAACCCACTTATGGGTTGATCCAAGGGAGTAGAAAGGGGCTGGATTGGATGTTATTTATAACCTAATTAATGTATAATCACTTCTTTAATTGGGATTTTTATTTGATGATTTTTAAACTCCATCGTCCTTGTTGAATTTAAGGCCACACACTTCAAGTACTAATACGAAACTTTACCTTGAAGTGCTCAAAACTTTGATCCTTCAAGTGTATAGGTGATTAGTATTCAAGGGTGTAGGAATTAAATCAGTAAGTGATGATGTTGTTTTATCTCCTTAAATGAACCCATCTCAAATTTAAGAAATTGAAATCATTAAAAAGAAAATACGTCCAATCCACCCCGAGCGATAACCTAGGATCAACTCATTATTTTAAATTGAATTCACTTTAATCTATTAGATATATTTAAAACCCATACAAAATCAATCCAAGTTGGCCACTTCATAGCTGAAAACAGTCCATAGAATGTACATGTCTATAGGTTTCTTCTTAGGTCTCTGTGGATTCGATAACCCAAGCTAAACTACAAGGACCGTCTTACCTTCTTCTCTTGGGTAAATTTGGGCGTGAACCAAATTTTGGCGCCGTTTCCAGGGACACAAGTAAGTCATCTAAACACCCATTATATTCTCCCCCATTTCTTATTTTCTCATCCAAATTCTCTTATCTTGTCCCTTTCTCGTTTTTTTTTCTTTTGGCGCATGTCCGCCTACACCCACGATCAATCAAACCGTCTAGTTAGGGTGGATAGTCCTGGGGTTGGGGAGTCGAGTACACCAAGAGAACTCTTTCAATTAGATCCTAATCTTCCTAATACTCTAGAGTCCAAAATTGAGCCAATTTCAATGGAAGGTCTTCAAAGAAACCAACTCATAAACCCAGGTGGGAACCAAAATGGAAACCCAAATGAGGCAGCCCCAAACTTGGGGAATGCAATTGATCAAACCATGAATGACTACCTCACACCTTCTTGGACCAATGACCCCTCATGCATTAGACACAATTCCTTAGGAGGTGATAACTACATCTTTAAACCCCATGTCCTAAACCACCTTCCCACATTCCATGGAATGGAGTCCGAGATGCCATACCTGCACATTAAGGAGTTCAATGACATTGTAGAAACCATGTGTCCCCCACATCAACTAGAATCTGCTAAGATGAGGCTATTTCCTTTTTCTTTAAAGGATCGAGCTAAAAATTGGCTAAAAATTTTGAGACCATCATCCATCAACTCTTGGGACCAACTACAAAGAGAATTCTACAAAAAGTACTTTCCCCACCACAAAACAATTGCACTTAAAAAGAGTATCCAAAACTTTTTTGAAAAAGAGGGAGAGTCATTCTATGAAACATGGGAGAGGTTCAAAGACACTCTAAACATGGTTCCACACCATGGTTTTTCTATTCCTGAACAAGTGAGAATTTTCTATGAAGGGCTGGGTCCGGGGAACAAACAATTCATTGACATGATGTGTAATGGAACCTTTAAAAACAAAGCCCCAAATAATGCTTACAAGTATCTAGAAAGCCTTTCTGAACAAAACCAAACATGGGGAACTTCACCTTATTCTGAAAAGCCACACAGAACTACTGGAATTCATACACTTAGAGAAGAGGAAAGCCTTAGGGCTAAACTCGCAGCACTCTCTAGGAAGGTTGAAGAGATAGACCTTAGGAAAGTCCATGAAATCCAAACTGTTGACCTTGTTTGCACAATTTGTGACAAACATGACCATAAGACAGAAAACTGCCCAACCATTCCATCCATCAAGGATGTTCTCTTAGTAGGACCCCCAGCGGAAGTAAATGCTTTGAACTTTCAAAAGCCTCAATACCAAAACACCTTCAACTCAAGGTATAACGACCACCCAGGCTTCCGCTGGAAAGATAACCAACAACCTAGCCAACCACAGGGACAAAATCCTTACCCCCATCAGAACTACCAAACCCATAACCAGTTCCAAACCCAACATATCCAATACCAACAGCCACCGGTCCATTTTCAACAAACCATCCCACCTCCAAAATATCCCCCTGGGATAAACCAATCTACTCAAGCACCAACCCAAACTGTTCCACAAAGCCTACTAGAACAACTGTGCAAACAAATGGAGAGGATGAACTCAGAAGTCTCTTCCCTAAAACAAGAACTTCAAACCATCAAAACAGGAAAGGCACCCATGCCTACTCAGGTAGTGCCATCCTAAACTTCAAGGGGAGAGTCAAGTTGTGCTCAAAAAACTCATGAACAACTAAAGGTTGTGACTGTTTTAAGAAGTGGGAAATCAATTGAGAAACCTGAACAATTAATTCATAACCCACCTGAAGATTCAAACTTGGATGAAAATTCAAATGAATCACAAGATCAAACTGAGGAAACTGATAACAATGTGAAGGAAACAACTCTTCAACAAACAACCCCACAACCTGCACCATTTCCTCAACGCATGAGGGGGAAACCCAAGCCTGAACTGAGTGAAACATTGAGGGAAATCTTCTCACAAGTCAAGTTGAACATTCCTCTTCTCGATGCCATACAAACCATACCTGCCTACTCAAAGTACCTTAAGTACTTTTGCACTTTTAAAAGAAAACTTTCACATAAAAACCAAGTCCGTTTGGATGCTAATGTGAGTACTACCATTCAAGGGACCATTCCTCCTAAGTTGAAAGACCCGGGTTGCCCTTACATCAATGTTGAACTAGGAGAAAGCAAAGTTGTCAAAGCCTTGTGTGACCTAGGTGCTAGTGTCAATCTCATCCCATATGTTGTGTACTGCCAGTTAGGCCTAGAAGAACTCCAACCCACATCTGTCACACTTCAACTTGCTGATCGTAGCATTAGGGTTCCAAAGGGGATTTTAAAGGACGTTTTGGTAAAGGTTGAAAACTTCATCTACCCTGCTGATTTCATTGTCCTTGACAACCATCCAAACTTAGGAAATAAGGAACAAACCCCAATCATCCTTGGTCATCCTTTCCTTGCAACAATCAACTCTGTTATCCGAGTCCGAAATGGGAACATGACCATCACCTTTGGGAACATGAGTCTAGACTTGAACATCTATAATGCAAGCTCACAAATAGGGGATGACAAGGACATTCATGAAGTAAACATGATAGGAAGCATTGATAATGAATCCATGGAACATCAAGGATTATTTGATGAATGTTTAATTCAGAGTGAGATTGATTTCCTTTGTTCATATGAAGGAAGTTTATCTCCTTGGCTTGAATTATTTTCAAATTTCTCTTATGATGAAGTCTTAGGTCCAACAATCAGTGAAACCTTTCAAGAAACCACTTTCATGAAGACCACTCCAAATTCCTTCCCTAAAGCTGATCAAGACAATCTAGTAGCTGAAAATTATACATGTGGGGAATCAATCCTATCTGAAACTCTAAAAAAAGAAATTGATCTTGATCCAATGTCCCAATCTTCTGCTGAAATTCTGAACCAACCTGATCTTGAATTGAAGGAACTTCCTGCTACACTCAAGTATGCTTTCCTAGGGGACAATCAAACACATCCTATTGTAATTTCTTCTTCTCTTGAAGCCAATCATGAGAGGATGCTTCTAGATGTCCTTAGGAAGCATAAGAAATCCATTGGTTGGACCCTTTCTAATATTCCTGGGATTAGCCCACTTGTTGGGACTCATAGGATTTTTCTGGAATCTGATTCAAATCCATGTCGTCAACCTCAACGGCGACTCAATCCTAATCTCATGGAGGTAGTAAGGAAAGAACTTCTGAAATTGTTGAAAGTTGGTATCATATATCCCATGGATGAGAGTGAATGGGTGAGCCCAATACAAGTGGTTCCAAAAAAGGCTGGAATCACAGTGATAACCAATGAGGATGGAGAGATTCTTCCAACAAGGGTGAGTAGTGGATGGAGAGTCTGCATTGACTATAGGAAACTAAACTCATTCACCAAGAAGGACCATTTCCCCTTACCATTCATTGACCAAGTCCTTGAGAGAGTGGCAGGTCATTCCTTCTACTGTTTCTTAGATGGGTACTCGGGGTACAATCAAATTGAGGTCTCCCTAGAGGATTAAGGGAAGACTACATTCACATGTCCTTTCGGTACCTTTTCCTTCAAACGCATGCCCTTCGGGTTATGCAATGCCCTTGGAACCTTCCAGCGGTGCATGATGGGAATCTTCTCATACATGGTAGGGGATTTTCTAGAGGTCTTCATGGATGAATTCTCTGTGTTTGGGGATACTTTTGAAGGATGTCTGCAGAATGTTGAGAGAGTCTTGTCAAGATGTGAAGAAAATAATCTGGTCTTAAACTGGGGAAAATTCCATTTCATGGTTAAAGAGGGACTTGTTCTAGGCCATCTGGTCTCGAGTAGGGGGATTGAAGTTGATAAAGCAAAGGTTGACATCATTCGTCACCTTCCATCACCCAAATCTGTCAAGGAAGTGAGGTCTTTCTTAGGACATGCTGGTTTCTATAGAAGATTAATCAAGGACTTTAGTTCAATATCCCATCCCCTTTGTGCTCTCTTAGTAAAGGATGCTCCATTTGTTTGGAAAAAAATCTGTGAGGGTTCATTCTCAACCCTCAAATCCTCTCTCACCTCTCCTCCCATTATGAAATCTCCAAATTGGAACCTTCCTTTTGAACTTATGTGTGATGCTAGTGACTTTGCTGTTGGAGCTGTGTTAGGACAACGTTGTGATAAAACCCCTTATTTCATTGCTTATGCAAGCAAATCATTAAATGATTCCCAAATAAACTACACCACTACTGAAAAGGAGTTACTTGCTATTGTGTTTGATTTAGAGAAGTTTAGGTCCTACCTCTTAGGATCCCCCATCACTGTGTTCACTGACCATTCTGCACTGAAATACCTCTTCCAAAAACAAGATGCCAAGGCTAGACTAATTAGGTGGGTCCTTCTCTTACAAGAATTTGACCTCACAATCAAGTATAAAAAGGGTGTTGAAAATGTTGTAGCTGATCACCTCTCTAGGATGGAATTCAAAGACAACTCAAATCACCTTTCTGTGTCTGATTCGTTTCCTGATGAACACCTATACTCTGTGAGTGACTGCCCTTGGTATGTTGACATAGCAAATTTCTTAGTGACAGGAGTAATTCCAAAATTCTTAGGGACTCAAGCTCGAAGGAAATTTCTTTCTGATGTTAGACACTATGTGTTTGATGATCCTTACCTCTATAAGTTCTGCCCTGACCAAGTCATTAGGAGGTGTGTTCTAGAATCTGAACAAGAGTCCATCCTTAAATTCTGTCATAGTGAGGCATGTGGAGGTCACTTTTCCTCTAAGAAAACATCTGCTAAGATTCTTCAATGTGGTCTTTTCTGGCCCAACCTCTCAAGGGGCTCCTACACATTTTTTCAAAGTTGTCCTAGGTGTCAACAAGTAGGGTCCATCACAAAAAGGAATCAAATGCCACTCACTCCCATCTTAGTGGTTGAAATATTTGACTGTTGGGGAATTGACTTCATGGGTCCCTTCCCAAACTCTCGGGGATACCTCTACATACTATTAGCTATTGATTATGTCTCAAAATGGGTTGAGGCCATTCCCACTAAGTCCAATGATCATCAAGTTGTGATTCGATTTCTAAAAGAGAACATATTTTCAAGATTTGGAATTCCTAGGGCTATAATCAGTGATCGAGGAACCCATTTCTGCAACCGCCCATTCGCTTCACTCATGTCTAAGTATGGTATTTCTCATAAAGTGTCCACTGCATACCATCCTCAAACCAATGGTCAAGCTGAGTTAGAGAATAGGGAGATTAAGCAAATTCTTGAAAAAACTGTCAACCCCTCTAGGAAAGATTGGTCTGAGAAACTCTTAGATGCTCTTTGGGCCTATAGAACTGCATATAAAACCATTTTAGGAATGTCCCCATATAGGTTGGTTTATGGTAAAGCATGCCATTTGCCAGTGGAGATTGAACATAAGGACTTTTGGGCAATTAAGAAAATGGATTATGACCTCTCATTGGCCGGAACAAAAAGGAAATTTGATCTCAATGAACTGGAGGAATTAAGGATGGAGGCTTATGAAAATTCAAGGATCAATAAAGCTAGAGTTCAAGCCTACCAATCTAGGAATATCAAGGTAAAACATTTTGAACCGGGAAAACTTGTGATCTTGTATAGTTCAAAACTTCATTTACACCCGGGAAAGTTAAGGTCTAGATGGTCAGGTCCTTTCATAGTGCATCATGTATACCCCCATGGGGCAGTAGAGATTCAAGAACCCACAAGTGGTCACATTTTCAAGGTCAATGGTCAAAGGTTAAAAACATTCATTGAATCATTCAATAAACAGGAAATAGATGTTGAGTTAATTGATCCAATCTATAAACCAGGAAAAAATTGATAAATTTGGGATCTATGTCGGGCTAACGACGTTAAACAAAGCGCTACACAGGAGGCAACCCGTGGTTTTTATGTTTCTAATCTTTCTGAATCATCTTTATTTTTCAAATAAGATTACTTAATCATTTTTATATTTAAAAATAAAAAATAGACTTTTGACCTGTTCTTCTATTATGAGTATGGATGGGTACGAAAGAGGAGCACCATATTCATCCGTGTCACGTGGTGTGATCCTTGAGTAATACCTTACCCATAAATTTAAAAAGAAGACAATGTATCATCAGTTTATTTTGTTTTATTTTTATTATTTTATAGGTTAAGATAAAAATAAAAATAAAATAATAAAAAAAATTCCACGTCATAGTTCGTGGGGCAAACCTCGTCACAACCGGCAAAGCCGCGGGGACTCGAACCCGGGACCGAATAGAGACAGGGGCGCGCGCTTACCACTGACCCGCGGCTTCTTGTGCTTCCTTATTCTATAATTTTTATATATATTATTATATTTTACTTCCTTTATTATATAAATATATATATATATATTGTTTGTTTTTGTTTGTTTTTTTTGTTTTGTTTTTCCTTTTTCCATTAGGGAACTTTGCAAGCGACATGGATATCAAAGGAATCAATTTGAGCGGCAAGAACTTCAAACTTCAACCACCATGTGACTTCATTCCATGATCCTCATATTTCAATTTCCTTATTGAACTCCCCTTTTTTCCTCTACCCCATTCTAAATTTTGTTTTTATGAAACTAGGGACAGTTTCATTCTAAGTTGGGGGGGTGTGGAAACAAAATGTTTGTTTAAAAAAAACAATGATAACAAAAAGAAGTAAAATTCCTTTATCATTCATATAATAACATCTTTGCTCACATAAAAACTACATATCAAATAATTATTATTTCCTTGACTCTTAATTTAATTCATGATTAAGTTTAAAAGCATTGATTTTGGAAGTTTGGTTGTCCAATGAAAATTTTCATCATTTTTATTTTCATCCATTAAATCAAAATGCCACAATGCACGTCCTTTAGACTGTGGGGTAATAATTTGAATTTTTGAGGTCCCATAATAAATAGCATAGGCTGGTTTGATTTTTATGAATAATATGAGTATTCAAAAAAAAACAAAAAAAAAATTGCGTGTAGAGGAATGGATTGATAAAATGCGAGGCTTTCGGCACTTGGGGATCGTGACTCCAGAGTTGTCTAGCCCTGAGTTTTTTGATATATCTCTATTTATGGTAATATGACTTTGTTTTTGAGTAAGTTAACTCGAGACAATGCCCGAGTATGTGAGCTTCACTTAGTGCCCTAAGGCCTTTGAGTCTGGGAGTCATCGGCAAAGTCTTGCAACATGGGTTAATTAGATTAACTACAATCTCAATTACTATGGAAATATTGCAAAAAAAATCAAAAAAAAAGAATGAAGAATACTCATATTATGATTAAATGTGATTCCACCTAGCGCTTCCATGATTTTCCCCTTGAATGAAAATGAACCCCCATATCTATTGTGATACACAACACATCATTACACCTAATTGAGTTGGATGAAGTATGATGATGGATTTGATCAAAGGAATGGGATTGGGATTGGGATCTTCTTTTAAATTCATCTTGTTTTAAATTATCTTGATAGGTTATAAAAATATATTTGTGTGCAGTTTACATTGTGAGCACTGTTTGTTATAATGTGTTTGAAGAAAGGAATTCAAATAAAATCATTGAATTATTTGCTCGGGACTAGCAAATCTCAAGTTGGGGGTGTGATTATCCAATAAAAACATATATTTTAATTACATTTTAATGGTATTAAATGTTCATTTTTGATCTTATGGGCCTGAGTTAGTGCATTTTCATTATGAACATCCATTCTCATCATTTGTGCACTTCATGCCTAATATACACCAATTTAGGCCCAATGAGTCATCTGATTATAAGGAATGTAATTATCAATTTTTTTTAAAATTGATATTTTGGGAACTTTATCTACACTTAAATTTGAACATTTTTCATTCAGGGATCAATGGAGAATTCATGGAAGAAGATGGGGATATTTTGTGATGAAAGGAAGCAATTCTAGAGAAGGCAGATTGGACACTAGCTCACTGATGCGACTGTGGGGACCAACATACAGGCCCAATGAATCCCAAATTTTGTGGGATGATAGAATCCATTCATAGGAACAAATAACTCTTCATGATACAATGCTAATTCGGCCTCTATGGTGGTCATTAAAGCGGCCCAAGTTAGAGATACAATTCTGGGCCAGATTTTACGGCCCAGAAAAACAGTCCACTAATATTATCATATCTCGGAATCCGTAACTCCAAATGGTCCCATTACAGGAGGTTAGAAGACATCCGGAGCTCCATTTTCTTCTTCTATTGCCCACTCTGATTCGGCCGTCTAGAAGGTCTTCCAGACGCGTCTGTTTGGTGAAGGAAAGCTGGATGCCACCTCAGGTCAAATGTAGAAAAGTTCAAATTCCACAAGCTTTCCACCACCTATGGCCTACCAAAATTAATTGAGATGATTTTTACTGTTTGAGGCTCGACCCAAGGCTCCCAAAATGCCTATTTAAGGTAGTGGTGGTGAAGGAGTTTAGAATCTTGGATGCTTTGTTCAATTGTAATGTTATGCTGCATTTTTGTTGCCTCAAATTTGTCTTTCACATGTAAGTTGTTTAATTCACTTTAGTTTCTTAATAAAAGTTCTTCTTCTACTCTTATTCTGTTGTTATTCGTATCACTTTGATACCGTTGGATCAAGGTGTGAATTTATTCACACCAACCCTTGTGAAATTATTCACACAACGGTGGAGTGATCATTTTATTTTTGTTGTTTTCTTTACTTCTCCATTTCCTCCCTCATGAGTCTACTTTCCGCTTCCATTGAAACCATAGAATCAATGGAGGGCTAACCCACTTATGGGTTGATCCAAGGGAGTAGAAAGGGGTTGGATTGGATGTTATTTATCACCTAATTAATGTATAATCACTTCTTTAATTGGGATTTTTATTTGATGATTTTTAAACTCCATCGTCCTTGTTGAATTTAAGGCCACACACTTCAAGTACTAATACGAAACTTTACCTTGAAGTGCTCAAAACTTTGATCCTTCAAGTGTATAGGTGATTAGTATTCAAGGGTGTAGGAATTAAATCAGTAAGTGATGATGTTGTTTTATCTCCTTAAATGAACCCATCTCAAATTTAAGAAATTGAAATCATTAAAAAGAAAATACGTCCAATCCACCCTGAGCGATAACCTAGGATCAACTCATTCTTTTAAATTGAATTTACTTTAATCTATTATATATCTTTAAAACTCATCCAAAATCAATCCAAGTTGGCCACTTCATAGCCGAAAACAGTCCATAGAATGTACGTGTCTATAGGTTTCTTCTTAGGTCTCTGTGGATTCGATAACCCAAGCTAAACTACAAGGACCGTCTTACCTTCTTCTCTTGGGTAAATTTGGGCGTGAATCATATCTCGTACATATCCGCCTCTCAAGTGCCTTTTATTCTTCTGCCAATATCTTATTAATTTTTTCTCCTCCTCACTCCTCCATAACCCGAGTCCTCTACTATTGATACTTAAATATATACAAAGCAATTGTTTCCTGGAGTTCATTTTGAAGTTTGATTTGTATCAAACACACTCTTTTGCAGCTTGGTTTGGAAAACTGCATTCATTGTGGCATAGAAAGTAAATGCCCATCGTGAGGAAAATCTTTCCCATGTCTTCTACCTTTATTCGCACCTATGGAACCCAAACTTCAAATCCTCCTTAGTAAAATAAGATGCTTCAAGAAATTTATCCATCAACTTTTCCTACTTAAATATATGCAAAGCAATTGTTTCCAGGAATTTGTTTTGAAGTGTGATTCATATCAAACACACTCTTCTGCAGCTTGGTTCGGAAAACTGCATTCATTGTGGCTTTAAAAGTAGTTGAAACATTCATCAATCCAAATGGCATTACTAGATACTCATAATGCCCCTCATTAGGGCAGTCTTTCCCATGTATTTTACCTTCATTCGAACCTGATGGAACCCGAACTTCAAATCCACCTAGTAAAATATGTTTCTTCAAGCAATTTATCCACCATCTCTTTTATTATAGGTATTGGGTATTTATCCAGCAGTGTTGTACTATTTAATGCCCAATAATCCATCCACATTCTCCATCAACCATCTTTTTTCTTCACCAATATTATATGATTGAAGTTCTCCATCAGTCACTCGTTACAGTGGTAATCTCATGGGTGCTTTTAAAAACAGTGCTAGTGTTAGAGAACTTCCTACAACTGACTATGTTGGTGAGAACTCAACTCTGATTTTTCCATTGATTCCCTCTATTCCTGCCCACTGTAATCCTTGTACATGCATACTTTCCCTTCCTAGGTATTCATGTAAGGGGCCAAGATCTCTTAGCATTCGACCCACCCCTTGTAAGGTAATATTCTTACCCTTCCAATCCAGACTCATAATCATTTATTTCCAATTTATTGTAACATTACCCAATATTTCAAGCCATGGACCAGCACAAGATCTAGCCCGATTGTATTAAATACATAAGAACCCACCTCAAATTCTTCACCCCCCAAGTTAACCTTCAAGGATTTACAAATTCCCTTTGACATGACCCGATGCTCATCTCCAAGTCGAATATTAAATGTCATGGTCTTAGTTAGATGCACTACTAGATACCATAAACAATTGCTTTGAGATGAAATTATAACTTGCACCATTGTCTATTAAAATCAACATCAGAACTCATTCAATATACCCCTCCAACATCATCTACTTAGCACCTTTGCACCTTCTCCAATCGCCCCGTCCTTCCTGATTGTGTTCTCAATCCCCCGTTGCCCCACCCTATGGCTCTACGCACTCTCAAACCATAAGTTTTAATCCCTGCTCTAGACATTTATGCCCCTGACCAAACTTCTACCCACACGTATAACATAAGCCATTCATCTTCCTTTCTTCAAACTCTTATCTGGACAAGTTTCATACATCCTTCCTTTATGGTGTTGTTCCTATATTCCTCTCCTTTTTTTGTAACATCTGCAGCTAGAACAAACCTCACAGTACCCGTGTTGCACCTCCTCCCTTGGATATTAGGAGCAACACTCTTACATTGTCGACCTGATAATTCCTTTCACCAACAGTTCCCTTTCGACTCTCCTTATCAAAGTCAACAATTGTGCCTTGTTTGGTGGCTCATACATAAGTACAATGCCGCCAAATTCTGGTTTCAATTCTCTGATGAACAAACACATGTTCCACTTTTCAATCATATTCAGAATTCACAACGGTACTCACTCAGTTGGGTCATCAGTACCTTGAACTCCTCTCATGTCTAATAGATAGTGAAATAAGTCTATGCGTGAGAGATCAAAGCAATTTAATCATCTCCCGAAAACATTGGCATCTCCACCTGTTTAGTTATGCCATGCATTTCTTTGAGCTCTACTAGCCGCGTTACCATAACTCAAAGACACTCATCGTCAACTCCAAAAATTATGGACCACATGTCTGAAGGTTCACTAAAAGACCTTACCATGTTCCTATCAGTAATGATTTCACAACAGAATACTACATGAAAAACTTGATATTTGTATAGGTGGAACTTGCATATCCTCGATACCTCTTATGGAAGAGGGCTTTGATATGATCCATTACATAAGGGGCATTTGGGCCTAGCCTCAATCGAATGGTGATTAGGGTGAGGCGATGATTTGGAATCAAACTGTCTGATGTACTTGACCTACCTTGGCCCTTTTAAGGATTCAAATAATTATGTATTAATAAAACTAAACTAATTTTAATTTTTGTAATGAAAATTGAAACTTTAGATTCTATTTTACGTAAATTCATAGAATGGTATAATTTTAAATTAATTATATTTATTTTGTTAAATACATTAATTTATTGCATATTTAGATAATTTTAAAATTTAAGATGAATTGTTATATTTTTAATATTGAATCATCATTGTATATTCTATAAATTAAATGGTTAAATAATACAAAATTATTATTATTATTTTAATTTAACACTTTAAAATGTTGATATAAATTTAATTTATAAGGATTGAAATACATTGCATGTTGGCTTTTTGTTGGACCGAATCTCATGTTCGGTATTATGTTCCAATATGTAGATAGAGTCAAACATAGTGGGCAACAATCATGGTGAAGAAGATGAATATGCATTGCTTGATCTTGATGGTGTTTATGAGCACGTTATATACTCTTTTTGGTCTTGACGCACTGAAAGAGTTAAAGGTGATAAAAGAATATGATGAAACATTTGGAACATGCTTGATTTTCCTATAACATGGTGGAGAGAGAGGGTCATCGGAAGAAAATCAATTTGGAAGCAAATGCTTAGTGAATGACAACTCGATTGGTGCCAAGCAACTTAAACTAGTAGCTATAAAATCTTGAAGTTCATTCAAAGAGGATGATTTTTATGAGTCGGCCAAACCTAGAGAGTGAGTCGATGAAACCTAGGGAGGGAGACGATCTACAGTCAATGAGCTCTAATTCTAGTTAGTATAGTAATTATTTTTTAAAACCACGATATATGGCACAGAAGTGAGGATCCTGGGGTATTCATGAAATAATTTGTATTTACAACCACATGGACATATGCATATACTATTTCATATGATGATTTTTGTTTAGGTTTGAAAAATATGAAGTTGTATTTTAACTAAAACACTTCAATTAAGCCACAGATAGCACAACTACTGCTAATGCGGATGGGCAGATTGAGTTTCTTCTCTCAATAGCATCACCACAAAATTAGGTTGTGTGGGAATGGCACCGGAACTTATAGATTAGGTTGCGTGACTTCCCTTCAACAGGTATCCTTAATTTTTATCAAGGATTGTTAAAATATAATTCAGCCGCAAATATAATTTTACTTATAAATCTTATTAAACTAATCAATAGTGATACAAGTGTACATTTCGATTACACGTTATTTGTTAGCTCTGCATTTATTTTTTATTAAATAATTTCTCACATAATCATCAATCAGGTATGTGTTTTCATTGATATTGTTTAATCACGTTTTTATCTATACTAAAGGTTGATTCAAATGCAATGATAAAAATGAGAATGCCAAGGATGTTTTTTATCATTTGTGTGCGTACGGAAAATAATATTCTTTTTATTTCAACAAATCTAAAAATAAATAAATTATTAGTTTCATTATCATCTAGTTTGTTGGCTCAGGACGACGACTACGAGGGGTTAATTTTATTGAGATTGTATTGAATTTTATGCACTAACGTAACATTGTGCTCTATGATTTTATGTGGTATTCGATACCACGTCATGTGCACATACGAAGAATGATATTTGATGACATTCAAATGTTATTCCCTTAATGGTTATCACAATTATTTCCATATATTGACACATTATATCATGATGTGTAGATACAATATTTATTGTTAAAGGAGTTTGACAATCGGATTATTAAATGAGAATGTCAATTGTTTCATTTCAAAATGTTTGAAACATAGCTAACTCCAAAAGAATCATTTGGTACACTAGACCGAAATAAAGGAGATTCATAAACCTCATTTTATACACCAGAGATTATGCTCGCATAATCGTAACTTCAATCTCTAGTCTCTACTTGATTTTAAGGAAAAGGTGTGAGCACTTCATTTGGAGAAAGAAGAGCAGGATGGAGTGTTCAATGATTTCAATAATTAGTGGATATCACACATAGATTATCGATCAAACTCACTCCCAATGAAGATCGTAAGCATGGACATATGGATTATCGTTTTATTTTATCGCTTTCTTTCAATGGGATCTTGGGTATGGATTTTGTGCGTTCTTCCACTACTTGTGATCATAAAGGTGTCTCATGAAACCCATCATGAGGATAAATATGCATAGAGAGAACCCAAAATGACATCTACCCAAGCACCGTGACATTGTCCATTCAGAACGTGAGTTTATGTTCTCGGTCTTTTGTGGCATTTTAGTTCATATTTTCACCTAATCAAGGCATATTAAACCCGAAACAACCGTTTTGAGCATCAATCGAAAATCATGAAAAACAAAGCATTGTAGGACAAAGCTCCATGTTATGATTATCCATATCCATGTAGTGGTTGAGCTTCACTGCAGGGACCACAATGAAAGAGTAAAAAATTTACAATATGTTTCACAAAACGACTTGAATGCCCAAAACGCTTTGGTCAAAACAGTTTGGGTATCTAAAACAGCTTCAATGGGTATAATACATGGTGTTTTCAGAAGGCCAAAACGACATGCACTATGAAATGGTGCAAGCAGCTTTGAGGAAGTTTTTTTGAAGAAATTTATTTTTTGGTTAAAATTCTCAAAAATCATCATGTAACTTTAAACCAACCATATCATATATAATTTTGATAAAGTTGACTATTTAAAGTTATTTATTTCATGTTAAATTTTTAAATTGCTCATTTATTTAAGTTAAATTTTTTAATTATTCGTGTATATAAAATGTTCACATAACATGGATATTATATTGTTTAAATTGTTTAAATTCCTTAAAAATTATGTCAACGTAAAATTTTGTTTTAATCTATCTTGATTTTGATTTGTAATTAAAGTTATGAGATTGAAGAGGTTGAACATAGTTTATACATATTAGGTGTTGGGGTCGGACTTCCCACTAACTTGAAGGTTTATGCCCTGTCTAAAAAAGTGAAGGTTGGCTCTCTATGCCTCCACGTTTATTCATGAGGAGATTATCAATTTCATGTAATTATAAATCTTTATATGAAAATAGTTTCATGTACCTTATGCGTGAGATGCATTTGCGTAAATATGTTTGACCTCTATTTTTGGACGAGAAACACAAACTAAGAGTTGGGAAGATATTAATTTGGTAGATGAAATAAAGATTTCAAAAACTAAATTGTTAAAATCATGCATATATAAAAGAATGAAACATGATAAAATAAAGATCGCATCAGATGTAGTTTTTATTTAATATGCACGTGATGTATATTAAACTGGTAAGACTTCGAAATAAAAACCCCTCAAATACTAAATATGAGATTCCTTTCAAAGCTAACACAGGTAAAGACTTTTCATCCAATCGAGTAGGTTATGTTATAACTAGACACGTGTATGGATTATCTTCGGTAAAACATGTTGAGTATGGGTGACACATGAATTATTTTGTGTAAGACATGCACGATATGGGTGACCCTAAAAGAATTTGGTGTCCATAATTCAATTGTGACCTTTGGGTTACACTTAATTGTGACACCTTAGTGATTTGAATATCAAATAATTGAGTATTTTCTATTTGATGGATTTGAGCAGAGTTATCCATTCAACTATCACATACGATATGATTTACATGATTATCTATCTAAATAGCTAAGTGATAAGAGAAATGATATAGTTCAAGTTAGAATACCAAAGAAATAGAGTTGATTTTATATTTATATAGTGGATTTGACAAAGGAGTTAGTTCACCCAACTATAAAAAGTCATATATGATATGATTGACAAGTTAGCATACCTAAATAACTAAAGTGATGGGGTTCCCACTCCTGCATTTAACAATGTTAGAAATGGCATTTACCAGCACTAGAAAAGCACTGACTACATGAGCAAGGTTAAAAGCTCAGGTCGTTTATTAACGCTAAAAAAAAACACTAATAAAAGGACCTTTATCAGCATTAAAAAAACATTGATAAATAGACCCTTTATGAACCCTTTCAAAAGGGCTGATAAAGAACTTATTTATCAACGCTTTTATTTAGTGCCGCTAAAGACCTTTATCAGTGTTTTTATAAGCACTGATTAAGGGTCTTTTATCATCACTTATAAAAACACTGATAAAGGACATTTTATCAAAGATTATAAAAACATTAATAGAGTCATACTGCAATGTGATGCAACAGCACACTCCAGCACCAGAAACAGACCAAGTATCAACAAAAACAAGTCCCAATACAAAATTTAAATGAAATGAAATTTAGAACACAAATAAAAAAAACGCTATATCATAGACATTTCAAACATTAATTTATACAATTACATAAATACAAATTATTGCATACATTCAATAAACTCATGGAACTATATAATGTAATTTTCAACTTATCAACAACAGAACTACCATTCTAAAGGAAAAACCATCCAGGTCATTCACATTTCAAGCTCCATATAGAAAAGAAAAACAGATCAAACCCATTTGGGATATGTCAAGCAGGCCCAATCCCGATAAGGTGATCAAGCCCAAACCCAGCCTGACAGGACCATTGGGCCAAGCCCAGACCAACAAACATCCTTACACCCCTTCTTCACCAAAAGTATATTCAACTTTACAAATTACAGCGGGGGCTAGGCAAAACCAACCTTAACTTTGAAAAGGATTTTGATACAAGGTTCACGAGGTAATGATAAAACAGGTTGCAGCTCAAAAGCATGCATGAGTGTTAAGCTCCATCAGCCAGTGTCCGCTTCGATGTGCTAATGTACAGAACTGTATTAGGGAAAGGGGTACATTGTATTATTAGTATGCAAAAGGATGGATTATAAAAAAAACAATTTATCATTACCGTTGTTTCCACGGATAAAAGCATCGCCATATTTATTTTTCAGCTGCCCGTTCACGTACTCCTCAGTTTGTTCCATCGCTATGTTCATATAGCCATCGAGACATGCCAAAATACCTACACAGGAAATTGGAACAGTCATGTTGATTGATAACATGCTACACGTACAAGATCAGATATTAGATCCTCATTCCTTCATGCTCAATTTTTCATTATATGGTAAAACCTAATTGTGCATGTTGTTTAGAATAACAATGACTACATGAGGTTTGATACGTCAAAAAAAATTAACTTACCACGATAATCAACACCGGAGTTAAGCTTCACAACAACAGGCCGACCTCGAATTGACTTGAGAAAATCTGCTGGGGTTTTTGTGCTACCCGATGCTTTATCCCCACTACTCATCTTTCAAACCTCAAGGCCTTGGATTAATATTATTTTTTGAGCTTATCGAACCTAAGAATTGGTGCATATAAGATAAAATCAGGGTAACTCATAACAAATAGTCCATAAGACTAGGCATAAAATTATAGACATGTAACATTGAGACAAAGAATCCAGATACACACTCCAAAATATAAGAAAATGCTTTAGACTTGAGCAGACCCAACAACTTACATGCTATATGAACAAAGAAAATTTTCCCCATCATTCATTACCAATAACAATATCTACATTAATAAATATAGGGTAGCTACATAATAAAAAATTACAATGCAATTGTTGTGGGGTAACAGTGGAATACAACCCGACAACAATAATCCGAGGACCAACCGAATAAACAATGTGATTCAAAATTAATGATTTAAACAAAAAAATAATTTTGAATACGCTACAAATGATACAAACAGAAGTTTGCGGCAGCAATTAACCAAACCAGCAAGTGCAAAGCAAGAAAAAAAACACGAGGATTTATGTGGTTCGGAACCCCTTTTGGGCCCTACTCCACGACAAAAACACCACACCACACTACTGATTTATTAATGCTCAAAGGAAATTAACCAGGTTTACAGCATTCACCAAATGCAACTAACATCATCAACAAAAACAGAAGTAAAACGAAGGCAAATGCACAACAAAACCAAAAACAACAAACTGGGTAAAGAACAACTCACAGGGCAGGACCTATTGAGGTCCGGCTGTCCAAATCTCTTCAAGCAGTGGATTCGCGAGGGACCAGAGAACACTGGACATGGAATGGCGCGGCCGGATCTTGAGCCCACGTGCCGGAAACCACAAATCTGGAGTCATTAAGACCAACAAGAACCAGATCTAGAGTGGCGTTGCCTGAGAATGCTAATCTTGAGCCGCCGCACTTGAAAATCACACGCTTCGGAGTCTCACGATCGAAAAACTGCTGAATCTAGAGCAGCAGAACCGGAGAACACCGATCTGAAGCGGCCCGTCCGGAGAATGCTGGTATTCAATTGCGCTGTCAGAAACCTCGACTATTTCTCATCGAACGAATCACACCAAGGAAGATGAGTATCCATCGGCACAAGGAGATATTTCACTGGATCTCCAATCTCCCTTCTTCAGGCGACGTCACCTGCACAGGAAAGGAAGTAAAAAAAAAACGAACCAAACCCTAAACGGGATAATGTCTTGAGGAAGGAGGCGCTGACACAAAGGAGAGTCGAATGCCCTATCCCGCAATACCCGTGAAACAGCTTCCCCAAGACATTATCCCGATAGGGTTTGGTTCTTTTTTCTTTTCTTTTTTTGCTTTCTTTCCGGTGCAGGCGACGTCGTGTAAAGAAGGGAGATTGGAGATCCAAGAATCGTCACTGTGAAAATCTCCCCGCGCCGCGGAATACTCATCTTCCCCGGCGCGATTCGTTCGATGAGAAACAACCGAGGTTTCCGACAGTGCAACTCAAGCCCGACGTTCTCCGACCACGCCGCTTCAGATCGGCATTCTCTGATCCCGCTGCTCTAGATCCAACTGTTTTTCGATCACGAGACTCTGAAGCGTGTGATTTCGCGCGGCGGCTCAAGACCAACGTTCTCAGGCCGCACCGCTCCAGATTCAGGTCTTGTCAGTCCTGACGACTCTAGATCCATGGTTTCCGGCACGTCGCCTCAAGATCAGGTGCTCTCAGACCGTGTCGTTCCATGTCCAGTGTTCTCTGATCCCTCATGAATCCACTACTTGAAGAGATCTGGACAGTCAGACCTCAATAGATCCGGTGCTGTGAGTTGTTCATTACCCAGTTTGATGTTTCTAGTTTTGTCATGCATTGATATTCATTTTACTTGTATTTTTGATATTGTTGTTAGTCGCATTTGGTGTATGCTGTAAACCTGGTTAATTTCCTTTGAACATTAATAAAACAGTAGTGTATGGTAGTGTTCTTATCATGAAGTAGGGCCCAAAAGGTGTTATGAACCACGTAAATCCCTATGTTTTTATCCTCTTTTTTTCTTGCTTTGCACACGCTGGTTTGGTTATTTGATGGTGCCAACTTCTATTTGTATCATGTGCTTGAAATCCAATTATTTCTTAAAGGTTTGGACAATAATTAGTTTTGTAGTAATTGTTACCGCGCATGGCGTGTATTTACTTAATAAATTGGCTCACAAAAAAGATAACAAAAGGTACACAAAATCAGAAACATCAGCCAAAAGAGAGGTTCAGAAAAAGGTTCAACAATACTAAGACAAAGATGCGGTATTGTGCGTAAATTAAAACAAAAAAAATTGAAAGCAAAGGTGAAAGATACATACACATGTATAAGGATGCATGATTTTTAAATTTTGCAATTTACATGTCAAAAACTAGGGGCTCTTCGCATTATCCAAACCAGCCAAAACCAGTCAATTTTTTCATTTCAGTTCAATTAATCTGTATGAATCGGTTCAGTATTCAGAATAATGATAACTTTTTGTTCGGCTCTGAATGGCTTAATCGAAGTGAACCACAAATGGCCCATTTTACTATTTCATTGAATCTTATTTTTTTCATGTGTTGTGTGATCAAGTTTTCTTACATATATTCGTGGAACCAACCAAAAACTAACCAAAGCCGGCCATCTAATACGCATTAACCCATTCTTGAGATTCTAAACAGGTTCATAAAGAAATTGGCATAAAACAATAATACACATCAATAAGATATATTACAAAGAAGAAAAAACACACCAACCCTTGCGACGTCTATCCAAAACAGAGATGATTCATCAAGATTTAATAGGTCTATATGCGGACTAGAGTTGATTCACTGAGATATCAAAACAGTGATAAAATTAAGCTTACGGAGCAAACTGGGGTATAGATGTAGACAGTGAAGCAAATTGATTCAAAACAACAATTTAAAGACCAAAACGTGATATTCAAAATAGTAGAATCATAAACAAAAGCAAAACAGCATACAACAATCGGAGCATAAATACAGAAAGAAAATCGAAATCTGCAAAAGAAAAATCAGAAACCCTCAGAACTAGATCTCGAAACGACAAATACAGAAAGGAAATTGAAACCTACAAAGTAAAACACAGGGGCTACCCCACTAGGTTGAAGAAAATTCAAGACCCTCAGATCGAGATCTCGATGTTTTTTTTTTGAAAACCCTAACCTCAACCAAACATCGGATGTCACACGATATTTGAGCAACTAAAGACAGTGGGTTTGTATGATTCAAATGAGTTTATGTGATTCGAGCTTTGATTCAGGTTAGGTTTCTGTAATTTAGCAAGGGGTAACTTTCGCGAAAAGTTTCTGATATCGCGACGAGTTCGCAACAGGTTGGGTTTTTTTAATTAGATCGGGAGACTTTTATCAGCACTTTTAAATAAACGCTGATAAAGACTCCTTTTATCTGTGCTTATTATTTAATTTAAATTTTATGCCTTGTCTAAATGGTCGGGCTTGTTATCTCTGCCTTCTTAAAGGTCTCTAACATGGTGCTTTGGGATGTGTTGTGGAGCACGAAAAGGTTGAGACGCCTACTTTGTTATTTTAGAGACTACTGCTGACACCACTCTACCCACTGGATACAACACCCTGAGATTTTAAAAGAACACTACGTTCGATAACATATACAACACGCACTGAGTTTAAGCGAACTATAATATAATATCAAAATATAATCATTTGAACATGAGCGTTATAACCTAATAGTTAAATTGATGGGTATGAATAGTATTAACCACTTTATGAAATATATATATATATAGTTCATAATCAATATAAATATATTGATAAATGATCAGGAAATAAACACTCAAAATTTAAGACATGTTATTCTTCAAAAAAAAAACGTGTACTTAAAAAATAATTTTATTAATTTTAGAAATATTATTTTATAAAATGAACATCATATTTGAAATCAAAATATAAAAGTAACTTACAGTGAAATTTTAGGTTTTTTCTAAAATGTTTGATCTTCAAATGATTAGTGAAAATTGTAGAATAATCTAATTAATTTCATTTGAATCATCAATTTTCATGATTTTGTTGTAAATTTATTTTTATGCTTAATAGAACGAATTTCATATTTGGAATCAACGTAATTAATATTATATAATAAGATCAACTAAATATTTTATCATAAATAATAATAAAAACACTAAAAATACCACCAAACCCAGCGAAAATACCTTCGATAATTCCCTCCTCAGGTCATAGAAATTTTGATTTGATCATAAAGTCAATTTAAGAAAAATTTAGTTATAATCCTAAAAAGGTGGTCCGAAAAGAAAAACAAACTTCAAATCTTACTCGATCATGTGATATAATAATATCAGTATCCCTCATATACTATCATGTTATTATGTTAAATGCATAACAAAAATCTCTGCTATTTAAAAAAATAGTACATTATTACATCGGTAGAGGAAGGGGGGGAAAAAGTTACATACATGCACATATAGTCGTCTCCATGAATGTAACGTAGTTCGTTTTTAATAACTATAATTCATAATTATTTTAAAAAGTACAATTTAGGGTTCCAAGGTAAGGAAATTATTAGGAGATAAAATAAAATACATACACAAAAAAATTGGACTTTAGGTAAGGGTTACGTTATAGTTTGATCATCATCTAAAACCCATTAAATTTATTATCCTCGAGTTATTCATGAAATTTTCAAATAATAATACCATTTTGGTCACTTTTGTCCTTCAAAATAATTGAGAAAATGTTAATAAGAAAAAGAAGATTTCCTTTCTCATCGGTCCAAAATCTCTTTTTTTCCATATCGATGTTTTCTAAAAACATTATCAAAAATACTTATTACATTTTCCAAATAATTGATCAACCATATTTGACTTTTTGCAAAATGTTTGAAATGAATCCTGTAGTCATTTTCAGAAAGGAGATTTTTAACCTTTTTACAAGTGAAAGAAATGTTTTTTCAACTTGTATAGGATGTATGGAATTACACGCCATGCATAAAAATAATAATTATATCATGACTATTATTTTGAAGATGATGAAACAATAACCACTTTGACCACAGAAAACACATTAATGCCGCTTTGAAATTACGAACTGAGCATCCTCGAAACACTCTATGTGGACACATAAGTAATTAAATACATCTTTAAAATAAATTAAGTAAATGGAATAAGGGATTCAACCTTGAAAAGTTCTTAAGAAAACAAATAACCGATATAAGTTTATTATAAGTTTATTATACAGAGATAAAAAACATAAAAGACAAAGTCGAGACTCAAGTAAAGGTTCTGTTATAAGAAATTATTTGATCATTATCTAATAAAACACTTTCATTTTCTTATCCTTCGATTACTTATGAAATTTTCAAATAATAATACCACTTTGCTCTATTTTATCCTTCAAATAATTTAGAAAATATTTTTAAATGATTTGATTTATCTTAGATCCAAAATCTCTTTTATCCATGTTGGACTTTACAAAACGATTTGAAATAAATCTACTAGTCGTTTTTAGAAAGGGATTTTTCAACCTTTTTACAACGATGTGAAAGAAATGTTTTTTAAACTTACACGTCGTGCATAAGGTAAAACTCGTGTTTCAGATCCACCTATGGTCTGATTTTCCTAACCTAAGACCATGTTTAGAAGAAATAACATTATTTTTTAAAATGCACACGTGAATATTAATAAAATACTAATATTATTTTATAAATATAGCACACCTACATGGTTTCCCCAAGCTTATTGTTGTCAAAGACCTCAAGGAATGGCATTAAAAATGAGCTCTCATTACCAATAACCCAAGCATTGTGTGATGTGGGTAGCTTGAGTAGATCTTAGCCACCATAATCCATATCATACTTCAATTGAGAAGACGTCGTTTGAGGTAGTATATTGACACAAGGCACCACATGTTACACTATATATAAGGGGAGGCACTGTAGAAGTGATTTTATTGATAGGGATGAAGCATTGAAACAACTTTAATAAGAGGGCAATAGCTTATAGCTAAGTTTACTAACAATGAAGAGAGATGGCTTACCCAAAGAGATTCTAGGACCCAAAGAGATTCTAGGACCCAAAGAGATTCTAGGTTAAGTTGAGACCAAATAAATCAAGGGTAATCTCTAATATCAAAGCAAGTTGTTGACATTATGGGTTGTAAGCTTGTCAAGAAGGTGGATGTTATTGCGTACAAGCTACAGCTTCTTGAAAACAGTCAAATCCACCCTATATTTCATCTTCAGGGTTTAAGGAAGCAATGAGACGCCAACCAAAGAGGAACTCTTACCAAAGTAATTTGTGGAGGTCGAATATTACACGGTGGCTATTTCAACCGAAGAGCTCAAAAAAAGATCCTTGATGTGGTTGATTTACTGGCTTAGATTAGCTATTGACGATTCACGATTCAACCAGGAAAGATGCTACTGTGATGGAAGCTCGGTTTTCAAGTCACCACCTTGGGGACAAGGTGGTTTTTCAAGGAGAGGGTGATTACAGGAAGGAATAAATACCTCAATAAACCCAAGAATGGAGGGAGGTGTGGGACTTCTAACAACCAAAGGTAGTGATGTAATTTGGTTTTTTATAAAGGAATAAATACCATGATAGGCACAGGAATAGGGCATTTGGTTAATTGGTAAAAAATTAAGCAACATGCGGTGTGAAACATCCACCCATACAAGACCTAGAATTTTCCAAAACCTAGAATTTTCCAAAACAAATAGTGTCGGTTTGTTAGACCTTAAGCGTGAAACATCCACCCATATAAAACCAAGAATTTTCCAAAACAAATACATTGTGGATTTGTTAGACCATAAGCCACCGGAAAAAAATACATAGTATCTTAAGTGTGAAACATCCACCCACACAAGACCTAGAATTTTCCAAAACAAATACATTGTGGGTTTGTTAGACCTTAAGCTTGTTAGACCTTAAGCTTGTTAGACCTTAAGCCATCGGGAAAAATTACATAGTATCTTGACCATCACCCTATCATCTAATGATGCCTCCATACAAAGTATTTTAACCACACTCGCTTCTTCGGAAAACTTGTTATGAGATAAATTTATACGTTACGATAGCAATTTATATCGTTGGTTTCAAAAATCATTTATGTTCATCTCTTCTGATACATAATGAATATTCATGAGCTCTAAGGTTTGGATGAGAATAGATTAAGATGGGAAAATTAAGCTTAAAATGTTCCTTTGAATACAACATGCACAAAATTGTGTGATTAATGTTTTTGTAAGGCTAGTAAGATATTGGACTACGGCTCAAAGTGATTCATGAAGATCAAAATTCAAATTGAGCTCATATGAGGCATGTTCACTCGAATAAAGGTCTGGAACTACAAACAATCATCGAGCCATAAAATGAGATGAGGGCAGATTGGCCAAATTTAACTTGTGTTCGAATGGTTATTTTAAGAACTACCATTTAAATGACTCGGCCAAATTCCCGGATAAAAACCAATTAGAAAAGCACTTCAGGAAACACTAAACTTTCAAGTCGAGAACCGTTTACACCCCAGGCAGAATAGCAGCAGAATAATAAAAAATATATATAATATGAAAACAAAAAAATTTCAAAACCAAAATCAGATTAATTTTCTTCAACAATAAAATCTCATGGATGCAGTGAACCCTTAAATGACTCCACGCGGCTTTAAAATTCTATTCAACATAAAATTTGTTGATATTCAATGCTAGGAGTGATAGGAGGTTAACAGATCATTAATTATTTTTCATTGACAAATATTGGTTTAATGGTTAAAATACATATTTTAATATTAAGCTAAGATGAATCTAATGGTCATTTAGGTGGCTGATTGATACTGAGAAACCCGTTCGAAAAATTAGAAACTCGGAGAACGTAGGAGGGAGGACGGAAACCACAGACCAAGTGATCGAGGAATGGGAATCCGGCATTAGAATCATCAATTAGAGTAATTAAGAGGAAGACCTGTCTATATGAGAAATAAGATACGTAGGTCAAATCCAGGGCCTCAAATCAGAGCCGCATGGCAATCAGACATTATGACCTGAGAGATAGATCTCTGCACACATAGCAATACTTCATTCATGCTATATCCAGAGCATCGGCTTATCGTGCACAAATCAAATGAATAAAGAGATAAAAAGGAGTTTAAAAACAGAAAATGACGGGGAAGTTGGGATGCATACGTGACGAAATCTTGGGAACTGTGAAAATGCTCAAGATTCAGCAGCTTTTGGAGGCTGCTGCGAAAATGCTGAAGATCAGATTCGGAGGCCTGTTTCCAATTGAAGAGCATTAAGCGATCACGGCAAAGACAAGCGGAGGCCGGGGAAGCGGGGATTTATTTTTAGGGGTCTATTTTTTTTTAATTTGAAAACTGGGTTAGAGAAGCACCACTTGAAGTGGCGCTTTGGATTTTAAATGATGCTTTGATTCAACGTCACTTGAAGTGGTGCTGAGCATTTTATTCTAAATCTATCAGCGTGGCGCTGGTAAGTCTCCCCCCTATAGAAGGGGGTTCACCCCCTCCCCATTCTCACATCACCTCTCTCTCTCTAACTTCTCACCCATCAACTCTCTCAAATTCCTCTTGTTACTCTGTCTCTTTTTGCCCATGTAGCCATTGTGCTCCGAAAGATCACCATCTTTCCACAAATTTGAAATAATTCTAATTTTTAATTTGTTTAATATGTTGATTTATCTATTTATTTGTTTAGCTCATAGAAATAGTTCATAATTAATGTATTATATTTAGAAATAATAATAGTTTATTTTAAGTAATTGTAATTAATTAATGGTAATTAACTCATTAATTAATTCTATTTAGGTAATTAAATTCTAATTAGTTAATTAACTAATCGTAATTAGGTAATTAATTAATCGTAATTAGGTATTTAAATAATTAATGCTAATTAGTTATGTAAATAATTAATGGTAATTAGGTAATTAATTAATGGTAATTAGGTAATTAATTAATTATAATAAGGTCATTAATTAATTGTAATTAGGTGTTTTAAGTAATTGTAATTAGGTATTTAATTAATTGTAATAAGGTGATTAATTAAGTGTAACTGGGTAATTAATTAATGGTAAGTAGGTAATTAATTAATTCTAATTAGGTAATGGATTAATTAGGTAATTAATTAATTCAAATTAGGTAATCAATTAATGCTAATTAGGTAAATAATTAATGGTAATTCGGTAATTAATTAATGGTAATTAGATAGGTAATTAATTAATGGTAATTAGGTAGGTAATTAATTAATGGTAATTAGGTAGGTAATTAATTAATGGTAATTAGGCAATTAATTAATTCTTATTAGGGAATTAATTAATGGTAATTAGGTAATTAGTTGATGGTAATTAGGTAATTACTTAATTCTAATTAGATAATTAATTAATTCTAATTAGGTGATTAATTAATGGTAATTAGGTAATTAATTAATTCTAATTAGGTAATTAATTAATGGTAATTAGGTAATTAATTAATTCTAATTAAGTAATTAATTAATGATAATTAGGTAATTAATTAATGGTAATTAGGTAATTAATTAATAGCAATTAGGTAATTAATTAATTCCAATTAGGTAATTAATTAATTCTAATTAGGTAATTAATTGATGGTAATTAGGCAATTAATAAATGGCAATAAATTAATTCTAATTATTCAATTGATTAATTCTAATTAGGCAATTGATTAAGTGTAATTAGGAGTTTCATTAAGTGTAATTAGCGAAGTAATTATATTAGTTAGCTAAGTAATTATATTAGTTAGCGAAGTAATTATTTTATAAATGGCTCCTAGATTATACTATTGCATCACATTCTAAGTATGATAACAAATTTAGTTTTTCATCTACCTTAACCTCGGTTTGTAATTGAAGTTATGAACTTGAATATAGTTGTTGAAAATATTTTGTGCGTATTAAGCGTTAGAGTTGTCATGAATTGAATATTCTCTTAAGTAAAGTATCCTCGGGTAGAGGGGTTTTGGATCGAACCACCTACTTTTCTGGAGGTTTGCCTTGTCTAATAAAGTGAATAGGGTTGGCTATCTGTCGCTCCAGGCTTACTCATGTGGAGTTTGTCAATCTAATTAATTAATGGTAATTAATGGTAATTAATTAATTCTAATTAGGTAATTAATTAATGGTAATTAGATAATTAATTAATTCTAATTAGGTAATTAATTAATGGTAATTAGGTAATTAATTAATTCTAATTAGTTAATTAATTAATTCTAATTATATAATTAATTAATTCTAATTAGGTAGCTAATTAATAAATGGTAATTAGGCAATTAATTAATTCTAATTAGGCAATTAATTAATTCTAATTAGGCAATTAATTAATTTTAATTAAGCAATTGATTAAGTGTAATTAGGCAATTGATTAAGTGTAATTAAGAGTTTCATTAAGTGTAATTAGCAAAGTAATTATATTAGTTAGCGAAGTAATTATTTTATAAATGACTTCTAGATTATATCATTGCATTATATTCTATGTATGATAACGAATTTAGTTTTTCATCTACCTTGACCTCGATTTGTAATTGAAGTTATGAACTTGAATTTAATTGTTGAAAATATTTTGTACATATTAAGTGTTAGAGTTGTCATTAATTGAATGCTCTCTTGAGTAGGGGTTTTGGGTCGGACCACCTACTTTCCTGGAGGCTTGCTTTGTCTAGGAAAGTGAATGGGGTTGACTCTCTGTCGCTCCAGGCTTACTCATGTAGAGTTTGTCAATCTAATATGACTATGCTTTTACATGACGTGTTCGTGTACCCCATGCATATGATGCATGTGGATATGTATAAATATGTTTCACTTCTATTTTTGGATAAGTAACACAAACTTGTGGGTTGTGTAAAGAGTTACACATCAATATGGTTTGAACATATTGATTTGGTGGATGGATTAGGATTCCAACTAAATTACTAGAAGCATGCATACATAAATTGATTCTTTGATCATATTTAATTAATAACGATGGTTTATTTTAGATTAAAAAAAAAAGATAGTTGACTACATTTATTGCAACGGTCAAATAATTGAGACAAAATAAGGATGTAATTTGATTGTTTATAAAGGAATAGATACCTTAATAGGCACAGGAATAGGGCATTTGGTTAACCGGTTAGAAATTAAGCATGCGGTGTGAAACATCCACCCATACAAGACCAAGACCTAGAATTTTCCAAAAAACTAGAATTTTCCAAAAAACTAGAATTTTCCAAAAAACTAGAATTTTCCAAAACAAATACAGTGCTGGTTTGTTAGACCTTAAGTGTGAAACATCCACCCATACAAGACCTGGAATTTTCCAAAACAAATACATTGTGGGCTTGTTAGACCTTAAGCCATCGGAAAAAATTACACAGTATCTTGACCACCACCCTATCATCCAATGATGCCTCCATACAAAGTATTTTAACCACACTCCTTGAGAAAACTTATTATGAGATCAATTTATACGTTACGATAGCAATTTATGCCGTTGGTTTCAAAAATCATTTATGTTCATCTCTTCTTATAATACATAATTAATGAATATTCCTGAGCTCTAGGGTTGGGATGATAATAGGTTCTGATGGGAAAATTAAGCTTAAAATGTTCCTTTGAATACAACATGCACAAAATTGTGGGATTAATGTTTTGTTAGGCTAGTAAGAGATTGGACTACGGCTGGAAGTGATTCAAGAAGATCAAAATTCAAATTGAGCTCATATGAGGCATGTTCACTCGAATAAGGTCTGGAACTACAAACAATCATCGAGCCATAAAATGTGATGAGGGCAGATTGGCCAAATTTAACTTGTGTTGGAACGGTTATTTTAAGAACTACCATTTAAATGACTCGGCCCAATTCCTGGACAAAAACCAATTAGAAAAGGACTTCAGGAAACACGAACCTTTCAAGCCGAGAACCGTTTACACTCCAGGCAGAATAGCAGCAGAGTAAAAAAAAATAGAATATGAAAACAAAAATTTCCAAAACCAGAATCAGATTAATTTTCTTCAACAATAAAATCTCATGGATGCAGTGACCCCTTAAATGACTCCACGCAGCTTTAAAATTTTATTCAGCCTAAAATTTGTTGATATTCAATGCTAGGAGTGATAGGAGGTTAACAGATCATTATTTATTTTTCATTGACAAATATTGGTTTAATGGTTAAAATACGTGTTTTAATATTAAGCTAAGATGAATCTAATGGCCATTTAGGTGGCTGATTGATACCGAGAAACCCGTTCGAAAAATTAGAAACTCGGAGAACGTAGAAGGGAGGACGGAAACCACAGACCAGGTGATCGAAGAATGGGAATCCAGCATTAGAATCATCAATTAGAGTAATTAAGAGGGAAGACCTGTCTATATGAGAAATAAGATACGTAGGTCAAATCCAAGACCTCAAATCAGAGCCGCATGGCAACAGATAGATCAGACATTATGACCTGAGAAATAGATCTCTGCACAAATAGCAATGCTTCATTCGTGCATAGATCCAGAGCATCGGCTTATCGTGCACAGATCGAATGAATAAAGAGATATAAAGGAGGTTAAAAACAGCAAATTACGGGGGAGTTGGGATGCATACGTGACGAGATCTTGGGAAAATACCTCGAGTCTGCTGCGAAAATGCTCAGATTCAGCAGCTTTTGGAGGCTGCTGCGAAAATGCTGAAGATCGGATTCGTAGGCCTGTTTCCAATTGAAGAACATTAAGCAATCGCGTCAAAGCAAGCTGAGGCCGGGGAAGCGGGGCATCCATGGATTTATATAATTGGACTCGTTAGGCTTCAGGTGGTTAATTTGGGTTTTTTTTTTATTTATGGGTTTAAATTTTTTTTATATATAAAAGGGATACCATTTGAAAAAAATTTAAAAATTGGTCTCTAGGCGCGGAGAGATGCGTGAACTGGGTTCACGCATCCTTCATCTCGTCTTCCAAGGATACGTGAACCTCATTCACGCATCCGATCGAGAAAATCTATAAAAGGGGTCTCCCCCCCAAATGTATTCTTCTCCTTTGGATTTTGCTGCGAAGCCCTGCAGAATTTCTTTCTCAACAAATTTTTACTGCTTTTAAAAAGGTAAAATTTCTATTTAAATTTTCAATTGTTTAATTGTGTTTATTTATTTCGTTTATATGATTTATTTATTTGATTTGTGATATGTGGAAATTAGTGTTTGTGTGTATGGTTTATTTATTTCATATGTATTGATGTGTAAATTAGTATCTTTTGTATGATTTAATTTTTGAATGATGTGTTTGTTGTATGAATTCATATTGAATGTTTAGGAAAATTAATTACGTCATGTCTAAAATGTTGTATGAATTCATATTGAATGTTTATGAAAATTAAATATGTTATAAAAATGTTATTTTGAAAGTAATATTAATTTAAATTATAATATTTTTATACACTAGTGATATAATTTGTGAATAATATATTAGTTATATGTATCATCTTTAAATTTATTAAAAAAATTATAGAAAACATTTTTTGTTAATGGTATAGAAACAATTTTGTATAAATAAAAATTTTAAATTATATTAGTTATAATTAAATTTATTACATATAAAAGAGATGTAGATATTTAATATGTATTTCATCTAGTAATAGATATAATAAGTATGCCCAAAAACATGGTAAGTTGTGTGATGACTAATCTTGAGATAACTGACCGATGCATAATTGAGATTGCATGTCTTGTTTTGTGAATGTGGTTATTTAATCTGTAATAATTGCATTTATTTTTCTGTAATGATGACATGTGAGTCATCTCTGACTAAGTATGTAAGGACCTGCATGTCCGCTTAAAAAAAGTTATGTATTTCATACCCCTAGACCTCCTCACATGCATGTGAGTAAATTTGTAATTAAAAGGCAGTCAATAAGAGACGTCCCCGGAGAGGTGTCCCTGAAAATGCGTTCGAGAACAAGCATTTGACAAGAGACGTTACTATTTGAAAGGAGACTGACGGTTGATGAAATATTTGATAATAGAGACTCCATGAGTCTACCCATAGGTTTTTGTTAGTTTATCAAATAATGATAAACTAATCGTAAGTCTCAAGATCAACTCATGATTATTTATTAATAAGTAATTAAAATATATAACGTTATATTAAATTTGCTTTGGTAATAATTCCATCATCACTATACCTCAATAGTGAAAAATCAATACATAAAAAGTCTCCAGAAAAAGTCAATTATTCAAAACCAATTTAAATAGTGTAAAATATTGATGTAGTATATAATATTTTATTAATTTTTTTTATAGGTACTAATGTCTGCGCAAATATATTGGAACAGTGTGACCATTTATACAGAGTAGGGATTTAGCTATAGTGTGTCACCTGTCAGAGTGGTAAATCTTCATGGTTGTATGACATTGGATGCAGTTCACAATAAGATTTATAATCGGTTAAAATTAAGGGTCGATCAATCCATTTCTTTAATCACATATCAACATCTACAACATCCTGAACATTTCTGGTACACCGAGTACCCTTTGGTCGATGATGATGATTGGATGAATGCATCTTTCTTATTTAGACCACAGTGTGCTAATGGTTTGATGAGGTTGTATGTGGTGATTTCTGATATAGATGTGGTGCAACTGACTACTACAGAACTGTGTTTTGTGAGCTATGTAGAAGTTGGTCCTTCACATCAGTCTTCTGCATTGCCTCCTTCTCATATGACTCCAGTAATAGAAGCAAATTATGAAGAAGACGATCAAAATTTGGAAGGAAATATAGATGACATCCCTTTGTGTGCTAATATAGTGAATGAAAGTTTATCTGAGGAAGAAGAATCTGGGGATCCATTAGGAGATGATGTGGGTGAGGGTGATGTGGGGAATAAACCTTCTGAGGTTCCTTTGAGAGATGTGGGTGAGGGTGATGTGGGAAATGAACCTTCTGAGGTTCCTTTGAGAGACAAACATCCACAACATCCATCAGTTAGTGGTAATCATCCTTCAATATTGAGTTCCTTAGTTAAAGAAATGTCTCGTGAACAACATTTTTATTAGGATTTCATTACACCGGCTTCTGAATTCCCTGGCATTATAGGGAATAAGTCTGCATCAAATGATAATGTCATCTATGTCGGGAAGGAGTTTGAAAGTAAATTGGCCATGAAAATTGTGATAAAGCAATACCACATTGAGCGACATTTCACATTTGTGGTTGACGAGTCAAAGAAGACAAAATATACCATTTGTTGTGAAAAATATGGGCCATAATGTAAATTTCAGTTAAGGGAAATATTTTATAATTTTTTTGCATCTTGGAGGATAAACAAATTAGAAGGGTCACACACTTGTGTGCATCCAAGCTTGTCACAGGATCACTCTTCCCTTGATTCAGAGTTTATATCAAATGTTATTTGTGAAATGATACGAACATGTCAGGATGTTCCCGTTGCCCTTGTTCAGGAAAGAATTCAACAGTTGTATAACTATAAGATATCATATACCAAAGCATGGAATGAAAAATAGAAGGCAATTGTAAAAGTATATGGTTATTGGGACGAATCTTATGCTATGTTGCCATAACTTATGGAATTGTTGTCTCTCAACAATCAGATTGTTTATCAGTTGGACACTATTGAGTATGTATCCCCCAATCACTGAGTTGATCGAACAAAGGTGAAGTTCAATAGGTTTTTTTGGGCATTCAGGCCACGCATTGCTGCCTTTCCCTATTGTAAACAATTTATTCAGGTTGACGACACTTTCTTGTATGGTAAGTGTATAGGTGTTATACTCATTGTTGCCACACAAGATAGTAATTGTGCTCCTATGCCACTTGCTTTTTCTATTGTTGAAAATGAGAATTTTGAACGTTGGAGCTGGTTTTGGCATGTGTACGTGTTCATGTCACACAAAACCATGACGTGTGTCTGATATCCGATCGCCATCGAGCGATTATAGAGGTTGTGGTTAGTGATGAGGTTTCATGGATTGAGCCGAATGCTTATCATCGTTATTGCATTAGACATATTGCAAGTAATATGCATAAGCATTTCAGAGATGATTCCATAAAGAAGGCGATCCTCAAGTTCGGTATGTTTTTCTAAACTTACTTTTTTAAAACAAAATTTATTCTCCATTTTAATACATTATTCTCTTATGGTTTCAGCATATGATCCCCAACAAGAAAGGTTTGATCGATGCTTTGAAGAGATCTGAACTGCTAATGAAGATGTGTATGCATATATGATGCAGATTTCGAAGGAAAAATGGTCATTAACATATGATGGTGGTAGAAGATATGGTCATATGACCACTAATATAGTGGAGTGCATAAATGGGGTCCTCAAGGGTGTGTACAAACTCCTGATCACAGGGTTAGTGCAAGAGACATTTTATAGATGTGTTCACTACTTTGTTGACCGGTCCCAAAAGGCCTATTAGAGGATGGAAAACGGAATGCATTTTACGCAGCATTTCCAAAGTGATATTGATAAGATACTGAATGAGGCTTCAAGATGGATTGTTCTAGCCTCTGATAGAGAAAATATGATCTTTCAGATAAGACTGTGCTACGACTGGGTTACATGCACTAGTGGTCGAGTGTTTGTAGTGATGTTAGATAACATATACTGTGATTACGGCAACTTTCAGACATTTAGATATCCATGTGCACATGTTATCACAGCTTGTGCTTCAGTAAATATATCATGGGAGCCATATGTTGACCCGATGTATCACATGAGAACTTTGGTTAACTGTTATAGTGCAGCTTGGATGCCTGTTAGTGACTTTCATTCTATCTCATTGTCTGCTGATCAGCCGACCATCATCCCTGATATTTTCAGGTTTCATAATTTGGATTTGTTTTAGTTTATGATTTTTTTCAATGTCTGTCATTTTTTAAAATATTGGCTTCATACTACTAGGTTACGACCCCGAGGAAGACCAAAATCAAGTTGAATCAGAAATGAAATGGACTGGCCTCGACAACGAGGAGGGAGAATACGATGTAGTATTTGTCACGCAGAAGGACATACTCGTAAGAGATGTCCCCAAGTGACAGAACATAGCTCCATATCTCGTCATCCATGATTGAGTTTGTGTATTGTATCACGAATATGTATATTTTGTTTTGTATGTGGAAGTTTCAGTATTGAATCCTTTTATTTTTGACTTGCTCCATTTCTAACATGTTTCAATTTTGGTTTATCTCATTTTTTGATTCTCTAATAAAGAATTTTGTGATACTAAAACTATTAAAAAAACAAAATATAACAAAAATGAATATATCATGCTTCCACATGAAATAAAGACACTAATCCACACACAACAAATCAAGTATAAATAAAAAATATTAACACAGTCATTTTTCATTTGATTGTTCTAGATTTATTTAAATAAAAGTTTCAAATTTTTATTGAACCTCTCATACCACATGCACTAATGCAAACTAACTTGAGATTATATGATAAAAACAACATATCATTGATATTATTCATAGGATTATCATCACTATGCATTCAAGTATCTTATGGCCCACACAAAAGAACTAGCTCATGGAAGCCCACATGCAATGCTAAAAACACCTCTATAGGTTTTAATTAATGAAGACCTCATAAATAATGAATCTCAAAATTAGGTAATAGGGTCCTTTATTTATTGAGGGGATTGGTCAAGTAGCAAAAACACTAATTCATACACAACAAATCAAGTATAGATTGAAAATATTAACACAATCAATTTTCATTTGATTGTTCTAGATTTATTTAAATAACAGTTGATTTTTTTTATTGAATTCACTATAATAAAGTAACGATGATATCGTTTGTGTAGATGGAATATTTTATATTGCTCACATCTCAGGCTAATCATGTATCACGACTGCTTTTGGAGGGACGTCCAGTGCCTCTGTTGAGTGTACACGAATCTCACCATTTCCATCATACTGCACCACCTCCCGCTATCATCCCTCATCTTCATCGCACTGGATTATATGGCATAGCGATGTGAGAATTCACCTTTCTCAATCATCATCTCATTGCTTCTCTTATAGAGATATGGAGGCTAGAGTCACATACATTTCATTTTAGAGAGGAGGATATGACTATTACCCCACAGGATGTGGCCATTATGTTGGGCCTCCCCATCGATGGTGTGGCTTTGACAGGCCGAGTTGGAGTAGATTTGTCGGAGCTTGTTTATAGACTACTGGGCATATAGGTCCCTGATGATGGCAGGACCATTGTTGGTGGTAGATTACACATGCCTTGGTTAGACCATCACTTCACACAGTTAGCAGAGGATGTTGATGCGATCACCGTGTTGTGATTTGCACGTGCATATATTTTAAGGCTGATTGGTGGCATGCTTTTTGTTAGTCACTCCACTACTTTTGTACATTTGATTTATTTATCTTTTTTGGAGGATTTGGACGAGGCAGGACGGTATAGCTGGGGGTCTTCTTGTCTAGCATATATATACAGGGCGCTATGCAGTGCATGTCACATCGATAAGATGAAGATCACAGGATGCATGGTTCTTTTACAGATGTGGGTATGGGAGCACATCCCTCATTTAGCTCCACATTCTCATGTGCCATTTCCAGTAGATATTGTAGCAGAGGCTTCACGTGGATGTTGATATGTTATTCCTTCCTTATACTGTCTAACTTAATTATATAAATTTCTATTATGAAATATAAAATAACAATATTATTTACAAGTGGAGTCAGTCACATCGACATTCATATTCCCCCAGACATGACGTCCACGCCTACAGACTTATGTTGGATAACATTCGATCACACGATGTAAGTGATTATTATTTATATTGTTAAATATTTATTCTTTACGGTACATGTATTCATTTTTTAATTGATTATTTATTTTTTATTTTAAATTTTACAGATGCCATATACAGATGCTATTATCTAGAGTCTTCCACTGTACTGTACGAAGATGCTTGCTATCGGATCCTACAGGGTTTCATTGATTCATTTTCATATAGTCGAGTGGAATCAGACCGAAAGAGTTATGAGGCAGTTCGGATTCTTTCAGCCTGTTCCTGACCCGCCCAGTTAGTTAGATTCAATGCATTCACTGAAGATGTCAGTGAAGATATATTTTGATTGGAGGAGATACCACACTAGATATATTGATTTATGGGATAGATGACAGGACTTCCAGTTGCGAGGGGCGGGGAAAATGCGTTTTCATCTGGTGGATTAGATGGATTACGCATCTTGGTACTACAGGTCCCTAGTCAAATTTCTGACACGACACGGACGAGGCTTTTATGAGCTGGTATACATAGTTCCTTCCATAATTCAGTAGAATTTTTATTCATATTACTTAATGACGGATTTTTTTCATAGGATATGCGTATCTGTCATATACTTTACATGTCTGATCCAATAGAGCACACCGTATTTGACCCATCATATTTTCACACCCTTATATCACAGTTGCTTCCTTCGATGGATGAGATTTATCATGGCATTTTCTTTGATCCATCACATGTTGAGGAGGCTACGGAGCCTACTGAGTCTACTGAGGCTCATATAGATATACCAGGGGGTGACGACCCTATTATGGATCTTGCTGTTCCATATGAGGAGGATGTTCAACTTGATCAGTCAGATGTTGGTCTTCTACAGGATGAGGGTGTTTAGTATGATCAGTCATATACTCCTCCAACTTCTCAGGCTCAACCACAGGTAGATACAAACATTGACTGGGTTGAGCTGGATTATTTATTACAAACATCCACAACACATCATCCATCTTCTTTCCATGTTGGTGAGAGTTCCAGCCAGCCTCCACTATCATTAGATACAGGACATGGTACAGACGGTGAGACTGTACATCCACCGCCTATCACACAGGAGGATGTGGAGGTGGCTGCTGAGGATGATGTGTAGCGTACACCAGTGCACAGATAGACACAGACATGACGTGGACGCATCCAGTATACACCTGGCTGTGGGGCAGAGGAGAATCCACGTCAGAGGCGTAGATTAGGTTGATTTTTGATTTATGATACATTATGTATGTGCAAAACTATTATCATTTATAGAGTTCTACTTTTTTTAATAAGTGTCTTACTATCATCAAATTATCTTCCAAAATTAATAATTTCTATTTGGTATTCATTAATTAATATTAATACTCTCGATGAAAATTTTCGTGAACATCAAGAAATCTTGAAAAATATTATCAATCTCAATGATTTGAATCCAAAAATCATGGAACATGATTCTTTGTTTAAAAAAATTAAATTGCATGAAGAAGAATTTCAATGAATAATGAATAATTGTGAAGAGTAGATGATTATTATTGAAGATAATAAAACCACAATATGAGATGTATGGAATTAGAAGTTCATTTGTACAATTTTGAGAAAATACATATTCAAACTTTATAAAAGGACACATGTTCTACTGGTACACAATCTTCATTGGAGAATTTTACTTTTAAAATACCTCCATAATGTGATAAAATTATGGACATTATGAAAAAGACTGATTTCATATTCTTCTAAAATAAGAAACAATCCTTAAGAGGGTTAAGAATGTGTTAGCATATCCAAGAATAAGTATTGAAGAAGATCATCCTTGGTGAAGTTATATAAGATTTCAAAACTGATGTTTATGAGTGTTTCTCTTTAGGGGGAGGTAAATGAAGAAATATTAAATTACTACCAGAATTTGTATATCAATTAGAGTCAAATATAATTACTGTAGAACATTTAGTAAGATCATGTTATTGAAAGATAAATGTTTTTCTAAATATCTCTTCCTTTGTTAACAAAAAAATACTGAATAGAAAGGGGTTGTAATTTAATTAATCAAATACATAAGAAATTTTTGCTTCTAAAAAAATGATGATTTTCTTAACCTTTATGTAGGATGCGTGAGCGGGGTTCACACATCCTTTAGAAACTTCATGAAGGATGCGTGAAGCCCGTTCACACATCCTAGCAACGGTAGATGCGTGAATGAGGTTCACACATCCTTTATCGAATCTGTGCAAGATGCGTGAACCCCGTTCATGTATCTCTCCATGCCAAAGATGCGTGAATGGGGTTCACGCATCTGGAGACTCATTTTTAAATTTTTTTCAAACCCTATCCTTTTTTATATTTTTTTTAAAACTCATAAATAAAAAAACCCTTAATTTGGCATATGGGGTGTTTTAAAATTTTTATGGTTTTTTTAGTTTGAAAACCGGGTCAGAGCAACACTACTTAAAGTGGTGGTGTCTATAAAAAGCCCCAAATCGCCACTACAATTGACGCTTTGGATTTTAAGTGACGCTGAGCATTGTATCCTAAATCTACCGGTGCCACTTCAAGTGGTGCTGGTAATGTGTGACTAAACATATCAACACCACTTGAAGTAGTGCCTGGGTCTCCCCTCTATAAAAAGGGGATCACCTCCTCCCCATTATCACATCACCTCTCTCTCTCTCTCTAACTTCTATCCAATCAACACTCTCAAATTCATCTCAATACTCTGCCTCTTTTTGCTTGTGTAGTTGTTGTGCTCCGAAAGATCACCATCTTTCTGCAAATTTGAGGTAATTATAATTTTTAATTTGTTTAATATATTGATCTATCTATATATTTGTTTAGTTCATAGAAATAGTTCATAATTAATGTATTCTATTTAGAAATAGTAATAGTTTATTTTAAGTAATTGTAATTAATTAATGGTAATTATCTTATTAAGTAATTCTATTTAGGTAATTAAATTCTAATTACTTAATTAACTAATCGTAATTATGTAATTAACTAATAATAATTAGGTAGTTAATTAATCGTAATTAGGTATGTAAATAATTAATGGTAATTATTTATGTAAATAATTAATGGTAATTAGGTAGTTAATTAATGGTAATTAGGTAATTAATTAATTATAATTAGGTAATTAATTAATTGTAATTATGTGTTTAATTAATTGTAATTAGGCGTTTAATTAATTGTAATGAGATAATTAATTAAGTGTAACTAGGTAATTAATTAAGTGTAACTGGGTAATTAATTAATGGTAACTAGGTAATTAATTAATGGTAAATAGACAGTCAATTAATTATAATTATGTAATTAATTAATTAGGTAATCAATTAATGGTAATTAGGTAAATAATTAATGGTAATTAATTAATTCTAATTAGGTGATTAATTAATGGTAATTAGGTAATTAATTAATGGTAATTAGACAATTAATTAATTCTAATTTGGTAATTAATTAATTCTAATTAGGTGATTAATTAATGGTAATTAGGTAATTAATTAATGGTAATTAGGTAATCAATTAATTCTAATTAGGTAATTAATTAATAGAAATTAGGTAATTAATTAATGGTAATTAGGTAATTAATTAATGGTAATTAGGTAATTAATTAATTCTAATTAGGTAACTAATTCATGGTAATTAAGTAATTAATCAATGGTAATTAGGTAATTAATTAATTTTAATTAGGTAATTAATTAATTATAATTAGGTAATTAATTAATGTAAATTAGGTAATTAATTAATGGTAATTAGGTAATTAATTAATGGTAATTATGTAATTAATTAATGGTAATTAGGTAATTAATTAATTCTAATTAGGTAATTAATTAATTCTAATTAGGAAATTAATTAATTATAATGAGGTAATTAATTAATTCTAATCATCCAATTAATTAATTTTAATTAGGCAATTTATTAAGTATAATTAGGCAATTGACTAAGTGTAATTAGGCAATTGACTATGTGTGATTAGGGGCTTCATTAAGTGTAATTAGGGGCTTCATTAAGTGTAATTAGTGAAGTAATTATATTAGTTAGTGAAGTAAATATATTAGTTATCAAAGTAATTATATTAGTTAGCAAAGTAATTATATTAGTTAGCGAAGTAATTATTTTAATTAGCGAAGTAATTATATTAATTAGCGAAGTAATTATTTTATAAATTGCTTCTAGATTATATCATTGCATTAAATTTTAAGTATGATAATGAATTTAGTTTTTCATCTACCTTGACCTCGGTTTGTAATTGAAGTTATGAACTTGAATTTAGTTATTTAATGCATTTTGTGCTATCATGAATTGAATGCTCTCTTGAGTAAAGTATCCCCAGGTAGATGAGCTTTAGGTCAGACCACCTACTTTTCTGGAGGCTTGTTTTTTCTAGGAAAGTGAATGGGGTTGGCTATCTGTCACTCTAGACTTACTCATGTGAAGTTTTTCAATCTCATATAACTCTATGCTTTTACATGACGTGTTCATGTACCTTATGAATATGGTGCATGTGGACATGTATGAATGTGTTTGACTATTATTTTTGGGTAAGTAACACAAACTTGTGGGTTGTGTAAAGAGTTACACATCAATATGGTTCGAACATATTGATTTGGTGGATGGATTAGGATTCCAACCTAAATTACTAGAAGAATGCATACATAAATTGATTCTCTGATCAAATTTAATTAATAACGATGATTTATTTTAGATAAAAAAGATGGCTACCTATATTTATTACAATGGTAAAATAATTGAGATAGAACAAGGATGTAGTTACAGTATATGGACAGAAGGTGTTGTGATGATTGGAGGCTGTACATATTTAGAATCTCTTCAAAGGAAAATTTATTGAAATTTAAAACTGACGAGCAATCAAGTGATAGAATCCATCACATACATACATCTACAATTTGTAGATAGGTTTTGGCATGTGGCATATCCAGTAACTAATGATGAAGAATGGAAATACGTACTTTCATTGGTTAAGTATCAACTTGAGAATCAAATGATGGAGTTGTGTGTCACTATAACTACAATGGAGGTTCCATCAATATTGGAAGTTGGGCCATCACAACTTCATGAGACTATGTCATATACTCCTACTATAACACAACAATAAGTTCCATCAATAATGGAAGTTGTTCTGTTATTTTCTTCAGCCACAGTTTCAATGGATAGTCCTCCACATACTTTAGATGCGTTGTTCAATGATTTTGATGATGATGAAAATTTAGAACAAGAATATGAAGAGGAAGTTGAAGAAGAAAAAGAAGAGCATGCAGAAGAACAGTCTGTGCCCACTCATGTGAGGTTTAACCAACCGTTAAACCATTCTCCACTATTGGATTCATGGTCGACTGAAGGCATGAATCGCTTTCCAAAATTTTATTGGTCAGTTATTACTCATAGTATAGAATTTCCAGAAATCATTGGTGACATAAATATTGTGTCAGATAAAGGTGTTATGTATATTGGAAGAGAGTTTGAGAGCACATATGCAATGAAAAATGTGATAAAACAACATCACATTGAAAGAAATTACTCTTTTATTGTAGAAGAGTCAAAGAGGTCTTATTATTTGATCCATTGTGACAAATATGATTTGAACTGTCAAATACGTCTGTGAGCTATAATTTATGACACTTTTCACACTTAGCGCATCACTATATTTACTCCACACACATGTGTGAACCCAAGCTTGTCACAGGAACACTCTTCATTAGATGTTGAGTTTATTTCAACTATTATTATTGAAATGATTATAGCATGTCAAGATGTTCCTATCATTTTGGTGGTGGAGTGAATGAAACAAATTTTTGGGTATCAAATCTCTTACTAGAAGGCACGAGTGGCATAAAAAAAGGCTACTATGAAAGTGTACGGTGATTGGGATGACTCTTATCAAGTTTTACCATAAATTATGGAGCTTTTAAGCCATAACAATCAAGTGATTTATCAGTTACACACTAATTAATATGTTAACCAACACAACCAAGTTGATCAGTCGATGGTTGTGTTTGATAGATTTTTTTTAACATTTTTACCATGTGTGGAAGCTTTTAGACATTACATGCAGTTTATATAGATTGATGGAACATTTCTATATGGAAAGTATACAAGAACTTTATTGATTTCCGCCACACAAGATGGAAATCAAGTCCCTCTACCTTTGGAATTTGCAATTGTGGAGAAGGATAACTTCTCATCATGGAGCTGGAGAGTTTCTTATGAACACAAAAGGGATTTTTATTATTTTAGATCACCATTATGTAATCAAGGAAGGAGTACGGTCTGAGGTTCTTTCCCAGAGGCCACCCTATGCCCATCATTGATACTGTATTCGACACATTGCCAACAATTTTCAAAAGAAGTTCAAGAACGAGTCGATAAAGAAAGCAATCTTAAAAATTCGTATGAATATCCTTTTTCATTTTAAAAATCACTATCATAGTTATTTCCATATGTGTTCAGATTAGTTCTTGTTTGATAGCATACGAGCCTCAACAATAAAGGATGGAGGAACATCTTGAAGATATTCACAGAGCTAATTCAGAATTTTATGAATACATGATGCAAATTCCAAAGCATAAATGGTTGTTGGTATATGATGATGGGAGGAGATATGGACATATGATGACCAACATCGTAGAATGTATAAATGAAGTTTTCAAGGGAGTTTGAAAATTACTTATCACAGATAAATAATAATATTTGATTATATGTTACTCAGAAGAGATACAATTATAATAAAATATTAGTATAATGTTTTAAATATAAATTACATGTTTGGTACAAGAGACCTTATATCATAGTGTAAATTATTTTCTAGAATGAGGAAAGAAGGCTGAAGAGGGCTTGAACAGAGGGATGTGCTATGAATAATATTTCCAGCACAAGCTAGATAGAGTTCTTTAGGAGGATACAAATTATCATGTTACTGCATTTAATCGACTAGAGAAACGATTTGAGGTCGTTGAGCCCGATGATGTTATGGCTTGTAGTAATGGTCATGTGTGAGTTGTTTTATTATATAAGTGTTATTATGAATGTGGTAACTTTCAAGCATTGATATATCCTTTTGACCATGTGATCGCATCATGTGTTTACATACACGTATCTTGGGAGTTGTTCGTTGATCCAGTTTATTGACTAGAGAGTATCAATGACTTCTACAATACTCTGTAGATGCCAATCGGGGAATATCATAATTTTCAGATGTCTGATGGTGCACCCACATTTCTACCGAACAACACTAGGCTTAGACCTAAAGGGAGGCCAAAGTTGGCTCGTATTCAGAATGAGATGGATTGGTCCAGTGAACGGGCACTCGGACGAAGGTGCGTCATATGCCTCCAGGAAGTTCATAAAAATACACGTTTCCCTAGACACATAGGGAAATAATTTAATGCTTAAAATGAATCATATACTCTATCATTTACTATAAAATTTTGTACATATAATCATTTTTATCATTATCACCATTTTAATCATATTTATCCTATTTGTATATAGGGTGACTTTTAGAAAATATACCTATATATTATAAACATTTCAAACATTGGTTTATACAATTACATAAATACAAATTATTACATACATTAAAAAACAATTTTAACAGTCAATGTTACCACAATTTCCATTGAATTTCTTTGTCGAACTGACAACACTGCATGAGTAGCTTTAAACAAACCACATCAACTAGAAAAAAAATAAGAAAACAATTATTATGAGTAATACTAAAAAGAAATAAATTAAATATAAATATGAAATAATACATTAATTCTATGGACAATGATTTTACTGTGAAAATATCAATATTACCTTTGCATCTTTATAAAGGGTTTCTTTGGTATATATATAAGCTAATAAAAAAACTAAGGATTCTGTGTGCACTTCACTATTGTTGGTTAACTACCGCTTAGCATAGCATGTGATCTGAACTTCCCACCTGGTGTCCCTGTGATGCTCTCATCCCACACATGCTCGCCACCATCTCTATCATATCACCATTCAATATTCACTTTTCCTTCTCTTCTTGCACCTATTTACTACTTATAAAGATGCATGATGCATGCAGATGCATGCATATGATAAATAGGTGTAGGAAGAGAAGGAAAAGTGAAGGCCAAATGGTGATATGATACAGCTGGTGGTGAGCTTGTGTGCGATGAGAGCATCATGGGGATGTCGGGCAGGAAGTTCAGATAACATGCTATGCTAAGCGGTAGTTAACCAACAATAGTGAAGTGCACATATAATTATTAGTTTTGTTATTAAAATTGTGAGTGATGAACAACCAATAAATGTTTTGGATTCATTGATCAATGGAGCCAAATATACATTAATATTCTTCCAACACACTACATCAGTAGAAACACTAGTATAAATGACTAAAATATAGAATATAAATGAACCCACACATAAGTCATAAAGAGCGATTTCCACAAAAATAGGCATCTCTAAACAATAATGATAGAAAGAGGGAAAATAATTCATGAAAGTATAACCATTTAAAGGTTCACATTCAAAAAAACAAAACCATTTGAACTACAAAAGGATAATTTCATCAGAATTTTATAATGAAAGATGAACTTACAACAACCACAAAACAAAAACAAGGAAACTCCGAACATCTTCACCCCAACACAGGTGACAACAACTGAGCCAACATGTTTATAATTATTTCATAAATTATATGATAAATTTCATACCTTACATGATAAATGTAATATCTTACATGAAATTAATGTTTTAATATTTGTACATTCAGATGGATCAACCTCTGTTATCTGCCCAGGAGATGCACGTGTCGTGCGATGTGTTGGCATGATGACCTATTAGACTTCTTGGAGTTCAGAGAGCACATAATTTTCATCACAATGCACCCCTGAAAATTATTTTTCCATACCTTAGATGTTCTAGATTTATGGAGTCACTATGTGTGACTTAAATACCATTGATCACCATTTGATTGCTGCATTGGTTGAGAGATGACGACCAGAGACACACACATTTCATCTTCTAGAGAGGGAGATGACCATTACTTTAGAGGATGTCACTTACATACTCGGTTTACCCATCCATGGAAAGGTAGTTGTGGGTTCCACTAGTGGCAACTGGTTTGCAGTCATACAACGTCTACTAGGCATTGACGTCGTCAACATACGAGGTGTCCTCTAGTGTTCGCGCTTGTGCATGGGGTGGCTTGATGCGCATTTCCCCATCATTCCTGATGACACGGGCAGGGAGATGATTATTTAGAACACACTTGCATATATTTTGCGACTAATCAGAGGCATGTTGTGCATCGACTACTCCACCACTTTGGTACACATGATGTACCTCCAATTACTTGAGGATCTTGTTTAGATGGCTACATACAGTTGGGGGTCTACTGTATTGTCACATCTATACAGATCTCTTTGTACCAGTTGTCACGTCGATGCATGAAAGATTATAGGTTGTATGGTTTTGGTATAGATGTGGGTTTGAGAGCATTTTTTCACGCATCACTGCCCGAGTTGTCACACCACTTACACTGGAGCTATTTCGGGGCTGTCCTTGGGGACACTGGTATGTTTACATTATTACTTTCAGTTATTTAGTGCTGTTGTTATTTTTTTTATAAACTTACCATATATTAATCTTTTTTAACCAGGTGGATTCAGTCTCAGAAGTATGCACATGCTCTGAGATATAGTGTGCACAATTTTCGACAGATATTTGATGCCATAGTACCAGCTGATGCAAGTTAAAAAATTATTTTTTTCTAGACAAATTTATTTTGTTATTACATTTTTAATTTATTTCAATGTAATCTTAGTAACATTATCATGATAATATATGACTTATTTTTTTATTTTATATTTCAGGTTTCATGGAATCTATATACAGGTTTTGTCTACACATCACTTACACCATACTGCACAACTATGATTGGTGATCGTGCCATAATAGTGCCACTAATCCACTTTCACATCATTGAGTGGCACCATCCAGACCAGTTCATGCACCAGTTTGGTTATATACAGAATATTGCAATGGAACCATGATAGGATGACGCGTTACATTCGATTATGCTTATATGTAGACATACAACGAACTGGTGGTAGTTTCATGCAACTTATATCGAGCTTTGGGACACGCGTTCCCAATATGGTATCTTTCCATATGAATATACCACAACATGATATCGGTTATCTGATCATGGGGATTATGTAGACTGGTACTGAGGGCACACCATCATTCACCTTACATGTTAGGGGATTGATATTCAGTAGTTGATATGTTTACTAAGATTTATTATATTTGTTTAACTCACTTTTGGTATTAATTTGAATGTTATTTCATTTACAGTCATAAGGCATTTCTCATCTTACGCATATCACACATCCTCAAGAGGAGGCATATATTAGGCGGGATGTAGTTCACCGAGATGTGTTGGCTTTCAATGATCCTCTCCGATTCATACATGACGGTTTCTATGATGAGGAGCCGCATGTATATCCCGATCCATATCCTATGACTGAAGCTCTTGGGGATGATTATGTCCCTGTTATGCCTGCTGAGGATGATGCACCGCCACCACCACCACTGTCACCAGATGAAAGGCAGAGATAATTACATCAAGAGGGGAAAAGACGAAGACATAGATGTTCGAGAGCAGCTCCTGCAGATACTGCCACATCACAGATAGATGATCCTGCCCAGTCGACTGATGATCTTGCACAGTAGGGTGATTCTTATATGCCACATATGTCATATTCAATGACTAATTTGGACTACGATCTGGGTGTGGTAACGCAACTTGTGGTGGCCCCTCTCTTGCTGATGAGGACTTCTTCAATGTCCCATTTCTGCCATTTTTAGGAGCTCTGGGGCCATATGGCTCCACATATGATTTTGGGTTGTCCACCACATGTGATGTTGGTCAGTCCTCTACACAGCACCATGATGAGGCACCAAAAGCACCAGAAGGGGAGGAACTCGCAGCTAGGACACTAGAGCAGCACAGACGTCAGATACAGAGTGAGTGTGAGGTTTAGATGCCACGTTGTGGTACTGGGGGGCATCAATGTTGATTTATTTGGATGTCATGTTGTATATATTAAAAAACATATTTATTGTGATAAATAATTGTTGTTTTAGACAAATAAAAAGAAATTCAAAGTCTCATAATTCTAACATTATTATGTTTCATGTATGTGACTTTATAAGCGTATAAATTATAAAGTCCAAATACAATCTAAATGAAATTTGTCACACTGACTAATAAATGTAGATTTATAATTATATATATAATGAATATATTTATTATTATATAACTATACAAGTTTCTATATAAATAAATATTTATAATTATATAAATATAAATATATTTAAAATTATATAAATATAAATATATTTAAAATTATATAATTATTAATAAATATTTATACTTATATAAATATAAATATGTTTATAAATATATAATTATAAATCTATATTTATAAATATTTATTTATTTATAAATAAATTTAAAATATTTATAAACATATAATAATTTTTAAATAAATATTTATGAATATAATTACAATTATATTAAATATATCACATGGTAAATATTTATTTATTTATAAATAAATTTAAAATATTTATAAACATATATTAAATTTTAAATATATTGTAAATAATTAAACATAATAAATATATTTATTATATGTTTAAAAATATTTCAAATTTATTTATAAATAAAAACTTATAACTATATAAATATAGATTTATAATTATATAATTTTAAAAACTTTTGTAAATATAATTATAATTATGTATTTATTATGAATAATTATGATTATATATTTATTATAAATATTTATAATTATATATTTATTATAAATATATATTTAGTTATTTATAAATAAATTTGAAATATATATGAAATAATATTTTATTAATTATATATTTATAAATATATTTATATTCATATAATTATAAATATTTATTTATAAATCTAGGTTTATAATTATATAATTATAAATATATTTATGTAAATAAATTTATATTTATAAATATATATTTATAATTATATTTATGTAAATAAATTTATATTTATAAATATATACTTATAATTATATTTATGTGTATATATATATTTAAAATTATATATATTTATAATTATAAATATATATTTATATAAATAAATTTTTATTCATAAATATATATTTAAATATATATTTATAAATACATAATCACAGTTCTTTAGATTTATTTATATTTAAATTTATATTTATAACTATATATAATTTAAATATATTAAAATATATATAAATTTAAATAATTGTGATTATGTATTTATAAATATATATTTATAAATAAAAATTTATTTATATAAGTATATATTTTCAATTATAAATAAATATAATTATATATATAAATATAATTATATATATATAATTATAAATATATATTTATACATAAAAATTTATTTATATAAATATATTTATAAATATATTTAATATATATATGTAAATATATAAATATTTACAATTAAATATTTATAATTATATTATAATTATATATTTAAAATGGGTGGGAGGGGTGTGGGATTTGGGAAAAAAAATTACAAAGCGCCCATTGAATTGACGCTTTGGGTTTCATCCTAAAGCACCACTTCATCTGGCACTGAACCAACCCAGTTTCCTATATATAAAAACCCTACACCCCTTTAATTAAAAAAAAGAAAAAAACCCCATCCGTTAAAATTTCCATTTCCAGATCCTTCCATTTCTCCTCGCTGCCATGCGTAAAAGAAAGCCCTGATTGGTATGTTAATTTAATTGGGTTGTAAAAGTAGTAGAAGTAATGATCTGTAAACATGAAGAATATAATTTATGGTGTTTCTTAAAAAATGTATGCATTCAGATTAACAATGTGAATATATGATGGTTTAGTTCAATACAATGCATTCAATATTTTTATAAAATTAAACAATATGAAAGTAATTTAAGACCTTTACATTTTATCATGAATTCATAACATACACATGATTGATATGTTTTGATTTTTAATGTGCGAGGAGAGTTTTATTAACTTGTAAAATTTGAACTAATCCTAAAATAGTTAACATAAATAGATGTATTTAATAATATAAATAACGAATAAAAAACAATTATTTAAATATGTATGATATGTGGAAGTAAATTATTCAGGGAAGAATATAATATGTATCGTTAGGTAAACAAATGGTGATGATATATTGTCGAGGTCAATCATGAGGGAGGTGGGATGAGAAGAAAAATAGTGTAAGGAAATAAAAGGAAAGAAGTGAGATAAAACAACTTATTATATATTTATGAACATTGTACATGTGGAAGTGAAACAAAAATGAGTGTCATAAAACTACAAGAAAAACATAAAGGTTATATTTTGATTTTTTTTGCAGAATTATCGAAATCTCTAATTTGTTGCATACTGTTTGTAATAATGAGAAGTTGAAAGTATTATGTTCCAATATTAGGTGTCAAATCAAAATATTTTATTTTGGAATTTCGACATTGATTACACTACTACATAACAAGCTTTTAACAACACTAGAAAAAGTTTTTATTAGTGTTAAAAAATGTTTTCAATCTAAGTGCCATTTAAAAGGGACCCCTTATATGAGCACTACTTCTAGCACTGATAAAAATCTACCTTTATCTGTACTAGAAGTAGTGCTGATAAAGATCCACCTTTATCAATGCTAGAAGTGGTATTGATAAAGGCCATACTACTACAGTGTGCTCTTAAAATTAAAGCACGTTGTAACTACAAATACAAGAAAATACAGGATATGAAAAATTCATAATTTAATTGAAATAAAAATTTCATCACAAATATATGAAAAAAGAAAATATTATATGCATTTCAAATATTGTATTGTACAACTACATTAACAAGTATAATTTATCATAAAAATTCAAAAATATCAATGATTTCATTGTCTTTGGCACACAACCCCTGCTAAAAAAACTTGATCATGGTATCGATTGTCGAACAAACCACCTCAACTTGAGAAAAAGAATCCAACTATATAAGAAAAAAAATATTGGTAATACTATAAAGAAATAAATTAAACATAAATATGAAACAACACATTAATAAAATGTCATTTTTAAATAGAAACCACACAATTTAAGTAATACTGATCAGACCATGCGAAAGATTGAGGTGTGGCTGACTCATATACGTCACAATAAACTTATGTATCATTGAATTAAAGTATCAAAAAAATATGAATATATTTTCTCAGTTTTGAGTATGTCATTTGTTTTTTCACTAAAATTTCATTTTAAACTAAAAACACACACTTTGAGTCATATCGATCACATCGTGTGTCAGTTTGACATGAGATTGATTCCTATACATCACAAGTGACTTATGAATAATTGTTCTAAATTATCAAGACAATCCAAGCATGTTGGCTCGATTTTTAGTGAGTGACACACATTTTGAACTAAAATGTCAATTTCAAACTCTTAACGAACACTTTGAGTCATACCGAGCACACCACATATCAGATTGAGGTAAGACTAATTCCTACACATAAAAAATGACTTATGAATTGTTGTCCTAAAGTATCAAAACAATATAATGTGTTGGATATGTTTTGAGTATGTTACTTTTTTTACTAAAATGTTAATTTTAAATAAAAATACACACTTGGTGCAATATGAGGCACATTGTACCTTATATTGAGATGAATCTGATTCTTATATATCAAAAATGACTTATAGATTGTTGCCCTAAAGTATCAAAACAATCTAAATGTGTTTGCTCAATTTTGAGTATGTCACTTGTGGTTTTTACTAAACTGCCATTTTAAACTAAAAACACACACTTAGAGTTATACTGGTCACACCATGCATAGGATTGAAGTGTGGCCAATTCCTACACATCAAAATGGTTTAAGGATTGTTTTATTAAAGTATCAAAAAAAATTTAATGTGTTTTCTTGGTTTTCACTGAGTGACATGCGTTTTGAACTAAAATGTCAATTTTAAACTGACAACGAACACTTTGAGTCATACCGAGCACACCGTGTATTGAATTGAGGTGTGACTAATTCATACATGTTACAAATGGATTATGGATCATTTTTCTAAAGTATCAAAACAATTCAAATGTGTTTGATCAGTTTTGAGTATTTCACTTATATTTTTTACTAAAATGTTGATTTTAAATAAAAGACACACTTTGAGTCATACCGATCACACCGTGCATCAGATTGAGGTGAGAATAATTCCTACATGTTACAAATGAATTATGGATCATTTTCCTGAAGTATAAAAACAATCTGAATGCGTTTGATCAATTTTGAGTATGTCATTTGTTTTTGTTACTAAAATGTCATTTGAAACTGAAAACACGCACTTTGAGTAATACTGGTCACATCGTGTGTCTGTTTGACATGAGATTGATTCTTACACATAAAAAATGACTTATGAACCATTTCTATAAATTATCAAGATAATTTGAGTGCATTTTCTCAGTTTTGAGTGAGTGACACATATTTTGAACTAAAATATCAATTTTAAACCAATAACGAGCACTTTGAGTCATACCAGGCACACCATGTATTAGATTTAGGTTAATCTGATTCTTATACATCAAAAATGACTTATGGATCATTTTACTAAAGTATAAAAAAATCCAAATGTGTTTTATTGATTTAGAGTATGTCACTCATATTTTTTTACTAAAATGTCAATTTTAAATAAAAAACATGCTTGGAGTCATATCAGTCACACAGTGCATCAGATTGAGGTGAAAATAATTCCCACATGTTAAAAAAATGAATTATGGATCATTTTTATAAATCATAAAAACAATATTAATGCATTTGATCAGTTTTGAGAATGTCATTTGTGATTTTTACTAAAATGTCATTTTAAACTGAAAACATGCACCTTGAGTTATACTGGTCACACTGTGCATTGGATTGAGGTGCGATTGACTCCTACACATCAAAAAATACTTAAGGATATTTTTCTTAAAGTATCAAAACAATCATAATACATTTTATTTGTTTTGATGATTTCACATGTCTTTATTACTAAAATGTCGATTTAAACTGAAAACATGCACTTTGAGTCATACAGGTCACATCGTGTGTCGGTTAGACCCAAGAATGATTCCTATATGTCAAAAATGACTTATGAATCATTTTACTAAATCATCAATACAATCCAAGCATTTTTTTCTTAGTTTTCAATGAGTGACACATGTTTTGAAATAAATTATCGATTTTAAACTGACAATAGACACTTTGGAGTCATACTGGGCACACCGTGTATCATATTAAGGTGAGGATGATTCTTACACATCAAAAATGATTTATGGATCATTTTCCAAAAGTATCATCACAATACAAAAGTGTTTTCTCTATTTTGAGTATGACACTTTTCTTTTTTACTAAAATGTAAATTTTAAACTGAAAACACACATTTTGAGTCATACCAGACACACCATGTATCAGATTGAGGTGTGGTTGATTCCTATATATCACAAATGACTTATGGATTATTTTCCTAAAGTATCAAAATAATATGAATGTGTTTTATCAGTTTTGAGAGTGTGATGTGTGTTTTGAACTAAAATATAAATTATAAACTAAAAACATATGCCTCGAGCCATGGAAAGAACATTTTGTATCATATTGAGGTGAGACTATAATGACCCTGACTTTTTGTACATGGATATTACATATTTTTAGATGAATATTCATTATATTTCACAAACACATACCTGAGGACCGTAATAGTTTAGTGCCTTTGGAAAATTGGAACACATTCTTCTAATTTGGTGGAAGATCTTCAACATATCCCATAAATATCTTCCACTTTATCAATCCTACTTAAAAAATATCTTTATAACTTGAGGAAAGGAAACATAAGAAAGGGTGATCTCAGATGCTCAATAAGGGTAAACATGGAAGATACGTAAACATAACATGAACATAAGGGTATAAAAACATGAGCATAGCATTTGAAGATCAAAACTTGCATATCTAAGATCATATAAATGAGTCATGGAATAAATATTGGCAATCCATAAGACATGAATCATAAGATAATCAAAGAACATGGGCCATGAGAGTATAACAATGGCATAAGACATGGAAATTATGGCATACACATAAGCTTAGAATATCTTATGTTAATGATTCCTACCAAGACATTCATAGTATGTTAGGCTTGGGTTAATCACCTATGTACCTACTTCGATCTTGGGATGGAATCCCATGTACCTTTTGGTTTTGGTCCTAGGATGGACTCTTATGCACCCTCTTGTTGCAGGATTAGGATGACCTCCAGTGTACCCTCTTGTTGCGGGCTTAGGATGACCTCTAGTATACCCTCTTGTTATGGGATTAGGATGACCTCCCATATACCATTTTGAGTTCATAGAATGTTTTCATTACCCAATTCATGGGAGGGAGATATAGGTCCCACCTTTCATTTAATAAAAACCATATATATGCGTGCCACAAGAATATAAATCATTCATTATATTAGAACCCATGGAATGAAATGAGTTTTATAAAGATCATTACATCATAAACAAAAAATATTATTAAAAAGAATAAGAATGGTATAATTGAATAATATCCCCAGTAAAACATAAGTAAAATCAAATAATGTTATGTTAGATGGAAAATAATTTTGAGAGATCATGTGAAAACTATTCTTGAGAAAAATATCCTTTCTGATTTAAAAACATTTTCTTTTATTAAAATGGCACACAATTTTAATAGAAAAATTTTTATTTGAAAATAACCCTAGAATCTTATAAAGAAACATAAAATCATTATTAAGACATGATGAAAAAAAATTATGTTCATGCCATATAAGTTAAAAAAATATTCCTTTTGTAGTTCTTTTAGAAAAGTCACAAAGTACCTTTTTTGGAAAACGACAAATAGATTCCTTTCAAACTGTGTAGTAAAAAGTCAAAAAATGGGTAAAAATGGATTTATACATTTATAAGAGAATAGTAAAAAAATTGATTTTTTTAGAAAAAATGGACATGGAAGATAAATATTCCCCAATGGAGACTTATAACGAAACAATCCCAAATATTGACGAGATTGTGAAATAAATACTCATCACTTTATAATCAGTAGAATCATATTCGCCATGAAAGAAAAAAAATTATATGGATATAAAAATACATTAATATTCTAGATAATAATCATATAATAAATTTATGGGTGGAATATACATCACATATAAGAAACAAGTAGTGTATAAGGCATGTGTCCCATATAAATAAAAGTGAGACATAAATCCCTTACCTTAAGTCTTGACTTCCTTCGCATATGTTCAAACCTACTGTATAAGAAATATAATTTTATTATAAATCTACCAAAAAACCATATTCATATATATAATACCATATATGATTTAATTATAACTTTATATTACTCATTCATTAACAATTCCATGTTAAAGTTATGTTTCAGGCAATAACCACTTTGTTTTTTGTTCATGTTTTGACTTATTATCCTTGACACTCTTGTGTAGATCATGATTTCATCATCTCCAGAATGATAACCATGATATAAATATCATATATATATATATATATTCAATATATATGTATTCGTGGTGATTCATAAAAGTTAGATATAAAAAAATAAAATACACTGTTCATGGAGACGATAGGTCGTACGTACGCATGAACACTGTTTTCATTATCTTTCCATATTAAAATAAAGAAAAGTATATGATATATTATAATTCGAGAATATTTTTTAGGTTATATATATATATATTATATACATAAAATTCATCCTTATTACCACTGTAGGGTCCTGAAAAATCTGCAAAGGAGATTCTACCCAAATCCCCCAAAGAGTTGGGGAAAAGAATGGAGAAAATTCAAAGAAGGGACACAAGCAGGACCGGTCCGTGGATCGGTCCCATGAAAACACAACGTGACCAGGCCCCGCGAAGCGCCCCCTCCGCAAACCGTCGTCGTTCGTGAAATGGAGGCGGAGATCCTCCACGGTCGCGAGGCAGGGTGGGTGCCGATCCAGTTCACTGTCATGAACCGCCCCAACCGCGGACTGCGTCGACTGGTTCAAGCCACATCCGCTGTCGTTCACGGAATGGAGGCAGAACCCTCCACGACCGCAAAGAACTCCCTGAGTTCGGTTTGCGGGGGGGGGGGGAAGCATTCAATACCCACCACAAATTACGAATTGACCAAGTCAGCTGTAAACCGGGTATTCGGTGATGGGCCTCCGCAAAAGGTGCCGCATGACCGCAGATACATCTCTTTACCCACTCTATAAAAGGAGACCGAGGGGGAAGGAGGAGGGATTTGGGGATTCTGATTTGGGCGATTCGAAGGCGGAAGAAGAGAAGAGCGATCAGGCTCGGGTGGAAGGATTTTGAAGGAAGGATTAGGATTTCACAAAAAGCGAAGTTCCAGTTCGCGAACCAAAGTAGGTATAAACTTGGGAATGAACTAATAAGGAACTGGAAAAATGCATAATAATTTGGTGAACCGCGAACTTAAAATAACATAAAAAGAGAAGACCGCGAACCATAGCCCCTCCACGGATGCACTCCCCGTGGACTAGGGTGTTTATGCCTCTTTTCCGATATGCCACACCGCGTAGCACTCTCTTACGTGGGCGAAGCCTCAATCGACGAACCCCCGATCGACGCCGACCTTGGCCGCCGCTGTTCGCGAGGACCTCTCCGCATACCCCCTAGTACTTGGGCCGAACCCAAAGCTATGAACCAACCTGGTTCGCGGGATTCCCCTCAGTTCGCGGACCACCCTAGTTCGCTGGCGGCCCCTCATTCCGCGGACCACCCTAGTTTGTAGGCGGCCTCTCAGTCCGCGGACCACCCTGGTTCGCGAGCGGCCTCTCAGTCCGCGGATCACCCTGGTTCACGGATGACCTCTCCAGCCACATAGAACTTCCCTACGTGAAGGGTGCCAAAACCTTCAGAGTTCCCATTCTCCGAGCCAGATAAAATCCTTCCAATCTGGCCTAATCCTCTGTGACTCCCTCATCGGCCTATTCATCGGCCCCGAGATGAGGCCTCCACCAGAGCAACCGGACCCGTGTGGTGTAACCCTCAGGTGCACCAGCACACCATTTGAGTTTACATACCCACAATAAACAAGGGAAAAGGGGTTGCCCTGACCCTTGGGCGGATTCCCGAAGCATGTCTGGGTTCACATTCCCACGGTAATGCGGGGTCTGAGCCCGAGAGCCCCCTTCCTACCTCTACTTGCCAGGATGGGGGACTTCATGCTTCGGCGGTCGGGCACTTCTCCCCTCCCCAGAGAGGGGGCGACATAACCATCCGAAGGAAGCCATCCCCATGCACCTCGGTACTTCCTCAGGTACTTCCCCGAGGAACAAGAGAGGTGATGAGGATAGGAGCACCCCCTTTTCTTCTCCCACTGTGCTTCATCACCATGGGACTCCTCAGAGTGTAAGCCCCAATCCATTTCCATGGTCCTCCTCAGAGTGTAATACCCAATCCATTACCATGGGCGTCCACTTAGGAGTAAGCCCCGACCTTATGGGCCGCCCTCATGCGTAAGCCCCACTCTACTTCTCACGGACGCACCTTTCGCGACGTGATCCTCTGGTCCCTGCTGCCTCTTGTTTCTCACACCGAGCATGACTCATGTGGGCTTAGAGTAAGCATCGACCATGACATCCTCTTATGGTCCTCCTCAGAGTGTAATCCCCAATCCATTTCCATGGGCCTCCTCAGAGTGTAAGCCCTAATCCATTGCCATGGGACTCCTCAGAGTGTAAGCCCCAATCCATCTCCATGGGCCTCCTTAGAGTGTAAGCCCCAATCCATCATTATGGGCTGACTCAGAGCGTAAGTCCCAAGCCAATGCGAACTATGTGGACTTTTATCCCTACCTTCTAGGCAGGGTACGTAGGAATCCTCCAAGAGGTTCAAGCCCACCACCCGGTTGTTCTGACAACTTTCACGTCAATTCACCTTTTTTCCACATGATGATAAACTGTGCATGAGAACTACATGGACTTTGATCCCTTCCTCCTAAGAAGGGTATGTAGGAAGACTCCCTGAGGTTCAACCCCAATAACCGTTCGATCTGACTGTCCTCACATCGGTTCACCATACCATTCCTAGTGCCGCCTCAATGAGTTCCGACTCCTCAGGGTCATTAACCCAATGAGGGATGCTAAACCTCAGGCATAAATGATTCTGAACCCCTACTTCTAGTTATCCATTTCCCACCAAGGTTAAATCCATGGATACTATGTTTGGGTATAAACCAAAGATTCATGAACATATGAATACGTCTTAAATCTATAAGAGAGTCCCAGAACAGGTAATAATTCCCCCCAAAAAGGGTGTGATGAGCCCGAATTCCCATCCTCTCGACCAATGTGAGTTCTTAAGTGTCACTGTTCAGACCATCCGGTGAATTCCTGCCTTTGAAAAGCAGGTCCATCCATCATCAGATACGGAGCCGTTGGATGTTTCGAGGCTGAAAACCAAACGAAACAAAAAATGGTGAACCCGACGTGAATCTTTAACCAAGAATGACAGATTTAACTTAATCCCACCTTGTGCCCCCTTCAATCACAAGAAGGGCCAAGAAATGTCATTAAATACACATGGGATCATGAGATGCTACTTTGACGAGTTTGATGTTTGTATTTGTTAAAATGTTTTACAGGTACTATATAGAACTCCCTTCGATCCAATGGCTTCGCAAAAGAACTCACAAGTGTGCGCTTCCAACAATGCAAGGACCAGACATCCTCACCTACAGAGGACCCCGTCACCCACCCAGCATCTTCAGTGCTGGGTCTCAGACGCGTTGATCCGAGAGTACCACGTGAACGGTACTCTCCCAACGGTGGAGGCAGCCATGCACGCCCTCCAATATGCCAGAACTCACCGGTCGCCTGCCCAGCAGCGGCCTCAAAGGTAGATCCAGACAGCCCCTGTCACTATCTCCAAGCATTTCAGGAGTCTATCCCTGGAACGGGATAATGCGTACCTCCCTTATCTTAGGGAGGCAGATGAGGTCGATGTTGAGGACTTCATCCCCACTGAACGGGGGTTCCGCTCCAAGGCCCCCGCCGACAGACGTCATCGTGGTCACGCCGCGGTTCACCATCCTCACGCCGAGGAGGATGTCTCCCTGAGCATTCAGACCCACGCTCCCCGAGATCCGGCCCCTTGGACCGCCCGACGAGGGCGGAAGACGTACAATTAGGGACCTGTCATCACCCCGGTCCCTGAGGAGTAGCTCCGCTTCCCAGCCACAAAGACGTACCACGAACAGGCACCTACACCTGTTTGCTCCTCCTGAGCCCGCCATCCAAACATGGCGGCATCATATGAGCCGGCGCGCATCCCCGCCGAGCTCCATCAAGCCCGTCGCTCACACAGGACGGCACTTACCAGGCAAGAACCTCTCCCTTCCCAGGGTCGTAAAGCCCACCAACATGACGTGGTGGTGACCCGGCACCTGCAGGACCAGCTCCTAGTAGTTTCTTCTGACGCCCGCCATCCTGATATGGTGGCGATCAACAAATCCCGCCACCCAGATGTGGCAGCAACTCATAGGCTGGCACGTCTCCCCGCCAACAAAGGCCACCGACTCAATACGGTGGGAAACCAATATATGTAGGGCCAGCTCCCTGCAGATGCAAGCAAAGTCCGCCACCCCGATGTGGTGGCTAACAGAGAGATAAACTGGCGTATCCCGGTATAGGGGCAGATTCATTCACCTACCCCGACACAGGAGAATTGTTAGTACCCACTGATCACCAGAGGATCAGAGTAGGATATTCCTACTCCGATACCAGAATGGGCCTTCATACCTGTTCCAGCCAAAAATGTCTCTCTACATATCCTTGAAATGATGGAGGAGAAGATATCGATCCCAGATCATATCTTGCAGACTTGCCAGAATGTAATTGCATCAGCAGAAACAACAAGGACTCAGGCCCGTGAGCCCGTCTCCCCAATTGAGGTGACTCATCTAAGAGACGAGATAGCCGCCTTGGAGTAGATCTGCATCCCTGCTTCTACCCAGGAGGGTCGCCAACCATATTCCGCGATGCAAGGGCAACCGAATCGAGTAGCTTCACTTGTTCTAATTGGGGGACACCCGTCCATCATGGTGGATGCTCCAGAGAAGGCATATATCCCTGCTAAAAGTAAAGATGTTCGTCGGTGTATCCCAACAATATCATGGGACCCAATTAGATAGGGAACCAAAGGTGAAGGCCGTTATCAACAGCAGACGGTCCCGACTACCCACAAAAAAGCGCCCCAAACGCGCCGAAGGCAGCTGGAAAATAAAGAGGGAGTTCATGACTCCGCTCTGCTGGAAGATGGGGTTCCCAACGCCGCCAAGCATACATCAAAGGCTCAGAACCCTACCCCTCCAATACAATATTATGGGAGTGGCAGTAGCAGTTGCGAAGGTCCTCCCCGCAATGTCGCTACCAGCAGCTCTGAAGGTCCTACCTAGAGCACCCGTGGGAGCTTCCCCCACGGGCATATAACGATCGATCACGAGAGCTCCTCTTTTGATGTGAGGCACGGAAACCCTCCATGTGGCCAGAAGATCGAGCAGCAAGAAGGTCCTCCACTTGCTGCAGTCCACCCTGAAGGTCCTCCCTGGGGTATACGCTGCAAGCACTCTCCATGCAGCGGGACCACAGATTATGATAGTAGTCCTCACTATCATAGTCGTAACTGTGGAGGCCCTCCCTGCAGTGACGTCTCATCACGACAAGAAGGTCCTCCCCTTGTCGTAGCCTACCCTGAAGGTCCTCCCCAGGGGTTACGCTGCAACAGAACTCCACGCATCCAGGCATCAGATCACAGTGGTAGTCCTCTCCACCCTGATAACAGAGGTCCTCCCCGTAGAGACGTCGAGCAACGAGAAGGCCCTCCCCTTGTCGCGGTACATTCTAGAGGCCCTCCCCAGGATGTATCCCACAGATATTCTCTCTAAAGCAGCAGTAATGTTAGTCCTCGCCATTGCCGCAACTGTGATGGTAGTCCTCGCCACCACGACCGCCACTGCGAAGGTCCTCCCCGCATTGGCCCAAAGCAACAAGAAGGTCCTCCCCTTGTTGCGGTGTGTCCTAAAGGTCCTCCCCAGGATTCACATCGAACGTCAATCCATGATGGACATACTCACCATGATGGCAGTTGTTGCGAAGGTCCTCCCCGTAACGACGCTACGCAGCCAGAAGGTCCTCCCCTTACTACGACATGCCTTGGAGGTCCTCCCCAGGGTGTGCACTACAAAAGTCCTCTATGCAGTGAAGCACCAAGCAGTAATGGTAGTCCTTGCCATTACGGCCGCCATTGCGGAGGTCCTCCCCGCGATGACGTATCATATCAACAGGAAGGTCCTCCTCCTACCGAATCAAGCACAGAAAAGCCCTCGTATGCCGAGGCACTCAGAAGGATGGGATCAAGCATGTCAGATTCCCAGTTAGTTGCCGACGACATCCTTCTACAATCAGGAGACGGTCCAGGGCCATGTTCATCCTCTGAACCACCTCAGAATCACCCACATAATGACTCAGCACCTATCGGTCCCACTGCCTCCGACCACATTGGTAGTGAGCGTCTCAGTTGGGCCGACCAGGTAGAGGAGTCACTAGCGGAGGAGTATGCCGATATGCTGCACTTGAGGAAATGACTGTCCATGGATGATATACCAGTTATGTTTTGGCCTATTCCCACCTCTCAGTTCGACATACCCAAAGAGTTGTCAGAAGAATGTGTGCACGGCATCCGCCATAATATATGGACAACCCTCCGCCGACTGAAATAAAGCTTCCCGCCCTATGACAGGTATGTAAACCACATCAAGACAATAGGGTACCTCTTGCGTCACATCGACCTGGAATCTCTTCCTTCAGCACGACAACAGTGACCCGAGAGGTGTAAAGGAAACATGGAGATAACCTGCCTCCGTGCGCTGCACCAGCTACGCCACCTCATCGGTGACGCTCCAATGGGAGTCCATATCAGGGGATGGGGGGAACACAGAGCTCTGCATTTCACTCCGCTCCCCGCCTAGAAAAACCCGTTCGACATGGTGTCTTGCAACATCGTCACATCAAGACGGCAATCTAGTGGTACCCCTGTTCAAGAAAGGCAACACACCCACTAGAGTCAGGCCTTGAGTAAGTCCCAGTAGCGTCAAGACCGAAGAGAACAAGCCATTCAAGAACTCCTGAATCAGGCCACCGAGAGCATACAACAGGCCTCTCGCCTAAGAGAGGCCAATCAACGATCTTTTCCTGCCTCCCTAGAAGGGATTGATTCACAGAAGAACTCGACACCAAACCCAGTTCACCCCCGAATGGGGGCGCGCGAGATTTGGCAGGTCATGATAGTAGTAGCCACTACCGAAATCTAGGGTCAACCCCAGCCTGTAGGGATGGGGGCATTTTTAACAACAAATGACATCGTAAGACCAATAAAACTGGGAAGAGACTCGATGTCCAAGGAATGGAGCCAACCCCAGCCCTCAGGGCTGGGGGCATTATTACCCCCTCAACAACGACCTCTCCCATGAGAGTCAGTGTTCTCTCATCTAGGGAGGATAATCAGAAGAGGAGGTTCCCATCCTATCCCGTCATTTGAATCATCATCCCCTCCGAGAGGAAGGCGCACCGTAAGGTCGCATCAAAGAACTCTCTGTGTCACCCTTCGTCAAGAAGTCCGAAGGCAATACTAGGTCATGAAAGGGAAGGCCATAAGAAGACGTGGGAGATCCTATTCCCATTCGGAAGATGACATCTTCTCCACCCCGCAATATGCATTCATCAATGCCATAGAGGCTAACCCCATGGGTGACACCGGGGAAAATGAAAATCCAGAGGGATCAGGAGACGATAGTTCCAGTCAGGCTGTGACTCACAACGAACCACCAAGTGTGCACACCCGGAACCAGAGGGCCACCCTAAATATGGTCGTCCTTCCAGCCAACCCTCCTCCGCCTACCCTGTGAGCTTCCAATAAGGATAAGAATAAAGGACTGGTTACCCTTAACCTACCTCCCTCTCTCGACAAAAATGATCCACTCACGCTCGAAGAGAGATTCGATCTACAGGAAGAGGAGATGAAATAATTGCAGCGACTTAACGCCGAGCTACTCCAGAGGAACCGTATTATTGAAAGTGCGTCCCAGGAGGAACCGCATCATGCAATCCCATCAAGTCCACCTCAAAGACTAAGGTTTTCCCCGGCAAATGAAACACGGTCAGGGCTCTCGTCCAACGAGGCACCCAACCCGTCCAACTAGCTAAACGTAGATTCGGATGAATACCAAGACTTCCCTCCACTCAGGAAGAAACCTGAGTGAGTACGCCTAAACCCTCCGAAGGTGCCAAAAACAGAACATACACCCTTGGTGTCGGCCAATCCGGATCCTCAGGCAGTGCCTCTGGCTACGCCTGCCCAGGACCGGGCCCAACAGGATGTAAACCAGGGTCTCACCAACACCATAGAGGTACTAACAACTCGATTGGAAGTGATGGAAGGTAAACGAGCTCCGATACAACCAGAGCGGAAACCATACCCAAATTGGGTGAGCAACACACCACCTTCACCCAATTTTGGGAGCCCTGTATTCCATATCTTCAATGGATCAGGCGATCCGGAACAAAATTTAATTCACTACGCATCCTATTGCGAACCTATGATGGGGACTCCGGAATATCAAGAAGTAGTGAAACTCAGATGCTTAGTACGGACCTTGCAAGGATCCTCCTTCGTCTGGTACATGAGTCTGCCAGTCCAGTCAATAAAGAGCTGGGAAGACCTCCGACAGCAGTTCCTATTCCACTTCAACTCAACGCTGCCTAAAACAATGGTCATCGATCTCATGAATTGCAAGTAGAGGGAGAATGAGAGGGTATCAGATTTCATCACCATATGGAAAGGTTTGACCTCTTCTTTGAATAGGCCAATGCTTCAAGATGAGATTCTAGCCATATGCATCGATAATCTTCGAGATGATTTGCGAACACCGCTCATACCAGTAGAGCGCACCACTGGCTTCCGCCATCTCTTGTCCATTGCCCAGAGAATTGAGGACTCCCTGAAGCAGACTAATTAAAAGTCCCGAATAGCCTCATAGGATCCTACGAAAAGAGCCCCTAGAGCTAAATAATCCATTGTCACACTCAAGCCGACCCCTATGCCTGCTCCACCGCTTAGGCCTCCACCAAATCGTCAAGGGCCTCCTGCATATCAGCGGCCGCCTATGCCTAAATGGTATGATCAGTGAGGACCAAAGTGGAACCAGTTTGAGGAATGAAGAAAAAAAGTATACTTGTTCCGAGACGATCAAGTCCGTGGCTACTTCATTGCCGCCATGAACTGTAACTTGCTCCGCCTCCTAGAGCCGAGGAAACCTGAAGAGGTCAGCCGCGATGATAGGCCAGATTACTGCCCCTACCATCGGATGTTGGGACACAGTATCCGAGAATACTTCGTCTTTAAAGACCTCCTGCATAGGATGGTATACTCCGGGTAGGTCGAACTGGGACCACCCCCAGCACATGTGGCATGCATCTCTACCACTGACTCCAAAAAAGAGGAGGGGTGGCAGAAAGTCACCAGTAAGAAGGGGCAGAAATTTGACAACTGGATGACTCGAAAGACTATCAACCGAGCCTAGGGCATACTCCGAGCTCAACTACAACAGCCAGTGTTTCCAACAACAACCTCTGAAGCTACAAAGCTGACAGTATCGGCTTCACAAACCTCCACAAGCCGGTTATCTGGGCGGAGTAGAAGAAAGAAAAAATCACAAGAGGATCAGTCTGCGACGGGGCCAAAGTTAGTCCCGACCTTGGTAGATTATATGCCCTCGAATTTGGCACCACGGGCACCGACCCACCAAACGACACCATCTGGGAAAACCGACCAGGTTGACCTGTCAGAGGATGGAGAACCAATATTTGGTTCTATTAACGCCATCCATCTTATGGAATCATTCCCTGACGAAGGGTATGGTTACCAACCCGAGTTCCCTGCATGAGGAACCGGGAGGAGGAATCGCAGAGGTAGGGGATACCAGGGGAGGTGCAGCCGTGGCCGAAACCAACCCTACGGCTGGAACCTGGCCCAAACCATTAGTATCATGGAAACCCGCGGGAGAGCCCTTCAACAGACTCAGCAGGAGAAGGAATGCCCCTCCACCTCCACAAACAGCCACTCTGGACCTGTTGTTCTGCGATACCCACCAGAGGAAGAGAAAGTATATGGCTGCCTAGTGCACACAAACAGACCAGCCGATCCAAGTCCTCAAAATGCGGGAGCACCATCGATATCCGACCCCGCAGCTGGCCCCTCCTCGTCAAATGATCCAGCCCCTAAAGCACCCGCTAAGACTCTCCCGCCAACGGAGAAGCATCAGCCGCTGGAGCAGAAATACAATATCCTTAAGCATCTGGCATTGGTACCAGCCAATCTTTCAATCCTCGATTCCCTAAGTCTGTCAGAAGACCTCAGGGAGGTGCTTATAGAAGCTTTGATCATCCCCCAGGAGTTTCAAGCCAAGGTAGCTGCCGCCGAAATTTACCGGACAGAGACTGACCCGACTGAATGCAATGCAGTGATTTCCTTCACCGATCAGGATAAAGATGCCATCATGCAAGGACACATCAGACTAGTATATGTGTCCAGCACACTGAATGGTATTGAGATCCGGAAAGTCTTTATAGACAATGGCTCTGGAGTTAACCTCCTCCCCCTACAACCACTCCGTAAGTTGGGCTACAGTGAGGACAAACTAATTCCCTCGGCCACAACTCTGTTGGGTTACGAAAAGAGTGAGAAGAAACCAATGGGACAAATTAAGCTAAAGACCCATTTTGGTGACTTGGTAGGCTAAACAGAATTCCTGGTGGTCCGTCAGAGCACAACATTCAATGCCCTGCTAGGAAGGCCATGGCTCCATAAGCATATGGTCGTTCCTTCATCCTATCAACAATGTATCAAGTACTGCGTCAATGGAAAAAGTGGAACATTGCATGCAAACAAGGCCCCTTTTGAGCTCTCTGAGTCACATTACATTGACACCGAGTTCTATGAGCAAAAGAAAAAGAAGCCTTTGGTCGATGGTGTCGACTGGATCCCCACTCCAAATGGCCTGGAAATGGTTCCTGATGACCCCCTCAGGCAGCTTGGTAGAGATTATGTCCTGCCCATCAACCATTTTGAGAGTAGGAGTTCAATTATGGACACGCATTCAGATGTCCTCATGTATTTATCCACGATGGTCGAGCACGACAATGTGGAAGCGTCCACCAACCCTTGATTTGGGGACGAATACTCAAGTGGGGATGCCCACGATGCCTCTCCCTCAAACCCTCGAAGGCTCAGACTGGAAGCTCTCTCCTCATCTGATCAAGAAGATGAGGACTTGGGAGAAGAAGAGGGGGAAGATCTCAGGGACGTTCCTCCTTCATTTGAGGAAGGTATCTCCACCACTGTGGACAAACTCAGGGAAATAAACTTGGGCACCGAGGAAGATCCGAGGCCTACTCTCATTAGTGCAGCCATGTCCCCTGAGGAGCACGGGGTATATACCTATTTCCTGAGGAAACATCGGGATGTTTTTGCCTAGAATTACACAGAAATGCCAGGACTTGATCCCGAAGTAGTAACACACCACCTAGGTCTTCCAGAAGACCACCGGGGCTATAAACAGGCCGCCAGAAGGACGCATCCCTCACATGCCACCAAAATAGAGGTTTAAGTCGATAAGCTCATTAAAGAAGGATTCATTCAGGAGGTCCAGTACCCCATTTGGTTGGACAAAATTGTCCCTGTCAAGAAAAAGAATGGACAAATCCGCGTCTGCATCGATTTCAGAGATCTCAATCGGCATTTCCCAAAAGATGACTTCTCGGTTCCAATCACCGAGTTGTTAATCGATGCAACAGCTGGGTATGAGGCTCTATCCTTCATGGAAGACTATTCTGGATATAATCAAATCAGGATGGCCCGAGAAGACGAAGAATCCACTGCCTTCAAGGCCCCTCAAGGGGTATTTTGTTACATGGTCATACCCTTTGGTCTCAAGAATGCTGGCGCCACATATCAGCATGCCATGCATCGGATTTTTAAACCGTTCCTGGGGAAATTCGTTGAATGTTACGTGGATGACCTAGTGGTCAAGTACAGATAGCGCTCAGATCACCTGTCGGACCTTGAGACCATCTTCAAAAAGCTCCGACATCATATCTTGAAGATGAACCCCTTGAAATGCACCTTCGGGGTTACCTCAGGGAAATTCCTTGGCTTCATCATACGCCATCGTGGCATCGAAGTCGACCCTAAGAAGACAAAGGCTATCCTTGGCCTGCCACATCCCCAAAATCTCACTGATCTGAGGGGATTCCAAGGACACCTAGACTATATTAGGCGGTTCATAGCCAACCTGGTAGGCAAATGTTTTCCTTTCACCAGGTTAATGAAGAAGGGGGTCACGGACTAATGGACGGATGACTGCCAAGAGGCGTTCGACAACTTGAAGAAGTACCTCTTAAGCCCACCGGTGCTCATGCCCCTGGTTAAAGGAAGACCTCTCATCCTGTACGTGACAGCCTTAGAGCGATCACTGGGAGCCTTCCTCGCACAAAAGAATGACGCCGACAGTGAAAATAGTCTCTATTACCTCAGTCGAACCATGATTGATGCTGAGACTCGATACTAAAATACCGAGAAGAACTGTTTGGCCTTGATCTTCATGGTTCAAAAGCTGCAACATTACCTGTAGCATCACGAAGTCCACTTGATCTCGCAGAGTAACCCACTCAAGTACATCCTCAGCCGCCCGATGCTAACCGGACGCCTATCCCGATGGGTGGTTATCCTGCAACAGTTTGACATCCGGTTTGTGCCTCAGAAAGCCATCAAGGGTCAGGCATTAGCATAATTTCTTGTAGAGCACCCTTCGACAGGGACCACTACACCAGACACTAATCTACCTGATGAAGACATCTTCTCAGTTCAAGAGGAGTTCTTGGCATGGGAAATGTACTTCGACGACGCATCCCGAAGCCCAACCGGGAGGAGGATAGAGGATCCTAGATTCAAAAAAGTGGGGTTGGGGATAATACTCGTGTCCCCAGAAAGGGAAGTCTTTCCATATTCCTTCATCATGTCAGAGGGATGTATGAAAAATGAAGCGGAATATCAAGCCCTCATTGCAGGCCTGGAACTCACACTCCAGGCACAAGTACAGCACCTTAAGGTAAAAGGTGACTCGGAGCTGGTCATCAAGCAAGTTAATGGTGACTATGATATTAAAAAGGAGGAGATGATCCCCCTGTCTGACCATGTCCAAGGGTTAATGGTGGAATTATCCACAGAACCAACATTAACCTATATTCCTTGGTCTCAGAACGCTCAGGCTGATGCATTAGCCAATGCGGCCACAACCCTAGCTGACCCAGGCCGGGATAAAATGGTCATCAGTATTGCTCACCGTCGAATGGTATTTCCATCTGTCCATGCTAAGACGGAAGAAATCCACGAAGTCAGTCTTGTCCCCAAGCCATATGCTCCTGCCACTGGCTGGATGACCCCCATTGCAAACTACCTTCAACGGGGAGAACTTCCATCAGACAGGGCTGAATGAGAGCAAGTATAGAGAAGGGAAATCAACTTTGTCCTATATAGCGGCATGGGTCAGAAATAGGTCCTCTAAAAATGAGGCCTCTATGGAGTGATCCTCAGATGCATTGACAGAGAGGAAACCACTTCTGTCATGACTGAAGTACATGCCGGAGCATGTGGAGCACATCAACCGGGGACCAAGATTTCCCATCAGGTTCGAAGGCTTGGGTACTACTGGCCTACAGTGGCACGAGACTGTGAGCATTTTACCGCAAAATGCCACTCAATCCAAATTCATGCCAACTTCATACACCAACCCTCGGAGTTACTTCATCAAGCCAAGTACTCCTGGTTGTTTGCCGTCTGGGGAATGGACGTCGTGGGACCATATCCTCCCGCCACGGCCAAACAGCTGAAGTATATCCTCAGGGCAACCGACTTCTTTTCCAAATGGGCAGAAGCCATACCCCTCAAGGAAGTCGGGGCAAGAAATATTGTCAGCTTTGTGAAGACCAATATCATCACCAAATTTGGTGTCCCTCATACCATATTGATGGACAACGACACCAACTTCTACTCTGCTGAATTGGAGAAACTATACCACGAATATGGTATCAAGGCTAACCACTCATCCCGCTACCATGTAGCGGCCAACGGACAGATAGAGGCTTTCAACAAGACCCTGTCCAACATTCTCTAGAAAATAGTGGACAAAGACAAGAAGTCCTGGCTGGATAAACTCCTCCATGCATTGTGGGCTTATCGAACCACAATCCGCACCACTACTCAGGCTACCCCATACTCATTGGTGTACGTCACAGAGGTGGTCCTGCCTAGTGAACTCCAACTTCCCTCACTCTGTGTTGCCACATGTGATCAATTATCCGATGATGAGAAGTCATAAAAGCAGCTAGGAGAATTGGAATAGCTAGACGAGAAGTAGTTACACACTTTTCACCATCTGGAGGTATACCATAATCGGATTGCACAGGCCTTCAATAAAAAGGTCTGCCTCTGGTCTTTCTTGGAAGGAGAATTGGTATTGGTCCTCCAGACCCCAATGATACCTGGAAGGAAACCTCCAAATCTGGAGCCCAAGTGGGAGGGATCATACATTGTACACAAGGTCTACTCCAACAAAGCATATACCCTGATCTCCATGGACGGAAAATTCACAACCACTTCTACAAATGAGAGATTCCTAAAGAAATATTTTTCATAGAGACCAAGTGTACTTTACGTCCTCACCGCATGACGTTAAACTACATGGAGTTCATCCTTACCACACGACGTTAAACTTCACGGAACTCATCCTCACCGCACGACGTTAAACTGCACGGAACTCATCCTCATCGTACGACGTTAAACTGCACGGAACTCGTCCTCACTGCACGGCGTTAAACTGCACAGACCCCTCCTTTTCTTTTCACGTTGGGTCACCTACGTCCTTACCGCACGACGTTAAACTGCACGGAGTTCATCCGAGCTGCATGACGTTAAATTGCCAAGCACCCAACAGTCCAAACTCTATGACCTTAAACCAAGAGTATTTCGTCCTCACCGCACGACGTTAAACTGCACGGACAATATGATTCAAAAATGCCCTCTTCCCCCATGTACAAGCCAGTCCTGCGTGGGGTGTATCGTCTTTCAGATAACTACATGAGGCTTGATTCCTTCCCTCAAAGGATATGTAGTGACGCCAAAATTCCACACCCTGGCCCAGCCATCTCAAAAACAAAAAAATGCCCCTTCCCCCGTGTACGGACCAGACTTGCACGAGGTGTATTCATGTCCTCACCGCATGACGTTAAATTGCATGGAATCTAATAATACCCCTCGTCCTAAACACATGACATTAAACTGTATGGACATCGTCCTCACCACATGACGTTAAATTGCACGGATTTTAGAGAACTACGTATGACTTGATTCCTACCCCCACAGGATATGTAGTGACGCCGAGATCCCCTATCCTGGCCCATCCCCATGAATAAAAGTTAAAAATTCCTTCTTCCCACTGTGTACGGACCAGAACTACATGGGGTGTACTTATCGTCCTCACCACACGATGTTAAAATACACAGACATGAAGTTTTAACAATGTCTCCTTCCCCCGTGTACGAACCAGCCCTGCACAGGGTGTACTTCTTCCAGAGAACTACGTACGGCTTGATTCCTGCCCCCACAGGATACGTAGTGATGCAGGGATCCCCTATCCTGGCCTAGCCCCCTGAATAAAAGATAAAAATGAACTTTCCCCCCCGTGTACAGACCAGACCTACACAGGGTGTATACTTCGTCCTCACCGCATGACGTTAAACTGCACGGACTTCATCCTCACCACATGACGTTAAACTGCATGGACTTAGTCCTCACCACATGACGTAAAACTATACGGACTTCTTCACGACCCACCCAAGACGCATGGAGAAACAAGATGGAGATACTCCTTACATGTTTGTATGCATCCTCTCCATACATCGAACTCCATGACCCGGATAATTGCAGATCCTCATAAACATTCATGGCCATTGAAAGTGGAAAGTCATCAACCTATGGACACATTTTCCTGACTATGCATACCATGAACTCAGCGGCTCTACATATTGATAGCCCCTGGCCCGTCTACCAAAGGCAAGATTTCCTCCGGAAACACTCTTCCTAGTTCCGTACACCTACCGGCCTCAGAGCCCCCGTATCACATCCCTCGATCCAAAAATTTATGGAGCAGTGGTTTACAAGTTCATTCCCCTTTTCAAATCCAAGTGTTGCCAAGGTATCCCTATCTGGCTAGCCTATGTGTCCTCCGGTGGTTCACATAGTGACCTGAATCAATGAACATCAAGCTAGGACTAGGCTACCTTGACTCAACGGACAATTGCAGTGAAGATGTTTCTTATATACTCGGACACCATTATCCCCACATACCTAACTCTGCACTATGAGCGACCGCAGATCCTCATAATCATTCACGACCATCAGAAGTGGAAGGTCATCGACCCGGGGACACCTTTGTACGACTATGCATACCATTCCCTCAGCGGATCTGCATAATGATAGCCCCTGGCTCGTCCATCAAAGGCAAGATTTCCTTGGGCGGTACTCTTCTTAGCTCTGTACGCTTACCGGCCTCAGAGCCCCCACACCACACCTCCTGATCTGGGAAAACTCAAAGTTGTAGTTTACAACCTTCATTCCTTACCTTGTTCCAAGTATATCAGAACATGTTGACCCAGTTATCCTTCGAGTGACTGCAACAATAGTCATCCAATGGTCCGAGATCTATGACCGCTAGACTAGGATTACTTCGTCCTTCCCGCATGACGTTAAAATGCATGGAATAAAGGTACACCCTCGTGCGCAAAATAAATCAGCACAGAGAGCTTTCTAAGCTTTAACAGTAACTAGGGCCGAGTATGCCCGACATGTCCAGACATTTTCCTACCAAATGATAGACTTCATGGCCCGGATAATTGCGGATCCTCATAACCATTCACGGCCATCAGAAGTGGAAATTAATCGACCCGTGGACACCTTTTCATGACTATGCATACCATGCCCTCAGCGGCTCTGCATAATGATAGCCCCTGGCTCATCCACCAAAGGCAAGATTTCCACAGGCGATACTCTTCCTAGCTCCGTACGCTTACCGGCCTCAGAGCCCCCATATCATCTCTCCTGATCCAAGAAGCCCTGGAACCATGATTTACACTGATTAACCCCCCTCCACGTCTGGGGCATGTTGATATATTCATGCCCAGTTACATTCTGATGAAGAGTGGACTTTGCAACTACGTCCTTACCGCACGACGTTAAACTACACGGGACATCTTTGCTGCTTGGCATAAAACTGCAAAGACCAAGCATTAACCATCCAGAGAAATGCCTCCAACCATAAGCATTTTCACTGGCTTAAAAAAAATACCCCCGTCCTCACTGCATGACGTTAAACTGCACAACAACCTTTAAATAATGCCCCTCATCCTTACCGCATGACGCTAAAATGCACGGAATATGTCCTAACCACATGACGATAAACTGCACAGTCAAACCTGCCATGGGTTCAGTAAGGAACAAAGGCTTTTCTCTGTCCTTCAGTGCACGGGTCAGACCGACACAAGTCATCGTCTCACACCCGCGTGAGAAGGGATTACTTCACCCATTCTTGGGAAGTTTAGTCTAGGTTTTTTCCCCATATCCAGGCACCCTCTCATCATAAACCATACTCTGCACTCAGAATAATCCGAACTCTCATAAGCCACCCCTGGTGGTCCCAAATCTCAACTTCCCTGAAGTTAGTTGGCTATCGGGGGAATACAATCATTGACCTAAGGACACCTTTGCATGACTATGCATACCATGCCCTCAACGGATCTACATATTGATCGCCCCTGGCCCGTCTACCAAAGGAAAGATTTCCTTAGGCAATGCTTCTCTTCGTACACCTCTTGGCCCCTGAGCCCCCATGTCTATACCAGGATTCGAAAACCCTCTGAGCTACAGTTTACCAACCTCTTTCACAACCCTGCCTGAATATGGTGGAACGTCTTTGAAAAGATTACTGAGAACCAGGAGAAGTCGTTCCATTTTAAATGGTGTCCCAGCTGCATGAATTTAAACTGCGTCAAGCCTCAACCATCCCTTATGATAACTAAATGCATAGAGAAGTGGTCTCCTTACCACGATCCTGATTAGTACGAATGTTCCCAAAACCCTTTCAGATGTCACACTCCCCTTCTGAGCCACCCCTGGTGGTTTTCATAATCTTCCAAGCCACCCATCGTAGGTTCCATGATCCGGACTTCCATAAAGTCCCCTGGCCATCATAAATGGATAGTCATTGACTTGAGGACACCTTTGCACGACTATGCATACCATGCCATCAGCGGCTTTGCATATTGATCGCCCCTGACCCATCTACCAAAGGAAATTTTTCCTTAGGCAACTCTATTCCTACCTCTGTACGCCGACACGGTTCCCATTCCTTGAGACATTCCCTGCATGCCGTTCAAATTTAAACATATTCCCCCCACGTGCATCTGAAGAGTATTGAGACATCTTTTAATCAGCTGAACCCCATTGGGGCCCTCGTCCCACCATATTTGGTCAAATCTGTTCGACCTAAAACATCAGTAATGATAGTCTTGTCGGCAGGACTTTAAACCACTCACAAAAAGAGGCATAAAGCCTGTTAGGCCAAAAACCCGAAAAGGGCGACCTAAGAAAAAGTCAGGCCATACCTGCTGGGCTCACACTAAAAGAGCCTAGGCAAAATCAGGGCATTAAAAAAAGAAAAGACAAAAAGTTTGTGGGGATTTTCAAGAAAACCCTATAAATAGTCGAACTATGCTCGCTGGACCCCATGGTCTAGGAAAAAGTTAGAGTTTGTTTTCTTGAGTTATGATTAATTATGATTTAGTGAATTGTTATTTACACAACAATTGTTCTATGTAACAATGAAATTTCACAGCAAGAAGTGATTGACAGAGATTATATTTCATTCGAACAAAAAAAAGGAGGACGTCCACAAGCTGGGGTCTCTCCCTCACAAAAAAATAGGGAGAGGGGTAAGTAAAACACAGGGTACAGGAGTGGATTTGATAGTCATAAAGGAGCCTGACTCGCTCTCTCCACCAGATCAACGACTGTGCGGCGGAGGTCGCTGTAAGACCGTTCCAACACGACCTTCTCCCTGGCTTCAACCTCAGCCACCAGACGAGTATTCTCCACTATTGTTTGGAGATCTTTGATCCCTTTTCTAGTGGCTTCGATACGACCGGTCACAGATGACAACCGATTCCTCAGCATCGCTACCCATTCTTCACATTCATGCAACTCGGAGGATAGGACATCCGCCTGATCTCGAGAGGTCGCCTCCTGTGCCATCAGCTGATGGAGCTGTATCGTGGCTTCCTCCAGGGCTCGGGTCCCACAATGAGCGACAACAAATTGAGCAAGTTTGCATTCTCTAGTGGCAGCTTTCTCACGAGCCATGAAAACTTGGAAAGCAAGAGAATGGAACTACCGATTGTTGAAGCCACCCGACCCCAAGCCAAGGAAGAGCTGTCGAAGAGCTTCAGTCTTGGTTTCCATCTCAGCTAGAGGAGTTTCAGCAACGATCTCGCAAATCCGAGGCCAGGACCACCTGCGCACCGCCCGGTGGTCCTCCATGAAACGGGGATCTTTGGTATCCTCATTGGATGGCACAAAAAAGAAATATAGCATTGCAACCAGCACAGGCATGTGATCTCTAGAAGTTGGTTCCGAAACTGGAAAGTCTGGAGCCTCTAACCCCAGTTCAGGATTGGGGATCAAGTTGCTAAGCCCGGTGTCAAGTGGAAAAACTTCCAGGATTGTCTCACTGGGACCCAAAACCACAAGGTCATCCTCATCCATGTCCAAGAAGGATGAACCCGCTTGAACTTTGGCCACCGCAGGACTGGGAGAGGAAAATCCCCTGAGCCACTTTGATCGACGAGCCATCAGTCGATCCTCCCTTAGAGCTGATGAGGAAGGTGAAGTAGGTGCGACAGTCGTAGTAGCTCCTGATTTTGGAACTTTCCGAATGGCCATACCTATAATCCCATCGGGATAGTATTTTTCCCATTCCTTTGCATACTCCATGGAAAGGCCGGTGGCCGCCCCCATGACAGGCAGGGGAATGCTCGCGTCAGATCCCTCCCACGTCAGCATCAACCACCATTGAAGAAGTGTGTCCGGGTGAAGTCCTTGAGCCTGAGGATGGGGAAGGGAAACTTGGACTTTCATGCACCCAAACTAGAGATAAAAATGATACGGGACATATAGCTCGCACAGAGAAACCCCGTCGATCCGTGCAGACAGAAATTCATCCCGCAGAGAGATCATGTAAGTGCGCTCCTCCAGGATCGGTTGTCAACTAAGACTCTGGAAGGGGCGGGGTAGGGAGTGAAAGAAAACTAGGATAAGTCACTCAGAAGCTCGATGAATTCACTGGGGCTGAGGTATTTCAGGAAAACTCCAGCTATATCAAGCAGGGTAGGCCGAAAAGTAGGAAGCAGGATGACCGTGTTGTGACGATACTCATAGCAGTGAAAATGATCCACTACCCAGCCATACAAAAATTGAAATGACCCACTTAGACGGAAGGGTGAACCACCCTTCTGTATGTGACCAAGCAGTTCATAAATGTGAGCCAATGTGGGCACAACCAAATTCACCAGGCAACCCTCTGCCAGCTCAACTGCCATCATCAGGGTGCAAACCCTGACGCCAGGATTAATATCCCGAGAAGGGAATAACCACCCACTCAGGAACATAGCAAACAAACCTGCCAGCCGAAACATAGGTGGCACACCAGGGCGCACTTCGTAACCCCATGAAAGGTAGTCACCCGCCTACAGATTCGCCCAGTAGGAACCTGGGGAGGTTCGTGACTGTTGAGAAGGATGAGTCCTGGGGCGCTTGATCTTTGGCATAGGACCAATGGTGTTGAGAAATAACCCTATCCAGGTGCTATAGGGAATAAGAGAGCAGGCACGCAACACCTGACCCAGTGACTGCTCGGCCATAACTAACAGATCCCTCGCCAATAAAGGCACTTGTTCAACATCATCCCATGTGTCAGGAGCAGGCAGAAATTTGTCATACATTTCACCGATAATCGGGAGTCCTCCCAATTGATGGATATCCCATAGGCTAATACCAAATTCACCATGGGAAAGGTGGAAAGTATTAGTGCTTGAACACCAGCGACTAAGTAGGTCTGGCAGGACCAAGGATGGTGGGTAAATGGAAAATTGGGAGGCCCACACTGCAGAGTATAAATTGACTGCTTCCAATGATTAAAGAAACTCCCGGCAGTGATGATGGACCCAGAAAGCCCAGGCCCAGTCATTTGAGAAGAGCCCACCAGATCGAAGATCCCACCTAGGAACCCACCCCACATCAAGATCTACTCGAGCAAGGTTGATAATAGAATGGTAACTCTTGAAGACAGTTTCTTGAGAAAAGTTTCAGGTGTGCTGATCACTTTGGGTCCAAACAGAGCCCCTCAAAATGAAGGCGTCTTTCTGGTTAGAGTCAGAAACCATCTCCCCCAATTGGGTAGGTTTCACCTGAATACACTTGGATGACGCTTCTAAGAAAGAAGAAAGAAGACCTGAGAAAGTGGGGGGAATAGGGACATCGTCTTGAAGACCGAATCCATGACGCGGAAGTTGATTTGACAGTGGATAATTCAGGAGCTCAGGAGGGAGAAAGTCTTTCAAGGCATCATTGTCAGGAATGATGGACTGACTAGGGTCCTCTTAGATGTTCTCCACTCTACGAATCATAGATAAACATCTCCCTGAACCAATTGGGAGCGGCTCTGCAGCAGGCCTCAGTGCAGAATGAGGGGGAACCATATTTTCTCTCTACATGACAAGAGCCAACAAGCGGTTAGTCTGGAATAAAAATCTAGACAAAAATATAAGATATATGGATGAAGATAAGTTGAGGAGCCTTCATAAGTAAAGTCTGCAAGGAGGCCTCGGAGGATGGTTCGTGATGACAACATCCTGCGAACCAGCCATTCGCAAAATCAGTCCGCGAAACCCTGGCCCGCGGAGCGTTGGCCAGGAAACCGCAAACCAAGTTGCTCCACGGAATTTCAATCCCTAAGTTAAGTGATTAAGTTCGGAAGACTTAGAAACTTTTAAAGTTCAAGAGATTTTAGTTCGTGGAGCATCAAAACCACGGAGCATCGAAACCACAGAGTATCGAAACCGCGAAGCACTAAAACCGTGAAGCAAGTTCCTCCGCAGCCTGTCATGACTTACTTTTTAATTAATTAAGACTAATGGTTCGCGGTTGGGGAATTGGTTCACGAGTGAAGGTGACCACGAAGGTGGAATGGTTCACGGAAGTCGCAGCCGGTTCGCGGACGAAGCACTTCGTGAAGGAACGAGTCCATGGATGCGAGGTAGTTCTGGTTTCGCGAAGAATTCGGTAAAGGACAAATGAAGGGCCCCCCGTATTTATAGGCGTGGTCCCCTACTGGGTCCACTGCCCAACTGCAAACCATCTTAGTTTCAGGACCACTTTGCATCGGAATGGCCTCCTCTTCGTTCCGATCGGACCCCATTCTGATGGGGGGCATTTGTAGGGTCCTGAAAAATCTGCAAAGGAGATTCTACCCAAATCCCCCAAAGAATTGGGGAAAAAAATGGAGAAAATTCAAAGAAGGGACAAAAGCAGGACCGGTCCGCGAATCAGTCCCATGAAAACGCAACGTGACCAGGCCCCACGAAGTGCCCCCTCCGCAAACCGTCGCCGTTCGCAAAATAGAGGCAGAGATCCTCCATGGTCGCGAGGCAGGGTGGGTGCCGATCCGGTTCACCATCATGAACTGCCCCAACCGCGGACCGTGTCGACCAGTTCAAGCCACATCCACTATTGTTCGCGTAATGGAGGCGGAACCCTCCGTAGTCGCGAAGCACTCCCTGAGTTCGGTTCGCAGGGGGGGTGGAGAAGCGTTCAATACCCACCACGAATTACGGATTGACCAAGTCAGCTGTAAACTGGGTATTCGGTGATGGGCCTCTGCAAAAGGTTCTGCATGACCATAGATACATCTATTTCCCCACTCTATAAAAGTAGATCGAGGGGGAAGGAGGAGGGATTCAGGGATTCGGATTTGGGAGATTCGAAGGTGGAAGAAGAGAAGAGAGATCAGGCTTGGGTGGAATGATTTCTAAGGAAGGCTTAGGATTTCGCAAACAACGAAGTTCCAGTTCGTGAACCAAAGCAGGTATAAACCTGGGAATGAACTAATAAGAAACTGAAAAAATGCATAATAATTTGGTGAACCGCGAACTTAAAATAACATTAAAATAGACGACCGCGAACCATATCCCCTATGCGGATGCACTCCCCACAGACCAGGGTGTTTATGCCTCTTTTCCGATCTGACGAACTGCGTAGCACTCTCCTACGCGGGCGAAGCCTCAACCGACGAACCCCCGATCGGTGCCGCCCTTGGCCGCCACTGCTCGTGAGGACCCCTCCGCGTACCCCCCTGGTACGTGGGCTAAACTCGAATCCGCGAACCACCCTGGTTCGCGGGATGCCCCTCAGTCCACGGACCACCCTGGTTCGCGGGAGGCCTCTCAGTCCGTGGACCACCCTGGTTCGTGGGTGGCCTCTTAGTCTGCAGACCACCCTGGTTCGCGGGCGGCCTCTCAGTCCGCGGATCACCCTGGTTTGAGGATGACCTCTCCATCCATGTAGCACTTCCTACATGAAGGGCTCCAAAACCTTCGGAGTTCCCATTCCCCGAGCCAGATAAAATCCTTCCAATTCGGCCTGATCCTCCGTGACTCCCTCATCGGCCTATTCATAGGCCCCGAGCCGAGGCCTCCACCAGAGCCACCGGACCCGTGTGGTATAAACCTTAGGCGCACCAGCGTGCCATTTGAGTTCACATACCCATGATAAACAAGGGAAAATGGGTTTTCCCGACCCTTGGGCGGATTCCTGAAGCATTCTTGGGTTCACATTCCCACAGTAATGCGGGGTCTGAGCCCGAGATCCCCCTTCCTGCCTCTACTCGCCAGGCTGGGGGACTGCACACTTTGGAGGTCGGGTGCTTCTACCCTCCCCAGAGAGGGGGAGGTATACCCATCTGAAGGCAGCCGTCCCCATGCACCTCATTACTTCCTAGGGTACTTCCCCGAGGAACAAGAGTGGTGATGAGGACAGGAGCACCCCCTTTCCCTCTCCTATTGCGCTTCATCACCATGGGCCTCCTCAGAGTGTAAGCCCCAATCCATTGCCATGGGACTCCTCAGAGTGTAATCCCCAATCCATTACCATGAGCATCCACTTAAGAGTAAGCCCCGACCTTATGGGCCGCCCTCATGTGTAAGCCCCACTCTACTTCTCACGGACACACCTTTCGCGATGTGATCCTCTGGTCCCTGCTGCCTCTTGTTTCTCACACTGAGCATGAATCACGTGGGATTAGAGCAAGCATCGACCATGACATCCTCTTATGGGCCTCCTCAGAGTGTAAGCCCCAATCTATTTCCATGGGCCTCCTCAGAGTGTAAGCCCCAATCCATTTCCATGGGCCTCCTCATAGTGTAAGCCTCAATCCATCGCCCTGGGCCTCCTTAGAGTATAATCCCCAATCTATCATTCTGGGCTACCTCAGAGCGTAAGTACCAAGCCAATGCGAACTACGTGGACTTTGATCCCTACCTCCTAGGTAGGGTACGTAGGAATCCTCAAAGAGGTTCAAGCCCACCACCCGGTTATTTTGAAAACTTTCACGTCAGTTCGCCTTTGTCCTGCATGACGATAAAATGTGCATGCGAACTACGTGGACTTTGATCCCTACCTCCTAAGCAGGGTACGTAGGAAGCCTCCCTGAGGTTCAATCCCAACAACCGGTCGATCCGACTTTCCTCACATCGGTTCACCGCGCCATTTCTAGTGCCGCCTCAATGAGTTCTGAATCCTCAGGGTCATTAGCCCAACGAGGGATGGTAAATCTCGGGCATAAATGATTCGAACCCCTATGTCCAGTTGGCCATTTCCCCCCAAGGTTAAATCTGTGGATACTATGTTTGGGTATAAACCAAAGATTCGCGAACATATGAATACGTCTTAAATCTATAAGAGAGTCCCGGAACATGCAATAATTCCCCCCCAAAAAGGGTGCGATGAGCCCAACTTCCCATCTTCTCAACCAATGTGAGTTCTTAAGTGTCGCTGGTCAGACCATCCGGTGAACGCCTGCCTTTGGAAAGCAGGTCCGTCCATCATCGGATATGGAGCTGTTGGGCGTTTCGAGGCTGAAAACCAAATTAAACAACCACCCATGTGAAATATAGATGAAAAATGAATCACATCGTATCATGGAGATGATAAGCCATACATACGCACAAGTGACGTTATAATTTCCCAAAAGATTAGGTGGTAAAAATGTAGAAATGATATTATCATTCCAGAAGTATAATCATGTCATAAATATCATATATAAACATTAAACCCATCATAATTCGGACTCATAAAAGATGGTGAAGGGAAATAAATTATATCGCTACATGGAGATGGTAAGTCGTATGTATGCATGAACAATACTTTCACTACTTCTTAGATGAAAAAGGGGCTGTATAATGGTGTGTACATAATCATAATAACATTTCAGAATATTGAGGATGTTTAAGTTATTATTTTATGATATAAATTAATTTTATAATCCAAATGGCTCTAAACTTATTATTTTCTAAGATATAACGATTTTGGGTCAAAATACATTCATCCAATAAAAAATAGACAAGTTTTGACTATTTTTTAATCCTTATCTTTTAGTTTTAACCATTATTTTACCTTTTTAATTATTATTGTGATATCATGTAATTTACAATTTGAGGGTTAATATAATTACTATAAAATGCCAAAAGACAAATAAATGAGTCATTGATGATATTTTAAGTCTTATCCCAATCAGTGGGCTGAAATTGAGTTTTTTATAAATTTTATATCATTTAATAAAATATTATTTATTTTAAAATATCAATTTTGACACTATTCATCACTTGAATTTTTAAAAATATCATAACATGATATCTTCGAACCAACTCTTTTAACTCTTAAATAGAATGTTAAAGTCACCCATAAAATTTTTTGAAGACATTAATTATATAAAATTATATTTATTCTAACATTTTTATATCATTTATTTGATTGTTCAATTAATTAAACAATTACTACATCATCATTGTGTCACCATTTATGGTAATTATTTTATCACTAAAAATTATAAATAAATTAACATGATGTAGATAAATTTTTTATATTTATAAATACTATTTATAGTTGAACATATCCCTTTTATAACCGCATATTAAAAATATTTCTCTTATTAAAAACAAAAGACAAAATCAACTTTCCTTTAAATATAAAACTATAAAGATTATATTCTCATCCAAAAGGCCATAAATGGTCTCATAACTGATACTTTAATGCTTAGGGATGGAAAATAATCATCTGATAAAATTATGAAACGTGTTAGGGTAATTTTATAATATTTATAATATTATTTTTACCCTTATTTATAATATTTTTTTTTCATCTGATATTATTTTTTTACTAAAGTTACTATTAATATTGCCCAAAAATAAAAGGTACATATTTTCTAAATTTGGAGCTTTTGATTCCAAACATGGAATCAATTTTTCTAAATTCCAAACATAGAAATTGAAGAAATTAATTAAAAATTAATCCCATTGACAGAATGAGAAAACATGTTTTTAAAGTAAAAATGTTCAAAAGATTGAAATGTTTTTATATCCAAATTCAATGTAAAATTGATTACAGTGACCTTAATTGGAATAAATTATAAAACAATGATGTATACTCTAAATACATTCAAATATATAATTCAACACTATAAATTATTTAGATTAAAAATCCATTTTAAATTAAAAATGTAATATTTTTTCACTATTCATCAAAAAATGAATCTTATCATAAAAATACAAAAAAATAAACCATAGTAAATTTTGATACTTTGATTTCAAAGAATATGTTTATTTTTTCAAATATAACTTATAAAAGTTTTAAAAACTAGATTTAAAATAAGTGCACTATCAAAAGGCGACAAATATGCTTTTTTATAAAAATACTTCTTTTATCTGCAAAGTTGGATTTGTTCTTATATCATGTCTAGAAACACATAAGATGAATTTTAAACATTAAATTGAATATATATATATATATATATATATTACTAATATAATCCAATAAGAGTAATTTTTTTATTTAATGGTATAAAATACACTTGTGCACATTTAAATAGTTTTTTTTAGAAAAACATTTCCTTTTATTTCAAAAAGGGGTTTACATTAATTTATAATTAATTGTTCAAATAATTATATATACATGTGTAAACCATAATTTCATAATTCAGTTATTCATGTTCATATTCTCCATTCTAACAGATAGGTTATAATTATCCTATTTAAATAATTACAATAATAAAATGATTTTTCATAGAAACTTAGTATTGTGTGTAACACAAGATAAACCACTGTTGAATGTAGCACAAGCTTAACATGGTGTAGTGTTCAATTCAATCTATCAAAGAAATCAATTATTTAAAAATCTATTTCATAAAAATATCAGGGTGCTACATTTGAGCACCCTTAAAATGAATTTTTCCCTCGAAATTTGTCTGGGTTATCAAATGTTTAATACGTGAAAGTTTATTTCATAGAAACCCACATCGTAAAAATGAATACTAAAACTTAATTTTAAAAAGAAAAGTTAGAAACCTAACAGTCACCCAAAGTAACTCATAAATAGGTTTCCACATAGGATAATATAGGTTGAAAGTGAAAACATGAACATGGAAGAGAAATATAACTATCAAGTTTTGATGGAGAGTGATAAAGAACATATTTAAGAAAGGTTAATGAACAAAAAATCACAGAATAAATAGTTTAGAAAAAGGCTATTGATATCACAAAAAATTATGGTAATAGTATAAACTTTTATTTTAAAATTCATTGAGAAGATATGCATACTTGATTTTATCTCATAAGTACAATCTCACCCTATGGTTGTGCCTTGATCAATTTTTGCTTCATTATATTACTCCAAGAAGAGATAAAGTTGAAATTGTAATGCTTAAAGAAATAGTGGATCATAAGATCTATAATGGGATGATAAGTTATTCCTTCTGTCTCTCGTTATCATCACAAAAAAATGGTTAACACATGTTATCCAATATGCATATATCTTTATATTATAAAACATTTATCTCTAAAACCTCATGAAAATTTCAACATAAATAATTTCATAAATGGATACCCTTACGAACATTCAAAAATATTAAAATCCAAGACTTTCAAAATAAGGTCATTAAACTTATCATTTATCCCTCAAAAACTTGGTGTAGCTCTTAATAGTCACATACCAAACATGTGAATACCATTACCCTGTATTATCTTGAAACAGGTAATAACTTTAATTACCATAAACCCATATTGAATACACACATGCTTCTTTATTCCTTATATAATATCTTTTCTTAGACAAAAATATTTTCATTGGATGCTTGGGTTCATAGTTATACTCATAGAATATGTGATTTCATTATTCCAAAATCCGAGTAGATAATCACATGAAATTTAACTAATAAATGAACAATAAGATTTTCATAGGGCTTATTCATTCAAAATCAAACATTAAATTCCAAAAAAGGATACTAGGATAAGTATTCCCTAATTATCATGGTTCACTTCATCCATTATGACAGTATAAGATTTACCTTTGTCCTATGTTCTTAGAGTATTTTGTGTCTTACCATCCACATTAGTCCTTGGATTAGGACACCTGTTAGTGTAATTCCCAAACTCCTTAAAATTGAAACACTAAATTATGGGAGTTTCAATCTTTGGAGCTTTATTTTTATTCCCTTTACATCAGTAGTAAAATGCTCGATGACCATATTTCCCACAATTAAAACATTTACCAGTCCCCTTAATATAATTTCATCTATTTACCCTTCCACACTTTGAGCATAAAGTAAATATAATATTATTCTCCCCATAGTTCTTAGAGTTTATTTTGAATTCTATACTTCTTTTTTTTATCATAACCATGAGATAGATGGGAAAATCCAATCTCTCTTTTTGTAAGAAGAATACAAGGGATGTAATTACAGAAAAATATACTTTTGAACTCATCCCAATCCATGGAGTTGATTTTATCTTATTGCCTCGTATTCTTGATAAAGTTCCACCACTGATTCTCTTCACTTTCCAAGCGATAAGTTCCCAACTTAAATTTCTCACATTCTGAACAATGGAGAATGAAAAATATATTTATAATGGTACATATCCATTTCTCATAATCTAGTGGATTTATCATTCCACTAATAGAAGGTGGATGTTTACTTAAGAAGGATTCAAGAAAATATTGTTCCCTTCTTTGTTCATTTGAAAGTTAAGCATGATTTATGGCTTGATAAGGTTGTGTGGTCATAGTAATAAGGTTTTTCATTCCATCTTCCATAACATCCAGTTTCTTAGGAGGGATATCATTACATTTTCCATTGTATTACCCATTAACATGGTTCCTTTAGATTCCAAACATTAACTAAAACTAAAATAAAATATTGTGATAAACACTAATCATATTGGGAAATACTCATAATCAAGGTAAATTAACATGAATATATAACATATTAGGTTTAATACTAGGTTATTCAGGAATATTTACTAAAATTCTAGGATTGTATCCTATACCCAGACTTATCCTTAGAGACATACCTATACATATCCTTATAAATATCTCTAGGGATCTCACTAAAGTTTTCTCATTATAGTTTCCAAAGGTTGACTAATCCTTTTCTATGATACCAACTATAACGACCCAGGATTTTCATATGTGGATATTACATAATTTTAGATGAATATTCATTAAATTTCAAAGACACATGTATGAGGACTGTAACAGTTTAGTTCCTTTAAAATCTTGAAACACATTCTTCTAATTTGGTGAAATATCTTCAACATATCCTATAAAGATATTCCCCTTTAGTACTCATACTTAAAACCTTTCTTTATAACACGAGGAAAGGAAACATAAGAAAGGGTGAGATGAGATGCTCAGTAAGGGTAAACATGAAAGATATGTAAGCATTACATGAATATAAGGGTATGAAAATATGATCATAACATTTCAAGATCACACCCTACAAGTCTAAGATCATATACACGAGTCATGGCATAAAGATTAGAAGTTCATAAGACATGAATCATAAGATCATCATATCACATGAGCCATGAGAGTATAACGATTCCATAAGACTTGTAAACTGTGGTATACACATAATATTAGAATATCTTATGTCAATGATTCCTTCCAAGACATTCATAGTATGTTAGGCTTGGGTTAATAACCCATGTACCTACTTGGGGCTTGGAATTTCATCCCAGATACCTTCTAGTTTCGGGCTTAGTATGACCTCCCATGTACCATCTTGTTATGGGCTTAGGATGACCTCCCATGTACCCTCTTGTTACAGGCTTAGGATGAACTCCTGTGTACCCTCTTGTTGTGGGCTTAGGATGGCCTCCTCTGTACCCTTTTGAGCTCACAAAAAATTTATCATTACCCAATGCATTGGAGGGAGATATAATTCTCACCTATCACATTATAAAAACCATACATATATGTGCCATGAGAACATAAATCATTTATCATATCATAACCCATGGAATGAAATGGGTTTCATAAACATCATTCAATCATAACATAACCCATTTAAAATAAATGGGCTTTATAAATATCATTCCATCATAAACATAAACCATTATTAGAAAGAATAAAAATGGTAGAATTGAATAATATCCCCAGTAAAACATAAGTAACATCAAATAATGTTATCTTAGATGGAAAATAATTTTGATACATCACTTGAAAATGATTCTTGAGGAAAATATTCTTTTTTCTTTGAAAGCATTTTCTTTTCTTAAAATTATGCACAATTTTAAAAGAAAAAATTTTCTTTGAAAATAACCCTAGAATCTTGTAAAGGAAACATTAAAGAATTATAGAGTCATGATGGTGGTAAATTCTGTTCATTCTATATAAGTTATAAAAACATTCCTTTTGTACTTTTTCTATAAAATTCACAAAGTACCTCATTAGGAAAACAGAAAAAAGATTCCTTTCAAACCGTGTAGTAAAAAGTCAAAAATGGGTGAAAATGACTTTAAAAATCCATATGAGAATAGTAAAAACATTTTTTTGATTTTTTTAGAAAACATGGACATGGAATATAAATATTACCCAATGGATATTTAAAACAAAAAAATTTAAAATATTGACGAGTTTGTGAAATAAATACTCATCACATTATAATCAGTAGAATCATATTCCTCATAAAAGAAAGAAAATTATATGGATAGAAAAATACCATAATATTTTAGATAAGACTCATATAATACATTCATGGGTAATATATACACCACATATAAGAAACAAGTAGTGTATAAGGCATGTGTTCCATAAAAATAAAAGTGAGACATAAATCCCTTAAGTATTGACTTCGTTCGTATACATTTGAACCTAAAGTATAATAAATATAATTTTATTATACATATAACACAAAAAAATATTAATATATATAATACCATATATGATTTACTTATAACTTTATATTACCCTCTTATTAGGAATTCCATGTTAAAGCTATGTTTTGGGTAATAACCACTTTGTTTTTCATTCATGTTTTGACTTGTTATCCATAGTCCTCTTACATAGATCATGATTTAATAATCTTCAGAATGATAAAAATGATATAAATATCATATATATATATATTCATTATATATGTATTCAAGGTGATTTATAAAATTTAAAGATAAAAAATAAAACACACTTTTCATAGAGACAGTAGGCCGTACGTGCGCAAGAACGCTGTTTTCATTCTCTTATCATATTAAAATAAAGGAAAGTATATGATATATTATAATTATAGAATAATTTTTATGTTATATATATTATATATTTTCTTAAAATTCATCCTTATTACCACCCATGGAAAATATAGATGAAAAATGAATCACATCACATTGTGGAGATGATAAGCCATACGTACGCATGAGCGACGTTATCATTTCCCAAAAGATTAGGTTGTAAAAAATTAGATATGATATTATTGTTCCATAAGTATAATAATTTTATAAATATAATATATAAATATTAAACCCATCATAATTCACACTCATAAAATATGGTGATGAAAAATGAATTGTATCGTTACATGGAGATAATAAGACATACGTACCCACAAGCGATACTTTCACTTATTGTTTGATGGGAAAGGGGTTGTACAATGGTGTGTTAATAATAATATTAAAATTTAATCATATATAGGATTATTAATTTTTTATTTTATGATTTATATATCATAGATTTAGATGAGGTATAGAAGAGTATAAAAAGTGAGCGATTAGTTAGAGTGATTACCTCTTCTTTGAAACAACTCATTTGATTAACACCGTAACACTTCAAATGAGGGAGTTCTGCCTAAACTAAGGCCTCTAGAATGTGGATATGGATACAAGGAATGTATTTGGGTGGATATTGGCTGAAAAAATATGGTTTTATGTTTTAAGAAAAGATAATAATGAGTGCCCTTTTATAGGAGAGGGGAGGGGAACTCTTAGATTTCTTCAAAATATTAAATTAATATAAATTAATTTTATAATACAAATGGCTCCAAACTTATTAATTTATAATATAGGATTATTTTGGGTAGAAATAACTTCATCAAAGAAAAATTAGATATGTTTTGACTATTTTTTAATTCTTATGTTTTAGATTTAATCGTTATTTAATCTTTTTAATTCTTACTGTGATATCATGTAATTTACAGTTTGAGGGTTAATATAATTACTATAAAACAATAAAAGACCAATAAATGAGTCATTGATGGAATTTTAAGAGTTATCACAATAAGTTAAACAAAATTTAGTTTTCTATAAATTTTATATCTTTTAATAAAATATTATTTATTTTAAAATATCAATAATGTCAATTTTGACACTATTCATCACTTGACTTTTTAAAAATATCATAACAACATGATATATTTAAACCAACTATTTTTAATCTTAAATAACATGTAAAATTAATCCAAAAATTTGTGGATGACATTAATTATATTAAATTATATTTATTTTAATATTTTTAATATCATTTATCTGAATCTTCTATTAATTAAACAATTATCGTGTCATCATTATGTCACCATTTAAGGTAATTATTTTATCACTAAAAATATAAATAAATTACCATGATGTATATAAAATTTTTAACTTTATAAATACTATTTATAGTCAAACATATCCCTTTTATAACCATATATTAAAAATATTTCTCTTGTTAAAAACAAAAGTAAGACAAAATTGAATTTCCTTTGAATATAAAATTCTAAAGGTTATATTCTCATCCAAAAAGCCATAAATGGTCTCATAATGGATCCGTTAATGCTTAGGGACGAAAAATAATCATCCAATAAAATTATAACAACTGTTATGGTAATTTTATAATATTTATAATATTATTTTTACTCTTAATTACCCGATTTACCCTTAACTGTGGTAATATTATTTTTAACTAAAGTTACTATTCATATTGCCCAAAAATAAAAGGCACCTATTTAATAAATTTGAATCTTATGATTCCAAATACAGAATCAATTTTTGTAAATTACAAAAATATAAATTGCATAAATTAATTAAAAATTAGCCCTGTTGACGAAACGAGAAAATAAGTTTTAAAGTAAAAAACTTCAAAAGATTGAAATGTTTTTATATATAAATTCAATGTGAAATTGATTCCAATGACCTTAATTTAATTAAATAATAAAAACTCGATCTAATTATACTTTAAAATCATTCAAATATATAATTCAACACTATACAATATTTAGACGAAAACACTGTTTTCAATAAAAAATGGAATATTTTTTTCACTATTCGTAAAAAATGAATCTTATGAAAAAATACCAAAAATTAAAAAAAAGAAAATTTTTATACTCATATTTCAAATAAGAAGTTAATTTTTTCAAATATAACTTCTAAAGTGTCAAAAACTAGATTTAAAAAAAAAATTCCATCAAAAGTCAGCAAATATGCTATTTTTGAAAAATATTTCTTTTATCCGTAAAATTGGATTTTTTCTTATATAATGTATAGAAAAAACATAAGATAAATGTTAAACATTATATTGAATATATTTTTATATATTTCATTAATATAGTCCAGTAATAGATATTTTTTTATTTATTGGTATAAAATACACTTGTGCACATTTAAATAGTTTTTTTCAGAAAAACATTTCCTTTTATTTTAAAAAGGGTTTTACATTTAATTATAATTAATTGGTCAAATAATTATATATACATGTGTAAAACATAATTACATAATTCAGTTTATCATGTTCATATTATACATTCTAATGTCTATGTTATGATTTTCTTGTTTAAATAATTACAATAATAAAATAATGTTTCTTAGAAACTCAATGTTGCGTATAACACAAGCTAAGATGATGTTGCGTGTAGAATAAGATTAAAATGGTGTAGAGTGAAATTCAAGCTATGAATTAAATCAATTATTTAAAAATATATTTCATAAAAATCTCAGGGTGTTACAACAAATGATTGAGGTGTGGCTAATTCTTACACGAGCATGAACAACTTCAAACACGTTTCTAGCTCTATCATACCGGACACACTGTGTATTGGATTGTGGTGAAATTGATTCCTACATATCAAAAATTACTTATGAATCATTTCTATAAAGTATCAAAACAATTTGAATGTGTTTTCATGATTTTTAGTATGTAACGTGTGTTTTGAACTAAATTTAAATTTTAAACTAATAATATAAACTTTGAGTCATATTAAGCATACCGTGTATCAGATTGAGTTGTGGTTGATTCCTAAACATCACAATGTGTCTTTTTATTCTTCAATGAATTCAAAATTCTGGGTTATCTAACAATATCATTTTTTGATAACCCATAATTTTGAATGCATTGCAGAATAAAAATAAAAGTGAAACATCATGAGTGCATCATCCTCATTGAGTACATCATGAGTGCATCATACTTATTTTTGATCTCTATGAAAATTAACAAAATAAGTATCAGATAAAACTGATAATGAAATAAACTAAAAAAAGTAGATAAAATGATGATAAAATCAACTAAATAAGTAGTAGGAAGTCACATCTTCATGATGTCTGTATAACACCTGGCACCAGGTATACTGCCTATTCGTTTCTAAACGAATATTTTTCCTCTTTCAAATACGAATAATGTTGACAATCATAGTAGTACTAGAAAAATATAAATAAACAAATGATTAATAAATATTTTAAATTAAATTGTAATTTTCTTTGAAAATACCTCTTCGGGGATTCTTGTTTATTAATGGTATATGATATCTTTCATAAATTTGAAAACATAATAATTAAAATCTTTTCCATTAGTTTGTTTCAGAAACTGGAAAACATTGAGAAAAATAAGTAATTTGTTTTGATATATTTTTTGATAGTGGAATGTTATTATATATACCCTAATACATATCCATTTGTAGATGTTGATAGGCTTCTTGTGCTCATGGACTATCCTCATGCCATGATTTTGAGGATATTTAAATGTTGACCTATCATAATATAATTTTAATTAAAACATAATATAAAATATATAAATTGAAGTTTATTTATAAAATATTTCATGTAGTGTATTACAAATTGATAAACGTCATCATGTGTGGTCAGTTTTTTAGGTATCAATGCATTGAATCCAGAAAAAATATTTGGAGTATCCAAATTGACTATAATGAGTAACCAATACTACCTAAAAAAAAAGGAATAAGTAATTAAATGAATGAAAATATATTTTATATGGTTAAATTTTAGAGTTTTACCCCTACGTCATGGGTATTAAGAAGAGTTTGTCATTTGTAAGTTTTCTTTCAAACATTGTGAAAATTTTTCCCACAATTCCTTCATATTACTTTGGTTCCAATGAGAATAATTGTGTATAAGTGATGTGAGGACTAATGAGTCTAAATTTATTTTCATAGAGTTTTCCCTTCAAATTGTATTGATATATATGCTTGCTAAAATTATGAATAATATTCAGTGATAATTAACATAATAGATCAGCTATTGGACAAAAAAATCATGAAAACACACATCATGAATACATTTACAACTAAGACTACTAGCCATTCATGTGTGAGGATTTAATTTACATTCTAAAGAAAAATATATTCTATAATGGCCTCTCTATATATCTATTCTTAAAAATAAATTATGGTCGTATCACCACTTTCTAACATTATATATGCATGAACCTTTAATGTTAGTAAATTTGGAAGTTTAATTGTAGGGATAAATGTACTTTGTGAAGATATTTTTGATATTTTGGTTGATTCTTTAGATTTTTTTGATTCGACCTTCCATTTCACCCCTTCCCTTTGTCTGTCTGTAATAAAATCCATCGGTTAAAGACTTTTTTCATTAATTATTAAAGTTTTGCATGAAAAATAAATTGGAAATGAATACCTCCTTATCAAAATGTATTTTTACAAGATCTAAAAACCATTTTATAAAAATTCTAATCGTTTACTCAATATTATGAATATCTGCATCATCAAGTGGAACATGTATATTGATGCTCGGATTGTGAGCTATGTGAATCCCCACTCTCAAATGACCTATTAAAAGTTTGTTTTCATATAATATCTACTTAGATATTGTACATGGTACCCCTCACAATAATGTTATGGGTGGGTGTTGATATGTAACATCCTGACCTGAACCACTAAGTCCAAGCCGAAAGCTCACATGACCTCATGTGTGACTCCCCGTACACAAGATACTATTGACTAGAAGAGAGGGTCTAATTCCGTCAATGGGGAGACTATACCCTCAGTACCGCATCATAAGATCAATAATAAATAATGGAAATATAATAAATAATCATTGTAATCATGCGGAAAATTAAATGGAATACATGTCATGAAAATAAAAGCATCAACTAGTGTGGAAAGCCTGTAAGAATAAATAAAATAGATGAATAAATAGAAGAAAAATTGTAGTTCCATTAAAAACTCATCCTTATCTACCTCCATCCCCATGCTCTTCTACTCAGATATCCACCACTGGGCCCTTTCCCTTCACTGAGTCTATCATGAAATCTACAAGCGTACAGAAATTCCTGAGTAGGGTGTGAGTATAAGACTCAGTAGTGCACCACCAATGCATCCTTACCTGGTGTTCTCAAGTATAATTAGTGTATTATAATAATGATAAATACATAACATGCATAAACATACAATACAAAATTGAGTGGTCATTCACTAACCAAGCTTCCACAACCCTCAGTTGTACCTTTTTTGGCTCCATGATGAAAGATAACCGAATGAGTTGGAATAAAAAAACTAACCCTTGTATGACGTCCTCATGGATTCATCGATATGATACTCAGAATCATCCATCCCTCAAGAGGTACATGTCACTAGAATCATCTAGATGAGAATATCCATCACTCATAACGATCAGGCTATCACGTGGTGAATGACACTTGGAAAATTAAGTCTACCTCGAGAAAACCCTCGACATGAAACCATGGCTACCTCATACCTCCACCTTGTGCTTAGGTATCTCATCGCTATTTTAATAATCAAGAACAATACCCCACTAAGGGATAAATATTTCATGATGGTACACCTATCTTAAATACCAATAATAACCACCAAGGCATGGTAACTGATCGTACCATGATTCACTATTTTATTTCACCCTTGACATGTATTAAACTGATTTTTTATTAAAAATTATAACTATAAAAAAAAATTTAACTTCATGATTGGTTAAATATTTTTTCTCTTTTCACTATTAAAAAGTTAAATTTCACTTTTTTTGATGATTTCATTGAAGGTGGATGGGATTCAGATAGCCCACAATGATGCGGAAGGAAAATGGGCCAAACTGCATGGAAGCCCATGAACACATATCCACTGTTTTGCATGATATGAGAAATATGTTCATATAAATGTGGTAAATTTTTTTATAATATCCATATATCCTTGGGATAAAACTTTAATGAAGGAACCCAATCCCAATTAGTACATTAATAGGCCCATACAAACCGATCTATCCAATAAAATGATTCTGCATGGGGTCAAAACTTTTCCTCTGTATTTTGAAAATATATCTTATTATATATCATATATGGACACAAAATTTTACATGGAAGTAGAAAAGGTGTATTTAAACAAATTTTTAGTTTTCTAAAAAGTTATTTAAGACTTTATGACCATCCAAAACTATGGACAAAAAGGATTTTCTAAATCAGGGTTCCCAAAACTACTTCCCACTTTGACTATAAATTGGCACCATGGGAACCCCATTTTGGAGTTCGACCAGGAGTCAAGGTGCTTCCATTTTGGAGTTACAAAATAGTATTATCATCATATATATAATTTCATGAGTCTATGATAAGTGATAATTCAACAAATTCTTCTTCCTCCCATCCCATGGATTTCTAAACCCCTTGTGACCACCCGAGGAGGAACGTGATGTAATCTCGAGCTTCATGTCTATAAAATTTGAATGATCTTTTTAATTAAATTTTTTTATGTTTTTTTCATCATAATATATTCTTATTTTATTGATTTATGTACTGGTATATCATTATCAACCCATATGATCATGTTTGGGGGTACCCATTCATGTGATGTTTCACACACCGTTCACCACTTCTTTTTCCTCCTTTCAATTATAGTGTTTGTGTGGTTTATATTGTTTAATTTAACTCACATAAATACTATCATGGACATGTAATTTCAAGTCATGGTATCACATTGAAATAATATATAAACTTGGATAGCGCATTGAGTTCCTCGTGTGCTGCCTTGGTGAGTTTCGGTTATGAATTCAAATACAAATCACCCAATCATTGATCAAATCTGGTGAGTTATTTTGTTTATTCGGATGAAACCTAAGAGGTATTGGTATCACCCAAATTTACCAAAGATTTTAGGGTTAAGCGTTCGCTTGTATTTTATCTTGGTTTGTCGAATCCTCAGAGACCTAAGAAGTAACCTACAAACACGTACATTCTATGGATTGTTTTTGACTATGAAGTGACCAACATGGGTTGATTTTAGATGGTTTTAAAAGAGATCTAAGAGATATATGTGAATTAAAATTATGAGAAATTGAGTTGATCCTAGGTTATTACTCGAGGTGGATTGGATGAATTCCTTTTTAACGATTTCAATTTCATTAACTCAAGAAGGATTCATTCAATGAATTCAAACCAACCTCATAACTTACTAGTTAAACACCTTCACAGACACATTATAATAACCTATACACTTATAAGATCATTTTCAAGATAAATCCAAGGTAAAGGATCTTATTATCACATAAAATTGGGTGGATAAATTCAATAAGGAAGAAGATGATAGAAAATCACTAAATAAAAGAAACTCAAATTAAAGAAATTAATAAACACTTATAGAGTGAGAAATAACATCCAATACAACCCCTTGATACTTCATTAGATCAACCCATAAAAAATTTATCCCTCCATTGATTACATGTTCTCAACATAAGCAGGAAGTAGAATCATAAGGGAGGAATTGAAGAAGTAAAAACAACAAAATAACGATCACTCCACCGTTGTGTGAAGAATATCACAAGGTTTGGTGCGAATAAGTTCAAAACTTGAGTAAATCTTATCAATTTTATATAAATAAGAACAGAATAAGAGAATAAGAATAAATTTTATTAAAAACTAAGGTGATTTAAATAACTTACATGAGAAAGAATAACGTTACAAAGACAAATCAGCATAATAACATTACAATGAAAACAAAGATCCAAGATAATAAACTCCTCCACCACCACTTACTTAAATAATAATTTATGAAGCCTTGGGTGGATACAAAAAAATTAAAAGTATCCTAAATTAATGGTGCTAGTACAAGGTGGGTGGAAAGTTGAGGGAGAGTAGACTTTTCCACCCTTGACAAAAAATCCGAGCCAACTTGCATTCCTTTGACAGGTGTGTCCAAAAGATCATCAAAATGATCGAATTTGTGTGGGACATAGATTAAAAATATGAATATATAGATGTACCCTAACTTTATGTAAAATTTGATCCCAAATATATATTTGTTTTGCGAGATATGTGTAAAATGGTGGACTGTTTTTTTGGGCTGTAGAATCTGGCCTTGAATTTTATCTTCAACTTGGGCCGCCTGGAACTCCATTAAAATATCCGAATTATCTTGGGCCACTATTGAATGAAATGTTCCCCTTTATTTAATATATCTTTATTAAATGTTTTAGAATTATTGGTCTTGGATCTTGGATGATACAGTCTCTTTATTGGGCTGCTGTCCAGTGTACTTCGCCCAGAATATTGTTGGTTCAAGGCCCACTTTGGTGGTCTTAAAATATGAATCTTAAAGTGATCCAAAAGCATGAATTTTTCCTTATAACATGAGATAACTGAAAATAAAATATTAAAATAAAATAAATACCATTTTTTTTAATTATGTGTTCAAGAATGTACCATGTAATAGTGCATTTTAAGAAGGAATTACAATCATAATATGAAATAATGTTCACAGTGTAAAATGCACTAAAAATAGTGTTTATGATAAATAAATAACATGAATATTATAATATAAAAAATGAATATTAGCCTCTTTCAGTGGCTAATCACACCCCCAACTTGAGTTTTTCTAGTCCCGAGCAAAATATATGAAATTCGAATTTCCTTTTCCAAAAACATTTTAATACAAAATGATCACCAAAAACACTTATACCAAACAATTATGAAACCCATAAAAATATTTTAATACAAGATATTTTGATAATAATATCCCAATCCCAATCCCATTCCTTTGTTCAAATTCATCACCATATTTCACCCAATATCAATTAAGCATGATGATGTGTTGTGTGTCACAATATATATGGGGGTTCATCTTTATTCAAGGGGGAAATTATGGAAGCACTAGGTGGAATCACATTTCAATATTAAGATGAGTATTAAATAAATAAATAAATATATATATATATATATATATATTCAATTTTTCCATGTTAATTTAAATTTCAAAAAATAGAGTCAACCCATGTAGCGGGACTTTGCCGATGACTCCCAGGCTCAAAGACCTTAAGGCACCAAGTAAATCCCACATACTCGGGCATCATCTCAAGTTAACTCAATAAAAAACAAAGTCAAATTACCAAAATAGAGATAAAATTACTAAATCTGAGCTATACAACTATGGATTCATGATCCCCAAGTTCTGAAAACCACACGTTAGGTCATTTCATTTCTCTACGTGTAAATTTATTGTTTTCTTTTTTGATTTTTATTGAATTGTTTTTTTGAATACTCATATTAAAACTAAAATGATCACCAAACCTATGATATTTATTTGGGAGACTCCATGAACTCAAACTAATACCCCACTATCTAAAGGACATGAGTTTTGATATTTTTTTATTTGGATGAAAATCTAAACGATGAAATATCACATTAGACAGCCACAATTTACAAAATCTATGCTCATGAAATTATAAATGGATTAAAATAGGAATCATGGCATGATAAATTATTTGATATTAAATTTCTAAGTTTTCAATGTGTATCATTGTGTTCAAAGTTAAAGGAATTTTTCTTTCCATTTTACACACATTTTTTATTTCACAAGGATTTTTTTTTCTTTTCACCCCCACAACATAGAATAACACTATCCTAGTATTTAAAGAAAATAAAACTTAGATGGGGGTAGAGGAGATGAGTTCAAAGAGGATATTGAAAATGATAATCATGGAATGAAGTCACTTGGCGATTGAAGTTGACATTCATGCTGCTCCAATTTAATTCTTTGATATCCATGTCACTCGTAGAGTTCCATATTAGAAAAAGGAAAAACAAACAAACAAACAAAACAAAACAATATATATATATATATATATAAATTAAAATATAAGTATATATACAAAAATTATAGAATAAGGAAGTAGTATAATCCATAAGTTAGTGGAAAGCACATGCCCCTGTCTCCCTTTGGTCCCTAGTTTGAGTCCCCGCAGCTTCGCCGGTTGTGACGGGGTTTTTCCCATGACCTACGACATGCCCTTTTATTTTTTTTAATTTTTTTTGTATTTTTATTTTAACCTACAAACACATAAACATAAAATAAACTGATGATACATTATCTTCTTTTTAAATTTTTGGGTAAGGTATTACTCAGGGATCACACCACGTGACATAGATGAATACAACACTCTCCTTTTATACCCATCCATACTCATAATATAAGAACATGTCATTAGTATAAGCTACTATCATATTAAAATTTGATTGATTAAGTATTTTTTAAATATAAAATTGATTTATTAATCTTGTTTGAAAAATAAATATGATTCATAATGATTGGAACCATGAAAACCACGGGTCTTCTCCTGTGCAGTGCTTTTGTTTAACATTGCTAGCTCAACTTAAACCCTTAATTGTTTAATTATTTTACTCATATAAGATTAGTTCACATAAGTATTAATAAAATTCATGTTTTTTGAATGGTAGAATGAATTGTTTGACTCTATGACCATTAAATTTAAAGTTTAGACCATTGGTGGGATCTTGAATTTATACAGCCCCATTGGGGTACACCTTATGCACTATATATGGACCTGACCATCTAGACCTCAACTTTCCTGGGTGTAAATAAGGTTTTAAACTATAAAAGAGCATAACTTTTCCCAGTTCAAAGCATTTGGCTTTGATATTCCTAGATTGGTAGGATTGAACTCTAGCTTTATTTATCCTTAAATTTTCATAAGCCTCCATCCTAAGTTCCTCATGTTCATTAAGATCTAATTTACTCTTTTATTCAGCCAAAGAAATGTAAAAGTTCATTTTTTTGATTTCCCAAAAGGCCTTATGCTCAATTTCAACAGGTAAATGGAATGCTTTACCATAAACCAACCTATATGGTGACATTACTAGGATGGTTTTGAATACTGTACGATATGACCAAAGGGAATCCAAGAGTTTCTCAGACCAATCTTTCCTAGATGGATTGACAGTTTTTCAAGAATTTTCTTAATCTCCCTATTCCCTAACTTAGCTTGGCCATTGGTTTGAGGATGGTATACAATGGAAAATTTATGAGAAATCCCATACTTATAAATGAGTGAAGATAATGTGTGGTTTCAGAAATGGGTTCCTTGATCACTGATTATATCCCTAGTAATTACAAATCGATAAAATATGTGCTCTTTTAGAAATCGGATCACAACATGATGGTCGTTGGACTTGGTGGGAATGGCCTCCAACCATTTCGAGACATAATCAATAGATAGGAGGATGTAGAGGTATCCCCTAGAGTTTGGGAAGGGTCCCATGAAATCAATTTCCCAACAATCAAAGGTTTTGATGACCAAAATGGGAGTGAGGGGTATTTGATTCCTTTTGGTAATGGATCCTAATTATTGACATTGAGGAAAACTTTTGCAGAATTGGAAGGAATACTTAGTGAGGTTAGGCTAGTAAAAACCAATTTGGAGTGCCTTTGAAGTGGTTTTCTTTGTGGAAAAGTGGCCTCCACGTGCCTCTCCATGACAAAATTTTAGAATGGACTCTTACTCAGACTCAAGAACACATCTCCTAATGATTTGATCAGGACAAAACTTGAAGAGGTAAGGATCATCAATCACATAGTCTTTAACGTCAGAAAATAATTTTCTCTTAGTTTAGGTCCCTAGTAATTTTGTAATTTCACCTATCACCAAATGGGTTTTTTATGTCATCATACCATGGGCAATCAATCACATAATAGAGGTTCTCATCAAGAAATTAATCTAAAACAGAAAGATGATGTGAGCTGTATTTGAATTCCATCCTAGAGAGGTGATCAACTAAAACATTTTCAACACCATTTTTATCCTTAATGGTTAAATAAAACTCTTTAAAAATAAGGACCCACCTAATAAATCTAGCCTTGGCATCCTGTTTTTAGAAAATGTATTTTAGGGATGAATGTTCGGTGAAGACAATGATGGGTGATCCTAAGAGATAGAATATGAGTTTCTCTAATGAAAAGACAACAACAAGAAAATATTTCTCAGTGGTGGTGTAGTTTAATTGTGAATCATTTAAATATTTTCTTGTATAAGAAATGCCACATAGAGTTTTCTCACACTGTTGTCCTAAGACTGCTCCTACAAAGAAGTCATTCGCATCACACGTGATCTTAAAAGGAAGTTTCCAATTTATATATTTTATGATAGGTGGAGAGATAAGTCATGACTTGAGTGTAGATAATGATTCCTTATAACTTTCTATCCATAAAAATGGATCATCTTTCACCAATAGAGAACAAAGTGGTCAAGAAATAGAGCTGAAATTACTAATGATCCTTCTATAGAAACCAACATGTCCTAAGAAGGACCTAACTTCCTTAATATTTTTAGGTGAGGGAAGGTTAAGAATGATATTGACCTTATTTTTATCAATTTCAATACCTCTACCAGAGACCACATGGCCTAGAACTAGTCCCCCCTTTACCATGAAATGGCATTTTTCCCAATTTAGGATGATATTCTTATCCTCACATCTTGATAAAACCCTTTAAACATTGAGAATAAATCCCTCAAAAGTGTCCCCAAAGATGGATAATTAATCCATTAAGACCTCTAAATAATCCCCTAACATGTTCGATAAGATTCCCATCATGCACCGCTGGAAGGTACCAGGGGCATTACATAACTCAAAATCCACACGGTTGAAGGAAAAAGTGCCAAATAGACAAGTGAAGGTTTTTTCATTGATCCTCTAAGGATACCTCAATTTGATTATACCCTAAGAATCCATCTAAGAAGCAGTATAATTGATGAACTTACACTTTCTAGAGGACTTGATCAATAAATGGTAAGGGGAAATAGTCTTTCTTGGTACAAGAGTTGAGCTTCCTATAGTCAATATAGACCCTCCATCCACTATTGACCCTTGTGGGGATAATTTCACCATCCTCATTGGTCATCACAGTGATTCCATCTTTATTTGGGACCACTTGAATTAGGATTACCCACTCACTCTCAGCAATGGGGTAGATGATACCTGATTTCAACAACTTAAGAAGTTCTTTACTTACCACATCCATAAGATTTGGATTGAGTCTCTGCTGAGGTTGACAACATGGTTTGGATTCATATTCAAGAATAATCCTATGAGTTCCAATGAGTGGGATAATCCCAGGAATATCAGAAAGGGTCCATCCAATTGCTTTCTTATGATTTCTTAGGACATCCAGAATCATCATCTCTTGATTGGATTCAAGACAGGAAGAAATTACAATAATAAAGGCTCAATTGTACCCTAATAATGCATACTTGAGTGATGAAGGTAGGACCTTAAATTAAATATCATATTGGTTATAAATTTCCAATAAAGGATGTAACTTTTTATTGAACTTAGTTTCTTTGTCCATATTTCTTGATATAATTGGTTCCTTGTGAATAAAATTTTCATCCACTAAATTGGCTAGATCAGTTTCATGAATGGGTATGGACTCAATTTTATTGATTTCACCAATGGTATCATTGATTGGTGATTTTAGAAAATCATAAATATAGCTATCTGAAATATATTCAAGATAAGGAGACAAATTTCCCTCATGTGAACAAAGAAAATCAATCTCTTCTTGACTTAAACATCCTTCAGTAATTCCTTGATGTTACTTGAGTTCACTACCAACACTAAAAATCCAATTAACCTCATAGATCTATTCATCATCCCTAATTTGAGTGTTTGAATTATAGATGGTTAGATCAAGGCTCATGTTTTCAAAGGTTATTGTCATGTTCCCATTTCTAACTCAAATGATTGAGTTGATTGTTGCTAAGAAGGGATGACCAAGGATGATGAGGGTTTTCTCCCTAGAACCTCATCTTGGGTGATTTTCAAGGACAATGAAGTTAGCTGGGTAAATGAAATTTCAACTTTCACCAGAATATCCTTTAAGATCCCCTTAGGAACTCAAACACTATGATCAACAAGTTTAAGAGTGACAGATGTGGGTTGGAGTTATTTGAGACCTAACTGACAATACATGAAATAAGGAATGAGGTTCACACTTTATCCTAGATCACAAATGGAATTGATAACTTTGTTCTCTCCTAAATCAACATTGATGTGTGAAAATACTGGATCTTTTAACTTTGGAGGAATGGTCCCTTGAATGGTGGTACTCACATTAGTAGCCAAAAGGACTTGGTTTTTATGTGAAATTTTCATTTTAAAAGTGAACAAGTACTTAAGGTACTTTGAGTAGGTAGGAATGGTTTGGATTTTATCTGTAAGGGTAATGTTCAACTTAACCTGAGAGAATATTTCCCTCAAAGTTTCATTCAGTTATGGTTTAGATTTTCCTCTCATGTGTTGAGGGAAGGGAGAAGTTTGTTTGATTGTTTGGTGTGGTTGTAGTTCCTTCATGTTATCATTGGTTTTCTCAGAATCCATGGGTGGTTATTCATCATTTTAATGTGTTGTTGAAGCTTTTAATGGTTCTGGAATGGCTTGTTCAGGTTTCTCAATGGACTTCCCACTTCTTAAAACAGTCACTGCTTTGAGTTGTTTGTGAGAGGTTTGTTTGTAATAGGATTCTTCCCTTAAACTTTTGGATGGTACCACTTGAGTAGGCATGGGTTAATTTATAGTTTTTATGTTTTCAAGTTCATGTTTAAGGGATGAGACTTATGAGTTCATTTTCTCCATTTTTTACAAAAAATTTCAAGGATTTGTCGAGGGACAAATTGGATAGGGGCTTGTGATGGTTGGTTTATCCCAAGAGGATACTTTGGTTGTTGGATTGTTTGTTGAAGGGGTTGATGGATGGGTTGTTGGTATTAGATATAAGGATGTTGGTATTGGACTGGTTGTGGTTGGAACTGGTTATGGTGTTGAAAATTTTGTTAAGGGCATGGGTTTGGTCCTTGTGGATGACTAGGTTGTTGGATGGGTTGCTGGTTATCTTTCCAACAGAATCCTAGATGGTCATTGTACCTTGGATTAAAAGTGTTTTGATACTGTTGCTTCTGAAAGTTCAGATCATTGAACTCCACTAGTGGTCCTCCTAAAATAAAATCTTTAATGGATGGTATGGTTGGGCAGTTGTTAGTCTTGTGGTCATGTTTGTCACAAATTGTGCAAATAGGGTCAACAGTTTGAATTTCATGGACCTTCCTAAGACCAATCTCCTCAACCTTCCTAGTGACAGTAGAAAGTTTTTCTCTAAGGATTTCCTCATCCCTAAGCATGAAAATTCCACAAGATTTTGGTGGCTTCTCATAGTAGGGTTATGTTCCCCATGTTTGGTTTTGTTTGGACAATCCTTCTAGATACTCCTAAGCATAATTTCAGGATTTGTTTTTAAAGGTTCCATTACACATCATATCAATGAATTTTCTATTTCCTGAACCCAAAACTTTATAGAATATTTGAACTTGTTCTAGGATTGAGAATCCATGGTGAGGTACCATGTTGAGTGTGTATTTAAACCTTTCCCACGTTTCATAAAATGACTCCCCCTCTTTTTCAAAAAGGTTTTGGATGCTCTTTTTAAGTGAAATTGTTTTGTGGTGGGGGAAGTGTTTTTTGTATAACTATATTTGAAATTATTCCTAGGCGTGGATTTATGTAGGTCTCAGATTGTTTAACTAATTATTTAATCAATCCTTTAGTGATAAAGGAAAGAGCCTCATCTTAGCTGACTCAAGTTGATGTGGTGGGAACATGGTTTCAACAATGTTGTTGAACTCTTTGACATGAAGGTATGGAATTTCTGACTCCATCCCATGGAAGGTTGGAAGGTGGTTTAGGACATGAGGTTTGAAAACATAGTGGGATTATCCTAGGGTAGCATGCCTAATGCAATAGGGTGCATTGGTCTAGGCAGGTGTGAGGTAGTCATTCATGGTTTGATCAACTGCATTCCCCAAGTTTGGGGCTGCCCCATTTGGATTTCCATTTTGGTTACCACCTGGGTTTATGAGTTGATTTCTTTGAATACCCTCCATTGAAATTGGAAAAATTTTTGAATCCAAGGTATTAAGAAGCACATGAGCCTCAGCCCAGTTGGTGAGGACTCTCTAGGTGCATCCAAGAGACCCAGGATCAAATCCTAGTGGAGGAATATTTCCGGGTTACTGTAGCAGGCACTATAGCAGGCACTGTTTGGTACTGTAGCAGCTGGAACTATTCATCCATCTGGGCCTTCGGGCCATTGGTTTGGTTCTCGGGTCCTGCAAGGCTTTCGGGCCACCTTGGGCCTTCGGGCCAGTTGATTCTCAAGGCCTTCGGGCCACCTTAAGGCCTTAGGGCCACCCCAAGGCCTTCAGGCCACATGAATGCAGGCCCAGACATACTACAAAAAAAGGAGCAGCCCCAGAAGAGGATTCAGAGCAGGTGCACTCACCAGAGCAGAACCAAATGGATTGTCAGAATGAGAGGGTATGGCTATGCCATCGGTACCAGCCTGTGCTTGCACGGGAAGCCTAGCCAGATGGTCATGCAAAGGTGGAGAGCTACTATCAAGATACAGATGCTGGGGAGGGGCAGTTCCTTATAGATAGTCTGGTTGAATTCCCTTAAGACCTTCGGGTCATGTAATCTCTTAAGCCTACGGGCCATGTAATCTCTGAGCCTACAGGCCTTGTAAGGGTTCCCTCTCATCCCTTGAAAGAGGGGTTATCAAAAATCAATAAAAAATGAAGGCCTTCGGGCCATTCAGGTCAGGTATTAAGAATATTTGTATATAATGGGAAGATACCCATAGGTGTGCTTGACTCCCCAACCCCTGGACTATCCACCCTAACAAGATGATTTGATTGGTCACGGGTATAGGCAGACATGCGCCAAGAAAACTGAAAAACAAAAGAAAGGGGAAAAGATAAGAGAAATTGAGGTGATAAAATAGAAATGGGGGAGAATAGAATGGGTGTTGATATTAATTACTTGGGTCCACAACAATGGTTTCAAAATTTGTTCTCTCCCAAATTTACCAAAGATTTTATGGTTAAGCGGTCGGTTGTAGTTTAGCTTGGGTTGTTGAATCCTTAGAGACCTAAGAAGTAATCTATAGACATGTACATTCTATGGATTGTTTTTGGATATGAAGTAGCCAACTTGGGTTGATTTTATATTGTTTTAAAAGATCATTAAGAGATCTACGTGAATTCAAATTATGAGAAATTGAGTTGATCCTAGGTTATTACTCAGGGTGGATTGGATGAATTCCTTTTTTAACAATTTGAATTTCATTAACTCGAGAAGGATTTATTCAAAGAATTTAAACTAACCTCATCAATTACTAGTTAAACACCTTCACAAAAACATTCTAATAACTTATAAACTTTAGTATCATTTTCATGAGCACTCTAAGGTAAAATATCTTATTAGCACATAAAAGTAGGGCGAATAAATTCAATAAGGAAGAAGAAGAGAGAAAATCATTGAATAAAATAAACTTAAATAAAAGAAATTAATAAACATTTAGAGAGTGAGAAATGAAATCCAATAAAGACCCTTTATACTCCCTTGGATAAACCCATAAAAGATTTATCCCTCCATTGATGACATGCTCTCAACAGAAGTGGGAAGTAGACTCATAAGGGTGGAATTGAAGAAGTAAAAACAACAAAATAATGATCACTCCACCATTGTGTGAAGAATATCACAAGTTTTGGTGTGAATAAATTCATACCTTGAGAAAATTGTATCAATGTGATATAAATAAGAAAAAAAGAGAATAAGAAGAACTTTTATTAAAAATTAAGGTGATTTGAACAACTTACATGAGAAAGAAGAACGTTACAAAGACAAATCGACATAATAACATTACAATGAAAAAAATCTCCAAGATGATCAACTAATCCAACACCACTACCTTAAATAGGAATTTAGTAAGCCTTGGGTATATCCACTAATAGTCCAAGTATCCTCAATTAGTGGTGGTAGGCCAAGGTGGGTGGAAAGTTGAGGGAGGGTGGACTTCTCCACCCTTGACAAAAAATACAAGCTAACTTGCATGCCTTTGATAGGTGTGTCCAAACGAGAATAAAAACAACCTAATTTGGGTGGGACATAGAATAAAAATATTAATATATGGATTTTATATTACTTTATATAAAATTTCATCCTAAATGGATATTTTTTTGCGAGATATTTGTAAAATGGTGGACTATTTTTCTGGGCCGCAGAATCTGGCCCATAATTTTATCTCCAACTTGGGCCGCCTGGAACTCTATTAAAATATCCGAATTATCTTAGGAAAATTTTGAATAAAATGTTAAACTATATTTAATCTATATTAAGTTAAATTTTGAGAATTATTGGGCTTGTATATTGGCCTCTACAGTCTCTTTATTGGGCTATTGTTCAGTTCACTTCACCCAAAATGTTGTTGGTTCAAGGTCCACTTTGGTGGTCTTCCAATATGAATATTCAAGTGATACAAAAGCATGAATTGTTTTTTATAACATGGGAGACCTGAAAATAAAATATGAAAATAAAATCAATACCATTTTGTTTTTAATGAGGTGTTCAAGAATGTACCATGTAATAGTACATTTTAGGAAGGAATTACAATCATAATATGAAATAATGTTCAAAGTGTAAAATGCACCAAAAATGATGTTTATGATTAATAAATAACATGAATATTATAATATAAACAATAAATATTAGCCTCTTTCAGTGAATAATTAGGTATCCTAGTTGAAACTCAATAATATTCTAGTTCCAGGTGTTACAAACCAAGGATTAAAAGATCATAACCCCATATCTTGAAGCGATGAAGGACAATGATCATGAGATTTCCCTAGGTTGATCACACTTAATAAATTCTATTAGTTTATTATTTGTTTTATCACTTTCATTTTTTTTGAAATCTTAAATTATTTACCCCCATGTTTTCCAAAATCTCATTCCCCTTTTATTTTCATAATCAAAACCCTCTTTTTAAATTAATGATCTAAGGATCTATTGAGAGATGACCTTGGGTTGATGCTATACTATAGAAATTCAAGTTAAAAATAAACATATAATTTGATGTGCTCAACAATAAGATCAAATTTTGGTGCCATTTCTGGGGATACAAGATCATTTTAACTCTTTTCTATTTTATTTACTTATTAATAATTTTGATATCCACCCCCCATTTGATTGTTTTTCTTTTGGTTTTTGTTTGTTTTTGTGTGTTCTTTCTCTCTCTCTCTCTCTCTTCTTCTTCTCTCTCATTATGTAGTATAACATTATCTTTTATTTTCTAATTTCACCATTCTTAAGTTCTTTTATTTTATCCATATTAATCATAAAAAGAAAAAAATACAAAAAAAGAAAGTTCCCAACTTATTTGCATGACCCGATCACAAAAAGAAAAACTACTTGAATTTGACCCTGAAATTGAAAAGACACTTCACTCACAAATCATGGAATTTAGAGTAGGTTAATAAAGTAACACAGAGGAACCCCTTGTGGAACTTCAAGTGGTTCTAAACCAATCAAAATTTTAACCCAATAAAACTTAAGAAAACATGGATGAAAATAATCAAACCTTAAAAGAACTGACCACCCTGGATGTGGAGTACCAACCTGCATACATCCAATATCCTAAGGAAGCATCCAACATTGATCTGAGATCTGGCCTCATCCGCCTACTTCCCAAATTCCACATTCTTCTCAGTGAGGACCCTCACAATGATCTCAAGGAGTTTGACATAGTTTGCTCCAAAATGAAACCCCAAAACGTATTTGAGGATCTTATTATGTTTAGGGCCTTCCCTTTCTCCCTTGATGGTGTATCCAAAGATTGGTTATACAATCTAACTACCACAATTGGGGGCTAGAATGACCTTAAATGTCTCTTTCTAGAGATTTCATTACCTGACTCCCAAACAACATTAATTAAAAAAGAAATCTATGGAATTAGGAAATCACAAGGAGATACCCTTCATGAATATTAGGAGAGATTGAAAAGACTTTACTCAAGTTTACCCCACCACCAAATTAGTGAATAATTTCCAATTCAATACTTCTATGAGGGACTTGTCCCCATGGATCATGGAATGATAGATGCTACAGTTGGTGGTGAGCCAGTGGATAAAACTCCTTCCACTGCTCGTGACTTAATAGCCAATATGGATAAAAATGCACAAACATTTGGTACACGAGTAATTGAACCAACTTAAGGAGTTCACGAGGTAAGTCATTCAACCCTATAAAAAAGGTAGATAATAAAATTTATGAGATGCATACCATTCTAAGTAAATTAGATCAAGAGCAAGGTAACTTTCACTCTTCTTCTATTCCATTACATTGTGGTATTTTTTATAATAACACTCATTTTTCTGACTAGTGCCAACAACTTCAAGATTCATCTGAGTCTTATGTAGCAGTTTTCTCAGGGCATCCTTTTCAGTAAGTCCCAACCTTTAAGCAAGAACCATTTAGGCCAAATCCAAACCCCAGGTGGAAAGCACCATCATAGTACTAACAAAGAGGAAACCCGAGCTACCCCAAGAAAAATTAGTATCAACAAAGCCAAGGTATGAAATATTTTTATCCTTCAACTTCTCAGAACAACCCTCCTCCTCCTCTTAAATCTGAACCAAGCCTCAAGGACATGGTGAAAAAATGACATCCTAGAACCTCTAGTTCCAACAGACGGCATGATCGGCTATTCAAGACCTACAAACTCAAGGTGGATAATTGGAAAACACCATTGGTGAGATAAAGATGCAAGGTTCTGGATAACTACCATCCCAACCTATTGCTAATCTAAAAGATAAAGGTAATGTTTGTGCAATAACACTTCGTAGTGGTAAAGAAGTTTCTTCTTCCAATGATTCTACCCAAAAGGTATATCCCCTTATTGAAAAATCTCTTTCCTTGCCCTTAAATGAATCTAATGTTGAAAAACAAAACAAAAATATTAAACAATTTTTCATTGAGGATTCCAATGAACAATCCATTCCTCTTCCTTTCCCCCAAAGAATCTCAAAATCTAAGAAGAATTTTTATAATGAGATTGATAAAGAAATAATGGATAAATTTAAAAAGGTTCAAGTTAACATTACTTTATTGGATATAGTTAAACAAATCCCTAGATATTCCAAATTTCTTAAATATATTTACACCCATAGACAAAAACTGAAGGGGAATGAGAGAGTCAACTTGGGAAGGAATGTATCAACATTAATTCAAATACTAATTCTAACCAAATGTAAGGATCCAGGAACTTTATCAATACCTTTAACTATAGGGGAGACATTATTTTTAGATGCTATACTAGATTTAAGTGCCTCAATTAATGTAATGCATTACTCTGTGTACACTTATCTACAGGTTATAGAGCTTAAACCAATAGAAATCATAGTGCAACTTTCCAACCGGAGCACAACACACCCATCAAGAGTGGTCGAGGACATCCTTGTAAAAGTGAATAATCTCATCTTCCCCACTGAATTATATATTCTTGAGATGGAGGATACCTGAACCCAAGGAAACACTCCTCTTATACTTGGAAGGCCATTCTTGAAAACAAAAAAGATGATCATCAATGTCCACAAGGGTTCACTTTCCATGGAGTTCGGTGGAGAAAAGGTAAGTTTTAAGATCCTTGAGGCTATGAAACACCCCATTGAAGATCAATCCACTTTTCTTTTCTATTCCATGGAAGTTCTCTCAAATGACACACACACACACACAATTATCTCCTCAACCCATACTCTGATTCATTTTTCTATTCTTCACCCCTGGATAATATGAGTTTTGATTCAAGTTTTGAGTGTTTTGTGTGTTCTAAAAAATGTAAATTTTGTGCTTTAATTGATGAGTGCGTTCATTTTGAGGTACCCATGACCATCTATGATTATGCAAATCTTATTTTAATAGATTATCTATCCTTAGAGAATAAACATGAGTATATATATAGTTTCATGGACCTCACTACCCCTAAATCCCCTCCCTCAATCCAAAAACCACCAGTGTTAGAATTAAAACCACTTCCATATAACTTAAAATATACCTATCTTGAGGGTATTGACTAATTTCCCATCATTATTGCCAATAACCTCTCTCAACAATAGGAATAAAAAATTCTTTATCTTTTGATGGAGTGTAAAAAGGCGATAGTATGGACATTGGATGATATTACCGAGATTATACAATCTATTTTTATAAACCATATACTTTTTTATGATGAGGATAAGCCTGTAAGGCAGGCTCAATACCGGTTGAATCCCATTATCCTAGAAGTGGTAAAATTAGAAGTCAATAAATTACTCTCTATTGGGACCATTTATCCTATATCTAATAGTAAATGGGTTAGCCTAGTTAAAATCGTGCCTAAAAAACTTAAATAACAGTAGTGTCTAATGAAAGGAATGAATTGGTTCCAATACATGTGTAAAATAGTTGGCAAGTCTGTATTAACTACCGTTAACTGAATCAATCCACAAGAAAGGACTACTTTCCTCTACCTTTCATTGACTAGATGTTATAAATATTGGATGGTAAGTCCCATTATTGTTTCCTTGATGACTATTCAGGTTATTTTCAAATAAATATAGACCACGAGGACCAAGAAAAAACAACAATTACTTTTCCATTTGGCACATTTGCATACAGAAGGATTCCTTTTGGTATATGTAATGCTCCCGGTACTTTTCAGTGATGTATGCTGATTATTTTTTCTGAGTACCTAGATAATTACATGGAAGTTTTTATGGATGATTTCATGGTTTATGAAACTTCCTTTGATAACTGTTTGTCTCACCTAGGTTCTATCCTCCATTGTTGCATAGAAAAATATCTTGTATTAAATTATGAGAAATGCCATTTCATGGTTTAATGGAGGATAGTTATTGGGAATGTTATTTTAAAAGAGGTAATTCAAGTGGATAAATCAAAAATTGAATTAATTTCAACCCTTCCATATCCAAAATGTGTTCATGAGGTGTGATATTTATTGGGTCATGCTAGTTTTTACCAATGATTCATTAAATACTTCAGTAAGATTTCACTTCCCTTATCCTGGTTATTATAAAAATATTATGAGTTTGTGTTTGATAAAAATTGCATGGATGCTTTCAATTCACTAAAAACAAGTCTCACATTATAAGGAATCAACCTTATTACATTAAATAATCTTGAATTTAGTCAATAAATTACTTCATTTTACATTAAGAATCTTTTCAAGTTTAGAGCTTTAGAGAATTGGGACATAATACATTCATAAAATTACACATTACTACAGAGTGGATACCATAAAAACAATATTCATTTCTTGAAAAGTATAAAACTTTTCACATAAAACATGATTTCTTTGACAAATATTCAAACATTTAACTTGGATTACTTCTTTGTCTTACACATCCTTATAACATGTGAATATCATTTAAAAACTTGGTATGAGCAAAAAAATCTCAGTAAGGGATATAAAAAGAAGGAAAGAACACATTAGTCCATAAACACTTGTAATGTATGAAATCATTTTCAAAAGACACACTTGTAACCCATATATACATACTTTGTGAAACATGAGATTTAAACAAGATCCAAACAAAACATAATAACATAAATATAACTATAAAGGTATCTTGGGACATTACTTACATAATATTGTAACCCTCTTGGCTACCTTATAATTTTTAACCCTCACGGCTACCTTACAATTTGTGTAACCATCGCAGTTACACTTGGAGTTACTATATGGCCGACCTCCAACTTACACATAACCAATGAATTTGAGGGAGATATAGGTCCCAAACTTCATTGTAAACAATTCCCAAGAACTATAACATAATCATACAACATGAATAATATCATAAAAACATTTCTTTTGAATTTTGTAAAATGGAATTTTAAAAGAGGATTTTAAAAGAAAAACCCCTTACATAAATCATATAATTGAAGAGAGACTTAATAGAGTGGATAAAATATTTATATAAACTGTAAATAAATATATTTCAACATAATATAAACAAAACCCATCACACAAACAATTTTAATACCACATAAATAACAAATTAGAAGGTTTACCCAAAGAGTGGAAATCGGGTTAAGAATTCCCTTACCTCAGGTTTGTCTTACTTCCAAATCATTTTAAAACTCTTGTATAATGGTTAAAAGAGTGTTAATAATATCTTATAGAAACATATCCATCTTTATAATACCTTATACGATCATTTCATTATATCATTTTACCCTTTAATTGTTAGTATTTTGTTCCTTGCACTGTTTTGGGTGAGTTCTTTACATGATTTCCATGATTGGTTCATGATGGTTGTTCTTTTCAATTGGATGTGAAACTCCAGAATTGGAATGGAATGGTATTTAAATATTTACAGTACCATAAATTATACCATTTATTATTTTTAATTCATACATGAGGATGATTCACGAGTTAAAATATTATTGATATTTGTTTAGGTTATTTTGGCGATTCTTCGATCATAAAGATATCATTTTGTTTCATAAATTAATAACATGTGTGAAAAAAGATTATAGAACCTTATATAAGTAATAATAAATAAATTATAATCTGGTTCATTCATAAAAATGGTTTCATGACCAGTATTTAAGGAAGTAAAATAAATTGAAATCACATCGTCCATGATGTCAGTAAATCGACACATCACAGATGGTAGTTACATTCCTTGAATAAGTGGGAGAAGAGAAGAAGAATGATGATGAATTTTCCATGAACATGAGAAAATCTAGAATATACAATATTCTGGAGATTTCATGCCTTTTTTATAATATGAGGTGATGAAATAAGATGAAAATAAAGGAGCTCAAAATAGAAGAAGAGTTGATAAATCCCTTATAAAATTTTGGCAGCCTAACGACGTTGCTTAAAATTACATAAAATATTTTGATGAGAGAAAAGGGGTATCTCATCATTCCTACATAATATGGGCAATAAGGGAGATATGGAATGGAATATCCCAACATAATCCAAAGGTATTTAAAATAATAACATTAAATGAAAGAAAAGAAAAAAAATAAAAGAGGATGTTTACCTCTTGATCTATTCTCTTTGAGATCCTTCTTAAAAACTTTGGTTTTGGCCTTTTAGTGAGACCAAAAGGTCTAGGATGTGAGGAAGAGTCTTGGGAGGAGTATTGGGCAGAAATTAGATAAGGATCAAGGCTTGAGATGTGTGGGAGGAAGAGGGAAATGGGTGTGGTATTTATAGCGGAGGGGAGGGGGTATTTTTCATTATTTTAATCATTATTATAATAATTTTGCTCAAGAATTTGAATAGTATTAATTCATGTGACCCAAAAAAGGTAATAATGGTATGTGAGTTCGAAACAAGTGGTCTTAAATCACTTATGATCTCATAAATAGTGTATTTAACTGATAATTTAAATATACAGTATTTTACTACATTTCACTATTCATCAAAAAATTCAAGAGTTTCAAAAAAATACCAAAAATTAACCCTTACCATTTTTTTGATGTGTATAATTCAAAAATGAAGTTTATTTTTTGAAAATAGTTTTCTAAATATTGTCAATTTAATTTTTAAATAAAATCATACTTAATTCAAAAATTAATAATTTAAAAACTATAACTGCTTTTATATCACATTGAAAAATTAATCAAGATGTCATTATCTTAAAGCCTTAAGAAAATAAAATAATAATACAATTTAATATTCATTAGGGTCATATTACTATTCATAAGGGTATATTACTATTCAACAAAAAAACAATTTGGTTCTATTAGACTCTAAATAACATACTGAACACAATTGTAGATGACCGTTTTTCGAAATTCAAAACATAGAAGTGGAAAAATTATTTTTAAAGGATAGTTATAAATATCTACATAAAACAATGTTTCATGAATATAAAATTATTTTTAAAACCTTGGGGTTTTAGATACATCACCTCCCGTCATCCAACCACCAAGGTGGGATCTCCCCTTTGAGCTTATGTGTGATGCCTTTAACTTTGCAGTTGGGAAGTTTTATCACAAAGGGTTGAGAAGGCTCCTCATTTCATTGTGTACGCCTCACGTACCCTTAAACCTCCCAAGAAAACTACACAACCACTAAAAAAGAAATTCTTTATATGTGTTTGCCTTGAAAAAATTTCATTCATATCTTATCGGTTCAAAAATCATTATCTTTCCTAATCATGCTGCCCTTCGTTTTCTCCTAAAGAAACCTGAAGCTAAGCCCTGCCTCATTCGGTGGATGCTCGTCATCTAGGAGTTTGAACTTGAGATTAGAGATAAGAGAGGAGTGGAAAATGTGGTAGCTAAACACATTAGTAAGATTTCCCTACCACTGTACCATCATGTTGACTCACCCCTCCCCATTGAAGAATTCTTCCCTCATGATAACCTTTGTGATGTTGTAGACCTTACCCCCTGGTATGAGGATATTGTGAATTTTATAGCAACATCTAGGGTCCCCACTGATTTCATCACTTCACAATCCTAGATACTTAAGCATGATTATTTATGGTACATTTGGGATGACCCTTACTTTTTGAGAATTTGTAGTGACCAAGTTGTTCGTCGGTGTGTCCCTAACCATGAGTTCACCTCTGTTTTGACCTTCTTCCACACATTGGCTTGTGGGGGCCACTTTGGTTCTCAATGTACAGATTGAAAGGTCCTTGACTTAGGTATTTATTAGACAACATGTTATATAGATTCTCATTGGTTTTTTAAGTCATGTACTAGATGTCAATTCACATGGAATATCTCCAAGAGGAGTGGAATTCCCCAACAACCCATGTTATTTTGTGAGATCTTCGATGCATGGGGAATTGACTTCATGGGGCCTTTTCAAAATTCATTTGGATTTGTGTACATATTACTGGCTGTTGAATATGTATCTAAATGGGTGGAAGCAAAGGCCAATAGGACCGATAACTCTTGAGCAGTTATTGATTTTGTGAGGTCCCAGATTTTCAGTAGGTTTGGTTTACCGAGATTCATCATTAGTGATCATGGTTCACATTTTTTCAATCATAACATGAAAAATTTTCTTCGTAAGTATGGGGTTGTTCATAAAGTCTCCATATAATATCACCCCCAAACTAACGGACAAGCAGAAATCTAAAATCAGGAAGTTAAGTGAATCTTGGAAAAAACGATACAACCCAATAGGAAAGATTAGAGTTTGTGCTTGGATGATGCACTTTAGGCATACAATAAAAATTTTAAAACCCCAATCATAATGTCACAATATAATATTGTGTTTGGAAAGGATTGTCACCTCTTGATAGAGGTAGATCACCTTGCATATTGGGATGTTAAACAATTTAATACGAATCTCTCAGATGTAGGTGACCATATGAAGTTGCAGATTCAGAAGTTGGAAGAAATTTGATATGATGCATATGAGAACTCTTGAATCTATAAAGAGAAGACAAAGGTTATCCATGATGGGATGATTCATCAGTGGAAGTTTCATATTAGTGATAAGGTCCTCATGTATAATTCCAGGCTAAAGCTCCACCTAAGTAAGCTTCGTTCTTAATGGATCGGTCCTTATACTGTTACTGATGTCTACCCTTTTGGTGATATATAGGTTTTTCATGAGAAGAGTGGACAACAGATTACTGTCAATGGGTAGAGGCTCAAACACTTTTATGAGGATTTTCCAAAGAATATCGTGGAGGAAATATAACTAATATATGCTGCATATGACACAAATTAGCAGGTTGTCCCTTCTCCCTAACTTTATTTACTTATCTATTTATTTAAAATACTTTTAGTGAGGACAATGTAACTTTTAGGTGTGGGGTAAGGTGACATGTCATAGTTAGGATAAAAAAATGAAAAAAACAAAAAAAATGTGTTTTTATTTTTGATTTCTTTTTCTTTATTTTGTGTTTTAGATAAAAATTTATCTTAAAAATAATATCCAAAACCATTTTTCATGCTTGAGTCGATTTTGTGGTAAATTCCATTGTTTTTGGAATTTTTTTTTCAAATGAATGTTTATATTGAATTTTTTTCTATAATTTATATTTTCAAATAATTCTTATGTGTTTAATGGATTTTTGAATCCCATACCTCATTAGCATTGAACAATATTTTAATCCCTTACCCAAGAGACATTTTAATCCTTTTATTTCATATTATTCCTTTTAATCACTTTATTGAGAGTCTAGGGTCATGTAGATAAAATAAAACTTGCCTTGATTCTATTTTAATCTATAAGATTCAATTATTCTACATTCATGATAGAGGAAATCATTCATTGAAAATCCCTTTGTAAAATAATCCTATATTTTCGGCCACCTTGACATTCTATCCTTCTTAATCATTAGAGACCACGAAATTCCTGTTAGGTAACCATATTACAATCTAATTTATCCCTACCTACCCATCTCTTATGTATATTCTTGTTTTATTTTTATAAACTGTGGGAGAGAGGGTGTTTCCATGGGAATTCTGGGGAGAGAATCATTATTATGGGTTGATATAAAGGGTGCCTACATTTTCCTTGGGCAATGGGTTCACAAGCCATATTTCATCATTATTTTACACATGTTTCCCTCTTTATCTAAAAAAACTATATATTAAAAAAATATAGCTCTGTACATAAAAAAATAGAACAAAATAATTAAATGGAGAAAAGAGGATTTTTACTCATTATTATTCACTGCTTGGTTGTGACCCGCACAAATGGACAATGGGGATAATGAGTTGGAGGTTATATACTTTGTGAGGGGTTGAGTGTGTACATTAATTGTGAATTTTTTTTGAATTTTAAAATGTTTTTTATGTAAAATATTAAGCACTCCTCTTCTACCTCAAATTTTTTTAAACATTAAATCATACCAACCCTTGAACCATAGAGCAACCTATTGGAAGTCCTTTTGAGTAGCACACTAGTTTCTGCCAGTAGATAACTGAGAATCTTGGAAAGCATATGGTTCCACTTTCACATGTTCCTTGAGTGAAGAGGGAAAATTTCTAGGTGAGGTAGGTTGTGACATGTTGCATGGGTGAAAAAATTAAGTTGAACAAATTCGAATGCGAGAGAAGAAAAATTATAGGAAAATTGATTCCATAAATGAGACATGATAAATTTAATTTCAAAAGAATATTGGATGTTTTAACACCATTTATTTAGGAATGGTACATGATTAGGATATTATACTTTTCCTAGGAGTGAAAATGTTTAGGTGTGGGGGTGTGATCGTACCACGATTCACTATTTTATTTCACCCTTATACCAATGTATTAAACTGGTTTTGTATTGAAAATTATAATTATAATAACAAATTTCACTTCATTATTGGTTAAATAATTTTAATCTTTTCACTTTTAGAAAGTAAAATTTCACTTGTTTTGATGATTTCATTGAAGGTGGAGGGGATTCAGAGAGACCATGATGACGCAGAAGGAAAATAGGCCAAACTACATGGAATCCCATGAACATATTTACACTATTCTGAATGATACAAGAAATATGTGCATCCAAATGGGCTAAAATTTTGTGATCAGATCCATATCTCCATGGGATATAACTTTCATGAAGTAACCTAAGCCAAATGAGTAATGCCCCATCCCCAGACTGCCTCGGAGCTGGTTTAGTTTTACATAAAACATGGTGTATTATTCTTTTTTAAAGAAAGGATGATCATTACACATCATGTTCCACTAAAGAGGATATTTTTAGTTTAGGCCCTAGATAACCAGAAAAAATTATTACAATTCTTTAAAAACTGAAATAGAAATGAATCTTCACAACGCTTCCACCAATTAGTGTATCTCAAATCTACTAAAACTATAAAATTTAAGTTAAAACATAGGGTGCGAATATGAATGCCCAGTAAGGATTTTTAAAATAAAACAAGATTTCAATTTAAACCTCTTGAAAACTTTCCTTTAAAATTATCTATAAAAAATTTTGTAAGGAAAGCTGCAATACATGAACCATAACATAACATTTTGTCCAAGAATTATAAGTGTACATTTTAAGGAATACTAACAGGGTCACAATGATACATGTTCCAAACACAAGCATGATCATACAAAATATAGGGTGTGCAACATATAAAGTAAGGGTCATTCTAATTTTAATAAGTGTGACATTCAAAATTGTAATTACTAAATTTAAAATTGAGAGTAATATATGATCAGAGTTGTGCATAAAATAATAACACTAAATCTTTCCTTACTAACTGTAAATCATAAACTGGAAAATAATTCTCTGAATGCTAAACGAACATTATGCCATAGGCATTTACTTCTTCTGATTCTCATAAGTACAAGCTCTTTAACCAATTATATTCTACTAGTTGAATATTCACTTGGTTAATTAAATTTCATAGTCATAATGAGGGAAGTGCATACGCTGGACTGTGTCAAGGCCTCGTGCCAAGACCATAAAAATTGTGTCAAGGCCTCGTTCCAAGACCATAAATAATCATTTTGTCAAGTTCTCGTGCCAAGACCCTAGTTCGTCTCGTAAGACCTAACGATGCATCAAGGGGCTATAGCGGGCCCCAACCGATACTTACTAAGTCCAATGCATTCCTCATTTCTTTAAATCAAAGTGCATCAAACCACTTTGATTTATTAAATTACTCATCACTTATCATTCCAAGTGTCACATATTACTTGGTTTCTCATTTAATATTATTCAAAGTGTTCCATACCACTTTGAATAATTTAATTTCTCATTTCATATTATTCGAAGTGTCACATACCACTTAGAACAATTTAATTATTTATTCCATAAAATGCCATTTGAGTTTGATTACATTCTTTAGCATTTACATATACAAAGTGAGTCATGCATATAAGTGTTAATAACAATACTATCAACTGCATGGATATGGAAATAAATAACAAGTATGTTAGGAAACACATGTGACAATAACTAAAGCACATAAAATACTGTTTTTTCACATAAAATGATAACTCTTAAATTCTAAAATTCTTACTATGAGAGTAAACATTTTAGGTTCCAAAAATGCATAAAGGCAATTCATCATGGATTGAATACATAACTAATTTAAGGTAAACAAAATATTCATTTGGGGTATTAAACGCATAGTTATCTAAACACCCATTACTTGCATGTTCATGTATTAACTTACCACAAGGGTATTCCCAATTATTTAATCACAATGTTAAAGATTGAAAAACATACCAATCAACCACACCACTTACTAAATCATAACTAATACCATTTAATATTTATGAAAATGTGTATGTCATACATATATATTCATATACAGAACTTATAAAACTAAGAGAATCTTGAAATAACACAAGTGGGTAGATAAAAACCCACTTTCTTAACTTAAAGATAATTCTTATTTGAAACAATTTGAAGAATCTATTTATGCAAAAAAACTCATTTTTTCCAATTTAGACATATGTATTTAGGAGTGGAAAACCCCAAAAATTATTACTCATGAATTCTTCGTAATTACCAAATGCATTAAAAGTATAACATTTGGAAAAATCCAAAATTATCTAGGGTTTAGTGCTATGTAATCCATTTATACATAGGGGTGTATATAAAGAATTCCATTTTTAAATTGTTCTTTAAAAACCTTTCATATTTTCAAAACAACATTTGATAATCATTCTCAACAATATTTGGAAAATCTAAATTATATTTAGGATCCAAGTTTATATATACATATATATATATAACATAATATACATGGTGTACATAAGGGTATTACACTAAAAATTTAATGACACTTACATGTTTTGAAAAAATTAAGAACATTATTTAATCAGGGGTTCATTAATTTCAAAACATGCCATAAAATATAAATGGTTTGCTTATGAAATATATAAATATATATACTTATGTATACATAAACACACACACACACACACACAGATATATATATATATCAAACATATAATATCTCAAGACCTTGCATGGTAAAGAATCAAGAATATCATTTAGGGAAAAAAATTCACCATCATAGGAGAAACTCATGGGTCTTATATTTAACTGTATATATATATATATATGTATATACATCTATGTATATATATATATATATATGTCCAAACCGAAACAAGGCATGACAATCTAAGTCCCTTACTTGGTTCGAAGAAGGAGAAGAAGTCCAAAGAGGCTTGATGGAGGCGCTAGAGAGGAAGAACACCATAGGGTTCAGTGAAAAAAGAGTTGTATATATATAAATCATATATAATATATTTTTAATTCCACTTTCATGGAAAACTGAGACTTCTATGTTTAAAATAAGACTAAGGGTGTATGATCTTGTGGAAAACGAGAGAAAACAGGGGCCACCTGGGGTCATGGGTGTGGAAGAAAAAAAGGAAAGAGTAGCATGGGCTACTGGCATAGCGCACGCGGGAGGTAGAAGAAGAAGAAGGCGATAGGGTAGGTGCAGATTAAAATGGATGGCTGGGATTAAACTGAAAAAGATCCAGCGGCTGAGGTGTGTATGCAGTTTTTTAAAAAGGATGAACAGTCATGATTAGATCATAGTTGATCAGACGACTATGATCGGTGCAGTTTTTAAAAAAGGTTTGAACGGCCGTGATTAGATCCTGATAGATCAGATGGTTGATAACAATGTGAAGGGTAATCCGCAACCACAAGGGTTCAATGGATAAACTAATCGGATGGATCAGAGTCCATGTGGTGAGATCTGACAGTCCAGATCTGATCCCAGTAGAAATATTTCGCCCCACATTGAAATGAGGCAACTTCGGGCCTAAATTTATAAGCATGGAGCTCTCAACCTTCACTCAGAATACTCCCTCTCCCCTCCCAGTACCACCCCATACCGGGTTCTACAGGCGCGCTCTGCGCCCACCTATGCTACCGTGAGGCCCCGCATGGTGGTGTGCTATGGTTCTCTTGTGCGTTCCTCAGGCATGCGCACACATGCCCACTCACCCATGGGCTGGCCTGTGCTGTGGCTGAAGGGCCTAGGCTCGGCTTCCTACTCTTGTAGTAGTGAAAGCTGCCTCCTTCGGCCCAGCTAGATGGCTGGACCAAAGTGTTTCTATTTTTTTTATAAACCAACTTTAAAATAAAATATATAACCATAGAAAAAAATTAAAATTACAAATAAATAATTAAATACATAATATATTTAGTTTCATAAAACATAATTCCTTCTTAATTTAAACTTTGGAGGATTAAATTACACAAATACTTAGGACTTTAAAGATGATTTTATACCTAAAATACTTAATAAGAACATTATTTTTTTATATTAAAAAAAAAAGAATATTTATAATTACTATACAGAAAATTAATTTATAAAACCGAGTACCATTAATTTAAAACATCTTTAAAATATCATTATAACACTAGTATATTTAAAACATTTGAAACATTTGAAAAGTATTTGAAACATATACCTAAGTTTGAAATCATACCAAGTTTTATAAAATATGCTTTTAAATTTAAAACCATGACATTAAACATAAAACTTAAGATATGTGAAACATATCAAAACAATTAAAATGCTTAAGGTAGTTATACATGTTTTATGAAAATTCATACAATATATCTTAAATTTTTACTTAAATTAATTTGGTTTAACAAGATACTAACAGTCACCTTATTTCGAACTCCAATTGTCCTAAAAGGAAAATAACAGTCATATATAACTCCAACGGTAAAAAATACCCTTATAAATACATGTTTAGGGTAATTCAACTTCTAGACAACTTGGTGAAAATGCTGCTCATCATTCCTCTGATGCTTAGTATGGTTGTGTTGATCCTGGCTATACTAATTTTCATTGTGACGGATCCGAAAGACCCCTATTATTTTCTTGGGCTTTTTGTTGTATTGGGTGGTCTCCTTGTAATTTTAATAGGTCTTTTAGTGGGTATCCAAGTATAGTATGGTCTCCTTTGGTCTTGTTGTAATGTAATCACTTCCATTGCTACATTTAAATAAATAAAGTCTTGTGTTTATTTTCAAGTATTGTTTGGACAAATTGAAAATTAAACAAAATAAAACCATGATATTATTATTACATGTGGAATAGGTTCATGGCATCACAAAATCCACCCATTAAGAGGTCCATACAAACTGATCTTTCCAATAAAATGAATCTGAACGGGGTCAAAACTTTACCTATGTAGTTTATAAATATCTCTTATTATATACCATATTTGGATGCTAAATTTGACATGGAGGTAGAAAATATGACTTTAAAAAACTTATTATTTTTGTCTAAAGTGATTTAAGATTGGCTGACTAGTCAAAACCATGGACCTAATGGATTCTTGAAATATGGGTTCCCAAAACCACTTCCCACTTTGCCTATAAATTGGCACCTTGGGCACCCCATTTTAGAGTTCAACTAGGAAGTAAGGTGATGACATTTTGGATTCCCAAATAAGTATTCTCATCATCCCTATAAGTTCTTTAGGATATGGTAATTTATATTTCAATATCTTCTTCTTCCTCCCCTCCCATGGATTTCTAAACCCCTTGTGATCACCCGGGGATGAACGTGATGTAATCCCGAGATTCATGTTTATAAAATTTGAATGATATTTTTAATTCCAGAGTTTTATGTTGTTTTTAATCATCCTAAATTATTATTTTATTGAGTTATGTGCTGGTATGTCATTCTCAACTCATATGATCATGTTTGGGGTACCCATTCATGTGATGTTTCACACACCGTTCATCACTTCTTTTTTCCACTTTTAATTTTAGTGTTTGTGTGGTTCATATTGTTTAATTGAACTCACATAAATACTATAATGGCCATTTAATTTATAGTCATGGTATCACATTTAAATAACATATAAACCTGGACAGTGCATCGAGTTCCTTGTGTGTTTCCTTGGTGAGTTTCAATTATTAAGTCAAACAAAAATCAACCAATCATCGATGACATCTGGTGAGTCATTTTGTGTTTTCGTCTAAACCCTAGGAGGTATCATAGTTAAAACTTAGTAAAATTATAGTTCTAGGTGTTAAAAACCAAGGATTAAAAGATTATAACCCTATCTCTTGAAGTGATGGAGGATGAGCATCATGAGATTTCCCGAGGTTGATAACACTTAATCAATTCTGTTAGTTACTAATTTGTTTTATCACTTTCATTTTTCTATTAAAATCTTAAATTATCTACTCCCATGTTTTCCAAAATCTCATTACCCTTTTATTTTCATAATCAAAACCCTCTTTTTAAATTAATTATCTAAGGATCTATCGAGAGACAACCTAGGGTTGTTTCTATACTGCATAAATTCTAGTTAAAAATAAACATCTAATTTGACGTGATCGACAACATGATAAGTAAAAAACATACATGGTGAAAACACAATAAGAAATAACATAATATATCATCATGATTATATAACATCAAACATAACAACATGATATAACAATCAAACATGGAAAACACTACACTAATATCACTCATGGAATCACAATGGGACTAATAAGCTACACACACACACACCCACATGCGGTAATAATCAAGCACAATATAAAATAATCCAATACATAAATAAAATATGGAAACATGTGTAAACAAGATCCCAAGAGATAATGAACTTCCTACCTCAAAAGTTATTGATGTCAATAGAATGTATAAATCATTTAGTGTGGTTCGATAACTGGAGTGGATACTTGAACAGTCAAGAATACCTTCTTGTGGCCTTATTATCATAGTCCTCAACATGTCAATGCTTGAGGTTCTTCAAGGGTTCCTAGAACCAAAACTAGTTATTTTATTTCAAAATGAAATAAAATATCACATGCGATGATACCTTCTCTCTCCTAGATAATTTCTGAATTATTATTCTAGGCCAGTGTATGTGCTCACAAAATTCTCCTTAATAATAATTATCTTTTGATAATTTCTCATAAATTATACTTCTATAATTATATCTCGATAATTTATCATAAGTTATATTTTTTTATAATTATCTCTTTATAATTTATCATAAATTATCCATTTATAATTATCTATTGATAATTTATTATAAATTATTATTTTAAAATCATATCTTGATAATTTATCATAAATTATCCTTTAAAATTATCTTTTGATAATTTTGTATAAATTATTCTTTTATAATTATCTATTAATTATTGATCATAAATTAACCTTTAATAATTATATTTTGATAATTTCTCATAAGTTATCCTTTTATAATTATCACTTGATAATTTATCATAAATTATCCTTTTATAATCATATTTTGATAATTTCTCATAAATTATACTTTTATAATTATCTTTTGATAATTTATTACAAATTATCCATTTATAATTATCTCCAATAATCTCACGCAATTACCAATTGATAATTCATTTTAATTATCATTTGATAATTATTTATAATTATCCTTCTATAATTTTGTAAAAATTATCATATGATAATTCTTTATAATTATCCTTAGATAATATCATATAATTATCCCTTGATAATTTTTAATAATTATCTTTTGATAATTTATGGTAATTACTATTTAATAATATTGAAAAATTTTCCCATGATAATTAGATGTGATTATAATTTTATAATTATCTTTGAATAAATTGATGAAATTATCATTTTATAATTCTTAAAATTATCTTTAGATAATTTTTATAGATTATCTTTTGATAATTTGGTATAATTATCTTTGAACATTTTTTTATTTGTTTATATTACATTTTTTTTCAAAGTTATCATTTGATAATTTCTATAATTTTCTTTATTAATTTCATGAAATTATAGATTGATAAATTTCTAAATTATCCATAGAAAATAATAGAGAATAAAATAAATAAAAACAAAAAAGAATAAAACATACCTTCTTCATTGTGTAGGGCCCCATATGGGAGAAGAAATGATCACCGAACACCTTTATCTTGGAGGAAGAACACCGACTGAGTCTTACTGACTATGTACAAGGGGATTTGGGGTCTCTTAGACTCGATGGAACAAACCCACAAGTAAGAAATCACGATTCAGGTATTTCAAAGTCTAAAAATGTGTCCCTTATTCATCAAATTCTGAAACCCCCTTTTAAACCACCAATTAAACTAAAAATTTATGGTGGAGACATTAATTTATCCCCATTAAGGCATTACCAACTTGAATGGGTCAAAATGGTTGAAATTCGAAGGTTTCAGATAAAACCCAAAACAGAAATGGAGGTAATGACGGGTTGGAAAAGTTGATATATTAAAAATGATTTTTCAATCAATTAAAATAATATAATAATATAAATAAATATTAAAAAGTTATCCCCACATGGGATCTGACCAAACACCTGACGTTCATAAATGTTATGTCACACCTTGGGTAAATCCCACATCCCAGATCTAATGATGACCTAAAATTTCTCACAAGATGCACAATTTGAGATATATTCAATTATTTTCAAAAAAAATAATATAATAAAAAATATTAAAAGTTATCATCGCATGCGATCTTACCAAATTTCTGACATACATAAATATTACGTCATGCCTAGGATAAACCCCATCATCCTAGACCTAATGATGATATCAGATTTCTTATAAAACACACCATTTGGAAGAAATTAAATTATTTTTGGAAAAACAATGAAATAAAAAATATTAAAAGTTATCTTCGCATGAGATCTTACCAAACGTCTGACACACACATATTTTATGTTGCACATAGGGGAAACCTCTCATCTCAGACCTAATAGTGGTCTCAAATTTCTCATATAATGCACCATTTAGAAGATATTCAATTATTTTTTGAAAAAATCATGCATGTGTAATATAATATTTTTAATATTTTTATTTTTGTCTGCACCAAGACTCTACAGGCCTCAGAATCCCATGTTATCTCAATGTCTAACTTCAAAAATATTCCATAGAATATTCCAATGTTTTAACTAGGCTTTTACCTTTACACAAAGCCCTTTAAATCATCTATTAAAAGATTTTTATTAAAAAAATACATTTTCACATAAAAATAATCATAAATTATTATCAATGAGGGTTTTTATTGTCTTTAAAAATTCAGGATATCACAATTATACCCCTTTATTGACTTCTCATTCTCGAGAAGTATCTATAGCGGTCTTACTCAAACAAATCAGACCACTAATCTCAAACATCAGACTCACGATCCCATGTCTCCTCATGGATCCGTCCAAACTAACATCAAATCCAGACTAGTGGTACCATCTTTCCTCATAAAACCTTCTTTATTTGGTCTATGATTTTCATCATATGCTCCTCATAATATGTATTGTTCTCTAGCTCAACATCCTTGCATCAAAAACCTGTGTAGGGTCAGTATATACCTCTAAAGTGGTGATACATGGAACACGTCGTGCATACCTTGATAGCGATAAGGGAGGTCCAGATGATATTCCACTACCCCTATCCTCTTGGTGATCTAAAAGGGTCTAAAAAAATGAGGCGCCAGCTTGACCTACTCCTTCATACATCGGTACCCCAACCGAGGAGTCACTGAAAAAAAACCCAATCTCCCACAGTGAACTCTAAAGGTCTCCTCCAATGGACAACCTAAGATCTTTGTCTTCTCTGAGCAGTGATCAAACTCTTCTATATAGCTATATTCCTTTGAAGGTATCTTGAACCATTCTAGGGAAAACAATCACTATCTCACCCACATCATGCTGATAGAGTGGTGAGTAACATAGACTCCTATAAAGAGTCTCATAAGGTTCCATCTAAATCGAAGCATGGTAACTATTATTTTATATGAACTCAATCAACACTATGTGATCATACCACACTCCAATGAATTCTATCATGTAATCTCAAAGAATATCCTCCAATATTCATATAGTCTTATCAGGCTATCCATCAGTCTGAGGATGATATGTTGTGCTCAACTCAGCTGAGTCCCTTAGAATTTTTATAAGCCCTGCCAAAAGTATGTCGTAAAACCTGAGTCTTTATCCAAAAAAATGATCAATGTAACTCCATGAAGGTATATAATCTTCCATGAATAAAGCCTTATTAGATCCTCCACTGAGTGAGTCTCTCTGATTGATAAGAAGTGAGTAGACTTTGTTAACCGATCAACAATTACCTAGACTATGTCACGACTCCTTGGGGTCCTGGGTAACCCCATAAAAAAGTCCATCGTGATTACCCCTTAATCCCACATAGGTATTAGGCATAGCTATCAAAACCCACTAGGATGATGGTGCTCGACCTTTACCATCTAACAGGTAAGGCATCAGAAGATGAAACCAACAATGTCTCTCTTCATCCCTGGCCACCATACTACCACCTGAAGTCATGATACATCTTGGTCACACTAGGATGTACTACCCATATTGAGTTATGGTAATCCCTCATCATCTCCTCTCTGATGGAAGCATGAACTACTAATATACCATGTTCCATGATCACATTTCCATTGTCCATCAAACATCCTAGTATTAGGTCACCTCCAGTTAGTTGTTCCCTCAATATAGCACACTCTGATTCTGACATATATTTAGCCTTTACCTGGTCCACAAGTGAAGATGTTATTACCAAGGGAGAAAATTTTATAGAACCCTGGTCCTCTAAGGCATCCATCCTCTAATTAGATAATAATATCATCAAGCACCACTTCTCCTCTGAGGGACTCTCGCTAAACTCCTACTTAGCCTGTGTCTTACAGCTAAGAGAATTCATAAGGAAAATACCATTCCTAAGTGCATACACCATCTCAAAGTTGAATTACTATAGATATTCAACCCAAAACCTCTATCTTAGGTTTAGGTACCTCTATGTGAATATATAGAAAAGGATCTTGTGGTTCATGTAAATAATAAATCTCTCACTGAAGTGATAGTTTCTCCAACATTTCAGAGCATAGACTAAAACTTCTAGCTCTAAGTCATGTGTAGGGTAGTTCCTCTCATGGGGTCATATCTAAAGAGACCCATAGGATGCTACCTTCTTTCTCTACATCAGTACTTCTCCTAGACTAATGCTAGATGCATCATAGTACACTATATAACCAATCCTAGGCTTAGGGAGTGTTAGTACTGGAATTGTTTTTAACCTTCTCTTTAGCTCAAGGAATACCTATTCACAATGGTATTACCACTGGAACTTCACTCCCTTATTTGTTATCACTGTAATTGGTGTTGATAGTTAGGATAAGTCCTAGATAAATTGTTGGTAATATCCTGTTAAACCTAGAAATATCCAAATCTCAAAAACGTTTCGGGGGTGTATAAAGGACATGACAGCCTCAACTTTCTATGGGTCTATAGATATACCAATCTCAAACACCACCACCACTATAATTTGGGACTATATCCATGAACCTATATCTATGAGAAATAAAGGCCATGTATATAGATAATTTATTTCAATGGAAATTTCACTGATCGTGGTAGTATCCCACCACACTCCACAATTTCTACCCTAACCCTCATGCCCCTCCTCCTCAGTCCCCTCCTCCTCCTCATGACCATCATCCCCTTATTTTGTCTTGATCCTCCTACTCTAACATGACCACCCAACCTCCCCATGATCTTACTCTTTCGACGCGACCACCCCAACTCCCCACTGACACTGCTCCGACACAGACTCCCCACCTCCTCCTTCAACATGCCTCTAATATGGCCACCCCACTTCACAACAATCCTCATTCTATAATTCCAATCTGAAATGGGTTTGATGTGACTCCAACACGGATCATACGCAACCACCCAACCTCTTGGGATCCTCTTCCTTCGACACGAACACACCTGATTCTTCTCCTTCGATGCGACAACCCCACCTTCCTGATTTCTCACTCGAACCAAGCCTTACCCTTGTGATCCTCCTCCTCCCATGATTTATCACTAAAACCATTTGGTGGACCCTATAAAAATCCACCCTTTCACAATTCCTAATGTGAAATCCCTACCCCATTCACTCCTTGCCTCACCAAGTAGTATATTCTTATTTTAGACTCCAACATGATATTTAGGTCCCACCTTTTCTCTTCTCTCAATTGGTGGTTGAATTTATTCTAATCATGATTTTCAGCTCCATTTTTAGATGTTTTTATAGGGATTTATGCACACTCAATTATATGTTTCATTGAAAAACATTGAAGACAAAATGATCCAGATTGGATCTTTTGATGCGCTTCTTGGCTTATATAAGGTAAACCCATCTATTTCTTCCATCAAATTATTTAGAATGTTGGGATGAATTTTTTTTTGAATTTAAATCTCCAAAGGATTAATCAGGTCCCCTACGATTCCAAGATTGAAGGGGATGATTAGAACACCTCTCATCATTATCTTCCAAACCATTTAATCCATGCCTTTGAATATGTTTGGATATTTGAAACCTATGTCTACATTACTGCCTTAGTTTCAACCTGTAAATTTGAAATGAGTTAATAATTAGGTATTATTATTTGAAATGGTGAAGATAAAATTTAAAAAATTATAATTTCATCCATTTTTTTTGTTATTGGAATCATTTTTTAAGATTTTATTTCAATTTATACACTATGCTGTGCAGTTTTATAAATAATATTTTCTATAATATACATTACGCAACATTATAGATTTATTTTTCTCAATTACCATTCAACATTCTATCTTTTGTACTTTGTCTTATTTTTTCAAATGGAAAACCTTTACATGAAATTGAAATAACTCTACTCATAATGATAATTATAATTTTTTTTAAACATTTAATTTCATCTTTCATACAAATCTGGCTTTTCATTCTTTATATAATGAACATTAACTATTCTCTGTATAATCACACAAGGTGTGATGCAACAACCCAAAATTTTATTAATGAAAATTCCCTTATTAAAATTATGTTATATATTATAAATAACATAAATATCACATAGATAACACAATAAAAACTTTATAAATGAAGGATTAATTAAATAATAGGTATTTATATAAGTTAAGGAACATATACCAATGGAATAGTAACTTTACATTTAGAATAGTAATGTGAACTTTATGAATAGTAAACTAGACAATAGAATAGTAACCTTACCAATGAAAGTATATATAAAACTTATCCATATTATAAATGAAAATATGATATAATTATATCATAGTATAAGTAAATAAATATTTTAAAAATTATTAATTAAGTGTAGGTATTTTTGTAAGTCATAAATATTTAATTACAATATTATGATTAATTTAATAATTTAAAAGAAAATTTATTTTCATAAAATGTATTCATAAATTAATATTTTGTTTTATTATTATTTTGAGATAATTTTATGAGACCTTAATTAAATTTTCAAAGTGTTATAAAATCAGTTATAATTTTAAAATTTGTATTTTCCAAGTAAATGATGATTTTAATTAAAAAATAAATTTCTCATATTTAGAAAATTATTTTATTAAAATTGAGTTAATTTTTTAATTATAAACATAAAAAATGGTTAGGATGATTTTTTGGGTTTTTTAGAAAATAGTTGAATTTTTAGTGAATAGTAAAATACAATAATTTATGGTATATATACATTATAAGTTAAATACACAAATCCTTGAGTCATCGCTGATATAAGCACCATAATCTCAAAATTACATTCATTATTTTAATATTTTTAGTGATAATGATAAAATTATTCATATTCTTGAGCTAAAATAATAAACTAATGAATAAAATAATGAGAAACACCCCTCTCCTCCCCTATAAATACCACCCCTCAATACCTCTTCTCCTCACACCTCTCAAGCTTTGAGACTCGTCCAAATTCTATTAAAATATATTCCCAATAAAATCCCCCACATCTAAGAGCCTTTGGTATCATAAAAATACCATAACCTTTTCCCTAAGGAGGTTATCAAGGAGGAGAAATTCAATAGGTAAATTCCTCTTTCTTTTCTTTTAATTTATTTTCAAGTTCTTTTCTTTTCTTATTATATTCTCACATACCCTCATAAAAATGGTACGATAACTATAATAACTTAAATATAATTTAATTTTATTATTCTAATGGATTAATCCATCATAATTTCCTTACCCTCCCCTTTTTATTTTAAAAATGAAAGCATTGTCTGTGATGTGTTAATTTATCACATTCAAGGATGATGGAGTTTTCAATTTCCATTATCTCCTTAAATACAGATCATAAAACCATTTTATGGTTAAAAAATATTATAATATATGTATTACATCCTATTTAATGTTCTATAACCATTTTATATACATATTATTAATTAATAAAACAAAACTAGTTTGTGATAGTTGAAAAACCACCAAAATAATCAAAACGATTATCACTAATGTCTTATCAAATGTTTCATCCTCATACCATATAAAAAAGTGATATATATATATATATATATATAAATTTAAAATTTTTTATGATCATTAATAACCTATAATTTAAATTATGTATAATTATTCTGATTTTACATGATTTTCTGTACATGTATACAAATAAACCGATCATGAAAAACTAAGGAAACGAACACTCCCAAACGATGAAATTATATCTTATAACACATCAAAAGGGCCATAAATTAACTTAATAAAATTATAATAAATAAAATAAATGCATAAAATGTTATTAATTAATTAATTAATTGTTTTAATATAATTATCTAGGACATTAAGATCAAGTGAAAAACTGTTTTAGACATAATGTAAGGGATTCTACCTGAACCTCCATTTTTCATTCGGGTTACTCTTTCTCTATCTTTACCCCAATGTAATGATTATTTATTCATTTTTACTTATTCTAAATTCTATTTATATGTTCCAACCTCATGTATCTATATCATATCATCCTTCTTTTATGGGGAAATACATGTTTTAAAAAGGTTCCCTTTTCAATTCTTCTCAATAAGCAAGCCCGATTCAAGGGAACTTCCCGATTTCTTACCCGTTTTCAAGTACACTACATAATATGTATTATAACAACATTATTTTCTAAAATAACTCATTTTATCATGAAAAAATATCTTTGTTAATTTCTATTTTTATGAAAACAAATATTCCTTTTTCGCTTTAAGTGCTCTTTAATATTTTCCATAAACCGCACTAAAATGTTTTATTTATAAAGTTTCTTAAACACTACCTTTATATGTTTTCAATTAAATTGGAAATAAATTATCATTATCCATGACTATTTTTACTTATGAATGTCCATGTATGTTTTTAATTGATTCTTTCATGGAAACATTTATGATATGATCATTTGTTATGCCTTGTGACATGATTATGATACCCATTTCTTTCCATGGGTAACCCTTATGTTTATTCTTCATGTGGCACAAATATTCATGAACATGTTATGATGGGTGTGACCAGATAGCGCTACAATGTATTGGGTGATTTTTAGTCTCATGAGACATCATTTTTGGATAGTGAGTGAACCTAGTTCCTTTATGGGACTTTGTCCACCATGTCTTGGCAGCTAGCCTTAACTCATGTTTATGTCATGTTATATATTGTTTCAAAATTCCTATGATGTCATGTTTATATGTTCCCATGTTATACATGTTATTATTCCTTATGTTTATTCATGTTTCATGCATTTATGTCATCATGTTATGACTTCTAACCGATTTACTATGTTTTATTCCTATGTTTATTCCCTTACTGAGATTTTTAGTTCATCCCTTTTGTTCATGTATTCCTAAGGTTATCCTATTATTATATAATGGATTAATAGAGTTAGGATCTCATTATGAAGATTAAATAAAGTTTTTTTTTATTTTGGTTTCATGATGCATAATTATTTACCTAATATCAAAATTCACTAGACTTTATGATCCTTGGATTGTAATTTGACATTTAATTATGCTTAAAATCATGTAATAGTATGTGTAAAAGGCTAGGGTCACTATAGTTGGTATTAGATAAAAAGTTTAGTTATTTTTGGGATTTGGATTAGAAAAATATAAAACAATCCTTATGGATAAGACTAATTATAAGAAAACATCCCCAAATTTTGGTCAGTATAGAGTAAGTGGTTTATCAAACAAATAAATCCCTATCTAGATACTACAAGTGGATTTGGTTCTGACATAGATGTACCTAGGATTAACAACTCTGACAAGATGTTCTGGGCCTGACTTGGGGTAACCTAGTACACGATAATAGGCCTTACTGTGAACCTGGTTTGATACTCTCAGGGGATATTCTTTGGTAAATTCATAAGCTCATTACAAACCATTATTAAAGGAAAAAATGGCCATAAGAGTGTATATTAGGAAATATATCATAGATAACCTAGATTGAAACCTAGGGAATCAAAAGTTAGGATATACTTTTCATTTACAATTTTATCCTTCAATGTTCAATTTTTTCTTTTTATATTCTTATTATCTAAGTATTCAATCCCCCTAACTATACTTTATTTTTCATAATTAATGGATGGAAATAGGATAACCCATGCCAACAATCAATGTGATAGGAAATGTGACGATTACTCTAATGAAATTCCAAATATAATGGGAATGGGTGCTCAAAACTTTATGACAAAACTTTCACAGATGGCTCAAGTTACGAATAATAACTTGAATCATGTGGAATTACCTTTTTCTATTAAGAAATAGAAAGTTTCTATCTAATCCTTCATTCAGCAAAGGCCTCCCATGTTTAGTGGATCCTCTAATCCCCTCCTCGCAAAACAATTGATTAACTCCATTGAGAATATATTCTCTATCCTTTAGTGCTCAGAAGAAGAGAAAGTTGTGATGGTGGTATATCATTTTGATGGGGAAGCTGGTCCGTGGTGGACACTAATCAAGAACAAAAATTCCAAATAGGAAATTGATTCCATGGATTAGGAAGAATTTAAGAAATTATTTTTCAATAAATATTTTCCTCGAACCCTCTATCTCAAGATGGAAAGGGAATTACTTAGACTGAAGCCGAAGGAAGATGATTCTATCGGGGTGTATGAGGAAAAATTCACAAGGCTTTCAAGATACACCTATGTATTTATCATGAACACCAAAATCAAGGTGGATCACTTCTTTAGAGAACTAAATTTGAGTCTATTAAAAGCATTGACTATTTGAGACTTTGACAGTTATGAGGAGATTTTCCTTTGTTCCCTTAATGTTGAAATGGAGATCAGAGACTCTCAGTGGTATCATGGGCCCAATGAAAAAAATGTGTAAAATAGATTTTAATATGGGTGGATCAACAGATAAATCCCATGATGAAAAGAAGACTCAACATCCTATGTGTCAAAAGTGTGGGAAGAATTATCCTATAAATTGTATAAAGGGAACCAAGATATTCTTTAAATGTAGAAGAGATGGACATATAGCTAATAATTATTGAAGAGATATGAATAATACCACTAATGAAGAATAATAAAGGAAGGTTCAGATCAACACTCAAATTTTAGTGCAGTGTTTCAACTATAAGGAACATGGGAATTATTCAATCCATAATCCTAATACAAGGGTTGTTGGAGTAAATCAACAATAATAACCTCCAAGGAAACAAGGAATGGCATATTATATCACTACCGTTGAGGTGGATCCTGAAAATGATATGGAGAAAAGTACACTATTTATTTATTTAAGAATAGTGAATGCACTATTTGATTCTGGTTCTATGCATTCTTTCATATCTTGCAATTTTAATAGAACTATCCAATCACCACCTCAAAATTTGGAGGTTGAGTTATCTATGTGAACCATAAATGGATCAATTATTGTATCCAAAGTTTATAACTCCTCCTCAATTAATGTTTGTGGATTGAACCTCCCATAAAATCTTGTCATACTCCCTTTGGTAGAGTTTGATGCTATATTGGGCATGGATTGACTATCTTTATATAAATCCAACATTAAATGTTGGGAAAGGGATATCACTCTTCACATCCCAAAGAATCCTCCAATTTTGTACATGTATAAGGAGGAAGATGAATCTACTTCAGAATCATCATCTCAATTATGGATATTGTTTCCTTATGAGAAAGTATATCTAACTCAAATGAACGAGACAACGGAGAGAATCATTCTCAAAGACATACCCATTGTGAGGGACTATATTTAAGTATTAATTGAATAATTATCTAGCATTCCTCATAATTTAGAGGTTAATTTATCAATTGAACTTATTCTTGGATCTCTAACTATATCAAAGACACCTTATAGAATGGCCACCGTTGATATGGAAGAACTAAATAATTAGTTATAGGAGAATCTGGACAAGGGTTTTATATGCCTGAGTGCTCCATGGGGTGTGCTAGTCCTCTTAATCAAGAAGAAGGATGGATTAATGTGCATCTATATTGATTATCATGAGATCAACAATATCATGATAAAGAACAAGTATCCACTGCCAAAGATAGATGACATGTTTGATCAGCTACGTAGGACCAATTATTTCTTTAAATGTCGAACTTCAGTCAGGATATCACCAATTAAAGGTGAGGAAAGAATATATTCCCAAGAATACCTTTTGAACAAGTTATGGACACTATGAGTTCATAATTAGTCCCTTTCGACTCACTAATTCTCCAAAATATTTCATGGATTTAATGAATAGAGTCTTTGGAGATTACCTTGACCAATTTTTGGTAGTCCTTATTGATGATATTTTGGTATACTCCAAGAGAATAGAGGAACATGAGGAGAATTTGAATAATGTGCTAAAGACTTTGTGAAGGGAGAAAATATATGCAAAGTACAATAAATGTGAGTTTTGGATGGATGAAGTATCATTCTTGGGGCATGTAATCACCAAAAAAGGGATATCTGTAGACCCTTCTAAGACAAAGGCAGTCAAAGAGTGGCCCAGGACAACATCTGTAATAGAGATCTGTAGTTTCCTTGGTATAGCTAGGTATTATCAAAGATTTGTGAATAACTTCTCATGATTGTTGAACCCACTAACCAAACTGACTCAAAAGGGAGAAAAGTTCTTCTGGACCAATGAATGTGAAGATTGCTTTAAAGAATTGAAAAAGAGTTTATCACTGTACTAGTTCTCACAATACCAATAAGTGGAGAACTCTTTTTAATGTAAAATGGAAATTAAAAGAAGGGATTAGAATGTGTATTGATGAAAAATGATAAATTGATAGCCTAAGTCTCAAGGTAGTTGAAAATTCATGAGCAAAACTACCCCACACAAGATCTGGAGTTAGCAGCTATTATATTTGCATTAAAAATCTAGTGGAATTATATTTATGGGGAGAAGTGTGAGATATATACTGATCACAAGAGTCTCAAATATATATTAAAACAAAAGGGACTTAATATTCACCAATGAAGATGGTTATAGATCATCAAAGATTATGACTGCTCAATCCATTACCATCCTGGTAAAGCAAATAAGGTGACAGATGCTATAAGTAGAAAAGATCCTATATCTTTATCAATGATGAGAATTGAAAAGGATTTAATCTTATTAGATTTAAAAATCATGGACATGGGAATAATTAAATATAGAACATCATAAATACTTTCTCAAATGATTTCTCAACTATCCCAAAATAAGAAAATAAATGATGCTCAAAGTAATGATGTGGAAATTCAGAAAAGGGTGGAAGTTATCAGAAATGTGAAATCCTTCAAGTTCAAGATCGATGAGGAAGGAGTTGTAAGGTTTGGGTCACAATTATGTGTACCATCCAATCCAGAGATAAAGAAGGATATTATGAATGAAACACATAGATCAACCTTATCTATTCACACAGGAAGCACAAAAATGTATTGAGATCTCTGAGAGAACTATTGGTGGGACAATGTGAATAAGAAGATCGCTGAATATACATCAAAGTGCCTAGTATGTCAGTAAGTGAAGGATGAAAGGAAAAAGTCTAAAGGGATGATGAAACCATTACCCATACCAACATGGAAGTGGGAAAACATCACCATGGACTTTGTCACTGGACTTCAAAATACATTCATAGGAAACAATGCTATATGGGCTGCTATGGATTGTCTTACAAAGATAGCTCACTTTATTGCAATTTGAGAGGACTTATCACTGGATCAAATTTCATGGATATATATCAATGAAGTAGTAAGGTGGCATGGAGTACCACTATCGATTGTATCTGATTGAGATATGAGATTCACATCTAAGTTTTATAAAAATTCTCCAATGTTCTCTGAACACTGAGTTGAAATTTAGTATGGCCTATCATCCTCAAACTGATAGATAATCTAAGTGAACTATTTAGACTCTTAAAGACATGTTGAGAGCATGTTCTATGGAATTAAAAGAAGGATAAAACCAACATCTTCCACCTATATAATTCTAATACAACAATAGTTTCCATTCGAGCATCCAAATGGATCCATATGAATCCCTTTATGGGAAAAGATGTAGAACACATGCGTGTTGGGATGAAGTCTGTGAATTTAATATCCTAGGACTTGAAATGGACAAAGAAATGGTGGAGAAGGTGAAAACCATTCAGCAACACATCAAGGCAGCCAAAAGTGGACAATAGAGCTATGTATACAATCATCAATGAGACCTTGAGTTTAAGGTTGGAGACATGGTATTCCTCCACCTATCTCTATATAAGAGGATCATGAGATTTGGGAAGAAAGGAAAGATGAGTCCCAAGTACATGGGACTCTTCAAAATTCTTGATCGTGTTGGAGCTATGGCCTATCTAATAACACTTCCACCAACTATGTCTCAAGTACATGATGTATTCCATGTATCCCTCTTGAGGAAGTATATACCATATCCTCAAATGTACTGAATTCATAAGTGGTATAGTTGGAGAATGATCTCTCTTATGAGGAGCATCCAGTGAAGATCCCAAATCATAGAGATACAGTTCTATGCAAAAAGACCACTCACTTAGTCAAAGTACTATGGAGAAACCATAAGTACGAATAGGCAACATGGGAACCTGAGGAAGAGATGAAGGAGAAGTACCTTCACTTGTTTTCACTATAGTATGTAAAATTAAATTTCAAGGGAGAAATTTCATAAGGGGGAAGAATATAACAACCCAAAATTTTATCAATGAAAATTCACTTCTTATAATTATGTTATATATTATAAATAACATAAAAATCACATAGAGAACATAATAAAAATTTTATAAATGAATAATGAATGAAATAAGATATTTTTTTATAAGTTAAAGAACATATACCTATGGAATAATAACTTGACCTTTGAAATAGTAATGCAACCCTTATGAATAGTAAACCAAACAATAGAATATTAAAATCACAAATTAAAGTATATATAAAACTTAGCCATATTATAAATTAAAATATGATATAATTATATCATAGTATAAGTAAATAAATTTTTTAAAATTATTAATTAAGTGTAGGTATTTTTGTAAATCATAAAATTTTAATTATAATTTTATGATTAATTTAATAATTTAAAAGAAAATTCATTTCATAAAATGTATTCATAAATTAATATTTTGTTATATTATTATTTTAAGATAATTTTACAAGCCCTTAATTAATTTTTCAAAGTGTTATAAAATCAGTTATAATTTTAAAATTTGTATTTTCCAAGTAAATGATGATTTTAATTAAAAATTAATTTTATCTGTTTTTTAAAATTATTTTCATAAAATGGAGTTAATTTTTGAATTATACACGTTGAAAAATGGTTAGGGTGAATTTTTGGGTTTTTTCTACAATAGTTGAATTTTTGGTGAATAGTGAAATATAGTAATTTATGGTATATATAAATTATAAGTCAAATACACTATTCCTTGAGTCATCGATGATTTAAGAACCATAATCTTGAAATTATATTTATTATTTTAATATTTTTTGTGATAATACTCAAAATATTCATAGTCTTGATTCAAAATAATAAACTAATGAATAAAATAATGAGAAAACACCCCTCTCCTCCCCTATAAATACCACCCCTCAACAACTCTTCTCCTCACACCTCTCAAGATTTTATCCTTGTCCAAATTCTACTAAAATATCTTCCCAATCCCCTAATACATGTCTATAATCCTTTGGTATCATAAAAATACCAAGACCTTTTCCTTAAGTAGGTTCTCAAGAAGGAGAAATTCAAGAGGTAAATTCCTCTTTCTTTTCTTTTAATTTCTTTTCAAGTTATTTTCTTTTATTATTATCTCCTCACATACCCTAATAAAAATGGTGTGATAACTCTATTAATTTACATATACTATAATTTTATTATTATAATGGAATAATCCATCATAATTTATTCCCCCTCCCCTATTTGTTCTAAAAATGAAAACATTGTCCGTGATGTGTTAATTTATCGAATTCAAGGATGGTGAAGGTTTCAATTTCCATTAAATAATTCAATAAAACTCATAAAACCATTTTTATGGATAAAAAAGATTATAATATATGAATTAAATCCTATTTAATGTTCTAGAACCATTTTATATACATATTATTAGTTAATAAAATAAAATAGTTTGTGGTAGTCGAAAAACCGCCAAAAATAATCTAAACGATTATAACTAATGTCTTATCTAATGAATCATCCTCATACCGTATAACCAAGTGATATATATAACCATTTAAAATTTTTAATGATCATTAATAACCTATAATTTTATTTCTAGATAATTATTCTCATTTTACATGATTTTCCATACATTTATACATATAAACTGATCACGAAAAACCAAGGAAACGAACGCTCCCAAATGATGAATTTATATCTTACAACGCATCAAAAGGTCCATAAATGAACTTAATAAAATTATAATAAATAAAATACATGTGTAAAAGGTTATGAATTAATTATTTAATGTATTTAATCTTATTATCCAGGACATTAATATCTAGTGTAGAACCGTTTTATAAATAAGGTAAGGAATTCTACCTGAACCTCCATTTTTCATCCAGGTTACTCTTTCTCTCTCTTTACCCTAATGTAATGATTCTTTATTTTTGTGTAATTATTATATATTTTTTTATATGTTCCAAAATAATGTATTCATATCATATCATCCTTCTTTTATGGGGAAATACATGTTTTAAAAAGGTTCCCTTCTCAATTCTTCTTGATAAGAAAGTCTGATTCAAGGGAACTTCCCGATTTCTCACCTATTTTCAAGTGCACTCCATAATATGTCTTAAGAAACTATTATTTTTATAAAATCAATAATTTTATCATGAAAAAATATCTCGGTTAATTTATGGTTTTATGAAAATAAATATTCCCCTTTCTCTTTAAATGCTCTTTTATATTTTCCTTAAACCACACTAAAATGTTTCATTTATAAAGTTTCTTAAACACTAATTTTACATGTTTCCACTTCAATTGGACATAAATTATCATGATACATACCTATTTTCCCTTATTAATGTACATGTATGTTTTGAATACATTCTTTCATGGACACATTTATGATATGCTCATTTGTTATGCCTTGTGACATGATTATGATACCCATTTATTTCCATGGGTAACCCTTATGTTTACTCTTAATGTGGCACACATATTAATGAACATGTTATGATGGGTTAAATCAGATAGTTCTACAATTAATTGGGTAATGTTTAGTCTCATGAGAATTCATGTTGGGATAGAGAGTGAACCTAATTCCTTTACGAGACTTTGTCCACCATGTCTTGGCACCTAGATTTTACTCATGTTTATGTCATATTATATGTTGTCACCACATTCCTATAATTTCATAGTTATATGTACCCATGTTATACATGTTATTATTACTTGTGTTTATTTATGTTTCATGCATTTATGTCATCATGTTATGCCTTCTATCCCATGTGCTATGTTTTATTCTTATTCTTATTCCCTTATTGGCTTTTTTAGCTCATCCTTTTTGTTCATGTATTCCACAGGTTATCCTATGATGATATAATGGCCCAATGGAGTTAGGAGATCATTATAAAGATTAAATAAAATATTTTTTTTATTTTTGTTTCATGATTCTTAATTATGTACCTAATCTATAAGACACTATACTTTACAATCCTTATATTGTAAGTTGATGTTTAATTATAATTAAAATCATGTAATAGTATGTGTAAAATGCTAGAGTCACTATATGTGATATGCATCCATTATGATTATACATTTTTTGTTTTTGATTCATTTATGAATTTACATTATACCATTATATGAAAAAAATATACTAATATAATTTATAATTTTCTTACATGAATTATAAGTTTTTTATTCTTGGTTGAATGTTGATGCGTAATTCATAAATTGAAACCATAACAGTTTGTGCATGCACATATATTATGTTGGGATTGTTTAATAATTTTAAATAATAATACATACATAATATTTATAGAGGATGAAGGGATGATATATTTAATAATCAATTACCACCATTATAAGTTGGCTATTAATTATTTACGAGATGAATAGTTCACTCTTTAATTAATCAATAATTACATGATATTTTCTGTAAAATAAAAATTCATTAACCCATGAAAGGGTAGAGGTTTGGACTTCTCATGCTATTTGTCTTGTAATTAACTTGTGATTAGGGAATGGTAACAACTTTACATTTCATGTGGTGTGCAGGTTAGCCTTTTCATGTATTCTATCAGATGTTTGAAGATAAATGGTGTTATTCTTCTCTTGCATGTTTTTTGGATCACCTCTTCTCTTATAATGATTTTCCAAAAAAAATTCTTAATGAATTATTTGGTTTGGACTTCTCATACTTTGTTTCTTTGAATTCATATATGTTCAAAGAATGTAAACCACTTGACATAACACTTAGCATGCAGGTGATGATTTTCATGCCTTCTATTGGATGTTTGGAGTTATATGATGATGCAATTCTTCTATTACATGTTATTTTTTGTTAAATTCACTTTTAATTTTCCAAAAACATTTATTTATTGATTAATTATTAAATTTGGACTTCTCATTATTTTTGTCTTGTAATTAACATGTGGTTAGAGAAGGGCGGCAACATGACATCTCATGCAACATGCAGGTGATGATTTTCATGTATTATATTGGATGTTTGGAGTTATATGGTGGTGAAATTATTCTCTTGCATATTATTTTTGGTTAAATTAATCTCTTTTAATTTTCAAAAAACATTTATTCTAGATGCAATTTCCCAAATCCCACTATATAATTATGAAATCATGTAGCAATGACCTTAAAGCCTATAGGTATTCTAATTGCATTATTTTTTTGATATTCTTTTTTTTGTTATTTATTTGTTTAAACTACATCTAAATATGTTTTAAATTTTATTTTGACTGTCATATTTTTTTATTTATTACAGCTTTTCAACATATTATTGTCTATAAATGTCTATTATCAATGGGACTTTTTAGAATTTTATAATGGTTTTATATTATAACATGTATACATTAATTATTTGTTTTTTCATTAATTTTTTATATTTCAAGGATATATTTTAAATATATGTTATTTTAAATATTAAATAACTAACATTACAATTATTTTAGGTATATTTTCCACTTCAAATTAGATCTGGTACATTCTACACAACTACATTCTTTCGATCTGATACATTTTGAATTGTCAACATCTTAAGGTTTAAATAATTCTCTTTATTCACTATTTTAGGATTTTAATTTTCCAATACCTGATTAGTTTTTTAATTCTGACCTTTTATATTATAGTTACATGTACTATGGATTTCAAGATGATAAGATATTGCAATTTTTAAACATGATACATGATAAAACAAGCCTAAAAATTTAAGAAATTCAATTCATTAGGTGGACAAGGATGACTATACAATAGCAATTCTATTTGTTTTAGAATTAAACTTTATGCCTATATCTGGTATTCACAAAAATGACACACTTTTCAGAAGATCATTTTCTGCAAATGTCTATTATCAATGAGAATTTTAATATTTTATAATCATTATATATTATACAGTGTTTATATTAATTCTTTGTTTTTTCATTAAATTTTTATTCTAAAATGATATATTTTAAATATATTTTAGCTTCAATATTGAATAAATAACATTATAATTATTTTAGGTATTTTTTCTACTTCAAATTATATCAGGTACATTATACACCATTGCATTCTTCTGAACTGATACATTTTGAATTGTTAACATCTTAAGGTTTGAATGTTTCTCTTTTTTCACTATTTTAAGATTTTAATTTTCAAAAACCCAATTACATTTTTTTTAATTTTTACCTTTTATATTGAAATTACATGCACTATGGATTTTAAGTTGCTAGGATATTTCAATTTTTAAATGTGAAACCTAATAAAACAAGACTTACAGTTTAAAAAATTCAATTTGTTAGGTAGTATATTAAAAAAAAATCTTCATATATTTTCCATTCACACTTGTTTAACTATTTTTGAAGATGATATTGTCCAATTACATCAATATTAGCAAATAAAACTTTGGGGAAGTAAAAGTAACAATATAAAAATTATTCTAGAGAATAAATGGTTATTTAACATACATTAGTTCCTTATAAATACATGTAATGTACACTTTATTGGCCATAAATTTTGTGTTTTAAAAAACTCTCATGGGTGTAACAATAATCCGCACAATCCATGATGCTTTCACCATACAAGTGATCTCTTTGTTAAATGGAATCTTACATAGTCACTATTTTATTAATGAAATTGGTTCATGAAAAACTACCAAGCAATAGGATACCACTAATTTCAATGTTTCATTTATTAACACATATAAAAAACTTGGTTGTTTAAACAATTATATATTTTTTAAATATTGTATTAAAGATTCTATAATTGTTACTACAATGGGGAAAAACCAATTTTCAATCCTAAAATTCCATCTATGTAAAAGATAAAATCCAAGAGTATTTCTTATTTACAATCTATACATTCTGTTTTACCAATACTTTACTTAATTGTTCATGTTCTTTATATTCATGTATATTATAAAAACTGCACACTTTTACATAGTATATATAATAATGGTTCATATATCTGATTATTCACTCTAATCAATTTTAGTTCATCAACTCTATCAACTTCTTAATTTATCAGTTTGACATCAACATCAATTAGGAATGCATATTCTACTCCTTTGTTATATATCATAATAGAAGAAAACTTTACATGATATTAATATATGTTTAGAGGTAACTACTTATATCACGTAGTTTCCAATTATTATATAAATTTAACAGTCTTCATTTCATTGTATTTTTATTTTTTATAGAGTTCAATTTCCTATAATATGTTCCATACTATTTATTAGATGTGGTGACTAGAACATGCAGTAATGTCACTACCAATTATTGACTATATAACCAGTTAATCTACTATGATTTCCAAATGATTATTGATATATTGGATTTTGGACAATTAAAATTAAATGTTTTATTTAAATTTTAATTTAAAACAATTTAATATAAATGAAAAAAATTCCATCAGATTTCTATTTCTTATATAAGTAATGTTCCTTTTATTGCTTGAAAATCAATGTCTCAGATGTCTTAGGTATAAATGATTTGAAGCTTATCATTATTTTTAAAGGCTATTTTCATATCATTTTTCCTCATATACTATTGTTTCTTAGTGTGGAGAATAGGTAATATTAATCTAAAACCAGGTTTATTTCATATTTCATAATGGTATATGAATCTCATTCCCTTAACACAAAAGAATTCAAATATGAAAATATTGATACAACTTCACTTTTTGAACTGGATCATTTGGAATCCATAAAATCCATGTTATATCATGTCTTTAATTAGATTCCCTATTTATTTATATGACAACATATAGAATATGTTAGGTTTCTATGTGAAAATATGTATCCAACAAAAATTTTGTATTTAGTTTTTTTTTATAATGAAAAATAAAATTTTCATTTGATACTCAATTTTCCTTGGCTTTTTTATATCAATTTTACATGTGTGTATGATCATGAATTATTCCTTTATAAATTTTTTTATATTTTACAAAATCAATGTTATCCCATATTTTTGTAACGTGTTATATCATTTTTCTCTTATACATGTATTTAATATATCATTTATTTAGTTCTTTCACTTTTATAATACATGTATGATATCCATATTTTCCTATCATTTTCTTCCATCAAACTATCTATAATTTATGTATAGACATAACTAATTGTACCCATTTACAATTATGTGTATAAACTCTTTGATGATTCCTTTAAATAAAATTATTATTTTATATTGTATCTTGACTCACAAATTTTTTAATATCTTCTTTTTAGGAAGATCTATATTTTTTTATAAAGATAGTATTTCAAAAAGAGATAATGATACTACATATTTAAAACATGGAACATAAACATCAATATTATACCTATAAATAGTTTACTAAAAAAACTCAAGAAAAAAAAGTTGGAAATGTATGAGCGAATATTATTTTATATCTTCATGAGGTTCCCTATCCAATTTTTTCTCATGTACTAATAAATTCTTCTTCAATTAACTCAAACTCAATGTATTCACTTAATTATGATGTTGTAATTATAGTCATGTTCTTTTCTATTTAGATATATTCTTTTCTTTATTGAAATCATTTATTTTTTTAGGAACTTTCAATGAATTTAAGGCACATAGGATGTGAAGGTTTCGGGCGCAACAGAAGCTCGTAGTTGGATGTTCCCACTTGGCCTTTTGTCATTAGCAATGATCAATCTGAGATCAATATGATGATAAATTCCAGTCTCCATGGATCGAATCACATAAATAGACAAAGAAAAAGGATGGTCCTAGAACCACAAACGAGGACTGTCACAGGTTGATTATAATTAATTTAATTAATTGACAAGAAGTACCTTTTTGGGTGTTATTTCTTCATTGATATTCTTGATCACGTTCCGATGTGATTCGTCATTTTGTCACAGAATCCAAGTGTATACTTCCTCTAGTGGTGATCCACATGTGTACCACGTATCTCTGGATGTCGCCAAAGGATTCTCTGGGTGCTAGCGTGGAGAAACCTTTACTTGCGTTGTCTGCCTTAGATCATTTTTGATCCAATGGAGGTGGATCTCTCTCAGTCTTGAGAGCGTTCTTGGAGGATGAAGTTCTTTCGGTCATGAGAAAATTATCCATAATTGTTGTGCACAATGATTCTCTCAGGAAAGGATTTGAGGTTGTGAGGATATTTATAATCGGGTTTGAGGTTGTGAAGTTATGACAATAAATAAACACGTTACATGTTATATTTATTTCATTAAATCTTTTGGAAAAACCCATGTCGAGTCATTAATTCCTTGACATGCACCCACACTAATTATAATAAATATCATTTAATAAAATGAAATTATTTCCTCAAAATCCCGATCGAAAAAACTGCACGGCGTGTAATCATAAATACATTTCATGTACTTGTTTTTCATTGAAAACTACATGGCGTGTACATTTAATTTAAACGACGTGTATATATTGTTTTCATTTATTCATTTCCTTTACAAAATGAAAACTACATGATGTGTACATTCAATAATACATGACGTGTACTTGTTTTCAAAATAAAAACTACACAACGTGTAATCATTAATACACGACGTGTACTTGTTTTCATTTTATTCTTCCTCCAACATTAAAACGATTTAGTCTTACTTGAATAATTATTAAACCACATATGGTAATAATCTTTATTCTTCTTGAGATACTTGAATACACTTAGTGTGTGACCCTCTAGGCCTCTTTCTCATTGGCATTATGCAGGCTTGCCTAAAGTCCAAGATTAGTGTCTAGCAATGGGTCAAGGAACCCAAGAGATACCAGTTGATGTCGCATGGACGTGTCACCTCATATGAACTCTTACCATGTAATTTGATACCTTTGTCTCAATATCTCATCAAGAAGGTTTCATGGCAGTGTCATAAACCTATATGCTTGATTTGTCATTCTTTGACTTCCGGAAATAAACTCGTTGTGACACCATAGCCATGGAATTTGTTCAAAAGTTCTATTTCAATCAAAGGGCCCGAGATATTTACTTCCATGAATATGGAAGGGAAAAATTCTTCCTTGACTTATACATTAACAACATGTAATTCATGACGCACCCAACGTACCCTATTTCCCGCCAACTGTCTTCGTTATGGTTTTCGTTAGCAAATCTAAGTGCGCGAGTCCTGACATGAGTTAATGATAATCTTCCAGTCTAAGGACCATTACACATGCTCATAGATAGCAATGTATAATGACACCAAGACATGAAGAATTGCTACTGGCAGTTCTGTTCTCATAATCTCCCATCTTGGAGATCACCAGGTTTGAACTCCATGAGAGAGAGTCTCGTCTTCTTACAAGTACTCTCACATGAATGTCTGTATACTATATGTCCTATCATAGTATTTCATCCAACAGTAGAACTTTATTTAAGAATATTGTTATAGGATTTCGAGGTTCTCATCATAGCGGGGATCTTCCATGACCTTATCAATGCAATGAATATTCCAGGACATTATTATGTTATAGTCATGCAGAATAATAAACAATATATAATAAGTGTACATTCATGTAATCAAAGTACAAAACAGTTGGTTCTTATGACACCGACCCTAACAAACTCCCACTTGGACTAGATCCAACTTCCTACGACTTTTAGTCCACTATACCTCACATGATGATCATATTTCTGCTGAGTCAAGGCTTTAGTCAAGGGGTCTGCCACGTTGTCTTTTGTGGAAATACTGCTCACTGAAACTTCACCTCTCTGAGAAAAATCTCTCAATATATGATACTTATAAAGTATGTGCTTTTTCCTTTGATGTGACCTTGGATCTTTTGCAAGTGCCACCGCTGTAGTATTATCACAATAGAGTGTTATAGGATATTTACTGCTAGGCAATACATCTAGATCTTAGACAAAGCTTCACATCCATACTGCTTCTTTAGCTGCCTCAGAAGCTGGGATATACTTGGACTCTACTGTAGATTCTGCGACCACACCTTTCTTTGAGCTCTTCCATCTCACTGCACCTCCATTCAAACTGAAGATGTATCCAGTCTATGACTTCATGTCATCTTGATCAGTCTGTAAACTAGTATCTACATGTCCTCTGATGACTAGTTCCTCATCTCCTCCATAAACTAGAAACATATCCTTAGTATGCCTCAGATACTTAAGGATAGTCTTGACTGCCATCCAATGGTGGTCTCCTAGATCATCTTGATATCTACTTACCGCACTTAATGCATAAGCAACATCTAGCCTTGTACATAGCATGTCATACATGACTGACCCAATCAAGGATGTGTAAGGGATACTTTCCATTTTCTTTCTTTCCTCATGTGTCTAAGGACACATTTTCTTGGAAATATGAATGCCATGTGACACTAGCAACAATCCCCTCTTGGACTATTCTATACTGAATCTCTTCAGTATCTTTTCAATATATGTACTTTGACTTAGGCCCAACATTCTCTTGGATCTATCATGATGGATCTTGATCCCAAGAATATATGCTACCTCACCTAAGTTTTTCATAGAGAAGTATTTATTCAACCATGGCTTAACTGACTGTAAGATAGGTACTTTGTTTCCAATTAGTAATATGTCATCAACATACATTATTAGGAAAATGAGTGAACTACCACTAAACCTTTTGTAGGCACAAGGCTCACATTAATTCTTAATAAAGCCAAATTCCATTATGACTTCATCGAAATGAATGTTCCATGACCTTGATGCTTTCTTTAATCCATAAATGGATTTCTGCAACTTGCATACCTTGTTGGCATCCTTGGGAGTCACAAACCCTTCAGGTTGTGTCATGTAGACATCTTCCTGGAGGTTCCCGTTAAGGAAATCTGTTTTTACATACATTTTCCAAATTTCATAGCCATGGTAAGCAGAAATGGCCAATAGGATTTTGATGGATTTTAGCATCGCAACCAGTGAAAAGGTTTCATCATAGTCAATTCCTTGACACTGTCTAAAACCTTTTGCAACCAGTCGTGTCTTATAGGTGCTGACTTTCCCTCCATGTCCAGTTTCTTCTTGAATAACCATTTATTACCAACATGATTTACATCAACTAGAGGATCTACCAAAATCCAGAATTTGTTTTGGTACATGGAATCCATTTCAGAATTCATGGCTTCTTGCCACTTGGCAGCATCTGTGCCTTCAACTACTTCCTTGTAGGTAAGAGGATCATCATTGTTAACCAATAATGAGTCACCATCCTCGGTGACAAGAAAACCATATCGTTATGGTTCTCTCACCTCTCTTGTGCTCCTACGCAGTTCTTGTGTCTCTGGAACAGATTGTTCTTCCACAGGGCTTTGTGGAATCTGTTCTTGTACCAACTCTTGTGTATCTTGAGCCTCGACTTCATCAAAGTCTATCTCGCTCCCACTATCTCTTTTGGATATGTGCTCCCTATCAAGGAATATGGAATGTATTTCCACTGTTATATTTTTATATAAGGGTTTGTATAGGTAATATCCACTTGTTTCTTTGGGATACCCTATAAAGATACAATTTGTGCCTCGGGGTGCAAGTTTGTTACCTGAAGAGGCCTTAACAAATGCTTCACTACCCCACACATGTAAATTCAATAACATGGCTTTGCATCCCCTCCATAACTCATATGGAATACCATTTATCGATTTAGTTGGTACTTGGTTTAGTATGTGTGCTGCTATTTGTAATGCATATACCCAAAAGGATAATGGAATACTCGCATGACTCATCATTGATCTCACCATGTGCAACAGGGTGCGGTTCCTCCTTTCACTTACACCATTCCACTTAGGCATGTAAGGAGGAGTGAGTTGGGATAGAATCCCAAACTCCTGTAAGAAATCAATGAAGTCCCGATTAAGATATTATCCTCCTCTGTCTGAGTGGAGTTTCTTAATATTCTTACCAAGATGGTTCTCAACGTCATTCTTGTATTCTTTTAACCAATCAAAAGAATCTGACTTATACCTCATTAAGTAAATATATCCATATCTACTAAAATCATCAGTAAAAGTTATGAAGTACAAGAACCCACCCCTTACTTCAACTATAAATGGTCCGCACACATCTTTGTGAACTAATTCTAGAATATCTTTAGCTCTTTCACCTTTCCCACTAAATGGGGCTTTGGTCATTTTTCCTTGTAGACACGCATGACATACACCAAGTGGTTTTAGTTCAAAATAATCTAAATACACATCTTGATGTAATTTTGTCAAACATTTCTCATTGAAATGACCTAGCCGGTGATGCCAAAGTTGGGTTTGGTATGAGTCATGCGAATTTACTTTTTCATTGATTTCCATTACTTGGTTTGTGTAGTCTAACATATAAAGGCCGTTATATAAATGTGCCCTACCAAAACAAATTCTATCTTTATAAAATTAGCAACATTCATTTCCGAAATTGAAGATGAATCCATCAGTATCTAATCTAGATTCTGAAATAATGTTTTTAGTAACAGAAGGCACATAATAACAACCCTTTAACACCAAGATCATTCTAGTTGGCAATGTGAGGTGGTAGTCCCCGAAAACTACAACAATAAGTTTGGATTCATTGGCTGCTCTTAAATCTACCTCCCCTCCATCAATCTTCCTGAATCTACTTGGTTCCTATATTTGGATACATATGTGAGCACCAAATGATGTATCTAATACTCAATTTGTAGAAACAGATAGATTGCATTAGATAAAAAATACACCTGAAGCTTCCCCTTTCTTCCTTGGCCGGGTGTAGTTTTTCTTCTAGTGGCCCTTCTTGCCACATGAGAAACAAATAGCCTCCTGTTCTCTTGCCTCCCCTTTGATCTTCCTTTTCTTGGAAGGCCTTGAAGAATATTTGGGCTTAAAGATCTTTGCCTTCCCTTTCCTTTTATTCACCATAAGGATAGAATGCTTTTCACGCTTCATGTCATTTTCCACTTGGAAAATGAGGATAAGGAGATCAAATAGATACTTCTCAATGTTGTTCATGTTGAAATTTACAACAAAGTTAGAGAATCTCTAGGGGAGTGATTCAAGAATGAGATTGGTACCCAGTTCTTTGGGGAGTTTAAACCCTAGAACCTCCAAGCGCTCAATGTAGCCAATGATCTTGACTACATGAGGCCCAACTGGGGCACCCTCTCCAAGATTTCTCTGGAATAGAGACTTGAAGATCTCAAACCTTTCATGACTTTCTCTCTCCTGGTATAGACCACAAAGGTTCTCGAGTATGCTATAGGAATCCATGTCTTCATGAGACTTCATGAACTCAATAGACATTGATGATAGCACCAAACATTGAACATCAAGTGCATCGTTCAAATGTTGATCATAGACCAGGAAATCTTCATCACTTGCCCCTTGGGCAGGTGAATCAGGAAGTGAGGACTCCAGCATGTAAAACTTTTGTTCATGGTGTAGGATAATCCGAAGGCTCCTAAACCATTCCTAAAATTTACTGCCGGTGAGGATATTGTCTTTATTCTGAATTGATCGCAGAGAAAATGTGGTTAATGAGTTTTTCATTTTGATTATACAAATTAAAAGAGCAGATTTATCAGTACTTTATTGATTACATTTTATGAGAAATAATAAATTTTTATTAAGTCCCCCACTATTTTATCAAGTCCCAATGACCCTCACCATTGAACTCGGAATGTCCAGTTTCTTTGACATTCTAGTGTAAATGATCCATATTTTCCTTTGCATAACCCCAACAAGGGTTTTTCAAGCTATTTGAAGGTATTTAGGTAGGTAGGTCTTTGCCAACTGTGATCTTACAGTTCCTTGATCTATTGAGTGGACTCCCCAATCATGAAATCCTGACTTGGATTTCCTCAACACTTGCCTAAATTTTACAACAAGTCTAGAAAGGGCTACTCCTATTGATGTAAAATGTTTAAGTCAACCCAAAACTTTCATAAGATCTTCCTTTATAAAAGTAAGTGTCCCAACAAGGGTTGGTCAAACACATAGTTTTATTGAGTCTTTCCATTAATAAAGTAATGGAAGGCTTGGTATGACTTAATATGGTATTTTAGGGATTTCATTCTTTATGCATAGTTTTGAATTATCACATTCTTGTTAATGTTAAGTGATGCTTTCTTAAGTGTTTAACCATGTTCTGATAATGTTTATACATAGTCTGATTTTTATTTTATTCTATCTTTGCATGCTTATTTATTTCATTAATTATGCGATCACAACAACACATACATAATAAATAAACCATGAAATTAGATAGAAATCAAATAATATGGCATGATCATGGGATTTAATTGGTTAGCTTATCTAGTATTTTTGATAATCTAACCCTGACCTAGGGAAAACACCTTGAACCAATGGTTCGTGCTTTGCAACTCCCATCTATCCACCTTTGTATCTTCTTAGATTGGTTTCGCCTTAGCTTCAGATTTAGAACCATCTCCTCTGTCTTGGGAGATCCTCCATTACATGGGGTTTACATTAAAGAAACCATGGGCATGTAGGCCCTACATATTATTGGAAGAAGTCTCACAGGCCAAAAAATTTAAATTAGATAAATTTAAATGAAACCATACACACAAAAAGGGTCTTTGGTCTATCTCAAAATCATCCATAGCATGCAACGACATTTACGCATATTTAGAACTCAAATTATTTTAATCATTCTATTTATTCAAGACAAGTCGCGCTTGAATTAAATTAATTATGATATTATAATTAATCAATTCTTTATATTAAAATCCTTTCTGAATTTCCTTGAGATTATTCTCATCTATATTCCTTGTACAGGTCTTTGAAATTTTGGAAAAAACCTGGTGAGATTCTATTTCTAGAAAGTACAAGGCATGTAATATAGCCTACACGATGTGTATTTTTCACCCTTTATCCAAAGTACACGCTGGGGACTTTGGCATGTTTTTTGTACTTTGGAAATTTTGGAGTACACGGAGTGTAGATTAATCTAACACGGCATGTACTTCCTTGTTACGTGGTTACTGGCCTAGAAATCCCGTGTACGCAGAACATGGATTCTTCTTGTACATGGTTTCACCTGGGCTGGATTGGACTACATGGCGTGTTGATTTAACATACACACCATGTATTCCAGTTCCACACACTGTTCATTTCTAGTCAACACGATGTAATAAATACTTAGGCATGCTCAATTCACACGGCGTGGTTTGGAAGACTAGTACCGGTTCATTGAACCTAAGTCCACGACGTATAGTTTTCACTACATGCCGTATATTCTTGTGTTGTACAGAAAGAAAGAGCAGCTCCTCCAGATGAGCTCCCCATTTTTAATTTAATAAAAATCAAAATCAAAAGTTTGTTTCTGTGATGTGAATCAAGAAATGAAGAAGGAAGAACGGATCTCATTCATTCAGTTTTATAGAACAATTTATCCTGAATTGAATAAAATATAAATGCATAAATTATCAATGAAAATTAAATAACTATAATCAACATTGTAGCCTCCCTCTGATACCAATTGAAGGTTCCGAGTGCAGCGGAAGCTCATGGGTGGATGTTCCCACTTAGATTTTTTTCATTAGCAATGATCAATCCAGGATCTATACAATGATAAATGCCAGTCTCCGTGGATCGAATAACAGAAATAGACAAAGAATAAGGATGGTCCCAGAACCACAAACGAGGACCGTCATAGGTTGATTATAATTAATTTAATTAATTGATAAGAAGTACCTTTTTGGGTGTTCTTTCTTCATTGATATTATTGATCACATTCCAATGTGATTCGTCATTGCATCGCAAAAGCCAAGTGTAGACTTCCTCTAGTGATGATCCACATGTGCACCACGTATCTCTGGATGTCGCCAAAGGATTATCTAGGTGCTAGCATGGAGAAACCTTTGCTTGTGTTTTCTGCCTTAGATATTTTTTTATCCGATAGAGGTGGATGTCTATCTGTCTTGAGATTATTCTTTGAGGATGAAGTTATTTTTGTCTTGAAATAATTCTCCAAAATTGTTGTGCATAATGATTCTCTCAGGAAAGGAGTTGGGGTTGTGAGGATATTTATAATCGGGTTTGAGTTTGTGAAGTTATCATAATAAATAAATGCGTTATGCATTTTATTTATTTCATTAACTCTTTTGAAAAACCCCATGTCGAGTCATTAATTCCTTGACATGTTCCCACACTGATTATAATAAATATCATTTAATAAAATGACATTATTTCCTCAAAATCCCGACTGAAAAAACTGCACAGCGTGTAATCATAAATACACGGCGTGTACTTGTTTTTCATTTAAAACTACACGGTGTGTACATTCAATGTACATGGCGTGTATATCTTGTTTTCATTTATTCATTTCCTTTAAAAAATAAAAACTACATGGAATTTACATTCAATAATACAGGACGTGTACTTGTTTTCAAAATAAAAACTATACGGCGTGTAATCATTAATACACGACGTGTACTTGTTTTCATTTTATTTTTCCTCCAACATTAAAACGATTTAGGCTTCCTTGAATAATTATTAAACAACATATGGGAATAATATTTATTCTTCTTGAGATACTTGAATACACTTAGTGTGTGACCCTCTATGCTTCTTTCTCATTGGCATTAGGTGGGCTTGCCTAAAGTCCAAGATTACTATCTAGCAACGGGTCAAGGAACCCAAAAGAAAGCAGTTGATGCCGCATTGATGTGTCACCTCATACAAATGCTTACCATGTAATTTGATCCATTTGTCTCAATATGTCATCAATCAGGTTTCATGGCAGTGTCATAAACCTATATGCTTGATCCGTCATTCTTTGACTTCCAAAAATAAACTCGTCGTGACACCATGGCCATGGAATTTGTTCAACAATTCTATTTCAATCAAAGGGCTTGAGATATTTACTTCCATGAATATGGAAGGGAAAAATTCTTCCCCGACTTATCCATTAACAGCATGTCATTCGTGACGCACCCAATATACCCTATTTCCCACCAACTGTCTTCATGACGGTTTTCGTCAGCAAATCTAAATGCGCGAGTCATGACATGAGTTAATGATAATCTTCCAGTCTAAGGACCATTACAAACACTCATAGATAGAAATGTACAATGACACCAAGACATGAAGAATTTCTACTGGCGGGTCTGTTCTCATAATCTCCCATCTTGGAGATTACCAAGTGCGAACTCCATGAGAGAGAGTCTCATCTTCTTACGAGTACTCGCATACGAAGGTCTGTATACTATGTGTCCTATCATAGTATGTCATCCAACCGTAGAACTTTATTTAAGAATATTGTTATAGAATTTCAAGGTTCTCATCATAGTGGGGATCTGCCATGACCTTATCAATGCAACAAATATTCTAAGACATTATTATATTATAGTCATGCAGAATAATGAACAATATATAATAAGTGTACATTCATGTAATCAAAGTACAAAACAGTTGGTTCTTAGGAAAACAACCCTAACAGATGTGATTAAGATTTTTGAATGAAAATTATACATGTGATATGTCATATTACCTTTATTAGGAAGATTATAATGTATTTTTATATCTTAATATCACCCCTATAATATCTAAATATCAAGCTTGGTGGCCAATGGAGTTTGGTATTTTGAGACCACTCTACAAGTTTGGTCTAATTTCTTGAATATCATCCCATTGAATTTTCCAAGTTTCATGTAATTCATTATGTTTTGATGAAATTTTAATTTTATAGGTTATAGTGGTCCATGAAAAAATTGTAAATGAATGTTCTATGAAATTTTAGTTCTTACTAGGGAAAACTGCCCCACTTTCATTTCTTGTCACTTTTTTACCACTTCCCTTTTTATTTAGGTGTGATAATACTATTTATTATTCTTTTATTAATATTTCCATTAAAATTATTATTGTTTATACTTTTAATTAATTTTGAATATGGTGTAGAAGGTATAAATGAAGTAAATCATAAAATCATTTTTTCTCACTATTTTCCCTTTGTTTCCATATAGGAAGTTTGTTCATATGAAAATTCTAGTTTAAGTGAATTCATCAATTTTTTTTTCTATTTAGATATATAATTTTATTTACTAAAATCATTTATTTGTTTATTTAGTAACTTTAAATGCAATGAAGGTACATAGAACATGCTTCAGACCTTTGAATGATAATTCAACAAGTGATATTTCATATTAAATTTATCAGGAAGATTATAATCCATTTTCATAAATTAATACCACCCACTATAATATCTAAATATCTAGCTCGGTGGCCAATTAAGTTTTGTCTTTTGAGAAAACTCTACAGGTTTGGTCTGGCTTCTTGAATCTCACCCCATTTGGTTTTTCAAGATGCATGAAATTCATTTTGTTTTGATGAAATTCAAAATTTTCAGGTTAGAGTGGTTGACCGTGTTGTCATGAAATGTAAAATTTATTATTATTTTAAGATTTATTTATAGTCTAGGGAAGACCCTAGGTTGTCTCTTGAGGAGCGTTGATAGGTTTTGAGTATGTATTTTTAATAAGAATTACTAAAAGAGGGGGGAGGTTTTGAAAACAGATTTAAGTAAATTACTTAATTAAAGAGTTAAATAGTTGATAAATAAAGGTGATGTATTAATAATTATGAGAGAATAAGATCATTTTAAGTTCATTACACATCTTGGATAGTTTATTATTATGAAAATTTTACATGGTTTTGTTTAATTATTTGGTTGAAGGTTGTCAAGATCTTGACTCCCCTCTTGCCTCTTCAAATGTAGTTTAAAGAACCACCGCTTGGCACAACAATCATGTTGCCAAGATTTGGTTATCAAACATAGAATAAGAAATCTAGAAAATCATACTTAAATCTTATGTATGTGTGAGATAAATAGGATTATTGTGTTGTCCAATCGGAACAACCCAAGATTCCCACTTGAAATCTCAACCCAATCGGTGTTGAAATAAAAAGCGTTCCACTTAATTATATCAAATGAAATGTAATCAGGGGAAAGCATGTCAATAAAAAAAATAAGTGAAATATTCAACACAAAAATTATAAAAAACCAGTATAAGAACATGTGCTGGAACTACCTCCCAAGTTTGTGCAGCTCCCTCGAAATGATCGTCCACCGTTTAGCTCTCCATCGAGAGGAGGAGAGGGCTCGGGTGGAACTCCCTCTTCATCCTTGATTACCCTATGAGGATAGGGGCCTCCATAACTCTTTTTATGATGAGAGGAATTATTTGGGTCTTCAAAATACCAGATCTTTTCCTCCTGGCCGAACTTCCAAATGAGGATCCCAAGCTTCCATTTTATAGGCAAAATAGAAGGTGGTTTTGGGCATACAGATTGTGTAAAACCACTTGGATGATGGTTTTCGACAACTTTAAAATCAAATATCATTTTGGAAAAAACTAGAAACATGTTTCCCCACATCTTTACTATCTCAAAAAAAATTTGGCATCATTTGGACAACTAAATCTCGAGATATTGATAAAATATAGAACACCACATTTGACATTGTGCAGATTTGATGTGCTGGACAGATCAGGTAGGTTGGGCCAATATATGGATGAATGAGTCTTGGATCCCTTCATATGAAATTTATCCCAATTAATTTTTGACCAGAAAAAAAATTTCATCCCATTTGGATGCACGGTTTTGTAGCAGTGTGCAGATGGATCCACTGGTGTGCTTTGGTCTTATGCAGTTTGACCCATTTTTCCTGGAATTTATCATGGGTCCTCCAAATCCCCTCCACCTTCAATGAAATTATCAAATCAAGTAACATTTCCCTTTTTAACAGTGATAAACACAAAATAATTGAATCAAACTTGGAGTGAATTTTGTTATTATATTTTGAATTTACAATACAAATTCAGTTTAATACAATGGTGTAAGGATGAAAATGACACAATGAATCGTGGTACGATCAGTGGTCTATGAAAAAAATTTGAAATGAGTGTGCTGTGAAATTTTAGTTCTTACTAGGGAAGACTATCCCAATTTTATGTCTTATTAATTTCCTGAAACTTCCCTTTTTCTTTAGGTGTGATAATACTAATGTGTTATTCTTTTATTTATGTTTCCATTAACATGATTTCTATTTATACTTTGAATTAATTTTGAATATGGTGTAGAAGGTATAAATGGAATAAATCAGAAAATCATTTTTTCTCACTATTTTCCCTTTGTTTACATATTGGAAGTTTGTTCAGATGCAAATTATAGGTTAAGTGACTTCATCGATATATCGTTGTTTCCAGTTTATTCAATGGTACACATCTATGTTCTATATTATATTAGTAACCTTTATATTACATACACAATTCATGAATTATCATTTGATATTCCTTTCCCTTAAACAATGGTTACAAATATATCATTACTACCTTTTTATATTAATTTCCCTTATATAATGGTAACATTATTTAAAATTATATATACCTCCCATGCATCTTTTTATTATTATAGTTTTCTATAGAATAATAATGAACCAATAAAATTTATCTATAGAAATTCAAAGGCATAAAAATCTATACAAGTTCATAGAGTGTGTAGAGTCACTTCATGGGTTAGAGCTAAAGCAGGATTCCATATAGGTGCTACTAAATTTTTAGAATAACAAGGTATCATTATAGAATAAATTTAATGATTTTCCTAGGTAGTGATACTTATTCATGCGAGTGATGGTTTCTCATGCAGATAAGATGGCATTGGTTGGAAACTCTTCTTACAAATAGACTAGGGATAATCCTTTATGAGCTCACAGTTGGAGAATCCTTCTCCTGTACAAGGTAAAAATTCATATACCAATGGAAAATATCCTTAAGAATAAGAAAGGTTGTTATAGTGATTCTTAAGGAAGTTGTTGTTCTCATCCTTCAGTATTTGGTCTTCACATGCTCTCACATCATTCCTAATATATTGGTCATTAGAGCCCCTATACATATTGAAGAATTAATCAGTGTGTACAAAGCTAAATTATTTTGAATTCCTATCTATCAAAGTCCTCTATCTTCAAATGAAATATCACCATAAATGTTTTGAGATAGATATGATTTTGGTTCCTCTATGCACATCCTAAATTGAAATTTCTCATAAAATGAGAACTCTTATACTCACTCCCACTCATTGAAACACTCTAATAAATCTCCCCTATAGCCACATTTTTCTAAGATAAGGTCGTATCAATCATCTATTCTTACATAATAACTTCTAAAAAAGTATCTAAGGTAAGAGGACTAACCTAGAGTTAAATCTTAGGGAATAAGTCCCTCTCAAAATTTTTATCCCCTCATCTCGTCATCGATAATGAAATCTTGTAAACATCATAGTAAGTTCATGAACTAAACTCTAAATTATTGCATGCTAGACCTTCCCTATATAATAATAAATAGATCATATTTTTATTATAAATATATATTTTATAAAATAAACTATCTAAAAAATTTCCTCAAAATTTTTCCCATGACCCCTTTGACATATCTCAATCCCTATGATAAATAATTAACCATTTCTTATAAACTCTACATAAGAAAATATCCACCAATGGTATCCAATGTTCTAACTCTACCCAATTCAACTATAAGGAAATTTCTACCTATTTAAGCTAGTTCTTGGTTTCCTAATTATAAATTGACCCTCATATCTCATTAAGATCCACTTTTGGAACTCCTGTAATGTATCACTCCATGTCTATTCTTCTACTGGTCTAATCCTTCAATGAACCACATCAAAACCTCATTTTCTCTCCTCTAACTGAATCATATGAGGATTTTATGCAAATGATATATCTATATATAGGTAAAAGAATACCAAATCCCAAAGATATGGTAAGTTTTAACTTTACTACTAAATATATCCTTCAAATCATTCAAAATTAATTCAACATGAACAATCATCATGTACTAGTACTACATGATTAATGTACACCATAACAAAGTACTAAACAATTAGTAAACCATTTATAAAGTATAATAAATTGAGAAACATTTTCTTGGAACTAAAATGAATCAACAATAACAATCTTCACTGGGTTCCATGGGCTACATCATTTCCTATGTTTGTATATACCATTGTCTTACTAACTCAATTAAATCCATAGGTTAGTACTCCATAATTCATACTAAACCTCACTATGATATTATTCATTAATGTCCCAACCCTTTATAAACTCTATTGAGTCATTAACCTAAGTAACTTATTTTGGATCCTTTTTTTGGTAAATCATAATACACTTAACATTTTACTTTTCTAACTTGGAGTTTTTTTAGGTTTTTCTCTTATAGAATCCTTTCTTAAAAATTTTAGTCCTTTTGAATCTATTACTTAAATACCATGAAAATTAATAATCTTATCCATTATATATCATTATAGAGTCACTTTAACCATATACCAATGAAATAATTATTTTGAGGTACATCTGAAGCCTTTTGAGTGACAAATAGTATCTCAAAGATCCAACATATTTTTTACAGCAAATTCTAATAAATAGAGGTTTGGGACTTGAGGAAATTTTTTTGTTGGTCTGCTAATTGATCTTGATATCTATAATTAAGATATATTTTTCTTTTTTTATCATTTTTGTCAGTGTATACTTAGTGTTTCCATTCTTGAGAGGTTTCATTATAAAATCCCTAAGTATTTCCCTTTGAAATCATTTTACTTTTGATTGCCTATGATAATTTTTTTTCTAAATATAGGAACTTGTGTTAATAATATTTTGATTGAATATGAAATTTTGTAAGGACTATCTAGTTATGATATTTTAGATCTAATAGGTTTTACATAAAAATATGATACTCCCAGGTTAGATATTTATCCTCCCACTACTTTGGGTCAAAAGAAAAGAGTTTTGGGGATAAGAAACGTTATATCCTTCTTTAATATAATTTTTTAAGAGTTTACAATTTTTTTTCTAAAATTTCATTACATTATTTAGTTTTTATCTCATTATATTATAGTATTATCTTATTATATTAATTAATTTAATTAAAAGTGTGCATGTACTTTCTAAATTAACCATCTATTTCATTGTACTATAAAATTTACTTATTTTTTTAATTTCGAATGTTTTTTGGCCTTTGAATTTTTTACTCTATTTATTTCAATTTTAATTAGTTCAAAATGGAAATTTATTAGTCCTTATGAACAATAACCCATTTAAAATGGAAGTTTTTTTAAAATACCCACAACTTGAAGCTATCTATCTAGGAAAATAGACTCTTTTAGTTATATATGAGATTGAGAATGACAATTAAAGTCCAAATCTAATAGTAAATAGAGTAGAAATAAAGGGATAACATGACATCAAGCATTTCTATATGAGTTTTAGCAGGGTGTCGGGTGTAGTGCATGGTGCAGGATGTAGAGTTCAAGGTGTATGGTGTAGGGTGTGGGGTACAGGGTACAGGGTGAGTAGGTGTAGGGTGCATCAAGCCTGGTGTTTTTTCCTAGAAACTGGAAGATGTAGCTGTGGTTGTAAATCATGGCACTAGACCTAGTTTTTTTTGAAAACTGGAGGCTATAGCTACAGTTTAAAACAATGGCATTAGAACTATTTTTATGGTTTGAACCATGGATATTAGCTTATTTTTATGGTTACAAACCATGTAAAAAAATATCCTTGGAAGAGGCTAATGCCATAGTTTGTAACCATGGGAATAAGTATATTTCCATGGTTTGAACCTTAGATATAGGGATATTTCCATGGTTCAAAACTATGGCTATAGATATGGCCCTATTAACAGCATAATAGGATCCATGATCCACTAAACCATGGCTATAACATGAATTTCTAAAAGTGAACATGTCTTCAGGACTTCACCTCTCTAATCCATAAGTCACACTTCGATATATTGGAATAAAGCCTATGTGATCGAAGCATAATCTGGACTGTCTCTAAGTGCTTAAAATGTTTCTCTAGTGTCAGCGAGTATATGATGATATCATTAAATAATACTATGAATATTGAGTCCAAGTATGGATGGAAGATATTGTTCATGAGGGCCATGAACACTACTAAAACATTCATCATCCCGAACAACATTACCAAGTACTCATACAGTCCATACCTTCTTTGAAACACCATCTTCAGAATGTACTTCTCTCTAACTTGCAACTGGTGATATCCTGATTAAAGATCAATCTTGGAGAACCATTGGGCTCCCCGTAGCTGATTGAAAAGATCATATATCCTGGGTAATAGATATTTTTTATTTATCATCACAATGTTTAGCTTTTGATAATCAACACCTAGAAAAAGACTACCGTTCACCTTCTTGGAGAACAACACAGGTGCACCTCACAGTGAAGTACTAGTTCTAATGAATCCTTTCATCTCAAATTCATCCAGCTAAACCTTTATATCTCTCAAATAGTTGGTTCCATACGATAAAATGATATCAAATTGGGCTGTATACTTGGAATGAGTTCAATCTTAGCTTAACTTTCCAATCCTTTAGAGTCTCTACTAGATCAAAGACTCCCATAAAGATTTAAACCCATTCTTCAGAATCCTAAGGGCCTTCGGTGCCCTGGAAGGATTAATAATATTAGAGTTAAAGTCATAGAATATTTGACTATAATTCTGAACTCCTATTCCCAACACATGAAATAAGAAAAATACTTCAGGTTGGATTAGATCTGCTGCCTAAACCATATAGCAGGTTCAGGATCAAGATCAACTACATTCTACTACAAATCCAGTGGTAAAATTGAAATCTCCTCCCTTATGGAAGTATTTCATCCTGCTTTCCAATCATTCCCATAAGACCATGTTGATGTGACATCTTTTGTAACGTGAAAGAAATAATTCATAAAAAATAGATCTTTTAGGATAAAACCTAATTAGTATATGGGATCAAACAAGGTTCTATTAACTAGTCCACGAGATTACATAAGATTATCCTAGAAGTCTACCCTTAACCTAAGGTATACCCTTACTAGCACTAACCCTGATCTTCATCCTTGAACATTAGTCACAGTCATCATATATATATATATATTCTAAAACAAAAACATGATAAATTAAAATAATTAATTCCAATAAATATATATAACTATAGAATAAAAATAGATATATCAAACAAGAGAAACTATCCCAAACAGATAACACAAAAATAGGGTATTTAATTATTTAACTACTATACAACACAACAACAAGTTTATATATGGAATATGAACCTACGTTCCTAGTCATGATGAATGAATGCACCCTAAATATAATAAATCACATACAAACATCATGTGTATCAACCAATGTAAATTTAATCAATGATAATATAAAAACATAATCCCCCCACTTTATGGTAACTTAGAGGTCCACTATTTAGTGCTATCCAAACACTATCATAGTTCCCCTGCTCGATTCCCAACCATCACAAATCCTATCTAACCTACCCCAACCCAAGGTAAGGAGAAAAATAAGTTAGTGAGTCTTGATCCTCTAATACCATTTTGTAACATCCCAACCCAAACCATCGGGTCTGATCTGGAAGGTCACATGACCTCATGCGCACCTCCCTGTATGCAAGAGGCTGCCGACTAGTAGCGAGGGTATAAGTCCATAAATAGGAAGACTATAACCTCAGTATCACTTCATAGGATCAATAATAATTAATAATAATATAAAAAATAATCATATTAATCATGCTGAAAAGTAAATGGAATACATTTCATGCAAATAAAAGCAGCACCCAATGTGGAAAATCTATCCTAAATAACTAAAATAGACGAATAAATAGAAGAAAAACTGCAGGTCCATTGGAAAATCATCCTCATCCACCACTAGCCCTATGCTCATCTACTTAACCATCCACCACTGGGCCCTTTACCTTTACTGGGTCTCTCATGAAATCAAAAAGTGTACTGAAATGCTCGAGTAGAGTGTGTGTACAAGACTCAGTAGGACACCAATGACGTGTCCTTACTTGGTGTGATCAAGTATAACTAGTGCATGCCAATAAAGATAAATATGTAGCAAGTATAAAAACACAATATAAAAATGATTGGTCACGCACTAAAAAATATTACACAACACTTGAATATACCTACTCCAACTCCATGTCGGAAGATAACTGAATGAGTTGGAAGAATCAAACCAACCCCTTTCCTTACAGTGTCATGGTGATGATACCCAACCTCATATATCCCTCAAGAGGACCATGTCACCTGGATCCTCTGGATGAGAATATCTATTACTAACATCGACTAGGCAATCATGTGGGGAATGGCACTTGGAAAATCAAGGCTACCTTGAGAACACCCTCGACACGACACTATGGATACCTCATACCTCCACCCTATGCTCAGGTCCCTCATCACTATTGTCACAATCAAGCACACTCCCCTACTAAGGGATAAATATGTCACGGTGGTCCACCTATCTAAAATACCACTAACCACCAAGGCATGGTAACATATATATAGGGTGAGAACATAGGAAAACATAACATAATATATCATCATGAGTATATAGCAGCAAACATAATAACATGCGATAATAATCAAACTTGAAAAAAGCTACACTAATATCACTAATAAAATCACAACGGGTCTAATGGGCTACACACCCACACCCACATGCGATAAAAATCAATCACAATATCAAACAATCCAACACATAAATTAAAATATAGCAACATGTGTAAATGATAACCCAAGAGATAAGGAACTTCCAACCTCAAAAGTCACTGATGTCAACAACAAGTATAAACCACCCTTTTTGGTTCAATAACTGGAGTGGAAACTTCAAAAATCAAGAATACCTCATTTCAACCTTATTATCGTATTCTTCAACACATCAATGCTCAAGGTTCTTCAAGGATTACTAGAACCAAAACTAGTTATTTTATTTCAAAATGAAATAAAATATCACATGTGATGATACTTTCTCTCTTCTGGATAATTTCTAAATTATCATTCTAGGCCAGCACATGCACTCAAAAAATCCTCCTTATGAATAATTATGTTTTGATAATTTATCATAAATTATCTTTTCATAATTATCTCTTGAAAATTTATTATAAATTATCTTTTTATAATTATCACTTGATAATTTATCCTGAATTATCCTTTTATAATTATCTTTTGATAATTTATTATAAATCATCCTTTTATAATTATTTCTTGATAATTTATTACAAATTATCCTTTTATAACCATCTCTTGATAATGTATCATAAATTATCCTTTATAATTATATTTTAATAATTTATCATAAATAATTTTTTTTATAATTATCTCTTAAAAATTTATCATAAATCATCATTTCATAATTATTGTTTGATAATTTCTCATAAATTATTTTTTCATAATTGTGTTTTGATAATTTATTGTAAATTATACTTTTATAATTATCTCCCATAATCTCACACAATTATCCATTGATAAATCATTGATAAATCAGTGTAATTATCATTTAATAATTAATTATAATTATTGTTTAATAATTATTTATAATTATCCTTTGTTAATTTAAAAAAAATTATCATTTGATAAATTTTTATAGATTACCCATGAAAATTTAATGTGATTATTATTTGATAATTATTTATAATTATCCTTAGATAACCACATACAAATACCCCTTGACAATTTTTAATAATTTTCTTTTGGTAATTCATAGAAATTACTCTTTGATAATATTGATAAATTATCGTATGAAAATTTGATGTGATTATCATTTTATAATTATATTCAAATAACTCAATGAAATTATCATTTTATAATTCTTAAAATTATTTTTGATAATTTCTCAAAAATTATCTTCTGATAATTTTTATAGATTAGATTTTGATAATTTGGTATAATTATCTTTGTACATTTCTTTATTTTTTTTATCTTCCAAAAAATTTCACATAGTTATCATTTGATAATTTCTACAATTTTATTTATTAATTTCACAAAAATATTGATTGATAATTTTATAAATTTTTCCTAGAAATAAATAGAGAATAAAAAAATAAAATAAAAAATAAAACCTATCTTCTTCAATGTGTAGTGCCCCATACAGGAGAAGAAATGATTGCAACACATCTTTATCTGGGATGAAGAGCACTGACTAAGTCTTACCGACTATTTACAAGGGGATCCAGGGTTTATCAGACTTGATGGAATGAACCCAAAAGGAATAAACCATGATTAATGTATTTCAAAATCCAAAAATTTATCCCTCATTCAGAAAATTTCGAAACTTCCATTTAAACCACTGATTCAACTGAAAATTTAAGGTAGAGTCATTAATTTATCTTGACATTGCCAACTTGAATGGTTAAAAATGGTTGAAATTCGATGGTTTCAGATCAAACCCAAAACAAAATGTTGGTAATGGCGAGTTGTAGAAGACAATATATTAAAAAAATAAATTTTCAGTCAATTAAATTAATATAATAATATAAATAAATATTAGAAAGTTATACCTACACGAGATCTAACCAAACTCTCAAGGTACATAAATGTTATATTTTTCCTAGGGTAAACCCCACATCATAGGCCTAACTATGGTCTCAAATTTCTCATACGACACACCATTTGAGAGATATTCAATTATTTTGACAAAAATAATATATTAAAAAACATTAAAATATATCCTCACGTGCGATCTTACCAAACGTCTGACACACATAAATATTTTTGTCACACCTAGGGTAAAACCCTCATCTCAGACCTAATAGTGATCTCAAAATTTGCATATAATACACCATTTGGAAGATATTCAATTATTTTTTAAAAAATAATATAATAAAAAATAATAAAATTTATCCCCGCATGAGATCTTATCAAACGCCTGATGTGCACAAATGTTATGATGTACCTACAGTAAACCCCTCATCTCAGACCTAATAGTGGTCTTGAATTTCTCATACAATGCACCTTTTGGGAGATATTCAATTATTTTTGTAAAAATCATGCGTTCATAATATAATATGTTTAATATTGTTTATTTCATTAGCACCAAGGCTCTACAGGCCTTATAATCCTATGCTATCTCAACATCTAACTCAAAAAACATTTCATAGAATATTCCAAGAAATTAACTAGAATTTTACCCTTACGTAAAGCCCTTTAAATCATATATTAAAAGTTTTTTATTGGAAAATTATATTTTTATATAAAAATAATCATAAATTATTATCAATGTGGGTTTTTATATTCTTAAAAAATTACAAATATTACATGATATATATAAATCACAATCATTTTCACCCTGTAAAATATCAGTATAGGAAAGGTTTCAATGTCTGTATAATTCAAATTTCACAGAAAAAATTATGAAAATATTGATTAATTATTCTAAGAAAACTCTTTCAGTGGAATGGATTTCCTCAAAGATGGTGGTGGGTGGGGTGGGGTGGGGGGATCTTCACATAGTGGTTGTTTCTTGTACTGTTTCTTCTCTTTGATTCCTTCCCATAACATTTTATAATAAATCTGATGGACAATTAAGTTTTTATTCTAGATTATATAATCATGTGAACTCTTCCATTTTCTTATGTTTATTCCCCTGTTCATTTCTTTTCTGAAAATATTTTTAGGGTGACACCCCAAAACCCGCACCTTTGACACGATCATACTGTTTTGGCCACTTCAAGTCCACTGATAGTAGATGTTCATCAGGTATAACTGTTGATGATTCTTATGTCTAAGTTGGATAAAAAAATATAGGAAAATAAGTAATAATTATTATATAATTCCAATTTAAAGTAAAACAAATTTTTATAATGTCATACTTACACATGTTTCCCACAATTTTTGTATGTTTTTATCTATTAATATCCCTTATTTATTTATATTTTCCTCCTTCCATAGAAAATGAAATTAGATGGAAGTGGATTTGGAATTTTATTCACCAATATTCATATAAAAATAGGAACATAATTATGTTGTTGTTTCATGTCACATAATTTATTATGGTATATTTAAAATACATACCATTTTTTTCAAGTGAAGCATACCCCATCCTTGCTTTATAGTTGGGGTACGTTGGTTTTGCTGCTCGTTTCTTATTTTCAGCACTAATGTGTTGTTTTATAAATTAAAAATTCTTAATCAAAGTGATTAAAACACTTATTTTCAATCAATGTATTACCAGTCACAATGTACCTAAAAATAAGTCTCCTCATGAATAATAATAAATGCATCCCATGATTGTTGATTTATCAGGTGCAGATACCTATGTGGCAGGTGAAAGTTTATTTTACCTTCATCATCTTTGAGATGGTACTTCATAAGAATTTTGAAAAAGATTATATGAGTCTTTCTAGTGATAATTAATACAAATTTCATTCGAGATTCATATATTATAAATGCACTCTACAAGGGATAATGAAGAGTATGTCAATATTTCATTTTTTTAGTAAAATAAAGAAAGTATATCATAACATTTCTTTGATATGTTCCCAAATTAGTGTCTTAAGAATGGTAATAACATTCTTCCAGAAATATACATCAATCATAATTCACATGTGAGTGGTGATCCTAATAGAACTAATGAACATGGCCTTGTTGGGGTTAACAGGCTGACCACATTCATTCCATCTAACCTCAAATTTGATGCCTTTGTTTCTCACCTTAATAATTTTTTCTAACACCATCATGCGATGACACTCCTATTTTTTCTAGGACATAGTTTATACAAAATTTAATATTTACTTGGATTAAACATCATCAATATGTTATTCCTCTAGATTGGTATCATTGACATGTGCAGAAGGTTGTTATTCCTCTACATTGGGAGCACCAACATGTGTAGAAACCTACTGTTCCTCAGGATTAGAAGCCTCAGTATGTACAAGATTCATTATATATAGAATTAGTTGAACATTTAATTTAGATTACTTAAATGAAATAATGAATAGATAATAATATGAGGCAACACAATGTATATTTTAAAAAATATAACTTAATTATTAAAATCTCTTTTTTAGAAGGTTGAAGGGATTTGACCTCTCCATCAAGTATCCAAATCCCTTTATTATGGTCAATTATGACATACAAGACCCTTTATACATTAGGACCACTATGGAATGATTTTAACATTCTAATAAAATAGTAAACCTCAGTTTAATTGACATCTGATCCTTTAGTGGTTTTGGTCGATAATATACTAATTGACCACTTTCTATTTATGGGATCTAGAACATAAAATACTTACACTGCCTATAATGAAATTATAATTGGTCCATCTTTGTACCCTTACTAAAATCCAATTTCATGAATTCCAATTCATTTATTTTAATATCACTCCTATTATCAACCCACTTGCATTAAAAAATCAGCACTTGGAATGTTGTATAATTCAAATCCCATATCTGTTTGATGATGCCAAAGTATGACATATTTTCATAAATTGGATTTCTATCCTTAGTACCAGATACATGAATTGCTTCTTCCATAAGTGAAACTACACTATTTTTTATGGTACTATGTTCATCATGTTTATTTATATAGAACTCATAACCATTAATTATATATCCATTATAATATAATACATGCACACTTGGTCCTCTAGCTAGCCATTAAAGTCGTTCTGAAATTGAATCCGAATTTTTAGTTGAATTCTTAAAAATATGGTCTTGAAACCATCTTATAAATGGCTGATTAGGTGTATTCGATATCTAGATTTCATACCTTGATGAATTTAAATGCTTAATAATTACTTTGTGGGTTTCAACATATGGGTAAACCTCTAAACTATTATACAAAATGTAAATGTGGGCCTGATCCCAATCAGTAATAGTAAACATGAAAACATATATTCCAAAAATTACTTCACCCATAAGCAGCCCAGTGTGATGAGATTTTAGTAGACCAATGCTTTCCACATAAAGTAGTTAGTTAGTATAGAATTCAACAACTTCCTTAACAACACATCGCTCTACAATACAACCTTATAACTAATTTTTATTTTTTACATTCCCTTTAAAAATCATCATATACCATTCAATGGGGTACATCCATTTATAATGTATATAACCACATAGTTGAATCTCTCTTACCAAGTGAACCATAAAGTGAACCATCATATTAAAGAATATAGGTGGGAAAAACATCTCTAATTCAGATAATATGATAGAAATTTACTTTTCTATAGATAGAAATTTCAAAAGGTTTATAACTTTACTGCATATAGGTTTGAAAAATAAATACATCTTGGTTAATATATGATGAACATTCTTGAAAAAAATACAATGTAAATCTACTAATAATAAATCTTTTATTGAAAAATGATAATAATGTAATTTCAAACCCTTTAACTTTAAATCAGTCCTTGAAATGATATTATTGATATTTGATGAATAACTCTATATAACCTTTACATCATTCAAGAAGTTGAAAAACTAATATCTATATTGCTTGGAAAGTGTGTAAGTAGTTGGAGGAAGAAAAATTCATTTTCACTCTTCACTGGCGCTAACTCTTCCCATATTACCATGTCAATCATGTCCAACCTAGCCTTAAATACATCCTTTGTTTTACCGAGTGCATTTAATAACATTCCAATGAAATTATCACATTTTTTTTTCAACGTGCATAACATCAAGAAAATTCCTGATGTACAAACATTTCCAGTATGTCAATTAAAAAAATGATCACTTTATCCAACTAGGTTTTGTAAGGTTTTTTGAAAAATGTTTACCAAAAGTAGTGTCTATATCTTTTACTTTCTCAAACAGTTGATCAAATGTTGATGGAGATGATGTTGTAAGTTCTTCTGAATTACCGTAGAATGATGTTGTCCAAGATCGGTACTTATGTCACTATGTAGAAATCTGTGATGTCCCAACACTACAAGAAAATAGTGTTTTAGGGGCAGTTTTCAAAAACACAACTAAAGTTTTGATCGAAAAAAATTAGTGGTGCTTTTGAAAACTGTTGTGAAAAACTGCCATTAAATGTTTTTAAAATAATTTGTATAAATGTTTTAAAATTTCTTCAAATTTTTTTTATAATTTTTCTTAGCGGTGGTTTTTTCAAAACCGCCATGAAATTGATGAAAAAAAATTTAAAAATTTAAAAATTTATTAATTATTATTAATTATTTATTATTTAAAATAAAATATAATTTATTATTTATAATTTTATTTATTTATAATGTTTCAATTAATAAATATTTATAATTATTAGTTAATAATATTTTTAAACTGAAAACAAATCTTCAATAAGTTGAAAACAAACTTCGGCATCAAATGACCATAACTTCTGATCTCGGAGTCCATTTCAGCTTCAAAACTAGTCAAATAAAATCTTATCAAATGAGATAAAACCAAGTGAGATTTAAATCATGTGATAATAAATGGAAAATATATATTCAAATTTCAAAAGTCAAAAATTGAACTCAAACTTCAAACGACCATAAATTTTAATTCGGGTGTCCGTTTAGTCTCTACCACATATCAAATTGAATCCTACGATGAGCTCTACACCTTTTAGGTTTGGTACCAAATTTTCAAGTACTGTAACTTTTTTTTATTCCACCATAAAGGCCCAGAAGGCCTCCAAAACAGAAGTTTTAATTACAGACCCTAATTTCTTAAAATTCAAACGGTTATAACTTTCAATCCAGGTGTCTGTTTGGCTTGTACCACATATAATATCAAATATTATTTCATGATCATCAATTTGACTAGTTATGGAACTGAAAAAGGATCTCCAGATCAAATTTTATGGTTATTTCCTCATTTTTAGGATTTTTAGAGGTTATTAACATTTTATGATTTAATTAATCAATTAATCAATTAATTAAGTAATTATTTAGGAACTATGTCTTTAGGAACTGTGTCTTTGGGAGGTATTGGTATAGATCTATACCCATAGTTTCTATAGAAACCATAAGTATAACCTTAGTGATTTTATCATACCCATGGTTTAACCAAAACCATGGGTATATATCTATACCCACAGTTCTACAAACCATGATTATAAATTTTCCCAGCAGAAAATATATACCCACGGTTCAGTGAACCATGGTTATAGGAAGCTATACTCATTTAGCATATGTAGCTACCCTTCCATCCCAATGTGAACCTATAAATAAAATACAAACTATAATACACATTCAATGCAATATATATATTATATATTTAGCATTCAACCAACTACTTGTAATAATTTTCAAACCATTTACAACACCATAACATACACATATATCCATACAACCAATAAATTCAATTCATTAAACAACATATACATGTATTCATACTATTAAGTCAAAAATATAGGGGATAAATATATCCCCCATCACCAAAATCCTCATCCTCATCACTATCATCAACATCCTCATCACCAACAACATCATCTAAAGCACCACCACCACCATCATCACCACCACCACCACCCCCACCACCATCACCGCTGCCGCCTCCATCACCACCATTAGATCGAGCACCCCTAGGACTCTCATTGACATCACTCAGGGCATCATTTAAAGAGCATATTGATGCCTTAAATGAATCAACATTAATAGCATCCTCTGATGGAAGTGATTGGCTTATAACTGATATAGATTTCAGGAAGTGTTCAATGATCAATTTACTTCTTTCACTCTCCTATAAAGATATTTTTTTGGTCTTGGATACTTCTACAAGATCTCTTTGAATCTTGGTGGTCTGAGAGGTTTGAGAGAATCCTGATGAGGACTGATACCTAGTGGGGATGATTTTTTTCCCGGGTTAGCATCAGACTTTCCCCTGGTGTTCCTCAGCTAATACCTAACTCAAATGACCATTTGGACTAAATTTTTCATCTTCTTTATCATCAAGGACCTCTAGGGAATAATATTAAAAATATAAAAAAGATATTTAATTATGAATTATGTATAAATATTTTAAATATAAATAAAAAATTACAATCTTTTCTTGTGTTTGTGTATTTACTGCACTCCCATCCTTTTTTCTTCCTACTCGAGCAAAATAATTTTTCTTGAGTCACACATACTTTGATGCCCAATACTGCCCGCTATAAAAAATATTGATTATTATAATACTGAATTATTGAATAATATTAAATTGATAAACCTAAAATGAATTAAAATTGTAGTTGTTTAAGAAATAAATAAAATGAAGAAGCATCTAAATATACATTTAATTAGAAATTTAATACTAGTGGGAAGTTTAACACAAAGTCCCTTTACCTAGGGATACTTAATTTATGAGATATTCTAATTCATCATAACTCTAAAAATTAATATGTATAAACAATATTCAACAATGAAATTTAATTGAGTAACATTAATTATAAACTAAAGTCAAGGTAGATAGAAACAAAATCTATTATTCTACCTGGTGTATAACTACTTAATTACATATTTGATAATCTCTTGAATTAGTTTTACAACTTTAAAGTATACACATATTTAAAATATAAAAATTTTATAATCTTGAATAATAATAAAAGGGGATACCTTTTAAATGAATGAACAATTCATAAAATTAAACATGTGATAAAAATTGATGAAAAATTCATAAATAAAAGATAATAATAACCAATTTATAATTTTAGCTACTAATTATGGACATTTCATTAGGCCAATTTTCCAAATGTCCAATTGGAAATTATGCCATTAGGTCAATTGGAAATTAGGAATTTTGGTCAATTAGACATTATAATGCTATGAAATTGGGCCAATTGTCCATTAGGGCATAAATACAATTGGTCAACTAACCATTAGGCCAACTATCCAATTGTTTATTTGGTCATTAGGCTAACTAGCCAATTGGTTATTAGGCTATTAGGCCATTAAGCAAATTTTCCAATTGGCCATTAGGACATTAGGCTATTAGGCCAATTGGAAAATTGGGAATTAGGCTATTAGGCTGTTAAACCATAAATATTTTAGTCCATTAGGCCATTAGACCAATTGGACAATTAGTCATTAGGCCATTAGGACTTTAGAAAAATTGGCCATTAGGATGTTAGGCCGATTGACCATTATGCCATTAAGCTAATTGGCTAATTTTCCATTAGTCCATTATACCATGAGGCCAATTTTCCATTAGGTCATTAGTCCGTTAGTCTATTAGGTTGATTGACCATTAGTCCCATTAGTCATTAGGACATTAGGACAATTGGTTATTAGTCTGTTTGGCCATTTGGTGTATTTTTAGTCTTATATTAAAGGAATTAATGATAATAGGCCATTAGGCTGTTAATCCAATTGGTTGTTAGGCCATTAGACCAATTAGGCTGTTAGACCATTTAACAGGGGTATTTTCAGCCTTATATTAGGCCTTTAGGCTAATTTTCCACTAGGCTATTGGTCCAGTTGGCCAACTGGCTATTAGGGCATTAGGACATTAGGCAATTAATCCTTTAGGACAATGGTACATTATACTGATTAACCATTAGGCCATTAGGCCAATTAGACAATTTGATTTTAGGCCATTAGGCTGATTGGCCATTAGGCCATTTTGAAATTAGGCCAATTGGATGTTAGGCTGTAATGAACCCGAATTATATCAATGGAAATACCCTACTTATAATTATTTTATATAGTATAAATCACATAAAATCACATAAATAACAAAAAAAAACTTTTTATATGAATAATGAGTGAAATAAGAAGTATTTATAGAAATTAAAGAACATAAACTAATAGAATATTAACTTGACCTTTGGAATAGTAATTTGACCCTTAGGAATAGTAAATTAACCAATAGAATAGTAACCTCACCTATAAAATTATAAATAAAATTTGAGTATCATAAAATGAAAATATGATATAACTATATATTAGAATAAGTAAACAAATGTTTTAGAAATGATAAATTAAGTGTTGGTATTTTTGTAAATTATAAATATTTAATTACAATTTTATAATTAATATAATGATTTAAAAGAAAATTTATTTTCATAAAATGTACTCATAAATTAATATTTTGATATCTTATTATTATAGGATAATTTTATGATACCCTAATTATATAAATACCTTGACCCCAGTTGCCCAGATCCAGTGCCTTATTACATTGGCATAGATACAAGACTCAAATCCCAAAGGACTGACCAATTTAGCAGTTTTGGAAGCCATATTATATACATAAACTTTACATTACAACTTGAAAGGAAAAACAACAATTTAATTCCATTGGAAACATCCATATACTTCTATATTATTCCTGCAAGTCATTCATAATATACCTCTTCACATCCTAGGGAAAAATAAAACATAAGAAAGGGGTGAGATCAGATTCTTAGTAAGGGTAATAAATACAACATAAGCATAAATAATAAGTCATGGTGAATAACTAAAATAACACATTCCATTAAAACAAAATCTTGAGTATAATATGGTAGGAATAAAAGTAGAATAAATAATTTCATATAAATAATCACATAAAAATTAACCATGGATATTATACTAGTCAAATAATCACATGATTTATCAATTACTAATATCATAAAGAGAGAATTAATAATGCAGGACATTTGAAACATATCATCAAGGCCTCATCCAAGACATCTTAAAAAAAATGTTAGGGCCTTGGCCAAAATCCATTTTTGTTTTGTCTCATGAGACCTACTGATGCATTAAGGGTATATAGAGGTCCCTACCCATCACTTGATATCTATAATTCATTCCTAATATGAATGGGGTTAAACATAAACATCATATATATATAAAATTTAAATAAATTTTCCTAATCTATATATATAATCACTAACCATTCTGAGTAGTATGGTGAATAATATCAATATAGCACATCCACAGTCAAACTGATCATAAAACATTTATTAAAATATGGTAGATGATAATCATAAGCGATAAATCTAAATAAATCTTACAATTCAATATAGGTGTTAAAATAAATGAAAATACTCTAATAAAATCATCAATAAATTCTTGTGAGAAATACCTTTTTTTTCAAAGAATAGTTCTTTTGAAAAAACATCATTTGTATTTATCATTATTGTTTATATAAAACCAAAAATTAAAAATTATAGTTTTTTCCTAAAAAATTTAGTGATTTTATAAAATTAATAGTTCCTTAACATATATTATGGATGATACTTGAAAATTGGTAAGAAACAGAGCTGTTACCTTTAATTGGGCTTGGGTATCAGGAAGAATTGAGAAGAGAACCTTAAAAAAACATGAATTTATTATAAACTGAAGATGAAATGATCTGGAAACATGATTTTGGAATGTTTTCATAAAATTTATAAGAATTATATAAAAATAATGAAGAATTAATCTAGTTTATAGAGGGAGAGAGCATAACCCGAATAAAAATGGAGGTTCGGAAAGAAAACCCTTACCTTATGTTCGAATGTGTTTTTCAATTGAACTTAATGTCTCAGATAATCAAATTAAATCCATTAATTAATTAATTCAAAACCTTTTATATAATTATTTTATTCTTTATAGTTTTATTAAGTTTATTTATGGCCTTATTGATGAGTTATAGAGTTTAATTTTATCATTTTAGAGCATTTGTTTTCTTGGTTTTCATGATCGGTTCGCTTGTTTATAAGTAATGAAGTTCATGTAAAATGGGTATAATTTTCAAGAATTAAAATTATATGTTATTAATGAAAATATTGAATTTTTATTGGTTTTATATGCTGTCTTTCTCATATATGAGGATGAATCATTAGATAATATTTTAATGATAATCATTTAGATTATTTTTAGCAGTTTTAAATCACAATGAACTCATTTTGTTTTATCATTTAATATTATGTAAAAATGTTACTTAAAAAACATAAAAAGAGTTATAATAAAAATTTTACAATCTATTTCAACCATTAAAATTATTTTAATAACACCCTTGAATATGGTTAATGAAAATGAAAACTTTTCACCCTTGGAGGCGATGAAATAACACCTCAAGTATGATGTTTACATTTTTAGAATAAAAGGGAGAGGATAAGGGGTTTGATGATGGATTATTAAATTATCATAATAAAATTACAGTATATGTAAGGTAATGGAGTTATCATTCTATTTGAATGAGGGTAGGTGAGGATAGAATAAGAAAAAAACTTGAAAAGAAATTAAAAGAAAAGAAAGAGGGTTTTACCTCTTGATTTATTCTCCTTGAGAACCTCATTAATGGGATTGGTTTTGGTATTTTTATGAGAATAAGAGATACTATATTTGTTTAAGGGGATTGGGAAGATTATTGGGTAGAAATTTGATAAGGATCAAAGCTTGGACGGTGTGAGGAGAAGGGGTGGTATTTATAGTGGAGGAGAGGGGTGTTTTTTGAATATTTTAATCATTAGTTTATTATTTTGGCTCAAGAGAAGAAATAATATTGATTATTGTGACTAAATATAGTAAATAGTGCATTTGATTTAGAAATAATAGTTCTTACCTCATCCTTACATCAATAATGACTCAAAAATTCGTGTATTTAGCATTTATCGTAAATTATTATATTTTACTATTCAACAAAAATCCAAGTATTTTAGAAAAATCCCAAAAATTCACCCAAACCATTTTTGATGTGTATAATTCAAAAATGAAATCCATTTTATGAAAATAATTTACTAAGTATGATAAATTTAACTTTTATTTAAAATCATTGTTTACTCAAAAAATATAGATTTTAAAATTATAATTGTTTTTATAACACTTTGAAAAATTAACTAAGGTCTAATTAAATTATATTAAAATCATAAGACAGAAAAATATTAATGTATGAATAAATTTTATGAAAATAAATTTTCTTTTAAATCATTTTATTAGTTATAAAATTGTAATTAAATATTTATGACTTCTAAAAACACCAACACTTAATTAATAAATTTTTTAAATATTTATTTACTTATACTATGATATAATTATATCATACTTTCATTTATAATAATCCTACATTTTATTTATAATTTCATGTGTGGGATTACTATTCCTTTGGCTGATTTACTATTCATAAGGGTCATATTACTATTCCCAAGGTCAAGTTAATATTTCATCGGTATAGGTTACTTAACTTATAGAAATACCTGTTATTTAATTCATTCTTCATTTATAAAGTTCTTATTGTATTATCAAAGTGATTTTATACTATATGAAATCACTATAAGAAGGGAAATTTCATTGATATAATTCTGGTTCTTTACATTCTCACCTCCTACAAAAATTTCATTCTCAAAATTCCCAGACTGTCACCTCATAAAAAGATTTGGGTAGTTATTCATCATAAGTTCCTCAAGATCCCACGTTGCCTCTTCAATTTTATTATTTTTACAAAGTACCTTTACCAGCTGAGTCATCTGATTCATCAACACCTATTCTTTAGTGTCCATAATCTGGATAGGCTCTTCATAGTAAGATAAATTAGGTTCCAAATCTATTCCTTTATAAGTGAGTACATGCTTTGAGTTTGGCATGTACTTTCTTAATAGAGAGATATAGAACATATTGTATACTTTATAAAGGATAGAGAAAATTTCCAAATGATAATCCACAGATCCAATTCTCTACCAAATTTAAAAAGGGATAATCTACTTAGAGATTAGTTTTCCTTTCTTTCCAAATCTTATAACACCCTTCCATGGAGATACTTTCAAGAAAACATGATCTCACACTTGAAATTCCAAATCCTTCCATATATTACTGGCATAAATCATTTTCCTACTTTGAGATACTTTAATATGGGTTTGAATAGTCTTTACCTTTACTGTTGTTTCCACCACTAGATATGGGCCCACAACATTCCTTTCACCAACTCCATCACAACAAGTTGGTGTAAAAAATATCTTTCCATACAGTGTTTCATATGGTGCCATTTGAATACTAAAGAGGAAACTATTGTTATAGTAAAATTATACCGAAGGAAAATACTGATCCCACATACCTTGAAAGTTGAGTGAGCATGAACTTAACATGTCTTCTAATGTTTGAATGGTCTTTTCATACTACCTTTCCATTTGAGGGTGATACGTAGTACTCAAATGAATCTCAGTATCCAAATATTTCTAAAGACTTTTCTATAATTTAGATGGAATACATGGATCACAATTAGACACAATTTAAATAGGTTCTCCATGAAGTCTTACAACTTCATTAATATAGATTCGTTAAAGGTTATCTGGTGGAAAATCCTCCCTTATAGAGAGGAAATATGTAGATTTGTTAAGTTCATAAAAAATCACCCATATTTTATAATTCATTCTTAGAGTTTTTGGTAATCAAGTGACAAAATTCATAGTGATATCATTCCATTTCTATGTAGGAATAGACATAGGTTTTATGACTCCTATAGGATGTTATCTTTCAGCATTCACTTTTTGACAGACTATACATCTTGATAAATAATCAACAATTTCCCACTTTATGTTGTCCCACCGAAAATGTTCCTTAAAATATCTATACATATTAGTTATACCAGGGTGTATAGAGAAATTAAAACTATGAGAATCATCCAATAAATCCATTTTTAGCTCGGGTATAGAGGGAACACAAAGCCTCTTCCCAAAATTTAAAACTCCATCCTCATTCACGAAGTCTTCAAACTTCCCATCATTCACAACTTTAATTTTATTTTGAATATTCTCATCATCATACTGAGAACTTTTAATCCTTTGTAATAAAAATGGTTGGGGAAACAATTGAAAAAGTAATTATGTTTCACCTTCCTAGATAATTTCCATATCCATCTTTGCTAGATCCATGTACATAGGGTCTTTATCAATCCTCATATTGTTCAGAACTCCATGATACTTCCTACTTAATGCATCTGATACCTTATTCTACTTCCATAGGTGGTAGTGTATTGAGAAATCATAATAATTGAGTAGCTCAAGCCATATCCTTTTCCTCATGTTGAGTTATTTTTATGAAAATATATATTTCATGATCTTGTGATCTATATATATCTCACATCTTTCACCATATATACAGTGTATCTATATCTTAAAAACAAAGATTACAAATTCTAATTCAAGATCATGACTTGGATATTTCTTTTCATGAGTTTTTAACTATCTTAATGCATAGGTAATAACTTTATCATTCTGCATAGGGTCATAATCAATTCCTTTCTTCAATGCATCACTATAAATCACAAATCCAACATTTCCTGGTGGTAGAGTCAATATCAGAGCATTCACTAATCTCCTATTTAATTCTTTCAAAACATTATTCACATTATTTTGTCTATACAAACTTAACCCTTTTACAAGTAAGCTTGTTTAACAGGTTATCTAATCAGGTGAAGTTCTGAAAAAATGCATATAATAACCTGCTAAAACAATAAAACCACGTACCTCAGTTATGTTCATTGGTATAGGCCATTCCTAAACTGAATTTTTATTCATAAGGATAAACTGAAATTCCATATTTAGAGAAAATATAGATGAGAAAAGAAACTATTTGAAGCCATAATTCACACTTGCTAAACTTTCCATATAACTCTTTTCTTCTAAGATTCTCTAGAAAAACCCTCAACTGGTTATCATGTTCCTCAAATATTTTAGAATATATTAAGATATCATAAATAAATACCATAATAAATTCATAAAGATATTCCTTAAACACTCTATTGATTAGACCCATAAAAATAGAGGCTGTATTAGTCAGTCCAAATGAAATTACTATAAACTCATATGCTGTCTTTGGAATATATTCCTTACTCACATACAATTTATGATATCCAGACCAAAGGTCAATTTTTGAAAAAATATTGAGTTTCGTGAAGTTGATCAAATAAATCATCAATGCGAGGAAGATGATACTTGTTCTTTATTGTAATAACATTGATTTCTCTATAATCAATTCATATCCTCATGGATCCATCTTTATTCTTGAAAAAAAGAACAGCGGATCCCCATGGGGAAACACTTGTGAAAATAAATCCTTCACCACTCAATTCCTCTTGTTGTTTATTCATCTATAATAATTCTATAGTGGGAATTCTATAAGGAGTATTTGATATAGATCTTGTACCAAGAATTAAATCAACATAGAACTTAAATTCACACTATGGAGGATGTCCAAGTAAATCCTCTGGAAATACATCAATATATTCTTGCATAATCAGTGCATCTTTAATTTGAATATTTATTTCCTCATCCACAGATGATGTTTTCTCTTCCTCAACAATAATTTCATTCAATAGAGCTACTGGGGGTGGATCCATATAAGAACCAAATGATGATGTTTATTCTCTAAAGATAAGGGATTCTCCATCATTCTCACCAATCGTAATTTTATTCTTTTTGAAATAGGGTTTCACATCATATTTTGAAATCCATTCAATACTGATGATTATATAAAATTAAATCATAGGTATGATGATAAGGTCATCAAATAAAGAATGTTTATGTGTCATAAAGGGGAATGACCAACACATCTTTTTTGCAATGAATCCCCCCTTAGAAGTTTTGACTAAAAACTCATTTATCAAATCAAAAGGAAAATGTATAATTTTATTGGAAAACTGGGAAGATATAAAATAATGTGATGATCTAGAGTAAAATAAAGCATTGGATAAGATTGAGGAAACTATTAAAGTACCTTCCACCAAATCATTAGGAACTTCAATGCCAATAATTATGATCACATAAGCTTGGCCCTTCTCCCTTGGCCTTTTCTAGGGAAAGTTTCCTTGACTCTCAGGAAAATCATTTCCATAATTTCCCATATATTTACAATTATAACATTAGATTTTGGTAGCTTATTTCTTTCCCTTACAATCACAGGCATGGTGGAATTTTTATACAAACTTATAAAAAAATCCCATTCCCTTCAGGAAAGTACCGAGGTGTTTCTTCCCACAATTATCGCAGGATAGAAAAATCCCTTTTTTATTTATTCTATTTTTCCATTCTTCTATCTACCACCCTATTCTTATCTTATTTTACCTTAAAGTCATAAGACTCATATAATTATTTTTATGTCTTGATAACATAAGAGACTATATCTTCATATGAAAATAAATTTTGGGAGAACAGTACCCTTCATAGGAATGGTTTTAAACCATCAATGAATCGATCAATCATGCACCTTGGATTATGTATGTAGTCCATGACACGATTTGATAAACTTGTAAATTTGGTTTCATAATTTACAACTTTTTCATCCTCTTTTTGTTTCAGAATTAAGAATCGCCTCTCCATATCCACTCATTGTTCATGAGGAAAATATTTTTCTAGGAAAATTTCCTTAAAATCCCTCCATTCCATACTTATAATTTCTTCTTCCTCTTTTATGTTTTGAATTACTGACCAACAATAATTCACATCTCTCTATAGATGATAAATCGCTGTGACAACATTCTCCCTTTCGTTACTTCCCAAAGTGAGAAATATCTTCTCTAAAGAACTTATATACTACTATATTACAAATAGGGTTTTAGTCCCATTGAATGATGGATGCTATTGTCACATAAAGTGGTATAAAATTTCTCCTATATGTTGCAGATCACAATGCTATATACGGGTAAGGTTATTATTCATAAACCGAGTTAGTTGTCCCAGTATAGTTATAAATTTCTCAGCACCAGTCATAGCTCCAGTACCAACATCATTATCTTACATAGGAGGGAAATCCCTATATGGGATATGTGCATTGATACGGTTTCAATTCCTTCCACTAGGATTCATTTCTAAATAATGTAATACACTAAATTAGGTTATGAATCATAATGCATAATCTCAAACTAGAAAAATACATAATCATGAATTGAAATTTTATGCATAACTAATATCATGATAATAAACATGGTTTCTTTGGGGACATATTTAATTTCAAATAATTCATAATGGTTTGTAAAGAAAATGTGACTTATTCTAATAATATCCCTTAAGAGTGTCAAAATAGGTGTTTAGTAAGGCCCATTTTTGTATACCACGTTACCCCACCTGGGACACCTTGTCAGAGTTGTTACCCCCGGATACATCTGTGCTAGAACCACGTCCACTTGTAGTATCCAAACATGGTTGTATTTCTAGGAATATCCACATAATATCTAACTTACCAAAATTATAGGATGTTATTCTATTCTTATACTAAAATTATATTATAGGGTTATGTTCCCTAATCTATGTTTTCTAAATCTAGTTTCTAAGGTTTCTACTAAACTTCCTATGATTCCAACTATAAATAACCCAAACCCAATTTCCTAGAGATGGTACCTTACTTATTACATTGGCATAGATAAAAGACTCAAATCATAATAGACCGATTATTTTAGTAGTTTTGGAATCCATATTACATACATGAACTTTACATTATAACTTAAAAGAAAATACAACAAATAAATTCCATTGGAAACACCAATGTACTTCTAGATTATTCCTGCAAGTCATTCATAATATAAATCTTCATATACTGGGAAAAAAAATAAAACATGAGAAAGGGGTGAGCTCAGATGATTAGTAAGGGTAATAAATACAATAGAAGCATAAATAATAAGGCATGATGAATAACTAAAATAACACATTCCATTAAAACATAATCTTGAGCATAATATGACAGGAATAAAAGTAGAATAAATTATTCCATATAAATAACCACATAAAACTTAACCATGTATATTATAATAGTTGAATAATTATATGATTTATCAATTAATAATATCATAATGAGGGAATACATAATTCCATACATCTGAAACATATCATCAAGGCCTTGGCCAAGACATCTAAAAATAAATGGTTAAGGTCTCAACCAAAATCCAATTCTGTTTTGTCTCATGAGACCCACCGATGCATCAAGGGGATATATAATTACACAACCATCACTTGATAATTAAAATTCATTCCTTATATGAATGGGGTTAAAGATAAATATCATATACATATGAAATGTAAATAACTTTCCCCAATTGTTAAATATAATCACTAACCATTGTGAGTAGTATAGTGAATGGTATCAAGATAGCACATCCATAGTAAAAATGATCATAAACCATTTAGTAAAACATGGTAGATGATAATCATAAGAGATCAATCTCAATAAAGAATATAATTCAACAGAGGTGTCGAAATAGATGAAAAAACTCTAATAAAATCATCGATGAAATCTTGAGAGAAATACCCTTTTTCTTTGCAAAGAAGAGTTATTTTGAAAAAAAATCATTTGTATTTTTAATAATTTTTTGTATAAAACCATAGATTAACAAATATATTATTTCATGAAAAATTTAGTGATTTTATAAAAATAATAGCATCTTAAAACAGATTATGGATGGTGCTTGAAAATGGGTAAGAAATCGAGACGTTCCCTTTACTCGGGCTTGCGTATCTGGAAGAATTGAGAAGTGAAACTCAAAAAAATGTATTTATTATAAAAAAAGACTAAATGATCTGGAAACATGAGTTTGGAATGTATACACAAAATTTATAAGAACCATATAAAAATAATGAAGAATTGCATTGGTGTATATAGAGAGAGCATAACTCGAATGTGTTCTGCACTTGACCTCAATGTACTGGATAATAAAATTAAATCCATCAATTATTTAATTTAAAACCTTTTATACATGTATTTTATTCATTATAGTTTTATTAATTTCATTTATATCCTTATTTATGAGTTATAGAGTTTAATTTCATTGTTCGGGAGCATCCACTTTCATGGTTTTCATGACCAGTTCACTTGTTTATAAGTAATGAAGTTCATATAAAATGTGTATAATTGTAAATAATTAGAATTATATGTTATTAATGAACATCCATAAGTGTAATTGGATTTTTAATTTTGTTTTTTAGACATTAGTATGAATCATTAGATAACATGTTAATGATAATCATTTAGATTAATTTTTGTGGTTTTAGATCACAACAAACTCATTTTGTTTTATCATTTAATATTATGTAAATATGTTACATCCAGAACACAAAAGGGGTTGTAATATAAATTTTAAAATCTTTTTCAACCATTAAAATTGTATTATGAACATCAGTTAAGACAATGAATGAAAATGAAAACTTTTCATCCTTGAAGACGATGAAACAACACCTTAGAGACAACATTCCCATTTTTAGAATAAAAGGGAGAGGAAAAGGGGATTGATGATGGATTATTAATTTATAATAATAAAATTATAGTATATTTAAGGTACTTAATTTATTATTCTATTTTTATTATGGTATGTGAAGAGATAATAAGAAAAGAACTTGAAAAGAAATTAAAAAAAAGAAAGAGGTTTTTACCTCTTGATTTCTCCTCAAGAACCTACTAAGGGGATTGGTTTTGGTATTTTGATGAGGCCAAGAGATCCTAGACATGGGTAAGGGTCTTTGGAAGAGTATTGGGTATAAATTTGACAAGTATAAAATCCTGTAAGGTGTGAGGATAAGGGGTGGTATTTATAGTGGAGGAGAGAGGTGTTTTTTTGAATATTTTAATCATTAGTTTATTATTTTGGCTCAAGACAAGAAATAATGTTGATTATTGTGACTAAATAAAGTAACTAGTGCATTTAATTTCTAAACAATTTTTTTTACTTCATCCTTATATCAATAATGACTCAACAATTCATGTATTTAGAATTTATTGTAAATTATCGTATTTTACTATTAATAAAAAATTTAAGTATTTTATAAAAATCCCAAAAATTCACCCTAACCATTTTTTGATGTGTAGAATTAAAAAATGAACTCCATTTTACGAAAATAATTTTCTAAATGTGATAAATTAAAATTTTAATTAAAAGCATCATTTACTCAAGAAATACATATTTTAAAATTATAACTAATTTTATAACACTTTGAAAAATTAACTAAGGTCTCATAAAATTATATTAATATCATAAGACAACAAAATATTAATGTATGAATACATTTTATTAAAATAAATTTTCTTTTAAATCATTTTATTAATTATAAAATTGTAATTAAATATTTATGACTTATAAAAATACCAATACTTAATTAATAATTTTTAAAATATTTATTTATTTATACTATGATATAATTATCTCATACATTCATTTATAATATGAATAAATTTTATTTATACTTTAATGGGTGAGTTTACTATTTATTTGGCTAATTTACTATTCACAAGGGTTGTATTACTATTCCTAAGGTCAAGTTAATATTTCATCAGTATTGGTTCCTTAACTTCTAGAAATACCTCTTATTTCATTAATTCTTCATTTATAATGTTTTTATTTCATTATATAAGGTATTTTATACTATATTAAATAACTATAAGAAGGAAAATTTCATTGATAGAATTCTGGGCCATTATAAATTGTTTTTTCAAAGTGTTTTAAAATCAGTTATAATATTAAAATTGGTATTTTTTTGAATAAATGATGATTTTTTTAAAAATAAATTTCTCAAATTTAGAATATTATTTTCATAAAAAGGAGTCCATTTTTTAATTCTAAACATTGAAAAAATGATAAGGGTGAATTTTTTAGATTTTTTCTAAAGTAGTTGATTTTTTTGTGAATAGTAAAATATGGCAATTTAGGGTATATATACATTATAAATTAAATACACTATTCCTTGAGTCATGGATTATGTAAGAACCATAATCTAAAACTCCTCCTAATTATTTTATTATATTTAGTGATAATGATCAAACTATTCATAGTCTTGAGCCAAAATAATAAACTAATTAATAGAATAATGAGAAAACACCTCTCTCCTCTACTATAAATACCACCCTCACCACATATTCTACTCACACCTTTATAGATTTGATACTTATCCGAATTATACTAAATAATCTTCCAAAGTATATCCCTCATGTACAAGAGCATTTGGTCTCAATAAAATACCAAACCCATTTCCATAAGGAGGTTCTCAAGGTAGAAAATTCAAGAAGTAAAAACCTCTTCCCTTTTCTTTTAATTTCTTTCCAATTTATTTTATTTTCATATTATATCTTCAAATAAACTTATATATGTGGCATGGTAACTCTAGTATCTCACATATAATATAATTCTATTATGTTAATGGAATATTCCATCATCATTTCTTTCCCCTCCCTTTTTTGTTCTAAAAATGAAAGCATCGTCCGTGATGTGTTAATTTATCACATTCAAGGATGATGAGTTTTCAATTTATTATAACGCCTTAAATGATTGAATCAAAACCATTATAATAGTTGAAAAATATTTTAAAATAAATTTTATAACCCTTTTTATGTTCTGTAATTAACATATACACATAATATTCAATAATAAAATAAAACAAGTTTATTGTGAGCGGAAGCCGCCCAAAATAATCCAAATGATTATCACTAACATATTATCTAATGATTTATCCTCACCCAAAATAAAAAAATTAATTACATAATAATTTAATATTGTGGATGTTAATTTATAAAATATAACTTCAATTTTGGATATCTATCCCCATTCTACAAGATCTTTCATACACGTATACAAATGAACCGATCATGAAAACCAAGGAAACAAACACTCATGAACGAAGAAATTTCATCTTATAACTCATAGAAAAGGCCATAAATGAAATTAATAAAATTATAATAAATAAAATACAAGTATAATAGTTTCTAAATTAATTAATTAATGGATTTATTTTGATTATCTAAGATATTAGGATCAAGTGCAGAACACTTTCAGGCATAAGGTAAGGGATTCTTTCTGAACCTCTATTTTTCGTTCAAGTTACATTTTATCTCTATTTACCCTAATTAAAATCTTATTTATTTTAATATATTTCTTCTAAATTATATTTATATATTCCAAGATAATTTATCTAGATCATTTTATCCTTATTTTCAGGGATATACATGTTTTAAAATGGTTCCCTACTCAATTTTTCCCGATAAGCAAGCCCAATTAAAAGAAACTTCCCAATTTCTTACCCATTTTAAAGTGCACTCCATAATTAATTTTAATCCAAAATTATTTTTATAAAATAATTTTTTTATTAAAAATGATCTTTATTCATTTATGGTTATATACAAACAATTATTCCATTTCCATTTTAAATAATCTTTAATATTTTCCTTAAATCACACTAAAATTTTTTATTTATAAAGTTTCTTAAACAATATTTTTATATTTTTTCACTTCAGTTTGACATCTATTATCACGATCTATTCCTATTTTATCTTATTAATTCCCATGTATGATTTAAATCCATTCTTTCATGGACACTATTATGATATTCCCTTTTGTTATTCCTTTTGAGAAGATTATGATACCCAATTATTTCCATGGGTAACCCTTATGTTTATGTTTGATTACTTATGTATGATTCTTAATGTGATGAAATATTCATGAACATGTTATAATGGGTTCACCTAGATATTTATCCAATGCATTGGGTATTTTTTAGTCTCATGAGACGTTATGTGCAATGGTCTTGGTGGTTATTCTTGACTCATGCTCTATGTGCAATGGTCTTGGTGGTTAGCCTTGACTCATGATCCATGTGCAATGGTTTTTTTGGTTATACTTGACTCATTATACTACATGTTAAATGAGCCTTGATTCATTATTATGTCATGTTTTATGTTGTTTCCACATTTCTATGATACCATGTTCATATGATCCCATGTTATACATGTTATGCATCCTTAGGTTTATTCATGTTCTATGTCTTTTTATGTCATCATGTTATGATTTCTAACCCATGTTCTATGTTTTATTAATATGTTTATTCCCTTAATAAAAATTTTAGATCATTCATTTTTTCATGTATTCCCTAAGTTATCCTACGCAGATCTAATGGTTCAAAGGAAGTTATGTGCTCTTTATTATGACTAAATAAAAGATGTTTTATTTTTGTTTCATGTTGTTTAATTATGTATCTAATCTTCCAAATACACTATAATTTATGATCCTTGGTTTGTATTTTAAGGATAATTATGATTAAAATCATGTAATAATATGTGTAAAAGGACAAGGTCCTTATAATTTGTATCAGATCAAGGTTTAATTATTTTTAGAGATTAGGACTAGATCACTTTAGTAAAAACCCTAGGGACAATTCTATCACCATGGATAACCTAAATTGAAACTTATGGAATCAAAATATATGATATAATCTTCATTTACAAGTTTATCCTTTTATTTCCAAAGTCGCCTTTTTATATGCTTATTATCCAAGTATTCAAGTCCCCTAATTATACTTTATTTTTCTTAGTTAATTTCTAGAAATAGAAGAACTCATTGCACCAATAAATGTGATAGGAAATGTGAAAATTTCACAAATGAAATACCAAATATGATAAGAATGTGTGCTCAAAACTTCATGATAGTACTTTCTCAACTGGATCAAGTTATGAATAATAACTTTAATCACATAGAACATCCTACTTATCCTAATAAAGAGAAAATTGTAGTCAGATCCTTCATTTAACAAATTCCTCCCATGTTTAGTGGATCTTCCAATCCCCTCTTCACAAAATAGTAGATTAACTCCATTTAAAAGATATTTTCCATCCTATAGTTCTAAAAAGAAGATAAAGTTGTGTTGGTGGTCTATAATTTTGATGGGGAAGCTGATCAGTGGTGGAAACTGATCAAGAACATGAAGTCCAAGGAGAAAATTGATTCCATGGATTGTGAGAAATTCAAGAAAATGTTTTTCAATAAATATTTTCCCTAAACCCTCCATCTTAATATGGAAAGAGAGTTAATCAGACTTAAGAAGAAGGAAGATGAGTCTATTGGGGTGTATAAAGCAAACTTTACAAGGCTTTCAAGATACACTTCCAGCTTTGTCATGGACACCAAAATAAAGGTGGATCACTTCTTTAGTAGACTAAAGAAGAGTCTATTAATAACATTAGAGATTTGAGACTTTGATGACTACTAAGATATTTCCCATTGTGCCCTCAAGATAGAAATGGAGATCAGAGACTCTTAGTGGTCTCATGGGCCTGGGGATAAAAAGTAAAAATTAGAGTTTAATATGGATGGATCAATAGATAAATCCCATGATGTAAAGAAAACCCAATATCTCACATGTAAAAATTTTGGGAAGAAGAATCCAGGGAGCTATCTAAAGGGAAACTATAAATGCTTCAAATATGGAAGAACGAGGTATCTATACAATAACATCCAAAGTTATATGAATAATACCACTAATGTGGAACAAGAAGGGAAGGTTAATATCAATACTCAACCTATAGTGCAGTGTTAAAAATTAATGTAATGTGAGAATTATGTGAACCATTTATCTAAGTAAAGGGTTATTAGAGGTAATCAATAATAACAACCTACAAGGCAACAAGGAAGGGAATATGCTATCACTACTGCTGAGGTGGAGTCTGATAATGAGTTGTTTATAGGTATGCTGGTTATTCATTCAATTATAGAAAAACATACTATTTGATTCTAGTTCTATGAATTCTTTCAAATCTTTCAAGTTTAGTAAAACTATTCAAACACCACCTCAAAATACAGAAGTTGATTTTTCTGTGAGAACAAAAAATGGGGAAATTATTGCATCAAAAGTCTATAACTCCTGACCGACGAATGTTTGTGGACTGAACCTCGCAGAAAACCTTTTCTTACTTCCATAGGTGGAGTTTTATGCTATATCGGGCATAGATTGGATATATTTATACAAATACAACATCGACTATCGATAAAGGGAGATCGCTCTTCACATCTTTAAGAACCCAGGTTTTTAGAACGGGTCAAAATCTCAACCCTGTTTGAATTTTGACTTGTCCCTGAGAAAACTGAAAAAATATGCGATGTTCTAGAAATTTCTAGAATACACGCCATGTACTCTAGAGTACACGCTGTGTATTGGTTGGGTGAGTACTGGCCGTGTGCTCACCGAGTACATGCCGTTTGATGAACGTGTAGGAATTTCTTACTACACACCATGTAGTTATAGACACGTTGTGTACCCATGACCGTATGGAAGCCGTACATGGTTTGTAGGCCTGTTGGTTGGGTAGAATGTTTTTAGCAAATACACGCCATGTACTATTTGTACACGCCATGTAGATGGGACGTGTATGGGGATATACATGACGTGTTGGGGTTGTCAGCCGGGTAAAGAAGTACATGCTGTGTACCCCTAGGTACACAATGTGTAGTTAGTCGGCAAGTCTACGGTGGAATTTCAGCCGTTATATGAACAGTAAAATGATACACGTCGTGTACTTAAAGTACACACCATGTATTTTATTTTTTTTCACTAAAACATGAAGTAGCCTCGTATTGAGGCAGAACCTCAAACCCTCAACAGGTTTGAGCAGGGAGAGCCGGTTGGGACTTTAATTCCCTCCCATTCCTTTATCCAATATCAGATTTAAATAGCGTTTAATATGTTGGAACCCCCTTAGTAAGGCCTTGATTCGTCTTGATCCGTTCTTCTTGATTTTTGTTCTAGAACGAGTTATAGGGGTTTGAGCGGTTTTTATTATTTTATAGAACTACCGTGTTTTAGACCTAATTGGAGTCTATTATCGGAGGAGTATCATTGTACGAGTCTCAGGTAGGTGGTGCATACCCCTTTTTGTTTTTTTGCAGACTTTTGGGTGGCGCGACCTATGGCGCATTTTCAAGTATTATGAGCGTGACCCTGTATTACTTGTTATTTCTTGTTTAATTATTATCTAACCTATTAGATGCCTTTGGGTATGCCCTGTTACCTGTTTTTCTTGAGCGGGACTGGGTGAGTGGCCGTTGCTCATCGGGGCATTTTGGTCGGGGATGCCAAAATGATATTAATTGAATTGTATGATTTTAAACTATTGAGTTTATTTTATTAAACCTTGATATGAATTGTTAGAGGCATTTAAGACCTCAGTGTTGTTGTTTGATAACTGCTGGGTTAGTGCAATTCAACTGTTTAGATTGTTTTTCCTATTTATTTGTTCTGTTAAATGTGTTATATATGTAATTAATGAATTGAATATGCTGGAACATTTGGGTTGGGTTGGGCATGGCCAAGATATTCTTGAGTGGTGCTGATCACAGGTTGGGCTTGGCCCGGGTTACATTGGGTGGTTCTGACCACAGGATTGGGTGTCATGGGAATCAGTTTGAGGCAGGATGACTATCAGGTTGGGCATTTCCCGGGTTACTGGGATAGAAAGACCCTCAGACTTGAGCAGCATGGTTGTAGGGACATGAGGTATCAGATGTGTTGTGGATTGGGTATTATTTTGGTGATTATCACTCACCCAGAACTATGAGTAGTGTGCACACATAGAGACTCTGTGATGAGGTGGTTTTGACCACTCATGTGGCTAGAGGCCCCCGTTAGTTTCGGTTTAGGTACTATTGGTTTTGGGGTGCTTGCCGTAGGAAGCCACGTGGAAGGTGACGAGCCTTCAGGGGATAGAATTGAGGCTATCAGGTTGGGGGTAGAGGCTTACCGTTATTGTGATGGCAGACATCACTGTCCCTCTGGTTACTCTATTTGAGGGTAGACATCGCTATCCCTCTTGTTACTCTATTTGAGGGAAGACATCGCTGTCCCTCCAGTTACTCTATTTGAGGACAGGCATCACTGTTCCTCCGGTTACTTATTTGAGGACATGCATCACTGTTCCTCTGGGTTACTACTATTGGGCGTGCCTTCGGGACGTCCGTACTTGAGACACACAGTGTTAGGGGGAACATAGTGTCGGGTTACATGATAGAGATTCTGGTGTTGGCCGAAGCAGGTGACACTCCATGGTGGCTACTGAGCACCAGTGGAGTTTGTGTTTATTTGTGCATCATACTGTTTACTGTTTTCCTTATAAATACATGTCTGCTTAAAAACTTATATTAGGTATTCACCATTGGGTGGTATCCTACTGAGATTCATCTCACACCCTGCACGGGACCTTCGGGACGCATGAAGACTTTATGGATTTATGTGCAGGAAAGAGGCCAGCTCCAGGAGCTAGGCTGCATTAGCTGTTGCAAGGAGATGGTATAGACCTTGAGGTCTTGCCCTACTGGAGATTATTTTGTTCTGCTTTCTTTACTGCATCAGCATGCTTGTTTTGTAGCTATAGTTGGTTATCCATTGGTTCCCTTTATATTTATATATGTATGACCTGCTTTGGATGAATGTTTTTTTGTTAACTAGTAGTTACAAGTGATCAGCATGATATCGTGTTTATTTCCGCTACTGTTATTTATATTTATTGCTTCTATCGATGTTGAATGTGCTTCTGATCTGCAGGTTTGGTTCGAGTCTGTTGAGTTGTTTGTTCTGTCGCATATTTATTGTTATACTCAGACCTGTACTCTTATTATTATCCTCTGAGAGGGTATAGCCTCCCCACTATACCTATAAGACCCACTCTGCTAGTCGACAGCCTTTGGCGTTCAGGGAGGTGCGCCTAAGGTAGTAACACCCGACTCGTTTATCACTATTCAGGTGGCTGTTTGGGTCCGGGTTGTTACAAAGTGGTATCAGAGGATTTCTTGACAAGGATTTAGTAGTAGTGTTTTGTTGGCTATGAATGAGATTGAAACTTCTCTTTTATTTTCTTCTGGTTTTACTATTTGGGATATGGTATACTTAAGATAGGTTGTCATTAGAATTGGGTTTCTTGCTTGTTCTTGGGAGCCTGCATCCCCAGGTATGAGGGATGGACCAAGTTACCTTGGGTGAGAATTGCTATTTGATTTTTTCTCAGATTACAGTTTATATGATTTCTACCTTGGTGGCTCACTTGGTGTGTGATGTTATTGATTGTGATATGTAACCCTTAACCCGGTGCAGTAAGGGAGAATTGGAACTTGGCCTGGTATGGAAAGGCTCATTTGTTTGGATTTTGATAGGCACATTTTTATGGTATTTCAATTTCATAACTACACGTATGCTTTGTGATGTGATAATACCATGTGAAAAATGTCAATTTCCATGAATTTTATGCTTTGAAATGTGAATAGGTGAAATTACTGATAGAATTCCTTGTTGAATTACAATGTGCTATGCCACGCCTTGGATATTTGGGGAATTTCAGGGTATTTGGGTCTGGATCTCATGAGAGCAGGCAGGTACTATGGTTGAGGTGATTTTGATCACCAGGATTGGGCGACTCGGTCGTCGGTTTGAGGCAACGTTAGTTGTCAGGACGGGCATAGTCTGAGGTACTTTTGATACTTGACTCAATTAAGGGTGGGTAAGGAGGCCACAAGCCTGGGATGCCATGGGGCATGGTTGCATTGGGGGAGAGTAAGGGTAGTAGTTATGCACTGCCTTTTACTGCTTTTCTTATCTGCATTATATATGTATAAATTTTTATGTATGTGGGATGTATGACCATTTATGGTATTCAATGGGTTACTTTTTGGGAAACTCAAATGGAGTGTCAGATGGGAGATGGTACAATGCCGCAGGAGCAGGATCAGGTTCAAGATCCAGTGCAGAAAGAGCAGGAGTCGTAGGTATAAGCTCAAGGATAGGATCAGGTTCAGGATCCAGTGCAGGCAGGACAGCAGCCAGGTTTGGCAGCATTCGGACCATGGCTCGATGAGCATCTCTGAGCTAGCCTAGTAAGTGTCTTGTAGGGGATCAACAGAGGTGCACAGGGTACAAATCCATCTATGGCATATCTGACATGGGAGTTCCAATCGCAACACCTACCACTTTTTTAGGGTGAGGGTGGTTTGTAGACAGTTGAGAACGGGATAAAGAGCATGCAGATGATCTTTTAGTAGCTCGAGACACCTCTAGGACAGAGGGTCAAGCTAGTGACATACATGCTGTGAGGACCGACAAAGCATTAGTGGGATGTGTAGGTTCAGGATCACAAGCACGAGGGAATATCATGGAAAGACTTTGAGGATAGGTTTTTCGAGCACTTTTACCTAGATACACTAAGAGCCGAGAGATCTCAAGTGTTCCCGAGTCTTTAGCAGGGAGACATGTCCATCATGGACTATGAAAATACTTTCACTGAGCTATCTCGCTTTGCACCTAGTATGGTAAGCGATGACGCAGCAAGGGTGAGGCGCTTTGAGGATGGCTTGCGACACACTATTTGGATCTAGGTAAATATCTTCAGGCTGGGTTATTTTTCAGAGGCGGTGAATCAGGCGCTCATAGCAGAGGAAAACCAGAGGGATAGGCTCTAGGTTGGATAGATTATGGCTTTAGATGTTGGTTCTGATGTTGGGAAGCGAGGACGGGATGAGTTTGAGTAGGGAAGTCAGAATAAGGACTCAGCTAGACCACCTCTTAGCAGTTCTTCAATGGTTTAATTTCAGTGTGGACATCCAAGACATGTTCGGACTCAGTGCGATAGGCCTCAAAAGGAGTGATGGGCATGTGGAAAGGTCAGATATCTTGAGAGGTTCTTCAGGAAACCTTCTCAGACATCTGGAAGGCAGGGACTGGGAAAGATGGTGGAATCTGGAGTTGGTTTAGGGTCAGTACCAGGTGACAGTAGCTGAGGTTCAGCTGCATGTAGAGGATGTGACAGAGACAGTGGGATCTAGCTGAGGGGTCAGTGGTTGGTGGCTGGAGAAGCACCGCAGGGAGGTCATGCATCAGGTAGCCATACTTCAGGACAAGTGTACGCCATAGAGCTTCCAGAGGCTGAGCATGCTGGTGAGCCGATGACGGTTAGAGGTACACCACAGGTGTAGCCGTGATTTCCATGTTTTCTTTTTGGCATGACCTATAGAGGCATGTCCGTTTGAGTTCACATGATGCACATGATCTATGTGGACTGACTAGATGTTAGTCAGTGGGATTGGCACCATATCAGGTGTGTGATATATTTATATATATGTACGAGATGTGTAGCATCAGGGGCATCGAGGATGTGGGTTACTTGAGGTGCCGTGGGCATCAGGGCATCGAGGATGCGGGTTACTTGAGGTTCCTTGAGCATCGAGGCATCCAGGATGCATGTTACTTTAGGTGCATGGAATGAGGTTTTATTTTGAGCATCCATGGGATGCAGGACCTCGCGAAGGTGGACACCGATGCAGTGTGGGATACGTTGGGTGTCAGGAACAACACTGGAGCACCAATGAGGTGCAGGGGTGACGATACATCATGAGAGGACCATATGTTTGGAAAAAAGGTTAGTGAACCTTTGATTTTTTTGAGTTTTGTCGGGTTGAGACCAAGCTGGGAAATTTCTAAGGTGGGGAGCCCCTTGAGGAATTTATCCAGAACCTTTGAGACTGGGGAAGTCCGGGTTACTTTCTTTAGGGTGGTATGTTCGGTTCCATCTACGAGTTTTGTTTGATAGCTCGGGGATGAGCGATATTAAGGTGGGGATATTGTAAGAACCCAAGTTTTTAGAATGGGTCAAAATCCCAACCCTTTTTGAATTTTGACTTGTCCCTAAGAAAACTGGGAAAATATGGGATGTTCTGGAAATTTCTAGAATACACGCCATGTACTCTAGAGTACACGCCGTGTATTGGTTGGGTGAGTACTGGCCGTGTGATCGCCGAGTACATGCCGTGTGATGACTGTTTAGTAATTTATTACCACATGTCGTGTAGTTATAGACACGCTGTATACCCATGACCGTGTGGAGGCCATACATGGCGTGTAGGGCTGTTGGCTGGGTAGAATGTTTTTATAAAATACACGTTGTGTACTATTTGTACATTTCGTATAGATGGGCCGTATATGGGGATATACATGGCATGTTGGGGATGTCGGTTGGGTAAAGAAGTACACGCCGTGTACCCCTAGGTACATGCCGTGTAGTTAGTCGGAAAGTCTATGGAGGAATTTCAGTCATCATATGAACAGTAAAATGATACACACTGTGTACTTAAAGTACACACCATGTATTTTTTTTCTATAAAACGGGCAGTAGCCTCGTATTGAGGCAGAACCTCAAACCCTCGACGGGTTTGAGAGGGGAGAGATGGCCAGGACTTCAATTCCCTCCCATTACTTCATTTGAGGTCAGATTCAAACACCGTTTAATCCATTAAAACCCCCTCAGTAAGGCCTTGATTCCTCTTGATACATTATTCTTGATTTTTGTTCTATAATGAGTTATAGGGGTTTGACCGGTTTTGATTCTTTTGTAGATCTACCACATTTTAGACCTAATTGGAGACTGTTATCAGAGGAGTATCATCATACCAGTCTTAGGTAGGTGGTGCATACCTCTTTTTGTATTTTCGCAGACTTTTGGGTGGCACGGCCTATGGCGTGTTTTCGGGTATTTTGAGCATGACCCTGTATTGCCTGTTATTGCTTGTTTAATTATTATATGACCTATGGGATGCCTTTGGGTATGCCTTGTTACCTGTTTTTCTTGAACAAGACTGGGCGAGTGGCCATTGCTCATCGGGGCATTTTGGACGGGGATGCCAAAATGATATTAATTGAATTGTATGGTTTTAAACTGTTGAGTTTAGTTTATTAAACCTTGTTATGAATTGTTAAAGGGATTCAAGACCTCAGTGCTGTTGTTTGATAACAGCTGGGTTTGTACAATTCAACTGTTTAGATTTTTTTTCCTGTTTATGTGTTCTATTAAATGTGTTATATATGTAATGGATGAATTGAATATGCTGGAACCTTTGGGTTGGGTTGGGCATGGACTAGATATTCTTGAGTGGGGCTGATCACAGGTTGGGCTTGGCCTGGGTTACATTGGGTGGTTCTGACCACATGACTGGGCATCATGGGTGTCAGTTTGAATCATGATTAATGTCAGGTTGGGCATGGCCCGAGTTACTGGGATGGAAAGTCCGTCAGACTTGAGCAGAATGGTTGCAGGGACACGAGGTGTCAGATGTGTTGTGGCTTGGGTACTATTTTGGTGATTATCACTCACCCAGAACTATGAGTAGTGTGTACATATAGAGACTCCGTGAAGAGGTGGTTTTGACCACTCATGTGAGTAGAGGCCCCCGTTAGTTGAAGTTTAGGTACTATTGGTTTGGGGGTGCTTGACATAGGAAGCTACGTGGAAGGTGATGATACTTTAGGGGATAGCATTGAGGCTATAGGGTTGGGGGTAGAGGCTTGCTGTTATTGTGAGGGTAGACATCGTTGTCCCTCCAGTTACTCTATTTGAGGGTAGACATCACTGTCCCTCCAGTTACTCTTTTTTAGGGTATACATTTCTGTCCCTCCAGTTACTATATTTTAGGGAAGGCATATCTATCCCTACATTTACTTATTTGAGGATTGACATCATTGTTCCTTAGGGTTAATACTGTTGGGCGTGCCTTCGGGATGTCGGTACTTGAGACACGCAGTGTTAGGGGGAACATGGTGCCAGGTTACATGATAGAGATTCCGGAATTGGCCAAAGCAGGTGACACTCCATGGTGGCTGTTGATAACTAGTGGATTTTTTGTTTATTTTTACATCATACTGTTTACTTTTTTTCTTATAAATACATGCCTGCTTAAACACTTATATTAGGTACGCACCGTTGGGTGGTATCCTACTGAGATTCGTCTCACACCCTACACGGTCCCTTCAGGATGTGTGCATACTTTATGGATTTACGTGCAAGAAAGAGTCTAGCTTCAGGAGTTGGGCTGTATTTGCTGTTGTAAGGAGATGGTATGGACCTTGAGGTCTTTCCTAGCTGGAGATTATTTTGTTCTACTTTCTTTCCTGTATCAGCATGCTTGTTTTGTAGCTACAATTGGTTAGCCATTGGCGCCCTTTATATTTATATATTTATGACCTTCTTTGGATGCATGTTTTTTTGTTTAATAGTTGTTACAACTGATCAGCATACTGTTGTGTTTATTTCTGCTACTATTGTTTATATTTATTGCTTCCGCTGTTTATCAATGTTGAATGTGCTTCTGCTCTGCGGGTTTGGTTCGAGTCTGCTGAGTCATTTATTCCGCTGCATATTTATTATTATAGTCGGACCAGTACCATTATTATTATCCTATGAGAGGGTATAGCCTCCCCACTATACCTATAAGACCCTCGCTACTAGTCGACAGCCTTTGGCATTCGGGGAGGTGCGCCTAAGGTAGTGACACCTGACCCGTTTAACACTGTTCGGGTGGCTGTTTGGGTCCGGGTTGTTACAATATCCTGAGGCATCCTCCAATTATATACAAGTGTAAGGAGGAGGATGAATCTCCTTCAGAATCCTTATCTCCAATATGGATATTATTGCCTTATGAGCAAGCATATCGAGCTCAAATTATTGAGACAAAGGAGAGAATCATGATTGAAGACATGCCCATTGTGAGGGACTACACTAATGTGTTCCCAAAGAGTTTCCTAGTCTTCCACATGATCTAAAGGTTGAGTTATCAATTGAAATTATTCATATATCTCTACCTATATCAAATACACCTTATATAATGATCACTATTGAGCTGGAAGAATTGAAGAAGTAGTTATAGGAAAAATCTGGATAAGGTTTTTATAATCCTTAGTGCTTGAATGTGGGGTGAGATAGTCCTCTTCATCAAGAAGAAGGATGGATTAATGAATTTATGTATTTATTATCATGATATCAACAAAATCATGATAAATAAAAAGCATCCACTTCCAAATATAGATGAATTGTTCGATCAACTATACAAGGCCAAATATTTCTCTAAGGTGGACCTTCAGTCGGTATATCACCAATTAAAGGTGAGGAAGGAAGATATTCCCAAGAATGCCTTTCGAATGAGGTATGAACACTATGAGTTCATAGTGATGACCTTCAGACTCACTAATGATCTAGAAATTTTCATATATTTAATGAATAAAGTCATTAGAGATTGGCTCGACATATTTGTGATAGTCTTTATTGATGATATTATAATATACTCCAAGAGTAAGGAGGAATATAAGGAACATTTGAATACTATGATAAAGATATTGAAAATGGAGAAAATATATTCAAAGTACAGTAAATGTGAGTTATGGATGGAGGAAGTATCATTCTTGGGGAATGTTATGACTATCAAAGGGATATTCATGGACCCTTACAAGAAAAATACAGTCGAAGAGTGGCCCAGAAAAACATTTTTAATGAAGATCCAAAGATTCCTCGGTCTAGTTGGGTACTACCAAAGATTTTTGAGGAAATTATCATGGTTTTAAAACCCACTAACCTAGATGAATTGAAAGAGAGTGAAGTTTTTCTGGACCAATGAATGTGAAGGATGCTTTAAAGAGTTGAAAAAGAGGCTTATCACTACATCAGTTCTCACACTACCAACATGTGGGGAACTCTTTGTGGTGTTAAATGATGATTAAAAGAAGGTATTAGGATGTGTGTTGATGAAAAATGATAAAGTGATAGCCTACATCTTAAGGAAGTATAAAATTCATCAGTAGAACTTTCCCACACATGATCTAGAGTTGGCAGCTTTGATCTTTGCGTTGAAAATCTGGTGAAATTATCTCTATGGGGAGAAGTGTGAGATATATACTGATAATTCGAGAATAAAATATATATTCAAATATAAGGATATTAATATTCACAAATAAATATGGTTAGAGATCATCAAGGATTACAACTGCTCAATCCACTGCCATCCTGGTAAGGCAAATAAGGTGGTGGATACTCTAAGTAGAAAGGATCCTATGTCTTTATCAATGATTAGAATTTAAAAGGATCCAATATTATTAGATTTGAAAAGAATTGAAATGGGAATAATTATGGGAGGAACATCATCAATCCTTTCTCAAATTATTTCTCAATAAACCCTTATGAAGAAAATAAAGAATAATCAAATAAATGATGCGGAAATTCAGAAAAGGGCGAAAGCTATCAAAAATGTAAAAAACCCTTAGATTTTAAAATCGATGAGGATAGATTCTTAAGATTTAGGTCATGGATATGTGAAACATCCAATCCAGAGGTAAAGAAAGAGCTTATGAATGACACACATAGCTCAAAATTCTCTATTCATCTAGGGATAAAAAATACATATCAAGATATCTGAAAAAACTATTGGTGGGACAATATAAAAAAAGAGATAGTTGAATATACATCAAAGTTCCTGGAATGTTAGAAAGTGAAGTATAAAAGAAATAAGTCTAAGGGGATTATGCAACCATTACCTATAACAACATGGAAATGAGAAAACATCACGATGGACTTTGTCACTAGACTTCCAAAGACATCCATTGGGAACAATGCAATGTGGGTTGTTGTGGATAATCTTATAAATACAAATCACTTTTATCACAATTTGAGAGGACTTATCCCTAGACCAACTTTCACAGATATACATCAAATAATTGGTAAGGATGCATGGAGTAAACCTATTTATTGTATTCGATCAAGATATGAAATTCACCTCCAAAATCTGGAAAATTCTCCAACATGCTCTAAACACTAAGCTAAACTTCAGTACGACCTATCATCCTCAAACTGATGGATAATATAAGAGGACTATTTATACATTTTAAGACATGTTGATAGTGTGTTATATGGACTTCAAGGGAGGATGAGACCAACATCCACCTCTGGTCAAATTTTATTACAACAACAATTTCCACTCAAGCATCCAAATGGATCTATATGAATCCATTTATGGGAAAATATGCAGAACACTGACATGCTGGGATGAAGTCGGTGAGAGTAAGAATTGAAGACCTGAAATAGTTGAGGAAATACCAAACCCATTTCCCTAAGGAGGTTCTAAAGGAGGATAATTCAAGAGGTAAAAATGTCTTCCCTTTTCTTTTAATTTCGTTCAAATTTATTTTTTTATTATTCTATCATCACCTCACCTTATACATGTGGAATGTTAACTCTAGTATCTCACATATAATTTAATTTTATTCTTTTAATATAACAATCCATCATCATTTCTTTCCCCTCCCTTTTTTGTTCAAAAAATGAAAACATTGTCCGTGATGTGTTAATTTATTGCATTCAAGGATAACAAGTTTTCAATTTCCTTTACCACCTTCAAGGATTGTATTAAAAAAATTATAATGGTTAAAAAATATTTTAAAATTTATTTTATATCCCTTTTTATGTTCTATAACTAACATATACACATAATATTAAATAATAAAATAAAATAAGTTCGTTATGAGTGGAAACGACCCAAAATAATCCAAACGATTGTCACTAACATTGTGTCTAATGATTTATCCTCACCCAAAATAACCAAATGAATTATATAATCATTTAATCTTTTGGATTTTTATTAATAACATATAAATTCAATTTTGGATATCTATTCCCATTCTACAAGATCTTTCATACACATATACAAATGAATCGATCATGAAAACCAAGGAAACAAACACTCACAAATAAAGAAATTGCATGTTATAACTCATAAAAAAATATAATAAATAGACATAATAAAATTATAAAAAATAAAATACATCTGTAAAAGTTTTAAAATTAACTAATTAATGTATTTAATTTGATTATCTTGGACATTAAGATCAAATGAATAACACTTTCAAACATAAGGTAAAATATTCTTTTTGAACCTTCATTTTTCCTTCAGGTTACGATTTCTCTCTCTTTACCCTAATGTAACTCTTATTTATTTTTATATAATTATTTTTAATTCGGTTTATATGTTCAAAAATCATGTATCCAGATCATTTCATCCTTATTTTTGGGGATATACATGTTTTAAAAAGGCTGCCTTCTCAATTCTTCCCGATAAGCAAGCCCCATTAAAGGAAACTTCACGATTTCTTACCCATTTTCAAGTGAACTACCTAATCCATCTTAAGCCACAATTATTTTTCTAAAATAAATAATTTTATCATGAAAACTATGTTTATTCATTTCTATTTTTATGCAAACAATTATTCCATTTTTGTTTTAAATAATCATTAATATTTTCCTTAAACCGCACTAAAATGTTTTATTTCTAAAGTTTCTTAAACACTATTTTTATATGTTTTCACTTCATTTTGATATCTATTATCATTATCTATGACTATTTTCCCTTATTAATGTCAATTTATGATTTAAATCAATTCTTTCATAGATACCATTATGATATTCCCTTTTTTTAATGCCTTTTGACTTGATTATGATACCCAGTTATTTCCATGAGTAACCCTTATGTTTATATTTGATTCCTTATATATGATTATTCATGTAAAAAACATATTGATGAACATTTTATAATGGGTGTTTCCATATAGTGCTTCAATGTATTAGGTAATGTTCACTCTCACGAGACGTCATGTGTAACGGTCTTGGTGGTTAGCCTTGACTAATGCTCCATATGAAATGGTCTTAGTGGTTAACCTTGAATCATGATACATGTGCAAAGGTCTTGGTGGTTAGCCTTGAATCATACTCCTCCATGTTCAATTAACCTTGACTCATTCTTATGTCACGTTTTATGCTGTTTACACATTTCTATGATACCATTCTTATATGATACCATGTTATACATGTTATGCATCCTTATTTTATTCATGTTCTATGTATTTTTATGTCACCATGTTATGATTTATAACCCATGTGATATGCTTTATTTATATGTTTATTCCCTTACTAGTATTTTTATCTCATATCTTTGTTCATGTATTCCCCAGGTTATCCTATGTAGATATAAGGAATCAAAGGAAGTTAGTATACCTTTATGAATATTAAATAAAAGATGATTTATTTTGGTTTCACATTGTTTAATTATGTATATAATCTTCCAAATACACTATAATTTATGATTCTTGGTTTTAATTTTAAAGATAATTATTCTTAGAATCATGTAATAATATGTATAAAAGGCTAGGGCTATTATATAGGTTATTAGGCCAATTGGATAATTAGGCCAATTGGTTGTTAGGTCGTTAGGCCGTTAGGCCATTATACCATGAGGACAATTGACCAATTGGCCATTGGGACATTAGGTCATTATTCCATTAGGCCAATTTTACATTAGGCCATTAGGACAATTGGCCATTAGAACATTTGGCCAATTGTCCATTAGGCCGATTAGGCCAATTGGGCCATTAGACCATTAGATTAATTGTCCGTTAGGCCGTTAGGCTATTAGGACATTATGACGTTAGGCTGATGGACCGTTAGGTTGATGGGCCATTAGGCCTATGGTCCATTAGGCTGATGATCCATTATGCCGATGGGCTGTTGGGCCAATTAGCCATTATTCCATTAAGCCAATTGTCCATTAATCCATTAGGATATTAGTCCAATTGGTCATTAGGCCATTAGGAAAATTTTCCATTATACCATTAGGCCAATAGGAAAATTGGCCATTAGGCCAATTTTCCATTAGGCCATTAGTCCGTTAGGATAATTATGCCATTAGAACATTTGAAAGGGCGTATTTTCTACCATATATTAAAGGAATTAATGAAAATAAAACTTAAATTTCAGTATGAAAAGCTAACCAAGTAAAAATATAAATCCAAATATTATTTATATTAATATTAAATTACATGGTGCTTCTCATGATCCAACATTTTAGTAACCACCAAAGTGTGAAAATAAGTCATTGAATATTTGTTCTTTTTTTTCCTGACACATCCTAAAAAAATTCAATACAAGTAATAAGAATTAAATTTTATATGAAAACCATTAAAGATTGGGAATAACTTAAACTCATTAGTATCCCAATATGAAATCATTTTTTGATATTGTGTTGTTGGATAATTGGGGAATATGGCTACACCAACTAAATTAGAACCAACTCTACTCCTACAGACAATATATAAATCATGCTTATATGATCACTAGAACTCCCCAATATCCATCAACCTTACAACCCTAGTAGCTTCACCATCAGGAAAGTTTAACCAATTTTGCAATGAAAATGTTAATTCATATAAATACAAAAATAATATATATATAAATTTAATAAATTTTCTTATACATATATCTACCCATGCTTTGTCCTTGATGTCATTACCGATATGTCTCTATGAGACTGGTTCCACAGGAATGATATCATGTTACTTTGCTAAAGTTTCCATGAAACTTCTACACTAACTAGAATTTTTACCTATCATATGATTTTATTCATTTTAATCTACTATTATTTGTGTTTGGAGATTCCAAGCTTCCCACATTAAGGTGCTCCCATGTTTCCTACTATAAGATCCCACTGAATAAGATAATAGGTAAAAAAGAAGAATTAAGTCACTATATAATAGGGAAAAAATGATGTGATTTTATTTGACACACTTATAATAAAAAAACATGATGTAGGATGATCAATAGGCTCTAATGGATCCATGGGATTTCCTTGATTAGTAACCTATGCTTTGGGTGATCTGCATGCACTAGAGTGGAAGTTGAAGGGACAAAATAATCAGATCCTAGGTGTATAATAGGAAATGGAGGTAGTGTGGAAATGGTAGGATATGGGTAGTAGGGTTGGATATACATCAAAGGATATGGATATGGTAAAGGTGAAAACATCTCTGGAGGCGACGTCAACATGGTATGGGAAGAAGAGGCTAAATGAGATGATGATGGAGGAATGGGTGGGAAAATACCTATAGGCTTAAGAGGATGATGGAAAGGTGTTGTAGATGGGGTGTTCACTGGTGGGTTAGTGTGGGAATGGGTACAAAAAGTTCTATGTCTAGGTCTAGGAGAATCCCCACTCAGACCTATGCTAGTAGGACGAGGAGGTGTCAACTATGGTGAAATTGAATCTCTCTAATTTTTTTTGATAATGAATATGAAAATGACATTATATGTTATGTAGAATAAAAATATTACAATTATTATAATCACTAAGGAAAGTAGAGGAGGAAACCCACACTCCTGCATTTGTTGATCAACATCAAATAATCACTTCCTTTGAATTCTTTAGTATTTTTCATAATCTTCATAAGATTGAAATGTAAATTTTTTAGAAATAGTTTTTAAAAATAATGTATACAACTTAGAATTCAAAGAATTAATAAAAAATTTAATAACATGTTTTAGTAACAATAATTTAAAACCAAGTTATACATTTTTTAAAAACCCGTTTTAAACCTAGATTTTTGAATTGAAATAAATCTAATTAAATGCAATGAGACCAAAAAATACTAAAACAAACATATCATTCCAAAATGAAACTAAAGTAATGTAATTACAGTAATAATAACCTAATAAACCCATGTCAAGGTAAACTAAATGAACTTTGAACATATATGGTTGTTTCTATAAATTACCCACAACTATTTTAGGTTCAATATTAACTCTCACAATGGGACAATTTGATTCATCAAATTTAATATTTTGGTCAACATAAATGGGGGTATCAATGGTGTAAATTTTGTCCCCAGTATCATGAAAAATATATCTTGGGATTACTTTATTAATGACATAGTAATGAGGTCTCAGATGATCTTTCACATAAAACACTTGTTTTTTCCATTGATGCTAAAATGTTTGGCTCATCAGTACCCAAGAATTGACTCATGTCAATAACTTTGAATCCACAATAATAAATAAATTTTCCATGTTTCATCATTGAATCAAACCATTTACATTTCATCATAGTGACTCGACCTTGAGAGTAGTAATATAATAAAAATAGCTTCTGAACAAGTCTATAATAAGACACATTTTCATATTAGGGTTGACTATTTGATGCACTGGCATAATAGTCCATTGTAGCAGTTAATGTAACACCATCATGTCGTGTTCTAATTTTCACCGCTTGATCATTTGTAAAAAATTTATACCCATTGATTATTAAATATTTACATTCACAAACCAAATAATTGGGACTAAAATCCAACACTCTTAATTCTTGAGAAACAGATTCTACACATAAAATCAATACCTCAAATATATATTAATAATAAAATTAAATTAATATCTATATTTTAAGTTAAATAAAGTAATGGTCATACCTTTTATTTCAACCAAGCAAGAAACTATTGGCTATCTCAAGACTCTCTCTTTCTCAACAGAAAATATCGATGAACTTTATTTATAATTTGTTTATGTTCCATACATAAAATGATAATAAAAGTTTAAGATATATATGAAATAAAATAGTATGAGATAATATATAAATATTCAAATTACTTGATATAATCATCGAAAAAACCATATTTAAATAGGACTATGCGATGTTTCATATCCCACTTTTCAAGGTTCAATGTAGCTAATGTATATAAACCAGTAATTACTCCTATTTGGGAAAGATATAGAAATAAGGGCTCAATTTACCTATACTTATCATCTTCATTTCTCATTGGCTGGTTATGTATTTTTCTAAAATCAGACAAGTACATTGAACACAAATCTATACATTATTGATCCAGATAACCTATCACAATGGAATATTCAAGATTATTCTTATTTTAGAAATAATATTTCAATGTGAACATATTTATTTCAGTAGGATACATCCACCAAAAAGTAACGGGTCACCCAATAAGTTTTTCATTTGGAATTTGTACTCTTAAATGTAGCATTCAGGTGAAAAATGATGGAGGATTTTTTTTCCAACTCACACAAAATTAATGGTACCTCTTGATGAATTTTTATCAAGAAATACTTTGATAACATTTTATAAAAAAGGTCTCTAAAAAATGGCACAATCGAATCACCTTCACCCTTACATCATTGGATAGAAAATGATAGATTTCTATTAGAATCAATTCATGAAGAAGGTTGTGATAATCATGACTTTTTAGGGATTTTAGTTTCAAATCCATTCCATTGAATTGTTTATACATGTTGCTAGAATGGACATCAGGAACCTTTATATTCTCTAATACTTCCAGAAATTAATTTTTCTTTAAATACGTCATCACAAAATAAGCATAAGGAACTTTCTATTTGTTTTCACTGATACAAATAGGAGGCATTTCTAGTTGAATACCCCAATTCAACAAGTCTCAATGAGATCAGAAGTCATATTTGGTCTTCCCCTTGATATTTAGAAGAATTGAAATAAACATTTCACATATATTTTTCGTAATGTGAATTACATCTAAACAATGAGGTAGAAAATTGGAATACCGATATAGAAACTAAAAAAAGATACTTATATTTTTCTAATTATAAGTGGATTTAGTGTCAACATTATTCCACTTTTTAGATTTCATCTATCCTTTCCATAATGAAAAACTGAAATCATTCAATTCATTAAGTACATAAATTCCTAAAAAAAATTTAGGTGGTTGTTCAGTGTCAATAGTATTATCAAACCTTCAACGATTCTTCCTATATTGATGATCCATGATAAAGAATCATCAATACCCCATGAAACTAAAACTATAATGATATTTAAGCCTTCTTAATCATGTATTCTTCATAAAAATAGGAAATGATAGTTTTCCCTTCATGATCCAACCAGACATAATTTCATAAGTAGGGAAATCATTTATAGTCCATAAAAGGGAAGCACACATATAAAATATATTTTTTGAAGAAGCATCGAATGTTCACACACTTATATCCCAAAGCTACTTCAACTCTATTATTAAAGGTTGCAAGTAGACATCTATATCATTTCTTGGATCAAAAGATACATATATTATTATAATCAATAAACTAAAAGGTTTTTTTTTCATACACATCCATGGAGTAATATTATAAACACAAATAGAAACTAGCCACATGTTGTGAGAAGTAAGAATCTGACCAAATAGATTAAAAACTTCACAGGATAGACCCAATATAACATTACGCACCTAAACTAAAAAATTTGGATGTTTTGCATCAAATTACCACCATGATAATCCATCTACAGGATGAACCAACTCATCATTACCCTTAATTATCTCAGTATCATACCATCACATATTTGTTGTGATTTCTATAGACATGAATAGATTTTGAAGCCTTGGAATAAATGGAAAGTTCCACATGACTTTCTGTGGCACACGATATGGTGTTCCATCTACATTTTCCTTCCATTGAGATATACCACATTCTTAATAGTCATTAAGGCTAGCTATTTCCTCCCAAAATAAACTACAATCTTTCGGACAAGCTTGAATTTTATTAGTAGAAAATACAAGCTACTTAATTAACATCCATGAATTATAATGATTTGAAAGAATATCTTCACCATAAGGAAGAAAGTCCTTCAAAAAGGTAAGAATATAATCAATGTCAGTATTAGAAAATTCATACATGGTTTTTCTATGATATAACTGCATTAAAAATTCTAAATTTTTCATTTTAGTACATTCCTGATGTAACATCCCAGGTAAATAATGAATATGAAATTTTCATATTTATTAATATTTGTAAATTAATTATTAATTTTACGTTAAAGGTGATGCTATGTTCTATGGCGTACCCGATACACAACAATGAGATTCTTTGAAATCTTATGTTGCACACAATGCCGAGTCATATTGAAAAATAATAATATAAAATTATTTCAAATGGTAGTTAACGCCTAGCCGTTGTATTGGTAGGAATGGACCGAACTAACTAAAATATGAATATACATGTTTTTTAAATGTTTTTTACATTTATCCAATAAATTTTGGAGTCTTAAAATAAGAAAGAATCTGATTTTAAGCATAAATACTCTATTATTCTTCAAAAGGTCAATTTATAACCTTTTGATGGAAAACCCTATTTTAATATAGTTTTGGTCGCTTTTATATGTTATATTTGACAAAATAAAATTCTTCTTTATAATCAGGACATCAAAATTTACTTTGGGTAACTTTTTGGTATTTTTATGATAAACTTCATTTTTATGAATAGTGAAAAACACTGTATTTTAATTCAAAAGTGCCTTTTAATATAATTTATTTATATGGTTAGATTATCTTTTTAATTGGTTTTAAAATGTAATTATATTATGTTTTTACCATTTAATTCAATTTTGGTCATTGGAATTAATTTCACTTTGAAATTGGACATAAAAAAGTGTCAATCTTTTGATAGTTATTGTTTCTTAAAAATATGCTATTTGTTTTGACAACGAGAATTAATTTTAAATTAATTAATTAAAATTATATGTTTTGAATTTGGTAAAATAGAAATCATTTTTGAATTCATAATATCAAATATAGCTTAGGCTGAATTTTTGGTATTTTTCCGAAAAACATCAATTTTTGATGAATAGTGAAACCACTAAGTAGTAGTTAAAAAAACTTACTTTTTCATTTAAATGAAATTTTACTACTTCTATGAATTGGATTTAAAAAATATGACATACATGGTTGTAATTATTAAGTAAAATTTGGTTCAATAAGATGAAAATAAATTTTGGTGAATAGTAACTTTTGACTTTTATTTACCACGGTTAAAGGTAAATAGGATAATTCAAGGAAAAAGAATATTATAATAATACAAAATTACCTTAAAACTTGTCCTAACCTTATTGGTTGAGTCATTTAAGACCATGGGAATATTTGGGTCTATTTTTGGACCCATGGATCCACTTGAGAGTGATAATGACACTTTAAATTAATTAACTTTAACTAATGACAAAAATGACATAAACAAATATCTTTTAGTAAATTAATTTTTACATGGGGTTATATAAGTTATATTTTAGACTATAAATAATAATTTTAAATCTAATAATATTTCCTACATCATGGTATTTTTTTTTATAATTTTTAGATATCAAATAAATAAAATTATTTATAATAAAAAATGATGCACTATTTACCTCATTAATAAATGATTTAAAACAATAAGATTATAAATATTAAAATAACATCCAAAACCTATCCAATTATTATTGGATTAATTTATTTAGACCATGAGTCATCTTATCTTTGACCTTAATAAGTTTTGGAAATTTAGAAACTGAAAATCATTATATAATAAAATAATATTTTCACAATTTTCTATAGAACCCCTCCTCCCTCTTATAAAAATCCCTCACTTCTAACCCATTCCTCACACCTATCAAGCTCCTTGGATCCTAAAAAACCTAACAAATAAGATCTAAAGGTTCCCATTTTCCTCCTATTAGCATTAACTTATGCAGAAGGCACTTCAAGAAGTCCTTTTGGTTCAAACCAAAGGGAGTTAACCAAATTAAAGGTACCAATTTCTCTTTTATTTTCTTTTATTTTACTTATACAACCCCTAAACTGTTTTTTATTCCTTTATTTTATAAAAAAAATGTATCCTCAATATACGAGGATGTTTTTATGAAAAGGATTAGAACTACACTTACACACAACTTCATCTAATGGGTGAAGAACATACTGTTTCTGTGAATGGAAAACTAACGCCTCACGAAACGATGATTGTTTGATTATTTCCTACCGCCTCTCATGGCGGCCATTAAGATGGAACTATATTTATATATGATATATATTATGTTTATGTTTTCATTATTCTTCTGTTTTTTATATTTATATCCTACCTTTATGATTTCCATAATGGGTAAATGCGATAATTTCATTTGAGGAAGTGCAGACTACCGCCCCCTCAAAGTGATATGACTTGTTAATGCCATATGTTGGATGTATAAAGGATTAATTTAATAATATTATATATGATATCATACTAGTATTATAATATACCTATGTATCATTATGTTTTAATTCCATTCAAATAATAAATAGAAATGAAAGTATCATTCATGCATACGTACGACTTGCCACCTCCATGAATGGTGCATTTCATTTCTTACATCCAAATGTTATGTACTATTATAAATAAATGTATATACTGGATATATATGATATATATGATATATAAATCATGAATATCATTCTGTATATAATGAAATTTTGACCATGTGAACAACTTGTAATTATAAGAAGTCCATTTTTACTCAAGTACCAAATATTGACAAAACAACCGTTATTAACTTAAATGATTACATAATGTTTATAACATGTTAATAAGTGATATAAAAGGAATAATAAAATTGAAAAATTTTCTTAATCAAGTATAAATTAACTTAAGTTTATTATTTAGGAAGAACAAGGAACAAACGAGTCAATTCGGACACGAGGTAAGGGGTTTCTTATCTCACTTTTAATTCCGTGAGATTTCCATTGTTCGCCACTTATTTATTGCATGAGGTGTATTGTGTACTGAAATTTGATATATAATATAATTATTCTATTTATATTCATGGTATTATGTGATTAATTTGGTTGTTATTAACTTTTGGTCATACGACTTGATTGAATTACAACGTGGTAAGGGGTTTTCATCTCACTTCTTATTCTCGTGAGATTAATGCTATATTTTCGACTATTTCATTTTGTGTGGCATATTTACTACCCATGATTGTATTCATTGTAGAATATAATTTAATTTATGGTTATTTACATCTTCATTTTATGATCTTTATTTTATGGGTTGTATGTTTCATAAGTTACCAAATAAGTAAGGGAAACTTTCACCCTATTCTTTTTAAAAGACTTTTTTTTGTTATGTCTTTTAATTTACATCTTCCTATGTTGGGATATGTTCTTATATATCCTTATTTCTATAAATTTTATGTCCAAGTGATGATATACCTCTTTTCTCTCTCATCAACTCATTTTTTGAATTTTATTGTGACACCGTTAGGCTGTCGAATTTCTGTAAGGGAACTTCAATACCCAATTTCAATTCTTTGGGTTAAACTTATACTAATTCATTATGTAGTTCTATGAATATGTGTGAATATCTTATGATTGTTTTAAACTTAATATCCACTTATATTTGGTTTATTATTATTTTTCACACATAATTATGTCATTGATTTATCCTTAATCTAAGGATACCTTATTTATAAGGGATTTCGTCTCAATTTACATTTCATTGATACTTCAATGTTTCCATGCACCAATTCAATCTTATATGGTGTATATACTGTCATTTGGCATATTATATCATGAATAAATTTACTCTAATGATATTATAATGTTATGATTAAATGTTATTCCTTAATTATTTTTATTCAAGCATCTATCATTTTATTAAAAACTCTTTAACTAAAATATCATTTTAAATGTTTTAATGATTTATTCTTATAAATATTTATCATTAATTTCCATGTTTTAAAAATGGTTTTAAGGATTTATTTATATTGATATTAATGGTTTAAAATGTTAATTCCTTTAAAAGCTTTAAAGTGGTATGGGACACTTTGACTCAAAAATCTCTTTATTAAATGTTTTAAATTGTTTTAAAAAATGGTTTGATAAAGCATTGATTATGTCACTATCTTGAAATGATATATTGTGATTGCAATGTGGAAATGTTATCTTCCTTTATGATTTTTTTACATGTTCTGAATATGTAATGGATATTAGGCATTATTTATGTATATGGGTGGTTTTGTGATAAACCTAGGGCGGGTGAGCCCGAGATAGCTCTCCAATGCATTGGGTAACATGATGGAGGTAAACGTTAATGTTTCTCCTAAGATATTTAGGGAATATACTGTGATGGGTATTATAAATGTGACTCACTATGTAGTTGTGATAGCTACAATGTAAGTATTTTATGAATTCCATAATTTAACTTTATGATTTATGATTTATTCATGTTATTCATAAATCTTATGATTTCATGTGGTATGTTATGATTGAAAAGTATGATTTCATTGATTTGTATTTATTGATGGGATAATGTTTTCCTTCCTTATTTTATAACCCTTACTGAGCTTTTTAAGCTCAAACCAAGTTTTGAAATGTTTTTCACAGGACATAAAGATTAATAGTGTCAAGGATGAGATCAAGGAAAAGTCATGCTGTCTAAAACATGGAACTAGACATGTCTATTTTTTTTCAAGAGTTTTTATTTTATGAAAAAATGGATACTGGGTAGTAGTGTCTACATGTAATATTCAAGTTGTTATGTAATAGTTATGGACTAATTCTCTAAAACTCTAAACATAAAAATATCCTCAACGTGAATTCTTGACATAATTCAAGATTATGTAATGTTTAAGGCTGGGTCCTTATAGTTGGTATCAAAGGTCAGTTTAGAAAACTTTAGGGATTAGGAGTTTTCGTTAGGCACATGGTTAGTCCCTATGTCTATTATTTCCATTAAATCCTTGTTTTATAACTTTTTTAGATTAAGGAAATTCAATTACAAATGGAAAGAGGAGGATCTCAAATGACATTCCTATCTCTTCCTAATGACTTCCTTGAAATAATTATTGCAAAGTCATGTTCAAATGATTGTGAAACTTTTTCTAGAATACAACTCACTTGCAAGAAGTTGTTTGAGATATCAAACACCTCCACTATACCTTGTTATCATAGTGGATCATGGGTTGTATTTAGAAAAATTCCATTTTCACAATATTCTCATATTTTCAAGAATGGTAAATATTATCAAGGCATTTTCAAATATTTTACCTTATCACAAGATTTTGAAGCATATTATGATTTTGAAAAAGGCACTGAAGGAGGAGACCCTTGTGTAACCTATTTATATTTGATTTTATAGTATAGTCTCTCAGCACATACCTATGGTATTTTAAAAGGACCATTTATTTAAAGTTTCAACTCAAATTCGGTCCAACTGTTTAATAGAAATCATGTTTTATCAGATTTTTTGAAATTATATTTCATACATGATTATTTTACATTTTTTTTTTCTATGAACACCCATATGGACCATGTTGTACAAGGTGTATTTGGATGGAGGAAGCAAATGATTTTGAAGAATCTATAAATCATTGTTGAAATGCATGGACCTTCTACCTACGTGAATAAGATGATGATGAAACCAAGTGGACACCATGATCAAGGTATGATGTTCTTTATTTTGGGGATCGTTTTATTTTATCAAATGTTGGTGAAATAAAAAAATGACAATATATATAAGACTTAAAGAATTAATATGTTTATATCACAAAGAATTGGGATGGAAATGAGAGGTATAAGGAAACCATTGAGGTTAAAACATGTTAGGGTTATTTTTGAGTTTTATAAAAAGAACAAAACATAGACCATGTGACAACCCGTCACATCAGACAAAGCTATGAGAATCAAACCCACAACCAAAGTGATATTGGTATTTATCGCTTACCACTATACTACGTGAAGTCCCTGGTTAGTATGACTTATTCTTTTTAGTTAAATTATTTTATTGATCAAGAATAAGTTGATTTGGGATTTTTGTTTTACCAAATGGATATCCTTAGTATAAGAAAATTATTTGGTGATTATGTGATAAAAATGATTTTGAAAGATGTTATCTCTTTTGGGAACACTTTATGCTTAAGAAAAATAGAATACTACGAGATTACATTTGTGGAGTAATGGTTGGAATTTTATTTTGGAAGAATATCTATTTTTATTGTAGACATATAGCGATTTGGGTTATTTATGGAAATGATTAACCTATCATATAGAATTTGTGATTTGATTAATTATGCTTTAGTATGATACATTAAGAGAAGTATATTTTTTTAGAGTTAAAAGGTAAGATTTACTATGGAAGACTATGTGATTAAATCCTTCTGAGTTTTGGGTTTCAATCTTAGTTTGGATTATTTTGAAGAATTTTAAGGAAAATTGTGTATTGAATGGTCTTTCTTGAACTTTGGGTACTTTTTGTCAAATTTTGGAGATTAATAGTAGTATTTCTTTTTATAAAGGATTATCCTTTTTGGGGATTATATGATATCATACTAACCATTTTGGTTTTAGTTGATGTATAACGACAAGTGAAGTATATAGTTCTTCTTTTGTGGATTATGTGATTCTCTATAAGATGATTCTTGTGCTTTTGATGTGACCAAGTATTTTTGAATGCTCATTGTTTGGAGAAAAGATTATTTTTTTTATAGAAAATTATTAAAGTATGAAACTCTACTTGAAGGTAAGTATATTTCCTTATGTTTTTATTCTATGTATTAAATGAATTCCTAAAAATTATGAAAAAGAATGTAAAACAAAAATGTTGTTGGTTTACATTTCTTACAGTGTAATAAAAGTTCATTTAACACATTATAATTTTGTGATTTTATGGTGGTTAACTTTCTCCTAATCATGTTTTCTATCACTCTCCATCAGAACTTGAAATTTTTTTTTCTCTTCCATATCCATGTTTTTCTACATGGAATACTAGTATGGGTTATATCAGGCAACCTTTGTACTTGTCTTTATTTATTTTAAAGTGATAGTTTTATTGACTCTTTTTCTGAAGTGGGACTTTCAGTGAAGTTTCTGAGCCTAATTTTTAAATTACAAGGACACAATTCCCAAAAGGGGGGAAGGATGTAACATACTAGGTAAATAAAGAATATGATATTTTCATATTTATTAATATTTATAAATTAATTATTAATTTTACCTTAAAGGGGATTCTATGTTCTATGGCGTACCCGATACACAAAAATGAGTTTCTTTAAAATCTTATGTTGCACACAATGCTGAGTCATACTGAAAAATAATAATATAATATTATTTTAAATGGTAGTTAACGCCTATCCGTTGTATTGGTGGGAATGGACCAAACTAACTACAATATGAATATACATGTTTTTTAATTGTTTTTACATTTATCCAATAAAATTTAGAGGCTTAAAATAAGAAAGAATCTGATTTTAAGCATAAATACTCTATTATTCTTTAAAAGGTCAATTTATCGCCTTTTAATGGTGAACCCTATTTTAATCTTGTTTTGGTCACTTTTATATGTTATATTTGACAAAATAAAATTCTTATTTAGAATTGGGACATCAAAATTTACTTTGGGTAACTTTTTGGTATTTTTCTGATAAACTTCATTTTTTATGAATAGTGAAAAATACTGTATTTTAATTCAAAAGTGCCTTTTAATCTAATTTGTTTATATGGTTATATTATCTTTTTAATTGGTTTTAAAGTTTAATTATATTATGTTTTTACTATTTAATATAATGTTGGTCATTGGAATTAATTTCACTTTGAAATTGGACATAAACAAGTGTCAATCTTTTGATAGTTATTGTTTCTTAAAAACACGCTATTTGTTTTGACAATGGGAATTAATTTTAAATTAATTAATTAAACTTCTAGGTTTTGAATTTGGTAAAATATATATCATTTTTGAATTCATAATATCAAATATTTCTTAGGCTTAAGTTTTGGTATTTTTCTGAAAAACTTCAATTTTTGATGAATAGTGAAACCACTAAGTAGTAGTTAAAAAAACTAAATTTTTCATTTAAATAAAATTTTACTAATTTTGTGAATTAGATTATGAAAATAAGACATACATGGTGGTTATTAGTAAGTAAAATGTTGTTCAATAAGATGAAAATAATTTTTTGTGAATAGTAACTTTTGACTTTTATTTATCGCAGCTAAAGGTAAATAGGATAATTCAAGGTAAAAAGAATATTATAATAAGAAAAAATTACCTTAACACTTTTAATAACCTTATTTTTTGAGTCATTTACGACCATGAGCATCTTTGGGTCGATTTTGGGACCCCATAGAGCCACTTGGGAGTGATAATGACACTTTAGATTAATTAACTTAAAGTAATGACAAAAATGACATAAACAAATATCTTTTAGTAAATTAATTTTTACATGGAGTTATATAAGTTATATTTTAAACTATAAATATTAATTGGAAATATAAAAATATTTCCTACATCATGGTATTTTTTTATAATTTTTAGACATCAAATAAATAAAATTATTTGTGATACGAAAAATGATGCAGTATTTACCTCATTAATAAATGATTTAAATAAATAAGATTATAAATATTAAAATAACATCCAAAACCTATCCAATTCTTATTAGATTAATTTATTGAGACCATGAGTCATATTATCTTTGACCTTAAAGAGTTTTGGACCTTTATAAACCGAAAATCATTATATAATAAAATAATATTTTCAGACTTTCCTAAAGAACCCCTCCTCCCTCTTATAAAAAGCCCTCACTTCTAAACCATTACTCACACCTCTAAAGACCCCTGGCTCATCATAACCCTTTCCAAATAAGTTCTCAAGATTCCCCTATTCCTCCTAGAAGCCTTACTTTAGGCAGAAGGCACTTCAAGAAGTCTTTTTGGTTCAAACCAAAGGGAGTTACCCAAATTAAAGGTAACAATTTCTCTTAACTTATTTTCTTTTATTTTACTTATACAACCCCTAAACTCTTTTTATTAATATATTATATAACAAGACCAGTATCCTCAATATACTAGGATGTTTCTATGAGAATTATTATAACTACACTTACACACACCTCCATCTAATGGGTAAAGAACATACTATTTCTGTGAATGGAAAACTAACGTCTCACAAAACGATGATTGTTCAATTATCTCTTACCGCCTCTCATGGTGGCCATTAAGATGAAACTATATTTATATATGATATATATTATGTTTATATTTTCATTATTCTTCTGTGTTTTACATTTATATCCTACCTTTATGGTTCCCATAATGGGTAAATGCGACAATTTCATTTGTGGAAGTGCGGACTACCGCCCCCTCAAAGTGATATGACTCGTTAGTGCCATATGTTAGACATATAAAGGATGGAGTTAATAATATTATATATGTTATTATACTATAATTATAATATAACTATGTATAATTATGTTTTAATTACATTAAAATAATAAATATAAATGAAAGTAGCGTTCATGCGTACGTACGACTTATCGTCTCCATGAATAATGCATTTCATTTATTACATCCAAATGTTATGTACAATTATAAATAAATGTATATACTGGATATATATTATATATATAATATATAAATCATGAATATAATTCTGTATATGATGAACTTTTGACCATGTGAACAACTTGTAATTATAAGAATTCCATTTTTATTCAAGTACCAAATATTGACAAAACAACCGTTATTAACTTAAATGATTACATAATGTTTATAACATGGTAATAAGTGATATAAAAGGAATAATAAAATTTAAAATGGTTCTTAATAAATTATAAATTAACTTAAGTTTATTATTTAGGAAGAACATGGAACAAACGAGTCAAGTCAGGCACGAGGTAAGAGGTTTCTTATCTCACTTTTAATTTCGTGAGATTTACATTGTAGGCCACTTATTTATTGCATGTGGTGTATTGTGTACTGCAATTTGATATATAATATCATGATTCTCTTTATATTCATGGTATTCTGTGATTAATTTGGTGGTTATTAACTTTTGGTCATACAAATCTATTGAATTACAACGTGGTAAGGGGTTTTCATCTCATTTTTTATTCTCATGAGATTAATGCTATATTTTCCACTATTTCATTTTGTGTGGCATATGTACTACCCATGATTTTATTCCTTGTGGAATATAATTTAATTTATGGGTATTTACATATTTATTTTATGATCTTAATTTCACGGGTTGTATGTTTCATAAGTTACCAAATCGGTAAGGGAACCTTTCACCCTATTCTTTTTAAAAGACTTATTTTTTTTGTCTTTTAATTTACATATTAATATATTGGGATATGTTGTTATATATCATTATTGATGTAAATTTTATGTACAAGTGATGAGATACCCTTTTTCTCTCTCATAAACTCATTTTTTTAATTTTATTGTGACGCCGTTAGGCTGTCGAATTTCTGTAAGGGAACTTCTTTACCCAATTTCAATTATTTGGGTCAAACTTATACTTATTCATTAAGTCTTTATATGAATATGTGTGAATAACCTCTTATTTTTTTACACTTAATCTTCAATTATATTGGGTGTATTATTATTTTTCACACATAATTATTTCATTGATTTATCCTTAATATAAGGATACCGTCTTTATAAGGTATTTTTTCTCAATTTACATTCCATTGAGACTTCAATGTTGTTATGAACCAATTCACTCTTATATGGTGTATATACTATCATTTGGAATATTATATCATGAATCCATTTATTCTCATGATATTATAATATTCTGATTAAATTTTATTCCTCAATTATTTGTATTCAAGCGTCTCTCATTTTAATAAAAACTCGTTAACTAAAATATCATTTTAAATGTTTTAATGATTTAGTCTTATAAATATTTCTCATTATTGTCCATGTTTTAAAAATTGTTTTAAGGATTTATTTATATTGATATTAATGGTTTAAAATGTTAATTCCTTTAAAATCTTCAAAGTGGTATGGGACACTTTGACTTAAAAATATCTTTATTAAATGTTTTATATGGTTTTGAAAATGGTTTGATAAAGCATTTATTATGTCACTATCTTGAAATGATATATTTTGATTACAATGTGGAAATTTTATCTTCATTTATGATTGTTTTACATGTTCTGAATATCTAATGGATATTGGGCCTTGTTTATGTATACAGGTGGTTCCGTGATAAACCTAGGGTGGGTGAGCCCAAGATAGATCTCCAATGCATTGGGTAACGTGACAGAGGTAAACGTTAATGTTTCTCCTAAGAGATTTAGGGAATATACTGTGATGGGTATTACAAATGTGACTCCCTATGTAGCTGTGATAGCTACAATGTAATTATTTTATGATCTCCATAAGTTACCTTTATGATTTATGATTTCTGCATGTTATTCATAAATCTTATAATTTCATGAGGTATGTTATGATTGAAAAGTATGATTTTATTGATTTGTTTTTATTTATGGGATAATGTTTTCCTTCCTTATTTTATAACCCTTACTGAGATTTTTATGCTCATCCCAAGTTTTGAAATGTTTTTTATAGGATATAAAGATGAATAGGGTCAAGGATGAGATTAAAGAAAAGTCATGCTGTCTAAAACATGGAACTAGACTTGTCTCTTTTTGTTTCAAGAGTTTTTATTTTATGAAAAAATGGATAATAGGTAGTAGTTTCTACATGTAATATTCAAGTTGTTATGTAATAGTTATGACCTAATTCTCTAAAACTCTAAACCTAAAAAGATCCTCAATGCGAATTCTTGACATAATTCAAGATTATGTAATGTTTAAGGGTGGGTCCTTATACCTGATATACATGAGTTCTAGTATCATCCATTAACATTTTCACTCTCTTGAAATCATTATTTTAAATATTTTCTTCATGTGTATTGATATCAATTCATTATTACACTTTCATACTATATCTCTCGTGATGATGCACAAATAGAAACTGATTTTAAATTCTCCATACAACTTCTTTCTTTCTACTCACAAATAGTAGAATATTGTCTCATCTCTCCATTGTGATACCAAACATAATAATTTGTTTTAAATCCATCTTTCATTATATGGTAGATAACTTATTTTTGGATTAACCATGGTCTTCCAATACAATTATAACATAGAAAATATATAAAACCTCCATCTAAAGCATTGTTAAATGAAACATCTATTTTTTTCCAAATTATCTTGAAACTCAGTTGAAATCCGATCAGTATGATACATCTATCTTCTATACATTCTATTAAAAGGAAAAAAATTATGTTCCAATCAATAATGTAAACCATAAGTATAATGATATCCAAATTCAAAGACAAATTATAAGTATAGTTTATAGGAAATTAAATAACACTAATATGAAACCAAATTTAATACAATGCATGATGAAAGTGGCCATTATAGAATACTACTATCTATTCAAACAAATAACAAGGCATATTATAAGCAAAAACCAAGTCATACCCATATAAATCCTAAGAAGGTGCATGAATTGGAATAAATAACTAAGGAATACTAACATAAAAATGTGTATTTCCTATCCATAGAGGTATTCTCATTTGAAAAAAATAATTGAGGATAACATTTAGTCATGAAAGGATTTTATTTAAGGATAAAATTACTTATATTATTCAAACAAAAGAAAATGTATAACATGAAGGTATATATTATGTCCATTAATTAGCATCTTTTAGAGGATATATTGTATACCTAAACATTACAATAATTATAGAGTTCACTATAAATATGAAAACCTAATTAAATGATATTTTATCTTCATTATATCCTTATATTAAATGTCACATACTAGCTAAGACAATTTAATTGGGAAATGAGAAAATATAAGAGAAGGGTGGGCATGGATTCTTAGTATAGGATAAAAATCACATAATATTCATAAATAAATACATTATTTCTCCATAAATAAAATTCATGAACAAATGATAAAAATAATTTCATAAAAATTTAAAAATAACCATAACATAATTATGGAAATATAAAATTTCATATATCATAAACTAATAATTGAGGCCCAGTTCTTTGAAAAAAAAACTATAGTGCAGGAAAACACCCTTTACTCTATTTTAATTGTCACATTGGACCTAAAAGTTTATTAAGGGATTATATAAATCTAACCCCCACCATTCACATATAATTTCCAATGAATTATTTAATCAAAGTTAAATTTACATCAATATTCTTTATCTTCCCGGTTTCAAATGATACATAAAATATCCAATAAATTCTCAATGAAATTTTTTATATAGAAAACTTTATCATACCATTACATGACCATAAAAAATGGATATGTTTTTTAGGTCATCCTTAGAATACTAATTTATCTCTATCCTACATATTTATTAGTATTTATGATCAAACAACACTATATTTTTATTATAATTCTTATTTTAATGGATTAATTTATCAATCATTATTGTAAAAAAATAGAGAATATAGTTGGGTAATTCTCCAAAAACCAAAATTCTCAACCTTTGAAATGAAATGTTTTAATTATCACAAGGCACACATATTTTTATCTAATAATTATATTGAAGTGTTTTTAGTTAATGAAATTCAATTCTGATATGAATTAGAATGTGTAATGAATAATAAAAATCAAACCATACCATGACCTACTAATATTCCTTTGTATCATAATGGAATCAAAGGATTCAATTAATTGAAGTTGAAATCAAGCGACAAACATAGTTCCAGATCGTATAGAATCATAAAAAAAATCCAAAATCTATTTATCAGTAAAAAAATAAAGGTAATGAAAAATATTAGAATACATTTGAAACATCAGTATCAACATATAGTGGAATCACATGAATAGATAAAAATGAAAATAAAACCCAACTGAAGAGAAGATGGATTCAAAACTCACTAATATGATGTTGAAAAATATTAGAAACAAAAAATCCTTTAATTAGGGTAGAATGATGAATAATAGAATATGACTTTGGCTGAGTGAGGGGAGAAGAAAGAATTAGAGGTAAGGAAATCTTATAGATTGCAACAAAAAATTCTATAAATAAAAGTATATCACTTGTCGATGGGCAGAAAAGCCGTCGAAGGATAGGAGGGGGGATACCAAGCTTGTATAAGGGGAGGAGAATAAGGCTTTGAAAATGAAGAGGGAGAGGGGGATCCTGAGCACAGTAAGCTATTTCAAGGATCTATACCCATGGTTTTCAAAAAACCATGGGTATAGCTTTAGGAATGACATCTATACCCACGATTTCTCTAAACCATGGGTATAAATGCATTGGTATAGACCCAATTTCTAGTAGTGAAATATATTGCACCATGATATTTAGAGTTATATACATATTTCAAAGAACCCAATGTTTCATGCCCATAAAAATAAAATTCTACTGAAGTACCATTTTATCAGAGGTTTGATACATGATGAGTTGCTGAGATTTTAGAAGATTCATGGAACAATCTAATAGATATATTGAGAAAGCCAATGGTAGTATATAATTTGAGGCATTGTTGTTCTTCTATTGGTATCCAATGATGAATGGAGGATGAGAGTCATAATATGGGAGGATACTATGAGAGAAAAAAGAGAAAATAGCAGGTATTTCATGAACCATCATCTTGAAATTGAAGTTGTGAATGGAAAGCACACACTGATGAGTAAAGGAGAGGAGGATCTTAGATTAAGTAATTTGTCTATGTCAATGTCATTGAAGCAGGTCAGCGTAGTAGATCAGACTCCAAGTGGGAGATTGTTGGATTGGTGTAGCTCGATCCATTTTGGATGATGTTGGGCTGAATACTTCCGAACACTATAACAACTTGGATTTTGGTGGCCACATCACTATAGTATTGTATAATTCCAACCAACTTTCAATGTAGCACAACAAACTTTCTATGTGGTTGGTAAAATAGTGTTTTTTCATCTTTATTAGATCATTTTGAGATAGGGTTTCTATGTTAGAAACTCAGAGATATCCCTGTAATTATTCTCTTGAATAATAGTGATATTTATGCCTCTCTATGGATATAGGGATTATTCCCAAACCACATAAATCACTATGTCTGTACTATTCTTCTTCTTTTGTTATTGCCTTTTTTTCTTCATCTACAAACCTATTTGTCATTGAGACTCCAAAATATTATGCAACAACCTAAAGATATTGTGCAGATTCACAACATGCTTCCTTCCCACCCACAATTTCAGTCATTCCAATAAAAAAAGAAGCTACAACTTGAAAACCAGACCCTCCAGGAGCATAATCAGCCTGGATTATGGGTGCCTGATCAACAGTCGTCCCAATTTCATTGTAAATATATCCCTATTACATACATTCCTCTATCATAGGTTCCTTATTATTTCATTTCCTTCAATATTACAAGTCATTCCCTCTTATGAAACAAATAGAGAAAAATAAATATTTTCTATATTGGTCATTGGAATGTCCCACCAAGATACAATTAGAGCGTAATGAAGATAGTTTTTCATAAATTATTTTCAGTTTCAAATCTTCAACATCCATGGAAACAAATTATCTGGTTAACAAGAGTGGAGCTCACTTCCACTTCAACCATAACTCTAGAAAAATGGTTGAACTTTAATTTCTTGGTCTCCTTGTCCATATTAATTGGTACACCAATTGTCAAAGAAATTTCATGAAAGATACCTGGCTTTAATGATACTAGACCAAACCCCCAAGCCTTCAATTTGATATTTTCATTTGGAAATAAAAATGTGATAGAATCCACACCCCTGTGGAATGCATCTCCATTCCCAAAAACTCTAGATCATAAACAACCACTTGACTAGTGCATCCAGACTCCAGAGATTCTCCCCTTTCAAAAGAACAGGAAGCGTAAGGATGAAATGCTTGCACATCTTCCTTCACTCCTTGATAGCTTCAAAATTTGAAAATACTCAAGCAGTATCACCCTTCCTGAAAGATTGACTAGAATATATATTTTGTAGAGATACAAAGGACCAGTTGTTTTGAGAGTTATGAGACTTACCAATATATGGATTGACATCCCTAGAAGCTTGATTCATAGTAGGCACATATACACCAGGTGGATCCAACTTCTTATAAATATTATTCGAAGGAGTCTGGATCTTTTTCTCACCTTTGCCCAAAAGGTCAAATCTAAGTTAGTGCGAGATAGCCATGCTACTTGAAAAACCCTATTCATGATTGCTGAGAGGAGTATCCCCCTCAACCCGCATCATGCCCCCAAAAATATTTATAACATATTAAATCAAATTAAATTAAACACACACACAAATATATTCATGATGAATATATACAAATAAATTTATATTAAAAAGGAATAAATATTACAAATGAATACATAAATAAAATACTAAAAATGGAGAGATATTAAAAAAGAATAAATAATATTAAATTAATAAACAGACCTGATCACACATATACATGTACATATGACAGACATACATATGCACACATACACTTTCACACACACACATATGCACAGATACACACATACACATACATACATATAGTTATACATATACATATATTTTAAATTATTTAATATCAATATAAATATGTTTTTAAATAAATATATTCATTTATATATTATATAATTGTTTAAATAGAATATTAAAATATTATATTTATTTTAATTATACAAATTTTTTAATTAATGTTTATAAATAAACTGTTAAACATTATAACTAATAAAAATTTAATAATTATATATATATATATATAATTATAAATATAAGATTCATTTTTTAATAAAAGTTATATAAATAATATTTATATATTATATTTACACAAACACATATATATATAATTATTGTAATATAAATCTAATTTAAATATATATAAATATTTATATATAAATTAAATTACACACTAAGAACTTTATCAGTGCTAGAAAAAGGCGTTGATAAAGATGTCACTTTTATCAGTGCTAAAAGAAGTATTGATAAATGGGGGAATTTTATCAGTTCTAGAAAAAAGAGATAACAAAGAGTTCCTTTTATTAGTGATGATAAAAGGTAAATTATTAGTTCTTTTTTTGAGCACTGATAAAAGTCACCCCTTTATCAGTGATTTTTGTCTAGCGTCGTTATAGGTCGACACTGGATAAAGTGTAATATGTGGAAGTTTTATAACAATATTGTTCAAGTTAAATTATAAAAACCAAACACATATGACTATAATTATTATTATTGTGTATATCATTCATAACCCATTTACCCATAAGAAAAATGAAAAACACTGTATCCATCCAAAAATGATATGATCAATTATTTCATGTCCATGTGCATTTTATTTTCATGTAATTGAATGGTTTATTCCAAAAGAAATTAATCATAAAAATACAACATGGATAATAAATCAATATTTTTTCATAAAAAGGTCTTATAAAATAAAATTCCTTATAGTTGTTAGTAAATAGGGAAAAAACCTCTTGTTATATTTTCCCTAAATAATTTTTTGAATGAAATCACCCTAGTCCCATCATTGTTTGAATTAAGAGGGTAGGTAATCATGATATTTTCATTTTCTCCAATTTATTCTATAGTAGGCTAAGCATTTTGTTATCCTTGAAACACTAAAATAAACAATAATGGTTCTTATATAAAATAATAAATAATGTGATAACCCCCCAAAAAATAAGAAAAATAAGAAGTTATCCTACATTTAAGGCCTTGGACTTGATTTTAAAGGAGGCAATTCTCTTTTAAAACCCTATTGTAGGAAGTGGAAGCTACCTAAATCTCAATAATTTTATATATTGTATATATCATGGATTCAAAATTTGTAGGTAAATGTCATTATAGATGTGTTGAACTAACATTTCAACATCATCAAAGAAATTCAATTTCAAATATAAGAACATTCATATAGAAAAATAATAATACCATCATTACAAATAATAATGCATATATTCATGAAAAAGTAATAATTAGAATATATGAAAAGTAATATACTTAGAACTAAATGTAGATGAATATAAATAAGAATACCATAAATCACTTAATATATATAAAATGTAAAAAATACATTTTGTTTTGGAAAAATAAAAATCAAGAACATTTTAATAAAAATATAGCATCTATCACCAAATATATGAAAATATTTACTGGTTATGGAAATATAATACTCATAAAAATGTAGTGAATATATAGATACATCAATATAAAAATCATAATATAATAGTATATAAATATAGACATTACCTCCAATTATAAATAATATATAGTCCAAAGGTTTTCCATATCCTAATAAAGTGTAAGTAATGGAGAAATCTCATTATGCAATGATAATATAGTGGGATCCCAATAAAATCATTGTTATTTAAGAGAAAATTTAAAAACTATAACTTCATAAAATTAATACAGTTGATGGTCTAACTAAAAACATATTATAAAATAATGAAAATAATTTTTGTATATAAAATTAGGGTAAAGAAAAATATTTTAATAAAAATATATTTTGAGATAAGGATTGGGAGAAGAAAAAAATAAGGAGTGTGTAACATTACTTGGGTATTAAGATTATCAATGATCATAACTATATAGAATTCTGTGAAAAAGAGAAGCCACAGAGAGGAAACTTTTTTGGGGAAAAGGAAAATAGAGTAGAAACTGGCCGTCAAGGGATGATAACATATTGATGAATGCTAAATTATGTCTAGGAATAATATCCATGGAGTGTTGATGAATAATTTGGATGATGAACAATAGACAATGAAAAAATCGAAGACCTATAAAGGTGGTCCTATAGAGGAAATAGAAAATAAGTGATGACATAAAAAATTATATTGGTATAATTAAGATAAATAGATAGTAATCAAAGGTATACAATCTCCACACACATAGTACATTTCTTAGAGGATATTTACTGTATATTTGTTCTTATAATATATAGATGTCACAGATCATTTTCTAGTAGATTGAGTTTGAATAAAGATTTCACTTTTTGTTGAGAACTGATTTAAAGATATCAGAAATCAACAATTATTTTGGAAATATTAACAGGGAAGGATAACTATCATACACAAATGGAGAACCTTCTATAGAGGGTGGGGTAATATTTTCATGGAGATGTCTATGTTTTTTTTTCAATTTCATTAGGTGAAGTATCAAATAGTCATGCAATTATATAATTTACAACATTACTTATAGAAACAAAATAATTAATTAGAAATAGAGTGAAGTGATACAACATATGGTGAATAAAATTTATGAATTAAAAATGAGAACCAATAGAAATTTGAGTAAAACATAAAAATTGTATTAAATTTATAAGATAAAAGAGATAATGAACCAAAAAATTTACTATTAATTCAATTGATGGAATTTTACATGCACTCAATGTGTTATTCCCAGAATATAGGAGTTATATTGTAACGTCCTAGTTCCAGAATCCACCTAGAGGCACCCCGTACACGGTTGGTCACATGGCCTCAAGTGCATTTCCCCGAATGCCAGAGGCTTCTGACTAGCATTGAGGGACTTGGGTGTGATAGTGGGAAAACTATGCCCTCATTGGAAGAGTACACAACGGAAGTAAATAAATACATACAAGAGAGGAAGCAGTAATAGTGACATACAACAGTAACAATAAAAAACTGAAAATATAAAATAGAGATCATATATAAAAAGATAAATGATACATATGTCTAGGAAAAATGCCAAACAAGTCACAATGCTGAAATACAATAGTGATAAACCAAAGTTAAACAAAAGCAGATAAACTCCTTAGCATCGCAAGCCATATCTTGGTCCCATGCTCTCTATCTCCACAACATATCAAGTACCTGAATTAGAAGGGTGCTTTCCCTTATCTATACCTACATCAATATAATCTTCTTGGGCCCAAAAGCATGACCCAAGCAAGGTGTGAGACTAAATCCCAATAGGCAACCACCCAAATATCTGTGCCTAATAGCCAGTGAATATATGGCAGGTAGAGTATAGAAAGTAGTAAACATGAAAGTACCCTTCAGTAAAGAATCCACAGTTTCAACATCAAGCAACGACTAATCAAACAGCTAAGCACAAATAGGTAACCCTCTGGGAAGTACTCACAACCCTCCCCTCTAGTCCAACCTAACAAGTACAAGCCACCCTCTGGGCAGTACACTCAGCCTAACCCCTGTGGTTCATTATATAAGACTCTCTGAGGAAGCACTCACAGTCAATTCCCCTTATAGTCTAAGGTAATTAGGAACTGTTCGAGGAAGCACTCATAGTCAATTCCCCTTATAGCCCCAAGGTCAAGGACTCTATGAGGAAGCTCACTCATTCAATTCACCTTATAGCCCAGGTCGTTCATAGACTCTCTGAGGAACAGATCGCTGTCAATTCCCCTTATAATCTAGAGTAATCAAGGCAATTCAAGTAAAACAAAGACTCTTTGAGGAGGATCACATGGTCCATTCCCCTTATAGTCTAAAGTAATCAAGGACTCTCTGAGGAAGATCACTCGATCAATTAACCTTATAGCCCCAAGTGGTACTAGGCTCTCTAATGATGCTCACTCAGTCAATCCCCTTTATAGCCTAAAGTACTCAAAGACTCTCTGTGGAAGCTCACCCGGTCAATTCCCCTTATAGTCTACTACACCAGGTTCTCACAACCCTGTGTAGGTCAATGAGAATAGAAGTGTAATATGGCCAAAGTAAACCTACATAACTACTTGGCTAATCAGTCTATGGCATATCAAGCATGTCAAAAGACAACTCTCCATCCTACAACATCAGGTAGGGAAAACAGGCAAGGCAACCAAAATCTAAACAGAACCAAACAGTCATAAACAGAACATGCATGGGGTAAACACATCCAAAGAATATAAAAAAACCCTATTCATATCCAAATAAACTCTACACAAGCCTACAATCATGGAAGGAAGTCAACATGGGTAACATAGTAAACACACAATACCCCGTTCAAGGGTATTGGTGGAATTTTCACATAATACTCAAAGAATCTGAACGAAAAGGAACAAACCACCTACCTTGGCCTTAGAAGATTGATATACGTGAACCTCGAAGCTTGAATCTCCCTATAACATCGAAGATCTACAAAAACGTCTAAAAAGTTCAACCCACGATATCTCAAGAGATAGGAGAAATTAGAAGACAATGCTCTAGGAGAAGAGATAACTCACTGATGCGATTCCCATGCAACCGACGGTGTTCGATTTGGAGGACGGACACTTGAACTAGGGCTCGTCAAAGATATGCATCTGCTTGGTGCTCTCAGACGAACTTGGATGAGAAGGAGACGGTTCTGTCCATCAGACGCGACCCTGGTGCATTTAATGAAAAAAAGAAAGTACACGGTGTGTACTCGCCTTTTCCGTACTCCACTTTAAGCGGCCCCCAAGTCACTCCCACACGGCCGTGTGTGTGGTTACTACCCGACCAGCACATGGCCTCCTGCGGCATGGAAGTACACGGTGTGTACTCATAAAGTACACAACATGTACTTAGAAAATTTCCATAATTTCATTTTTCCTCAAAAACAACCTGAAAAGGAAAAACATACCTGAAAAGAAGATCTGGGTTCTTACAAACTTCCCCCCCTTAAAGAAATTCATCCCTGAATTTCACTAGAGCAACGTAGAAGAAGAAACCCTGAATAGATCCGGCCACTGTGATCGCATGTTTTCCTCCCTCTCCCAAGTCTCATCATGTACTTTCCCATGTTGCCAAAGCACCCATACTAGAAGAATAGACCATCCATGGAGAACCTTCGTACTGTGATTTACGTTTCAGATAGAATGCTACTCAAAGGATGCATCCACTACCAACTCATCCTCCTTAGGTTGGAAGACGCGAGACGGGTCTAAGAAGTAACGTCAAAGCTAAGAAACGTGGAAGATGTCGTGCATAGCTTGGTACCTCTGAGGTAACTACAACTAATAGGCAACCAGACCAACTCTCTCCAACACCTCAAACGGCCCGACGTACCTCGGTTAAAGCTTACCCTATCTCCTAATCCTTCTGTGCCCCAACCTCGGTGTGACACATAGAAAAACATGATCCCCGATCTCTAACTCCATAGGTCATCTCTGTTGATCAGCATAAGACTTCTGACGAGACTGTGTAGTATCCATCCTCTTCCAAATCAACTCTATCTAGTTTGTGGTCTCCTGAATAAGACGAGGTCTTAGTAAAGCTGCCTCTCCTTCCTTCAGCCAACATAAGGGTGATCAGCATGGCCTACCATACAAGGCCTCATAAGGTGGCATCTGAATAGTTGCTTGAAAACTATTTTTGTAGGAAAACTCCACAAGAGGTATATGCTTCTCACAAGAACCCCAAAAATCTAGAATGCATGCTTGGAGAATATCCTTAAGCACCTGAATCGTACACTTGGAATGGCCATCTGTCTGGAGGTGGTAAGCTATACTCCAAAGTACTTGCGTACCCAAAGCCTTCTGAAGCCCCTGCCAGACCTGAGAAGTAAAACATGCATCCCTATCTGAAAGAATGGAGTGTGGAACTCCATGAAGACATACAATCTCTCGGATGTACAACCGTCCTAGCTCATCAACACTAAAGGTATCCTTAATCGTCAATAAGTGAGCGACCTTTATGAGTCTGTCAATGACAACCCAAACTACATCACTTCCTCGAGGCAACCTCGGCAAACCAGTCATGAAATCCATCGCGACATCATTCCACTTCCACTTGGGAATGGGTAAATACTGTAAAAGCACTGCTGGATGCTGATGCTCTGCCTTCACATGCTGATAGGTGGAACACATCATGACGAAACCAGCAACGTCCCTCTTCATACCTTGCCACCAATATTGACGATGTAGATCATGATACATCTTGGTGACGCCAGTATGAACTGCCCAAACTGAGGAATGAAAATCCCGCATAAGCTCCTCGTGTATGTCTAATGGCACCCATACACGCCTCTGGAAATGAAAGATATCATCCTCACCTACAGTCCATCCATAAATAGGGTCCTCTCCTAACACACTGTCCCTTAGGACTAGGCCTTCAGAATCTTATAGATGCCTCATTCTAACTTGATCAAGAAGAGTAGAGGTAACAGCTACAGAAGATAGAAAAGTCTTCCCCTGTCTGTCGTGCACCTCCAAATGCATCTCAGAGAATAGAGCCATAAGCTGCCACTCACTGATGGCCTCCTGAACTACCTATATTTGAGTCCTCCTGCTCAACGCATCAGCCACCGCATTGCCCTTCCCAGGCATATAGGCAAGCTCAAAGTCAAAGGACTATAGGTACTCAACCCACCTTTGCTGTATCAAATTAAGATCACGCTAAGTGAAGATTTACTTGAGACTTTTGTGGTCAGTGAAAACCAAAAAAATTCTCTCCCAGAAGATAATGTCTTCAATAGCATAGGGCATGAACAATAGCTGCCAACTCCAGATCGTGCACTGGGTAATTCCTCTCATGTGGCCTCAACTGCTGGGACCCGTACGCAACGACTCCATCTCCCTACATAAGAAAAGCTCCCAGCCCGATACCTGACGCATCATAGTAAACAATATAGATCTTTCTCGGCTCTATCAAGACTAGTATCGGTGCTGAAGTCAATATCCCTTTTAGCTCCTAAAAGGATGACTCACAAGAATCTGACCATGAGAATTTCTCACCCTTCTTAGTCAGACCTGTCAGCGGTGCTGCTAGGCATGAAAAGTCCTGTATGAAATGTCTGTATTATCTAGCCATCCCTAGAAAACTTTGTACCTAAAACACGTTCTTTGGCTGCTCCCAAGAAACTAAAACTCTCACTTTATCTGGGTCTACTAATACTTATGCCTCTGAGATAATATGGCCCAAGAAGTGAATCTGATCCATCCAAAAGTGACACTTTGAGAGCTTAGAATATAACTAATTCTCCCTCACTATACTAAAAAAGATCTCAATATGGGTAGCATGATCATGTCAAGTGTGAGAGTATACTAAGATATCATCCACAAAAACAACCATGAAGGAATCCAAGTATGGATGGAACACTCGGTTCATCAGTGCTATGAAAACTGCAGGCACGTTTGTGAGACTGAACAACATAACCATATATTCATATAGACCATACCTGCTCCGGAAGGCGGTGAGAGGTATATCAGATGGTCTAATGTACAACTGATGGTAATCAGATCTAAAGTAAATCTTTGAGAACACTTGGTCTCCTTGAAGCTGATCAAAGAGATCATCAATCCTTGCCAAGGGATATCGGTTCTTGATTGTCAACTCGTTCAACTTCTGATGATCCACCCAAAACTTAAGGGTACCGTCTTCCTTCTTCACAAACTAGATAGGTGAACCCCAAGGATAAGTACTGGGTCAGATGGAACCCTTTGCCTGAAACTCCTCCAACTACTTCTTGAGCTCCTAAAAATCTGGTGTAGCCATCCTATAAGGATTAATGGACACCAGTGCCGCTCCTGGCACAAGATCAATCAAAAATTATACCTCTCGCTCTGGAGGAAAACCTGAAAAGTTTTCTAGAAAGGCATCTCTGAAACAATATACCACTAGAAGAAAGTCTAACTATGAAGTCCCCTGGTCATCCAGATATAAACTAGCATTCTGGGCTATAACTCCTCCTAACCCATGATGCTCTGGACCCGCTCTACTCGCCTGGACATCCCATTCACCCTTATGAAGAAAAGATTCACCTTCTGGTGATGTGAAACTCACCTTGCGGTGATAACAGTTGACGACTGCCTAGAATGGAACTAACCAGTCCATCTTGAGAATGACATCATAACCTTTCATCTCTAGAACATAGAGGTCCCATATAAAGTGATATCCACCAAACTCAAGAGGGAACTCCTTGCACTTACATACACTAGTCATTCTAGTCCCCAACGGTGTGTCTAGCATCAAGATATAATTAGAAGAAAACATGTAGATACCAATTCTCTCCATGACAGTGATAGATACAAAGCTATGGGAAGCCCCTGTTTCAAAAAGAGCTTAAGATAAAACTGAGGCTACTAAGATCGCACCTCAAACTGTGGAGGGTCCAAGATCCTGCTCCTGTTGGGTCTGCTCCACTTCAAAATTATGGCCTATGACATGACCCTGTGACCCTGCCTGACTGCTTTGAGCTGATCCACCCTATTGTCACTGAAGAACTGGTGACTAATTTCCACGACCATGACCTCCACCTCAGATCGAACGGTTGGAAGAAATCAAGTTCCTAGACTGGTGAGATACTGGTTCGCACTACTCCTGAATGTGGAGTTATAGAAGAACACATGTCACTAGCTACTGGTGAAAAGAACTGAAAAAAGCTCTGAAGATGGCCCATGTCGACACAAGATCGACACTCCACTGGGTCTCTCGGGCAATGTGGACTCATATGCCCGCTTCTCCCACACTGGTAGCACACCACCTGGCTACTAGAAGATGCATCCCGCCTGCTCTGATCTCCTCGTGTAGCCTCCCTGCAGTACTTCCTGCTATCAGCTGGCTAAGCACTAACTTTGGATGCCAAACTACGCTGGCTCACAGCTCCAGAAACCCTCAGATTATACTCTGTGATCAGTTCCTAGTTGACGATAAAGGATATCGAAGTCAACCTGAAGATGTTCACATGAGATCAGATTTTATGCCTCATAACACCCTCAAAATTCTATGCAAGGAACAAATCATCACCTCCTGGAATAGGTGTGAAACGTTGTAGCTTTGTGAAGCAAGAGTAATACTCCATAACAAAAAGAGCACCCTACTCCAGGATCATGAACTCTCAGGCTCAATCCACTCTCAAGGTCTCTAGATAGAATTAATCATAGAAGATGAACCGAAACTCTTCCCAAGCCATATTCTGCTGGCGGCCCTCTTGTGAGATCACATCCGACCACCTCTTAGTGGAGTCTCGAAGCATGTAGGTATAAAGATTAACCCTATTCTTTGGAGGTATCTCCAGATGATCGAAAATTGTCAGCATGGCTTCTAGCCATGACTCTATAGCCTGAGGTCCTCTATCCCCTGATAAAGTAGGAGGATGTTGCTGCTAGAAGACCCACGTCAAATCAGCCATCGACGGGGTAGGAGGCGGCGCTCCCTAAAAGGTTTGCATCATCTTCAAAAATCCCTCTCTGAACTGTGCATCCACACCTATGTTAGGTATAACGGCTGGTAACAAGGCTGTCACAACTGGAGGATCTGCAGGTAATCCCTGATCAGCCATGTATGGTGTCTGATCGTCGTCTGGCAACTGGCACACAACCAGAGGACGTCTCGGTGGCATGACTCTGCAAGGTCAAGCACACACCTTAGATCAAGGTTATCATGGAATGAAAACAAAGAGTGTAATAAGGGAACATGATAAAGAAATCATTCAAGTTTTACAAAAGACGACTACACAACGTGCACATTTCCTACACGACGTGTTTTCTTAAGTCATTCACATGGACGTGTACTCCTACCTAATCTGGTCGTGTAACACCCCAAACACATGGCGTGTTCTCCTAACACACAACATATACTTGAATCCTTCCTGAGTCCTTCTATATGGTTAAGCCACATGGCTCTCCTAAGACAAGACTAAACAGCGTGTTTAAGGTAGACACGACGTGCACTAGACAAGCTTCACCCAACCCGTGTTTTTAGTGACACAGCTTGACACATGACTCACATTACATGGCATGTTCAAGGTGGACACAGAGTGCATGTGAAAGGATAACACCAAACCATGTTGTTGGTTACACATCCAGCTACATGACTGACACTACATGGCATGGTCCAGGAAAACACGGTGTGTATGAGAAGGGATAAAACTGATCCATGTTTCTCGTGAGACGGTAGGGTACCTAGGTCAGACTACACGGCGTGTTCAAGGTGGACACAATGTGTATGTGAACAAATAACACTGACCCGTGTTGTTGGTTACACGGCTGGGTACCTAGGTTAGACTACACAACATGTTCAATACTGACACAGCGTGTATAGCTTAAGGTTTTATCCTTCTGTGTTGTTCGTTACATGGGAAAACACAGGGTCGACATGACACGACATGTTCGTCTGGTACATGGAGTGTTCCCACTGGACATTCCCCATCCCATGTCTCTGACCACACAGCCTACAACACGGTTAGAGACTACATGGCATGTACATAAAGTACACGGCGTGTACATAAAGTAAACGATGTGTACTTAAGAAAAACATTTTCTTCCCAAATAGATGAACACATGGCATGTAGTCAAAACTACACGGCATGTATTCTGGGTTTTTACAGACAGTAAGCATTAGAAACTACTCCGAAGCCTAGAAAAACACTGAAACGAACATTAAAGTGACAAATTCCGATCTGTGAGGGCCCATACTCCCCATAAATCAATGTTTGTAATCTTATACATGTTATAACAAGGAAAATAGAGCAATGATACACCAAATTCCGTTCCATGAGGGCCCATAACACCTCAAAAACCGAAGTTTGACGTCTATTTAAAAGAAACATTACACAAAACAATACCCTATCAAACATCATGTATTCTTATCAAGGAATCTATAAAAAAATCATGAATATTCTACACAACATCTATCACAACAACATGAAATCACTAATGCATCCTAGATGACAAGGCAAGAATGCATGACATGTGATTTATAGAAAGTGCCTATATGATTCATGAGATGGCATACCCTCATCTAATCGGGTTGCGACAGAAATAAAACCTCAATAACACCAACAGTAATAACAAAAAACATGTGAGTCACCCAACGGTGAAAATCAGATCAACTGTAAACTTGGAAAACCATAAGAAATTGCAATAAACAAGGTAGATTGGCTTTTCCCTATACACGGGTTAGCTACTCCCGAGAAAAGCTTATTACCAAGTACCTATTACTTCCTATCCCTGGATAAAGGCTCCAAACAGTAAATCAAGAGAAAATAAATCCTCTAATACCTCTTTCTAACATACCAGTTCCGGAAGCCACCTAGAGGCACCCTATACTCGGTTGGTCACATGGCCTCAAACACATTTCCCCAAACACCAGAGGATTCCAACTAGCAGCGAGGGCCTTGAGTGTGATAGTGGGGAAACTATACCCTCATTGGCAGACTAAACAGTGGAAGTAAATAAATACATACAAGAGAGGAAGCAGTAATAATGACATACAACAATAACAACAGAAAGATGAAAATATAAACTGGAGATCATATATAAAAAGATGCATGATACATATGTCTACGAAAACTTCCAAAAAAGTCACAATGATGAAATACAATAGTGCTAAACCAAAGTGAAAAATAAAGCAGATAAACTCCTTAGCATCGCAAGCCATAGCTTGGTCCCATGCTCTCCAGCTCCACAACATATCAAGTACCTGAAATAGAAGGGCGCTTGCCCTTATCTATACCTACAACAATATAATCTATTTGGGCCCAAAAGCATGACCCAAACAGGGTTTGAGACTAAATCCCAGTAGGCAACCACCCAAAGATCTATGCCTAATAGTGAGTGAATATATGGTAGGTAAAGTACAGAAAGCAGTAAACAAGAAAGTACTCAGCAGTAAACAATCCACAGTTTCAACATCAAGAAATGACTAATAAAACAGCTAAGCACAAATAGGTATCCCTCTGGGAAGTACTCAAAACCCTCCCCTCTGGTCCTACCTAACAAGTACAAGCCACCCTCTGAGTAGTACACTCGGCCCAACCCCTGTGGTTCAGTATATAAGACTCTCTAAAGAAGCAATCATAGTCAATTCCTCTTATAGTCTAAGGTAGTCGGGAACTCTCTAAGGAAGCACTCACAATCAATTCCCCTTATAGCCCCAAGGCCAAGGACTCTATGAGGAAGCTCACTCGATCAATTCCCCTTATAGCCCAGGTCGTTCATAGACTCTCTGAGGAAGCACTCACTGTCAATTCCCATTATAGTCTAGAGTAATCAAGTAAATTCAACTAAAACAAAGACTCTCTGAGGAGGCTCACATGGTCCATTTCCCTTATAGTCTAAATCAATTAAGGAATCTATAAGGAATCCCACTCGGTCAATTATCCTTATATCCCCAAGTGGTCCTAGGATCTCAAAGGATGCTCACTCAGTCAATCCCCTTTATAGCCTAAAGTGCTCAAAGACTCTCTAAGGAAGCTCACCCGGTCAATTCCCCTTATAGTCTACTACACTAGGTTCTCACGGCCCTGTGTAGGTCAATGAGCATAGCATTGTAATATGGACAAAGTAAACCTATATAACTACTTGTCTAATCAGTCTACGACATATCAAGCATGTCAAAAGACAACTCTCCATCCTACAACATCTAGCATGGAAAAAAAGCAAGGAAACCAAAAGCTAAACATGACCAAATGGTCGTAAATAGAACATTCATGGGCTAAAAACATCCAAATCATATCAAACAACCCTATTCATATCCAAATAACCTCTACATAATCCTACAAGCATGGCGGGAAATCAACAGGGGTAAAACAATAAACACCCAATACCCCGTTCAAGGGTATTGGTGTAATTTGCACATAATAATCAAAGATTTTGAACAGAAAGGAAAAAACCACCAACCTCGGCATTAGGAGATCGATATACATGAACCCAGAATCTTGAATCTCCCTAGAACGTTGAAGATCAACAAAAAACTCTAAAACATTAAACCCATGATATCTCATGAGAGAGGAGAAATTAGAAGACGATTCTCTAATAGAAGAGAGAACACACCAATGTGATTCCAATGCAACCGAAAATGTTCGATTCGGAGGACTAATGCTCAACTAGGGGCTCGTCAAAGATCCATAGCTGCTCGGTGCTCTCGGAAAAACTAGGTTGAGATGGAGACAGTTCTGTCCGTCAGACGCAACCCCGGGGCGTTTAATGAAAAAAAAGAAAGTAAACGGTGTGTACTCTCTTTTTACGTACTCCACTTTAAGCGGCCTCTAAGTCACTCCCATACGGCCATGTGTGTGGTTACTACATGGTCAGAACAGGACCTCCTATGGCAAGGAAGTACACAATGTGTACTCATAAAGTATATGGCGTGTACTTAGAAAATTTCAAGAATATCCTTTTTCCTCAAAAATGACCAGAAAAATAAAAACATACCTGAAAAGAAGATCCAGGTTCTTACATATATCACCAATATTGGGTATTTGGTTAGTATACTTTAATTAACTACAAGAAATATGCGAACTTGTAAAATAGACACTTTTGAATTTTTTTTCATCCTTAACTTTCAATGCAAGAACTTTTATTGGTAGAAAATGGTGACATCTTTGTGATAGTATAAGTATAATAGTGTAAAGGTCTATAATTTACATATGTTAAATATTTTTTGGATAATAAAATAAATCTAAAAATATGTAATAGTTTTTAATGGGATGAATTGAAAACAAAATTAATTATATTAAGAAATAAAAAATGAAACAAAGGCATATACTATAAGAGAACACTATCAGAGTGTTATAGAATGTGTACATTTTATACCATCAGAGGCATATACTATGTCTATACATCTTATAGTTTTTATACACTTACATTATATAGTATGTATACTATATTTTGGGTAAATTACACTTTATTTTAATTAAGGGTTATGAAAATTGAAGGTTAATCGAAAATAGATTAATCCACCTTTGAGGATGAGGAATAGTAAGTATTCTAATTCAAATCTACTTTGATTTTAGGTATTTTTAGGAAAAATATTTTGGTTAAATTTCAAAATACTTTCATTAAGGGATATGAACATCAAATATTAACCAAAAATAGATTAATCCAACCATTTATAGTGTGAAATAGTTGGTTTTCTGAGACATGTATACTTTTATTTTAGGTATTTGAAGCTCAAAGTGTTGACAGTACTATGAAGATGAAAAATTTGGTAATAGAGAGTGGTATAGGGTTAGAGTGTAGACAATATTACTTGAAATGGGGGGTGGAATACTATAGAGGTAAACTATAAAAGGGAGATCCCAAACCAAATAAAGTTAGGGTTTATGTACAATTGAGAAATTATGAAGAATGAAAAAAATATTAACATTGATGGTGAAAAATATTTAGTATTTAGAGACATATAAGGCCTGGTTTTATGTACATTGAAAACAAAGGGATGATGCTTCTAGGAAGAATAAACCACTGGTAAGGGATAACAATGCAGTAGCTAATTATAGGAAGAGTAGCCGGAGTTCTGGTAAATGCTATGGTTCGGAAAGCAAAGGACAATGGTATGTAGGTGATGATGGAATAGTATGGAACCGAGAAAAAGAAGTCACAATAGAATTTAGTAGGTGTGTATGGAGGACAAGAGAGTCTATGGGTGTTGCCCACAGAGAGTGTGGGAGTAAAAATGGAATTTGATAATAATAGAGCATGTTACTGGTGACACGTGCACTCAGAGTCTGGTAGTGGCGACACATGTACATAGAGGAATTACTCTTAATATAAACATAAAGATATAGATTTAATTAGGATGATAATGGGTATATTTTATTAGGTACCAAATCCGGGTATGGGTACCTATTAATTAGGTTTGGTATGGTTCATGTTTTAAATCTAATATCCAATTATTAATTAGGTAGGGTCCAAATATCATTTATCGAACACTATAACTAGAATATATATATGGGGGGGGAGATAACTATGAATTAGAAAATCCTTTGTTAAAAAAATTAAAATATTAGGAATTTATTTTTTATTTAAAACTTTTTTCAAATACAAGAACCAGTTCTGATCCTCTTGCACATTCCCCCTACCCCCCACTAATGTCATCTGACAGCTGTGTACTGATAGGTGTGAACCCCTATGTCATGATACCTATATGCACATGTATCTCCCTCCCTTTGTAAATATTTTACATAAAAATAAAAAATATTATATGAATTTTTAATTAAAAAATTTTAAAAAAAAATTATAAATTAACCATGTTGTTTTCTACTGAAAGATGGACACATACTGGACTTGTTATTTAAAAAAAAGTTTTAAATAAAAAATAAACAGTTTTAGAGTAGTTTGTCGGGTTGTAAATGAAAAATTTAAATAAATAAATAAATAAATAAATAAAAATTAGGTAATTAAATGGGTAATGATTTATTAATTAGATTAGGGTTATGGTAAGATTTAAATGATTATAAGTGATTTCAAACAGGGTTTGGGTAGTGCAATGGTTATTCGGGTTTTGGGCCGAGTAACCCTAAATGGATGGGTACTCAACCCATTTTCATCCTTACTCTCCATATCAATTTTTTGTAATTTTTTTTAGAATTATAAAAAATAAGACATTTGAAAGGTATGAATCCATAAACCACCTAAGGATTGTAAATACAAATAAACTCAAGGAATACAATTAATACTAACCCATTACAACCAAACTATTTAGTTGTCTGGGGACTCCAATATTAATTTAGGAAATTTATTAATGCCAATTCAATAGATTAACAACTATACAAAAATTCAAGAGATTTACATTAATTGATCAAGCTCATAACATTTATATTTAGCTTATAATAACTTGAATTTTTTTCATTTCTAACATCATATATTTTTTGTATAAACAAAACCCCCAATAATAACTTACTAATACCGATAAAGTGATAACTCAATTCAAATTGAATGATTAATTTAGCATTATTAAGAGGTGAATTTAGTTTTTTATATGTTTTAGTTCTGAGTTTCATAAATACCAATTTTGATATAGACACAACACTATGATCAACATCTCAATAATTCACTCGTTCTATGATTGGTTCAATCCAAAAAAATTCAACTATGAAACTATTATCAGATAATAAGACATTCAAGTATTTAGTTCATTTATGTTATCATGAATCGAACCAATAGAGCCCACCTGGACGGCGGTAGACCATGTGTGACTCTCCAATCCCACCTCCAATAAGTTAGGGGTTGGCGATAAGTGCTAAGTAAACATATCACTCACATGAGATTCCTTAGCCTATGATACCTGCACACACACACACACATCTCCAAACACCAATATAATGAACAAATAAAATATACAACTGATACCAAGATGCATGCATACAACAAATCCCACATTAGAGCATGAAACAAGTATAAGAAAGAAAAAAGGGAAAAATATAAGATCACCAAATCTGTAAAGGATTCCAACCTACTAGTATGAGGGGACTGTTACCAAATGAAAATTTTGGAATTGACTATGATCCGTCTAGTTTAACTATGCTCCACTTACTCCTGGTTCACCTAGGAATCCATCGAAAGGTTTGTCATCTACATAAGACACAACATTTGTGGGTAGAGACCATGCAGGGGTGAATCTAATCATACCCAATAGGACAACTTGAAATGACTAATCATGAAGCATCAAGAGATAAAGATCATAAGAAATGATAACATCAATCCAAATATACTCAAAGTAGACACCAATTCTTAAGGAAGATCACAACCACAATGCTATCCTAGGATTCTACTTGAGGTTTCAAGGTAATTCTCATTTGAGAGAACTCTCTCATTGGGTCTTACTAAAACTAATGGAACTCATCCAATAGGTTGTGTCTATCAGGTCTTTCCATGAAGAAGTACATGTTGGAGATCATAAGATACCAATACACAGTTTTAGGATTAATCCTAGGGCCTATAGAGGATATCTAACCCTACATAGATTAACTCTCTAGGATGGGGATAGAACACCCTAAAAGTCGGTAATGGGATACCAGAACCAACCAACCCCATGACACATAGAGTGTAATGAAACTATTTTCATCAGGTGACACTTTAGAATATTCTAAGGAATATTTTTCAAGTAAGGCATAAGATTCTAGGGTCTGGAGAGCCTCAATGCCAATATATTAAAAATATTAAATATAATATATAACACAAGTGTGGTTTTTTAGAAATAATGAAATAACTCACAAATGAGGTCTAAGATGGGGAATTTGAGATCAACATTAAATATGGAATTTGAGTTTTAACCTAGGGGTGATATAAATTTTGTTTGTGTTCGAAATTTGGTTTATGAGTGGCCATTGGTGGATAAATATATAAATAAATAAATAAATAAATAAATTTATCTATTATTTATTACATGGCATAAACCTAATCCTCTCTATTTAAAACCATGTTATGGTTAATTCCCTAGGGTTGGATGCATAACCCTAGTGGTAAGAGAAGATGGATAAATTAGGTGGAGACATGTTGGAGGATGATCACCAGATCGTGGATCTATGATCAGTACTGAGGAGTTTGTCTTCACCAATGGAGTTTATGGATCACACCAATGACAATTATGTAGAACCAGTCTTCATCAGTGATCAATCCAAAATCAAGGTAGGTAATTTGATTTTTTGGGTTTATCCCCATTTATGGATTGATATGAACATAAATTAATCCTTCCCAAATTAATTTGCAGAGCAATATCTATTGGTTTTTCCAAAGTCTACATTATCTTTCTAGATCTAGAAATTCAATATTTATTTCTTATATATTCTTGATAATTTTTTAATCCTCATTCACTGGATTCAATCAATGATGGAAAAATTAATAGGGCTATCGATTGAAGCTTACTCTATTTAATGTTCCTTTCTCCCTCTATTCTTGGAATTCATCATTTTTAATCTTTTGGTCAGTGATTTGACATTACCAGGAGGACTGAACATGGTGTGTTCCTTCTCTGGCACTACAGGTTATGGCTATGAGTTTGGTCTTGGGTTTTGGAGATGTGAAAGAGGCATGATGACAAAAAAATAAACCAATAATGGAATGAGTAACAGTGGATCTATGAGTCAGATTGAGTGATTCTCTCTGAAGGAGAAATGATGGGAAATTCTAAGCAGCAGGTGGCTAGAATTTGGCCTTTGGTGATGGTGATGGTCCAAAATTAGAACAGGTTGTGTTGTATTGTGGGATCCAAGTTGTGTGTCACCTCATATAGTGATGAGTACCATTTTTTTAGTTAATAATGGAAAGAATCTTACTTTTGGTCATCCGTGAATGGTGGTTAACCTAGATCTAGGTGTTTCAACATGATTTTTGGTGGTCCTGAAGGTAGCGGTGGTGTATGGGAAATGATGAAGGAATAGTGTGGAATTTCAAAGAAATTCCGATATACATGATGTATAGTATAGAGGAGAACACATTTTAAAATCCCCTATATGGGGTGGTTGGGATTTTGTGTTGAGTTAAATATCATATACCGTGTGGTTAACCCACATGTCACATGACACCCAGCTGACTGACTCGACCTGTATAGGGAATAAAAACCATGGAGTCCATGTGGACCCACATTCCAGGTATGGAGTGGAACACCCCATGTACTTCATAAGGTATGTGGTCACGGGGAGAAGTCACAAGCCAAGTTCTGGCCCAACCCCCACTCACCATGTGATGAAATGTACACTCAATATAATTCAGAAAGTACTCTGATATGACTAGTGTACACAAGTACAACTTAAGTACACAAGCATGACCAAAGTACAAATACTTAGGTAGATGACACATGCTAAGTGCTGACATGACTTCCACATGTTGTGTACACCTAATGTATAAGATGTGTATTTGGATAAATACATTTTATGTGAGAGGTAGAGACACATAAATTGTTTGGCTTAGTGATATACATCATGTACCTCGAGGGACACACCGTGCACTTATTCAAGGGAAATTCAGAGCCCTTGTTCTTCTCAATTCATCTCTAGTGTGAGATTGGGTGAGTTCCCTTGAAATATATCTATGAGGGCATGGTCCCTCTTTTTATTGTTCTAGGATAAGTTTTCTTAGTCCACCACTATGAGGGTTCAATATGTCATTTTGTTCAGATCATTAGACAAAATCCCCTCAATGGACTAGAGAAGGAATCCCTTAGTGAGTCCCAAGGGTTGTATCCTTATTCCCATCATATTTTTCCCTGGGTAGGGTTTCAGGAATCATGTGACCAATATATGTGAGAGTGATCCTTAATCTAGTGGGTTATTTCAGTTGGGTTCAGGTATACACCATAGGCTCCAAGTGTGATCCCCCTATCTATGTATGAATATCTATTTTCCTCTAGCGAGGTGTAGTAAAATTGAGTGTGTGTATTAGATGAGCCCTCTTTGTTTCCTTGGAGCTTATTCGTGGCTAGACTTGAAGAGTGTGACCTCTCAGAAGAGTACCATCAGTAATAGAGAGACTCATGGATTAAGTTCTCCTAGATTAGTGATATCTTTGAGCCTCCAGTAGAATCTTAGATGGGTGGTGAGGTTGTGAAATCACCTTGAGACTTAGTGTTTATATTTATTATATCTGGGTTATTGTTATATATTATCATATCCTATGTTCTGATTGACATAACTTCATGGTATTGATATGACTACTCTCTTGATTCTTTATTTTTAGTTATTTGGGGGTGTCCTACTAGGTATGTTTATACTCACTCCCACATAGGATCTGCCCACACATGTCATGTCTTGTGTAGATGAAAGGGTTTTGGATATATCCCTATCTGGATCAATAGCAGGTGAAGCTTAGTTGTGTTAGATGGTCCTCATATGGATGCAAAATTTTCTTTTGGGTAGTTGTCCCCATGTTGTCAGCAAGTTGGGTTCTTTGCAATTTTGGTGGGCCTATATTTGGACCTTTTCCAAATTTTTTGTATTAATTTTTATACATTGATGTGGGATATATGTTATAAATGAATTTACAATATGAATTTTTTACTTTTAAGTATTATTATTTGCGTATGGAGATGTATGAGTGTGAATAGGTACTTTAGGTTAAGGACTCCCATATGTGTGATATGCCTGCTCAGTGCTAGTCATCGGCCCCTAGCCTATTGGAGGTGGTATTGGGGTGTCATTATCAGTTTACCATCAGCCAGGTGGGCCTTAGTGGGTTGGGTCATGATAGAGTGGTATCAAAGGAGGTCATATTAGGACCTGATATTAAATATTGTCTAGATGTTTGGGAACTAGGGCAATAATGTTAGTGTTTTGAGATCGGCTCTCAAACTAGGGAATCTAGTGTAGGTTCAATTTCTGATGTATCAATTCACCAAGAATATGATAACCCCCTTGTTGACTTGGTACATATAGGCACTGGTAGTAGGGAAAAAATTTTTACATGAATTATATTAAAATAATTTATGGTTTCCATTTACTTCTTGAGCCAGGTCCTCAAATATGCTCTTTTGAACATGGTGTATTTTATCTATTACTGTATTCCTTTATAGTGAAATCCATCTAGGATTCCACAGTGAAGCACAATTATGATCCTCTTAGTGATGATGTTTTATTTTATGGACCTATGTTGGAGGTAATTCCTCTGGGTGGATTGAAAGCATTGTATCCACCCATTCAACAATATGTTGACCCACCTCTGATGGTTTAGGTGGATGATACTTATTAGGTTGATCAATGGTTGGTTTTGATGGTATTGGTATATGAAACACTTATGCTGAGTCCACCTCATAAGTTTTAGATATAGATATCACCTAGGCTTTGTGGTGATCCATACCCTCTTCTCAAGCAGTAGAGGACTGGCTCAAGCTAGTGGTGTTAGTGTCCTACTTTATTAGGACTCCTATTAATAGTGGTACTAGAGGTGATAATTCTATAGAGTGATTTAGGGTGTCAATTGAGATATGTGTTAGTGTTTTTTGACACAGATTTAGGCTTTCAAGGAAGAGGGATGATTCCCCCACCAAGACGCATTCTTATGATGTGATTTAAAACTCTGTGTGTGATTCAGTGCCACCCAAAGAGGATAGTGTTGAGGTGTGGTGGGTGAGTCCTTTTAACTTGTAGGTTTGAGGTTATTTTAATGAGATAAGGTGTCTGAGTGAGCACTATTTATGGATAACAGGCAGGAAAAGTAAAGTATAGCTTCAGGCAGTGGGATCTTGTGACCCAGAGGCTTCGAGCATGGTCTAAGGTATGAAATTTGTATTCTCTACTCCTGCTACAATTCTAGTACACATTTTCAAATCCACATTTCCAAAAATTTATCCCTTATTCAAGACCTAGCGATACCAGTAGTGCCTTTTTGCTCGACCCTTATTTTTTGAAGCTTTAGCAGAGAGGATCAGTGATCACATGCCTATACCAGTAGTGTGACCTGACTTTGGGAGGATAGAGAGCCTCACATGGAATCTTTCTATAGTGGTAGCGTGAACCAAAAATGTTTTCCAAAATATAGGCTCATTTCATATTGTACAAACCTAGTTGACTTTTAATAGTGGGGGTTACGCTATACCCGTGTTAGTGGGATGTAAGTTCCCTTCTTTGGTGAGAAAGAATTTGAGGTAGAGTAGGATGAGCTCATGTAAAGGTGGATACAATATATTTCTTACCATTTGTATAGTATGACCCTTGGAGCATTAGATTCTATGAGATTTCAGTTCCTACAATGTTGGAGGAGTATGATGAGGTCTTCCCTGAGGATGTTATATGATAATATCCCCATCAAAAGTTTTTCTTCTACATATACCTATACCTAGGGATGACTTGATATCCATTATAGCATATCATATGACCCAATGTAGTAGTGAGAGATAAATGTGTGGTTGGAAAATCTATAAATCAAGGGATTTATTAGACCCAGTGTGTTCCCCTAGAAAGCTGAGTGTTGTTTTTATATAAGGTAGATGATATCTTGAGGGCTAGGTGTGGATTAATATCACTTGATCAAGGTGACTATCAGGAAGGAATGTACACTATTGAGAATCTATGAATTCTTCTACCAATTATTAGGGGAGAAGTGGTTCTTGGAGTTTGACCTCAGTTCAGGTTATCACCAGATCTAGGTTTGAGAGGAGGATTTACCAAGGGTGGCTTCCTAGAGGTACTACTGTTTCTTTGAGTTATTCATGATACCCTTAGGTATGTTGAATTACCAACCATGTTTTTGGGACTTATGAACTAGGTCCTTTAATCCTTCTTGGATCGATCCATAGTAGTCTTCTTTGGTAAAATCCTATTGCACTTGACATCATAGGCAAAGCATGTGATATACCTGAGGATGGATAAATACATGCTTTGAGAGTACCATCTTTATGGGAAGCTCTCAAACTGTTGGTTCTAGATTTAGGTGGTACACTTTTTGGGATATGTCTCATTGAACATGGGAGTGATAGTGGACCCAATAAAGGTTGAGGGAGTTCTAGAATGGGAGCCACCTGAGAGTGTGGCGGTGATAGAATATTCTCATAGAAAGGATTTCCATTCACTATTGTTAAGCGAGGTGATGGAGTAGTTGAACTCTTTGTAGTTGACCCATAAGGATGAGTATGGTGAAACATACATCCGGTTAATGGTTTTACCCCTCTTCTTCTTCAGTGTGTTAGGGAGGCATAACTTGGGGGATGTCAACTATGATATTTTGTGTGACCAAATATCCATCGTACATGTTCATGATTGAGATTTGGAAGGTGGGGAGAATGGAATCATTTTTCCAGGAAAGACAATGACACCAGCCATGTTGTGAGAGGAAGCAATGAGGATGTTTCATTATTTCCCTTAGTTGCACATAGAAGAGAGTTGAGGATATACTAGGATCCTTTGGAATTGGTTTGGGTAGCCAAGGATGTTGTAGTGTGTTGCTGAGTTTAACTCTTGATGTCTCACCTATTTGTAATTGAAGGCTGGGGTGCCCAAATAGTGGTGGATAAGGGGTAGTATCTTTGTGGTTATCATGATAGGGAATTCATGATTAATGAGAGGACACTACTCTATTTGAGTGATCATAGACTAATTCACCAAGTTGACCTACTTTTTATCCATCTATGGGTAGATATTTGTGGAGAGTTTGGGATTCCCATGCATGTAGAAGGTATTCCAATTTCATGGAATTACCTTGACAATAATTTTAGACCATGATTCTCCCTTCATTTCATGATTATGTAAAGTATATATGAGGCCTTTGGGTATCATTTCTAGTTGATCATGGTGTTTCTATCCCCAAATATATTTCCAAGTAAATAAGATTAATCAGGTTCTATAGAAAATTTTTGGGTTTGCATGTTAGTTTTGGTCCATAGCTGGGAGAATCATCTACCATCAGTGGATTTTGTGTATCACAATAGTTACCACTCCAAAATTGGTGTAGTACCATTTGAGGACATGTACAAGAGACCCTGTGGGTCACTACTGTATTGGTTGGATCTAGGGGAACAATGTTTATGGGCCTAGAGTTGGTGCAAGCGATGATTGAAAAAGGTGTAGTTCATATAGGGACAGATGAGGATTTCCAAAGATTTCAGGAGTCCTATATGGACTGAAAAAGGATGAATTTGAGGTTTTAAGAGGAAGACTATGTGTTCCTATGAGTATCCACTCATTGTGGATTATAAATGTTTGGTTGGGGTGATATGCTATGTTCAAGTTTTATAGGCCCTTTTCTAGATATTTCATTGGGTTAGTGAGGTGGAGTACCACTTGACCCTATGACTGCAGTTAGACCAGAAACATGATGTATTCCACATGTCACAGCTAAGGAGATATGTGCATGACTCATTACATAATTTTGACTAGGGTGAGTTGGAAATCAAGGGCATAGTTACCTTTTCATGGTGTCTAGTGGTGTTTGAGTGTAACGACCCAAAATTTTATTAATGAAAATTCCTCTTGATCTAATTAAATGTATTATTATGTAAAATTGTTGTATAAAACATATGAACTTCCTTGATTTTATGTTTTTGGATTTAAAATACCATTAAGAATTGTGACTGTTGCTAATATCGTCGTTGAAGAGTGATCACATGATTAATATAAATATAGGGCTTTAACAAATCCAATTTACTCATACAAAGGAAGCGATGCCCCCATCTAGTAGAATTGCTCCAAAAAAAGACCAATTTTCAGATCTTATAAATTAGGTAGCATCACTGGATTTCTCTCTTGACCAATACCAAGCTAATCTTCAACACTTTAAGCTTGAACAGAACTACCTATGGGAGAAGTGGAAGTTAGTAGAGATTACCACCCAAGCGATGTTATCTAGGCCTCCACAAGAGTCTGTCACCATCACACACCTTACCCTTAGGTCTTATTTAGGTGTTATAATGGGTTATGTAACAATACCATATCACTATGATTATGTGCATCTTTTTTGTATAGAATAAAGAATATACATTCATTTTATTATTGTTACTTTGTAAATAGTTTTTAAAGCACGAATAGTATTTTTAGTTAATATTCAATTAAGAAATATATTTTGATGAATTAATGAATTTTTAATTAAATAATATTTTAATAAAATATTATTACTAAATTAGTTTTTATTAAATATAAATGATCATATAATTTTTATGAATACAATTGTGGTTTTTATTAAGGTTTGAAAGATGTTTTTTTTCAAAACCCATGAATTTTTTATAAATGTCAATATTTATTTTAAAAGTAAAAATTAAAATATTTAGAAAATTATTTAGATAATATTAATTTTATTTTTGGAATCAGGGCATCTAAATTATCCAACGGTGAATTTTTCATAATTTTCTGAGATAGTCAAATTTTTGGGTAAAAATTAATTACCGTTTAAATATATAAGTTGTTTGATGACATCATAATGACCCAATAGTGATGTAATAAAATACTATAAAAGTTTTTTTCAGCCAATATATGTTTTATCTTTAAAATAATATTATTTTAGATTTGTTTGATTAATTTTATAGTGCCTTAGTGGACCCTCTAAGACTTATAAAACATTTTAACTTTTTAAAATGACTTCCTTGAGAGTGTGACTCACCTCCACAAAAGAAGACCTAATATTTTAATAAGTTCTGAAATTTTACTTATAGAATAATGTTTTCAACTCCCCTTCGGAAAAAACAATTGGCAAAAACCATGGTTTGGTTTGTGTTTTTGATTAGTTTAATGTGTGGTGTCCACAACCTAAATAATAAAGAATTCCTTCTCCTTTCTTATATAAACCCACGCATGCTCCCACTTATCTTTACTAAAAATACCTGGAGTGCTTAAATACTCTTAATACTCTCTATAATCCTCCCAAGGCACCCTAATCTCCCAATAATCCTTTCTCAAGCCTCTCCCAATCCTTTGGGATCACACTTCCAAGTAAGGGATTTCTTCTTCTCATTTTTGTCCAAGTTTCTTTATGTTTCTATACCCTTGTATTTTCAATTACAAATGTTAGGGTATTATTAATCACATCACTATAATTTACTCCTTATTTTTTAATTATTGGAGACCCATTTCTCTCTCATTAATGCCTCACATGGACACCCGTTACTGTGCCGAAATTCTGTAAGGGATTTCTCTCTTCTCATTTATATTCAAGCAATTATTTTATATTATGTATCTAAATTCCATTACATATTTTGGGACATGTATCTATATGAACCCATTACTATCAATTTCATTTAAATATGATGATATACCCTTTTCTATCTTATAAACCATTTTTTATGAATTCTTATGTCATGCCGTTATGCTACTGAAATTGCACAGTGATTTTTCAAGCCAAATTCATTGTATAGTGAATACCATGCCCATTTCTCTGTCAAGGGAATTCAAATTTAAGAACATTTACTTATTGATTATATATTTCCATATATTAATTCCACATTTCTTTATCATGGAATAAATGATGATGTTTAATGAATCCATGTTGTATGATCTATGTGGCACGCTTATGCATGAAATGAAATGATTAAGAAGGGTGCACCCTGATAGCGCTCCAATGCATTGGGTAAGGATTAGTATCATGATACGTCAAGTGAAATGAGGGTTTACTCATTATAATTCAAGTGAAATGAGGTTTTACTCATGCTCCATGTGTAATGAGCCTTGGATCATGCTAATATCATGTTAAATGTTGTTGCCACATTTCCATGTTATGATAATCATTCCATATCATGCCTTTATGATCAGGTTTCTCTTGTGCTCCATTAATATGTATATTGTCTAAAATTTACTATATTCTTAATTTTATTCCTTGTTTAATTCCTTATAGGTCTTTATAGCTCACCCTTTTTTTATGTAAGTCCTCAGGTTATCCCATGAAACGCTAAGTACGAAGGAATGTTGTGGTCATGTAAAAGAAGTTTTTAATAAAGATATTGGGTTTTATGTTCTAAGTTGTTATGTAACGTTACTAATTTCTAAGACACTAGACCTATTGATCCTATGAGTTGTCTTAAGTGTAATTTTATGCAATTAATCATGTTTATATGTGTAATAAATAGAAGGGTTGTTATATTGAGAACCAGTAGGAAAAAAACCTTTAGGCATAAGTGTTTCCCTTGGGTATGTGTTTTTTGGTGACATGGGAACTTCCAAGAGTACTCATTGGAGTAGGAAATCTATATGAGAGATAATTACCCTCTAGTTTTAGTATATTTTCAATTTTTGGGATGAAAATCCTCGAATGTGGGGAGAATGTAACAACTCTATTTTCATCATTTAACACTTTGGAATATTCTAAGGAATATTTTTATAGTAAGGCACAAAGTTGGTGTAAGATTTTGGTACCCATAGAGTCTTGGTGCAGATATATTGAAAATATTAAATATAATATAACAAGTGCATCCATTTTTTGAAAATAATTAAATAGATCCCAAACGGGGTCTCAGATGTGGAATTTGAGACCACCATTAAATCCAAAATGGTGGTTTTACCCCTGACACAATTTAACTTTTGTGTTCGTCAGACTTTTGGTTTAGGAGTGGTCATGAGAAGATATATATATATATATATATATATTATTTATTATAGGGCCCGAACCTAATCCTATCTATTTAAAACCATGTTATGGTTAATTCTCTAGTTTTGGTCGCATAACCCTAGGGGACATGAAAGGATGGAGAGCTCAGGTAGAGAGCTCTAGTGGAGACATGTTGATGGATGATCACCAGATCATGGATCAATGATCAATATTGAGGATTTCATCTTCTCTCAAGGATTTTATGGATTTATACAATAATAATGATGTATAACCATTCTTCATCAGTGATGGATCCATACTCGAGGTGGGGAATTTGATTTTGTGGTTTTATCCCTATTTATGGATTAAGATGAATATTGTAACACCCTGATATTTTATGAAAAATATTCTTTTAATTTCATTAATGTCTTGTGTTGTATGCTACACCAAGATTACCTTGCGCTATACGCAACACCATATTAGCTTGCAGTATACGCAACACTATTCTTGGATCGTGTTACACACAATTTTGAGAATAGTTATTCTACGCAACATTGAGTGTATATATATATATATATTCAATGTATAAATGAAATATGGTTGGATTCTGTTATACGAAACAACAAAGGATTCTTTCACAACACGCAACCCTGACTTGGCTTGCATTACACGCAATCGCGACCTTCCTCGATAGCGTGTGTTGTACGCAATACCGGGTTTTACTAAACAACGATATATTATTATAATATTACTATGAACAAGCCGTTATGAATAACATTAACTAAATTTTTAATTTTATATCATTATTATTCATCTTAAACATTTTCTAGAACATGGTATAAGAACAAAATAATTTTTTTGGGTAAAATAAGTATTTTTCAAAAAATGCAGTTTTGCCGCCTTTTGATGGCGCACCCACATTAAATCTAGTTTTTGACATTTTTATAAGTTCAATTTGACAAAATAAAATTCTTATTTGGAATCAAGAAATAAAAATTTACTTTGGATAAATTTTTCGTATTATTCTGGTAACTTTCATATTTTGATGAATAGTAAAAACACGCTATATTTTAATGAAAAAAACTTTTTTCATCGTAATAATTTATATGGTTAAATTATAATATTGAATGGTTTTAAATTATAAATAGAATATATTTTTACCATTTAATATAATGTATGTCATTATCATTGATTTTACATTGAATTCGTAGGTTAAATCAATTCAATCTTTTGCAATGTTTTAAACAAAACCCATTTTCATTCGACAACAGGATTAATTTTAATTTAATTTCTGCAACTTCTGTGTATTGAATTTTAAAAAATGGATTCCATATTTTGAATCATTGGGTCCAAATTATGTTAATATGCTACTTTTTATTTTTGGGAATTATGAATAGTAACTACGGTAAATTTTATTTACCTTAGTTAAAGGTAAATCGGGTAATTAAGGGTAAATATAATATTATAAAATTACCCTAACACATGCCAAAATTCTATTGGATAGCTAAAAGTAAACCCATATCAACTAAGGGTCGGATTAGATTTATTTTATGGACTTTTGACCATGAAAATAATTTAATTATTATTAAAACCAAAGAAAGTGATAACATGTCACTCTCTTAAATCTTATAAGTATAATAATTTTAAATTAGTGATAAACATCATAGAACTTCGAACATGAATAGTCTCCAAAAATCTAATAAAATTATCTACATCATGATAATTTATTTAGAATTTTTAGGGATTAAATAATTGTCATTAATGGTGATACATTAATGATACAGAAATTATTTATTAAGTGGAAAATAAATAATATAGTTTTTATTGAAATAATAATACCCATTAAAAGAACCAAAAACCTGACCAAAACTTATTGGTAGTGTATATATACACCTTAATCATACAATGACCTAATATATAACCGTTTGGATCCTTATAAAAGTGATTATGACACTTATATTATTTTAAATGATGCCAAAGTTGTCACCTTCATAATTTAATAAATATAACAATTTAAATATTGTGATTTTAAGATGATAAATTCGAGTAAAAGTATTATTGTGAAAGGTAATATATTTATCTTCATCATAGGATTTTATTTTAAATTTTTATGCAACAAATCAGTATATTAAATAATTATACAAAAATGTTGTAGTAATTATTTTATTAAGAGATAAACCAAATAAATGGTTTTAAAAATAATAAAATAAATATTATATGAACTATTTAATGTGATACACTAATTTTATAGATACATATGACCTTTTATTAATCTATTAAATATTTTATTTCGAACATATCTTCTGTATATATTTTATTTAAATTCAAATAAATGAATAGTGTCAAAATTGACACTATTGTTATTTTATAAAAATAACATATTATAAAGTTGTTTAAAAATCACAAAAATATTTAAAATTATAAATTTAAATTTATATGGTCTATAATGTTATAAATTAAACAATTATGGAAAATTCACAACAAATAAGTAATTATTTTTTATAATTTAAAATTTAGAATTTTATTACCACAAATAAACTTAAATAGATTAAATAAGGATAAGTCAAAATGAAAAGGTTTAAAATAAGATCAAAAAATGTCTAAATTTGATTTTTTGATGAGATTACAACCCTATATCATCTAGTCATCGAATATGAGTCATTTTTGGAGGTTTTTAAGTGGGGTTAGATTTATTATAAATTAATATTTTTAAGAATTCCAAAGGTGCCCCTCTCCTCTCTTATAAAAGGGCACCTCCTACCTCTCCTCCTCACACCAATTTGAGCCTTCTAGCTCGGACAACCCCTGAAAAATTATCTTTTCCACTTCCCTAGAAATATCCTAGAGGTTATGTTCTACTTTAAAGACCAATCTTAGTGCCCTAAGAGGAGGTTTCAAAGAGGCGTATCGAAGAAGAGGTAATTTCTTCTCCCGATTCTTTCAAGCTTATTTCTTCTTCAACTTGTTCTTCTTTGGTTGTTTCATTATAAAGTAATAAAATCAGTATCACTAATATACTAATTTGTTATTATAAATATGAAACAACTACATTTCACCTTCTATCCATCCTACAGAAAACAAAATCACCGCGCGTGCGTACGTACGGAATACCGTCTCCACGCCGTGGTGTAATCTGTTTTTCCACCAACAGCTTACATGGATGGGTATAATGGTGTAAATAATAACTATAAATAGTTATTATAACATCATACTTATTCTGATATATTGTATCATCCACTCCAATTCAATTCAATAATTATGGAAACGATATCATCGCTCGTGCGTACATACGGACTACCGTCTCCACGACGCGATGAGATTCATTCTCCATGTTAACCATTTAAGAATGATTATAAAGTATATATAAGCAATAATAATGAAATATATGACATTATAAAGCTACTCGATATATGTATATATGTATGTCATCTACTTAATTCCATTCAACTCAATAAGGAAACGAAAACAGCGTTCATGCGTACATACGGCCTACCGTCTCCATGAACGGTGTATTTCTTTCCATTTATCGATCTATTATATATATGTATATTATGAATATATATTATATATAAATCATGTTTTATATTCTGGAATTATGTAATCCTGATCTAAGTAATCATATGAATAATTACAAGTCAAAACACGGATGACAAATGAAACGATTTTACCCAAAACACTCTTTAACATGGAATTTACAAAAGAATGGATAATATAAAGTCATAATTGAACCATATATGATATCATAAAAATGAATATGATTCTGTAATAAGTCAATGATATTATTTAAATCATTATACAGGAGGTTTGGATACATACAAAGCATATCGGACATATGGTAAGGGATAATTTTGCAAATCTCATTTTTATCCGAGATTGCTTATTCGTAATTATTTACTAGGGTTATTGTTATCATCCATGTCCATGTTTCCTAAAAATGGTTTCATGTATGTTTAATGTACTTTTTACCCATTTTTGACTTTTACTACATGGTATGTAAGGAATCTTTCTTTTGTTTACGTTACGAGGTACTTTTTGACTTTTCTGGAAAAAGTACGAAAAGAATGTTTTTTAACTTATACGGCACGAACGGATTTTTACGGTTTTATAAAGCCTTATTTTCATGAAGATTACTCCAAAAGATTTCATGACTATTTTCAACAAAATCTCTTTCTTTTAAAATTGCATGATGTTTTGTGAAAAGAAATTGATTTTGAAGAAGAAAGGATATTTTCCTCAAGAATTCATTTCAAGTGTTTTATCAAAACCATTTTCCATCTAAGATGAAATTATTTCATATGTGTATGTTTCAAGTGTAATGTCTCTATGATTTACATGGTTTCACTTTTCTTTTTATGAAATTATATCCATTTCTTTTATATGGATTATGTGATGATGGGATGATGTTTATTTTATTCGTTGGGTTATTATGAATGATGTATGTTTATTTTGTGGCACAAGTAAGAATGATTTCATTATGAGATGGGTGAGACCTATATATCCCTCCAATGCATTGGGTAAAGATTTTATATCTCATGAGATAGACATGGCTGGAAGGGTAAGTTAATCCAGTTCAGTGTTACATGACTAAAATGAGGAGTGAACTCAATTCAGAATGGGACTTTGTCCACTAAGATGGTCTTGGAAGCAATGCCTTGGCTACTATGGAAATCATTACAAGTGATTAATGGATTCCACAATTACATGTTTTATTCCCATGCTATTTTATCATGGTTTATGTTCCATTATGATCTATGCCTTACGTACTTCCATGTTTTATGTCGTTGCTCAAGATTTTAATGTTTAAACATTATGTTCATGTTTTTAAGTTCCAATGTATATGGTATGTTTTATTTTATCCATGATTACCCTTAATGAGAATTTGTGCTCACCCTTTTTATGTTTTATTTTCCCCTAGGATCAAAAGAAAGGTTTTAGGTCAGGAAACAAAAAGTGGAAGATCTTTATGGGAGATGTTGAAGATATTTCACCATGATTAGAAGATTACGTTCCAAGTTTCCAAAGACACTAAACTATTACGGTCCTTGTGTGTTTGTTTTTGTTATTTATTAAGTATTCCGATAAAGTAATGTAATGTCCATGTACATCAAGATTCGGGTCTCTACAGTTGGTATCAGAGGAAAAGTTTAGTCAACCTTTGGAAACTAGGATGCGAAAACGTTAGTGAGATCCCTAGAGATATTTCTAAGGTATGTCTAGGGATGTCCCTAAGGATTAGTATACGTATATGATATAGTCCTAGAACTATGGTAATGATATTAGATTAAACCAAAGATGTTAGATATTGAATTTACTCCCCTTTTATTATGATTTTTGCCTCTCACACTATTCTTTTTGGGTTTTAGAAAATGGCTGGAAACAAGATGATTCACGATAATGGAGGATATGATGGACAATGGAATGATATTCTTTAGGAGCAACCAAATGAAATGGGATTTGGAAGTCCAAACATCATTATTATGCCGAATCAGCAATCTCATAATATGATCAATAAAGTAAAATTTGGTAAGTTTCCTGACTCTACTAATAAGAGAAAGATGGAGTTTCATGATGATCATAGAGGAAAGAAAGTTCAATTTCCCCTATGTAAATCATGTGGGAAGAGGCATCAAGGAGAATGTTTCAAAGGAACTGGAAGATGCTTTGGGTGTGGAAAAGAAGGATACAAAGCTAGTAAGTACAAAAGAAAAGGTTCAGTTAACACCGGGGATGAGGATAATGGTATTGCTACGACATCAACAATGGTTAAATATTTTAAATGTGGAATGTACAGGCATTATGCAAACCAATTCCCTAGGGGAAAGTCTCATAAAGAGAATCAGTATGGTCGTATGGGTAGTATTTATGTTGATGACGATGAAGAGACTACAAATGATATGTGAGATAAAATAATTGTTGAAGCTCGGTCAATGGTTTAAGAATGTAGTGGAATGGTTAAATGCTTATCATGTGTAATGTTGTATAAGTAATCTAATGGTACTATGGAATAAAGAGACATCTAAGGATTGTTACACTGTTGTATTTCCTTGAGTTTTGAAAGTGTATGATTAATGGTACTAGTATCCATGAAAGTTTATTCAGATATTTTTGGAATGTAGATGATATGCTCATAATGAAGGGATAAGGAGAAAATTAAATGTTTGATAGTATTTATGAGCTCATGAATGATATAAGGAGAAGGTTATATCATGGTTTGAGTATAGAGAATTTTTTGATTTTGGTATGTGGAAAGAGTTAACTTTTGACAACATTCATGTTTTCACTAAGGTTTAATGGGTATTCATTTTTCAAGAGAATACATGATTAAGGTATTCACAGGATTGGAATGTGACCAACAAGATATATGGGGGATAAATAATGGTATTCACATGCTTGGTTGATGACATTTAAATTAATCGTTTTCTTTATACTATGAGCTTGGACCGAAGTATTTTAGATAAGCCTAAAGATTGGAATGGATTATGTTGTACATAAGTTTGTATTGTTTAAGGATAGAACTTTTTTTTTGATATTATTTATGGGATGTTATAGTAATGTAGTTTTAGAAAAAGAACAACCTGCAGGACGGGCGACAACCCATCGCGTCGGACAAGGCTGTGGGAATTGAACCCACAACCGAAGTGCGATTGGCCTTTATCGCCTACCACTGGCCTACAAAAAGTTCCTGTTTAGTAGAAACTAGTTTTATTATATCAAGCAGTATGATATATGAAGTATAAGTCCATTTTAGGAACCATATATGGTTAATCTCACTATAGATGGACTTATGTATTTTTGATAACTTTTATAACCTTTTGTTTGAGACAGATGGAATGACCCATCATTCTATCACATGATCTGCTAACAAATCACGAATAACAAATTCAACTTCATTTCATTAAGGGATGAAGTGGAAATTATTCAATTAACGAACAACAGTGAGATTGTACCAAAATCATGTAAGTATTTCTTCTAATTCATCAACTTTAGGGAAATGATCTTGAAAAACAAAAAATGTTGTCCTAGTGCCCTTATATCCGATGAATCAGATGGTACCTTAGATCATCACAAATCTATGGATTTGTGATTGCTGGCTTTTCCATAGCCATGTTCTCTACCACTCTCCATCAGAACATGATGGTTAGATTTCTCTTCCATATCCATATTTTCATCTATGTAGAAACCCAGTGATTAGTTTATTTGGGTAACCGTTACGTTTCATACTTTTGTTTTTAAAGATTGGTTTTGGTATTCCTTTTTACGATGTGAGTTTCTATTAAAGAAACTTTCGAGTAGTAAACTATTTATAACCCCGACGAATTTCGAGGGAGAAATTCATTTTAAGGGGAGTGGAATGTAACACCCCGAGATTTTATGAAAAATATTCTTTTAATTTCATTAATGTCTTGTGTTGTATGCTACACCAAGATTACCTTGCACTATACGCAACACCGTATTAGCTTGCAGTATACGCAACACTATTCTTGGATCGTGTTACACACAATTTTGAGAATAGTTATTCTACGCAACATTGAGTATATATATATATATATATTCAATGTATAAATTAAATATGGTTGGATTCTGTTATACGAAACAACGAAGGATTCTTTCACAACACGCAACCCTGACTTGGCTTGCATTACACAAAATCGCGACCTTCCTCGATAGCGTGTGTTGTACGCAATACCGGGTTTTACTAAACAACGATATATTATTGTAATATTATTATGAACTAGCCGTTATGAATAGTATTAACTAAATTTTTAATTTTATAACATTATTATTCATCTTAAACATTTTCTAGAACATGGTATAAGAACAAAATAATTTTTTCGGGTAAAATAAGTATTTTTCAAAAAATGCAGTTTTGCCGCCTTTTGATGGCGCACCCACATTAAATCTAGTTTTTTTCATGTTTATAAGTTCAATTTGACAAAATAAAATTCTTCTTTGGAATCAAGAAATAAAAATTTACTTTGGATAATTTTTTCGTATTATTCTGGTAACTTTCATATTTTGATGAATAGTAAAAACACGCCATATTTTAATAAAAAACAACCTTTTTCATCGTAATAATTTATATGGTTAAATTATAATATTGAATGGTTTTAAAGTATAAATAGAATATATTTTTACCATTTAATATAATTTATTTCATTATCATTGATTTTACATTGAATTTGTAGGTTAAATCAATTCAATCTTTTGCAATGTTTTAAACAAAAACCCGTTTTCATTCGACAACGGGATTAATTTTAATTTAATTTCTGAAACTTCTGTGTATTGAATTTGAAAAAATGGATTCCATATTTGGATTCATTGGGTCCAAATTATGTTAATAGGATACTTTTTATTTTCTGGAATTATGAATAGTAACTACGGTAAATTTTATTTACCTTAGTTAAAGGTAAATCAGGTAATTAAGGGTAAATATAATATTATAAAATTACCCTAACACATGCCAAAATTATATTGGATGGCTAAAAGTAAACCCATATCAACTAAGGGTCGGATTAGATTTATTTTATGGACTTTTAACCATGAAAATAATTTAATTATTATTAAAACCAAAGAAAGTGACAACATGTCACTCTCTTAAATCTTATAAGTATAATAATTTTAAATTAGTAATAAACATCATAGAACTTCGAACATGAATAGTCTCCAGAAATATAATAAAATTATCTACATCATGATAATTTATTTAGAATTTTTAGGGATTAAATAATTGTCATCAATGGTGATACATTAATGATACAGAAATTATTTATTAAGTGGAAAATAAGTAATATAGTTTTTATTGAAATAATAATACCCATTAAAAGACCCACAAACCTGACCAAAACTTATTGGTAGTATATATATACACCTTAATCATCCAATGACCTAATATATAACCGTTTGGATCCTTATAAAAGTGATTATGACACTTATATTATTTTAAATGATGCCAAAGTTGTCACCTTCATAATTTAATAAATATAACAATTTAAATATTGTGATTTAAAGATGATAAATTCGAGTAAAAGTATTATTGTGAAAGGTAATAGATTTATCTTCATCATAGGATTTTATTTTAAATTTTTATACAACAAATATGTATATTAAATAATTATACAAAAATGTTGTAGTAATTATTTTATTAAGAGATAAACCAAATAAATGGTTTTAAAAATAATAAAATAAATATTATATGAACTATTTAATGTGATCCGCTAATTTGATAGATACATATGACCTTTTGTGAATCTATTAAATCTTTTAGTTCGAACATATATTCAGTATATATTTTATTTAAATTCAAATAAATGAATAGTGTCAAAATTGACACTATTGTTATTTTATAAAAATAACATATTATAAAATTGTTTAAAAATCACAAAAATATTTAAAAATTATAAATTTAAATTTATATGGTCTATAATGTTATAAAGTAAACAATTATGGAAAATTCACAACAAATAAGTAATTATTTTTTATAATTTAAAATTTAGAATTTTATTACCACAAATAAACTTAAATAGATTAAATAAGGATAAGTCAAAATGAAAAGGTTTAAAATATGACCCAAAAATGTCTAAATTTTATTGGTTGATGATATTACAACCCTATCTCATATAATATTCGAATATGAGTCATTTTTGGAGGTTTTTAAGTGGGGTTAGATTTATTATAAATTAATATTTTTAAGAATTCCAAAGGTGCCCCTCTCCTCTCTTATAAAAGGGAATCTCCTACCTCTCCTCCTCACACCAATTTGAGCCTTCAAGCTCGGCCAAACCCTAAAAAATTATCTTCTCCACTTCCCTAGAAACATCCTAGAGGTTATGTTCTACTTTAAAGACCAATCTTAGTGCCCTAAGAGGAGGTTTCAAAGATGCGTATCGAAGAAGAGGTAATTTCTTCTCCCGATTCTTTCAAGCTTTTTTCTTCTTCAACTTGTTCTTATTTAGTTGTTTCATTATAAAGAAATAACATCAGTATCACTAATATACTTATTTGTTATTATAAATATGAAACAACCCCATTTCACCTTCTATCCATCCTACGGAAAACAAAATCACCGCGCGGGCGTACGTACGGAATACCGTCTCCACGCCGTGGTGTAATCTATTTTTCCACCAACACCTTACATGGATGGGTATAATGGTGTAAAGAATAACTATACATAGTTATTATAACATCATACTTATTCTGATATATTGTATCATCCACTCCAATTCAATTCAATAATTATGGAAACGATATCATCACTCGTGCGTACGTACAGACTACCGTCTCCACGACGCGATGAGATTCATTCTCCATGTTAACCATTTAAGAATGATTATAAAGTATATATAAGCAATAATAATGAAATATATGACATTATAAAGCTACTGTATTTATGTATATATGTATTTCATCTACTTAATTCCATTCAACTCAATAAGGAAACGAAAACAACGTTCATGCGTACGTACGACCTACCGTCTCCATGAACGGTGTATTTCTTTCCATTTATCGATCTATTATATATATGTATATTATGAATATATATTATATATAAATCATGTTTTATATTCTGGAATTATGTAATCGTGATCTAAGTAATCATATGAATAATTACAAGTCAAAACACGGACGACAAATGAAACGATTTTACCCAAAACACTCTTTAACATGGAATTTACAAAAGAACAGGTAATATAAAGTCATAAGTGAACCATATATGATATCATAACAATGAACATGATTCTGTAATAAGTCAATGACATTATTTAAATCATTATACAGGAGGTTCGGATACATAAGAATCATATCGGACATAAGGTAAGGGATAATTTTGCAAATCTCATTTTTATCCGAGATTGCTTATTCGTAATTATTTACTGGGGTTATTATTATCATCCATGTCCATGTTTCCTAAAAATGGTTTCATGTATGTTTAATGTCCTTTTTACCCATTTTTGACTTTTACTACATGGTATGTAAGGAATCTTTCTTTTGTTTACGTTATGAGGTACTTTTTTACTTTTCTGGCAAAAGTACGAAAAGAATGTTTTTTTAACTTATACGACACGAACGGATTTTTACGGTTTTATAAAGCCTTATTTTCATGAAGCTTACTCCAAAATATTTCATGACTATTTTCAACAAAATCTCTTTCTTTTAAAATTGCATGATGTTTTGTGAAAAGAAATTGATTTTGAAGAAGAAAGGATATTTTCCTCAAGAATTCATTTCAAGTGTTTTATCAAAACCATTTTCCATATAAGATGAAATTATTTCATATGTGTATGTTTCAAGTGTAATGTCTCTATGATTTACATGGTTTCACTTTTCTTTTTATGAAATGATATCCATTTCTTTTATATGGATTATGTGATGATGGGATGATGTTTATTTTATTCGTTGGGTTATTATGAATGATGTATGTTTATTTTGTGGCACAAGTAAGAATGATTTTATTATGAGATGGGTCGGACCTATATATACCTCCAATGAATTGGGTAAAGATTTTATATCTCATGAGATAGACATGGCTGGAACGATAAGTTAATCCGGTTCAGTGTTACATGACTGAAACGAGGAGTGAAATCGATTCAGAATGGGACTTTGTCCACTAAGATGGTCTTGGAAGCAATGCCTTGGCTACTATGGAAATCATTACAAGTGATTAATGGATGCCACAATTACATGTTTTATTCCCATGATATTTTATCATGGTTTATGTTCCATTATGATCTATGCCTTACGTACTTCCATGTTTTATGTCGTTGCTCAAGATTTTAATGTTTAAACATTATGTTCATGTTTTTAAGTTCCAATGTATATGGTATGTTTTATTTTATCCATGCTTACCCTTACTGAGCATTTGTGCTCACCCTTTTTATGTTTTATTTTCCCCTAGGATCAAAAGAAAGGTTTTAGGTCAGGAAACAAAAAGTGGAAGATCTTTATGGGAGATGTTGAAGATCTTTCACTACAATTAAAAGATTACGTTCCAAGTTTCCAAAGACACTAAACTATTACGGTCCTTGTGTGTTTGTTTTTGTTATGTATTAAGTATTCCACTAAAGTAATGTAATTTCCATGTACGTCAAGCTTCGGGTCTCTACAAATATGAATTAATCCTTCCCAAATTAATTCATGGATCAATCTCCATTGGTTCATCTAATGTTTACTTTGTCTTCCTAGATCTATAAATTTGAGTTTTGTTTCTCATTGATTCTTGTAAATTTTTTAATCTATGTTCGTTGAATCCTATTGATGATGGTCAAATGAACATGACCATCAATCGAATATTACTTTGTGTCATGTTCCTCTATCTCCCTATTCTTAGTGTTCATCATAAATAATTAGTTTAATGAATATTTGAAATTACCTGAGAGGACCGATCATTGTGTCTTTGTTCTTTGGAATGATGGGTTGTGGTCATGGGTTCAATATTTGGTTTTAGAGACATGAAAAAGACAAGGGGACAACAATGAGAACCTGGTGATGGAACAAGTAATGGTGGATCCATGAGCCAGATCAAGAGAATGTCTTCAAGCAATGATAGGTGATTATAAGCAATAGGGTGGCTGAAATCCTTCCATCGGTGATGGCAGTGGTTCAAAGTTGGCATGGGTGGTGCATTTTCATGGGATTCAAGTTGTATGGCACCTTAGATGGTGACATGGATCATTTTTCTGGTGAATAACGGTCGAAATATAAATTTTTGTTGGCCATGGAGGGTGGTCAACCTAGATATGGGCATTGTAGTGTGATTTTTGGTAGTTCTGAAGGCAATGATGGCACATAAGAAATGACACATGAACAATATAGAATTTCTAAGAAATTATGATGTACATAGAGTGTAGTTAAGATTAGAACATTCCATGCAGTCCCCTTTGTGTGGTGGCTAGGGTTTCACATTAAGTTAAATATCACACATTATCTGATTATCATCCAACCATCTCAGTACGTACAAGGAGTACACTCCTATAAAGCTATGTGGCTCCACACACCATGTATGACAGTGCACACCCCATATACTTTGGAAGGTATATAGGTATGGGTAGATGATACATGTTGAATGTTGGAACAAACCCTACATATCGTGTGAAGAAGAGTACACCCCTTGTACTTTAGAAAGTACTCAAACATGAATAGTGTACACGGGCATGACCAGAGTACATGGGAATAACCATAGTACAAAAACTCAAGAATATGACATACATCAAGTTTCAGACCAACCTCTACATACTGTGTAACCCTATCGGACACACTGTATATTTTGGAGAAAGACATGTTGTATGAGATGGAGAGGCACATTCAGTGCCGAGATTAGTGAGACATGCCATGTACTACTAGGGACATGCTATGTACTTCTTAAAGGGAAAGTTAGATCCTTTGTTCTTCTAAGTTCATCTCTGGTGTGGGTTTGGGTGAATTCCTTCAAATCGTATCTATGAGGGTGTGTTCCTTCCTATTATTCTAGAGTGAGTTTTCTCAATCCACCTTCATGATGGTTCAATGCAGCATTTTGTTCAGAGCATTGGACAATATCCCCTTGGGGGACTAGATTAGGTTTCCCTCAGTGAGGTATGGGGATTTTATACTTATTCCCATCATCTTCTTCCATGTATAGGGTTTCAGGAATCACATAACCAACATATGTAGTAATAATCATCTATCTAGAAGGTTATTCCATTTATGGTCAGGTATACCCCATAGGCCATGATGTGACCCCTATTTGTGTATTAATATATTTTTCCTCTAGGGAAGTGTAGTATAACTGAGTGCGTGTCTTTTGTGATCTATTTCCTTGGTTCTTCTTCATGGCTAGACCCAATGAGTGTGACATCTCAGATGATTTCCATCAGTAATAGTGAGACTCATGGAGTGAGTTCTCATGGAAGAGAAATATCTTTGAGCCTCTAGTAGAATACTAGGCTAGAAGTGAGGTCATAATCTCACCTTGATACTTCGTTTTGATCTTGAGTATATTCGAGTTATTTTTATATATTGTTTTTCCCATATTCTGATTGACACACCTTCACCGTATTGAGACAACCAATATCTTGATGCTTTATTTTTGGTGTTTTTAGGGTGTCCTATTGGGTATGTTTATACTCACCTATACATAGGATTTTCCCACACATGTTATATCTTATACATATGAAAATATTTTCAACATAGTCCTTGGTGGACTAGGAGAAGGTGAAGCTTAATTGTTCTAGATAGACCTTAGATGGATCCATAAGATTCTTTTGGGAAACTACCCCCATGTTTTCAATAGGTTGGGTTATTTTGAGTTTTAGTGGGCTTGTATTTGGACAATTTCCAATTTTTATTGTATTACATATTATACTCAGATGTGGGATACATGTTATGATTGAATTTACAATATTAGTTGTTTACCATTTAGTATTATTATTGGTATATGGAGATGTATTCATGTGTACAAGTAATTTAGGATAAGGCCATGTGTGTGATATGCCTACTTGACGTTAGTCACCAACCTATGGCCTATTGGAGGTGGGATTGGGGTGTCATTGTTGGATTACCACCATCTAAGTGGGCCCCGGTAGGTTAGGTCATGACATAGAGGGATACCTAACTCTATCTGAGACTAACCCGTAGAGGATACCACTCATCTTATACTCAAGGTGAGATTCCTCACTGTACCCTCATATGGATAGGCTAAGGTAAATGAATCCTATAAAAACTAGTCTAAACTGAAGATAACAAGGGTTTTATCCTACTTTATAAGAAGTAAACTATGTGTATAAGGAGTACATGGCATGTCCTGCTAAGTTTGGATCTTCCTGAGTATGTGCTCGTGTACTTTGGTCAAGCCCATGTACTTTGGATGATCTCATGTACATTGGATGTGCCCATGTGCATGGACATGTCCCAGTACCTGGTCATGATTGCATAGCCTGGCTATGCCTGTGTACCTTACTGTGCCTATATACCTGGCCATGTCCATGCCTGTGTACCCAAAGGTAGACATGAGGTTTCTAGTTTCGGGTCACACAACGTGTGATACGTACCTCTTTGTGAAACCCTAGTCACCACACAAAGGGGTCCACATAGCATGTGCTCATCTAAACTACATGCCATGTAACTCAGAATTTTCTAGAATCCTATAGTCTTCATGTGTATCCATCCATGCTACCTCCTCTGATGATACATCCATAAAATCCACCAAGGAACTCATATCGGAGGTTGGCTAAACCTGAATCATCACTGGTGGCTAGATTCTGGCCACCCAATCTATATTCATATCATCCCTAATCACATCACATCACTAAATGATAAATACCATGAACCAAAGATCCCTAATCCATTCTGGATCCTCCATCACACTGCATCATGCCATAATCACAATCTCTTTAATAAAATTTCACCCTTAGAAATGTTATGTTATGACAATTATTGAATGCACAATGATCATTTTCTGAGTATTATCAAACCATAGGTCAAATGGAAATACCAATGATGAACACTCAATGAAAAAGTGGTGAAAATAATAGAAAATGAAAGTAAGAAAATAGATGTCAACCATTATTCAGGTTGTCCACAATCTGTTGATGGAGAAAATATTGAACATAAGGGATAATCAAGGATTAACAGACATTATCAATTCCTAATTCTAGGAAGATAAATCAAAAAATTTAAATCAATGTTCAACCTAAAAATTAATTTGTTAGTATATTTGATTTGTGTTCGAAATGAGATAAAAAACAGGGATTAAACCAACACAAAAAAAATTCCCACCTTAAGATTGGATTGATAACTGATGAAGAACGGTTTCATGCTGTTGTCATTGATGAGATTCATGAACTTCATTGGAAAAGACAACTTCTTGGAAAATCAATCAATGCTCCCTGATCGCATTATCATTCATCAAAATCTCTCCTCTAAATACCTCTAAAATATATAGAGCTATATGGTTAACCCTAGGGTTTGGATATAACTAGGTTTAAATAGTGTAAAAATTAGGTTTGGCCAATAATAAAAAATACATTTATTCAATAAATTTATTTTATTATTATTTTGCCAACAATCACTCTTAAGACAAAAACCAAATGCACATAAAGGTTTTTTCATACCTAAGGTAAAACCCATATTCTATATTTAATGGTGGCCTCATATTTTTTATTTGGAACACCATTCATGAGATATCTCATTATTTTAGAAAAATCATGTACGTGTGATGTAGTATATTAAATATTTTTATTATATCAATATCGAGGCTTCTCGGGTCACAAAATCCCATGCCGACTCTACGACTAGATCAAAAAATATTCTTTAAAATATTCCAAAGTTTTACAAGGAAAACATAGATTCATTAGATTATCCCCTACTCAGGGATTTTCATCTTAAAAAGAAAAATTCCTATTAAAAAAGATGAGGATACTGAGCCCCCTTCTAGTTCTTATTCTCCTAGGTGCTCTCCTATAGATCCTCATACTTCCATCATACATGCACCAAGGGAATATATCTCCCATGAGGTATCTTCTCATGTTGATCCTTGATCTCTAATTGATACTCTACAAAGATAGCTCCATCCTCGATGTCCATCTTGCTCCATTATATAACATGAAATGGGTTATGAACATACCTCCTTAGCTATGACATATGGAATACATCATATACCATATCTAACTATGGTGATAGGGTTAAGCGGTATGCTATCTTAACAACCCTACACCATATTTGAAAATGGATAATGATTCTTGGAGATAACTTACAGTCCCATCCAAATCTATGTAATATTCATCAAGGTGATACCTTCAAGAATACATGGCCCCTAATCATACTCCAAAGGCCTCCATCATCAATCTGCATAAGACTTATGAAAACTTTTGGTAGTACTTGTATGTTCCTAGATGATCCAAACCTTCTTTATTGCCGCTCTCACTAACTCTAGGCCCATAAGTGCTAACTCTCCTGAACCATTATAGCACAATGGTGATCTATAGGGTCTTCTATATATGTCCTAAAATGGGTCCATATCAATGGTGGAGTGGTAATTGTTGTTATACACTAACACTGCTAAGGGTGGGTGATCCTCCCATCTGTAGAAAAAGTCTAACATGAAAGCCTAAAGCATGTTTTTCAGAACATGAATGGTCTACTCTGTCTGGCCATTTGTCTAGAGGTGAAACACTGTTCTCAACCACAAATGAGTCCTAAGGTCCTCCTATAATCCTCTCCATAATCATGATGTGAATCATGAATCATGGTCTAAAACTATAATCGATGAGACTCCATGAATCCAGACTATCTCATGTATGTAAAGGTATCCCAATCTCTCTATTGAACTCTACTATCATATGGCTAGGAAGTGGGTTGATTTGGAGAGTCAGTATACCATCACCCAAATAACATAGTGACTTCTATATGAACATGGAAGTCCTATCATAATGTCCATGGATATACCATACCACTTCTACTTCGACATCCCAAGGGGTTGAGATAAACCTACTAGAACTTAGTTCACAACCTCCACCTACTGACAAGTGAGGCATCACGAGATAAACTCAACTATGTACCTCTTCATTCCTAGACACCAGAAATGATGTTTAAGGTCCTAGTACAAATTTTACACCCCTATGTGTACCACTAAGGGGTATGTATGAAATGAATTAATAACCTCCTCCTATGGAACCACTGATATCATCATCTACCCTTATAAATGGATGATATGATCCCCAATTTCTAAAAGTCCATTAGGAGCATGTCTAGTGGATATATGACTACACAATTTATCATAATTGATATCTCCAAGTTTAGACTCCCTAACACATAGAAGATGAGGAGGGGTAAAAACCATCATCTAGAGGTAAGCTGCAACATCCTCATCTACTAAGGTTGACTACATTGAGGAAAAATACTCTAAAACCTAACATAACAACTATGAAAAATATCTCCTGCTGATATAATCTTACAACACATTCCCTTATTTGGGAGTATAGACTATATCAAATTCATAATCCTAGAGGAAGTCTATCCACCACTTTTCCTCAGGTTAAGATCTTTATGTGAAAATATATACTTGGGATAGAATAGATGATAAATAGCTCACCCATAAGGTAGTATTGGAACATATTTATGGAAAAGACCACAACTTCCAGCTCTAGATCATGGGCTGCATAGTGCTGCTCAAGTGGTCTCATCTATTGAAACCCATAGGTATTCATCTTATGGCTCTACATCAAAACACTCCCAAAACTAGTTCTGGAGGCATCATAAAACACCACACACTCAAAAATATCCTTTAGAAGTATCAATATGGGTGCACTTGTCAACCTATGCCACAACACTTGAAAATCCTACTAGCACTTCATTGTCCAAAAAAAGGATGCTGCTTTTGGGACAAAGTAGTTAAGGCTGATGTAATCTTGGAGAAATTAGGCATGAATCTATGGTAGTATCCTGCCAACCTAATAAAGATTCACACCTCAGGCACAATTTTGGATGGCTCCCAAGCTAGCAATGTCTCATCCTTTTCTGGGTCTAGAGATACTCCCCCTTTTGAGACGACATTTCCAAGGATGTGGACTTCTCAAATCTAAAAAACAACACTTAAAGAGCTTCCCATAAAGATAGTGCTGTAAGAGTTTGTATATGACCACCCTAAAATGTCTCACATGCTCTTCCACTGAAGTTGAGTACACCAGGATGTCATCGATGAAGAATACCAAAAATCAGTCTAAGAAGATATGAAATATTTGGTTTATAAGTCCCATGAACATAATAGGGAATTATTAATTCCAAAGGGCATCACTAAGTGCTCATAGTGACTAGAGTGACATAGAAATGTCATCTTCAGTATATCCTTATTTTTAACCTCAATTTAGTGATATCCTAACCTAAGGTAAATATTAAAGAACCAACTTTTCCCATTCAACTGGTTGAAGATGTATTTGATTATCAAGAGTGGATACTTATTCTTGAAAATCACATGATTTAAGCCTGATATGTCCTCAAAGAATATGTACTCATACTACACCACTATAACAAGAAGCTTAAATCTATTAACATCAGCTACTACAAGGGTAATACTATCCAATTGACAAGTAATCACCTGTATCCTCCAACATATGAGCCCATACTACTTTTCCTAGACTTCCTTCTCACCCATGAAGGAAAACATTATCCCATAAACTCAGGGTCATTGCATCCCCCATCTAAAATTGTTAATTTTTACATGAAAAATAGAGATCCATTCCATACCTAGAATGAAATTATAAGGCCTCATAAAAAAAATGAAAAGATACCATAGGAATATCTCTCCTCCAAGATTTAATTCACGCTTTCAAAAAAAGTGTGTGATCATTGATTCTCCCCGAGTAAGAGTCTCCAAATGAAATAGTCGAGCCAAAGACTCTACTGAAATCTCTAGATCTCGAACAAAGGATGTGGTAAGAAATGATTATCCCATGATTGTGTCTATAAATATCGAAACTAAAGTAGATAAGGGACATATCATACCTTGAATCATCCCTAGAGCCTCTGGGTTATAAGACTCCACTACCTGTAGTTGCCCTCGTCCCTATCCACTAGCTCCCTGAGCTTGGTGTGGACCACCTAATGGTGGTGGTGAAAATAGATCAAATAAAAGGTCACCTCCCACTACTCTCCTAGATCCTCTAACATGTATTCTACCCTGAGGACCTCCCTGATCTATCTGTTATATATACCTAAGTTTTCTATTGACCATATTCCTATTTTCCACACAACCTATAGGAAAACCCCACACAATATTTCATCACCCGTCACAGGAGTAACATCGCCTTTCCCTTAGCTAACTAGAACTATCATGTGATCCCAAAAATTCAGAACCCCATTCCTAATACTGTCTATGGAAATGTATCACATGTTTGTATCGTTAAGTCTACCATCAAATACTAGCTACTAAAGTCTTTGGGGTTCCCACTACTAGAAACGACCATTGGTTTCTGCTCATCCAAAAACATATAAACCACTAAGGATCACTCAATAACCTCAACATCATAATAGATGCAAAGGGATACTAATCCATACCAAATGTATCTACAAATGTCATGCTCAAAGGTCCATTCTTGAATGTATGCATCAAAAACCATATCCATGGAGTACCGTGACATGTTAGTGAACCTTGAGGCATACTCTAAAATTTTCATACTGCCCCGCCAGAGCTCCAAAATATTCTAGATACATACTTATCACAATATATCTATGTATAACTCCTTCCTAAAGAGATGCTAAAATTTTGACTAAGGGATAGTAACTTCTTCATGTGTTTGAGTCACCAAAATCTACCCTCAGCCTATAGATCTATGGATAAGGCTCGCTACTAGGACCACCATCTAATCAAAAGGGTTCATAATAAGGAGGAAAACTCACCCAACTACCTTGAACTAGTCCTCTACTAACTAGGGGTACATCTTTCCCTGAAACTTGATGGGTCATTATATCTAGAATTCATGAAGTTTTCTCAACCTCTGTATATCATCTTCTAGTATCATCGATGCAACCTGCTTCTCAATGAGTGGAGGTAGGATCAGAAAACCACCCTGAGGTACCACCTCCTATAGAGGCCCCTAAACCAAAGCCTCATTAATATGTAGATCATCATCATGATCCTACTATATAATCCTAGTTGGTTGTCATCGTGGATTCATCCTGAAAAATTCAAGATGCACCACGGTCAAAGAGTATGTTTAGAGTGCTGACACAATAAGGATGTGGAAACCACAACCCATTCCTATATGATGTATGTACTGCTGTTTTCCCTACAACTAGTGTCTACATGTATCAAGTCAATAAGCAGGCTATCAAAGTCTGGATGAATGGATATGTCAGGCACCACACCAAAACTGGGTTATCTAGCTTAAGAGCCGAACTGGGGACACTTTAACATCGTTTACCTTATTCCCAAACCAAACCTCACAACTAAATTATCTCAAAACTCTAGTCTGAATATGACCTCCTCGGATAATAATTTATTATGAATTAACCCATTAGGGCCCTCTTGGTCATAGGTAAGCCACATGTGAATCCCCAATCCTGCCACCAATAGGCTATAGGCGGATGACTAGTACTGAGTAGGCATATCAATCACATGGGAGGCCTTAGCCTTTGGTACCTGTGCACACTCACACATATACAAACAAAAATACAATGTAGAAAAAAAAGATACAACTATTAATAAGATGAATTCATACAACTAAATCCCACATTATAGTATGAAAAAAGTACGGGAAATAAAAAAGGGACAAATACAATACCACCAAAACTGTAAAAGATTCCAACATCCTAGTAAGATGGGACTACTATCAAATGAAACTCCTAGAATTTAATGCGGTACATATAGATCAAATATACTCCACCCAATCTTGGTCTAATTAGGGTTTCATCAAAAAACATGTCCTCTTCATAAGACATGACACGTGTGGGCAGAGCCCATGAAGGGGTGAGTATAATCATACCTAATAGGACACCACAAAATCATCAAGCATAAAGAATCAATAAAGTCATCTCATAATTAAGGATAACATCAATCCATATATACTAAAGGTAGAAACCAAGTCTCAAAGAAGGTCACAACCACAATACCAACCTAGGATTTCACTTGGGGATTCAAGGTAATGCTGATTCATGAGAACTCACTCTTCAAGTCCTAACAACACTAATGGTGCTCATGCAAGAGGTAATTCCCATAAGAACTTTCTATAAAGAAGTATACAATGGGGATCGAAATATTTTGATACATGGATAAGGGATCACACCCAGGGCTTATAGGGCATACTAAACTCTACTTGGAGTAACCCACTAGGATAGTGATCACATACCCTGAAAGTCATTAACGAGATACCTGAACCAACTTAAGGAAGAATGATATAGTATCACACCCCATTCCACATAGAGGGATACCTAAATCTATTAGAGACTAACACATATAGAGGATCACTCATTCTATTCTCAATATGGAATTCCTCACTGTACCTTCATAAGGATGGTCCAAGAGAACACACCCTACAAATACTGGTCTAAAATGAAGAAAACAAGGTCTTAAACCTACCTTGTAAGAAGTACATAATGTGTATCACTATGTTTAGATCTTCCTAAGTCTATTCCCATGTTCATTATCCCATTCATGTATACTTTTTCCATGCTTGTGTACCTGGTCATGTCTGAGTGCTTGGTCATGCCTATGTTGTCTGATCATGCCTAGGTACCTAACTATTATCATGTACCTAGTTGTGTCATTGACCTTGTACACATAGGTACACACTAGTTAACCAGTTTTAGGTCACATGGAGTGTGATATTTATCTATCCATGAAACCCTAGATACTTCGCAAATGGGTTTACACGACATGTGTTCATTTGTACCACATGACGTGTAACTTAGAATTTTCCAGAATCCCACAGTCTTCACACACATCCACCCATGGAACCTCCTCTGATGATCTATCTATAAAATCTACCAATGAACATAAACCTGAGGTTGATCAAATCCAAATCATCACCGTTGTCTAGATTTTGACCACCCAATATGTGTACAGATCACCCCCAATTGCACTACATCATTGATCACCAAATACCAAATACTACGAACCAAAGATCTATTATCCATGCCTACTATCCCATTGAACCACATAAAAACTCAATAGTTATCTCGATCCTAAATCCACACATGTGGATATGATTTTTTGTGCTAAATATTGAATTCATAATGATCAGTTTTCAGGTATTATCAAACTACCGGTCAAATAGAAATACCGATGATGAATGCTCGAAGAATTATGGGAGAAAAGAATGAAATTGAAAAGTGATATAATATATGTCAACCATTTTTTGGGTTTACCTCGATCCACTATACAAGAAAATTTCAAATTCAAGGGATAATCAAGTATTAGTAAACATTATCGAAATCTAATTCTTAAAGATACATCAAAAGCCATAAATCAATGATCGATCCAAAAATCATTTTGTTAGTAGATTTTATTTGTGTTTAATGTGTGATAAACAAAATGGGGATTAAAATAATGAAAAAAATTCATACCTTGAGATTTTATTGATCTGTGATGAAGAACAGTTCCTTGCCATTTTTTTGGAAAGATCCAAGAACTTTATTGGCAAAGAAAATTCCTTAGGAAATCGATCACTGCTCTATGATCCCATTGTCATTCATTAAAATATATCCTCCATATCCCTCTTGAAACTATAGGTTTTTGCAGATACCCCAAGGGATTGGATATAAAAAGGTTTAAATAGAGGATAAATTAGGTATGTCCAATAATAACCAATAAATTTCATTAATTAATTTATTTGATTATTATTTCACTAATGACCATTATTAAAATAAACACATGATGTACAGAAAAATTATATTATACCTAGGGTAAAACCAAAATTATAGAATTAATGGTGATATCATATTTCTCATCTAGAACACTATTCAGGAGATATCCCATTATTTTAGAAAAACTATGCACGTGTGATATAATATATTTAATATTTTTATTATATCATCATTGAGACTCCCAGACCCCAATATCCCATGATTAATCAACTCCTATATCTAAAATTATTCTTTAAAATATTCCAAAACTTTACAATGAAAAAACAGAGTTGTTGCAGAGGTCATCACTTATCTACCCCATGAAAGTGCATTGCTCTTGTTATAAACCCTATATTTCTAAACTATGGTAATATCATTGTACTTTTGATTATAAATTATCTTTAATGCCATTTTAAAATTACCATATTGAAATCAAGACACCATAAATCCATAATTCTTGAATGAGATAAAAATATTTTATTTATAGAGGGAAAATAGAAATATAAGATTTGAAATAGGAAAAAAATAAAAAATTTAAACTAGCGAGATATAGTGATTGGATAAACTTAGTGAAATAGAATGAACCTAGATGCATTGAAATTCAAGATAAATGAGTACTCTAACAATCCCCATAAATCTTGATGATATATATCCATCATGCCTATATTTATAAAAAATTATTTCACCTTTTTCTCCTTAATTATTTTGGGTAACACATCATTCAATAGTTCTACAATTTATACATATTCAAAACAAAGGTGTTTTTTCTCATAGTTCTCCATAACAAAGTAATGCACAATCTTGAAATTATTCACCTGCTCATGAAAAATAGTATTTATAGTAATCTTGATAATTTTTTGATTGTCTCACCATACACTATAAGAAAACTCATGCTTTGTGATGGTTTAAAAAAACACAACTAATTAAGAAACCTATGTTTATTATATGTTAAGCACACTTTATTAGCAGCGATTAAATATAATCACCATGTAAAGAAATATTAGTAGTGGTTGTTTAAATAACTACCAATAATATTCATTATATTAATGGTTATTTTAAAATTACTCATAATTAAACCATATGTTCATAATGAACTCACATTTCCTACTCCATCTCATGAACCTCCCTATGGATCTCCCCTTCTCATTCCTTTGTCACGTGAACCACCCATTCTCATTCCCGATCTACCATTATCATTTTTAAGAGTAGCTTCCCCATATCCTTCCCAATCTATTTATTTATCCATCCATCATGCAAACTACTTCCTATTCCCCACCCATTGCTTTTGGATGGAAGGTAAGTTTCTAGAAGATATGCTCTTATCTTTATTATTCACTGATTTCAATGACCTCCATGAGATTTACATAGGAATTTTGAATCAGGGATTTAGGGATTTGTCTTTATGTACTATAGAAGGTTGGTTTTATCATTTTATTGAATCATCTTGTAATTTTTTTAACAAGCATGGTATCAACCATAAAAACATACATGCATGTGTCAATGATTGCATAGTGTATCAGGGAGAAGATTCAAATAGATAAGAGAGTAAAAGATGTTATAATTATAAATGGAAATTAGTGAACTATAGTGAATGTTTGAATTAAAATATTATTAAGGTTAATAGAAATAAAATATTTCTAATGGATTTACGTGACTTTACATTAAAAACATGATTGTAAATATTGTTCACGTCTTCTAAAATGGCAGAGAAAATGTAGTGGAATGCTATAAAAAACAATGAAAATGAGTTTATATCACATAAAATATATTTTAAATCATAGAAATAATTTGATTCCTTATATACAAAATTTTATTTAGATATAAGAATGTGAATTTGATATGATCTACTGATGAGTTAAATCCATTCTGGAATCTAAGTTTAACTTATAACAAATGACTAGTAATTTTGATCACTTATAATCTAAAGGTTATAGGCATAGAAAAAGTTATATAGATCTATTCCCAATGATGAATTTTCATTGAATCTAATGAATAAATCATGGGAACATGATAAATAATGACATATCTCATGATAATCCAAAGGAACGCGATGAAAGAATCTTGAAACTAAGAGAGATGATCTTTCATGTTAAATTTATAATTAATTCAACTAATAAGACAATAACTCGATGTTAAAATCTTTCTTCGATGTAGATGTTGATCCTTAAAAATCCTTTTGAGTTGTATCATCATTGTTTTATGAGGTTATAAAGTATAACTCCTTTATTGGTGATCCACATGTGCTCCTTAATATCACAACATAACCAAAATATCTTCGAGTGCTAGTGTATAGGTACCAATTTCCTTACATCATTTGTGGTGATTGAAATACAATACATTAGGTTTTAGGATTGTTTTACTCTCGGTCTCCTGGTCTTGAGAGGGAGGACGTAGTGGAGAAATATCTTAGGATTGAGATAAGTAACTGAGAATATACTCCTTAGAATTTATCAAACATTGAATACTAAATATACTATTTATTTGATTAATCAATATTATACTCATAGTCTTACAAATAATTTTTTATTTTTAATATATGAATATATAATCAAATATTTATTAATAATAAATAGTATTTATTACCTTGTGAATAAATCAAGAGATAAATAAATATTATATTCAATGATCTTGTGGATAAATATGTATTTAAATATTCAACTCACATATAAATAATTATTGAATACATGAAATTAGTAAATACTAGATAAATAATATTTCTCAGTCTTAACAATAATATTTATTCCAATCATTAAATATGAATAGTATTTAATTGAGATCAAATGATATAATAACTGTGTTACCCTCTAGGCCTCATCCTTAGTGGTATTAGGTGGGCTTACCTAAAGTATGATATCAATATATATCAACAGGTAAAGGCACCCATATAGGAAGAAGTTAATGTTGCAATGATGAAAACCACATACGAATGCTCATCATACAATATAATCTATTTGTCTAGATATATCATCAAGTGGGTTCCATACTTGTGCCATAAACCTATATGTCTGACATGTTTTTCTTTGACTATCTGAAATGAACACACCAATACACTATGATCATGGATTTTAGTTAGATAGTTACATTTTAATCAAAGGTTTGAGATAACATCTTTATAAAGATATAAAGGACACATCCTTTCTCTACTTATTCATTAATAACATATCATTCATGACGTACCCAACATATCCCACTTCAATGTGAATATATAACATCATAGTTTTGGGAAATACATCAAAGTATGTGAGTAATGATATGTGTTGTTAATAATATTAAAGTCTAAGGATCATTACCCATATTCCTAGATAATAATGTCTAATTACACAAAACATGTGGTACTTCTACTGGAAAGTTATCATCAAAATCTCCTATATTGAAGATTAACAAGTGAAAACTTCATGAGATGAAGTCTTGTCCACTCAAAAGCACCTAAAAATCAACATACTATATGTCCCATCATATAATGTTATCTTAACTATAGAACTATATTCAAGAATACATCATAACACTTGAAGGATCTCATCGTAGTGTGGAACTTCTATTTCCTTTTGACGTGAAAAATATCCCATGGAAATTATCATGTTAATGTAAATAAGAAGAATAATAATCACATAATAAGATATTTCATTAATATTAATGTATTTAAATATATAAATAGGTAATATAATGTAAAAATTAGTTAGTTCTAGGGAACCAACTCCAACAGAATCCCACTTACACTAGAGTCAAATATTAATGACATTGAGTCCGCTAGCTCTCACACGGTAGTCATGATTCTACTGAGATAAGGCTTTAGTCAATGATTCTGCCATTTTTTACAATGTGTACACTCTTCTCACTGTGACCTCACCTATCTAGGAAAAATTACCCAAGATATGATACTTCTAAACTATGTTCTTCATTCACTGATGTAATAGTAACTCCTTGGCAAGATCCACCACTGAAATATTATCACAGTACAATGTGATGGGATATTTACTTCTAGGAACCACATTAAGATATTTGATGAAGTTGAGTATCCAAATACTTCCTTGGTTTCAGTAGAAGACACAATATACTCAAACTCTGGTTTAGAATCAATAATCACTATTTTCTTTGAGCTCTTCCAGCTCATAGCTCCTCCATCAAGGGTGAAGAGTTATACTGATTGTTATTTTAGATCATCCTGATATATTTGGAAACTAGAATCTGTATATCCTTTGATTAATATCTCCCCATATCCTCTATAAAATAGGGATATATCCTCATTACACCTAAAATATTCTAGCATAGTCTTGACTAACATCCAACGGTGGCCTCTTGGATCTTCCTACAGATCTTAACAAATATAAAAAATATATCTTGGTACATAACATGACATACACAACTGAATATATTTCTAATTTGTATGATATCCTTGTCATCATATTCCTCTACTCATGTTTCTGAGGACAGATTTTCCTAGAGATATGAATTCCATGTGACATTGGAAACAATCCACTCTTAGATTGTTCTATACTAAATCTTTTCAGTATCATATGGATGTACTTACCTTTAATTAGTCAATAAACCTCAAGGATATATCATGAAGGATCTTAATACCAAGAATCTATGATGTTCCACAAATTTCCTTTATAAAGAAGCATGTGTTTAACCCCATATTAAATTAATATGATAATGAAATCTCTTTTCCAATAAGTAGTATTTCATTAATATATAATATTAGGAAAAAAATCTCACTCCCACTAAACCACTTATAGATAGATGGATCAAATTCATTATTTATGAAACCAAATTACATTGTGGACTCATCAAAGAAAATGTTCTATGATATAGATGCTTAGTTTAATCCATAAATGGATCTTTGTAGATTTCATACCTTATTAGAATCCCTTGGAATCACAAACCCTGGTTGTTTCATATATAAATCTTCCTAATAGTTTATTTTAGGGAAGGATATTTTGAAATCCATCTAGAAAATATCATAGTCATGATAATCTACTATGTAAAGTTGAATTTTTATGGATTTTAACATAACAATTGGTGAAAAATTTTCATCAGAGTATATTAATTGATGATGTTTAGACCATTTTCCAACTAGTCATGACTTATAGGTACTGAATTTTCTATCAAGGTCTAGTTTCTTCTTGAGTACACATTTGAAACCAATACGATTTACATCCACTAGAGGATCTAAAAAAAATACAAACATGGTTTTGGTATATGAAATCCATTTCATAATTCATGGATTAGTAACATTTTAAAACTTATGTGCCAATTATTGATTCCTTATAGTACATAGGTTCATTATTATAAAATAATAATGATTCACCACACTCATTGACTAGAAAAACATATCTTTTAAGTTATCTAACCTCTCTCATGCTTCAACAAAGTACTTGTATCTCTAGAAAATCCTCTTGCACTGGGCTTTGTGGAATCTATTCATATGCTAAATCTTATATATATTGATCCTAGACCTTATCTAAGTCCATCTATGTTCCATGATATCTTTTGGAGATGTGAACACTCTCAAGAAAAATGAGATGTTTTTTAACAACAACTTCCTTATTTGAGGGCTCGTATAGGTAATATACTTTTGTTTTTTTTAGATATTTAACTCATCTGAAAACCCTAGCCATCCACATAGCCTCCCTTCCTCCCATCTCATCTAGATTCAAACCTAAAAGTGGACTTGCCCTTTCTTTCAAAACCCCGATGATCTCTCCTTAGTTTGGGTTTTAATTACATTTTCTTGAACATCAAATTGGTGAGTTCCAAATCCTTTATATTTTATGCCAAAAATAATTTTTTTTCTATGTATAAAATACTAACCTAGATTCTTTTATGTCAAGATTATTCCCAATTAATTAAACATGGGTTAGTTTTTGATTTTAGGTGATGTATTTTTTTAATCTAGTTACTCACTACTTATATATAAATCTAATATAAACCTATTATTTTTATGTGATATATGAGGTCAATATGTAATTAATTATTATATTACTTTGTTTTGTGCATGTATTAGGGGTTATGAAATTATTAATTTCAATGTTTTATTTTTATAATTGAAATTATTCATTTAGTTATTAAACATGTTTTGATTTAAAATGTAATATATGGTTTGAATATATATATTGGTCTTATTTTCATAAAAGGTTCAATAAGAATGGATTTTTTTGTTAGATGAACATATTTCATAAATTTTGTTAATTAAGTGGAAAACATATTTATATAAAGGAGTGTTTATTTTATTTTTATATGTATAACGAGATGTTTTTATTATACCATATGCCTTGTGAGGGTTGTTTTGAGTAAGAATTTGTTATGACATATTCCATACTAAACACTTAGTTTACTACTAATATAATCTAATTATTGACCAACCTCAACTAATTCCATGTTTGGTTTTTTAACTTGTGAGCTTTAAATCACTATATATACCATGGTTCATGTTTGATATACATTGTTTTATTTTATATTATAATTCTTATATAGACTTGTTTTTCAATTATGCCATACATATAAATTTTTGTGTAGTATTATGTATATTTATGACTCATTGATATAATGGATTTCAATATTATGGTTATATATATATATATATATAATATTTTGTTTTTTTTATGGGATTGAGTTATGAAATTAAGGATATTTGTGATAAATATATAGTTTGAATTATTTCCAAATGGCTATCCCCTTCTCAAATTATAGTTTTTATGATAAACTAAGTTATTTTTTTATAATTATGTATTCATGTATGTTAAATTTGGTATTTATACACACATATGAAGAGTGATTTAAAATATATATTATTTCAATATTAGTTAAAATTTTTTCTAAGTGATTGAAATATAGTGAAAAAATCTAGATTCTTTAAATATATTTTGTATTTTACTTAATTCTTATTCCAATGATTTTAAAATATGAAATATAAATTTTTTTAATATAATATATAGAATTTGGATGTATGAACCTAATGAGATATCAATTTATTTTCAAAACAAGTTGGAAAGTTTTTTAGATTTTGAATTTAACAATGCTTCAGATATAGGTCTTATAAATTGACCGTGTTATAACTGTGTTGGAATAACATGGTTAAGTCACACACAAGTTAGCTACCATATATATATTTTTGTTTACAAACAAACTATTATGTTTGGAATCACAATGGGGAGAGAATACTGTCTTAATATGTTCATGATCTGAATAATATGGATAAATTAGAGAATTTATTACTTGATTAGTTTCCATTTATTCATCATCATGATAAATAAATTATTCTAATTCTAGAATACAATGATACAAGTATACATGATTCACGTAATGAGAATGATTATGTTGATAGGGTAAAAAAATTAAAGGATGCTACCATGACTCTAGTATATCATCAATGTGGTAAAATGAAAAAGTAGAAAATTTCAAGATGAATATTTCTGGGAAAAACATGTATGGAATTCCTAATAGTACCATAAATTATATTATTACCTTCTATAATGACTTACTTAAAATGATACAGATATTACCTCAAATTCTCATATGGAATGGAAGTTAATTGACCAAATTGGATTTTTTTTTAAAAAATTCATGGTTTAATGAAATATTAAAATTTATTCTAGGAGGAAAGCATTGGACTAAATGATTGTTTAAAATTTGGTACATATTGATGGAAGAAAAATACTAATGGAGCATCATCTCATGTACCATAAAAAGTAATGTGACACTTTCCATTTTTTTCCAAACTCCAAAATATTTTCATGTATGACGAAATATCAAAAAATTTGTGATGAAATTATACTAAGATAAATAAGGATGATGATAAGTCTTTTTATCCTAAATATGGATTAACATGGTGGAAATTTAATGCTAGATATCTTAATTTTTCAAAGGTGTTTAATATAAAGTCGGGTATATCATGGAAAGATTTTAATCAATTGGGTTAGATTCTTACTTCACATAACATATGGCCAATTTTAATACATATTTATAACCTTCCTCTATGGATGAGTATGAAAAAACTATTCACTTTCTTGAATATACTCACATCTAAACCTTTTGATCTTGAAAATGATATAGATTTATAATTGAAACCTTTAATAAAAGAGTTGAATCATCTTTGTAATGTAGGTGTGGGCACCAAAAATTCTTTTTTGAACTACATAATTCAAATGTGTGCAGAACTTATGTGGATGATAAATGATTTTACTACTTATACAATGATGTATTGCTAGAGCATGAAGAGAAAAATTTATTGTCCCACTTTTATGAAGAATAAATAATCTAGAAGATCTAGATATCATTGTAGTTTCAATTTTATGGGACATCAATGATTATTTCAAATGGACCAACCATATAGAAATAATCTTTGAAGGCTTGAAAATATCATTAAGACTAAAAATATACCTTAGTATATGTATGAAAATGATGTTATTAATGAATTGAAAGATGTAATTTTTTCATTTAGGAAATATGAATAATGTTTACACTGAATCCAATTACAATTGGAAGAAGAAAAGTATCTCCTTTGAGTTTCCTTATTGGACAACCAATCTGTTACCTTATTTTTTAGACATAATTCACATTGAAAATATATATTTGAAATGTTTCTTTTAATTATTCTAAATGATAAGGGTAATATAAAATATTATCCACAATATCAACATGACTTGGTGTATTAAGGAATCAGACCAGAATTATATTCTATGTGTATTGGTGAAAATAAATGTAATGTTTTGTGTGCTTCTTATTTCAACAAATAATAGTTGTTGAAAAGTTACATGACATAAGACATCTACAAATCAAGAGTGATGAATAAGAGTACACATAACCACTTAATTATAATTACCCACTTAAATAGTAGTTTTTATAGGATTTTCCCTATTACCATGGTTTATGAGGCAGTTGGTGTCAATTTTCATATTAATCCTTTGGATTAGTGCATTGGTTTGTGTAGTACACAAATTCCTGACATCTAAAACATCAAATTTCTAGTGGATCCATAGGAAGAAAATTATTTTTCCCTATTGTGTTAATTTTTCCTCAGAAATGTATTGCTTGATTTCCTACTTTACCATAGATAAGACATCTTCTAGTTCCTTTTATAGATTATCCTAGGCATGCCATCCCACATTTTTGACATGAAGAAGATTGAATATTCTTTCCTTCATCATCTCTATCACCTGAACTTCCATAAGAATATATCCTTATATTCTTTAGTGTTTTTCAAAACTCAACCAAGTACACATTGTTAAATGATATTATGAAAAACTCAACCTCAAAATTTCATACTTATTAAAACCATTACATTATATTTTAGTTCAACCTAAATCAATCTCGCTTAAATATAGTTTTCTTTAGGTTGGGTTCTCTCACACTCCTTAACCTAAATCCTTAAAATAATAAATCCATTATAATGGATCGTAAAGAGAATGTGATTAAACAAATAATAACCCTCAGGAGTGTCAAACCAGGTGCATAGTTAGGACTCTTTTTTGTGTACATGGTGATGATTGAGTTAATACACAATACAACCCTTTTAGGGTTACTACCCATATGTGAATTTATGCTAGATCTTTCATCCACCTTTAGTATATTTACTGAGATTTTATTTCTATGAAAAAAAAATAATCTAAACTTTATAAAAAAAATTTAGGATGTTATCTTATACTTAGACTTATCCCAAGGGTTTTCACTAAGTTTATCTTATCCTAATACCCCAAAAATCTAAACTAATCCTCAAAAATAACTAAAACCTCCTTTTAGAAAAAATATAATGATCCAAGATAAAAATATCTTTAATTTTCTTCATTATCAAAAGTTAAACATTACATCTCACAAAAATACCACAAAACTTAGATAAACTTTTAGTTTAATGTCTTTGAGGACAAGTTACATAGGAAAATTATTTTACAAAACTTGTGAACATTTACCCATAATAAAAATCTTCTAAACCCCTTCCATACATATCATAAGTTATACTTATCTTCATAACTCAGGGATGAGATATATAAGAAATGGATAAGCTAAAATTATCAAAAAGGAAAAAATTATCCACTGTTTTCAAGGGTTAGAAAATAATAATATAAGAAAACATGAGCATGGTGAAATTTCATATTAAAAATAACATGTAATTATAAGTTTTTTCTATAAATAATAAAGGAACTACATGTAATCTCAAAATAAAAAACATTTACCATGACATACGAGTGAGAGATAAACATGAGAATATGACACAAGGAAATGATATCATAAGATCATGGAATAATAAATATGTGGAAACAAAATAAAAAATGAAAACATAATCACAAGTCAAAGATCACTACTAAGACTATCATAGTTGAAAGAGTCCCATTGTGGATTGGGTTCACTCCCCATTCCTATAAACATAACGGAATAAGTCCCATGGTGAATTAGGTTCACTCCCCATTACCATAAACATTGTTGACAGGGTCCGATAGTGTATTGGGTTCACTCCGAATTATCTTTTATATTATCTCATGATACGTAAATATTTACAAAATTCATTGGAGGGCTATATAATTTTGGGCCCACCCATCACATAACATAGTGTGTTTAGGCTAACTGCCAGTGCACCATACATGGTATCTCATGAGATAAAAACATTACCAAATGCATTAAAGGGCTATGTAATTATGATCCAACCCATAACATAATTAAAATCATAATATGTACATGTATAGGTGTTCTATATGAGGAAAATAAACCATACAAAAAACATAAGATTGATAAAATCCATGAGAAAGAAGTGATTTTCATAATCTTTTATTAAAGAACAATTGAAGGATAAATAATAAAGATTACCAAGAGAAGAAGGAATTAAATTGTTTATGATCTTTATATTTTAATAAATAAACACATTTCTTTGAACATTGGGTTCAAATGTAGGAAAATTCATGAGAATAATCAAGGACAAGTAAGAATAAAAACTAACATTATAGGTGATGCTTTTCGAAATGAGAAGAGGATATTTTAAAGAATGAAGGGGATTGTTATTTTACTTTTTAAAAAAAATTATTCATGAGGTTTAATAATAAAATAATTAGTTTTTTAGAATATATTCATGGCTAAAAACATTTTATAGGTATGGTACTTTCATAAAATGAAAAAAAGTTCCCATAAATTGGGTTTTACTTAAAATAAAAAATTATAGAGGACATGTAAACATGTATTATCAAAAAAATGAAGGTTATTTTGACTAGGTATATATACAGGGAAAATATATAAAAGATATGGATTAATTAAATTATAATAATTTAGGGAAAAATTTAGAAATATAAAGATAAAATGTAATCTGAATGTAACAAAGGTGGTTCAAAATATCCCTTTTTAGGTTTTAGAATAACATTATTAAAATACCACACTATAAAAAGGGATAATAAAACATTATTTTGAAAATATTACAAGGTAAATATTAAGGTAACATTACATAAAACATAATTATGTTTCCAAATATAAAGTAAAAAAGGAGGGAAGTGAAAATATAAACATGGAAGAAAAATTATCATTGAAAAGAATATGAATTATTGTTAATAATTCTATACTTTTATGGGGAATAAATTCATTTAGGATGAATATTTGAATAAAAAGTGTTATTTTACCTAAATATAAATATAAATTTCAATATAAAATATAAGGGTGGAAGAAACCAAGTATAGAATTAGGAATTTCAATATGAAACATTATAACTCAAAGAAATGGGGTTTGAGTTAAAAACCCTTTCAACTTTAAAATCACTTGAATAAAAAACACCTATAAATAAATATTGAGATTTATTTTTAAATAATTTATATTTAAATAAAATTATCAAGAAAATACATCCAAGGGAAACATTTACAACACAAAAAGGGAAAAAGTGGTGAACGGAAATCATTTCTCAATGAATCAAAAATTGAGATCCAAAAACCCTTATTATATGTCCCAATTCATTTTTTGTGTGCACCTAACATATTGGATAATCAAATTAAGTTTATTAAAAAATTTCATAATACCCCTATTCAAATATATTATATATTATAAGGTCTATCTATTACCATATGTTGTTAATTTACTATATAGTTTTCGTTTATATCAGTTGCTTGAGGTTGTCTGGTCAATTTCTACATAACTCTCTTGGTATGTTAACCACTGTCAAATTTGTTACAAAAAAGCATCATACTATTAAAATTTTATATGTGTATTTAATTTATTATTCCATTAACACAAAATATATATAGTTCCATAGGTTTTTAAAATGGACTCAAATTAAAAATGGTGTCTTGATATGTTTATTTAATGCGATTAAATTTATTATAACTATTTATTATTTATATTACATATATATTGTAAAATATTATTATTAAATAATACTAATACTTTCATAAATATAATTTTTATATATTATATACATTTTTAAATTCATCCATCTTAGTCGATAATGGAAAAATGAAATAGGTCATTCCATGGAGGTGGTAGTTCGTACATACACATATGACACTTTATTTTTCAAAATAATGGGAGGGATGATATAAAAATAAAAGAATTATCATTTCATAATATTAATATTTTTATAATTAGTATATTTTTTTCATTAAATAAATATTTTTCTATACAAATAAAGAGTTTATGAAAAATAGTACCCACCGTTCCTGGAAGCAGTAGTATGGACAAACGCATGACAACATCTTTATTTTTCGAATGGTTTTATAGGGAGGTAGAAGAGTGATATTCCATTAGAATAATAAAATTAAGTATATTAATAGTAACAATTTTATTATAATTTTATGTATAGAGAAAACTTGAGGGTTAATAGGAATATTAAGAATAAAATACTAAGGATTAATAATTACTCACATGGAGAGCTTAAACTTTATCTTGAAAGTCTTCTTGGAAATGAAAGGTGTAGGATAAATTTTAAATACCAGGGGATTATGGATGTGAAATTGAATTCTAGTATATATAAACTGGGTAGAGTTTCAAGAAGAAACTGAAACATAGAGTGTTCTATATGGGGTGGTGAGAGTCCAAGTGGAGGAAAATGGATTTTTTGTAAATACTCATTACATATCCACAGTTTCATAACACTATTCAAGGGTTAATAGCTCCAAAAGTGGTTAATAATTGATTGTAGAGGTATATGTTTTGATAAATTCTCAAACCTTCATTTTAAAAAATGTTTTAATTTTTTTGAGTAATTTACTTTTAGATTTTTACACTTTACCATTTTAGTATTTACCTTGGTAACTAGTTCTTAACTAAGTAATTTAGGTTTTACTAGAAATATAAGAAAAAAATTAATACAAAATTATGGTGTAATGAACCCAAATTTACCATATGTTTAATACAATTCCATTTATAAATACGAAAACTAAATTTTAAATTAAAATATATAATATATTTAAAATTATTTTTTAGGAAAATGATGTTTTGACCATTAAGTGGTCTAAACATTACATAACATTAATTTCCAATTAAATCGGTGATAAAATATTTTTTATATATGTGTAAAAATTTTATTAGATTCATTATAATATATATATATATATATAATTTATTTGATAAAAAATACATTATATTAATAAAACAATTCTTTGAAAATAACCCTTTCACCATTATCATGGTCATTGAAATTAATAATAAAAATCATACTTTTATGCTTAAAAATGAAATTAAACTTATAATATGAAAATATTGATATAAAATATAAAATAATTTTTATTATATTTAAATTTTTCAAGTGATGAAAACTAATCTTCTACAAAGGCGTATAAAATAGTTTTTTGAGAAAAACATTACTAATGTTTCTAAAATGGTAAGCATGGGTTTTATAAATTAAACATAGTATTTTTAATTTATTTATTTTAATTTATAAATATATATTTTATATAAAAATTATTTCAAAATTATTTAATAAATTCTTTAATTATGTTAATGTCATAAAAGTGATGATTTTATCAAAATCAGTATTTTTTCACCATTCACCTAAAAATAAATTACATCAGAAGAATAAAAAAAACATATATGATAATATTGATATATGTAATTCAAAAATTAATTTCATTTTATCAAATTATAATCGTAAACTTTATAAATTAATATTTTAAATTAAAATAAAAAATATAAATAAAACCACTCTTATCAAAAAAAAGAGTTTTTAGGATTTATGTGATCTTAATATAATTTCACATAAATTAATAATTAAATTAGTAATAATATATATCAATAATATAATTTATCATTTTTAAAAAAAAATATATTTAGTCTCTTAAAAATTCATGGTGTATGAAAAGTTAATTTTTTAGAAAAATACATTTTAAGCATAAAATGATCTTAAACTAAATATAATTATATTTATTTATATCCTAATCATTTAATTTTAAAATATATTGATATTAAAATATTTATTTTAATTTTATCAAATAATTATTTATTAATAATATATTAATGTATAAAAATAATATATTTAAATTAGATATTATATTTTTATTTCGTTATTATTATTTATAAAATATATTATTTAAACACATTACTAAAAATACTTAACTATGGTATACTTATTTGTCACATGTATATCCAATGACCATTTATATAATGAATATATTTTCAATGATCACATTTATAATAGTCAGATTCCATTTCTATATATAGGTTTACTAAAATCATTCATTATATTCTCACTTATTAGGCCACACTTCTCATTTCCATAGTTTTCATTTTAGTTCTCACAACATGATTTATCCTTTACTAGTATTCTTTCTCATTTTAGTTTTTTTATAATAATAGTGATTCTTAAAGGTGGTGGAATTCTAAAGGAGTTTCTAGTTTTAAAGATATTATTCTTTATGATTCATTGTCCCCTTTTAATTTTTTAAAGTTTTAATGGATGCAATCATCCATGATTTGTAATATCTAATTGTATGTGACACATGGTTTCAAGTATATTTTTTAATGTTCCATTATAATTGAATAATGTGCCATTATATTGGTTCATATCTCATATGTCCCAATATCTAGTCAAGTATTAATCCCTTTTAAAGAATAGAGAAACATTTTTTATAATTATAGGGAAAAAATTAATGACTCCTAAAACTTGGGTCATTACAATAGTTGACTTTGTAAAACCTGATCCAGGTTGCGGATTTTTTATTAAGTTTTAATAAATTTTCTTGGTATTGGGTTACTATCAAGTGGAGAGTACTCAGCTCTATCTTGGAGCTAACCACTTATTTCAATTCCACTACATGTTTTAAATTTTGTTTTCACTACATGTTCAAATTATCTTTAATGTTTATTTAACCATTTTCACTAAGTGTTCTTAAAAATATGTGTGAAAAAATATATATTGATAGTTAAAATTTATAAGTGATATATATACTTTTTTTGGTACAAGTAAAATCATTTCAAAAGTTATGTTAATTTTAATTTTTTTAATAGGGTTTTATTAGAGCCTTCAAGAAATTATTCCAAAGTACCAAATTGTATATACCTACTATATTTTATAATTGGGAAAATATTTTAAAATGAGGGGATTTAAATTTAGAATTTTGAAAAAAAGAAATTTTTATATTGGAAGATCAATTCACCCCCCTCTTGAGCATTCCTCTTGGACCAACGTTTGGTATCATAGAATTTTTATTCTATTTCAGGCTCTTTTTTAGTATCTTTTATTTACTTTTGAATTTGATCAAGTACCAAGCGAATGGTATTTAATTTTTGTGTATTTAGTCTATAATTTTGGATGATAGAACTAAAGGTCATGCTACTAATCAACCAACATTATTTAATGAAAACTAATTATGCTTAATGTAAAATAAAAATGAAAATATATTTTAAAATCATTGGATTTGATATATAGGGTACTATATAAGATAAATATGAAAAACAAAAAACTCTTAGAAAATAATAGAGTGATGAATGATTTATTTTAACTACAAATAAATGAATGCTTTATTTTGTGCTTTAGGTGAAGATAAATTTAACAAAATATCTTCCTATGTTACTACTTATAAAGTTTGGGATACTTTAGCTATTTCTCATTAAGGAAATTATAATGTTGAATAAATGTGATTAAATTCATATACTATGAATTATGATTCTTTTAATATGAAACTTAATGAGTCACTTTATAAAATTTATTTCATATTTAATGAAATAATCAATACTATATAGTTACTTGGAAAACCTATAGAAGACAAATAGTAAGTACCAAGACTACTAAGATTCTCACCCTACAGATGGAAAAGAATTACTATTTTGATTAGATAATATTGTAAAATTAGCAAGATTCATGTAAAATATCTCATTGGAAAGATATTGATGTATGAAGAAGACTTTAAAATAGATAATAAAGTTGTTAAACTTAAGAAGAAAATTTTGATCTTTAAGGAATATGAGTCTAAATCAAAATAAGTGATCAATGATGGTTAAAGTGGAAATGAATTAGAATATAAAAGTGATGAGGATATGGATCATCTCTCCAGGAGATTCAAAAAATTCCTCAAAAAGAATAAGTTTTTATGAAAGTCAAACTATAAAGAAACGTATGACAACATAGGAAAATAAAAGAAAAATTGTAAAAGCGTTGACTCCTATGGTGAGATTACATGCTATGAATGTAAGAGTAAAGGACACATAAAATATGGTTGTATGATGTTAAAGTATAAAAAGAAGAATGATGATAGATAGAATAATCTAAATAATTCCATAAATACAACCTAAAATTCATTTATGGATAGTTTGATTGATTCTGACACTAACTGAGAGGTTGCAAGTAAAAAAGGTAATCTATGCTTCATGACCAGTGCACCTAAGATACATCATACTATGACTAATTCTGTTTGTTTTGAAAATTAATATGAATATAAAATGAATAATAAAGACTTATTTGAATAATACTATATATTGGAATACAATATGAATGATTTTAAAGACAAATACATGTATTTGATAAAGATACATGCTTTATCTGCTCATGATAAAAGTGATATTACTATTGAAAAAGAGAAAAATGCCAATTTTCTTAAAGAAAAATAATGATTTAAAATTGAAAAATGAAGAAATCAATAAGGATTTATAACAATTTAGAAAAATAACTAATACCTTTAATATAGTATTGGGAAGTCATAAACCTCCCAAAATCAATACTTGTATAGGATATACTTCTTGACTGGAAAGGAATCTATATAAGTACTACATTTTTTCAAATTCAAAGAATAATATTTTAATCTGTAAAACTAAAGGAACTTAAAGTTTTAGAAAAAACACCAATTCATTTGTACATAAGAAAACCTTTTTATCAAAATATGTTAATACTATTGTTAACAAACCTATGAAACCGCTGTGGATTCTAAAAAAATTATTTGATAACTTATATGGACCCAAGAAAGTATTGGTAAAAAAATCAATATTTTTTTTATTTTTTATAGGTAGAATACTTGAAGATGTTTAGAAAAAGTATATGGTATCTTAATAGTGTATGTTCTAGACATAGGACTAGAGAATACCCAAGTTTCAATAAATTTTTAACACTAGATGGTGGACATATCAAATTAGGGGATAATGAAAAAGGAAAAATAACTCATCTTGGACAAATATGTATCTTTGAGACTATATTAATTTCAAAAAATTTATTGCCTAAAGGTTTAAAATATAACCTTTTTAGTACATCTCAATTATTTGATGATGGTTACCATGACAAATTTAATAATAGTACTTTTGAGATTTATGATTCCAAGCATGATTTAGTGTTTACTTATTTAATAAATGATAAGGTTTATGCTTTTAATTTTGATTTCTTAATTTCTCAAAATGCTTCTTTATTAATTGCCTTTTATAAAGAATCTTGGTTATAGTTTAGGATACTGGGTAATTGTAACACACACTCACTTAAGAGGCTAAATAAAAAAGGAATATTCTAGGATATACCCAAACTAGAATTCCTAAAATAAAAAGTTTTCAATACCTATCAAAAGGGAAAGAAATAAAAAATATATTTCAATCTAATGAAAGTAGTGTCTTCCTCTCAACCACTAGAATTGGTTTACATATATTTTTTTTGGTCCTTCTAGAGTTTCTAGTCTAATTGGAAAACATTATCATTATATGATTGTTTATGGTTATGCAAGATACACATGAGTGTTCTTATTAGCTCACAAAAGTAAATATGCTCCATATTTTTTCTAAGTACGTAAAATTTATAGAAATACATAGTGGAATTACCCTAAAAACCTTGAGAAGTGATCATGGATGTGAATTTCCAAATAATGATTTTGTATTTTTATGTTCCCAATATGGCTATATTTATAATTTATCTACGCCTTGAACTCCTAAATAAAATTAGGTTGTTGACTGGAGTAACAAAACTTTCAAAGAAATTCCCTAGACAATGATTATTAAATATAACTTACCTATTTGTCTATAGGAATAATATATGAACACAACCTATTATGAAATTTATAGGGTTATGATAATATTTATATTAAAGAAGCATCCCTATGAATTATGGAATGGAAGAAAACCAAAAGTTAATTATTTAAATTATTTTTATGCAATGTCTTCATTCTAAATATATAATAGAATATGGATTTTTTTATCAAAGAGTTGTGAACAAATTTCAGTTTATTCAATCATTAATAAATATTACAAAGACGTTAATAAAAAATCTAATGTTTTGGAAGAATCAATTCATTTTACCTTTGATGAGACATATCTACATGAACATAAACTTGTTGTAGAAAACCTTGAGGAAGATATTCCAAATATAAATATCAATAATACCTATAAAGCACTTTTCCATGCTGCTGATTTATATGAAAAATCTCTTAGAAGATACCAAAATGACCCTCATAATCTTGAAAATGTATGGGAATAACTAATCACTTAAATTACTAGAACCTTTATACCCTTAAAAATCATCCCCAAGATGTTATTTTAGGATATATATACAAAGGAACTCAAACCCAAGACTCTCTTAGAAACCAGGTTGAACATCAATCCTTCTTACCTCAGTTTGAAACTAAAAAAATTACTGAAGTGATTAGTGATGAATATTGGATATTGATAGTACACCTATCATAGGGAATAGAAAAAATAAAATTTCTAAATTTTTTCCTTGTACAACACAGTGGTTGACTAGGGTCATCTCACTTGAGGATATTATCAGTTGTTTATTCACTTATTCTAATTCACCTAAGTCTGCTAGTTTTTTTGATGTTTTTAATAATTATATGAATGTAATGGAAAAATGTTTTGTTTTTTTACTTTATAAAACAATGAAATGAAATTAAAAATGGAAATTCAAACTTAAATTAACATAAAATTCTAAAAAGAATGAAATTATAAAGAAATAACTTAGTCCAGAGGTTTAGTTTTGGGTTCAATCACTATTGTCCTTTATTTGTTTGATTCTAGTTTGATAATACAATCATGAAATCTCATAATGAATTAAAATCCTTTTATTTATAAATTTTAAAATTTCAAATGAATTTAAGCAATCTAAATCACAACTCCTCTTGTAATCAAGGTTAATGACACACCTTGGTTGAGGGTGTGACATCTTATAGGACTCAGCTCAATCGAATGTCATTTCATCCATTGATTGGCTCAACTCTATCATGTGAAGAGGTAAACAATTAATAGAGGAAAAAATATTAAAAAAATAATAGAAATAAATTTGAGTGCATGGATCGTGGGATAGTATCCACACATGTTCATGTCACTCTCACCTATTACATACATAAAATTAACTTTAAGAAAAAATTCAAGAACACCTTGACCTCCCCTAGGCCAAGCCTTGGGTTAGTCCCTCATTGTAGAGGGTAAGAGATCACTTGGTGGAAAGAGAGAAAGGAATAATAAAATAAATAAAATAAAAATAATATAATAGAGATAGATAGAGAGATAAAATAAAATATAAGAAGAAGAAAGAGAGGTAAGAATAAAACAAAACAAAATAAAAATAAAAATATATAATATATGGATATAATATTAAAAGAACAAAGAAGAAGAAATAAAATAAAATAGAAGAAGAAGAATAAGAATAAGAAGAATAAGAAGAAGAAGAATAAGAAGAGGGAGGATCATAAAAAGAATAAAAATGCATGTGTTATTTAATAAAGTAATAAAAATTAAAAATAGAATAAAAATAAACCAAAAAAAAAAAAAATAAAACAAAGAAGGAAATGAAACATTATTTTGGATTTGGGGAATCTCCCTCGGTATTGTCGACTTCCCCCTATAGTAAGTGGATTTCTATTTTTATAGGAAAACAGTGGATCCCTCAGTCTTCAAATATTCATATCTCCATTTAAAATCTCTATTTGAATAAGGATATTTAGAATATCCAAATTCAAACCTTCAACAATCCCAGACATTCCAAAATCATAGTGTGGGTCATGCTTGGGCATGTGAGTCATCCTTTTTATGAGAATGGGATCATGGAGACTTGGTGATGTTGTAGTAGAAAGGTGGAACGACAAATATCATCTGAACTTCACAGTGTTTAATCAAATCGAGCTTCTCAAGTATGTATGTAATTAGCTTCTTCAAAATATGGATCAACAAGGTCGAATAAGTTATAGAAGACCATTTATGGTGGTCTAGAACCTCATCATAGGCCAATGAGCTTGAGCTCGATCTCTCCCATGTTTGTCTATGGTTTTTTACCAGTGAAGCAGTGGCATCGGTCCGATATCGAGTGGTTGTGAGCAGCGGAGCATGGAAGCTAGGAGTATTCGAGTGAGTTTGAGGTGCGAACGCAGCATAACGACGTCGTTTTTATTATAAAGTTAATAGTGTCCACCTATTTTGGTGTCCCACATCAAAATAGAGCATGGATGCACACTCAATTATAATATAAGGTGCATCCTATGATCACAGGTGTAGTCATACTGGGGATAGAGGACCCCTACCAGCACTGTGGGACCGCCCCGTCCCCAGTGAGACCCTCCCCCCACCGCCACACAGACATGCCCCCTGTGCACCAGTGTAGGATCTTACACAAGCTATACACTAGCAGACCACGTGCACACTTGTAGCTTGTACTAGACCTCACGTGGTCATGCATGGTTGGGTGGCTCTCCTTTGAGGGATGCCTAAGTGGAATGCATCCCTACAATTAGGGGTTGGCCTTGCTCCATTTTTTAGTAATGTCTTGAAAAGATAAGAAATAAGTTATAAAATTTGATAAACTTATAAAATATCAACCAAAATTCAAAAATAAAATTTTAAATTTTAAAATGACCAATATTTTATTCAAATAAATCCATTTTCATTCAACTTTAATAATTTCCAACAGTTTACTAAAACATTGAAATTCAAGGGTATTATTCCTTAAAATTCATTTAAAACCATTGAAAATTGATTAAAAATATGAATGGAATTTGTGTGTTTCAAATACCCCCACACTTAAACCATGATTTTCCCCAAGATTAAAATATCAACATTTGAATTTTGAGGGAACCAAAGTTACAAATATTCAAATTCCAAAGTAGTAAAATTAAATGATTATAAATTTTAAAAAATATCAATTTATCTTCTCAATTTTCAAAGAAATAATAATATCAAGAAATTTAATTCCTCCCTTTTAAAAATGATGGTACTTTTCTTCTCATTCATTCAAGTTCCTTAATTTATTATTATCAAACATGCCAAATCATGATTTACCTCACTTGAATATTTTATTTCATCACTCATGATAAAATTCAAGTAGAGTTATATTCATATCATGAGAACATGCTCCTTATCCATAGGATTTCAAAGGAAATATTTCTCAACTTTGTAAAGACAAAAGTCACATAAAATCATGAGGGCTTGGAATAAAGGTTCAAATGTCTCTGATGCTTAATGTTGGTAAGGATTTATGTTTAAAATAAAGGCTCAAGGAGGAGATGTATCTTTATATTATAAATAATGATATCAAAAGTAAAATCTCAATAAAATTATGCCCTTAAAATTAAAACTCTCACTACGCCAAAAACTCAAAGTATGGTTATGATCATATTTAAGAATAACGAATGATTTGTGAACCTTCTTGATCTTTTCACTACTTTTATAATTTTTTTCTTTTTTTAAAGTATTTTTTCATTTTTTTCTTTTTCAAAAGTTTTTATTATAATAAAAATCACATATACCACCTAACCACATATGATAAAAATAATCTATCTAGTGATGGTGATTTTTTATTCTTCTATATCACAATCCACATTTGTTTTCATTTTTTTCAAGAAGGGAAAAAATTGAAAGCATAATGTATGAATCAAACTACCTTTCTTATTACCCATAGTAGAAACCCCATAATTTTTACTTACAATGTTTATTATCAATTATTCATGAATCCCTTAACCCCCACACTTCAACTTGAACATATCATGAAAATACTAAGAGGAGGGTAGGAATGGATAAAAATGGATTGAAACATGAATCATTCCTAACAAAGTCATTCATGGTCTTTATGTTTAAAAAAAAGATTAATGTAATGGATAATTTCAAATATATCACCAATAAATAATCACTTATCAAAACTTATGAATGATATAAATAGTTCTGTAAGTGTTTCCAAACAACCCTTCCTCATGAGCTGCGAAAACAGGAAGGGGAAATGCATGTCATGTCATATTTTTTTTTTCTGCTGCTCACAGGAAAAGACATAATATTTTTAGGTGTAACAACAACAAGTTCCAATGAGACTATCATTATGGTTTGCAGGGCCCATTACGCAGCAGATTTGGCTCCAGTCTCTTCAGGTTTCACTTCTACTTCCTCCCAAAATGAGGTCTTCTTGCCAGTATTGGCCACCTTCTACAGAACCACGTTTGGCTGCATGTTCCCCTTCACCGTCACCTTTTATGCCTTTAAATCAATGTAAAACATCTCCACCCCTTCCATTTTTTCCAGAACCCTGTTCACAGCACTGTAGCATCCCCCACATGATATTGCAACCTTGAGTACCACGGTCTGAGACATAACTGCTGCGATACGAAGAGGTGAAATTACAGGAAGCTAAAGTTGGGCATGGGCCATAGATGGCTCAATGGTATTTAAATTTTGTGAAGACTTTGTAGAAATGTATGGAAGACGACCACACATGGTTGTTTGGCTTGGCCATCTTCCGATCACTTTTTCTACCGACGACTCCCCAAAATCGTTGCAGACACCTAACAAAGACTATTTATTCTAACCATTTTTTGGGAGTGTTTAGGGTCTCAAGGATATGAGATTTTAAAAATATTCCCCAATCATTTTGAATGTGTTTTTGCATAGTCATATCTTTGAAAAGTTAAAATGCAAGTTCTAGTAGGTGACATGTCCCAATATCACTAAATAAATATAGTTAAGATTAAATCAAAAGTAATTGGTCTTGAATTCCTCTCAGGAATGGGGGATTTGATTTTGGTATGATCACTCAAGGCATGATTAATAATAATTAATAAATTCATATAAATTTTAAAAATTCAAAGTGTGAAAAACATTTAGTAAATTTCATTTATATGAATTAAATAATTCCCTCAAATCACGAGTCCACATTTTAATATCCTCGATTCACTTTAATCATACAATTCCCCATTTTACTCATTAAATATAATTAAAATTGAAGCCTAAAACATGGAATCATAGGATTCCTAAGAAACTTATGTCTCCTAGATAAGTTAAGTAAAGAATTAATTCAAGTATAGGCATGAAATCTCTAGTGAAAAGCTTAGAACATGATTTTTGGACATAAATGTAGAGAGGTTAAAAGATAAAAATTAAAAGTGAACTCCATTTTCCATGAAAATTAGTCATATTTACCCACTATTTTTGGGATTCCTTGTGCCATCATGAACCTATAAAATAAAATTACTCAATTAATGACAAGGATTATGTTATTTAGGATAAAAAAGATAAAATGGGGTGTAATGTATGCTGGAATAATACTAAAAATGAAATTGAAATATAAATTCATAGAAAAAAAAGTAAAAGGATAAGTCTTGGTATAATCCCCCAAGAAGGCCCTGAATTTTTACTACCTCCAAAGGGTAGTATCAACTGTTATCTATAATATGATGGTGTATAGAGTTTCTTGGACTTGAATCACCACATGTAGATTTTCCCAGTTGTGATTTTTCATCGGTGGTGAGGAATTAACCATGGATAGAGAACACTAGATACCCCCTTCATAATTTAGTATAGATTTTATGGTGGGGGTAGGATTAAGTATGAATCATCTTCCTTAATTTCTACTTGTGAAACCTCATCCTTCTTTTCTAGTGATGGATCAACATAGGATGCATGAACTGAATGATCAAAGGGAAAGTAATTAGGTATTTTTACTTGAATAAAATTTGAATTTGAATTTTTAAGAAGTAATTTATCCCTTTCAATATGAGAAACCTCTATATTGATTTCCTTAGTCTCATATATTTGGACTTCTTCATGGGATTCCTTATCATGGACCCACTTTAGCTCATCATGGTCCTCTTAAATCTAGTTCTTCAAATGGTTGAACTGTGGATACTCCTCGGGTTTGGCCTCATCTTCAGGGATGTCCTCAAAAAAATCAGGAAAGACTAGGGTCTTATCTTCTGGTTTAGATTCATGTTGTTTGAGGGATACGTTGAAGTTATTAGTTATCCAATCCATTTTGTCTTGAAGATCTTGTACCATATCTTTCAGATTTTGAATATTATATTTGAGTTTGTTTTTATCCACTTGTTCCAAAAATTACTCTAGGGTAACATCTTCAAACATTTTGGGATAAAAAAGGAAGAATATTCTTGTGTCTAGGTCACTTATTGATAAAATTATTGGAAGTACTCCCAGAATTCAGTTAAATCTCTATCTAATCCTTCAACCATTGGTTGTTCAAGGGTCTATTTAAGATCCTAGATGAGGTCCTTGAATTCTTCCTCTATTATGATTTATCTTATTCCTCCCCAGATCTATCTAGAAAATAAGGCAACACTTTCTTCTATGGACCATGTTGGTTCAACTATGGGTTCCTGCACTAGTGAATAGTTAGTCCATGAATAATAAAAATAATTTGAATACATAATGGGAAAAGAATTTTTCATGGTTTTTTATATTTAGAAAATAATGAAATCTATCTAAAATGTGAAAATAGAAAAATATAAGTAAAATATTGATTAGATCCCCAAAAACGTTTCCAGTTTTGATGGCATGCCAATCACAGGGCATGGAAATAGAAAATTTCTAAAGTTATTCATAGTGTAGTACAATGGCTGACTAGGGTCATCTCACCTGAGGAGCTTATCAGTTGTTCAATAACTTATTATAATTTACCTAAGTATACTTACTTTTTATTGTTTTTATTAATTATATGAACATAATGGAAAATGTTTTGGTTTTTTTACTTTCCAAAATAATGAAATGGCATAAAGAATCAAAATTTAAAATTAAAATAACATGAAGTTCTAAAAAGAATAAAATTAGAAAGAAATAACTTGGTCCCAAGGTTTAGTTTAGGGTTAAATCTTTGTTGTCCTTTATTTTTTTGATTCTAGTTTGAAAATCCAATCATGAAATCTCATGATGAATTACTATAATTTTATTTAGAAATTGTGAAATCAAAAATGACTTTAAGTAATCTAAATTATACCTCCTCCTATAATGAATGTTAATGGAACACCTTGGTCGAGGGTGTGACATATACTAGGACCCGACTAAATCAAATGAAGTTTCATCCATTGATTATATCAACTCCATCTTGTGAATAGCTAACTAATGAAGAGAGGTAAAAGTGGTTAAACAAAATAATAGATATAAATTTGATTGCATGGATCAGGGGATAGTTTTCACACCCATTAATGTCACTCTCATCTATCAAAAACATAAAATTAACTTCAAGAAAGAATTCAAGAACACCCTGGCCTCCCCTGGGCCATGCCTCGGGTCAGCCCCTCATTATTAAGGGTAATATATAACTTGTGGAAAGATAGAAGAGAATAGGAGAAGAAATAAAATAAAAACAATAGAATATATAAAGATAGAAATAAAGAGAGAGAAAATAATAAAATAAAATAAAAGAAGAAGAAAGAGATGAAAAAATAAAATAAAATAAAATAAAAGAAAGATATATAATATATGGATAGAATGTTAAAATAATAAATAATAAGAAATAAAAATAATAAAAAATAATAATGAGAATATGGAGAAGAATATAGTGGACCACAAAAAGAATAAAATTCATGTGTTATTTAACGAAGTAATAAAAAATAAAGAGAATAAAAATAAAATAAAATATAAATTGGAAATAAAATAAAACAAATAAAACAATGGTAGTAGTATTCTAGATTCAAGGATTCTCCCCCGGTAGTGTCGACTCCCCCTCTCAGCAATGGGTTCCACTTTTTATAAAAAAAGGAGCCCCTAGTCTTCAAATATTTATATATTCATTTAAGATCTAGGTTTGAATAAGGATATTCAGAATATCCAAATTCAATCCTCAAATAATCTCATACATTACAAAATCATATTGTGGACCGAGTTTGGGAATAGGAATACTCCTTTGTACGTGCATAGGTTCATGTAGACTAAGTGACGTGGTAGGGACAAGGTGGAATAACACATCTTGATAGGTCTTAACAGTGGCTGGTTGAATCGAGATTCTCAAGCATGCATGACATTAACTTATTTAAAATGTGGATCACCAAGGTCGAATGAGGTGGATAAGAACATTTATGGTGGTACATACCCTTATAATAAAAAATTGAGCTCAAGATCGAGCTATCCCATGATCAGCCATGGTGTTTTCCCAGTGAAGAAGTGACATCAGGGCTGCGTTGAGTGGTGGAGAGTGGCAGAGCATAGTGGCTGGGAGAATCCAAGTGTGGTCGAGGCATGAATGTAGTAGAGCAACATTGTTTTTGTTATGAAGTGAATAGTATTTATATATTTTAGTGCCCCACAGAGAAATGTATCACGGGTGCACACTCCCTTATAATACAAGGCATGCCCACTGACCACCAGTGAATTCATACTGGGGTCGGAGGACCCCTACCATTTCCATGGGACCACCCCATTCTTGGTGAGACCCTCCTCCTACTACTGCATGGACATGAACCCTATGTGCTAGTATAGGCTCTGGAATAAGATTTTCACTGATGATATCAACCACCCATAGGCCACGTGCACCCCTACGGTTTGTGCTGGACCTCCTGTTGGCATGCATGGTTGGGTGGCTCTCATTTGAGGGATGCCTAAGGGGAGTGTATACCTATGGTTGAGGAATGACCTTGCCCCATTTTTTTAGTAAAGTTCTAAAAATATTATAAAAAATTTGAAAAATTTCATAAGCTTATAAAATATCAACCAATATTCATAAGTAAAATTTAAAGTTTAAAATTCACCAATGTTGTATTCAAATAAATCCATTTCCATTACACTTTAATAATTTCCCAAAATTTACTTAAATATTGAAATTCATGGCTATTATTCATTTAAATTAATTTAAATCAATTAAATATTGGTTAAAAATATACAAGAAATTTGTGTGTGTTATATATATCTATGTAAGAAGAATTAAATCACTTTGAAAGAAATAATGCATCAGAACTAGTTAGAAGACATAGAGAGTACTTGACTATTGACACTAAATAAATATACAAAAAAATGTTGATTTTTATGTCACTATAACTATAAATAATTATATATTGATTGCACAAGGTTATATTCAATATTGAGACATTGATTATTAATAGACCTTTACACCAGTAGATAGACTTTAATCCATTAAAATGTTATTATCATATACATCACATCTTAATTTTTAACTACATAAAATGGATGTTAAGATTTCATTATTAAAATGTTATATTATTGAGTATTTTTTTAAACAATCCCCTAGATTTTCAAACCACCATTTATCCAATCATGTTTTTAAACCTTCAAAATCACTTTATGGTTTAAAACATGCTTCTATAGATTGGTATGATAGGATCTTCTCTTTTTTAATTTCAAGTGGATTTTCAAAAGGTATATATGATCTTAAACTATTTATCAAATAAATTTCAAAGTATTTATTATTTTAAAAAATATATGTTGATGAAATTATTTTTGGTTCATATAAAAACACTATATGTATTGAATTTTCAATACTTTTTCAAAATGAATTTGAAATGAGTTTAATGTTCGAGTTAAAATCATTTATTGGTTTTCATATTTTTCAAAACAAATATATAATTATTTTAAATAAAATTAAATACACAAAAGATATTTTAAACCATTTTGTCTTGGATAGTACTAAAGGATGAGATACTCCAATGAGTACTACCTATAAGCTAGATTTTGATGAAACTGGAAAACTAGTAGATCAAACTACTCATAAAGGTATCATTAAAAGTTTTATATACTTAACTGATAGATAATATAATATTATATTTAGTGTTTTTATATGTGAATATTTTTAATAAAATCCCAAGAAATCACATTTAAATATTTTTAAAATTATTTTTTTAAATACCTCAAAAATATAATGAATTTCAGACTATTTTATTCTATAGGACATGCATTTGAATTAGTTAGTTATTAAGATGATTATTTTTGGTAATTGTAATTTAAATATAAAAATAACCTCTAGAACATGTCACTTTTTTTGTAATGTTACTAGTTTCATGGTATAGTAAAAAACAAAATTCTATCACATTGTTTATTGTTAAAGCTGAGTTCATAGCTACATGCAGTTTCTGTGCATTGATTCTATGGATGAAACAAACATTGCAAGAATATGAGTATCACTTCTCACATTCCACTATAAATTGTGATAACACAAGTGATATAAAAATATATAAGAATCCTATATTTTATTCTAGGACTAAAAACATTGATACAATACATCACTTTTGGAGAGATCATTTTGAAAAAGGAGATATCACTCTTGATTTAAAAGGAACCTAACAATAGATCATTGATATTTTCACAAATATTTTAAATATATAGATATTAAGTCATATAAGACATGATAAATTATTCATAATTTTTATTTCATTATTTAATCTTAATTTGGAAGTGATTATGTCTTAAAAGTCACAAGTGACCGTAAGACTAAAAGTGACTATATGGATCAACATGCGGTAGATCAAGATACCATGACCACTCAAGCTTCCATGAAGTTAGTAATGTGGTAGGAAAACCTATCATGGATCTATGAGTAACTGTGCAACAATTCATGTGGTAGGTTAACCTACGACACCATTATCAAGATACCGTAAGAAAACTCATATGGCCAGTCAAGTTGTCTTGTTTATCTATTTAGTTTTAATATATATATATATATATATATATATATATATATATATATATATATTTTCTCATGTGTTACTATACTGTGCCTTGAATAATCAAAATAACCCCACATTATAAGTTGAATCATTTTCTCCCTAAGTCTTTAACCTTCTAGAACCTTTTCTCCCCATCAAAACAAAACCCTTTTCTTCCCCTCCTGAACCTCTTGAACCTATGAAATATGGTGATTAAAAAGAGACCCTTGGAATTTGGTTCTTTAAATGAGCATTCCTATTTGATGAAATGGAAGGACGGATCGAGTATATTTGGTAAGATTCATAACTCACATCTCTCATATTGGTTGGTGATTCTAAAAAAGGTAGTTGATGATGAGTGGTTGAATTTTAACAAATCTATAGTTTGGAAGGCTATACAAAATCAGTGTTGGATTGAGTAGTTTAATGTAAATAGAAGGTCCTTTTATTCCAGGCTAGTAAAAGTGTTATATTTGAACATAGAGTTTCAATATGATGAGAATAAATTATATATTTGAATCCTAGTAAATGTAAAAGAGAAGTTATTTTCTTCAAAGAAATGGGATAAATATTTTATATTCCCTCACAATAGTTATTTTGAGTATTTCCCGAGTTACTATCCTATAGGTCATGAGATTTTTGAGTATGATAAACATATATTGGAGATGACTGGGAATAAAAACCATCAAATACCAATATAAATGAAGTTGGATGGAGAGTGTAGGATGCTAGTCACGCTCATACACGACCTAGTTTATCCCAAGAAAAAGTATTTTATCATTCTAAGGCACCAAGTTCTATTATTTTTGTATTTTATAAAAAATGGAGTGCATGTCATTTTGGATAGGTAATTGATGAGGCACATAGAATAAAATTTTAAGTTATCCTCCCAATTTAATTCCTTTACATATCCTAAGTTCATTTAATCTCTATCAGAGTTCAAAGGGATTGTTCCTCAAGGGTAGGACAAGTTTATAACTTCATGTGGGATATTATTGAACAATTTTTTTCAATAGAATGAAGGTTAATTGAAATCCTTATATGATGTCTTAGGTTGCTGAAACTGAGAATCTTTATTAAAAGATCCACCCCGTTAATGATTATTTAACACCAAAAGATGTTGTTGACCCATGTTTGGACCTGAAGAGTTTTTAACATCATAAATATCAAGGTATGCATATTTTTTAGTTTTTTACATCTTAAGGGTGTAATTAAATGAGTTTAGGATTATTATTGGTGTCAATAGAAGGAAATGACTCAATAGAAGTAAATTTTGGCTACAGGAGAGGTTACCATTGTGAATGTATATTCATAATGTGAATGGATTCTAGGTGGAAACCATGAAATTTTAATTTATTATATGAAATGGATTTATGATTTGAAAGTAAAATTAATGAAATGAATTAGGTTTTTCTATTTTAAGATGAGGTGTTGTGTTTTCCACCGTATCGGTTTTACCAATAATTCACGGCATGAATCCTTAATTCATGTCATGAATGTAGTTGATTACAGTAGATTTAATGAACCACTGACCTTATATTTTCTCATCCATATTCCTTCCTACTGCTCTAAACCCTAGTCTCTCTCTTGGTCATTTTGGTATCTCCCCTACCCTTCCAACTCCTCTCTTTGATGCCCAAACACCAATTCGATCTTTTTTATCCAATCCGACAAGAACTTGTTTGATCCCGATCAATTATATCCTTATCTCATTGATCAAAATCAATTAGATATTAAACTTATTGGTTGTATATAAGGTTTTTGGAATGATATAATGTGTTTTTTAGTGATCATTGATATATTTGAAATCCACATTCAAGGATTTGGATTCTACATAACACTTGGACCAAACCACTTTCAGTAGAAGATCATCTTTGGTGAGTTGATCATGTCCTAACATTTTTTGGGTGTAGTTCCTATTTACCTCAATCCTAGAGTTATAAAAATTTAAAACCAATAATGATTCTTGGATTCATCGGTACTTCTAGTATTAGAAAGTGACCGCTGCCTTGATCATCACAGTTTCACCTTAGGTAGGAAGCCCTTAAATTTTATATTTATTTTATACGGGTTATTATCATAATTATTTTCATACATTTATTGCAATGAGAAACCTATGTATGATGCTTGATAAAATGAGGTGTGCATGTGCATCCTTGACCTGTTCTTATATTTCTTGCATATATATTTCTCTGATGATGATATTGTTTGACTTTACGTGATGTTTGATATTTCATTGGAATCTTGTATCATATGTTATATTCTTATGTATTTTTTCACTGAGTTTGTAGGATGATCTTAGAAGACTATCCCAATTGATATGTGTTAGGCATATTGTTGGAAAACATTATACTATCTCTTGGTGAAGGGACATGTCATCCATGTTTGAGACTATCCTTACTCAAGGGGGTGGAGGGATGCATTAGGTAGATGACTGATGTTGCGATATGTATCTATCCAAAGCAGGTAGAGCTTATCTATAAGGTCCCAACATATGTTTTTGAATTTTGTGATATATTTTTTTGATATCTATACCATATTTACTTTCATAGAATTTACTTGTATATTTTATTCACTTATGTTAAGGTTCATTGGTGGTGTCTTACTGAGTCTCATACTCACACCCTACTCAAGAATTTTAGTGTGCTTGTAGATTTCATGCTCAGGGATCTAGAAAAGGGAAAGGTTCCTGTGGTGGATGGTCGAGTAGATAGATAGGAGGATGCATATTTTTTTCGATGGAGTTTAAATAGGATATCTTCAGTAGCTACTTTTATTTTTCTGGATTACTGTTCTTTAGATCCTTTGTTAGTTTTGCTTTTTGTATATGAAATTCCATACTACTACTACTACTACATGGGTTATATTTGTATATGTTGCTACTATGATGGTTATTATTTTATAGTTTATTTATTGGTTATTGTTATAACTCTATTTATATACTCTGATGTTTTTCTAGTACCGAGGGAATAGTCTATCCATGTCGTTACATAGTCCTTCTCCACTAATCGGAAACATGTTGTATATGGGAGGCATGCATGAGGTCATGTGGAACTCTTGGCTAAGACTAGTTGGTTTAGGTAAAGGCGTTATAAGTTTGTTGAGTATTATTCTAAGAAATTGTCATGAAAGGAGATGAGGTTGTAAATATATCTGAATAAGAAGTGGGTTCTTCTATTTATTAATCTAAAAGAGTTTCTAAATATGAATTAATTGATTTAAAAATTAAAGAATTGAAATAATTTTAGGAAGAGAAGTACTTTTTCTCCCGATCCAATGGTTTCTCATACTCCTATAATGGAAGGTATTTCCTATAGACCAGATCACATTCCTATATTTATTCCTCTAGATGAGGAATAAGTTTATTCCAATGAAGAAGATATTGAAACTTCTTTCACTATTCATGGTAGACCAATTTCAGAATAAGATGTTGATGGATCCAATAAGAATCACTATTTGAAAATGTATTTATGCCAATGAACCTATATCAATAGTTTTAACAAACCATTGTTATAACTTGTTTATGAGAAGTATATACAAAGGTTTAAATAAACCATTGGGATAGATGAGGCTATACCAATGGTTTTTTAAAACTATTTCTATACCCCTCAAAATAAACCTCTAGCCACACGAACTCCCCTCATCCCATCTTGATTCAACCCTATGGGAAACATTCTTCCCCATCACTGATGATACCTCTTCAGTTGTGTTTTGATTCCATTTTTCTCTAACATTGAATTGTTGAGTTTTAAATCCATCATCTATTTTTCCAAGCATCATTTCCTTTTTTTAGTTACAAAAAACTAACCTAGATTATTTTAGGCCATTATTCTTCTTGATTCATTAAAAGAGGGCTCATATTGATTATATTTGTTATAATATTTCACAATAAATCTGATTTTAGGTGATATACATTTTATAGTTTAGTTACTCAATAATTATACATATATATAATATAATCCTATTATTTTTTGTGATATTTGTGGTAAATATATAATTAATTATTGTTTTAATTTGTTTTCTGAATGTATTAGGGGTTATGAAATTATTCATTTCAATGTTTTATTTAAATAATTTATATTATTTATTATAGGTATTAAACATGTTTGGATTTAAAATGCATTTTTTTTGAATATATAGATTGTTCTTGTTTTCATAAATGTTAGAATATAGATTTTATTTACATAAGGAATTTAATTTAATAATTTTTTTTTTCTAAAAAATATTTTTATTGAGGTATTATTTTTCAACTTTAAAATTGTTTTTCTTAGAACACGCCATTAAACTAAAATTAAATCTATATATTTTTCATAAGTTTTCCTTTCTTATAAAATAGCGTTGTATGAAAAATTTGATATGGATGGTGTATTTTTATTACATGAACATATTTATTAAATTATGTTAAATACATAAAAAAGTATTTATATAAAGGAGATTTTCCTTTACTTTTATATGTTTAAATAAATGTTTTTGTTCTTCCTTATGCCTTGTGTGAGTTATTTTGAGTAGGAATTTATTATGACCTATCCCATACTAAATAATTACTTAGTTTACTACTAATATAATCTAGTTATTAAACAACATTAGTTAATTTCATGTTTGGTTTATAACTTGTGAGATTTATAACACTATATATACCATGGATCATGTTTGATAAATATTATTTCTTTATACTATAATTATCATATGGATTAATTTTTTTAGTTATTCCATAAATATTTTTTTGTGGTATTATGTATAGTTATTACTCATTGATAAAATGGATTTTAATATTATGGTCTTATATATATGGTATTTTTTTTATCTCATGGGATTTTGTTATGAAATTAAGGATATGGGTGATAAATATATAGTTTAAATTATTCCTAAATGACCTTTTTCCCTTCTTAAATTATATTTTTATTGATAAACTAAGCTGTTTTTTATAAATATGTATTAATATATGTTAAATTTGGTATTTATGCACAAAAATAGAGATTGATTTAAAATTTAATTGATTTCATTCTTAGTTCAATGTTTATAAAAGTGATTCAAATAAAGTGAACAAGTCTTGTTTACTTAAATTTATTTTGTATTTTACTTAAATCTTATTTAAATTATTTTATGAAATGAAATATAATTTTTTTAATATAATGGATATAAGTTAGATGTATGATACTGATAATAACTCTATCGATTTTTAAAACAAGTTAGATATTTTTTTTTACATTTTTCATTGAGAGTTCTTTAGATATAGTTATTATACACTGCCTATATTATAATTATGTTGGATGACCTTGCTTAAGTAATGAAGAATTTAGATACCATATAAAAAAATTTAGTTTCCAAATAAAATATTATTTATGGTATCACAATAGGAAGAAAATATAGTCTCCAAACATTCATGTTTTGAATGAGAGGATTGAATTAGAGAATTTATTATATAATTGGATTCCTTTTATTCATCATCATGAGATATAAAGTATTACAATACAAGAATATAATGATATTAGTACACATGATGCATGTAATGAAAATGATAATATTGAGAGGGTAAAAAAATTGAAGAATGCCTCCATGATTCTAGTATATTGACAATGTGGTAAAATAAAAAATTTATATTTTTTAATATGACTATTTCATGGGAAAATAATGTATGGAATTTCTAATACTTCCATTGATTATATTCTTAAATTTTTTAAGGACTCCCTTATAGATAATAAATATATTACCTCAAACCATTATATGAAATTTATTTTAATTAACCAACTTGGATTTTCTAATAAAAAATTCATTCTTTCCCAAAATATTACTGCTCATTTTGGGAGGAAACCACTAACCTAAATGATTGTATAAAAAGTAAAATATCTTGAAGGAAGAAAAATACTAATAGAAAACCATATCATGTGATTCAAAAAGTAATGTGAAACATTCCATTGATGTATAGACTCCACAATCTCTTCATGCCTAATGAAATTTCAAAAAAATTTGTGATAGCATGATACTAAGAGAGATAAGGATAATAATGAGTTTATTCATTCTATAGATGGATTAACATGGTGGAAATTTGATACTCTATATCTTGATTTTGTAGTTGATATGTGTAGTATAAGTTTGGGTCTATCATGTGATAGTTTTAATCTGTTTGGTTAAATGCTTACTTCACACAACACATGGCCAGTTTTTATACACATTTATAACCGTCCTCTATGTAATGACCTGATCTTTTTGAGTGATAATGGTTCCATAAAAATGTGTGTTATATTATTTTGTAATAAAAAAATATGTCCTATCAATAATGATTTGAGTATTATTGAAATGCGAATATTGATTTTCGACCATTATATGGCCATTGAAAACAATACTCTTAATAATAATTTTAATGTTATAATTAGTATTATAAACAAAAATGATAATGGTTAATTAATTTTGAAAAAGAGTCGATGGACTCATCCAGTAGATTTGTGCCGTATGAATCCCATTTTTTGAAACTTTAGAGGGAGGTAATATCTTTGTAATTATCCCATGACCGAGCCCAATTTGAGCTTCAACATGTTAAGCTTGAATGAAATCGCCTATGGGAGAAGTTCAAGTTAGTAGAAATTACCACTCTGGTGATGTTATCTGAGCCTCTCCAAGAGTATATCACCATCGCACACATTATCTTTAGGTCGTATGTGCATGTCATAAGGGTTTATGTGTCAAGGCCCTAGTTACTTCAAATTTAATCCCTTTGTTTAAATAAAATTTTTATTTCATCATTTCTGTTTTGAGTTTAGTTTTTCTTAAAAATATGACGAATTTGATAAATTAATTTTTCAGATAGAAATTATACTTTTTAGAAAAGATATAATTATTATATTAAACAATGGTTTTATTAATAATGTATATTATAATGAAATATTATTATAAAAACACTCTTATTTAATTACAAATGATAAAATAATTTTATTTTTTTATGTGTTAGAAATTTTACTATGCATTTTCTATCCGTTATTATTTTTAATAAATAAGTATTTTTATAGTTAAAAATTAAATTCCTCATAATTTGATAATTTTTATGATAAAATAACTTTCATTTTTGAAATCTGAACATAAATATTAGGTTAGGTTAGATTTATGAGAATTTTCTAAAATATTTTATTTTCTAGTGAATAGTAAAAATACACTTTTGAGTTTTCAGTTTGTTTAATGAAATAATAATGATGTAATAAGTAATATAAAATTCTGGTTGAATCTTGTGGATTAAAATAACATAATAGGTGTCTTAATTGACCAATACCATGGGAAAATACCATGGTCAAGCCCATGGTTTTGCAAATACCACTATTGGGGTGTCCAAGGAAATTAGTAAAACAAACCCTCACTTTTTATATAAATACCCACCCATTTATCCATTATATTTTATTACTAATTCATACTCCATGAATATTTATTATATTTACCTCCCAATTATTCCTCCCATGGTGTCCTCAATCCCCCAAGGTCCCAATCTTTGAGTTCTAGGAGTTACTCTTCATGGTAAGGGAAATCTCAACTTCTCTTTTCCTTTAAAGTTCATTTTTATGTGGCATGTCCTTAAAATTTCCATACTATGTTATTATATCCATTTTATTCTATCCCTATACTATATTAAGAGTATTTTATGAATGATATACCCCTTTCCCCTCTTTTTTTAATGTTTTCTAAAACCATGTTTCTTACCCATTATGCTGTTGAATTTTCCTCTCAAAATTTCTCTCATTTTATCAAGAAATTAATATTTTTATGTGATTACCCAAATCCTATTTATTTTATAGGGTTATTCAACAAGATATAAAAATTATTTATTTTATTCTGGTATTTACATACATAAAACCCTCATTCCATTTCCGTTGGTTATAAATGACATAACGATCATGTTTTAAGCACTTTTTAATATGCCATGATTTTATTATGAAACCCATTTATTTTATTCTCCACTAGTTATTTATGAAATGTTTTATTATGATATATGTGTCTCACATTAATTAATACACATGAAGGGTGCTCCCTGATAGCTCTCCAATGTATTTGGTAAATAATTTAATCTCTATAGATGACATGTTTTACAATACCATGGTGAATAACCTTAGTAATTTTTATGACACCTCAGTGACTAACCTTAGTGATATTATTATGAATGACTAAATAAATTTTTTTATCCATATTTCCAAGTTTTTATTTGTGTTATTATTATTAGTTTTATTATATTCCTATTTCTCTTTCCTTTATGTATTTCCTCAAGTTATTATTGATATTCCTCAAGATCGTAAGTAAATCATTTCCCTTGTTTTCCCTTATCGGGCCTTATGCTCACCCTTTCCTTTGATGAATGTCCCCAGGTTATGAGATGTAGTAAAATTATTTCATATGGACAAATAAATAATTCTTTAATGTTTTTTATAATAATATTTTACATTTTTATGTATTATATACTTTATTTCCAAGAAATTAAACTTTAAAATATCCTCTATTTGTTAAATATAATGTAAAGTTATATAATAAAATGGTGGTATGAAATAATTGGTATCAAAAGATAGTTTAGTTATTTTTGGAAATTAAGATTTTAAAAATTTAGGAAGAACCTTAGGAAGAAGTTAAAATATAAGAAAAAATCCTAGTATTTTAGTGAAATATTAAGTAAGTGGTTTCTGAGCAAAGAAATCCATATCTGGATACGAATAAGTGGATGTGGCTTTGACATAGATGTATCTAGGGGTAAAAACTGAAAATACCATTTTTAGATCAACTTTAATGGGAACTGGTGCATGATAATAGAACTTATTTCACTCTTGTTTTGACACTCTCAGGGGATATGTTTGGTTAATCACAATATTTTTATGAACAATTATGATGGATTTATATAAAACACAATTGTTTTTAAAGAATAACATATTTAATAACGATTTTAAGGCATGAAATTTATTTAGAATTGTAAGATTATTAAATGCAATGCAATTCTCACTATGGTTTTCTTCTTTTAGAAAATAGCCGGAAATAAGAGAAACCATGTAAATGGTTAGTGCAACAGACCAGGTGCTGATGAACTTCTGATGGAAGTTGAATTAGAAAATTGTAGGAGAATGATGAATCATGTGACTCTAGTTATGGAAAATAACTTTAGTCAAGAAGAGAGACTGGATTCACCTCGAATGGAACAACTTTACATTGAGTCCTTTATGCATCAATGATCACATTCTTTTAGTGGATCTACCAACCCATTGAATTCAGAATAGTGGATAAGATCTATAGAAAATATCTTTTCTATACTCTATTGTTAGGAATTAGAGAAAGTCACCCTGGATGTGTACCGCTTAGAGGGAGAATATTATTAGTGGTGGACACTAGTTAAAAACATGAATCCAAGAGGGGAGATTGATTCTATGAAGTTGGAAGAGTTTAGGGGAAACTTTTTCAAAAAATATTTTCCCTATTCAATGTGAAAAAAATGGGGAAGGAGTTCCTAAAGCTGAAGAAGAAGGGAAAATAATTTGTGGGAAGATATGAGATGAACTTCACAAGGCTTTCCTGTTACACCTCTATATTTTTCATGGATCCTAATGGGAAGGTTTAGATTATTCGGTAGACTAAGACCCTATCTATAGAATAATATTTCCAATCGAGACTATGAAAATTATGAGGAGATCATGTGGAGTGATATGAAAGTTGAACTAGAGTTCAGAGAGATGTAGTGGTCCCATATATCGAATGAAAAGAAGAGATATTTGGATCAAAACTTAGGGAGTACCTTTGATCAAGGAAGAGGAAGAAAGAAAGTGAAACTTTACAGATGCAAAAAATGTGAGAATAAGAATTTTGGGAACTTCTTTATTGTGAGTGGGAAATGTTACAAGTGTTTAAGAGAATGAAATATTGCTCGGAACTCTTATAGTAAGGTGAATCTGCAACTTCTCAACACTAATGACAAAAGGAAGATGGTGTAGGCCCATACTGAAGTCCAATGCTTCAATTTTAGAAAACCTGGTCACTTTTCCAATCATTTTCCAAATACAAAGTTAATAGAGGGAAATCACCATCAACCTCAGTATAGGCTAAGGGAGAAAGGTTGTGCTTTTTCTATCATGACAGCTGAAGTTGAAGCTCCAAATGATGTGGTGGAACGTACTCTCATTGTTCTCTCAAAGCTATCAAGTACTTTGTTTGATTCTATTTCTATGCATTACTTTATTTCCTCCAAATTTGTAAAGAATATATAATCAATCCCGAAAATTATAGAAGTAGAGTTATCAGTCAAGACTCCTAGAGGGATTATAACCAAATCAACAGTGTATAGAAACTCTAGTATTTACTTTGGTGATCATAATCTCATAAAAAATATAGTAGTCATTCCCATGCTAGAATTTAACATTATAATAGGGATGGAATGGATATCAAAGTATTATACTAAGATCAACTATAGAAGTAAGGAAATATCAGTAATCATGAATGGAAAAATGATAGTTGTTTTCAAAGGATAGATATTGCGACCCGATCTTTGTCTAGAAGCACAAACCATATCCTTCTTTATATAGTTGATCAGTGAATATGAAGAAGGAAATGAAATTATACAAATAATGAATGTCCATATCATTCAAGAATACATTGATTTATTTCTTGAGGAGTTACCTGGACCTCCCCTAGAAAGAGAGGTAGAGTTCTCTATTGACCTCATTCCTGGTTCCAAGAAAATTTCAAAGACCTTGTATAGAATGGAAAATATAGAGATGAAAGACTTAAAGAAACAACTCCAAGATCTTTTGGAGAAGGGATTTATCTGGAAAAGTGTGTCTTCTTAGGGAGAACCTGATCTATTTGTGAAGAAGAAGGATGGATCAATGAAGTTATACATTGATTATAGATAACTTAACGAGATTATAGTGAATAACAAGTACCATATTCTAAGAATTTATGATTTATTTGACCAGCTTCATGGGGATAAATTTTTCTATAAGATTGATCTTCAATCTGGTTATTATCAATTGAGGCTGAAGAAATAATATATTCCATAGACTGCCTTCTGATCAAGTTATGGGAATTATGAGTTTGTTGTTATTCCCTTCGACTTGACTAATGATCCTTATATTTTTATGGATTTGATGAATAGAGTCTTTAAGGAATACCTTGATAACTTTTTGGTATTTTTTATTGATATTATTCTGATATATTCTAATTTTTTTAGGATCATGATGATCATCTAAGGGTTATACTAAAAACATTGAGGAAGGAGAGACTATTTTGAATTTTTAGAAAATGTGAATTTTGGTTACAAAAAGTTGCTTTAATGGGGACACTATAAACAATGAAGGAATATCATTTGACCCTACCAAGAAAATTGTTGTGGAGGAGTGGAATCATCCTAAAATAGTAACCGAGATTCATAGTTTCCCTATATTAGTAGGATATTATAAGAGGTTTGTGAAAAAAATTTCATGAATTTCTAATACACTAAAAAAGTTAACTTAAAAGGGGATAAGTTCATCTGGAATAATTAGTGAGAAGAGAGTTTCAAATATATGAATAAGAGATTGGTTACTGCACTCATGTTAACTCTACCCTCTATCGAAGAAGGATTCATTATTTTTAGTGATTCATCTATGAAAGGGATTGGGTGAGTCCTTATGAAAAATGACATGATGATTTCTTATGCATCTTGTAGAATCCTCATGAGAAGAACTATCCTACACATGACCTGGAGCTGGCTACAGTTTTTTTTCTCTAAAGATGTGGAGGCACTATCTTTATGGGGAGGAATGTGATATATACACAGACCATAAAAGTTCTAAGTATATTTTCACATAAAATTAATTGAATACAAGATAGAGGATATTTTTGGAACTTCTTAAAGACAATGATTGTTCAATTCATTATCTTCATAGAAGAGAAAACAAAGTCACTAATTCATTAATAAGGAAAGACCCTGTTATGCTGAAAAGAATGAGGATTCAAAGTGATACTTTGATAAAAAACCTAGTAAAACTGGACATGGGAATCATAAAGGAAGGGACAGAATCAACTCTATCACAAATGGTTTCTCAACCATCATTACTGGAGAAGATCAATAAATATCAAATAGAATATCCATTTTTATAGAAGAAGTTATAGTTTGTGAAGAATGGGAAGTTTTCTAAGTTTAATATTGATAAAAAGGGTGTATTGAAGTTTCATACAAGGCTATGTGTTCCATCTATTCCATAAATAAATAAGGAGTTGATGGATGAAGCTAATAACTCTACTTTCTATATAAATCCTAGAATCAATAAAATTTATTGGGACCTTTTGTATCAATATTTGTGAGATAACATGAAAAGAGAGATTTCCAAATAAACTATATGGTTCCTGGTGTGTCAAAAATTGAAGGAAGAGAAAAAAATTCCTAAAGGGGTTTTACAACCACTACCCATACCATCATGGAAGTGGGACAATATCACTACAAAATTTTTCACTGGTCTCCCAAAAACAACAAAAGGAAATAAGAGATATGGGTTATATTGGATCATCTCACCAAGACTTCCACTTCTATATCCATTCAGGAAAACTTATCTCTTGATCAAATTGCTAAGATTTATGTAAAGAAAGTGGTGAGGTTGCATGGAGTGATACATTCTATCATATATGATCATGATCCAAGGTTCAAATAAAAATTATGGAGAAGTATTAAATTTGTTTTGAGTACCAAATTGAATTTAAGTATAGGTTATAACCCTCAAACTGATGTCCAATCTGAACTGAATATTCAAATGCTTTAGGACATGCTGAGAATATTCTCAATGGAATTTAAAGGTGGATGAGATCAACATATCCCATTAATTGAGTTCTCATACAAAAAAAACTTTCATTATAGTATTCAAATGGAACTCTATGAAGATATATAAGGGAAGTTCTATAGGACTCCAACTTATTGGGATGAATATGGTGAGAGAAAGCTTCTTAGTCTTGATCTTGTGCAAGAGATGATAGAAAAGGTTCATGCCATTCAATAACACATAGAGGATACTCAAAGTCGGTAGAAGATATATGGTCACAACTGTTGAAGGGACATGAAGTTTGATGATGGAAACAAAGTCTTCCTTAATATTTCACCTTGAAAGAGAGTCATACAGGTTGGGAAGAAATAGAAGCTTATCCCTAGGTATATTGGCCCCTATGAAATCATTGATCACATAACAGCAGTGGCCTATAAACTTGAACTTCCTCCAAATATAGCTCAAGTTAATGATGTTTTCAACATATCTCTCTTGAGGAAGTACATAATTGACCCTTAACATGTACTGAATCATGAAGTGGTACAACTGGAACATGACCTTTCTTATGAGGAGAATCTAGTGGAGATATTAGACCGCATAGACAAGGTTCCACGCAACATAACTACTCACCTAGTTAAAGTGTTATAGAGGAAGAACACATATGAATAAGACACATGGTAACTAGATAAAAAAATGAGGCAAAAATACCCTAATCTTTTCTCAACTAAGAAAAAAAGTTGAAAATTTGAGTACAAAATTTCTTAATGGGGAGGGATGTAACAACCCGACCTTTCTGAATGATAATTGTTTCCTGAAAATGCGTGTTATATTATTTTGTACTAAAAAACTGTATAAATTTAATAATTAAGAGATTATAATTGAAATGTAACCATTTTATTTTGATCATTATATGACCATTGATCAATATGAACATTGTAAACAATACTCTTAATAATAATTTTAATTTTATAAATAGTATTATAAATAGAAATGATAATGGTTAATTAATACAGAAAGAAGAGTTCATAACCTCATCAAGTAGAGTCATGTCTTATGAAACCAAATTTTAAGAATTTGGGAGGGAGGTAGCATCTTTGGGATTCACTCTTGACCAAGATCAAGCTGAGCTTCAACTTGTAAATCTTAAACAAAATCACCTATGGGATATTTTCAAGTTAGTGGAAATTATCACTTGGATGATGTTATCCGAGCCACTGCAAGAGTCTATCACCATCACACACCTTACCCTTAGGTCATATGTGGGTGTTATAAGGGGTTTTGTCTCAAGGAACTAGTTACTTAAAATTTAATCCCTTTGTTTAAATAAAATTTTTATTTCTTCATTTCCATTTTGGGTTTATTTTTTCTTAAAAATATGACAAATTTGATAAATTAATTTTTTTGGACAGAAATTATACTTTTTAGAAAAGTTATAACTATAATATTAAACAAAAGTTTTATCAATAATTTATATTATAAATAAATAGTATTATAAAAACACTCTTATTTAATTATAAATGATAAAATAATTTTATTTTTTTAAGTGTCAGAAATTTTACAATTCATTTTACTATGCATTTTCTGTCCACTAATATTTTTAATAAATATGTATTTTTTATATTTAAAAATGAAAATTATAATTTTAGAGAATTATTATTATAAAATAAATTCCATTTTTTAAATCATAACTTCGATATTATCTTAGGGTGAATATATGTGAATTTGTTTAAATATTTTGTTTTTCAGTGAATAGTAAAAATACAGTTTTGAGTTTTTGGTATGTTTAATGACATCCTAATGATTTAACAATTCATATAAAATTATGGTACAATATTTTATATTATAATTACATATTATGTGTTCCAATTGGACAAAACTATGGGAAAATACCATGAAAAAACCCATGATTTATTTCAAATACCTCTATCAAGGTGTCCAAGGAAATCAATAAAAACATCCCTCACTTTTTCTATAAATACCCACCCATTTCTCCATTATATTTCATTCCAAATTCACCCTCCAAAAATATATAATAGTTTTACCTCCCAAGGAGTCCTCCCAAGGTGTTCTCAAGCCCCTAAGGTCTCAATCTTTGAGTTTCAAGAGTTACTTTTCAAGGTAAGGGAAATATCAACCTCTCTTTTCCTTTTAATTTCCTTTTTTATGTGGTATGTCCTTAAAATTTTAATAATATGTCATTATATCCATTTTATTCTATACCAATAATATATTAATATTATTTTATTAATGGGAGACCCTTTTACCATATATTTTTAATGTTTTCTAAAACAATGTCTCTTACCCGTTATGATGTTGAATTTTCCTCTCAAAATTTCTCTCTTTTCTCAAGAAATTATTTTATTTTATTTATATGAATAAAAACATATTTATTTTCTAGGTTCATTCACCAATATGTAAAAATTATTTATTTTACTCTATAATTAAAATACATAAAATCCTCATTCCCTTTTCGCGGGTTATAAATGACATAATGATCACGTTTTAAACACTTTTTAAAATGCCATGATTTTGATATGAATCCCATTTCTTTTATTCTTCATAGGTTATTTATGAATTTTTTATTATGATATATGTGGATAAAATTAATTAATACATATGAAGGGTGTTCTCTAATAGCTCTCTAATTCATTGGATAAAGAATTTAATCTTTAGAGATAACATGTTTTACGATACCTTGGTGAATAACCTTGGTAATTTTTATGACACCTAGGTGATAAAGCTTGGTGATATGCTTATGAATGACTAAATAAAATTATGTAGACACATTTAAAAGTTATTATAAATGTTATTATTATTATTATGATATTCCTATTCTTCATGAATTTATGTATTTACTCAAGTTCTTTTTGATATTCCTCAAGATTACAAGTAAATTGTTTCCCTTGTTTTCCCTTACTGGGCCTTATGCTCACCCTTTCATTTGATTTATGTCCCATGTTATGATATGTAGTAAAATTAATTAATATGAACAAATGAAGAATATTTTAAAGTTTTTTAGAATAATGTTTTATGTTTTCATGTATTATGTACCTCATTTTTGAGAAACAAACTTTAAAAGATAATTTGTTTGCTGAATATAATGTAAAATTTTGTAATAAAAAGGAGGGATTCCATATTGCATAGATGAGTATGAAAAAACCAGTCACTTTCTTGAGTATACTAATATATATAACTTGTTATCCTTGAATTATATAGATGTATACTTTCAAACTTCAATAAATGAGTTGAAAAATCTTTGTAATGTGGGTGTGTATACATACTATGCTTATTTGAAAGACATTTTTCAGATGCGTATTTGTATTATGTGGATGATAAATGAATTTCCTGATTTTTCAGTGAAGATTTCAAGTATCATGAAGGTAAAACATTCATATCATTTTTTATAAATAATTAATGATCTATAAGACTTACATATTTTCATAGTTTCAATTTTATGGTGAATAGAATATTCTTACCAATGGATCATTCATACAAAAATAATCATTGAAGGTTTTGAAAATAACATTGAGATAAAAAATACACCTTAGTGTATGTATATAACTTATGTCCATAATGAATTTAAAGATATGAATTTTCTATTTAGGATTTGTTAGATGAAATCTAGAAAGAGGAATAATTTTTACACCGAATCCAATTACAATAGGAAGAATAAAAGTATCTTATTTGGGTTGCCTTATTATCTAACCAATGTTTTACAAATAGATCATTAATATAAGAATAATCATTAAAGGTTTTTAAAATACCATTGAGATAAAAATTCCACCTCAGTTTATGTATAGAACTAATGTCCTTAATGAATTTAAAGATGTCAATTGTTCACTCAATAATGGTTAGATGAAATATAGAAAGAGGAATAATTTTTTACACTGAATAAAACTACAATTGGAAGAATAAAATTATATTCTTTGAGTTTCCTTATTTCCCAACCAATTTGTTACATCATTTTTTATACATAATGCACATTGATTTTTTTTTAAAAGGTCACTTTCAATTCTTCTAAATTTCAAGGGGAACACAAAAAAAGATTTATGATCTTGGTGTGACTTTGTGGATTGGGGTATAAGACCAAAATTTCACCCTATGTATATTTGTAAAAATAAATGTAATGTTCCGTGTGCTTATTATGTGATTAAACCTTTATAAAAAATCAATTTTTGGAAGTAAAATAGACTATCAAGGTTCCTAATGATTATTCAAGAAACATATCAAAACATGCCAATATAAGAGATTTTAAGATGAATTTTCTAAAGACTCATGATTATCACATCCTTATTCATGAGTTTATTTTAATAGAAATGTTTCATCTAATATCCAATAATGTAAGTGTGTAAGTTATTTTATTGTGATATTTTTATAGAGATATTTATGATAATTTTTTTTTCAAAGTATTTCTTAGAAAAAATGTATAAAGAGGAACCATTAATTTTATGTGTTAGATAATATTTTTCCTCCATCATTTTCACATGAATGCAGCATCTAAATTTCCATATTCCTACTAAAATACTTCTTAGAGGACCCATTTATTTTTGATTTATGTATCCAACTAAAATAAGTATGTAAAAATTGAAGTCTTATGTCTGGAATAAAAATGAACCTAAAGGTTTCATTATGAAAGGTTGCTTGGATAAAAATGTATGGATTTTTGTTCAATTTATTTGTATGATGTGACCATGAGACATAACCAAAAAATGAGAAATAATGAAGAGAATTATGGGAAATTGAATATAGTTTTCCATCACTTACCCAAATAGGATTAATTATTGGATCAAATACATTGACTATATTAATCCTTGAAGAGTGGGAGATGGTACATCACATAGTCTTTTTTAACTGTGATTTGTTTAATGACTGTATTGAGTAAGTAAATTGAACATGTATATGCTATATCATCCTATTTAATTGTACATATATGTTGAACTATTTATATCATTTTATGTAGAGAACAAAAAATTATAAATAAAAATCATCATTTATTACCTTTGAGAAGTATAGATACTTTTCATAGAAAAGAGTTTTCTGCTAGGTTGAAATTGAATGTAGAATTATTAATGTAATAAAATAAAAAATTAATATTCATTTAATTTTAATATTCATTTATATTTTAGGTATTGAGTTTACCTACTGAATTTATATCTAAATAAATAAGATCCTTTTTTTGGTCTTAATTATATGGTTCATGAATGCAAATCAATTGTGACCAATGGGTATAAATTTATTCTCACTTATCGAGCAATGAAATGAATGAACTAGCCAAAAAACTGGCTGAATGGACAAATGAACTAACCTAAAATTTGAACCAAATAACCTAACCCAAAAAATGGATAAATTAATTAATCAAATGAGAAAAATGAACCAAATAAACTATCCAAAACTGAATTGGATCAAATTGAAAATAGAAGAAGAAAACCATATCAAACCCATGTTTAATATTTTATTTAGAATGTGTTGATTTTTTTATAAAACAACTTTTATGTTTTGATATTATTTACACTAAATATGATATTATTATGTTATGTCACTTCCTATAATTTATTTTAATTGAAAATTGGTATCCCTTAATTAAGTCACATAACTTATTATTTCTTTTTTGGCTTACTCATTAGTTACAAATTTTCAATTAAATGCATATTTATTTTCCAATAAAGGAAATGAGAAACATTGAAGATATATGAAGGAAGAGAATGTATGATAATAATATACCCATGAGAGAGATGGTAATTCCCCATCTAGTTCCTATTTCAAGTATAAAATTTCAAATACATATATCAATAATATATAATGTCTGGTTATTGATATTTTTTTAAATTATAATCAGGAACCATCTCCCATGAGACAACTCATCTCTGACCAGCCTAATGGAAACAGTGATTAACATGGATTTTTGAGGGGGGTGGTACTAGAGATACTTTCAGCACTCATCATACCCGATCACACCCATACCCTTTATGAGATATACCATGTATCATACTTTCTTTTCCACCATTTATTTAGAGGCACCTAGGATATTTAGATCGCCTATACTGTTGCCACCATTTAAGTATGATCCTCTTCATATATCATTTTGTAATCCAATGACGACTCCACACCCCATCCATATTATAATTTTCCACAAATTTCTATCTTGGATCTTGTTCTTACTACTTCATTATCTCTGGAATTTATTTTCATGCTCCTTCAACGTCAACTCTGACAAATTCTAAACCTCCTAAGCACACTAACCAATCATGATTAGAAATTACACCCTTTTGGTACTACACAAGTCAAAGATACTTTATAGCCCAAATATCCAATAGTACACAATGATTATACTGGATTAGGTATAGGTATATAACCCTTGTAATTTATTTTGTCCATAATTTATTTTCATTATAAGATGTATCAATTTAATATTTTCCTTTTATTCCTTCATAGATGGATTTTCCAACATAAGGTGGTGTGGGAGTATATACATGCATAAAGTGTAGAACCACTATACATAGGTTATGATTGAGTATAATGAGTATAATCAAATGATTGGTAAAATAGGGATAGAATGTAAGAGTTTTATGGAGACACTTTCCAAATACTATGAAATCATTCCCATTAAGACACTCTCTTGGAGATACCTTGAAAATGAAATAAATGATAATACTTGATATCAAATTTGGGTAAGAAAATTCATTAGTTTTAAAATTATATTACTATTCTATCTATAAGAATTAATAATTTTTTAGTATTTTCATTATAATTTTCAGATGGTGAAGATGTGAGGACCACATGACTACTGAAATTCAGTGACCAATGGAGAGTATATAAACATGAGTTGTATAATGGTTGGGTCGCAACAGTTATAATATATTTAGAGGCTATACCTATCCTGAATGAGTGTTCAACAACACAGTATAAGGAAATGATTTATCATTGGAAGTGTGGTGAGTTTAAGGTATTAATAAAATTTTAGGTTTTTATTGAAAATTATAATGATTTTCATTGATACTTTATTTTTTATTATTTAATATTTTTTTATTAAGTGTAAAAAAGAAAAAAATCATTCTACAAAATATCTCTACACTTTGGGGAAGATGAAGAGGAAGAAACATGAGACAAATCATGTATTTTTTATCAAAACTTTTATTTAATTATGTACCAATAGAAACAAAAAATAATTCACACCTCAATTTCAAATCTTGTAAGGGTAAAATAAAGTTAATTAAAGGTAAACTAAAGTTAAGTAAGAGTAAAAAAAAGTTATATAAGGGGAAACAAAGGCTTGTAAAAGTTAAGTAAGTGTAAACTAAAGTTAAGTAAGGGTAAAACAAAGTTAAACATGGGTAAACTAAAATTATGTATGGGTAAAAAAGTTAATTAAGGTTAAAATAAAGTTAAGGGTAAAAAATGATATATTGTGACATCCCAACCCGGGTTCCCCACATCGATGTCCCAATTCAGTGGGCCACATGACCTCAAATGTGTCTTCCCATACTCCAGAGGCTACTGACTAACAACAAGGGTCTAATATCAGTCATGGGGAGACTATTTCCTCTTTATTAGATTAGTACATTAGTTGAAATAAATAAAAAATAACCAAATAATGATATAACATAACCTGAACAATCTTGCATCACAAGATGACCAAAACTAGAAATGAAATATTAAAACTAAACAATAGATATTCCATGCTAATGTATATTACAAGTGTCTAAATATAACTCAAAAGTAAATACATTAAAAACTCCCAAGAGGGTCCTGAACGATGTATGATTCCCTCATCTATTCTGCATCCAAATCACTCATCTAACACAAGGCCTTTTCCATTATCTTGTCCTGCAACTATGAAATATATTCAGGTACCAATAAGGAATACTGAGTAGGGTGTGATTACAACTCAGTAGGCCACCACCAAAGACATAAAAAACAATATCTAGTCAATAAAAAGTGTATATAGTTGTATAAATAATACATAAAATCAATAAAGTAAACAATTTACACTTATTCAATTACTCTTTATTTAACCATATAACACCCAAGTTCTTGAGGACACCCAAACTCTCAATAACTTCTTTGGACTATGCCAGTGTCTAAACTATCCCCAAGGGATAACATATATCTGAATTCCCATGTTAGAATTTGTTAACAAAATTTAAATATGAAATCCATGGTTACTATTCATTATCCCAATTCACACTATGGAATTTTGATACAACAAAACATGTCTCACACACAATTATCACATGTGAATGCCATTATTACCACTCAACATTTTTTATCACACCCACACACAATTATTACATGTGAATTACAATGTTACCATTCAATATTTCTTATCACGCTATGGGATTTTGATGTAGCAGACCATATCCTTCACACAATTACCACATTAATTAATTCTACAATTAATTAATCACATCCAACAATTTCACATACTCATTATTCCATTAATTAATTCAACAATTAATTAATCACATCAATTCCATTAATTAATTCAATAATTAATTATTCTAATTCCCAATTCCCATATCCATAATTAATTAAAAAATTAATTATTAAACTTCACAATCTTAATATCCCAAAATTAATTCAAAAAATAATTATTCATACTCACAATATCAATATCTCATAATTAACTCAACAATTAATTATTCATACTCATAATCTCAATATATCATAATTAATTCAAAAATTAATTATTCATACTCAAAATCTCAATATCTCATAATTAATTCAATGATTAATTATTCTTACTCACAATATGAATATCACATAATTAATTCAAAAATTAATTATTCAACCTTACAAACTCAATATCTCATAATTAATTCAATAATTAATTATTCCATTTAATAATACTAATTCAATCTTAATTAATTCATCAATTAATTATTCATGATCTATAATCCCAATATCCCCAATTTCATATTTTCTTTAATTAATTAATTCAACCAAGAACTATATTTCAAAACATCTATTATCAATTCTAGAATTATATACACATAATTTTAATCATGACTTTGTGATTTGGATTATATATCACCAACCTCAAAATTGATAAAGAATGCTCAATAATGGGATTAACTAATTTGAGTGGAATAAAAATGTAGAATGAGATGTGGATCTGGAACCCTAATTCATGATAAAAAAATCAAGACCCCAAAATTATAGATCTAGATCAAAAAACCCCAGATTTAGATCAATAAAAATATAGGATAACATCCCTCTAAAAGAAGAGTGAGTGACGAGAGAGAAGAAGGAAACCACATGGTATTAGATTCTCTTACTGGGTGGGTGGGTGGGGGGTGTAAATCTTCAATAAAACCTTATATTCTCCAATAAATTGGGATGGTAAGGCTTGGAATGCATATGAGAACCTAAAAAATGATAAAAAATGAGTTGGTCCAAGTGGGGGTTGATTTTGTGTTAATTAGGGGGTTTGGAAAATTTTAAATCTAATTTTTAGATTAATTAAAACCACACACACTATTTGATGGGAAGAGGTACATGATTTTCCAAACCGTGAACCTATTTGGGGGGGTGAAAGGTTTCTACTTTTAGGGTGAATGGTTTGAAAAACCTTGCACTATCCATACAAAACCATATTGTACAAGGTTGAACGATTTTCTAGTCCAGGGCACAAGGTTAGAGAAAACCATACGCCAATTGTTCAATACCCACTTTCTTCCATTTTCTAAAATTTTCACCCCAAAATACCCCAAGGTAAAACCCAAAAAAAAATTACTTGACATAAGAAAAATATTACTTGCAAACAAGCCCGAGACATCTTCAGAAAAGGTCGGGATTTTACAATCTCCCCACCTTATAATAGCTCATCCACGAGCTGTACTCCCAAGCATCTCTAAGATTCCTAGTCAAAAATATTGGGCCAATAAGCCCTCATATACTAATATCTCCCAAGTTTCCTCCTGAACATGACCATGTTTCCATAATACACAAACTATCAGCATGGCCTTTCCCCACAACACTTTCTCACTGCGATCCATAACATGTATACGATGCTCATCAGAGGATGCATCTATCTCAAGCTAAACATCATCCACAGAGATCAAATTAGAAGTGTATAGGTGATACCACAAAAGTTTTGACACATGGGAAACATCATTCATGGCACTGAATCTCTATGGAAGAGCCAATCAATACATCACTGGACCAATTCAATCCACAACATCAAATAGTCCAACAAACCTGGGCGTAAACTTGCCCTGTCTCTGTATCCTATGGTGACCCATCCTAAGAGACACCTAGAATAATACATGATCACCCTATGTAAACTCTAGGGGTCATTGAAATCTATCAAAATACAACTTATTTATACTATAAGTCGTAGCCATATGCTTTAGAATTAGTTGTACTTGATCTGACATCTCTTATACAAGACTCAGTCGAAAGAACTACGACTCACCCACCACCATCCAGCATAGAGGTGATCTACATGTCCTACCAAAAAGATACTTGTATGGTGCTATTTTAATATTTTTCTGATAACCACTGTTATAGGAAAACTCCACTAAATCTAGGTGCTTCTATGAAGAACTATCGAAGTCTAGAATACACACTCATAAAATATCTTTAAGAAAATGAATAATATGATCTGACTGCACATCTATCTGTGGGTGGAAATATTTACTCAAAAAACCTACATATCAATCACCTTCTATAATACCTTCCAAAAGTGTGTAGTAAAACATGATTCATGGTATGATACTATAGTATGTGGAACCCCATGTAGATGGACTATCTCCCAAACATAAAACTCTCCCAATTGATCCACTGAGAAAGTCTCCCATACTGGAAAGAATTATGATACCTTTTCAAGTATCCCACAATCACCTAGATAACATCATTCTTACAAGGATACCTTGGAAGAACCACCACAAAGTCTATAGTCCTGTCATCCCACTTCCATTCTAGAATGGGTGATGGATACAATAAACCTCCAAGTCATTGATTCTTATCCTTCACCTACTTATAGGTGTAGCATCATATCAAGAACCTTTTTATGTCCCTGTTCATGCCTGGACACCAAAAATGTCATCATAGGTCATGGCACATTTTGGTCACACCTGGATTTACTATGCACTTTGAGGCATTAAATTCACACAAAATCTCCTCACATAGAAAATTCTTCTGCATACTCATAGGAAAAATAATTTGATTCAAAAAATAGATGATCTCGCCCTCATCTATGATCCAATCAGAAGGCAACTCCCCAGCTTCAAGGATTTCCATCATGAAAAAACATTCCAGATCCTTATATTGTCTATCTTTGATCCATATCAAAAGTATAGACCCTACTAAAAATGACAGGAGAGTCATATGCTCCTAAATATCTTGAACCACAACATGCATCTCATTTAGAAAATTCATCATCTTCCACTCATCCCTAGACTCCTAAACCGCTTGAGTATGAGATTTCCTGCTCAAAGCGTTAGTAACACTATTCTCCTTCCTAGGCATATATCCTAGCTCCAAATTGAAGGAATACATATACTTAACCCACCTATACTTTCTTAGATTCAAATATCATTGGGAGAATATATACTTTAATATCTTATTATCATTATACATAGTAAAATTCTCACCAAACAGATAATGGTGCCAACACTATAAATCATAAACAACTATCACCAACTAGAGGTCATGCGTAGGGTAATTCCATTCATGAGGCCTCAACTACTGAGACCTTTATACCACAACTTGATCTCATTGTATCAACAATACTCCAAGAAGTATTCCAAAAGTGTCACAAAACACCATGTACTCCTCACTTGGCTCAGGTAGGATCAAGTTTGGTTCTGATGTCAACCACTTCTTCAGCTCCTAGAAGACACTCTTGCATGCCTCATATTGTTCCAAATTTATCCCATTATTGGTTAATTATGAAAAACATGCTTCTATATGAGAAAATTATTAAATTAATCTTTGATAATATCCATATTGACCTAGAAAGATACATATATCAAACACGTTCTTGGAATACTCCCAAGAAACAACTTCCGGAACTTTCTCTGGTTTCACAAACACACCTTACTTTAAGATGATATGACCCAAGAAGTGTACCAAATAAATCCAAAATTGAAACTTAGATATCTTGGCGTATATCCAATTCTCTCTTAGTGTACTTAGGATAATGTCAAGATATTGTTCATGAACGTCATGAGTGTTGGAGTACACCAAGATGTCATCCACAAACACTACCACAAACTGATATAGGTATGGATGAAAGAATATATTCATCAAGGCCATAAAAATTGATGACACATTCATTAATCTAAACAGAATTATGACAAACTCATAAAGGCCATACCTGATTTAGAAAGCAGTACTCAGTATATTATAAGTAAAAACTCTCAACTAATGATACCCTGATCTCAATTAAATATTTGAGAAAACACATGCTCTTATCAACTTGTAAAAAATATCATCGATACGCTTAAGAGGATACCGGTTCTTCACTATCATCTATTTCAAATTATGATTATCGATACACTAGCACAAAGTCTCTTCAACGTTCTTAGAAAAGAAGATTAGAGAACCCCATGGAGATGTAATCAGTTGGATAAAACCCTTATTCTCCAACTATTACATCAAAGTCTTGAGCTCCTAAAGCTCTGCTAATGCCATTCTATATAGTGGAATAAAAATTGGCTCAGCCCCCGGCATGAGCTCATTCATAAATTCAACATCTCTATCAGATAGAAAAATGAGAAGTTTTTAGAAAAAAATATCCTTAAACCGCTCCACTTGTAAAGACCCGTAAAATTCAAGGGAAATTTTTTCTTAATTTTCTTTTGGATTTTACAAGAACGCAGTTTATGATGGCACTTGATTCCTAGGCCCGGTGTGCCCGTAATTTCTATCCAAAGTTTAGCTCGGGTACGTTCAGTGAATGAACGAGCGGGTTTTTTAACTTTTGAACCGGTGCTTGGAATCGAATTCTGAGGGCACCGATGGTTTCGCAGTGCCGGTAATTGTTTAGGAACACTTCTTCTGGAGTTTCGTTTACATGAGAGAAGTTGTTAAAATTTGGGGAAGGTAAAATAAAAATTGAGAATAAATTTTTATTTTTCTCTAAGTGGTTAAAACCTTTGAGTGGAAGTTGGGGGAAACCACCCAACTTCCCAAGTGTGGTTATGAGGGTGGTGGGGACCACACGAACCCCACCCCTTAATCTTCCCTAACCTTCCATAACCCTCCATTTATTAAGTCAAGTTGAGTTAATTAATTGAGTGGATTAATTCAACTTTTGAATTTCAAATGCTTAAGTCATGTTAATAAAATAAGTGAAGTACTTATTTTATTTGGTTGAATCTTGTTGTGTGAGTCTTTGGGAGAAAAGGAAAAGCTCTTGAAGTTCTTCTTCCTCGATAAAGAACGCAAAGAACGTGAAAAACGCCGACCTCCGATGAAGGTTGATAAGAACGCCGGATCCTCAGAGATCGACGATGCCACGCCGACGAATCATTTCTTCGTGATGTGAATCTATCCTTCTGCGACGTCTTATTCCGTGATGGTTATTTCCATGACGAACCCTCACTCAAAGAATTTGACGAAGTAGGGGTTTATTTTAATTGTTTGTTCCTGATTACTTCTATTTCTTTTCTTTGTGAAACTTTGCTGATTGCTATCGATTAACGGGAGGGGGTCGGACCACACAAACACGACCGATCCTCCTCCCTTATTCTAGTACTATTGTGGTTCGAAGGAAAATGATGCGGTGCCGTAGCACCGTGCGGGATTGTGCGGCAAGGATGCGCGGAGCCGTCGCACGGCGCCGATAAAGTTGAATAAGGTCGCGGCACCATCGCGCCGCGCCGGAGAGTTAAGAAGGCACCGTGGCCGGAGAGGGGCCGCAACGGAGGGGCGCGACGCCATCACGCCGCGCCGGGCGGACCAAGGCCGTGGCCATAAGCCGCGACGGAGCAGGGACCGGTGGTCGGCCGCCGGCGTCGGAGCAGGGGGACCGACCCGTGCCGGTCCCGTGGCGGCAACAGCTGGCTGGCCTGAGCCGGCCGGCCGGTCAGGGGAAGAGCCGGGGGTTACGACCCCCGGCTGGCCAGATTGAGTGGCCCCCACTTGGGGCTGTGGACACAAATGAGCGGGGGGCAGCCCCCCCCCCCCCCCCCCCGCACCCCTGTCCGCTCGGCCGAAACGGCCGAGCCACCTGGCTGGCGCCAGCGCACTGGGCCGACTGCCCAGGCCAGACCGCCAGGCCGGGCCGTACCCGGACCCAGTTCGGGCCGACCCAGAGGGTATCGGGTCGGGTCGGACCGGGCCTGAACCCGCTATTACTGGACCTCTCACGGTCTTTTTCCCATAACTTGGGCTGCAGACCTCCGATCGATGCACCGCTAGCTACGATGCGATCCTTGGTTCGAGATATATATTTCGGTATATCGCACTCAAGGTTTAGGAGGACTTTGGGTTCTGCCGAGTTGGTTCGTACACAAAACCAACCGGGCCCTCGGAGCGGAAACGCTTATAACTTGAGCTTCGGACGTCTGATTGACGTGCCGTCGACTTTGTTGGATTCCTCTAAGTGAGACGGACCTTTTGGCTTAATCCGCTTGAGGTTTGGATGCAGTTGGAGTAAAGTCAGGTTGGTTTTGACTTAAAAACCAATCGAGCCCCTGGGACGAAAAAGCCAATAACTCTCAGACCGGGCGTCCGATTGGCGCGTCGTCTGTGACTTTGATTTCCTGTTGACGATACGGAACTTTTGGATACATCAACTCTGGACTATGTGTCAGTTGATGTATCATCCCTTCTGCTCGTGGAGCGGACCCTCTCGAACGAGCTTGCTGTGTGCAGGAACCCTAGAGCTGGCTGCGACTACGATGACGATGACGACTATAAAGAAATCCTCCGTAGATTCGACAACGACGACTACAACACTCAGCGATCCTACGTGGATCAGTGCTACCGATGTTGTGTGGGTCAGATCCTGTGTGGTTCAGCGCTCAGCGGTCCTGTGTGGGCCAACACCTATAGATCCTGTGTGGGTCCGATCCTGTGTGGGTCATTGCGGGGGTTAGTTACCTATCGATCCTTTGTGGGTCATTACGGGGGTTAGTTACCTATCGATCCTTTGTGGGTCATTGTGGGGGTTAGTTACCTATAGATCCTTTGTGGATCATAGCGGGGGTTAGTTACCTATCGATCCTTTGTGGTTCATTGCGGGGGTTAGTTACCTATCGATCCTGTGTGGGTCTGACGGCTTATATGAATCAGTAACTACATCTGATCATCTCTATCGTCTAATGAAGAAGTATTCCTGTGCGAGCTGAATCTTGACTTTCAATCCTTATCTTCGATAAGATTGACTTGATATCCTGTGTGGATTACGTTTTGCTTTCCTGTGTGGATTGGGTTGTGTTTTCCTGTGTGGACTGGGTTGTACTTGAGCTCAGATGTTGGAGCCAATCGAGAATTGATGACTTAGGTATATGTATGGGAATATACCTAAGTAGTGTCGGATGTTACTTTGTGATTGTATCTTTCCTTTTTGGATTATCCTTTGTGGATTCTGGGGGACCTTTGGGGGTCTCGGGGTCCCTACTAAGTAGCTTTTACTCACCCCTGCACGGGCTATGCCCGCACTACGTTGTGTTGGTTGCAGACGACGGAAAATGATGATCGTGGTGGAGGCTTGCAGAGTAGGATGGTACCTGGAGGTGGACCACTGGGCGGGACATACTCAGAGTGGACGGATGGACCCGAGGAGCTATGGAGGCTATCTGTACCCACCCTTCAGGTGGGAGTACCAGAGGACGGCTTGCCATAGCGGCTTTACTTTTTAGTTGTTGTACTTCCTTTCAGTTGTACTTTACTTCCAGTTTGGGTTTGTATTCTGGCCCACTTACTTTTCCACACTTACTGTTGTACCTAGTTTTTACTTGGTGTTTACTTCTTCTTGCTTGCACTGTGGTGTTTGTTTACTTCACAAAGGAAATGCCTTCCCTTTTTACCAGGAATTACGCCTTGGTGCTAGTCTCCAGCCCCTGGCCTATGGAAGGCGGGCTTGGGTTAGTCACTGCACGGGCCTCGAGGACTGGTCGTGACAAATTGGTATTAGAGGAGTTCGGCTCTACCGCAGAACTTAGGAATATGAATGTTTTCTATGTGAAGCAATAGTGTTAAGAGTATTGATTGTGGTTATCAGTCCAGGGAGTCCAGTGTTGGTGTGGCGGCCGACGTATCTGTACACCAGGACCCTGACTTCTGATTTCCGACTTAATGCACGAAAACATTGATTGTATGTGTGTTTCAAGTTTTCTTTGTGATTACTTTATGTCAGCTCACCAGGTATACTGTTTGACCATGGCACACCTGTTTCTTTTCAGGATGGCCCCACGACGGCAGCCAGCTAGGGTTCCGAGAGTTGTTCATGTCGATAGTCCATCGAGCGACGAGGCCTCGGTACAGGGCCCTTTGATAGCAGAGGCACCGGCGGTACCTATACCCGCCGAGCCACCGATGCTACTAGCCCCAGCTACTGACGATGTACATTGACTTAGTGCACTGCACGAGTTTCAGCATCAGCGACCGCCCAGGTTCCGCCAGGAGACGGACCCTCAGGCAGCCGAGGATTGGCTGGAGGCAGTTGTATGGGTTTTCAGGTTAATAAGGACACCAACGGACCTCATGGTGATCCTCGCAGCGAGCCTACTACATGAGGTAGCAGGCAGATGGTGGAGCTTGATGCTCCAGGTGCACGATGAGGCATCTCTCCTCTGGATGAACTTTGAGAGCCTCTTCCGCTCGGAGTTCATCCCAGCCACCCTCCGTGCGATGCGCATCCAGGAGCTTCTTCAGCTGCGGCAGGGCAGCTTGGCGGTCGCCCAGTTCTCGGTGAGATTTACCGATCTCTCACGCTATTCGATGGACATGGTACGAGGCCCATTATTCCGGGCCTGGACCTTCGAGAAGGGATTGAGGCAGGAGATCAGGTCATCGCTAATCTCCCTTAGAATTCTGACATAGGAAGGGGTACTGGAGCGATCCCTTCTCATCGAGAGCTTCCTTGCTGAGCCTACATCAGCAGCGAGACCTACTATAGGGCGGCACGTAGCAGAGTCTTCTGCAGCAGGCAGTCAACAGATGACTCATGGGTCTAGGAAGACCAGAACCTCAGGCAGACGACCTCAGGACACTGGCTCAGAGGTGTGGGGCACTCAGCACGGAGCCAGTCTTTCGAGAGGCAGACAGTGCTACGCATGCGGCAGGCAGGGCCACATGGATCATGACTGCCCGACCCGCTGTGCAGAGGAGCAGCAGATGGTTGAGGGACCACCCTGGAAGAGGCAGAGGGTCAACCGTGGCAGTCTGCAGGGATAAGGCAGACGAGGCAGAGGAGCTGTCCGAGCAGCAGGTGGTGGGCGACGCTTTGAGGCTCTAGCACCACCACCACCAGGAGGTCCACCCCCGACCACAGGGAGCTGGCGGGCAGAGACAGACACATCTTCAGGCAGTGGAGGCCTACAACCACGGCGTGCCCGAGATGATTCGAGGTACTATCTATGTCTATTCCACCCTTGCTGCAGTTCTTATAGACAAAGGAGCGAGTCATTATTTCATAGCCGCTTCCCTTGTTCGGAGCTCGGAGATTCCGACAGAGCCGTTGGCTCGATCCTTATGGCTAGAGACTCCTACGGGAGCAGACTCGACAATTACGCACTGGTGCCGGCAGTGTGAGATTACTCTAGGAGGTGAGAGCTTCGACTGTGATCTTCTTGTAGCGGTGTCGAGGCCTTACGACGTCATCTTGGGAATGGATTGGTTATCTACAGTCCATGCTCAGATTGACTGTATTAGGCGCAAGGTGCGATGTGTACGCACCGACGGGAGCAGGTTCACCTTCACCAGCGAGAAGGGAGCCTTTGCAGCACAGGATGACTCATGCAGAGGAGAGGAAAACCCATCACTCATCAGTTGGCTAGCCTCAACCTAGGAGCAGTTGACGTGCGGAGTCTTGGTTTTCCTGCAGTGGTGGATCAGTATGCGGACGTTTTTCCCGATGACGTTCCAGTACTACCTCCTCGCAAATAGGTAGAATTTTATATTGAATTGTACCCCGGGACAACCCTAATATCCACTCCAGCATATCGGATGGCCCCCGCTGATCTTCGAGAGCTACAGGTACAGTTGGAGGACTTGCAGGGCAAGGGATTCATCAGACCCAATGTTTCACCCTGGGCTTCCCCGATATTGTTTGCCAAGAAGGCGGACGAGATCTTGTGACTTTGTGTCGACTATCGTCACCTGAACCAGGTGACCGTGAGGAACAAGTATCTACTACCAAGGATTGATGACCTCTTCGATTAGCTCAAGGAAGCACGATGGTTCTCGAAGATAGACCTCAGGCCAGGCTATCACCAGCTCAGAGTTTGGGACAAGGACGTGCAGAAGATGGCCTTCAGGTGTCGGTATGGCCACTATGAGTTCTTGGTTATTCCATTCGGTGTAACCAATGCTCCAGCAGTGTTCATGGACCTCATGAACAGGATATTTCTGCCATACCTCGATCGATTTGTTGTGGTCTTCATCGACGACATTTTGATACACTCGAACACTGAGGAGGAGCACGCCTACCACTTGCAGGTTGTACTAGACACACTTAGAGAGCACCAGCTTTATGGAAAGCTCTCGAAGTGTCAGTTCTCGATACGTGAGGTCCACTTCTTGGGACACATCATCTCTGAGACTGGTGTTGCGGTGGATCCTACGAAGATCGAGGCAGTGCTAGCTTGGGAGCCACCTAGGAGCGTGACGGAGGTGCGGAGTTTTTTGGGACTAGCTGGGTACTACCGGAGATTTGTGCTAGACTTCTCCAGAGTTGTGGCACCACTCTCATCCTTGAAGAAGAAGGGGAAACCCTTTGTGTGGTCAGACGGATGTCAGCAGAGCTTCCAGGAGCTGAGACATAGATTGACCAGCGCTCCTATCTTGAGGCTACCAGAGGAGGGAGTTGGATACGTAGTTTACTACGATGCATCAGGGACTGGACTCAGATGTGTCCTGATACAGGAGCAGGCCGTGATCGCCTATGGATCACTTCAGTTGAGGCAGCATGAGCAGAACTACGCTACCCATGACCTGGAGTTAGAAGCAGTGGTCTTCGCTCTGAAGATGTGGCGACACCATCTGATGGGAGAGTACTTTACAGTCTATTCTAACCACCAGAGTCTCAGGTACATCTTCTCACAGAAGGACCTGAACTTGAGATAGTGGCAATGGATTGAGTTCCTCCAGGACTATGACTTTGAGATAGTCTATACTCCTGGAAATGGGAACGTAGTAGCTGATGCACTCAGCAGGAGGACGGAAATTCAACTACTTGGGGAGGCGACAGAGCAGCTAGCCGCTTTGCAGATATCCTTCATGGATATAGATAGAGAAGCCTTCCTTCAGTCACTCACAGTCACTCCTCCACTACTACAGCGAGTCAGAGAGGCACAACGTGGGGACGCCGGCTATGAGACATGGTGTGCGCAGATATCCTTAGGACATGCACCTGATGGATTCTCCGTGGGAGGAGAGCACGACGTCCTTTTCAGAGGACGTACCTTGGTACCAGTTTCTTTACGGGAGGAGGTGTTGAGAGAGTTTCACACTTCCCCTTTGGCGGTACATCCTGGAGTGGCGAAGATGTACCAGGATCTCAGACGATAGCACTAGTGGCCAGGCATGAAGAAGGCTGTGGCATAGTTCGTTTCTCGATGCCTCACCTGCCAGCAGGTGAAGGTAGATCACCAGGTACCAGCAGGCTTGGTACAACCCTTGGAGGTCCCGGAGTGGAAGTGGGACGACATATCTATGGACTTCGTGACTGGACTTCCACGCACTTCCAGAGGTCACGACTCCATTTGGGTTATTGTTGACCGACTCACCAAGTCAACTCACTTCTTACCCATCATAGAGCAGGGCTCAGTGGAGAGCTTTGGATGTATCTACATTCAGGAGATTGTACGGCTTCATGGTGTTCCATCATCCATCCTCTCCGATCGAGATGTTCTCTTTACTTCCTGGCTTTGGAAGGGGTTGCAGGAGGAATTCGGGACACAACTACGTCTGAGCACCACCTTTCACCCTCAGACAGATGGTCAGACAGAGAAGACCATTCAAACTCTCGAGGACATGCTCTTTGCATGTGTCCTCAACTTTTGTCACAGCTGGGAGGACCACCTACCCTTGGTGGAGTTCGCGTACAACAATAGCTACCACTCCACCATCGGGATGGCACCATACGAGGCATTGTACGACCGACCTTGCAGATCTCCTCTGTGCTGGACAGACCCTGGGGAGTCAGCACTTGTGGGACCAGAGATGGTCCAGGCCATGACAGAGAAGTTCCAGATCATCCAGGAGTGGATGAGGACAACTCAAAGCCAGAAAAAGTCTTATGCTGACAAGAGGCGTAGGCCACTAGAGTTCGAGGATGGCGGCCACGTCTTCTTGCGGGTCTCACCTCGACGTGAATTATGGAGATTTAGCAGAGGCGACAAGTTGTCTCCATGCTTCATCGGACCATTCCAGGTCCTTAGTAGGATTGGCAAGGTGGCTTATCGCCTGGCTCTACCACCTCAGTTGCACGGAGTGCATGACGTCTTCCACGTATCTCAGCTGAGGAGATACGTGCACGACCTGACGCATATCACTGACCATGGGGAGCTGGACATAGATGATGGGGAGACTTTTGTAGAGGTTCCAGTGGAGATCGAGGATCGACAGGAGCGGGTCCTACGTGGATGGTCAATTCCTCTAGTGTGCATCATATGGCAGCATGAGAACCTTCAAAAGAGCACTTGGGAACGGGAGGCTCAGATGCGTGCACAGTACCCACATTTGTTCCCCTAGTTTTTGATGTATCCTTATGGAGATGTAAATCCCTGAGGTGGGAGTAATGTAAAGACCCGTAAAATTCAAGGGAAATTTTTTTCTTAATTTTATTTGGGATTTTACAAGAACGCGGTTTCTGACGGCACTTGATTTCGAGGCCCGGTGTGCCTAGAATTTCTATCCGAAGTTTAGCTTGGGTACGTTCAGTGAACGAACAAGCGGGTTTTTCTAACTTTTGAACCGGTGCGTGGAATCGAATTCTGAGGGCACCGGTGGTTTCACAGTGCTAGTAATTGCTTAGGAACACTTCTTCCGGAGTTGCGTTTACATGAGAGAAGTTGTTAAAATTTGTGGAAGGTAAAATAAAAATTGAGCATCAATTTTTTATTTTTCTCTAAGTGGTTAAAACCTTTGAGTGGAAGTTGGGGGAAACCACCCAACTTCCCAAGTGTGGTTATGAGGGCGGTGGGGCCCACACAAACCCCACCCCTTCATCTTCCCCAACCTTTCATAAACCTCCATTTATTAAGTCAAGTTGAGTTAATTAATTGAGTGGATTAATTCAACTTTTGAATTTCAAATGCTTAAGTCATGTTAATAAAATAAGTGAAGTACTTATTTTATTTGGTTGAATCTTGTTGTGTGAGTCTTTGGGAGAAAAGGAAAAGCTCTTGAAGCTCTTCTTCCTTGATGAAGAACGCGAATAAACACGAAGAACGCCGACCTCTGATGAAGGTCGACAAGAACGCCAGATCCTCGGAGATCGACGACGTGACGCCGACGAATCATTTCTCCGCGACGCGACTCTCTCCTTCCGCGACGTCTTCTTCCGCGATGGTTATTTCTGCAACGAACCCTCGCTCAACGAATTCGACGATGTAGGGGTTTATTTTAAATGTTTGTTCCTGATTACTTCTATTGCCGTTCTTCGTGAAACTTTTCCACTTGCTATCGATTAACGGGAGGGGGCCGGACCGCACAAACACGACCAGCCCTCCTCCCTTATTCTTGTACTATTGCGGTTCGAAGGAAAATGATGCGGTGCCGTCGCACCACGCAGGATCGTGTGGCAAGGATGCGCGACACCGTCGTGCCGTGCCGATGAAGTTGAATAAGGTCGCGATACCGTCATGCCGCACCGGAGAATCCCGAAGGCACCGCAGCCGGAGCGGGGTCGCAGCGCCATCGCGCCGCGCTGGGCGGACCAAGGCCGCGACCATAAGTCGCAGAGGAGCAGGGACCGGAGGCCGGTTCCGGGCCGCCGACCGGAGCGGTCCGGCTGGTCAGGGGAAGATCCAGGGGTTAAGACCCCCGGCTGGCCAACGTGAGCAGCCCCGACTTGGGGCCGCGGTTACAAACGAGCGGGGGGCAGTGCCCCCCCCCGCACCCCTATCCGCTCGGCCAAAACAGCCGAGCCACCTGGTTGGCGCCAGCGTGCCGGGCCGGCTTCCAAGGCCGAACCCGGACCCGGGACGGGTCGACCCGATTCGGGCCGACCCAGAGGGTATCGGGCCGGGTCGGACTGGGCCCGAACCCCCTATTATCGGACCTCTCACGGTATTTTACCCATAACATGGGCTGTGGACCTCTGATCGACGTACCTCCAGCTGCGATGCGATCCTTGGATCAAGTCGGACGTTTCGGTATATCACACTCAATGTTTGGGAGGACTTTGTGTTCGGCTGGGTTGGTTCGTACACGAAACCAACCGGGCCCTCGGAGCAGAAACACTTATAACTTGAGCTCCAGACGTCCGATTGACGTGTCTTCAACTTTGTTGGATTCCTATAAGTGAGAAAGACCTTTTGGATTACTCCGCTCTAGGTTTGGACGCAGTTGGAGTATGGTCGGGTTGGTTTTGACTTAAAAACTAACCGGGCTCCTGGGACGAAAAAGCCAATAACTCTCAGACCGGGCGTCCGATTGACGCGCCGTTTGTGATGTTGAGTTCCTGTTGACGATACAGAACTTTTGGATACACCAAATCTGGACTATGTTCCAGTTGATGTATCAGCCCTTCGGCTCGTGGAGTGGACCCTCTCGAATGAGCTTGCTGTGTGCGGGAACCCTAGAGCTGGCTGCGACTGCGACGACGACGACGACTGTACAGAAATCCTCCGTGGATTCGACAGCGATGACTACAACACCCAACGATCCTACGTGGATTAGTGCTACCGATCTTGTGTGGGTCAAATTCTGTGTGGGTCAGTGCTCAGTGGTCCTATGTGGGCTAGCGCCTACAGATCCTGTGTGGGTCCGATCCTGTGTGGGTCATTGCGGGGGTTAGTTACCTATTGATCCTTTGTGGGTCATTGCGGGGGTTAGTTACCTATCGATCCTTTGTGGTTCATTACGGGGGTTAGTTACCTATCGATCCTTTGTGGGTCATTACGGGGGTTAGTTACCTATCGATCCTGTGTGGGTCTGACAGCTTAGATGAATCAGTAACTACAGCTGATCATCTCTATCGTCTTACGAATAAGTATTCTTGTGTGAGCTGAATCTTGACTTTCAATCCTTATCTTTGATAAGATTGACTTGATATCCTATGTAGATTACGTTTTTATTTCCTGTGTGGATTGGGTTGTGTTTTTCTGTGTGGACTGGGTTGTACTTGAGCTCGGATGTTGGAGCCGAATGAGAATTGTTGACTTAGGTATATGTATGGGCATATACCTAAGTAGTGTCGGATGTTACTTCATGATTGTATCTTTCCTATGTGGATTATTCTTTATGGATTCTGGGAGACCTTCGGGGGTCTCGGGGTCCCTACTGAGTAGATTATACTCACCCCTGCACGGGCTATGCCCACACTACGTTGTGTTGGTTGCAGATGACGGACATCGCTGATCGTGGTTGAGGCTTGCGGAGCAGGACAGTACCTGGAGGTGGACCACTGGGCGGGATGTACTCGGAGCGGACGGCTGGACCCGAGGAGCTGTGGAGGCTATCTGTACCCACTCTTCAGGTGGGAGTACCAGAGAATGGCTCGCTTTAGTGGCTTTACTTTTCAGTTGCTGTACTTCCTTTTAGTTGTACTTTACCTCCAGTTTGGGTTTGTATTCTGGCCCACTTACTTTTCCACACTTACTGTTGTACCCAGTTTTTACTTAGTTTTTACTTCTTCTTGCTTGCTCTGTGGTGTTTGTTTACTTCATAAAGGCAATGCCTTCCCTTTTTACCTGGAATTACGCCTTGGTGCTAGTCGCCAGCCCCTGGCCTATGGAAGGCGGGCTTGGGGTAGTCACGGCATGGGCCCCGAGGACGGGTCGTGACACCACTACTGGTGGAAATACACCATGATTCACTCCTCTATCATCCAACAACAAACTAGTAACCTAGGTGGTAAGATTCCCCAGTTGCTGAGTAATTGGACCTACATGTCCCACCTTGATATCCCACTATTCACACTAAATATACTCATCACTCTCAGGAGACGTAAAAGTCACTCTTTTGGGGTAAAACTCTATGTGGGATCGGTATGCTACTAGCCAATCCATACCCATAATTAGGTAAAATCCCGAGATATCAAGGATGTAAATATCCCATAAAAACTATACTCTCCAACTTCAAGAGTACACCCCTTACATAAGAAAATGTCTATATTGTACACCCAACATTGTATCTATCATTAACACCTCACTCATGAACTCCATCGCCAGGCTTAAAACATTCACGAGTTAAGTAGAAATGAAGAAATGGGAGACACCAGTATCAAATAATGAAATTTCTAGCATATAATCTATAAGAATTGTACCTCACTATCGAAATTCCAACATCATTATCCACAAGTGTAGGATGTATGACATGTAACTATCCTTCCCCTCTTCCCTATGATGAAACTTGAGTCCCCTATGATACACCAATCTACTGATATATGTGATATTTCCTAGAATCACCACATTCACTACCTCTACCACCTCGAGTAGTAGAACTATAGATGTCAAACTGATAAGGTGTATCAAATCCCCTTCCTACACTCTAGTTCTGTCTAGCTACTCTATTACTACCTATCTGTCATATTTTTCTATAGAACCTATATAGATGTCCAATATTTCCACAACCTCGACACTCTATAGGTGGTTAGGGGAACTGTCTCAAGAAGTTTCCCAACCTAACATATTGGTGACAGATCACTCGAGTAAGATCCTAAGAAATTGATCCCTCTGTATGGGTACTCCACTTCCCACTATACTAGTTGACGATGTCATAATGACGCTTCAAACTCTTGGAAGTCATACCTCTTGACCGTCTAACTGGAACGACCTATCCTACATTGGAAGCCTCCCTCAAGTCCTCCCTCTACAGTAAAAGTTAGAGGATGCTACAAATGGAACTCACACATTAAGTTAGACATGCTCCTCATAACCCACTCTGGGTCTCTTTCTATAAACTGCATAAAGTGAAAAAAGTTCTCATAGAACTACTATCCTACTTCCTCACCTGGAACTATCGATGCCTTAGGTTCCACTACCAGAGGAACATCTCCATCCATGCACTCCTATAATCCTCACAACAAAACTCATCATGGAAGAATATCTCTATAATTCCAAACACATTATTTAGGACAAATGACATAGGTTAACACATTTACAAGAAACACAATATGCTATAATATGTCATTTCCCCAAATCCCTCTATATGGTAAAAACCAAGAACTAGTAGAATAAATGCCTTTAGCAACCACCAAAAGTCGTTGCTAAAGGGATATATTGACTGCCTAGTGTTCTCCAAACGACAGACGCTATAGACCACAATGGGTTTGGCTGTAGTGACCACCATTTGGCGGTCGCTATAGCTCGTCCAAGGAAAAATAATAGTAACTGACAAATCGTAGTCAGTATAAGGGATTTTTTTAAAAAACTCATAGTAATACAAAAAAAACCAATATATTTCAGAAATACAAATTTTTTTTTCTAAAATATCTAAACTCATGGGCACATAAATCTCTTCATCTCATAATCTTCCAAACTCTACATCCATCATCGAATATAACTACATGAAAAAATTTAATAAGAAAATTAGTACAGAAAAAACATCCCAACTAATAACTGAAACACAATAACATATTTCAATTCAAGCTTAGTACAACATATCGAAGTTATTTTATTTTGAAAATATATTAATAATTTTGAATAACTTTTTAAAAATTTATAACCACTTATTCTATCATTCTAAGAATACCAAATGTATGATTGATGTGTCATATACTCCCAAAAATCACCAATAATAATAAGTTAGTTATCTTGTGATTTCATGTCTTTCCGAGGTTGTTTACTATGCATTTGATTGATAAATGCATGTTTTGATGTTTTATGACACAAAAAGTGAGCTTTCCATCACTGCGGTCAAACAAAACCTTTGATTGACATACCATCAGCCCGACCATTTTAAAATTCACTATTCGGTAGTTTTTCTTTCTGATTTCATAGCATTTTTAGGACGTTCGGCAGGTTTTGACCACTGACGCACCTTTTTAAAGGGCATCAAACCCTTAAAAACCACATATTTAGTCGTACTACATAGACCACACATTAGATTGACATATAGTCTCCTCATACATTTAAAGAATAAAAATTAGATGGTTTTTCTGTGATTTCAAGTCATTCTGAGGTTGTTTGCTATGGATCTGACCTTTAAATGTCTGTTTTGGTGTTTTGTGACATCAGAATTGCATTTTCCGGCACCATGGTAAAACAAAACCTCTGATTAACGTACCATCTACCCAAAAAATTTCACAATTCACTCCACGATTGTTTTCATATGATTTCATGACATTATGAGGTCGTTTGGATGGTTTTGACCACCCGACGAAGCTTTTTAAAGGGCGACAAACCCTTAAAAATGCATATTCAGTCGTACCATGAACACTAAACATCCAATTGATGTTTTGTCTCCTCATACATGTCATGAATAATAATTATATAATTTATTATTATTTCAAGTCATTTGGAGGTCTTTTTCTATGGATCTGACCTTTAAACGTCTGTTTTGGTGTTTTTTGACACCGTAGTTCCATTTTCCATCACCATGGTCAAAAGACACATATGATTAACATACTATCTATCTGAAAATTTCAAAATTAACTCCACAATTTATTTTTTCTGATTTAATGAAATTATGAGATCATTCGGCTGGTTTTGACCACCCGACATACCTTTTTAAAGGGTTCAAAATCATTAAAAACCACATATTTAGTCATACTGCGCACAACACATGTCTGATTGATGTGCTATCTCCTCGTACACATCAAGAATAATAATTAAATGGTTTTACTATGATTTCATGTCTTTATGATTCCATTTTATATGCATTTGAATGTTAAACGAATGTTTTGAAATTTTATAACATGAAAAATGTTTTTTTTCATTACCATGGTCAAACGACACCTCCGATTGATGTATCATATACCCTACCATTTCAAAATTCAATCCATGGTTGTTGTCCTATGATTTCATGGCATTACAAGGCCTTTTGGCTGGTTTTGACTACTCGACACACCTTTTTAAAGGGAGTCAAACCCTTAAAAGCCACATATTCATTCATACCATGTAGAACGCACATCCGATTGACGTTTCATCTCCTCATACACATCAACCAAAATAATTAGATCTTTTTTCCTTTTATTTCAAGTCATTCTAAGGACATTTTCTATGGATCTAACCTTTAAACATCCATTTTGGTGTTTTATGACATCATAATTGTGTTTTCCATCACTATGGTTAAACGACACCTCTGATTGACATACCATCTTCCCAAAAATTTCACAATTCATTCCAAAATTGTTTTAATATGATTTCATGGAATTCTGAGGCCATTTGGATGGTTTTGACCACTTGACACACCTTTTTAAAGGGTGTTAAACCCGTAAAAGACACATATTCAGTTGTACCGTGTAGAACACATGTCCAATTGACATGTTGTATCCTCTTACATGTCAATAATAATAATTCGATGGATTTCCTATGATTTCAAGCCATTCTAAGGATGTTTTCTATGGATCTGACCTTTAAATGTCCATTTTTGTGTTTTATAATATCAGAATTGTGTTTTCCATCACCACGGTCAAATGAAACCCAAGATTGATATAACATCTACCGACCATTTCAAAATTTACTCCATGGTTGTTTTCTCCTGATTTCATGACATTTTGAGGCCATTTAGCTGATTTTAACCACCTGACACACCTTTTTAAAGGGCAACAAACCCTTAAAAAACACATATTTAGTCGTACCACACACACCGCACATCCGATTGACATGTAGTCTCCTCGTACACATCAAGAATAATAATTATTCTATTTTCCTATGATTTCAAGTCATTCTGAGGTTGTTTTCTATGGATCCGACCTTTAAATGTCCATTTTGTTGTTTTATGACACCAGAATTGCGTTTTCCATCATCGTGGTCAAATGACACATCCGATTGATGAAATCTCTGGCCAACCATTTTAAAATTCATCCCATGGTTGTTTTCATATGATTTCATGGCATTCATAGCCTTTTCACCTTGTTTTAACCACCCAACACACCATTTTAAAGGGAGCTAAACCGTTAAAAACCACATATTTAGTCGTACCGCGTACACCGCACGTCCGATTGACATAAAATGTCCTCGTACACATAAAAAATAATAATTAGACATTTTTCTATGATTTCCTGTATTTCTGAGGTTTTTTCCATGCATCTGACCATTAAACGCTTATTTTAAAGTTTATGACATGAAAAGTGCATTTTCCATCACCATAGTCAAATGAAACCTTTGATTGACGTAACGTATACCCGAATAATTTACAATTCACTCCATGGTTGTCTTTGTCTGATTTCATGGAATTCTAAGGTCGTTCAACTAGTTTGGACCACCCAACACACCTTTTTAAAGGGTGCCAAACCCTTAAAATCCACATATTCAGTCGTACCGCACACACCGCATGTTTGATTGACATGAAATGTACTCATAGATGTCAAAAATAATAATTATATGGATTTCCTATGATTTCAAGTAATTTAGAGGATGTTTGCTATAGATCTGACCGTTAAACATCTGTTTTGGTGTTTTATGACATAGGAATTTCGTTTTCCATCACCGCAATCAAATTAAAACTTTGATTGACGTACTGTATATATAACCATTTTAAAATTCACTCAAAAGTTATTTTGTCTGATTTCATGGCATTCTGAGGTCGTTCGACTGGTTTTGACCACCCGACACACCTTTTTAAAGGGTGTCAAACCCTTAAAATCCACATATTCAATTATACTGCACACATTGCAAGTCCTATTGATGTTTTGTCTCCTCGTACACATCAAAAATAATAATTATATGGTTTTACTGTGATTTCAAGTCATTATAAGGTCTTTTTCTATAGATCTGACCTTTAAACACCCGTTTTGGTGTTTTATGACACCAAAATTGTATTTTTCGTCAATATGGTCAAACAAAACCTCTGATTGATGTACCGTCTACCCAAACATTTTACAATTTACTCCATGGACATTTTTCATCTAATTTAATAACATTTTGAGGTCGTTCAGATGATTTTGACCGCCCAACACACCTTTTTATAGGGTGACAAACCCTTAAAACACATATTTAGTCGTATCGTGCACACCGCACATCCGATTGATATGAAGACTCCTCGTACATGTCACTAATAATAATTATAATGTTTTACTATGATTCCAAGTAATTTTTAGGTCATTTGATATGGATATGAACTTTAAAAATCCATTTTGGTGTTTTATGACACCAGAATTGCATTTTTCATCACCGCGGTCAAACGACACATCTGATTGACATATAATCTGTCCAAACATTTCAAAATTCACTCCACAGTTTTTTTATTCTAATTTCATGGCATCCTGTGGTTGTTCGACTGGTTTTAACCACCCAACACACCTTTTTAAAGGGCACCAAACCATTAAAAATCATATATTCAGTCGTATCGCGCACACCGCATGTCTGATTGATGTTCCATATCCTCGTACATTTCATGAATAATAATTAGATGGTTGTACTATGATTTCATGTCCTTTTGAGGTTTTTTTCTATGAATCTGACCGTTAAATACATGTTTTGATGTTTTATGAGTGTGTTTTCCATCAACGCAGTCAAAAGACACCTCCATTAAGGCACCGTCTGCCTGACCATTTCAAAATTCACTCAACAGTTTTTTTCATCAGATTTCATGGAATTATGAGGTTGTTCTTCTGGTTTTGACCACATGGTGCACTTTTTTAAAGGGTGCCAAACCCTTAAAAACACATATTCAGTCGTACCATGCACACCACACGTCCGATTGACATGTCCTATCCTCATACATGTCATGAATAATAATTAGACGGTTTTCCTATGATTTAATTTCATTCTAAGGATTTTTTCCTACTCGGTCATCTTTATATAGCATATTTTTAAAGTTTACTGACGTAAATTTGAAGTTATCAACTTTCGTTGCACAAACCAGATCGACCCAATCACACCTTAACAATATGTGTTTTAAACCACCACTATAAATAACCTCAGTAATATCTTTCATCAATCCATAATAATTACCTTTATTAACAAATGAATAAGCAACACCACTATTTTGTGTGGCTCAGTTTACATCAACATCAATAATACAGAATCAAAATCCGTTAGCATCCAAAGACTTGTAGCGACGAGCTATAATAAATGGGCCATCAACTAGTTATTTGAGTTCTTCGCTCACAGTATGGGTACTTAAATAAGCATCTTTTGAATCGATAAATTTCACATAACTCAATGGATAAAATATTGTAAAAATACGACTAAGTTTCACTATAAAAATATTAAATCAATTATTTATATGTACCTGAGTCTTGAACCACTCATGAAATGTGTTGAAATGATGTTTTTGGATTTGATAGTCAATTTCACAGGTCCTTTCATTTTTCAAATAAATGATATACATCCTAAATAACAACATAATAAAAGGTAAGTAATAAAATAAATATAGAAACATAAGACACATCAACTATGAAACTTACAGTATCAATGGAATAACAGATGGAGTGTTGAATAACATATATCGATGAGCTTGAACCCACTCCTCGTTGTTCATATCAAATGTTATCCCTTCTCCAATTATACCTTCATCATTATGGGAGGGTTTATCTAACTTTGTTTTAACCTCATCAATATATGAAGCACATAAATTATTACACTGATCCATTAAATATCCCTTGTCATTTGGAGCTTATGGATGAGATTTTTCGTGCACATAAAATTTTAATGTATTTAAGTATCGCTCTATTGGATACGTCCACATGAATTGCACGAGACCTAAAGAAATGACTTCACCAGTTAAATGAACAGTCAAGTGAACTATGACATCAAAAAAAGATGGAGAAAATAGTTTATCTAAGTGAAATAGTGCAAGTAAAATCTTATCCTGCTATTTTTTAAATCAATCATGTGATGATTCCTTGAACAGAGCTCTCTGAAAAAATTAGAAACTTCAATCAATGGATCAACAACCTGGGTAGGTAATAAATCACGAATTTCTATAGGAATTAACAGTTGAAGCATACTATTATTATCGTGAATTTTCAACCCCTATAATGTCATGCCCATCATATTTACATGCTTGGAAATATTATATAAATAACCATTGGTCACCTTGAATGTCTACAAAATTGATAGATTTTTTTTCTCTTTTTTACTCATTGTGTACTATATAGCAGACATGTATACCCGATTACCATCACCAAACTATAAATGTAAATGTTTTCTCAATCCCAATTCTTGAAAATCACATCAAGAATTAGCACTATTATTTTATTTCCCCTTGATGCCTAAAATGGTGCACATTATATTATCACATACATTTTTTTCAATGTGCATCACATCCATATTATGTCTTAAAATATTATATTTCTAATAAGGAAATTCAAAAAAATACTTCGTTTCTTCGAATTATGACCACACTTTCTATTTGCAGTAGGAATAGAAGGAAATGAATGATCCAATAAATCTTGAAAATTATACATTGAAAAAATGTTTTATTGATCAAGTTGTGTAAAAATTTGAACCCCATATATTATTTATGGTGATGGTTAATGCTCTCTATTCCCATAAAATGACACACTTTATTTTCTGAACCTGTACAATGGAATAAGAAAGATTATGTGACCAAGATATGACCACATTCTATAGTTCTTAAGACATATAGAATTATTTATTTTATTATAACAGGGGAAGGTGAATTCTCCTTTTGTACTCCAACCAGATAAGTTAACATACGTTGAGAAATCATTAATTTTACATAACAAAGCATCCCAAAGTCTAAACATTTCATTTGTTTCCTAGTAAAAAGTTGTTACAACATTTTCCCAAAATTCTTTTATCTTATAAATCAAAGGATTCATATAAACATTTATTTTATCCCCAGGTACTCTCGGTCCATCAATTAGAGTCAAAAGTAACAAAAAATGTTGCTTCATACATACCCATGGAGGAAGTTTGTATGGAACCAACACCACTATCCACATAATATGCATCGCACCAACCATGGACCTAAATGGGTTGAAAACATATGATTCTAAACCCAGTCAAACATTGCAATCATCCCATGAAAAGTCCAAGTTTCTTTGATCAAACTCTTTACATGCCAAATAATCTTCCAGGTGAGTTAATTTTTCAAACTCTTTGTTTCTATCTAAATTCCAAGTCATCAATTTAGCAATTTTAGCTAACATGAAGAATCTCTCTAGTCTCAGTTTTAGTTGGAAATAATGTATCTAGAGGAAACTTGTTTCCCTTGATTCAAGACCCTTTCAGGAAGAATCTAACTACCTTGATTAATCTCATTGGCCTTATACCTGGATGTATACCAAACATTACAAGTATTTAATTGTGCATTCTATTTTCTGAATAACATAAAATTATTATGGTATACATCAATCATATAATATGTAAAACCAAGGTCATCTGTCAACTTACGAGATTGATAGAATGACTCTGTAATATTTTCTCTAGCATGGAGTACCTTCTTTAACAATACCGACAACATGTTGAATGATGTGTCTTACCACTGATTCAAGGACTTCAGGTGTAAAAATTCAATGATGAATGAAAATTTAGTAAATTTAGTGCATCTATGATATAATTAAATATGTGCATCATCATGAATTTTAAATAATCTCAATGCTTCTACATCTGTAGAAGAATGGGGATTACTCCATCCACCATCTTCATTTACAACATTATTGTCTTCATGTTGAAACTGATGCATCATATCATTGAGAATTATGTTCATTGAATCAACTATTCTTGAATCAAAATCCATATGAATACTTTCTGATTATTGATTGGAAATAGACTCTTCTCCATGATGTTCCCATGTATTATAGTTTTTCAAAAATCTATTAAAAAAAAGATGTTCTCTAACACAATCTCATTTGAATAGATATCTATTTACACATTTTTTGCATGGAAAACTAATCAAATTTCTTTGAAATCTTCTGGTAAAATCCATAAATCACTCAATACCCTCATAATATTCACCAGAAAACCTATCTTGCATATCAATAAATATCTTATCCATATATGTATTTAATAGAAAGAAAATAATTGAAATATAGTATTTAAATTCTAAAAAAACTCATATCATTAAAACTTTCAAACCAACGAGTTCAAATCTATTTTTAAGGAAAAATAAATGAATTGGATTGGTTTTGGTGATATTGTGACATCTCTATATATATTGTGATTTGCTTTATCAAGGAGAAAATAATTGCTAAAACTAGTGTGATTCCATTATAAAAAACCTACAAGATAATATCATATCACTTTTGTAATATAGTAATCCTTTACCCATGTAATATGGTGAACATACTTCTAGGATAATCCATGTAACCCTTTGATATGTGAAAATTATATATTCATTTATTATTATTCTATATATTATGTGGTAAATATATAGAGGTATTTTTTAGTGTTTTATTTTCAAGTTCAAGTTTTCATATCACCTATGTGGTGGTGTGGGTAGATGTCCTGGATTAATGCTTCTATGTGCACTAATGTTGGTGTCTGGATGGTATGTTGTGAAGAAAGTTTGTTTGTAGTTGACTCCATCACTAAAAATGTTTATTTGATGCGTAATATGTGTGGTGGGTGTTATGAGATACTGCTTAAAGTGATAGGAGTTTATGAAAATATCTATTTTCAAAGAAAATGTGTTGTATAATAAGAAATATATGTAACAAGTGGTGATTGAAGATCAAACTGTGTTGGTATAAGTATTGCAAACAATATGACATGATTTCAATGATTCTGTATTAAAAAGGAGAAAATTTTACTCTTAAAATATAACAAAATTCATTGATAAAGTCTATATGACACTTTAAACTTGACATGGATAGTTATGTTAGGGAATAATGCATTGTAGGTTTAAGATATTTTAGAAAAGTGTATGAAGTATAGCATGATGAACTTCATAATAACTTATTGATAGTACTAGATTGATGTTCTATCAACCTTGTTCTATAAATATATCATAAGAATAATCACTAATATATTTCCATATTCTTCTAGTATACCTTTAGGTGAAAAATACTTCAGTCTATTATTTCTAGGTTTCAACTTCATGTTCAATGATATAAGAACCCCCAATTATGAAATAATAATTTCATTGACTCTCTCAATACTAATTTTCATGAATGAGCTACTAGATTTCAAAAGTCAAAGAACAAATTACCTATAGGGGACTTGATCATGGGTAAAGGGAGGTGACTGGATTGAAGATCCATGATGAAATAGGAGCTCGATGATAAGGGTTCAATGGTCAGGCTTAACAAGGGAGGGACTACTTGACAGGGGCAGAATGACTTGATGGAGGCAAGAGGGTTCTATGGTGGGGTGCAATGGGATGGTAGGGTTAAATGGAGGCGGGATGAGATGGCTTGACAGTGGGGTGTAATGGGGCTGGTAGGGTTCAATGGTAGTGGGACTTTCTGATGGTGATTCAAGGAGGTGGTGTAACGAGGGTTTCTCGGGGTAGCAGGGGTGTCTCGGGGTCGCGGGAGGGGGGGGGGGGGAGGGGGGGGGGGTGAATGATAGGGTTTTAGGGTCAAGGAAGAGCGAATGAGGGGGAGATGGAATATTAGGGTGGGGGGGGGGTTAAAATACAATGACCTCCAAATGGTGGTTGCTAATAATATCAATAGTGACTGCCTAATGAAGGTCACCCAAACTCCTCCTCCACAAAAGCTTAAATTTCAACTAGTGAAGGCACTATCTCTACTATTTACCATCCTACACATAGGTCATGGTTAACTAGGGTAAACTCATTATCATATTACATTTTATCATTTATACACCCAATTATTCGAATTTTTTTATCATTTTACAATTATTAATTTCATACTAGGCACATTTTCATTTCAATTTCACTATCAAGGAAAAACAGTTAAAGTTCAACAACTTACCCAAAACGCATTTTCTTGTGTGTGCTTAAAATTATTCATGTCACAAAAATAATCTTGTGTGCCTAGAATGATGCATGTATACCCAAATCTCATGCCATACTGGGTCAGAAGTCAAATCTCAAAAAATATCTGAAATAAAAACCACATCACACAACAAGTGCATCACCCAAGGTGAAATAATATTCAACTATAACAGCAAATACCAATAACAATCATCCCACCCTGGGTACTTTGGTTCTCCCCCATACATGGGTTATCTACTCCCATGCATGAGATCATAACCAAGGCCCAACGCTTCCTAGTCTTCTATCTACCTTCCCCAAATAGTAAGATAAAAGAAAAGAAAAGAAATATGGGATCTGATACAACTTTATGACATATCAGTCCGGGTGCCCCACATCAATTCCCCAAGCTGGTGGGCTACATGAATACAAGCACGCCTCCCCATATGCTATAGGTTACTGACCAATAGATAGGGTCTAATATCAGTCATGGGGAGACTGTACCATCTTTATCAGAGTAATAAACTAGTGGAAATAAACACACAATAACCAAATAATGATATAACATAACCTGAAAAATCTTGTATCACAAGATGACCAAAACTAGAAATGCAACATCAAAACTAAATAGTAGATATTCCATGCTAATGTATGTTCCAGGTGGCATACTATAAATCAAAAGTAAAGACACTAAAAACTTCCAAGTTGGTCCGAAAACATGTCTAGTACCCTCATCCATGATCCATCCCGACTAAGACATCTAACATATGGCCGTTTACCTTATCCTATCTGGAAACCATGAAATCTATTTGGGTACTAATTAGGTATCCTGAGTAAGGTGTGAGTAAAAATCAGTATCCCACCACCAACGTTGTCTAAAAAATATCTTGTTAGTAAAAAGTGTATGAATTTGTATAAAGAATACATAAAATAAATAAAATAAACAATTTAAACTTATTCAATTAATCTTTATTTAACCACATAAAACCTGGGTTCCCAGGGACACCCAAACTCTCAATACCTACTTCATCCCATGTCAGAGTATGAACTATCCCCAAGGGATATCATATATCTTAATTACCATGTTACAATTCATTAAAACAATTCGTATATGAATGCCACTATTACTATTCATCATCTCAATTCACACTATGGTATTTTGATGTAGAAGACCATGTCCCACAGAGAATTATCACATGTGAATTCCATTGTTACTATTCTAAATTTATTTTCAAACTATGGGATTCTGATGCAATAGACCATGCCCCACCCAAAATTATCACATGCGAATACCATTGTTACCATTAAACATTTATTATCACACTATGGGATTTTGATGCACCAGACTATGACCCACACACAATTATCACTTTAATTAATTTTCAAATTAATTAATCACATACAAAAAGTTCACAAACTCATTATTCCATTAATTAATTAAAAAATTAATTAATCACATCAATTCCATTAATTAATTCAATAATTAATTATTCTAATTCACAATTACCTTATCCGTAATTAATTCAATAATTAATTATTCAGCTTCACAGTCTTGATATCCCATAATTAATTCAATAATTAATTATTCATAATCACAATCTCAATATGTCATAATTAATTCAAAAATTAATTATACATACTCACAATCTCAATATCTCATAATTAATTCAATAATTAATTATTCATAATCACAATCTCAATATATCATAATTAATTCAACAATTAATTATACAACATCACAAGCTCAATGTATCATAATTAATTAAACAATTAATTATTCAATTCAAAAACCCCAATTACCTTATAATTAAATCATAAATCAATTATTCATAATCTATAATCCCAATATCCCCAATTTCACATTTTCCTTAATTAATTAATTCACCAAATTAATTAATTCAATCAAGAACTAGATTGATAAAAATATATTAGAATTTCTACAATTACATTCACATAGTTGTAATTAAGACTCTGGGATTTGGATTATACAAAATGTACCTCAAAATTGATAAGGAATACTTACCAATGGGAAACCCCAATTTGGGCAGAATAACGATGAAGAATGAGATCTGGATCTGGAACCCTAATTCAAGATTGAACAATCAAGATCCCAAAATTATATATCTAGATCCAAAAACCCTATATTTATATCTATCAAAAGAAAGGATAAATTCCCAATAAAATATGAGGGAGAGATGAGAGAGAAGAAGAAAACCACATGAGATTAGATCTGCTTACCAAGTAGGGTGCAAATCTTTAATCCGCCCTTCGATTTGCCAAGAACGGAGATAGAGAAGGCTTGAAATGCATCCTAGAACCTCTAAAAATGATAGAAAATGAGTTGATATGAGTGGGGGTTGATTTTGGGTTAATTAGGGGGTTTGGGAAATTTTAAATCTAATTTTTGGATTAATTAAAACTACACACGCTATTTTCTGGGTAGAGGTACATGGTTTGCCAAACTGTGCGCCTTAACCATGTGCCTCTTCTAGGGGGTGCACAATTTCTTATTTTAGGTTGAAATATTTAGAAAACCACGTGCTATAGGTGAAAAACCACTCTCTCCAGAGTTGCACAGTTTACTGGGCCAGGGTGCACAATTAGGGAAAATTGTGTGCCGATTGTGCACTGCCCGCTTTCTTCCATTTCATCAAATTTTCACCCAAACACACCCCAAGGTAAAACCCAAATGAAAAATACTCAATACAAGAAAAAGAGTACCTATAAACGAGCTCGAGAAATCTCCAAAAAATTCTAGGGTTTTACATATGTAATGGTAAAAAAACTTTTATAGGTTATGTATCGGTAAAATAAAGTTAAGTAAGCATTAACCAAAGTTAATTAAGGGTAAACTAAAGTTAAGTATGGGTAAAAAAATTAATTAAGGGTAAAATAAAGTTATATAATGGTAAACATAAGTTTAGTAATGGTAAAAAAAATATATGTAAGTATAAACTAAAGTTATACAAGGTTAAATATAAGTTAAGTAAGGGTAAAACAAAGTTATGTATGGGTAAACACAAACTTATATAGGTTAAGTAAGGGTAAAATATATTTAAGGGTAAAAAAGTTAACCAAGGATAAACTAAAGTTATGTAAAGGTAAAAATAAGATAATTAAGGGTAAAACAAATCTATGTAAGGGTAAACTAAATCTATTTAAGGGTAAAAAATAATTCAAGTAAGGTTAAAAAAAGTTACGTAAGGGTAAACAAAAGTTAAATAATGGTAAAACAAAGTTATGTAAGGGAAAATAGATGTTAATTAATGGTAAGAAAAAGTTATATAAGGGTAAAATAAGTTAAGTAAGGGTAAAAAAGTTATGTAAGTGTAAAAAATATTATATAAGTTAAATAAGGGTAAACTAAAGTTACTTAAGGGTGAAATAAAGTTATGTAAAGGTAAAGTAATGTCATGTAAGGGTAAACTGAAGTTAAGAAAGGGTAGAATAAATTTATATAAGGGTAAAATAAAGTTATTTAAGGGTAAAAATAAGTCATGTATGAGTAAAACAAAGTTAAGTAGGGGTAAATAGAAGTTAATTAATGGTAAAACAAAGTTATGTAAGCGTAAATTAAATTTATATAAGTGTAAAAAAAAATTAAAGTAGGGGTAAAACAACGTTAAGTAATAGTAAAATGAAAATTGAACTGGTTAAGTAAGGGTAAACTAATGTTAAAGGTAAAAAAGTTAAGTAAGAGTAAACTAAAGTTATGTAAGGGTAAAAATAATTTAAGGGTAAAACTAATTTATGTAATAATAAACTAAAGTTATGTAAAGGTAAGAAAAAGTTAAGGAACAGTAAAAAAGTTATCTAAGGGTAAAAAAAAGTTATATAAGGGTAAAAAAAGTTTTGTAAAGTTAAAATAAAGTTATGTAAGGGTAAAAAGAAGTTAATTATGTGTAAAAAGTTATGTAAGGGCAAAAAAACTTTTACATATTAAGTAAGGGTAAACTAAAATTAATTAATGGTCAAACAAAGTAAAGTAAGGGTAAAATAATGTTATGTGAGGGTAAAAAAGGTAAGTAAAGGTAAAATGAAGTTATTTTAGGGTGAATTAATGGTATGTGAGGGTAAAAATAAGTTAAGTAAGGGTAAAAAAAGTTATATAAGGTTTAATAGAAAATTGTACAGGTTATGTAAGGGTAAAATAAAAATAAGTAAGGGTTAAAAAAAGTTAAGTAAGGGTAAAATAAAGTTATGTAAGGGTAAAAATAAGTTAATTAAGGGTAAAACAGTTATGTAAGGGTAAAATAAAGTTATATATGGTAAAAAAATTAGTGGTGAAACAAAGTTATGTAAGGGTAAATAGAAACTTTTATCAGTTAAATAAGGGTAAACTAAAGTTAATTAAGGCTAAAAAACTTAGTAAAGGTAAACTAAATTTATGTTAGGGTAAAAAAGATTTAAGGGTAAAACAAAGTTATGTAAGGGTAAAATAAAGCTATATAAGGGTAAAAAAGTTATTTAATGGAAAAAGAATGAAATGTAAGGGTAAAATAAATTTATATAATTGTAAATAAAAGTTGATAATGTGTAAAACAAGGTTATATAATGGTAAAAAAACTTTTACAGGTTATGTAAGGGTATAATAAAGTTAAGTAAGTATAAAAAAAGTTGAGTAAGGGTAATTTAAATTTATGTATGAGTAAAAAATAGATAAGTATGGGTAAAAAAAGTTATGTAAGGTTAAACTAAAGTTATGTATGGGTAAACATAAGTTAATTAAGGGAAATAAATGTTTTTTAAGGGTAAATAGAAACTTTTATAGGTTAAGTAATGGTAAACTAAAACTAAGTAAGGGTAAAAAATTTTAAGGGTAAACTAAAGTTATATAAGGGTAACAAGAAATTAAGGCTAAAAAAGTCTAAGTAAATGTAATCTAAAGTTATATAAGGGTAATAAAATGTTAAATAAGGGTAAACCAAAGTTATTTAAGAGTAAATAATATTTATGTAAGGGTAAAATAAATTTAAGAAAGGGTAAATCAAAGTTATGTAAGGGTATACTAAAGTTATGTATGAGTAGATAGAATTTAAGTAAGGGTAAACCAAGTTATTTAAGGGTAAATTAATGTTAATTAAGGGTAAATAAAGTTAATTAAGGGAAAAATAAAGTTATGTAAGAGTAAAAAAAAGATAATTATAGGTAAAAAAAGTTATGTAAGGGTAAACTAAAGTTATATATGGGTAAAAATAAGTTAAGTAAGAGTAAAAAAACGTAATGTAAGGGTAAACTAAATTTATATAAGGGTAAAATAATATAAATTCACATAATATTAACATATAAACAATTATAAATCTAAAATATATTAACATGAAAAATCTAAACTTTTGTAAACATGTAAATAAATTCATTTAATATGAACATACATAATTGTTAACTATAAATTATAACTAAAGTAGTGATAATATAATTAAACTAAATATAAATAAACTTTGCTATCCATACAATACCAATATAAATCAAATATAAAAAATAAACCAAAAGGGAATAATATTACCCTAATAGGCTTGAACCAACTGAATATAAATAATATTACATAGAACCAAACTTAATACAATCAAGCCTTAAATTAACTAAAGTGTAAAAATTTGTATGAAATCAACATAAATAACATGATTTATTGAATAAAATTACAAATAAAACACAAATTGAATTAAATAAAAATAACTAAAATCGAACTAATCCAAAATGAATTCATCCATACTTAGTAGAACCAATACAAAATGAAGTTGACAAAATATAATAATAAAAAACTAATCCTAATATGAATTCACTAAAATAATATAAATTTGTTCATTTTGGTTTTGACTAATTATAGTTTCACAAAATTGGGGATAATACAATACATTTTTGTGAATTTAATTCAATTGGATTTGGTCATTGTCAATTAAATATTGGTTATAACAAGTTAATCTTGTTCAAAAATAAAATATTATTGAAAAATGGTTTTTTAAATTCAATGTCATTATAGAGGGTGGTATTGAGAATTTAAGGACATGTTATTCAAGAGAAAATAGTTTATTTCAAGAAGAAAGAAGAAAAACAAAAGTGTGGTAAACGAATAGACACAACAACAGATTGTAATTTTCACTCTTTTGATTTCAAATTTCAATATCTATTTTGTAACTAATAGTTTATTTATATTTAAAATATAGATAATGATGCCTGCACACTCTTCAGGTGAGATGAATCCCTCTCCAAGGGTTTCTTATTCCTATTCACGACATCGATCATACCCATTTGGCCTCACCAGAGGAGGGTTTGTGGTGGCCTCATTATTTAGTTCCCCGACTGATCTCGAGGAAGTCATGTCTACTTATCTTCTCTAAATATTTTCTTACTTCTCTTCCTCTTTGATTCATTTGATGGAACTTTAAGATTCTTCCCTTGAGGTGCATCCTCATTGGCCACCATCATCCCTAGATCTGGTTTCTATCTAGTTTCTCTTGGCTTGGATTGATATCTGTGTGATGGTCTAGGGATCTTTCCCAAGTATGCAGTTTGGAGTTTGGGAAGTGGTTGATTGTCAGATTTTGTCTATTTGGCGATTTCCTAAGTGGTGGGGCTTGATGTTCAGGTGGTGGATTGGCTTTATTAAGGTGGTGACTATTAGTGGTATGATGGTGGACAGTTCGAGCGATGACCAATTATTATGCATGGTCTATTATGGAGAGATCAATGGATGAAGAGGGGGCTCATGTGGAAGATTGATGCATGATAGGAATGCCAATGGAATTTGGTCAGTGAAAGATTTTTGGAGGGTTAAAATTGGTGTTTTTCTTTTTTTTGAAGATTTGTTTTGGTAGTTTTGGGATCTGATTATTTAAGTTTGTTGTCTACTATCTTCTGAACCACTATTTGGGACTATTTATGTTTTAAGGTATATATTTCTTTGCGAGCATTGAACTGTTCTTTGTTGTATTTGGAAAGTGGTGGAGAATTTTTTAGGTGCCTCTAGTTGTGAAACCTTAAAAGAGGTATGGGTGTGATAACAACCATCATTTATCTATTTTCAATCTACGTTTATTGAATAATGGGAACCTTGGCATCAAATTTTTCACATTGTATTCAATGTAGTTTTTCATTGTATGAGGTTGACATTGTAATGATTTCCTAATATGATTTATCAGGTGGGTGGCTTGAATTAGTGAAAGGTGTGTTGTCACCTTTCATCTGATTATCCTCCACATATTAGTGTTGGTTGGAGGGGTGGTCTGCCATGTTGTGCTGGTCCAATATAGTGAAATTTCTTGGCGGTAGGAGGGGATGAATCATCATCAATTGATTTCACTATTACATTGTCTATATAGGGGGTGGAGATGTTTTTTTGGTGAATGAATTGATGTTTGATTCCCTTTTGAATTTCAAAACCTTTAATATAACACCATGTTCCATTTATATTAGGTATTTTTTTAACCTTTGTTTTGGTTTTCCATTTTCATTGGTTGAGTAAGTCCTAGAAGAAATTGGGAGGATACCTGTAATGGAGAACCCATAGATTTGTTGGAATTTTTAGCATAAAACCTATATTTTTTTTATTTTCCTTAGGAAATTACATGACATGTAATGGGAATAAATGATGTGTAATGGCCTCCAGACAAAACCTGTGAAATGTATACTCAACGTGAGAACTTTACACACTGTGTAAAGGTTACACATAGTGTAATGAGAAAATATCAGGTTTTTAATAAAAATAGATGGGGTTTTCAATGTATTGGGGATTTGAGGATTAAATAATGTTTAATGGGGTTACACACCATGTAAATTTCAAAGGGTTGGTTTTTAGAAAGTAGTTCGGCTGAAATTATTATTTCATTTATATAGACTTACTTTCTCTCGACCTAGAGGCTCTTTTTAGGAAATTTTGGGTGAATCACCCCCATTAGAATAAATTTGTTTAATTATTTATCACTATTTTGGTTGGATATATTCTCTATAGATTCTTTGCATGCCTTTCCTTTAAAAAGTCGTTCTCATGATTTTTGGTCACCATCGTCGAAAGTAGCTAGGTTTTTACCATGTTGAGGTTTGTGTTTCTATAAAATGGGTTAATTTAATGAATTTCATGTTGTTCTTGATAAATTACTTTATGTTGTTCATTTATTTGAATTAATAAATGGCTTAAAATGATTTCTTGTAAAGTAAAATGTTTTCAAAAAGGGGTTTTTAATTTGAAAATGGATTTTATTGATTTGGAAATGAGTTTTAAAACTCTAAAGTAGATTGAATTGGATTTGATTTTTTTATGAAATTGTGAGCTTGGTTTTGAAAATTTATTATAAAATTGAACATTGGGAACCTTGGGTGCATCAGGAAAGATATATGAGTATCATTAGTGTGTATTGCACCATTAAGAGGTAACCTTTTGTGATATCGACTGGCAAGACTCACTATATGTTGGATATAATGTATATGTGTTTAGGATTTTGAGTGTCTAGTATGCAGTGTTTCATAGGCTAGAGCCCAATATGTGAGGTTCTTTTTAATTTATGTTTATTTATGACATGATTTTTTTTATCATGTATTGTTGCTCATGGGTTTTTATACAAGGTTTCATCACATAGATTCTCATGATAGGTTGTTTCATGGATATGTGTTTACTTATTTAGCTCTTGATACATAGATATTCTCTTCTATTTTATCACTTCTACTTGTCATATTTTTTTGATAATATGAAAGACTTTTTTAAAAACTGAAGGGAAACTGATTTACAACTGGATTTATTTTATGAAAATTCTGTATAAAACTATTTTATTTTAAAATATATAGTTATTTTATTCTTGATATTATACCTTGTATAGAAACTGTGGTGGTATCCTAATGGGGTTTGTCTCATTCCTTACTTGTTTCATTGGGTGTTTGTAGATGTTTCATTATAGGATTCATGTAAATGGAAGAGTATCTTGTAGTATATCAGCTTCTCTTGTTGCTGCTGCTTTTAGTTTGAGTTGGTCTAGAGATGATTATTGGTCACTTAGGTTTTTGACATAATTTCTAGTTTAGTCTATTTTGGATGGGATTGTATGTTTTTATGGTATCTCATCTGTTTCCACTTTTTACTATGGTTGTATGTATAATTTTTTATTTTTTATTTTCATGATTGGTTTTTGTTATTATATTTTACCCATATCATATGACAAACTAACTCAAGAGGATCGTTTAGTTGACCTGGGTTGGTTCATTACAATTTGGTATTAGAGGGAGGTTCCTCAAACTGAAGTGTGTTATAACTACCTGAATTTAGTTCTATGTCTTGGGTAGATTGGGGTTTGGACCAACATAATTTAGATAGTAGGTGCAGAAAAGGGGCTTGGATAGCACACTTCTGTTATTGAAACTGAGTTACCATGGGTTATTATGGATTTTTACCATGTTTGGGACTTAGTGTTTGAGTTAATTTGAATGAATTCAATGGGAAGTTTATTTATATTGTAGTTTCTTTTTAAGTTTTTTGATGTTTTCTTTAAATTCCTAATGTTTTAAATCTTTGTTATCAATACCTAAATTTGGTCCTGTGATTTTTGAATTTTATCTAGACTGATTGTTTTTTTATTTTGTTAAACAATGCTTATGAGAAGATCTCTTTAAAATCTGAGAGATTAAGCTACAAGACAAGTTACATTGGTGAGCCCTCTTGTAGAACTTAATTTGTTAGAATAATTTATCTTCACTGTTGAAACTCTAGGTCAAGTGGGTGTCAATAACCTGGGACCTGAAGTGGATCATGTCTTGGAATTTACTAAGAAGCATCCACCCATATTTTGTGGTGATAAAGGACCCTGGGAATTCTAGGAGTGTTTTGAGTGGATATAAAAGATCTTAAACTTCTTAAAGACTCCAGAAGACTCTATGGTGGGTTTTTCCATGTATATACTTGAGGGATCAGAAAAGAGATGGTGGGAATCTATTGTGCAAGTTATGTTGCATGAGGATCTTACCTGGGATTCTTTCAAGAAAATATTTTACCAGTTGTTTTATCCTGATACATTTTATGAAGCGAATACCCATGAGTTTAAAACCTTAGAGCAGGGGGGGGTGTATCATTCTAGATTGTTCTACCCATTTTTTTGAGTTGGTGCATCTGACACCAGAGATTGTCACTAATGAGTACCAGAAGGCTTGGGGGTTTGAGTTTGGACTGAGTCCTGATATTTGGTCAATGTTGATACTCGTGTTCCTTCTGACCATTGTGTAGGTAGTTGACAAGGTATCTTTATTTGAGATAGACATAACTGGGAATACAAGTTTGGGTGGAGCTTCAGTTGATTTAGTGGTTAGTCAAGGTGTACCTTCAGGCCAGAAAAGGAAGTGTAAGAGTGGTCAATTTTCCACAGGACTATTCTCAGGGGAGAAAACATAGAAGAAGTAGGTTGTCTACTACTGGTGTGGAAGGCTAGGTCATACCAATACTAACTATGTGGAGGATTTTAATACTTTTCATTATTGTGGATGATCTTTCCATTATAGTGATTTTGTGTAAAGGTATATCAGGGAATTAGGGTAGGATCCACTCTCACCAAGGGTTCACAAGTTTGTGAAGATACTTCCAAGGGTAGTGGGTATAATCTTTAGTCCAAGGGAGAAGTTCTTGTGTCTAAGACTGAATGACTTTATGCATCAGAGTATGCACTAGAGGAATCTAAAGTAGGTCCAACAACTATTAGTGGTATGATGATTATTTCATATTCTATGTTGATAGGAGGCAAGGTCATTCAGGGGATCCTAGGTTGAAAGTAGAAACAACTTCCTATTTTATACCTCGGGGTGCTGATCTCTTCTGGCAGAATCAAGAAACTCCACTTCAATGGGATTCTTGATTGGATTTGGGGAAGGATATTCAATTGAAAGAATAATATTCTGTCTTTCGGAGGATGGGTTATGCTCATTAACAGTGTTCTCCTATCCATTACCATGCATATTTTTTCGGTTATCAAGACACCAAAAGGTACAGTGGAGAGAATGCAGCATATTATTACTACCTTTTTATGGGATGCGAGAATGGAGGGGTGGTGTCATTGGGCATCTTGAAAGCAGATGGAATGTCCGGTGGAAGAAGGTGGTGTTGGTCTTCGTGACATCCAAGAAACCATCTTGAGTTTGCAGGAACGGTTGTCCTGGGATGTCATTGTTGGGGAGTCCCTTTGGGAGAGATTTTTCAGAACACGGTATTGTTGGCAGGGGGAGTTTAACAGGCAGGGCATGATTGGATCGACCAAATGCATGTTTTCACATATAAAGAACTTTTCTGGCCACATCAGGTGGATTGTTGGATGAGGGTACATTAGCTACTGGGAAGATAACTGGGCTGGAGAATGGCTGGCCTTTTCTGGTTGTCTATCTCCTCATATCTCCTTTAGGAAAGCAAGTGACAAGTACGATTTAATTCATGCAACACTTAACTCCAACCAGCTAAACCTGTTTGAGGGCATCATGATGAGCGAGGATCGGGACTTGTGTTGTTTTACGGAAGCAAGCTCGGGGAGGTATAATGTCCGTGACTACAGGAAAATACTTTAGAGAGATCTCCCTATGGAGGAACGAGGACTAGTTGTTTGGTGTAAGGAGATTCTGGTGAGAATGACCTTCCTAGTTTGGAGGATTAAAAATGGAGCAGTTCCGACGGAGGAAAATATTCAGAAGAAAGGGGTCTGCATGGCTTCATGTTGTTACTGCTGTGAGCAGGCGGAGTCAGAAATTATGGCTCACCTATTTTTCCAAGGGCAATGGGCTTCATCTCTTTGGTTAGTCTTCACGCACCCTTCATTCCATGTGGGTGATTCCTGGTCCGTCGAGTATTTTATATCAGCATGGCTCTAGGGTACTGAAAACAGAACAATGGAATAGACTGTAAGGTCCATCATCCTGATTGCTATTTGTTGGGTTGTTTGGTAGGCGAGGAATCAGGTTAGACTGGGAGCCAAAAGGTCTCTGTTTTCTATTCAGTTTCGGCTTAAATCTCTCATTGTGGAGTTGGCTTCACTTTTCAAAGGTGGACTCTCCTCGGTTGCAGTTTGCACTCTGATTAACCGCCCCTACATTCATCTTAGAGGGAGGGGATGTTGGGTGAGGTGGAAACCTCCAAGGCATGGATTGAAGCTGAACATTTATGGCTCCTTCATGGGGGGAGTCATGATGGGTGGTGGCTTGCTTCGGGACTGCTGGGGATCTCTTCTCCTTGACTTTAGTGCTTTTTATGGTCCATGGAACTATTTGGGTGTGGAGGTCCGGGCGCTTCTCTTAGGCTTGATGGTTTGTTGGTGGAGAGGGTTGCAGGTGATGGAGGTGGAGTCCGATTCTGAGGTTCTGGTTAGGGTGTTACATGGGGGGACATGAGACACCTTGGGAACTGATGTATCTCATTCAGAGGTTCAAGGTAGAGACCAAGCATGGAAGTATTATTCATCATAGTTGGAGGGAAGCTAACTTTGCGGCAGATTCACCTGCTCACTTTGGCAGACAGGAAGAGTCACTTAATATCTAGGATAGCCTACATTCCTTTCCCCTTGAGTGCTCCTCCGTGGTGTAAGGGGATGCCCTTGGACTTCACCACTTTCTCCCTCCTTGAAGGGTTGTTCTTTGTTTCGCTTTTCTTCCTTTAAAGGGTAATAAAAAAGTAGATTTCAGTCAGTTATGATGATATATTTGTTTGATATGGGTTATAATCATTTTTTATATTTTCAAATTTAGATTACATTTTGGGATTGAATTTATAACTTATTCCATTATTTTTGGATCTTTACATGCCTTTGGGAAAGAGGTCTGAACAAGGTTTTAGATATCCCATGTGTTGGGTGATGATATCCATCTTTGAGGTGGAGTGGAAATTATTTGTGATTTATCTTGACATCTTTAACTTCATTATCAGTATAGATTAGATGATCAGTTTCAAGACCCATATAGACTGTTATTGTCATTGAGTTCAATTCTTATTTTCTGGTGGGGACACTCATGTTTTCCAGGGTGAGTGAGACTCTAGATCGAGAAGGGAAGGGCATGTTGTTCCATATGCTGGGGGTAATATCATACAAGTTTTCAAATAAGTTTCTTGATGTAGTTAACCCTTACATGGGTGGTCAAATTCCTATAGTTATGTGTGAGTACCCTAAGATCTTTCCGGATGATTTTTCTAATTTACCACCACTGAGAGAGGTCGAGTTTACTATTGAATTTCTCCCTACTACGATGCCCATTTCAAATTCCATCTTACCGTATAACACTTCCTGAGTTAGGGGGACTTAAGGTCCATATTGAGGACCTAGAGGCTAAAGGATTAATTCATCCTATCATGACACCATGGGATTTTATTTTCCTCTTTTCTAAGAAGGTAAATGTGAGCCTTATACTTTGTGTTAATTATCAAAAGTTGAATCAAGTGATCATTAAGAAAAAATAAACTTTTTCTAGGATAGATGAGCTCTTTGATCATATTAGAGTGGATCATTGGTTTTCTAAGATTGACCAGTAGTTATAGTATCACCGTTTGAGAGTTTTAAAAGAGGATTATACCTAAGAAAACATTTAAGAGTTGATATGGGAATTTCAATTTTTTGGTTATTCCATTCGGTCTTAGTAATTCTCCTATAGTGTTTATGGATTTAATAAACCTGATCTTTTATAAGTTCTTGGAAACTTCAGTTGTTGTGTCCTTGGATGATATTTTGGTGTACACCAAGTCATAGGAAGAGTATATGGACAATTTGGATATCATTATTCAAACCTTTAAAGAATATATTCTATATGGTAAGCTTTCAATGGGAGAGTTTTGGATATGGTAAGTAAAGTCTCTGGGGCATGTGATATCTAAGAGGGGTGTCTCAGTAGATCCTAGGTTGTCCTTTAGTAGGGTTTGGGAATGTATATATGGTTATGACATATTTTTCAAATTTTATTGACAAGTGTTCAAGAAAAAATTTAAAAAATGAAAAAAAATCAGAAAAAATTGTGTTGTGTCTTGGGTAGGTTAAAAATTACTATTTCTCAACCTTTTATCTTATTATAACTATTAAAATTAGCATCGTGAGGAGATCAATCATGGGTTGGGATATGAGTGTGAGGTCTGTTTCAAGTTCAACTTTCGAAAAAAAGAAAAAAAAAGGAAAAAAAAGAACACTTGAATTATATTCTTATGTCATTGGGAGAAGTTTTGTGTTTTGTAAATATTCTATCTTCTCATTAACTTCATATTTCCTTCCACTTTTGTGTATTATTTCACATTTTCATTCCCTCATAAATATGTTTTTCCATTTCCTTTCATGCCCCATTTTAAAAAAAAACGTGCATTTCTTTTTCCATGTTGGTGTTTTACCCTTATTCTTCTCTCTATTGGACATTATATTCTTACTATCCCATAGCCATAAAAAATCCCCTTCAAAATACCTCTTGATTCTTGTGCACTTTGGATAGGGATTTTAAGCTGAGAGCTCTTTCAAACTCTAAGATTGTCCCTTTTGGTTGGTGAAAGAGTGAACCTCCACAAAATAATTTTATCATCTTGAGAGGAGTAAGTTTTATATGCCACCATTTTCCATTTATAAATTTGAGCATGAAAAAATGAATTGTTTTTGGAACCTTGTTTCTATAACAACTTGTGGTGGAATTCAATATGGATGAGTAAAATTGTCTAAACCTCCCCTGATTGGGGAAAACAAAATTTTAATATTTGTTGGTGAGTGAAATTGATTTTGTCCTGTTTTTATATTTGTTGCACATGAGGACATGAACAAGACTAATTGTGGGGGAGTTGATGTTATTAATATTTTCATGACTTATTATACACTCCCTTTACTTATTTTATATTAAATGTTCATAATTTGTGTGAAATATTAATGTTTTAATAATAAGTATAATTTATGAGTATTTTTAGAAGTATTCTAATTGAGTCAATTTTCTAATTTATTTATAAATATCAACCTACTGATAAATTTTTTTGGTTCTTGTTTTTTAGGATTACTAATTCAATATACAACATTTCATTATAAGGGATCATGGGCCAATTCTTCCATTTGAAGGCTCATATGGACCACACAAGAAGGCCCATAGAATCTGTGAAGAAAATGGACCATCTCTGAAGACTGAATTACTGGGCTCAATCCATAAGTGAAAATTAATTAATAATCCAAAAACATTCAGATAACAATTAAATGAGTAATGGATAATAATTTCAGGGCCCAACTCCAAGAAAACTAGGCCCAACTAATGCTTTGAAGTCCAGCCCACCATTCTGGCCGGGAATTAAAATCCAGAAAATATTCATGACATATCACATGATTTAATCATCATATCAAGATGAGATTTTTCAGTGAGAAAGAATGGATATAGGAGGCCGAATTTTTTGAATAAATAATTTGGATTTTAAGGAATATTACTATTCAAAAACCCATTAACATTTTGGACTTTAAAAAGTTTAGATTGAAATAGACAGATTAACTTTTTTTAATCAAATAGACATAACTTTGGGTCCTTAAGTCCAAATGCCGCCAAATTTTTAGAGTAAATAGAGGAGATATTTTTCTATAAATTTTAAGAATATCATATCTTGATATTCTTCTGTATACGTTATAAAATTGGAAATACAAGTGGAGGGGAAATTTTTGAATGCAAACATCCCACAACATTGGGCTATAAATACATCCCCTCCTCTCCTTGCAAAGAGTTGGCATTTCAGAGAAAAGGAGGATAGGTTGGAACGACCAAATATCTTAAAAAGGCTTGGGAGGATCTTCCATACTCACATTTTTACTTGATAAAACCATTCCTCCTTGCTTCCTTTCATATACTTTTGTGTTGTTCTTCGTTTGTAATCGTGTATGTGTTTGTGTTTTGTAATTCTGTTTTAATGAAAGTTTATTCTTCAATAACTCTTATTCTCATTCACCTTCTATAGTTTCATATTAATTTTTTAAAATAGATTAAATATAGTTGAATCCTCTTCCATTCTTTCACTTTCTAATTCAATCTAAAGTTTGTTTTTAATTCTGATCACCCTTCGTGTGTGTGTGTTCGACGCACAAATATTTTCTTATCCCATTATTTTTGTTCTATTTATAATTCATCACCATTAAAATATATTACCAAATTAATAACTATATTAATGGATGAGTAAGTATATTATTGGGGTGAGTCAAAATTTAGTGTTGCTAAGTGATTGAGAGTATTTTCTCAATGAATATTCTTGAAATTAACATTGTGTATGTTGGACTTAACATGTCATGGATTAATGACTTGTTTTGTTTAACGTGTGGTTTCCATGGATTATTGGAACTACAAATACACTACCATCAATATGCTATAATTTATATTAGAACCCTAAGTTAAGTTAAGTCTTGGATTAAAGCCTTAACACTTAGGAATTCCAATCAATGTTATCTTGTGAAGTGGGTGTTAATTTAAATGAAATATAAAGTAAAGCTCAAGGATATCACAAGCTTAAATCCCTAAAAATGAACTCACCCCAATCTTTATAAATTTGTTAAATCAATATTAATCAATAAATAATTTCATAATCTCTACAAACAAACCTCCCCCAATCAGAATATAATCAACTAAAAACAAATGATGATTAAAAAATGTCATTGCCGAGGATTCGACCCGAGTGTTGCTATACACATTAGCAGAGCATCATAACTTTGACCAGTCGATAGGCAATAATTGTCTGCACATTTCAAATGGCGCTGTTTCTAGGGATGGATCTTTGAGTATTCATTAGTTTCTGGTTATTGTAAAAAAAATAAAAAAAAGAGTCGCTTCATGTCATTCCATGTAGGAACGATGAATACCACTTATTTCCTTTCGGATAGAAGTAATACGAGAAGCCAGAAATAATTTCTCTAAAAAGAGTCACTTCATGTACATATGGTTATGTAAATAGGAGGTAGGTAGTAAATCCATGACTTAGAAGTATAAGATATGGATAAAGGGAATACTCAGAGTTTGATTTGTTCCTCAGAAACTCCTTGAGGATTCATGCTAGAGCACACCACTTGGAACTCTTTAAATTGAAGATGTGGATCCTCACCGGCTAGCTCGTGTAAATGATGAAGAAGATGAATCAAACCCAATGTTAGTTAGAAGTCAGCATCTATGTTTGGATATTGAATATCAAAAGGTTGGTAATTAATATTAGGGGTATCAAGTTCTTTAAGTGTTTCTTCCCTAGGATTGGCCATTTCAAATTCAACTGGTTGGATGAGGACTAGGTCTTGAATTATTTGATTTTCTCTTATGTTCCTCCTAAGTTTGAAAAGTGTTCACTCAATTTCAGGGTCAAACAAATCTGAGGGATTGTTTTGGAGGATACATGGAATTTAGAGATATTTTTTAAGAAAGAGGAATATGAGTTTTTTTTTGTATTTTTTTTTCAGTTTATGATTTTTATGAGAAGACGAATTTTTCTTTGTGTTTTTTTAATTTTTGTTTTTGTATTTTATTTTTTTTACAATAACTAGAAACTAATGACTAATTAGAGCACCATCCCTAGAAACAATGCCATTTGAAATGCACGGCTGATTATCATCTATCGACCTGTCAAAGTTCTGATGCTCTGCTAATGTGTATAGCAGCACGTGGGTCGAATCCTTAGCGATGATACTTTTTAATAGTCATTTGTTTTTAGTTGATTGTATTCTTATTGGGGGAGGTTTTTTTGTAGAGATTATGAGATTATTGATTGATTAATATTGATTTAAAAAATTTATAAATATTGGGGTGAGTTCATTTTTAGGGAGTTAAGCTTGTGATATCCTTGAGATTTGCTTTATATTGCATTTAAATTAACACCCACTTCACAAGATAACGTTGATTGGAATTCCTAAGTGTTAAGGCTTTAATCCAAGCCTTAACTTAACTTAGGGTTCTAATCTCAATTAGAGCTTGTTTATGGTAGTGTATTTATGGTTCCAATAATCCATGGAAACCACACATTAAACAAAACAAGTCATTAATCCATGACATGTTACGTCCAACATACACAATGTCAATTTGAAGTATATTCATCGAGAAAATACTCTCAATCAATTAACATCCCTAAATTTTGAATCACCCAAATAATAGACACACTCATCCATTAAGATATTTATTAATCTGGTAATATATTTTAATGGTGATTAATTATAAATATAACAAAAATAATGGGATAAGAAAATATTTGTGCGTCGAACACACACACACGAAGGGTGATCAGAATTAAAAACGAACTTTAGATTGAATTAGAAAGCGAAAGAAGGGAAGGGGATTCAATTGTATTTAAAATATTTTAAGAACATTAATATGAAACTACAGAAGTTGGAAGATAATAAGAGATATTGAAGAAGAAAATTTCATTAAAATAGAATTACAAAACACAAGCACTTAAACGATTACAAACGAAGAACAACAAAAAAATAAATGAAAGGAAGAAAGGAGGAATGGTTTATAAATTAAAAAAATTAGTATGGAAGATCCTTATAAGACTTTTTAAGTGTCTTGGTTGTGCCAAAATATCCTCCTTTTCTCTGAAATGCCAACTCTTTGCAAGGAGAGGAGGGGGATGTATTTATAGCCCAATGTTGTGGGCTGTTTGCATTCCAAAACTGCCCCTCCACATGAATCGCCAATTTGATAAATTATACAGATAAATATAGAGATATAATATTCTTACAAGTTGTAGATAAATATATCCTCTGTCTACTCTGAAATGTTGGTGACATTTGGACTTAAGGATCCAACGTTATGGCTGGTTGATTAAACAAAGTTAATTTGTCCATTTCAATCTAAACTTTTTGAAGTCCAAAATGTGAATGGGTTTTTTAATAGGAATATTCCTTAAAATATGAATGTTTTTTTCAACAAAGTCGGCCACATATATCTCCTCTTTCACAATGAAAAATCTCACCTTGATTTGATGATTAAATCATGAGATATGTCATTAATAGTGTCCGGATTTTAATTCCCAGCCAGAATGGTGGGATGGACTTTAAAGAATTAGTTGGGCCCTGAAATTTTTATCCATTACTAATTTATTTTTATCCCAATTTTTTGTTAGAAGTAATGAATTTTCACTTCTGGATTGAGTCTAGTAATTCAATCTTCATGGATGGTCCAATTTTTTCACAGATTCTATGGGCCTTCTTGTGTGGTCCATATGAGCCTTCAAATGGAAGAATTGGACCATGATCCCTTCTAATTAAATGTTGTACATTTAATTAGGAATCCTATAAAACAAGAACAAAAAAATTTGTATCAGTATGGTTATAGTTATAAATAAAATAGTAAACTGACTCAATTGGAATACTTCTAAAAATACACAATAATTATACTTAGTATTAAAACATTAATTTTCACAAATATTATGCACATTTCATATAAAATAAGTAAATGGAGTATATAATAAGTCATGAAAATATTAATAACAAAAATCCTGAAAAGGTATAGGTAGTTATGTCATGGGAGAGGCCCAAAAATGTGTTTGAGATCCGAAGATTATTGGGTTTGGATGGTTAATATAGATCATTTGTTCGTTACTTCTCAAAGCTTGCATCTTTGATGAAATATTTAACTCATAAGTGTATAAAGTTTGAATTTAATGAAAATTATTGGAGATATTTTGAGTATATGAAGGTGATGTTGACTTTACCACCAGTTTTGATTTTTCCGAAATTGGTATTGGGTTATGGTGTTTCCAGAAATGCTTTTGGTACGGGCTCTGGATGTGTCTTGATTCAAGGTAAATAGGTTGTGGCATTTGGCTCTCACCAATTATTCCCTCATGATAATAAATACCCTACCCATGATCTTTAGTTAGAAATTGTTATACATGCACTCAAAATATGGCATCAATATCTCTTTGAGAAGTGGTTTATGGTATATTCTAATCATAATAGCCTGAAATATATTTTTACTCAGAGGGATATGAATTTGAGATAGAGACACTAGGTGTATTATCTTAAAACTTTTGATTTTGATATTTCTTATACCCCTGGGAAAGAAAATGTTGTTGTCGATGCATTGAGAAAAAAATTACCAACACAAGCTATAAAGGAATCAATTGAGGAGTGGTATTTGAAGAGTTATTTTGCTGATATGAGCATAGAAGTGTAAGAGGTTGGTGGAAAATTGTTCTTTTCTTCGATAAAAGATGAATCATCTTTTGATGAGTGAGTTTGGATTAGGTAGGTGGCATAAACTAAGTTCCAACACTTCAGTGAAAACCTTTATGGTGGGGAGAGCTCAGGTGAGTGGTCTCAGACTCCCAGTAGAGCTTTGTGCTTCTGTAGTAGCTTGGTTGTTCTTTTTTCCATGAGAAAAGAGTTTTTGGATAGTGGAAACTATTATTTTTGGATTGTGAACCTTGGGTCTACCAAGATGTATCATGACTTGAGGTGTTGGTATTGATGGAAAGGGATGAGATGGTCGATTGTGGATTTTTTTTTCACAGTGCCTTACTTTTCAGATAATTAATATGGATTACTAGAGACCTATGGGGTTGTTATAACATTTACCTATTATGGTATGGAAGTGGGATAAGATTTCCATAGATTTATTTATAATTTTTTCATGGAATCATAGTGGCAAGGATGCGATTTGGGTGATCATTGATCAGCTCATGAAATCTGCACATTTCCTACCAATAAAAGAGATAATTAAAGTGGAATAACTTGGGGAACTTTATGTCCAAGATATTGTGAGAATTCAAGGGGTTCCTTCCATAGTTGTTTCTAATAGGGATATGTTTCTCCCAACCAGGTTTTGGAAAGGTTTTCAAGAGGTGATGGGTTCCCACATTAAATTAATCCCTTCTTATCATCTATAGAAAAATGAACAAATAGAGAGGGCTATAAAGGTTATGGAGGATATGATCCAGGCATGTGTGCTTGATTTTAGAGGATGTTGGGAAAATAATTTACCATTGGTTGAGTTTTCCTAAAACAATAGTTATCAGGATTCGATAAAGACGATTCCCTATGAGGCCTTGTTGGGCAGCCATGTAGATCTCCCTTGTTTTGGGTAGGGTTGGGAGAGTGTTCCTTGGTTAGGTTGAGTGTTGTTCAGGAGATGATAAAGATAATGCAGTTTATCTGGAGGTGTTTGATCATGGAAAAGAGTCATAAGAAATACTATATAGACCATTGGTGTCAGCTATTGGAGTTTGAGGTTGGTGATCAAGTCTTTTTCAGAGTTTCAACTCGCTTGAGACATCATTAGTTGGGTAACCAGGGTACGTTGGCACTGAGGTTCATGGGCCCCTTTGAGATTGTTGGACAACTAGGGAAGGTGACCTATTTGTTACACTTACTGTCTAGATTGACTTATATAGACAATTGTTTTCATGATTCCTAGTTGAGGAGGTATATACCAAATTCTTCCCATGTGGTTAGATGGGAGGATGTTTATCTTGAGCCCAATACCACTTTGGTTGAGCATCTAGTTTAGATTATGGATCACCAAGATAAGGTACCGTGTGATAAAATGATCCCCCTAGTCTGAGTACCATGGATGTTCAGATAGGATATCAATGAGATGTGGGAGTGAGAGTCATTGATGAGGAAGCAATGAAATTCTCTTTTTGTGGATCCAGGATCTTGAGGGATTTTTTGGGGTATAAAGTATTTATGTTTGGGAGATTGTAACGTCCCATTATCTTTTTGTTAGGTACAATTTTAACCTTTATTTTGTTTTTCCTTTTCTGTTGGTTGAGTAATGCCAAGAAGGAATTGTGAGGATACCTATAATGATGAAGTCAGAGATTTATTAGAATTTTCATCATAAAACCTAGATTTTTTTGTTCACTGGGTAATTACATGACATGAAATTCAAATACACGATGTGTATTGACCACCAAAAAGAACTCATGAATTGGATACATATAATGATAAATTTATATGCCATGTAATGGTAACATGTTTTTAATGAGAAAATATCTGATTTTTAATAAAAAGAGATCATTTTTTGGCCTATGTGGGAGTTGAGGATTACATTATGTGTAATGGGGTTAGATACTGTGTAAATTCCTGAGGGTTGTTTTTTAACAAGTGGTTTAGATGAAATTATTATTTCATTCATACAGGCTTCATCACTCTCAACCTAGAGGATCTTTCTATAATATTTTGAGTGAATCCATTCTATTCCTATCACTTCATTTATCGATTGAACACCATTATGGTTGGATAGATTCTCTCTGATTTCTTGGTGTGTCTTTACTTTCGAAGGCTGTTCTCTTGGTTTCTGGACACCGTTGGTGAAAACATCTAGGTTTCTACTGTATTGAGGTAGGTGTTTCTATATAATGAGTTATTTTGATGGATTCCATGTTTTTATTGATAAATTACTTTGGTATCTTAATTGATTTGAAGTAATAAATGGTTTTAAATGATTCCTTGGAAAAGATAATGTTTTTTAAAAGGGTATTTTTCTTTGAAAATGGATTTTCTTGATTCGGAAATGATTTTTCAAAATACAAAGAAAATTGGCTTGGCTTTGAAAATTCTTTATGAAATTGTGAGTATGGTTTTGAAAATGTATTGAAAAATTTCACATTTAAAACCTTGGGTGCATCGAGAAAAAGAAACAGGTAGCCTTAGTATGTGTTGCACCATTAAGAGTTAACCTTTTATGGTATCGACTAACATGACTCATTATGCGTTGGATCAAACAAATTTTTATTTTGGATTATGAGTGTCAAATATAGAGTGTTCCATGTGATAAATACCAATACGTGAGGTTCTTTTTAATTTATGGTTATTTATCGCATGATTGTTTTTTATAATGGATTGTTGCTGACATGCTTTTATATGAGGTTTTGTCATAAATATTTTCATGATAGGTTGTTTTATGGATATGTATTTACCTATTTAGATATTGATTCATAGATATGATAACCTATTTTATCGATCACTTCTAATTTTCATATTTCTGGTTTGAGAATATGAAAGTCTTTTATGAAAACCAAATGTAAAATCATTTACAAATGGATTTATTTTTTGAAAATTATTTGTAAAACAGTTTTTTAAAAGATATAATTGTTTCATTATTGATATTGGACCTTGTATAGAAATTTTGGTGGTATCCTATTGGTCTTAGGCTCAAAACCTACCAATGCCTTTAAGATTTTTTAGATATTGGGTAAAGGTAAGAGCTTATTTTAGTATGCTGGATTATCTAGTTGTTGTTACTTTTGGTTCGGGTTGGTCGCTTTAGAAGTGATTGTTGGTCACATAGGGATTTGACAAACTTTGTGGTTTAGCCTGTTTTGGATGAGATTTTATGTCATTGTGGTATCTCATTTTTTTCGCTTTGTAATCTAGTTGTATGTATTTTTTTATGTTGGGGACTGGTTTTTATTATCCTTTTTACCCATATCAAGTGATAGGTTGACTTGGATAGCCTGTCTTGTTGATCGGGGTTGGTTCATTACATTTAATTCCTTTGGATCATGTTTCTTTAAGAGAATTTTCCAATCCCTATAATGGGTTCTATAATGTCTCAGATGTTTTGTGTATTATTTTTAAATATTATATGGATTATTTTCAAGACCAGGTAGAGAGAAGGAAAGTGATTCTGAGGCCAAATGTGCCAAGAATAAATGTTTGAAATATATTAAATATATTAAATAGAACACATATGTAATCTTTCTGAAAAGTTATATTAAATTATAAATGAGTTCCCTAATCATAAATTCAATGGAACCATTTACCTTAGAGTGTGATGTTTACCCTAGACACGACTTAACATTAGTCGGCATGGATCATTTGTTGAAAGGTTTTCACAAATGATGAAATGAATAAAATTATTTAATAAAATTATTTTATTTCATTTGTGTTGAAGAAAAGACTAAAAATATTTAAATAGATTGTTATGGATAATTCCTAAGTGTAGTCGCATAACCCAGGAGACACTGGAGGAGATTTAGAAAGAGCTTCGAGGATTCTCTCTCAGACGAATGACAAAAGATCATGGATCTGAGATCAATGCACCTCAGATTCTACAGATCTTTCCAATGATGAAGATGATGCATCATTCTTTGATAGTAATCGAACTAAATCAAGGTAGGGTGTGTGTTTTGAATTGTTTATTCCCATTATTTATTTCTACAATGAATGTGAATCAATCAATGAATAGATTGACTCACAGATCATGTGTATTATGGGATGGTATTATATTTTTGGGGTTTTGACAAGAGAATTTATTATCTTTGAGATTTTATTATTACATTTTTCATTCTAGTGGAAATGAACTGAGATAAAAATGAACATAAATCGAGGTATGTTCCTCTCATTCGATTATGTGCTTTTCACCCCCAAAATTTTTGTTCATCATGACTTTCTTTGTTTGGCTGTGGTTCGACATATTATTGAACGATCAATTGATTCACACCCGTTTCTTGGAACAACGATCCGATATTTATGATATAGGATTGATGCGATGCGACAGAGGTGAGATGGTGGTTGCAGTGGAGAATCAAATGACAGTTTATGCTCAATTTTGTGTTCTTCAGTGCATAATGAAGAGTAATGATGATCTCATTTTCTAAGAATATTAAAGGCTCTAATATTGTTGATTTGGTGATGGAATGACTAGAAGAAGCTAGATATTTAGTTTTACAACATGACAGTCGATAGATCAGAGACTGGAGGATCGACCGAGGCTTGTGGAGGAAGAATCTAGGATTTTGTAAAATCTCTAAGAACACAGTGTGTAAACTGGATCTACTTGTCATGTGGGACCACTAAGTAGTGTCTATGGTTTTGGGTATGATTTAAGTATCACATGGGGTGTGGATCTTCTTACACGGCACGTGACCTCTCTCATGTAACTCAGCATGTACCTTGGGATGTACACATACATGAGGTGGAGTACACGACGTGTACCCCCCCCCACGACATGGGTTGGACAAAATACAAGAGCTAAGATATGTACTGGTATACGAACATGGGTGAACGAGATGAAGTCATGTACTAGAACACATGTAGAGTACACATGATGCCTACACAACATGTACTACTAACGAACACACTATGATGACATGAGTTGTTTACCCTGGTAGGACCCTGGGTCAAGGGACATAACATGTGACCCTTACTACACAACATGTACTACTTTCTAGAAGGTTAATCTAGATTGAGTTTTTTGATATCACCCCATGGACTTCATAACGATCCTCATCTATTTATCATATTATCTTTGGACTATCATCATGTATCTTTCTCATGATGAGACCAAATGAGAAATACCTCTTGGATGGACTTCATTAGTGCTATCGGACTTAGGAGTGTGTTATCCCAGATGAATGCTTAATGGAATCTTTGACCTGGAATCCTAGGGCTGGTATACTATCATTGTGAATTACCTCTAGATTATGTGGGTTGGATTAAGTATATCTAGATATTCTTGTTATATGTGTTTGGGACATATACTAGTGTAGAGATTACTATATTTCCATTATTGTATGCTTTGTGGTTTTGGGGTGTCCTATTGAGTATTGTTATACTCACCCCTATACGGGATTTTCCTACACCTATCATGTCTTGTACAGATGATCAACCTTTTGACAGAGTCCTTGGTTGACCAGGACCAGATGGTGTTTAGTGAGACCGAATAGAATGATGTGTGTTCTTGCATCTTTTAGATAGTATTCCTAGTACCCTTACTTCTAGGTTTTACTTGTGTTATAGACTCTTTTTAGTGGGATTTTATTTGTCCTTTTTTTATTTATTTTACTTCCTACTATACTCTAGTTATGGGATTTAGATGTATGAATTCATGGTTGTTCAGTTTTTTTATATTTCATCATTTTATAGGCTTAGAGATGCTTGTGTGTGTATATGTACTTGGGCTAAGGCCACCCATGTCAGTGGTATGTCTTCTTGAAACTAGTTTCTAGTACTTGGCCTATTGGAGGTAGGCTTGGGGAGTCACAACATGAGCCCCATTGGGATGGGTCGTGATAGAGTGGTATCATAGGGGCTCAGTTCTAATTTAGGACCTGGAGTCTATGATATTGGTTTTTGGAAACAATGTTAGGTGTTTTGAGTTCAGATTTCAGGCTAGGGACTCTAGTGTTGGTGCGATGTCCAACATATCCAAACACCAGGACTTTGATAAAATGCTTTTCGATTAGGTACATGAGAGCACTGGTTGTAGGGAAACCAATGGTACATGCATCATATAATAATGGGTCATGGTTCCATATCCTTCTTGATTCAACTCTCAGAATATACTCATTGACCACGGTATATCTTATTTATTTCAGGATTCTTCTAAGATGTATGCCATCTAGGATTCAACATCTTGATATTGAGGATGATCCACTCAGTGATGAGGCTTTGATATAAGGACTGATTCCTAATATGTTACCTCCAGGTGGTTCACTATCCATACCACCACCTATAGAGTACCATGTTGTAGCCACAGTAACAATATATGAGGTGGGAAGGCTAAGTACGCTTCACAAGTTTTAGTGACAGATACCCCTCAGGTTCTAAGGAAGCCCAACCTACAGGTGGTTGAAGAATGGATTGAGGCAATGACTCAAGTTTTTCATCTACTTAGGAAACCAAAAGATCATATGTTGGTCCTGGTAGCGAGCCTTATTCTTGGATTAGTCGGGCGATGGTGGGGCTTAGTGACCCAGTCTTATGATGATGTGACTCTTTCATGGATAGAGTTTGAGCACCTCTTCATAGAAAATTTCTCACCAGCTATGCTGAGGGATATACGTATCCAGGATCTTATACAGCTCCATAAGGGAAAGATAACTATATCTAAGTATTCATCAAGGTTTACCAACCTTTCTAGGTATCACTAAAATAAAATCACTAAGTAGAGGTGGTAATTTTTAGATATGGCGGTGGTTTAAACCACCACAAAGTGGTTCTACGATGGTTTCAAAAAACCACCACTAAAGTTGGAGTCAACATCAAATACATGGTAGTTACTTCTATTTAGCGGTATTTTATTGCAAGTGTCATAGAAATCATATTTAGTTGTTGTTTTCCAGTAAAAAATTCCAAGTATTTAGCAGAGGTTAAAACTGCCACTAAATCCTAAAGTTTTTTTTCCAGAAAACCACCACTAAAATGAAAAAACTATCACTAAATAATAGTGTGTCACATTTAGCTGTGATTTTCACCACTTCCAATAAAAAACCACCATCATATAGTGATGGTTTAAACCACTGCTAAAAAAAATCTATCATATTTAGCAACAGTTTAAACCGCCCCTATATGTTGATTTACAAAAACATCCAACTACAGATTCTACAGCCCCAGAACTACCCTAAAAAAACAAATTCATAGACCAGTTATATTGCCTATCATAAGAAAACAAAATAATACTATATATTTCTCTATTGTTTTCTTAAACCATATTCATCTACAAAGTCCCATGAAACATGAATGAACGAAATTAATCATATATAAACAAGTATACTAATTTACATGAACCAGAAATAGTTTCAGCCTCTTCAAACATGGAAGTCATGAAAATTTCATGTCAATAATCTATGCCCTAGATGATACGTGAACACATACTCTCTTTACATATTATTCCAAGACATAAAAAAGACCACTAATCATCGCTCGATGATAAACTCTTCTAGTCACCATCTCCATCTTTGTCTCTACTTCCTACCACCAGCACCTATAAGCCAATTATAATGAAAATTAAATAATTGTGTGTATTTATATTTAAACTTAAAACAAATAAATTTTTTTGATCTAAATTATTTTGAAGTTGTGTGATTTACATTCTCACCATAAATCATTGATGCAATATCCCCGGGGATAGATCTGGTCATCTTCTGATATAAATCAACCAACACTTTCGGAAAAATAGCTATATGAGCCCTTATTCCTAAATTGTTCTTTTCATAGAAACAAAATATCTCTAAGAATATTGGGGTAGGGAGTGACTAAAACCAAGAGTAGATACAACTGAAATCCCTGATGGCCTGCCAAAGGCCTCAGATAGTAATGGTCCCAAACCTATCCTACACTCTCGACCATGATACTCCTTCCCAAGGACTTTACCAACTATGTCATTGTAGGAGACTGAGTAGGATTATGTGGGATTGACATCCCATAGTTCTTTAATTTTTACTTATAAATCAAATATCATTGATATTGGAAGCAATATATATTAACATAGTGAAAACTGATAATAAGTTATTATAATGAAAAATGAATTCATACCGTATCTTCTTTGGTAGGATCATCAACATAACTCCCATTAGATTTTTTATGAACATCCAACTATAGTTCTATTTAGGAGTTTGGGTACCCTAAATTTTGTGACCTCATTAAACAAATATAAATAAAAACATTTAATATATGGAATATATAATACTGTCTTATAAATATTTAAATTAATGAAAATATTACCAGAGACAATTGTATTCTAGAAAAACTCTTTGAATGTGTAGTGTGAGGGATGATTTTCTTAGAATGACTCACTGAATTCTTCCTTTAAACATTCTGAAATAAATAAAATGTAATTTAATAGTAATGTATGCAATGTCATCTCCTTTTCATATGCATGTATAAATGTAAAATGAGATTAATATAATAATATATATTTAAATACCATTCTATTTTTATCACGATGTATATCAATAAAAACTTTCCATTTCTCTCTAGGTACCCAATTGGGTACCTTATCATATAGTTGGTTGGTTCTCAATGAAGTATCATTGAATTCATTCCATAATCTCTATTTAAAATCTTTCCATTTCTTTCCCAAAATTTTCAATGTCCACTTTTGTGCTATAATATCAAAAATGGGAAATTAGAAAAGCATCTATACAAAGAGATTAATTTTGAAAATATTATAATTTATTAATATTATGAAATTCAATTACACCATAATGTATTAAAATTAACTTTATCTGTGTGTCAAAAACTTCATTTTTCCAAGATTAAGGCATATTCCTCCAATCATCATATGTAATATAAGGGTAACCAGATCCACCACTAGCTGTCCTAGAATCTAGCCAAATAATCCCACAACGTCATCCATATAGACCCCATATCAGTCAAATGGGATAACTACCTTTAGTCCATTCAGATTATAGCCATCTTAAATTTTCATATTTTTCTCCATAGTAGCATTGTTTCCATCCTTTATGAAAAATAGTTAGTAGTATAAAAAATGTGAAAACATTATTCATATTAAAACTTGTACCTATAACAGTCACCCTCCAATATATCCCTAAAGAACTAGGAAAGGAAACCTGCTCCCTCACTGCTGAGGCTACTGAATGGGGAGGTGTTATGTGAGATGCTGCGGGACACTGATGGAAGGAGTGAGAGGTGGTGTACGGGGAAAGTGGATGGGGTCTCAGATGCTGTAGGGAGGGAGACATATGGATCATCATCTATCAGTATGGTCGAGGGAGCATCAACTAATAGTTGACTGAAATTATTATAATGCTTCCTTCTTGAAATTATTATCATTTAATCAAATAAAATTAAATTTAGAACATATATTTCAAAAAATTCATGTAGAAAAAAATAGAAATGATAACACATGCACAATATTGACAAACAAAATATACATAACTATGATAATGAATGACTACACAAATGAAATAAGTGGTTAATAAATGAATGGATGACTATACATATAATCATTTTCTTCTTTAATCATATCATTTTCCTACTCCATAATTACTTTATCTACTTCATCAAACCTTACAAGACTAATATTTTCAATATTATGATGGAAAATAAGTTCTCTTCTTATTGTTGATGGGTTTCAATGTCAGAGGTCAAATATTCCACTTCATCACCCATATCATACAAGTTTCTTTGTTTTACATGAGCAACTACCCTCCAACCTTCATCTATGACATCTTCCACATAATATACCATTTTAGATTGTGATGATAAGATATACAGATCATGTAATTCATGGACACCAACATCCATCAAATGAGAGAATTTCATAGAAGTAAATTTCAAGGAATATATTTTAACACCCATGATAATATCAACCCAATTTAATTTGAATAAAACACATGAAAAATTACATTGGTAGTTTAATTTGATAATATCAGTCAACTTTTCCTAGTATCACACTTCAGAAAATGTAAATTTACCAATATTCTGTGTTTTCAAACCTTCTTCCTGATCGACTATATGAAACTTAAATCCATTTACATTGTAAACACCGAACTTTCTAGCCTATTTTAGAGGACCTTGAGCAAGAAACTTCAAACGTTCTGAAAAATAAGCTCGAGTATCAGTATCCATGATATAAAAAAATTAATATACATTATTATATTTGAAAAATATATATGTTAACCTAATATCTATATTGATTGCAACATCTTTGAACTTAGACATTATGAAAACCATTCTACAAGATATTTATTAACAAATTTTATTATATCTTTCTCATTTCATGTTCATCCTCTCATTCATCACTTTTCTTGTATCCACAAATCTTCAATAAATGGATCTATAATTTTACTATTTAGTAGTACATATCTATGTGCCTATGATAATTCCATTTCTGTCAGTGTAATATTTGAGCTCCTCTCAACTGATCGTCCAATAACAGGAAATTTTTTTGATTTCCCATGTAGTTGATATTGAGTTGATGTGTCGTCAACATGTAAAACTAGATTTAATATTGTCTCAATATCATCCATGCATCTGAAAAAAAGGTAATACACTCCTCTACCAAATATCCTTGAGAAATAGAGCCTTCAAGGTTGATCTTTATTTTTCACGTATGATTTCAAATGCCCAAGATATATGTGAAATAAAATTAAAAAAAACATAATTGTGTATTTAATGAAGTTCCAAGAATTGTTTACTTAAATAAAAAACATATAAATAAATTACCTCTCAATTGGATACATATATTGATAATGTACGTGGTCTTCTAATTTAGCTTCCTCAACCAAATTCATAGTTAAATACATCATGATAGTAAAAAATGATGGAGAAAAGTTCATATTAATTACACAATGTGCCAATAAAAATCTCTCATGATGGTTTTCAAGATCAAATTCTTATAGAGATTTCTCACATAGTTGTTTGAATAATGTGAAAAATTGGAGTACAACAGCAGTAACCTTTTTAGGTAATAATGTACGCAATGCCAATGGTAGTAACTGCTATAACAAAATACGTTAATTGTGACTTTTCAATCCATGTAACGTATGATTCTTTAAGTCAACACACATTGAGATTTTAATTGAATTCCCATAAGATACCTTCACATGTTTTAAAATTCTAAGGAATGTTTCTTTATCCGTATTTTTCATTGCAAAAATTTCTGGAGCATAAATTCCATTATCATCTGGACAGAGATCATGATTTATGTTCATTTATTGTAAGTGTTTTCAAGAATTAACATGAACCTTTGATTTTACATTCTCATTAAGAAATTTTAAGATCAAATTTTCAAAAAAATTCTTCTCAATATGCATAACATCAAGATCATGCAGCAAAAAAATAAATTACCAATACAAAAGTTTGAAGAATATAATTTTTTATTCTATTTTTTCATTTTGATTTTACTTGACAATGCACTTAAAAATCATTCCCCACTATCATTTAAATGATTCACCTTTCCAAATTTTGTTTCAATGTTTCCATGTTGTGATAATATTTCAAAACCTATTAACAACTTTGGAGGTGGTCTACGAAATATATGAGATGCAATGATAATTTCTTTATGACACAAGAAGATCCATTTTCTACTATAAGTTAGTCATTCGGGCGAAAAATAAAATTTAAAAATTGGACAATCCAAACCCATGTATGTGTTAAAAGAAGCTAAATTCTTAAGTCTTGGGAAGTCACTAATGGTCCACATTAGAGCAGCTTGAATTTTGAACATTTTTTAGAAGATGCATTATATGTCTCAACACCATTGCTCTATAACTCCTAAAATTATTCAATTAAAGGCTGAAAGTATACATCAATATCATTTCTAGGCATTTGTTTTCTAGTAATAATAACCAAAATGATAAAATACATATGTTGCATGCAAATCCATAGAGGATGATTATAAGGGATCAAAACAACCATCCAAATGATATAACTAGTGCTCAAAGTCCCAAATAGGTTGAATCCATCGACAACTAATCCCAATAAAATATTCTTAGGATTATATAAAAAATTTATATGTAATTAATCAAATATCTTATATTATTATGAATCTCTAGGATGTCGTATTGACCCATAATTGTTATTATCTACAGAATTCCACTTCATGTGTTTGGTATTTTTCTATGACATGAATAATATTTTCAATTGAGACTTTAAAGGAAAGTAACAAAAAACCTTTGAAGGTGTGTTCCTTTTCTTATTATTCATGGTTGTTTTTTGATTCAAACTTCCAACATCACCCATTGAAAATCATCTATAAGAAGAACATTTTTTTCAATACTATCTGCTTGAATCCTCTCCCCAATAAAGCATACAATCATTACGACATACATGTATTTTTTATAATTCAGACCAATCATGTTAAAAACTTCTTTCATATCATAAAAATACTTAGGGATCTTTGGTTCAGGAAATAAATCATGCAACAATTCCAATATCATGTACATCACCTTATTTGTAATTCCACATAGGCATTTGATATAGTACAACTTCATCCAAAAATAATGTTTTGAATATTTCAAGCTTCCACTATAAAAATATTGATTTCCATCATCAACTAATCTATGAAACACACTATTTTTTTAGTGAAGTTTTATCTTACATTAGTCTCCACAAAATCAAGAGGAGGATCTAATAATATGTTACAATCTTGATCTGGTTGTCTTATTGTCTAAAAACATCACTTATCAAGTTTTTATTTTAGCACCCTCAAATGGTTGTTTTTATATGATTTTATATTTATTATGGTGTCTTTCAATACTGAATGAAACATTTATAATGTTTTTCATTTCATTTTATATTATCGACAAAGTTGGGAGTTCATTCTATCAATTGACATTGGTGCTCAAACTTTCTGTAATGTTTGATTCTCTGTGCCAAATCCAACAAAAATATTGAGTAGGTAATTACTTCAATATCAACTATTTATAAACTTAATCTCTTTTTAACCATCTTCTAAATTTATATTTAGGAAATGGACATCTTATTATCCCATCAATGGATCAATTAGAAATTGAAAAATATAAAAACTCCAAAAAACCCTTAGTATACTGAGGTGTGTTCCTCAATAATGTGATACCACTTTTATCCATATCATAATGTGCCAACACTTTATTAAAAAAAATTAAAACACATAATTATTACTAAGTAAGAAAAGAGATAAATGGGAGTGAAAAAAACAAAACCCAAGTAGTTATAAAAAGATTCATATAAGTACTAAAAAATTCAAAGTAAAAAAGGAATTAAATCATGGATAGTATTTCTAGTAGTGATCTAAGATATTATATTTATGTATGTCACATTCTATTTTTATTATTATTTATATATGGTACATCTCAAACCAACTATAGTGGTTTTAAAATTACCTAATATATCCACTACATTCCAAGTGAGATTATTTGAATATATTGTGTCATATTTCCCCTGAACATAGATGATATAAAACTGGTGGATTTGAATATGGATTCAATAAAAGTGTTAAGGTAAAATTTTTCTAGAATGTTTGAGATGAAGGATCTCAATAATTTCAATTGTAAATTTAGGTTACCATTCATGAGAGATAATAATGATACATATTTGGTTCTTTCATAGAAGGAATATATCTAAATTTTTATTGAAAGATTTAGAATGTACATATGTCACCCTAGGACCACCCAATTTTCCAAACATTTCATGTTATATAATTAAAAAGAACTATAAATTTGAGATAAGGCTAAATACAAGGAAAAATTTCTATATACATCAATAATTTGAAGGTTTTTTCTATGATAATTTATATAATGAAGGGAATTATTGATGTTGTTTTTATTTTTCTTTAGATTCTCAAAAATCTAATAAAGGATCACTTGGAAGATGTGAAGTGGATTCTCTACTTTCATAAAGGATTATAAGATATAACCTTGTATATCTAAATGAATGATCTATTATAGGGGCACATTAATGAAATGTTTTAATGGGATATAGATGAATGTAAGACTACCATTTCTTGGTTTTAATTTTATCTGTTAAGGATTAATTCAAATTCAAATACTAAATTAAGCAGATTCAAACACGTGATTATCATCACTTATTATTATTTTAGTTAATTTACATGTTTTTTAGTGAAATTTCAAAAAATTTCACATACTTAAACAATTAGAAAAATACAAAATGGGGTTTTTATAGACCACATACTCTGGAGATCAAAGAAAAGATTTATATATGTAATTTAAACAATAATGAAGGCAACAATGATCACAGGAAGAACCTATTTCACACAAACATCATGATAAAAATATAATAAAACCATAGTGAATATATTCCTCCACTATAATGGATAAAAATGGATGAAAGGGGAAAACCAATGTAAAGAAATTAACTAGAGATAAAAAACATTATTTAGAAATCCAAAAATGAAGAAATAATTCCAAAAATTTCTGCAGTAATCCTAGGGTTAAAGAGAGACAGTTTTATAGTGGATACGATGAAATCATATAGCAGAGACAAATAATAAGAATCCAGAGAACGAGGGATGTGCATATAATGATATTTTTTCTTCACTTTAAGCGAATAAATTTCTTATTATAAATGGAATCAAAATAAAAAAATACATTTGAAAAATACATTTCAATATTTATAAAGGAAATAATAAAGTGAAGTAAGGAAATCTAAAAATTTGGAGATTGAAATATAATGATCTTTGAATAAATGATGATGAAACAGTTGACCATTTCTTCACAATCACTAATGAAGTTTTGAGCACAATCATAGGTTATGGTGACATTATTTATTATTATAATATGGTATAAATGATTTTAGGAATCTAATATGATATTTTTGATGCTAATGTATCTTCTTTAAAAGATAAAAAATAAGGTATTATCCATTTTTATGGTTTAAATAACATTTTAATATTTCATGATATGAGAAGAGATAATTTGTTCAAGAAGGGAATGTCAAAAAAAAGAAACAGACTTCAATGTATCCAAATAAAAAAATAAAAATAAGATTATTATTAAAGTGTAATTAAGCAGTTTATATGTTAGTGAAGTTATGAATGAGATCATTTTTAAAAAATGTTTTTTATGTCGTGAAAAATAAGAGGGATATTAAAATATAAGATAAATCTCCCTTTAAAATGTTATAGGTGTGGAGGTATTGGGAGTTTCATAGAAAACATCTCATAATCAAAAATTAAAGGGGAGAGTAATAAAGAATAAGAAATAAGTAGATGATTTTCTAAAAAAATCTAATAGGTCAAATGATTCATCTAGAGAAATGGTTAGAAACTTCTCAAAATATAACAATATAAAATTGTTGTATAAAAAATGAGATGGTAGTGGAGATTATGGGTCTCTCAAAATCAAATGATTTTCTTTAGTGGACATTGGGGAATACAATATGAAATATAAAAATAATATTTTTATTGATGAATTAAAACACATCATGTTATGTGTTTCTAATCTTCTTAATGATGAAGATGAAGTGTCATTTTGGAATAAAGGCTTCTTAGTTATGAGAATAGAATATAGAAGAGTGGTAAAAATAGGTATGTGGAATAAATAAAATCCATTTCATGTAGGTGATGAAGAAAACTGTTATTATCTTGTCACGAAAGAATAGAACTTATTATGACATTGAATACTTGGTTATCTCATCCAAAGGAATATATGTATGCCAACCCAAGTAATTATTTTTCATTGATAATAAGTTTAAGAGAAAATAAATTTGGTTTTATCTGTATTTTAAAAGAGAAACATTGTCAAGTATTCATAGATGAAGGCATATATTCATCAACCTAACAATTGAATCTCATTCTATATAATTATATATTTTTGATTTTAAAATAAATACCTTTAAGTTTGTGTGAGAACAAGAAAGAACACCATAAAAATAATAATCAAACACCACCAAAGTGACACTATAGTGTCGTTTAGGATACCCATGTGGGAAAACAAATTACCGAATAGAAACAAAGCTGTAATTGGAACTGTACCAATCTGAGAAATCAAGAAGTGATCTCGAGTATCACCTCAAATCCTAATATGGTTGTGGCTACCCAACACATCACCCAACATCACTTGTAATCATCACTGAATGTATAAACAATATAATCAATAGATAATAATTGAAAAGGATCATCATCAATAGTGAACGACTTCTCTATGAATTTAAAAGCCATCATAATGGAGCTCAACCATTTATAAACACCTAGAATCTTTCAAGAATCTAGAAAAACTAGATAACAACAAACCCATCACCAAAAAATCATGGAAAAACTAATAAGGTCGAACAAAACATAAAATTCTTTACACGATGAAGATGAAACTACCACATAAAATTAAAACCACCATATAGAACCACATCCAAATTATCTAAATCACATAAAGCACAATATGAACCTTGAAATAATACCTTTATGAACATCCTTATTCCAATCACATTGATTCAAACCTAAAATTACTAGTTATAGATACAAAAAATCAAATCATGTATTCCATTCATATATGAAAAGTGTACCAAGATTAAGAGAATTATACCTAGGGTTCAACGGTGTTGGGGGGAAGAGGGGATGAAAAATATGGGGTAGGGTTTGAAGGAGATAGTGACGGAGAAAGCAACTGATAACAAGGGGGAGGGGCCGGTGTGAGTGGGATAGGGTTTGATGGTGCCAAGGGAAGATGGGGGAGGGGTGTTGGGTTCAAGGGGGGACGATGATGGAGAAGGAGACCAAAAACGATTGGGAGAAGGGGTTCGACGGGTGGGGGTAGGGTTTCATGGGTTCAGGGGAAGAGGGGGAGGGGTGTTAGGTTGGGGGGGGGGGAATAAGTGTCACGGGTTAAAAAAATTAGCAGTGCTTTTTAAAAAGCCGTCTCTAAAAAATGGTTGCTAATTACTGATTTTGGTGTAGTATACTTGATGGATATGGGTCGAGACCTGTTATTTAGGTATCAGACCTTCGAGAAAGGTATGAATAGAGACATTCAAAGCAGTGTTATCCTTATATGTATTTCTACCTATATTGGGGTGATAGAGTGAGATTTGGTGGTCGAAAGCTTCTTGGCTGAGTAGATATAGCTGGTGGTTGTCAGCAGTGGGCAAGCTGGAGCAGATAACTTAGTTGCAGAGAGTCGAGATTAGTCTCAAGGACCTATATGTGGGAAATATTTATAGAGGAGGTCCCAGGATAGAGGATTTGTAGTTAAGGTCTCACAGGGTGGGTCCAGTCATCATAAAGAGAGGATGTGCTACTCATGTGATGGCATGGGACATCTCACCCGAGATTGTATGGCCTTCAATATAGTTTATAGAGATAATGTTGATGGGAAACTGAGCTAGATACAGTAATAGAAGTAGGTAGGTATGTAGGGAAGCTGATTTGGTAGAGAAGCTGAGAGAGCAGTGGGAGGTGGTCTACATTTTAACATGTTACCACCACCACCACCAGGTGGTCTACACCAGACTTAAGGATCTAGAGCACAGGGGTGGAGACATCTATAGACAGTCAAGTCTTATGAACAAGGGGCTATAAGAATGATTTTAGGTACATTATATTTATTTTATACTTTAGCTTTAGTACTGTTAGACATAGGTTCTAGTCATTCCTTTCTTGACACATACTTTGTGCTAGACTTAGAGATTCTGATTGAACCATTGAATCAACCCTTACACTTAGAGACTCCTATTAGATAATACTTAGTGATCACACACTGGTGACGATAGTGTGACTTGACTCTTGTAGGTGAGATTTTCTATTGGGATCTCTTGGTAGTAGCGTCGCGACCTTACAACATATTTCTTGGTATTGATTGGTTATCTATAGTCTATGCCCAGATTTAGTGTTTTAGGATAAGGTTTATGCGTGTCTGAAATTATGGGACTAGGTTCTCCTTTTTAGTGAAAAGGAAACCGAGGCAGCACAGGATGTACTCTTTCATAGGAGGTTGCAACTGATTATTCATTGGATGGATAGCCTAACCCTTGGTGTAGTGAATTTTGTGAGTTCCTAGTTTCCTATAATGTTGGAATAGTATGAGGATATTTACCTTGAAGATGTTATAAGATTACCCTCCTACTGATAGATAGACTTCTTAATTGATCTACACCCCAGGACGAAATCAATATCTATGCCAAAATATCGGATGGATCCCGCAATGCTTCATGAGATGATGGTGAAGATGGAGGACTTGCAGAGGAAAGGATTTTCCCGACCCAGTGTTTCACCCTAGGTAGCCCCAATTTTTTTCCAAGAAGGCAGATGAGAGTTTGAGGTTGTGTGTGGACTACCAATTCTTAAATCAAGTGACCGTGAAGAACAAGTATCCACTACTGAGGATCAGTATCCTCTTTGGTCAGTTGAGGGGGGCACGATGGTTCTTGAAGGTTGACCTCCGATCAGGCTATCTCCACTTGCGAGTATGGGATGAGGATATACTGAAGATGACATTAAAATGTAGTTATGGTCACTATGAGTACTTAGTGATTCCATTTGGTGTGAAAAACACCCCATTAGTATTCATGGGACTCATGAAACAGATCTTTCAACCTTATATAGACCGGTTCATGGTAGTCTTCATCGACGAAATCCTTGTATACTCAACATTAGAGGAGGATCATGTAAGACAATTAAGGATAGTTCTGAACATACTTTGAGAGTACAATATTTATGGAGAGATCTTATAGTTCCAGTTACAGATTCAAGCGGTCCACTTTCTTGGAGATGTTATCTCAATAGATGGAGTGGAAGTGGACATGATCAAGGTCGATATAGTGTTAGCAAGGGATACAAATAAGAGTTTGACAAAGGTAAAAATATTCCTTGGGTTGGTAGGCTATTATAAAATATTCATACCTAATTTCTCAAGAATAACATCACCCATGATATATTTTACTTGAAAGGGGAATCCTTTCATGTGGATAGAGAGGTTGTAATAGGGTTTTCATCAGTTAAGGTAGAGTTTGATGAGTGCTCCCATCTTGAGATTTTTGAAGGAGGGTGTCGAGTATGTATTGTTCTATAATGAATTAGGAACCAGGCTTGGTTGTGTTCTGATGTAGAGGTAAGAAGTGATTGCCTATGGTTCATGATAGTTGATAGCACATGAACAAAACCACACGACCCACAATCTTGAGTTTGTTGTTGTAGTATTTACATTGAAGATGTGGAAACACTACCTAATGGGAGAGCAGTTTATCATATACTCTAATCACAAGAGTATAAAATATATCTTCTCTCAAAAGGATCTCAACTTGAGATAGAGGATATGGATAAAGTTCCTCTAAGATTATGGCTTCAAAATTTTCTATACTACAAGGAAGGAGAAAATGGTAGCAGATGATCTCAGTATGAGATCTTGTTCACTATTTTTGAACAAGGAATTAGAGTATTTGACCTCATTATAGTTATCCTTTGTGGATGGAGAGGGAGATTCTTACATTCATTCGATGGTTTCCACCCCACCAATCTTATAGAGGGTTAGGAAGACACAACTTGGGGATACTAACTGCGAGACCCTACATGATCAGATATCCATAAGTCATGATTCTGATGGATATTCAAAAGATGAAGAGTGTTTCATTATTTTCAAAGGACACACAATTGTACCAGTGATATTGCGGGAGGAGGTTCTGAGAGAGTTTCACACATCTCCTCTGGTGGTACATCCAGGTGTGGAAAAGATGTACCAGGACCTCCAAAATTAATTTTGGTGGATAGGGATGAAGAAAGGAGTTGGAGAGTTTTTCTATTGATGCCTTACTTGCCAATAAGTGATGGTTGAGAACCAAGTTCTAGCAGATTTTTCTCAACCCATTGAGGTTACACAATGAAAGTGGGATGGGAAATCTATGGAATTCATGATGTTATTACCATGTATTTCTAGGGGACATGATGCCATCTGGGTGATCGTGGACCAACTCACCAAGTCCACAACTTCCAAGATACTTGAGAATAGAGTTTAGTAAAGAGCTTGGGATGCCTCTACATACAAGTGATAGTCCAAATCAGTGGAGTTCCATTGATGATTGTTTATGGTTGTGATGATATCTATACATCCTTGTTGTGGAAGGGATTAAATGAGGTGTTTGAAACCCATTTATGCTTGAGCATAGTGTTTCATCCACAAACTGACAGCCAAACTGAGCAAACTATTCAGGTTCTAGAGGACATTCTGTGAGCTTGCATGCTAGACTTTGGCCATAGTTGAGAGGATCACCTACTGCTAGTGGAGTTTTATTAAAACAAAAAAAAAACCATTACACCATTAGTATGGCATCATTAAAGGCTTTGTATGAATGAACCTGCATGTCGCCGCTTTTCCAGACTGACTCAGGAGAGTCAGCACTCATGGGCCCATAATTGGTGCGAGCTACAATGGAGAAGGTTCAGATCATCTAGGAGCAGACAAATAATGAAAAAAGTCATCTTAAGTCTTATTCTAATAGGCTACGAAGGCCTTTTGAGTTTGAGGAAGGATACCATGTGTTCCTAGGGGTTTCACCTCGATGTGGATTATGGATATTTGGTCGGGGTGAGAAGCTATCTCTGTGGTTCATCATCCCTTTCCAGATACTATGTAGAGTTGGGGAGGTGGAATACCCCTTAGCTCTACCTCCATAGTTATACCAAGTACACGATATCTTCCATGCATCATAGTTGAGGAGGTACATGCATGAACCATCACAAGTTATCGATTGGGGAGAGCAGGACATTGAGGATGGAGTGACCATTGCTGAGTAGAAAATATAGATTGAGGATCAGCAAGAGAGGATCCTTTGTGGGAAATCGATTCATTTAGTGTGTGTCTGGTGGTAGTACATGAACCTCTAGGAGAGCACTTGGGAGTAGGAGGCTCAAATCCATTTTCAGTACTCACATCCTTTTGGGTAGCCCTTGTTTTGGATTTTTGGGGATGTAATAGGAAGAATTTAAAGTCTCATATTTTCTTTGTATTAATTTAAATAATATATGGATTATTTTTTAGGAAATTCACTAATAATTCATGTTATTTCAAGTCCTAGTGTTCTAGGAATAAATGTTTTAAATATATTAAATAGCACATGCACAATATTTTTTTTTGGAAAAAGTAAAATACCTTCTAAATGAGTGATCAGATAGTAAATACAAGGGTACCATGGATCTCAGAGTGCATGATTTACCATAGGACTGACTTATCATTAGTCTATATGGGTTTTTAAAAAAAAATTAATCACAGATGATGAAATGAATAAATAAATAAATAAAAATATTTTATGCTATTTTCATTGATGCAACAACTAAAAATCTTTAAATAGATTGTTATGGAGAATTCATGGGGTTATCTGTATAATACTGGAGACAATGTATGACCATTGGAGAGAGCTTAGAGGGTTCTCTCTCAAATGAACGATGATAGATCGTGTATCAGTGATCAAAAAACCTCAAATTAAATGGATGTTTCCAACGACACTGATGACACATTGCTCTTCATTAGTGATTGATCCAAATCGAGGTAGGGCATGTGTTTTGATTTTTTTATTCCCCGTTCTTTATTTCTACAAAAAATTGAATTAATCGATGAATGGATTAACTCCTAGATCATGTGTATTGGAGGATGGGATTATATTTTAGGTGTTTTGACCGGGGAATTTATTATCTATGTGGTTTTATTATTTGATTTTCATTATAATAGAAACAAAATTAGATCAAAACAAACATCGATCATGGTCCATTCTTATCATTTGATTCTATTATTTTCTCCCCCCTGAATTATATATTCATCACAGGGTTCTTCATTTGACCATGGTTTGACATATCATCAAACGACAGATTGTTTCACACCCGTTTCTTGATCAATGAACCGATATCATAGATCTGGGATTTATGTGATGAAATGGTTGTTTCAGTGGTGAATTTAATGACGATTGATGCCTGATTTTACATTCTTTAGTACATAAATAATAACAGATATGATCTTGTTTTCTGAGTGGATTGAAGGCCTGAATCTTGTTGATTTGTTTATGACATAAATAGATGAGGCCATATCTTGATTTTCATTGCACGAAGGTCAAAGGATTAGAGGCCGGAGAATCATCTGAAGCATGCAGAGGAGGGATCTGGGATTCTAGAAAATCCCACAGAACAGAGTGTGTAAACCATATCTACACATCGTGTGGGGCCCCCTGAGTGGAATATAGGGTTTTAGGTATGATTTCAGTATCACACGGTGTGTGGATCTTCCTACACAACATGTGACCTATCCTGGGTAACTCGACATATACCTTGGGAATTACATAGACACAAGGTGGAGTATATGAGTTGCCTACACAATGTATACTCTCCCACATGACACTGGTTGGATCAAGTATATGGGCTAAGCTGTGTACTGGTACACAAACATGGGTACACTGTCTGAAGCTCTCTATTGGAACATAGGTAGAGTACACGGTATGCCTCCATATCATGTACTACTATAAAAACATGGTATGATGACATGAACCATTTACACGAGTAGGAATTGGGGTCAAGGGACACGGTATACTAAATGGTTCATGTCATCACACCATGTTTTTATAGTAGTACATTATATGAAGGCATACCGTGTACTCTACCCATGTTCCAATAGAGAGTACACGGTATGCCTCCATAGCATGTACTACTATAAAAACATGGTATGATCACTTACAAGGCCTCCTAAGTGGAGTTCTTGGTATCGGCATGAATAACACTATGTGGGTTCTGATCCTATAATTAGAAGGTTAATCCATATTAAGTTTGTTGGTATCACCTCATGGCCATGTAAGTGATACTCATCTATGTATTGTATTCTCTTCATACTATCAGCATGTATATTTTTCATGAGGAGACCCAATGAGAAGTACCTCTCTGATGAATATCATCATTGCTATCAGAATCATGAGTGTGTTCTCCTAGATGAGTTCTTTGTGGAATCTTTAAGCTATAATCCTAGGTCTAATATACTACAGTTGTGTCTTACCTCTAGACTATGTGTCTTGGATTTAGCATATTTGGATATTCTTATTATATATGTTGGAGACATATACTTGTGTAGAGCTGATTATATTTCCTTTGTTGCATGATTTGTGGTTTTGGGGTGTCCTATAGAGTATTTTTATACTCACCCCTATATGGTATTTTCCCTCACGTGTCATGTATTGTGAAGATGATCAAACTTTTGATGGAGTCCTAGGAGGACCAGGACCATATGGTGCTTAGTGAGATCAGATGGACTAAGGTGTATTCCCACAACTTTCAAAAAGGAAGTCCCAGCACCTTTAGTTTCAGGTTGGGCTTATGTTACAAACTCTTTATGATGGGCTTGTATTTGGACCTATTTACTTTATTTTACTTCCTACCGTACATTGGTTATAGGATTTAGATGTATGCATGCATGGTTGTTAAGCTGTTTTTACATTTAAAAATTTTAGAGGCTTGGAGATGTGTTCATGTGTATAGGTACTTAGGCTAAGTCCTCCCATGTTAGCGATATGCCTTCCCAATTCTAGTCACTAGCCCATGGCCTATTGTAGGTGGTCTTCGGGAGTCACCGAATGGGCCCCACTGGGATGGTTCGTGACAGGTTCACTATTTTCCCAATTTTTTAAATATGTCTTCTTCTTTTTTATGTTCAATAAAGGGGTATTGACCCTCAACCTTTTCCAAAAACAAATACAATAGTGTTATTTTGAGTCCCTTAATGAGAAGTAAGATGACAACTTTTGTTCAAATGATCATTTGTACAAGATATTAAAAGAGGATCACCATGAGAGGGTATATTGTAAACCAGGGAAAAGTATTTTTTCCACTAGATATTGGACCACTTTGGGTGCCTCTAACAGTTTTTATATCACTGAATTAGAAAAGGCTCATTTAGAGGCAACAAAGTCTCATACATAGGTATCAGAGGCCAAAAAATAGTAATGGATGAGTGTGAATAAAGTCAAAATTCCAACAAGAAATTTATGAAAGTTATGGAAACATGATGTCTATCGTTTTCACCAGATAATATCATTGTTTTTAATACATGCATTTTGATGATGTATTCATTATATGATTCATAAAGTGATAGTGATGATGTTCCTAGTGGTGTTTGGGATGATGAATTTCTTAGTGATGATGATGGTGAGTACTATGGAAATGATGGAGATGGTGATGGTGATGATTATGGTGATGGTGATGTTGATGGGGATGAGTTCATTGGAAATGAATTTGAAGATACTGATGATCACGAGAGAGAGATTGATCCTATACATTTTTGATATATATATTTATGACACATGATGTTTGATTACTGAATGTTATTTCATATATGTGTTGGTTTAATTGTTTATTTTAACTACTTCAATATGTTAATTTGTTTATCAATTTTTCAATATTGGATATCAGTTGTTTAGGGGTGTGGGTGCAGGTGTTTGGGGTGTGTGTGGGTTCTAATACAATATGGGGGATTCTTCTAGAGGGATATTCCCACACTTATACATCAAACAGTTTATATAACTATGGGTATAGGCTATACCAATAGTTCCCTATGCTATAGAAACAATATAAATATTTTGGTTTATCCTAGATTCCTAGAAGTGTATAATTCCCACATCACCAATTTATACCCTGAGACCCATCCAAGGCCACTTATCAGCTCAATTGACACTCTCACCCCTTGAAGACACAGTCACCAGACTATTCTAAAGCAACTCAAGTACTAAAGAGCACTTCTCATAGCTCGAGGAGGATAAGATCCACCCTCTCCTTTTTTCTAATGCACTCTTGGTCCCTATTCGCTCTACTCGGACCCATGAAACATGCATACAGTAGGTAACCATGCATAAATGAGCATATGAATTTTTATTAAATGGGGAAACTGCCTCCAAAATAGACGTATCATCCTCACTGTGATCCACTCATCCTCAACTTCTCCCATTTACACCTTATCTAAGCTTATAACACCACATGAGATCCAATTTCAATCTATACAATATGAATAATTTATAATTAATTATTAAATTTAATCCAAATAGTCATAAGGATTGAAAAAATCATCAGGTATCTACATTTCACCAAAACCCCAACCAACTAAACCTGAAAGGTCCATGACATACCCCTAACACCATCCCAATAAAAATCCCTAACCACCAGTACCTAATCAATCGCCAATTTTTTATAACATAATAAAAATACTAAATAAATTTGGGTAGTGACTTACCTTAACCAAAAAAACTAAAAATAGCATGAAATATTCTTCTCGGGTCCTCCTCTTTCCAAGACACACAAAATCCCAATCATTCTTTCCAGTTTCCACCATTATTTGGTAGTATTAGCATTGAAACCCTAGCCAAAAGTGATCAAATCAATGTCTAGAAAAAAAAAACCAAAATGGATAAAAATTAAGGGAGAGATGTACCTTAATCTATCAACAAATCACACCAAGAACTACCCAAATTGAAAGGGGTTCAAAGGAAGGGAGGAGAGAGGGAGGAACCATCCAAATGTCCCTCCCAATGTGTTCCTGGCCGACCAAGAAAAAAGAGTGTCTACACTAAAAAAAGATGAATTTCCCCTCTTTAAAAAACCACTCAGGCATCGGTCACAGTGCGACTAGGGGTGTCATGGCATGAAACACCCCATTGCCCAATAATTTTGTATTAGGACCAAGGGTTCTTGAAATGAAGTAATCCCATGTAGGAGAGGATGCACTACCTCCCTCCTTTATGGCATGATTCCCCTCGCTTATGTGGTGTAACACTGTACAATAGGCCATCGTGGTGTGACCTACTGTAGTAACAGAGTTTCAGATGGTACCCTATAACCTAATTGGTCTTCATTCCTCACCCAAAAACATATTCGTGATTTTATCTAATTCTCAGATTTCCAATTAAAACCCCAATTCACAAAATGACCCCAACTTGTGGATCAAAACTCGTACTCCCCCTAAAAAGTAATGACCCCAAAATTGAAAAATCATTACAAACTCCCTACAATAATGTTTCTCATCCTTGATAATCCATAGTTTTTCTTAGACCATCTCTTCTAACCTATCAGGGTCATCAATTATCCAAGGAATCATCATGTTCCATCTCTAAATTCCAAAAAAGGTTTCGTTGTACAACTCTAAACATCGAATCACACTATTCACCAAAATCTGATCCATCCACTCATGAACAAAGACATCACCGAGATAATTCTTCCCAAAACCATATCTCCTGAGAGACCATAGTGTTTTTGAATGATTCATCCCAAGTATTATAGTGATCCCTACTACAAGACTCCACCCAAAATGAATGATTCTAAACTTTGTTTCTCCTCACTATAGGAATCTCCAAGAAAATGATTTTCTATAATTCTAAAAATAATTTTTGATGTGTTTCCCAATTCACTACATAAAATTCCATGAAGAGAAACCAATTAGACCAATTGTTGATGAATTTTCCAATAAATACTCAGCTGCACCCACCAATGCATCATTGCACCAATTCACTTGATCACAATGCCTTAACTCCCCAAGGCATCACAGGACTATCCCATGCCCACGCTGAATCCTAAACCCAAATCCTGATGTAATTTTATGGTTTCATCACCAAACAACCACTTCAGTCATCATGCACTCATCCTAAGAACTAATGCACATCCAATCTAAATTTCTCTCAAATCACCCCAACTTCATCGAAATATCTATGCCAACGAATCGCCTCCATCTTACTCCACATATGCATTTCAAATATTTTATTCTCTAAGAACCATATATCCATGGATCTTACGACACACTAATATCTCAATGTCAACTTGACCATTCACCAACTAGTCTCACTATAATCAGGACCCTTCCGACATGAGGGTCATACACCCATGACTGATATGATACTCTTCACCATGAGAGTATCATCATAATCTCCCCGAAGAACCCAAACACCCATTCTCAAAGACCCATGCTCTATCCACTATCAAATACATTGATCATACATGTCTAACCAACTCCTACTTGAACACTAACATGAAACACCGATCACCTCCCTTCCATGGACTATTAGGATTGGTATCCCTGACATTAAAAAGCCCACTCACAAGACAAATCATGTTCTCTAATGATCAAAAAACACTACCCACCATATGGATTCTCTTACAACACTCATTGAGCTATGACCCAAATGGGTCCCAAAACCACTCTCACCCATCCTGTCAACCCCTGTTAGGAATCAAAACTCAAAGATTCCATGCCCGATCACATCCCACCACTACAATACCATTGTATCACTACCTTGGTTCATACACAACTTGAAAAAATATCAACAGACCTTCACACGACCAGTTCAATGATCTAGAACACAAATGGAATCATAAATGACTAACATGAACCTACCCCAAAAACTAATACTTTTACCAAAAAATCCACATTGATCCCCATTATCCTCCTCTAACAAAAAGTGAACCTCCAAGAACCCTATCATAGGTTCTTGATCACAATCCTACATCAATCTCACCCAAACACAACAAGTGTATGTTCCCATACATTTTGATCACACCAACAAACTCACACTACCATGAATCACATATTTTCTAACACAAGATCACATGCCTAACCCACCAACCATACTCTTATAACATGTCAACCCATTCAATAACCTGATGCATCTCACTCATTCCAAGGCTAACTAAATGACCCCCCACCACCTAGGAGTCATACCAAAAACCACAAGAATCTACCCACACTCCCACCATTCCACCAAAAGTGTATCTAGAAGCAATAGGTATGGTTATCCAACTAATCATACCATTAAAATCCAACCTTGATACCTGAATTACTTAGATTAATTCAGATACAAAATCCTAAGGCATTCGCATGCCTTTCATTAATGGCCCATTTCGGTTAAGTAGAATTAAACTAAGAAACCATATAGAAAAATAATATATATATTTTTGTTTAAAATTTAAGTAATAAAATCCTAATTCTAAGGGAAACCTGTGCCCATCCTCAGATCACCTCTTAGATAAACAATTCATGTACCAACCAATTAAGGGTCTTTATTCATCCATTACATGAAGGGACCACATAGTCATCACCAGAGAACTTATCTACTAGGATCTAGATGACCTTTAATCATAGGGAAAAACATCATGGTCCATCTAAGTAAAATTTTAACACCTTAAAAATTTGTTTTTAAATAATACTATGCTTGATAGCTTTCTTAACAAACATCACCGAGCTTTAAGCAAACTGTGATATGCTATAAAAATAATATTATTTAAATGTGACTTTTATAACTTTGCCATTAAAATGTAAGGTATGAATAGTAATAAACATATTATAAAAACAATTATAAATTTTTTAAATAATGAAAATTTATTTATTTATACATAATAAATAAGTACTCAATTTTTAGTAAAGTCGTTTTATGCTTCAAAAAAACAAGTTTTCTTCAAAAATGATTTTTATTGAATTTTGTGCATGAACATTATAATTAATTTATACCATTTTTAGAAATTTTTTTTGAGGAAATTAATATCATTTTTTAAAAAATCATGTTAATATTATATTAGGGTAGATTTTTAGGACTTTTCTAAAAAGATTTATTTTTTAGCGAATAGTGAAAAATAATGATTTTTGTAAATCTATCATTTATTTCCAACTATAATTAATATTATGTTTTGAATTTAATATTAAATAAACATAAGTTAATTTTAATTATATATAATATAATTTATCACATAGGGGTCTTCATTATACTTTATTTGGGTATAAGTTCATTTTTAGGCTTTAAAACACATTTGTCTAAAAACTTTTTTTGTGCGCGCAATGTGTTTTATATTAATAAATGAAAGTAATATCTATTGATTAATGGTTTTAATTAAATTTATAGATTATATATTCAATCATATATTTTAACATTAATTTTATGGTTTTTATAGTTCTGACATGGATTGTAATGATATGTGATGAATATTCATCTAAAAAGTTGTAATATTTATGTAAGTAAAGTTTGGGTCAGTATAGTTGGCATAAGATCAAGGTTTAGTTACCTTTAGAAATTAGGATGGGACAAATTTAGTGAGAAACCTTAGAATAATCCTGTTTATAGGAAAAAATCCTAAGTTATTGTAAATATATTGTGGGTTTCTTAGAAAATCCATCCCTATTTAGATACTAGAAAGTGGATGCAAATATGGAATAGATGAACCTAGGGGTAAAAACTCTGAATGGGGTGTATTGGGTATTAAATCAATCTTCACTAGTGTCTGATGAGTGAACCTAAGACTATACACTAGGTAATACACTCCCGGGGTATGTGCTTGGGTTAATTCTTATTTTCTTTATAGACCACTATGAAGTATTTGAATAGATAATGACCATGGATGAACTAGGTTAAACCTAAGGAGTAATATATTCAAAATAAGGTGTCTTGATTTATAAATCCTATGAAAGAATATTTATGATTATATGACTAATCACAATGATTATTGTTTCTCAAACTATGCTTTTAGTTTTAGTTAATTGTTGGAATCAAGAGGAATCATGTTAACACTGAATGTGACAGATGATGCAATGATTATCCAAACGAGAAACTAAAGGAAACAGGAGATTGAATGTGAAATCTTATGACTATGCATAAATATCTATCTCCCTATATAATTAATAATATGAACATATATTAGTTTCCAAATAAACCAAATAAGTGAAAAATAGAGTTTTATGAAGACCACAGTGGAATGAAGATTCAACTTCCTACTTGTTTAAAATTTGGAAGATCACCCATATAAATGTATCAATGTAATGGAAAGATATTTTATATATTGAAAATAATGTTATAGAGTAAGTAATTTCTATGGAAAAATGAAATTTTTGGTTAACACTATGTATAAGAACAATGGTTTTGTAACACCCTATTACCTTTCTATCAGATATGTTCAAATATTTTCTTTTGGTTTCCTTTATATTGGGTGAGTATTACTAAACATGAAATTAGAATGATGCCTATAATGGTAAATTCATGGATTTATTGAAAATTTCAACATAAACCTATAGCGTTTTTTGTTCGTTGGGTATTTCTAGGATGTGAAATGGGATTTGATAACATTTAATGGATTCTGAATAGATCCTATGAATTAGATACATAATGTAATAATTTTACATGTCTTGAAAGGGCTACATGTCCTGTAATGTGAAAATTGGTTTTTAATTAAAAAGGTGATGTTTTTAGTGCAAATTAAAATGAAGGATTTTCATGACATGTAAAGTATTAAACACCATGTAATTTCTCAAGTTTCAAATTTTAGGGCATCATATGGTTGTTTGATGCTTCATTATCTTTTACATCCTTCTCCTCTCATCCATAGCTCTTACCCTAGGCAATTTCGGGTGATTACATTCCCTCCAGATCACTCTATTCATCGATTGATTAATAAGTATAAGTGTTTTTTCTCTCTGAGTAAGCGTTCCTTTCAATTTATTCCTTGTTTTTGGTTTGGGGAACCATTTTTTGTAGATATTTTTAATCAGATCATGTTTTCTATCAATCCTTTACAGCATCTTATCATTCCTTGTCTTTTAAATGAAGATATTATGGTTTTTAATCCCTGTTTTCAATGGAGGTTAGGTTTTTTATGTCCTTGAGGTAGGTGGATCTATTTAAGCATTATAATTTCTTGAATTTCCTATTGTTCTTATTTTTCCCTTGAGATTTGAAATGGAATTTCATGGGTTAAAATTGAACAGGGAATGGGTTTGTGTTTTAATGGAATTTTTTTATTAGAAAATAGAATTGAATTTATTTGGAAGAAAATGGATTCTCAATCCCTAAAGCAGGTCGGTTTGGATTTGGAAGGATTTTTAAATAAATTTGAGCATGTTTTTTAAAATTGAAATTTATTAACATTTCATAGTGGTAACCTTGGGTGCGTAAAGAAAGATACACGGGTATAATTATTGTGTGTGACACCACTAGGAGGAAACCTCTTGTATATTGATGAACTATAGTGGGACTTGATATTAGTTGGATCTAACCTTATGCCTTTTTAGGCTCGTGAGTGTCATGTACTTATTGTCCCATATTCTAGACCCCGTATGGAAGGTGAATTGTTGTTTATTGTTATTTATTACACGATTGATTATTTCATGAATGTTGGATCATGTGTATATTTATATTCCGGTATGTTTACCAACATTGTTTTATAACCGAAATATTTTTGGCTTTGGAAAATATGACATGCAATTTTTTGAAAACCCACGGACTGTTTGAGAAATGTTTTCAAACTGTATTATTTATAAAAATTATTGTAAATTTACTTGTTTTGAAACCAGAACTTGTGTATTCTTGATATTATAACTTGTATAGATTTCTTGGTGGTTTCCTACTAGGATCTATTGTTCACACCCTAATTATATGTTTGGGTGGTTGTGGAATTTGTTTTGATGGATACAGGTAAAGGGAAGATAATTTTTTATCATTATGACTTCTGTTTACATTGTTGTTTCATTTTTGGGATTCTTTATGAAGGCAACAATTGGTCACATAGAGACTTTTTAGTCTAGACTTGTCATACTTCTTGGTTTATCTTATTTTTCTTAGTTGTATCATTATTTGTTTCCTCTTTATACTTCGGTTTTTTCACTACTAAAAAAAATTCCTTTAACAACACTAGAATAAGCCTTTATCAGTGCTAAAAAGTGATGACTACCTCATCACAGTTAAAATCCCAAGGCTTTTATCAGTGCTAGAAAATCACCAATAAAGGGTAGCTTTATCATTACAAATAAAAACATTGATAAAGAATACTTTTATTAGTGCTGATAAAAGGAACCATTTATCAGTTATTTTAGAAGAGATGATAATGATTCCTTTTATCGACACTTGAATAAGCGCTAATAAAGGTGAAACATTGAAGTTTGATTCCACAACATACTAAAACACTAGAAACAAGTGTAGCATGCTGTAACAATACACTGCATCACCAGAAACAGAAACATAAATGACCAAAATAAGATAACAATATGAATTTAAATGAAATAAAATCTCTAACATAAATATAAGAAAAAAAACACTATTATTGATTATGCTAGTTATTTTTTACTAAAATTAATGTAAATTTTGAATAAAAAGGCCACTTGGGGTCTTATTGGTCACACAATGAGTAAAATTGAGGAGTTACTGATTTCTACACATCACAAATGACTTATGGATTGTTTTACTAAAGTACCAAAACAATTCAAATTCATTTTCTAGATTTTGAGTATGTGAGTTGTTTTTTTGATTAAAATTAATGTTAGTTTTGAATAAAAAGACATACTTGGAGTCATAACAGTCACACATTACATCTAATTGAGGTGTAGATAATTACTACAAATCCCAAATAACTTATGTATTGTTATCCTAAAGTACCAAAAAAAATCCAAATGCGTTTTCTTGGTTTTGAGTATGTTAGTTTTTTTACTAAAATTAATGTCAATTTTGAATAAAAAGACACACTTGGAGTCACACCAGTCACACCGTGTGTCAAATTTAGGTGAGTATTATTTATACACATCCCAAATTAATCATGAATTGTTTTCCTAAATTATCAAAAGAATCATATTGTGTTTCCTTGGTTTGGAGTACTCCGCTTGGGTTTTTTACTAAAATATCATTTTAAATTAGAAACATGAACTTTGATCCATACATGTGGAATAATTTATGGGTTTGGCATGATACTGATTCATACACATAAAATATGAATTATGAATCATTTTACCAAATTATCAAGACAACCAGAGCGTGTTTTCTCATTTTTCAGTGACTGATACTTTTTTTGTATTAAAATGACAAATTTAAACTCATAACAGGAACTTAGAGTCATAATGGTCACACTATGCATCAGATAGAGGTTATTTTTATTCATATAAATCTAAAATGACTTATGTATAATTTTACATATGTACCAAAACAATCCAAATGCGATTTCTCAGTTTTGAGTATGTTGTTATTTTTTCACTAAAATTAAGTCAATTTTGAATAAAAAGACGCACTTGAAGTCATATCAATCATACCATGAATCATATTGAGTTATGAATAATTTATACACATTCTAAATGCTTATGGATCATTTTATTAATTTATAAAAAATCAAAATGTGTTTCCTTGGTTTTGAGTATGCCACTTGTGTTTTTTACTAAAATGTATTTTTAAACCGGAAACATGCACTTTGAGCCATAAAGATGGAATCATGTGTTGGTTTGATATGATACTCATTCAAACACATAAAAAATAAATTATGAATATATTTCACAAATTATCAAGATAATCTGATAATGTTTTCTTAGTTTTCAGTGAGTGACACTTTTTTGTATTAAAATGTCAATTTTTAACTAATAACAAACACATGGAGTCATACCGATCACACCGTTCATAAGATTGAGGTTTGCATAATTAATAGACATAAAAAAGACTTATGGATTATTTTACTAAAGTACCAAAAAAATATAAATGTTTTTTTCTCATTTTTTAGTATGTAAATTGTTGTTTTCACTAAAATTAATGTCAATTTTGAATAAAAAGATGCACTTGGTGTCATACCGGTCACACCGTGCATCAGATTGAGGTGAAGATGATTCCTACATTTCCCAAATGACTTATGATTTTTTTCCTAAAGTATAAAAACAATAAGAATTTGTTTACTCAGTTTTGAGTATGCCACTTTTGTTTTTTACTAAAATTCCATTTTAAACTAGAAACACGCACTTTGAGCCATACATGTGTCATCTGGTGTGGGTTTGACATGAGACTGATTCATAAAAATAAAAAATGAATGATAAATCATTTTACCAAATTATCAAGAAGATATGAGCACATTTTCTCATTTTTCAATGAGGGACACTTTTTTTGTATTAACATGTCAATTTTAAACTGATTATGAACAGTTGGAGTCTTACCGATCACACCATGCATCAGATTGAGGTGTAGATGATTCCTACATGTCAAAAATTAATTATGGATTTTTTTACTAAAGTACTAATAAATATGAATGCATTTTCTCATTTTTGAGTACGTCAATTATTTTTTCACTAAAATTAATGTCAATTTTGAATAAAAATATGCACTTGTAATCATACCGGTCACATTGTGTGTCAGATTGAGGTTCAAATGATTCCTACACATCCCAAATGACTTATGGATCATTTTCATAAAGTATAAGAACAATTAGAATGTGTTTCCTCAGTTTTGAGTATGCCAATTGTGTTTTTTACTAAAATTTCATTTTAAACTAGAAAAACACACTTTGAACCATACAGGTCGAATTATGTGTGGGTTTGATATGAGATTGATTCATAAATTCCACAAATGAATTATGAATCATTGTCCCAAATTACCAGTATAATCTGAGTTAATTTTATCATATTTTAGTGACTGACACTTTTTGGTGTTAAAATGTCAATTTTAAGTTGATAATGAACACTTTGACACCATCCCTCATTGATGACCATGATATATCAATGATGGTTTTCCTTTAACAGTTCTTTCATACACATATTGACTTCAATGGTTGATCACAAAAATATTTATTCAAACATTTAAGTTGGATTATATATTTTTTTGATGATTGGAAGTTGTACAAAAGTTTATTCAATAACACTAGTGGAGAAATTGAAGATTCCAACATAGAATGATCTTATAGGTGGATTAATACCTTATATAAAATCACCTAAATAAGTGGTTAAAAAAATTATTTCAATAAGTCTCCTAAAATACTTGAAAAATGGATCTTATATTAACTGAAAAGTGTTGTATGAACTTTTAAACAATTGTTATCAAACATAATCATGGTATGATCCTCATTCTAATTTATTGTCCAATACTTTTTTTTATTTTCAATCCAAAACTTCTTATCCCCAATAACCATAGACTCTACCTCAGTCTTCGCCTCTTCCTCCTCCTCCATGTCAGTCTCCATCTCTGAATATTTATTCACCTTCACCTCCACCTCCGCCTTCTCATCCACCTCCGCCTCAACCTCCACCTACGTGATTTCCCAAAAATTTTATTTTTTACAGGTCAACACTTATAAACAAATTGATTTTCTCCATTATACTTCTCATTGAAAAAGAGATAAAAAATAATATATAAGTATTATGACACTAATTATTCACACCCCAAATATCTTTTAAAGGCCAAAAATTAGACTAGATAAAAAACATAACAATTAATTACCTAAATTTTTTGTTATTATACATTCTGAAAAAATCATGCTTCCCACTCATCTCTAAACAAATTGATTTATTCTTTTGAGTAACTAGTTTTTCAGAAATTAGATAGTACTAAGAAAATATAGAAAAAAAATGATTATGAAATATATTTAATGAAATTGTAATTACATTCGGAAATTAACTATTGGGGTATGGTATAATTTTCATGATTTATGATTTCTATCATAAATTTGAAAACATAATATTCCCAATCGATGCCATTATCTTATTTCAGAATCTGTAGAAACATTGACCAAAATAAGTAATCTACTTTGAAATGTTTTGATAGTTAAATATTTCTATATATACCTTAATTTTTTTCCATTTGTAGTAATCCATAGGCTTTATCCCTTTAGAAATCTACATCACGCTATGATCTAGCCTGTATTGAGTGACCACCCTATCATAAAAAAATTCTTGTTAAAACACTAAATGAAAATATAATTCAAAATTTATCAATAAAATGTTGATTTTAGTGTACTACATATTCAAAGTACACATCATGTGTGGTCATTTTATTTCATATCCACGCATTGGATCCGAAAAATAAATATTATGGGTGTCCATATTGACTATTATCATCATCCATTGTAGCCTAAAAAACAAAAACAATTAAGTAATGTAATAATTTAAAATATATTTTATGTGATTAGATTTTAGAGTTTTACCTTTGTATTATAGGAATAAAAAAGAATCTATCATCTAATATTGGTTTATTAAACACTTCAAGTAACTCATATTTTTTCTTCTTAATTACTTCTTTATTCAAAGTAAGTTTTAATGTAGAAATGATATAGGGATTAATAAATCCTAATTGTTCTTCACACGATCTTCCCTTTATATTATTTTAATATAAATTCATATACAAAATATTAATAGTTATTAACTTTAGTAAAAATATTAGCTCACTATTTGGATATATGTATTATGAAAATGTACCTTATGTATGTGTTCATAGCTAAGATTCCCAACCGTTCATGCTTGAGAATTTTAGTAAGAGTCCTGAGACAAATTTTGTCTATAAAGGAATATATATATATTTTTTCATCATATTCAATGTAATAAATAGATTTATATTTAAATGTGGTTTCTTCCTGAATTCTTAATGATAATAAATGTTTCTATGGAACTAGTAGGGAGAAGCTACTCTCTGAAGGTTGTTTTGTTTTGTTGGTCGATTCAAAAGATTTTCTTGATTCAGCCTTCCGTTTCTCCACCGATTTGTCCATCTATAATATCATACCTCACTTCAGAACTTTTATCATCAACTATTACATGTTTTTAATATGAAAAAATTTGTTAAAAGAATACCTCATATATCTTTATATGATTATATGACCATTATATTTAATCTTCAATAATAGCTTCGACCGTTGTAATATCTAGACCATTAAGTGGAACATGCAACTCAGCAGTTAGCTCATAAGCTACCTCAATCCCCACTCTCATGTGATATTTTGGGAGGTCTTGATTGTGCAGTTGTCCTCCTGGGATATTATACTCTGTACCCATCACAACACGACAGTAAATGGGTTATGATAGGTAAAAATCACATACGACTATACCTTATAGAATTTTAGTAATATAAAGTTATCGTAAGTTGTTTGATTCACATTTAGGAGAAGAGTAATGAAGAAATTGATTACCCCAGGTAAGGTATGTGGTTTGGGGGAATGAATAGCCTCAAATATATTGGGATAATTTGGTTCATGTGTAGATCATTTCTCCAATTTCGGTTTACTTTGATCCTTTCTTATACATTGGTCATCTAAACCAGACCAAAAAATAATATCTTACAGTGAGTCTATTTGTGTCTTAAATCATATCACCATATTATATGTATCTTCATGAGGTTTTATATTCTCTAAATATATTTTAGGAGAGACTCGAAAACCTAATCCTCTAATGCAACCATATTGTTCAAGCCGCTTCAAAGCTACTGAAAGTATGTTTTCATATGGTACGATCGATGTCAATTCTTGTGTGTAAACCATATAAACAAATATTAACATAAATAGATATTTTTCTATAATATTGTTATAAATCATATAAAATTAAAATTATTTCATACTTACACATGCTTCCCAAACTATTTTTGTGTTTTCATCAACTAATTTACCCTCCTTATTTACACGATCCTCCTTCCATAGCACATAATGTGAGATGGAAGTGGCTTCATATTTTGATTCATAAATATGAATATAAATAAAGGAACATATGTTGTTTAATATCACATAATTAAAATTTTATTGTGGATTTAAAATATATACCAATTTCTTATCTAATTAAGTGTACCCCATCCTTGCTTTGCAATAGGGGTATGTTGGTTTTGATGCACAATATTTATTTTTAGGAATATTTTTTTGTTCCATAAATTAACAATTTTTAATCAAGTTGTATAAAATAAATAATGTCAAATAATATATTATTGACTACAATACACCTGAAATGATTTCTCATTATTACGATTGATGAAAATAGTCCATGTTTCATGCTTTATAATGTGTACATAACTAAGTGGTGGGTGGGGATTTATTTTCCCCTAAACATCCCTAATATGTAACTTTATAAGAAGAGTCCAAAAACCACTATGGGATTTTCTAGTATCCATTAAACTGTTATATATTTACAAAGGATTTATTTCATTACAGGTTGGATGCGACACCATGAATCAATATCAATCAGAATGTTCATATTTATTATGAACCCAATATAACTAATAAACATTGACTTTTTAGGGTTAATTGGTTGGACATGTTGATTCCAACGAACCACAAATTATATACCCTGACTTCTGGACTTGATAATTTTATTCACCACTATGATGCTATGTCGTCGTTTTTTCATCAATATGTCGTTGATCCCCTAATAATTCCATAGTTTCATCATGAACATTATATTCTTCCTCGGGATTGGTAACATCATCATGTGAAGAATACATTATTTTCATGAGTAGTCAAACATCTAATTTGTCTTGAATAATAACAATATAATACACTCTATGCATAAAAGTCCACATTTTCATGCATCTTGCATGAAAATTGTTCTATCTTGAATAGAGATATAATAATTCAATACTATAGTATAAATAACCTTCACAACCTTTATTTAATATGTCCCGAGACGTTGATTGTATTCCATATCTTGATTATGGATTGGACTCCCTCTTTCAAACTATACTTCCTCCCAATATTTTGATTCCAAAATTCCTTAATAACATACCTCCTGGACAATTATTATTGAATTTTGTTGTTTAATATTTATCTCCCATCTTCCATGGACATACACCTATGTTTCTTAAAATACTCTAACCAAAATTCATTCTATACCGTGTACTGGTGATCATTTTGGATGACTAATGATCAGAGTAGTTCAAACAACATAGAAGATATGGGGGATGAGTCTCAAGCAACAAAATGCAATAATAACTATTTAGGAGATGAAATTCGAGTTTACACTGAGGTTAAAAAATAAAATTATTTCAATTTTATTTATGAATTATAACATATTAAATTACAAAAATGAAGGAATGAACATTAAAATCCACATGAATTTCTCTCACAACCATTTAATTCCACTCAAAAACATTTATTGTTTTCCACTTCCTCTGAAATGTTTCTTTTTTTTGTAGGGCTTAGAGGAGACACAAACCTATGGTGGTATTGATGTGAGGTAGATGGGAGAGCTTAAAAACCATACATTTCTCCAAGCTACCAGGAGAAATTATCTTGAAGATGAAGATGAAAATAGGTTCAGAGAGATCTTATCATTTTGGGAGGAATACCTTTGAGGGTCAGACTAAATGACTCATCATAGTAGTATTCTCATCCAAGTATTCTTAACTATGAATTTCTAATTGGATCCAATGTGACTTCACTCAAAATAAAATTACTTTTTAATGAAGTGTTGTCAAAATTAACCGAGTGATTAATATAAGAAAATTTATATCAAGAAACCAAACAAATTCATTCATTAAATTTTGATTAATTTTTCAGTGTCATTTTTTGTTTTCTTACGAAGTAGTGAATAGGGAGGATGAAATGATTAAAGAGTTGAAGAATGAGTTGGGAGATATGGTATTCAAAGCCATGGTAGTGACTTTAGCAGAGATTAATGAATATAATCTAAGTGGGAGGTATATCGTCAAGGAACTTTGGAACCACAATGATGGGAGGAAGTAAGTTTGAAAGAGGGAGTCTAATCCATCATCAAGAGATAAAAGGAAATCAATAATCTCATGATGGATTAAATAAAGGTAGTGAAGGTTAGTTGTGCTGCAGTATTGAATTATTATATCTCTATTCAAGATAGTAAAAATTTTCATGCAAGATGCATGAAATTATGGAATTTTATGTATGGAGTGTATTTTATTGTATATTTATCTTACCAAAATGAATCCTTATTTACACAACCTTATTTTTGAATCACATGGTCCTTTTTTATGAAAATTTATTTATATTTCTTACGAGTATTATGTGTTGTATGCTTCTTTCACAATAGCATATGGAGATACAGTTCGTAGTGGTCTCATATGAATATATAATGAGTTTACAAAGTAGGATTAGCATTGTGAAGGTATAGGTAAGGGAGAGAGATAGATATAAGGTAATCATAAATAAAATTGAAATTGATTACTCTTTTCCATATGTTTACTTATATGAAATATTGATTTTAATAACATTATGAATAAGTTCTAATCTCAACCCCAAATGAAATATAAGATACTCATAAATAAGGAATACAAAGATTTTCTTCCCTAAGACCATCAAAAAGAGTATAATATACTAGGATTGTACCTATCACTATAAAAGAACCATGTCTACCATCATCCATAGACTAATCATCCATAAATAATCTAACAATAATATCTAATGACCTACCTAGAAGGAATAGCTGATTAGGACCATTGGAGGTTACCCAACTAACCAAATCTATAGAAATGTTTCACATCAAATATGCAATAATGATTAATGTTTCCTAGGAACCTACAATGATAGAATCACTCAAAAGTTCCCCTCAATTGAAGAGGAATTAGAATACCTCCACTCTAATGTTCTTGAAGAAATAAATCTCACCCCAACTACATTTGACATCACTTTTATCTACTCAAGGATTCCTCACCTTCCAATTTTGGATATTTTTTTAATCCACCATAATATCCCTCCAATAACATACATCCCTTTAAAGGGTGAATTTTTCAACTTATGCTCAGTATTAATATATAATTTTTTTACTCTTATAAATGAAATTAATATATTCAATGCAATACTAATTCTATTATTACGATATATTACCATAAAATCTTAGAGGAACCATAGATACTATATGTTCTAGTCATTGAAAATTCTACCACATATCTTAAAGTAGATCTATAATTACCTCTAGGACATGAGGATCAATATAAGTTCTATCATATAGAGGATGTTCATTATCTTCTTACTATGGAGATATAGGGGTCAAAGTGGTGACATATTATATATTAATGTACAGATTCACATAATTTTACCCTTCCAAAAAAACAATAATCTTTCTGAAATAGGCACAAAATAATCTATATTAAATGTGAACCCCCTACCCCTCTCTTTCATTCATTTCCTTATTAATAAGTCTTTTCATGCTTCAAATATAATTTAAAAGATGTTAGAAGCATTCTTTTAAATATAACTATGAAACAACTAACTAATAACATCAACAAAGGGGGTTACTAAATAAACTCAATCAATTAATAAGTTATATAAACCCAATCTTCACTAATAAGTAAATAAGAATACACTATTTATTTATTATTCATGATTCTATTAATATAAATTTATAACTGATTCTATAAAAAAAATAAAAGACACATAAGAACTTGAAATTTCTTATATTCTTACCAATTCCTACCTATCAACTCCTAAATTAGAGGCATGAGACTCGAGAAGATAGGTTAAGGAAAAAAATAAAAAAAACAACCTAGACTTCATATCGTAGCTCAAGTATCCAACATAATTATGTTATCCAGACATATATATGAATTACTTATTATGTATGGAGAGTTTTTTCTTTTGGATATAATCAATACCAATATCCTTAGTTTCACTCTAATTCAATTTTGTAACATTTTTAACCTTGTATTCCCAAATATTTTCCAATTCAGGTCAGAACATCACCTCAGACACACTTATCGATCACTAAAGTCTTGTGTCAATGCTAAGGGATATATATAACATTGCCTTTGTAGTAGAATGTGGTGAAAAATTTATTTTATTTATCCATACAAACCCATACACATATATTGACTGACCTTACCACATGAAAACATCCTTATCTTTCTTCAAAACCATTGTGTATGTAGGAAAAATATAAAATAGAACCACTCATTGTATTTCAATGGAGAGGAGATGAAATTTAGGGTTTTATATGGTTAAGAACAACACAAAAACAGAAAACATGAAACCCAAAAATTTTAAAAATGATAGAGTAAAATTAGAAAATAAGATACATTAGATTCTAGACCTGATTTGTCTAAGGGAACGTAGAGGAGTCACACTGATAGTAGAGGAGTTCCGAAAGAGCTTGAGAATCACGAGTGACTAAGTCACGGTTGGGGTTCTTTTAAATATATCAAGGAAACTTTTAACAGTTCTTTTAGAAAAGCACTGATAATGATCCCTTTTATAAGAATTAAATTGATATGTTATGATAAAAGGGATATTTATCAATGCTAATAAATATTTTTTTAACATCACTTTTTTAGCGCTAATAAAGATCAATATTTATCAGTGCTAAAAAAATGTTGATAAATATTTCTTTTATCAGCACTAAAATTTTAGTGTTAATAAAGGATTTATAATTATAAATAATTTTATAATTATTTAAATATATATAATTAATTTTTTTATAATTATATAAATACTTATTTTAAAAACTAATACTTATTTATTTATAATAATTATAAATATATAAATTTATAAATATAGTAAATATACATTTATAAATATATTTATTTATAAATATTTATTTACAAATATATTTTTAACATTATTTGTGGATATATAATATTAAATACATGCATTTTAAAAATGAGTGAAATTGAATAATTCAAAATGAGTACACTTTACAAATATTAAAAAAATGGACAAGTTTTATTAATTAAATATAAATTATTAAAAAAATATGGGTATATATATATATATTTATGTAAAGATGAATACATATTGAAAATATTAAAACATAGTAAATAAATAAATATAAATAAATATAAATAAATAATAAAAAATGATCAAATTCAAAAATAAAATAAAAAAATAAAAAAAAAATATTAAAAATGAATACCATAACTTTAATAGTTTTAAAAATAAATAAATTAAATTGAAGGACTAAAAATATAATATATTAAATGTATCATGATATAATGAAATTCTAAAATATTCAAAAATTTGAATAAATTACACAAATATTAGGTGTATGTGTTTCTATATATTGCATAAATATATTTGTGTGTGTGTTTGTATGTAAACATTTATTGATTACACACACACACAGATATATATATATATATACATATATATATATATATATATATGTTAAATCAATGTAACACATGGCATTTGATATATGTTAGATTGAAAAATCAAACAACATTAAAAATGAATAAGACATTAATATGTTCTTAATTAACATTTTATTCATTTTATATATATTTATATTTAATTTATATTATTTATTACTATTTATAATTAATATATATTTATATATATTATACTTATTTATTTTTATCAATAATTATTTCATTAATAAATTTTTAAATATTTTTCTCGTTTATTCATTTTTTATTTTTTTGTTTAATTATTACAATCTATTCATTTTATATATCTATATTTAATATATAATATTTATTAATATTTATAATCTCTATATATGTATATTAAATTTATTAATTTTTATTAATAATTATTTTATTGATAAAATGTTTAATATTTTTCTGAATTTTTCTATTTTTATTTGTTTAATTACTTCATTTTATTCATTTTACATATCTTTATATTTAATATATACTATTTATTAATTTTTAATATATATATATGTTTATATTCAATTTATTCATTTTTAATAATTATTATTTATTTAATGAAATTGTTAATTTTTTTAATTATTTTATTTTATGGTGGACCTTTATTAGTGCTTTATTTTTAGCACTCAAGAATAGTACCCTTTATCAGTGCTTATTTTAGTGCTGATAAAGATGAAATTTATCAGCACATTTTGCTAGTGCTGATAAATGCCAGCATTGTTAAAGGTGTGTTTTGTAGTAAAGTTTGTCTTATTTTGCTTATATTCAAGACTTTTTTGTTATCTTTGTTTTACCTCACCCTATAATGGGCATACTTGGGTGACTGGTCTCATTGACCTAGGTTGGTCTTTTATAGGTTTCCATAAGTTAACATTGATGATTGAATTTTTTAAATTTGGAAAGTATGGGCATTATATAAATCAATGTCTTAGGGGGAAAGCCTTAGAAGATAACTATAAAGGTTGTGTGAGTAAAGGTTTTACTATTAATGATGAAGAGACTATGAATGAAATATGAATGGAAGGATGTATTCAAGATTTAGATGAAAAAGCATGGTTAATTTTTTAAGAAGGATGTGGAATGATTGAAGTTTTTTTAATTGGGTTTTGATAATTAAGTTATAGATGTTTTTTATCAATGATATTCTGGTTAGAATAATCATCTAACATCTAAGGATTTTTCTGTAGTAGCTTTTCTTTAAATATTTTCAATAAAATATTGAATGGTACTAATAACCTAGAAAAGTGATTTTGTAGTAAGGTGATATTTTTGAAAATTGCATGATTAAGGGATAGATAACCCTTAATATGTTGTCGATGTCGAGATGATAATTTTTAGTTATGAAAAAGATATTATTGATGTTGAAAAATTAAATTAGATAGTATTTGTGACCATGAAATCTATTAGTGATCTGATGATGAAGTGATTTATGTTAATTTGATGAAAGTTACTGCACTTTTTTAATTTATGTAATATATTTTATATTCTATGATTTTATTTTAGGAATATGTATAGAGTAAATTTTTGGAAGCATATATGTTTTCATTAAGGTTTTATGATGATTCAGATTATTTTGGGAAAGGATTAACATGTTTTAAAGGAATATATGATCAAGAAATTCACATGTTTGTTACGTGACATTAAGATCCATTTTATGTTATTTAGGGATTAAAGTTAAGTTTAATTTTAAATTTAGTGACCTTTTATTTACAATTTTGGGTTTATAATTTGGTTAGACATATTTTGGAGGAGTATTAAGGTTTACTATCAATGGAGTGGTTTATGCTTAACTTTGGGTGTTATTGTTTATGTTTTATAGATTAATGTATTATTTCATTATATAAAGATATATCCATATTAGTTAACTTGTTCTAACAATTTTGGTTTTGGTAAATGTATAAAGATAGAAGGAATTACTGGTCATTATTTTATAGATCTTTTGATCTATTAAAAGTTAATTTTAGTGCTTCTGGTATGAAACATTCATCTTGAATATTCATTTCTTAGAGTAAGATATATTATGGAACTCAAAATTAATCGAAGCACAACCAAATGATGAAATTATGGTAAAGGATTTGAATAAAAGAAGTAAATATTTTTTATCATATTACATGGCTAAAGAATTACCTGACTCAAGAAAATTGGACCTTAAAAATGAAAATGTTTTCTTTTTTATAGTTATTCATGAGGAATTGATTGTCATTTTCACCCCTCACATATTTATGGTTTTATGGTCATTAACTTTCTCATAACCATTTTCTATATCACTCTCTATTATTATTTAAAAATTATATTTCTTCTCCATGTCAATATTTTCACTTCCCTCTAATGTTTTCTTCATCTGGGAACCTAATTATGTGTTATTTTAGAAAACCTTCATGTTTCTCACTTCCCCTTTTCAAAGGAAGTTTTATTTTCCCTTTGTATGATGTGGGATTTCAAAAAAGGGGGTTTTCAAATATTCAACCCTTTATTACCCAAATAAAAATTTAGAGGATGAAATTTTTTAAGGTATGGATGAATATAAAACACTAAATATTTATTTTAATAAAATATTATTCTTAATATCTTGTTTAACACGCAACATTGATCTTTAAGTGAACTAAAATATACTATAAAAATAATATTATTTAAATGTGACCAATATAACTTAGCCATTATGCTGGTAAGAAACAATTTTAAAAAAAAATTATAAAAAATAATTATAAAGGTTTTAAATAATTTAAATTTATTGATTTATTCATAATAAATATGCACTTAATTTTCAATAGTCATTTTATGCTTTAAAAAATGTGTTTTCTTCAAAAATGATTTTTTTTACATTTTTGTTCATGTAAATTATAATTAACTTCGACCATTTTTATAAATTTTATATTAGTTAATCAATATAATTTTTAAATAAATATTTTAATATTATATTAGGGTATATTTTTATGTTTTTTCTCAAATAAATGTTTTTTACTAAATATTGAAAAATATTGATTTTTGTAAAATTGTCATTTATTTTTAAGTTGAAGTCACATTAGTTTGGAATTTTTTCATAAATAAAAATAATTATATTTTAATTATAAATAATAAAATTAATTATATATGTATAATCATTATACTTTATTTTGGTATAAGTTAATTCTTGGGGTTTAAAATACATTTTTCTAAAAATTGTTTTTATGCACACAATGTGTTTTTATTAATAAAATAAATTAATATATATTTATTAAGGTTTTTAATGAAATTTATATATTATATATTCAATCATATATTTTTTCACTCATTTTATAGTTTTTACAAGGAAAGTAATATGAGTAAATTAAGTTTTATGTTTAAAAATGTATTTTTATAGAACATGTTTTCATTGCCTTTGCACACTTATTTAAAATTGAATTCCAAAAATTATACAAATTAAATCTTGTAAAATGGATTCAATATTTTTAATCATAAAAATTAATATAATTTAATAGGTTCAAGTTAATTTTTTTATGGTAAATAATAAAAATAGTAAAATTTTGTAACCACATTTAAGGTTAAAACGAGTTTACCGGGGGTGTTAAACTGAGAGATATCAATTGGAAAGCCACCCAAACCTATATAATTTTTATTGATTGAAAAAATTTCAACCTTATATTATCCTAACTTTAAATCCTTGTCCATTTAGATCTAGTTTCACATAAAAGTGTTTTTATATTGTTGAAATATTTCAAGTAATTCCATGTGTGTCCCTCCCCTCACTTATAAATGGGAAGATCTTATTTTCCATTATTCACATAATTTTAGATTTATTTATAATATAATACCTAATTCAAATCCTTTATATATTCATTCCCTTAATCCTAGATCTTTTAACCTTCTCATAAGATCAATCTATCAAGGCTTAAGTTGTAAGCCAAAGGAGGTCACTCAAAGAAGAGGTATAAAATCTCAACTGAGCTCTTTAAATTTTATTTCTTCTTCTATATTCTCAATTTTTTTTTAATACATAAAAAAATGATTAATAAAGTATCATAAACATACTAATATATTATTATTATGAATAAATAACCATTTCCTACCTCTTCTCCGTCAAATGAGAGATGAAAGTATCCCTCATGCGTACGTGTGGATTGTCACCACCATGTAGCGATATGATTCATTTTTCATCACCATTTTCATATATTTTTATTATTATGGACTTAATATTTATATGTTATATTTATAAAATATTTATGATTTTTTAATTATAATATATTATTTATATTTATACCTTCTGATCCATTGGAAAATGATATTGTCGCTCATGTATACATGTGGGCTACCACCACTACAGAGTGATGCAATTAGTTTTTCAGTTATGATTTACTTGGATGGTAATAATGCTAGATTTAATGAATATATATATATATTATATTTATGATATAATAACTATTATTTAAATGTAAATTATCATTTACCTTTCTTTCATTTTATCTATCGAAAAGTGGAAACATCACTCATGTGTACGTATATATTACCATCTTCATGAAGTGATGTAATGCATTATTCATCACCAATTTATATGAATTGTTATAAAATTGAATATAATGATTACATATGATACTTATTACATGATTAATATTTTGGATATTATGGAAACATGATCAAATAACAAGGATTGGAACTTCTGAAGAAAAAAACACATGAGAAAATGAAGCATTCAACACCAGAAATGATTACATTTATAGAGAAATATTAATAAATTGGCGTTTAAATTTTATAATTTGATAATATATAATATTATAAGTAAAAATATTATTTTTATATTGAACTATAATAAATCTAAATTTATTATAAAGGAGGTTAGAGTGCTTGAAAATCAAGTTAGACATATTGTAAGGGTTCTTCAACTCGATTTTGTTTTGTTGAGATGTATTTGATGTTAGGCACCTACTTATGTTTACAAGGTGTTTCTACTAATCCATTGAAATTTTATATCATGTATCCTTATTAATTCATTATATTTAAAGTTATAATTCAAATTATTTCTTGAAATGTGATTTTATTCAAAAGTTAATAAAGTGGTAAGAGTTTATTGTCTCAAGTTGTCTTCTTTGGGAAATATGTAATGTTATCCACATATATTTTTTATGAGGTGTATATACTAACCCATTGATATGTTATGTCATGAATATAATTATTTTCTTGTTATTTAAAGTTTCTTTCGAATTTATTTCTTTCATGGAGGCTATGAATCAAAAGTTACCAAAGTGGTAAGGGTTTTATGTTAAAATATCATTTTTAATGTGATTGTTTATGATTGAATTTATAATGATGTATTTATATAATTTACATAGATACCCAAGATTTACATATATGGATATTAAATTTATTTTAAAAAATACTTAATATATGACACAAAAAGACTCCCAAAGTTCATATTAATTTAGTGTCTTATAAAACTCGGAACATAATCTTCTAATCATGGTGAAATATCTTCAACATCTCCCATAAAGATCTTTCCCTTTTGTTTTCCTACCTAAAGCCTTTCTTTATATCCTGGTGAAAATAAAATATAAAAGGGTGATCTCAAATGCCTAGTAAGAGTAAAATGGAGAACATAAAACAAACCATAACAATTTGAATGTAAAAAAATGAAGTAAAGTTTAAATTTCAAAATCATGAGTCCTAAAATAAATCTTCTAAGATTATAAGTCATAGATCATAAAGAAAAATTAATCATGATAAAATAGTATTGGCATAAAAAATGGAATTGTGGAAAACTATTAAGCACATAATATGATTTCCACAGTATCTAAGGAATTGATGCAAAGATCATCATAGTGGATGAATTCCATTACTAAACCAGGTTTACTTTCTGTGCCAAAAATGTATTACTGAACCAAATTTACTTTCCATTTTACCCATATATTACTGAATCAAATTTACTTGTGGTTTTAGCCATGTATTACTGAACCAGATTTACTTTCTATTTTATCTATGTATTACTAAACTAGATTTACTTTCCATTTCATTCATGTCTATATCATTAGATTTAAATCTTTACCCAATTCATTGGAGGTAGATATAGGTCCCAGCCATCTCATAATTAAATCATTCTTATTAGTTCCACAAAAAGATAAATTATTCATCATAGCATAACCCATCATAGTATAACCCAAGAAATAAAATTGTATTCTTAATCATCATTCAATCATAATATAACCCATACAAAATATAATTCCATCATTAAAAAAATTAAATCATATTAATAATAGGGATATAAAAAAAACCCTATTTAAAGATCCTCATCTTATATAGAAAATAATTTTGATAAAACACTTGAACTTACTTCTTGAGGAAAATATCCTTTCTTTTTCAATTTTTTTTTCTTTTCTTAAAATGTCATACAATTTTAAAAGAGAAGAATTTAGTTAAAAATAAACTTGTAAACTTGTAGAGGAATATTCATTTAAATAAGGTATTATTAATATGTAAAAACTTTTTCATACTGTATAAGTTAAAAAAACATTATCCTTGTACTTTTACCAGAAAAGTCAAAAAGCACCACAGATTGTAAAAAAAAGAAATATTCCTTCCATACCATGTATTAAAAGTAAAAAAGGGGTAAAAATGACTTTAAATATAAATATAATAATATTAAACAATTTAAGATTTTTTTCGAAAACATGGACATGGATGATAAATATATCCCCAGTAAATACCTATAAATAAACAGTCTCAGATAAATATGAGATTGAAAAATTATCCCTTACCTTAGGTCTGATATGATTATTATGTATATGAACATCTTGTATGGTGATTTAAATAATTTTACTAATTTATTACAGAATCATAATCATTTTTATGATAACATTTATGATCATATTTTCATCCATTTGTTAGTATCATTTCATTGTTACTCATTATTCGGGTATTAATTTCTTTATGTTCTTATGCATGTTTTGTTGGATAAATTCTTATTAATATTTTTAGGTTATAGTTATATAATTTATAGGTTGGTATTAGTATAATATATATCATATTTATTCATTTAATTCATTTATATAATCATGCCTCAATGAAGATTATGTCAAACGAATCACATCGCACCGTGGATACGGTAAGACGTACTAACACACGAGCAACCGTATCTTTCCCATAATTGATGAATGGCATTGAAGTGTATAATTTATATTATCTCAAAATTTGTATAATGTTATAAAAATCATATATAGTTATTATTTACACCATTATACCCATCCAATTAAGGTGGTGTTGAAAAAACATATTAGACCACGGCGTGGAGACGGTAAGTCATTCGTACGTACACATGATGATTTAATTTTTCATAGCATGGATAGAAGGTGAAATAGGGTTGTTTAATATTTATAATAACATGTCAGTATATGATTTATACTTATGTTATTACTTTATAATGAAAAAACTAATTAAGAGGAAGAAGTAGAAGAAATAATTTTGAAAGAATCGGTAGAAGAGATTACCTCTTCCTCAACGTACCTCCTTTAAATTCCCTTTTAGGGAACTAGAGTTGGTCCTTTGAGAAGACCAGAACCTATATAATGTAATTAGAGAAGTTTATAATAAAAATGGTTAGGGGTTTTCAGAGATTGATGGCTCAAAATGGATTGAATATGAGAGAGAGGAGGCTCCCTTTTATAAGAGAGGAGAGAGTCACTTCAGGAAACTTTCAAAATATTAATTTATTATAAATTCAATTTTGAATAAAAATGGTCCAAAACTAATTTAATTAGAATATAAGATGATTTTGTTTTGAATAAACATCATAAAATAATTTTTATACAAGTTTGGAATATTTTTTTTATCCTTATATTTTTGGTTTAACCCTTATTTTACCCTTTTTAATCTTACCGTGATATCATGTTATTTACACATTGTGGGTTAATGTAATTACCATACTATGTAAAAAGACCCCAAAAAGTTATTTATGACATATTTGGACTTATATTAACCATTTTTAAATAATATTATATTTTTATTAATTTAATATCATTTAATAAACTATTTTATGTTTTAAGTTATGAATTATGTCAATTTTGGACATTATTCATACTTGACTTTTTAAAAAATTCATAACAACCTGATTCCTTCGAACCTATGGCATTAACTCATCCCTAGTATTTCAATGTCATCGATAAAATTTTTTTATGGAATAAAAATGTTTAAATTAAATTTATTTTAATATTTATAAATTTATTTATTTGAATCTTTTATTAATGAGGTAATCACTACATCATAATTGTGTCATAAATAAATATATTTATCTAATGTCTAAAAATTATAAATAAAAAACCATGATATAGGAAATATTTTTAGATTTATAATTAATATTTATAGACATAGTGATCAATTATATAAACCTATATTAAAATCAATTTAGTAAAATATATATGTTTCGGTTATGATTATTTTACTTTAAATTAATTCTTATAAAATGTCATTTTCACATCCAAGTGAATCCATGGGGTCAAAAAATAGACCCAATAATTCCCATGGTTATAGATATCCGATCTAATAGTATTATGACATGTGTTAGGATAGTTTAATATTATTATAATATTATTCTTTAACCTTATTTACCAGATTTACCCTTTAACCATGGTAAATAAAATATTTACTGAAGTAACTATTCATAATGTCCAAAACTAAAAGGTACATATTTACACAATTTTAACCTTCCAATTAAAAATATAGAATAAATTTTTCCAAATTTAAAACATAGAAGTTACAGTAATTAATTCAAATTAATTACTGTTGTTAAAACCAAAAAGTGGGTTTTTAAGAAGTTAGGATCATCAAAAGATTAACATGTGTTTAAGTTCTATTTAAAATTAAAATTAATTCCAATAAACAAAATTTGATTAAATTAAAAAATACAATTAATCTTTAAAACCAATTTAAAAGATAATCTAATTATATAAATAAATTATATGAAATGGCAATTTTGAATTAAAATACAATATTTTTCACTATTCATTAAACTATGATTTTTATCCTAAAAATACCAAAAGTTAAACATAAGTAAATTTTTATATTCTGCTCCCAAATAAGAAGTTTATTTTGTCAAATAGAATGTATAAAAATTTTAAAAACTATATTTAAAATGGGTGCGCCATCAAAAGGTGGCAAAACTCCATTTTTAAAAAAATACTTCTTTTATCTGAAAAATGAACATGTTCTTATTTCATGTCTATAAAATAAATATAAAATTCAAAATTTGGTTAACACTATTCATAACTTCTAGTTTATATCCCATAATAATATTTTGACAATATATTGTTGTTTAGTGAAACTCGATATTGCATACAAAACAAGTTATCAAGGAAGGTAATTTTTGAGTGTAACACTAGCCAAGAATAGTGTTATATATACTGCAAGATAATACAGTTTTTCATATAGTGTAAGCTAATATTGGTGTATCATATAACATTATACATCCAAGATAATAAAAATAATCTATCCCATAAAATCTTGGGGTGTTACAATTTATCTACCCCAAATATTATGAATTTTATTTACCTCTAGTTATTTCTTGATATTACATGTTTTTCATTAATTTTCCTCTCATTATTATCCAAGAGTCTAAAAGAATGTTTTTAAGGAAGAACTGACTTTATTTCTCTCTTCAGTAAGAAATATTTTTCTTTAACGTCTATATTTTCTTTAAAATGTTTTCAAGAATGTTTTTACTATTCTAAAAATATTTATTTAAGCCATTTTTATCCATACTCAAATTTCTATAATTTTTTTTTAAAATTAATCCTCTTATGATTTTATGAATGGGTTACTTTTGATTTTTTATAAAAAATGTGAAAGGAATTTTTGTTTTAACATACACCATATGAATGAATTTTCCATCCACCATAAGTTATCTTTACTTCTAAAATTTCTTTACAAGTTTCTATGGTCCTTTTAAAATGAAATTTTTTTCTTTTATATTTTTGATATTTTAGATTTTAATTAAGTTATTTCAAAATGAAAATGGTATTTTCCTCAAGAAATGTTCATGCGATATTTTAAAGGTGTTTTAATCTATAAAAAAACCCGTTGATATTTCTTATGCTTTATTGGTGATATGATCCAATGTTACAATCTTCATTATTTCTATGGAAGGTTTGTGATTATGATGACAAAATATTTATGAAACACCTTTTCTTTTTATGGGTTATGCTATGATGAAATGATGAATATTCTATGATATTGTGGCTCTAATATATATAGAATATGAATATTTGATGGGTAATCCTAATATATCCTATGAGGACAGGCATGTTTGTTATATCCCTCCAATGCATTGGATAATGATGAAGGAGTTATGAAAATCCCAAGAGATGAAAATGTTAATAAACTTCTAAGAGTTGAAGAAGTTAATAAACATCTAATAGATGATGGATTTAACTAGATGTAAGTTACTCCTAATAGAATGTTGGAAATGAGTGAAAAAAAATTCCTTATGGGACTTTTTCCATAATGATATACTTGGGAGTGAACCTTTATTAATAAAGTGATTATCAATATGTTTGTGTATTCCAAAAAATTATGTATTATGCTTATGATATGTTCTCATGGATCATGATTTATTTTTGATGATTACACACACTTGTAACTTATGTATATTATTGTGACAAAGCCTTATGCCCTTATTTTTGATTAAGAATCATTGACTAACTGGTAAGATTATTGTAAGTTACGATCATGTTATCGTATTATTATGATTATCTTATGCTCACTTATGATCATTATTTGATATCTCTTATGTTTAACCTTACTGAGAACCTGAGATCAACCTTTCTTATGTTTCCTTTCCCTATATTTTAAACAACGATTTATGGTATGATATGTCTATAAAGGTTGTTATCTTCAAATAACTTAATGGGAAATGATGTAGAAGTTTTATGTATCAGTTTTTTATGAATCCATGTTTCCAAAGACACTAAACCATTATGTTTCTACAATTGATCATAATGATATGTAATGAATATTCATCTAATAAGATGTCATATTTATTTATGTAAAGTTTGGTTCACTAAAAAAATTATTCCATTAAGTTATATGTGAAAATGACATAAATGTTGTTATTAACACTTTAAATAACTAAATCCCCAATTTATAGTGAAATCAGTCACACACAAGCATGCATATGTCATGTGAAATCTATGTGCCAAATATAATACATGTACACCAGACTCTTTCTAATGGCATAAGAGATAAAATCATAAATAATAACCTTTAATAAATTCATCTCATTGAACAAACATACCAATACTAACACCAAAAAATAATAATAACAATATTATACCACTAGTATCCTAGACTTCCCGTAAGAAAATTATTCATGACTCACCAGTCTGAGATCTATCATAGTCTATGAAACACTCCTAGATAACCTCTCCACTATATCTCTAAATATAAAGTCAAAAAATATATCTAATACCACTTTGAAACACTTCGTACCAAAACATCATTTGATCCATAGGGCTTCATGGCCTCAAGCACACCTCCCCATACACCAGAGGCTTACAACTAGTAATGAGTCCCAAATCCATACAATGGGAATGCTATGACCTCAAATAAAATTCAAACACATAGTATATATAGCAAAAAAATATTCATTATAAACATATATTTATGAATAAATAATAAAAAATAATTATATAAAAAGATTCCATGAAGAAGTAATATGATCATACATCAACTGATTTCCCTTTAATTAGTCTGATCACAAATAAAAAATAAAAAAAAATAATAAAACTCAACATGCATTATTTTTATGTTCAGGCCTCAATAATCCATGTCTCTGATACCCATCAATCTACTCTATCCTAGTCCACTATGTTTCTTTTTCTCAACTTGAGAAATAAACATAATGTCTCCATACACACTGAGGTGACCATATAGGGTGTGAAAAATAAATCTCAGTAGGGCCTCACCAAGTTACCCTAGTGTATTTAATTATATACATGTATGAATTTGGAAAGTAAATAAACATGTCACACAAGTTCATGTACATCATGTGTTAACCATGACACCATGACTCCATGTGTATCAGATCATCAGATGCTAACCAGGCCACCATGACACTCAAAATTACCTGCTTTGGTGCCATTTTTGGAATCTACCTAACCACATCATACCATAAAACCTACACCTATCCTATACATGAAGACTCAGTTTAGGTATCATCCATGACCTTGATCCACTACTCGAGGGGATATGGTATGGTCTTACATCCAAATCTTGACCCACCACCTCATCACACAAGGTACCATCTATTGACCATGTCTAGCATCATATAAATAACCAACCCTCTCACTTAGGGTACCCTGTTATCATGACCCAATACTTCTGTCTTAAGGAAAGGTCTATAATTCTTGTACATTATAATTTCATATCACCCACAACAGTACACCCAGTGCCATCTCACTCATGGTGGGGCCATGCCTTAGGATAACCCTCCCCTATTTGGTTCTTCACCTATTACAACCATATAAAAGAACACACATAAAGTATCATATAGGTTATACAACCTATAAAACAACTCACTAACTCATCAATAGATTATTATTCACTTAGGACCTAGTCTTTCACCTTAAATTACATATCATCTCACATGTCAGGGCATTCAATGGGTCCTCTAGAACTACCATGGTCTATTTTCATTGATACCATCTAGTACCCATCACCTATAGGTGACAACACTACCCATAATATCTCTAAACCAGACCTTCAAGTCTTGTTCCAACCTCATCAATCCTATTCCCACCATCCAAGGACCGTCCCAAGATATCTCTTTCTAAACCCCCCCATCAACCCGATGCCAAGTCCTAAAAAACTCCCTCGACCCACACATGGATCCTATATCACATCATTCTTGAAAAACATATTATCCCTCCACTTATAGGAAACCCTATCCACCACACTTTGACCTGTATTGAAGGACACATCTCACTCACAATTCCCATAAAGTTCTCAAACTACCCTCAAGAAGGAGTTCCTTACCAAGCATGAGACATACAACTATCACACCCTTGCCTTTTAGGCTAAGCCTCTCATGACTACTTTACCAGCCATAGGGAACCCATCCTAGGCTACCCATATCACTATTCATACCACAATATGTACCCAAGACCAATCATCATCTCAATCGATACTCTCATCCCTTGGCAATATAGTCGATGGGAGATTCCAAAATCACTAATGTTTTAAAGAGAACTTCTTACAACCTGATTAGTCTCAATTACACCCTATAAATTTTTCTAAAATGATATCAGTACCTATCCACACTACTATAACCCATGAAACATGCATGTAGTATTCAACCATGCATAAAAATCACATGAATTTGTATTAAAGGGACCTCCTACCTCCAAAATAGAGTTACTGTCATCATTGAGCTCCACTCATCCTCATCCAATCATGTTCATGCCTCATCCAAGCTTTTATTTCCATAAAATATCTAATATCAATCCATAAAATACAAATAATTAATTATAAATAATTATAAATAATTATTAAATTTAATCTAAAGATTCATAATGACTAAAAAACTCACTAGGCTTCATTGCACCACTGAAACCTCAACCAACTGCATCTTGAAGGTCCATGACATTACCATGATACCATAATGAGTAAAATACCTAACCATTGAAACCCATTCAATAAATAATTTCATATAATTTAATAAAAATACTAAATAAATTAGGGAAATGGCTTACTTCAACATAAATAGTGAAAGTTGATGTGTGATCATCTTCCCGGGTCCTCCTCTTTCCAAGACACAAAAATAATCCAACATTCTCACCTAATTCCACTATTCTCTAGTGAAAAAATCACATAAAACCTAGTCAAAATCAACCAAATAATAGGAAATTGAAAAGAAACCAAAATAAAATATAATTTATAGAGAGATGCAGCTTATACCACTACTAAATCACACCATGAACCACCCCTCTTGAAGGGGGATCAAAGGGATGGAAGAGAGGGGAAACAATAGACCAATTCCCCCCCCAAACCTTGTTATCTAAGAATAAAGGGGTGATGAATCCAAAAAATATGGTTCTACCTCCCTTTAAAAAAACTAATTAGGCATTAGTCATGGTGTGACTAGGTGTGTCAGAACACAACACACCCCATCGCCAAACAATTCTTTTAGCATGACCAAGAGGGTCATGATGTGAATCACTCCCACGCATAGGAGGAGTCACTACCACCCTCATTTTATAGAGAAATTAATAGTGCCTATGTGGTATGAAACACTATAATAAGTCATCATGACATGACCTACAGGTTGGGGAATGACCTGTAGTAGTAGCAGAGTTTTAGGTGGGTCTTCAGGATGCTTCAACTCTTATTTAAGCACCTATAACCAAACCGATCTTTATTCCTCACCCAAAAAAATATATTCTTGAGATGTTCTAACACTAAAATTTAGGATCCGTACCAATAAGGTCTCATCTTTTTCTAGGTATAACTCTTTTTAAAAAAATTGGTCAAGATGGGTTGTTTTGAATTTAATCCACAGTTGAAATAAATTACAACCTCAAAAATTTATACTACCTATAATTGTTTTCACCACATGAAGACATGTCACGAAAGTATATTACACCCCATGTAACTCTCTTTCACCACATGTCTACAATTCATGAAATTTAATTACACCATGTGTAATTAGATTACACCACGCGTAATATTACACCATGTGTAATCTTTAATTAATGTTCTTTTAAACAGCTTGATGGATTTTCTATTGGGAAATGGGGAAAAACTTTATTATTTTTACATGATGTGAAACAAGAATTCACATCATGTAATTTTGATTCCCATTAAAATAAAAATGTGTATCCATCATCATTTGAACCTCTGCAGACACCATTCTTTGTTGTAGACACTCTGTGCACTGCTATTTTGGATCTAAACTTCTCTGTGCACCTCTCCCTTGGACTAAAACTCATCCGTGCATTGAAATTTTCAACCGAAGACCATCCGCACACCTCCCTTCTTGCTTTGGGTCTTCTTTAATTGATTTATGGGAGTCCTATTTGGTCCAGAAGTGATCTTCCATCAGATCTTGGATATCCGATCCTTGATTTTTAAGGTATTTCTTCTGGTTATTAATCTTCTTTGAGATCTGTTGCTAATGGATTATCTGGTTATTTTTAGAGGAATCGAGAAGCTGATTTCTATAAAAAACATAGGGTTTTTTTCATTACTTCCTCCACTTTTAAGTAGTCAAATCTGAATCCTATTCTTGAACAATTTCTTGATTAATAATGCTCAATTTAAGAATATTCATTTGTGAGAATTATTCATCACCAATATTGAGTTAGATGGTCTAAAATATACATCCCATATTCGTGATTCTGATTGTGTATATACAAGTCATATAATTTCTAGTGTTGTTTAGAAATTATAATCCATAAATGTATTAATTAATGTTGTAAATTAATCAATTGAGATGATTGTAAATTTTTGAGAATTAGGGATCATTGAATGAGATAATTAATTAAGGAATTAATTATGATATTTTGATATTACTAGTTTTAATAATTAATTATGGGAATTAATTATTATGGAATTGAGATGGTTGAATTGGTTAATTAATTGCGGACTTAATTACAGGTTGTGGATTTTTCAAATTGAGATAATTAATTGGGAAATTAATCATGGGAAAATGAGATCATGATTTGAGATAATTAATTTGGGAATTAATTATAGGATATTGATGCCATGAAATGAATAATTAATTTGTGAATTAATTATGATACATTGAAACAGTCAATTTGAATAATTAATTGGTGAATTAGTTATTGGATGTTGATATTGTGAGAAGATTAATTAATTTTCAAATTCATTAATGGACATGGATTAATTAATTTATAAATAAATTAATTAAAGATATGATGGGTAATTGTGATAAGAAAATTAATATAACTAATCTTGGTTGATGTGAAAATGTCGAAACATGTGATGATACATTTGAGGTTGTGATAATGAATGGTAGAACTGTATAGTTGATAAGTGGGGTGTTAGAAATGACGATCTATTCCATTGATATACATGCATATTTGTTAAATGTGGGGATAGACATGAAGATCTATGACACTGATAGATTTATTTTAATGGTTGAGAATTGGGACGTTAGACATGATTATCTACACTATTGAGATATGCGCATAGCTGAGAATTGGGGTGTTGGACATGATGTTATAAGCATATGATGTATTTTCATGATTGAGAATTGGGGTTCTGGACATGATGTTCTATACCCATGGTAAATATTCAAGATTGATAAATGGGGAGCTAGACATGTTTTTCTATACCCAAAAACAACAGCATTGTACTAAGGTTCCAAGTGGCCATAATAATGAGTTTTAAATGAAATAGATAATGAAATCCCACTTGTTTAAATGAATTGTGAATTGAATATGTAACATGGCTTAGACCCGGTGCAGACCGGAGCAGGTATTGGGGTATGGGTGTCCTCGGGAACCCGGTGGTCTATATAGTTAATAAATATTAATTGATAATGTGATAATTGTTTACTTATGAATTTTAGTTGTTTATTTATACAACAACATACACTTTTTATTGAATGGATTTGTTTTAGACATCATTAGTGGTGGTCTACTAATTTGTACTCACACCCTACTCGTGATACATGATCAGTTCCCCAATATATTTTATTTTTAAAGGAAAGGTTAAGGGAAAAGTCCCGAGAATAGATTTTTTGATTGGGGATGGATCTTGGATAAGGGAATCAGATATGGTTTGGGTCCCTCTTGGGATCCATTAGTGTCTTTACTTTAGGTTTCATTTTAGACACTTTGACACTTAATTTGGCATGTAATGTTTCCCTTTCAGTTGAGTATTGTATTTACTATTTTTATTATCTTGTGACATTAGTACTATTTATGATTATATATGCTTCCACATTTGTTTATTTAATTTTCAGTGGTGTATTACTCTAAAAAAGAGGGTATAGTCTCTCCATGATCAACTTACCAGAACCTTGCTACTAGTCGGAAAACTCTATCATACAGGGAGGCACGCTTGAGGTCATGTGACCGATTGGATTGGTGAACTGTTGCATGGAACCCAGGATGGGACATTACAGAACCCCAATTAATGAAATGCCCCTACAATAGGATAAAAAATAAAACTCCTCCTGAAAAGTGATGACCCCAAAATTTACTATTCATTACATGTTAAAAATAATATTTAGAATTTATGTTAGTCTTAAGGCCATTCACTTTTCCATTACTCTTATTTATCATAAGTATATATGTCTTTTCATGATTCATGTCCTTATCTACTCGAAAAAGCAGAGTATGAAGATCTTAGAGAGACTTCTTAATGTTGTTTACATTAAAATTTATAACGAATTTTGAGAATCTACAAAGGAGTGAAGTAAGTATGACATCGATATTAAATTATTTTGGAGGATTAAACCCTTAAATATCAATAAAATTAATGTATCCAATCATCCCATTTCAGGTTAATCTGGTCCACCCTTTCCATGTTTTAATGCATAGAGTGCCTTGGAGATCTCAAACTCCTCCTATTCAGATTTATTCTAATACGAATCATAGATATTTTTGAGTATAATATGTGAATCCATGTTCTCTTGATACTTTGAGTGTTTATCAGTCATGGATGATAGCATCAAATACTATCCCTCTAACGAATCATCCAAGTGTTTTTAGTAGATAGAGATCTCCTCTTCACTCGCCTCCTTAGAAATTGGATTAGGAACTAGGGACTCTAACAAATAAAGCTTTTGTTCCTACCATATTACAATGAAAAAACACCTGTACCACACATAGAAGTTACTAATCAAGAGTATATTGTATTTCTCTAGTATATATCATAGGGAAATTAGTGAAATTACCATTTTTTACAATATTATATAAAAGAAAATTTTCAGTATTTTTTTAATTACCAAACTATTTGAGAAAGAATTTTTGATTAAGTCTCACACTATTTTATCAAGTCCCAATATCCCTCATCGTTGGAATCATAATGTCTTATCATGTGGAAATTATAGTGGAAATAATATTTTTTTTATCATAACACATCCCATGGAAAAGAAAATCATAAGAAGGTATTTAGGTAAGGGGTTTTTACAACTGCTATCTTCCAGCTCCTTGATCAATCAAGTGGGATCCCTAATTCTAAAATCCTAACTCAAATTTCCTCAACACTAAATTTTTATTGAATATACCTTAACAAATACAGTTAATTAAAGTTTGGTTAATTCAACCCATGATATTATTTTAGACTCTTAGATAATTAAAAGTGCCCCTAACTATGGATTACATGACACTTTAATTAGGAGTTCATATTAACTCAGATAATGAAAGGTATTTTGAATTAATATTTACTCAAAATATTTTGATTATTTATTTGTAAAATTCCATATTTTATCCTTTCTATGTGTTAATCCTCAAAATAGGTTACATGAGAGTTACACTAGGGGTTGAAATGGTTTATGATAAATTTTTTCCAATTTTAACTATTTTCTTTAAACACTAACACCCCTAATGGATCTTAACCACATTATCATTAGGGTCAACACTTTTGATCACTATTTTGTGTTGATCCAATTACCACTATACTAGAAAATAACTTATTACATTACCTCACATAATCAGTTTGTATCGTACTGGATGTAAGGAAAACACAATCACATAAGGAACAAAGGATTTTACTTAGTTCACCCGCATTGGGATAATCTAAGGAGCATGAAAAAGAAACATGCCATACACCATAATACAATAAAAATACTAATATAGTTTTGTTTTTAGGTTGTTCCTAGGTTTACTCCTCTTTAAAACTATTTTGGGTTGTATCACTACCACCCAAGGCTTACAACCTCACTTCCTCTCTCACTGTGCACCATTTCAAGAAAGGATAAATCCCTTAGCTCACCACTGCTTCCTGCTTCTTTGAGAACTTATTCAGGGAATATCACCTACTATTTATATAAATATAGTTCTAACCTTCAACAAAAATTTTGAAGTTGATTTCATTAGTGGATATGTGTAGATTCCCTAAAAACACCATGTAGGATGCTCCTTCATTGTTTTTTTGCAAACTCCTCCTTCAAACTTTTCTTTATTCCTTATAGAATAAATATGGAATTCCATATTAATCATAATTTTATGCATAAATACACTTCTATAATTCAATATCCTCTCCAAGGAATATAATAATTCTTGGAATATCGAGTATTCAAGATGGAACATGTTTCTTCTTCTACTTTGATGATAAGATTTTCAAGGATAGTCATAAAGCTCTATTTCTTATGCCTATAGGTGTGTTAATGGAGTTCAATAGAGTCTCTATTTTATCTTTATATATATAAAAAATATTAAATGATGCCTCTCTATATTGTCTCTTTTCTTATTTAACTTACATATATTCATTGAATAACCATCATTTTCTTTCTTCTCTTATACTTGTAGATTATGTCGACTTTTCAGTAGATTCTCACATTTGTTCTCCCCTCTACACTCTTAGTATCAAGATAATTGTTAAGACTAGGAAGTTTGGAGGTGATTTTGAATATGTTTTAAGTTGTTATGGAATATTTTAAGTGAGTTTTATTATCAAACATAAATCATAAAAGTTTGTCAACCATTCCAAGTAATTTCTAAACAGATAGAGAAGTCCATACTAAGTTTTCTATAACAAGTCCATTAGATGGACCAATTTAGACTAAGTCAACAAGAAAAAGGTTATCATACTAAGGTTTTTTTTATGGGGATGCGATCATATATAGAGGATGTTACAAAGTTCATTGGATAGAGTTTTTAGTGAAGTATAAATATGGTGATGCTTTTCTCTTCTCAATGTTTCCAACATCATGAGTTATGAAATATATCATGATCCAAGCATATTAGAAAGGGGATAAATTCATTTTTATGTACAATGTTAATACTATGATGTTATGAGGAAGTTCACTAGATAGACTAGATAAAATAGATGATTTTTTTGAGAAAAATCTGTGTTTGAAGTTTATAAGGTTTTGGTAAGTTGCTGAAGATAAACATGAAGTTGCTAAGTAATGATTGGATGAATTCCAAAATCATATGAAGTTAATCAGATGAAGTCTAAATGGATAGAGTGCATTAAATGAACTAGAGATTGGGAAGAATACTCTGAGCTAATAGATACAAGGTTTTTGTTGAAACTAGTGAATAGTTGTTTTTGTATGAATATCACCATAGAGAGGTTAGAATATGAAGGCGATGAGTAAAGAGTTACAATGCAAGTCATCGAATGAAGGATGTGTCTGGTAAATAATCCTGAGAAGTTCATATGAATTTTCTAAAGGAATAATCATATGAATTTTCAATGAATGAAATATTATCTTCAATGTTTTACCGTAATAATGTTTGGTATAGATTGGTACAAGTTCAAAGTTCATTATGATTTTTTCATAAATATGTCAAATTAAATGTTGCAAAGATGATACCTAAAATTTCCATATATCAGGGAAGGGAGAACTATGATTATCGCTGAGTTTAAATAATTTTTGTTGAAGTATGTGGATGTTTGAGTTTATAAGAAGCTTTTAAAAGTTTCTAAAATCATTTACAAATTTTAAAGAGAATTGTTTTGAGTGGTATTTTTCTAATTGGAGTTTTCATTGGATGGGAGCGTAAAATTGGAATCCCACATTTTCTTATACACACTCATCTATAAAAAGGGTTAAAGTACAGTATGGATAGTGTACTATTCATTCATACATATAGATAAAGCACTATATAAATAGTTTTGAACAGAGATACTAGATGAAATATGAAAGCCAAAGCTGAGCAGGGAAGCTTTCCAACCAAGGAATCTACTGGTTGAAGAATAATTTTCAATCATAAAGAGGAGTTGTGATCAGAGGCAATAGAAAAAAGTCACCAGATAATGTTTGATATTAGGTTGAATTGGATATAATTTTTCATTGAGGTGAATGGAAAAAAGTTTATGTGTATAGGTGAATGGAAAAACATAGTTTAATAATGTTGTATCGGTTATTAGAATACACCAGAAAAAGTTTACCAGATAGATGACCATATAGAGAAATCAGATGAACATTGAATGTATAGAAGTTTTATACAGAACAATACAAAAATAGTTTTATTAGAGGGGTTTATAACCCCCTATAAACAATTTACTAGTGGTTAGGTAAAACTGCTACTAAATTGGTCACCTACTCCTATTAGCAGCAGTTTTGCATAAGATCTAGTAAACTTAAATGGATTTTGAGGGGGTTTTAACACATTTAAAATTTTATAAATAAAAAATATGTAAAAGAATCATTAAATTTATGGATAGGGAATCAAAAATTTAAATTTTTTTGAGGAGATTATAAAACTACCTATAAATATCCCATTATTTGGGGTGATTCACAACCACATCAAATTGTTCTTCATTTTTAATGATTTTGATGCAATTATACATGTAAGGACCCGACCCTAATTTCCCATATCTAGGGACTTATTTTATTACATAGGAATATAAACAAGGAAGTCATATCATTAAGGAATTAATAGTTTAGTATATTTGAAAAACAAGATACATATATAAGTTCAACATTACAACTTGAAAGAAAATACAACATATCAACATATTTTGAATCAAAAATAATCTCCTAGTTTATCCTTGTAATTCATTCATAATATAATTCTTCACAACTTTGGGAAAATAAAACATGTTAAAGGGGTGAGTTCAAATGCTCATTAATGGTAAATAATACTATAGAAGAAAATATAAACATAAACTCTAGGCATGATGAATAACTAAAATTCATGCGTTAAAAAATATACTTGAGCATAATATGGTAGGAATAAAAAATGATTAAATAATTCCATAAACAATAAACATGGATATTATACTAGTGTAATAATCACATGTACTATCAATATCTAGTTTCATAATGTGGTAATTCATAATTCCAGGCAACTGAAACATATCGTTGAGGCCTCGTCCAAGACGTCTAAAAGAAGTAGGGTAAGGCCTCAGCCAAAACCCAATTTTGTTTTGTCTCATGAGACCTACCTATGCATGAAGGGGATATAACATACCAAAAACATCACATAATAATTAAAATTCATTTTTTATATGAATGGGGATAAACATAAACAACATGTACATTAATATTGAAACTAACATATGAAATGTAAATAACTTTCCCCAAACATTAAACATGAACACCAACCATTAAGATAAATATGGTGAATGGTTTCAAGAAAGTACATCCAATATCAATATAATCCTAAAAAATTCAATAAAATATGGTGGATTATATCATAAAACATTAAATCAATTTTATCATAAGAATCCACAAGAGTGTTGAAATAGGTGAAAAAACTCTTATAAAATCATCGAGTAATTATTGAGATAAACACTCTTTTACTTTGAAAAGAAAAGTTTTTTAGGAAAAATCATTGAATAAAACCAGAAGTTAATTAAAGTATTTTTATCGTAATAAAATGATATATTTTATAAAAATAAATTGTTCTAAAAAATATTATGCAGTGCCCTTGAAAATTGGTAAGAATTCAAAAAATTCCCTTAAATCGGGCTTGTATTTCGGGAAGAATTTTTGAAAGATCATTTTAAAACATGTATCTCTCCATAAAAGAAATATGGATTATATTTGGTACACATATATAGAAAATTAAAAAATAATTTATGATGAGTACATAATAGTAAATAAAAATTAAATTGGGATTAAGTGAGACAAAGAGTATCCCGAAAGTAAATGGAGGTTCGATTAGAAAACCCATAACTTATGTCTAAAAATGTTCTTTTCTTGAACATAAGGTCCTAGAATATGAAATTAGACTTATTAATAACTTAATTTAGAACCTATTAGGCATTTAATTTATTTATTATAATTTTATTAAGTTCATTTATGGTCATTTTTATTGGTTAAGAGATTCAATATCATCGTTTGTGAGTGCCTGTTTCATTAGTTTTCATGATCGGTTCGTTTGTATGGAAGTTAATATAAAATGATAATTGTATTCTAGAAATGATGTTATATGTTATTAATATTCATAAATAAGGTTAAATGATCATATAAGTCTTTTGTTTTACTTTGGGTGAGGTTGAATCATTAGATAAATTTTTAATGACATACACTTTGATTAATTTTGTGGTTTTTTGATCACCATGAATTCATTTTGTTTTATAAATTAACACCATATGTAAAAAAAATGATTCCAAAAAATTAAAAAGGATATATTATATATATTATGATCTGGTTCAACCATAAAAATTGTTTCATGACCATAATTGGAGATGGTAATAGAAGGTGAAAACCCATCATCTATGAATGTGATAAATTAACACATCTCAGACGATGTTTTCATTTCTAGTATAAAAGGAGGGGAAATGAGATATGATGATGAATTATTACATTATAATAACAAAATTAAAGTGAATTTATGGTACTAGATTTATCATAACTTTTTTAGTAAAATATGTGAGGAAAGAAAAAGAAAGAAAGGAACTTCAAAGAAAATAAAAGAAATGAAAAGAGGAATTTACCTCTTCAATTTATCTTCCTTGAGAGCCTATTTAGTAGAGAGTATTTGGTATTTTGAAGAGACCAATGGCTGATAGATGTGGGGAGGATATTTATATTATATTTTAGCATAATTTATACATGTCACAAGTCTTTATATGATTGAAGAGAAGAGGGAGTGATGGGTAGATTTTATAGTAGAGGAGAGGAGTTATTTCCCATTATTTTAATCATTATTTTATTAGTTGGGATAAAGACTATAAATAGTCTATATTATTGTGTCTAAAATAGTAATAAGTGCATTAGAGTTCTAACCAAGTGTTCTTACATAATTCTTACACCACCTATGACTTAATAAATCATGTATTTATCATTTTTCGTAAATTACCGTATTTTACTATTCACCAAAGACTCATGTATTTTAGAAAAATACCAAAAATAAACCTAACCATTTTTCAATGTGTATAATTGAAAAATGAACTCCATTTTAAAAAAATAATTTTTTAAATAATAGAAAATCATTTTTTAAACAAAATCATTATTTACATGAAAAATATGACTTTTAAATTTAAAAATGATTTAATAATACATTCAAAAATTAATTGAGGTCTCATAAAATTATCCTAAAGTCATAGTACAAAAAAATATTTATTTAGGAATACATTTAGTGAAAATTTATTTTATTATTTTATTAATTTAAAATTGTAATTAAATATTTATTACGCACAAAAATACCAACACTTAATTATTAATTTATAAAATATTCTATTATATTTATAAGGTGCCTAAATTTTATTTATACTTTCATGGGTGTGGTTACGATTCATAAGGGTCACATTACAATTCATAAGGGTACGTTACTATTTATATGGGTTATGTTACTATTCAAAAAAATATAAGTTGATCATATCATATTCTAAATATCTTACTGAATGCAACCATGTATGTCAGTTTTTTAAAATTCAATACACAGAGGTGGAAAAATTATGTTTACTAGCTAGGTTGTAACATGGTGGTGTTTTGTAGAGACTCAGTGTTTCATGCATTCAATATTAAATTTATTTTAAAATCCTTAGGGTGTTACATTCCCCCCTACAAAAATTTTATCCATGAAATTCCAAAATGTTACCTCATAAAAAGATTTGTGTAGTTCTTCATCATAAGATCCTCAAGCTCCCACATCAACTCTTCAATTTTATGATTTTTACAAAGAACCTTTAATAGCCACATCGTCCAATTCCTAAACACCTATTCTTTAGTGTATAGAATTTGGATAGTCTCTTCACAGTAATATAATTCAGGTTCCAATTCTATACCTTCAGAAGTGAGGATATTGTTGGGTCTGGCATGTAATTTCTCATCAATGATACATAGAACACATTGTGTAATTTATACAAGATAGGTGGAATTTCCAAATGATAAGACACATCTCCAATTCTCCATAGAATTTCAAAAGGGCCAATATATTCGGGGATCAATTTCCCTTTCTTCCAAAATATTTTGATACCCTTCTATAGAGATACTTTCAAGAAAACATGATCTCTCACTTCAAATTAAAAATCCTTCCTTCTATTACCAGCATATCTCTTTTGCATTCTTTGAGCAGCTTTGATATGGGTTCAACTAGTCTTTACCTTTGATGTTGTTTCCACCACATTCTTTGGACCCACAAGCTTCCTTTCATCGACATCATCCCAACATGTTGGTGTACAAAATCTCTTTTCATACATAGCTTCATATAGTGCCATTTGAATACTAGAATTGAAACTATTATTGTAGGAAAACCCCACCAAAGGTAAATATTGATCCCACATACCTTTAAAACCAAGTGAGAATGATCTCAACATGTCTTTTAAAGTTTGGATTGTAATTTTTTTCCTGCCAGTTTTTGGCTGGTAAGTAGTACTCAAACAAAGCTCAGTATCCAAATATTTATGAATACGTTTCCCGGATTTTGATGTAAATAATGGATCATGATAAAAAACAATTGAGAGATGTTACCCATGAAGTCTCACAACTTCATTGATATAGAGTCATGTAAGGTTATTTAGTGGAAAATCCTCCCTCATAGTGAAGAAATGTTCATATTTCGTAAGTTGATCAATAATTACCCATATTGAATGATTATTTCTTTGAGTTTTAGCTAATCCAGTGATAAAATCCATGGTTATTTCATACCATTTCCATATATAAATAGGTATAGGTTTCATGAATTCTCTAGGATGTTGTCGTTCAACCTTCACTTGTTGAAAGACTAAATATCTTGATACATAATCTGCAATTTCCCACTTTATGTTATCCCACTAGAAATGTTCTTTCAAATATCTATACAAATTAGTGATAGTAGGATGTATAAATAAATTCAAACTATGTTCATCATCCAATAACTCACTTTTTAGATCAGGTATAGTTGGAACACAAAGACTTTTCCCGAATTTTATAATTCCATCTTAATATACGAAGACTTACAACTTCCCATCATTCACAACAATAATTTTATTTTTAATATTATCATCATCAGGTTGAGAACATTTAATTATTTCAAATAAATATGGTTGGGAGACCAATTTAAATATTAATTATGTTTCACCTTCTTTGATACATTCCATGTCTATCCTTACTAGATCTATGAATATAGGTTCCCTTTCAATACTCATTTTGTTTAAAACTCCATGATCCTTTATGCTCAATGCATTAGCTACCTTAATTTCATTTCATGGGTGGTAGTTTATGGACTAATGGAAATCCTTGAGTTGCTAGATCCATTGATTTTTCCTCACGTTTAGTTATTTCTATGTGAAGATATATTTCAATATCTTGTGATCCATATATATCTCACATCTTTCTCCATAGAGATAGTGTCTCCATATTTTTAGAGAAATGATCACAACAGCTAACTGAAGATCATGAGTAAAATAGTTTTGTTCATGAATTTTTAATTGCTTTTATTCATATTCAATAAATCTATCATTCTGCATAAGGACACAACCAAGTCCTTTCTTTGATGCATCACTATTGATCACAAACCCAACATTCCCTGATGGTTGAGTTAGGATCAGAGAATTCACTAATCTCCTCTTTAATTATTTGAAACATTCCTCACATTCTTTCTTCTATACAAACTTTACCCCTTTACAAGTAATCTTAGTTAACGGGTTGGGTAATTTGGTGAATTTCTAAATAGAATGATGATAATAACATGATAAACCAATAAAACTATGTACCTCGATTATGTTCATTGGTGTAGGCCATTCTTGAACAACCTTTATCTTCATATGATCAATATATATTCCATTTTTATACAATATGGCCAAGAAAAGAAACTTATTGAATCCAAAATTCACACTTGATAAACTTAACATATAATTCATTTCTTTTAAGAGTCTTCAAAATAATGTGCAAGTGGTTTTCATATTTTTTTTGCAGATTTTGGATTATACAAAGATATAATCAACAAATACCACATAAAATTCATAAAGATACTAATTGAAAACCCTATTTATTTGATCTATAAAGACATAGGGTGCATTAGTCAGTCCAGAAGGCATTACTGTAAACTTGTAATGCCCATAACTAGTTTGAAATGCTGTCTTTGGAATATCTTCCTTCCTCACAGGAAACCGATGATATCTATATCAAAGGTCAATCTTCGAAAAATATTGGGCTCCATGAATTTAATCAAATAAATCATCAATACGAGTTAGGGGATACTTGTAATTTATTATTATAACATTGATCTTCCTGTAGTCAATGCACAACCTCATAGATCCATATTTATTTTTAATGAAAATAATAAGGGCTCACCATGGAGAAAAACTCGGTATAATAAATCCTTTATCACTCAATTCATATATTTGTTTCTTTAGTTATACAAATTCTACAGTGGCCATTATATAAGGAGTATTTGATATAGGCCTTGAATCAGGAATTAAATCAAATGAGAACTCAACCTTGCGCTCTGGAGGAAGTCCAGGTAAATCCTCCAGAAAAACATCAATATATTCTTTCAAAATAGGTACATAATTGATTTGAACATTTCTTTCATCACTCATAGATATCGAGTTCTCATCCTCCCTAAGAATTGAATCTAGTAGAGCTACTGAGGGTGGATCTTCATGAGAATCAAATGGTGATGTCTTTACCCTAAAGATAAGGGATTCCAAATAATCCTAAAAAATTGTAACATCATTCTTCTTGCAATATATCTTCACATCATAATCTTAAATCTAATCCATACCAAGGATTATATCAATATATATCATGGTTATGATGATAAAATTGGTAGATAAAGCACATTCATATGCCATAATGGAGACTGCCTGACACATCTTTGTTGAAATGATACTTCCCTTAGGAGTTTTGACCGGAAAATCCTTTATTAAATCAAATTTAAAATATATATATTTTTTAAAAACTGGGAAGATATAAAAGAATGTGATGATCTAGAATAAAATAAATCATTGAATAAGTTTTAGGAAATGACTAAAGTACCTTCCACCACATCATTAGGCTCTTCAACCTTAGAATTTGTGAAAACATAATCTTAGCCTTTCTCCCTTCTCCTTCTTTGGGGAAATTTTTGTTGATGCTAAGGAAAATAATTTGAATAATTTACCATATCTTTTCAATTGTAGCATTGAAAATTGGTAGATTATTTCTTTCTCTTACAATCTCGATATTGGTGGCCTCTTTCTCTACATTTTTAATAGACTCCTTCTCCTTTTAATCTAGCTTTAGGGTGTTTCTTTCCACAAGTATCACATGTTGGAAAAATCCCATTTTATTCTTCCCTTTATCTATTATTTCCTATACCACCCTCTTCTTCTCTTTCTTTCCTTTAAATTCATAAGTCTTAGGGAATTATTTCTCTGTCTTGATTGCACATGATACTATATCTTCATATGAAAAGAAAGTTTGGGAAACCAATGCCCTTCAGAGGAATGGTTTTAAACCATCAAAAAATTGATCAATATTTATTCTTGTATCATGTATGTATTCTGCAACATATCTTTATATCCTTGAAAAATTGGATTCATACTTCACAACGTTTTCATCCTCTTTTTGATTCAAACTCAAGAATTGATTCTCCATATCTTCTCACTATTCTTAAGGAAAATATTTTTCTAAGAGTATTTCTTTAAATTCACTCCATTCCATTTCCTATATTTATTCCTCCTAATTTTTGTTTTGAATCAACGACCACCATTTATCTGCATCTCTTGATATATTATAAACTACCATGAAAACCTTCTTCCTTTCGTTACATCCCAAAGCAAGAAATATATTTTCTATAAAACTTATCCACTACTCAGCTACAAATAGGTTTGTAGTCCCATTGAATGATGGAGTTTTTTGTAACATAAAATTGTCCAACATAGCTCCTCCATGTTGTGGATCTAGATGCTCTATACAGGTAAGTTTATTGTTCATAACCTTAGTTAATTCCCCTAGTATAGTTATAAGTTGATCAGCACTAGTCGAAGTACTAGAGCCAACATATTGCATCAGAGGGAAATCTATACATGGGATACACACGTTCATGCAGTTTCCATTCATTCCACTAGGATCAATTTTAAAATAATGGCATACACGAGATTAGGTTATGAATCATAATGTATAATATAAAATTATAAAATAACTTATCATAAATTGAAATTCTATTCATAGATAATCTCATAATCATAAACATGGTTTCTTTGAGGAAAATTTTACATTTAATTCCTTAATAATGGTTTATAATGAAAATGTAAATTATCCAAGCCATATCCATTAGGAGTTCATACCAGGATCACATTAAGGCCCGTTTTTGTGTACCAGGATACCCTAGGTCAAGCCCAAAAGTCTTTATCAGAGGTTTTACTCTTAGGTATGTCTATTCTAGAACCAAATCTACCTGTAGTATCTAGAAAAGGATGTATTTTCTATAAATATTCACATAATTTATTCTTTAGAAAAATTATAGAATGTTATTGTATGTTTGTCCTCAAAGAGTATCTTAGGGGTTTGTTCTCTAATATAAATTTTCTAAATCAAGTTTCCAAATTTTCTACTAAACTTCCTTTGATACCAACTATAAAGACCTGACCCCAGTTGCCCAAAGCCAATGCCTTATTTAATTACATTGTAATATAAATAAGGAATTCATATACCAAAGTAACAATCAGTTTGTATATTTGGAAAACAATATATGTACACAAGTTCAACATTACAAATTAAAAGGAAATACAATATATCAACTTATTTTGAATCACACATAATCTCCTAGATTATCCATGAAAGTCATTAATAATATACTTATTCAAAACGTGAGGAAAATATGACATGTGAAAGGGGTGATATCAGATGCTCAGTAAGGGTAAATAATACAGCAGAAGAAAATATAAACATAAACTCTAGGCATGATGAATGGCTAAATACATGCCTTTAAAAATATACTTGAGCATAATACAGATGGAATAAAAAATGATTAAATAATGCTATAAAACAAAACCATGGATATTATACTAGCCAAACAATCACATAGACTATAAATCACTAGTTTCTTAATGATGGAATGTAGAATGTGGTACAACTAAAAGATATCATTGAGGCCTCGACCAAGATGTCTGAAAGTACTAGGGTAAAGCCTCATCCAAAACCCAATTATGTTTTGTCTCACGAGACCTACTGATGCATAAAATGGATATAGTGGGACACACCCCTCACATAATAAGTCTAATTCATTCCACATATGAATGAGGATAACTATAAACAACATGTACATTCATATTGAAACTAACCGATGAAATGTGAAAAACTTTCCCCAAAAATTAAACATAAACACTAACCATTCAGAGAAATATGGTGAATGTTATAAAGATAGTACATAAACTATAAATCTAATAATAAAACATTCAATAAAATATGGTGTATGATATCATAAAACATTAACCCCATTTTATATTAATAATTTACAAGAGTGTTGAAATAAGTGAAAAAATCTTATAAAATCATCAAGTAATTTTTGATATAAATACTATTTTACTCTGAAAAGGAGAGTTATTTTGAAAAAATAATTGCATAAAACAATAATAGAATTAAATTGTTTTTTAATAAAAAATGAGATATTTTATAAAAATAAATTTTTATAAAAACATATTATAGAGTGCCCTTGAAAATAGGAAAGAATTCGAGAAATTCCCTTGAATCGGGCTTGTATTTTGGGAAGAATTTTAAAATATAATTTTAAAAAATGTATCTATCCATAAAATAAAGAATGATTAGGAATGGTAAAAATATATATAACATTAAAACAGAATTTATTATGAGTACATAAGAGTAAATAATAATTTAATTGGGATTATACTGAGACAAAGAGTATCCCTAACTTAAATGGATGTTCGGGTAGAAAACCCTTATCTTATGTCTGAATATGTTATGATCTTGAAATTAAGGTATTGGAATATGAAATAAGAATTGTTAATAACTTAATTCAGAACATATTATACGTTTATTTTATTGAGTAAAATTTTATTAAGTTCTCTTATGGTCGTTTTATGGGTTAATAGATTCAATATCATCGTTTGTGAGTGCATGTTTCATTAGTTCTCATGATCGGTTCATTTGTATGAAAGTTAATGTAAAATGAGAATTGAATTACAGAATTTATATTATATGTTATTAATTTTAATAAAAGTTTTAAATTATCATATAATTCATTTGGTTACTTTGGGTGAGGATGAATCATTAGATAAAAGTTTAACGATAAATGCTTGGAATAATTTGGTGGTTTTCCGACCACCACGAACTCATTTTGTTTTATAAATTAACACCATGTGTAAACAAATTATTCTTGAACATTAAATAGTATATATTACATATATTATGATCTGGTTAAAGAATAAAAATGGTTTCATTACCTGAATTTAAAAAGGTAATTGAAGTTGAAAACCCGTCGTCCTTGAATGTGATAAATTAACACATCTCAGACGGTGTTTTCATTTATAGTATAAAAGGAGGGGAAATGAGAGATGATGATGAATTATTCCATTATCATAAAAAAATTACAGTATGTTTAAGGTATTGGAGTTATCATAACATTTAAAGGAAATGAGGTGAGTAAAGAAAAAGAAAGAAATGAACTTGAAAGAAAATAAAAGAAATGAAAAGAGGAATTTACCTCTTGAATTTATCTTCCTTGAGAGCCTCTTTAGGGGAGAGGATTTGGTATTTTGAGAAGAATAAGATCTTATGGAAGTGGAGAGGATATTGGGAGTATATTTTATCATAATTTATACAAGGCACAAGTCTTTAGAGGAGTGAAGAGAAGAGGGAGTGATGGGTAGATTTTATAGTGGAGGAGAGGCATTATTTCCCATTATTTTAATCATTATTTTATTATTTTTGCTCAATAATATGAATAGTATCGATTATTGTGACTAAAATAGTAATAAGTGAATGTGAGTTTGAACCAAGTGTTCTTACATTATCCTTACATCACTTATGACTTAATAAATCATGTATTTAACATTTTTTGTAAATTACCGTATTTTACTATTCACAAAAATTAAGTATTTTAGAAAAATCCCAAAAAATAACCCCAACCATTTTTTGATGTGTATAATTAAAAAATTAACTCCATTTTAAAAAAATAATTTTCTAAATAATTGAAAATTAATTTTTAATCAAAATCATTATTTACTTGAAAAATAAAGATTTTAAATTTAAAACTGATTTTATAATACATTCAAAAATTAACTAAGGTCTCAAAAACTTATCCTAAAATCATAGGACAAAAAAAATATTTATTTAGGAGTAAATTTAATAAAAATGTATTTTATTAATTTATTAATTTAAAATTGTAATTAAATATTTATTACTCACAAAAATACAAACACTTAATTATTAATTTATAAAATATTCTATTTCATTTATAAGGTGCAAAAATTTTATTTATACCTTCATGGGAGTGGTTAAAATTAATAAGGGTCATATTACTATAAATAAGGGTACAATACTATTCATAAGGGTATAATTACTATTCACCAAAAAATGTAACTTGATCCAATCATACTCTAAATATCTTACTGAATGCAACCGTGTATGTGAGTTTTTCAAAATTCAAAACAGAGAGGTGAAAAAATTATGTTCATTAGATAAGTTGTAACAAAGTGGTTTTTTGTAGAGAATCCATGCTTCATTAATTCAATATTAAATTTATTTTAAAATTTTTGGGGTGTTACAATACAACCGCCTATAAATACCCCAGATTTGGGACAGTTCACAACAACACTAAATTGCTCATTATTTAAAAGGGGATGAAATTGTTCACTCCTCCCTATAACCTACCACGCAAAGGCCCCCAGGTTAGCTAGTTCGACAAGGGAACTTGCGTGAGATTCATTTCAACCATTCCCGGGAGCCAGTAGTGCCAGAAAACACGTAGAGGCATGGGATCATGCCCTTGTGCAAGTGGAAGAGAAGTATAGTTATACCACTGGTTGTCAGCGCAACAGAAAATAGTGCCAACAAAGGTAAGAATCGGACCCCTTTACCTAATTTTGGTGGTAACTGGGTCTACTTTAGCTTATCATTCATGAAAAATACCTCCTCCCAATCCAATGTGGGATGGTAATGAGTTAATGTTCCCTTCTTGTTGCTTAGAAAAAATTGGTTTACCGCGGTAGGATTTGACCCGACCACTTGCTTAAAAGTCTACACCTTTTCCACTTCAACATATTACATTTTTTATTATTATAAACATATTAATATTTTACAGCCTTATATATATATTTATATATTCATATAAATATTATTGATACATTTATATTATATAAATTTATGTAATATATTAAATAAATTGTATTAATGTATACACAAATATAAATATGGTATATATTTATAAAAATATAAAATATAATATACATTAATGTATTCATATTTATATTATGTATATATTTACATTATCTACATTTTTATTATATATTATACCAACATATATATATATTACACAAATATACACACAATCTATATTATACAAATATATTATGAATATATATATATATATATATACATATATTGTAAAAATATTTATTATAAAAATATATTTATATCCTAGAAATATTAATGCATATTATATTATATAAATATATTATACCAATATAAATATATTATATTTTGTTATGAAAAAAATTGAAAGGAGTAAAAGTAGAATGACAGAAAAAGATGATAAGGAAGAGAGAAAATAAATATTATGAACATTTATGATATTTCCCTTAAATCAGTCATGTACCATATGGGGGGATACACTACCATTTATAGGTAGTGAACCATGGTAGGTGAAGGGGGATTGGTAAGGGTTGTCAGAGCACCCCTATTGAAGACTACATCTACCATCAGTGGCTTCCTAACACTCCCACCTGGGATGCACACCCCTACCAATGTCATACGTGTTTTAATAATTCCTCAATATTTTTTTTGGAAAAACCCAGTGGGATAAAAACTAGAATAAGGAAAAGAGTATAGCCACATAGACTCCCCATGAAAGTTACATTACATTAAATTTCATTCAATCTATGCATACCTATATCATGTAAAATATTTATAAAGATAATGGTTGGTAGTTAATTTGTAAATAAATCTTCAACATTATCACTAGATTGAACATATTGCATGTTTATATTTTTATTCTTCATAAACTCTTATGTGATGGAGAAAATTTTCGCTAGTATGTGTTTTTTCTGATTATTCTTGATGAATCCTTCAATTGTGTGATTCAAACTGTATTATCTCTGAATAAAATGGTTGTGATACAGTCCATAGGTGATCGACTTTTCTATCAAATGCGTTGAGTCATAGACCACAACCAAAAATATTCTCAACATGCTTCATGTAATGTTATCAATTCTACATGATTTGAAGATATTGTGACAAGAGTATGCTTTTTTGATCTCCATGTAATGGCAGGACCTCCAACTGTGAACACATAACCAGTTTATGATCACACATTATGCGGATAAGATAAATAACCTATATTTTCAAAACATTCCATCTTCTTTTCTATTTTGTTAGAATAGAATAATCCGAAATCAATAATGCCAAAAATATAAAAAAATTATTTTTAATTCTATTCCAGTGTCTTCATGTAGGGTCTGAACTAAATCTTTATAATAAATTAGTAGAAAAAGATATATCAGGACGAGTTCAATTAGCAAGACACATTAGTGTTTCGATAGCACGGAGGTATGGTACTTATGGACCAACCAACTCCTTATTTTACTCGCAAGGTTGAAATTGATCTTTCTCAGTATTTAAAGATCAGACAACCATTGGAGTACTTAAAGGATTATATTTATTCTTATAAAAGTGTTCTAAGACCTTTTCAGTGTAATTTGATTGATGTAAAAATATACCACTTGGAATATTCTCGATTTGTAATCCAAGAAAAAAGTTGGTTTCTCCTAGAAATCTCATTTCTAATAAATCCTTTAAGTTTCTCATTGCTTCATTGATTTCTTATGGAGATCTGATGTTATTTAAATCATCGACAAAAACAACAATGGCAGCATATCGAGATTTTTTTCTGAATAAAAACACATGGGAAAATGGTTTTATTTACATACCCTTTATTTAAAAAATATTTTCTCAAATTATTATGCCACATATGCCCAAATTGTTTTAATCAATATAGGGATTTTTGAAATTTAACAGAATACAGGTCCTTGGGTTTGAATATCAATACTTCAGGTATTTTTAATCCTTATGGGATTCTCATATATATAATATTTTCAAGTGACCCATATAAATAAGATATGGAAACATACATAAGATGCATATTACCCATCTCATCTACTACAAGGCTAATTAGATATCAAAAATCCATAACAGGATAATATGTATCCTCATAATCAATTTTGGGTCTCTGAGAAAAACCTTGTTCGACAAGATAAGCTTTGTATATTACAATCTCAATTTTCACATTATGCTTATGCAAAAAAACCCATTTATATCCAATAGTCTTCACAAATTATAATGTGAGTATGATATTTCCAAAAACCATTTGCCTATTAAGTGAATTTAATTCATATTTCATTGCGTCTTTCCATTTATTCTGATCAGTTTATTTTTTACATTCCATAACAGACCTTGGTTAGGGGTCTTCATTTTATATATAACGTGAAATAGAATAGGAAAATATTTCATCAATATTTTCCACATTACTTTGATTCCATATATCAAATTTAGTGGAATAATTAAGATATATTTCATTATTTTCAAAACCTTTAGGGTTTTTTCTATCTTGTTAATTCACTTTATGATTCTCATCAAGTTTTTCTTTAAGAAAACTTAAATTATGTGTTTCTTCTGAAACACACACCTCCATAATGGGGTTTTCAATTATACTAATTTTTTTTATTTTCTAAGTATTTTTATCCTTAGATCCAATTTGTTTTCCACACTTCAATAATGTTTTTGAGATTTCTATAACATCATTATGTAATTGTGCCTTCGTGACATTAATTCTAGCCGGTGCATTTATAGCTGGTATGTGTAATTTAGTCACACCCTTTGAATTTGTAAATCCATCAGGAAATTGATTTTCTAGTTATTGAAAATGTAAAATCATTTTCACTTCTATATAACCCTTCTAGGTGGGAATATTGATAAAAGATATCATTTTCACATTCCAGTAAATCTCTCCCCTTTGTTTCTTTTCTCCCCCTAATGTTGTGAATGCTTCTTCATCGAAGTGTAAATCATCAAATAACATTATAAATACTTCACCAATTTGTGGGTCAATATATATGACGATATATTAGGATTAATATCATATATATATATATATATATTCCCAACCTTCTTTGAAGTATAGTCTTTGTATGTTGTGGGTGAGCAGTTGGTACATATATTGCACAACCAAAGATTCTTTAGTGGGAGATGTCAAGATCTTTCCCAAAATCCAATTAGAGTGGAGAGTGCTTATGATATTCACTTGGTGTAATGTAATTAATGTATAAGCATGTAATATTTCATGACCCCATACGGAGATCAACAAATTTCTTCTCATTATTAATGACCTAGCAATAATTTGGAGGATTTTTATCAGTTATTCAGCTAAACCATTTTGTGTATTCACATGGGAGACTAGATTATCCATAGTAATCCCCATTTACATACAGAAATCATTGAAATCCCAAGAGGTAAATTCTCCCACAATATTGAACCTTATTTTCTTGATGGCATAATTAGGGGATTGTTCTTTCAATTTTATTATTTGAGCAAGAAATTTTGAAAATGCTACATTTCATGTCGAGAGAAAACATATGTGTAACTATATTCTAGATTCATCAATTAATACTATAAATTATTTAAATGTACCAAAAAATAGATGAATTGGTCCACATATATCCCCTTGAATTATTTTAAGAAATTCTAGCATTTAGGCTTTAATTTTAGCTAGAGATAGTTTCAGAATCATCTTTCCTAGCGAACAAGACTCGCATGGATTTTTTTATAGCAGAGAGATCTTATTTAGCATTATTAAATTTCCATGAGAACATTCAATTATTTTTTTCATCAATCCTAAATTAGGATGAACTAATTGGTCATTCCATAAATTAATGATTTATGGTCTATTTTTTACTACCATTTGTGTTTCGTTTGCACTTGTATAATTCAATTCAGATGATAATTTTGGTAGTTTTTCTCGTACATGACTCTTACCAGATTTATTAATGATAATGCACATGTAATTGTTATTTGTATCAAATATAGTTTGAGTATAATACCAATTCTGGTATATATCATTAAAATTTAATAAGTTTATTTTGGATTTTGGGAAAACAATGCACATCTTATAAATAATTATGTCTCACTAGGTAAATAAAAAATCACTTTACTAGTGCCTTCTATCTGATTTTCAAGACATAAAATAGTATTTAAAATTGGTCTTGTTGGTTTAATATTAGAAAAATATTTTTTATTCTTACGAATTGTGTTTGTTTTTCCACTATCAAGTATTTAAATATTTGTCCCATTTACACAATCCATTTGAATGCGTTAAAGAAAAGATAATAAGATTATATGAAACATCTTATGAAATTAAAATAATACAGCATCCAAAATATAAATCATAAATAATAAAACAACCTATCATATATCATAACTAATGTAATTTTTCTAAATTATTATCATCAAGAATCTCATAAAATTCACATGTAAAATTACTTTCATAGAGGTAAGTGAAATCATGATTTGATGGATCATGACTATCAGTGCAATTCACACCCTTTTATTTCCATTTATAGGATATCTTAGAACAATGTGGTTCATTCTTATTTGCTTTAATAGATGTTTTATAGAGCTTAAAATGATAATACAAGGTTCGAAAAACTTGAGAAAAATGTCCCTTAGAACCACACATGTAGTAGGAATCTTTAGGATTCTTCCAAGTGCTAGAGATGATATTTCTTTGATTTTGATATTTATTTAGAGGAGACCCATGGTTACGACCACATCCTCGACTGTGCATGCCGCCAAAACCACTTCCACCATGAGAATCATGTCCCCAACTTCTTCCACGATTATTTTCATGAAATATAGAATATTCTCTAGGAAATGATAAGGCTAAACCAGTAAGACGAGACTGATGACTTTTAATCAAAACCTCAATGTTCTTATCTTCTAAAAGTAATTATGATAAGAGATTGGAATATTTTATATATCCTCGCAAGTGATATTGTTGTTGTATGGTGATGTGAGATCCATGAAATTTTATATATGTATTTTCAATTATATCATTATTCATAATCCCAATACTACAATATTTTATCTGTGATATAATTATATACATGGAAGAATTGTAATAACTAACCCCTACAATATTAGAAGCATAAATAATTCAATTCATCATGGGTCACTAGAAGAACAACCTCCTTTTGATGATCATACATCTCTTTCAAACTCTTCTTGATATTACATGGATCTCTTTCTATGAGATATTCAAATTTCACGCCCTCATCGAGATGTCTTATGAGGAAGATCCTTGCAATTGATTTATTTTGGAGGGTTTATGAATTATTTTCTTTTATTGTTTCCTTGAGTACCATATATTTGAGATTAATTTCAACGTCCATTGTTTATGGAATGTAATTACTTCTGGTAATATCAAGAGTGGTGAATTTGAGTTTCACAAGATTTGAAATGCCAACCTAAATGGACTGAATGCCTTCTTTTTTTATTGATTTTTGATAACCCCCCTTTCAAGGGATGAGGGGGAACCCTTACAAGGCTTGTAGGATTTACATATTACATGGACCATAGGTTTAAAAGACATTACATGACCTGAAGGTCTTAGGGAATTCAACCAGACTATAACTACAAGGAACTACCCCTCCCTAGCATCTGCATCATGATGGTAGCCCTCCACCTTCACATGGTCATCAGGATAATATTTTCGTGCAAGTATAGGCTAGTCCCGATGGTGTTTCTATACCCTCTCATTATTCAAAATCTATTGTTTCTTCACTAGTGTGTGCGCCTGCTCTGAATCCTTCTCTTGGGATGCTTCTTTTTATAGACTATGTCTGGGGAAAATGCATTGATCATGTGTCCCGAAGGCCTTGAGGTGGTCCGAAGGCCTTAAAGGTGGCCCTAAGGACTTACTAACATGAAGAAATGGGTGTTCTGAAGGCCTTAAGGACTCCAAGGCCAAATTGTTGGTCCAAGGTGAATAGTTCTGGCTGCTATCGAACCGAACAGTACCTGCTACAACAACTGCTCCAGTACCTGCTACAGTACCCACATAGTACCCACACAGTACTTCTACTGTACCTACTACAGTACCTGAAATATATTCCTTCTACCTGGTTTTGAACCTGGGTCTCGTGGATGCACTTAGAGAGACCTCACCAACTAGGCTGAAGCTCATGTGCATGATATTTGAAATGATTATAACTAAGATAGGGGGGGGGGGGACTTTATTATTATTCAAAATAAGAATATAAAAATAATTTTCATTTGGGTTAAAGAAAATAAATCAGTATAAAAAATAGTAAAATCAGGTTAATATTTTTATTTAATATTATATATATATACACATCTAACCTTATTCAGTTAATAAATATTTCATGTGGGGGTTTGAAATAAATAAATCAATATATCACATTACTTATTTACAAATTTCTTGATTGTGTTGATTTATTAATTATATTTTCCAATCTGGCAGTGCTAAATAAATAAATTTAAATTTCCTGAATAGTTGGAAACCTGACCTTTATGGCTATAATTAAATAAACCACATAATCCATCCAATCTAGTGGTAAATAAATAATATTCTATAAATAATTAGAATCATCCAAAAAAGTAGCGGAAAATAAGGTTGAAGGTGAAAAAATAAATAAGTAGAACCGTCCAACCAGACGGTGAGAATAAAAACAAAAACATACCTTTCTGCCTTTTTTGAACTTTTGTGCTGGTAATGTGTTATGAAAACAAAAATTAAAAGGAGTAAAAGTAGAATAGCAGAGAAATATGAGAAGAAAGGGAGAAAATAAAAATTATTAACACTTCTGATATTTCACTTTAATCAGTATTGTACCATCTGAGGGGGGGGGGGGGCTGCACTGCCTTTTATAGGCAGTGCACTATGGTAGGTGAAGGGGGATTGGTTGGGTTGGGTAGTCCACCCCTGTTGAAGACTGCAGCCACCATTAGCATCTACCAAACATATTTATATTTATTTATTTATTATATTTATACGTATATGATTGTATATTATATATTATATAATATATATTTTATATTATAAAAATATACTATATATTCATATATACACACACACACACATACAAATATTTATTGTATTATATAAAATTATAAAATACAAATAAATATTATGCAAATAAAAATATATATTATATTATACCGATTGTTAGAAATATATATACTTATATATTACATATTTATAAGTAAAAAACCCAAAAATACCAATATATATATATATTTATATCAGATATATATATATAATATAATATAATATTTCTATATAGATAAATTTTTTTGTATATTTATATATAAATATATCTATACATATATGTATAGTTATACTCTCTGTACAAATATATATTTAAAATATTAATTTAAATACTTATCTGTATATTAATATAATTATATATATATATAATGTATTTATATATTTATTTATATATTTATTTGTGTGTATATATTTAAAGTATATATATATATATAATGTATATATATATATAAAGTATTTATATGTATAATGTATTTATATATTTATTTGTATATTTATGTATGTATACAATATATTACATATTTATGTATACAATTAAATTAATTTATATTATATATTATGTATGCAAATATATACAATATACAGACAATCAAATACATTATTTATATAATACATGCATGTTTGTTTATATGAATGTGTGTGTAAGTATCTGTATAATCTATTATTATTATTATATAAATTATAAAAACTACAAAAGTTTTTATATGATACATTTTTTAAATTAATTATATTATGTATATATTTATATAGTATATTTACAATTTTATATTATAATTAATATTATATGAAATATAATTTTATACAAGTAAATAATTATTAATGTATACATTATACAATATATGTATGCATACATATAAAAAATGATTAAATACAATCATATAAATTATTTATATAAATATATTTATGTAATAATTTCATAAAATATATTTAAATACATTTATATGTTGTGTTTTAATTATATATATATAATAGAATTTTTTTAAGAAAATAGTGAGATTAGAGGGGGTTGTGAATAGTTGCTAATCTCAATGATTAGAAACAGTTATGAACCACCTATAATATCTTAAATTAGAGGGGGTTTTGAAACCCAACTATTTTCTTAAAAAACACATTTCATAATATATATATATATAGTGCCACTAATTGTTAAATTAATGATGGATTTGGCATAAGTGCCTAAAAAATACAACGTAATATTAAATAAAATAATAATAAGAAATTTAGTGGGGGTTGTGAACCCCCTTTAAATTCGATTATAAGTGCGGAGGTTGTTCATAACCCCCTATAATTTATATATAAAATGAATTTATATGGGGTTGTTCATAACCCCCTTTAAATTACCTCCACTAATATGATGTTTTTTTAATGGAATTCCAAAGAGGAAGTTCTTGAATATTGCTTGAAAAGAAAGTGAATAAGTATTTCCAATATGTAAAAGTGTGAGGAAGTAAAAAGAACATATTTTTCAAAACCCCCACCCTCTAAAGGCACCCCTCCTAGCCCAACAATGAAGGGAGGGAGGTAATGACCCCCAATTCCCACATTTAGTAGGCCCCAAGTTCGCGACTATAATCAAGGGTATTAAAAATCTCACTATGGGAGGAATTAACCTCTATAATATATATAGGTCCAAGATATTGGATATCATCAATCAATCAACTCCATGACATAATAAAAAATGAATCATAACCATCCCACAATGAATTTATATAAAACCGATACTAGTAAAAGTATCCAAATTAAATATCCAAAGTAAAGCTAAATAAGTGACACCACAACAATCCAAGGTTTCAAGCTAGTAATGTCCATAACGGTCTAGGTAGTTCTCCTAGAACCTAAAAATAAGTTTTATATATGTAGGGTGAGAATACAAGAATACACGGTAGGAAAACCAAAGTATCTCGTGGACATGTGAAGTGTATACTAATGCACCAATAAGCAAACAACCAAACCAAGAAGCACCTAATCATGTCAACTCACCAATCCCATCCTCACCAGGACATGGTCACCAAATAACACATCCAAGTATAATAACGTAATATGAAACATATCGATAAAGGTTACCCTGCACTACTTTCCCACTGATTTTATGCTCTCACTATCCGACATCGTATATCCTAGAACTCTCATCTTTTTTATATAGAACATCACATACCATAGTCTCATAGTATGGTCACATCACATATCGCATTTTGACACCTAATTCATCACATCACATCACCGCCCCACAACACAATCTCATCACATCTCTCTCGAAGACACCTGAACCATCACATCAAATCACCACCACATATCCATAGTATTAAAGTATCCTAAAAATGAAGTACATCAACCACATTCCCACCTCCTACCAGTAATGAACCACACCATACGTTATCTCATTACATCTCTATCGAATACACCTTGTCCAATACATCACATCATAACCCCACATCACAATTACATCACACCATCACTGCAGACACCTAGTCCATCACATCAAAACCATATATTGGTAGTTCAATTTTTTTACATATAGTCATAACAACTTTTCCGTGTCAACATCTCCTAGAAAAGAGAGTTGGGAAGAGAGTGTATCTATCCATCCATCATCACCACATGGATGTTGGTAAAAACACCCCCCATAAAAATATATAGGTGTCAGAACAAGGTGCTCGACAAGGGTATGGTGTGTATACAAATCACAGAGGAATATATATATATATATATATATATATATATATCATATCACACATGCCCAACCTATGGGTACACCACATAAGATCCATCCCAACTCACAACATTACACCTAATGCCTCATAGCATTTTACACTTTCACTACCATAACTAAATGCATAACACCACGACATAAAAAACATAAACCACATTTAAAAATTAAAATTTTATATTTCATATTCTTTCATAACTTAAGACATATTCAATATTTCACATTACCAATCAATTTTCATTTAAATCAACCAATTCATTTTATTATTTCGGACCCATTACATCACATTGAGCATTTTATGTTTTAAACCACACAACCCCTTTAATTCATTTGTCAACCATTTAAATCCCATTTGAAAAATAATTCTGATACTACCTGGGCATCTAGAATAACACAACACCACTAAAAAAACAAAACATCCCAACTAACCATGCCAATAATACCACACATCACCACTGATTCACATCCAAGACCACTTTTTACATCATAACCGTTCTCTACATGCCACATCCACTTCTCATAAGATTCCCATCACAACTACCCCACATCACAACTACACATTATTGTCCTAAATCACATCCACACCATGACACATCCACCCCCACTCGATACAACCATACAAAACAACATTCACATGCCACAACACCCTTCAAATAACTACATAACGTTTTTCATATTTACCAAGGGGTTGTACATTACTTCTATGTCTTCATTTTAGGGTCATTCTCACATAAGTCATATATCTTGGTGCAACTAGTTTATTAGCTGTGTATAAATGTTTAAAAATTTATTCAAGGTGGCATAAAAAATTTAAACATTAGTGGATTTACAAAACTTATCAATTCATCACAAAAAAGGGATACCAACAACCATGATTTTTAGTGGAACAACAAGCATGTATAGTTCTGAATATCACAATATCAAAAAGTTGTAAAATCATGTGAATCAAACACCTTCCCCCTTCAATTAAATTAAACCAATTAATTTATCTTTATTAAGATATATGAAACCATCTTCCCAAGAGATAACAAGAGTAAACCCATCTCACATGATACAAAAATTGAAAAATTAGATATTACCAACCTCCAAAGAAGCTTTTCTATCTTTTACAAAAGGTTGGGAAAAGAAAAAAAATCCACCATTGATCACCACATCAAGGGATAACACCTCTATCACCCTATAACACAACAAACCATAACACATCTTGTCAAAAAAAAACAAAAACCACTGGTTTTTACTTGAAAGTAACCTTCCCAGATGAAGGAACATGAGAAAAATTAGAGAAAACGTGGAGGTAAACTCAATTTAACCACCAAGGACCAAACCTACAAGATAGGAATCAAATTCCATATGAAGGGGGCCAAAATTTCTCATTGGAATGCACTTGGTTCTATTAATAAATGATAGAACAGAGGAAAGGAGAAGGAGTTCAAACTGGTTTTAGAATTTATATCCAGTTTGTAAAACATAACACCATGACACAACTAAGGGGACCACATCCTATAATTTCTGAAATCAAGGGGTGCCACAATGTAGCACTACCCACTACGAAGTAGCCTGTCCAATCAAACTAACCTCCGAGTTTTGCGGTTATTCACATGTCGTAGATCAAATAAAAAGGGAAGGAGACCATGACCTAGCTAAATCCTGTACATCTTCGACCCTTGACAACCAAAAAAAAGATTACACTGTAGCACTATTCTATGGAAAAACTATTCCAAAATTTAAAAAACCCACTAAAATCTTCCCCCAGTCCCCCGTACTACAATTAGGGTCTCCACACCACAACCACCAACTATCGAGAGGGGTTATGCCTCATCCCACGATCCACAACGCAGCGACCCCAAAATTGGAAGTAGACTCAGAAATACCTCCCATGGATCCATACACCACAACCAGATCCTCCTAAACCACAAAATCCACCATTGTGGTGTAGCCACTAGAAACATAGTGCATCCTTGACAAAAATGTAAGTGAAACCTTATTTATCCTCTGAATCACCTCCAAAAACCTCAGGACTAACTTATACACCTTTGTGATCAGAATTCACATAATGTAATGGGACATAAGGTCCAGACTATTACATTAGTGGAAATAACCTGAACCTTTTGGTGAATTTTTTTAAAAGCTATTTCAAAATATTTGTTACATATTTATATATATGAAGAGAATATGCATTTTTGTTTGATCATAATACAACACAAGTGTAAGGACATTCCATGCATATTATAACCACATAAAAGGATTTTTTTCCAGTGGATTGTGTGGTATTGGATTATTTCCAAACCATTCAAAGGAATAGCTAATCTTACTGAGTAGTGAACCATTCAAATTCTTTTATTCATATGGAATTTTCTTGTGTGATTATTTTTCAAAAAATTCATAAGCCTTTAACATGAGGTGAATGTTGTTTCATAAAGAAGATAATATAAAATGAAAATATCACTAATTCAAACTCTCCACCTGTTAGTGATCACATATATCCTGATTGGTCCTTTCAAGTGGTATCAAAGTTAATATTTTCTTCATTAATGTTTTTCTAAAGTCTGAAGAAAATTAAATTTTTCATGGATGCTCTAAATTCTATGAATAGTAAGGATATTCATATTTTTTATTGAACGAACTATCATATTTGGAAATATAAAATGCTTCTTTATATTATTTCCCTCAATTATAAAGTTCTTGAAGCTACTATAGATGGTTACCCACTTAGTATTGAGGTAGTTCCCCTAACATCTATAGATAACATGAATTTGGAGAATTATGGGAGAGACAAAAATGTTATTCTTTACTCACTCACTGAATGTGAGTTCCTTAGTGCTAAAGGATTTTGAATGGATAAAGGAATCTGGAAAAATTTGAAGAACATCTATGAAATAAATATGAGAGTGAATAATGTAATATTAAAAATATGGGGGTTGATGTATGAATATCTTAAAATGGGTGATTATGAATATGTTGGTTATTTTTTACAAGGGTCAATGATATTCTGAGAAATATAATATGGATTGATGAGAAGTTGGAAGATTCAACCATTCTTTAAAAAATATAATGAATTATTCTTGATAAATTTGATGCAAAGGCTTCATAATTGGAAGATATAGATCTTAAAACTATATCTTTGTATGATCTAAATAGAACTCTCATCACATATGAAATGATAAGAGAAAATGTTAGGAAGAAAAAAGAGAATTTTGATCAAGAAATTTCATTCAATGTTTTCAAATAAGAAAAGTCTAAGAACGTTATTAAAGAAGAAGCTAGTAACTCAGACACTAAGATGTGGTTAGTATATTTTTTTTTGAATTTATATCTATTTTTTATTAATGTGAAAATAGTAACATGAAATTACAAAATAAATGTACCGGTGAAATGTTTTGAATGTAGAGTTATTGGACATCGTGATGAAATTTTATCATGAAGAAACAAAGAAGAAGAAAGTGATGATGATGATAGAAAATCAAGAAAATCCTTAAAGAATAATGAGGAAAAATCAAAATCCTAGGGAAAAGGATAAGAAGTTTTCTAAATATAAAAGGAGAAACTATTTGTTTAAGTGCGATGAAGATGATGATAGTGAAGAATAAGCTGATAAATTTAATGATCTTGCTGCTGAAAAACTTTTTATTTCAAAATTAAATGATAAAAATTAACTAGTGAAGAAAATAGTAGCTCAGGATATGAAGAGACTTAGATAAAGTTTATACTAAAAAGAGAATTGAAAGAAGGACCTACAAAGATCATAAGACTTGAAAAGAAAAATAATAAGTTGAAAAGGGAAAATATTTAATAAAAAATAAAGAATAGTTTACTATCAAAAAATTCAATTTTATAAAAGAGATTGAGAATATAAATAATTTTTGTGATGAAGAAAAGAACCTCAACATCAACATTCAATAAAATTGAAGGTGAGGGGGGAATATTTAGAACTTGTTTAACAAAAACTTATTAAATAAGGTAAAGGAATTACAAATTTCCAAAACCTAATTACATAAGTTGGTGAGGGGAGAACTGTGGTGTCCTCTCCCACTTTGTGACAATGGTAGTCGCGGTTCAGGTCACTCCCCCACTGGTGGGGGAGGGACCTTCTTCCTCATCCTCTAAGGGGGTGGTACCCTCTTTCTCATCCTTTTCCAAACCTGAATGTCTTCATCATTTTCCGAAAATTTTATTATTCCCTAAGTTTCCCAAGCTACATGAAGGTTTAACTAATCTGCCGCTTTTTATTGAGGAGTTAAATGAGGCTTTGGTGTTCCTTAATCTGTCCTTGGTCGCTCATTTCCTATTGAGAAGACCTTTGGTTAACACCTTCGACAGGTATGTTTTCAGTTCATGGGATCTACAAGAGAGGGATACTATTGGTTTTCTCGATAGTAGATGTATTCTAATTCACTTCACGTTAGAGGATGATCTTATCAGAGCCTAGTTAAGCGCCCCTCATAGATTCAATGAATCTTTCTTCTTCCTGCATGTATGGACCTACAAATTTCATATGATGCGAGACTCACATAAGGTGGTGATATGGGTGAGTTTCTCCAATCTCCCACTCCCATTTCCAAATCCCTATATCATTAAGATACTGTGGAATCTTGTTGGGAGGTACCTATGCTATGACCATCGAACTGAAATAGTGTTCCATCTGGTGAATCCTCATTTGTGTGTGGAAGTGTATGCTTCAAGAAAACCTATTATGTTTGTTTGGATTACCATAGGATAGGAATACCAATGTAGGAAACAGGTGCTATATGAATCATGGGTTTGTTTCTATACTAATTGAAAAACTTTGGTGCATTTTTTAGCGATGTGTAGACATGAAGCTGGGCACTAGAAATTTGGACCAGGTACAAAAAGATTTTGGTTACAGGAGAGTGTTTTGTTCGTGACAGGCCTTGGGGGTGAATTAAAGTTGTCATAATTCAGATGGTGTGGTGGTAGGGGGTGTTCAAGCATGTCTAGGACACTCTAAATAAAGGCAGTTCTCAAGTAAATGTGTTCACCTCTATTGGTAATGTGATGTTCTAGGGTATTGTATGGGCCCTAGGTGAAGTCAATGCTCGAGGATTTGATCTCAATTTAGGTGTGGTGAGTTAAGATTCTTCTTAAGGTGGGGGTTTTCAACCAGTTAGCAATCATAAATTAGTTAGGGAGTCATAAAATGGTCAGGATCAATAAAAGGATGGGAATTTAGAGGAGTAATGTCTTGGATGTTTCCTAGTGGACTAAAATGTGACATTTGAGGCTGGCCCATACACTACTCTGGTGAAGAAGGAAATGGTGCCTCATTATAATCCGAAGGGGTCTAAGGTGTTTAGCATGTCAGGGAAGAACATGGATGGTCCTTCCAATTGTAGTGTGTGAGAGGGTGATGGGTTGATCTAGTATGATGCTTCTCTAGTGGTAAACCAAGTGAATGGGAGTAAAGTGGTTATGGAGTAGATGGTGGGCGGTGAGAAGGTTGTTCCTGCTACTTCTTTCCCTAAGGAGTTAAGTTCGGGTAGTGGTGATTTGTGTAAGGAGAGGAAGGGGGTTCAAATTCCCTAATTCGGACTTCAATTCACCTAAGTAACAGGTTTGAAGGCCATACATAGGTAGGTTTTAACTATGATCAAGCTAACTTGATTTATGCAGATGGGGTATGCATGAAGGATCCCAATGAAAACGAACCCAATCATTCAAAATATAATGATTTAAGGCCAAAGAGTAATATGAGTATTAGGAGAAGGAAGGGTAAGAAGGATTAATCCTCTTTACCACCTCCTTTGAAGACTCATTCTAAAAAGAAAAAAATAAATGACAAGAATACACTCTTAGTGACTATGAGCCACCAAAGTCCAGGTAATTAGGGTGATCAACCCTTGGATGTGCTTTTAAGTTCTGAAGAATAAGTGGTCGAGCATGTATTTTTGATTAATGAAACTGAAGAGGAGGAAACTAAAATTATGGGTAGGTCTCTAAGGGTGACTCTCAATGAGGAAAAATACTTATGGATTGAAAAAAATGACCTAATTTTGGTTTGGGGCTTCAATAAAGGGAAGATCAGCATTGAGGGGTACATAAGGTCTTGGGACTAGCAATCTTCTGAGTTTGAAAAGATGATGATAGAGGTACCAAGAATCCAGGTTTCATCTTTATCTTGTATTTTTTTGGAAAACCTATTATTGTAATCTCAAATTACTCTTTAATGACTCTGTTTAATTGGTGGAATTTTTCGATTGGTTTGGGATAATGCTGGTTCGAGTTGCATCTACATCTGGTTTAGCTCTTTGTTTGGATTTGATATTATGTTTTGGTGCTATAATACCAAAACTCTAGTTGGATCTGCTTTAGATGGGGTTCTGATAAGGAAGCTTTCACTGGTTCATGCCATTTGGATTTGGAAGATTGAGAGGGTATGGCTAATCCATCGGTGTCGTGCATGTGCATTCCTGCATGGGACAACTACCTGAGTGGTCATTATTTGGTGAATACATGTCATCATGGTGTAGTTTCTAGGGAAGTTACAATCCTATATTTTGGTCTACATTATTCTCTATTATGGTTTTTATGTGGTTGTAATTCCAGATCTTGTGGTTTCACACTTTTTCCTCAAAAGTGTTTTTATAATAAAAAAGTTGATTTTTAGTCAGTTACAGAACTTGGTGAAATTTATGAGAAGTGTAAACCTAATAAATATCAACAAAAGTTATCCTCAAAGGTTTATAAAAATAATTAACATGATTATAAGTAAAGGGAATTTAATAATACCATGTATGTAGCTAAAACAAGAAAATTTGTAAAACATGAATTTTATAAGATTACAAAGTATAAACCAAAATTTGTTACTATTGGAGATTAAATTTAGGCGGAGAAGATATATAAGTTTAAGAAATTCATAGGAGGTAACCAAAATTTTGGTGTGCATTGAAATACCAATGTAGAAGGTAATAAATTTAATGAAAATCAGGAACCCAAATCTAAATAGTAAGCAAATTATATAGGGAGATATTATGTAGCGCCCCGACCCCAGCTACCCAGAGTCGGTGCGTTACTTCGTAACATTGGCATGATCACAAAAGATCAGGTCTCGAAAGACCGATTAGTTTAGTATCCTTGTAAACACTAGATACATTCATAAATGTTACATTACATCATAAAGTGAAAAACTAATAACAAAGTCTTCATAGTCCACACTCATATCCTCTCTTGACTATCCCTACAGGTCATTCATAAAATACTTCTTAACATCCTGGAAAATATTAAAACATTGAAAGGGGTGAGCTCAGATGCTCAGTAAGGATAACAATATTGCGGAAGCTTTAAAAAAAACATAAACATTTAAGGCAATGTATAACTAAAACAAAATCCTTTTAAACTTGAACATCAACATAATATGGAAAAAGTAAAATGAGATAATTCCATTCACTTCTTCACATGGATATTCTACTGGTCGAATAATCACATGCAATATCAATAACCACTTTCATAATGAGGAAATGTATAACTCCAGACATTCTGAAACATTTTGTCAAGGCCTCGGCCAAGACGTCTTAAATGATTAAGGCCTCGGCCAAAACCATAAATCAAATTGGGAAAGGGCCTTGTCCAATTCCATGTCTAGTTGTCTCATGAGACCTACCGATGCATCGAGGAGTTATATCGGGCTCTACCCATCACTTATTAAGTCCAATACATTCCTCATATGAATAGGTTTAAACATATCATAAACCATAACATAATCGTATCACATAAAACATGAGTAAAGGAAACATAACATTTCCACATTTCAATCACAAGATATCAATACAACATATTGATATAATAAAAACACTTTCAAAACCATTTTCAATACCAAAATAAAAGAAAGTTAAAACTTTGTATTTATTTTTCATTAAAAAAAATGATGGCTTGTAGAGGAAGCCGAAACTCAAATAATGGTCACGGCGGCGGAGAAGTCGTTGTCGCCACATAAGTACAGAAAGAAAAACATTCCCTTTTTTCGTTTAGCAAAACGCTTCGTATAAAAAAGATTCCTTTTGAATAAACGTAAAAGTCAAAGGGGTTTATACACTGTATAAAAGAAAATTGTGTATAAAACCAAATATGCCTCAATGAAAGGGGATTGAGACGAAGTCCTTAAAAGGATCATTTTTTTAAATAAAGTACATCTATAATGTGTATTCACTATAAGTACACATAAATAATGTAAAAATACAAGATAAGACATAATAATATCATGACATAATTTGAAAGTAAGAGATTAACCCAAAGAATAGAAATTGGGTTAAGAAGTTCCCTTACCTCGTGTCTGACTTGACTCAACCGTTCTTTAACCTCCTGAATAATAAACTAGAGTTAATATATACCTTATTAAGAACCATTTTCAATTTCATTATCCTTTTTATATCACTTATTACAATGATATGGACATTATGTAATTATTTAAGTTAATAACGGTCGTTTTGTCGATCTTTGGTACTTGAGTCAACAATAAACTTCTTATAATTACAAGCTGTTCATGTGGTAGAATATCCATTATCTCCAGAATTATATTCATGATTTATATGTCATATATATCATATATATCCAGTATATACATTCATTTATAATATTACGTAACATTTAGAGGTAAGAAATGAAATTCACCGTTCATGGAGACGGTAAGCCGTACGTACGCATGAACGCTACTTTCATTTCTATTTCGTATTTAATGGAATGAAATCATAATTATATAAATTTATAATATAATTCCATTATAATATAGTGTATAATACCATTTAATCCATCCTTTATACATCCCACATATGGCATTAACGATTCAAATCACTTTGAGGGGTGGTAGTCCGCACTTCCTAAAATGAAATTATCTCGTTTACCCATAATGTAAATCATAAATTATGCCATAAATGAGAAATACAGAAGCATAAGTAAAACAAAAACATAATATATATCATATATAAATATAGTTACATCTTAATGGCCACCTTTTAAGGTGTTATATGAGTGTTGAACAATCATCGTTTCGTGAGGCAGAAATTCGCCATCCACAGAAACCGTATGTTCTTTAACCATTAGATGTAGGTGTGTGTAAGTGTAGCTCGAATCCTTCTTATAACAACATCCTAGTATATTTAGTATAATGGTGTTGTTACAAAAGAAATGAATAAAAAGAGTTTAGGGGGTTGGAGAAGCTAAATAAAACAAAACAACATCAGAGAATACATTACCTAAAAAATCGGATAACTCTTTTTGATTTGAGACAAAGGCTTCCTTGGGAAGAATTATGCCCAAAGTTAGGCTTCTAGGAGTAAGTGAGGGATGTTGGGAGAGTATTTGGGCAGAGTTTGGCCGATCCAAATGGCTTGAAGGTGTGAATAAGGTGGGAGTGGTGGGGGCCTTTTATAAGTGGAGAGGAGAGGCACTTTTGGAAAGTAATGAAATGTTATTCTATTATACAATTCTTTTCGGATTCTAAAGGTCCCACACTTGTATAATTTGAGGCTAAGGTGATAAGGGTTCGAACTATCCTCATCCAATAGGCTTTGGACAAGTGTAAGCCTTTGATTTTACATTATCTTCTCATTTTATTTAAATCGTTAAATAATGAGGTCATCGCTGCATCATCATGATGTCATAAATAATTTAATTTATTTAATGTCTAAAAATTATAAAAAAAATACTATGATGTAGGAAATCTTTTTAGATTTCAAATGACTATTTATAGTAAAAAATATTACTTGTATAACCCCATGTAAAAATTGTTTTCGTAAAATATTTCATGTTTGTGTCATTTTTTACTTTAACATTAAATAAAAGGTATTTATGTCATTTTACAACTAAAGTGGCTCCATGGGGTCCCCAAGTTGACCCATGTATTGTCTTGGTCGGCCATGGCACATCCAATGAGGGTAGGACATGTGTAAAGCTCATATCATATTATTAAAACATTATTTTTACCTTAAACTACACTAATTACCTCTAATCGCGATTAAGAACTTAAAAGTTACTATTCACCAAAAATTATTTTAATCTCATTGAACCACATTTTACTTATTAATGACAACCATGTATATCTGATTTTTGAAAATCAAATCACAGAAGTGGTAATATTTCATTTAAACGAAAAATCAGTTATTTAACTACCACTTAGTGGTTTCACTATTCATCAAAAATTGATGTTTTTCAGAATAATGCCAAAATTTCACCCTAAGATATAATTGATATTCCAAATTCAAAAATGATGTCTATTTTACAAAATTACAAACATATAAGTTGCATTAATTAATTTTATAATTAATTCCCGCTGTCACAACAAATAGCGTGTTTTTAAGAAACAATTTATATCAAAAGATTGACAATTGTTTATGTCCAATTTCAATGTTAAATTAATTCTAATGGCCAACATTGGATAAAATTGTAAAAATATATTCTAATTATACTTTAAAACCACTAAATAGTATAATTTATCACTATAAATTATTTTGATTAAAAAAGTTGTTTTTAAGTATTTTTCACTATTCATAAAAAATTAGAAGTTCTCAGAAAAATACCAAAAATTCAACATAGGCTAATTTCGATATTCCAAATCCAAAAATGAATTCCATTTTGAAATATAAAATTTATATAATTTTAAAAAGTGGTTATTACTATTCATAACGGCTACTTTGATTAGTCGCAGTGTTTTAGAACTCGAAGTTGCGTACAATGCAAGCTATTGCATTATTGAATGAGAAGCGTATCATGGAAGCTCGGGGTGTTACATTCTCCCCTCCTTCAATAAATTGCATCCTCGCAATTTGAAATTTTTTCTTTGAAAATAAAAGGTTGAAAATTGAAAATACCTTTGTGGAAAACCCACATCGGATATAAGGTTAATAAATATATAACATTTAAAGAAAGCAAGATAAGTACAAAGGTCACCCGAGATAGCCCATTCTAGGATTCTATGAAAATATTGATATGGAGGAGAAACAAACCATCAAGGTCTGATGGAGAGTTATAGAAAATAGGATTAGGAGAAAGTTGGACTACAAGAAAACCACAAACTTGTGATTGGTTAAATGATCATTGATTCTCCAGTAGGAAAAGTTAACCGACAACATTTTTGTTTTGAGTTAACTTTTATATAGTTGAGGAATTTATTTAGGAGATTTTCTAAGAACGTAAGGGAATATACATACTTGTCATGTAGACTTTCATTCTTTAATAAATTTTTACCACAAACCCATATTTCACACTAAAAGGTAATACAACTCAAAAATATTATATTTATCCTAATTGTATAAGGTTCCAAATATTAACACATAACATTTAGATTAGTAAAATTATTTTGTAATAACCAGGGAATTCCTGTAGGCTAGTGGTAGGAAATAAAGGCCTGTCGCACTATGATTGTGGGTTCGATTCCTGCAGTTTTTTCCGACGCAACGGGTTATGCCCCACCCTGCAGGTCGTCCTTTTCCTAAAACTATAGTATTATAATATTCAAAAATAATCTTCATAAATTTTTTAACCATAAACAATACTATCCAAAGATCAACTTAACCCACTCCAACCTTTATAGTTATCCAAAATACCTCTGTCCAGACTTTCTCTAAAAGGTCTCTTAATTCCAAAATCAATTTATCAAATTCCCCAAACAAAGTAAAGTTTCTCTTATTGTCACATACTAAAAATATAATTACCTTCATCATATTAAAACCTTACTGAAATCAACAAGTACTGCAGTACAATCCTTATATATATATCACATTATTCTAATAACCAGAATATAATCCATGAGTCCAAAAGCACTAATAGATTAGTTATTCTGCTTCAACTGTAGTAACAACATAAGATTTTCCTTGATCCCTTGGCCTTTTCTGAGGTAAGTTTCTTTGACGCTTAGGACATTCATTTGCATAATGCCCCATTTCCCTAAAATTGTAGCATTCAACATTGATAGCCTCTTTCTTTCCCTTGCAATCACGCGCCTGGTGACCTTTTTCCCCACATTTATAACAAACTCCCATTCCTTTTAGGCAAGTACCAGGGTGATTCTTCCCACAATTATCACATAATGGAAAATACTTCTTTACCTTTTTCCCTTTATCTGTCTCTTGTTCCACCGTTCTCTTCTTATCTTGCTTTACTTTGTTGTCATAAGACTTAGAGAATTCCTTTTCTGTCTTGATAGCACATGAGACAATATCTTCGTATGTTGAGAAAGATTGTGATACTAAAGCTCGACGGAGAAATGGTTTTAACCCATCAAAGAAACGATCAATATTACCTCTTGGGTTATGTATATAATCTACAGCATACCTTGCTAACCTTGTAAAGTTGGCCTCATACTTTGGGACATTCTCATCCTCCTTTTGTCTCAGACTCAGAAATTTCCTTTCCATATCTGCTCTATGGTCACGAGGAAAATATTTTTCTAAGAAAATCTCTTTCAACTCCCTCCATTCCATATTTGATACATCGTCATCTTACTTTGTGTTTTGAATCAATGACCACCATTGATCGGCATCTCCAGTGAGGCGGTAAACTTCCGTGATAACCTTCTCCCTTTCGCTACTCCCCATGGCGTGGAATATTTTCTCTAAGGAGTTTATCCATTTCTCAGCTACTAATGGATTTTTACCCCCATTAAATGTTGGTGGCTGTTGCCTCATGAAGCGGTCTAATATTGATCCTCCACGTTGAGGATCAGGGTGCTCCATACGAGTAAGGTTATTATTCATAACCTGAGTGAGTTTTCCCAGTATGGTAGTAAGTTGATCAGCACCAGTTGTATTTCCAGATCCACAATAATTATCTTGAGCAGGAGGGAAATCCCTACATGGAGTGCGTGCATTGATACAGTTTCCTTTCCTTCCACTAGGCGTCATTTCTAATCAATGGCATAAACTATATTAGTTTATGAATCAAAATACATAATTACACACTTGTAAGATACTTAACATAAATTGAACTATTTATGGATATAATCTATAAAATGTTTTCTTTGAGGAATTATATACTCATAACCCTTTATAGTGGTTTGTAAAGAAAATGAGAATTATCCAAAGCATATCCCCCGGGAGTGTCGTAACCAAGAGTGCAGCAAGGCCCGTTGTCGTGCACCAGTTCCCGTTCGAGTCTAGCTCAAAGCGGTGTTTTCGGGTTTTACCCCTAGGTACATCTGTGCCAGAGCCGCCTCTACCTGCTCGTATCCAGATAGGGATGTATTGCTCGGAAACTCATAACATTCTATAATACCAAAATTCTAGGAAGTTCTTCTATACTAATCCTCAAAGTCTATCTTTGGGATATGTGCTCTAATCAGAGTTTATCTAAATCTAGCTTCCAAGGTTAGTACTAAACTGCCTCTGATACCAATTGTAGCGCCCCGACCCCAGCTACCCAGAGCCGGTGCATTACTTCGTAACATTGGCATGATCACAAAAGATCAAGTCTCGAAAGACCGATTAGTTTAGTAGCCTTGGAAACACTAGATACATTCATAAATGTTACATTACATCATAAAGTGAAAAACTAATAACAAAGTCTTCATAGTCCACACTCATATCCTATCTTGACTATCCCTGCAGGTCATTCATAAAATACTTCTTCACATCCTGGAAAATATTAAAACATTGAAAGGGGTGAGCTCAGATGCTCAGTAAGGATAACAATATTGCGGAAGCTTTCATAAAAAAACATAAACATTTAAGGCAATGTATAACTAAAACAAAAGCCTTTTAAAATTGAACATCAACATAATATGGAAAAAGTAAAATGAGATAATGCCATTCACTTCTTCACATGGATATTCTAATGGTCGAATAATCACATGCAATATCAATAACCACTTTCATAATGAGGAAATGTATAACGCCAGACATTCTGAAACATTTTGTCAAGGCCTCGGCCAAGACGTCTAAAATGATTATGGCCGAGGCCAAAACCATAAATCAAATTGGGAAACGGCCTCGGCCAATTCCACGTCTAGTTGTCTCATGAGACCTACCGATGCATCGAGGAGCTATAGCGGGCTCCACCCGTCACTTATTAAGTCCAATACATTCCTCATATGAATAGGTTTAAACATATCATAAACCATAACATAATCTTATCACATAAAACACGCGTAAAGGAAACATAACATTTCCACATTTCAATCACAAGATATCAATACAACATATTGATATAATAAAAACGCTTTCAAAACCATTTTCAATACCAAAATAAAAGAAAGTTAAAACTTTGTATTTATTTTTCATTAAAAAAAATGATGGCTTGTTGAGGAAGCCGAAACTCAAATAATGGTCACGGTGGCGGAGAAGTCGTTGTCGCCGCATAAGTACGGAAAGAAAAACATTCCCTTTTGTCGTTTAGCAAAACGCTTCGTATAAAAAAGATTCCTTTTGAATAAACGTAAAAGTCAAAGTGGTTTATACACCGTATAAAAGAAAATTGTGTATAAAACCAAATATGCCTCAATGAAAGGGGATTGAGACGAAGTCCTTAAAAGGATCCTTTTTTTAAATAAAGTACATCTATAATGTGTATTCACTATAATTACACATAAATAATGTAAAAATACAAGATAAGACATAATAATATCATGACATAATTTGAAAGTAGGAGATTAACCCAAAGAATAGAAATTAGGTTAAGAAGTTACCTTACCTCGTGTCTGACTTGACTCAACCGTTCTTTAACCTCCTGAATAATAAAATAGAGTTAATATATACCTTATTAAGAACCATTTTCAATTTCATTATCCTTTTTATATCACTTATTACAATGATATGAACATTATGTAATTATTTAAGTTAATAACGGTCGTTTTGTCGATCTTTGGTACTTGAGTCAACAATAAACTTCTTATAATTACAAGTTGTTTATGTGGTAGAATATCCATTATCTCCAGAATTATATTAATGATTTAGAGGTCATATATATCATATATATCCAGTATATACATTCATTTATAATATTACGTAACATTTAGAGGTAAGAAATGAAATGCACCGTTCATGGAGACGGTAAGCCGTACGTACGCATGAACGCTACTTTCATTTCTATTTCGTATTTAATGGAATGAAATCATAATGATATAAATTTATAATATAATTCCAGTATAATATAGTGTATAATACCATTTAATCCATCCTTTATACATCCCACATATGGCATTAATGATTCAAATCACTTTGAGGGGGCGGTAGTCCGCACTTCCTAAAATGAAATTATCTCGTTTACCCATAATGGAAATCATAAAGTATGCCATAAATGAGAAATACAGAAGCATAATTAAAACATAAACATATTATATATCATATATAAATATAGTGACATCTTAATGGCCACCTTTGAAGGTGTTATATGAGTGTTGAACAATCATCGTTTCGTGAGGCAGAAATTCTCCATCCACAGAAACCGTATGTTCTTTAACCATTAGATGTAGATGTGTGTAAGTGTAGCTCGAATCATTCTTATAAAAAAATCCTAGTATATTTAGTATACTGGTGTTGTTACAAAATAAATGAATAAAAAGAGTTTAGGGGGTTGGAGAAGTTAAATAAAACAAAACAACATTAGAGAAGACATTACCTAAAAAATTGGGTAACTCTTTTTGATTTGAGACAAAGGCTTCCTTGGGAAGAATTCTGCCCAAAGTGAGGCTTCTAGGAGTAAGTGAGTGATGTTGGGAGAGTATTTGGTCAGAGTTTGGACGATCCAAATGGCTTGAAGGTGTGAATAAGGTGGGAGTGGTGGGGGCCTTCTATAAGTGGAGAGGAGGGGCACTCTTGGAAAGTAATGAAATGTTATTCTATTATACAATGATTTTCGGATTATAAAGGTCCCACACTTGTATACTTCGAGGGTAAGGTGATAAGGGTTCGAAATATCCTCATCCAATAGGCTTTGGACAAGTGTAAGCCTTGGATTTTACATTATCTTCTCATTTTATTTAAATCGTTAAATAATGAGGTCATCGCTGCATCATCATGATGTCATAATTAATTTAATTTATTTAATGTCTAAAAATTATAAAAAAAATACTATGATGTAAGAAATATTTTTAGATTTCCAATTAATATTTATAGTCCAAAATATGACTTGTATAACCCCATGTAAAAATTGTTTTAGTAAAATATTTCATGTTTGTGTCATTTTTTACTTTAACATTAAATAAAAGGTATTTATGTCATTTTCCAACTAAAGTGGCTCCATGGGGTCCCCATGTTGACCCATGGATTTTTTTGGTCGGCCATGGCACATCCAATGAGGGTAGGATATGTTTCAAGCTCATCTCATATTATTAAAACATTATTTTTACCTTAAACTACACTAATTACCTCTAATCGCGATTAAGAACTTAAAAGTTACTATTCACCCAAAATTATTTTAATCTCATTGAACCACATTTAACTTCTTAATGAAAACCATGTATATTGGATTTTTGAAAATAAAATCACAGAAGTTGTAATATTTCATTTAAACGAAAAATCGGTTATTTAACTACCACTTAGTGGTTTCACTATTCATCAAAAATTGAAGTTTTTCAGAATAATGCCAAAATTTCACCCTAAGCTATAATTGATATTCCAAATTCAAAAATGATGTATATTTTACAAAATTCCAAACATATAAGTTGCATTAATTAATTTTATAATTAATTCCCGCTGTCACAACAAATAGCGTGTTTTTAAGAAACAATTTATATCAAAAGATTGACAATTGTTTCTGTCCAATTTCAATGTTAAATTAATTCTAATGACCACCATTGGATAAAATTGTAAAAATATATTCTAATTATACTTTAAAACCACTAAATAGTATAATTTATCACTATAAATTATTTTGATTATAAAAGTTGTTTTTAAGTATTTTTCACTATTCATAAAAAATTAGAAGTTCTCAGAAAAATACCAAAAATTCAACATAGGCTAATTTCGATATTCCGAATCCAAAAATGAAGTCCATTTTGAAATATAAAATTTCTATAATTTTAAAAAGTGGTTATTACTATTCATAACGGCTACTTTGATTAGTCGCAGTGTTTTAGAACTCGAAGTTGCGTACAATGCAAGCTATTGCATTATTGAATGAGAAGCGTATCATGGAAGCTAGGGGTGTTACATATTATTTCTATGGTTATTGATAGAATTTAATAGGATTTGGGAATAAAAAATATATATTGGTTTAATTATCAAAGTTACAAATAACCTAGGAGAATGAGAAGGAAAATTTTGAGGGTGAGACAAACCACTCAAATGAGACAACCTGAGAAAGTCTGAAGATTGAAAATATATTGAAACACTTGGAAGCTATTTGTGAACTATGTGATCATCTTGGACATCTTGAAAAAGGATATATTTTCATTATATCATCAAAATAAAGTTTTTATATCACATCTCAAAAGTTTTTTGAGAACAAATGAAAAGGAAAATAAAAATATTTAATTATTGAAACTTCTCTCAAAGATACAAAAGGAGAACCCTAGATCTTGGATACTGGGTGTTTTTCATATATGATAAAAGATTTCAATTTATTTAAGAATGTGAAAGATTTTAAATAAGGTAAAATTATTTTTAGAAATTATGAGTCACTAAGAATCAAATATATTGGATCTTCTATCATTGGGGAAGAAAAGTTAAAATCCAAATGAACCTCGTTTTTTGAAGGGCTAAAGAACAATTTGTTAAAATTTTCACAACTTTTTGATAAATTTACTAAAGTTGTTTTTAGAAAAATTATTTTTTAATGAGTATAAAATATGATAAATTTCTAATTATATGCCAATGAACAAAGGGAATATTTTTTCAAGTTTTTAATTCGAAAATTTCATGCTATCTAAGCATGATAGCATAAAATTAGTTGTGGCATAAAAAGGCTAGGGAATATGTGTTAGAGGAATATGAGAAATATAATAAAGAGAGAAAGTATTCATGATATTATTGATATGATAAGAATAAGATATTGGTTTTGATCTATTTTCCTAAAAGGAAATATTACAAACTTAGTAGATAAAACATTGGAAATACATTCAACCCAACCCTTGGAGCTGATACATTTTGACATTTATGGTCCCATGAGTAAATAATAAACACATGGAGATAAGTAATTTATTTACATCATTGAATAATTTACTCACATTACATGTATTATTTTTTGAAACATAAATAAGTGGATCTCCACATGTTTAAGACTGACTGACTGTAAATTATTTTTTTATTGGATTTTCAAATGCTGCTTCAAGGATGATTGGGAACCAGAAACAAATGTATCCCTATTACACATTTCAAAATTCAAAAACATACGCAATACCTGATAATCACTATCCATCACCCGATTCATCAACATGAGTACCTCTATTATCATCTCTATCCATCAACACATCATCATCACCATCCTACCACTGCACCAGACACCCCTATTTCCAATTCTATTCATCATCATAACGTGTACCACTATTGTCATCGCCATCCATCACCACATCATCATCGCCATCCAACTTCCACAGCAAATATTGGTGACCTTCAAGGACCTCTGATTCCACTATAAACATCACACCATGGAGTCTCACACCATCAAGCTGGTAACAACTAAATCACCAAAATCAAAAAAACAAAAAAACAAGAACGTGTCCCCAAAAATAAAAATTCATCGACACACCACCATTGAGAACCAAACAAACAAACCATCTCTAAAAACATGAGTAAGAAAACTAAAAAAAATAAACCATCATCAAAGACCCAAATATGGAAATATGGTGGCCGTCGAACCACACCTCCCAAAACTAGGTTATTATCACTTCTTCTACGCCGACTGGGAGAGGAGAAGTCGAACATTCTATCAGAGCGATGGTACAACAGCCGAGAGATCCGAACAATGAAAACAACAATGAGGAGAAAACCAATAACAAACAAAACATGAACAAGCAACCCAAAACCTTGAGATCCTTATAATACCAAAACGCACAACCCAAAACCACCTAGAACCACTACCCCATAATCGACCTTGAGAGACAAATGGGAATAGGAGTTCAGAGCCTCAAAATGGGAGTCTAAAGGCATCCACAGTAGAAAACCAGTGATGGAACCCCAGGAAATCCTTGTAGAAGAAGATTCCATTGCGAAGAAAGGAACTAGAGAATGCCAATAGTGGAGAAACTTGAGGCGAGGGAGACGTGAAAGCACTAAAATAAGGGTAAGGACAGGGAGAACCATCTCTAAAGGAGGAGAAACCATAGAATATAGATATGGAGATGAAAGAGTTCTGAAAGTAAAGGGAAATGGGAAAGAACCAATGCTGAAGGAGAAGAAACCCTAGGAGAGGGTGAAGGAGACATGAGAGCACTGAAAGAGGAGAAACCTAAGATGAGGGATATGTGAAATATCTGAAAGCAGAGGAAAGAGAGGGAGAAGAATCTCTGAAAGATGAGTAACCCCAAAAGAGAGAGTTGGAGATGTAGGATCACCAAAAACAAGGGGATAAAGAGGGGGAAATAATGATGAAGGATAAGAAACCCTAGGAGAGGGTGAAAGAGATGTGAGAGTTCCAAAGACCAGGGGAGAATAGAGCCATACCCAGATTCCACATGTTTAAGAGTTTTATGAGAAGTGTGGAGAAAGAGTGTGGATATAATGTGAAGAAGATTCATATTCTTAATGGTAGAAAATATAAAAGTGGGAACTTTATAGATTTTCTTATAAAATATGGCATTCTTTATGAGTTTAGTTCACTGTACACACCATAGTAGAATGATGTTGTTGAAAAGAGAAATTGAAGTTTGGTAGAAATGGCATGAACAATATTGATCGTACATGATACTTCTCAATATTTTTGGAGGAAAGATATCAGAGTAGCTATTTATATATATAATCCATGTTTCTATAGGCCTAATTTTGATTTGACTCCTTATGAGAAGTTTTATAAAGACACCCCATGTTTGAAACAACTAAGAGAGTTCGACAGTCCCTTCATTATAAAGGTTAAATGTGAGAATTTTGGATGTTTTATCATAGAGTAGTTGATGGAATATTTCTTGGATACCATCCTAATAGTATAGGATATATTTTTTATAATAAAGAAATAGAAAATATGGTTGTCTTGATAAAGGTGAATGTTCTTGAACAATTTGAAAAAAAGTTTCATAGATAGTTGTAGATGTGGAAGAAAGGTAAGATGAGGTGGTTGTGGTTGAACAACATAAAAAAGTTCATAATGATGGTAACAATATTGATGCGACTTGAGATGAAGTTATGAATAATCTATTTTAAGTCATGAGTAATAATTACATTTATCTCATCCAAGGATAAGGAAGAATGAGGAAGTTCATAACATCATTGAATATTAAAGAAAACATTTTCAAACTAATATAACTTCAAATTTAGTTTAACGTACTTCCTTATACTCACAAGTTAAACCAAAATACATTGATGTAGAAATGGCACATAAAGAGTGGATTGATGCAATGAATTATGATGTGGATCATATTTAAAAGAATGATACTTGGAAACTTGTAAAAAAACAATAAGAATGTGGTGGGTAAAAAGTGGGCATTAAAAAAAATTGAATGAAAAGGGTGAATTTAAAAGAAACAAGACATGACTGGTCTATAATTATTATTCTAAAATTGAAGGTATTAATTTTAATGAGACCATTTATCCAGTGGAAATATTATAAACTATCCAAATCTTTCTTTCAATTGATTTACAATGAAGATATAAAATATTTCAGATACATGTCAAGTCATATTTTCTTAATGGAGATCTCTATTAAGAATTTTATATTGAACAATAGTGTGACTTTGCACTTGTAAAGGATGAATTTTTTTTTGAAATTTGAAAAATACCTTCTATGGGTTGAAACAAGATCTAAGAGACTGGTATTCTAAATTGGATACTTGTTTATGGAAGTTAAAATCCAAGAAATAAAAATTTAATAGTAATAGTCATATAAAATAAAATCAATAGCTTTCACTAATTATGATTTTTTATGTGGAAAACATCATATTTGTAGGGAAAATCGACGAAACATGTGAAAAGTTTGTTGAGGAGATGATGAAGTTGTTTGAAATTTCTATGCTAAGAGAATTGAAATTTTTTAGTAGCTTACAAATATTTCAAAAGAAGAAACATAATTTCTTATCTCTAGATAAGCATTCTAATTAAATAAGGATTTTTTTCATGGAATAATCAATGCTATTTTACACACCAATTTCAGAGGGAACAATGTTGTAAAAAGATGGTGAAGGTAAAGAGGAATATCCTAAAGAATTTATAAAGTTAGTTTTAAGTTTATTATTTCTAATAGATTCAAGGCTAGATAAAATATATGTGTTACTATATGTTCTATATATCAATGCTATCCAAATTAATCTCAACTCATGTATGTAAAATGAATTATTATATATATTAAAGGAACAACTAATTTTGGGTTGAAATATGACAGCGTATGAAATACTGGTCTATTTTTTCGTACAGATGCAGATTGGGTTGGAAGTGTAGATGATATAAAATCCACATCTGGTGGAGGGTTTTTCATTTGAGAAAGATGTGTTAGATGCACTACTACAAAACATGTCTTTAACAACGTTGGTATTTAATAGCACTTGTATTTAATAGTGCTAGAAAAAAATCATTGATAAATAGCATCGTTATTAGCACTAAAGAAAACATTGATAAATTTTACCCTTTATCAACACTATATTTTTAAATCTCATAGAGGAATCCTTTATTTGAGTTTTTCTAGCACAGATAAATGTTTTAATAAACAAAATGAAATAAGTAAATAATTAAAAAATAAAAAATGAGTTTATTAAAAAATATTAAAAATTTTATTAATTAAATAATTATTGATAAAAATGAATAAATTTATTATAATATATATAAATTATAAAAACTAATAAATAGTATGTATTAAATATATATATATATATATATATATATATGAAAAATAGGAAAATAAAAATTAAATATATGTAAATTGAGAAAAATGTTAAACATTTTATTAATTAGATAATTATTGATAGTGTTAATAAATAATATATATTAAATATAAGGGTATATATTAATGTATATAAATATGATTTATATATTAAAAAATATTTATGCACTTTATATTAAATAGAAATATATTTAGCAAATAATGGTTTATAATTAAAAATTAATATTAATTAAAAATACTAACTAATTGCATAGAGTAATGGATATATAATTGAATATCTAGGTAGGCCTTCTAGAACCTAAAAAGATGTTTTATATATGTAGGGTGAGAATACAAGAATACTGGGTAGGAAAACCAAAGTCTCTCATGCACATGTGAAGAGTATACTAATGAACCAATAAGAAAACAACCAAACCAAGAAGCACCTAAACATATCAACTAACCAATCCAACCCTCACCAGGGCTTGGTCACCAAACAACACATCCAAGTATAATAACGTAATATGAAACATATCGATAAAGTTTACCCTGCACTACTTTCCCACTGATTTTATGCTCTCACTCTCCAACATCATATATCATAGATCCCTCATCTCTTTCGTATAACATATCATATACCACAGTCTCACTGCATGGTCACATCACATATCGCATGTAGACACCTAAGTCATCACATCACATCACCGCCCCACAACACAATCTCATCACATCTCTCCCGTAGACACCTGAACCATCACATCACATCACCACCACATATCCATAGTATTAAGGTATCATAAAAATGAATTACATCAACCTCATTCCAACCTCCTACCATGAATTAACCACACCATAAGTAATCTTATTACACCTCTCTTGAATACACCTTTTCCAATACATCACATCACAGCCCCACATCACAGTTACATCACACCATCACTGCAGTCACCTAGTCCATCACATCACAACCATAAATTGGTAGTTCACTTTTTTACTTCTAGCCATAACAACTTGTGCATGTCAATATCTCCTGTAAAAGAGAGTTGGGAAGAGAGTGTATCTATCCATCCATAATCACCACTGGGATGTTGGTAAAAACACCCCCCATAAAAATATATAGGTGTCAGAACAAGGTGATCGACAAGGGTGTGGTGTGTATAGAAATCACAGAGAAATATAATATAATATAATATATATATATATATATATATATATATATATATATATCACACAAGCCCAACCTATGGGTACACCACATAAGATCCATCCTAACTCAAAGCATTACACCTAATGCCTGATAGCATTTTACACTTTCACTTCCATCACTAAATGCATAACACCATAAAATAAAAAACATAAGCCACATTAAAAAATTCAAAATTCAAATTTCATATTCTATCTTAACTTAAGTCATCTTCAATATTTCACATTACCAATAAATTTTCATTTAAATCAACCAATTCATTTTATTATTTTGGACCCATTACTTCACATTGAACATTTTCCATTTTAAACCACACAACCCCTTTAATTCATTTGTTTACAATTTACATCCCATTAGATAAATAATTATGATACTACCTGGGCATCTAGAACAACACAACGCCACTCAATAAAACCAAACATCCCAACTACCCATGCCAATAAGCCCACACATCACCACCGATTCACATCCAAGACCACTTTTTACATTATAACTGTTCTCTACATGCCACATACACTTCTCATCAGATTCCCATCACAATTGCCCCACATCACAACTACACATTACTGTCCCAAATCACATCCTCACCACGACACACCCCCACCCGATACAACCATACACCACAACATTAACATTCCACAACACACTTCAAATCACTATATAACATTTTTCATATTTATCAAGGGGTTGTAAATTACTTCTATGTCTTCATTTTAGGTTCATTCTCACATAAGTCATATATCCTAGTGCAACCAGTTTATTAGAAGAGTATAAGTGGTTAACAATTTATTCAAGGTGGCATCACAAAATTTAAACATTAGCGACTTCTCAAAACATATCAATTCATCACGAAAAAGGGATACCAACAACCATAGTTTTTTGTGGAACAACAAGCATGGATAGTTATCAATATCACAACATCAAAGAGTTATAAATTCATGTGAATCAAACCCCTTCCCCCATTAATTAAATTAAACCAATTAATTTATCTTTATTAATCTAGATGAAACCATCTTCCCAAGAGATAACAAGAGTAAACCCATCTCACATGATACACAAAATGACAAACGGGGTATTCCCTACCTCTAAAGAAGCTTTTCGATCTATTAGACAAGGTTGGGACAAGAACAAATCCACCATTAATCACCACATCAAGGGAGAGAACCTCTATGACCTTATAACACAACAAACCATAACACCTCTTGTCAAAAAAAATCAAAACCACTAGTTTTTACTTGAATGTAAACTTCCCAGATGAAGGAACATGAGACAACTTAGAGAACACGAGGAGGTAAACTCAATTTAACCACCAAGGACCAAACCTCCAAGATCATAATCAAATTCCATAGTAAAGGGGCCAAAAATGCTCATTGGGATGCACTTGGGTCTCTTAATAAATGAGAGAAACAAAGGAAAGGTGAATAAGTTCAAACTGGTTTTAGAATTTATATCCAGTCTGTAAAACATAATACCACAATCCAAACAAGGGGACCATTATATAGAATTTCTGAAATCAAGGGGTGCTACAATGTAGCACTACCAACTATGTAGTAGCCTGGCCAATCAAACTAACCTCTGAGTTTTGCGGTTATTCACACATCGCAGATCCTATAAAAAGGGAATTAGATTATGACCTATCAAAATCCAGTATATCTTCGACCCTTGAAAACCAAAAAGGAGGTTACAACGTAGCCCTATTCTATAGAACAAATATTAAAAAATTTAAAAAACCCACTAAAATCTTCCCCCTAGGCCCCCACACTACAATTAGGGTCTCCACACCACAGCCACCAACTACCGAGAGGGGATATGCCTCATCCTAAGCTCCACAACACAGCTACCCCAAAATTGGAAGTAGACTCGTAAATAACTCCCTGGGATCCCTACACCACAACCAGATCCTCCTAAACCAAAACATCCACTATTATGGCATATCCACTAGCACCACAGTGCATCCTTGACAAAAATGTAAGTGGAACCTCTGTTATCCTTTGAATCACCTCCAAACACCTCAGGACTACCTCATACACCTTTGTGACCAAAATTCACATAATGAAATGGAACGGAAGGACCAGAATATTACATTAGTGACAATAAACTGAACCTTTTGGTTAATTTTTTTAAAAGCTATTACAAAATATTTGTTACATCTTTATGTATACGAAGAGCGCATGCACTATTGTTTGATCATAATACCACACAAGTGTAAGGACATTCCCTACTTATTATAGCCACATAAATGGATTTTTTTTCTAGTGGATTGTGTGGTATTGGATTATTTCCAAACCATTCCAAGGAATAGCTAATCTTATTTAGTAGTAAACCATGCAAATTCTTGTATTCATATGGAATATTCTTGCGTGCTTATTTTTCAGAAAATTCAAAATCCATTAACATGAGGTGAATGTTGTTTCATAAGGAAGATAATATAAAATGAAAATATCACTGATTCAAAACCTCACCCTCTTAGTGATCACACATATCTTGATTGTTCCTTTCAAGTGGTATCAGAGATAATATTTTATTCATTAACTTGGTTCTAAAGTTTGAATAAAATTAATGTTTTCATGGATGCTCTAAATTCTATGAATAGTAAGGGGATTCATATTTTTTATGGAAAGAACTATCATATTTGGGAAGATAAAATTCTTCTTTATCTTATTTCCCTCAATTATAAATTTCTTGAAGCTGCTATAGATGGTTACCCACTTAGTGTTGAGTTAGTTCCCCTAACATCTGTAGATAAGATGAATTTGGAGAATTATGGGAGAGAAAATAATGTTATTCTTTACTCGCTCACTAAAAGTGAGTTCCTTAGTGTTAAAGGATTTTGAATGGATAAAGGCATGTGGAAAAATTTGAAGAACATATATTAAATAAATATGAGAGTGAATAAGGTAATATTAAAATTATGGGGATTGATTTATGAATATCTTAAAATTGGTGATTATGAATATGTTGGTTATTTCTTTAAAAGGGTGAATGATATTCTGAGAACTATAATATGTCTTGATGAGAAGTTGGAAGATTCAACCATTCTTTAAAAAATATTATGAATTATTCATGATAAATTTGATGCAAAAGTTTTATCATTGGAATATAGAGATCTTAAAACTATATCTTTGTATGATCAACATAGCACTCTCATCACATATGAAATGAGAAGAGAAAAAGTTAGGAAGAAAAAATAGAAGGTTTATCGAGAAATTTCATTCAATTTTTCAAATAATAAAAGTATAAGAATGTTCTTAAAGAAGAAGCTAGTGACTCAGATACAAAATATGAGGTTAGTAGATTTTTTTGAATTTATATCTATTTTTTATTAATGTGAAAATAGTAACATACAATTAAAAAATAAATGTACCGCTTACATATTTTGGATGTAGAGTTATTAGACATCTTGATGAAAATTTACCATGAAGAAACGAAGAATAAGAAAGTGATGATGATGATATAAAATCAAGAAAATCCTTAAATAATAAGGAGGAAAAATCCAAATCCTAGGGAAAAGAATAAGAAGTTCTCTAAATATAAAAGGGGAAACTATTTGTTTAAGTGTGATGAAGATGATGATAGTGAAGAATAAGCTAATAAATTCAATGATCTTGAAACTGAAAAAATTCTTACTTCAATAGTTAATGATAAAAATTAACTAGTGAAGAAAATATTAGCTCAAGATATGAAGAGACTAAGATAAAGTTTATACTAAAAAGAGAGTTGAAATAAGGACCTAAAAAATCGTAAGACTTGAAAAGGAAAATAAGAAGTTGAAAAAAGGAAAATATTTAAGCAAAAATAAAGAATATTTTACTGTAAAAAAATTAAATTTTCTAAAAGATATTGACAATATAAATAATTTTTTTTGATGAAGAAAATAACCTCAACATCAAACTTTAAGAAAATTGAAGGTGAGGGGGGAAGAGTTAGAACCTATTTAACAAAAACTTATTAAATATGGTAAAGGAATTAAAAATTTCCAAAAACTAATTACATAAGTTGGTGAGGGGATAACTGTGGTGTCTTCTACCACTTTTTGACAATGGTAGTCTCAGTTTTGGTCACTTCCCCACTGGTGGGGGTGGGACCTTCTTCCTTATCCTCTAAGGGGGTGGTACCCTCTTTCTCTTCCTTTTCCAAACCTGAATGTATTTGTTCTTTTCCTCATAGTTTATTGTGCCCTAAGGTTTCCAAACACCATGAAGGTTTACCTAATCTTCCTATTTTGATTGAGGAGTTCAATGAGGATTTGGTGCTCCACAATCTACCCTTGGTCGCTCATTTTTTATTGAGAAGACCATTGTTTGACACCTTCTACAGGTTAGTTTTCGGTTCATGGGATCTACAAGAGAGGGATAATACGGGTTTTATTGATAGTAGATGTATTCTAATTCACTTAACATTGGAGGATGATCTTATCAATGTCTGGTCAAGCATGCCTCACAGCTTCAACGAATCTTGCTTCTTCCTCCATAGATGGAACTGTAAATTTCATATGAAGCGAGACTCACCTAAGGTGGAGGTATGAGTTAGTTTCCCTAATCTCACACTCCCATTTCAAAATCCCTCTATCATTAGGATACAATGCAATCTTGTTGGGAGGTACCTATGCTCTGACCATCTTACTACAAAAGTGTTCTATCCAGTGAATCCTCATTTGTTTGTGGGAGTGGATGCTTCAAGAAAACCTATAAAGATTGTTTGGATTACCACAGGATAGGAATACCGATGTAGGAAACAGGTGGTGTATGAATTATGGGTTGATTTCTATACTAATTGAAAACATTTGGTGCATTCATTGGTGATGTGCAGACATGGAGCTGGGCAGTAGAAATATGGACCAGGTACCAAAAGCTTTTGGTTACAAGAGAGTGTTTTTTTCGTGACAGGCCTTTGTGGGTGAATTAAAGTGGTCCTAATGCAGATGGTGTAGTAGTAAGGGGTGTTCAAGCATGTCCAATATACTCCAAATAAAGGCATTTATCAAGGAAATGTGTTAACCTATATTGGTAATGTGATGTTCTAGGGTACTATAGGGGCCCCAGGTGAAGTCAATGCTCAAGGATCTGATCTCAATGTAGGTGTGGTGAGTGCAGATTCTTCTCAAGGTGGGGTTTTTCAACATGTTAGCAATCATAAATCAGTTAGCGAGTCTCAAAATGGTCAGGATCAATAATAGGATGGGAATATAGAGAAGGAATGTCTTGGAAGTTTACCATTGGACTACAATGTGACATTTGAGGCTGGCTCAGGCACTCCTCTAGTGAAGAAGTAAATGGTGCCTTAGGTTAATCCGAAGGTGTCTAAGGTGTTTAGTAGGTTGGGAAAGAACATGGATGGTCCTTACAATTTTAGTGTGTGGGAGGGTGATGGGTTGATACAGTATGGTGCTTATCTAGTGGAAAACCAAGTGAATGGGAGTAAAGTGGTTATGGAGTAGATGGTGGGTGGTAAGGAGGTTGTTCCTGCTACTTCTTTCCCTAAGGTTTTATGTTCGGGTAGTGTTGATTTTTGTAAGTGGAGGTAGGGGGTTTAAATTCAATGATTCATACTTCAATTCACCTAAGTAACAAGTTTTAAGGCCCTACATAGGTTGGTTTTAACTCTGATCAAGATAACTCAATTTTTGCAGATGGGTTATGTGTGAAGGATCCCAATGAAAATGAACCCAATCATTTAAAAGATAAAGATTTAAGCCCAAATAGTAATAGGAGTAATATGAGTATTAGGAGAAGTATGGGTATGAAGGATTAATCCTCTTCACCACCTTATTTGGAGACTCATTCTACAAAAATCATAAGTGAAAAGAAGACACTATTTGAGACTATGTGCCACTAGAGTCCAAGGGACTGGGGTGATCAACCCTTGGACGTGCTTTTACGTTCTGAAGAAGAAGTGGTCGAGCATGTATTTTTGCTTAATGCAACTGAAGAGGAGGCAACTAAAATGATGGGTAGGTCTCTAAGGGTGACTATCAATGAGGATAAATAATTCTGTATTGAAAAACATGACTTAATTTTGGTTTAGGGATTCAATAAAAGGAAGATCAGCATTGAGGGGTACATATGGTCTTGGGAACAACTATCTTCTAAGTTTGAAAAGATAATTATAGAGGTACCAAGCATCCAGGTTTCATCTTTATCTTGTAATTTTTTAGGAAAACCTATTATTTTGATATCAAATTACTCTTTAAGGACTCTGTTTAATTGGTGGAATTTGTTGATTGGTTTGGGAGAATGCTGGATCGAGTTGAATTTACATATGGTTCTTCTCTCTATTTAGATTTGATGGGATGTTTTGGTTCTATACTACCAAACCTGTAGTTGGATATACTTTAGACGGGGTTCAGAGAAGGAAGCCTTCACCGGTGTATGCAATTTGGATTTAGAACATTGATATGGTATGGCTAATCCATCGGTACCGTGCCTGGGCATTCCCGCATGGGACAACTACCTGAGTAGTCATTATTTGGTGAAGACATGTCATTATGGTGCAGTTTCTAGGGAGGGTCCAATATTGTAGTTTGGTCTAGGTTATTCTCTATTATGATTTTATGTGGTTGTAATTCTGGATCATGTGGTTTCTCACTTTTTCCTCAAAAGTGTTTTGATAATAAAAAATTTGATTTTCAGTTAGTTACAAAACTTGGTGAAATTTATGCAAAGTTCAAGCCTTATAAATATCGAAAAAAGTTATCCTCAAAGTTTTATAAAAATAATGAATTTTATTAGAAGGAAAAGAAAGCTAATAATACCATGTATGTAGCTAAAACAATAAATGTTGTAAAACATGAATTTTATAAGATTAAAAAGTATAAACCAAAAGTTGTTACTATAGGAGATTCAATTGAGGGTGAGAATAGATCTAAGTTTAAGAAATTCATATTAGGTAACAAAAATTTTGGTGTGCAATGAAATACCAATGTGGAAGGTAATAAATTTAATGAAAATCAGGAACCCAACTCTAAATAGTTAGAAAATTATATAGGGAGATATTATTTCTATGGTTATTGTTGGAATTGTACAGGATTTGGGAATACAACATATATATTGGTTTAATTACCAAAATTACAAATAACCTAGGAGAATCTAATGGAAAAGTTTTAGGGGGAGTAAAACCACCCAAAGAAGACAACCTGAGAAAGTCTGAAGATTAAAAATAGATTAAAACACTTGGAAACTATTTTTGAAAGATGTGATCATCTTGGAAATATTTTAAAAGGATGTATTTTCATGATATCATCAAAATAAAGTTTTTATAGAAAATCTCAAAAGTTGTGTGAGAATAAAGGAAAAGGAAAATAATAATATTTAATTGTTAAAACTTCTCTCAAAGATACAAATGTTGAACCTTAGATCTTTGATAGTGGATTTTTTTCATATATGTTAGGAGATTTGAAGTTATTTAATAATGCAAAAGATTTTAAAGAAGGTAAAATTAATTTTGGAAATGATGAGTCACTAGGATTCAAAGAAATTGGATCTTCTATCATTGGGGAAGAAAAGTTAAAATCCAAATGAACCTTTCTTTTTGAAGGGCTAAAGAACAATTTGTTAATTGTTTCAAAACTTTTTGATAAAGGTAGTAATGTTTTTTTAGAAAAATTATTTTTTAAAGAGTATAAAAGATGAGAAATTTGTAATTATATGACAATGAACAAAGGGAACCTTTTTCATGTTTTTAATTCAAAAATTTTATGCTATCTGAGCACGATAGAATAAAATCAGTTGTGGAATAAAAGTCTAGGGAATATGTGTTAGTGGAATATGAGAAAGATATGAAGAGAGAAAGTATTCATGATATTCTTGATATGAATATAATAATATATTGGTTTTGATCTATTTTCCTAAAAGGAAATTTTAAAAACTTAGTAGATAAAAAATTTGAGATACATTCAACCCAACCCTTGGAGCTAATACATTTTGACATTTATGGGCCCATGAGTAAATAATCAACACATAGAGATAAGTAATTTATTTATATCATTGAATAATTTACTCACATTACATGTATTATTTTTTTGAAACATAGATAAGAGGCTCTCCACATGTTTAAGACTGACTGACTGAAAATTATTTTTTTATTGGATTTTTAAATGCTGCTTCAAGGATGAGCGGGAACCAAAAACAAATGTATCCCTATTAATCATTTCAAAATTAAAAAACATACACAATACATGATAATCACTATCCATCACCTGATTCATCAACAAGAGTACCGTTATTGTCATCTCTATCCATCACCACATCATCATCACAATCCTACCGCTGCACCAGACACCCCTATTTCCAATGCTAGTCATCATCATCATGACTACCACTACTTTCATCGCCATTCATCACCACATTATCATCACCATCCTACCACCACACCAAACTCTAGAGACCTTTATGGACCTATGATGCTGTTGGGACCACTTTGTGTATAAGGTTGTATTTTTTGTCAATAGTTGTCAATGAAGATAAAAATGAAGGAGATCAAGAAGTAATCCAATGAAATGGAAAGGAGGAATGAAAATTCAGATGATTGTTGTACTGATCATAAGTTTATAGAACATATGTCAAAGGTGACACATTGTTTACAACAGTGAAGAATAGTGAGGTATAATCCAGCTGATGACGATTAAATAAGAATGTGGATTTGATGAAGACCATGCAATTCTTAATCATTTCATGAGAACCATGCAAGAGACTTCTTGAAGAATAAAATCATATGATTTTCATGAAGTAGATAATGATGGTTGAAGAAGAAGACAAAGTGCAAGGAATTGAAATTCTGAGATGGCCATGCACTTCACATTGTATCAAAATATGATGATGATAAAGCTGATCTATGAAAGGATATATATCACGATAGTGGAGTTTGTGATGAAAGAAGAAGATTTTCTGAAGAAGGAATATCACATAAAAGAAGCTTCTTTTGAGGTGATTGTTCTTGTTGACAAAGCAAAAAATGACATAAAAATTTGTTGACAAAGGGGATTTCATGGTGGAATGTCAAGTTCAAGGGCTGTGGTTAACGATCAATGTTTGATTCAAGAACTTCATCAAAGGAATGGATGATCTGGAGGTGGTACAAAAAGAACAGATACAAGGTGGCACCATTTTCCAGTGTTTTCCAAATTTTTGGGCATGAAAATCGACAAATGAAGAAAAGTGGTTTTTTGAAAAGGTACTTGTGTTCCGTGTACTTGAAGGTGAGGAAACTTGCACACCCAATTTTTTTCAAGATCATAACATCAATAAATGGAAAAGGGAAAAGGGGAGCTCATGTATTGGGTAGGTCAGGCAAGTGACTTGCACGCTGAGGAAGGACTTGCGCGCCGATGCCTAGAAGGATTGGAAACTTGCACACCATTTGTCCTTCGTGATCAGATCTTCAAAATATGGCAAAGGAAATAGGGTCGCGCAAGTATTGGTTTAGTCGCGCAAGTGATTAGCGCGATAGAGTCTTGGGCGGTTGGACCTGCACACTAAAACTTGCACGCCGAGGGGAGACTTGTGCGCCGTCACACAGGGTGTCCAAATGCCTATAAATATAGGTTGACCCCTCCTCATTCTGGACGATTTCAACACTTATAGAAAATCAGAGCTCCCATCGCGTAGGTGTGCTGGTCGCGCAAGTGGTGTATAGGTCGCGCAAGTGTAAGTTTCGTGACAGTTTTTTATTGTGCATCCAAGGTGTTTTGGGAGAGAAAGGGATTAAGTTGCGCAAGTTTGAAGTTGAAGGAGTGAGTGTCGTGCAAGTGTTTGAGGTGAATATGCGCGCCGGTTTGGACTTGCGCACCGAGACTTGCGCGCCGTCAAGAGACTTGCGCGCTGGGCTTGGGGAAGTGTGCCAGGTATTACTGAAGCCCGCTGGTCTTTTTGGAGCTACAAGAAAGCTGGAAGATTGCCCGATACCTTCGGTGCAAAGTGAGATTAAAGAGGAAATCTAAATGATACATTCATGATATCATGAATACATAGAGAACTGATTCTGACAATGAAAAGTAAGATGAGCTTCATTTATTGAGCAATGACATAAGTGGTTGTGATTCAGGCAAACAAAGACAAGAGGATCTAGTGTTTTTATTTATTGCAATAAAGAAGAAGGATTGTACTGAAAGAAGCATCAACTCAGTACCCTGATGCAAGCAAAGTCTCATGCTGAACAAGAGACAAAGAACTTCATTTCTATCTGATGAAGATACCTTCACGTATATAAACTGAGTGGGACTTCACCAAAGACAGTGAGCTAGGGGGAGTCAATGGGAGTGACCCGAGGGATGCAGTGAGCTATCCCTGAACTTTTGTAAAGGCAATGAGCCTGGGACAGAGTTACTATACCCGAACCTTTGTAATCCAAAACTTTTGAAGAATAGTGGAATTTGGTACGACCGACAATTTGTCAGTGTATGCTCCTTGGATATAGCCCTTAGTGGTGAACCAAGTAAAAATTACTGTGTCATCTCTTTGCATGTGAATGTTTCATTACTGATCATATCCATCATACAGGTTTAACTAGTTCCTACCAACGTGGGAACAAGATCCTTTCTTGTAAAAGAAAAATTTGACACCCTAATTCACCCCTCCCCTCTTAGGGTGTCCTGGGGACCTACAAGTGGTATCAGATAGAGGTTCACGTATGTTGGATACTCTATAGTAATTCTATTCAGAAGAGGATTTGAGTTTCTTTCCTAAATTCAACAATGAAGTGCAGTCTTGATGAAGATTCAATAATTTATGAATAGAAGCCTTCATCCAACAAGACCATTACAAACAGGAAAAATAAAGAGAAGAAGCAGTTGAAGAAGTCCCTCATATCCAAAGAAGATGTAGTGTCTGGTTCTTTATACCCTTCTAAAAATGAATAAATATCATGATTGGAAAGTATCAAGAAGGTTTCTGGTGATTCTACCAAAGGAATGGAAGACACTTCTATCCCAAGTGTTCTAGAGAAATTGATAATCTCTCCGCGTGACATTCCTGAAGAAAGAGTTACTCTTGTTTTTAGAATATTTCAATGCATGCAGGTTGAGATCATCCAATTGGAAAGGGAAGCTGATAATGTGGAAAGGGCCTAGAAGTAAAAGTTCTAGAATTATTAAATCTCACCAAATAGATTAATGTCTTTGAATAAAAAGAGAGAGTCAATAAGACTCTAAATGAAAAGTTCCATGCACTTGAAGCTGAGCTGAAAAAGAGAACTCATGTCGAGAGTTTTTATTTGGAAGAAACTTCCAAGAGATTCAAGTAACTTGACTCTTTGTTACAAAACAAACTTAAGATGCATGAATATGAGGTTGAAATAATGAATAAGACTTGTGAAGAGAATATGATCATGATTTAAGATCAGAAGGTCATCCTCAATATTGAAGGTCAAAAATTGGAAGCCCAATTGAAAAATCCTAAGAAGACACAAATTGAGATTTCACAAAAGAATGAAATAGGTGATGCTTGTATTCAATGTTCATTAGAGGATTCTAAAGCTAAAATACCTCCAAAATGTGACATGAAGATCATGACATCTCTTGATTATCCATCTCAGGAATCAGTTGCTGCTAGAACTCAATACTCACTAGAGGATTCTACTGTCAAAAGACCTCCAACATGTGATAAGAAGATCATGACTTCACACATTGATCTATCACAAGTCGCTATCAATGTGAAGGTACCATCCATACAAACATGTACTATTGTTTCTAAATATGTTCCTTCAAAAAGTGTAGGTTGGGAGAAAAATTCTAACCAAGTATGGATGAGGAAATATGAGGATAATAAACCTAACACTGTGGATAGGTTGGATGGGAAGGAAAAGGAAGAAGATGGTTCCTCAAATAGAGCACAAAAAATTAAGAAGAAGGCCCAACAACCTCTTACAGAATATATAAAGAAGAAAAGATTTGTGGGTCAATGTTCGTGCTGCAATATATTTGGGTATTGCTTACTATATTGTTGGTACAATCCCTTAAATGAAAAAGCACAAAGTAATCCTGTATCAAATGGAAGAAATCCAGAGAAGAAGAAGCAAAATTTGTAGGTCCATAAGCATCTATTTATAGCAAACCGATTTGGAATTCTTGATAACATCTGTGATGTATGCAAAGACAGTGGTCACAAGGTAGGTACATGCCCATCTCAACATGCTTTCACTGTTGATAAGAAAAGAAGACCTCCGACACCGTCTAAGTATGAAGCAAGTACCTTGGGAAGAAATTAGAAGAATATTGTGAACACACATTTCCCCAAGAAGATATCAAGTAGGGAAGCTGAGAAGACCCAAGATTTTAGATCCATGAAATTGAAGGGTCATTCATCCAAAAGAAAAACTAAGAGGGATGAAACGCAGATGAACCCATGTGGAAGATCCAAACTAGCTGCAACAGTTCCAAATGACATATTGGTCATTTGTCCAGAAGATTTGAAAAGAATGAGAAAACATGAAGATGAAAAGGAAAAGGCTAGTGATAAAGGAAAAGAAAAACTTTCACGTGATGAAGACAAAGTGTAGGAGAGAGTAAAAACCAAGATAAACCCACGTGTCAAAGAAGTTCTGTGTGAGAGATGCAAGAAATATGGTCACATTGCAAAAGTTTGTCTAACCTTAATACCAGAGTAAGAATCAGTCCTCAAATGGATTAAGAATGAATCATTCATGATGGATATTAAGCAGAACAATTCTCCACACAAAGAATAAGAAAATGTGAAGAGAGCCTTGCCACATCAACACATATCAGAACATATGTTCAAATGTGCAGGAATAAAGACTGGAGTGAACGGAAGAACTTGGTTGATAAAATAACCTCAACCATGCAGCTCATGTTGATGAAGCAAGGAGTAACCACCTTATTCCCTTAATCATTTGTGTATTGTATTTGTGATATTAATGCAAGGAATTTAAGGTGAAGAATGCTCTTAGGGGGAGAACCTGAGAAGTAGTGAATGATGTCAACTCTAGATAGCTAATCTAAAGAAGTTTCTATCTTTGGAAGATTCATCAATTGATATTAAAAGATTAAGATGATGAAGGATCACTCTTGATGAAGACGATGAGGAGTGTTTCCCTTGAGGGGGAGAAAAATGAAGAAGCTTTCAAAATCATTGTTTCAATCAGTATCAACTCCAGCTGATATTAAATGAAATTACTCTGTAAATTTCTTTGAGATCATGTCATTGGAGAAGGTATGTAATTTCTCAATCTCTCAACATTGGTTACTCAGAAAAAAGATCATTCTATAAAGGGGGAGTAACTGAATTGATCAGTGACATAAGAATAATGGAAGTTTCCCAAGGCCACTTATCCTACCAATTTCACTTTAATGTTTTTGATATGTTTGCTAATGTGAGTGAAAGAGTTTCAGGTTGATTATTCCCTATCACATTTGATTTCTTTAACCCAAAATTAATGTGGAAAACCCTTGAAGACAAAGTACATTTGCTCTCATCTCATGTGGTATCATGATATGTGAATAATGGACAACCTTGTGGTCTAAATAAAATCCTCTTGTTTTCTACATCAATCATTGCTCAAGTAGACTTAGATATAAATGATTAATGAAACATTTCTTAAGTATAGATTTATACCCTCCCTACCATGAGCTTTGTATTTCTTATCGATAAGGGGGAGATAAAGTGAAATGAAAGATTGAAAAGAAAAGTTGATTGAAGAGAAGATTCTCATTTTGACATTGACGAATTCATTTCAGAAGATATATAAGGTATTGACAACAAAATAGAAAGGGGGTGATTTTTGGGACCACTTTGTGTATAAGGTTTTACTTGTTGTCAATAGTTGTCAATGAAGATAAAAATGAACAAGATCAAGAAGTAGTCTAATGAAATGGAATGGAGGAATGAATATTCAGATGATTGTTGTACTGATCATAAGTTATGAGAACATGTGCCAAAGGTGACACATTGTTTACAATAGTGAAGAATGGTGAGGTATAATCCATCTGAAGACGATTAAAGAAGAATGGGGATTTGATGAAGACCATGCAATTCTTCATCATTTCATGAGAACCGTGCAAGAGAATTCTTGAAGAATAGAATCATATGATTTGCATGAATTAGATAATGATGGTTTAAGAAGAAGACAAAGTGAAAGGAATTGGAATTCTGAGATGGCTATGAACTTCACATTATATCAAAATATGATGATGATAAAGATGATCTATCAAAGGATATATATCATGATAGTGGAGTTTGTGATGAAAGAAGAAGAGTTTCTGAAGAAGGAAAATCACATAAAAGAAGCTTCTTTTGAGGTGATTGTGCTTGTTGACAAAGAAAACAATGACATACAAATTTGTTGACAAATGGGATTTCATGGTGGCATGTCGAGTTCAAGAGCTGTGGTTAATGATCAATGTTTGATTCAAGAACTTCAACAAAGGAATGGATGACTTGGAAGTGGTACAAAAAGAACAGATACATGGTGGCGCTGTTTTCCAGTGTTTACCAATTTTTTGGGCATGAAAATCGACAAATGAAGAAAAGTGGTTTTTGGAAAAGGGACTTACGCGCCATGTACTTGAAGGTGAGGAAACTTGCGCCCCCAATGTTTTTCAAGATCAGAACATCAAAAAATGGAAAAAGGAAAAGGGGCGCTCAAGTATTGGGTAGGTCGCGCAAGTGACTTGCGCGCTGATGCCTAGAAGAATTGGAAACTGGTGCCCCATTTATCCTTCTTGGTCAGATCTTCAAAATATGGGAAAGGAATGAGGGTTGCACAAGTATTGGTTTGGTCATGCAAGTGAGTAGCATGACAGAGGCTTGGGCGGTTGGACCTGCGCGCCGAAACTTGCGCGCTGAGGGGTGAATTGCGCGTCGTCGTGTAGGGTGTCCAAATGCCTATAAATACAGGTCTACCCCTCCTCATTCTAGAGGAGATCAACACTTATAGAAAATCAGAGCTCCCATCGCGCATGTGTGTTGGTTGCGCAAGTGGTGTGTAAGTTGTGAAAGTGTAAGTTGCGTGACTGTTGTTTGCTGCACATCCAAGGTGTTTTGGTTGAGAAAGGGATTAAGTCACGCAAGTTTGAAGTTGAATGAGTGAGTGTCGCACAAGTTGTTGAGGTGAACTTACATCCCAATTTAGACTTCCACACTGAGACTTGCGCGCCGTCAAGAGACTTGCAATCCATGCTTGGAGAAGCGTTCCAGGTATTGGTGAAGCCCACCGATCTTTTTGGAGCTACGAGAAAGCTGGAAGATTGCCAGATACCTTCGGTGCAAAGTGAGATTAAAGAGGAAATCTAAATTATACAGGAATGATCTCGTGCATAAATGGAGAACTGATTCTGAAAATGACAAGTAAGCTGAGCTTCATTAATTGAGCAATCACATAAGTGGTTGTGATTCAGGTAAACAAAGGCAAGAGGATCTAGTGTGTTCAGTCATTACACTAAAGAAGAAGGACTGTACTAAAAAGAGCATCAACTCAGAACCATGATGCAAGAAAAGTCTCATGTTGAACAGGAGACAAAGAACTTCATGTCTATCTAATGAAGAGATCTTCACGTCTATAAACTGAGTGAGACTTCACCAAAGTCAGTGAGCTAGGGGGAGTCAACGGGAGTGACCTGAGGGACGCAGTGAGCTATCCTCAAAATTTTGTAAAGGGAGTGATCCTGATATAGAGTGACTATACCCGAACCTTTGTAATCCACAACTAGTGAAGAATAGTGGAATTTGGTATGACTGGAAACTTGTCGGCATATGCTCCTTGGATATAGCCCTTAGTGGTGAACCAAGTAAAAATTGTTGTGTCATCTCTTTGCATGAGAATGTTTCATTATGATCATATCCATCATAGAGGTTTAACTAGTTCCTACAAATGTGGGAATAAGATTCTTGTTTTTAAAAGAAATAATTGACACCCTGATTCACCCCTCCCCTCTCAGGGTGTCCTAGGGTCCTACAAATGCCACCATAAACATCACACCATAGAGTCTCACACTATTGGTCTAGTAACAACTAAATCACCAAAAGCAAAAAAAATAACACGTCAACAAAAATTAAAATTCATCGACACACCACCATTGAGAACAAAAAAAATAAACAAACCATCTCTGAAAACATGAGTAAGCAAACTAAAAAACATAAACCATCATTGAATACCCCAATATGAAATGATGGTGGCCGTCGAACCCCACATCCCAAAACTAGGTTGTTACCACTACTTTGGCACCGACTAGGAGAGGAGAAGTATGACATTCTATCAGAGTGGTGGTTCAATAGCTAAGAGATCCAAACGGAAAAAACAACAATGAGGAGAAAACCAAGAACAAACAAAACACGAACAAGAGACCCAACACCTTGAGATCTGTCTAATACCAAACCGCCCAACTCAAAACCACCTAGAACCACCGCCCCATAACTGACCTAGAGAGGCACATGGGAATAGAAGTTCAGAGCCTCATAATGGGAGTCTGAAGGCATCCACAGTATAAAACCAGTGATGGAAACCTAGGAAATCCTTGCAGAAGAAGATGTCATTGTGAAGAAAGGAACTAGAGAACGCCAAAATAGGAGAAACCTGAGATGAGGGTGACACAAAAGCATCGAAAGAAGGGGAAAGAGAGGGAAAACCATCTCCAAAGGAGGAGAAACCCAAGAATATGGATATAGAGATGAAAGAGTGATGAAAATAAATTTAAAAGGGGGAGAACCAATGATGAAGGAGAAGAAACCCTAGGAGAGGGTGAAGGAGACATGAGAACACCAAAAGAGGAGAAAACTGAGATGAGGGTGATGTGAAAGTGTTGAATGTAGGAGAAATATAGAGAGAAAAATCTCTGAAGGATGAGTAACCCCAAAAGAGAGAGATGGAGATGCAGGATCACAAAAAACAATTGGATAAAGTGAGGGAACGAATGATGAAGGATAAGAAATCCTAAGAGAGGGTGAAGGTGATGTGAGAGTGCCAATGACTAGGGGAGAATATAGTCATACTAGGATTCCAAATTTTTAAGAGTTTTAGGAGAAGTGCGGAGAAAGAGTGTTGATATAATGTGAATAAGATTCATATTCATAATGGTAGAAATATACAATTTGTAACTTTATAGTTTTTATTGAAAAATATGGAATTATTTATGAGTTTAGTTCACTGTACACACCATAGTAGAATGATGTTGTTGAAAGGAGAAATTGAAGTTTGGTAGAAATAACAAGAACAATGTTGATCGTACATGATACTTCTCATTATTTTTGAAGAAAATCTATTAGAGCAGCTATTTATATATAGAATTCAAGTTTCTATAAACCTAATTTTGATTTTACTCCTTATGATATGTATTATAAATAAATACCATGTTTGAAACAACTAAGAGAGTTCGAAAATCCATTCATTATAAAAGATAAATGTGAGAATTGTGGGACGTTTGAACATAGAGTAGTTGATGGAATATTTCTTGGATACCCTCCTAATGGTAGAGGATACAAGTGTTATAATGAAGAAATATAAAATATGGTTGACTCGATAAAGGTGAATGTTCTTGAACAATTTGATAAAAAAGTTTCATAGATAGTTGCAGATGTGGAAGAAATGTAATATGAGGTGGTTGTGGTTGAAAAACATAAAAAAGTTCGTAATTATAGTAACTATATTGAAGCGACTTGAGATGAAGTTATGGATCATCTATTTTAAGCCATGAGTAATAATTACATTGATCTCATCCAAGGATAAGGAAGAAAGTGGAAGTTCATAACATCATTGAATATTGAAGAAAACATTTTAAAACTATTATAACTTCAAATTTAGTTTCACGTACTTCCTTATACTCATAAGTTAAACTAAAATAAATTAATAAAGAAATAGCACATAAAGAGTGGATTTATGTAATGAATTATGATCTGGATCATATTGAAAAGAATTATACTTGGAAACTTGTACAAAAAAACAATAAGAATGTGATGGTAAAAAGTGGGCATTAAAAAAAATTAAATGAAAAGGGTGAATTTAAAAGAAACAAGACATGACTGGTCTATAATTATTATTCCAAAATTAAAGGTATTTATTTTAATGAGACCATTTATCTAGTGTAAAGATTATAAACTATAAAAATCTTTCTTTCATTTGATGTACAATGAAGATATAAAATATTTAAGATAGATGTCAAGTCATATTTTCTTAATGGGGATCTCGATATTGAACAATAGTGTGACTTTACACTTTGAAAGGATGAAAGATTTTTTTGAAAGATGAAAAATTCCTTCTATGGGTTGAAACAAGCTCTAGGATATTTTTATTCAAAATTGGATACTTGTTTAAGGAAGTTAAAATCTAAGAAATAAAAAATTAATAGTAACAAATATATAAATAAAATCAATAGATATCCCTAATTATGATTGTTCATGTGGACAACATAATATTTTTTGGGAACAATGAAGAAACATGTGAAATGTTTTTTGAGGAGATGATGAAGTTTTTTGAAATTTCTATGCTAGGAGAATTGAAATTTTTAGTATCTTACAAATATTTCAAAAGAAGAAACATATTTTATTATCTCAAGAGAAGCATTATTAAGAAATAAGGAAGTTTGTCATGGAATAATCAATTCTAGTTTACACACCAATTTCAGTGGGAAAAATGTTTTAGAAAGATGGTGAAGGTAAAGAGGTATATCCTAAAGATTCTAGAAAGTTAGTTAGAAGTTTATTATATCTAATAGATTCAAGGATTGATAAAATATATGTGTTACTATATGTTCTATATATCAATGTTATACAAATGAATCTCAACTCACGTATGGAAAATGAATTATTATATATAATAAAGGAACAACTATTTTTTGGTTGAAATATGACAGCGTAACAAAGACTGGTCTATTATTTCATAGAGATGAAGATTGGGTAGGAAGCGTAGATGATATAAAATCTACATCTATTGGAGTGTTTTTCATCTGAGAAAGATGTGTTAGATTCACTACTACAAAACATGACTTTAACAACTTTTGTATTTAATAGCACTGGTATTTAATAGTGCTATAAAAAAATCATTAATAAATAGCAGCATTATCAGCACTAAGGAAAACGTTGTTAAATTATACCCTTTATGCACACTATATTTTTAAAGGTCATAGAGGAATCCTTTGTTAGTATTTTTCTAGCACTAATAAATGTTTGAATAAATAAAATGAAATAAGTAAATAAGTAAAAAACATGAGTTTATTAAAAAAATATTACCAATTTTATTAATTAGATAATTATTGATAAAAATGAATAAATTGATTATAATATATATAAATTATAAATACTAATAAATAGTATGTATTAAATATATAGATATATGAAAAATGAAAATTAAAAAAATAAAAAATAAAAATAAGTAAATTGATAAAAATATTAAACATTTTATTAATTAGATAATTATTGATAATGTTAATAAATAGTATATATTAAATATAAGGGTTTATATTAATGTATGTAAATATGATTTATATATTACAAAATATTTATGTTCTTTACATTAAATAGAAATATATTTAGTGAATAATAGTTTATAATTAAAAATTAATATGAATTAAAAATACTGACTAATTGCATAGAGTAATGGATATATAATTGAATATCATTTGATTTTTCAATTTAACATAGATCAAATGTGTGTTATGTTGATTTCAAATATACGTAGTTAATGTATTTTTATATACAATGAATTCACACAAAACTTATCTAATTTTTCAATATTAATTAAGTGTACTTATTTTTAATTTATTCAATTTCAATTATTTTTAACCTGCATGCACATCAAATTAGATATTCATTAATAAAGTGAAAAATATATATTTAAAAATATTTATAAATAAATATATTTATAAATGTACATTTACTATATATATAAAATTATATATTTATAATCATAAATAAATAAATATTTCTTTAAAGTATTTATATAATTATATATATTTAAATAATTTTTAAATTTATAATAAATTTACTTAAATAATGAATATATTTAATATATTAATATTTATATATATATATATTAAATATAAATGTATATAATTCTATAAATATGTATAATTATATACGTATATATAATGATATAAATACTATTTTTTTAAAATATTTATATAATTTTAATTAATTAATTATATATTTAAATAATTATAAAATTATGATAAATATAATTAAATAAAAATATATATATAAAATATATATTTATATTTATTTTTTAGTATATATATTTATAATTTTTTTATTTATAATTTTGATTATAAATCATTTATCAGCACCTAAGTAATAAGTGCATATAAAAAGAATCTTTATTAACACTTTTTTAGCATTGATAAATACCTACCTTTATCAGCGCTAAAAAAGTGCTGATAAATATTCCTTTTATCAGCGCTTATTACTTAAGTGCTGATAAAAGTGTCTCGATCTATTTTAAAACCCCTAACCAGTTGCGAACCCTTCATGATATTAGATGATTTCCATGGAAGCCAGCCACTGCTAGCGCTCCTCCTCGGTGAATCGAAGCTCAAATCATACAAACCCACTCGACCAATTTTAGTTTCTTGAACATCATCTGAAATCCAGTGTTTGCTTGCATTTAGGATTTTCGAAGGAAACATCGAGATCTAGATCTGAGGGTCTGAGTTTTTCTTCAACCTAGTGAGGTAGGCATGTGTTTTCCTTTATATGTTCTGATTTTCTTTCTATATTTTTCATCTCATTTTTAATTTTTTCTTTGATGATGTAATTAGTTATTTTTGGTCTGGTTGTTGTATAATATTTTGATTTTAAATTATTTTCAGAATTATTTTCTAATGATTTATTGTTTTCTTGACACTTGATTTGGATATCCTATTTTGGTTTTTTAAAAATTGTTGTTTTGAATAAATATTCTTTGTTGTCTACATTTGTACCCCAGCTTGCTCTGCAAGCTTAATTTTTTCATTGTTTTGAAATATTAGAGAATCACCACTAGCCAGTATATAAACCAATTAAATAAATTTTTATTCATTTTTATAAACAATGGAGTTTTTGGATATAAAAACCTTAAAAAAACAAGACAATTGATTTAAAAAACCAATTCTCCGTCTGGTGATGGTACAAAATAGCAACAAAAGCTAATTTTATACAATTTATGTAAGGGAATTAATTTATTAAATTGCATTTTAATATTCTTTTGCATATCGATAAAATAAAAATGAATCAATACCTTAGAAATATGTATGGTACTTTTCTATCATTCCATGATTTAGAAGACTATATGGATGTTATGAAACCACAAGACAATTGACATGGGATGTAGATACAAGAATTAAAGATGGGAAACTACGTCATCCAATAGATTCTTCTCAGTGGAAGAAAATTTATTATGAATCTCCTAAATTTGTAAATGAAACCAGAAAATATCTTCTTTCGTTATCTATAGATGGAATAAATCCTTTTTGTGTACAGAGTAGTACTCATAGTACATGGCTTGTCATGTTGGTAAATTATAAATTACCACTATAGTTATTCATGAAGAGAAAATACATTATGATTTCTCTTCTTATATCTAGGCCAAAGAAACCTGGTAATGATATTGATGTCTATTTGGATACATTGACCGAAGATCTGAAATTGATGTGGGATACATGTGTTACAATGTATGATGCTCATAGAAGTGAATAATTCACATTGTGGGTCATGTTGTATGGAATGATAAATGACTTACCCTCTTATGTAAATTTATTAGGCTATAGAATTAAAGGACTGTTGGGGTGTCCCATTTGTGAAAAAGCACACATACTCAGTTCAGTTGAAACATTCCTCAAAGACTATGTTTTTAGGACATTGGAAATTTTTATCTTAATGACATAAATACCGTTCCTAGATGACAACATTCGATGGGAAAATCAAAAAAGGTACAACACAATCTCTAGTAATGGGTGATCAAATGTATAATAAAGTAAAATATATTGACACTATTTTTGTTAAACCATTTCAAAAAACCATAAAAAATCATTTTTGTAGAAGAGATCAATCTTCGTTGAATTACCATATTGGAATTATTTGTATGTCACACATTTTTTTGATGTCATACATGTATGAAAAAGTGTATTTTAAAATGTTATTGTAACATTACTAAATGTTCTTGAAAAATCAATTATGGAATTTAGGCTATGTTAGAGATGATTGAAATAAGGATAAGGTAAGATTTGGCACTGGTGAAGGGTAAAAGGTAGAATTTTCTTCCTCTAGTAGTTTACACTTTATCCAGATAAGAGAAATTTCAATTTTATTTTTCCTTAATAGTGTAAAAGTTCTAGAAGGGTATTAATTAAATATAAAGAATGTCATGTCAATAACTAATTTGAAGTTACGAGGTCTAAAATCACACGATTGTTATGTTTTGATGAAAGATTTAATGTTTGTTGATTTCTGTTACATTCTAACTCAAAATGTATGACATAACTTGACCTTACATTGCTTATTTTTCAAATCAATATGTAGTAAATTTATAAACCTGACAAAGTTTCCCATCATGAATAAGGAGGTTTCAGTCATATTATGTGAATTAGAGATGTTCTTACCAAGATCATTCTTTGACATAATGGTCAACTTGATGGTTCACTTGGTTAGAGAGGTTCAACTATGAGGTCATGTACATTATAGATGTCTGTACCCCATTGAATGGTATATATAGATTTTTAAAGGGTATGTCAAGAATAAAAGTCATCCAGAATATTGTATTACAGAATTATATATTGTTGAAGAAACTATTGAATTCTATATCAATTTCCTATCAAATGTTGAAATCATCGGTCTCCCAAAGTCTTATCACATCGAATGCCTTATAGATGAAGGGATTTATAAAAGATATTTTCTTACAATTACCATAATTGAGAGGGAGTGAGTGAACCTTTAAATTTTACATAATATTGAATATTTTTATCCATACATTAAAGCCCATAAAAAAATTCTTAGAGGTTTGAATCCATCAAGGGCCATAGGATGGATATCAAATACACATAATCAAAAGTTTATATGATGGTTCCAAGATCAAATTTTTAAGTTGTTATTTGAAAATATGAATTCAATTGTTGAATGACTTCAATGGATTTCCAAGGGACAAAATACAAATGTTATATCTTTGATCGGTTTTTTAATCAATGGTTATATGTTCTATAAAAATGAACATGATGACTGAAGTACGATGCAAAATAGTGGTGTTACACTTTGACTGAATTGATGCACATATCTGTTTCCAAGGATAAAAATTAAATTTATGAAAATATATTATATTTTGGCATTATCAAATAGATATACGAGTTGGATTATACAACTTTTAAATTTATAATTTTCCATTGCAAATGAGTTTAAAATATCAGTGCAGTGAAAGTTGATGAAATGGGATTCATGATGGTGAATTGTAGTGTGGAAGTGGAAAAAGATTATTCATTCGTAAAGGAATCACAAACAATGCCAGTATTTTATGTGTTTGATCCAACAAACAAGAATTGGTCGATTTTACTGCTAGCGACTGAAACAAATTTCAGGTAAGAGGAAAATTCAATTGAGGATGACCCTTTCATTGGGAGATCAAAATAACTTCATGTCATTCCTAATGTAGATAATTTATTGTACGTTAGAGGGGACCACAAAGAGGGGATTTGGATTCTCAATGAAGGAACTAAATCCCTGAAATTATTTTAAAAAAGGGAAAGTTTAATGAGAAGTTAAAAGTGTTTTTTAATTTACTATGTATTTCATCATAATATTATATGTTCTCTTATGCATTAACACAATCTAAATTAAATGTTTGACTACTCATGTAGATAATGTGTCTGGTATGACTCATTGTGTCAGTTATTAGTTTAAAAATAATATTTTACTTTAAAAAGTGTCACTCACTGAAAACCAAGAAATAACACCCAATTTTTCTTGATAATTAAGGGTATTTATTAATAAATCATTTGTGACATGTAAGAATCAGTCTCACCTCAAACTGATACACGTTGTGATCCGTATGAGTCAAAGTACATGTTTCAATTTTAAAATGAAATTTTAGTAAAAAAGACAAGTGAATACTCAAAACCAAGAAAGAAAATTCATATTGTTTTGATACTTTAGTAAAACAATCTATCAGGAATTTGAAATGTGTAGGAATCATCCACACCTCAATCCAATGCATGGTGTGACTTGTATGACTCTAAGTGAACCTTTATTTAAAATTTACAATATTTTTAATAAAAAGTAAAAATCAACTACTCAAAACTGATTAAAAAACATTCATATTGTTTTTATACATTATTAAAATGATCCATAATTAATTTGATACATGTAGGAATCAGCTACACCTCAATCTGACGCACGGTGTGACCAATATTACACTAAGTGCGTATTTTTATTTAAAACTGACATCAATTTTAGTATAAAGGGAAACTGAACTACTAAAAAACCAATAAAAAACATTCATATTGTTTAAATACTTTATTAAAATGATCCATAATTCATTTTTGATGTGTAAGAATCAACCTCACCTCAATCTGATACACAATGTGTCTGGTATGACCCAATGTGTCCGTTATCAGTTTAAAATCGAAATTTTAGTTCAAAAATTATTTCTCACTGAAAACTGAGAAAATATTCATGGATATTATTTATAATTTAGGAAATAAATTAATATTCCAGTTTTAATGTTTAATAATTGGTCTCACATCAAACTGATACATGATCTGATCAGTTTGAGTCAAAGTGCATGTTTCAATTTTAAAAGGACATTTTAGTAAAAAAGACAAGTGACATACTAAAAATAAATAAAATACAATCATATTGTTTTGATACTTTAGTAAAACGATCCTTAATTCATTTGGGATGTGTAGTAATTAAAATCATTTCAATATGATGCACAGTGTGATCGATATGACTCAAAGTGTGTCTTTTTATTTAAAATTGTCATCAATTTTAGTAAAATTGACAACTAACCTACTCAAAACCAATAAAATGCATTTGGATTGTTTTTATACTTTATATAAATGATTTATGATCCATTTTTGATGTTTAGAGATTATCCACACATCAATCCGATACTTGATGTGCCCAGAATGACTCAAAGTCTCCATTATTTGTTTAAAATTGATATTTTAGTTCCAAAAGTGTCACTCACTAAAAATTAATCAAACACACTTGGGATTTCTTGATAATTTAGGAAAATGATTTTTAATTCATTTTTGATGTTTAGTAAATGGTCTCACATTATTTCTATGACTGATTTGTTCAGAATGAGTCAAAGTGTGTATTTTCAGTTTAAAATGACATTTTAGTAAAAAAAACAACTGATGTACTCAAAACCATGAAAATTCATTCATATTTTTCTGATACTTTATTAAAATAATCCATAAGTAATTTGAGACATTTAGGAATTAGACCCACCTCAATCCAACCCGTGGTGTGATTGGTATGACTCAAAGTGTGTATTTTTATATAAAATGGACATCAATTTTAGTAAAATAGACAACTGAACTATTCAAAACCAAGAAAACACAATTATATTGTTTTTAAAATTTACAATAAAGATTCATAAGTCATTTTTAATGTATAATAATTAGCCACACCTCAATATGGTACATGATGTCCCGGTATGAATCAAATTGTTTGTTATCAGTTTAAAATCAATATTTTAGTTCAAAAACTGTCATTCAATGAAAACCTATCAAACAAATTAGAAATTTCTTTAAAATTTATGAAAATGATTCATAATTAATTTTCAATTTGTAGGAATTAGTTTCAAATTAAACAGATATAAGATGTGATCATAATGATTCAAAAGTATGTGTTTCTAGTTTAAAATGAAATTTTAGTAAAAAAGACAACTGACATACTCAAACCTGAGAAATTCATTCATATTGTTTTGATAATTTAAGAAAATAATCCACAAGTGATTTGAGACTTTTTGGAATTATACTCACCTCAATCTGCTGCATGGTGTGACTGGTACTACTCCAAGTGCATCTTTTTTATTTAAAATTGACATCAATTTTAGTAAAACTAACAGTTTCTATTAATTAATTATTTTATATTAATACAAACATATGAATTATTTTCTTATACAAGTATGTTCTTCTGCTTGAGAAGGGGTGGTTTATTCAAAAATAGCATAAGTAGGGATGAGGATTAAAAGAAAAAGGAACATTGATGTTTTGGAATATATGTAACAATTTTTATTTATGTAATTGTATGAACCAATGTTTGAATTGTCTATAATATAATGTTTTTTGTTTTATATTTGTTTTAAATTTCACTTCATTTAAATTCTATATTGGGGCTTGTTTTTTTATATCTGGTGTCATGGTGTGCTATTACATCACATTGCGCTAGTGATGTAGTGTTCTATTACATGACTCTACAGTATGGCCCTTTATCAACACTTTTTTGAGCACTGATAAATAACCCCTTTATCAGAACTTTTTTACCACTGATAAAAGAGTAGGTCTTTTAATCTCACTCAGGTAATCAAATATTTTATATTTATGATAAAGATCATTTCCATCATTCTTAACATCCTATTTTGTAGTTGTGCGGGCATATAAAGAAAAAAAATTCAATAAATCTCAGTGTAATAGAAGTTGAGTATCTTGCTACCACTCTAAATATAATAAAACTTATGTGGATAAAGAAACAATTGGAAGATTTTTTTGATGTGAAGTTTCCATTTCTCTTAGGTTGTGATAATCAAAGGTAATAAATCTCACTTAAAATCCAGTGCAACATTATCATTCCAAGACCATTGATATAAAATATCACTTTATCAAAGAGCATATAGAGAAGAATTAACTAAAGATGGAGTTTTTTCCTACAATATATAAAGTTGCTGATATTTTCACAAAACCCTTACCAAAGGAAATATTTCACAAGTTAGGTTGATAATGGGTGTTTAAACTCCCTATCTTCAAGGATAAGGTATGGGAAAGCATACCTTCTCCATCTTGTCTTTGGATAGTGTTGTCAATGTGCAGTAAAATGTTGTAACATAAATCTATCCATTGATATGTGTTTAACCTTTTAATAAGAAAATAAATTTAGGGGGAGTTTTTAAAGGGATAATCTGTGATTTTAGCATGCGTGAAATGTACTATTTTAAGAATTTATTGAATTTTATATAGAAAAAATTGTTCTAATAGGTTGAAGTTGGGATTGTACTAAAACTTTCTAGTAGATGAAGTTTCTTACGAGGCGTATGAAAAAGTTTCCTACATCACTACTTATGGAAGTCATGGTATATTTTTTCAATGATCATTGTTTCACACACCAAGTTCTGTCACATAGGCTTAGAATTGTTGGATAAATATCCCATTTCCTGATTTAAAAGGTTTTAGTGATTTATTTTTCCTAGGTTCAAAACAAAATACAAAGGGGGTGATTATTGGTACTAGAAAGCTTGGATATTTTTTTGAAGATACTAGAAGTTGTTATGGAAGATGTTAAGATAGTTTAATATTTTATCAATCAAACATAAATCATGAAATTTTATTAAGCATTCCAACAACTAAAAAATTGAAAGATAAGTACAGACTGAGTTTTTTGAACCAAGTCCATCTGATGGATGATTCTAAACTATGTCCATTGTATAAAGGTTTTTATACTGAGGGTTTTGGAGGATGATTCTATCAGATGAAGAGAATGTTACAAAGATCATCAGATAGAGTTTTTGGTGGAGTATAAATTTTGTAATGATTTACTATTCTCAATGTTTCCAACATAATTATTTTTCTAAGATATCATGATCTAAGAATAAGTATAAAGGGAGAGAAATTTGTTCGTATATAAAATGTTCATACTATAATGTTATAAGGATGTTCATCAGATATACAAAATCAGATAGATATTTTTACTGATAAAAGTCTATGATTTATGTTTATAAAGTCTTGGTAAGTTATCGGAGATTGAAGGGAAGTTTCTAAGGACTGTGATCAGAAGAATTCCAAATCAAATGAAGTCAATTGAATGAATTTTAAAATGACAAAGTCTATTGTACAAACTGAAGATAAAAAAAATTAATCAGAGTCTTTGGATATAATTTTTTGATTAAAAATACCAGACTAATGTTTTTGTATGAAGATCATCACATAGAAGTTTGCATATGAAGAAATTATATAGAGTTCTGGTGCAATTAATTATACAGATGATGTTTCTGGGAAAGAATTCAATGAAGTTCCTATGAAGCTTGTACACGAACAATTGGAGAGAGCTTCAATGGATGAATGATTAACTAAAAAGTTTTACTAGATGAATTTTTGGTATAGAGTGGTACTAGTTCGACGTTATTTATGGAATTTTCATGAAGATAACAAATGTTATCATCCAAATATGATCTTTCAAAGTTCCAAATATCACATAAGAAAGATATATGATTCTCACCAAGTTTTAAGAATGTTTTTTAAAAAATTTAGATGTTAGAGTTTACGAGAAGCTTTAAGATTTTTCTAGAAGAATTGAAAATAATTTGAGAGAATTTTTTTGAGTGAGAATTTTCAAATTTTAGTTTTCATTGAGAGGGAAATTAAAATTGGAATCCCACATTTTATCTTACTCACAATTTTATAAAAAGGGTGAAAGTATGTTATGGGGATATGTACTGTTCACACATGAAAAAATCTGAAGCATTGTAGAAATATTTTCCGACAAATATATCAAACAAAATATAAAATCCATAGTTGAGTAAGGAAGTTTTCCAACCATGAAATATCTTGGTTAAAGAAGAATTTTCAATTGGACAGTGGAGTTGTGATAAGAGATAACAAACACAAGTCACTAGAAAAAGTTTGATATCGGGTGAAATTAGACAGAATGTGTGCTAAGGTGAGTGGAACAAAGTGTTTTTTGTAGAAGTGAATATATAGACAAAGAAGAAGAAAGTTATATAGGTTATCAAAAGGCACCAGACTGAGTTTATTTGATGGAAGACCAGAAAGAGAAATCATATAAATAGTGAAAAAACATAAGTTTTATATAGAAGTCCAAGGAGGAAGTTATTGTTTGTTTTCATGAAAAAATTGAATAAAAACTATTTTTAAGAAGTGAAAGTGTTAGTAAGTACAAGAATCACAATGGCAACAAACTAAACCTATTGGGGTTTCTAATAGTTGTTAAAAAATCATTTTTACAACTTTATATGTGGGAATAACACATGCACTATTTTTTTATTATAGTTTAATTAAATTTAAGGATATTTTATACTTTCTATGACAACATAAAAGTATTGTTTTCTAGTGGGTTGTGTGTTATTGGATTATTTACAAACCATGCTAAAGAAAATATAATCTTACTAAGAAGAGAACCATGTAAATTTTTTATTCCTATGGAATGTGCTTCTGTGATTTTTCTCCAACAAATTTTTAACTCTTTAATATGAGATGACAATTGTTTCATAAGGAATAAAATATAAAAAGAATAGACCAATGATTCAACCCTACCCCTCTCAGCGATCACACAGATCCTGATTAGTCCTTTAAACAACTACTTGACAGACATAAGATATGAAAATATTTTTTTAGTCCCATAAAATATACCAAAATATTCTATTAGGATTTGGGTAAACTCCTTGTATATATCACTACTTTTTCTTTGTCTCAAATCTAGGAAATACAACACTTCACAAGTTTTTTCACAAACTTATATTAAAATATTCTCAAACTATGTGAAATAGTCTTCATGTTGACATATTCTATTTTCTACTTTAATCATTGCATGAAAAAACCTACTCTATAAATATCTATAACCTCCCTTAAATCATGCATCTTTACCAAATAATTTCAGTAACTCACCATGAACCTGTTTCTGCTTCGTGACATGAACATCTCCTTTACAACGAGAATATATTTTCTATTTATTTTACAAAAAAAATTATCTACAACCCCCATCTTTTAGGCTTGAATCATGTATCTCTTTGAATTTCAATAATGTTTGAAACATTTTAAAACAAGTCATACATCGTCTAAAATAAATAAACATCCTCTAGGAATATTGAAAAGTATATCAATAATTTATTCATGATAAATTATTTGAAGAAAATATTGTTGGATGATATTTAGAATTTTTCCCAATACTAAATGACACTTACACTATCGGGGATGACACCCACATAGTCATCTAACACGTATAAAGTATGGACTGCCACTTTCACTATAAAAAACACACATACATTGAGGCATGAATGACACCAATACTGTGGGAAATGACACCTACAATGATGATGGATCACACATACGATAAGGGTGATAACACTTACGTAGGTAAGAAAGAAACATAAATTGATCCCATGCCTTTACTTAAATTTGAACATTCTGACTAGAATTTTTACATTGGTACCCAATAACACATATGTAAATGTGAATTATCTAATTTTCTTAAGTGTTTATCCAATTATATTTTATAAATGTGATTCAATTTAATTCAGATAAACTTATGGCCTTTATGGATCTTTCAGTAAACTCTTCCAAGGCTTCCAAATACCCTTCCCTTCATAAAAAAATCTAACAAGTATAGAAGTTAAATCCCCTTTTCAATAATCCTCCAAGAATCACTTTGGAAAGCATTATAGAGACTCAATTTTCACCTTGTAATACCTTGAAATGTTTCTATATATATATATATATTTCCAGAGCTAGGCATTGAGATGACATATAATTCCGAGGCCCGATGTTCCTGGAATTAATTTTATAAAAATATTAAGTATATTTTATACTATGCACATGACGGAAATGGGATAACTCTTAAAAGGTATCTGAGATCAGAAATTCGAGGCCATGGTTGAGTCCGAAATGTGGCGTTTACCCTAAGAAGACATAACTTTTATCAGCGTGAGACTTCTGTGGGAAAATTCACCCAGGATTAAAATCATAAATAAAATAATTAAACTTATTATTTTATCTCAGATGTCATATCAAATGAATTTTGAACGAGGGATCATATTTAAAATATAAGATTTTTTTTGAGTTCAAAATGGGGTGTTTTAACTAAGTGTGAAATGAAATGAGAGGGCACGATAGGGTCATATTCCACGACTATTGTTGGGGGTCTCAGTATTTTTCTATAAATAAGAACTTATGTTTTCATGAATGGGATTTTCCCATAATCATCTCTCACCCTACCTCCATATACTTTCTTCAAAAAATCAAGAATGAAAAACTAATGGATCTTTGGAGAAACATAGTGGAAGCACATCAGACGTGCTCATCAATAGAAATCAGATCCAAAACAATGTAGAATTTTCAATATTTGATTGAAATTAATTAAATGAAAATCCATTCTTTGTCCATTTAAATTTTTCATTGGATTATCACTGTCGATGGCCGCACTAACACGACTATCAATCCGTGTTCGAAGCCTATACTTTCCTCATTATTCTTTCGTTCTTCACAAATTTCACCATCTAATTTTTGGACACAACAAATCAACATAGGATTCTAGAGTAGAGGCCACTTCTATAAAACTCTTAGTGCAAATAACTCAGATCTATTCTCGGTTTTAGGATCAGATAAGGAGGTTCGATGGTTTGCGGAAGGGACCACCAGAGCGCCGTCACCAGCAGTGCATGGTGGTGGGCCACGAACTGGCAGTGGATCCGCGTGGCTCGACTGATCAGGGTCATGGGACATGATTGAGGTGGTTACCACCACCACAAAACGTGGCTGACGATCAGCCTTGTGGATGACACGATGACGACCAGCCGATGGGTCAGGGCATTGTTGGCAGGCGTGTAACAACCTGAGATTTTATGAGATAGATTCTATTTAGTTTCTTTGATTTCTTATGTTGTATTCTACACCAATATTAGCTTTCTCTATAAAAAATATCATATTAGCTTGTAGAATACACAACACTATTCTTGGATTGTGTTTCACATAGTTTCAAGTTCTTTTGATATAATTCATTTCACACAACACTGAGTATAGATTTTGTTTATTGTATAAATGAACTATTTCTGGATTATGTTATATATAACACCAAAGGAAGCTTTCACTACACACAACACTGACCTGTCTTACGTTACATGCAAGAGAGACCTTCCTTGATATCTTGTGTTGTACGCGATACCAAGTTTCACTAAACAACAATATATTATTAAAATATTATTATAAGATATAAAGTAGATTTTATGAATATTATTAACAAGATTTTGAATTTTTTATAATATTAAAATTTATATTATGTATTTTCTAGACATGAAATTAGAACAAATTCAATTTTTTGTATAGAAGAAGTATTTTTCAAAAAATGAAGTTTTGTTACCTTTTGATGGTGCACCCATTTTAAATTTAGTTTTTAACAATTTTATATATTATATTTGAAAAAATAAATGTATTATTTGGATTCGGGACAACAAAATTTAACTTGGTTAAAATTTATCTATTTTTCTGATTGAATTCATATTTTGATGAATAGTGAAAAATATTGGATTTTAATTCAAAATTGTCTTTTCGTCTAATTTATTTATATAGTTAGTTTATCTTTTTAATTAGTTTTAAAGTGTAATTGGATTATTTCTTATCATTTAATCCAATTTTGGTCAATTTAAGTAATTTCACATTTAAATTGGACATAAACACATGTCAATCTTTTGACAGTTATTACTTCTTAAAAAACCAACTTTTTGGTTTTGACAATGGGAATTAATTTTAAAGTAATTAATGAAACTTCTATATTTTGAATTTGAAAAAATGGATATTATATTTAGAATAATAAGGTTTAAATTGTGTAAATAGTTACCTTTTATTTTTGGACATTATGAATAGTAACTTCAGTAAATATTTTATTTACCATGGTTAAAGGGAAAATATGGTAAATAAGGGTAAAAAATAATATTATAATAATATTAAAATACCCTAGAACATGTCCTAATATTATTGGATGAGATATTTCTAACAATAGGCATACATGGGTCGATTTTGGGACCCCATGTATTCACTTGGATGTGAAAATGACATCTTATAATAATTAATTTAAATTATAGATAATTAAAACCTAAACATATATTTTTTATAAATCTATTTTAATATAGGTTTATATAACTTATCCCTATATATATAAATAATAATTAGAAATATAAAACTATTTCCTAAATCATTGTATTTTATTTATAATTTTTAGAGACTAAATAAATAAATTTATTTATGAAAAAATGAGGATGTAGTGATTACCTTATAAATGAAAGATTCAAATAAATGAAGTTATTAATATTAAAATAAATTTATATTTACTATTTTGATGCCATAAATGAATTTTATGGATGAGATTGACATATTACGGATGAGTTAATGTATTATTTATTAAGTAATTAGGTTGTTATGAATTTTTAAAAAGTCAAGTATGAATAGTGAAAAAATTGACATAATTCATAACTTAAAACATAAAATAGTTTATTAAATTATATTAAATTAATAAAAATATAAGATTCATTACAATAGTTATTATAAGTCTAAATATGTCATAATTAACTTTTTTTGGGTCCTTTGACATTATATGGTAATTAAATTATCCCACAATGTGTAAATAACATGATATCACGATAAGATTAAAAAGGGTAAAATTAGGGTTAAAAAAAATATAAGGATAAAAAAAATATTTAAAACTTGTCTAAAACTTATTGGATGATGGTTATTGGAAACTAAATATTATTATATTCTATTTAAATAAGTTTTGGACCATTTTTAATCGAAGTTTAATTTATAATAAATTAATATTCTGAGAGTTTCAAAAAGTGCCCCTCTCCTCTCTTATAAAAGGGCACCTCCTATATAAGTCCCCAGCCTTAAAAATTACTTAATCTTGAGTTATTACAAGATTACACATTAAGGATCTTTTTAGGTTTAGTGTTTTTGAGAATTAGATCATAAAACTTGCATAACATTCCACATTTAAACAAAGTGGTTACATAAAAGATAATATTCATTTTTTCACATCAACAGAAACATATTTAAAAATAAAGCATGGATTCTTTCTTGACACTTCCTTTACACTATCATCATATCATGTACCTTTCCTTTGACCTGTGAAAAAAATTTCAAAAAAAACATGGGATGAGCATAAATAGCTCAGTAAGGGTTATAAAAATATGGAAAAGAAACATGAGTTCATATATACATAAGAATGAAATCATAATTTACCCATAAAACATAGGAACTTTAACATACCTCATAAAGTCATGAATAAATCATAGAAATCATAAGATATAAAAGGTATCTTGAGGTGTTCATAACATTCTTACATAGGGAGTAACCCTCTTGGTTACGTTTGGAATATCCACGACAGTATATTCCCTAAATCTCTTCAGATAAACCTTAACGTTTCACTCCTTCGCGTTACCCAATGCATTGGAGAGCTATATCGTGCTCACCCACACATAGTTTATCATAGAACCACCCTTCTTCATAACAATGCCCAAGAACCGTAACATAATCATATCTCATAAAACATACATAAAGAAAACATAACATTTCCACATTTCAATCACAAGATATCAATAACACAGTGATATAATAAAAACATTATCAAAACCATTTTAAATACCAAAATAAAAGAAAATTAAAACATGGTATTAATTTTTCTTTTAAAAAAATGGTATGGCTTGTAGAGGAAGCTGAAACTCAAATAATGGTCACAGCGGCGGAGAAGTCGTTGTCGCCGCATACGTATGACAAAAACATTCCCTTTTGTCATTTTGTAAAACACTTCATATAAAAAATATTCCTTTTGGATAAACGTAAAAGTCAAAGGGGTTTATACACCGTATAAAAGAAGGTTTTGTATAAAATAAAATATGCCTCAACGAAAGGATATTGAGATGAAGTCTCATACAAAGACGATATCCTTGGATTAAGGATAAATCGGTTACATAATTATGTGTGACAAACGAATACATGAAATATAAGTGGGTATTAAGTGTAAAAAAATCAGAGGACATTCAAACATAATCATATAACGACATATTCAAGGTGTACAAGTTTATCCCAAAGAATCAAAATTGGGTTAAGAAGTTCCCTTGAAAAAATTCGACAGCCTAACGGCGTCACTTCAAAATTCAGAAAAAGAGTTGATGAGAGATAAAAAGGGTATCTCATCACTTGGTCATAAAATTTACATCAATAAGGATATATAAGAACATATCCCAACATAATAGTATGTCAATTAAAAGACATAACAAAATAAGTCTTTTAAAAAGAGGAGGGTGAAAGGTTCCCTTACCGACATGGGTATCTTTCGAAACATACACCCCGTGAAAGGAGGACAATAAAAAATTGATGTAAATACTCATAAATGAAAGTATATTACACAATGAGTAAAATAATGGGCAGTATATACACCACTCAAAGGAAATTGTGGAAAATGTAGCATAAATATCACGGGAATAAAAGTGAGATGAAAAATCCCTTACGAAAACTCGGCAGCCTAATGGCGCCACTTAAAACTTACAAAAATGGATTGATGAGATCAAATAGGGTCTCTCATCATATTAAAATAAAGTTTACAGAAAGAGGAATATAAAATAACATCCCCCAACATAACAAAGAGGAGCTTAAAAGAAGTGACATAAAGGAGAATACTTAAAAAGAAAGAGAGAGGTTAGATCTCTCATGAAAATTTGGCAGCCTAACAGCGCCATTCAAAACTTCCAAAATGGATTGATGAGAGAGAATAGGGTCTCTAATCATATGAAAAATAAAAATTATAGTAATAGTAATATAAAATAACATCCCAATAACAATAAATATGAGATTTAAAAGGAATGACATAAAAGTGTGTACTTAAAAAGAAAGAGAGGAGTAGGATCCCTTACCTCGGGTCCGACTTAACTCGATCGTTCTTTAATATCCTGAATAATAAACTTGAGTTAATTTATACTTCCTTAAGAACCTTTTTCAAGTTCATTATTCCTTTTATATCACTTATTACCATGTCATGAACACTATGTTATTATTTAAGCTAATAACGGTCGTTTTAACGATCATTGGTACTTGACTCAAAAATAAACTCTTTATAATTACAAGTTATTCATGTGGTAAAATATCCATTATATCCAGAATTTTATTCATGATGTATATATCATATATATCATATATTTCCAGTATATTCATTAATTTATAATATTACATAACATTTAGAGTTAAGAAATGAAATGCACCGTTCATGGAGACGGTAAGCCGTACGTACGCATGAACGCTACTTCCATTTCTATTTCATATTTAATGGAATTAAAACATAATGATACATAATAGTATTTTAATTCCAGTATGGTATCATATATAATATCATTAAATATATCCTTTATACGTACCACATATGGTATTAACGAATCAAATCACTTTGAGGGGGCGGTAGTCCGCACTTCCTAAAATGAAGATATCGCGTATACCCATAATGGAAGCCATAAAGGTATTCCATAAATGAAAAATACAGAAGCTTAAGGAAAAAATAAAAATATTATATATCATATATAAATATAGTGACATCTTAATGGCCACCATGAAAGGTGTTAATAGAATATTGAACAATCATCGCTTCGTGAGGCAGTAATTCGCCATCGACGGAAACAGTATGTTCTTTAACCATTAGACGGAGGTGGGTGTAAGTGTAGCTCAAATAATTAACATAACAACATCCAAGTATATTTAAGATACTGGTGTTTTTACAAAAGAAAGGAATAAAAAGAGTTTAGGGGGGTGGAGAAGCAAAATAACACAAAAGGACTCAAGTGAAGACATTACCTTAAAATCGGGTAACTCCCTTTGGTTTGAGATCAAAGGCTTCCTTGGGAAAAGTTCTGACCAATGTGAGGCTTCTAAGAGTTAGAGAGGGATGTTGAGAGACAAAATGGGTAGGGGTTGGCCGAGGCAAAGGCTTTGGAAGTGTGGGTAAGGAGGTAGAGGTGGGGGCCTTTTATAAGAGGAGCGGAGGGGCACTCTTGGAAAGTAAAGAAATGTTACTTTATTTTAGAATGAGTTCCAGATTTTAATGGTCGTACATTGATGTGTTTCGAGTATAAGGTGATAAGGGTTCTAAATTCACCCATCCAATAGGTTTTGGACATGTTTAGGTCTTATATTTTGCATTATCTTTCCATTTTATTTAAATCATTAAATAATGAGGTCATCACTGCATCATCATGATGTCATAAATAATTTAATTTATTTAATGTCTAAAAATTATAAAAAAAATACTATGATGTAGGAAATAGTTTTATCTTTCTAATGACTATTTATAGTAAAAAATATGACTTGTATAACCCCATGTAAAAAGTTTTTTAGTTAAACAACTCATGTTTGTGACATTTTAATTTTAACATTAAATAAAAAGGTATTTATGTCATTTTCCAACCAAAGTGGCTCCATGGGGTCCCCAAGTTGACCCATGGATTGTATTGGTAGGCAATGAATCATCAAATGAGGGTAGGACATGTGTCTAGGTTATTTAATATTATTAAAACATTATTTTTACCTTAAACTACACTAATTACCTCTAATCGCGATTAAGAACTTAATAAGTTACAATTCACCAAAAAATTATTTTAATCCCATTGAAACACATTTTACTTCTTAATGACAACCATGTATGTCAGATTTTTGAAATTCAAAACACAAAGGTGGAAAAATTTCATTTAAACGGAAAATATGTTTTTATAAGTACCACTTAGTGGTTTCACTATTCATCAAAAATTGAAGTTTTTTAGAAAATTAACAAAAATTCACCCTAAGCTATATTTGATATTCCGAATTCAAAAATGATGTCTATTTTAAAAAATTCATAACATATAAGTTACATTAATTAATTTAATAATTAATTCCCGCTATCAGAACAAATATCATGTTTTTATGAAACAATATATATCAAAAGATTGACACTAGTTTAAGTCATATTTCAAGGTGAAATTAATTCTATTGACCACTATTTGATTAAATGGTAAAAATATATGCTAATTTCACTTTAAAACAAATTTAAAATATAATCTAATCATATAAATAAATTATATTAAAAAGTGGTTTTGAATTAAAATACAACATTTTTCAATATTCATTAAAAATTGAACTTTTTCGAAAAAATACCAAAAATTTACACAAAGTAAATTTTGATGTCCCGATTCTAAAGAAGAATTTTATTTTGTCAAATATAACACATAAAATTGTCAGAAAGTGGATTTAAAAGAGGTTCGCCATCAAAAGGCGGTTAATCGACCTTTTAAAGAATATTAGAATGTTTACGCTTAAAATTGGATTCATTCGCATTTTTAATCCTCTAACATTTATTGTAAAAAGTAAAAATATTTGACAAACATATATAATAATTTTTTAGTAAGTTCTATTCATTCCTGCCATCACAACAGCTAGGCGTTAACTACCATTTAAAATAATATTATTTTATTAATAGAGTGCAAGATAAGATTCCCAAGAAACTCGTTGTTGCGTGCTGGGTACGCCATCGAGCATAGCGTCCCCTTTAAAGTTATATTAATATTTTATTCACAAATATGGATAAATGTGAAAATGTCATACTCTTTATTTACCTGGGGTGTTACATCCTACCTCTCATATTCACTCCACTTTGAGCCTTAAATATTGGCTAAAAACTTCCCATTTCTCTGTAAAACTTACCTAGTTACATTCTAGAGGTTCTATGCTTCTCAAATGACCAACTCTAGTTCCCTAAGAGGTTATTTAAAGGAGGAACATCGAGGAAAAGGTAATCTCTTATACCAATTCTTTCAAATTTCATTCTTCTTGTACTTCCTCTTCATTAGTTGTTTCATTATAAACTAATAAGATCAGTATAATTAATATAATGATATGTTATTATAGATATTAAACAACCCTATTTCACTTTTTATCCATCTTATGAAAGATGAAATCACCATTCATGCGTACGAACGACTTACCGTCTACACGCTATGGTGTAATTTGTTTTTTCACCAACACCTTAATTGGATAGGTATAATGGTGGAAATAATAACTATATATGATTTTTATAACATGATACAAATTCTTATATATTTTACACCATCAAATTTAATACCATTCAGCAATCATGGGAACGATATCGTCGCTCGTGCGTACATACAACTTACCATCTCCACGATGCGATGTGATTCATTCTACATAATCTTCATTAAAGATTGATTATATAAATAAATTAAATGAATAAATTTGACATATATTATACTAATACCATGATTTAAATTATATAACTATAACCTAAAAATAAGAATAAGAATTTATCTGACAAAACATGCATAAGAACATAAAGCTGTTAATACCTGAATAAAGTGTAACAATGAAATGTTAGTAACAAATGGATGAAAATATGATCATAAATGTTGTAATAAAAATTATTATGATTCTATAATAAATAATTAACATTATTTAAATCATCGTACAAGAGGTTTGGATTCATACGAATCATATCATACAAAAGGTAAGGGATAATTTTTCAATCTTATTTTTATCCGAGATTGTTTATTCGTAAGTATTTACTGGCGGTATATTTATCATCCACGTCCATGTTTTCTAAACATGTTTTAATAAAATGTTTAATATTATTATATGTGTATTTAAATTAATTCTTACCCATTTTTTAATTGTACTAAGTGGTATGGAAGGAATCTCTGTTTTGTTTACCATACAAGGTACTTTTTGAATGTTCTGGAAAAAGTATGAGGAGAATGTTTTTCAATTTATATTTCATGAACGAGTTTTTACATATTCGTAATTCATTATTTACATGAATATTACTCTAAAAATTTACTAGTTTATTTTCAAATAAATTATTTTCTTTTAAAATCTCATGAAATTTTGTGAAAATAAAATGTTTTTGAAAAATAAAGGATATTTTTCTCATGAAATAAGTTCAAGTGTTTTATCAAAATTATTTTCCATAAAATATGATTCTCTTTAAATAAGGTTTTGTTTCTATCCCTATTATTACTATGATTTAATTGTGTTAACGATGGAATGAAATTTTATATGGATTATATTATGATGGAATGGTGTTTAAGAAACCCATTTTATTTTATGGGTTATGTTGTGATGGGTTTGCTACGATGAATGATTTATGTTTTTGTGGAAAATGTAAGAATGATTTCTTTATGAGATGGGTGGGACCTATATCTCCCTCCAATTCATTGGGTAAAGATTTATATCTCAGGAAATGGGCATGAATAAAATTACAAGTAAATCTGGTTCAGTAATACATGGTTTAAACGACAAGTAAATCTGATTTAGAAATATATGGCTGGAATGGAAAGTAAACCCAGTTTAGTAATGGAATTCATCAACCATGATGGCCTTGGAAGCAATTCCTTGGATACTATGGAAATAATCTTTTGTGCTTAATAGTTTTCCATAATTCCATGTTTTACGCCAATACTATTTTATCATGATTAATGTTTCTTTATTATCTATGCCTTACGAACTGCCAATATTTATTTTGTGACTCATGAGTTTGAAATTTAAACTTTATGTTCATGTTTTTACATTCAAATGTTTATGGTTTGTTTTATGTTCTCTGTGTTTTCTCTCAATGATCACTTAAGTTCACCCTTTTTATGTATTATTTTCCCTAGGATATAAAGAAATTTTGTAGGTAGGAAATCCAAAGAGGAAGATCTTTATGGGAGATGTTAAAGATCTTTCACCATGATTAGAAGATTATGTTCCATGTTTTCAAAGACACTAAAATAATATGGTATTAGGGAGTCAGTTTGTGTCATGTATTAATTATTTTCAAAAAATAAATGTGATTTCCATGTACGTCAAGCTTCGGTATTTACAGTTGGTATTAGAGAGAAGGTTTAGTTAACCTTTTGAAACTAGGATGCAAAAACTTTAGTGAGATCCCTAGAGATATTTATAATGTATGTCTAGGGATGTCCCTAAGGTGAATTATAAGTATATGTTACAGTCCTAGAATTATTATAAATATCATGAATAACCTAATATTAAACATAATATGTTAGAGATTTAAATTACTCTTTCTTGATTATGTTGTTTTTCTTAGTTGGATTTTTGCCTCTCACACTATTATTTTTGGTTTTAGACAATGGATGAAACTTGAAGAAACCATACTAATGATCAATGCACTAGGAAATGCAATGATTTTCCTTCTAAAAAACCAAATTTTATGGGAGATGGAGTGAAAAATCTTATTTTTATACTTACACAACATATGAATCATTCTGTACTTACAAATGAGTAGAGAAGGGAACAATATTCTATTGAGTCCTTTGAAGCAACGTTCACCTTCTTTCAGTGGGTCTTCTGATCCACTTTTTGATGAAAAATGGATCAATACTACTGAAAATATATTTTCTATCCTTCACTATTTTGAACATGAAGAAGCCATTTTGGATATTTACTTTTTAGAAGGTGAAGCAGCCTAGTGGTGGAATCTAATTAAGAATATAAGGCACCAAGATGAAATTGAATCCATGGAATGGGATGAGTTCAAGAGCTTATTTTTCAATAAGTATTTCACACGTATTCTTCCAAAAAATATGGAAAATGAGTTCCTTGAGCTTAAAAAAAGGAAGGTGAATCTATTGGTACATAGAAGGGGAATTTTAGAAGGCTTTTAGGTATGCTTATAGCTTTATCATCCAAACCAAAAGTAATTTTGATCAATTCTTTAGTGGATTAAAACCAATTCTTCAAAGGTAATTAGCTATAAAATACTTTAGTAGCTATGAAGTGCTTGTGTGTTGTGATATCAAGGTATAACTAGAAGTTGGTGTTACATTTTCATCTAATGGTTTTGACAAGAAATGAAAGAGGGAGGTCAAGGAAAAGTCTCAAAACAATGGTGAAAAGAAGATCAATGTTTTCTTATGATCAAATTGTGGAAATAATCATGGTGGATATTTTATAAAATGGATTAGAAAATGTCTCATGTTTGGAAAATAAGGTCATTGAGCAGTTGAGTGCCGAAGTAATGTGAAAAAGGTTTCTAATGATTTGAATAGAGAAAATATTACAGAGAATGCACCACCAACACTTCAATGCTACAAGTGCATAGAAATAAGGAATTATGCTAACCAATGCCCTAATCCAAGGGCAAATGACAGTCGACATCAACAAAACCTTAAGGAAAAAGAAAAAGGGAAGTCACATGTGATCACTATTAGTGATGTTGAATATGACAATGCAGTGGTGGAATGATTAAGTGTTTATGTAATGGCATTCCAAAATAGTGTTGTGGAATCTCATTTATAGTATTATGGAATATTTTAATGTCTATGTATTGGACCATTATTGTTTTCAAAAATTATATGGTACCAGTAACCATGAAAAGTGATTGAAATATTTTTGGAAATAATATAATATGCACATAATGAAGGGATAAGTAGATAATGAGATGTTTGATAGTATTAATGAGCTCATGATCGATAAAAGGAAAAAGTGATTTCATAGTTTTATTATACAGAATTTTTAGTATTTTTGGTTTGTGGAAATAATTAATTTTGACAGAATTCATTTTTTCACTAAGGTTCTATGGTAATTTATTTCATTACCATATTTCAAGAGATTACATAATTAAGGTATTCACATGTTTGGAATGTGACAACCAAGAACTTCTAAATGAGATATGGGATACAAAAGTTAAGTTGATTTAGTTCACCTCCTTCTAATGTTTAATAATTTTAGCTTTTAGAAGGGTTGTAATAAATCCATTTATGGATAGTATTAGTTATATTCTGATTGAAGCTTGTTATATTAATGTATTATATCACTATAGGTGGACTTATGCGTATTTGATAACCCGTTCAAACCTTTTTTTTGAGACAGATGGAATGACCTATCATTCTATCGCATAATCTGATAATACTTCAAGAATAAAAAATTCAACGCCATTTCTTTAAATAAGAGATGAAGAAGTAATTGTTTAGGGAATGACCGATAATGAGATTAGGCTGAAATAAGGTACACATTTCTCCTCATAAAAGAATTCATCAACTTTAGGAAAAAGATCATGATTTTTTTTATCCTAATACCTTCTTATCTGATGAATCAGATGGTCCATTAAATCATCACATATTTATGGTTTTATTGTTGTTAAATTTCTCCAAACCTTATTCTCTATCACTATACATCAGAACTTGATGGTTAGTTTTCTATTATATATCTATGTTTTAAATTCCCACCTATGTTATCTGATGAGTTACTTTGGGTAACCATTATGTTTATTACATTCATTTTCAAAATTAAGTATTAATTTTCCTCTTTATGATGTGAGTTTCTATTAAAGAAACTTTCATGTAGTAAACCTTTTATAACCCCAATGAATTTTGAGGGAGAAATTAATTTTAAGGGGGTAGAATGTAACACCCCGAGATTTTATGAGATAGATTCTTTTTAACTTATTTTATTACTTGTGTTGTACAATACACCAAGATTATCTTTCACTATACAAAACACTGTATTATCTTGCAGTATACGCAACACTATTCTTGTCTTGTGTTTCACATAGTTTCAAGTTCTTTTGATAGAATTCATTTCACGCAACACTGAGTATAGATTTTGTTCAATGTATAAATGAAATAAGTTTGTATTATGTTATACATAACACCAAATAAAGATTTCACTACACGCAACACTGACTTGGCATGCGTTACACTCAAGAGCAACCTTTCTCGATAGCTTGCGTTGTACACGATACCAAGTTTCACTAAACAACGATATATTATTAAAATATTATTATGGGATATAAAATAGATGTTACGAATAGTATTAACCAAATTGTGAATTTTATATAACATTAAAATTCATATCATTAAGTTTCTATATGTGATATAAGAATAAATTCAATTTTTCATTTAAAAGATGTATTTTTAAAATAATGCAGTTTTGACACCTTTTGATGGTGAACCCATTTTAAATTTAGTTATTAATAATTTTCTATATTCTATTTGACAAAAAAAATGTATTATTTGCAAGAAGGACATAAAAATTTATTTTCTTTAAAATTTTGGAATTTTTCTGATAGAATTGATATTTTCATGAATAGTGAAAAATACTGCATTTTAATTCAAAATTGTCTTTTCATCTAATTTATTTATATAGTTAGATTATATTTTTAATTAATTTTAAATTAATTAATGAAACTTATGTGTTTTTAATTTGAAAAAATGTATTCTATATTTGGAATCAGAAGGTTCAAATTTATTAAATAGGTACCTTTTATTTTTGGACATTATGAATAGTAGCTTCAATAAATATTTTATTTACCATGGTTAAAGGGTAAATATAGTAAATAAGGGTAAAAAATACTAATGTAATAATATTAAACTACCCTAACACATGTCCTAATCCTATTGGATGAGATATTTTCAAACATGGGCATCCTTGGGTTGATTTTAGGACCCCATGTATTCACTTGGATGTGAAAATGACATTTTATAAGAATAAATTTAAAGAAAAGATAATTATAACCTAAACATATATATTTTACTAATTATATTTTAATATAGGGTTATATAACTTATCTCTATGACTATAAATAGTCATTATAAATATAAAAATATTTCCTACATCATGGTATTTTATAATTTTTCGATACCAAATAAATAAATTTATTTATGAAACAATGATGATACTGTGATTAACTTATAAATGAAATATTAAAATAAATGAATTTATAAATATTAAAATAAATTTAATTTGACCAGTTTTATTCCATCCAAGAATTTTTTGGATGACATTTAATTATTAGGGATGAGTTAATGCCTTAGGTTCTAAGTAATCATGTTGTTATGAATTTTTAAAAAGTCAAATATGAATAGTTCCCAAAATTGAAAAAAATCATAACTTAAAACGTAAAATAGTTTATTAAATGATATTAAATTTATTAAAAATCTAATATTAGTCAAAATAGTTAATATAAAAGTCCAAATATGTCATGAATAACTTTTTTTGGGCTGTTTTACATGACATGGTAATTACATTAACCCACAATGTGTAAATAAAATGATATCGCTAAAAGATTAAAAAGGGAAAAATAAGGGTTAAACAAAAAAGATAAGGATAAAAAATATTCAAAACTAGTCTAAAAATTATTGGATGATGGTCATTCGAAAAAAATCATCTTATATTCAATTTAAATAAGTTTTAGACAATTTTTAATTGAAATTGAATTTATAATAATTTTTTATTTTAAGAGTTTCCAAAAGTGTCCCTCTACTCTCTTATAAAAGGACACCAACTCCCTCTCCTATTCAATCCATTTTGAGAATTAAATCTCAGCCAAACCCTACAAATTTATATTATAAACTTCCTTAGTTACATTCTAGCGGTTCTGGTCTTCTCAAAGGACCAACTCTAGTGCCCTAATAGAAAATTTAAAGGAGGCACATCGAGGAAGAGGTAATCTTTTCTTCCGATTTTTTTGAATTTATTTCTTCTTCTAATTCATCTTTATTAGTTTTTCCATTATAAAGTAATAACATCAGTATCAATCATATACTTATATTTTATTATAAATATGAAACAACCCTATTTCACCTTCTATCCATCCTATAAAAAATAAAATCACCACGCGTGCGTACGAACAGCTTATCGTCTCCACGTCGTGGTGTAATTAGTTTTTCCACCACCACATTATTTGGATAGGTACAATGGTGTAAATAATAACTATATTTATAAACCATCCAAATTAATACCATTAATCAATTATTGTAATGATATCGTCGCTTGTGCATACGTACGACTTACCGTCTCCACAGTGCAATGTGATTCGTTCTACATAATCTTCATTAAAGAATGGTTATATAAATGAATTAAATGAATAAATATGATATATATTATACTAAAAAAATTCTGTAAATGATATAACTATAACCTAAAAATAGGAATAATAATTTATCTGACAAAACATGCATAAAAACGTAAAGCAGTTAATACCCGAATAATGAAAAATAATGAAATGTTATTAACAAACAGATGAAAATAAGATCATAAATGTTATCATAAAAATTATTATGATTCTGTAATAAATCAGTAACATTATTTAAATCATTATATAGGAGGTTCAAATACATATTAATCATATCAGACCTAAGGTAAGGGATAATTTTTCAATCTCATTTATATCCAAGATTGTTTTTTCGTAAGTATTTACTGCGAATATATTTATCATCCATGTCCAGGTTTTCTAAAAATATTTTCATAAATTGTTTAATATTATTATATGTATATTTAAAGTCATTTTTATATCTTTTTGACTTTTACTATGTGGTATTGAAAGAATCTTTCTTTTGTTTACCATACGAGGTACTTTTTGATTTTTTCGGAAAAAGTATAAGGATAATGTTTTTTAACTTATATGGCATGAACAGGTTTTTACATATTCATAATGACTCATTTCCATGAATCTTACTCTACATTTTTACAAGTTTATTTTCAACTAAATTATTTTCTTTTAAAATTTCATGACATTTTGAAAAAAGAAAATGTTTTTGAAAAAGAAAGTATATTTTCCTCAAGAAGTAAGTTCAATTGTTTTATGAAAATTATTTTCCATCTAAGATAACTCTTATTAAATAGGGTTTTGTTTCTATCCATATTATTAATATGATTTAATTGTGTTAATGATAGAATGAAATTTTATAAGGATTATGTAATTATGGAATGATGTTTAAGAATCACATTTTATTTCTTGGGTTATGCTATGATGGGTTATGCTATGATGAATGATTTGTGTTTTTGTGGAGCATGTAAGAATGATTTCACTATGAGATGGATGTGACCTATATCTTCCTCCAATGCATTAGGTAAATATTTATATCTCATGAGATAGAAATGACTGAAATAGAAAGTAAATCTTGTTCAGTAATACATGACTAAAATGACAAGTAAACCCAGTTCAGTAATACATGGCTGGAACAGAAAGTAAAATCAGTTCAGTAATGGACTTCGTCCACTTTGATGGTCTTGGAATCAATTACTTGGATACTATGGAAAAAATATTATGTTCTTAATGGTTTTCCAAAATTCCATGTTTTATGCCAATACTATTTTATCATGATTAATGTTTCTTTATGATATGTGCCTTACAAACTTCCAAGATTTATTTAATGACTCCTGATTTGGAAATTTAAAAATTATGTTCACGTATTACATTCAAATGTTTATGGTTTATTTTATGTTATCCATGTTTACTCTTACTGAGCATTTGAGCTCACCCATTTTTTGTTTTCTTTTCTACAAAATATAAAGAAATGTTATAGGTAGGAAAAAAAAGGGGAATATTTTTATGAGATATGTTTAAGATCTTTCATCATGATAAGAATATTATGTTTCGAGTTTCCAAATACACTAAACTAATTCAGTATTTGGGCGTCTATTTGTGTCATGTATGAAGTACTTCGTAAATGAAATGTAATGTCCATGTACGTCAAGCTTGGATATCTATAAGGAGGCTCGGGCTGGGAGAAGCAGACCAGACCCAACCAAAGTGGTCCAAATTCAGGTCGTACCCCATGTTGGTCAGAGAAAACCTCATAGCTACGACAGTAGGAGAAGGTGCGGGGGCAACAGTTATAGTCAGTTGATCGACTGCAATGGTCAACCATGCTGCTCGATAGGTTTATTTGGTCCATGAATGACCCCTATTGTTTTTAAGGTATATTAAAACTCCCATATCTCCTAAACCTTCCATCCAATTGACATGCCGTAATGGTGTAATTCTAGCCCATCTACCCAAAACCCAACTTGTCTGACTCGAAATCCTGAACAGGCTGGCCTAACAAAGCCTGATCTCGGATGGGATGCTTTTAGGCCTATGCAAGCTAGCTGAGTTGTTCTGTAAAATCTCGACAGTTCTAAAAAAATACTGGGAAACTTTCGGTAGGGAGACTCAAACCCCCTACCACATGTTTTTAAGGCTTCCCTTAGATCTACTGGTCCAGGCGGGATGTCTGGTATAGAATTACTAGACTATATATATATAAAAATAATATATATATATTAATAATATATATTAATAATATATATATAAATAATATATATATTAATAATATATATATTATATATAATTATATAACAACGATTCGACATAATATATATATATATAATAACTCATTATATATTTACAAAAAAACACTCACCCACTAACTGTTCGCACATGTCCCCCTCCCACCTTATTTTTTTAAGTATGTTGCAACATGCATATATTTTATATTTTATATATACATATATAAATCTATTTAGAAAAAAATAACTCGACCACTATTGCGTACCCCTCAATAACTGTAATCTTATTTTTTTTAAAGTATATTGAAACATGCATATATTATATATATTATATATAAATATTTAAATCTATTTAGAAAAAAAATTAACTCAACCACTGATGCACACCCCTCAATAATTTTATATTAGGAATTTGCACATATTATATACATATATATATATTCACATGTATAAATCTATTTAGAAAAAACAATTAACACACTCAATGACTATTCCTCACCCCTCATTCATATTTTTACAACTTGCACATATTATATATATAAATATTTTTTTAAAACATTAAAAAAACATTTTAAAATAAATGATGAAACATAATATATATATATGTATAATAAATCATTATATATTAACAAAAAGCACACCCACCCAGTAATGTTTGTGCACACCCCCTCCCACATTATTATTTTTTTATGTACGTTGCAAATTGTATATATTATATATATATATATATCAATTTAGAGAAAAAATTAACTCACTCACTCCAGCGCAACCCTCATTAATTATTTTTTACAACTTACACATATTATATATATTATATATACATATATAAATCTATTTAAGAAAAAAATTAACTTGACCACTACTCATCAGCCCTCAAAAATTTTATTTTACAACTTTCACATTATATATATATATATATATATATATATATATATATATTTACATGTATAAATCTATTTAGAAAAAAATTAACACACTCACTTCTGCGCACACCTCATTCATTTTTTTACAACTTGCACATAATATATATATATATATATATATATATATATATATATATATTTAAAACCTTTAAAAAACGTTTTAAAATAAACTATGTAACATAATATATATATTTATATATATAACTCAATATATATTAACAAAAAACACTCACCTACTGATATTTGCACACTCCCCCTCCCACATTATTATTTTTTAATGTATGTTTCAACTTCCATATATTATATGTACATATATAAATAAATTTAGAAAAAAAAATTAACTCACAAACTCCTTCACACCCCTAATTAATTTTTTTACAACTTGCACACACACACACACACATATATATATTCAAATGTATAAATATATTTAGAAAACAAATTAACTCACTCACCCTCTATCGTGCACCTCCATCCCCTTGTTAATTGTTTTATAACATGAACATATTAAATATATATATATATATATATATATAAACATATATAAATACATTTTGAAACATTAATAATATTTAAAAAATGTTTAAATCAAGTTAAAAAATTTTTAAAAAAAATTTAATATAAACTTTTAAAAATTAATGTTTTGAAAAAAAATGATTTAAAAGACATTTAGAAAAAAAATCTATTTAGAAAAAAATAACACACCTACCCACTACTGTGCACCCCTGTAACATACCAAGTAATTAATGAATAATAGATATTTTTATCTATGTCTATTAATGATTAATATAGTGTTTTAGAGGCTTAAAATGAAAATAAATACAATCTTATGCATGGAATACACTAATATTCTTAAAAGATTGTTTTACTGCCTTTTGATGGAAAACCATTTTTAAATCAATATTTTGACAATTTTATAATCTATATTTGTCAAAATAAACATATTCATTATGATTGGGACATTGAATTTTACATTGTATCAATTTTTGGTATTTTTCTGACAATGTTCATTTTTTAATGAATAGTGAAAAATACTGCATTTTACATCAAAACTGCTTCTTAATCTAATTTATGTATATGATTATATTATCTTTTGAATTGGTATTAATGTGTAATATGAATATATTTTTACCATTTAATCCAATGGTGGTCATTGGAATCAATTTCACTTTGAAATTAGACTTAAACTGGTGTCAATCTTTTGATACTTATTGTTTTATAAAAACAAACTATTTGCTCTGACAGCGAGAATTAATTATTAAATTAATTAATGTGACTTATATGTTTTGAATTTTGTAAAATAGTCTTCATTTTTGAATTCAGAATATCAAATATAGCTTAGGGTGGATTTTTGGTAATTTTCTGAAAAACTTCAATTTTTGATGAATAGTGAAACCACTAAGTGGTACTTATAAAAACTGATTTTTCTGTTTAAATGAAATTTTGCCATCATTGTGTTTTGAATTTAAAAAATCTGACATACATGGTTGTCATTAAGAAGTAAAATGTGGTTCAATGAGATTAAAATAATTTTTTGGTGAATAGTAACTTATTAAGTTTTAATCACGATTAGTGGTAATTAGTGTATTTTAAGGTAAAAATAATGCTTTAATAATATAAGATGAGCTTGACACATGTCCTACCCTCATTGGATGTGTCATGGCCGACCAAGACAAGCCATGGGTTAACTTGGGGACCCCATGGAGCCACTTTGGTTGGGAAATGACATAAAAAACTTTTTATTTAATGTAAAAGTAAAAATGACACAAACATCATATGTTTTACGAAAACAATTTTTACATGGGGTTATAAAGATCAGATTTTTGATTATAAATAGTAATTGGAAATATAAAACGATTTCCTACATCATAGTATTTTTTTATAATTTTTATACTTTAAACAAATTAAATTATTTATGACATCATGATGATGTAGCGATGACCTCATTATTTAATGATTTAAATAAAATGGAAAGATAATGAAAAATCTAAAACCTACACATGGCCAAAACCAATTGTATGAGTGGATTTCGAAGCCTTATCACCTTATCCTCGAATTATAGCAATGTGGGACCTTTTGAATCCTAAACTCTTTTTAAAATAAAGTAACTTATCTTTAATTTCCAAAAGTGCCTCTCCTCTCCTCTTATAAAAGGCCCCCACCTCTACCTCATTTCAAACACTCCTCAAGCCTTTGTCTCGGCCAAAACCTGCCCATTTACACTCTCCACATCCCTCTCCTTAGCCTAGAGGATTCTCTTTGGGCAGAATCCTTTCAAAGGAAGCCTTTAGGCTCAAATCAAAAGGAGTTACACTTTTAAAGGTAATTCATTCTCTCATGTTCATTTGTTTTATTTTGCTTCTCCAACCCCCTAAACTCTTTTTATTTACTTATTTTGTAACAACACCAGTATATTCAATATACTAGGATGTTGTTATAAGATTTATTTGAGCTACACTCTCACACAACTACATCAAATGGTTAAAGAACATACGGTTTCTGTGGATGCCGAAATTCTGCCTCCCGAAACGATGATTGTTCAATACTCATTTAACACCTTCAAAGTTGGCCATTATGATGTCACTATTTTTATATATGATATATAATATGTTTATGTTTTCCTTAAGCTTCTGTTTTTTTCATTTTGGGCATACCTTTATGGTTTCCATTATGGGTAAACACGATATCTTCATTTTAGGAAGTGCGGACTACCACCCCCTGAAAGTGTTTTGATTCGTTAATACCATATGTGGGATGTGTAAAGGATAAAGTTAATGATATTATATATGTTATTATACTATAATTATAATATACTCTTATATCATTATGATTCCATTCCAGAAAATATGAAATAGAAATGGAAGTAGCGTTCATGCGTACGTACGGCTTACCGTCTCCACGAACAGTGAATTTCATTTCTTACCTCTAAATGTGATTTAATATTATAAAAACATGTATATGATGAATATATATGATATATATTTTATCCAAATCATTAATATCATTCTCGATATAACGAACCTTTGACCAAATTAACAACATGTAAGTGTAAGAAGTATATTTTTGACTTAAGAACCAAATACTGACAAAATGAACATTATTAACTTAAATGATTACATGATGTTCATAACATGGTATAAAAGGAATAATGAACTTGAAAAAGGTTCTTAAGAAAGTAGAGATTAAATCAAGTTTATTATTCAGGAGATTAAAGAACGGTCGGGTCAAGTCGGATACGAGGTATGGGACTTCATCTCAATCTCCTTTCATTGAGGCATATTTTATTTTATACACAACTTTCTTTTATATAGTGTATAAACCCCTTTGACTTTTACGTTTATTCAAAAGGAATATTTTATATACGAAGCGTTTACTAAACGACAAAAGGGAATGTTTTTGTCGTACGTATGCGGCGACAACGACTTCTCCGCCGTCGTGACCGTTATTTGAGTTTTGGCTTCCTCTACAAGCCATACCTTCTTTTTAAAAGAAGAATAAATACCATGTTTTACTTTTCTTTTATTTTGGTGTTGAAAATGGTTTTCACAATGTTTTTTGTGTTGTATTGATATCTTGTGATTGAAATGTGGAAATGTTATGTTTCCTTTATGCATGTTTTATGTGATACGATTATGTTATGGTTCTTGGGCATTATTATGAAGACGGGTGGTTCTGTGATAAACTAAGGGCGGGTGAGCCCGATATAGCTCTCCAATGCATTGGGTAACGCGAAGGAGTGAAACGTTAAGGTTTCTTTGAAGAGATTTAGGGAATATACTATGATGGGTATTCCAAACGTAACCAAGAAGGTTACTCCCTATGTAATAATGTTATGAATGCCTCAAGTTACCTTTATGTCTTATGATTTCTATGATTTATTCATGATTTGATGAGGTATGTTAAAGTGATTATGTTTTATGGGTAAAGTATGATTTCATTCTTATGTATATATGTACCCATGTTTCCTTTCCATGTTTTTATAACCCATACTGAGCTTTTTATGCTCATCCCAAGTTTTTTTGAAATGATTTTCACAGGTCAAGGGAAGGGTACATGATATGATGATAGTGTCAAGGAAGTGTCAAGAAATAATCCATGTTTTATTTTAAATATGTTTCCATTGATGGGAATGAAGAATACTATCTTTATGTAATCCACTTTGTTTATATGTGGAATTTAATGCAAGTTTTATGATCTAATTCTCTAAAACTCTAAACCTGAAAAGATCCTCAATGTGTAATCTTGTAATAACTCAAGATTAATTAAGGTTTAAGGCTGGGTCCTTATAGTTGGTATCAGAGGTCGGTTTAGATAACTTTAGGAATTAGAATTCTATTAAATGATTATCCAATTTTTTTTTGAAATGATATAGCATTTGAAGATTACCATGTTGCTTCATCTAAGACATGTTTGTTCAGAATGGTTTTCCGCAGAGGAAACAGGGGAGCAGTGCAAGGAAGGCATACAGAAGGAAATAACCTTCCAAATCAGCATCCAGAAATGGTCGGAATTGGAACTGAACAGTTTATTGCAGTAATGGCATAGTTGAATCAAGCGATAAATGGTGGTGGTATCCATGCACGAGATCAGCCAGATCAACCGCAGAGGAACATGACAGTGGTGGAACATTTCATGAGGCAACATCCACCATCATTCAGAGGATCATCTGACCCTGTGCTAGCTGAAGGGTGGATTAAAGCACTGGAGAAGATTTTTGATGTCATGGGGTGTTCAGAAAATCAAAAGGTTAGTCTTTCTATTTACCGTTTGGAGGGTGAAGCAGATCAGTGGTGGTCTATGGTTAAAAATATCAGGGACTCCGATGAGATTGATGCTCTTGACTGGGATGAATTTAATGGTATGTTTCTTGAGAAATATTTTCCTAAGGTTTTTCGACTTAGGATGGAAAAACAATTCTTGGAATTGAGGCAAGAGGAAGACTCAGTGGCTAACTATGAAGAAAGGTTCACTCGATTGGAAAGGTATGCTCCAAATTTTATCTGAGACCTTGATAGTAAAATCAATCGTTTTTACTCAGGATTAAAGCCAAAATATCGAAGGGCATTAGATTCTCGTGAGTTTAAAAGTTATGAAAAGCTTTTTCGATGTGCTGAGAAGGTGGAAATGGAGTTTGTCGATGATCAAATGTTCTATAACAACCAACAGAAGAAGAGACCGAGGTCGCAGGAGAAAGGTAAGAATTCTTCAAAAAAGTCTGATGGTAAGAAAACTAAGTTTCCAGTTTGTGATAAATGTGGCAAAAGGCATGCTGGGGAATGTCTTCTGAATTCTGGAAAGTGCTACCGATGTGGTAAGATGGGACATAAATCTCGTGATTGCACTGAAAAGGATCAAGGTGAAGGTAAGACCAAATTCGATTTATAGTTAGTGAAATGTTATAAGTGCAATGAGATGGGTCACTATGCAAATGAGTGTCTGACAAAGAGCTTGAGTGATGGGAAGCAGTTAGACTACAAGCAGAAAGGGGTGGTGAAATCCTTTGCAACTACTTCAGCAGTTGTCGGGCCATCAAATGAAGTTGTATCGGTACTTTGTTTGTTTTTTCAGATTATGCCAGTGTGTTGTTTGATTCGGGGTCTACACATTCTTTCATCTCTGAAACCTTTTCTAGTAAAATGGGAATAACATCTCAAGAAATGACTCCTGAACTTTTGGTAAAAACACCTGGGTGAAATGTTGAGGCAAAAAGAATTTATAAGAATCTTCCTATCCTTATCTGTGGAAAGAACCTACTTGAAAACCTTATTGTTCTACCTCTAGTAGAGTTTGATGTTATCCTGGGTATGGATTGGATCTCTATTTACCATGCTAAGATTGACTGTAGAGCTAAAGAAGTTTCTTTTCAGAAAGACTTTCAGTTTGTTTACACGAATGAACCCTTAATTTTGATAACATATCAAGAGGCCGAGAAACTTGTAAAAGATGGAAATGAATGTTACCTTGCACACGTCGTTGAAAATAAAGGACCTGTTCAGATTAATGATGTGCCAGTGGTAAATGAGTATCCTGATGTTTTTCCTGATGAGTTTCATGGAATAATACCAGACCGGGAAGTTGAGTTTACTGTTGACTTAGTTCCTCATGCTAAGCCAATTTCAAAACCCCCTTATCGAATGACACAAATTGAACTTTTAGAGTTGAAGGAGAAATTGCAAGATTTATTAGAGAAAGGTTTCATTAGACCTAGCACATCACCATGGGGTTCTCCTGTTTTATTTGTTAAAAAGAAAGATGGTTCTATGAGACTTTGCATTAATTATAGAGCCTTTAATAACATCACTGTTAAGAACAAATATCCTTTGCCTCATATCGATGATTTGTTTGATCAGCTCCAGGGAGCTCAGTTTTTTTTCAGAGATTGACCTGAGATCATGGTACCATCAGCTGAAGGTAAAGGAGGAAGATATTCCGAAGACCGCGTTTCGTACGAGATATGGCCTTTATGAATTTGTAGTAATGCCTTTTGGGCTAACCAATGCACCTGCTGTATTCATGGACTTAATGAATAAAATTTTCCATGAGTTCTTGGATAAGTTTGTGGTGGTTTTCATTGATGATATTTTGGTGTTTTCTAAAAGTAAAGAGGAGCATGAAAGACATTTAAGGGTTATCTTGCAAACCTTAAAAGAAAAGAAACTGTATGGAAAATTTAGAAAGTGTGAGTTTTGGTTGCAACAAATTTCTTTCCTTGGTCACATTGTTTCTAAAGATGGAATAACTGTTGATCCTGCAAAAACAAAATTTGTGGAAGAATGGACAAGACCCACAAATGTAACCGAGATTCGTAGCTTCCTTGGTTTGGTGGGCTATTACCGAAGGTTTGTTAGAAATTTTTCACGGTTATCTAGTCCAATGACTAAGCTAACTCAGAAGGGTGTTAAGTTTATCTGGACAAAAGAATGTGATGATTGTTTTCAGGAATTGAAAAGAAGATTGGTGAATGCTCCAGTTTTGGCACTACCTTCCAGGAATGGTGAGTTTGTTATATACAGTGATGCATCATTGAAAGGACTTGGTTGCGTCCTAATGCAGAATGATCAGGTAATTTCTTATGCTTCACGACAGTTGAGAACTCATGAGGTAAATTACCCTACACATGATTTGGAATTAGCTGCTGTTGTTTTTGCTTTAAAAATTTGGAGGCATCATTTTTATAGAGTAAAGTGTGAAATATATACTGATCACAAAAGTTTAAAGTATATATTCACTCAGAAAGAGTTAAACATGAGACAGAAAAGATGGCTAGAATTAATCAAGGATTATGATTGTACAATTCATTACCATCCGGGAAAAGAAAATAAAGTGGCTGATGCTTTGAGTCGAAAAAGTAATGCTTCATTAACAATGTTGCGTTTGGAACTAGATCCTTTGGTTAAGGATTGGATGAACTTTGGTATAGAAGTTGTTGGTGTAGGAAGTCCTTCTGTTTTGTTTCAGGTATCAGTGAGATCTTCTCTATCAGATAGAATCAAGCAAGCACAGAAGCAAGACAGTGAGTTGCAGAAAAAGGTAGAGCTGGTTCAGAAAGGTAAGTTGCCTGAATTCAACATTGATAATGATTGTGTTTTGAGATTTGGGAAGAGATTGTGTGTGCCTTGTGATTCACAGTTGAAGAGAGAGTTGTTATGTGAAGCTCATAGTTCTCCGTTTTCAGTTCATCCGGGCAGTACTAAGATGTATAGAGATCTGCGGGAGTATTACTGGTGGGATGGAATGAAAAGAGATATTGCTGACTTTACTATGAAGTGTTTGACTTGTCAGCAGGTTAAAGCAGAGCGGCAGTTACCGAAAGGGATGCTTCATCCTTTACCAGTGCTAGAGTGGAAATGGGAGAATATATCCATGGACTTTGTTGTTGGATTACCGAAGACATCTCGAGGTAATAATGCAATCTGGGTTATTGTTGATCGCTTGACCAAATCTGCTCATTTCCTTGCTATACGAGATACTTTCTCTCTTGATCAACTTTCCCGTTTGTATCTTGAAGAGATAGTCAGGTTACATGGAGTTCCTCTCTCCATTGTATCGGATCGTGATCCCAGGTTTACTTATAACTTTTGGAAAGGCCTTTAGAAGTCGTTGGGTACTGAATTAAATTTTAGTACAACATTTCATCCTCAATCAGATGGGCAGTCAGAACGAACAATTCAGACATTGGAGGATATGCTACGAGCTTGTTTGATGGATTATCAGGGAAGTTGGGAACACCATCTTTCTTTGGTTGAATTTTCATATAATAACAGTTTTCATTCCAGTATACAGATGGCACCATTTCAGGCATTATATGGGAAGTGGTGTCGAACTCCAGCTTTCTGGGATGAAGTGGGTGAAATGAAGTTGATGGGACCAGAATTGGTAGAAGAGATGGCATAAAAAGTTCAGCTGATTCAGAAACACATGAGAACAGCTCAGAGCAGGCAGAAGAGTTATGCGGATAACCGTAGGAAGGATCTATCTTTCGAGGTATGTGATCATGTTTTTCTCATGGTTTCTCCTTGGAAAAGTGTGATGAGATTTGGTAAGAAAGGAAAGTTGAGTCCAAGGTTCATTGGACCATACGAAATTCTGGAGAGAGTTGGATCAGTTGCATACTGAGTGGCTTTACCTCCGAGTTTATCTCAGGTACACAATGTTTTTCACGTTTCGATGTTGAGAAAGTATATGCCAGATCCATCTCATGTTTTGAGTCCAGAGGTAGTTCAGCTGGAAGAGAACCTATCTTATGAGGAACAACCGGTCCAGATTCTTGACCATAGGGAGCAAGTGTTACGGAATAAGGTGATTCACCAGGTAAAGGTTTTGTGGAAAAACCACATGATTGAAGAGGCAACATGGGAATCTGAAAATGCAATGAGGGATAAGTACCCCCATTTATTCGATAAGTAAATAAATTGCAGGGACACAATTTTCTAAAGGGGGGAAGGATGTAACATCCCAAGTAAGTAATGAATAATAGATATTTTTATCTATGTCTATTAATGATTAAGATAGTATTTTAGAGGCTTAAAATGAAAATAAATACAATCTTATGCATGGAATACACTAATATTCTTAAAAGATTGTTTTACTGCCTTTTGATGGCAAAACCTTTTTAAATCAATATTTTGACAATTTTATAATCTATATTTGTCAAAATAAACATATTCATTATGATTGGGACATTTAATTTTACATTGGATGAATTTTTGTTATTTTCCTAACAATGTTCATTTTTTAATGAATAGTGAAAAATACTGCATTTTACATCAAAACTGCTTCTTAATCTAATTTATGTATATGATTAGATTATCTTTTGAATTGGTCTTAATGTGTAATCTGAATATATTTTTACCATTTAATCCAATGGTGGTCATTGTAATCAATTTCACTTTGAAATTATACTTAAACTGGTGTCACTCTTTTGATACTTATTGTTTTATAAAAACACGCTATTTGCTCTGACAGCGGGAATTAATTATTAAATTAATTAATGTGACTTATATGTTTTGAATTTTGTAAAATAGACTTCATTTTTGAATTCAGAATATCAAATATAGCTTAGGGTTGATTTTTGGTAATTTTCTGAAAAACTTCAATTTTTGATGAATAGTGAAACCACTAAGTGGTACTTATAAAAACTGATTTTTCCGTTTAAATGAAATTTTGCCGTCATTGTGTTTTAAATTTCAAAAATCCAACATACATGGTTGTCATTAAGAAGTAAAATGTGGTTCAATGAGATTAAAATAATTTTTTGGTGAATAGTAACTTATTAAGTTTTAATCGCGATTAGTGGTAATTAGTGTAGTTTAAGGTAAAAATAATGCTTTAATAAAATAAGATGAGCTTGAAACATGTCCTAACCTCATTGGATGTGTCATGACCGACCAAGACAAGCCATGGGTCAACTTGGGGACCCCATAAAGCCACTTTGGTTGGGAAATGACATAAAAAACCTTTTATTTAATGTAAAAGTAAAAATGACACAAACATCATATGTTTTACGAAAACAATTTTTACATGGGGTTATAAAGATAAGATTTTGATTATAAATAGTCATTGGAAAGATAAAAAGATTTCCTACATCATAGTAGTTTTTTTATAATTTTTAGACTTTAAATAAATTAAATTATTTATGACATCATGATGATGTAGCGATGACCTCATTATTTAATGATTTAAATAAAATGGAAAGATAATGAAAAATCTAAAACCTAAACATGTCCAAAACCAATTGGATGAGTGTATTTCGAAGCCTTATCACCTTATCCTCGAATTATAGCAATGTGGGACCTTTTTAATCCGAAACTCTTTTTAAAATAAAGTAACTTATCTTTACTTTCCAAAAGTGCCCCTCCTCTCCTCTTATAAAAGGCCCCCACCTCTACCTCATTTCACACACTACTCAAGCCTTTGGCTCGACCAAAACCTGCCCATTTACTCTCTCCACATCCCTCTCCTCATCCTAGAGGATTAACTTTGGGCAGAATCCTTTCAAAGGAAGCCTTTAGCCTCAAATCAAAAGGAGTTACACTTTTAAAGGTAATTCATTCTCTCATGTTCATTTGTTTTATTTTGCTTCTCCAACCCCCTAAACTATTTTTATTTACTTATTTTGTAACAACAAAAGTATCTTAAATATACTAGGATGTTGTTATAAGATTTATTTGAGCTACACTCTCACACAACTACATCAAATGGTTAAAGAACATACGATTTTTGTGGATGGCGAAATTCTGCCTCCCGAAACGATGACTGTTCAATACTCATTTAACACCTTCAAAGGTGGCCATTATGATGCAACTATTTTTATATATGATATATAATATGTTTATGTTTTCCTTAAGCTTCTGTTTTTTTTAATTTTGGGCATACCTTTATGGTTTCCATTATGGGTAAACACGATATCTTCATTTTAGGAAGTGCGGACTACCGCCCCCTGAAAGTGATTTGATTCGTTAATACCATATGTGGGATGTGTAAAGGATAAAGTTAATGATATTATATATGTTATTATACTGGAATTATAATATACTCTTATATCATTATGATTCCATTCCAGAAAATATGAAATAGAAATGGAAGTAGCGTTCATGCGTACGTACGGTTTACCGTCTCCATGAACGGTGCATTTCATTTCTTACCTCTAAATGTGATGTAATATTATAAATACATGTATATGATGAATATATATGATATATATGTTATCCAAATCATTAATATCATTCTGGATATAACGAACCTTTTACCAAATTAACAACATGTAAGTGTAAGAAGTCTATTTTTGACTTAAGAACCAAATACCGACAAAATGAACATTATTAACTTAAATGATTACATGATGTTCATAACATGGTATAAAAGGAATAATGAACTTGAAAAAGGTTCTTAAGCAAGTAGAGATTAAATCAAGTTTATTATTCCGGAGATTAAAGAACGGTCGGGTCAAGTTGGATACGAGGTATGGGACTTCGTCTCAATCTCCTTTCATTGAGGCATATTTTATTTTATACCCAACTTTCTTTTATACGGTGTATAAACCCCTTTGACTTTTACGTTTATTCAAAAGGAATATTTTTTATATGAGGCCTTTACTAAATGACAAAAGGGAATGTTTTTGTCGTACGTATGCGGCAACAACGACTTCTTCGCCGTCGTGACCGTTATTTGAGTTTCGGTTTCCTCTACAAGCCATACCTTCTTTTTAAAAGAAAAATAAATACCATGTTTTACTTTTCTTTTATTTTTGTATTGAAAATGGTTTTCACAATGTTTTTTGTGTTGTATTGATATCTTGTGATTGAAATGTGGATATGTTATGTTTCCTTTATGCAGATTTTATGTGATACGATTATGTTATGGTTCTTGGGCATTATTATGAAGACAGGTGGTTCCGTGATAAACTAAGGGCGGGTGAGCCCGATATAGCTCTCCAATGCATTGGGTAACGCGAAGAAGTGAAACGTTAAGGTTTTTCCGAAGAGATTTAGGGAATATACTGTGATGGGTATTCCAAACGTAACCAAGAGGGTTACTCCCTACGTAAGAATGTTATGAATGCCTTAAGTTACCTTTATGTCTTATGATTTCTATGATTTATTCATGATTTGATCAGGTATGTTAAAGTGCTTATGTTTTATGGGTAAATTATGATTTCATTCTTATGTATATATGTACCCATGTTTCCTTTCCATGTTTTTATAACCCATACTAAGCTTTTTATGCTCATCCCAAGTTTTTTTTTGAAATTATTTTCACAGGTCAAGGGAAGGGTACATGATATGATGATAGTGTCAAGGAAGTGTCAAGAAAGAATCCATGTTTTATTTTAAATATGTTTCCATTGATGGGAATGAAGAATACTATCTTTATGTAATCCACTTTGATTATATGTGGAATGTAATGTAAGTTTTATGATCTAATTCTCTAAAACTCTAAACCCAAAAAGATCCTCAACGTGTAATCTTGTAATAACTCAAGATTAAGTAAGGTTTAAGGTTGGGGCCTTATAACCCCAACCCCTCATGTGTTCCTAATTTCCTCACATTAGAATGGATTAAAAATATTTGATTGGTGTGATAAGTTATCCCCATGATATATCAATCTATTACAAATACTCTAAAATGTATGCATGGTTTCATACTACCTAGCAATCCCCCAATACTCAGGTTGAGTACATGATGTTTTTCATGTGTCATAGTTGAGAATATATGTACATGATTTTCTGCATGTTATTAACTGGGACGAGATAGACATTGAGGATGGGTAAAAATTCTCAAGTATTTTGTGGTGATCGAGGATTGACAGGAGAAAGTATTTTCCATGTGTTGTGGATAAGGAGATATGTACATGATCTGTCTCATTTTATTAACTGGGGAGACCTAGACACTGAGGATGGATCCACCTTCTTAGAGTATCAGGTGGTGATCGAGGATCATAAGGAGAAGTTATATAAAGACCCCCCCATTGGTACCCCCTCCTTGGTTGTCAATTAAGAGAAAGAGATACCACTGAAGTCCACCTCCAATGGGTCATGGGTTGGTGACTAGCACTAGTGGTATAAAACACATAATGGGAATCACTTCCCTCAATTAAAAATTTAAGTCCAATAGATGAGAGTTGATTCACCAATCAACACCAAAGAATTTCTATTCTAGAAATAAATTCTCACAGCTTGAATGTTAATTATATGTCAAATTCATTACATCAAGAAGATATGTACAAGAGGAACTCTAAACTCAAAGTCATCTTCCAACTCTATCCAAGATACCCAATCAACAACTCAAATTTCCATCAAATTATGCTATGAAAAACTAAAAAACTATTGTGGGGTGAGCACTTGGGAGGACTTAATAAAATCATCCTTATAAAATAAATCAAATTCTAGGTGAAATAAATATTAAAGAGTAAGTAATAATGAAACCATTAAGAAAAACAGTTAAGACATAAATACAAGCAAGCACATAACTAAATACAAAAATAAAATTAGAATCCTTAACTCTCCTTCCACATCCATAACATCCACTACTAAGCCATCTAAATCATTGGAATCAAACTAAAATCCATAGTCAGCAACCAAACCAAACCAAAATTTTGAAACTATTACCACAAAACATTATTCTTTGGACCCAAACATCTCTTCTTAGCTCTTACCTATCAGTTCAAGGTCTACTCCCACTCAAGTCAGTGGTGAGTCGATAGGAGCTCCCCTCACCAATTGATCATGGATCCAAGGGGAAAAAACCAACAACATAGCATTAATATCAATTTTTTCTATAATAAAACAATAATCTAATTCCTACAAACCACAACATATATGTGCATGCCACTATTTCCCAGCCATATCCACATTTCCACCCTTTCAACAATAAGTAAAAAGGGTAATGTAAACATGAAGGACATAAATCTTGTATCATCATTCCATGTACATCTCCCACATGTAACCAGATAACCACATACTCATCATTCTAGTAAGGTATTGTGAACCTTTTGGACATCAACCTCATAATATCCTCCTATCATGTATGACCCCCATCACCCTTTCACATTGTCACATCACATCAAGTTCTCTTTAAACTTATGACCATGAAAACACATTCATATAAACCTATGGCCACCATAAACATAATTTAAACCAATTGATATCCATACAACCTATGAATTTTCACCATATCATTTCCCCTTTCCCATATCACTTTCATGATTCCAACCACAACAACCAACAAAAAAGAAAACAATAACAACGCAATAAATGCTTCATGGAAGGAAACAACACAAACAATAATTTCAAATTTCCACATTATTTATAATTTCAAACCTCATGGGATTTATTATCCATCCATTCATTTCCTTATATGTTCAATAATCATTAACAACTTATTCATTTTAATTAAAACCTCCAATATTTACATTCCATCCACACAAAACATTCATATTTGACCTTTATTTTTACTCACATATATATTCAATCAATTCACCCACTCACACCCCTTTACGGGCCATTTATTCATCATTAAACATATTTTTTTACAATTATGATCAATTTAAAATTAAATTATCAGTGGTATATCAGAGACCACAAACCCTTCACACGCTAATCAATATATCCATGTTCTATTCATTTAATAACTATTAACAATTTATTTACAAGCTATCCAACATTTATGGTGATCAATAATTGCACCCAGTTCCCAACATTCCCATTGTCATTTACATAAACAGTCACATCATAATATTCACAATAATTTCCCTCTTCAAACATGCATCTAGTTTATCAATATTCAAGAGGAAACTCAAATTAATACAATAATCATCATCATTTCAAACAAAAGCTTAATCCATTAAGTTATCAATGTTCAATTCCATATTTTAACTTCATGTTAAACTTTCCCCTTTTTCAACACCATACCATAAACCAATTTACCAATTATTTAAATGGATCCACATTGAAAATTAAAGTATTAAAACTAACTTTCCATCCTCCCCAATTAAACATTAACAAGTTTAAGAAACAACAGGCACACCATTGGTAACTTTACAAATTTTAAATTTTAGTGGTATCCAATAGGTGGAATATTAAAAAACAACAATCAACACCACAATAGCATCATAAGAAATAACATAATTTTCAAGCTACCAATTTAAAAAATGTTCATTATTTGTTACAAAAATTAACTAGTTATCTGAATATATATTTGAAAAGGATATTTAAAAAAACAATAAATTAAACCACAACATCCAATACAATTAAATAATCATAAAAGATAGACAATTTAATATAGAAATCAAAAATAAAATGCATCTTCTTTTCCAAAAGCCAAGTTCCACCTAGTCGGTTTATCATTCTTTTATTAATTTCATTCACTTTTAATGTGAGTTTCATATAATCTTTCCCTCTCCCCATAAACTAATAACACTCATTAAGAAACAAAAATTAATTTAGAAGAATACTAATTTCTTAGAAGTAATCAAAGCAGGTATAATCTATGACACCCGTCAGGTCACTGTTACACCTAATTTTGAGTATTATTTACCTTTTCACTCATTCTTGGAGTTCTTGGGTGCCAGGGTTGAAAATGGGGATTTTTTTAGGATAGAATAGGGTTCATGATTAGTTTAAGGTTTTTCTAACTGTGTAAAGGTGTTTTAGATGGGGAGAATAGGGTTTTTAATGGTTTGCAGATGGTTTTCCAAATCGTATGACACCCAAGGGTAACCATGCACCCCATTTTTAGGTGGAAAGTGGCACCTTCATGGTTAATTCATGGTATTTTTAACCATGCATATTGAAAAAATGATGGAAAAAACAAAAGAAAAAGTGATTCATTAGAGTAAAATGGGGAAAATAACAAATAATGAAGAAATAATAAGACAATGATTTATGTGGTTTGTTAAAAATTTCTATGCCCTATAGAGGTAGAAAACTTCACTAATTACAAGAGAACAATTATAGGGAGATAATAAGAGTTGTGATCTATTGTACAAATTGGATCACTAGAATTCGGCACAAATTTATCCAAAATGGATTGGGCTATATCATTCCAACAGTGCCTCCAAACCATGGGGTCTATATAGGTCACTTAAAAATTATTCTTTTACCATTTTATCTAGATGAGTTTTTACCATTTGGAGCTCATTTTTGCTTCTTCCATCATGTACAAACCTCCTCCCTTAGTGTAGAAGCTTCCTCCATTCCTTTTTGGCGGGTTCTCCTTGGTTTCAATGTGGTTTGGCCTTAGGTAATTCTATTACTTCTTGTTTTCTTCCTCCTTTACCTCTCTTCTTGTTTTCTCTACAATTTTCAATGTGTTTTGGCTTGAGGTAAGTCAATTTATTCTTATTTTCTTCCTCATTTCCCTCTATTCTTTTTTTTCTTCCTTTCCCTTTTTTGTTCCAAAATTCAGTAATAATCAAAGATAGAACAAGAAATATAGAAATCAAAATGTGCTTGCATCTTATTTTCCAAAACCCAAGTTCTAGACAGTTGGTTTATCATTATATTTTTAATTTCATTCACTTTTATTGTGTGTTTCCTATAATATTTTCCTCTCCTCATAGACCAAAAATTACCATTAAGTAACAACAATTAATTTAGAATAATAATAATTTCTTGGAAGGAATCAAAGCGGGCAAAATATGTGACACCCATCTGGTCACTCTTATATATAATTTTGAGTTTTATTTACCTTTTAACTAATTTTTAGAGTTCATGTAGAGGTTTGAAAAGGGTGTTTTTTTGGAGGATAGACTAGGGTGCATAGTTAGATAAAGGTTTTTCTAACTTTGTAGCTAACTGTGACACTGGGGTTTTGAACAGTTTGTGCACAGTTTTCCAAACCATATGAAACCTAGGGGTAACCATGAAGACCACTTTTAGGGGGATAGTGAAACCTACATGGTTAGAACAAGGTTTTTCTAATTGCGCGTATTGTGAAAATGTTGGGAGTAACAAATGACAAAATGATTTATAAGAGTAAAAGGGGTAAAACAGTTAGAACAAGAAGAAGATCATAGGAAAATTATTTACATTGTTTGTGAAAAATCCTAACATCTATTGATAGGTAGAAACCATCACTAATTTTGATAGTTAAACTACATGGAGATAATTGAAGTTGGAAGCTGGTGTACAGTTTGGGCCACTAGCATTCAGCCTAAATTCATCCAAAACGGATCGGGCTACATTATTCCAACAGTGTGATTAAACTATAGGGTCTATCTAGGTCAATTAAAATGTTTTATTTTATTATTTTTCCCTTGATGAGTTTTTACCCCTTTGAGCCCATTGTTTTCTCCCATATTGCACAACCCTCCTCCATTGGCATGGAATCTTTCTCCCTTTTGGGTGGTTTCTCCTTGTATCAAATGTGGTTTGGATTGAGGTAAGTCAATTTATTCTTGTTTTCTTCCTCTATTCCCTCTCCTCTTGTTTGTTACTCAATTTTCACAGAGATGAGTAACCCTATATGGTGATTTTGGCTGAAACGTAGGGTTTTAATGGAGGAAAATTGTTTGTTTACTTGTGACTTAGGTGTGTGAGGCCTTGATCTTCCTCTTTTGGGTGGTTATCATTGAAGGTTACAAGTTGGAACTAAATATGAGGTGGGTTTCTCTATTCAAGAAATTTTTTCATGTATTACCATTAATCATAAATTTACTTTGGTTGTGTTTGATTAATTTCTAAATGAATAATTTATGGTTGATGTTTATCCCATGTTTGATGTGCTTGATGACTTGTTTTCTAAATTGGGTGTTTAAAAAAGGATTTCCAAATGGGTGTGGCTTATATGCACACCAATTGTTTAATAAAATGGATCAAAGAGGTTTCATGTTTTTAAATATATTTATAAAATGGTTTTGGAAATGGTTTTACCTTGGGAAAGGTGTTTTGACAAAATGGTTATGTTTTTTTATAAAATAGCTTGTGATATATCTTATTTGATTTGGGAACTTGATTGTGATTATGTTGGCATGGAGTAGCACATGAGTAGGGTTTGAGAGAGGGGTTTGTTCAAGGGGTCGTGTGAGCATTCAGAGGGAAGACCGTTCAATATTCCATTTTGGTTTCCAAGAGATTGTGAGAGCTGCCAATTTGGTTGTCAAGAGACCATGAGATCTCTTAGGGTTGGACCCAAGGAAGACCATGAGAGCATCCATTTTTTCTTAGCCAACCAGTATACTTGTTTACTCACTCATGATAAGCCTGATGATAGATCTCTAGGTATGAATTACTCATATTGGATTACTTATTTTTTATGTTATACTCACCCTTTATTATTCCTTGTTGGTTATGTTGAGCATGTAATGCCTTGTGTTTTTTTATCTATTTGAGCTATGATTGGGTTATGATTTGGATAATGGTTTTGGTTTGGAATGGAAAAACCATAATAATTTAAAATGTTTATTTGAAAATGGTATGTTTTCAAAATGGGTTTTTTTGAAAGTGTTTTCAAACTAGATTATTGGTTTTTATGGATAAAAATCCTAAATATATTCTTAGCTGTATCCCGTGAGGCTTCATACCTCTCACCCTGCTTGGGAATTTTTGAATTTGCTGAATTTGTTTTGTAGAACACATGTAAAGGAAAGGGAACCATGTACCAGGGTAGCACTTCTTGATTAACATTGTTTTTTGGTTGATAGAGGATATATGGTCTCACCAGGTTGGATCATGATGAGTCTTTTTAAGATTTTGAATCTATTAGGATGTATGTTTGGGCCTTGTTTGGAATTGTTATCGTTCTTTTGAGTTTTTTGGTTTTGAATTGGGATACCATGTATGTGTATGTCTCTTTATGATGTGTTTTTTATGATGTGCTATTGTTGAACATGGTATCTACCTAGTCTTATTTGCATACTTAGGATGTAACTTTTTGTGTAACTGACTCTAATTATGTTGATGTGGACATCACATTTCATAGATGGTTCATATAGGTTTATCGATGGAGAAACCCTTCAGAAGTGATGGTTGGTTATACTCAGTGATTGTCGTCAATATTTGGTGACTGAGAACACACTTTGGGCCATGTATCGGGCTGGAACGGGTGACGGGTTGGGTCGACCTGGGTTTGTAGGATGTCCCTTTTTATGTAACTGACTTGGATGATGTTTGTGTAGTCATCCCATTTCATGGATAGGTCATGTCGGTTTACTAGTAAAAAAACCCATCCTAAGTGATGGTTGGTTATACACGATTCCTGTCACCAATATGCGGTGATAAAAAATTCACTTTGGGCCATATAGGGGGATGGCATAGGTGACGGGTTGGGTCGAATGGTTTGGTTTGTTAAATAATCTAGCATATTACTCCAGAAGATAGAAGATAAGTCTAGAAATATCCTACCTGAGAACCAATGAAACCAAAAGAAGCTTCCCCAAGCATGATACATGACATTAATCATCATGGAATCAATAAATAACCACAAAAACTATGCCCCAAAATTGATGATGTAACATCCCAACCCAAACCACCAAGCCTGAGCCGAAATGCCACATGACCTCAGGCACACCTACTCGTACACTAGAGGTTTCCGACAAGCAATGATGGTCTCAAGTGGAACCATGAGGAGAATATACCCTCTGTATCATGTCATGGAATGATAAATAATAACATCAATATATAAATAAAATAAATAATTAGAGTACATGAGGAAAACTGAATATGACATACATGATAAAATAACTGAAAAAAGACAAGGATCCTAGGTACATGAATAACTAGTAAATAAAGGCAGCAACTGACGTCTCGGCCTTAACGCTGTCCAAAAAACAATCACATCCTATAGCTCCACCTACTCAACCATCCACCATAGAGTCTTTTCCCTTCACAAGATCCCTTAACATGATATTTACAAGTGCATTGAAATTCCCAAGTAGGGTGTGAGTACAAGACTCAGTAAGACACCACCAATAACCTTTAACAACAACGAAAAAAATAAACTAGTGTATGACATGAATATAAACAAGGTGCATATATAAAAACAATATATAAAACAAGTACCATATACATGTCATGTTCTCAGGGACCGGCTCTACCTACTTCGATACCATGCTGGGAGAAAAAATACATGCTTCAACCCAATGCTGGATGGAACATTGGTAACCAGCCTGACATATCCTCTATATAGAATAGCACAAAAGCATGTGTGAAACATTCCCACTGGTAAGGATAACCCAAGTACATACTGACCAATGTCAAGCATATCCATCTCGATGGATATTCCAGAAGCATGCATCAAATCTCACATGTCTGCCAATGTCAAACACATCCATCTTAGAGGATAGATGATAAGTATGTGACACATCCCACTGGAAAGAATACCCAAAATTTATATTTTGAACAAATGTTTAGTGTATTCCACTCAGAGGATAATGGAATTCCTATTCCATGTCTCACAAGTCATTTATGTCAACCAAACATGTATCATATATCACATTGATATTAATAGGAAAACTTTCATGCTCAAATGCACTATAAAAAAATAGAGTACATATGATGCATAATGAAAATGATAGATCAAACATCACTTCAAGTCAAAAAAATCATGATAAAATTCATCATAATTCATATATAAAGAACACAAGCACATGTATGACACATCCCACTATTTGGGATAGCCCATGTACATACCAGCGAATGCCAAGCATATCCCTCTTAATGGATAGTCCAGAATCATGCATCAAATATCACATATCGACCAATATCCCACCAGCTAGAATAGACCAAATGTACATGTTGACCAAATGTCTGACGTATTCCACTCAGAGGATAGTGTCATGTATGTGAGATGTCTCAAAAGTCGTCCATGTTGACCAAACATGTGTCATACCTCACATGGAGACCAATATCCAAACTTCCACACTCAACTGCAATTGTCAGAAATAGAATATATACGATACATAATGAAAATGACAGATAAAACATCATGTCAAGTCATCCGCCCACATGCCAAAATTCATTTCCATAACCAATATATAACATGTGCTGATATCATGAACTTCCTACAGCTAAAAAAGTACACCAAAAATTATGTAAATAAACTGTATAAGCCATGCACAAAAGTTAAGGACTTCCTACCTAATTTAAAAAGACAACCAACGGTGAGGGTTGATGTATGAGTTTGACTGTACCACTGAAACCTCATTGCATTTGGAAACAAAAATAAGTTTAAAATTATGCTCATCGATACGAACTAAAAAACACTGATATCATGTCAATCCAACCAATATATAAGAAGATATTGTGGATTTAAGTTTGAAGATAATAATCAAATAAAATAAATAATATAAAATAATGAGATGAAGGGGAGAGGGGTGAGGGAAGAAAGTGGTGTGAGTATTGGGTATAAATCCCCTAAACGTCGCCCAAAACCCCCCTCAAATTCCCACCCTTTAATAATTTGTTTTACTTTTTTTAAATTTCATTAATTAAATGAGTATATTAATTGTTTAATTCTTTATTGAATGTTTCAAAGTCCTCCGAACTATGCAACACCCCAATTAACATTTATTTAATTTTTATTTTTTTCCTCATAAAATCCAATTAATCATCCATTAAATATATATGTAATGTCATATATATATAAACCACACATATATATATACACACTCATGTGTATATATATTCATATATATTTAACCCATATATATATACACCCACATATGTATATATATTTTTTATATTTATTTACACTTATATATATATATATACATATTTATATATATTTTATATATATACACACCTTATATATATACACACACACCAATTATTTCCCATTTTCGTAATAAAAATAATAACAACAATTATTAGTATTATTATTTCACGTCAATTCCATCATTAGCATTCTAACAATAACTTCCATTAAAACCTGATAATAGATAATAAATAAATATTAACCCCACCTTTTCATTTAATTAGAACAATTAATAATATCACATTAATTACTTTGGTCACTAATTATAACCACCATAACACCATCATTAATTCTGAAGTATATTTCCATTTTTGTCTTTGACACAAATAGTAATATTAATAATAAAATTATTATTATTATTTTTAGTCATCCAACTAAATTTATATATACCAGTTATTATTACCCTTTCATGTTATGTAACTAAACACTCGATGTGAACAAAACTTATGTCACGCCAAGGGTAAAATCCTCATTTCAGACCTAATGGTAGTCTCATATTTTCCATTGAAAACACCATTTAGAAGATATTATAATATTTTTGGAATAAAATATAATAAAAATATTAAAAGTTAAGCTCGTCTTCAATGTTGTCAAACACCAGATGTACACTAATACAAAACAGGTCTTTATTAGTGTTAGCAAAAAGTGATGATAAATGACATATTTATCAGTGATTTATTTTTAGCACTTATAAAGGGTACCTTTTACTAACGCTATATTTTTAGAGCTTATAAAGGAATATTTTTACAGTGATTTTTTAGCACTGATAAAGGTCTGAATAAATAAAATGAAATAATTAAAAAAATAAAAATAAACAATGAGTTTATTAAAAAAAATATTACAAATTTTATTAATTAAATAATTTGTGATAAAGAAGAATAAAATGATTGTACTGTATATAAATTATAAATACTAATAAATAGTATGTATTGAATATATAGAAATATGAAAAATGAAAATTAAACATATTGAAATTAAAAATAAGTAATCAGAGAAAAGTATTAAACATTTTATTAATTAGATAATTATTGATAATGTTAATAAATAGTATATACTAAATATATAGATATATATTAATGTCTATAAATATGATTTATATATTAAAAAATATTGATGCACTTTACATTAAATAGTTATATATTTAGTAAACAATGGTTTATAAATAAAAATTAATATGGATTAAAAATATTGACTAATTTTATAGAGTAATGGACATATAATTAAATGTCATTTTATTTTTCAATTAACATAGATCAAATGTGTGTTATATTGATTTCACATATATGAAATTAATGAATTTTTATATACAATGCCCATACACAAAAATTATCCATTTTTTCAATATTGTTAAAGTGTACTTATTTTTAATTTATTCAATTTCACTCATTTTAACATGCATTAACTTAAAATTTAGTACTCATTAATAATGTCAAAAATATATTTGTAAAAATATATTTATAAATAAATATATTTATAAATTTACGTTTACTATATTTATAGAATTATATAATTATAATTATAAATAAATAAATAGTTTTTAAAATTATTTTTATAATTATAAATAAATAATTATATATATTAAAATAATTAATAAATTTATAATAAATTTACATAAATAATGAATGTATTTGCTATATTAATATTTATGTATATTTATTATATATATAATTATATAAATATATATAAATATATATAAATATATAAATATTATTTTTAAAAAATATTTATATAATTATAAATAAATAATTATATATTTATGTAAATATAAAAGTATAATAAATATATTTAAATAATGAATATATTTACTATATTTATATTAATATTATATATATATATATATATTTACAATTTTTTTTATTTATAATTATAATAATGTATCCTTTATCAGTGCTTAAGTAATAAACGTGGATAAATATTCCTTTTATGAGTGCTTATTACTTAAGTGCTGATAAAAGACATCTTTATTAGCACTTTTTTGGAAGCACTAAAAAATGTGTCAAAATCTAATTAAAAAATTCTAACCACTTGAAAACCCATTGTGATATCAAAATCTTTCCGTATAAGCCACCCATTGTCAGTGATCCTCTTTGGTGAATCGATACTCGAATCACACAAACTCACTCGACTACCTCCAGTTACTCAAACATCATCCGACATTCGATGTTTTCTTACAGTTAGGATTAAAAATAAATCTAATATTTTCATATTTCTATATATGTTTTCCACTGATTTAATCCCAACTAATTAATCAATTTGAGTTGATTTGCATCATTTTATGATTTTTGGGGGAGTTTGGGCTTAAATATGAAAATTTATTAAATGTGAACATTTAGAAGTTTTCTATTGCTTCTATTTTCAAGCATAACTTCTACATTTTTTATCCAGTTCAAGTGACTTCTTTTTCATAGTATTACAGTTTTAGTGGGATAAAAACTATTCTTCTATAACTAAATCCCATTTGATGTCCCACATTTGTAAAAAAATTTGACTAAGTTGAATAGTTATTCTGGTCAGCAGAATGGATACTACCTTATTTAATGAAGTATATCTCAGGATAACAACCTCCAAATGGGATGATTATAGATGGTTTAGAATTATAACTCGAAGGTAAATATTTAAATTAAATTTCATGGAGAAAATCTTTCATTAAGGCCACCCTTGAACCAGTCAAAATGGGGTTGCTGGAATAGTGTTTGAGAACCAAAACAATTCAGTTCTATTATGAAGTCCATAACTTCTTTAGAAATTCTCCAAATGATTTTAAATTTCAATGGTAGCTATAAAAATACATTTTAAATATCTTATTATAAGGAAAATCAGCATTTTTCATCCATCTGTTAGGAAAAACTAAAGAAAACTTCTGGTAGATAGATTATAGAAGAGAAAATGTTGGTTCTTTCTTTTCTCTTTTCTTCTTCTACGTTTTTTAAAACCTTATTATTCCCCATTCTTATCAATTACAAATATCATGGGGAGGTAAAAATATGATTTATTAGGTAATGGTAGGTTTTTTTTAATTCTTCAGTCATTGTAATTTATTGAATAAAAAACTCTTTCTTTTTCTATAAAGTTGTTTCCAATTTCATTGAGCAGTTTCTTATTATCAAGTGTTGTCATATTTGGTTTTTGATTTCATTATATATTTTCAATTTGGTTAATAAAAATTATCTCCCTCCACTAGGTTTGGGTTCATATATGATATAATAGACTAGTACATAGTGGTGAAGTACTCGATGATCATCAGTACATAAGGGAGTGGTTAATGATGTTCTTAATTTTTTTGAGATAAACATGACCTGATATGGAATTGCCCAAGTTAATTGAGGATGTTCACTATAACACTCTCACACAAGGAATGAGAGTAGACCAAACTGAGATATTTGTAAGGTTTTATCTCACCATCACTATTTGACCATGGTATTGAGAGGAAATAATCATGGAATCTCAATTTAATCGACTTAGCAGAAAAGGATTGAATAAAATGAAACAATGATAACATTGCAATTAGAAAAATGACTCCGACCTGATCACCCTTCTCATATAGTACCTTTTAATCACTTTAGTTGAAAAGTTTTCTTGAATGTAATTCTAAATTTCTTTCTTTTTTTCATTTCCTTCATTTTCAAAACAAAACCAATTCAAAAACACACAATTTTTCCTCTAATTAAAAATTAGAAAATTATTTTGTATGCACTCCTCATTAGGATACTACCTTGGGTTAATCAGTATACTATAATTAGTTGATTTAAATAAAATGGTTTTGAAATTATCACGATAGGTGTGAATTAAACTTGGTGTTACTGGGGAGGTAGTGCCTCAAAACACAAAAACTAAAAAAATATTCAATGACCCATTGTTCAAATAACCATTTAATTCAATTTGATCATGAAATTGAATGAACAATAACCCAATTTAGAAAGAAAAAGTTTCAAAGATATTTTGAGGAAATACACCTCACATATTCAATTGATACTATTAGTGATCAATATAAACCCATAATAATGGCTGAAAAGCCCAACCAAACTCCTCATGATCTCTACGCACCTTAATTTTCTAATTAAAATAACCAACACACTATCCCTACCATAGAAAATGATTTTGAACTTTGCATTATTATGACCCAAGTGCTACCAAAATTTCATGGTTTTGTAGATGAAGACCCAAATCAACACATCCCAGAGTTCACCTATGTATACTCCAACATCAAAACCTGAGGGGTTTTTGAATAGAAAGTAAAGTAGAGGACATTCCCCGTCTTACTTGAGGGAGAAGAAAAAGAATGGTTGTACAATCTGAAACCATGAGACATAAACAATTGGTAAGATCTCAGAATAATCTTCCAACATAGATTCTTCCCTACATCTAGGATCACAACAATAAAGAAATAGATTTGCATCATACATCAATCGACTAGAGAGACTGTCTAAAAATAATGGGAACATTTCAAGAAACTCTATGCAAGCTGCCCACACCAAGAAATAGAAGATAACCAATTCCTTTTGTTCTTATACCAAGGATTACTCTAAAATGATCAAAATATTCTAGATGCCTCATCTAGAGGAGCTCTTATTGAAAAGTCTCCTATTGATACCAGAGGTCTTAATGAAAAGATTGTGCAAAATTCATAGCAATTCCGAACTAGACGTATGAAAACTAGAGGCATCCCTAAGGTTAGAAATTCAGATTCTTCCTCACTCTTAATTGAATCAACACTTAAATAAATAACCAGTTTGATGAGACAAATTATTGTAAAAAAGGTGAAGGAACAACTAGGATTTACTCAGGTATGTGGTTTATACTATTCTATTTATCATTACACTAATCAATGTCCCGAAGTAAAGGGGACTGAAAGTTGTGATGCAACCTATCAGTAAAAGAAATTTCAACCATATCAGTCCCATCAACCCAAAACCCAACTAGAATGTGGACTCCAAAAAACCAAGATATACATCGTTTTCAATAGAAATACCCGAACCCACCTCCATTCCAACAATCCTATAAACAACCCTTTCAACAATAATAATCCTTTCAGCCACCACCATTCCAATGATAGACTTATGAGCAACCTTCCATAGGTGTAAAAAATACTGAATAAAAACATCTATGAACAAAAGTTGCAGGTTTGTAAGATTAGATTGATAAGATAACTGACAAATTTGAAATTTTTGAGGAAATTATGACAAAGAATCAAGGAAAACTACCATCCCAGACTATCCCAAACCCAAAATAGAATGTCTGCATGATAGAAAAAGAAGTGGAAAAGATCTCATGCCACCTAAACAATGTGATAATTATGATTCTAAGAAAGCTATAGAAGATCAACCCGTCCATCCAAAATAAAGAGACCAAAACAACAAAGGTGAAAGAACAAGGTTTTGAAAGGAAATTACAAAAACAGCTTTGCAAAAAAAAATGTGAGAAAAGGGATATCCAAGAAACTTTCTCATCTGCATTAGTTAAGTAGATGAAAATTGAAGAAGGGAGACTTCAAAGGGATGTTCAGGAAACCTTCTAGAAAGTTGAAATAAACATACCACTACTATATGTAATCTGAAAAATCCATAAGTATGCATAATTTATAATGTATATATGCACAAAAATAAGGTAGATGGATAGAAATTAGATAATCAACTTAAGAGGAAGTGTCTCAACATTGATCACACCAACTATACCAAAAAAAGGTAATGATCCAGGGACATTCTCTATTCTTTGCACCATTGGTTATTTAAATTTGACTGATGCACTATGTGATATAGGAGATTTAATAAATATTATGCCTTACTCAATATTTTTATCCTTACAGATCGGAGAACTAGAACCAACTCAAGTGGTGGTCCAATTAGCAAATAGATCCACCGTTTTCCCATCCAGAGTTGTATAAGATGGACTCATGGGGGTAAGAGGATTGATCTTTCTAGAATACTTTTATGTCCTTACTGTGGAAGAAGAAAAAATAATGGGCCACTCTCCCATTATCCTAGGGAGAATCTTTCTTAAAATAGAAATAACTATCATCAATGTCTATGCAGGAACAATCACAATGGAACTCAGAGATAGTACAATACACTTAAACATTCTTGATGTAATGAAACTTCAATCCATTAATCACTCTCTTTATTCAATCCCCCATGAAGAAGGTATAGAACTAATTGAATATTCAGGTATTCTTAATGACTTCTTATCTTCTGGAGAACATTTTTCATTTGACAATTCCAATTCCCAAGAACCTAAAAATTATGATCTCATGTTAGAGGAGGAGGTAAAATCTCAGATTTTTTTATGATTTATTAAATGAAAATGAGATGATACCATATATTCCATCCTTATAAGTATAAAATCTAAATTAAATATCATCCCTTGATCAACCCCCATGTCTGGAACATAATTCATTGATAAGTGATTTTAAGTATACATACCTAATGGTAGGAGAGAAATTGATGATAATCATTGCCAATAACCTATCCCATTCATAAGAACAAAATATAACTAACTTACTCAAAATAAATGTCCAAGCTATAGGATGGAGTTTATGTCATATACCTAGAATCAATCCCATGGTATTATATCATAGAATATTTTTATAAAGTGATGTCTTACCAGTTAAAAAACCTTAAAAAAGACTCAATCCCATCATAATAGAGGTTCTTAATAAGGAGATATAGAAATTTCTAGTAGTAGAAATCATTTAACCAATATTTAATTCTCAATGGGCCATCCCCATTCATGTAGTCCCAAAGAAAAATGGTTTGACCACTATTAAAAATAATAAAAATGAACCGATCCTCATGATAGTAAAAAATAGTTGGAGAGTGAGTATAGATTATAGGAATCTAAATCCCATTAACCGAAAAGAGAACTTTCTTATTTCATTCATCGATCAAATGATAAAAAGGTTATCTAGAAAAACTTATTACTATTTTTTATAGGGATTCTTAGGATACTTCCTAGTATTGATTACATAATAAAACCAAGACAATACGGACTTCACATATTCATTTGGAACATTCACCCACAAAAGGATGTCTTTTGGGATATGCAATTCCCTAGGTAAAGTTCATCGGTATATGGTGATTATTTTTCGAGATCATATTGAGGACCGCTTGGATGTATTTCTCGATGATTTCACAGTTTTTCTTAATTCATTTGATCATTGATTATGAAATTTGGAAAGTGTTTTGAAAACTTGTATTGAAAATAATATTGTATTAAATTTCAAAAAATGTCATTTCATGGTAAAAAATGGAATAGAATTGGGACACATAATTTTACAAAAAGGGATTGAGGTTGATAAATCAAAAGTTTAAGTAATAAATTCATTAACATAACTAACTTGTTTAAAACTTGTTAAATATTTTTTAGGACATGCATGATTTTACAGAAGATTTATCAAAGATTTTAGTAAGATTTATCTCCCTCTCTCAGGATTACCACTAAAGGAATATGACTTTAATATTGATTATATATATACAATTCATTTGATGAACTAAAGCAATAGATGATCACACCTTCAATAATGAAACTACCCAACTGGGAGTACCCTTTTGAGTTTCTTTGTGATGCATCCAACCAACTGGTGGGATCAATTTTATTAAAAAGAATTGACAGCAAGACTCAATTCATATCCTATGCATCAAGGACATTAGATTCCACACAAATCAATTACACAACCACTGAGAAGTAGTTATTTATAGTCATCTTTGCATTGGATAAATTCTGATCATATCTTCTTGGAAATAAAGTTTTTGTTTTTTCCGATCATGCATCACTCAGGTATTTAATGAAAAAGAAGGATAAAAAGACAAGGCTATTGATATGGATGATACTCTTACAAAATTAAAATTTATAAATTAAAGATAAAAATAGAACTGAAAATCAGGTTGCTGATCATCTAGGTTGACTACCCCAAACCGCTGAAGTAGAAATTACAAACTAAAACTCACTTAATGATGAGCTTCTTGGAGAAAAGCTCTACATCATGAAGGGTGAAGTTCTATTGTATGAAAATATGGTCAATTATCTGGTAAAATCTCAGGTCCCATCTCATTTAAATTACCACCAAATTCAAAAGATGAAATCTGAATCTAGATATTATATTTGGGATGATCTATTTCTTTGGAAGATTTTCAATGAATAAGTCATAAGAAAATGTTTTCCGGAAAGTGAAATTTATTCTATCATTGAGTTTTTAACACTTTAGCTTGTAGAGACCAATTTGGGCCATAAATAACCACAAGTAATGTTTTAAAATTTGGACTTTATTGTCTCTCTATTTTTAAATATGTTCATGAATTTTGAAAAATGTGTAAAAAATGTCAATTTTTTGAAAATATTTGAATGATAAAAGAAATTCCCAAACAACCACTTAAATTTTTTGAAATTTTTGAATTATGAGGTATAGATTTTATTGTCCCTTTATCAATGTCATTTGAAAATTATTATATCTTGCTTGTAGTTTATTATGTTTCCAAATGGGTGGAAGTAAAAGCCATCAGGACTAACGATGCTAAAGTTGTTTGTGATTTTGTTAGGGAAAACATATTTAGTAGGTTTGGAGTGCCTAGAGCCATCATCAGTGATCAGTGGACTCACTTTGGAAATATGAGAATGAATAATTTTCTGAAGAAGTATGTGGTTTATCATAAAGCATCAAATCCCTATCATCCACAGACTAATGGTCAAGTTGAAGTTTCTAATAGGTAAATAAAAGGAATTTTGGAAAAGTTTGTTAATCCAAATAGGAAGGATTGGTGCCAAGGGTTGGAAGGAATATTATGGTTTTACAGGACAACCTACAAAACCCTAATTGAAATGAGTCTATATAGGCTAATTTATGGGAAAATATTTCACCTGTGGAATTGGAATATAAGCCATACTTGGCTACAAGGAAGATAAATTTAGATCTTGAAAGAAATAGGAAGGAGAGAAGATTACAGTTAGAGGATATGAAAGAATTTAGAAGGGAAGCTTTTGAAAATTATAGGATTTGTAAAGAGAGAATAAGAGTGGATCATGAAAAACTGATCTAACCTAAATACTTCTATCCCGGAGATACAATGCTGTTATTCAACTCAAGACTCAAGCAAGTTCTAGGTAAACTTTATTCTGGATGGGAAGGTCTATTTATTGTTACTCTTGTATATCTTTTTTGTGTTGGTTGGATTATGAATTATGGATATAATAAGTCATTTATTATTAATGGGCACTAGCTAAAGAAATTCCTTGGGACCAGGCCATTAGATCCAGTGGAGGAGATCATAATCCTCCAACCTATTTATCAATAAATCTATCAGGTCATACCTCTCCTTTAAACATTCATTATTACTATGATTTAATTTAAAAATTTCTTATATATCAAATACAATTGACATCATTGGGGACATTGAATCATTTATGTTTGTGGGGGGGGGACCTTTATATTTTATAATTTTTATTTGTTGTTTTCTTTTCTGTTTTTTAGAAAAAAATATTTTTTTTGGTGTGTTTTTCAAATCTTTTGTCAATTTATGATTTTTTTGTGTGTTTTTGAAACTTTTGAGATGAATTTATTATCATCGCCATTTTTGATATCCATATCAATGAGTTAAATAATTTATCTCATGAACCTAATGAAAATGACTTTGTTTCAAGTTCAAATCCTTGATAATTTCATGAAAAGTACTCTGATTTTTGAATCTCATGCCATATCTCACCATCTTTATCATTGAAATTACTTTCTTATAAGGATTATGAACCCCTTTTGTCATATTATTTTTATTCACCTCACTTCTTAAGAGAACAAAACCATGTTTGATTTAACCAGAATTTTATTTATTCTTGTCAAAACATGAGGGGTTGAGGTACATGTGTTTTAAATGATTGAGGTGTTTCTTTGGTTTTAAAGCCCACTATTTCATAAGAATTTTTTTATAATGTACTAAGTTTAACATTTAATCATTGTAGATTTTAAAATTCAGGAAAAAAATGTTATATTTTCTACATTACAATATAGTTTTCCTATCTAACCTTCTCTTGAAGTAAAATTGCATAATCTAGTTTAACTTAAGTGTCAGGGAAGCTATATTGTATTATGATAACTCATTTGGCGATACTTTGGGTAGAAAATAAAATGTTGAAGAGATGATTTTTCTAATGAATAAAATTAATTCTTTCAAAAGCTGTGTCATTCTAGGGCTTTCATGATAAAAGAATTTGTGCATTTTTGGAGCTTCTAATGGTGAATAAAAGTTGATCTTATCTGGAGCTTTCCAGAAGAATAATGTTTTAGATGATTGAAATCATTTCTTCTAAAATATTTAATGGCATGAACATTACTTGAATTTTTTAGATATTTTGGAGCTTATTTTCTACTAAGGAGGGTGAGGAAGAGACTATACTCAAGTGAAAATTAAAATCTTGCAATCTTTCTTTAAAAAAAGAGCCAAGTCCCCTTTATTCTGCCTCATAATTTTTCACATAAAAATCCTACCAAATGAAGGCCATAGAACAACCCTAAATTTTTTTCATGATAAACATATGTACTTGACTCACATTGGGTGGAGATGTGTTAATTAATCAAGCCTATGATGACCCTTTTATGAGTTTGGATGAGAAATACATTGCTGAAAAATTGAAATTTGTGTGATAAGAGAAAATGTAGGTGAGGAAAGTGTTTTTTATGCATGGGAGGATAAATGAAATGGGAATATATTGAATTATATGAATGAATTACATGAAATAATTATTTTTTATTAGGAATTATATCTTTTTTTTCTTGGTGTTAACTTGTTGGATCTCAAGGATATGTGTTTTAAAATTTGATTTGATTTGATATTAATGTTTACTTGTCCAGGAGTCTAAGTGATATGTGTGGTGGAATTGATAAATATTATATTTTAATATTTCTAAATATGTTTTTCATTGATTTAATCCCGAAAAATTATTCAATTTAGGATTATTTGAATAATTTTATGATTTTTGGTGGAGTTTGGGATTAAATATGAATATTTGTTAAATCTGGACATTTATCAGTTTTCTATTGATTCTATTTTTTGATCATAACTTCTACATTTTTTATCCAATTAAAGTGATTAATTTTTTTAATATTAATGTTTTTGTGGGCTATAAATTATTCTTCTGAAACTAGAGCCCATTCAAAGTCCCACATCCCCAGAAAAATTAACTAAGTTGATGAGTTATTCTAGTCGGCAAAATGGACCCTACCTTATTAAATAAGTCATATCTTGGGCTTTTGACCTCTAAATGGGATAATTTAAGCTTATTTATAACTTCTACTCAAATACTAAGATTCAAATTAATGTTCATAGAGAAAGTCTTTCGTTAAGGCCACCCTTGAACAAGTCAAAGTGGAGTTGGTGGAATAGTGTTTGACGGCCAGAAAAAGTCAGTTCTATTAAGGTGGCCATAACTTCTTTGAAAAAACTCCAAATTATTTATGATTTCAATGGTATATATAAAAATCCATTTGGAACATCTTATTATGGGACCTTGGCATGTTTCAGCCATGTGGTGGGAAAAATCTAAGCAAACTTCCGGTGGATAGATTCTAGAAGAGAAAATTTATGTTCTTTCTTTTCACTTTTCGTCTTCTTAGTTTTGTAATGCCTTATTCTTCTCCATTATTCTCAATTACCCTTACCCTGGTGAGGTATAAATCTAAATTATTTGGGAAGGGTAGGTTTTAGATTTTTGAAAAGATTTAGTTCTTTCAATTTATTGAATAAAAACTCTTTCTCTTTCTGTAAAGTTGTTTCCAATTTCATTTAGCTGTTTTTATTATCAAGTGTGGTCATATTTGGTTTTTGATTCCATTATTGATTTTTTCTTTATTAAATGATAATTATCTCCCTATACTAGGTTCTATTTTATATATGATGGAACAGACCGGGACATAGTGATGAAGTAATCAACACTCTTTAGTACACGAGGGAGGGGTAATATATGTTTTTAATTTTTTTGCGATAAACAAGACTCAATCTAGAATTGCTCAAGTTAATTGAGGATGATCACTACAACTCTATAAATCAAGGAAAGTGGTTAGAAAAAACTAAGATATTTGTAATGTTTTCTATCACCATCACTATTTGTCTAAGTGAGTGAGAGGAAACAATTATGCAATCCCGCTTTAATTGACTTAGCAAAAAATGGTTGAATAAAATGGAAAAATGATAGAATTGCAATTAGAAAAATGAACCTGACCTGATCACACTTGTCATATAGTACTTTTTAATCATCTATGTTGAAAATCTATCTTGAATCTATTTCTTAATTTCTACCTTTTATATTTCTCTCATTTTCAAAACCAAACCAATTCAAAAAATACACAATTGTTCCTCTAATTAAAGTGAAAAATTAGTTTTTGTGCACTACTCATTGGGAGACTACCTGGGTTAATCACTAGACAATACTTAAGTAATTTAAATAATTTTTTTCCAAGCCCACGATAGGCGTGTGCTAGATTTTCAAAGAAAACATCAATATCTTGAAACATCCCAAGATTTTATAAGATAGATTATTTTCAGGTTCTTTGATGTATTATGTTGTACGCTACACTAATATTATATTGAACTATACAAAACAATGTATTAGCTTGCAGTATACACAACACTATTCTTGGCTTGTGTGACATATAGTTTCAAGTTCTTTTGATAGAATTGATTTTTCACAACACTGAGTATAGATTCTGTTCAATGTATAAATGAACCATGTCTTGATTATGTTATACACAACACCAAAGAAAGAATTCACTACACACAACACTAACGTGTCTTACATTACATTCAAGAGCGACCTTCCTCGATAGCTTCTGTTGTATGCGATACCAAGTTTCACTAAACAATGATATGTTATTAAAATATTATTCTGGGATATAAAATAGCCATTATGAGTAGTATTTACCACATTTTTAATATTTTATAACGTTATAATTTATATTATTTATTTTCTAGACATGATATAAGAACGAATTCAATTTTACAGTTAAAAGAAGTATTTTTCAAAAAATGCAGTTTTTTCCGCCTTTTGATGGAGAACCCAATTTAAATTTAGTTTTTAACATTTTTATATATTCTGAATGATAAAATAAACGTTTTTTTGGAAGCGGTACATCAAAATTTATCTTGGTTAAATTTTTTGGTATTTTTCTGATGGAAATCATATTTTGATGAAAAGTGAAAAATGATGCATTTTAATTCAAAATTATCATTTCATCTAATTTATTTATATTGTTGGATAATATTTTTATTTGCTTTTAAAGTGTAATTGGATTATGTTTTTATTATTTAATCCAATTTTGGTCACTGCAAGTAACTTCACATTTACATTTGATACAAACACATGTCAATCTTTTGACAGTCATTACTTCTTAAAAAACACACTTTTTGGTTTTGACAAGAGGAATTAATTTTAAATTAATTACTGCAACTTCTGTGTTTTGAATTTGAAAAAATTGATTCCATATTTGGAATCATAAGGTTCAAATTTTTTAAATAGGTACTTTTTTTGGACATTATCAATAGTAACTTCAGTAAATATTTTATTTACCATGGTTAAAGGGTAAATTTGTTAAATAGGGGTAAACAATTATTTTATAATAATATTAAACTATCCTAACACAAGTCCTAATCCTATTAGATGAGATATTTTCGAAAATGGACATCCTTGGGTTGATTTTGGGACCCCATGGATTCACTTGGATGTGAAAATGACATTTTATAAGAATTAATTTAAAGTAAAGATAATTATAACCTAAACATATATCTTTAACTAAATTGATTTTAATATAGGGTAATATAAATGATCACTATATCTATAAATATTCATTAGAGATCTAAAAATATGTCCTACATCATAGTATACTATTTTTAATTTTTATACATTAGATAAATATATTTATTTTTGACACAATTATGATGTTGTGATTACCTCATTAATGAAAGATTCAAATAAATGAATTTTTAAATATTAAAATAAATTTAATTAGAAACTTTTTATGAAATCCACTAATTTTATGGATGACATTTAAATATTATGGATTATTTAATTCCTTATTTTTTAGTGAATCATGTTATGAATTTTTTTAAAAATCATGTATGAATAGTGTCTAAATTTGACATAATTTATAACTTTAAACATAAAATAGTTTATTAAATGGTATTAAATTACTAAAAATATAATATTTGAAAAAATTATTAATATAAGTCCAAATATGTCATAAATAACTTTTTTGGGTATTTTGACATGATATGGCAGTTACATTAACTCACAATGTGTAAATAACATGATATCAAAGTAAGATTAAAAAGAGTAAAATAAGGGTGATACCAAAATGAAAAGGATAAAAAGTATATTTAAAACTTGTATAAAATTATTGGATGATTATTATTTGAACCAAAATAATCTTATATTATAATTAAATATGTTTTGGATAATTTTTAATCGAAATTTAATTTATAATAAATTAATATTCTGAGAGTTTCCTAAATTTCCCCTCTCCTCCCTTATAAAAGGGAACCTAATCCCTCTCCTCTTCACTCCATTTTGAGCCTCCAAGATCGTCCAATCCCTAAAAATTTATATTTTAAACTTCTCTAGTTACATTATATCGATTCTGGTCTTCTCAAAAGACTAACTCTAGTGCCATAATAGAAAATTTAAAGGAGGCCTGTTGAGGTAGATGTAATCTCTTCTACCGATTCTTTCAAATTTATTTCTTCTTCTACTTCCTCTTCATTAGTTGCTTCATTATAAAGTAATAACAATAGTATCACTCATATAATTATATTTTATTATAAATATGAAACAACCCTATTTCACATTCTATCTATCCTATGAAAAATGAAATCACCGCGCTTGCGTAGGAACAACTTACTATCTCCACACCGTGGTGTAATATGTTTTTTCACCACCACCTTACTTAGATGGTTATAATGGTGGAAATAATATCTATATATGATTTTTTTAATATTATACAAATTATGAGATATTATACACCATCCACTTCAATACCATTCATCAATTAGTGGAACGATATCGTTGCTCGTGCGTACGTATGGCTTACCGTCTATACAGTGCGATGCGATTCGTTCTACATAATCTTCACGAAAGCATGATTATATAAATTAATTAAATTAATAATTATGAAATATATTATACTAATAAAATTACATAAATGAAATAACTATAACCTAAAAATAGGGATAATACTTTTTCTGACAAAACATGCATAAGAACATAAAGTAGTTAATACCCGAGTAATGAGTAACAATGAAATATTACTAACAGACAGATGAAAATATGATCATAAATATGATCATAAAAATTATTATGATTATGGAATAAATATGTAACATATTTAAATCATCATACAAAAGGTTTGGATACATAGTAAGCATATCAGACCTAAGGTAAGGGTTAACATTGCCAATCTCGTTTTTATATGAGATTGTTTATTCGTAAGTATTCATTGGTGATATATTTATCATCCATGTCCATGTTTTATAAAAAAAATTCATAAATTGTTCAATATTATTCTATGTATATTTAAATTTATTTTTAACCCTTTGAAATTTTACTATGTGGTAGGTAAAGAATATTTTTTTGTTTACCATACGAGGTACTTTTTGAAATTTTTGAAAAAAGTACAAGGATAATGTCTTTTTAACTTATACGACATGAAAGTGTTTTTACATCTTCATAACACATTATTTAAATGCAGATTCCTCTAAATTTTTACAAGTTTATTTTTAATAAATTCTTTTATTTTGAAATTTCATGACATTTTGAGAAAAGAAAACATTTTTTGAAAAAAGGATATTTTTCTCAAGAAGTATGTTCAAGTAATTTATCACAATTATTTTCCATCTAAAATGAAATAGTGTTATGTTTATATCCATATTATTACTTTTAATTTATTGTGTTTATTATGGATTTATTTTTATTAAATCAATTTGATTAATATGGATTTTAATGGATTGATGTTTAAGAAACCCATTTTGTTAATCGGTTATGCTATGATGAATGATTTATGCTTTTGTGGCACATATAAGAATGATTTCATTATGAGATGGGTGGGATCTACATCTCCCACAAATTACTTGGGTAAATATTTATAAATCATTAGATAAACATGACTAGAATGACAATTAAATATGTTCAGTAATACATAGTTGGAACGGAAAGTAAACCCAGTTAAGTAATGGACTTTGTCCACTATGATGGTCTTGGAAGAAATGCCTTGGATATTATGGAAATCATATTATGTGATTATTAGTTTTATAAAATTACATATTTTATTTCAATTATATTATATCATGGTTAATGTTACTTTATGATATATTCCTAACGTACTGCCAAGATTTATGTCATGACTCAAGATTTTGTTGTTTAGGATTTATGTTCATGTTTTTTACATTTAAATGTTTATGGTTTGTTTTATATTCTCCATGTTTAACCTTATAGAGCATTCAAGCTCACCCATTTTATGTATTCTTTTCCACAGGATATAAATACAGGTTAATGTAGGAATACAAAAGGGAATGATATTTATAGGAGATGTTGAAGATCTTTCACCAAGTTAGAAGATTATGTTCCAAGTTTCCAAGTAAACTAAAGTAATATAGTCTTTGGGAATCTGTTTGTGTCATGTATTTAACTATTTCACAAAAGAAGTGTAATGTATATGTACGTAAAACTTGGGTCTCTACAATCAGTATCAAAGTGAAGGTCTAATCAAACTTTGGAAACTAGGATGTGAAAACTTTAGTGAGATTCCTAGAGATATTTCTAAGTTAGGTCTAGGGATATCCCTAAGGTTATGTATAACTATAGATTATAGTTATATAATTATGGTAATGATCATGAATAACATAAGATTAAACCAAAGATATTATAGATTTAATTTAATCCCCCTTGATTATGTTGTTTTCCTAGTATACTTTTTTAATCTCACACTATTCTTTTTGGGTTTTATAAAAAGGCTGGAAATAGGAAGATTCATGTTAATGAAAAATATGATATATAATGAAAATATATTCTTCATAAGAAACCAAATGAAATGGGAGTTAGAAGAAGAAACATCATTATTATTTCAAATCATTAATCTCATAACATAATCAATAATCTCAACTTTGGTGAGTTTCCTGAAACATCTAATAAGAGAAATATGGAGTTTCATGGTGTTCATAGAGGAAGTAAAGTTAAATTTTTCTCATGTAAATCATGTGGGAAGATGTATCAAGGTTAATGATTCAAATGGTCTAGAATATGATTTGGGTGTGGAAAAGAAGGGAACAAATCTATTATTTGCAAAGGAAAATGTTCCATTTCCACAATAGACAAGGATAATGGTATTTCTAAGACATCAATAATGGTTAAATGTTTTAAATGTGGAATGTACGGGAATTATGAAAATTGATTCCCTAAGCGAAAATCCCATGAAGAGAATCAACATGGTCATATGGGTAGTAATCATGTTGATGACGATGAAGATACTACAACTGCTATATGAGATGAAAGAAGTGTTGAGGAATAAAATGATGAAGATTAGTTAATGGTTTAAGAAGATAGTGGAATGATTTAATGTTTATCAAGAATAATGTATGGTACTATAGTATAATGAAACATTTAAGGATTTTTACACTATTATTTTCCTTATGTATTTGAGAGTATATGTTGAAATGGTACTGGTAACCATGAAAAGTTATTCAGATATTTTTGCGAAGTACCTAATATGTACATAATAAAGGGATAAAGAGATAGTGATATTTTTTATAGTATTAATGAGCTCATGAATTATATAAGTACAAAGTGATATTTTGGTTTGAGTATATATAATTTTGGGTATTTTTAGTTTATGGAAAGAGTTAATTTTGATGGAATACATTACGGTTTTATGGTAATTCATGTTAATATCATGTTTTCCAGAAAATACATGATTAAGGTATTCACATGTTTGGAATGTTACAACCAAGAACTTCCAAATGATATATGAGAGAAAAATGTTAAGTCGATTTAGTTAAACTATTTCTAAATATTTATATTTTCAATTTCTAGAAGGATTGTAATGTTATCCATTTATGGATAGTATAAGTTTTATTCTGGTTGAATTTTGTTATCTTAATGTATTATTTCACTGTAGGTGGACTTATACATATTTTATAACTCCTTCTAATGCTTTTGTTCAGATATATGGAATGACCTATCATTATAATACGTAATCTGATAACACTTCAAGATTGAAAAATTCAACTTCATTTCATTAAATAAGAGATTAAGTGGAAATTGTTCAGGGAATGACCAGCGGTGAGATAATGCTTAAATTATATAAGTACATATACTCATGTAAAAATGTATGAACTTTAGGAAAAATATCTTTAAACCAAAAACATTATCCTATTATCTTCTTATTTGATGATTCATATGGTCCCTTAAATCATCATATATTTATGGATTTCTTGTAGTTAATTTTCTCCAAACCTTATTCTATATCACTATCCATCAGAAATTAATGGTAATATTTCTCTTCCATATCTATGTTTTCATTTACCAACTATGTTCTCCTATGTGCAAACCCAGTGATGAGTTACTTTGTGTAACCATTTATAACCCGGAAGAATTTTGAGGGAGAAATTCTTTTTAATGGGGGTAGAATGTAACACCCCAAGATTTTATGAGATAAATTATTTTTAATTTATTTGATTTCTTGTGTTTTACTCTACACCAATGTTATATTGTGCTATACAAAACACTAGATCAGATTGCAGTATACGCAACACTATTCTTGGCTTGTGTTGCAAATAGTTTCAAGTTCTTTTGAGAGAATTCATTTCACAAAACACTGAGTAAAGATTTTGTTCAATGTATAAATGAAATAAGATTGAATTATTTTATACATAACACCAAAGGAATATTTAACTACACACAACACTAACTTGGCTTTCATTACACGCAAGAGTGGCCTTCCTCAATAGCTTGCGTTGTACGCGATACCAAGTTTCACTAAACAAAAATATATTATTAAAATATTATATGGGATATAAACGTTATTTTATTAATATTATTAACCAAATTTTAAATTTTTTATAACATTAAAATTTATATTATGTATTTTCTAGATATTATATAAGAAGAAATTCAATTTTTCAGATAAAAGAAGTATTTTTCAATAAATACAGTTTTTCCGCCTTTTGATGGTGCACCCATTTTAAATTTAATTTTTAACACTATTATATATTATATTTGAAAAATTAAATGTCTTATTTGGAATCAGGACATAAAAATTTATCTTTGTTGAAAATTTGATATTTTTTTTGATGGAATTCATATTTTGATGTATAGTGAAAAATACTGTATTTTAATTAAAAATTTCATTTTCGTCTAATTTATTTATATAGTTAGATTATTATTTTTAATTGGTTTTAAAGTTTAATTGGATTATGTTTTTATAATTTAATCCAATTTTTTTCAATGGATGTAATTTCACATTTAAATTAGATATAAATACATTTCAATCTTTTGATAGTTATTGCTTCTTAAAAAACCCACTTTTTGGTTTTGACAACGAGAATTAATTTTAAATTAATTATTGAAACTTTTTTGTTTTGAATTTGGAAAAATGGATTACATATTTAAAATCATATGGTCCAAATTATGTAAATGGGTCCCTATTATTTTTGGACATTATGAACAGTAACTTCAGTAAATATTTTATTTAACATGGTTAAAGGGAAAATTTGGTAAATAAGGGTAAAAAATAATATTATAATAATATTAAATGATTATAACACATGTTATAATCCAATTGGATGAGATATTTCTGACCATGGTCATCCTTGGGTCGATTTTGGGATCCCATGGATTCACATGGATGTGAAAATGACATTTTATAAGAATTAATTTAAAGTAAGGATAATTATAACCTAAACATATATCTTTTAATAAATATATTTTAATATAGGGATATATAACTGATAAATAAGTCTATAAATAGTCATTAAAAATATAAAAATATTTCCTATATAATGTTATTTTATTTATAATTTTTATACATTAGATAAATATATTTATTTATGACACAATTATGATGTTGTGATTACCTCATTAATGTAAGATTCAAATAAATGAATATAAAAATATAAAAATAAATTTAATTTTAACATTTTTTTCCATACAAGAATTTTTTGGATGACATTGACATATTAGGTATGGTTTAAGGCCTTACATTTGAAGTAATTAAGTTGTTATGATTTTTTTAAAAAATTCAAGTATGAATAATGTCCAAAATTGACATAATTCAAAACTTAAAACATTAAATAGTATATTAAATGATATTAAATTCTTAAAAATTTATGATTCAGATTAAATGATTAATATAAGTCCAAATATGTCATAAATAACTTTTTTGGGACTTTTTGATACATGATATTGTAATTACATTAACCCACAATGTCTAAATAACATGATATCACGGTAAGATTAAAAAGGGTAATATAAGGGTTAATACAAAAAAATAAGGATAAGAAAAAATTAAAAAACTTTTCTAAAAATTATTGTATGATTTTAATTCTAACAAAAATCATCTTATATTCTATTTAAATAAGTTTTGGACCATTTTTAATTCAAATTGAATTTATAATAAATTATTATTTTAAGAGTTTCTTAAAGTGCCCCACCCCTCACTTAAAAAGGGAACCTCCTCCATATCCTATTCACTCCATTTTTATCATTAAATATCATTCAACCCATGCCAATTTCTCTTCTCAACTTCCCTAGTGACATTTTAAATATTCTGGTCCTCTCAAAGGACCAACTCTAGTTCTCTACGAGGAAATTTAGAGGAGGCACGTCGAGGAAGAGGCAATCTCTTCTACTAATTCTTTCAAATATTTTTCTTCTTATAATTACTATTAATTAGTTTTTTAATTACAAATTAATAACAAAAGTATCAATCATATACTGATATGTTATTATAAATATGAAAAAAATTCTCTTTCACCTTATATTCATCCTATAAAAAACGAAATCACCGTGCGTCCGTGGAAATGACTTGTCGTCTCCACATTGTGGTGTAATATGTTTTTTCCCCACCAACTTAATTGTATGTGTATAATGGTGTAAATAATAACTATATATGATTGCTATAAATTTATACTAATTTTGAGATATTATACACCATCCACTTTAATACCATTCATCAATTATGGGAACAATATCGTCACTCGTGCATGCGTACGACTTACCGTCTCCGCGATAGATGTGTTTCATTCTACGTAATCTTTATTAAAGCATGATTGTATAAATGAATTAATGAATAAATATGATATATAGTATAATAATAGCATGCTTTTAATGATATAACTATTTTCTAAAAATTGGAATAAGAATTTATCCAACAAAACATGTATAAGTATATAAAGAAGTTAATACCCAAGTAATGAGTAACAGTAAGATGTTACTAACAAATGGATGAAAATATGATCATAAATGGTATCATAAAAAAATTATGATTTATTAATAAATTAGTAACATTATTTAAATCATCATTCAAGAGGTTCGAATACATACAAATCATATCAAACCTAAGGTAAGGGATAACGTTTCCAATCTCATTTTTATCTGAGATTGTTTATTCGTAAGTATTTACTGGGGATATATTTATCATCCATGTACATGTCTTCTAAAAATTATTTAATAAAATGTTTAATATTATTCTATTTATATTTAAAGTCAATTTCCCCCTTTTTGACTTTTAATACATTCTAGTGAAGGAATCTTTTTTTGTTTAGCATACGAGTTATTTTTTGACTTTTTCAGAAAAAGTACGAGGAGAATGTTTTTTTATCATATACGTCATGAATGATTTTTTACATATTCATAATGCATTATTTCATTGAAGATTCCTATAAACGTTTACAAGTGTATTTTTTACTAAATTAGTTTCTTTTAAAATTGCATGACATTTTGTGAAAAGAATTTTTTTTTGAAAAAGAAAGGATATTTTCCTCAAGAAGTAAGTTCAAGTGTTTTATCAAAATTATTTTCCATATAAGATGAAATTGGGTTATTTTTCTATCCCTATTATTACATTGATTTGATTGTGCTTATGATGGATTTATTTTTATGAAATCCATTTATTTTTTATGGATTTTGATGGAATGATGTTTAAGAAACCAATTTTATTTCATGGGTTATGCTATGATGAATGGTTTATGTTTTTGTGGAACATGTAATAATGATTTAATTATGAGATGGGTGGGAACTATATCTCCCTTCAACGCATTGGGTAAATATTTATATCTCATGAGGTAAATATTACTAGAAGGAAAATGAAATCTGGTTCAGTAATACATGGATAAAATGGCATGTAAATCCAATTCAGTAATGTAATTTCTCCACTAAGATGGTACTGGAAGCTATTCCTTAGCTACTATAGAAATCATATTATGTACTTATTAGTTTTACATAATTACATGTTTTATTCTAATGCTATTCTAACATGGATAATGTTCCTTTATGATCTATTCTTAATGAATTTCCAAGATTTATGTCATGACTCAATATTTTGATATTTAAACATTATGTTCATGTTTTTACATTCAAATGTTTATGCTTTGTTTTATGTTCTCCATGTTTACCCTTACTGAGCATTTGAGATCACCATATTTATGTTCTCTTTTACCTAGGATATAAATAAAGGTTTTATGTAGGAAAACAAAAGAGGACAATATTTATGGGATATGTTGAAGATATTTCACCAAGTTAGAAGATTACATTCCAAGTTTCCAAAGACGCTAAAATAATATGGTATTTGGGTGTCTATTTGTATCATGTATTTAATTATTACACAAAATAAGTGTAATGTCTACGTACGTCAAGATTGGGTCTCTACATTTTATATCAGAGCGAAGGTTTAGTCAACATTTGGAAACTAGGATGTGAAAACTTTAGGTAGATTCCTAGAGATATTTCTAAGGTATGTCTAGGGATGTCTTTAAGGTTATGTTTAACTATATCTTATAGTCCTACAATTATGGAAATTATCATGAATAACCTAGGATTAAACCAAAGATGTTAGATATTGAAATTGCTCCCCCTTTATTAGGTTGTTTTCTTAGTATGATGTTTTTCCTCTCCCACTATTCCTTTTGGGTTTTAGAAAATGGATGGAAACATGAAGATTCATGTTAATGGAGAATATGATAGACAATGGAAGGATATTATTAATGAGAAACCAAATGAAATGGCTGTTTGAAGGAGAAACATAATAATTATTCCTAATCATAAATCTCATAACATGATCAATAATATTAACATTGGTGAGTTTCTAAAGTAGCTAACAAGATAAATATGGAGTTTCATGGTGATCATAGAGAAAGTAAAGTTCATTATTCCTCACGTAAATCATGTGAGAAGAGGCATCAAGGTGAATTTTTCAAAGGAACTAGAAGATGATTTGGGTGTGGAAAAGGAAACAAATCTAGTAATTTCAATGGAAAATGTTTCATTAACACAATGGACAAGGATAATGGTATTTCTAAGACATCAACAATTGTTTAATGTTTTAAATGTGTAAAATATGGTAATTATGAAAATCAATTCCCAATTGGAAAATCTCATAAAGATAATCAATATGGTCGTATAGGTTGTATTTATGTTGATGACGATGAAGATACTACAAATTATATATGAGATTAAAGAAGTTTTGGGGAATAAAAATATGAAGCTCGATTAATGGTTTAAGAAGATAGTGGAATGATTCCATGTTTATCAAGAATAATGTATGGTACTATGGTATAAAAACATATAAGGATTGCTACACTATTGATTTCCTTAAGTATTTGAGAGTATATGTTGAAATGGTACTAGTAACACTGAAAATTTATTCAGATATTTTTGTGAAGCACATGATATGCACATAATGAAGGGATAAAGAGATAGTGAGATGTTTGATAGTATTAATAAGCTTATGACTGATATAAGGACAAAGTGATATCGTGGTTTGAGTATAAATATTTTCTGGTATTTTTGGTGTGTGGAAAGAGTTAATTTTGACGGAATGAATTATGGTTCTATGATAATTCATGTTATTATCATTTTTCTAGAGAATACATGATTAAGGTATTCACATGTTTGGAATGTGACAACCAAGAGCTGCTAAATGATATATGGGATACAAATTATTAGTCGATTTAGTTAACCTCTTTCTAAAGATTTATATTTTCAGTTTTTGGAAGGATTGTAATGTTATCCATCTATGGATAGTATAAGTTATATTCTGGTTCAATTTTCTTAGATTAATGTATTATTTCACTATAGGTGGACTTATAAATATTTGATAACCTATTCTAACCTTTTTGTTGAGACATATAGAATGACCTATAATTCTACCGCATGATCTGTAAAAACATCAAGAATTACAAATTCAACTTAATTTCATTAAATAAGAGATGAAGTGGAAATTGTTTAGGGAACGACCAGTGGTGAGATTTTACTAAAATCATGTAAGTATTTATCGTTATGTAAAAAATTTTCAACTTTAGAAAAATGATCATGAAACTAAAAATTTTATCCTAGTACCTTCATATCTTATGATTCATATGGTCCCTTAAATCATCGCAGATTTATGGCTTTCTTGTAGTTAACTTTCTACAAACCTTATTCTCTTTCACTATCCACCCAAACTTGATGGTCATATTTCTCTCCCATATCCATGTTTTAACTTACCACCTATGTACTCTTTTGTGGAAACCCAATGATGAGTTACTTCAGGTGACTATTATATTTCTAACTTTCCTTTTGAAAATGATTTTTTGGTAACCCTTTTTACGATGTAGGTTTCTATGAAAGGAAACTTTAAGTATAAAACCATTTATAACCCCCACAATTTTGAGGGATAACATCATTTTAGGGGGGTTGAAAGTAACACCCAAATATTTTATGAGATAGATTCCTTTTAATTTTTTTGATGTCTTATGTTTTACTCTACACCAAGGTTATCTTGTGCTATATGAAACATGATATTAGCTTGCAGTATACACAACACTATTCTTGGCTTATGTTGCACATAGATTTAAGTTCTTTTGATAGAATACATTTCACAAAACATTGAGTATAGATTTTTTTCGATGTATAAATGAGATAAATTTGGATTATGTTATATGCAACACCAAAGGATAATTTCACTACACACAACACTGACTTGGCTTGCGTTACCCGCTAGAGTGACCTTCCTCGATAGAATGTGTTGTATGCGATACCAAGTTTCACTAAACAATGATATATTATTAAAATATTATTACGGGATATAAAATAGCCATTATTAATAGTGTTAAGAATATCTTGATTTTTTTATAACATTAAAATTCATATTATTTATTTTCTATACATGATATAAGAAAAAATTCAAATTTTCATATAAAAGAAGTATTTTTCAAAAAATGATGTTTTTTCTCTTTTTGATGGTTTACCCATTTTAAATTTTGTTTTTAACACTTTTATATATTATATTGTACAAAATTAATGTATTCTTTGAAAGCGGGACATCAAAATTTAACTTGGCAGAAATTGTGGTATTTTTCTAATGGAATTCATATTTTGTTGAATAATGAAAAATTCTGCATTTTAATTCAAAATTTTCTTTTCATCTAATTTATTTATATAGTTATATTATCTTTTTAATTGGTTTTAAAGAGTAATTTAATTAATTTTTATCATATTATCCAATTTTGGTCATTAGAAGTAATTTCACATTTAAATTGGACATAAACACATGTCAATATTTTAATAGTTATTACTTCTTAAAAAACTCAATTTTTGGTTTTAACAATGGGAATTAATTTTAAATTAATTACTGAAATTTCTATATTTTGAATTTGGAAAATGGATTCTATATTTGGAATCACAAGGTTCAAATTGTGTAAATATGTACCTTTTATTTTTGGACATTATGAATAGTTACTTCAGTAAATATTTAATTTACCATGGTTAAAGGGTAAATATGGTAAATAAGGGTAAAAATAATATTAAAATATCCTAAAAAATGTTCTAATAATATTGGATGACATATTTCTGACCATTGAAATTCTTGGATCGATTTTGAGACCCCATGTATTTAGTTGGATGTGAAAACGACATTTTATAATAATTAATTTAAAGTAAAGATAATTATAACCTAAACATATATATTTTACAAAATCGATTTTAATCTAGGGTTATATAACTGATAAATATTTCTATAAATCATCCTTAAAAATATAAAAATATTTCCTACATCATATTATGTTATTTATAATTTTCATACAATAGATAAATATATTTATTTATGACACAATTATGATGTAGTGATTACCTCATTAATGAAATATTCAAATAAATGAATTAATAAATATTAAAATAAATTTAATTTTAACATTTTATGTCATTAAATGATTTAATGGATTAAATTAACATATTAGGGATGATTTAATCCCTTAGGTTTGATGGAATCAGGTTGTTATGAACTTTTAAAAAACTCAAGTATGAATAACGTCCTAAATTACCATAATTCAAAACTTAAAAAATAAAAAAAATTATTAAATGATATTAAGTTCCTAAAAATATATGATTCTTAAAAATGGCTAATATAATTCTAAATATATCATAAATAACTTTTTTGGGTATTTTTACATGATGTGGTAATTAAATTGACCCACAATGTGTAAATAAATGATATCATGGTATGATTAAAAAGGGTAAAATAAGAGTTAAACAAAAAATATAAGGATAAAAAAAATATAAAAAACTTGTCTAAAAATTATAGGATGATGTTTATTCTAACCAAATTCATCTAATATTCTAATTTAATAAGTTTTGGAGCATTTTTTAGTTGAAATCAAATTTATATAAATTAAAATTTTGAGAGTTTCCTAAAGTGCCCCTCTCCTCTCTTATAAAAGGGCACCTCCGCCCTCTCCTCTTCACTCAATTTTGATCCTCAAAGATAATTTAACCCCTATTAATTTTTATTATCAACTTCCATAGTTACATTATAGAGGTGTGGGTCTTCTCAAAGGACCAACTCCAGTTCCCTAGTAGGAAATTTAAAGGAGGCACATCGAGGAAGAGGTAATCTATTCTACTAATTCGTTCAAATTTCATTATTCTTATAATTACTCTTAATTATTTGTTTCATTATAAGGTAATAACATCAGTATCACTAATATACTTATATATTATTATAAATATGAAGCAACCCTATATCACCTTCTATCCATCTTATGAAAAATGAAATCACTGTGCGTGCGTACGAACAACTTACCGTCTCCACGTCGTGGTGTTATCGATTTTTTCACCACCACCTTACATGGATTGATATAATGGTGAAAATAATATCTATATATTATTTTTATAAAATTATAATAATTATGAGATATTATACACCATCCACTTCAATACCATTCATCAATTACGGGAACGATATCGTCGCACGTGCGTACATACGATTTACCGTCTCCACAGTGGATGTGATTCATTCTACATAATCTTCATTATAACATGATGATATAATTGAATTAAATGAATAAATATGATATATATTATACTAATAAAATTTTATAAATTATATAACTATAACCTAAAAATAGTAACATGAATTTAACAGACAAAACATGCAAAAGAACATAAAGTAGTTAATAACTGAGTAATGAGTAAAAATGAAATGTTACTAAAAAATGGATGAAAATATTTTTGCTCGGAGAGGAAAACACAAGAGGGGGGTGAATTTAGTTCCTATTAAATTTTCTAATTTAAAACTTTATATAAAAAATCCCCCAAATTAAATAGCAAGATAAACTATAGTGAATTTTTAATACAGTAAAGGTTCAATTAGATTCTTAAGAGATTGATTAGTTCTCTATAAATTAAATCAGAATATTAAGTTATCTTTTGAAAGTAACTTACTGATTTACAATAGTTACAATCACTTTCTAGTTTAACTATCAATGAAACTTTAAAATAGATTTATATTTAAAGTATTTAGAAGCATAATATTTAAAATAGTTTTAACTAAGGAAAAATGCACAACTGTTTTAAAACAAGATGATCTAGTCTCAAGATGAGACTTATTCCTCTCAAACAGCTTATAAACTACGATCAACACCCCAGATCAAGGTTTTACAACAATACTTAGACTGTTCAGGTCCTCATACCTCTACCACAATTCTACGTAGGTAAACAAAAACAACATCCCTCAGGCTGTCCAGGTCACACTTGACCTCTTCCACAATTCACAGTGGGATAAAATAAGGTATAAAAAGTTTGTTGTGAGGATTTAGTATCCTTCAGTTCAGCCCTGGAGTTAGTGTGTGTCTAAATAGACAGATGCACAAACCCTTCTCAAAATGTTAAAAAAAGGTATACTATAGAGGAAATAAATTTATAATGAGTTTATAATGCTCTGAGTGATTGCAGATGAGCTCTGGACTCATTTGGATGTTGCAGATGTTATTAGAATCCCTTCTAGTGAAGATGACACAAAACAGAGTGTCTTTATTCATCCCAGCTGTAGTTATTCAGCCTTGGGAATATTATGTTCAGTAAGTAACAACAACTCGGCTTCAGTGTTTTTCCAGGTGAATTATCTTCTTGAAGATCTCTAGTTTCCAGAGGTGTTCTTCAAGCTCTTATTTTGTTTCATGGACCTTCACACACACGCACGCTCTACTTTTCCTTGTGTCTCTATCTATGTATATTCATATATATTTCACTATAGATAGATCTTCATTTTTATTCCTTGATATCCAATAAATGGAATGATTAATTTTTGATAGTTATGAGGTATGGTTCCCTGAAATCCAACAACCAACAATAATTAATAGTAGGTGCATTAAATTAAGAAAATATGACCGTTGGAATTAAATAAGAGTTAAAAAAAATTCAAACGGTTTTCATGACTATCGACGAGTCATGAGATAGGTAGGTCATTTGAATTTGCATCGGTATCGTTAGGTTAGTTGATCATCATTGGCTTCAGTAGGTCATTTTATTAGCATCAGATTTGGTAGGTCATTTGATCAACATCAAATTCGGTAGGTCATTCGATCAGCATCAGTTTCAGTAGGTCATTTAATCTTCATCGGTTTAGGTAGTTCATTTGATCAGCATCAGTTTCGGTAGGTCATTTGATCAGCATCAGTTTCAGTAGGTCATTTGATCAGCATCGGTTTCGGTAGGTCATTTGATCAGCATCAGTGAGACAGTTGTTTCATCGGTGTGACTTTTGTCATCAGTTTGTCACATTGGAGACTCATCCATCAGTTTTTCACATCGGTGTCTCATTCCTTTAACTATCAGTGACTCAAGAATATAACTAACAGTGATTCAAAAACATAAAATTCTCACAAAGTGTCTGTTTTATCTAGAATACTTCCAGGTCAATAGTAAACCATGAATAATCATAGATAAACATATGTAGACATGACTAAACATATATAAAAACATTTAGAACAGATTTAATAATTGACAAAATTGACTTATAAACAAATAAAACAATGATTTGTGAATATTAAAATAACTATCTCACAGAGGGTTCAAAAATATCCCCCTTTTTGATAATCACAAATCTATGGCATAAATGAATAGGGAAGATGATATAACACTTATTAAACTCCCCCTATGTAAAAAGAATATATGTCTAAAGGTAAAAATGTCATCAGAGCATGGTATCAGATCATAAACAAAGTTAGAGTATATCAACATAGCATCAGAGCTAGCAAACATGACATCAGATCTAAGAATAAATCAGAGTTATATTCCTATTAGAGCTTATATAATCTATATCATGACATTAGAGAATAAAGCTTATTTAGAGCTTATATATTGGTCTCCCCTTGCTTATACTTATATATAATATTCTCCCCCTTAAAGATATATTTATACTTTTCTCACCCTTTGGAGTTATCAAAAAGAAAAAGAGAAAAAAGAGAGAGAAAAAGAGGAAGGTTTCATTGAAGTAACATCTGAAAAGATACAAGGAAAATGAACCCTATAAAAAATGACAGACACAACTATTTATAGGGGTGAAGATGTGCTTTCCCTTTAGCCGAGGGAGGAATGGATGGGCCAGAAGGTGGTTTGGTGGAATGTTGATCTATTCGGATAGAGAGGGGAGGTAATACAACTCTGGCTGGAAGCAGACTGGGTGCTAAGGTTACTTGATGGTGAACAAAATATTCTCTTGAAGGTGGCTGCTGAATGACTGGCCGAATATTGGATAAATCTTGAGAGACTGATATCTGACCAGGAGAAACACTGGATGGATTGAGAGGCTCAGAAGTAAGAAGAAAAATCGCCTTTTCTTACACATGAAGATATGGTTTGAGCAGATTAGTAAAATCCTGAGTTACTTCACCACCATATTGTATAGACTTCTCAAAATCATCTTTGTTCTACATGAAACTCTCTAGAGTGAGAGTAAAAACCTTCAAATGTTGGACCTGAGCCTTAATGGCTTGAGTGATTGGAAGTAGCTTCAAATTTTTATCCAGGACCTTAAAATGATGGTTCAACTCATGCTTGGTATAAATTTTATAAAAATAGTGATCCTCTTTTTCTTTGATCTCTTTCTGAGCCTTAGTATCATCAGCCGAATAGAGCTTCACCATCTTGTGAATACGATCACTATTGTATTTCATCTTTTTCAAAGCATCCAAGTACAGAATCTATCCAATGGCCGCTAACTCTTCTTTTACAATATCTCTTAAGGCATTAATCTCATGTCCAATTATCTTGGTCACTTTGGAGGTGCTAGCCTGAGCAACAATCTGAGTTATCTCAACCTTAAATCTTCTCAAATCAGATTTCTTCAGTTGATATATCAAGTTTTTCAAAACATCCTTCATACCAGTGATGGTTGATCTAAATTCTTAGGACAGTGATAGTAAGTCACTGCTCAAATCCATGAGCACTTGATTCATAGAGGAAATGTGCCTGCAAATTATCTCAACAGTATTGGACAGGTCTGGCTTAATAATATTTACCACTCTTTGAGCTATATCATCAATATCAGCCTTAGATAGATTCATAGGATCAGGAGAAGGAGCATTAGATAACCCCTCTTGCATTTTTTCTCTGACTGCATAGAGAAAATCATCTTTAAACATGTCAAAATCAGATTTAGAAATAGAAGAAACAAGTCTTTCTAAAGTCACTTTCATTTCCTCAGCAAATAGTCCAGCCTCAACTGGATGACTTACTCTTGCAATATTCACTTCTTCTTCCACTTCCTCTGAATAATCCAATCCTAGAACTGCAAAACCTGGGTGGTCTTACCATTCAAAATTACAATAGGTATACCTAGGATTTAAAAAATCAACTTTAATAGAATTTTCAAGAGAATCTTCCCCGTCAACATCAATCACAGTCTGCACTATCCTTTCATCCTCATGAACAGTTTCTTGCTCAACTGATTTTTGTTGTGGATCATCTTGAATCATATCATGACAATCCACTGGTTGAGTACTTGCATCATCATCATCATCATCATCATCATCATCATCATCATAACCATTACTATTTCCATTATTGTTTACTGAAGTCTCATTGGTACTGTCTTTGTTACTGGATTCATACTGGTCAGAATTGGATACTTGAGTGTCAACTTCTTCTTTATCACCTAGAAGATGTTCTGACTCAGGTAACTGAAGGGGTGGACTTTCCAGTCTAAATTCCATTCTTTTCTTAGGACATACTGTATTAGGGTCACTCCTGTCATCAAGAGGCGACTCAGGCTCTTTTTTAGCATCAATATCATCATCAACTTTAGCTTCCCCTGTTACCTTCCTACTAGACTCTCCAGTGTCCTTAGGAACTTCTATCGCTTCTTCCTCATCAGAATAAAGAATTTCCTCATTAGGTTTTAAACCAGTATCCCTCATCCCCTTTGGTCTCTTAGAGTGGTCAGAAGGATTATAGGATTCATATAACCTATCTTCATCAGCAACCCATGCCTTCTTCCATGGATTCCAGTTAATTTTCATTCTCTTGCAGATATCCTTACTAATACAAAAACCACTACTAGATGAGATACACTCATCTCCATCTTCAACACAGCCCAAAAACTTTAGCATGTTATATACTTGCTTAGAATAGAACAATGTTGTAGCCTTCTTGGATGGATTTACAATCTTAGAAATATGAATAGTAATGTATCTACACAAGTTGATCCTCTCATAATTTAGCAATAAAAACAACAAGAAAACATCTTGATTATTCAAAGAAGAAAAATCACCCTTTCTAGGACAGATTTGGTGCTGAATAAACTTGAACTAGATTCTGCTTTCTCCATCTAACTCAGCAGCTGTTAGTCTTATGGATTCATATTTTTCAGTCAACATCTCCAGATCATACACATATGAAACATATTCAGTGGTAGGAAGAATATTACCAATGTAATCTTCATATCTACCTTGATGTGGTACCCCCAAACACTCATCCCGTTGCTTTGATGAAAAGTTATCTTTTTTCCTTTGATCACTAAAGATAATCTTGCAGATTCTGCTCCATCCAATGTAATACTCAAATTCAAATAAAACTCATGCACTAGCTTTGGGTAGTAGACATAGTTATTATTATAGAATAGTATTTCCATCCTTTCATCTCCAACAATTTTAAAATCACATACCTACTGGATAACACCCATTCAGAACTTAATTTCTTTTCTGTGGTGACCACCAGAGTATCCAATCTCGGGCTCATAGACTTTTGAGTCGTGTTACATGATTCTCATCGAGCACGTTTATAGGTGAGGAGCTTTCAGATTCCTTTCCTTGATACTTTTTCTTTTCCATTTGGAGGTTTGAGAGGTTTGGGAGGTTCAAAAGTTCAGGATTCAGAAGGTGTGGAGTTCGGTGGGAGATGGAAGGTCAACAACTCTTAGGAATAGAAATAGTTTTGGGTCATTAATTTTAGAATTTAGGGTTACAATATTAAATATAATACCGATTGAGTAAAACAACATCATTTTGATAAACACTAACAGTTTCATATAGACTGTATAACTCAATCAGTAGCATAGATCAGTTTCACTGATCGATCATACCTAACTCTTGTTTAATAAAATCTAAACTTTCAGAGCTTAAAGGCTTGGTGAATATATCATCCAATTGATGTTCAGAGTCAATAAATTCTAAATAAATATCACCCTTTTGATAATGATCTTTCAAAAAGTGATGTCTGACATCAATGTGCTTAGTCCAAGAGTGAGACACATGATTCATAGAAATGTTAATTGCACTAGTGTTTTTACAATTTATAGACACATGTCTAAATTGATATCCATAGTCTAATAAAGTGTGTTTCATCCACAGAATCGGTGCACAACAACTACCAGCAGAAATGTATTCTGCTTCAACAGTAGAAAATGTAACAGAGTTCTGTTTCTTACTACACCAAGATACTAGGGACTTTCCAAATAGATGACATGTTCCAAATGTGCTCTTCCTATCTAACTTGCAACCAGCAAAGTCATCATCTGAATAAATTATTAATTCAAATGGTTTTCCTTCTGGATAAAACAATCCTAAATTGGTAGTATGTTTATGATATTTGAAAATACTTTTAACATCATGAAAATGATATTATTTTGGATTATCTTGAAATCTTACACACATGCATACACTAAACATGATATCTGGTCGACTAGCAGTAAGGTAATGTAAGCTTCCAATCATACCTCTATAATTGGTTTGAACAACTAGTTTCCCAGTTTCATCATCATCTAACTTACAAGTGGTGCTCATAGGTGTATCACTTACCTTATTACTATCCAAACCAAAATGTTTTAGAGGATCCTTTGTATATTTACTTTGATTTAAAACAATACCATATTTATTTTAAAAAAATTTGAAATCCAAGAAAATACTTGAGTTCTCCCATTAAAATAATTTCAAATTCATTTTTCATAATCTTTGAAAAATTAGTACATACAAATTTTTTTGAAGATCCATAGATAATATCATCAACAAAGATTTTTATAATAAAAATATCTTTAGAAATTCTTTTAATAAAAAGAGTGGGATTAGCAATTACTTTAGTAAAACCATTAGAAATAATAAAATTTTGTAAGTATATCATACCAAGCTCTTGGAGCCTGTTTTATAACATATAAAGCTTTAGAAATTTTAAAAACAAGATTATGAAAATGGGGGTTTGTAAATCTAGGTGGTTGTTCAACAAAAACATCTTCAATTATAAAACCATTTAAAAATTCACTTTTGACATCTATTTGATATAACATGAAATTCAAATGAGATGTATAAGCAAGTAAGATCCTAATGGCTTCTAATCTAGATACAGGTGAAAAGGTTTCTTCATAGTCTATTCCTTCTTCTTGATTGTAACCTTGTGCAACTAATCTAGATTTCTTTCTAATGATGTTTCTAGATTAATCAAATTCATTCTTAAACACCCATTTAGTACCTATGGTCCAAGTGTCCTTAGGACTTTATAATAATTCCTAGAATTTGTTTCATTCAAATTGATTTAGCTATTATTGCATATCCATTACCCAAAATTTATCATTGATTGCATCATTGATATTTTTAGGTTCTAGATTTGAGAGAAAGGCTTGATGTTCAACCTGATTTCTCAGAGAAGCTCTAGTTTGTGTTCCTCTATCCAGGTTACCTACAACTACATATAAAGTATGGTTCTTTAGAGTCCTAGTTGATCTTATAAAGGTAGGACTAGAAATTTTAGGTTCTTCCCTAGGTCCAGGTTCAATAGAAGCAGGTTCTAGTGTATTTCTAGAGATGGTTGTCTTTACAATAGGCCCACTATCTTTATCACTAAGATTTAGAATATACAAGTCTTCTTTAAGATTTTCAATAGCAGGTTTAGGCTCATGTGGATCAGTTTCATAAAATTTGATATGAACAGATTCTTCCAAAAATTTGGTTCTCTTATTAAACACTCTTAGGATTTTCTAGTAATTAAATATCCTAAAAATATCCCTTCATCACCCTTGGATGAAAACTTTTCTAGATTATCATTAGTATTAAGAATAAAGACTTTGAAACCAAAAACTTTGAAGTAACTAAGTTTAGGTTTCCTATTATTTCAAAGATCATAAAGGGTTTTTGTAATAACGGGTCTAATAAAGACTCTATTTATAATATAACAAGCTGTATTGACAGCTTCAGCCCAAAAATAAATAGGTAAATCATATTCATTTAGCATATTTCTTCCAATTTCCTAAAGGGTTCTATTTCTTCTTTCTACTACAACATTCTGTTGAGGTGTCTTAGGGGTAGAAAAGCTGTGATTATAGCTATTATGTGAGTAGTAAGATTTAAACTCATGATTTTCAAACTCATGACCATGATAACTTCTCAAGGTTTTAATCTTACGTCCACTCAGGTTTTATACAGACTTAGAGTTTTTAATAAAGTAAGAGCAAGATTCAATTTTGTGAGATAAAAAGTATACCCAAGTATATCTATAAAAGTCGTATACTAGAACATAAACATAGTGCTTCCCATTTAAACTAGAAACTTTATAAGGTCCAAACAATTCAATGTGAACCAACTTGAGATGTTTACAAGTTGAAACTTCTTTCTTTGATTTAAAATAAAATTTATGTCGCTTTCCATTTTGACAGGGATTACAAACTTTATTAGATAGGAATTGAAGTTTAGGTAAGTTTCTAACGATGTTCTTCCTAGTTAGTTTTCTAAGTGATTGTATATTATGGTGTCCTAATATTCTGTGCCAAATCCATGAATCTTTATGAAAAGCATTTAAACAGGTAACATTCTGCTTAACTAAAGAATTCAAATCTACAACATATACATTTTCATTTCTTAAGGAAGAAAATAATAAAACATTTTTAGAATTAAAAAAATTACAAGAATCATTTTCAAATTTAATATTATAACCACCATCACATAAATAATAAATACTTAACAAGTTATATTTTAATCCATCTACAAATAAAACTTTAGAGATTAAAATTGAATTAGTGTTACCAATTTGGCCTAGGCCGATGATTTTCCCTTTAGAGTTATCACCAAAGGTGACATATCCTCCATCAACCTTGATTAAGATTTTAAAGCATTAAAAGTCTCTTGTCATGTGTCTTGAACATCTACTATCCAAATACCATGTCTTCCTATAGGAACTTTTTAAGCAAATTTCCCATAAAAAAAATTTAGATAGAAAATGATTTTGGTACCGATATTTTATTGGGTCCAGTCAGATTAGAAATAAAATATTTCGGTACCCATATTTTCCTAATGGGTCTCATATACTTAATAAAATCAAGATATTTTGATAGATATACCTTGTTTGATCTATAAATATGTGAATAGCTAGTTGAGGCATAAGAATTTTCAGAACAAGAACTAGCAGCATACTGTCCAGATTTAGGAAAAAATTTATTCTTTGTAATATGTCTTTTTCTAGGATGATAACCTAAACCAGTTGTATACTTTGGTGCCACTTGTTTTCCTAGAATTTATGTAAGTGAGTCCTTTCCATTTGTAACTTTTTTTCCAAATCTTTCCCGAGTTGCTTATTAGACAATTTTAGTTCAGTATTCTCTTTGAGTAGTTGAGCATTCTTTACTTTTTCTACTTCAAGTGTAGATTTACTAGTTCTAGCTAATTCTTGACGATTCTTTAAGGTTTTATACTTTTTCTTGATCTCATTGCAAGTATCTTCTAACATGTTACAATATTAAAATAATTCTTCACTAGACATTTATTTAGAATCAGAATCATCTCTAGAGTAAAAAGAATTTAAAAAAAGAGTATCTAATATTACATCAGAAGTGTTTGTTATGAAACACAAGCTAGCTTTTTGAGATTTTTCATCCTGAGTAGAATCAGAATCACTTGAACTATCTTCTGAAGCACTCCAGGTTAATTTCATAGCTTTCATGTATTTTTTGTCCTTATAGTCATATTTATTCTTGAAATTTTATTTTGGACATTCAGCATTGAGATGCCCTTTCCTTTTGCATTCGTAGCTGACTATGTCATCATTCTTATGAGTCCTTTTCCAATATTTCTTCCAATGAACTTTGTTTTCATACTTTCCCCTATAGTTTGATTTTCTGAAAAACTTCTTCTTCCTATAAAATTTCTTAAATTATCTGGCTATCTGAGCCTATCAGCATCGGGGTCTGATGCACTTTCTTCAAAACCCGAGCTATCACTTTCACTTGGAATTTTCCCTTTGTCTTTATTTTTTGAAGAAGATGTCTTGAAAGCTACAGACTTCTTCCTCAGTTCATCATCTTCTTCCTTGTTCACTTTCAGTTCATCCTCATACATCATTAACTTACCAATGAGTTCCTTGACAGGCAAAGCACTAATGTCACAAGATTCTCTAATTAAAACTGATGTGCCTCTCCATCTTTCTGGAAAACATATGTGTATTCTCATAATCTACTCCTTAGCTGGAACTACCATTCCAAGTGAGCTCATTGTATTTACAATTTCATTGAACCTAAGATACATGTCAGAAATAGGTTCATTAGGCTTCATTTTAAAATTATCATACTTAATAGTTCAGGTATTCAATATCATTTCCTTAATATTAGTTGTTCCCTCATGGGAAATAGCTAAAGTATCCTAAATTTCAAAAGTGGTTTTACAAGTAAATATCTTATTGAATTCCTCATCCCCTAAAGAGAAATATAAGGCATTCATAGCATTACATTTATTATTGTACTCAGTCTTGGTGGATTCATCCCAAGTAGTTCTAACAGAAGTGGTAATTTTATATTGATATTCTATAGCAGTCCAGATATCAAAACCCATGCTCTCTAAATGAATTTTCATTTCAATATTCCACTGAGCATAATTAACACCGTTTAAAAAAGGTGGTCTATTGGTAGTAACCCCTTCAAGTCTATTATCCATAATGACTAATTTAAAGAAGAAAATTTAAAGATATAAAGATTTAGAAATAATAGAAATTTTAAGATCATTAAGATACAACTAAAATCACAGTTGAAAACAGAGTAGTTTTGAATACTTTTACACCTCTGATACCAACTGTTGATCGGAGAGGAAAACTCAAGAGGGGGGTGAATTGAGTTCCTATTAAAATTTCTAATTTAAGACATTATACAAAAAATACCCCAAATTAAATTGCAAGATAAACTGTAGTGAATTTGTAATACAATAAAGGTTCAATTAGATTCTCAAGAGACTGATTATTTCTCAGTTAATTAAATCAGAAGATTAACTTATATTTTGAAACTAACTTACTGATTTACAATAGTTACAAACACTTTCTAGTTTAAATATTCGAGAAACATTAAAATATATTTATATTTAATGTATTTAGAAAAGGAATATTAAAAATAGTTTTAACAAAGGAAAAATGCACAACAATTTTAAAACAGGAGGTTCAGTCACAAGATGAGACTTAGTCCTCTCAAACAGTCTATATAAACTATGATCCACACCCTGGATCGAGGTTTTACAATTGTACTCATAATATTCAGGTCCTTAGACCTCTACCACAATTCTATGTGGGTAAACAACAACAATAGCACTCAGGCTATCTAGGTCACACTTGACCTCTTCCAAAATTTACAGTGGGATACAATAAGGTATAAAAACTTTTGTGTGAGGATATAGTGTCCCCCAGTCCAGCCCAAGAGTCAGTGTGTGTCTAAATAGACAGATGCACACACCCTGCTCAAAATGTTGAAAAAGGTATACAACAGATGAAATAAAAGGATAATGAGTTTAGAATTCTCTAAGTGATTGCAGATGAGCTATGAAATCATTTGGATGTTGCAGATGTTATTCAAATCCATTCTGGTGAAGATGACACAAAACAAAGTGTCTTATTCTTCCCAACTATAGTTATTCAGCCTTGTGAATATGATGTTCAGTAAGGCACAACAACTCGGCTTCAGTGTTTGTTCCTAGTGAATGATCTTCTTGAAGCTCTCTGGTTTTCACAGGTGTTCTTCATGTTCTTCTTTTGTTTCATGGAACTTCACACACACGTACTCTATGATTTTCCTTGTGTGTCTCTGTCTGTGTATATTCATATATCTTTCACTGTATATCGATCTTCCATTTTATTCCTTGAGATCTGGTAAAGGGAATGATTAATTTTTGACAGGTACAAGGTACAGTTCCCTGAAATCCAACAACCAACATTAATTAATAGCAGGTGCATTAAATTAAAAAAATATGACCATTGGAATTAAATAAGAGTTAATAAAAATTCAAATTGTTTTCATAAATATCAGTGAGTCATGAGATCGATAGGTCATTTTAATTTGCATCGGTATCGGTAGGTCAGTTGATCAACATTGGCTTCGGCAGGTCATTTGATCAGCATCGGCTTCAGTAGGTCATTTGATCAGCATCAGATTCGGTAGGTCATTCGATCAGCATCAGTTTCAGTAGTTCATTTGATCAGCATTGGTTTCGGTAGGTCATTTGATCAGCATCAGTTTCGGTAGGTCATTTGATCAGCATCAGTTTCGGTAGGGCATTTGATCAGCATCAGTTTCGGTAGGCCATTTGATAAGCATCAGTTTCGGTAGGTCATTTAATCAGCATCGGTTCTGGTAGGTCATATGATCAGCATCGACGAGACAGTTGTATCATCGGTGTGATTTTTGTCATCAGTTTGTCACATTGGTGACTCGTCCATCAGTTTTTCACATTGTTTTCTCATGCCTTTAACTATCAGTGACTCAAGAATATAACTAACGGTGAGTCAAAAACAGAAAATTCTCACAAAGTGTCTATTTAATCCAGAATACTTCCAGGTCAATATTAAACCATGATTAATCGTAGATAAAAATATTTTTACATGATTAAACATATATAAACACATTTATAATAGATTGAATAATTGACTAAATTGACTTATATACAAAAAAATAATGATTTGTGATTATTAAAATAACTATCTCACATAGGGTTCAACAAATATTGTTATAAATGTTATCACAAAAATGATTATTATTCTGGAATAAATTAGTAACAATATTTAAAACATTATATATGAGGTTTGGATACATGCGATGCATATCAGACCTAAGGTAAGGGATAAATTTTCCATTCTCGTTTTTATCCGAGATTGCTTATTTGTAAGTATTTACTGGGGATATATTTATCATCCATGTCCATGTTTTCTAAAAATATTTTAATAATTTTCTAAATATTATTCATTGTATATTTAAATTCATTTTTAAACCTTTTTTAATTTTACTACATGGTAGGGAAGGAATATTTTTTTTGTTTACCATACGAGGTACTATTTGAATTTTCTGGAAAAGTACGAGGATAAGGTTTTTTTAACTAATACGACAAGAATGAGTATTTACATATTCATAACACCTTATTTCAATGAATATTACTCTACAAATTTACTAGTTTATTTTCAACTAAATTCTTTTCTTTTAAAATTTCAAGACATTTTGAGAAAATAAAACGTCTTTTAAAAAGGAAGGATATTTTCTTTAAGAAGTAAGTTTAAGTGTTTTATCAAAATTATTTTCCATCTAAGAAGACATAGGGTTATATTATCTTTTTAATTGGGTTTAAAGTTTAATTGTATCAGTTTCTTATCATTTAATCCAATTTTTCACATTGGGAGTAATTTAACATTTAAATTAGATAGAAACAAATGTCAATCTTTTGTTATTTATTACTTCTTAAAATACCCACTATTTGGTTTTGACAACGGGAATTAATTTTAAATTAATTACTACAACTTATATATTTTGAATTTAGAAAAATGGATTTCATATTTGGAATCATAAGGTTCAAATTGTGTAAATAGGTACCTTTTATTGTCACAACCCTTCCCCCAGGGCCCATGCCTTGACTACCCCAAACCCGCCTTCCACGGGCTAGGGGCTGACAACTAGTACTTAAGGTATATTCCCTAAAACTGGGAAGGCATTTCCTTTATAATCTGTAAGCACACGCAACCAATCACATAGAAAGATACAAACTCAAGTAAAATAAATAGTAAACTGTGTGTGTGTAGTAAGTAAAAGGATCTAGAATACAAGACCAACTAGAAAGTACAAGTACAACTGAAATACAAGTGAGCTGGACCTGCTCCTGAATCATCCACCATGAATCCTACCTGAAGGGTAGGTACAACTCACAAATGTCCATCTCTGCAGTTTCCCTCATCTAACGTCCACCTCTGAGCTACCTCCAATCTTGGTACCCTTGTCCTCAGTCATCGTTGTCTGTCGTCTGCACCAAACACAACAAAGTGTGGGCATAACCCGTGCAGGGGTGAGTATAACGATACTTAGTAGGGACCCCGAGACCCTCAAGGTCTCACAAAATCCACAAAGGATAAGCCACAAAGAAAGAAAACAACTGATAACCCTACATAGGTATATGCTCAGACATATAACTAAGTTATCATGTAAAACCATCTCAATCATGAGGAAAAAATAGAGTCCAACACCAAAGCCCCAAGATCAACTATTCCATAAAGGGAGAAATACTATTAAGGAAAGTACCACACAGGTACGCCACATAAAAGAATACCACCAAGGTATTTCCAGAAAGGAAAGTACCACATAGGTACGAAATCATCTCATACCAGGTATAACATAGGTATGATAGTATATATGATTATATGTAACTATGGAATCATATTACTATATTAAGAGGCAGACCCACATAGGATCGCTCGGTGCTGACCCACACAGGATCGCTAGGTGCTAACCCAGAAAAGATTGATATGTGGTGACCCACACAAGATCACTAGGTGCTGAAACACACAGGATCTCTAGGTGCTGACCCACATAGGATCGCTTGGTGATGACCCACACAGGATCGCTCGGTGCTGACCCACACTGGATCGCTATTCATTCTTCACGTCACAACTAGCTACTGGGTTCCCGCACTACGCGCACTTGTCTCCGGGAGGATCCGATCCACAAGCCACTGGTAGATACTCAAACTACCAAAAATTATCACAATAAAGTTTACCAAAGGACCTCCACATCATAGGGGTCTCCATGTAACAGAAATTGCATCAATCAGACGCCCGATATGTGAGTTATTAGCCTTTTAGTCCCGGGGGCCTGGTTGGATTCGTGATCGATCCAACCCGACCATACTCCAAATTTACCCAAATATCCAGTGGGGTATACTCAAGGGACCATCTCACTCTAAGGTTTCTAGCACCGCTGACAGTTTGTCAAACGGGCGTCCGGTTCCAAAGTTATGGCCAAATGAGCATAAATCTCATAACTGGTCCGAGTTCGGTCCAACCCGGTCAGACTAACCCAGCCTGACCCAGCCTTGGCCGACCCAACCTGGTTTGGGTCGACCCTGCCTGCTAGGTCCAGCTTAGTCCTCTGGGTCTAGCTCGACCCGCTGGGTCTGGCCCGGCCCGTGCTGGGTGGCCTGGCTCATTGGGCGGTTTGTCAGGCCGCGAGGGGCCATGGAGGGCGGCACGATGCCACGGGGGCCGCGAGGGCAATGCGCGTCTATGGGGGCCGTGAGGGCTGCGCGAAGGCTATGGGGGCCGTGTGGGCAACATGATGTCTTGGGGCTGTAGGGTGGCATGAAGAGCTGTGGGGCGGCGCGGCGAGGCCGTAGGGCAGCGTTGGCCGCAAGGCGGTACAGACACCTGTGGGACGGCACGACGAGGTCGTTGGGCAGCGGTGGCTATGGAGGGGCGTCGTCGCCTTCATCGCGACCGGAGGTGGTGCCGTCCGCCGTTCTCGTACCCCTTTACGGTTGGTCTCCAACCTCCTCCATCATGAAGTACACCAGAAATCATCATAAGAATTTCAGAGAGGACATGCCATGTTTGTTTGGACCTCACTCTCTGCATTAGAGTGGTAGCAAGAGGCTATAATCTCTCTTTGAATTATGAAGAGTCTTCATCAAAAGAAAAAGGGAATAATTTCAAATAACCACCCTACCTTGTTCGTTTGTTGTCATCAATGATGAGGGAAAGAAAGTCGTTGATTGAAGACGTCCCATGTTGGAGGATGTCCCGGGGAAGAATTCGATGTCATCATTCTTTGTTGAAGGAGTGTTATTTGTGGAAGAAGTTCTTCATGGAAGAAGTTCTTCATTGGAGAAAGCAATCCTCCAAGAGCTCTCCCCTTTGCCAATATGTTCCCCCAAAATCCAAATATCCAACTGTTGTGTTTCCCTGATTTTAATTATTGGCACAATTTCAAATTTGATTAATTAATTACATAGTGGTTTTCATAATAAATTAAAATGGGTGGCACCATTAAAGTGATGGAAGTTTATGAGGCTTCCCCACACTTAAGAGGGAGTTCGAGGGGTTTTAGCCGTGGGTGTTCCCCACCACCATAACCTCTCATGGGAGGTTAGTTCAGGTGGTCCCCACCACCATAACCTCTCATATCAGGTTTCGTTCAGGTGGTCCCCACCACCATAACCTCTCATGGGAGGTTTAGTTCAGGTGGTCCCCACCTATGAAACATCCACATGGAAGTTTCAAAAGAAAAATAAAAACAAAAAGTTACACCATTTTATTTCATTTTATTATTTCACGTATAAGTGAAAAACTAATTTCCACCCTCTACTTACTGTGGTCAAGGTGAAGATCTCCTTAAGAGAATACCATTGCTACAAGTTCAATGGTGCCCTCAGATTTTATTTCCGAGTAGTAGTCCAAAAGTTAGAAAAACCTGCTCATATGTTTATTGAACATACCCAAAAAAAAGTTCAGAAATTCATTCCAGGCACTCTAGGCCTCAGAATCATTCGATATCAATTTCCACAGACTTTTAAAATTACCATATATTTAAAAAAAATTACATGGAAATTATGGGTCTTTACATTCTGCCCACCTCCGGGCTTTACGTCACCATAAGCCATAACTCAAAACTAGGAAAACAAGTGGGGGGTACTGAGCACACATATGAGCCTCCTGCTCCCATGTGCTATCCTGGAGGTTCAAGTTCTTCCAATGAACGTGCACCAGAGGTATTGACTACCCATGAAGGACCCGATCCTATCGATCCTCAATCTCCACTGGAACCTCCATAAAAGTCATGCCATCGTCGATGTCCATCTCGCCATGGTCGATGTTGTAAGAAGGGTCTTGCACATATCTCCTCAACTGGGATACGTAGAAGATGCCATTAACTAGGTTCAACTGAGGTGAAAAATCTAAGTGTTAAGCCACCTCACCAACTCTACTGAGGTCCTAAAAGGGTCTGATGAACCTCATAGATAACGCCTCTGCCAAATCACAGCAAACCTCATTGAGGTGAGACCTGTAGAAAGATGTGGTCACCATCCTCGATCTCTAGAGGTCTTCATCTCCTGTCGAAATATGATTTCTTCATGCTCTGTGCAGTCTACATCCACTCCTAGATGATCTGCACCTTCTCTGTGGTAGCCCGTACCATCTCTGGTCCCACTAGTGCTGACTCCCCTGGGTCAGTCCAGCATAAAGGTGATCTACAAGGTCTCCCGTACAAGGCCTCAAAACGTGTCATCCAAATAGTGGAGTGATAGTTGTTGCTGTATGAAAACTTCACTAAGGAAAGTGATCCTCCCTGCCGCGACTGAAGTTGAGGACGCAAGCACACATCATATCCTTGAGGGTATGAATGGTCCGCTCAGTCTGGAAATCCGTCTGAGGATGGAAGGCAGTGCTCAAACAAAATAGTATCCAGAAAGCCTCCTGAAACCCCTTCCATATCCAGGAAGTAAAACATGCATCAAGATCAGAGACAATCATCGAGGTCACTCTATTGTAGCCTCACAATCTCTTGCACATAGAGGTGTCCCATGATCTCTACTGAACCCTGCTCTCTGATTGGTCGGAAGTGGGCCGACATGGTGAGTTGGTTGACGATCACCTAGATAGAATCATGAGCTCTAAATGTACATGGAAGTCCTATCACGAAGTCCATGGATATCCCATCCCACTTTCACCCTGGGACCTCTAAAGGCTGAACCAAGACTTCTAGGACCTGATGCTCCGCCTTCACTTGCTGACAAGTGAGGCACCGAGAGACAAACTCTATAACTGCTTTCTTCATTCCCAGCCACCAGTGCTGTCGTCAGAGATCTTGGTATATCTTCGCCACTCCTAGATGTACCGCTAGAGGGGATGTGTGGAAAGTCCTCATAAAGTGACACTGGTACCATGGTATATCCTATGAAAAGGATGATGTGTTCCCCACCTTTAGAAAATCCATCTGGGGCCTATCCTGTGGATATCTGAGCACATCACATCTCGCAGTTAGCATCCCCACGCTGGCCCTACCTAACTCACTGAAGAAGTGGGGGAGTGACTGTAATAGATTGAGGAAAAGATGCTCTATCTCTATCCACAAAGGATATCTACAAAGTGGCCAATTGCTATGTCGTCTCACCTAGTAGCTATATACTAGATCTCCAGCTGAGCGAATCTGCTACAAAGTTCCCCTTCCTAGGAGTATAGACTATCTTGAAGCCATAGTCCTAGAGGAACTTAAGACAACGTCACCGTATCAAATTCACGTTCACTGGGTCCGGCCTGGCCCGCTGGTGTGGCCCGACCTGTGCTGGGCGGCCCGACCCGCTGAGTTGTCTAGCCCGAGCTGGGCAGCCCGGCCTGGTGGCGTGAGAGGGCATGGAGGCCGCAGAGCCGCGAGGGCGGCGAGGCCACAGGGCGGTGCGGTGGGGCCGTGGGGCGGCGGAGCCGCGGGGTGGCAGAGCTGGGGGGAGGCGCGACGGGGTGGCGCGGTGGTGCGGCAGGGCCGCAGATGGCGTGAGGCTATGGGGCAGCGGTATCCGTGGGTGGTGGAGGCCGCGGGGCGGCGGGGGCCGTGAAGCGGTGTCGATGAGCCGTCGCCTTCATTGCAACTGGCGATGTGCCAGCCGCTGCATCCGTTCATCTTCATGGCAGAAAGTCACATTCTTCCATCACAAAGGATACACCAATCAAGAAGAACGATAGAGGGGTCATGCCATGTTTGTTTGGTCGGTAGCCTCCACATTAGAGTGGTAGAAAGCGGCTCAACAAGAACTTGAATGAAGATCTTCAAACCCTAACCTCCCGCAATTATTATTCCCAAACCCTCAAAAGAAATCATCTGTGGATCAACTAGTTAGAGAGTTGATCCACATTCTTTATTTTAAAAGGGTATAACATAGGAATATATAATCATATAGAACTAAACCCCTACCTTGGAGATTTGTTGACAGAGGTCATGAGGAAAGAGACGAAGTCATTGGGGACAGACAGACTTCGGTGACATCAGTGTTTCTTCGATTGTCGATTCCTTCGTCATTGGAGATGTTCCTAATCCGTGAGAGATTTCTTCGTTGGAGAGAATGTTCTTCATTGGGTCACACATTCTTCATTGAAGAGAATAATCATCCAAAGCTTCTCCCTCCCAATTCCACCAAAATGAAAAGGTAGCCCAAAATAATAGATTATGTTATCTATTTAGTTTATTGTCATAATTTCAAATTGGCATAATTAATTAATTGAGTTGGTATAATTAATTAAGGGGGTGACACAAGTAAAGTGGAGGAGTTTAAGAGGTTTTTATCCCATAAAGAGGGGATTTCAAGGTGGTTTTAGTCTCGGGTGATCCCCACCACCATATCCCACATGGGAGGTTAATTTTGGTGGTTACCACCTCCATAACCTTACATGGGAGGTTTAGTTCTGGTGGTCCCCACCTCTCAACATCCACATGGGTGTTCCAAAGAAAATAAAATGCTGCATAATTTTGTTTTATTTTATTCTCTCACGAAAAATCCAAATTCTATCTTTCAACCTCGACCTACTGCGGTTGAGGTGAAGGTCCCCTTAGGTGAATACCAGTGCTGCGATTTCAACAGTACCCTTGGATTTTAATTCTGAGCATATGTTCAAAAGTTACAAAAAACCCGCTCGTACGTTTACTAAACTTACCTGAAAAAAGTTTGGAAATTCACTCCGGGCACTCCGGGCCTCAGAATCACGCACCGTCAATATTTTCAGACTCGTAAAATTCTCATATAATTAAAAAAAATTACATGGAATTTCTAGGTCTTTACAACATGTATTATCAAGAAATTTATTATCAGTAAGAATATACCTAAAAAGATGTCCCCTCATGATGACCAATAAATGCATCCCATGCTTATTAGTTTATCAGGTATGCATGCATTTGTGGTGGTTGTGGGTATATTTTACCTTAATTATATTTGAGATGAAACTTTATAAGAATTGTGTGAAATCCTCTATGAGGCTTTCTAGTGAGAATTAATACAAACTTCATTCGATAGTCATCTACTATAAATGCAATATGAAAGGGATAATGAAGAGTAAGTCAAAGTTTCATTATTTTGTTTTTTTAGTAAACTAAAGAAAGTATATCATAATGTTATACTAATCTCTTCCAAAATTTGTCTCTTAAGTACATACATAACATTGTGCCACAAATCTACATCAATTGGTATGCTCAAGAAAGTGGTGTAACTACTGAAAATGGATTTGTTGGGGTTAACGGGATGGAAAAATGCATTCTTTCCAACCTCAAATTTGATGTCTTTGTTTCTCACCTTAATATTTGTTTCTGACACCATCACACTGGAATGCTATTGTTTTTTATAGGACACATGTTTTTCACCATCTACCATTTCTTCAGCTTCAACATCGTCAATATGTTGTTCCTCTGGATGGGTAGCATTTGAATTTGTAGAATGTTTTTTTCGTCTACATTGGGAGCACTATCATGTTGAGAAACCTATTTTTCTTAAGGATTGGGAGCATTAACATCTCCAAGAGTTAAATCTATTGAATTTGTTTATTATTTAATTTAAATTATGAAAATTCAGTAGTGAATAGATAATAATATGAGTCACCACAATGTATATTACAAAAAATATAACATGGTTATTGAACTCTATTTTTTTAAAGTTTAAAGGGATTTAAAACCACTATCAAGTAAACAAATCCCTTCATTATGACTTGCTCTGATAAACACGACCATGTATACATTAAGACCACTGAAAAATGATTGTGATGTCCCAATTTAAGGGTCATCCTTAGTAGGATTGACATATAAACCTTCAGTGGGTTTGTTTGATAAAATAATAATTAACCACTTTCTATTTGTGAGATCTATAATATAAAAAACCTGTACTACCTATAATTTCATTATAATTAGTTCATGTTTGTACCATCCCTTACTGAAATTCACTTTCATGATTCCCAATTCATCTATTTTAATAACACTCCTATTATCATCCAACTTGCATTGAAAAATCATCACTTGGAATATTGTATAATATAACTCCCATATTTGTTTGATTATGTCAAAGTATAACATTTTCACATAAATAATATTTATATCCTTGGTGTCAGATACCTACATCTATTTGGCCAGAAGTGTAACTCCACTATTTTTCATGGTGAAACATTTATCATTTTCATCTGTATAGAACATATTACCATTAATTACGTATCCATTATAAGATAATACATGCACACTTAGTCCTCTGGCTATCCATTGAAGTTGTTTTTGAAATTGAATCTAGATTTTCAGTTGACTCCTTACAAATATGGTCTCAAAACCATCCTATAAACTATCGATTATGTGTATTTGATATTCATATTTCACCCCTTGATGGATTCAAAATCCTAAGAATTACTTTGTGGATTTCAATATATGGGAAAACCTATAAATTGTTATGTAAAACAAAAAGTTGGTTCTACTACCAATCTGTAATAGTAATTATGACAATGTATATTCTAGAAATTCCTTAACACATGAGGTGCTTGGTGTGTTGAGATTTTGATAAACCAATGCTTTCCACATTGGATAGATAATCAGTACAAAATTCAATGGTTTCCTCAACAATATATCACTCTATAATACAACCTTCTAGTTTATTTAAATTTTTTTCATATCCATTAAAAATATTCTTATACCATTCAATGGGGGTACATCCATATATAATTTACAAGATCACATAGTCTAATATCTCTTACCAAGTGAATCATCAAGAGAACCATCATATCAACTAATGTCGACAGGAAGAACATATATAATTCCATAATATGATATAAATTTCCTTTTCCATATTTGAAAATTTCACTAGGTGTATAAATTTGTTTCATATAGCTTTGAAAAAGAAACAGAGTTTTGTTAATGTATGATGGATATTCTTGGAAAAAAATACAACATAAAGCTACTAGTATTATATCATACATAAAAACATGAAAGTCATGTGATTTTAGACCCTTTATCTTTAAATCAGTCATGAACATGATATTATTTATATTTTATGAATACCCCAAAAGAACCTTTACATCATTCAAGAAGTTATAAAACCAATACATCTTTTTCTTGGAAATACTGTAAGTAGCTGTAGGAAGAAAATTCCATTTTTCACTCATCACTAGTGCCAACTCTTCCTGTATTCCCATGTCAATCATGTCTAACCTAGCCTTAATTATATCCTTTGTTTTGATGGGTGCATTTAGTAATTTTCCAATGACACCATCACATAAATTTGTTTTCAACACGCATAACATCAAGAAAATTAATGACATACAAACAATTCTAGTATGGTAATTAATTTTTTTTTCTCTTTTTCGAACCGGTTTTTGTAAGGTTTTTCAAAAAAGTATTACCAAAAGAAGTTTTCATATATTTTACATTCTCAAACAGTTGATCACCTATTGTTGGAGATGATGTTTTATGTTATTATTAATTCCCATCAAATGACGTCGTCCAAGATTAGTACTTATGTCGTCGGGGTAGAAATCCATTATGTCATAGAAACATTGTCTTAGATGAATGTTTCAACCTAACTGAATATATACCATGTTCACAAATGAGATACCCTTGAGGTCCTTTAATTTTATATGTCGAAAAATTTCCATAAGTAGGAAATTCATTTATTATCTCATACAACATGGATCTCAACATGATATATTCATTTCTGTAAGCATCATACAACGTAACACCTAAATCCCATAATAATTTTAAATCATTAATCAATGGAGGAAATAAACATCAATATCATTACCTAGTTGTTTTGGTCCTAATATAAGCTAATGTAACATAATGTATGTTAGTTTCATGCATAAACACAATGGAAAGTTATAATTTACCAACAGAACTGACCATATACTGTGAGTACTTCATTGAAAACCAAAAGGATTCACTCTATATGTAGATAGATCATGAAAAACAATTCTCAATTCATTTTTAAATTCAAGATACTCATGATCCATTCTCTTCCACCGAGGAGATTCTTGTTGGGTGATGAAGTTTCCTATATTTATTTCTTGTATCTGTATGCCACACAATTGCCTTATAGTATCCTCACTTCTATATAGGCATCTAAACCTTTGAATGATTGGAAAGTACCATAAAACTTTCATAGGGGCCGATTCATCTTTAGTGTACAAAGAATCGCCCCACTTTGGGCATTTTTAACTGATTTACAGTCCTTTCGAAATAGTATAAAGTCATTTGGTCATGCATGAATTTTTTTAGATATCCTAGCCATTGAATGTAACATTACTTTAGCATCATATGTTCAGAAAGTAAGATCATTATCTTCTAGGAACATATTATTTGATAGAGAAATTATTTATGGGAAACTGGTGTCACTCCATTCATTGACAACTTCTAAATTATATAGCTTCATTATGGCTGAAAATACAGTATATTTAGTACAATTAGCATACAATGGAATCTTTTCACAACTATTTAACTTCACAAACAATTTTGGAAAATAAAAAAATTAATTCAACTGTAATTGAAATTTCCTAAATATGATCTGTATCATCATTCACACTTGCAATAACATCCTTGATATGATCTTCATCATTATCCACACTTGTAATCATATCATATGATCCATAAAACACAGTTTTATCCAATGACTATATGCATTAAATTTTCCCCATGTTTAGTCCAACATTTATAACTTTGATCTATTCTTTGATAGATCAATTTCTCTTCCAAATCCTCAAGACTAATTAGTCTTGAATAAAAATAACATAAACCTGAAGAAAGGATTTAATAACTATCATATGCATGATATTTTGTAAGCTAGATGAGCTCTTTCACCCCATATTTATACTCTTTTGTCATACGATTAGAATCCATCCAGTCTTGATTCATATCCACTCTATTTGATTTGGTAATATTAATATTTTAAAAAATAAATATAGTGTAGAAACCATTTCATAGAAAAAATTCCATCTTATGATTAAAACTAGTACTCCGCCCGTGTGATGCATGGAACTATAAAATAATTCTTATTATTTACTATAGATTTCTATTTATAAAACAAAATTTTTTATTATTTGTATTATTAAGAGTACTATTTGTAATAGTTGAAATGAAATGATAATGTTTAATTTATTTTACTCACAAATAAGTGGTGAATAATTTGGAATTACAAGTGGATATATTAAGAAGACATCAATAGAAAATGTTAAATTAAGACACATCAATTGTAATGTGAAACACTTTGGAATAGTCAAGGATGGAAACCCGACTTCAATATAAAATGAATTTAAGAAAACAATATTGCATACTATAAATCAAAAATTTGAAGAGAATTTACATAAATCATAGTTTATCTAATAAAAAATATGAGATGTTCCGAGGAATAATTATAATACAACAAAAATTGTTTTCCACAAATCGAGATGTTTTGATGTTTAGACATGGAGTAATTTTCCAACAAGTTGAAGATGTTCCCAATGTATTTCATCATTGCCTCACCAATATAAGATTGGTTGGAATCATCCTTGTCTAACCCATCATAAGAGTACCTGAATATGCAGCATAAGAATACAACATAAGTATACAGTATAAGAATACATGAATATGTAGAATAAGTATTAATGTCACCGCGTAATGGACATGAATGAAATATCCAACTGAAAAACAACATTCAAATGGACATGAATAGCACAACATAAGTATATAAATCATAATATATAAATGGACATGAATGAAAATAACATTCAAAGTAGCACATAGGATGGGAGAGATCGCATAATGCAGCTCAATTGATTCATCAAGACCTCTTACAATCCCAAGGCCTGCGCACTGAGGTAATTAAGAATCATAAGCTAATTTCCAATCCAATAGTAGTTGCATCAATTCTGTAGAAAATTTCATACCTAGGGAACCAGAAGTGGAGATGTCTAATTGTAATACAATATTTGGAGATATTATAAGAGATTCCTATGAATCCTACCCACCCCCTACCCAACCACTTCCCCCAGTATCCCCCTCCCCCTGCCCTCATCCTCCCCTCCCTCCCCTTCCTTCGATCCTACCCAACCCCTCCCCCCTTCCCTCATCCTCCCCTCCCATCCCCACCCCTCCAACCTACCCAGCCCCATTCCCCCCTCCCAACTCCCCTCCCCTCCCCTCCCCTCCCCTCCCCACTACCCAACCTCTTCCCCCAGCAGCCCCCTCCCCCCTGCCCTCATCCTCCCCTCCCCCCCTCCAACCTGCCCAGCCACTCCCCTCCCCTCCCCTCCTGCCCAACCTCTTCCCCTAGAATCCCCCTCCCCCTGCCTTCATCCTCCACTCCCCTCCCCTCCCCTCCCCTCCCCCTACGAAGGTCCTCCCCCTAGTGATCTTGTCATCTCATTTCCTAGCATATACTCCTACCCCCAAGTGTAGCTCTCCCCCTCCCCTCCCCAATCCTGTACCTTTACTCCATCCCCTGTCCACCTCCCTACCCCCCCCCCCCCCCCCACACACTCCATGCCTAGCATGTCAACCCCCCACCCAATCCCCACTCCTCTAATTGTCATCCCTCCCCTACCCGGCCCCTCCCTTCCCCCCTGCCCAGCAAGAACCCCCCACCTCAATTTCCCAGCACGTCCTCCTACCCCTACCCAACTATACCTCTCCCCTCCCCCTCATTCGCTTGTCTTCCACCCATTCCCAGTGCCTCCCCCTCCCTCATCAGCCTTCCCCAGCCCAGCACCTTCCCCCAGCACTCCCCCTACCCATCCCCTTCACACAACAACCCAAGTTATAGAAAATAATAATGAAATATGAAACATGAAAATTGGAATGAAAAATGTAAATAATTGAGACATAACAGTACGTATAATTAGATGATTGCCAATGAAAAAAACAGTGATAAATGCAATGGAAGCATTATTTTTTTGTTAGTTTTATGAGTGTAGATACAATATAAAAATGTTTGGAAACTCATGTTACTAAATGCGTGGCAGATTTGTGAGTTTATTCCATAGAGGATCCCCAAATGAAAATGATGGCTTTGCAATACAGTCCCCCGCTATAGTAGTAAAAAAACTAAAAAAATTTCAATATACTCCACCACTATAGCAGTAAAAAAATTTAAAAATCTGAAATTTGGAAACATGTTTTACTGAAAACAAAATGTAATATCAGAAAATGGGAAATATATTTTACAGTGTATTTGAACACTATAATACGAGTAGACATAAAAATTGATATGTTTTACAGTGTATTATTACAGTATAATATGATTAGGCATAAAAGTGGATATAACATTAATGAAAACGTAGCAGATAATAATGACAAATGAATTCATTGAAGTAGAATTCTAACAGTTTCCAATAGAGAAGAAGAAATGAAGGATATGTGATAATCAGAGGAAATGAATATGACATGAAAAAAATCAGTATTGTTTGTTCAAATGATTTTATAATAATAGTAATGAATTAAAATAGAAAATACATACCTGATTAGAAGAAATATTTGTAGTTGTTGCAACATAACCATCTTCAGTGTTGAAAATGACTCCTAATGATCCAGTGCTTTCATATTCCTATCATGCAAGGATAAAATGAATAATACAATAATGTTGTCTTTGTTTTATAATTAATTTAAATGGACAAAATAAAAATAATATTACATATTTATGGTCAATCATAATGCTAAATCGTGAAGATTCACTAAAAAAATTCCTATGACAATAGAAACTAAATCGAATCTGTAAAAATATCAAGTACATACAGAATATGAATTTACATCTAAGTGCATAAAATTTAAAAAAACCAAGTATTTCCTCATCACTACGTGTTCTGAACTGATTCGAATGCATTGTGACTAAATAACACTAATCCATGCATCCCATATCAATGAAATGTGAGAAAAATTTTAGTTAAAAATATTAAATAAAGCCTTAATTAAGTAAATATATATGCAGGTTTTACAAAATATAAAAATAAAAGGAAGGAAAAATGACATATTAGTATGAAAGATCCATAAAATGTTTTATTGGAGTGGGTAGTAAAAATATCATTATAATGGAATATGAGTTTGAAAATTGATCGGAGTGTGTATTTAGTACATAAAAACCATGGTAGCATAATAATATCTTAAAGAAAGAGACTTTAGCATTTGTACAATTAGAATAATCGAAAATCTCAATTCTGATGATTAGAACAAATTCCATATTATGTAGGATGTAAAACAATTTATAGACTTAGCTGTAATAGGTTGTGCCATAACCCACAATCAGAATGACTTTCATCTTCACAAAATGACTGTCCACAATAACCTGCAACAATAACATTAATCCCCTCTAAATAATAGATTCATTCAAATCATGATAATAGGATATTGGAAGCTCTATCATAGTGATTATGAGGTATGCACTAATAATCTGAAAATATAAGAGAATACAGTAAACTACATGTTATAAAATGTGAATTTTAATATAATTGAAAGAATGAAAAACTGGACTGTAAGTATAAAAAAATTTGTGATATTACCTTCAAAAGCATAATTCTTTACCCGTCCTTGTGACATTAAAGTATGATCTCTTGAACCATTAATGTAAAACGAAGAAATCAAAGATTCAATAACAAATAAATGGCATAAAACGGTTGAGGAGTAATGTAATAATATGAATTGTCAATAATAATAAATTTGAACACAATGAAATTTAATATGATGCAGAACATGGTGAATAATAAGGCAACAAAATGCATTATAAAATCACCTTATTTTGACCTTGACCATCGATTCTTTCATACATGTTATTTATTATTTGAATATTTTAAAAATTATAATGGCGTAATATAGATGTAATTAAAAAAATTACTGTAGGGATGCAGTAACCTATAAGAATAACTCGAATCCCCTCTTAAGAACATATTTATTCAGTTCAAAATGTTCATGGAAAGATAATATCACTAATACTCCCCATGAGGTGTGCACAGGTGATTCAAAAGTACTTGAAAATGTAGTGTAAACTATATGTTATAAAATAAAATTTGTAAAAAATGGAATGAATAAAGAACCTAATGAGTAGTATTAGTTATTCAGGGACATTATCTCCAAAAACATATTGCATGAATGTCTGAACATTATGTAAATCTCTTGAACCTTGATAGAAAAAATTGAGAATAAATGATTCAGATTCATGAAACAATAAGAGAAAATTTACGATGAATAATGAAAAATAATCACTGATAGTACTTACAAATTCAATGATTGTTAATTTAGAAATAAAGAATAAATCACAATTCATCATGGATAGCTAATAAATTTTCCATCGATTGTGTTCATAATTGAATTCGTACCTTGATAACATACTCATATATGATACCCTAACCCATATTTGAAGCAGAGACCTAAAAAACACCTTAGGCGGGATGCACATGCAATAGGATGACAGTCGGAGAAATATGAACCACGTAAAATAGTTTATGAAGGTCATCATAGTCAAACCAGTTCCCAGGTTTGAAGCAAAGACCTAAATCAATTTTACCAACTTCATACCTACAATGGGTTAGTAGAAAATGTTTAAAATTTATTTCATAACAGAATAATAAATAAAATTAGATATGATTTCATCAAAAACTCATTGTAAAGATAAGTAACTATAGATAATGGAGAAGTAATAAGATTAAACACAAATTGAATACCTTGTGTTTCAGAATGGGTTGTACATACGGTGCCAATGATTCAAGTGTTGATTCCTTCACAACATCTAGATCATCCGTCAAAGCTAGCGTGAGTAATAAATAAGCATTTAATGGATGCCTAGAATTTGTATACATTCACCAAATCCTCATTATAATAAAGGAACATCATACTTTGTAGAAATGAAGGATGTATGAATGAATTAAACATCATGGAAGCATATGTATTGTATAAAGATATGGAAATTTCATATGAGTAGTGTGAAATGAATTACTTAAGTTGATAAGTATGACACAAATTAGATATGAATGAGAATTCACCATATACAGGATGCATCTGCAACACGATGAGTCGAAGTAATCTGAACCATGGGAAATAAATTGATAAAGATCATGTAATGGTGAAATTAGAATAAAAATATATAACATTTTACAGATATGGGATAGTTAATCAAGGGTATGATAATGTGGTTTTCATAATGAATGAAAAAAATAGTCAACATTGTTAATTGAAGTTACCATCAGTGACTGTAGGTGACAACGACATTTGTGCTCCTCTTTTCATGCTTCCTGTAGGTGTTAGAGGTTCAGTTCCATTAATATTTTCAATACATGTTGATCCTGTAAAAGTGAAAATAGTGCCTATTAATGGTGAAGGAAATCAATAGAGAAAGTGTTGAATGAAAACTCACCTCATTCTGGCTGTGTTCAGAGCAGGTTCAATCTGCTTGACGCATTAATGTCCACTCGACTTTTCAAAATGAAAATAAAGTGGAAGATAGATATTAAAATGAAATAGTATCCATCGAGATATGCTGAAGTGCTTTGTGAAGAGGTTGTTGGGAGACATCCACTACAGTCAATGGTGAAGTAACAATCGCAATGTTTCAAGAGGTAGAGCATGGATGATATTGAAGTAACCATGATTCGTATGAGAAGGAAATGAATGTTGAGAAAAGGAGGACATGTATTGGATAGAAATTGAGTGGTGGTAGATGGATGAGAAGTACCTGGTCGAAGATGATGTATAAATATGAGGTGTGAGAACCCAAGAAGATTACCTAAGTTTGAATCAGGTATTCGAGGACTTCATTGTACCGGAATCGTAGGTCGATTGGAGATAAAGCGCGAGCGGGATGATAGTGAGGCTAAAACATTCTAAGGAAGTGAGAAGGGAGGGATGAATCTGGGAAGGGGGAGGGGGAGCTGGGTAGGGGGAGGGGGCTGGGTAGGGGTAGGGGGAGGAGGGGAGCTGGGCAGGGGCAGGGGAGGCTGGGCAGGGGCAGGGGGAGGGATGGAGCTGGGCAGGGGGAGGGGGGGGGAGCAGGGTAGGGGGAGGGGGCTGGGCAGGGGCAGGGGGGATGCACCTGCAATAGGATGATAGTCGGAGAAATATGAACCATGTAAAATAGTTTATGAAGGCCATCATAGTCAAACCAGTTCCCAGGTTTGAAGCAAAGACCTAAATCAATTTTACCAACTTCATACCTACAATGGGTTAGTAGAAAATGGTTAAAATTGATTTCATAATAGAATAATAAATAAAATTAGATATGATTGCATCAAAAACTCATTGTAGAGATAAGTAACTATAGATAATGGAGAAGTAATAAGATTAAACACAAATTGAATACCTTGTGTTTCAGAATGGGTTGTACATACAGTGCCAATGACTCAATTGTTGATTCCTTCACAATATATAGATCATCTGTCAAAGCTAGCATGAGTAATAAATAAGCATTTAATGGATTCCTTGAATTTTTATACATTCACCAAATCCTCATTATAATAAAGGAACATCATACTTTATAGAAATGAAGGATGTATTAATGAATTAAACATCATGAAATCATATGTATTGTATAAAGATATGGAAATATAATATGAATAATGTGAAATGAATTAATTAAGTGGAGTAGTATGACACAAATTTGATATGAATGAAAATTCACCATATACAGAATGCATCTGCAACACGATGAGTCGAAGTAATCTGAACCATGGGAAATAAATGGATAAAGATCATGTAATGGTGAAATTATAAAAAAAAATATACCATTTTACAGATAGGGGATAGTTTTTCAAGGGTATGATAATGTGGTTTTCATAATGAATGCAAAAAAATAGTCAACATTGTTAATTGAAATTACCATCAATGACTGTAGGTGACAACGACATTTGTGCTCCTCTTTTCATTCTTCCTGTAGGTGTTAGAGGTTCAGTTCCATTAATATTTTCAAGACATGTTGATCCTGTAAAAGTGAAAATAGTGTCTGTTAATGGTGAAGGAAATCAATAGATAAAGTCTTGAATGAAAACTCACCTCATTCTGGATGTGTTCAGAGCAGGTTCAATCTTCCGGACGCATAAATGTCCACCCGACTTTTCAATATGAAAATAAAGTGGAAGATAGATCTTCAAATGAATAGTATCCATCGAGATATGCTGAAGTGCTTTGTGAAGAGGTTGTTGGGTGACATCCACTGCAGTCAATGGTGAAGTAACAATCGAAATGTTTCAAGAGGTAGAGCATGGATGATATTAAAGTAACCAAGATTCGTATGAGAAGGAAATGAAAGTTGAGAAACAGAGGATAGGTATTGGATTGAAATTGAGAGGTGGTGGATGGATGAGAAGTACCTGGTCGAAGATGAAGTATAAATTTGAGGCGTGGGAATCCAAGAAGATTAATGGAGTTTGAAGTAGATAGTCGAGGACTTCATTGTACTGGAACCATAGGTCGAATGGAGATGAAGCGCGAGCGGGATGACATTGAGGCTAAAACATTCTAAGGAAGAGGGAAGGGAGGGATGGAGCTGGGAAGGGGGAGGGGGGAGATGGGTAGGGGGAGGGGGCTGGGCAGGGGCAGGGGGAGGAGGGGAGCTGGGCAGGGGCAGGGGAGGCAGGGCAGGGGCTGGGGGAGGGATGGAGCTGGGCAGGGGGAAGGGGGGGGGGGGAGGAGCTGGGCAGGGGGAGGGGGCTGGGCAGGGGCAGGGGGAATGCACCTGTAATAGGATGACAGTCGGTGAAATATGAACCATGTAAAATAGTTTATGAAGGCCATCCTAGTCAAACCAGTTCCTAGGTTTGAAGCAAAGACCTAAATCAATTTTACCAACTTCATACCTACAATGGGTTAGTAGAAAATGGTTAAAATTGATTTCATAACAGAATAATAAATAAAATTAGATATTATTGCATCTAAAACTCATTGTAAAGATAAGTAACTATAGATAATAGAGAAGTAATAATATTAAACACAAATTGAATACCTTGTGTTTCAGAATGGGTTGTACATACGGTGCCAATGACTCAAGTGTTGATTCCTACATAATATCTAGATCATCCGTCAAAGCTTGCGTGAGTAATAAACAAGCATTTAATGGATGCCTAGAATTTGTATACATTAACCAAATCCTCATTATAATAAAGGAACATCATAGTTTATAGAAATAAAGGATGTGTGAATGAATTAAACATCATGAAAGCATATGTATTGTATAAAGATATTGAAATTTCATATGAATAGTGTGAAATGAATTACTTAAGTGGAGAAGTATGACACAAATTAGATATGAATGAAAATTCACCATATACAGGATGCATCTGCAACACGATGAGTCGAAGTAATCTGAACCCTGGGAAATAAATTGATAAAGATCATGTAATGGTGAAATTATAATAAAAATATATACCATTTTACAGATAGGGGATAGTTTTTCAAGGGTATGATAATGTGGTTTTCATAATGAATGCAAAAAAATAGTCAACATTGTTAATTTAAGTTACCATCAGTGACTGTAGGTGACAACGACATTTGTGATCCTCTTTTCATGCTTCCTGTAGGCGTTAGAAGTTCAGTTCCATTAATATTTTCAAGACATGTTGATCCTATAAAAGTGAAAATAGTGCCTATTAATGGTGAAGTAAATCAATAGAGAAAGTCTTGAATGAAAACTCACCTCATTCTGGATGTGTTCAGAGCAGGTTCAATCTGCCGGACGCATAAATGTCCACCCAAATTTTCAATATGAAAATAAAGTGGAAGATAGATCTTCAAATGAAATAGTAGCCATCGAGACATGCTGAAGTGCTTTGTGAAGAGGTTGTTGTGTGACATCCACTACAGTCAATGGTGAAGTAACAACCACAATGTTTCAAGAGGTAGAGCATGGATGATATTAAAGTAGCCATGATTCATATGAGAAGGAAATGGATGTTGAGAAATGATGGATAAGGATTGGATCAAAATTGAGTGGTGATAGATGGATGAGAAGTACCTGGTTGAAGATGATGTATAAATATGAGGCGTGGGAACCCAAGAAGATTACAGGAGTTTGAAGTAGGTAGTCAAGGACTTCATTATACCGGAACCGTAGGTCGACTAGAGATGAAGCACGAGCGGGATGACAGTCAGACTAAAACATTCTAAGGAAGAGAGAAGGTAGGGATGGAGCTGGGCAGGGGGAGGGGGGAGCTGGGCAGGGGGAGGGGCTGGGTAGGGGCAGGGGGAGGAGGGGAGCTGGGCAGGGGCAGCGGAGGCTGGTCAGGGGCAGGGGGAGGGATGGAGCTGGGCAGGGGGAGGGGGGGGGAGCTGGGCAGGGGGAGGGGGATGGGCAGGGGTAGGGGGAGGGGGCTGGGCAGGGTAGGGGGCCTGGACAGAGGGGAAATAGTATACAGAAATTTATTTATCATTATTATGTTATGTAGATTTGTTAATAACCATTGTAAAAAAGGGTTATTTTATTTTTATGTTTGTTATACGATTTCAAGGAAATAAATAAAAATGAATATCAATAACACAAATTCACTTTCAATTTCATTACCTCGTATTATCCCCATGACATGATTGCTATAAAATCAATGTGAGAAATAAACCAAGAAAAATGGAATAATAAAATATCAAATGAATATGGTCAAAAAAACTCTGAAATAGAGGACATATCCATCAGGGAGATTTGGAATAATTATAAAAAAATCATTCCAAATGATGACAATTTCATACATGTTCTTGTTTGAGTGATTCCTGTTGGTGTAACAGGTTCAGCTGCATCAATGTTTTGAAGATACATTCTGCCTGTATAATTGAAAATACAAGAAATATGTTAGAAAATGAATGATAAACAATGGAACAATATCAAGACTATAGATTAGAAATATGATTACCTTATTGAAGTATTCGAATAGGAAATATTATTTTGAATGTATCGTTACACTTTGATAACCTGTAAGGAATTTAAGATGCCAAATTTGATAGGTATTGATGGATAGAAGGAGAAAATACCTGTTGTGGATAGGTTGCTGTATATGTTGTCTGAAGAATGTATGGGTGTGGTTAGGTTGTCCTCCAAGAGCTTGTCAATCATTGAAAATAATGGTTGTCACTACAGCTAGTAATAGAGGGGATTTCTGGAGGTGAACCGAAGGAAATTCCGAGGGTAATCGTGAGCAAGTTAGATGAATATGGTTTGTAGATCAAAAAGGAGGAAGAGTAGGTGGTCGCTGAGAAAGATGGAGTTAAATCCCTAGACCATGAAGACCTAATGGAGAAGCCTAACTGGGGGGAGAATGAATGGATAGGAGGAGGAAAAACCAGATTGGGGTTTCCAAAGGAGGTGAAGCCAGATTTAGTACTTATTGTAGGCAACGATGGAGTATGTTATCATCGATAATCCAGATGCAGAGATAGAGGATGGAGGTGAAGGATTTGAAGGGGGTCAATGTCGAAGCACAAAACCTATTTTTGTGCGACCGATGAAGGTGAAGTCGGCAGACATCGAGGAAGGAAATTCGGGGGAGCTACGAAAATAGGAGATTGAGGAGACGGAATTCATGGAAGAGGTGCAGGATCCAGACGTGGAGAAGATGGAGATTGAGGCGTAGAAATCGGAGGCTCTGAGGGTTGTTGCAGAGGCGGGGATAGGGGTTTAGGGGTGCGGTTTCATGGAGGATAGCGTGGGTCGAAGAGAATTCCCGAACGGGGGAGCGAGAATGGGATAGATTTGAGTGTATGGAGGGAGAAATTGAGAATTGAAGGTGACGTGGTAGCTTGGAATTGTGACACGTATGCAAGAAGAAAGCCAATTTTAGTATAGATAATAGATATCAGGGTAAAGTAGGATTATCAATGGTTATGATTTTAAAGACATAAATTGGTTTATTAATGGTTATTATTTTACTAACATAGGTTATAATTAATCCTTTTAATATAATATGAACCTAATATACCATCTCTTGCATTGATTCAGGTCCAAAGAGAGATATCAACCCTATCAAAATCCAACACAGAGGTGATCAACATATGAATTTTAATAGAAATATTCAAAATTAGATATCTATATCAATTATTGATAACAAATTTTATACAAAAACTAAATTGGTCATATTTAAAATTTTCTCTCTCAACATTTTTCACAATATACTTTTCCTATTTTGGTTTCCTAAAAAGAAAATTATATTGAAATATGACACTCTAATGGCCAATAAAAATAAAATACATAGGGTTATGACATGTTTTAAAAAGACTTTGTGGTTTTAATCCATGGGAGTAGGAGGGATACATGGATGAAAATGGGAAGAATTATTTGATTTTAATCCATGAGAGTATGAGGTATACATAGAACTTGGAGATTATTACCATTTTTGAACCACAAAAACTCTATCTACTTTTAATTTATTGTCACCACCTTACATGATAAGTGGGTAAGGTTTTTGTGGTGCACAAATAGGAGCGCCATGCAATCTTGGTGTTAAATAATGATAAATGAATGTAAATGAATGTGAAGTCAATGGAGATGGTGAAATACTAATGGATCAAGGAAATATATATTGGGTGGTGAATCAGTGAGGTAGATACGGGACAAATAAAATCGATTGCACGTGCTATTCAAATAATTTAGAAAAATTAAAAACAGAAAAATTTGCTCGAGAAGGAGAAATTGATCACAAGTGATCGCATACCATGATTTTAATATATCATTAAAATTTCAAGACCAAAAAATTAGATAAATTTTAAACCAATACAAATATATTACTAGAAATTTTAAAATTTAAAAGAAAATTTAAGCAAATGTGATTTCACATTTTCATTAAAACCGTTTACATAATCCATATATTTATTTATTTTGAAATATATAGTTTAAATTTATACATAATAGTTAGCATAAATTAATTTTCAAACCATTAAATTTCAAAAACTATAAAAATTATTTACATTAACATTTTAAAATATTTTCACAAGAATTATTTACATACATATAATTAAAATTATTTATAAATTACACTGAAAATCACCAAATTAGATTCACCCCCATTGATCACCATGATTCTAATGGGAACCACTATGCACATTTTCATTATGTGTGAACACATAAATACTATGAATGCAATCATAATTTCCATGAAAAAATGCCGCTAATTCAATTCATTCACCCAAATGAGTATTGATCATAATCATAACAAGAACCATAAACTGAAAAATAGACAAACACTATAAAAACTCTTTTTTGCGTATCGTCAACAATGGTAGTCGACTGAAACCACTCATAAATGGTGGGATAGTTATAGTGTGGATATAAAAGTGCGACACAGAGTATGGCAGTGTTTGGGGATCACTACAAAGGTGGTAGGCTAAGTGCTACACTCTTGTAAGGGAGGAGCTCGACTGGGTTGATGATGCAATGGAAGTAGGGTGGTGTCATGCGATGAGTAGTGGATCTTTAGGCACTAACAAAATAAATTGTTGAGGGAAAGTTCAAGGATCATGTTTAAAGAGGAGTAGAGATAATCTCATGCCATATATTTTGAGGGGATCGATTCATCCGAGAAGATCGAAGAAGAGCGACATCGACGATTCAGTTCCGCGAGTGCTTGAACTGCCTAAGTGAGGAGGACTATGTTAAGGTTCAGTTTAAAAGGTTAGGAATACTTTTATCATTGCTTTAAAAAAAGAATTGATAAAAATAAATCGTTATTAAGGCCAACAAAGCGCTAATATTATATGTTTATATATATATATATAAAATTATAAATATAATAAATATATTTATTATTTAAATATATTTATTTTAATTTTATCATTATATATATATAATTATAATTTGAAATTAATGGATTTAAAAATATTTTTATATAATTTTAAATATATTAATATGATTATATATATTTCTAAAATTATATATATATATATATTATTATATAAATATATATAATTCTAAATATAATAAATATATTTATTATAATTTTATAATTATATATATATATTTATATAATAATTAAAATATATATAATTATATAATTATATATATATTTATTAATATATTAATATATATAATTATATATATATTTATTAATATATAAATATATATAATTATAAATATAGTAAATATATTTATTATAATTTTATAATTATAAATATATAATTATTATTATAAATAATCATATTTAAAAATTATATATATATATATAAATATATATAATCAACCTGTTGTAACTCTTTCTTGCATGGAGAGCGTGAAAGGGTCTGCATTTACTGCCCATGATTTTGTTATGACTCCATGGGACCCTGGTAAAGAATATTTAAGCCTACTTGACATCTTAAACAGATCTAATAGCAGGGAGGGCTTCTTGGAGGAATTTGGCAATGCTCAAGGATTTATCCGAGCTGCTGGACAATCCTCAGGCATTAAGACTATCAATGCATAGGGCCCTCGCCCACTTAAGATCCCCACCTCACCATATGAAATTACTAATCCTCATGGGGATGATGAGAAGTGGAAATATCCCAAAACCTAGAGGTGGGGCCATCATATGTGAAGTAGGAGTGGCAGTTGATCTCATAGATGAGTAATCTTCTCCTGTTTTATGAGACGATGTTTGCTCTGCCTTTATGGAAGTGGCTTGTAACTGACATCATCTCACTTCTCCCCATATACCTTCTACTTATTTTAGTTTCAATAAATTTTGAAACCATGAGCAACAACCCATGGTTTGAACCATATATATATATATATATAATTATAATTATAATTATATATATTTTTTATAATATATATATATATATATATTAATTTATAAATATACGTAATTATAAATATATTAAATATATTTATTATTTAAATATTATTTTTATAATTTTATTATTATATATATATAATTATAAGGATAAATATATTTAGAACGTTTATATATGCAAATATAAATATATTTATATAATTAGATATATATATTTATATAATTATATATATATATATATACTGAAAATGGATCAACCAAGAGTTATAGCTCATGATTCCAAAATTTTTGTAAATAAACAAGTACAAGTGAAAAGAGAGATGGCCTATGGAAAGTAGCGAAAAAGCACTACCACAAATCAAAGTGGATAACTGCAAAAAAATGAGAGAAGAGAATTCATCTTTTGGCGTGAAACTGGTAAACACCCCTACCTCTCAGATGACGACCCCTCTTTCATGTTTTGGGATTTTCCATGTTTTATCATCATCAATATAAGGTTTATCTAGTGGGGTGGGATCTATAGGGGGCTGAGTATCATGTTCTTCAACCGGACCTGAGCCCTTCGATAATACCTAATCAAAATTTCTCCTTTTCTTGATAGTCTCAGTTCCTAAGGATTATCCTTCAACACAGATCAATCCATGAGCATTTCCAAATTCCTCCCAAAAGACCTCCCTCAAATTATATTTGTTTAAGATGTCAAGAATAATAATTTTTTTATTGGATCTAGGGTTTGGAGGAGTCATCTCTCCACTTACAGTGACACACTTCTCATGGGGGTCAAAGTCAATAGTAGTGGTCTGAACATTAATAGGATCCTTAGCTCCCAGTGTACCACCAGTAACTAGATTTACCACTGCATCCTCATCTTCTTAATCATTTTCTTCTCCTTTTCCTGCTAGTGAATCCTTTTAGTCCTAAACAATAGTCCTAAAGATAGTGTGACAGGAAAAAATTTAAGGCAGATCACCTACCTCCGTAGTAGAAATCTCAACTAGATATGAAAGCCTAGCAGTATGATCACTTCATGTCCCTTGGATAATAGCAAAGTGATCCGCATTGGATTGATTCGGAGGGGCAACAACAACAGATATATAATCTTTCTAAATTTTTAGAGGGTTAACCTAAAGAGAATACTTTCCCTTTGTATTACCATCATTCAAAGAATCATCCCCAATAACATCAACAACATCCATCACATACTCAGAATCATATGACTCAACCTCTCGATGAAATTCATCGGAAACCTATCTATCATCTATGCTACCCAATAAACCATTGTCCTTCATCCTTCCAGTAGTGCAGCTTGAGTTTATTCTAGCAGCCATATCAGCAAACGAAATAGATACCTAAGCTAGAATACTATCAATAATAGGCCTATGTGATCTATTTTTCAACATGTTCCCCATATTAGAAGATAGGTAAGCATCATCCTTCCTTCCCAACTTGGGTGACTGAGAATCCACACCACCGGAGTCATTGGGATGCATCATTTTGAAGGTCCTTCCACCATTAGATGGATTGGATCCTTTACTCACAACACCTGCAGATGAAAGCTTAAAATTACATTTCTCAATCACATGTCCAAATTTATTACACTTAGCACAACTCCAAATAATTCGAGCAAAATGATCAAACCTTGTACATTCTATTTTTTATCAAATTTGATTGGGATTCCAACCATAGAGTCCATTTCCCAAAAAATTGAGGGTTTCAGAGATATAAACTGAGGATGAAAACATGAATCCAGACCCAAGTGGTCTACTTTCCAACCAACATTGGATTAAAACTAGGATCCCCATCTTGGATTCATAAAATTCATGGTTTGAGAAAGACAAAACCCATTCCATGCTTTAACTATCATATTAATAGATGAAAATATAATGTGTAAAAATCCCTTATCGAGTGACATAATTTTCCATTCACCAAAGCCCCAAAAATGGATAATACAGCCTCATAGATCATTAATATTCCAGGGATTAGATTCCTCTTAGACCACCAAGCAAGCAATTATCGACTATTTTCACTTTGAAATACATTTCAATGTAATCAAATGATTTTTTTATGAGAAATTTAAGTGTTCCATTTTTAGTGATCCTCCATGAAGACGAGGACCCAATTCAGAAATCATCAAAAAACCTAGATGGGGATTTTTTACCTTACTTCAGATCATCATATCGAGCAAGTATTGATAAATAAATATTACAAAATTATTAAATATATTTTTAACATTATTCATTAATATATAATAATAAATTAATAAATAGAACTAAATAAATTACATAAATATTAAAAAGTGAATTCATAATATTTACGTAAATTATAGACACCTAAAAAAAGAAGAAAAATGAATAAATAGATTATATTAATTATATAAAAAATTGAATTATTAAAAAATAATTATATTAACTGTGAAAAAATATTAATAATTATACTAAATTGAATAAAATTAAATAAAACTAAATTAAACACACACACATATATTCATGATGTATAGAAAAAAATAAAATTTTATTAAAAATGAATAAATATATAAAATACTAAAAATGGAAATATATTAAAAAATAACAAATAATATTAAATCAATAAACAGACCTGCACACACACATACATGTACACATGATAGACATACATATGTGCACATACACATACACATCTACACACACACACACATACAGTTATATATGTACATATATTTTAAATTATTTAATATCAATATAAATATAGACTGATATAAGTATATTCATTTGAATATTATATATTTGTTTAAATAAAATATTAAAATATTATATTTATTTTAATTATATACACATTTTATAATTAATGTATATAAATAAACTGTTAAACTTTTTAAATAATATAAATTCAATAATTTTTTATATATAAAATAATGAATATAAGATTCATTTTTTATTAAAAGATATATAAACCATATTTATATATTATATTATCATGTATATATTTATCATAATATAAATATTATTTAAAAATATATAAATATTTAAATTTTAATTAAATTACCCATGATGACCTTTATCAACACTTGAAAAAATCCTTAATAAAGGTGTTACTTTTTTCTGTGCTAAAAAATGCATTGATAAATGGGGAAGTTTTATGAATTCTTTTTTTAGTGCTGATAAAATGTTACATATCATCTATTTTTTAAAGTGTTGATAAAAGTACCTCCTTTATCATTTCTTTTTGTCTAGTGTTGTTAAAGGTAAACGCTGGATAAAGTGTGATATGTGGTAGTGTTAGCACAATTTGGTTTGAGGTAAACTATCAAAACCAACTACACGTAACTATTATTATTACCATTCTGTATATCATTCATAACCCATTTACCCATAAGAAAAATTAAAGACACTATAGCCATCAAAAAATGAAATGATCAATTTTTTCATATCAATGTTCATTTTCTTTGCATGTAATTGAATGATGTCTTCTAAAGAAAATTAATCATAAAAGTCAAAATGGATCATAAATCATTATGTTTCCAAAGAAATTTATTATAAAATAAAACATACTAAATATTTTAGTAAATAGAGAACAAACTGTGTGTCATATTTTCCCTAAATAATTTTTTTGAATATAAACACCCTAGTCCCATATTTTTTGGACTTAAGAGGGTACACAATCATAATATTTTCATTTTTTCCAATTTATTCTATAGTAGACTGAGCATATGGTTATCCTTGTAACTCTAAAATAAAATTTAATGGTTCTTTTAGAAGAGAATAGATAATTCCAAAACCCCAAAGAAAATAATAAAAAGAATATTTTTTCCTACATTTAAGGTCTTAGAATTACTTTTAAATGAGGCAGTTCTCTTTTTAAACCCTGTTGTTGCAAGTGGAAGCTACCTTAATCTCCATAATTGTATATCTTTCATGTACCATGGATTCAAAAATTTTAGGTAAATGTGATTAAAGATTTATTGAACTAAAATTTCAATGTCATCAAAGAAATTCAATTTCAAAGATAGGAACATTCATATTGAAAAATAAGAATACCATCATTACAAATAATAGTGCATATATTCAATAAAAAGTATTAATTAGGATATATGAAAAGTACTATACTTATAAATAAATACAAATGAATATAAATAATAACACCATAAAGAACCCAAAATATATAAATATGTCAGAAATACATTTTGTTTTGAAAAATTAGAAATCATTTTTGTAATAAAACTATAGTAGCTATCACCATATATATAAAAATATTTACTGGTCATGGAAATATAATTTTCATAAAAATACAATGCTTATAAAAATACATCAATATAAAAATCATAGTATAATAGTATATAAATATAAGCATTACCACCAACTATATGAAATAAATAGTTTAAAGGTTTTTCATATCCTAAGAAAGTGTAAGTAGTTTAGAATCCTTGTTATTCAATGATAATACAATGGGCTCCCAATAAAATCATTGGTTTGTAAGAGAAATGTTGAAAATTATAACTTCATAAAATTAATTTAGTTCATGCTCTAACCAAATGCATATTATAAAAAAATGAAAATAATTTTAGTAGGGAAAATAAGGGAAAGATAAATCTATTAATAGAAATCCATTTTGAGAGACAAATTAGAATAAGAAACAAAAATATGGAGCATTTAACCTTACTTAGGTATTGAGCTTACTGATGATCACAATTATAATGAATTCAGTGAAAAGGAAAATCCATAGAGATGGAAAAAGTCTCAGGAAAAAGATTATAGAGCATAAACTGGTCATCGAGGGATGGGAACTAATTGATGAACACTGAAGTATTTTTAGGAATGATAATCATGGAGTGTTGATGGATAATTTAGAAGATGAAAAATGGACACTGAAAAAATTGAAGACTAATAAAGGAAACCTTATATAGGAAATGAAAAATAAGTGATGACAAGAACAATTAGATAGACACAAGTTATATAAATAGATAGTATTTGGAGGTATACCATCTTCACCAACATAGCTCATTTCTTAGAGGATATCTATTGAAAATTGGTTCTTATAATATAGATATGTCATGGATAGTTTTATAGTATATTGAGTTTGAAAAATATTTCCCTATTTGTTGAGAAATGATCTAAAGGTATCAAATATCAATAGTCATTCTAGAAATGATTACATGAAAAGAGAACTATCATACAAAAATGAAGCACGTACTTTAGTGGATGGGTTAATATTTTCATGGAGGTGTTTATGTATTTTTTGAATTTTAATTAGTGAATTATCGGATTGTCACCCAATTCTATAATTCAAAAAAATTACTTATAGAGAGAAAACAATCAATTTGAAAAAGAGTGATGTGATACAACATATACTGAATAAGGATTATGAATTAAAAATGAGTGCTGATAATTTTTTTAGTAAAACATAAAAAAGTGTATTAAATTTATAAGGTAAAAGTGATAATGCACTAAACCATTTACTATTAATTCAATCGATGGAATTCAATACGCACTTAGCATTTTATTCCAATAGTACATGATTTATATCATCAACATTGGTTATTTGGTTAATATAATTTAATGAACTGTAGGGAACATGTGAACCTATAAAATAGACACTTTTGAATTTTCTTTTCATCCTTAACATCCTCTCCAAGAATTTTTATTGGTAGAAAATGGTGACATCTTGTGATGGTATGAGTATAGTAGATAAAATATATATAATTCACATATGTTAATGATTATTCCAATAATTAAAAAAATATTACTATATGTAATAGTTTTTAATGGGATGAATTGAAAACAAAATTATACACAATAAGAAAAATGAACCAAATGAATATACTATAAAAGAACTCTATCAAAGTGTTGTAGAAGGCGTATGTTTTATACTATTAGAGGCACATACTATGTGTATACATCTTACAGTGATCATAAAAATGAATTATATAGTATTCATACTCTATTTTGGATAAATTTAACTTTATTTTCATTAAGTGTTATGAAAATCAAAGGTTAATAAAAAATAGATTAATCCATACTTTGAGGATGAAGAATACTCGGTATTCTAAGAAAACACTACTTTGATTTTAGGCATTTTAAGATAAAATATTTTGAGTAAATTTGACTATATTTTCATTATGGGATACAAAAATAGAAGATTAACTGAAAATAGATTAATCCAACCATTTATTTTGTGAAATAATAAGTATTTCGAGACAGTTCTTCTCTGATTTTAGGTATTTTAAGACCAAAACGTTGACAGTACTAGGAAAATGAAATAGTTGGTAAGAGAGATTGATGTAGAGGTGAAGTACAAAAAATATACCTTGAAATGGGAGGTGCAATGCAAGAGAGGTATCCTGGAAAAGTGTGATTCAAGACCTAAGAAAGTTAGAGTTTATGGAAAACCAGAAAATTATGAAGAATAAACAAATCTTACCTTTGATGGTGAAGAATAGTCTGTATTTAGAGATAGATGAGGTCGGGTTTTGTATACATCGACAATAAAGAGATGATGCTTCTGTAAATAAAAAACCATTGGTAAGGGATAATAATGTAGAATACAAGTATAATAAGTGTATCTGGAGTCTTGGTAAATGATACAGTTCAACATGGAAAAGACAACGGTATAAAAGAAATGAGGGAAGAGGTTTGAACTGAGAAGAAGAAGTCATGGTAGAGTTGAGTAGGTGTGTATGGAGGGTAATACAACTGATGGGTGTCACCCATGGGGAGTGCAGGATTTAAAATGGAAGAGGAGAATAATAAAGTATGCTACTAGTGAAACATTTATTCAAAGTCTAGTAGTGGTGACACATTTAATTGGAGGCATGTCTCTTAGTTTAAATGTATAGATAGAGATTTCATTAGGATGATAATGGGTATAGTTTATCAGGTACCCAGTCCAAGTATGGGTACCTCTAAATCAGGTTAGGGTATGGTTCATGTTTTAAATCAAGTATATAATTACTAATCATGTAGGGTACAAATATCATTTATTGAATACTTGAAGTTGAATATATATATATATATATATGTGTGTGTGTGGGGGGGGGTACTGGTGAATCAGATCATCCTTTGAAAAAAATTTAAAATATTAGGATTTTTTTTTATTTAAAACTCTTTTCAAAAACCAGATTTAGCTATGATTTCCCCCTACCCACTGCTAATATCATTTAACATATCTGTACTGATAGATGTGAACCCATATTTAATGATCCCTACCTACACGTGTAGAACCATCCATTTTAATTTTTTTTCACATAAAAATAAAAAATATTATATGATATTTAACATAAAAAATTGTAAAATTTATAAATTAATCCCATTGTTTTTTATTGGAAGATGATCAAATACATGTCCTATTATTTGGAAAAGTTTTTAAATAGAAAAATAAACGGGTTCAGAGTAGTTTAGTAGGTTGTAAATGAAAAATTAAATTAATTAAATAAATAAATAAACTGGTTCAAGTAATTAAGAAGATAATAGTTTATTAATTTTATTAGGGTAGGGGTAAGATTTAAATGGGAATAACTGAATTCAGGTATGGTTTGGATAGGGATATAATAATTCAGCTTTAGGGTCGAGTATCCCTAAATGGATGGGTACCCGAACCTTTTTCATTCATACTCTCTATCTCAATTTTTTATTTGTTTAAAATTATAAAAAATAAGGCATTTCAAAGGTATTATGTCATAAATTAACTAAGGATTATAAATATAAATGACCTCAAGGAATAAATTCAATACCAACCCATTAACACTAAACAATTTAGATGTATGGAGACTCAAATATTAATTTAGGATTTCTATTGATGTAAATTCAATGGATTAACAACTATAAAACAATTCATGATATGTCCACGAATTGATCAAACTAATTATATTTACATTTATATTACAATAACATGAAATTAATGCATTTATAATATCATATATTTTTGTATAAACAAATACACTTTCTCTAATAATAACCTATTAATTTTGGTAAAGAGTCAAATCATTTAAAATTGAATGATTAATTTATAATTATTAGGAGGAAAATTCGGTTTCTTATGTTGTAGTTATTAGATTCATAAATACCAGTTTTGATATGGCTATAACACTATGACCAATATATCAATAAGTGACTCGTTCTAAGATTAGTTCAATCCGAACTTGTTTAACTATGAAACTATTATTATATAACAAGTCATTCAAGTCTTTCATTCATTTAGGTTGTCATTACTTAACCCATTGGGGCTCACCTAGATAGTTGTAAGCTACGTGTGACTCCCCAAGCCCACCTTCAATAAGGTAGGATCTAGTGACAAGCATTGAGTAGGCATATCACTCACATGGGAGGCCTTATCCTATGATACTTTTACACAAACACACATTCAAAAACAAATATAATATAGAAAGGAAACATACAATTGATACCAAGATGCATGCATACAACTAAATCCCACATTTGAGTGTGACACAAGTATGAGATAGAAAAATAGATTGAAATATAATCCCACAAAAACAGTAAAAGAGTCCAACTTTCTAGTACGAGGGGAATGATATCAAATGAAAATTTTGGAATTGATTTCAATCCATCAAGCTTATCTATGATCTACCAGCTCCTGGTCCACCTATGAATCCATCTAAAGGATTTTTGTCTACATAAGACATGAAAAGTGTAGGAATAACCCATAAAAAGGTGAGTATAATCATACCCAGTAGGACACCTTGAAATAACCAAGCATGATGCATCAAGAGAGAAAATTCATAAGAAATGATAACATCAAGATATATATAATAAAGTTAGACACCAAGTCTCAAAGAAGGTCAAAACCACAATTCCAACCTAATATTCCTCATGAGGTATCAAGGTAATGCTCATCCAGGAGAACTCGCTCCTTGGGTCTTGCTAACACTGATGGAACTCATACAAGAGGCCATGCCTGTCGGGTCTCTCCATGAAGTAGTACATGTTGAAGGTTAGAAGACATTCATACTTAAATATATGATCACACCTAGGGACTATTGGGAATGTCTAACCCTACCCAGAGTAACTTGATAGGATAGGGATCACACACCTTGAATGTCGATAACTAGATACCTGACCCAACCTAGGGAAGGATGATAGAGGACCAAACCCCATTCCCCATAGAGTGTAATGACTCTATTTTCATCGGGCGACACTTTAGAATATTCCAAGGAATATTTTTAGAGTATGGAATAGGATTATGGGGTCTTAAGATCCTCAATGCTGATATATTAAAATTTTTATATATAATTTATCATACACACATAATTTTTTCAGAAATAATAAAATAAATCCAAAAGTAGGTATTAGGTGGGGAATATGAGATCTCCATTAAATCTAGAATGTGATTTTCACCCGAGGGGAGACATAAATTTTGTGTGTGTTGGATGTTTTATTTATGAGTGGTCATGGGTGGATAAATAAATAAATAAATAAATAAATTATTATTTATCCTATGGCATAAACCTAATCCTCTATATTTAGAACCATGTTATGCAGAATTAACCAAGGTTGGACACATAACCCCAAGGATAAGAGAGGGTGGAGAAATTGGGTGGAGATGTGTTGGTGAATGATCACTAGATCATGGATCGATGATCTTTACTAAGGAGTTCATATTCACCAAAGGAGTTCATGGATCCCACCAATGAAAACGTCATAGAAATGTTCTTTTCTATTGATCGATACAAAATTACAGTTGGGGATTTTATATTGTGGTTTTATCCCTATTTATGGATTGATACGAACCTAAATTTATCCTTACCAAATTAATTTATAGATCAATATCCATTGGTTTGTCCTATGTATGTGTTATCTTCCTAGATCAAGGAATTTGAGATTTATTTCTTGTACATTCTTGATATTTTGTAAATCCCAATTCATTAGGATCCATCAATGATGTTCAAATGAAAAAGACCATTATTTTAAGATTACATTCTATGACATGCCTTTCTCCCTCTATTATTGGTTTTGATCATCACTAATCAGTTGTCTAGTGATATAAAATTACCTAAGAGGACCGATCATGGTGTATTCATTATTTAGCATGACAATTCACGGTCATGGGTTTGGTCTTGGGTTTTGGATTTGTGACAATGGTGTGGTAATGACAATATGAACCTAATGATGGAACATGTAATCATGGATCTATGAGCCGGATCGAGTGAGTCTCTTTGGAGGAGCAACGATATGAAATTATAATCAATGGGTATATAGAGTCTGGCTACTGGTGATGGAGATGGTGTAACAGCCCATAAACCTCACTCCTAGATCTGGTGATGAAATAGTAAACTCTAAATTTTCAGCTTCGATACCAATAATTGTGACCCATTTTTTTCAATCCAATCCTTAAAAAATCAAAATAAATAAGTTAGATCACATACATTCTTGAGGACCTTTGGGGTTTAGAGTTTTAGAGAATCTAAAAAAACTCCTAAATAAAAAATACCCATGTCATCAAATGAGAATTTCTCCAACTTAACCCACCTTTTATTATTTCACATTAATTCATCATCATTATCCTTATGAAATCACTTCTAGACATAATTTTTTCAACCCCATTCTTTATAACTAGGGGAAAAAGAAATATAAGAAGGGTGAGCTCATTGTATCCTCATAGGGATGGACCAAGGAAATACATCTTACAGAAACTAGTCTAGAATGAAGAGAATGAGGGTTTCAACCTACTTTGGAAGAATTAAATAGTGTGTACAAGGATTAAATGGCATGTACTGCTATGTCTGGATCTTACCGAGTCTATTCCCATGTACTTTTTTTGATCTCGTGTACTTTGGATGAGCCTGTGTACACTAGTTGTTCCCATGTGAATGGCCGTGTCTGAGTACATGGTCATGCTCACATAGTTTGGTTGTGCCCATGTACATGGTTGTTTCCTTGTACTTGGTCGTTTTTGTTCCCATGTACCCAAAGGTACACATAAATTTGTTGGTTTTCAGTCCCACGACACATGATACTTTCCTCTTTGTGAAACCCTAGTCACCACACAAAGGGGTCCACATAGTGTGTGCTCTTTCAAACTACATGTCGTGTAACTTTTAATTTTATAGAATCCTGAATTTTCATGTGTATCCACCAATAGCCGCCTCCTCTAATGATTCAACCATAAAATCTTCCAAATAACTCAGATTAGAGGTTGGATAATCACGAATCATCACTAGTGGCATGATTCTAGCCACCCAATCTATATGGAGATCATTCCCAATCACATCACATCAATTAACATAAAATACTATGAACCAATGATCCCTAATCTATGATATATATCCCATCACAACATAATTGTTCCCTCATTACCAAATTTTCACCCACAAAAATGATCTGTTTCCCCAAAGATCGAATACACAACAATCAGTTTCTGGGTATTGTCAAACCACTGATCAAATAGAAATAATGATGATGAATTCTCAAAGAAAAAGTGTGGAAAAACATGAAACATGAAAGTAAGAAAACAAATGTTGACCATTTTCTGGGTTGGTCATGATACATTGATGGAGAAAATCCTAAACACTAGGGAAAATCCTGGATTAACAAACATTATCAATTACTAATTCTAGAAAGATAAATCAACAACCATAAATACAAATTCAACCCATACATCAATTTGATAGTATATTTTATTCAGTTTTAATATGAGTTAAACATAAGGGGGATTAAAACAACAAAAAAAAATCCCACCTTGATATTGGATTAATCACTAATAAAGAATAGTTTCATGTCATTGTCAATAGTGAGATTCAAGAACATAATTAATGAAGACAACTCCATGGAAAATCAATCACTAGTCCATGATACCATTATCATTAATCAATATAAATCACTTATAGCCCTCTAAAATATCTAGGGTTATATAGCTAACCCTAGGGTATGACTATAACTAGGTTTAAATAGTGTATAAATTAGATATGGATAATAATAATCAATAAATTTATTTGATTATTATTCTACCAATGACTGCTCTTAAACCAAACACCCGATGCACGTAAAGGTTTTGTCTTACCTATGGATATTTTCATCCCAAAAAGATAAAATCCTATTAAAAAAGATAATGATACTGAGCCCACTTATGGTTATCTTACTCCTAGGTGCTCTCCTATAGATTCTCATGCTACCATTGAATACACACAAAGGTAATTTTTCACCCATAAAGGATCTTCTCATGCTAATCATTGATGTATACCAAATACTCTACAATGTTAACTCTATCCTTAATATCTAGCTCACCCCAAATGATAACAATCAATGGGTTATGTGCATAAATCCTCAGCTATGATATATGGATGAAATCATGTACCATATCAAATTATGGTGGTAGGGCTAAGAGATATGCTACCTTTCCAACCCTACACCATATTTGAAAAGGGAAAATGAATCTTGGTGATAACTTTTTTTCCAATACAAATCACTTTAATCCTCACCGAGGTGATAAATTTATTAATACATGTCCCCCTAATCAAACTCCAATGGCCTCCATCATCATTTTTCTATAAGACTTCTGACAGCTTTGGGTAGTCCTTATATGCTTCTGGATGATCTGAACCATCTCTGTTATCACTCACACCAACTCTCGGCCCATAAGTAATAACTCTGTTGGACCATTCAATGACATCAGAGACTAGAAGGGTTTCCCATATAAGTCCTCAAATGGTTCCATATTGATGGTGGAGTGGTAACTGCTATTATAAGATAATTTCACCAAATTTGGGTGATCCTCCCATCTATGAAAAAAGTCTAACATATAATCCAGAAGCATGTCATCCAAAACCTAAATGGTCTTCTCTATCTGGTCATTTTTCTATAGCTAAAACACCATGCTCAACCAAAAATAAGTCCCAAAGGCCTCCTGTAATCCTATCCATAATCATGATGTGAATCAAGAGTCATGTTTTAAAACAATCATCAAGGGGACTCCACAAAGTTGAACTATCTCCTATACGTAAAGGCATCCCAATATCTCCATTGAACTCTACTCTCGTATGGATAGGAAGTGGGAAGATTTTGCGCATCAGTCTACCATAACCTAGATATCATAGTGACATCTAGATGATAATGGAAGTCCTATCAAGAAGTCCATGGATATACCATACCACTTCCACTTTAACACCTCAAGGGGTTGATACAACCCCATTGGAATCTGGTGCAAAACCTTCACCCGTTGACAACTAAGGAATCACGATACAAACTAAACTATGAACCTCTTCATTCCAGGACACTAGAATTGAAGTTGAAGGTCGTAGTACATATGTTCCACAATTATATGTGCCGTTAAGGGGGCATGTTTGAATATTCTTCATAACATGCTCCTGTAGTGCCACTGATATCACCATCCACCCTAAGAAGAGGATAACATGATCCCCACTTTCTGAAACTCCATCATGAGAATTTCTAATGGATATATGACCACACATGGTCTTCTAATATATATCTATAAGTTAATACTCCCTAACATGTTGAATAATTAGATGGGTAACAACCATTATCTAGAGGTAATCTCTGATATCCTCATCCACTAATTTCAACTACAATGTGGCCAAATTCTCTGACACCTCGCTCAACAACTATGAACAAGATCCCCTACAAAGTGAATATGCCACAATGTTCCCCTTTCTCAGAGTATAGAATATCTCGAATTCATAATCCTAGTGGAACTATATCCACCAACTTTTCCTCAAGTTAAGATATTTCTATGAAAATATATGCTTGAGACACTTATGGTAAGAATAGATAAATTTATCACCTATAAGGTAGTGTCAGAATATCTTTAGGGAAAATACCACTACTGCTAATTCTAGATCACGGGAAACATAGTGATTATCATGTGGTCTTAGCTGCTAGGGAACATAGGCAATCATCACCTAGATATGCATCATAACATATCCAAGAAAAGTCTCAGAGGCATCACAGAGCACTACACACTCAACAATCTCCTTTGGTAGTCTCAAGATGTGTGCCCTAGTCAACCTATGCCCCAATACCTAAAAAGCCTAATCACACTTCATTGTCCATAAAAGGCTTCCCCTTTTGTTATAAAGTATATAAGGGAGCCAAAATCATAGAGAAATCATGTATTAATCTCTAGTAGTATCCTACCAAACTAAAAAATATTTAAACCTCAAACACACTCTTGGGTGGCTCCTAAACTTGCACTACCTCAACCATTACTGTGTCTAGAGCCACTCCCTCTTTTGAGATGAAATATCCAAGGAATTGGAATTCTCAAATATAAAATTGTCACTTCAAGATCTTCCCATAATGATGGCACTTTCATTGTTTTTCTAGGAATATCCTCAATTTTCTCACATGCTCTTCCTCAGAATTTGAGTACACCATGATATAATCAGTGAAGACTACCATGAAACAATCTAAGAAAGGATAAAAGATATGGTTCATATGTCTCTTAAAAAATATTGGGGAGTTCTTCATGTAGAAGGGAATCACTAAGTGCTCGTAGTGAATGGAGTGACATCATAATATCATCTTTATTATATCCTCATCTCAAACCCAAAGCTGGTGATAACCGGACCAAATGTCAATCTTCAAGAACCACCTCGCCCCTTTCAACTGGTTTAAGGGGTAATCTATTATCAAGAGTGGATAATTATTCATTATGGAAACATGATTTATGCAGTGATAATCCATACATAACCTCAAGATCCCATCCACATTTTATGAAAACATCATTACGGAAGCCTAGGGATACACATTTGGTCTATAAATTACCTCCCTCTAAAAATATTTTAGCTACACATTTAACTCTCGAAGATTTTTGGGAGCCATTTGATATGTTGGGTAAGATACTAGGGATGTACCTAGGTGAAAGTCTATGAAGGAATTTATATCTCAATGGGGAGGTAGACCCAACATATCCTCAAAAAAGACATCCTCATACTCCACCTCCACAAAGGAAGCTAAAAGCTCATAAAATCTTCTAATATAAGGGTAATACTAGTTAAATGATGAGTAATTGGATGTATACTCCTATTCAAGATCCCATTATACTCTTCATATATTTCCTTATCACCCATAAAAGAAAACTTCATCCCATGAATTCAAGAGAACCATATCCTATGTATAAAATTGTCAATCTATGCATGAAACATAAAGATCCAGTCTATACCTAGAATGAAATCATAATCCCTCATAACACCCATGAAAAGATCCCATAGGAAGATCTCTACTCCAATATTTAAGTCACATAGTGGGAAGAAGTATTTGATAATTGATTATCACCTAGTAAGAGTCTCCAAATTTAATGGTCGATCCAAAGGATCCACTGACATATCTAGATCTCGAACAAGGGATGTGGGAAGAAAAGAGTGTCTCCTACCTATGTCTATCAATACTACTTCTAAAGTAGATAAGACACAGATTATACCTCAAATAATCTAGAGAGCCTCTTGTTTATAAGCCTCCACTTCCTGAAGCTTCCCTTGTCCCAATCCACCAACTCCCTAAGATAGGCATGGACTATCTACGGGTCGTGGTGTTGGTGGAAACTTATCAAATCACCGGACACCTCCCACTACTATCCAAGACCCACTACCACGTTTTTTACATTATGGAACTCCCTTTTCTAGATAGTGTCTCTTCCTAATTAATCCATCAACCATTTCCATATCTACAGTATGGCAGTTTGGAAACTCCCACACGAGATATCCCCACCCATCATAGGAGTAACATCTTCTCTCCCCTTTTTAATAAGAACTATCTTATAGTACCAAAATTTTAGACCCCCTATCCTGAGACTATCCCTCGAAATGAATTTCATGTCTAGGTACCTAATTTTTTCGTCAACCACCAGCTGCTAAAGTCGCAGATTTGGGATTACCACTACTAGCACCAACTGTTGGTATCTTCTCAGCTAGAATTATCTCTACTACTAAGTATTTCTCAATCCCCCTATCATATTAATGGATGTAATGTGATATAAATCAAGCCCATATGTCTTGATTAAGGTAATATTTTAAGGTAAATTCTCAAAATTACACATCACAAACCTTATCCAGGGAGTACTGCGAGATATTAGTGAATCTCGTTGCATACTTTGAAACTATCATGATTCCCTTCAAGAGATCCAGAAAATCCTATATACATAATAATTACAATATATCTTGGTATAATTCCTCCATAAAGAGAAAATAATGATTTTACAAGATAGAGTTACTTCATCTTGTGTTTGAGTCACCATACTCTACCACCATCCTACAAGGCTATGGAGAAGGCTCGCTGCTAGGACTGCCATCTGACCAGGAGGGGTTTTAATAAGGAGAAAAATTCACCCAAATACCAAGAGATATTCCTATGAGGCATGTGGGTCTAGATTACACTAAAAAATAATGGGGTTTTGTTTCTAGAACTCATTAAGTTCACTCATCTTGTGCTTATCATCTTCTAATATTTCTAGGGCAACTTACTGCTCACCGGGTGGAGGTAAGATCGAAAAACCACATAGAGGTACCACCTTCTATATAGGCCCCTGAACCAATTCCCCATCACTATATGGATCACCATCAGGATGCTAATATAGAATCCTATATGGATATCATCGTGGTTGCATACTGTAGAAGTCACGACACACCACAATCAAAGAGTATATTTGGGGAGCTAAGACAAGAAAGATTTCGTAACCACAACCCATTTCTATATGATGTTTGTACTGATATTTTTCCTACAACTAGTGCCTACATGTTACAAGTCAATATGCAGGTTATTAGAGTCCTATTGAATGTATATTTTAGTCACTACTCCAACACTGGGTTCTTTTACCTAAAAGAAAAACTCAAGACACTTTAACATTATTTCCATACTTCCCAAATCAAATATCTCAGAGAGATTGTCTCCAAAATATAGTCTAAAGATAACCTCATCTAATACCACTCTATTATGACCTGACCCACTAGGGCCTTCCTAGTGATTTGTAATCCATGTGTGACTCCCTAATCCCACCTCTAATAGGATAGAGGATGGAGACAAGTACTGAGTAGGAAAACCACTCACACAGGTTTCCTTATCCTATGGTGACTATGCACATGCACACATACTAAAATACCAATATAACATAGAATAAAAAGATATAACTGATACCAAGGTGCATGGATACAATAAAATACCAAATCATATCATTAAATAAGTGAGAGAATGAAATTGGGTCCAAATATAAGCCCACCAAAACTGTGAAAGAGTCCAACCTGCTAGTAGGAGGTGACTGCTATCAAATGAATCTCCCGGAACTAACAGTGGTCCATCTAGATCAACTATACTCCACTTTCTCTAGATCAATATTGGACTCCATCGAAAGACATGTCATCTGTATAAGACATGACACGTTCAGGTAGAGCCTATAAAGGGGTTATTATACTCATACCGAATAAGGTACCCTAAAATCAACAAGAATAAATAATCAATAGAACCATCTCATAAGAAAGGATAAAATCAATCTAGATAAACTGAAGGTAAACAAAAAGTATCAAAGAAGGTCACAAACACATTGTTGACCTAGTATTTCAATTAAGGATTCAAGGTAACACTCAGCCAAGATAAATCACTCCTGGTGTTTTTAACACTGATGGAGCTCATCCAAGATGTCATTCCCATTAAGATTTTCCATGAACAAGTATATTATAGAGCTCAAAATATGTTGATACATGGATAAGGGATCAAACCTAGGGACTATGGGGGATACTTAAACCCTACCCAGAGTAACCCACTAGGATGGGGTCACAAGACTTGGAAGTCAGTAATGAGATACCTAAATCAACCTAGGGAAGAGTGATATAGAATCACAACATATGAAACACATAGGGATACCTAACTCTATTCAAGACTAACCTGCATAGGTGTTCACTAATCCTATTTTAAAGATGGGATGACTCACTATACCCTCATAAGGATGAACCAAGGGACCACACCCTATAGAAACTGGTCTATACTGAAGAGAACAGGTGATTCAACCTACCCTGGAATAAGTACACAGCTTGTCACGATATGTTCAAATCTTCCCAAGTATGTTCCCATGTTTATTAGCCCATGCCCATATAATTTGGCCATTAGCATGTAATTGGTCATGTTTGAGTTCTTGGTAATGCATACATAGCTTGGTTATCCATGTGTACCTGGTCGTTCCCATGTGCCAAGCCACATCCTTTAACGTGTACCTAGAGGTACACACTGGGTCTCTAGTTTTAGGTCACATGGTGTGTGATAATTATCTATAAATGAAACCCTAGTTACTATGTAATGGGGTCTAAATGGTGTGTGTTCATCCATAATGCATGTTGTGTAACTCATAATTTTCCATAATCCTGTAGTCTTCACGTGTATCCACCAATGCCACCTCCTCTGATGATACAACTATAAAATATACCAAGGAACTCAAACCTGAGGATGATTGAATCCAAATTGTCAATGCTGGAAGGATTTAAGCCACCCAATCTACATGCAGATCATCCCCCAATGCACCACATCATTGATCACCAAATCCCATTAACCAAATATCTATGATACATACATCATTCCTCAATCATGATTTCAATGATAAATCCACACCTGCGAAAATGATCTGTTGAGCCAAAGATCAAATGTGAAATTACTAATTTCTGAGTATTATCAAACTACCAGTAAAATGGAAATGCTAACGATGAATGCTTAATGAACGAGGGGAGAAAATCATATATTGGAAATTTAGAAAATAAATTTAGTCCATTTTTCGTGTTTATTTCAACCCGTTGATGAAGAAAAAGTTGAACTCAAGGGATAATCAGTTATTAATAAACATTATTAAAACCTAATTATAGAAAGATACATCAACATCCGAAAATCAATGATCAGTCCAAAAATCATTTTTTAGTAAATTTGATCCTTGTTAGAGATTTGATAAACAAAATAGGGATTAAACCAATGAGTAAAAATTCCTACCTTGATATTGGATCGATCACTGGTGAATAATGGTTTCTTATCATTATTTTTGGAAAGATCCAATAAATTTTTTGGTGAAGACAACTGCTTGGGAAATCGATCACCACTCTATGATCCTATTGTTGTTCATCAAAATCTCTCCTCTATGACCCTCTAAAAACTCTAGGGTTATGGGTATAACTCTAGGGATTGGCTATAACTGGGTATAAATAAATGAAAAATTAGGTCTAGTCAATAATAACCAATAAATTTCATTAATTAATTTATTTGATCATTATTCATCTAATGAAAAATCTCAAACCAAACACCCATTGCATACAAAAGTTATGCCACACCTAGGGTAAAACCCACATTACATATTTATGGAGATATTATATTTCTTATCTAGAACATTTTTTGGGAGATATCCCATTATTTTAAAAAAACCATGCATATGTGATATAATATATTTAATATTTTTATTATATCAACATTGAGCCTTTCCAGGACCCATAATACCACGATGCCTCCACTTTTAGATCCTAAAAATTTCTTTAAAAAATTCTAAAATTTTACAAGAAAAAATAGAGTCATTACAGATCTCATCACTTCCCCACTCCATGAAAGTAAAATTCTCTTATTGGGAACCTTATATTTCCAAAATCAGGCAATATAATTGTAATTTTGATTACATATTATGTTTAATTCCATTTTATAATTCTCGTGTTAAATCCAAGAGACCATTAATCCATAATTATTGAATGAGACCAAAAAATTTTATTTATAGAGAGAAAATAGATACATAAGATTTGAAATAAGCATAAAATACAAAATTATAACTAGTGGGATATTCTTATTGGATAAACCTAGTGAAATAGAATAAACCTAGATGTACAAACATACAAGATACATGAGTAATCAAACATCCCCATAAATCTTGATGATACCGATCTATCATGCCTAGCTTTCTAAACGAAGATTTCACCTGTGGTCTCAGAACTATTTTAGTGAACACATCAATAAATGGTTCTATAATTTATTCATAGATAAAAATGATGTGTTTTTTCTCATAGTTCTCCAAGACAAAGTAAAAAACAACATCTATATGATTTTACCACTCATGATAAATAGGATTTATAGTAATATTGATAATTGTTTCATTATCACACCATACAGTATAATACAATTCATGCTTTACGAAGATTTCAAAAAAACACAAAAAATAAAAAAAACATATATTTTCTATTTGTTAAGATCAATTTATTAGCAGTGATTAAATACAATCATCATATAAATAAATATTAGAAGCTGTTTCTTAAATAACTGTCACTAGTATTCATTATAGCAATAGTTATTTGAAAATAAATGATAATTAAACCCTATTTTCATAATGAATGAACTTGTACTATTCGATCAAATGAACCTCCCTCTTGATATCCCCTTCACATTCCTCTCTCATGAAAACCTCCCATTCTCCTTCCTGATTTCTCATTCCACTTATTCAGAGTAGCTTCCCCTTATCCTTCCCAATATCTTTTTCATCCATTAGTCATGAAAAACTCTTCCCATTCCCCACCCATTGCTTCCAGGAACAAGGTAATTTTTCTAAAGCTCTACTATTTTATTTATTATTCACCGATTTCAATGACTTCCATGATATTTACATAGGGATTTTGAATTGGGGATTTATGTATTTGTCTTTTTGGACTATAAAATCTTGGGTTTATCATTTTATTGAATCATCTTGTAAAACCGACTTATTAGGAAATTTACGGGGACCTAAACTCTAATGTCTACCCTTCAGTTACCTCTTCACCCCTAATTGTATGACTCTAAGGATCCCGTAATTTGTTTATGTTTTCAATTTATTATAAAATTTATTTATTATATAATATGTAGTTTATTTTTAGTTTTTTATTAGTGTAAATTATTGTGTTTTAGTTTCATTTTTTTAGTAATAATTTTCTTATTATTTCATATGAATTTTCCATATATTCAAAAATATATTTATATCATAAAATATTAAATAATAATATCAATTTATTATAATTATATTGTACTTGATGATTTATTCTAAGCGAATTTTATAAATTCTTATATGGCATTCCTAGTTATGTTTTATTTTTAACATGATTTTATTTTGTTAAAGTGCATTATGTTTTCATACAAATATTTATTAATAGGGTATATATGTATAAAAAGAAGAATTATTTTAACTCTGAATACATTTCAATATGTTGAGGGGTTTAATAAATTTTTATATTTTTTAATTTCAAATTGATTAGTGGATGGAAGAATAAAATTCCCATATCTGAATTGTAATTTTTGATGATGGTTGAAAAGACACAATGTTTATGAGAATTTGATATTGAAAAAATTACCTACTAGATATGTGAGATGGATTTTTAATAATGAAATATAAATTGCATAAATTTCAACATGTGACCATCATAAAAATGAACAACCAACTTCCCTAATAGTATAGAATGGAATTAAGAACTTGATTAATGATGTTTTCATCACTAAAATACAAAAACATGGTGATTTTAATAATAAATGGGGACTTTTTTTGAATTTTTATAGAGATTAAAACAAGAGAGAATAAATTTGAGAAATAAAATGAGTTTTATGAATTAGTAGACAATGAAAAAATGAGTTGTTTTAAAAAGGTATCAAATATAAAAAAAATCCATTTATACTAAACTTGTACCATATCAAGTGTTTATATGGAATTGTAGGTAAATAAATTTCAATGATATTAAAGGCTTTGAATGATTAATTTAATGAATCCAAGATCACTCAATCATTTTATTAGATGAAAGGAATTGTTAAAAATCTTTCTCTTAACTATAGAAATATACTTGTATATCTCAATGACTTCATGTTGTATCATGGAGAAGATTCAAATAAAGAAGAATTTTAAAGATGTTATAATTATAAATGGAAATTAATGAACTATGGTGAATGTTGGAATTAATTTATAATGAAGAGAAATATAATTAAAATATTTCTGAATGTTTTATGTTACTTTCCATTAAAACCATGATTGAAAATATTGTTCATATCTTCTAAAAAGGAATAGAAAATGTAGTGGCATGCTATTGAAAATAATGAAGAGGAGTTTATATGAAATCTAAGGGATTTGTAAGCATGGAAATCCTTTGATTCCTTGTATATTTTTTTTATTTAGATCTTTGAATGTGATTTTGATATGATATGATTATGAATTCAATATAATAAATAATCAAAGTTAACTTATAACATATTACTCGTTATTTTGATCACTTTTAATCTGAAGGTTCTAGGCATAGAAAATGTTCAATGGGGCCATTCCCAATGATAGGTTTTCATTGAATCCAATGAATAAATCATTAGAAAATGAAAAATGATGACATGTATCATGATAATATGAAGGAAAAAATGAAACAATCTTGAAATAAAGAGATAGGAACTTTCATGTTAAATTTATAGTTAATTAAACAAATAAGACAATACCTTGATGTTGACATATTTCTTCGATGTAAATGTTGGTCCTTAAAAAGATGTTCACGTTGTGTTGTTGTTGTGTTATGATGTTATAAAGTAGAACCTATCTAATGGTCATCCACATTTTCACCTTTATCTCATAGCATCACCAAAATATCATTATGTTCTAGTGCGAAGGTATCAAATTCCTTTCATCATTTGTGGTGATCACAATACAATCCATCAAGTTTGAGGATTTTTGTACTCTCAATCTTCTAGTCTTGAGAGGGAGGAGGAGGTAGAGAAATCTATCATGATTGTAAGAATAAACTCTGGAATGTTCTACATTCTAGAGAAATAACCATGGGGAGAGAATCATTTTGCATAACCAATGATTAAGTTAATTCTATAAAATTACATAAGAGATGAATATATAGAGTTGGGGTTTTAATATTAATAATTATGCATAAGGCCCTTATGAAATATTAAACTCTATATATTCATAATAATAGTAATAATAATAATAATAATTTATGCAATTTACCATTTCATAAACTATTAAATATTAATTTATTACATAAATAAATTAATAGTTATTTAATGATATATAACGCTTATATAATTCTCACCACCCAAACCCTCTTAGCTAGAATATCATCCTTTGCATTTACCAAACCTCGAATAATAAATATATTATTTATTTTATAAATAAATAAATATTATACTAATAGTCTTATTAATAAATATTTATTTTTAATATCTCTCTAAATAATTAAATATCTATTAATAATAAATTGTATTTATCACCTTACAATTAAATCAGGAGATAAATATATATAATATTTGATGATATTGTGGATAAATATTTATTTAAATATTCAACTCACATATAAATAATGATTGAAAAAAAACTATATGTAAATTTTAAATAAATATTATTTTTAATTTTTAATAATAATATTTACACCAATCATTAAATAAAAATAGTATTTAAATGAGATCAAATGATATACAAACTTTGTTACCCTCTAGGCCTATTTCTAAGTGGTATTAAATGGGATTATCTATGGTCTAATATCAACATACAACAACACATAAAGGAACCCATATAAAAATAAGTTAATGTTTCAATAATGAAAACCACATACAAATGCTCATTGTATAATATAATCCATTTGTATCGATATATCATCAAGCAGGTTGCATACTTGTGCTATCAACCAATATGAAATATGTGTGTTTCTTTGACTATCTAAATTGAACACACCAATACACTATGATCATGGATTTTAGTTATATAGTTACATTACAATGAAATGGATAAGATACCATGTTCATAAAGATAGAAACACCCCATCCTTTCTCAACTTATTCATTAATAACATATCATTAATAATGCACCCACCATATCCTACTTCACAATGAATATATAACATCACAGTTTTGGGAAATACATCAAATTATGTGAGTATTGATATGTATTATTAATAATATTAAAGTATAAGGATCACCACCCATGTTCATAGAAAAGAATGTCGGATGACATGAAACATGTTGAACTTCTACTAGCGGCCTATCCTCATAATCTCCTTTATTGGAGATTACCAAGTGAAAAATTCACGAGATGAAGTCTTTTCTACCCATTAGTATCAAGAACCTAAAAATAATCATACTACGTGTCCCATAATATAATGTTATCTTGACCATATAAATATATTCAGGAATACATCACAACACTTGAAGGATCTCATCATATTGTGGAACTTCTATTTCCTTTTGATGCGATAAATATCCATGAAAATTATCATGTTAATGTAACATAGAAGAATAATAATCATGTGATAAGATATTTCATTAATATTAATGTCATTGAATATATAAATAGGTAATATAAAGTAAAAATTAGACAGTTCTAGTGCACCAACTCCATAAGACTGCCACTTACACCGAGCCAACTGATAATGAAATTGAGTCCGTTAGATCTCAAATGATAGTCATACTTCTGCTAAGATAATTCTCTAGAAAATGAGTCTTCCATGTTTTATATAGTGGATAATCTACTCACTGTGACCTTACCTCTCAAAGAAAAATTACCCAAGAGATTATACTTCTGAAGTATGTTCTTCATTCACTGATGTTACCATAACCCCTTGTCAAGATCCACCATTGTAGTATTATCACAGTGCAATGTGATGAGATATTTACTTATAAGAAGCACATTAATATCCTAAATGTTAATTAGTATCTAAACCACTTCCTAGTTTTCACTAGAAGCCTCAATATACTCAAACTATGCTATAGAGTTGACAATCACTGCTTTTTTATGAGTTATTCCAGCTCACAAATCCTCTATTAAGGCTGAAGAGAAATTATAGTTGTGAATTCAAATCATCCGGATCTATTTGGAATATATCATCTATATATCCATTGATTACTATATTCCCATCACATCTATAAAATATGAACATATCCTCATTATTCCTAAAATACTTTAGCATAGACTTTACTGACATCCACTGGAGGTCTCCTAGAATTTCCTACCACGCTTAAAAAATATGAAACATCTATCCCTGTATATAACATGAAATACACAACTGGATATATTATTGATGTATATGAGATCCTTTACATATTATTCCTCTCCACATGTGTTTGTAGACACATTTTCCTAGAGATATGAATACCATGTGATATTGGCAACAATCCACTCTTGGATTGTTCCATACTAAATATCTTCAGTATCATGTGAATGTACATACCTTTACTCCAATGGCCCGAAGGCCTTCATTTTTTATTAATTATTGATAATCCACCTTTCAAGGGGTGAGGTGGAACCCTTAAAAGGCTTGTAGGAATAACAATTACATGGCCCGTAGGCCTTAGAGTAATTCATTGCCCGTAGGCTTCATACATTACATACAACCTAGACTAACTACTTAGAACTGCTCCTCCCCAGCATCTTCATCGTGAAATCAGCTCTCCACCTTCACATGGCTATTCGGATAGGATTTCCCATGCATGCACAGGCTTGTCCCGATGGCAGGTGCCATACCCTCTCATTCTTACAATCCATTTAGCTTCTACTATGGTGAAAGCTCCTTGCTCCCCCTCCTTCTGAAACTTGTTCCTTGTAGGTTATCTGGTTTGCATCTGTACTTTAAGGTGGCCCGAAGGCCTTGAGGTGGCCCGAAGGCCGTACTGACCCGAAGGCCTGGGTGGCTCGAAGGACTTAAAGGACCCAGGGACCAAATCAGCAGCCCAAAGGCCCAAATGGGGGCATATTCACGACTGCTACAGTGCCAAACAGTGCATGCTATAGTTCTCGCTACAGTACCTGCTACAGTTCTGCACAGTACCTGCTACAGTGCATGCTATAGTTCCCTCATAGATCTATCATGAAGGATCTTAATCCTAATAATCTATCCTACTCCACCAAATTACTTCCTAGAGAAGAATCTGTTCAACCACATCTTGAAATACCATGAGAATAATATCTCGTTTCCAATAAGTATCATGACATGAACATATAATAATAGGAAAACAACCTCACTAACACTAAATCGATTATATAAAGAAATCTCAAATTCATTATTTATAAAAAAAGTCACTATAGATTAATTTAATAAAATATTCAACGAACTAGATGCTTGATTTAATCCATAAATGAACTTTTGTAGTTTTCATGCCTTTTTAGCATCCTTTGGAGTCACAAACCCTTTTGGTTGTGTCATATAGAAATATTACTAAAAGTTCTCATTAAGGAGATCCATTTTGGAATTCATCTACCAAATATCATAGTAATTATAAGATACTATGTGAAGTTGAATTTTGATGGATTTTAGCATAACAACTGGTGAAAAAGTGTCATTGTAGTATATGCCTTGACACTATTTAAACACTTTTGAAACCAATAATGACTTATAGGTACTGAATTGTCTATATAGGACTATTTTATTCTTGGGAACCCATTTTAAACCCATTATATTTAGATTTATTAGAGGATATATCAAAATACAAACATAGTTTTTTTACATTAAATCCATTTTAGAATTCATGTCTTCATACCATTTGAAATCTTCTATGCCACTTATTGCTTCTTTATAGGACAAAAGTTTATTACTGTCAACTAATAATGATTCAACATCCTCATTGAATAAAAAATCATATATTTTAAGATATAAAACCTCTATAATGCTTCAACATAATACTTGTGTCTCTGGAACATCCTCTCCCACTGGGCTTCACGGAATCTATTCATATGAAAAATCTTATGTATCTTGAGCCTGAATTTTATTGATGTCTATCTATCTCCCATGATCTATTTTAGAGAAGTTCACCCTATCAAGAGAAATGATATGTTTATTGACCACAACTTCCTTATTTGAGGGTTCATATAGGTAATATCCTTTTATTTTTTTAGGATATTTAACTCGTCTAGAAACCCCAACCAGCCATACGACCTCTCCTCATCCCATATCATCTGGATTAAACCATATGAGAAGACTTCCCTTTTCTTCCCTATCCCTAATGAACTATCCTTAGTTTGTGTTTTGATTAAATTTTCTTTAAAATCAAATTGGTGATTTCCAAATCCTTTGTTTTTTAACCAAGAATCATTTTCATTATTATTCAAGGTATAAAATTCTAACCTAGATTTTTTATCGTTAGGATTCTTCTTTATTAATTGAACATGGGTTAGTTTCTAATTTTGGGTAATTTATTTTTTTAATCTAGTTACTTTATACTTATATATCAATATAATATAAACCTGTTATTTTATGCGTTATATTAGGGAAATATTTAATTAATTATTACAGTACGTTGTTTTTTTCCTAAATGTAATACACGGTTATGAAATTATTCATTTGAACGTTTTATTTTAGTAATTTAAATTATTCATTTTAGGTATTAAACATTTATGGTTTAAAATGTAATATATGGTTTCAATATATATATTGTTCTTAGTTTTATTAAAGGTTAAATATGGATGGATTTTTTTTGTTACATGAACATGTTTCATAATTTTTTTTAATTATGTGGAAAACATATTTATGTAAATATGCATTTCTTTTATTTTTTATATGAAAAAAATATAAATTTTTATTCCATATTCCTTGTGTGGGTTGTTTTGAGTAATCATTTTTATGACCTATTCCTTACTAAACACTTCCTTTGTTTACTACTAATAAAATCTAGCTATTGACCAACCTCAACTAATTCCATGTTCGGGTTTTAACTTTTGAGCTTTAAAACACTAGATATTCCATGATTCCTATCTGATATACATTGTTTTCTTTCATATTATAATTACCACATAGACTAGTTTCTCAATTATTCGATACATATAATATTTTTTGTGCTATTATATATAGTTATTAGTCATTAACACAATGGATTTAAATGTTATGCTTATATATATGTGATATTTTTTTATCTCATGGGATTGGGTTACAGGATTAAGGATATGTGTGACAAATATATAGTTTGAATTATTTCTAAATGGCCATTTTCCTTAAAAAATTACAGTTTTCGTGATAAAATAAGTTATTTTTATAATGATGTATTCATGTATGTTAAATTTTGAATTTATGAAAAATATGGAGAGTGATTTAAAATGGATTTGAAGTTATTTAGGAACTAAGTGGAAGCTGATGGGTCAGGTATTTTTAAATTCTCACCATCAATATGGTGTAAATTGCCATCACTAATAATCCAAGCCCCAGCATGGTCTGAAGATCTCATGTAAAATATACTGAGCAGAAAAACATAAACTGAAAAATACCGTTTTAAATATGAAGGTGCACTTGAAATATGATTTTCAATGGTGATTATGGCATGAAGAATCCCTATTATTATTCCTATAAATTATCCACATGTTCTTCAAAAATCCACTAGAGCATTGATCATCAAATTTCGAGTGCTAGTGCAGAGATCTAACAATAGATTGGACCCCCGATGATCACTACATCGATGTGCCTTCAATGCCTGAGGAAGAACTTGATCTAAATGCCTGGATTGAGAGAACCCATATCTAGTAAGTGGGAGGAGAGAGATGCTAAAGAAAATTCACCATGAATAGTGTTGAGATTGAGCCTCTCTCCACTTATTTAAAGAGGATGATGAAAATACCCGTATGGGTTTTCCAACCCCGGTTTATTAAATTTCCACTAAATAAATAATTAAGATTAACTAAATTACATTAATATTATTTATTATTTTATCACATAACTGTAATATATATTAATTATATTATGTGATAAAACCTGATTCATTAACTCAACTCGTAATTCCTGCTTAAAATTAAACAAACTTGGAATAATAAAATAATAATCCTTAGATTAATATTTTTATAATATTTACTTATCTTGTTAATAAATATAATAAATAAATTCAATACCAATTATTCTTTACTTGAATAATATGAATTTATTTATTTATTTATCGGTGATCGATAACTTGGACAACACTCGGACCTAGTGGTGGGGCCCACCATGTCTGATGTTCCTATTCAACTGAATAAGGAAGATTCTTGAATATTCTATTATGTGTGACCCTATATGAAATATCTCGATAGAAGTGAATAAAATCCACAGACCAAGAGCAGAGTCAAGTAATCCATCAAGGTCCCTAAAGAGATAGGGAAAGTCACAGCAACAACAACCAACCTAAAACCCCGCATCATGTTTAATAATATCTTTTCCTTTTATATCTCATAAAGCAAGGCACACACTTGTTTCATCACCCTTTTCTTTATTTATTATTTTTTATTTAACTAGATATTTTTACCCTCGACTGCCTTGGTCAATGTCTTATGAATGCACTACCATCTTAATCAACAGGGCCTAAGATATATAAATTCCTAAACCCAAAAGTGATAAATTATTTCTTGGCCATTCAACCAATGTCGTACCACCAATGAAACTACAACACAATTTACCCCACCAATATTTCATTATCATGGTTTTTTCTTTACATCAAAGTACATGATCAAATGGAACACACTGATAATGATCTCAATTCAGGAGACCAATACACATGTAATGACCCAGAATTCTATTAATGAATTTCCCTTCATATGTTTATTTAATATATTATAGAAAATATATTATCCCTTATAGAACATAATAAAAACATTATAAATGAATAATGATTTAAATAAGAATTATTTCAAGATGTTAAGGAACCTATAACGATGAAATACGAACTTTTTGTTAAGAATAGTAATTTGAACCTTATGAATAGTAAATCAGCATAATGAATAGTAAACTTATCCATGAAAGTATTAACAAAACATAGGTATCTCATAAGTGAAAGTATGATATAATTATATCACTGTAAAAGTAAGTAAATATTTTAAAAATTAATATTTAAATGTTTGTATTTTTATAACTCATAAATATTTAATTACACATTATATTTAATAAAGTTATTTAAAAGGAAATTAATTTTCATAAAATGGATTTATAAATTAATATTTTTTAGTCTTACCATTTTTGGATAATTTTATGAGAACTTAGTTAATTTTTTAAAGTGTTATAAAATCAGTTTTAAATTTAAAATTTGTATTTTTCAAGTAAATAATGATTTTATTTAAAAAATAAATTTCACATATTTTTAAAATTATTTTGATAAAATCTGTTCCATTTTTTCTACCTGTTAAAAAATGGTTAAGGTTATTTTTTTATTTTTATAAAATACTTCAATTTTTGGTCAATATTAAAATATGATTATTTAGAATAAATTCTAAATACATAAATTATGGAGTCATAGGTCATATATGGATTTTTTAAAAAGCCATTGGTTCAAATCACATGAAACTATTACTATTTATCATTACAAATAATCAACACTATTTCTTATCTTGAGAAAAATAATAAAATAATGAATAAGATATTCAAAAATCACCCCTCTCCTCCACTATAAAACCACTCCTCACTCCCTCTTCTCCTCACTCCTATAAGCCTTGAATAATGTTAATGTTCTAGCCACATACTCTTCCTTAGTCTCTCCCCGCACATTATTGTTCTCTAAATATTCCCAAAATACCAAAACCCCTTCTCTTAAGGAGGTTATCAAGGAGGATATTTCAAGAGGTAAACCCTCTTCCTTTTTTTAATTTCATTTTCAATTTATTTTATTTTATTATCATCTTTTCACCTCCTCTATGAAAATTATCATGATAAATACAATATAATATATATACTATAATGATATCATGTTAATTTAATATCTTTACTCAAACTACTATCTCTCTTTCTCTCTTTATTTTAAAAATGAAATCATCATATAGGAGGTGCTGATTTACAACATTCGTGGACGACGAACCTTTGTTCTTCAATTTCTCATTCAAGGAAGTTCATGAAACCATTTTTATGGAATATAAACATTTTAAAATATTTATTATATATAATATTTAATGATTCTAGAACCATCATATATACATGATATTAAATAATAGAACAAAACTAGTTTTTTGTGATCGAAAAACCACCGTAAAAATGTAAACAATTATCACTAAATGTATTATATAATAATTCATTTTCATACTATGTAACCAAATGATATATATAACCATTTAAACTTTTTTACTTTACCTAATATCATATAAATTCAATTCTAGAGAATTATACACATTTCACATGATCTTCTGTACACATATACAGGTATGCCGATTGTGAAAACCAAGGAAGCGAACACTCTCGAGTGATAAAATTGTATCTTATATAACTCATCAAAAAGCCATAAATGAACATAATAAAATTATATTTAATAAAATACATGTATATATGGTTTTGAGTTAATTAATTAATTTATCGAATTTTATTATCCCAGATTTTAATGTCAAGTGCATTTGACATTCGGACATATGGTAATGGTTTTCTACCCAAACCTCCATTTTATTTCCGGTTACTCTTTTTCTATATTTACACCAATAAAATTATTAATTATTAATAATTAATAATATTAAATTATATTTTAATTATATATATATGTGTAACAATAATAATACTTCTTTATTTTATGTGGATTTACAAGTTTTAAAAGGATATTTCTCAAATTCTGCACGATAAAGAAGCTAGATTCAAGGGAACTTATGTAATTCATACCTATTTTTAAGGGAAATATATAATATGTATTAAGAAACCATTATTTTTATAAATTCAATAATTTAATTATGAAAAACCTATATTATCCCAATTTTGGTTTTATACAATGATTTTTTCAAAAGAACTCTTCTTTTCAAAGTAATAGAGTATTTCTATCAATTGTTACAATATGATTTTATAAGAGTATTTTTATATATTTCAACACTCTTGTTGATTCTTATGTTTAATTGGGATTAATATTTTATTATATAATATACCATATTTTATTTAATGGTTTATGATTAGTTGGACTATGGATGTTTTATCTTGATACCATTCACCATATTACTCTGAATGGTTAGTATTTTTGTTTACTAATTGGGGAAATTATTTACATTTCATATGTTGGCTTCAAAATGAATGTATATGTAGTTTATATTTAAAAACCTTTAATATGAGTAAAGCATTGTACTTAGTAAGTTATGGGTGAGACCCGCTATATCCACTCTATGTATCGGTAGGTCTCATGAGACAAACTAGCCTGGATTTTTACCCACTATGTATGGTGTCTTGGCTAAGGCCTTGAAAGTATGATTATGATATCTTACATTATTAATTTCCTAATTAAGAATATGTTATTTGATAGTCCATGTGATAACTAGACTAGTATAATATCCATGGTTATGTATTATTATAGCATTATTTAACCATATTTTATTCCTTCCATATTATTCTCAAGATAATGTTTTAATGGAACATTTACTTTAAGTTATTCACCATGCCATATTATTTATGACTTCAATATTTTACATACCCTTACTGTGTATCTAAAATCACCCCTTTCTTATGCTTTATTTTTCCCTAAAATGTGATGATATATATTTTGAATGACATGTAGGGATAATCTAATAGTTATGGGAGTTACTAGTGGGTCTTATATATTTTATTTCATTTCAAGTTGTAATGGTGAACTTATATATGTATGTGGTCTTCCGAAACTACTAAAATATTGGGTCCTTCAGGATAGAACTTTCTTGTAATCATTCCAATGTAATGAAATAAGGCATCATTTCCTATCAACTGGGGTTGGGTTTTTTGTAGTTGGTATCAAAGAAAATTGAGTATAAACCATGGAAACTAGATTTAGAAAATGTATAATAGGGAAAAAACCCTAAGATAGAATAATCATACAAGATCATCCAAGAATTTTGGAAAGGAAGATATTATGTGGATCTTACTAAAAATACATCCCTTTCTGAATACTAAATGTGGACGTGGTTTTGGTATAGATGTACCAAGGGGTAATAACTCCGACAAGGTGCCCCCATCTTGAATTAGGGTAACCAGGTACATGAAAACTGACTGTACTATGCACATAGTTTGACAGTCCTACGGGATATGTTTAGGATAATTCACATTTTATGTACAATCTATTATGAAGGATTTAAAGTGATATTTTTTTCAAAGAAACCATGTTTTTGATTATGAGATTAGCTATGCATTGGATTTCAATTTATGTTAAGAATTTTTCTAGTTGATATTATACATTATAATTCATAACATATTTCAGTGTATGTAACAACCCGTCTTTAGAATACCTGAAGTCGGTGCCTTAAAACATGATGTGTAATTTTTTTACAAAAATAATGCACTGATATTTTACACATCATGTCTCTTACAGAGGATCGTTACAGTTCAGGTTTTGGAAAACCATCCACTTCTGACATGCTTCTTCGGCTAAACACTGATACCTGAAAAATTTTATTCAAAAACGTAGGGTGATCATACGAATACCTAGTAATGGGTTTTGAAATAACATATTATACCAATTATAACTTTTGAAAAAATTCTTTTAAAATTAATCATAAAACATTTTCTTAATTAATGCTGAAAAAAATGTATCATAACATAGCATTTAGTCTAAGAATCTTAAGGGTACATTTTATGGAATACTAACAGTGTTACAAGGAAGCATGATTCAATTATAACCATGTTCATTCATAATAATAAGTAAAATTCTTTCTAAATAAGTATGAAATGTGAATTTGAAAGTACAAAATTAATAACTATGAGTAATTCATAATAGGAGTTTCCCATATAAGTACTAACTTCAATTTCACCCTTTTTAACTGTGAATCATACATTAGATAATAAATCTCTGAGTGCTGAATAAATAATAAGTCATAAGATTTTACTTCATTTTGATTCTCATAAAAATAATCTCTTTATCCAAGAATATTCTACTAGTTGAATATTCTTTTGGTTAATTATATTACATAGTCATAATGAGGAAAATGCATAATTCGGGACTGTGTCAAGGTCTCAGGAAAGACGTCTAATGATTAAGGCCTCAACCAAAATCCATAAATCCTAAATTTTTCAAGGCCCTGTGCCAAGAGTGTAGTTTGTCTCATGGACCTACCGATGCACCGAGGGGCTGTAGAGGTCCCCACCCGACACTTACATATGTGAAATGCATTCCTCATTTCTATAAATCAAAGTGCTCATACCACCTAGATTAATTAAATTTGTCATTTCATGTTTATTCAAAGTGTCCCATACCACGTTGAATAAATAAATACATAATCCATGAAAGGTCATATGAATTTAATTTCGTTATTTAGAATTTATATATATTTAGTGAATGAGGCATATAAGTATTAAATACCAAACTATCAACTACATATCTATGTCATCAAATGGAATGTATGTTATGAATATTATGGAATATGTGATGACAAATAATGCACTAAAAAATACAAGTTTTGTCACATAAAATGATAACCTTAAAGTCCAAAACCTTATTTATCAAATACATATTGTAATTTCATCTAGATACATAATTAATTAAAATATAAACCAAATATTTCATGTGGGGTCTTAAACACACATATACCCAAATCTTTATTACTATTATGCCTATGTATAACATATCACAAGTGTATACATAATGTTAAAAATTAAAAGCATGAAATTCAACCATAACTAATACCATTTAATATATATGAAAATAAGTGATTCCTACATATGTATATAAGAGTAGAAAACCCCAAATATTATACTCATTAATTCTCCATAATTACTAAACTCATCAAAAGTATAAAATTTGGAATATCCAAAATTATAGTTTAGTGTTGTGTAAATCCATTTATAAATAGGGGTGTATATAAATAGTTGAATTTTTAAAATAAAAACCACTTTACTTCAAAAACAACGTGATTGATTCTTTCTTAGAAATCCTTGTAAAATTCTACATAAAATTGAGGATTAAAGTTTTATGTATACATATATATTCACGTAACTAAATATAAATTATGTATTAAAGGGTTTAAACCAAAAATCCAATGACACCCATATGACTTCAATATATTAGTCACATTAACTAACAAGGGTCCCTAAAATTTTAAAATATTTAAAATGTTTATTTACAAAACAGCTCATATATGTGTTTATGAAACATTGATATACATAGATTATTTATTTGTATAACCGATTATAGAAAATATATGTTTATATATATAATGCTCTTACAATGTGAGTTATTAAAACTGAAATGTTTTCAATTATTAGGAACATTGGTAAAAACAATGGTTCATAAATTTCTAAATGTTCCATTAATTATAGAGTTTTTTATAAAATATGTATACATATAAATGTTTTTGTATATTACAATTTTTATAGAATCAAAATCCTCACACATACATTGCATGATAAAAAATTAAATATTACATATAGGATTAAGGCTCACCAACCTAGAAGAAATCAGCAGTTCTAGATTCAACAATATACATATATACAAGCATATATATCTATTTGAATATATATATATACAAAACCAAACCGAATCAAAGCAAGGAAACATAAAAAATTTACCTCTTTTGAGGAGGAGGAGAGGTTCAAAGGATATTGATGGAGGCACTGGTGAAAGGAGAACCTGTAGGGTTCGGGTAAAAAATGTGATATATTTATAAAATATAAAATATAAATTTTTAATGCTATTTACATTAAACAATAGAGCCTCCTTGATTTATAATAAGACCAATGTTTTGGTCTTGTGAAAAATACGTGAAAGGAGGGGCCACCGGGGTCATGGGTGTAGAAGAAGAATGGAAAAAAGTGGCATGGCTACTGGTTCAACACACATGGAGGAATAAGAAGATGTCATAGGGAGGAAAATCCAAAAAACAAATGGATGGTTGAGATCTAACCAAGCTAGATCCAGTAGTGGAGGCAAGTCTGTGGATTTAAAACATGATAGAAAGTCCAGATTAGATCACGATTTGATCAGAAGGCTATGGTGAAATGTGGAGTTTTAAAAAAATTTAGATGGGTGAGATTAGATCCATCAAGATCAGACGACGCTCAAAAAATGCAGAGGTATACCGTGACTGCTAGGAATCGAGGACTGGGTTGAAATAGACGGCCCAGATCACATATGATACATTCAAACAGCTCAGATATGATCTTAGCTAATTATTGCCATCCCACATTGAAACATGAATCCTTTCGTGGCTCCCATATAAGCCGGGAGCTTCGAGAAAAAGCTCAGATTACTACCCCTCCTGATATCGCCTCGTACCAATGTTCTGTGGGCGTGCTATTCACCCACCCCTATCGCTGTGCCGCCCGCACGGTGGTGTGCTACTAGGTTCCTATTTTCATGCCTAAGGCACGTGTGTGCACCCTTTGGCCGGCCTGTGCTAAGGCTGAAGGCTAGGCTCAGCCGCCTAGCACATGCTACCTCCTTCGGCCCAACTAAATGGATGGCCACTATGGGGTCTTTTTTTTATTAAACCATCTTTCAAAAATATACAAAAAACATAAAAAGGAATATAATAGATAATTAATATCTTTAATTTTGTAAAACATTAATTTTATTTTAAACTTTGGAATATTAAAGTACACAAATTAAATTATATTTTGTTTTAAGTAAGAGTATAACTAAAAGTATTTACAAACATTTTTACAGATTCAAAACTAAAAAGTATACCTCTCTTGGTATTTTCATTTAAAACACCAGAGATGGACTTTAAATCCTTAATACATTTATCCTTTCAAAATTTAAGGAAGAGTTTAAATTATAAACATGTTTAAAAGATATTACTTAAAAAAATTGAAAATGTCAATATTTATAAATAATTTGATGTAGAATAACTATAATTCCCAATGGCTATAATTGTAGCCATTAGAGATTCATTGGTCACTTAAAGGGGTAACGTTCAAATTAAGTCCTTATATAAACATAAAACAGGGTGTTCCATTTTCAAAATGTCTTGGAGAATATGGTACAGATCATTCCACTAATTCTCAGTGTGAATATAGTAGCTCTGTCAATACTGATGTTTATTGTGACATATCCAAAAGAAACATACTATCTTCTTGGGGTTTTTGTTGTATTGGGTGGTCTCCTTGTAATTCTAATTGGTTTTTAATAGGTATCATTGTGTAGTATGGTTTCCCTTTGATCTTTTTGAAATGTAAACACTTCTGTGTTTAATTAGATAAAATGTATTCTGTTTATTTTGTATTTTTTGTTCATAAAAAAAATTAACTGGAATAAAACCTTAATATTATCATTTCAAGTGAAAAAGGATTGGGGCGTCCCATTATCCCCCCTACAAAGAATTGCATCCTTTAAATTTATTTCATATAACCATGCTAAAAAATAGTCTCTCTGACATTCTTCACAACTTCTCCCATTTTAGAGGACCCTTAGGTGCGGTCAGCTGAATACCCGAATTGGTGTTCAATTATTTTTCTTCCCTAGCCCAAACACACATCGAAAAGTAAGGGTTAAACTCTTTCATTGCACACTCAGGCTTCCAGAGGGAGGCTCGAATGGTATAATGTTCAAAGATGACTGAAGGGAAAAACTCTCTAAGAACTCGTCGAACTGTCTCTTGTCAGAGAATGTAAATGTTGTAGACGTGGTCATACAAACTGATGCTTAGTATTTGGTACATGTAGTCTCCATGAAGGTTCACTTCCAAGTAAGCCTCTTGAAACCTTTCCCTAACCGTGAAGTTTTGTGATAGAGTGATGCATTGGAAAAGACCTTCATGCTACTTTCCCCTTCACCTATACTCAGCGAGTTGGATAGTGGCTATGTGGTGGTAGATATAGGCATTACCTTGGTAGGAGAAAAGAATGTCTAGACTATTCGATACCTCATAAATATGTTTGCATGTTCTTCATTGTTTTGTGAAGGGAAGGAATTCTTTCGCACAGGTTATGAACATAATGTCCTTTATTACCTCAAGATAAATAGATAATATATGAGTTTATCCTTCCATATGAAAATAAAATTTTTTCATGAAATTCCAATTATTGAAACACAAACACTAAAAAGGTAAGAGAAATACAAAACAAAAAAGTTGTATTTTAATAAAACAAATTGGTACACAACACCTAGGAATAATGATTTTTTCAGTTCCCGATTACATGAATCCAGAAAATAGTTTTGATACTCTCAACCTTTCTGAACCAAATGAAACCCGAGTAGTCTAGTTCGATATCGTGGGTACACTTATGGTGTCTCTAGAGTGAGACATGAGGGGTGTAATGCCGATAGGCATCAATATGTACATGAAAACTGTACAAAGAATAGAAGGCCTCAATTTCAGGGATTCCAAAGTACATTAATTGGTATCCCTACATTGTTGCTGCTCGGGCAAGCAGTGATGAGTGAGGATGGTGATGGTGGTCCAAGCTTCCTATGAAGCATTTCATGTCATTATTACAGGGAGAACATCATGGATTATGATGGATGTTTTTTTGCTTTTGGGATCATGAGGTAGAGTCCGGTTGGTCGATGGTGGATGTTTCTTTAGGTGGTTGAGGGAGAGAAGCTCTGGTTCCATGTGTTTTCAGTTTCAACACCTCTGCGGAGAGCGTCAATCTTTTTCTGAGCATGGAAATTCTCTGCAATGGTTTCAGACATCTTGAACACAACTTGAGCTTGGAAATTAATTTTATTCTATCTTTTGAGACCTCCTCTTGTGCTGTTTTTGCAATTCATGGTCTGCGGTCAACTGATTTTGGGTTCCAAATCATCAAGTCTTTTATTCAAGTGAATGTGTGTGGATTGAAATGTGATCATTAAGACCATCTTACTTACAATTCTTCATGATGGGTTCAATTTTTGATAGAAAATTTGGACATTTTTGGAGACTCTATTATGCTCTTTGACTCAAGGAAAGGGGCCTAATGTGGGGTGTGGAACTGCATCTGTGGTTCGATGTGGAGCAGACATAAGCGGGGTGGATGCTTGGTTGAATTAGTTTGAGGACATGTGAAGCTTAAGGTTTTGGGTTTCCTTGGTTTGGCATCTTGAGGTTGCCTCTGGTTTGGATTCTTAGGATTTCTTCGGATGGTTAGTGTAGATCCAATGCTTTTTCTGCAGTTTGAGCATAGAACACTCTGGTTTTTCTTATTTTGCAGATTCGTGTTAGAAGTTCTTCTGGTTGCACTACATTCGAGTATTACTATGGATATTTACTCTGTTCTACATTGGTATCATTGATTCTATGTGTTCTTCTGAAGTGTTGTTTTTGTGTGTACGTGTCTCTGTCGTTGAATTTGGATGGTGTAGCATTCTGAAGGTACCGTTGGGTGGGAGACCTCGAAAGAGGGATGGGGTATTGACACCCATCATCATCCATGCGTTATCTCTTGATGTACAAATGGTTTCTCTGTCATGACAGTTGCTAAGTGATTTTTAGTCTCTGATTGTGTTGCATCAGGTTGACAGTGAGGAGACTATTCTCATGCTTTGTCGGGTGGGCGGCTCAAAAGAGAGAAAGGTGTGCTGACGTCTTTCATCCAGATCTTCTCATTATTTGATGATTGGAGAGGTGCTCTGACACATTGTGCCACTAGAACAGTGAAAATTTTTGACAGAGGGGGTGACACATTTTTTGACTACTATCATTGGTGCACTGTTTGGAGAAGGGGGTGATGAGATTTTCGTGTGTCTACTTTGAAATCTATTTCTTTTGGAATCGTAGGATCTTTTTGGCATGTGATTCAAGTTAGTGTCCCCTTTGTGTAATGGATTTCCTCTTGAACAGACTCAAAGAGGTTTCTATTTTTCTTCATGATCAATTAAGGGGGCCTGACACCCAACCTTCTCAAAAATGGTAGTCTAAACCCGCTCCTCGGTGGAGTTGAAATACACAGAGAGAGTTTGACACGTCGTAGAGGTGTTTGCATGTCATACTAATGTGTGTATAGTTTAAAAAGTTGTCATGGATGCATATGAAAACTATGTTTTATAGAGCCTCAAGAGAATGATACAATAGAATAGTATTTTCGTTTTCCATCTAAAAATTAAAAAAAAATCATACAAAGTAATGCTTAAGTTATTTTTTTTGTTCAATTTCGATTTTCCAAAGTTATCTATATTGAACCATTGATACAAAATGTAACAGACCACCTACAGAATACCTAGATCCGGTGCCTTAAAACATGATGTTTATTTTTTTTACAAATTTCAGGCATTGATATTTTACACATCATGTCCCATACAGTGGACTATTAAGGTTCAGGTTCTGGGAATCCAACAACTTCTGACATGCTTCTTCGGCTAAAAACTTATACATGAAAAATTGTATTAAAAAATGTAGGGTGAGCATATGAATTCCCAGTAAGGTGTTTTAAAATAACATAATATACCAATTATAACTTTTTAAAACATTCTTTTAAATTTTCCCAGAAAACATTTTCTTAAGGAATGCTGAAAAACGTGTATCATAACATATCATTTAATCTAAGAATCATAAGGGTACATTTCATGGAATATTGACAGAGTTATATGGAAGAATGATTCAATTATAATAATTCTCATTCATAATAATAGTTAAAAGAAATTCTAAATAACTATGAAATGTGAATATGCAAGTACAAAATTAATAACTAAGAGTAATACATAATTAGAGTTGGGAATATAAGTATTAACTTCAATTTCATCCTTTACTTTTCTGAATCACACACCGGCTAATAAATATCTGAGTTCTAAATAAATAATAAGTCATAAAGTTTTACTTCATTCTTATTCTAAATAACATAATATCTTTAACCAAGAATATTCTACTAGTCAAATATTCTTTTGGTTAAATAAATTACACTGTCATAATGAAGAAAGTGCATAATGCGGGATTGCGTCAAGGCCTCAACAAAGACGTCTAATGATTAAGGCCTCGGCTAAAATCCATAGATCATAAATTTTTCAAGGTCTTGTGCCAAGAACATAGTTTGTCTCATGAGACCTACTGATGCACTGAGGGGCTGTAGCGGGCCCCACCCAACAATTACATAAGTCTAATTCATTCCTCATTTCTATAAATCAAAGTGATCATACCACCTCGATTAATTAAATTTCTCATTTCATATTTATTCTAAGTGTCCTATACCACTATGAATAATTAAATACATAATCCATGAAAGGTCATAAGAATTTAATTTCATTATTTAGCATTTACATACATTTAGTGAATCAGGCATATAAGTGTTAAATACCAAACTACCAACTTCATGGCTATGTCATCAAATGGAAAGTATGATAAGAAGATTATGTCATATGTGATGAAAACTACTACACTAAAATAAATACAAGTTTTTTCACATAAAATGATAACCTTAAAGTTGAAAACCTTATTAATCAAATACATATTGGAATTTCATCTAGATGTATAATTAATTAAATGATAAACCAAATATTTCATGTAGGGTATTAAACCCACAGATGGCCAAACATTTATTACTATTATGCTTATGTATAAAACATCACAAGGGTATATATAATGTTAAAAATGAAAAGCATTAAATTCAACCATAACTAATACCAATTAATATATATGAAAATAAGTGATTTATACATATGTGTATAAGAATAAAAATCCGCAAATACTGTACTTATTAATTCTACATAATTACTAAACTCATCAAAAGTATAAGATTTGGAATATACCAAATTAGGGTTTAGTGTTGGGTAAATCCATTTATACACATGGGTGTATATAAAGAGTCGAATTTTTAAAATAAAAACCTCTTATACTTCGAAAAAAACATTATTTATTCTATCATAGAAATCCTTGGAAAATTCTACATAAAATTGACGATCAAAGTTTATACGTATACACATATATTCACATAACTGAATATACATTATGTATTAAAGGGTTTGAACCAAAAATCCAATGACACCCACACGACTTTAATATATTAGTTGCATTAACTAACAAGGGTCCCTAAAATTTTATAAATTTTAAAAGGTTTATTTATTAAAAAACTCTTATATGTGTTTATGAAACATTGATATACATAGATTATTTATGTGTATAACCAATTATACATAATATATTTTTATATATATAATGGTCTTACACTAAGATTTATTAAGACTTACATGTTTTAAATTATTTGGAACATTAGTAAAAACAAGGGTTCATAAATTTTGAAATGTTCCATTAATTATAAAAAGTTTTGTTTATTAAATATGTATACATATATATTATTTTTTGTATTTAAATTTTTATATAATCACAAAACCTCACACATCCTTTTCTGGATAATGAATTAAAGATTATATGTAGGATTAAGGCTCACCAACCTAGAAGAAATCAGCAGTTCTAAACTCAACCATATACATATATACAATTTTATACAACTATATGTATCTATATATATAAAAACTCAAACCAAATAAAAGCAAGGAAACATAAAACCCTTACCTATTTTGAGGAGGAGGAGAGGTTTGGAGGATCATGAGAGAGGCGCTGGAGAAAGGATAACCTGTATGGTTCGGGTGACAAATGTGATATATTTATAAAATATAAATAATATATTTTTAATGTTGTTTGCATGAAAAAACTGATCCTCCTTAGTTTAAAATAAGACCGAGGTGTCAGTATTGTGGAAAATGCGTGAAAGGAGGGGCCAACGGGGTCACGGGTGTAGAATAAGAATGAAAAGAAAGTATCATGGCTACTAGTTCACTGCACGCAGTGGAAGAAGAAGATGTCATGGGGAGAAAAATCTAGAAAACAAATGGATGAATGAGATCTAACCGAGCTAGATCCAGTGGTGGAGGGGAGTCTGTGCATTTTAAAACCAGATGGATGGTCCAAATTATATCGTGATTTGATAATATGGCTATGGTGTAATGAAAACTTTTAAAAAAAAACTCAGACAGATGAGATTAGATCCATTGTGATCAGATGACACTCCAAAACTTGGAGGTATACAGCGACTGCTAGGAATCGAGGACTGGATCGAAACAGACATCCCAGATCGCACTTGACGTGATCGAAAGGTCCATATCTGATATTGAATAATTTTCATCATTCCATCGAAATGAGAATCCTAATGTGGCTGCTTTATAAGTGGGGAGCTCTGAGCCAAAGCTCAGATTACTCCTCCCCCCTCCCAGTACTGCCCCATATCGGTGTTCTGTGGGTGTGATCTTTTCCCACCCTGCCTCCATGCCACTCCACACTAAGGCATGCTACTAGGTTCCTCTATTAATGCTTGAGATGTTTGTGCACGCCCTTTGGATGACCCATGCTGAGGCCGAAGGCTAGGCTCGACCGCCTAGCACGTGCTTCCTCTTTCGGCCCAGCTAAATGGTTGGCCCCTATGGGGTATATTTTTATATTATAACAACATCAAAAAATAGACTAAAAAACATAAAAAGGAATATAATCGATAATTAATATCCTTAATTTTGTAATACATAACTTTTATTATAAACTTTTGAAGATTAAAGTACACAAATAAAATTATATTTTGTCTTAAATAAGTGTATAAATAAAAGTATTTACAAACATGTTTTCAAATTCAAAAATAAAAATCATACCTCTCTTGGTATTTTCCTTTAAAACACAATAGTTTGAATTTAAATCCTTAACAAATTTATCCTTTCAAAATATAAGGTAGAGTTTCAATTATAAACATTTTTAAAAGATATTACTTAAAAGAATCGAAAATATCAATATTTCTAAATACTTTGAAATAGAATAACTATAATTCCCAATGGCTATAATTAAATCCATTAGAGATTCATTGGTAACTTAAAGAGGTAATGGTTGAATTAAGGCCTTATATAAACATGAAACATGGTGTTCAATTTTCAAAAAATCTTGGCTAAGATGGTGCACATCATTCCACTAATTCTTAGTGAGGCTATAGTAGCTCTGGCCATACTGATGATTACTATAAGAGATCCAAAAGACCCTTACAATCTTCTAGGGGTTTTTTGTGTTGGGTGGTCTCCCTATAATTCTAATAGTTCTTTTAATAGGTATCCTTGGGATGTCTTGTTTCCCTTTGATCTTGTTGTAATGAAAACACTTCGGTGTTTATTTAGATAAAATTTCTTGTGTTTATTTAGTATGTTTTGTTCAGATAACATGAAAATTAACCAGAATAAAACCAGAATATTATCATTTCATGTGAAAAAGGTTTTTGGTGTCACATTATTCCCCCTAAAAAGAATTGTTTCCTCACAATTCATTCCATATAATCATGCTAAAAAAGACTCTCTGACATTTTTCTCAACATCCCCCATCATAGAGGATCCTCAAGTGTGGTCAGCTGAATACCCAAATTGGTGTTTAATTATTGATCTTCCCTAGCCAAAAAAAATCTCAGATAGTAAGGGTCAAACTCATGCATTGCACACTTGAGCTTCCAGAGGGAGGCTCAAATGGTAGAAAGTTCAGAGATGTCTGAATTGACCAACTCTCTAAGAACTCATTGAACTGCCTCTTATCTGAGAATGTCAATGTTGTTGGAGCGATCATACAAACTAAAGCTCAGGATTTGGTACATATAGGCTACGTGAACGTTCCCTTCCAAGGAAGCCTCTTGAAACCTTTCCCCGGCTGTCAAGTTTTTGGATAGAGTGAAGCATAAGAAAATACCTTCATGGTACCTTCCGCTTCACCTATACTCAGCAAGTTGGATAGTGGCTATGTAGTGGTAGATATAGGCATTCCTTTGGTAGGAGTGAAGAATGTCTAGACTATTCAATACCTCCTAAAAATGTTTGCATGTTCTTTGCAGTTTTGTGAAGGTATGGTATTCTTCTTCACAGGTTTTGACCATAATAGCCTTTAGTACCTCAACAAGAAGAGATAAGATATGAGTTTGTCCTTCCATCTAAAAATAATTTTTTTTCATGATGGTCCAATTAGTGAAACATAAACACTGAAAAGGTATGATAAAGAAGAAACAATAGTTTTTATTTTCATAAAATGACTTGTACACAAAACCTAGGACTAATGGTTTCCCCAGTTCCTGGTTAGATGAATCCCCAAAACAATTTCGAAACTCTCGATCTCCCTGAACCAAATGAAACCTGAGTAATCTGGTTCAATATTGTGGGTACACTTATGGTGTCTCTAGAGTGATACATTAGGGGTGTAAATCCTAGATACATCAGTATGTAATTGATGTCAGTACAAAGAATAGAAGGCCTCAATTTCAAGGATTTAAGTGTCCATTACTTGACCATAATGGCCATAGGACAAGATTTGGAACATATATGCTACATGGAGGTCACCTGCTGCTGTAGATTCTTGGAGATCCATGAGGGACGTGATTCCTTCTACTACAGTGAATCATTCAAAAATACAATCGAAGAACTTTCCCTAACGTGCATAGTATAGAAATTGGATTTTCATCATAAAGAGGTAGTCTAAACCCACTCCTCAGTGGAGTTGAAATACATAGGGAGAGTTTGACATGTCATAGAGGTGTTTTCATGTCATAATAATGTGTGAATAGTTTACAATATTTTCATGGATGGATTTGGAAACTATGGTTTCTAGAGCCTCAACTGGAAGAGAAAAAATACTGGTATTTTCATTTTCCATCTGAAAATTAAGAAAATATCATACTTAGTAATGATTAAGTTAATTTTTTTGTTCAATTATTGTTCTACATAGTTATCCAAACCGAACCCCTGATACCAACTATAATAGCCCATCTCTAGAATGACAGAGTCGATGCCTTAAAACATGATTTGTAATTTTTTTCAAAAATCATGCACTGATATTTTACACATCATTTCCCAAATAGAGGATAGTTACAGTTCAAGTTTTGGGAAACTAGCCACCTATGACTTTCTTCTTCGGCTAAAAACTGATACTTGAAAAATTGTATTAAAAAATGTAGGGTGAGCATACTAATGCCCAATAAGGGGTTTTACAATAAGATAATATACCAATTAAAACATTTGAAAAAATTCTTTTAAAATTTACCATAAAACAATTTCATAAGGAATGCTGAAACGCATGTATCATAACATAGTATTAAGTCTATGAATCATAAGGATACATTTCATGGAAAAATAATAGAGTTATAAAGAAGCATGATTCAATAATAAGCATGTTCATTCATAATAATATGTAAAAGACATTCTAAATAAGTATGACATGTGAATATAAAAGTAAAAAATTAATAACTAAGAGTAAAACATAATCATAGTTTCACATATATGTATTAACTTCAATTTCATCCTTTAATACTATGAATCATACACAGGATAATAAATCTCTGAGTGATAAATAATTATTAAGTTATAAGCTTTTACTTCATTCTGATTCTCATAAACATAAGCTCTTTAACCAAGAATGTTCTACTAGTAAAACATTCTTTTGGTTAATTAAATTACATATTCATAATGAGGAAAGTGCATAATGGTGGACTGCATCAAGGCCTCATCCAAGAAGTCTATTGATTAAGTCCTTGACAAAAATCAATAAATAATAAAATTTTCAAGGACTTGTAACACGACCATAGTTTGTCTCATGAGACCTACCAATGCACTGAGGGGCTGTAGCAGGCCCCACCCAACCCTTACATAAGTCCAATGCATTCCTCATTTCTATAAATCAAAGTTCCCATACAACCCCAATTAATTAAATTTCTCATTTCATATTTATTCAAAGTTTCATATACCTCTTTGAATAATTAAATACCTAATCCATGAAAGGTAATAATAATTTAATTTTGTTCTTTATCATTTACATATATTTAGTGAATCAGGCATATAAGGTTCGAATACCAAACTATCAAATACATGGCTATGTCATTAAATGGAGAGTATGATAAGTAGATTATGGAATATGTTATGAAAACTAATTCACTAAAAGAAATAAATGTTTTTCAGATAAAATGATAACGTTAATGTCCAAAACCTCATTAATCAAATACATATTAGAATTTCATCTGAATACACAATTAATTAAAATATAAACCAAATATTTTATGTGGGTTATTAAAAACACAGATTCCCAAACCTTTATTACTTTTATGCTTATGTATAACACATCACAAAAGTATATATAATGTTAAAAATTAAAAGCATGAAATTCAACAATAACTAATACCATTTAATATATATGAAAATAAGTGATTCATACATATGTACACAAGAGTTGAAAACCTCAATTATTATACAAATGAATTATCCATAATTACTAAACTCATCAAAATTATAACATTTTTAATATACATATTTAGGGTTTATTATTGTGTAAATCCATTTATACACAGGGGTGTATACAATGAGTTGAATTTTTAAAATAAAAACCACTTATACTTCAAAAACAACATGATTTATTCTTTCTTAGAAATCCTTGGTAAATTCTACATAAAATTGAGAATCGAAGATTATATTTATACACATATATTCACATAACCGAATATAAATTATGTATTAAATGGTTAAAAAAATCCAATGACACCCATATGACTTTAAAATATTTGTCACATTAACTAACAAGGGTCCCTAAAATTTTATAAAATTTAAAAGGTTTATTTATTAAATAGATCTTATATGTGTTTATGAAACATTGATATACATAGATTATTTATGTGTATAACTGATTATACATAATATAAGTTTATATATACAATGGTCTTACATTATTATTTATTAAGACTTACATGTTTTAAATTATTAAGAACATTAGTAAAAACAATGGTTCATAAATTTCAAAATGTACAATTAATTATAGAGTGTTTTGTTTATAAAATATGTATACATATATATGATTTTATATATCTCAATTTGTATAGAATCAAAAAAACCTCACACATCCATTGCATGATAAAGAATTAAATATTACATGTAGGATTAAGGCTCACCAACCTAGAAGAAATCAACAGTCCTAAACTCAACCATATACATATATATAAGCATATACATCTATATGTATATATATATATACAAACCCAAACCAAATAGAATCAAGGAAAAATAAAACCCTTACCTGTTTTGAGGAGGATGAGAGGTTCAGAGGAGCATGAAGGAGGTGCTGGAGAGAGGAGAACCCATATGGTTTGGGTGAAAAATGTGATATATTTATAAAATATAAAAAATATATTTTTAATGCTGTTTGCATGAAAAAACTGATCCTCCTCAATTTAAAATAAGGCCGAGGTGTTGGTCTTGTGGAAAACGTGTGAATAGAGGGGCCACTGTGGTCATAGGTGTAGAAGAAGAATGAAAAGAAAGTAGCATGGCTACTGGTTCAGCACACACAGAGGAAGAAGAAGATGACACAAGGAGGGAAATTCATAAAACAAACAGAAGACCAAGATCTAACCAAGCTATATCCAGTAGTGGAGGTGAGTCCATGGATTTTAAAACAAGATGTAAGGTCTAGATTAGATCACGATTCGATCAGACATCTATAATGGAACTTGAATTTTTAAAAAACTTAGACGGCTGAGATTAGATCCATCGGGATGAGATGGCGCTAAAAAACACAGAGGTATAGCACAGTTTTTAGGAATCGAGGACTGAACCTTAATAGATGGCCCAGATTGCACACGACATGGTCAAACAAACTAGATCTGATCTCATATGATTTTCGCTGTCCCACATCAAAATAGGAAGCCATCTATGGCTCATTTATAAGAAGGGTGCTTTGAGCCAAATTGTAGATTACTCCTCCCCCCATCCCAGTACCGTCCCGTACTAGTGTTCGGCAGGCGCGCTCTGTTCCCACCCCTAATGTAGTGCTGAACCGCATGACAGCATGCTACTAGGTTCCTCTCTGCATGCTTGAGGCCCACGTGCATTCCCTTTGGCCGACGTGTGCCGATGCTGAAGGCTAGGCTTAGCCACCTAATGCGTTCTGCCTCCTTCATCCCAGCTAAATGGCTGGCCCCTATGGGGTCTATTTTTTTAAATAAAAGAACTTTCAAAAATTGGCCAAAAAACATAAAAAGGAATATAATCGATAATGAATATATTTAATTTTGTAAAACCTGAAATTTATTTTATACTTTGGAAGATTAAAGTACACAAATAAAATTATATTTGGTCTTGACTAAGTATAACTAAATGTATTTGCAAACAATTTTTAAAATTCAAAAATAAAAAGCACACCTCTCTTGGTATTTTACATTAAAACAAAATAGTTTGAATTTAAATCCTTCATACATTTATCCTTTAAAAATTTAAGGAGGAGTTTCAATTATAAACATGTTTAAAAGATATTACTTAAAATAATTGAAAATCTCAATATTTTTAAATACTTAGAAATAGAATAACTAGAATTCCCAACAACTATAATTATATCCATTTGAGATTCAATGGTCAGTTAAATGGGTAACGGTCGAATTAATGTCTTATATAAACATGAAACAACGTTTTACATTTTCTAAACATCTTGGAGAAGATGCTGCACATCATTCCACTGATTATCAGTGCGACAACAGTAGGTCTAGCCATACTGATGTTTATTGTGATGGGTCCAAAGGACCCTTACTATCTTCTTGGGGTTTTTGTTGTATTGGGTGGTCTCCCTATAATTATAATAAGTATTTCCATAGGTATCTTTGGGTGTTATTGTTTTCCTTTGATCTTGCTATAATGTAAACACTTTGGTGTTTAATTAGATAAAATTTATTGTGTTTATTTTGTAAGTTTTGTTCGGATAACATAAAAATTAACCGAAATAAAACCAGAATATTATCATATAATGTGAAAAAGGTTTATGGTGTCAAATTATTTCCCTAAAAATAATTGAATCCTTGCAACTAATTTCATATAACCATGCTAAAAAATACTGTCTAACATTCTTCATAGCATCCCCCATCATAGAGGATCCTCAACTGCGGTTAGATGAATACCCAAATTGGTGTTCAATTATTCCGCTTCCCTAGGCCAAACAAACCTCAGACAGTAAGGGTTAAACTCTTGCAATGCACAATCAGGATTCTAGAGTGATGATCGAATGGTAGAATGTTCAGAGATGTCTGAATGGACTAACTCTCTAAGAACTCGTCAAATAATCTCTTGTCTGAGAATGTCAATGTTGTAGACGTGGTCATACAAACTAAAGCTCAAGATTTGGTATATGCAGGCTATGTGAAGGATCCCTTCCAAGGTAGCCTCTTAAAACCTTTCCCTGACTGTGAAGTTTCTGGATAGAGTGAATCATAGGAAAAGACCTTTATGGTACTTTCCCCTTCAGCTATACTCAATGAGTTGGACAATGGCTATGTGGTGGTAGATATAGGAATTCCCTAGGAAGGACCAAAGAATTCCTGGACTATTTGATAACTTGTAAATACGTTCCCATGTTCTTCACAGTTTTGCGAAGGGAAGTTATTCTTCCACACAGGTTCTGACCATAATGGTCTTTAGTACCTCAACGGGAACAGATAAGATATGAGTTTGTCCATCCATCTGAAAATAATTTTATTCATGAAATTCCAATCAGTGACACATAAATACTAAATAGGTAGGATAAAGAAGGAACAACATGTTTTATTTTCATAAAACAACTGGTACACAACACCCATGACTAATGGTTTCCCTAGTTCCTAGTTACATGAATCCGCAAAACAATTTCGAAACTCTCGATCTCCCTGAACCAAATTCTACCTGAGCAGTCTGGTTCAATCTCGTGGGTACACTTATGGTGTCTCTAGAGTGAGACATGAAGGGTGAAAATCCAAGATACATTAGTATGTACCTGATGTATGTACAAAGAACATAATTCCCAAATTTCAATGATTTCAAAGTCCATTACTTGACCATAATGACCATAGGATAAGATTTGGCACATATATGTTGCGCAGAGGTCACCTGCTACTACAGCTTCTTGGAAAGATGTGAGGGACGAGATGCCATCTGCTGCGGTGAAGCATTAAAAAATTCCCTTGAAGTACTTTCCCTGATGTTTGAAGAATGGAAATTGGATTTTCATCATAAATAGGTAGTCTAAACCTGCTCCTCAGTGGAGTTCAAGTACACAGGGAGAGTTTGACACATCGTAGAGGTGTTTTCATGTCATATGAATGTGTGCATAGTTTATAGAGTTTTCATGGATAGATAAAGAAACTATAGTTTCTAGAGTCTCAATAAGAAGAGACAAAAGACTGTATATTTGTTTTCCATCTGAAAATTAAGAAAACATCATACATAGTAATGCTTAAGTTAATTTTGTTTGTTCTGTTATGGTTTCCCAGAGTTATCATAACTTAACCTTTGATACCAAATGTAACAACCCGTCTCTAGAATACCTGGAGTTTATTCCTTAAAACATGATGTGTTATTTATTTACAAAAATCATGAACTGATATTTTAAAAATCATGTCCCATATAGAGGATCATTACAGTTCAGGTTCTGGGAAACCAACCACTTCCAACATGCTTCTTCAGCTAAAAATTGATACCTGAAAATTTATAATAATAAACGTAGGGTGAGTATATGAATTTCCAATAAGGGGTTTTAGAATAACATAATATACCAATCATAACTTTTGAAAACATTATTTTAAAATTTCCCACAAAACATTTTCTTAAGGAATGTTAAAGCACATGTATTATAACATATCATTTAGTCTTAGAATCATAATGGTACATTTCATGGAATATTGACAGAGTTATAAGGTTGAATGATTCAATTATAAGCATGTTCATTCATAATAATAATTAAAAGACATTCTAAATTAATATGACATATGAATATTAAATTAAAAAATTAATAACTAAGAGTACTAAAAAATCAGAGTGGCACAAATAAGTATTAACTTCAATTTCATCCTTTAAAACTGTGAATCATACAATGGATAATAAATCTCTGAGTGCTAAATAAATAATAATTCATAAGCTTTTACTTAACTTTGATTTCCTTAAACATAAAGTATTTGACCAAGAATATTCTATTAGTTGAATATTATTTTTGTTAATTAAATTACATAGTAATAATGAGGGAAGTGCATAATGCGGGACTACGTCAAGGCCTCGGCCAAGACGTCTAATGATTAAGGCCTCGACCAAAATCCATAAATCATAAATTTTTCATGGCCTTGTGCCAAGACCGTAGTTTGTCTCATGAGACCTACCGATACACCGAGGTGCTGTAGCGGGCCCCACCCAACAATTTCATAAGTCAAATGCATTCCTCATTTCTATAAATCAAAGTGCTCATACCTTCTTGACTAATTAAATTTCACATTTCATATTTATTCAAATTTTCCCAAAACAATTTTTATAATTAAATACTTAATCCATGAAAGTTCATAATAATTTAATTTTGTTCTTGAGCATTTACATATATTTAGTGAATCATGCATATAAGTGTTAAATACCGAACTATCAACTACATGGATATGTCATTAAATGGAAAGTATAATAAGCATATTATGACATATGTGATGAAAAATAGTGCACTAAAAGAAATACAAGTTTTTCACATAAAATGATAACCTTAAATTCAAAAACCTTATTAATAAAATACATATTGGAATTTCATCTAGATGCATAATTAATTAAAATATAAACCAAATATTTCATGTGGGGTATTAAACACATAGATTCCCAAAACTTTATTATTGTTATGCTTAGGTATAACACATCACAAGGGTATTCATAATGTTAAAAATGAAAGTCATGAAATTAAACCATAATTATTACCATTTAATATATATGAAAATAAGTGATTCATACATATGTATATAAGAGTAGAAAACCCTAAATATTATATTCTTGAATTCTCCATAATTACTAAAATCATAAAAATTATGACATTTTGAATATCCAAAATTAGGTTTTAGTGTTGTGTAAATCCATTTATAAAAAGGGGTGTATATTAAGAGTTGAATTTTGAAAATAAAAACCACTTATACTTCGAATACAACATGATTTATTCTTTCTTATCAATACTTGGAAATTTCTACATAAAATTGAGGATCAAAGTTTATATGTATACACATATATTCACATAACCAAATATGCATTATGTATTAAAGTATTTAAACAAAAAATCCAATGACACCCATATGACTTTAATATATTAGTCAGATTAACTAACAGGTGTCCCTAAAAGTTTATAAAATTTAAAAGGTTTATTTATTAACTTTCTCTTATATGTGTTTATAAAACATCAATATACATATATTATTTATTTGTGTAATCGATTATACATAATATATGTTTATATATATAATGGTCTTACACTGAGATTTATTAACACTTACATGTTTTAAATTATTAGGAACATTATTAAAAACAAGGGTTCATAAATTTAGAAATGTGCCATTAATTTTAAAGAGTTTTGTTTATTAAATATGTATACATATATATGATTTTTTATATTTTAATTTTTATATAATCACAAAACCTCACACATATTTTTCATGATAAAAAATTAAAGATTACATGTAGGATTAAGGCTCACCAACTTAGAAGAAATTGGAAGTTCTAAACTCAACCATATACATATATAAAATCATATATATCTATATGTGTATTTATATATATATAAACACAAAACTAATAAAAGTTTGGAAACATAAATCCCTTACCTATTTTGAGGAGGAGGAGAGGTTCAAATGAGCTTGAAGGAGGCGCCAGAGAAAGGAGAACCCACTGGGTTCAGGTGACAAATTTGATATATTTATAAAATATAAATAATATATTTTTAATGATGTTTTCATGGAAAAACTGAGCCTACCTGGTTTAGAATATGATCGAGGTGTCGGTCTTGTGGATAACATGTGAAAGGAGGGGCCAAACAGGTCATAGTTGTGGAAGAATAATGAAAATAAAGTAGTATGGCTACTGTTTCAGTGCACGCAGAGGAAGAATAACATGTCACGGGGAGGATAATATAGAAAACAAATGAATGACCGAGATCTAATGGAGCTAGATCTAGCGGTGGAGGTGAGTCCACAGATTTTAGAACAAGATGGAAGGTCCATATTAAATTGAAATTTGATAAGAAAGCTACGGTGCAATGCAGAGTTTTAAAAAAACTAAGAAGGATGAGATTAGATCCATAGGGATCAGACGACACTAAAAAACGTGGAGGTATACTGTGGCTACTAGTTATCAAAGACCGGATCGAAATAGATTACCCAGATCGCACACGACGTGATTGAATGGCCCAGATTTGATCTCAGATGATTTTTTTCATCCCACATAAAAATGGGAAGCCTTCCACAGCTCCTTTATAAGCGAGGAGCTCTGACCCAAAGCTCAAGTTACTCCCCCCCTCCTGTTACCACCCCGTACCAGTGTTCTGCAGGCGCGCTTAACGCCCACCCCTACCGTCATGCCGCCCCACACAACAGCATGCTACTAGGTTCCTCTGTGCATGCTTGAGGTGCATGCGCACGCCCATTGGCAGACCTATGCTGAGGCTGAATGCTAGGCTAGGTTGCCTAGCGCGTGATGCCTCCTTCGGCCTAGTTAAATGGATGGCCCCTTTGGGGTCTATTTTTTATTAAAAAAACATTCAAAAATAGACTAAAAAAACATAAAATGGAATTAAATCGATAATGATCTCTTTAATTTTGTAAAACAAAACTTTTATTTTAAACTTTATAAGATTGAAGTACTCAAATAAACCTATATTTTGTTTTAAATAATAGTATAACTAAAAGTATTTACCAACATGTTTTCAAATTCAAAAATAAAAATCATACCACTCTTGGTATTTTCCTTTGAAACAAAAGAGTTGGAATTTAAATCCTTAATACATTTACCCTTTCAAAATTTAAGGAATAGTTTCAATTATAAACATGTTTAAAAGATATTACTTAAAACACTCAAAAATGTAAATATTTCTAAATAATTTGAAATAGAATAACAAGAATTCCCAACGACTATAATTATAGATTTTAGAGATTCATTGGTCACATAAAGGGGTAACAGTTGAATTAAGGCCTTATATAAACATGAAATAGGGTGTTCCATTTTCAAAAGATCTTAGATAAGATGGTGCACATCATTCCAATGATTCTCAGTGCGACAGTAGTGGCACTGTCCATACCGATTTTTATTGTAACGGATCTGAAGGACCCCGACTATCTTCTTAGGGTTTTTTGTATTGGGTGGTCTCTCAATAATTATAATAGGTCTTTTAATAGGTATCTTTGGGTAGAATGCTTTCCCTTTGATCTTGTTGTAATGTAAACACTTCAGTGTTTAATTAGATAAAATGTCTTGTGTTTATTTTCTAATTTTTGTTTGGATAACATGAAAATTAACCAGAATAAAACCATAATATTATAATTTCATGTGTAAAAGGTTAGGGGCATCATGTTGTATGCATTTATTTAGATATGACACCTAGTGGAAGGAATAGAAAACACCTGAATGCACATATCCCATGTAGAGATTTCCCTCATATGAAATATAATGATTTTGGTTCTGGAGCTGCAACTGGTGGTGAGAAAATTATAAATATACAGGGACAACTGACTCAGGTTATGAATAATAACCTTACCCTTTTGAGGAATCCTGATCCACAATGTGGAAAAGTGATGTTAGACCGCATTTTGGGAGAACAACCTCTATCATTTAATGGGAATACCAACCCATTTATAGTAGTGTAGTGGATAAGTTCATTTGATAATATATTTCTTGCTTTGGGGAGTAAATAAAGGGATAAGGTTGTCATGTAAGTTTATCATCTAGTGGGAGATGTTGATAAAAGGTGGTCATTGATTCAAAACACAAAGGAGGAGTAAGAGATTAAAAATTTGGAATGGAGGGATTTTAAATAAATTTTCCAAGAAAAATATTTTCCTCACAAATAGCGAGAAGATATGGAAAGACAATTCCTGAGTCTGAAACAAAAATTGGATGAAAATGTTGCAAAATATGAAGCCAAATTTACAAGATTAGCAGAGCATACTATGTACTACATACGTAATCAAAGGAGAAAGATTTATTGATTCTTTGATGGTTTAAAACATTTTTCTGATGTAAACTAGTCTCTAAAAGTTTTTCATTATATGAAGATATAGTCTCCCATTCTATAAAGACAGTAAAAGAATTCTCTAAATCTCATTACATTAAAATAATGCAAGAGAAGGATAGGGTGGTTAAACACTCTCAAAAATAAACTAAGTAAAATGGGTAAAGGGGAAGAATTGATTTTCCATCCTGTGATAATTATGAGAATTCTCTAAGTCTCATTAATTTAAAAGAATGAAAGAGAATAAGAGGGTGTCTAAACACTCTGGAAATGAAAATAAGGAAAAGGGGAAGAAGGGAAGAATTGATTTTCCATCATGTGATAATTATGGTAAGAAACACCCTAGTACTTTCCTAAAGGTTATGGGTATTTGTTATAAGTGTGTAGGAAAAGACTACCAAGCCCATGATTGTACGGTAAAGAACGAAGCTACCAATGATCAATGCTACAATTGAAAAGAGATTAAAAATTATGAAAATTATTATCCTTAGTTTCATGGAAGCTTTCCCCAAATAAGTCCAAGATTATACGGTCACAAATACTGAGGTTGAAGTTCCTAATGATATGGTGGTATGTACTTTAATAATTTCATCAAACATAGACAATACATTACTTTATTGTTGATCCTCGAAATATTTTATATCTTCCCTATTTTTCAGGAGAATTAGATATTTTCAATTGGATTTAATAAAAGAGTTGTCAGTTAAAACTCTTAAAGGAAGTATTATTAGAATAAAGATGTATTGATCAATCCTCCTCATGAAACATAAAAGTTATTTAGTTTCTTAAATTATCATATTAACTATAATTGACTTTGAGGTAATATTAGGTAGGGATTTAATTTTAAATTATAATGAGAAAATATATTTTAATAAAAAGAAGGTCAATTTTTTTGAGAATGATGTAGAATCCTTTATCTTTAGAGAATAAAACTCACATTCTAATTCTTATCTAGATCCACCCCAAATAGCCCTACTGAATGCAATTATTTGGGAGGATGAGAACATAATATCAATGGGTGAGGAAATAAATATTCAAATTGAAGATGTACCTATTGTGAAAGAATATATAAATTTATTTCTAGAGGATTATCCTAGACTTCCTCTATAGCGGGTAGTTGAGTTCTCTATTGATTTGATTCCTGGTTCAAGACCTATATCAAATACTCCTTATAGAATGGCCCCTGTATAATTAGTATTACTGAAAAAACAACTAGAGGAATTGAGTGATATAAGATTTATTTTCCCTAGTGTTTCACCATGGGGAGATCCTATTATTTTCATTACGAAGAAAGATGAATCTATGAGGATGTAAATTTAATATAGATAGATAAATTCTTTAATGATAAAGAACAAGTATCATCTTCCTCGTATTGATGATTTATTTGATCAACTTCATGGAGATCAATATTTTTGGAAGATTGAACTTTGATATAGATATTAATAGTTGCGTGTGAGGAAGGATGATATTTCAAAGACAACATTTCGAATTATGTATGGGAATTATGATTTTATAGTAATTCCATTTGGACTGACTAATTCATACTTTATTTTTAGGGATCTAATGAATAGATTTTTCAAAGAATATCTTGATGATTTTTTGTGTTATTTATTAATGATATAATGGAATACTCCAAAATCTACGAATATCTTGAGAATCACTTAAGGATTATTCTAAATACTGTTAGAATAAATTAATTATATAGGAAGTTTATCAAGCGTGAATTTTGGCTTCAATCAGTTTCTTTTCTTGTCCACATTGTCTCTATGGTTGGAATCTCAGTTGATCATGTGATGATAATGGATGTTCAGGAATGTCATACTCTAATGAATATAACTGAGGTATGTATTTTTATTGGATTAGTAGGTTATTATCGGTGTTTCATTTAAAACTTTTCTATATTATCTTAACCATTAACCAATCTCACTTGTAAAGAGGCTAAGTTCATAGAGACAAAAGAATGTAAAGAATGTTTTGTATAATTGAAGAAAGGATTAGTGAATGCTTTGATCCTGACTTTACCATCAATAAATGGTGGATTTGTGATTTATAGCGATGAATCAAAGAAATGACTTGGATGTTTCCTCATATAGAATGATATATTTATTTTTAATGCATCGAGGTAGTTAAAATTTCATGAATAGAACTATCCAACTCATGAACTTTAGTTAGAAACTGTAATATTTTCTCTGAATATATGAAGAAACTATCACTATGGTGAAATATATGAGAAATATATGGATCAAAAGATCATGAAATATATCTTCTCACAGAAATAACTCAACATGAGGTAAAGAAAATGGCTCAAGTTACTCAAGTATTATGATTTTTTATTACACTATCACCCAGGAAAGGCTAATAAGGTAGTTGATGCATTGAGCAAGAAGGATCATGGAGTTCTAAAAAAAGGTAATTTAAAATGATCCCATGTATATAGATATAGTGTAACACCCCGAGCTTCCACGGTACGCTTCTCTTTGAATAATACAGCAGCGTGTGTTGTACGCAACTTCGAGTTCTAACAACACACCACGACCAATCAAAGTAGCCGTTATGAATAGTAATACCTACTTTTTAAAATTTTAGAAATTTTATCTCTCAAAATGGACTTCATTTTTTGATTTGGAGTGTTGAATTTAGCCTAAGGTGAAATTTTGGTACTTTTCGGATAACTTTAATATTTTGATGAATAGTAAAAATTACTAAATTTTAATTAAAAACAACTTTTTTAATCAAAATAATTATTAGTGATAAATTATGAATTTGAGTGGTTTTAAAGTATATTTAGAATATATTTTTACCATTTAATACAATTTTGGTCATTAGACATAGTTTCACAATTAAACCGGACATAAACAAGTATCAATCCTTTGATAGTTATTATATCTTAAAAACATGCTTTTCGTTTTGACAACGGGAATTAATTTTAAATTAATTTATGCCACTTCTGTGTTTTGAATTTGGAAAAATGGATTCCATATTTGGAATCAGGATGTTCAAATTGTGTAAATAGGTAACTTTTATTTTTATACATTTTGAATAATTACTTCGGTAAATATTTTATTTACCACGATTAAAGGGTAAATCTGGTAAATAAGGGTTAAACAATAATATTATAATAATACTAAATTACCCTAAAACGTGTCCTACCCTTATTGGATAATACATTTCCGACCATGGGCATCTTTGGGTCGATTTGTGGACCCCATGGAGCCACTTGTAAGTGATAATGACACTTTATATTAATTAAGTTAAAATAAATACAAAAATGACATAAGCATATATCTATTAGAAAAACAATTTTTATATAGGGTTTTATATGTTGGATTTTTTTCTATAAATATTAATTATAAAGATAAAACGATTTCCTACATAATGGTATTTTATTTATAATTTTTAGAAATTAAATAATTTAATTTGTTTATGACACAATGATGATGCAGTAATTACAATAATAGTGAAAAATTAAAATAATTGATATTATAAATACCCAAATAAATTTAAATTGAGACTTTTAATGAATTAAACTAATTTTCTACGATAATATGACTTATTGTTATTGATTTAATTAACTTTTTTCGAAGTAATCATTCTGTTATTAGTTTTACGAAAGTCAATTATTGAATAGTGTCAAAATTTACATAAAATAGTTTTTAAAACAAATATTATATTATTAATTGATATTAAATTCTTAAAAATCTAAGGATCAGCCAAGAGACTTATATCATTATAGTTATATCATTAATGGACCATTTGGGGGTATCTTGGATGTATATTGTATGTTTATTAACTATATAATATAAAAATACAAAGTGACATGGTAAGTGTCAAAGTAATTAACTAAGTGTTAAAACTAAAAGATAAGGTTAATATAATGACCCAAACCTGTCTAAATTATTTTGGTTGAGTATTTTTTGACCCATACCCACCTTAACCTTTAAATAATCTACTTTGGAGCCATTATAAACCGAATATTAATTTATTATAAAATAATATTTCTAGCTTTTCCAAAGGTGCCCCTCACCCCTCTTATAAAAGGACACTCGCCCTTCTCATTAATTCACACCTTCAAAGACTTTTGGGTCGTCAAAACCCTACCCAAATACTCTCTGAAATTCCCTCAATTCATCCTAAAGGCCTTCCATTAGTCATAAAGCCATACTAAGGAGCCCTTTTGATCAAATCAAAAGGAAGAACCCGAAGAAGAGGTAATGATTTCACCACCCTTTTTCAATTTCCTTTCTTCTTCCACTTATTATTTCTTTGTTATTACCATTCTAAAATAATGAATCCAGTATCTCCTATATACTGTAATATTATTATAAATATGGTACAACTATATTCTGTATTCTATCCATCCGTTGAATGACATGTCACCATACGTGTGTACGTACGGCTTATCGTCTCCACGTCGTGGTGTAATTGTTATTCAATATATTTCTATTTGGATAGATTTAATAATGATTTTAAATTCATTTAAATAATAAATATAACATGATAATGATTCTGTATATATGATATAACATCCAATTATATATTATTTTAATATCAAAATAGTGATATTTTCGCTCGTGCGTACGTACGAATTACTGTCTCCACGACGCGATGTGATTCATTTCCATGTTCACCATTCATCGACGATTATAAAAATATATATTACTAATAAGTATGTAATATATGACATAATAATGCAACTGGATATATATATATATTTATATATATAAGGATTTATGTACTTACATATATCTTATTCACTTACTTTCGTTCAATACTATATGAAAACAGAAACAACGTTTATGCGTACGTACGGACTACCGTCTCCACAAACGGTGTTTTCCATTTCCTATATATGTCTATTATACATATTTATATTCTAAATATATATGATATATTTATCATGTTTTATATTCTGGAAGTATTTAAATCATGATCTAAGTGATAAAACCAAGAGTGACAAGTTAAAACACGTACGATAAAGAAAATGATTATTACCCGAAATGTTAACTTAACATGGAAATTATTATTAAATGGGTAATATAAAGTCATAAATGAATCATGTATGATATTATAAATATTAATATGGTTCTGGTATAATTTAATAACATACTACGATCTTCGTACATGAGGTTAAACATACCCTTGACTAAAGGAAAGTGCAAGGTAAGGGGTTTTCATCTCACTCCCTATTCCCATGAGATTCATGCCATATTGCCACCATTACCTTTTGTGTGGTCTATGTACTGACCATAATTATATTCTTTGTGTAATACACTTTAATTTATGTTTATTTACATATTCATTGTATGATACCTCTTTCATGGGTTGTACGTTTCGTACGTTACCAAATTGGTATGGGTTTATTTCGCAATCTCTTTATTATCAGAGGTTGTACATACGTAATAATCTATTGGGATCTCATTATCATCCACATCCATGTTTCCTAAAAATGTATTTCAAAGCATTTTTACTATTTACAAGAATATGGTTTAAAGACATTTATACCCTTGTTTGACTTTTTATAAGAGGTTTATAAAGGAATCTTTCTGTCGTTTTCCAAATAAGGTCCTTTTTAATCTTTTGACAAAATTAAGGTAAGAATGTCTTTATTTAACTTATACGGTGGGTGCAGTTATTCTCTGCCATTATTACACCTTTGAATCTTCCTTCACAAGCTTATAAAGATATTTTCAAAATAAAGGTTTTCTCTATAATTATGTGACTTTTAAATTATTTTAAAAAAAGAGATATTTCTCTCAAATAGTATTGATTTCATCTATGTCAACATCCTTTGATAAATTTTAAACTTGTTTCAAGTTGATTTATTATGATACATATCATCCATATTATACTTAAGGTTTTTTGATATTTTTGACTATGGATGAGTTATTTTTATGCCATTAATGGTTTATGATTAAAGTTTTGACTTTTTGTTTTAATACGAATGTTTATGTTATATTCCGTCCTCTTCTTAAGATGAATGTGTTGGACTAGTATGTTCCGGGTTGGGGACTGGTAAAAGTAAGCCCTCCGGGTTGGTGTCTGGTTATTAGAGGCACTCCGGGTTGGTGTCTGGTTATTAGAGGCACTCCGGGATGGAGTCCGTTTACAGAGGCTCTCCGGGTTGGGTTCTGGTTACAGTTATCCCTTAGGTCTTGGCACAAGGCCTCGACATAGAAATTAAAGTTCGGCATCATGGATTCCATCATTATGAAAGTGGTTAGTGATATTGCATGTGATTATTCGATTAGTAGAATATCCATGTGAATAAGTAAATGGAATTATTTCATTTTATTTCTTCCATATTATGTTGAAGTTCAAGTTTAAAAGGCTTTTGTTTTAGTTTTATACATTGCCTTAAATGTTTATGCTTATTTTTGAAAGTTTCCGCTGTATTGCTTACCCTTACTGAGCATTTGTGCTCACCCCTTTCTATGTTTTATTTTTCCCAGGATTCCAAGAAGTGTAATGTGATTGATATGCAGGGTTAAGCTAAGGGAATAATGGTGTTCATAAAGATTATTTATGTTGTTTTGTACGTCATAAAGTGAAAATGTAACATTCATGTATGTGATCTATTTTTCCAAGACTGCTAAACTGATCGGTCCTTCGGGACTTGATTCCTTGTAATCATGCCAATGTATTAAAATAATGCACCGACTCTGGGTAACTGGGGTTGGGGCGTTACAGTTGGTATCAGAGTAAGTTTAGCAATAACCTTGGAAACTAGATTTAGATAAACACTGTTTAGAGCACATAGCCCTAAGATAGACTTTGAGGATTAGTATATAAGAACTTCCTAGAATTTTGGTATTGTAGATATTTTGTGAGTTTTCTGAGCAATACATCCCTATCTGGATACGAGCAGGTAGAGGCGGCTCTGGCATAGATGTACCTAGGGGTAAAACCCGAAAATACTGCTTTGAGCTAGACTCGAACGGGAACTGGTGCACGACAACGGGCCTTGCTGCAATCTTGGTTACGACACTCCCGGGGGATATGCTTAGGATAATTCTCATTTTCTTTACAAACCATTATTAAGGGATTATGAGTATATACTTACTCAAAGAAAACATTTTTATGAATATGGATTATATCCATAAACTTTTCAATTTGTGTTAGGTATTTTACTTGTTTAGTAATTATTCATTGCAATTCATAAACTGAACTAGTTTATGCTATTGTATAGAAATTGTGCGCAGTAGAAGGAATGTGAACTCCCGTAATATGTATGATCCAAAGAGTAAGAAGGATCATATCTTTCATAGTCCTAAGCCAGAATTTAGAAGGGAAATAGTTTCCCACGTATTATCATCATATGAAGAAATAGTATCATGTGTTGACAAGATGAGTAAAGAATTCTCAGAGTCCTCTGTCTTTGAAGGGAAGAAAGAGAAGAAAAGTATGGAAGAGAGAAATATGGGTAAAGGTAAGAGGGAAAAGAAGAATCTTCCCATATGTGATAACTGTGGGAAGAAACACCCTGGAAATTTCCTAAAAAGAATGGGAGTTTGCTATAAGTGTGGAGGAAAGGGGCACAAAGTACGGGTAAGAAAATGGTTTCAAATGTAAAATGCTTCATTTGCAAGGAGTTTGGATACTACGCGAACCAATGTCCCAATCATCAGACTATGCCACAAATGATGCTCTTGGATAATAATAAAGTTTTGATACTACCACAAATGAAGAGGAATGACTAGTTTTCTTATGTTGTTATTTTATAATTATTTCATTTAAGTGTTGTATCAATGATGTTCTGGGAATAAATAAGGATTGTACTGCAGTACTATTTAATTAAGGATTTGAGATTTTATGGTACTAAGAAAACTGACTCTCCAGCAATTTAAATTTTTTTATAAATTACATGGTTGAAGGAAAGAGAAACCTTAATATGCTCCTAATATTGAGGTAGTGATTTTGGAATAAGAGATGGTTGATTTTGGTAATTCCGGATGTTGCGGTGTTTTAAAAGAATATATGAGGAAGGCGTTCACATGTTATTACCTAGAAAAAAGGATCCTCATTATGTTTAACTTCCTTGTAAATTTTGGACTGTGATTTTGGATAATATTATTTTGGATAAGTCTAATGGTTGGAATGGATTATGTTTGGAAGGTTAGTTTTTTGGATTTTTATAAAAGGACAACACACAGACCGTGTGATGACCTGTCGTGTCAGAGAAAGCTGCGTGAATCGAACCCACAACCATAGTGCAATTGGGATTTATCACCTACCATTGTGCTACATGAAGTTCCGAGATGGTATAATGTAGTTTCTTTACATAAAGGGTCTGATATGTGAAATATAAATTCATTATATTTGGAACCCTATACGATTAGGATAAATAGAGTATTTTTGAGTTATATTATGTTTTGGGGTGAAAGATGAGTTTGTGGTAGAAATTTATTAATGGATAAAACTCTAATTATAAAGTAAGTATATCTCCTTATGATCATAGCCAATCTCATAAATAAATTCCTCAATATTTAGAAAAGGAACCTAGAACAAAAATTTTGTCCTAGATGGTACCTTAGATCATCACTAATTTATGGCTTTGGGATTGTTGGCCTTTTCATAGCCATGTTCTCTACCACTCTCCATCAGATAATTGATGGTTAGATTTCTCTTCCATATCCATATTTTCCTACATGGAACCCTAGTATGTGTTATTTTCGGTAATCTTCATACTTTCCACTCTTATTTTAAATAGAGGCCTCATTAATAAATTTTTCGATGTGGGATTTCAACTAAGATATTTTGAAACGTCAAAAATGTGTTATCCTAATACCTTATGTTTTGTTGAATCGATGGTATTTTAAATCATCATAGATTGATGAATTTGGGGACCTCAATTTTAATCTTATTTGTGATTGATGACCTCAATCACTACCTATAAATATTTAAATTTTTCCTCCAATTATATGTCTATAATTTCCACCAATGTCCTCCTAATCGAGATCATAATTTTGTGGTGACGCTTTCATTTCTCTTATCATCTTGTTAAGACTAAAATTTTATTAACCAAATTTCTGATATGGGTTTTTTCCACAAAGATATTTTCTACTTTCAACCTTTATTTTAAAAGAACAATATCAAATTGCGAGGATGAAATTTGTTTAAGGAGGGGAGAATGTAACACCCCGAGCTTCCACGGTACGCTTCTCTTTGAATAATACAGTAGCGTGTGTTGTACGCAACTTCGAGTTCTAACACACACCATGACCAATCAAAGTAGCCGTTATGAATAGAAATACCTACTTTTTAAAATTTTAGAAATTTTATCTCTCAAAATGGACTTCATTTTTGGATTCGGAGTATCGAATTTAGCCTAAGGTAAAATTTTGGTACTTTTCGGATAACTTTAATATTTTGATGAATAGGGAAAATTACTAAATTTTAATTAAAAACAACATTTTAATCAAAATAATTATTAGTGATAAATTATGAATTTGAGTGGTTTTAAAGTATATTTAGAATATATTTTTACCATTTAATACAATTTTGGTCATTGTACATAGTTTTACAATTAAACCGGACATAAACAAGTACCAATCTTTTGATAGTTATTATATCTTAAAAACACGTTTTTTTTTGTTTTGACAACGTGAATTAATTTTAAATTAATTTCTTCCACTTCTGTGTTTTGAATTTGGTAAAATGGATTCAATATTTGGAATTAGTATGTTCAAATTGTGTAAATAGGTAACTTTTATTTTTAGACATTTTGAATAATTACTTTGGTAAATATTTTATTTACCATGGTTAAAGGGTAAATCTGGTAAATAAGGGTTAAAAAATAATATTATAATAATACAAAATTACCCTAAAATGTGTCCTAACCTTATTAGTTGATACATGTATGACCATGGGCAAATTTGGGTAGATTTTTGGACCCCATGGAGCCACTTGTAAGTGATAATGACACTTTATATTAATTAAGTTAAAATAAATACAAAAAATGACATAAGCATATATCTTTTAGAAAAAATTTTTTTACATAGGGTTATATATGTTGGATTTTCGACTATGAATATTTATTAGAAAGATAAAAATATTTCATACATAATGGTATTTTATTTATAAAATTTAGACATTAAATAAGTTAATTTATTTATGACACAATGATGATGCAGTAATTACCATAATAGTGAAAAATTAAAATAATTGATATTATAAATACCCAAATAAATTTAATTTGAGACTTTTAATGAATTACACTAATTTTATAGGATACTATGACATATTAGTATTGATTTAACTAACTTTTTTCGAAGTAATCATTCTGTTATGATTTTTACAAAAGCCAATTATTGAATAGTGTCAAAATTGACATAAAAGAGTATTTAAAACAAATATTATATTATTAATTTATATTAAATTCATAAAAATCTAAGGTTAGGCCAAGAGACTTATAACATGGTATTTGTATAATTAATGGACCATTTGGGGGTCTCTCGGATGTATATTGTATGTTTATTAACTATATAATATAAAAATACAAAGTGACATGGTAAGTGTCAAACTAATTAACTAAGTGTTAAAACTAAATGATAAGGTTAATATAATGACCCAAACCTATATAAATTCTATTGGTTGAGTAGTTTCGACCCATCCACACCTTAAAATTTAAATAATCCACTTTGGATCCATTATAAACAGAATATGAATTCATTATAAAATAATATTTCTAGCTTTTCCAAAGGTGCCCCTCACCCCTCTTATAAAAGGACACTCACCCTTCTCATTAATTCACACCTTCAAAGCCTTTTGGTTCAGCCAACACCTACCCAAATACTCTCTCAACATCCTTCAATTCATCCTAGAGGCATTCATTTAGTCCGAAAACCATCCTAAGGAGCCCTTTTGATCAAATCAAAAGGAAGAACTCGAAGAAGAGGTAATGATTTCACCACCCTTTTTCAAGTTCCTTTCTTCTTCCACTTCTTATTTCTTTGTTATTACCATTCTAAAATAATGAATCCAGTATCTTTTATATACTGTAATATTATTATAAATATGGTACAAACATATTCATTATTCTATCCATCCTTTGAATGACATATCACCATACGTGTGTACGTACGACTTATCATCTCCACGTAGTGGTGTAATTGTTATTCAATATATTATTATTTGGATGGATATAATAATGATTTGTAATTCATGTAAATAATAAATATAACATGATAATTATTCTTTATATATGATATACCATCCAATTATATATTATTTTAATATCAAAAGAATGATATTTTCGCTCATGCGTACGTACGGATTACCGTCTCCACGACGCGATGAGATTCATTTCCAAGTTCACCATTCATCGACGATTATAAAAATATATATTACTAATAAGTATGTAATATATGAAATAATAATGCAACTGGATATATATATATATATATATATAAGTATTTATGTACTTACATATATCTTATTCACTTACTTCCGTTCAATACTATATGAAAACAGAAACAAGGTTTATGAGTATGTACGGACTACCGTCTCCATAAACAGTGTTTTCCATTTCATATATATGTCTATTATACATATTTATATTCTAAATATATATGATATATTTATCATGTTTTATATTCTGGAAGTATTTAAATCATGATCTAAGTGATACAACCAAGAGTGACAAGTTAAAACACGTACGATAAAGAAAAAGATTATTACCCGAAATGTCAACTTAACATAGAAATTATTATTAAATGGGTAATATAAAGTCATAAATGAATCATGTATGATATCATAAATAATAATATGGTTCTGGTATAATTTAATAACATACTACGATCTTCGTACAGGAGGTTAAACGTACCCTCGACTAAAGGAAAGTTCAAGGTAAGAGGTTTTCATCTCACTCCTTATTCCCATGAGATTCATGCCATATTGCCACCATTACCTTTTGTGTGGTGTATGTATTGCCCATAATTATATTCTTTGTGTAATATAGTTTAATATATGTTTATTTACATATTAATTGTATGATACCTCTTTCATGGGTTGTACGTTTCGTAAGTTACCAAATTGGTAAGGGTTTATTTCGCAATCTCTTCATTATTCAAGGTTGTATATACGTAATAATCTACTGGGATCTCATTATCATCCACATCCATGTTTCTTAAAAATGTATTTCAAAGAATTTTTACTATTTACAAGAATATGGTTTAAAGACATCTCTACCCTTGTTTGACTTTTTATAAGAGGTTTATAAAGGAATCCTTCCGTCATTTTCCAAACAAGGTCCTTTTTAACCTTTTGACAAAATTAAGGTAATAATGTCTTTTTTGAACTTATATGGCGGGTGCGGTTATTCTCCACCATTATTACACCTTTTAAGCTTCCTTTACAAGCTTATAAAGGTATCTTCAAAATAAAGGTTTTCTCTATAATTATGGGACTTTTAAATGATTTCAAAAAAGAGACATTTCTCTCAAATAGTATTGATTTCATCAATGTCAACATCCTTTGATAAATTTTAAACTTGTTTCAAGTTGATTTATTATGATACAAATAATCTCTATTGTATTTAAGGTTTTCTGAAATTTTTGACTATGGATGAGTTATTTTTATTCCATTAATGGTTTATGATTAAAGTTTTGACATTTTTTTAATACGAATGTTTATGTTATATTCCATCCTCTTCTTAAGATGAATGTGTTGGAATAGTATGTTCCGGGTTGGGGACCGGTAAAAGTAAGCCCTCCGCGTTGGTGTCCGGTTATTAGAGGCACTCCGGGTTGGTGTCCGTGTTGGAACCGGGCGTGCAGCGGAAGCCCCATAAAAGTGGGTTTTTAAAATTTTTCCACCGCCGTTCGCCGTAAACTTGACGACGTCGGTGAAGAGCAGCCCGGTCAAAACCGAGGACCACGCGTGGAGGATTTTAAGCACAAAATTAAACCGTAAAATACCTGGTTTGAATCCAAATCCGCGCACGACGTCTGCTCGTCGTTGGCGATCGCTGCTCGAAGAATCCGAAGTCGAATTCCTCTAGATCGTCCACACGCGCTTCAAGGAATCTGCGGGAGCGCCGTTCGTCGTAATCCGGGTGCTAGCGCGGATCTGCGACGATGCCTTCGATGCTCCAACGACCACCGCATCGCTTCGCTAGCGATGCCCGAGAGAGAGCTCCATCCGAGCTCCTTGGATCCAGAGCATCTCTCTCTAGAATGTGGGAGAGAGGAGAGGAGAGATAAACTCCATGAATAGTATTTGGCAAATGCCCCTTCCCTTCTATTTATAGTGCTCAATTAAAATACCCGGTATCGCCTCGCCAGCCCCGAATACTTAACGCACTATTAACGACGTTTTTATGACTTCTAAACTGAGCCATAAATATTATTATCATTTACTTGTAATATATTAAAATATATTACATGATAATAATTAAGTCATTAACCCGACTCGTCGCTCCCATAAATATTAATTGAACCTTGAATAATTTAATATTCGTCAATTAATATTTTTCATGTATTTACTTAAAACTCGTAAATACATTTAATAAATAAATTCAATAATCATTATTCTAAACTCGAATAATATGAATTTATTTATCGCATTGGTGATCGTTTAACTTTGGACAATTCCCGGACCCCTATGGCGGGGCCTACTATGTCCAATACTCCTATTCAACTGAATAGGGCAGATTCTTGAATACGCTATTGTGTGTGACCCTCTAGGCCCTTATTTCGACAGGCGTGAAAAGTATTCACAGACCAAGAGCGGGATCTAGCAACCCATCATGGCCCCTGAAGAAATAAGGATTGTCACAGCAGCGACAACCAACCTACGAACACGCACTGTGTAATATAATCTCTTTGTCTATAATATCTCATAAAGCAGGACGCACTCTCGTGTCATCGCCCTTTTCTTGCTTTATTGTTTGTTGATGTAACTGGATGGATTTACCCTCGACTGCCATGGCCATGGTCTTATTAAGGTACTGCCATCCATATCAACATGGCCAGAGATATATTACTTCCATAACCCGGAAGCGACAAATCCTTTCTTGACCATTCAACCAATGACATGCCACTAATGACGCACCCGACACAAACTACCTCGCCACGACTTTATTGCCATGGTTTTCGTCTTGCATCAAAGTACGCGATCAAATGACATACATTGGTAATGATCTCAAGTCAGGAGACCATTACACATGATCGTAGATAGGAACATCCAATGACACCTAAAACATGTGGTGTTCCTATTGGCGGGTCAGTCCTCATGATCTCACTACTAGAGATCACCAAGTGCGAACTTCATGAGAAGAAGTCTCAATGCTTATGAGCCCCCAGCACCTGATGGTCAGACATCTACTATGTCCAATTAGTAAGATGTATCTAGACCATAGAACATATATTTAAGATTAATGTCATAGTATCTAGAGGTTCTCATTATAGCCTGGGAACTGCTATAACCTTTTGATACGACAATTAATCTTTGGACATTACCATTTCAATAGTGGACGCAGAAAAGTCTACACTATAATGGTAAGATGAGATCATGCATAGTTAACTCTATACATGATATGGTAATCAAAAGCACATAATAGTTGGGTCTAGGGCACCCACTATTTCAACACTCCCACTTGCACTAGAGCCAACTTGCTAACTAAACTTGTTAGCTACTCACATGATAAGCATCATGTTTCTGCTGAGTAAAGGCCTTAGATACTGGGTCTGCCGCGGTTCCGCTGCGTGGCTATTCTGCTATAGCGACCTCATCTCTTTGATTAAAACTTCTCAAGAGATGGTATCCCGAGTATATACCCTTTTTGTCCACTGTCATAACTTGACATCTTGGCTAGTAAGAATATCATAATCTACATTATGATAATACTTTTCTCACCAGGTGCGATTCCAAGAACTGGAACAAATCATTGCATTTAACTTCTTCTTAGATATCTTAGAAGCTGAAATGTACTCGGTCTTATAGATATGGCCACCACAGGCTGATATGAGCTTGACTCGCTCATCGCCTTTAGCCTAACTGCAGTACTAGATCACATTGATCTATGGAAGACTAGTTTTTATCCCCAAAAACTAGTATCCTTTATTCTCTACTTACCAGGTACATATCTTTTGTACTTGCCGAAGTACAATTAGATTGTTCTGACTGCATCCCTTGCAGTGCTCCTGGATATAACTGATATTTGCCTATTGTAAAATATACCTTGGAAATATCGGTTCTTGTACATATGATGGCATACATGATTGATCCATCGCTCCGACGTATGGATTTCAACTCACCACATTTATCTCTTCCCATGTCACGGACAGGTCAACATGGAGAGATTATGCCCTGTGACGTAGGCAACAATTCATCTCTTGAATTGTTCCAACATATTTTTCAATATAATGTCACAATATGTACGATTGACTAGAACCAAGCAACCTATAGATCTACCTTAATAGATCTTTTTTCCTAGAACATAGGTTGCTACTTTAAGTCAATCATTGGAGAGTAAATTGGTCTTAACTAACTGTCAGACCAATGTTTGTTTTCCATATGTTACTGAACACATTTCTTATTGGAAAACCTTTGCGCTCCCACTAACCTCTGGTATACACATGGCAAACATTTGTTTTAAATGTATATACTATGATCATTTTGCTTACTTTAATCCTAAACCGGATTTTAGTAACTTGAAACTTTTATTAGCATTCTGTGACGTGACCATCCCTTTCTGGTTGTGTCATATAGACACCATCCAAGATTGGTGGTCATGACATCTAATGCCAAATAAATTGATCATAGATATTAGCTATGATAAGTAAAATTCTAACGGATTTAGGCATAACAACTTGGTGAAACCAATTGAGCCTTATTGGTACTAAGCTCGTACCATCCATGTATCAACTCACTTGAATACCCACCGCAGTATTCAAAATAATAGCCCCTTTCATACTTTGATACATGGAATCCATTAATTGAATTTTAGTTGATCTTATCAATTTTAGCTAATTTCCATATACTGCTTACTTGTAGGAAATATTATTCACTTTGAGTAATAGATCACGGCCGTAGTGAATATAAAATCATCACCATGGTTTTATCCTTCCTACGCAGTATGTGTCTCTGGAAAATACTTTGTTCCACATGTGCTTGTGGAACAAGTTCTTATGCCAGCTATTTTGTGCATCTTGAGCATTGACTAAACACAAGTCAATATAGCTCCCACTATCTCTAATAGAGATGTGCACCCTTGTATAGAAGTGTAGTCTATTGCTTGACTACCTATTCTTCTATCTTGTAACATCCTAAACAATTGTTAGGATTATTACACTAAATGCACAATGTGTTTGTCTTGACGCTAGTTTGTTTATGTCCTAACAAACTCTTTGCATCCAAACACATGTTCTTATGACATAATGGGTTTACATCATACTATGGCTTGTATGATATCCATTTGTCATTATAGTTGGCATATGGTTGTGGGATATTGCTGTTATTTGCAAAGCATTTCATGAAATATAGTGGAAGTTTCTGCTAGTTCCAACATTGATATTACTTACATCAATACTTTGATGTATAAAATGTGCGTTTAGGAATTACTCCACGCTACATTTTGTTGATCAATGTTGATATGTAAGACTTCATCATCAATCCTCCCCATTAACATCAATGTCGTGATGTTGATAAGGTAATGTGCATTTAGGAATTGCTCCACGCTACATTATCATGATTGATGAATGCTTGGTCGAGATATTCTTCGGTATCCCAACCCGAAGTAACTCATATCTCCTGACCATGAAAATACTTCACTTTGATATTCCTTAATTACTTAAAAGAATCTTATGAAGTATATATACCTCTAGCTTATACTTGGAATAGTTCATACTATCATGTTGAACTATTTCAAAAAGCTTTGTGACGTACCTTTATTTCTAAAGGCTCCTTTGTCTAAACTAAAGACATCGATAATACCAAAAGTATTTAGCTGTGCCGAGCCTAAATACCATACTTGGTATATTCGTGAAGTCCATTTTTAGTATTACTTGACAAAGAATTATCCTGTCACAACTGGGTATAAGTCTTACATTTATATTCATCACTAATTGCCTATGATCCATGTATCACTGAACTAGTGATTGAGTTTACCAAAAAACAACATTCATTTCAGAAACTAAAAGAATGCCTCCTTGCGTCCAAGGACACATGAGATTAATGTTTGTGGTTATACTCAACAATAGTTCAACACGAATCTTTCACTTGGCAATTAAAGAATTCGTGTACTTCTCACCACTGGCCTAGGTATCACCCTTTCACAGCCACTTGGAGAATACACCTGACTTCTAGTAAGTTTTCTATACTAACTTGTTTATCGTATTAAAATACACATATGTTGCCAACATATTGTATTTAATACCCAAGTAGTAAAAGAGAAACATTATAATGATGAATATACCTGATGTAGAAGCGGGAACATGCTTCTTTAAATCAGTTTATTGCTTTTAAACTTCCAAAGCATTATTTTATAATATGCAATGCATATAACCATTGTTACAACATCATTAATTGAAGGACGTCGCGAATTTGTCTTTGGCATTAAATGCCTTTGGCCTTTTCACATTGTCTTTCAATTTATCCTCCATAAGAATTAAAGCTTAATTGTCTTTGATTCTTATTTACTTAGAGTACCTTACCTAGATAGGTAATGAAGCGTTTACTCAATACTTGTTCGTTTTGTATCTTAAAACGAGACTTGAGTAATGTGGTGAAAATGATATTTAAAGATCATGATCAATCTTTAAATTTACACATGTCGGTGTAAACTTCACCTTATTCATGTCATTGCTTCACTTTCTCCTTACAAACATCTCGGAGATGAGACTTTATATTATATCATCTATGTCCTGGTGTAGCGACCGCAACTAACACCAGACGTTGATGAAAGCATAATGATATAACTATCATATGCTTTGTATATTAGTCTCCTGTAAGCAATTTTCACCCTCGCTTCTTGAGGTAGTTTAACAGTGTTGGGGACACTAACACCTTGAGTTTCCTATATCATAGTACTATGCGCACGCGCCTGTACTATTCATGGATACTCGTGTCACTGTGGACATTTACTTTTTCCATTATAATACTGCAGTTTTAATCTTGTGGTATAACTTGCCATTTTTCAACAAAAATAAATTTTAGCAGATAAGTGCCTTTTATCTGGATTACCGGTTTAGACATTTTGATCATTTTATGTCTCCCACTATTTTATCGGATTCTAGGAACCCTCTGTGCTAGAATCGGAATACTCTGTCGCTTGAGTATTCTATTGGCAAGGATCCCGGAACCACCCCTCATAGTCTACAAGCTAAGGCTACGCCACTACATGGAGGGTTCTAGGTAGGCTTTTGGCTGACCGACCGCTTTAACTTGCGGTTCCTTGATCTGTTGAGTGAAGTCCCAGCTTCTTAAAATCAAAATTTGATTTACTCAACGCTTGCCTCTAAAATGATAGCAAGTTAGCTAGGGCTAATCCTTACTAGCACTTTAGTTAAGTCGACCCATCATTCTTATAAGGACTCCCCAGTAGTAAGAGGCACCCTCAGCTAAGGCATGAACCGGCACCTCAAACAGCTGGTTTTGTCCAAATTTGAAAGACGGAAGGCTGTTTAGACTTAATATATCATTGAGGGTTTTATTATTTTTAGTGTGACGAAAGAAATCATTTTTCTAATTTTATAAGCACGAACTATGTGATCGCACTCACAACTGGCCATGCAAGAAATAGAAATCTCATCGCGTCACATGTTCATTTTATCTTGCATGTTTGTTTATTATTACACTATGTGATCGCGCAATAAATTACACATGCACAAAAATAATAAACCATGCAGAAATAAAACGAACACCTGATCATGAGCCGGCACTATTGGTTGATCCGTTGAGTGAATAACGGACCAACCGAAACCCTAGGGGTAAATACCTTTAGCCGCGTGGCTTGCAACTTGAATAACAATGTATGCTCATCCAATGCATCCAACTCATGTCTGGTGTGTCGCCGTCACTTGGCACGAAATGCGTCACCGGTCGTCTCGTCATTATACAATTGTACTCGCACGCAGGCGAGGGGGTCTCGGGGTATAAATATACAACTATGAGAATGGGCGCGCAGGCCCTTATACATATAATGACTCTGAGATGACACACAGATCGCCTTTTTATTTAAAATAATAATTATTACAAAACCACATGTAATAAATAATTAAATAAATAAACATACACCAGACATGCATTGGTCGGTCTCAGCTCATGATCAGTTATATACGCATTAAACTTGCGTATATTAAATAAGTGCAGAATAAAAAATTAAACTTGCATTAAAATTAAACTTGAGGGCATTTTAATTGAATTAAAAATTTCACTCTAATTTTTAATCCAATATTTAAGTCGTTCGGTCCCAATTTAATTAATTTAATTTTAAAACTAAAATTAAATTAATTAACTAATTCAATTTATTAGAAAATAAATTAATTACGCCGCTTTAATTATAAACCAAAGTTAATAGTTAATTAATTTAATTCTGAACCAAAATTAAATTAATTAATTTAATTAACCTTTGATTTAAATAAAATTATCTGAGCCCCATAAACCTCGAGCAGGGCCCGTGCGGGTCGGGGCAAACCCACGCAGGCCCACTCCAGGCACTAACGACCCCATGCAGGGGCGTTCCGAGATGGGCAGGCCTGCCTAAGTCCATTTCGGGCTAGTCAGACTCATCCGAGCCTGTTTCAGGGCAAACCCAATCTGTGAAAAAAAAGGTTACCTCCCGATGGTGCGCATCAGAACAAGACACGCCTGGTGCGCCGCGTCCGGGAGTGGCCCGACACACCTGGTGCACCTGAGGTAGAATCGGGAGTGGGCGTCCGGCGCTAGATAGGGAGGTGAAGCCGCGGTCCGAGACGCCGGCGGGTCACTACTGGCCGCGGAAAGAGTGAGCTCCATGACGGAGGGACTACCTAGCGCGGCGTCGCTCAGCTAGTGCGGGGTGGAGACCGGTAGGCCTGCTGACTGTCCGCAGGGATGATACGGACAGCCAAGGGGTTGCGCCTTGGCTGGTGTGGCAGAGCGGCTCACTTGGGTGTGGCCCAGGTCGTCGGGGCGGAGGCCACATACGGGCGGTGGGTGGTGGCGCGGTGCTGTGCGCCGCTGCTCCTCTGAGCAGGGAGGAGGACCAGGAGCCGCCAGGGCGCTGAAGCGCGACAGGGAGAACGTAGGGGAGGAGGCCCCTGCGCGGCGAGGTGGCCCGGACAATCGAAGCGGCCGACTGTGCCCCTGCTGATGGTGCAGCGCCAGTTCCGCGGGCTGAGGTGCTACTACATGGAGCAGTATGGGAGGCTGGGGTTTGCATGAGGGAAGTAGGCCGCCCACGGGAGAGGGGAGCCGCGGCCTGGGCGAGGGAGGAAGGTGGCGTAGCATGGGAAGAGAATGGCGGGTTGCTGCTGGGCGCGCTGCTACAGTGCGCCGTCGACCACTTGGTTTTTTTTTTTTTTGATTTCTAATTTTTCTTGACCTGCAAAAGCAGGTCCTCCCTTTTTTTTTTTGATTTTTACAAGACCTAAAAGAAGGTCTTCTTCCCCTTTTTTAAAAACTTAAAGACTTACATTTAAGTCTTCCCTCCTTTAAATATTTTTCCAAAACCTATATTAAGCTTTTGAAAAATAATAATAATATTATAATAATAATATTATTATAACAATATCAATATTATTATTATAACAAAACAAAATAAATTTATTATTATAATAATAATATAATTAATTTTAATAAATTAATATAAAAAACAAATTGATTTTCCGGTGAGTATTTCGTACCGAAAATCAATCTCGAATCCGAATTCGAAACTTCGGATGGCTGCAAACTGACCATCCGATATCCAATTCGGGTTCCGTCTGCGGCGTTGGGACCGTTTCGACACCCTCTTAGCATTTTAATGCAAATTTAAATTTTTCTTGGCTTAAAATCGACACACGCATCCCTCTGATACCACTTGTTGGAACCGGGCGTGCAGCGGAAGCCCCATAAAAGTGGGTTTTTAAAATTTTTCCACCGCCGTTCGCCGTAAACTTGACGACGTCGGTGAAGAGCAGCCCGGTCAAAACCGAGGACCACGCGTGGAGGATTTTAAGCACAAAATTAAACCGTAAAATACCTGGTTTGAATCCAAATCCGCGCACGACGTCTGCTCGTCGTTGGTGATCGCTGCTCGAAGAATCCGAAGTCGAATTCCTCTAGATCGTCCACACGCGCTTCAAGGAATCTGCGGGAGCGCCGTTCGTCGTAATCCGGGTGCTAGCGCGGATCTGCGACGATGCCTTCGATGCTCCAACGACCACCGCATCGCTTCGCTAGCGATGCCCGAGAGAGAGCTCCATCCGAGCTCCTTGGATCCAGAGCATCTCTCTCTAGAATGTGGGAGAGAGGAGAGGAGAGATAAACTCCATGAATAGTATTTGGCAAATGCCCCTTCCCTTCTATTTATAGTGCTCAATTAAAATACCCGGTATCGCCTCGCCAGCCCCGAATACTTAACGCACTATTAACGACGTTTTTATGACTTCTAAACTGAGCCATAAATATTATTATCATTTACTTGTAATATATTAAAATATATTACATGATAATAATTAAGTCATTAAACCGACTCGTCGCTCCCATAAATATTAATTGAACCTTGAATAATTTAATATTCGTCAATTAATATTTTTCATGTATTTACTTAAAACTCGTAAATACATTTAATAAATAAATTCAATAATCATTATTCTAAACTCGAATAATATGAATTTATTTATCGCATTGGTGATCGTTTAACTTTGGACAATTCCCGGACCCCTATGGCGGGGCCTACTATGTCCAATACTCCTATTCAACTGAATAGGGCAGATTCTTGAATACGCTATTGTGTGTGACCCTCTAGGCCCTTATTTCGACAGGCGTGAAAAGTATTCACAGACCAAGAGCGGGATCTAGCAACCCATCATGGCCCCTGAAGAAATAAGGATTGTCACAGCAGCGACAACCAACCTACGAACACGCACTGTGTAATATAATCTCTTTGTCTATAATATCTCATAAAGCAGGACGCACTCTCGTGTCATCGCCCTTTTCTTGCTTTATTGTTTGTTGATGTAACTGGATGGATTTACCCTCGACTGCCATGGCCATGGTCTTATTAAGGTACTGCCATCCATATCAACATGGCCAGAGATATATTACTTCCATAACCCGGAAGCGACAAATCCTTTCTTGACCATTCAACCAATGACATGCCACTAATGACGCACCCGACACAAACTACCTCGCCACGACTTTATTGCCATGGTTTTCGTCTTGCATCAAAGTACGCGATCAAATGACATACATTGGTAATGATCTCAAGTCAGGAGACCATTACACATGATCGTAGATAGGAACATCCAATGACACCTAAAACATGTGGTGTTCCTATTGGCGGGTCAGTCCTCATGATCTCACTACTAGAGATCACCAAGTGCGAACTTCATGAGAAGAAGTCTCAATGCTTATGAGCCCCCAGCACCTGATGGTCAGACATCTACTATGTCCAATTAGTAAGATGTATCTAGACCATAGAACATATATTTAAGATTAATGTCATAGTATCTAGAGGTTCTCATTATAGCCTGGGAACTGCTATAACCTTTTGATACGACAATTAATCTTTGGACATTACCATTTCAATAGTGGACGCAGAAAAGTCTACACTATAATGGTAAGATGAGATCATGCATAGTTAACTCTATACATGATATGGTAATCAAAAGCACATAATAGTTGGGTCTAGGGCACCCACTATTTCAACAGTCCGGTTATTAGAGGCACTCCAGGATGGGGTCCGGTTACATAGGCTCTCCAGGTTGGGTCCCAGTTACAGTTATCCCTTAGGTCTTGGCACGAGGCCTCAACACAAAAATTAATGTTCCGCATCATGCATTCCATCATTATGAAAGTGGTCAGTGATATTGCATGTGATTATTTGATTAGTAGAATATCCATGTGAATAAGTAAATGGCATTATTTCTTTTTATTTCTTCCATATTATGCTAAAGTTCAAGTTTAAAAGGCTTTTGTTTTAGTTTTATACATTGCCTTAAATGTTTATGCTTATTTTTGAAAGTTTCGGCTGTATTGCTTACCCTTACTGAGCATTTGAGCTCACCCCTTTCTTTGTTTTATTTTTCCCAGGATTCTAAGAAGTGTAATGTGATTGATATGCAGGGTTAATCCAAGGGAATAATGGCGTTCATAAAGATTATTTATGTTGTTTTGTACGTCATAAAGTGCAAATGTAACATTCATGTATGTGATCTATTTTTCCAATACTGCTAAACGGATCGGTCCTTCGGGACTTGATTCCTTGTAATCATGCCAATGTATTAAAATAATGCACCGAATTTGGGTAACTGGGGTCGGGGCGTTACATATAGAGAGGATGGATATGAGAATTATCAAATAAGGTGAAACATCACTACTTATTCAATTAGTTTCCCATCCATTTTTATTGTAAAGGATTAAAATTGTTTAGCATGTTGATGAGAATCTTCAAAAGAAAATCAAATCTATGAATGATGGGATGTTAAAAGACTTTGTGTATGAGGATCGAATTTTGAAATTTGGGATGAGGTTATGTGTTTACTCTATCTACAAGATAAAAAGGGTGTTATTGGATGATTCCCATTGTTTGAGTTTCTATATAAACCCTGGTAGCACTAAGATGTATAGATATTTGAAGGAACATTTCTGGTGGGACAACATGAAGTGGGAAATTGATGATTAGGTATCAAGATATTCAGTCTGTAAACAAGTGAAGGATGAAAGGCAACATCCTAGAAGAGTCATGAAACCTATACCTATTTCTACATGAAAATGAGATGACATTACTATGTATTTTTTCACCAAATTACCAAAAACTAAAATAAATAATGATGTAATATGGGTAATTGTGGATCAACATACCAAATCTACCCATTTCCTCATTATAAGAGAGGATTTTCCATAGAGCACCTTGTAAGACTCTATATCAATGAAGTTGTAAGACTTCATGGAGAGCCGCTTTCAATAGTATCTGATCGTGATCCATGATTTATATAGAAATTCTGGTAAAGTCATGTGAATACTTTGGATAATGAACTTTTTTTAGTACTTCTTATTAGCCTCAAACTGACGGGTAGTCAGAAAAGACAATCCAAACATTAGAAGACATGTTGAGATCATGATCACTTGATTTTCAAGGTATGTGGGATTATTATTTACCTTTTGTGGTGTCCTCCTATAAAAATAGTTTCCATTCATGTCTTCAAATGGCACCATATAAAGAATTCTATGGAAAAAGATTTCGTACACCAACATGTTGGGATGAAGTTGGTGAAAGGAAGCATGTGGGCCCAGATCTTGTGCAGGAAACCACAGTAAAGGTAAAGACTATTCAAACACATATCAAATCATATCAGTGTAGGAAAAATATCTATGATGATAATAGAAGGAAGTATTTGAAATTTCAAGTGGGGAATCATGTTTTTTTGAAAGTATCTCCATGGAATGGTGTTATAAGATTTGGGAAGAAAGGGAAACTAAGCCCTAGGTACATTGTCTCTTTTGAAATTCTAGAGAGAATTGGAGATGTGGATATCTTTTAGAAATTTTTTCAAGCCCTTATAACATATAAAATGTGTTCCACATCTCGTTGTTAAGGAATTATATGCCAGACCAAACACATGTACTCACTTATGAAGGTATTGAATTGGAACCTCACTTATATTACTGTGAAGAGAATATACGTATTTTATAAACTAAAGAATGGGTGTTGAGGAATTAGATGACTTGGATAGTAAAGGTTCTTTGGAAAAATCATAAAATTGAAGAGGGGATGTGGGATCCTGGGTAAATCATGATGAAGACAACCCAAATATTTTTTATGGGGTGACAATCTGAAATTTTGAGGATAAAAGTTTTGTAGGTGGGGAGAATGTAACAACCTAGAACTCTATCAATTAATTTCCCTTCTTTTTTTTATTTCATATATTATAAATCACATATAATAACTTTTAGAACACAATACAAACATTATAAATGAAGAATGAATGAAATTAAAGGTATTTAGAGATGTTAAGGAATATATAATGATGAAATAATCACTCTTCCTTAAGAATAGTAATATAACCATCATGAATAGTAAACTAGCTTAATGAATAGAGACCTCACCCATGAAAGTATAAATAAAATTTAGGCATATCATAAGTGAAAGTATGATATAATTATATCATATTAAAAGTAAGTGAATATTTTAGAAATTAATATTGATGTGTTGCTATTTTTATAACTCATAAATATTTAATTACAATTTTATAATTAATAATTTTTTTTAAAAGAAATTTTATTTTCCTAAAATGGATTCATAAATAAATATATTTTTTTCTTATGATTTTGGGATAATTTTATGAGACCATATTTAAAATTTTAAAGTGTTATAAAAATAGTTTTAAATATAAAATCTATATTTTTCAAGTATATAATGATTTTTTTAAAAAATTAAATTTCAAATATTCAGAAAATTATTTTTTTAAATTGGTGTTAATTTTTTAATAGTGAACATTGAAAAATATATAGGCTTATTTTTTGGGTTTTTTTCTAAAATACCTGAATTTTTGGTGAATAGAAAAATGTGATAATTTATTATAAATTCTAAATACATGAATTATGGAGTTATAGGTGATGTATGGATGATGTAAGTAGCCATTGGTTCAAAATCACATGCAATTATTTCTGTTTTTGGTCACAATAATCAACACTATTTCCTGTCTTGGGAAAAATAACAAATTAACGAATAAGATATTCAAAAATCACCCATCTCTTCCACTATAAAACCACCCCTCAATCCCTCTTCTCCCGACTCATCTAAGCCTTTAATCTTGTAAAATTTCTACCCAAATCCTATTACCTAGTCTCTTCCCACGTCCAAGAGGTCTTGTTCTTTCCAAAATATGAAAACCCCTTCCCTGAAGGAGGTTCTCAAGGAGGATATTTTAGGAGGTAAACCCTCTTACTTTTTCTTTTAATTTCATTTTCAATTTATTTTATTTTCTTAAAATCACCTCAAATACTCTATCCAAATGATCATGATAACTCAAATGTCATTTATATATTATAATTAATTCATTTTAATTTAATATCCTTCCTCAAACTAATATATATCTCTCTTTTTTTTAAAACAAAATCATCATCTGGGAGGTGTTGTTTTACCACCTTTGTGGAAAACGAACCTTCATTCTTCAATTTCTCTTTCAAGGATGGCCATGAAACCATTTTTATGGTAGAAACAGATTATAAAATATTTATTATATATTATTTAATGATTATATAACCATCATATATACATTATATTAAATAATAGAACAAAACTAGTTTGTTGTGATTGGAAAACCACCCTAAAAATCTAAACGATTATCACTAAATGTATTATCTAATGATTCATCCTCATACCATGACACTAAATGATATATAAAACCATTTAAAATTATTTATTTTCATTAAAATCATATTAATTAAATTTTATATAATTATAACCATTCCACTAGAACTTCTGTACTCATATACAAGTATACCAATCCTGAAAACCAAGGAAACAAACGCTCTTGAATGATAAAATTGTATCTTACAACTCATAAAAAAACTATAAATGAATTTAATAAAATTATAATGAATCAAATAAAAGTATTTAAGGTTCTTATTTAATTAATTAATGTATTTAATCTGATTATTTAGGACGTTAAGGTCAAGTAAAGAACACATTCAGATATATGGTAAGGGTTTTTTACCCGAACCTCCATTTTCTTTTGGGTTACTTATTTTCTCTATTTAAACCAATTAAATTATTAATTATTATTATTTAATTTTATTAAATTCTATTTTAATTTTCAATATATTTTTACCAATTATAATCCTTCTTTATTTGATGTGGAATTACATGTTTTAAGAGGATATTTCTTAAATTCTTTCCTATAAACAAGCCCGATTCAAGAGAACTTCTCCAATTCTTACCTATTTTCTAGAGAACAATATAATCTATTTTAAAAAAACAATATTTTTATAAAATAAATAATTTTATTATAAAAAAATATATTATTTAACTTCGAGATTTATACAAATATTTTTTCCAAAGAACTTTTATTTTCAAAGTAGAAGAATAGTTCTTTCAAGAATTACACAATGATTTTATAAGAGTATTTTCATATATTTTGACACTTTTATTGATTATTATGTTTAATTGGGATTAATATTTTAGGATATCATCTACAATATTTTATTTATTGGTTTAGGATTAGTTTGATTGTGGATGTGCTATCTTAATTCCATTCACTATATTACTCGGAATGGTTAGTATTTATGTTTACTGATTGAGGAAGGTTATTTACATTTCATATGTTTGTTTTAATATGATTTTATATGTTTCTTATGTCTCAAAACATTAATATGATTATTTAACTGGACTTATTAAGTGATGGGTAGGTTCCTCTATAGCCCCTCAATGCATTAGTAGGTCCCATGAGACAAACTAGCCTGGGACGAGCTCTCCTTCTCTAGCTTGTGGAGTAGCGGTTTGTTCGGGTGGACCCCAGATCTGGTTTTGTTTTCATATTTTGGTTTGATTTCAGTTATAGGAAATGATTTTTCAAAGTTCATGGTGGTGTGCGGTGGCATCGCGGTAGAGGTATGGTTCCAGTTCCTGTGACCGATCGGGGTGAAATCATGATGGTTTCTTGTTGATGATTTTTGCATTTCTGTTGATTCGGTGATGATTTTTGGATTCGTTGATGTTGGTGTGGTGCTGTGTGGATTGTGGGTTAGGCAACAGTGGGGTGAACACTGGTATTTGATGGTCACTGGTGTGTTGGTTTTGTTTTTGAGTATGTTAATCGCTTGTTGTTGTTCTCTTGATGGGGAAAACGATGGTGAAGATGAAGCTCTCCGGCGATCCGGTTGATGAGGATAAGTCAGAAACCACGTGGTGTTTGTTTATAGGTAGGTTGTGGCTCGAGGCGGCATAGAAATCGAGAGGACCCATGCTTCGAGGCCATCGGTTCATGGCTCAAGGTGGGTGGTTGATTTGTTTTTGAAGGTTTGAATTTTGAAATTGATATGTGGTGGATTTTGAATGTGTGATGATTTGGATCTTTGTATGGTTACCGCTTTCCAAAAAGTTGCGTTTATAAAATACCAAAAAAAGGATTGCTGGCTTGTGTACTTATAGTTATTCATCGTGCCTTATTATTTATGCTTATGCTATTTTATATACCCTTACTGAGCAACTAAGATATCCCCTTTATTAGGTTTTATTTTTCCCTAGGATGTGAAGATGTATATTTTGAATGACATACAAGGATAATCTAAGAGTTATGTGAGTTAATAATGGACCTTATATATTGTATTTCATTTCAAGTTCTAATATTGAAATTATATATGTATCTGTTCTTCCAAAACTACTAAACTATTCAGTATTTTGGGAAAATAATTTCTTGTAATCATTCCAATGTAATGAAATAAGGCACCAACTCTGAGAAATTAGGGTTGGGGTCTTTACAACTCATGCCCGTAAATAGGAAAAACCAATGAAACCCAAAACATATGGTGTTGCTATTGGTAGGTCTGTCCTCATGATCTCACTACTAGAGATCACCAAGTGCGAACTTCATGAGAAAATTTCTCAATGCTTATGAGCCCCCAACACCTCATAGTAAAACATCTTCTCTATCCAATCAGTAAGATGTATGTAGACCACAAGACCTTTGTTTAAGTTTAATGTCATAGTATATTGAGTTTATCATTATTTCCTGGGATCTGCTATAACCTTTGGATATGACACTTAATCTATGGACATTACAATTTAATAGTGGATTCAAAAATGTCTACACTAAAATGGTTAGAATTCATCATGTATATCTAACTGTATACATTATATGGTAATCAAAAGTATTACATAGTTGGATCTAGGGACCTACTATTTCAATGCTCCCACTTTCAATAGATCCATATTGCTAACCATACTTGTCTGCTAGTTGCATAATAAATATCATGTTTCTATTGAGTAATGGATTTAGCTTCTAGGTCTGCCCCATTTCTGCCATGTGGTAATTCTACCATATGCAACTTCACCTCCTTGAGTTAAACCTCTCAAAAGATGGAAACCCCAAGTGTAATCCATTTGGTCCTCTATCTTAACTTTACATCTTGTCTATTAAGAATATCATAATATACATTATTATTAAACTTTACATACTAGGTGCAATTCCAAGAACAAGAAAAATTGTTGCATTTAAAAACTACTCCTTAACTACATTAGAAGCTGTTACGTACTCAATATTTGTATAAATGGATACCACTAGCTTATATGAGCTTGCCTCACTCAACAACTTTTCCTAACTATGATATTAGATCAAATTTGTCTAAGGAATACTAGTTTGTGTCTTCTCAAAACAAGTATCCCTTCTTCTCCACATATCAGGTACATATCTTCTATACTTACTGAAGTATAATCAGATAATTCTGATTGTTCCCTTCTAATTCTCCTGGTCATAACTAATATTTTCATACTATAAAGTATATGTTGAAAATATCATTTGTTATACATATCATAAAATATGTGATTGACCCATAACAGAAAGATATGAAACTTAACTCATCACTTAATCTCCTCCCATGACATTGGATATCTACTTAGAGAGATTTATTTCATGTGAAACTGGTAATAATTATTCACTTTAATTTCTCCCACTTGTATTTTTCAATACTATATCAATATATGTATGATTGACTAGGTCCAAACAACCATTTTATCTATGTCAGTAGATCCTGTTCCATAGAACTTAGGTTGCTACATTAAGTTAATCACAGGAGAAATAATTTCATCCTGGTCTTAACTAAATATAAGACAAATAGTTTTTTTCCACATGTTGTCGAACATATTTTACATGGAAAACATTAGCACTCCCACTAACCTATAGTAAACACATGGAAAATATTCATTCCAAATGAATTCTATAAGATCTTGTTTCTTACTTTAATCTGGATCTAGATTTTAGTAACTTTCGACCCTTATTGGCATCCTATGGTGTCACCATCCCTTTCTGGTTTTATCGTATAGTAACCTTACATGAAATTTTGTCTTAACCACCAATGGAAAACGAAATGATCTTATAAACTAGCTATGACAAATAAAATTCTAATAGAAATAGATGTAAAGATTTGGTATAACAACTCGAACCTTATTGGTACATCACTTGCACCATCCATGCATCAACTCACTTGAATACCCACCATAGTATTTAATTTATAATCCCATTTTCACTTTGATACATGGAATCCATTATAAAATATTAATTTAGATTTTAAATATTAGTTTAAATCAATATACTTCTTAATTATAGGAATTATTATTTTCATTGAATAAAGTATCACCATCCACAGTGAATATAAAACCATCACTATGGTTTTGAACTTCTTATGTTTTATGTGTCTTTGGAACATTAATCTTCCACATGAACTTGTTGAAATTGTTCCTATACCAACTACATGTGCATATCTAGAATTAACTAAACCCAATTCAATCTTTCTATCAATGTCTCAACTAGATATGTGCACCCTTACATTGAAATGTAGTCAATTACATGACTACCACTCTTCCATATTAGGTATTTATGTAATATCCTAAAAACCCATTAGGACAATTACTTAGATTCACAGTGTGTTTATATTAATAAAACTTTGCTTATATCCTTACAAAATAAAATCATCTAAACACATAACCTATGAAATAATCTATTTTCATCATACTATAAATATTATGATATCCATTTTTCATTTATAATTGCCATATGGTTATGGGATTTCACTATTATTTGAAAAGAAAAACTTCAAATATAATGGAATTTTCTGCAATTTGAAACTTTGATACTACTTACATCATGACTATGATGTATAAACTGTGTATTTAGGAATTAATACATGCTAAAATTTATTTATAAATGTTAACATGTATGACTTATCATCAATACTCTTTACTGACATCAATATCATGTTGTAGATAAAATAATGTGTGTTTAATAATTACTCCACACCACATTATCAGGATCAAGGAATGAATCTTCAAGATATTCTTTGGCATGCCAGAATGAAGAAACACATATCTTATGAATATACTTCACTGTAAAATTCCTTAATTACTTAAAGGAATATTATTAAGTTTGTATATATCTTGCTTATCCTTGGAATAGTTCAATCTCTCTGGCTGATAAAATTCCAAAAGCATTGTGGCATACCGTTATTTCAAAAGTTTTCATTGTCCAAAATAAATATGCAAATTATACTAAAGGTGTTTTGATGTACAAAGAATAAATACCATACTTGGTGTATCCTAGATTCCCTATTTTAGTTTTAATTGAAAAATAGTTATCTTTTCACAATTTTCTAAATAAGTCTCACAATTTTATATTCATCAAGTATTAACAATGATTTTGGTACCACTGAACTATTTATTGAGTATGAAACACCATAAAGAAAATTCATTACAGAACATGGTAAGATGTCTCTTAGTGTTCAATGGAAACATGAGATAAATGTTATGGCTATACTCCATAAAACTTATGCTTGGATTAATCTCTTGAAAATTAGAAGTTATGTGTTTCTCACTACAGATTTAGGATTCACCCTTTCTCAGATACATGTAGAATACACCTTACTTATTATAATGTTTCTATTACTTACTCTGTAACTATATTTCAATACACATATGTAAAAGGAATATTTTATTTAATACCCAATAAGTATGGTCGAAACATTACATTTATATGATGAATATTCCAAAAGAAGAAGCAGTTACTTTCTTTTTTAATTCAGTTTATTGAGATTTAACGTCTATAGAATTATTTCATGTTATTTGATGAAAATAATCTATAGTTAATATATCTTATCATTGAAGGACTTTTAAAATGTTCTTATGAAATTAGTTTTCATTGGAATTTTCACCTTGTGTTTCAATTTTTTTACCATAATAATTAAGGATTAATCTGTCTTTTATTTTTTTATTTACTTAGAGAACCATACCAAAATAGGTAACGAAGTCCTTACTCAATACTGTTCATTTTGTAGCCTAAAAAAATACTTGAGTAAATGGTTAAAAATGATATGAGAAAGGGATCCATATTTTAATTTACACATGCCAGTGTAACCGTCACCTTATACCTTGCTTCATTTTCTCCTCACAAACTTATTAGAGATGAGACAAAATGGGTAATCATCCATGTCCTGATGTTGTAACCAAAACAAACATCAAACGTTGATGATAACATTATGACATAACCATAATATTTTCTATACATGATTCTCTTGTAATCAATTTCTCACCCTTGCTTCTTGAGGTGGCTTAACAGGTATAAGGACACCAACACCTTGAATTTATTATATTATAGTAATGTGAACAAGAACCTATACTACACTTGGAAATTTGGTCTTGTTTAGGAATTTAATTTTTCCAATATTTATCACATTTTATCATGTGGCATTACTTTCCATTTGATACAGATAAAATTTAGCAGATTGTACTTTTATCATGTTTACCAAAATAGACATTATTGATTAATTATATCATTAAATTTATCCCACTATTTTATCAAATTATAGGAACCCTCTATACTAGAATCAGAATAATTTATCATTGGAGTATTCTAGTGGAAAGGATCTCTGATCCACCCCTCATAGTAAAAAATATTTGGCTACACCATTACTTTGAGGGTTCAAGGTAGGGATTTGACTGGCCAACCATCTTGACTCGTGGTTCTTTGATCTATTGAGTGATGTCCCAGCTTCTAAAATCATAATCACTATTTTATCAACATTTACTTATAAAATTACAACAATCTAGATTTGTATACTTCTTTGTTGCAAATTTAGTTATGTAAATCCGTCACACTCAAAATAATGCCCCGGTAGTAAGTGGTGTCCTCAACATTGGATTGACGAGCACCCCAAACACCCGGTTTTGTTCAAATTTGAATGATAGAAGGCAGTAATGACTTGATATTTATTTGAGTGTTTTTGTGTTTTTATCTCAATGAATATAATCCATTTATATTAATATTCTTCATCTATGTTGTCGTGCTCACAACTGAACATTAATAGAAAATTATATATCGCTTATTTATTAATTTTATTTTTTATTATTTATGTATTTTCTCAATTTTATAAAATCCATAAAATAATAAATTAATGAAAAAAGGTATTCAACTACCTGACTAGTCTTGAGAATCTAAAAAAACCTATGGGTATAATACATGATTCGTAGCATAACTCTTGATGTAGTTAGACCCCATCATATATGTCCGCTACTCGTCTAGAGTAATGTCTTGTCTTAATGGGGTCCAAGAAACTTTTTATATTGTCTTCTTCAATTTTAAAAGTATACTCACACATATGTGAGGGGGGATAGAGGAGTAATGTACATCAATTAGAATGGACATTCATTCCCTTATACAAAATTATTGGAAGAGAAATGAAAATGCACATACCATAAATTTATTAAACACTTATTACAATCATCGCACACATGTAATAAATAATTAAATAAATAGTTATATGCAAACATATATGGGTTGGTGCTGAAGACTAGTAAGCATGTAAAATTAATGCATGATAAATAAATTGCATTAAATTAATGTATGAAGGATTTAAAATTAAATGAAATAAATTAAATAAATTCAAATAATTTAATTAATTTGATCCATTAATTAATTTAATTTTAAATCTAAAAATTAAATTAAGTAATTAATTTATATTAATAACAAAATTAAAATAATTTTCGCAGATATTAAATGATTATTTTAATCAAAAATTAATATTTTAATAAATTTAATTTAATTATAAAATTAAATTAATTAAATATATTAATTTGATATGTTCGGACCTTGAAAATCTCTATGGGCCCAAAATGGGTTAGGTCGTGACTCTGAAAACCCCTTTTGGCTAGAGAAATACCCATACTAAGCTAATCTAGACCAGGAAGTTCCCCCCAGATCCATACCTGGTCGGACTGACCCACCCAAACCCATTTGAAGGGAAATTGGTTCCATTAAAAAGTTACCTCCCAGCTTGGTGGTAAACCTGTTCAACATTGCCTGTCTCCGTTGGCTCGAAAGGGGAATCCAATAGTCCAAAGGTGAGGAGGATGCCACCATGTGGCTATATTGTAGCAGCTTGTGAGAAGATGTTGACAAAATACAAAGGTGGAGGCCTTGAGACCATTCCGCGGGAGCGGCAGTCGCCTATGAAGGAGGTAGGGGTTGCAGCGACCTCTCTCCCCAGATCTAGTAGCATGAAGGAGAAAGACATGCCATGGAGGTTTTTCGGGCTTCATCCATGGAGACAGAGGTATCTGGCTTAGTGGGAGGTTCCAGACTGGTGGCCAGATCCATGGTAGTTGAGCTGGTGGAAAGAAATCCCATGATAATTGGAGGAGGCTGGGGTGACATCATTTGTGGTAGATGGTGGTGGAGGCTACACATGCCGTTGTGACTGGAGGGAGTTAGTAGTCAGGGAGACCTCATCTGGTGGCCGCTAACAGAGGTGGAGGTGGTCGGGAGGCTGGTTGGGGCGCCACAACATGGAAGGGGAGGGGATTGGGGGGGGGATAATTTAATTGAAAAATAATTTAATTGTAAGGAATTATCCGGGTTATTATTTTTCTATTGAATAATCGGGGAAACCATAAAAATAATACCCGAAAATTGAAAATCAATTGATATTAAAAATTTCTAATGATCATAACTTGTTCATTCGAAATCGGATTGATGTGAGGTTTATTTTTTTGGGATCAGTTTTATATCCTCTACATAATTTTAATTCATCTTAATGTTTTAATCCTCAAAAAATTTATTCACTCCCTTTGATACCAAATGAAGGTACTGGGGTGCTCAGTAGAAGCTGGTGGGATGAGGATTTTAATATTTTCATTATCGAGATGACAGAACTTTTCATCACTGATGATCTGAGCCCCGGTATGGTCTGAGGATCTAGTGTAAAATAAACTGAGCACATAAAGGTAAATTGAAAACACACCTTTTCAAATATAAAGGTGTGCTCGACATCTGATTGTTACCGATGATTAATTATTTGAAGAATCTATAGCTGGATCCCTCTAGATAATCCACATGTGCTTAAAAATCCATCAGAGCATCAGTCATCAAATTTCGGGTGCTAGGGTAGAGATCCGATGACGTCTTGGATTCCCCGACAAACACTACATTTATGTGCCTTCAACACATGAGAAAAAACTTGATCTGAATTCCTAGATTGAGATATTATCTCTCTAGGAAGTAGGAGGAGGGAGATGATCTAGAAAATTTGTCTTGAATAGTGATGATCTTAAGCCTCTCTCCTGTTATTTATAGTGGATGATGAAAATACCTGGATGGGTTCCCTGAACCTGGTTAATTAAATGTCCAGTAAATAAATAATTATGACGAACAAAACTGGGTCAATATTATTTATTATTTTATTATATAATTGTAATATATATTAAATACCTGACGTGATAAAACCCTAGGCATTAACTTGACTAGTAATTCCCACTTAATATTAAACAATCATGAAATATTAAAATAATATTCATTCGATTAATATTTTTCTCATATTTACTTACCTTGAAAATACATATAATAAATAAATTAATTAACTATTATTATTTACTTTAATTATATGAATTTATTTATTTATCAGTGATTGATAACTTAGACATCACTCAGACCCTCTGGTGGGGCCCACCATATTTGATTTACCTATTCAACTGAATAGGGAGGATTCTTGAATACAGTATTGTGTGTTACCCTCCACACCCTTATCTCGATAGAAGTGAATAAAATCCACATACCAAGAGAAGAATACTAGAAACCCATCAAGGCCCCTAAAGAGATAAGGAAATTCATAGTAATGATAACCAACATACGAACATACAATTTGTGCTATAATCTCTTTACCTTTTATATCTCATAAAGAAGGATACACACTTGTATCATCACCCTTTTCTTGATTTATTATTTTTCCTCTAACTGGATGGATTTACCCTCGGATTCATTAGAAAAGGTCTTATGAAGGTAATACCATCCTGATCCACAATTCCCATGATATATAACTTCCTAAATTTGGAAGAGACAAATCCTTTCTTAAACATTCATCCAATGTCATACCACGAAAGACACACCCAAGACAATCTACCTCACCAAGATTTCATTATCAAATTCTTACCTTGAATCAAAGTACATGAATAAGTGAATGACACTGGTAATGATCTCAAGTCAGGAGACCAATACACATGTCCATAAATAGGAACAACTAATGACACCCAAAACATGTGGTGTTCCTATTATTGGGTCTATCCTCAAGATTTCAATATTTGATATCACCAAGTGAAACCTTTATGATAAAAAGTATCAATTATTATGAGACCTCAACACCTAATAGTCAAACATCTATTGTTTCTAGTTATTAAGATGTATCTTGACCATAAGACCTTTGTTTAAGATTATTCTCATAGTATCTTGAGGTTCTAATTATAGTTTGGGATATGCTATAACCTTTTGTTATAACACTTAATATATGGACATTGCCATTTAACAGTAGACGAAAAAAATTATACACTTAAATGGTAAGAGTACATCATGTATATCTAATTGTATACATGATATGGTAATCAAAATTACTACATAGTTAGGTCCAGGGCACCCACAATTTCAATGGGATTTGATTTCAATATTAGTTAAATGTTTTTCAAAGTGATTGAAATAAACTGAACAAGTCTTGTTTCTTTAAATATATAAAGGATTTTACTTAAATATTATTTCAATGCTTCTGTGACATGGAATATAACATTTTATTAAACTTAATGGATAGACTTTTGATATATGAACCTAATCAAATCTCAATTCAATTTCAAAACAAGTTGGAAAGTTTTTTATATTTCACATTTAACAATGATTCAGATATAGATATTATAAACTAAACATTTTATCATTGTGTTGGGAGATCCTGGTTAATTCACAAAAAAGTTAGCTACGATATAAAAAAATGTGGTTTTCAAACAAACTATTATGTTTGGTATCACAATGGGGAGAGAAGATAGTCTTAAAATGATCATGGTCTGAATAAGATGGATAGATTATAGAATTTATTATATGATCAGTTTCCGCTTATTCATCATCCTGATAATGAAATTATGATAATTCTAGAAGTCAATTACATGAGTACACATGATGCATGTAATGAAAATTAGGATGTTGATAGGGTAAAACATTTGAACTATGCTACCATGACTCTAGTATATTGACAATGTGGTAAAAATAAAATGTTAGAATTTTTAGTATTACTCTTTCATGAGAAAAAAATTTATGGAATTTCTTATACTACCATCGATTATATTCTTACCTTCTTGAAGAATTTACTTCTAAATGATGTAGATATTCCCTCAAACCATCATATTGAATGTAAGTTAATTTGGACAACTTATATTTCTTAAAAAAATCATGCTTTCCTGAAGGATTACAAATTATTCTAGGAGTAAACCACCTACATAAATGATTGTATAAAATGAGGCACATGTCGTTGGAAGACAAATACTAACGGAGAACCATATCACATACCACAAAAAGTAATTTTAAACATTCTGTTGTTTTCAAAACTCTAAAATATTTTCATCTCTGATGAAATATCAACAAATATATGATATAATGATACTAAGATAAATAATGATAGTGATAAGATCATTCATCTTCAAGATATATTAACATGTAAGATATTTGATGCTCAATATCTTGATTTTACAACTGAGGTGTGTAATGTGAGGTTGGGTCTATCATGTGATGATTTTAATCTGTTTGGTTAAATGTTTACTTCACACAATACATGGCCAGTTTTCAAACACATTTATAACCTTCCTCCTTGATGCATATGAAAAAACCATTTACTTTCTTGAATATACTCATATATAGACCTTCTGATCCTGATAATTATATAAATGAATACTTTCTACCTTTAATAAAATATTTGAAGCATATTTTTAATGTGGGTGTCGGAACATACAATACATGTTCAAAAGGCATATTTGAAATGTGTGTGGTTATTATTTGGATGATAAATCATTTTACATTATATGAAAGGATGTCTACATAGAGTATGGAGAAAAAAATTTTGCCCTATTTTTCTGAAGAATTTATGATCTACATGACTTAAATATCTTTATAGTTTAAATTTTATGGGACATTGATGATTATTTTATAATGGATTATCCATATAGGAATAATCATCTATGGTTTGAAAATACCATTAAGATTAAAAATCCACCTTTGTGTATGTCTAGAACTAATGTTCTTAATGAATTATAAGATTTTATTTTTTTATTCAGGAAAGGTGAATAATGTTTTCATTGAATCCAATTACAATTGGAAGAAGAAAAGTATCCCCTTTATGTTTCCTTATTGACTAACCCATTTTTTATATTATTTTTTAGACATAATTCACATTGAAAAAAAATGTGAAATATTGGTTTCAATTATTATAAATGTTAAGGGGAAGACAAAAGATGATTCATAATCTTGAAATTAATTGGCGTATTGGAGAATCAGACCGGAATTGCATCTTGTGTGTATTAGTAAAAATAAATGGAAATTTTTATGTTCTTCTTATTTCAACAACTAATAGTTTATGAAAAAATTCATGACATATGACATTTTCAAATCAATAATGATGAATTATTTAACATATTACCACTTAATTAACACTAACCACTTCAATAATAGTTTTTCATTGATTTTTTATTTATTACCATGGTCTATGAGGTTTTTGAGTTGATTCTAATCTTAATACATTGGATTAGTTCACTGGTTTCCATAGTGACCAAATTCCTCACATCTAAAAAATCAAATTTCTAGTGGATCCTTAGGGATAAAATTATTTTCCGTATCATGTTAATTAAACTCTTAATTTTCCCTTAGAAACCCACTGCTTGGTTCCCTCCTTTACCATTGATCAGACATCTTCCAATTACATTGTGAGAATATCCTTGGAATCTCTTCCCACATTTGTGACATGAATGAGATTGAATATTATTTCCTACATCATATTCATCACCTAAACTTCCCTAATAACCCATCCTTCAATTCTATAGTGTATTTAAAATCTCAAACACGTCCACATTGTTAAATGATATTATGAAAAACTCAACCACAAAATGTCATACTTCTCAAAGCCATCACATTATATTTCAGTTCAACCTAAATCACTCCCATTTCAATATAGGTTTCTTTAGGTTGGGTTCTCTTATACCTCTTGACCTGACGACTTAAAATAATAAATCCTTTATAATTACTCATAATGAGAAAATTATTTACCAAATTATATCCCCCAAGAGAGTAAAACCAGGTGAAAAATTAGTATTCTGTATCGTGTATTGGGTGATGATTGAGTTAATACACAATACACATCTTTTAGAGTTACTACGCTAAGGTGAATTTATTATAGAGCCTATATCCACATGTAGTATCTTGATTAAGATGTTATTTCTAGGAAAACAACAAAATCTCAACTTTGTAAAAAAATTTATGATGTTATACTATACTTAGATATATCCTGTAGACTTATCCTAAGGGTTTTCACTAAAGTTATCTCATTATAATTGTAGAAAAACTATACTAATATTAAAAAATAACTGGACCCTCATTTTAAGAAAAATATAATGACCCAACCAAAATATATCTTTAGTTGACATTATAATCAAAATTTAAACATTATATCTCACAAAAATCCCTCACATATTAGAGAACCTTTTAGTTTGATGTCATTGAGTTCCAGTTTATAAGATCGCATTTTTCCAGGTACGTATTTCTCTGATTTTTTTTGGTAAAATTTCATCTGTTGAGTTTTGACTCATCCTTAGACTATGGTGGTTTTGTTTTTTTCTAGGATTTCTTCTTGTTGGAATAAACATAGTCTTCAGTTTCGAGGAAACTTGAGGAAATCAAAGATGATCCATGTGAGTAGGCTTTGTTGTGGAAAATGAATTAATGTATGTGGATTTATGTTTGTTTGAATTAATGGGGTAAATATAAATTTTTCTAGTGTTTCCATGGGTTCTTGTTAAGTTAATAAGCCTTAAAATGGGACTTGGGTTGTTTTTATACTAAAAATCAGCTAAAAAACCATCCACGAAACATTTACTTGTCGTGTAAATGGATTAAACGTCATGTAATGTTCGGGAAAATTAAATATTCATCCAAGGTGATGGGTTTTTTGGTGTATAAATCTAAAAATAATTACATGATTTGTAACTATATTACATGACATGTAATTTCACGAGAAGGTTATAAAACACTGTCAAACTGTTAATTTTTTTCTAATTCACTTGAAAATTCATTCTCTCTACCTATAAAGACATTCTATGTGATTTTGGAGTTCCCATCTTGATTTGGAACTTCCCATTTGTGTGAAAAATCCCTGTTATGTTGTTTTGGTTTGGTTCCCTCTTATTTTCCACCATTCTCTGATCTCTATGGTTCCATCTCTTGACTGTGTAATTTTTTGGTTTTTACCTTCCTTGGTTTTGATCTAGGAACCTTTTTTGATCATCCAAACCTTCTTCCCCATGGGAGTTTTCCATTGGAAGCATTGTCTGATCATCAATTAAAGTTAGGGGGTATAATCCTTAACCCTATTATTTGATAATTATCAAGTATGTTCAATATTTCAAGCTTGCCGACTTATCATTCACCTAAATTAATTAATTAATGAATTAGATTATTCCTTGGGGACCCTTTAGATCTAATTAGGGTTTTACAGGGATTATGGATACTATTTGGGTGAGAGAACCCTTGATTATAAATTAATTTATTAACGGAGCAAAGTTTGTTTATCAAGACATGGACTTTTGGGTGATTTCTTTTTATAGATTCACCTTAGATTGGCTTGTTTGTTGAGATAATTGACATGTTATCAGTTATGACCAATTAATAAATGAAATGAGAAATTTAAGGATAAATGGTAATTTTTATAATTAACCATTGAGCCTTATGATGTGATATTTTTGATATCCTTGTTTCTATGACATGTGTTGTGATTTCTATGCTGCAATGCTTATATACTGGGCTTGGCCCTGACATATTCTAAAATGCTGATATATCGGGCTGGGATCTGATTGTATGTTGAAATGATGATATATCAAGCATGGTCCCGATTATATGATGAACTGCTGATATATCAGGCTAAGCCCGGATTTTACACAAAAATTTTGATATACTGGGCTTAGCTCTGATTGAATGCTGAAATGCTGATATACTGGGCTTGGACCTGATTGATTGTTGAAATGATTATACATCCGGTTTGAACCAGCTTGTGTTGTTTTATATACCATGGTTATAAGGTTACGGTTGACATTATCATAAGGGATGGTCGGAGACATTCTGGCCTGGCACTGAGGTGGGTTATGTTATACCAAGGTAATATGGTTATGGTTGGCATGGTTATGAGACATTCTCAAAGATATTACAACATGGAGCTGAGGTAGGTTGAGATGGTATTAATTTAACTTTTTAATTAATTAATACACTTCTGTATTGCATTACTGAATAAACTTATTATTAGACAGGTTATGTTTAGACATGATGGTTTTGACCTATTCTATTATACTCACACATTATCTAGGATACAGTTTAGAACCTATGAAGATTACATGGATACAAGATTGGATAAGGGAAAATACTCTAATGTTTATTGTTTTCTTACTAGATGTGTTGGAGTTTGGAGATGAAAAAATGTGGGGTTTGAGACTATGAAATTTAAAGTATTTATTTGAGTCTTCTAGTATTTTATTTTTTTACTACTAGAATGACATTTAGTTACATTCCAGCATGTCATTACATCATTCCTTTATTATTATTTTGGATTATTCAGCTGGATTTATTATTAGGTTTCCATTGTATTATATTGATTCCATTATTTTCAAAATATGATATTTATTTATTTATTCTTATTTTTCAATTGTGTTGTATACACTAAATATTGGGTGTATATTCTCCCCACTATACTAATCAAACCCCAACTACTTTTTGGTAGCCTTGGGCATATGGTTAGGTATTCCTGAGGTCTTGTAACCATCCTGTTATGGACACATGAGAGAGTGCCAGATCGCGGGATATTACAAAGTCGTATCGGATCACACCAGGTTTCTTTTCATTTTATTTACTATTTAAGAAAGGTATAAAGGAGAATAGAATGTGTAGAGACTTGGTAATGAGCTTGTTCGTGGGAGTAGATAACCCATGTATGAAGGAAAATCCAAGTCCCTAGGGATAAGATTGCTGTTTATATTGTTATCTTGTTAACATTGATGCCATTTCACTAAGGTTGACTCAAATGTTGTGTGATGTTATTGTTTCTTGAGATTATACTTGTCACCCAGTGTGGCTCGAGATGAGTATGGATAAATCAAAATAGGCACATATGGATATATATTGAAATGCATTGTTTATGATAGGGATATATTCATTACATGTGATATATACTTGCTTGTTGAATTGTGACATGAGATACTAGTTATATCTAAAATGAAATAAATAAACTGTTATTTCATGATAAAAAACTTGTAATCTATGTTTATATAGAACATTAGTTAGTATTTCTCTGTTATTTTCACTTGTTGAGGTTAACCTTATTGTTTTCTAATGTTCTAAAAAGTGTGTTTTTAAAGAAAATTCATACTCGTCGTCTTTGAGTTGAGAATCAAGAGAGTGACAATAACCATTCTCCTAATGTATCTGATTCGAAGCTTCCTATAGTTTTTGAGGATGATATGGATGTTACAGTTTATGGAAGCTTTATACGGGTTATGAGATTCATGTTAAGAGAGACTCATCAAACTATTCCTTTGATGTTTGAGTTGAAAATATATTTTAAAATGCAACACATGACTACATTTACTAGGGAGGGAGGCCCCAAAGAAGCCTAGTTCTGTATTGAGTCAATCATGACGATCTTTAAAAATCTTGAGACGCCCACAGATAAGTGTTTGAAGCTTGATGAATATATTCATCATGGACTAACCAATCATTGGTGAGAAATTTTGAAATAGGTAGGGCAGAAAGAGGAGTTATCTTGGAAGGAATTTGAGGTGAAGTTCCTAATACACTTCTTTCTCGAGACATAGAGTGATAATAAGGCTCCTGAGTTTTCACACCTGACATAAGAGGGCATATCAATGCTGGACTATATTGGGTGTTTCATCGACCTATAGTGCTTTTCACAATCATTTCTTTCTGATGAGATCTCCAAGGAAATATTTTTTCAATAGTGTCTTCCCTATGTGTTCCGAGTACATGTAAACATGTTCCATATGAGTAGTTTTGTAGATGTGATAAATAAGGCACTCATCACAGAAAGAAATCCAAGAGAGGATCAATGAAGTAACCATGCTATTTTAGAAGGGAAGAAAATAAACACTTCTTCTAGTGCAAATAAGCATCATTATGATAGTTTTCACTAAGGAAACAAAGGGGAAGTAGTTAGAGCAGTGGTCATACATCTCAAGATCATATTACATTGCAGTGATATCATTTTGGAAAGATGGGTAATAAAAGGACTCAGTGTCCACACCCCATTTGGAGTATCACGCTTGCAGCAGAATAATTCACCAACAAAGGTTTTGTAGGGGCATGTGGTAGTAGAGAAGTGGTAGAGGAACATGATAGGAACCATAGACTAAGAAGGAATCAACTACTCCAAAAAAGGAAAGTGTCTAGAGTTACATAGGGTGTTTATGTTGAGGCATGGGATGTGGTACCCCAGTGAAAGAATTAAAGTCCCAGGTAGATGATATAACTTAGGGGAGTCAGGCTATAGCTCAGGGTAGAGGGCCTAGTCAGCTCCACATTATGAAAACTTCTCCGACTATTGTAGATTCAAGACCGTCTACCGTTAGAGGTATGATTCTTGTATCATCTACCCATGCTTGTGTTTTTTATACATGAGATGTGTGTTCCTTTTTTATTATCTTTTATTAAATGTTTTGGTATTGAATGTGGATATCTTGGATGGTGTTTTGAAATTTAACACACCATTCAGAGTGCAGTCAGAGACTATCAAACGTTGCAAGGCGTGTTCTGTAGATATTGGTGGTTACTGTTTCTTTTGGGAACTGTTTTCACTATAAATGATCATATTTAACTTGATTATTAGTATGTATTGGTTAGTTCTACCCCAGGATCATACTGACTGTTATCTAAGGAGATTTACCTTTCAATATCTATAAGAAGGTATCTATTCTCATTAAAGAGAGTGGGATCTTTAGGCTGGTTATGCATGAATAATTCAGTGAATATGGGGTTGTCTCATGGATTAGATAGTTAGTATTTATCTAGATTATAGTGGAATGAAATGAGATTATTTTCCTCCAGTTGTAGACTGTTTTCAAAATGTTTTTCCTATCAATTTATATGGCTTACCGCCTGAGTGAGAGATCATGATTGTGACCGAGTTAGTGCTGGGAGCTGAGCCAATTTATATCTCTCTTTACAGAATATCACCAATAGAGATTTAGAAGATTAATGTTCTATTGTATGGTCTAGAATATAATAGTTTTATACATACTGGTACATATACTTGGTGTTCTCTAGTTCTATTTTCCAAGAAAGCTGATGGGACGTTGCTCTTGTGCGTGGATTATCAGAGGTTGAACTAGATGACAGTCAAGAACTGTCATCTTATTATGTACATTGATGATCTCTTCAATAGGTTAGAGGTGATAAGATATTCTCCAAGATTTACTTTAGATCAAGACACCATCAGTTTAGGGTGATACCAACATACATACCTGAAACTACTTTTAGGAGAAGGTATGACTTGTTTGAGTTTTTAGTGATACCATTTAGTTTGACCAATGCCCCTACTATATTCATGGACTTGATGAATATGATATTTCATTTTTTTATGGATTATTTTGTGGTGGTTTTGTCGATGAAATTTTAGTGTACTCCTATTCAGCATACAATCATTCCCAACATCTTGACATCATCTTGAGTACATTGAGAGAGCATCAGCATTATTCCAAGCTAACCAAATACAGTTTTTTGATTGATAAGGTGAACTTCTTGGTCCATGTCATCTCATAGGTAAGGGTTTTAGTGGACCTATAGAATTTTCCAACCATGTAATCATGGGATAATCCCATGAATATATTTTAAATTCACATCTTTTTAGGTTTAGCTAGTTATTATCGGTGCTTTATCTAAGACATTTCCCATTTGGAAGCACCGATTTCAGGGCTGACCAAGAAAGGGGTGAAGTTTGTTTTGTCATATAACTGAGAGTGGGATTTTCAAGAGTAGAAAAGTATGATGACCTTATCACTTATCATCACATTACCCATTTTTGGAAACTCATATATTGTCTACTATGATGTATCCGAAGTTGGACTTGGAATAGTTATAATATAGGAGGACTGAGTGGTTGGTTAGGGCTCCAGATAACTGAGACTACATGAGAGGAATTATCATACTCACAACTTGGATTTAGCAGTAGTGGTACATTAACTAAGATGATGGAGGAATTATATCATGGGTGATATGTTTTTGGTGTACACAGACCACAAGATCCTATGGTACATATTTTCCTAGTGGGACCTAAACCTTCAACAAAAGAGGTGGGATGAGTATTAACAATATTTCAAATTTGAGTTTTCTTATACACTAAGTAGGGGAAATTTCATTTTGGATGCTTTGATCCAAAAGATGAATATAAAGGAAGTTAGGGAGTCTTGAGATGAGTGGATGATAATGAAACTATTTATAAATATGCATCTAGATGTTCAGGAGTCTCAGGGACAAGCAGATATGACTTCAACATCTATTATACCCATGCATTTGGACCAAATCAAGATCTAGAAGTTATCTGATATGGATGGATTAGTTCTAAGAGAAAACTTATATGGTGGGGAGACACCATTAGGATGGTATCTTGGATGTGTAAATTCTCTTATTTTCTGTGATCGAGTGTGGATTCCTGTAGGCTTGCATGAAGAGATGAGGAGGGAGTTTCATGCTTCTAGATGGGAATTATATCATGGTTTGAAAAAGACATATTGTGATATGTATAGACAGTACTGGTGTTCTGGAATAAAGAAGGAGGTACCAATCTTTGTGGAAAGATGTTTCAATTTTCAATTGGTGAAAGCAGATCATCAGAGGACAACTCGAGTTTTGCAGCCTTTTCCCATTCTTGAGTAGAAATGGGACAAGTTCACTATGGATTTTGTGATAGGATTACCCAGGATAACCCATAAGAATGATGTTGAATGTGTGATTGCATATTGACTAATTAATGTAGGCTACTTATTTCCTATATGGGAGACCTTTACAGTTGATTATATGGGATGTATTTATGTGCATGAGGTAGTTCAGTTACACAGTGATCTAAGGAGTATCGTTTAAGATATATATACTCATTTCACATCATGTTTCTAGTAGGGTCTTCTGAAGGATATATGATCACATGTTCTTTTATATTTGGCCTATCATCCTCAAAATGATAGTCAATCTAAGAGAACTATATAGGTTCCAATGGATACATTATGAGCTTGTGTTTTGGATTTTGGTGGTTTGTGGGAGAAACATATGGTACTTGTGGGGTTTACATTTAATAATATATTCCCAGAATATATCCCAATGGAACCTTTTGAGGCCTTTTATGTAAGTTCTTGTCGTTATCTTCTTCGTTGTTTAGTGGCAGGTGAGTCGGTGCCTGTTAGACCTAGTCTCATACAAGAGACATATGAGTTGGTTCAGTTGATTAGATAGTGGTTGGTGACTATGTAGAGTTGGTAGAAATACTATGATGACCAATGAAGATGACCTTTAGAGTTTGAGTTTGGTCATCATTTTTTCTTTAGGGTGTCACCTAGGTTGATGCAACACCATATTAGGAAATATGGAAACTAGCACCCATGTTTGTGAGGCTGTTTGAGATTGTGGATAGGGTCAGTCCAATGGCATACCATTTTTCCCTTCCACAATTCTATAGTTCAATGCATGATTTTTTGTATTTTTCACAATATCATAGATATTATCTATACCCTTCTCACATGATATACAAATAATATGTTGAGCTTAGTGTAGATGCATCCTTTGAGGATCATCTATTATGGGATGTGGGCTGTAGTGAGAAGTATCTCTGAGGAAGGGAGATTCTTTTGGTTTGGGAATAGTGGTATAATATGAGAGTTAAGAGGAGACCTAAGAGATGGAGTCTGATATGCATGCAAAGTGGATATACCTGTTCACTGAGACCCCACATTGATGCTCAAATTAGCTTAAGGATGAGTTGTTCTATGGTAGGGAGGTTGTATGATATCATCTTTTTAGGTATGACTCTCTAAGAGTTTTTTATTAAGAATCCCTTGGTTTATTTTTTTCCTTTTCTTTAAACCTTTGTGGTTTTGTTTTCATCATGTATGTCTTCTTATTTAAATAAACATAGTCTTGGGTTGTGAGGAAACTGGAGAGGATCCTCACAGAGAGCCTTTGTAGGGTAAAATGACTTAAAGTCTGAGGTTGTATATTTGTTTGAATTGACGGGGTTTGGATAAATGGGTCAAGTGTTTCCATGGGTTCTTGTTATGTTGAGAATCCTTAAAAGGGTCTTTGGGTTGTTTTTATAAGGAAAATGTGCTGAAAAACCATCTACATGACATTTTCACGATGTTTAAATGGATTACACATTGTGTAATGTTCAAGATAATTAAATATTCAACTAAGGCGATGAGTTTTTAAATGTATACATATAAAGGGAATTACAAGATATGTAATCATATTACATGAAATTTAATATCCTGATCAGGTTTTAAAACACTGACGTGAAATTGATTTTCTTTTCCAATTCTCTTGTAGCTTCCTTCTCACAACCTAGGGAAACCTTCCCGGAAATTTTGGAGCACCTCTTTTGATTATGGGCATTCTATTTTTGTGATAAATCTCTGATATATTGTTTTTATTTGGTTCCCTCTTCTATTCCACCATTCTCTGATTTTTGTGGTGTAATATATTAACCATGTGTGCTATTGGTTTTGACCTTGACCAATTTTGATCTTGGAGCATTCATATGGTTATATGCACCTTCTTCCTTATGGGATTTTACCATTGAAATCATTGTTTGATAATCAATTAAAGGCATTGTGTCTAAACCTGAACCCTATGGTTTGATAATTGTATGTATGTGCAATATTTTAATTGTTACAACTTATCATGCACCTAAATAAATTAATTAATGAATTGGATTATTCCTTGGAGTCCCTTTGTATTCAATTGGGTTTTGTCCTATCTCGTGGATACTATTTGGGTGGGGAAACCCTTGATTAAAAATGAATTGATTACTGGATTAAATTGTGTTTAGAATGACTTGGATTTTTGAGTGATTTCTTGTTATAGATTTACCTTACCTTGACTTGTTTATTGAGATAACTGGCATGTTATTGGTTATAAACAATTGATAAATGAAATGTGAAATTGAATGATAAATGAAAATTTTTATAATTAACAATTGTTCCTTAGGTTGTGATATTGTGATATCCTTGTTGCTATGGCATGTGTTGTAATGTCTATTTTGTAATTATTATATACTAGGCTTGGGCCTAACATATGCTGAAATGTTGATCTAACTTGATTGGATCTGATTGTATACTGAAATGATGATATACTAGGCATAGTCCTAATTATATATTGAAATGATGACATATCAAGCTTAAACATCATTGTTTTCTGAAATGCTAATATATCGGGCTTGGTCCTGATTGATTAATGAAATGATTATATAGAGGTTGTGACCCAGACTTGTGTGTGTTTTATATACCCTGGTTATAAGGCTATGGTTGACATGGTTGTAATGGATGCTCAGAGACATTCTGGCATGGTGATGAGGCAGGTTATGTTTTACCAAGGTTATATGGTTATGGTTGGCATGGTTATGAGACATACTCAAGGATATTTATGCATGGAGTTGAAGCCTGTAGAAGTGGTACTAATGTAATATTTTAATTAATTAATAAACTTGTTTATTGTATTATTTCATACACTTGTTCTGACTAGTTATGTTTAAAAATGGTGGTGTCAACCTACAGATTTACACTCACGCCCTATTCAGGCCACTATTTGTCACCCGAGTAGATTATGTTGCTGTAGGGTTGGATAAGGGAAACATACATTGATGTTGATTGTTTTCTTATTGAATGGGCCTGATTATGGAGATGGAACCAACGTGGGGTTCAAGACCAAGGAATTTTGATTATTTTTATTCTTCTAGTATTATATTTTTATTACCACTAGCATGACATTTAGTTATATTTTTATCATGTCATTTCATTATTATTTTAATATTTTATTATATTATTCAGTTATATTTATTTTTGGTTTTCCACTATATTGTATTGTTTAAATTTTTTATACACAATGATATTTATTTATAATTCTTTTTTAAATTGTGTTTTAAACTCTGAATCTAGAGGGTATAGTCTCTCTAATATACTAATCAAACACCCTCTTCTAGTCAGCAGCTTCTAGCATCTGTGGTGGCATGCTTCAGGTCTCATAACCAACTTGCTCTATCCACGTGAGATAGTGATGGATTTGGGTATGTTACACAGTTACATTGAAAAATTATTTTACAAAACCTATCAATATATATCCCTAATCAAACTTTTTTAGACCCCCTTCTAGAAATCTCATAAGTTATACTTTTCTTCACAAATTGGGGATGGGAAAATATGAAATGGGTAAGCTCAACTACTCATAAAAGGAAAAAACTTATCAAAAAGTCTTCATGGGCTAGATAATAAAAATATTAGAAAACATGAGCAAGGAGAGATTTCATAGTAAAAATAAAACACAAAATATTTTTTTCCATAAATAACAAATAAACAACTTGTAGCCTGAAAAGAAGAAACACTTACCATGAAATAAGAGTGTGAGATAAGCATGAAATCATGGAATAAGGAAATGATATCATAAGATCATGGAATAATAAACACATAGAAAAAACCTAAACCATGACATCAAGAAAAAAAATTCAAATTTCACTACTAAGACTCTCATATTGGAAGGAGTCTCAGGGTGGATTTGGTTTACTCTCCATTCCTCTAAATTTAGAATATAGAGTTCTATGGTTGTAAGATCACAAACTTTTCTTGAGATATCTATGGCTTGTTTACTGGAACTCTTTTACCTTGTTTTGATTACTTTTTTGGGGTTTTACCTTAGGTGTGTTTGGGTGAAAAGTTGAGAATTTTGGAAAGAGGATAGGCAGTTCATGGTTAGCACACAGTTTTCCCAAATTTTTCAACCCAACTAAGAAAACCATGCAAACATAGATAGAGGGGATTCACATGGATGGTGAATGGTTTGTCAAATCGTTCAACCTATTAGGATGAACCATGAACCCCTAACCAGGAAACCATGTGTGGTTTTTTAATTTTCTAAAAAATTAGTTTTTGAAAGACTCAAACCCTCATATTAACCACAAATTGACTCCCACTCATCCATAAACACTTTCTATCGATTTTGGAGGCTCCAAAATGAATTACTCAGACTCCAAACCCCTGTTTTTTACAATTGAAATCCCAAATTAAAGATCTGAACCTCTCTTAATAAGTGATTCTTATCCCATAATAGTTTCACATCTCTCTCCCATACTTCTCATATTTGTTAAAGGGTTGTTATTCCCTATTTTTTTGGATCTAGATCATGTTTTAATGGATATAGATCTAGGATTCTTGGATATAGATCTAGAATTTTGGGAACTTTATTCATATGATCTTGAATTTAGAATTAAGATCCAAATCTCATTCTACATCATTGTTCTGTACAAATTGGGGATATCCATTGGTGAGTGTTCATCGTCATTCTTGTGGTAAGTGGTTTATAATTTCAATCCCATAGTCATGATTTCAATTATGTGTTTTTAATTATAGAATTTATAGGATATTCTTAGTAATTGGATTCCCTAAATGAATCAACGTAAATTAATTTATTAAGGGATTGTGAATTGGGAAAAATTAATTGTTGAATTAATTATCAGAATATTGAAATTGTGGGGAATTGAAGAAATAAATAATATTGAATCAATTTAAGTATATTGGGATTTTGAAATAAATAATTAATTATTGAAATATTTATGGAATATTGAGATTGTTTAATAGTATTAATTTATTTTTGAATTAATTAATGAGATATTGATATTGTGAAATTTATTGTAATATGAAATTGTTGAATTAATTATTTGGAAATTGTAATTATGGAATTTGACTCATTAATTTTTGAATTAATTAAGATAGATTGTTGTGAATTAGAAATTGATTATTATGATTAATTAATTGTGAATTAATTAATGGATTTTATGTTACCAATTAATTGGTGAATTAATTGAAGGGATTGATGTGATTAATTAATTATTGAATTAATTAATTGAATAAAGTGAATATACAATTGTTAAATTAGATTAATTACTTGTTTAAATAATTAATGTGATATTGTGATACATATGATGTATTCTATTGATTGATATATGATCATGGAACATGAACTGATGCTCTAAATACTCATATGTGATTGATTGATATATGAGTTTGGGACATGAACAGACACTCCAGAAACCCACGAGGTCCTAGCCACAACATTATATGACATAAGGCATGCATGAGAATTATATGGGACATAGACTGATGCTCCAAATACCCATGAGGTGTGAGACATGGGCTGATTCTCTAAATACTCAAGGGGTGCTAGACATGATGATCTACACCTAAAATGATAGAACTGAACTATGATTCCAATTATCCATAATAATGAACTGAAATTACATGGGTAATGAAATACCATGAATTATAATGAATTTGGAATTGATAACGTGACATGGTTCAGACTTCAGTAAGGGACTATACAGGTATTGTGTTTCGGGTGTCCTTAAGAACTCAAGGGTTTATGTGGTTAAATAAAGAATATTTGATAATGTGATATCTATTTACTTATACATTGTAACTATTTCTTTATACAAAAGTAAAAACTGTTATTGATTAATATTGTTTTAGATAATTTTGGTGGTGGCCTACTGAGTTGTACTCACACCCTACGTGGGTTTCCTGATCAGTACCCGAATAAACATTATGTTTGCAGGACATGATAAGGGAAAAAGACATGTGTTAGATGGATGATTTGAGATGAAAAATGGGTTAGATAACCAGATGTGGTTTAGGAACTGATTAGAAGTTGTCACTATCATTACTTTTTAGTTTGCATTTTATCACTTGGAACATACTTTATCATGACATATCTACTGTTGGGATTTTCATATTGTATCCCCTATTTTAGTCATCTTTTGATTCTTCTTGTGATTATGTATTTTTATTATTTTTTATTAATTTTTTGTATTGTATTACTCTGATAAAGAGGTGGTAGTCTCCCCATGATTCATATTAGACCCTCGCTGGTAGTTGAAAGCCTCTGGAATATGTGTAGGTAAGCTTTAGGTCATGTATTGAACAGGCTTGGGGCATCAGTGGGTGAAACCAGGTTCATGATGTTATAAAGTTGTATCAGGGCCCAATTTTCTTCTCTTTTTTTTGTCTTACTATTTGTAAAGGTAGATAGGGGACTAGGAAGAGTTTGGAATTGGTTATGAGATTTTTCATGGGAGTATCTCACCCTTGTATTGGGTAGAACCCAAGTACCTAGGGTGGGATTGTTGTTATTGGTATTTAATGTTACATTTTTTTATTTCACATTGGGTGATGAGATTGTCTTGTGATGTGAATTGAGTTTCGAATATTTGAATCATGGATCAGTATGGTATCAGAGTGAAGAATGCATGTGTCATTATAGGAACCCAAGATTATTTTGTGACATCCATCATTATAGTCATGCATAGAAAAGCAGGTTTTTTGGTAAGTTCCTGAACTTAAAATTGTTTATACTTTCTTGAGAATTTGAATTAAAAATGGTGCATAATGTGATTTTTTAGAAATTATAAAGTTATTCAAGATGTGAATAAATAGAAATCTAATGTGAAATTTAATTATGATAATGTTTTTACCCATGTTAACCATGACCTAGATGTAGTATGGGTAAGGATAGTGATAGAACCTTAGTTTTGATCATGTGGTGTGGTTTGGGGAAAAGACTACTTGTGCTTAATTGTGATTTCCTCTTATGTAAACATGAAAAAATGGTGTTATGTGTATTGATATGCGTGTTTGTAATTGTAGAGATATGTCACCATTAATATTCTTGTTTAGAGGATGATAGGAGGACATGGTTGAAGATTCTCCTCTAGTAGTAGAATCTGAGGCACCGGTAGTGCTGGGTGGGGAAGTATGAGAGCAGTTATAAGATAATTTTTCTTGGTTTATACAATTCATGAAATGATACCGAGGGTTGGTTGTGAACATCATGTCTGATCTGATGTGGGAGTTCTAGTTGCATCACCCTCCAACCTTCACTAGAGAGGGTGGACCTGAGGCTGCACTATTTTAGATTGAGTCTATCTAGATTATACATGAACACTTAGAGACTCCTACTGGTAAGAGAGTCAAATTGGAAGAATACATGTTACGTGGTCATGAAAAGAAATAGTGGGACATCCAGACTCAAGATGTAAAACTGGAGACTATGTAATGGAAGGACTCTCAGGAGAGGTTCTTGGAGAACTTTTATCCTGAGACACTTAGGTAGGAGAGAGCAGCTGAGTTCATGAGGATGAATTAGGGGATTATGTACATGATGGACTATGTTTGATGCTTCATAGACTTGAAATGATTTTTTATACTATTGGATGGAGACAAGGATACTATGGTAAAGTTGTTTTAGGATGGGTTTAAATGTAAAATTAAGTTTCAGGTGAATATATTCAGTATAAAAAAGTTTTTGGAAGTGACAAATTAGGATCTCATATATGAGGGTAACTTGAAGTAGGCTTCTAGTGAAGGACATGTGGTTTCCTCTAGTCGATCAAGAGGCATGAATTCCACAAGAAAGAAGCATTGTTATGAGAATGTCATCTACGGTAGTGAGAAGTAGAGTATCCAAATAGAGGGACTAGTTAATCAGGATCTTACCTGAGTGAGTTTCCACTAGTGCGGTAGGTCGAGTCACTTTTTTAAACATTGTCCCCAACCACCAGTAGAGTATCGAGCCTATGGAAGGATGGAAAATCTATAGAAGTTTTTTAGGAACCCATGATAGATGGGTAGTGATGGAGGAGCAAGAAAAAACTAGAGTGGGTAAGGGGGACTTTTTCACCATATTAGTCTGGCTACTAGAGTTCTACTGGCTATGGAAGTAGAGGTGGCGGACATGGAGCTTCTGGGAAATATCACCTATATCATAAGAGTCGTGCAGCTCAGGGGACTCATACTATATCACAGGGAATAGGGTAAGGACAGTTGCCTGTGGTATAACCTAAACTTATGTATAGAGAGGATGGTTCATCAATGGTTATATATACTATTTTTTTAGCTTCTACAATAGATACTTCCTTATTTGATACGGGTACCTCTTATTCTTTTATATCATAAAAACTTGTGAATGGTTTGAGCCTGGTGGTGATGTTTGTGAGAGGGATGATGATGATAGATACCCTATTGGGAATGCAGTCTAGAGACATATATCTATGAAATGGGTGTTCTTTTGAGGTTGGGGAGTACCTTTTTCTATTAGGATCTCTACATTATTGACATTTCAGACTTTGATCTAAATATGGGTATGGATTGGTTAGTGAAATAACAAGCCCACATTGATTTCTACTATAATATAGTGACTTTTATGTATCTTATGGGTGGAAAATATACTCATCGTGGAGAGTGGGATATCCAGGCAGGCTGAGCAAGGCCGATTCTTTAGTAACTGGGAGAGCTCACAACCTAGGTTTCTAGTCTATAACTAGATGATGGAGGTGCAAATCAAGATGTATTTCCACCCATAGTGGAATGGTTTTAGGGTGTGTTTCTTAAAGACTTATTAGGGATTACACCTAAGAGAGACGTGTAATTTACTATTGAGATCATTCCAAGAGCTGATCTAGTTTATATTCCACCCTATAGAATGGTTCAGATAGAGCTTAAAGAGATCCAGAATCAGCTGGAGGAGTTGATGGATAAGGACTTTATTCATCTGAGTTTGTCACCTTGGGGTTCACTAGTGTTGTTTTCAAATATGGATAATAAGACTTTATGCTTGTGTGTTGATTACCGAACGTTAAACTAGATTATTACGAAGAACTGATATCCTCTTCCATGTATTGATGATATTTTTTACTAGTTGAGGGGAGAGAGTGTATTCTCAAAGATAGACTTGAGATCAAGGTATCAGTAGTTGATATTTTGACCTTCTGAAATACCTAGAACTACCTTCAGAAGTAGGTATGGAATATATGAGTTCATAATAATGCTGTTTGGGATGACGAATGCACCAAAAAGTTTTATGAATTTGATGAATAAAATATTCCATTAGTTCCTGGATTGGTTTGTAGTAGTGTTTGTGGACGAAATATTTCTGTACTCCAAGACTCATAATGTTCATGACCAATATCTTAACATCACCTTGATTACACTAACAGATCATTGAATATATACTAAGCTATCAAAGTGCCAATTTTGTATGGATCAGGTAAAATATGTGGGTCACATCATCTCATAGGAAGGTGGATTAATGTACCCATGTAAGGTTCAGAAAGTTGTTACTTGGGAGTATTCCAAGAAAATTTTCTATATCTATAGCTTTCTGGGGTGGGTTATATATTATCAAAGGTTCATTTTGGACTTTTCCCATTTGGAAGAACCACTTATGGTCTTGAAAAATAAGGGGATAATGTTAGAATGGTTAGAAGCATACGATAATACCTTAAAGGAGGAGAAAAAGTGCTTTAAAATGACACCAATCTAGATCCTACCTGAACCATGTTAGTAGTATACAATGTTTTGTGATACTTCTAGAATAATTATTGGAGAATTATTTATATAGGGATGCCGAGTTGGGGCATATGGGTCCCGTTAGTTGAGGCCACATGAATATAATTACCATACACATGAACAAAATTTGGATGTAGTGTTTTATGATTTGAAGTGCTAGTGGAATTATCTATTGGGTGAGAAGTTTACTATTTATACTGATCACAATATCTTAAAGTATATATTTTTGAAATGATATTGAAATCTATGATAGCGGAGGTCGCTTGAGTATATGCATTCATTCGACATTGAGCTAGTATGTATTTTTGGGAAGGGAAATATTGTTTCTAATGCTTTGAGCAAGAAAACTTTGACTCAGATTGTTTAGGACTCTATTGCTTAGTGGAAGATGATGTCCTTACTCACTAAAATGCATGTTATGGATTATGAGAGCTAGGAGTATCTAACTATGATATCATTTTCATTGTATTCTACAATTTTAATTTGGATTAGAGACATGAATTATGAGGATCCAGAGTGCATGAACATCAAAGAATGACTTGATTCCATAGAGACACCTTTAGATTAGAGCATAGATGATGATGAGGTCATCTATTTCAAGAATCAGGTAGTTCTGCCTACAAGAATGCAGGAGGATATGATGCTTGAATTTCATGCCTCGAAGTGGGTGGCGCATCTCTATGTGACCAAAATGTACCATAAACTATGTGGATAATTTTGGTGGTTGAGAATGAAAAAGGAGATAAAAATGTTCATGACATGATGATACACCTTCCAATAGGTGAAGTCTAAACATCAACGACCCAATGATTTAATATTGCTGCTACCCATTTTAGAATGGAAGTGGGTTGATGTTACCACGGACTTTGTGGTGGGTCTCCCAAAGACACCTCATAATAATGATTCTATTTGGGTTATTGTGCACTATTTGAAAAAGGTAGCACATTTCTCTCCAATACGAGATACCTTCTCAGTGGAGTAGTTGGGACAGTTGTAGGTTTGGGAAATAGTCTTCCTATATATGGTTCCACAAACCATTTTCTCATATCATGACTCAACATTTACTTCATGCTTCTAAAAGGGATTAAAAAAAGGCTCTCGGTACGTTGGTTTTATTCAGTATAGATTTCCACCCATAGAAAGATGAGAAGTTAGAGCATACTATAGAAGTTCTTGAGGACATACTTTGAGCACGTGTCCTAGACTTTAGTGGGTCTTGAGAGAAGTGCTTAGATTTGGTGGAGTTTTACTATAACAACAGTCATTATAAAACTATTTAGAAGGAACTATACATGGCGCTTTATGATAGGCTATATAGATCACCTCTATACGGGATGATGGTATGTGAGTCCAAACTATTGTGACCGAGTATTGTGTAGGAGACATTGGATTAGGTTCTACTAATTTGGATGTGTATGGATATAGATCAGATAAGATAAAATTTTTGTGATGATAGATGATGATGAACCATTGAGTTTGTAGAGGGTGATCATTTATTCCTTTAGGTGTTACCTAGATTATGTCACTATAGGATACAAAGGCATGGTAAGATGGTTTCTTGGTTTTTTTGACCTTATGATATTATGGAGAGAATTGGGCTGGTGGGATACCGATTATCTCTTCCATAGATATACTATGATACACATGATGTTTTTCATGTGTCAAAACTTCAATAGTATCACCCAGACACTTCTCATGTGATTGATGTGGATGATGGTGAGCTTGAGATAGAAGTTTCATTTGAGGAGAATTTAATATGTGTGTTACATCATAGTGATAATGTTTTGTGAAGAAATACCATGTCAATAGTTCATGTATTATGGAAACATGGGTGTGTACAGAAAGTGATATGGGAGAGATAAGTGGATATTAGGTCTCAATGACATAACATTTTTAACTAAGAATCTTAGAGATACTTGGGAGTACAACTCGAGGATGAACAGTTATAAGGTAGGGTGATTGTAAGATCTCGACCAATTTTGGAGATGTCCTAGGATTTTTTATAGTTACTCATTTTCCGTATTTTGAGTACTTTTTTTGGGTTTTACATTGGGTGCGTCTTAGTAAAAATTTGAGAATTTTGGAAAGAGGAGAAGTAATGTATAGTTTATGCACAATTTTCCCTAACCGTGTGCTCCATATAAAGACCCACAATTTACATACATAGACATTACATTACTTTTGCGGAATACTTAATACATAACCAAAATAGACACCCAAGGACCATAATAGTTTAGTTTCTTGGGAAACTTGTAACATAATCTTCTAATCATGGTGAAAGATCTTAAACATATCCCAAAAAGATCTTCCCCTTTAGTTTTCTTACCTAAAACCTTTCTTTATATCCTTGGGAAAAGAAAACATAAAAAGGGTGAGCTGAAATGCTCAGTAAGGGTATGTATGGAGAAAATAAAAAAAACCATATACATTTGAATTTAAAAACATGAACATAATGTTTAAACATCAAAATCATGAGCAATGACATAAAACATGGCAGTATATAAGGAATATATCATAATTAAACATAAATCATGATAAAATAGCATGGGAATAAAACATGTAATTTGGGAAAACCATTAATCACATGATATGATTTCTATAGAAGCCAAGGCATTGCTACCAAGACCATCATAGTGGACAAAGTCAATTATTGAATCGTGTTTACTTGTCGTTCCAACCCTGTATCACTGAACCAGATTTACTTTCCATTCCAGCCATTTCTATCTCATGAGATATAAATATTTACCCAATTCATTATAGGGAGATATAGGTCCCACCCATATCATAATGAGATCATTATTTCGTGTGCCACAACATAAATCATTTTTCATAACCCAAAGAATAAAATGGGTTTCATAAACATCATACCATCATAAGATAATCCATATAAAAAATGGATATAATTTAATCATAAGAAAAATCAAACCATGTAAATAATAGAGACATTAGACTTTAAACATAAACATACTAAATAATGTCATCTTAGATGGAAAATATTTTTGATAAAATACTTGAAATGAATTATTGAGGAAAATATCCTTTCTTCTTCAAAATCATTTTATTTTCAAAAAATTCCACGAAATTTTAAACAAAAAGGATTTTATTGAAAATAATCATGAAATATTATAGGGGAATCTTTATGAAAATTATGCATTTTGAAACTGCAAAAATCCTTTCATGCTGTATAAGTTAAAAAAACATTATCCTCGTACTTTTGACGGAAAAGTCAAAAAGTTCATCATATGGTAAAAAAAAGAAGGATTCCATCCATAACACAATGTAAAAGTCAAAGTGGGATAAAAATGAATTTAAAAACACATGGAATAATATGATACACTTTATGAAATACATTTTTATGGACATGGATGAAAATATAACCCTGGTAAATACTTATGTATAAGCAATCTCGGATAAAAACGAGATTTGAAAAATTATCCCTTACCTTATGTCCAATTTCGTTCATATGTGTCTGAGACACATGTATAGTGGTTTTAGACATATTATTGACTTGTAATATAACCATAATAATATTTATTATATCATATATGATTCACTTATGACTTTATATTACCTATTTGTTTGTAAATTCCATGTTAAAGCAGCGTTTTGGGTAAAATCGTTTCATTTATCGTATGTGTTTCGACCTGTTGTTCATGATATTGTTACTTATATCCTGATTTAATTAATTCCATAATTTAAAACATGATTTATATAAAATATATATTCAGCATATAAATATATAATATAGATCAATAAATGGAATGAAATACACCGTTCATGGAGACGGTAAGTCGTACGTAAGCATGAATGCTGTTTTAGTTTCCTTATTGAATTGAATGGAATTAAGTAAATGAAAAATTTATGTACATAAATACAGTATCATTATTATTTAATATCATTCATGATTATTTATTATATATACTTTATAATCATACTTGAATGGTTAATTATGGAAAATTAATCTCATCGCATTCGTGGAGATGGTATTTCGTTTGTACGCACGAGCGACAATATTATTTATTGATATTAAAATCGTATATAATTGGATGGTATATCATATATAAAGAATCATAATAATGTTATATTTATTATTTATATCATTTATACTTATTATTATACCCATCCAAATGATGAAATGTTTTAATAACAAACTACACCACGACGTGGAGACGGTAAGCCGTACATACACACTTGTGGTGACTTTTTTCATTCATAGGATGGATAAAATAACTAATATGGTTGTAAAATTTTTATAATAACATGAAATTATATATAATATACTTTAGTTATTATTTTATAATAGAAACAACAAAGAAGGAGGAAGTGGAAGAACAAAGTAACTTCAAATAGGTGGTAAGATATTTACCTCTTCTTCAGGTTCTTCCTTTTGATTTGATCATAAGGGATCCTTAGGTTTTCTTTCTGACTAAAGTAAAGCCTCTATGATGAATTTAGGAAAGTTTAAAGGGTATTTGGGTAGGGTTTGGCCGATCCAAAAGGCTTTGGAGGTGTTAATTAGAGAGAAGGGAGAGTTCCCTTTTTTAAGATGGGTGAGGGGTACCTTAGGAAAAACGTAAAATAGTATTTTATAATAAATTCATATTCAGTTTATAATGGCTCAAAAGTGACTTATTTAGAGGATTGGGTTGGTATGGGTCTAAATCCCCTCAACCAATACGGTTTTGACAAGTTTAGTTTACCATTGTAACCTTATCATTTAGATTTAACACTAAGTTAAATAATTTAACTCTTACTCTGTCTTCTTGTATTCTTACACTATATGGTTAACAAACTTACTATAAACTTCCAATAGAACCCCAATTGGTTCATTAATGTCATATATATTATTATATATGTCTTTTTACTGAACCTTATATTTTTAGGAATATAAGATCAATTAATAATTTAATATTTGTTTTCAAAACTCTTTTATGTCATGTTTGACACAATTTATTATTTTGTTTTTTCTAAATTTATAACAGCATTATTACTTTAAAAGAAATTCATATAACCGACAATAATATGTTATATTAACCTAAAAAATTATTTTAATTCATAAAAAGTCTCAAATTACATTTATTTGGGTATTTATACTATCAATTATGTTAATATTTCCTTAATAAGATAATTACAGCATCATTATTGTGCCATAAATAAAATAAATTATTTAATGTCTAAAAATTCTAAATAAAATACAATTATGTAGGAAATATTTTTATATTTATAATTTTTATTTATAGTCTAATTTATCTTATTGATAACCTTATATTAAAAATGTTTTAGTTATTAAAATTTGATTTTAACTATTTTAACTCTTGTTTAAATAAAATAATAATTAATGTCCAAATCTAATCCAAGTGGACCTAAAGGGTAATATTTTATTCCTAAGGTTGTGTTTGATCGAATTACACTTATCCAAAAGAATTAGTACATGTTTTAGGGTAATAATAATATCATGTTTACCCTTAATTACCCTATTTACTTTTAACCATGGTAAATAAGTTAAATGTTACTATTCACCAAAAATTATTTTCATCTCATTGAACCACATTTTACTTACTAATATAAACTGTGTCTCTCGGATTTTTGAAACTCAACTCATATAATTAGTAAAATTATGTTTTATGTAAATTTTCAAATGCTCCTAGGATGTGGGTAAAAGACGGTAAAAAGTTCAATAAAATTTTTATATATCTAAACTTTTTATAAAATGACTCCAAGGAATTACATTGAACTTATATAAGTATTATGTATCTATTTTGACCTAAAATAAATTTAAATAAAATAAATCATTATTTAAATAAAATGTCGGTTTTAACCAATAACTCAGTGTTTTCACTATTCATCAAAAATTGAATGTTTTCGGAAAAATACGAAAAATTAACCCTAGGCTAATTTCGATATTTTGAATCCAAAAATGAATTCCACTTTGAAAGATAAAATTTATAAAATTTCAAAAAGTGGGTATTACTATTTATAACAGCTAGTTTATATAATATTTTAATAACATATCGTTGTTTAGTTAAACTTGGTATTGCGTACTACACATGCTATCGAGGAAGGTCACGATTGCGTGTAATGTAGACCATGTCAGGGCTACGTGTAGTGAAAGCTCTCTTTGGTGTTGCGTATAACATAATCAAAACTTATTTTATTTATACATTAAAAAAATCTTTACTTAATGTTGTGTAGAATAATTTCCATAAAACAAACTTGAAATTGTGTGTAACACGAGCCAAGAATTGTGTTGCGTATATAGATAGATAATACAGTGTTGCATATAGTACAAGATAATCTTGGTGAAGTGTACAATAAAAGACATCAAAGAAATTAAAAATAATATTTCCCATAAAATCTCATGGTGTTACTTATACCCCCCTTAAAATTAATTTCTCCCTCAAAATTCGTCAGGGTTATAAATGGTTTACTACTTAAAAGTTTCATTCATAGAAACCCACATTGTAAAACGGAATACTAAAACTTAATTTGAAAAATTAAAGTATGAAATGTAATGGTTACACAAATTAACTCATCCCTGTGTTTCCACATAGGAGAACATAGGTGAAAATATGGATATGGAAGAGAAATCTCACCATCATGTTCTGATGTAGAGAAAATGGCTATGAAAAATCCAACAATCACAAAGCCATAAATCTGTGATGATCTAAGGTACCATCTAATTCATCCAATATGAGGGTACTAGGACAAAGTTTTTGGTTTTGAAGATCATTTCCATAATGTTGATAGATTTTTGCAGAAGGATAAATACTTACTTGATTTATGTGTAATATCATCGTTGGTCATTCCATGAACAATTTTCACTTCATCTCTTATTTAATGAAATAAAGTTGATTTTTTCCTTCTTGAAATGATAGCAGATCATGCGATAGAATGATAGGTCATTCCATCTGTCTCCAAAAAAGGTTAGAAAAAGTTATTAAATATACATAAGTCCATCTATGGTGAGGTTAATTGTATATGATTCCAAAAATGGACTTAGACTCCAACTATCATACCGCTTAATAAAATTAAACTAATTTCTACTAACTAGGGACTTCCTGTAGGCCAGTGATTGGTGATAAAGGCTTGTCAGACTTCGGTTATGGGATTGATTCCCGCATCCTTGTCCGAAGCGATGGCTTGTCGCCCATCCTATGAGTTGTCCTTTTTCTAAAACTATACTATTATAAAATTTCAAAAATAATATCATAATGTTCTAGCATTAAAAAATACTATCTGATGTCTAGCATAATCCATTTTAATATTTAGGCTTATCCAAAATACTTCTGTCTAATCTCATAGTATAATGAACAAGATTACTAGAGAATTCATTCTACCAAGAATGTAATTACCATCATTAATCTCCCATATATCATAATATATATCTTTTTGGTCGATTTCCAAACATGTGAAGGTCTTAATCGTTTATTCTCTTGAAAAATAAATACCCATTGAACCTTAGTGAAAACATGAATTCTGTCAAAAGTTAACTCTTTCCACATACCAAAATCCTAAAAAATCTATATACTCAAATCATGATATCACTTTTTTCTTTTATCAATCATGATCTCATGAATACTATCAAACATATTATTTTATCCTTATACCTTCATTATGCGCATATCATCTACCTTCCAAAAATATCTGAATAACCTTTCATGGTTACCGGTACCATTCAACGTATACTTTCAAATACTTTAGGAAAAACAATAGTGTAACAATCCTTAGATGTTTCTATATTCTGTAGTACCATTAACATAACTCTAGATAAACATACAATCATTCCACTACCTTCTTATACCATTGACTGAGCTTCATCATTTTATTCCTCAACAATTCTTTCATCTCATATATCATTTGTAGTCTCTTCATCATCATCAACATAAATACTACCCATACAACCATGCTGATTCTCTTCTTGAGATTTTCCCTTAGGGAATTGGTTTACATAATGTCCGTACATTCCACATTTAAAACATTTAACTATTGCTGATGTTTTAGGAATACCATTATCCTTGTCCATAGTGTCAACTGAACCCTTTCCATTGCAATTACTAGCTTTGTGTCCTTCTTTTCCACACCCAAAGAATCTTCCAGTTCCTTTGAAACATTCTCCTTGATGTCTCTTCCCACATGATTTACATGAGGAAAATTGAACTTTCTTTCCTCTAATATCATCATGAAACTCCATCTTTCTCTTATTAGCTGAGTCAGGAAACTTACCAAAGTTTAGATTATTGATCATATTATGAGATTTTTTATTAGGCATAATAACGATGTTTTTCCTTCCAAATCCAGTTTCATTTTCTTGATCATGAATAATATCATTACATTTTCCATCATATTCTCCAATAACATGAATCTTCCTATTTTCATCCATTTTCTACAACCCAAAATAATAGTGTGAGAGGCAAAAATCACACATGGAAAACAACATAATCAGGGGGAGTACTTTCAATCTCTAAAATCTTAGGTTTAATCCTAGGTTATTCATGATCATTATAATAATTCTAGGACTGTAACCTATACTTATACATAATCTGAGAGATATCCCTAGACATACCTTTGAAATATCTCTAGGGATCTCACTAATTTTTTCACATCCTAGTTTCCAAAGGTTAACTAAACCTTTCCTATGATACCAACTGTAGAGACCCACCCTTGACATACATGGAAATTAAATGATTTTTTAAGAATACTTAATATATAACAAAAACAGACACCCATGAACCGTAATAGTTTAGTGTCTTTGGAAACTCAGAACATAATCTTCTAATCATGGTGAAAGATCTTCAACATCCCCCATAAAGATCTCCCCCTTTGGTTTTCTTACCTAAAACTATTCTTTATATCCCAGGGAAAAGAAAACATAAAAAGGGTGATCTCAAATGATCCATAAGGGTATGTATGGGGAAAATAAAACAAACCATATACATTTGATTTTAAAAACATGAACATAATGTTAAAACATCCAAATATTGAGAAATGACATAAAACATGGCAGTACATAAGGCATAGATCATAATAGAATATCAATCATGATAAAATAGCATGAGAATAAAACGTGTACTTATGTAAAACCATTAATCACATGATATTATTTCCATAGTATCCAAGGTATTGCAACCAATACCATCATAGTGGAAAAATTCCATTACTGAATCAGGTTTACATGTCATTCCAGCCCTATATTACTGAACCAGATTTACTTTCTGTCCAGTCATGTCTATCTAGAGAGATATAAATCTTTACCTAATGAATTTTAGGAATATATAGGTCCCACACATCTTATAAATAAATCATTCTTTCATGCGCCACAACAAAAATCATTCATCATAACCCATATAATAAAATGGGTTTCATAAACATCATACCATCAACAAATAATCCATAAAATACAAATGGATATCATTTAATCATAAGAAAAATCAAACCATTTAAATAATATAGACATTATACTTGAAACATAAACATACTAAATAATGTCATCTTATATGGAAAATAGTTTTGATAAAACACTTGAAAAGAAATCTTGAAGAAAATATCCTTTCTTCTCCAAAATCATTTTTTTAACAAAATGCCACAAAATTTTAAAATGAAAGGATTTTGTTTAAAATAAAGATGAAATATTGTATAGTAATCTTCAAGAAAATTAGGCATTATGAAACCGTAAAAATCCATTCATACCGTATAAGTTAAAAAAAATTCTCCTCGTACTTTTGCCGAAAAAGTCAAAAATTTCCTCATATGGTAAACAAAAGAATGAATCCTTCCATAACACAATGGAAAAGTAAAAGAGGGTCAAATATCAATATAAACATACATTTAATAATATTAAACACTTTATGAAAAACATTTTTATGGACATGGATGAAAAATATAACCCCAGTAAATACTTACATATAAGCAATCTCGGATAAAAATTAGATTTGAAAAATTATCCCTTACCTTATGTCCAATTTCATTTGTATGTGTCTTAGAATCCTATATATTGGTTTTAAACATATTATTTACCTTTAAAATAACCGTAATAATATTTATGATATCATATATGATTCTCTTATGACTTTATATTACCTGTTCTTTTGTAAATTCCATGTTAAAGCAACGTTTTGTGTAAACTCGTTTCATTTATTGTACGTGTTTCGACTTGTTGTTATTGATATTATTACTTATATACTGATTTAATTAATTATATAAGTTAAAACATTATTTATATACAATATATATTCAGTATATAAATATATATGATATATCAATAAATGGAATGAAATACACCGTTCATAGAGACGGTAGGCCGTACGTACGCATGAACGATGTTTTCGTTTCCTTATTGAATTGAATGGAATTAAGTAAATGAAACATATATGTACATAAATAAAGTATAATTATTATGTAATATATTTCATGATTATTTATTATATATACTTTATAATCTTACTTGAATGGTTAATTATGGAAAATGAATCTCATCGCGTTCGTGGAGACGGTAGTCCGTTCGTACGCACGAGCGACAATATCATTCTTTTGATATTAAAATTGTATATAATTGAATGGTATATCATATATACAGAATAATAATAATGTTATACTTATTATTTATTTCATTTATACTCATTATTATACCTATCCAAATGATGAAATGTTTGAATAAAAAACTACACCACAAGGTAGAGACGGTAATCCGTACGTATGCATGTGTGGTGACTTTTTCATTCATAGGATGGATAAAATAACTAATATGGTTGTAAAATTTTTATAATAACATAAAAGTATATATAATATACTTAAGTTATTTATTTAGAATAGAAACAAAAAATAAGGAGGAAGTGGATGAAGAAAGGAACTTGAGATAGGTGGTAAGATATTTACTACTTCTTCGGGTTATTTCTTTTGATTTGATTAAAAGGTCTCTTTAGGTTTGATTTATGACTAAATTAAAGCCTCTAGGATGAAGGTAGGACAATTTATAGGGTATTTGGGCCGGTTTTGATCGATCCAAATGGCTTTGGAAGTGTGAATTATCGAGAAGGGGTAGTTCCCTTTTATAAGAGGGGTGGGGGCACCTTAGAAAAAACATAAAATATTATTTTATAATAAATTCATATTCAGTTTATAATGGAACCAAAGTGACTTATTTTGAGGATAGGGTGGGTATGGGTCCAAATAATATAAAAAATAGGTTTTTGATAAGTTTAGGTTACCATTGTAACCTTATCATTTAGATTTAACTCTAAGTTAAATAATTTTACTTTTACCGTGTCGTCCAGTTTTATTAAACTATATGGTTAATAAACTTACTATAAGCTACCAATATAACCCCAATTTGTAAATTAATTTCATATATATTATTATATAAGTCTTTTGGCCGAACATTATATTTTTAGTAGTATAATATCAATTAATAATTTAATATTTGTTTTAAAAACTCTTTTTTGAAATTTTTGACACTATTTGGTATTTTGTTTTTGCTAAATCTATAACATCATTTTCACTTAAAAAAAATTATTCTAACCAACCTTAATATGTTATATTAACCTAGAAAATTATTTTAATTCAATAAACATCTCAAATTACATTTATTTGGGTATTTATGATATCAATTATGTTAATATTTCATTAATAAGGTAATTACTGCATCATGATTGTGTCATAAATAAACTAAATTATTTAATGTCTAAAAATTATAAATAAAATACCATTATGTATGAAATATATTTATCTTTAGAAGTAATATTTATATTCGAAATTATCTTATGTATAACCCTATATTAAAAATGTTTTAGTTATTAAAATTTGATTTTAATTATTTTAACTCTTCTTTGAATAAAATAATAATAAATGTCCTAATCTAATACAAGTGGACGTAAAGTGTAATATTTTATTCCTAAGGATGGTTTCGGTATAATTACACTTATCCAATATAATTTGGTCATTTTTAGGGTAAAAATAATATCATTTTTACCCTTAATTACCCTATTTACTTTTAACCGTGGTAAATAAGTTAAAAGTTTCTATTCACCAAAAATTATTTTCATCTCATTGAACTACATTTTACTTATTGATATCAACTGTGTCTCTCAAATTTTTGAAATTTAACTCACAGAAGTAGTAAAATTAAGTTTTATGTAAATTTTCAAATGCTCTTAGGAGGTGGGTAAACGATGGTAAAAAGTTCAATAAAATTTTTATATATCTAAAATTAGTATAAAATGACACCAATGAATTAAATTGATCTTATATAGGTATTATGTATCTATTTTGAACTAAAATAAATTTAAATAAAATAAATTATTATTTAAATAAAAAGTCAATTTTAATTAATAACTCAGTGTTTTTAGTATTCATAAAAAATTTAAAGTTTTCAGAAAAATACCAAAAATTCTCCCTAGGCTAATTTCGCTATTCCAAATCCAAAAGTGAAGACCATTTTAAAGGATAAAATTTAAAAAATTTAAAAAAGTGTGTATTACTATACATAAAGGCTAGGTTATATAATATTTTAATAACATATCATTGTTTAGTGAAACTCAGTGCTGCGTACTACACACGCTATCGAGAAAGGTCACGATTGCGTGTAATGCAAGACAAGTCAGGGATGCGTGTAGTGAAATATCCCTTTTGTGTTTCATATAACATAATCAAAAATTATTTCATTTATACATTAAAATAAAATCTATACTTAATGTGACATAGAATAATTTCCACAAAATGAACTTGAAATTCTGTGTAACATGAGCCAACAATAGTGTTGCGTATACTGCAAGATAATACAGTGTTGTGTATAGTACAAGATAATCTTGGTGAAGTGTACAATATAAGACATCAAATAAATTAAAAGGATTATTTCTCATAAAATCGTGTGGTGTTACACCCCAACCCAACAAACCATGCGAACCCAAATAAAGGGGATTCACATGGTTGGTGCACAATGTTTCAAACCATGCACCCTATTATGAGAAATCGGGGACCCTCTAAAAGAGGAACGTAGATAAAGTTCTCGGATTGGAAAACACTATGCCCCTACCCAAAAAACAATGCATGGATTTTTAATTAGCCCAAAAATTAGTTTTTAAAATACCCAAACCCCCATATTATCCCCAAATCAATCCCCAATCATCCCCTAATATTTTATCTTGATTTTGGAGTCTCCCAGATGAATTCCTTGGGCTTGCGACCTTTTTTCTTCATGATTCGAATCCCAGTTTGAAGATCTAAACCTCTCTAGGTAAGTGAATCTTATCCCAAATGGTCTCTCATCTATCTCCCATTCTTCTCCCATCCAATAAAGGGTTGTTATTCTCTATTTTGTTGGTTCTAGATCTAGTTTTAATGAATCTAGATACAATGTTCTTGGATCTAGATCTAGAATTGTGGGATATTGATTCTTATGATCTTGGATTTTGGTTTAAGATTCAGATTTCATTCCACATCATTGTTCTACTCAAATTGGGGATATCAGTAGGAGATCATTCATCAACATTCCTAAGATAGGTGGTCTATAATTCAAATCCCATAGTCATGATTTCAATTATGTTAATGTAAATGTAGAATTTCTATGGTTCAATTAGAAATCAAATTTCTATTTTAATTAATTAACTTTTTAATTAAATTTATTAAGGGATTGTGATTCGAGAATAATTAATTGTTGAATTAATTATTGAAATATTGAAATTATGGAAAATTGAGGAATAATTAATTATTGAATTAATTATGGAATATTAGTATTATTAATTGAATAATTAATTGTTGAATTAATTATGGAATATTGAGATTGTTGTATAGTATTAAATCATTTTTGAATTAATTAATAAGATATTGAGATTGAGAAATTTATTTTATTAATTTATTTTTTAATTAATTATTGGAAAACAGAGATTGTGGAATTTTATTAATTAATTTTTGAATTAATTAAGGGAAATTTTTTTATATTGGAAATTTATTGTTTTTATTAATTAATTGTGAATTAATTAATGGATTTGATGTGAAAAATTAATTGGTGAATGAATTGAATGGATTGATGTGATTAATTAGTTTTTGAATTAATTAATGGAAAGTTATGAATATGAAATTTTTAAGCTGCATAAATTAATTTTTGAATTAATTAATATGATATTGTGATACATACGGTCTATGTGATTGATTGATTTATGAGTGTGGGAAATGAACTGATTCTACAAAGGCCAATATGTGATTGATTGATATACGACTGTAGGACATAGTCTGATGCTCCAAAAACCCACAGGGTCCTAGCCATGATGTTCTATGACCCAGGGCATTCATGAAAATTGTATGGGACAGAGACTGATGCACCAAATACCCATGAGCTGTGAGATGGAGAGTGATTCTCCAAATACTCATGAGATTCTAGACATGATAATCTATGCCCAAAATGTTGGATTTGGAAAACAGTTCCAATTATCCATATTAATGAATTAAAATGACATGAATAATGAAATCCCATGAGTTATAATGAATTGTGAATTGGTAATGTGGAATGGTTCAGACATCAACATGAGATGATTCAAGTATTGGGTTTTGTGTGTCCTTGGGAACCCGGAGGTTTATGTGGTTAAATAAAGATTAATTTATAACGTGATAACTATTTAATTATGCATTGTACTTATTTATTTATACAAATTAATACACTATTATTGACTATATTTTTTTTAGACATCATTGGTGGTGGCCTACTGAGTTGTAATTAAACTATAATCGGAGTTATTAATTGGTACTCAAATAGACTTTATGTTTGTAGGACAAGATAAAGGAAAATGTATTGTGTTAGATGGATGATTTGGGAGAGAGTATAGATCAGGGAACTGTACGTGGTTCTAGAATCTATTGGTAGTTTTCAGTGTCTTTAATTTTGGGTTTTTATTTTAACACTTGGCACGTACTTTGGCATGACATATCTAATGTTTAGCTTGGATATTGTATTCCCTATTTTGGTGATCTGGTGATTTTGGTTATGGTTATATCTTTTGGTTATTGTTTATTCATTTCAACTGGTGTCTTACTGTGATAAAGATGTTATAGTCCACCATGATTGATATTAGACCCTCACTACTAGTCAGAAGCCTGGAATATAAGGAGGCATGCTTAAGGTCATGTAATAGACTGGCTTGGGGCACCGGTGGGTGGAACCCAGTTTGGGACATTACAATGGTGGATTGGGTTCACTCCCCATTCCCATAAACATAATAAACATATTCCCATGGTGGATTGGGTTTACTCAAAATTCTATTTTATATTTTCTTATTATTCCTAAATATTTACCCTATACATTTGATGGCTATATAATTTTGGGCCCACCCATCACATAACAGAGTGTGCTTAAGAAATCTGTCAGTGCACCATAGAAGGCATCTAATGAGATAAAAACACTACTCAATGCATTAGAGGGATATATAATTCTTATCCCACCCATCACATAATTAAAATCCTAATATTTATGTGAAAAGTTTTCCATATAAGAAAAATAAACCATTTGTAAAACATAAGACTAATAAAACCCATGAGAAAGAAGTGAGTTTCACAATATTTTCTCAAAGAACAACCAAAGGGTATATAATAAGGATTCCCAAGAGAAGAATGAATTAAATTATTTTTTATATTTATATTTTAATAAAGAAATATGGTTCATTGAACATTAGGTTCCAATATAAGAAAATTTATGAGAAGCCTCAAGGATAAGTAAGAATAAAAACTAACCTAATATGTGATTCTTTTCGAAATGAATAAAAAACATTTAAAATAATGAAAGTGATTATAATTTTTATTTCAACTATTACTAATCCACGAATGTTATTAATAAAATATTTTAGTTTTTTAGAAAACATTCAGGGTTAAAAACATTTTATATATGTGGTACTTGGCATAAGATAAAAAAAGAAAGTTCATTTAAATTGGGTTTTACTTAAAAGAGGAAATCATAGAAGAAATGTAAATGTATATTATCCCCAAAATATGAAGGTTTTATAAACTATGTATATATATAAGAAACATATATACATGATATGGATGGATTAAATGAGAATAATTTTGGGGAAAATGAAGAAATTGAATGATAATGTGTAATATGAATGTAACAAAGGTGGTTTTGAAGATATCTTTTTATGTTTTAGAATAACTTTCTTGAAATCCCACATTTTGAAAAGGGATATTAAAACATTCTTTTGAAAATATTATAAGTTAATTGTAATGTAACATGATATAATACATAATTATATTTTCAAATATAACGGTAAAAAATGGTGGGAAGTGAAAATATAGATATGGAAAATATCATCATTGAAAATAGTAAGAATTATTCTTAACAATACTATACTTTTATAGGGAATAAATTCATAGAAGTGGAATATTTGAATAAAAATTGTTATTTTCCATACATATAAATAGGTATTTCAATATAAAATATTAGGATGGAATATACCAAGCATACAAGTAGGTAGTTCAATATGAAACATTATAACCCAAAGGAAGTGGGTTTGTGTTAAAACCCCTTACGACTTTAAAATAAATTAAATAAAAAACCATTGGAAATAGTCGTAGATATTAATTTTTAAATACATTATATTTAAATAAAATTATCATAACAATATACCCAATGTAAATATTTACACCACACAACGGGAACAAGTGGTAAATATAAATCAAATCTCAATGAATCAAAAATTGAGATAAAAAACCCTTACCTTAGGTCCTAATTCATTTTGTGTGTGCACATAACATTTTTAAAATCAAATTAAATTTATTAAAAAATTTATTAATACCCCTATTAATCTATATTACATATTATAGGTTTTATCTATTAACATATGTGGTTAATTTTCTATATATTTTTAATTTATATTAGTTGCTTGAGGTTGTCCGGTCAATTTCTCCGTAACTCTCTTGGAATGTTGACCATTGTAAAAGTATTTACAAAAATGTATCATAAAATTTAGAAGTATATATTTTGATTTTATTTATTATTATATTATCACAAAATATATATACTTCCATTGGTTTTCTAAATGGACTCAAATTAAAAAAGGTACCTTGATAAATTCATTTAAAGAGATTAAATTTACTATGATTATTTATTATTAATATTACTTATAGATTCTAGAATATTATAATTAAATAATATTAATAGATTCAAAATTATATTTTTTATAAATTATATACATTTTTAAATTCATCCATGTTAGGCAGTAATGGGAAAACAAAATACGTCGTTCTGTGGAAGCGGTAGTCCGCACATACATTGACGACACTTTCTTTTTCCATAGAATAGGAGGGAGGGTATAAAAATAAATAATTATCATTTCATAATGTTAATATCATTACCATTATTATATTTGTTTATTTAAATAAATTTTTTTCATCCCATTATACGAGTTTATAAAAAATAGTATCTATTGTTCATGGAAGTAGTAGTCTGCAAAAACACATGACAACATCTTTATTTTTCAAATCGTTTTATAGGGAGGTATAAGAGTGATATCACATTATCACAATAAAATTAATTATATTAATATTACCTATATTTTTATACATTAATTGATAGAGAACATTTTAGGGCTTAGACGAATATTAAGAATAAAATACTAAGGAATAAGAATTACTCACATGGAGAGCATAAACTTTCCCTTCAAAGTATTCTCAGAAATGAAAGAAATATGATAAATTTTAAATACCAGGGCTTATGGATGTGAAATTAAATTATATTATATGTAAATTGGGTATAGTTTCATGAATAAAAAAAAGCATATAGTGGTCCGTATGGGGTAGTGAGAGGCCCCTTTTATAATTGGAGGAAAATGGATTTTTTGTAAATAACCATTACATCTCAATAATGTCATAACACTATTCAAGAGTAAATGGATCCAAAAAAGGTTCATAATTTAGTGTATTGTTATGTGTGTAAATAAATTCTCAAAAAATAATTTTAAAACATGTTTTAAAATTATTTTTTGTTATTTACAATTTATTTTTACACTTTACCATTTTGGTTTTTACCTTGGTAACTAGTTTTTAAATAATTAATTTAGGTTTTAATAGAAATATAAGAAAAAAATTATTGCTAAATTTGGGAATGATTTAGAAAAATTTACCCTATATTTAATCCAATTACATTTCTAAATATGAAAAATAACTATTAAATTAAAATATGTAGTATATTAAAAAATAGTTTTTGTTGGAAAATGAAGTTTTTTCCAGTAAGTGTTCTTAATATTACATAACATTAATGAAAAATTAAATTGGTGATAATATATATATATATATATTAGAGTCATTATAATATATATATATATATATATATATATAATTTATTTGATAACAATTACACAATATTAATAAAAAATTTCTTTGAAAATAGCCTTTTCACCATTATCGTGGTCATTAACCTTAATCATAGAAATCACAATTTTACAATTAAAAATAAATTTAACCTTATAATATGAACATTATGGTATAAAATATGAAATTATTTTTATTATATTTAATTTTTATAGGTGATGAAAACAAGTTTTTTACAAAGGTGAACAAAACAATTTTTAGAGTAAAATATTACTTTTGTTTCTATAATATTAAACTTGGGATTTATAAATATAACATAGTATTTTAAAATGATTTATTTTAATTTATAAATACAAATTATATATAAAAATTATTTCAAAAATATTTAAGTCATTATTGAATTATGATAATTTCATAAAAGAGACAATTTTAGCAAATCCGTATTTTTTAACTATTCACCTAAAAATCAATTACCTCATAAAATTACATTAACAAAATCACAGTATAATATTGATATATGTAATTTAAAAATAAATTTAATTATATCAAATTATAATTCAAAATTTTATAAAATAGGATTTTAAATTAAGATACAAAATATAAAGAAAAATACTTTTATAACAAAAAGAGTTTTTAGACATTACGTGTTCTTAGTCTAATTTCACAGAAATTACTAATTTAATTTTTATTAAAATATATCAGTAATATTATTTAGAATTTTTTAACCATAATATATTTGTTCTATTAGAAATTCATAGCCTATGAAAAGTTAATTTTTATAAAAATACATTTTAAGCATTAAATGATATTATCCTAAATATAATTAAAATTATTTAAATCATAATAATTTTAATTTTAAATATATTGATATTAAAGTATATCTTTTAATTTTATGAAATCATTTTTATTAATATTATTTTAGTGTATAAAAATAAAATATTTAAATTAGATATTATATTTTTTTTTATTATTAATGTTATTTCTAAAATATATATTAAAACTCATTACGCAAGATACATAACTCTTGTATACCTATTTCACACATTTATATCCAATGATAATTTATATAATTAATATATTTGAAATGATCATATTTATAATAGTTTGATTCTATTTCTATATACAGTCTTACTAAAATCATTCAATATATTCTCACATCTTAGGACACACTTCTCATTTCCATAGTTTTCATTTTAGATCTCACAACATTCTTTCTCATATCTTGGAATTATTTATCATTGCAGGTTTAGTCATAATAATAGGTATTCTAAAATTAAGTGATGGTATAGGGTATTTTTTAGTTATAAAGTTATCATTCTTTACAATTCAATGTCCCCTTTTTATATTTTTTAGTTTTAATGGATGTAATCATCCATTATGTATAATAATTCATTGTATGTGATATGTGGTTTCATTTAGCTTCACTGTAATGTTACATTATAATTGAATAATTTTCCATTATCTTGGTTTATATATCATATTTCCCATTGTCAAATAAAGTGTTAATTCTTTTTAAATAATACAGAAACATTCTTTATAATTATAGTGAAAAAATTAATGGTTCATAAAACATGGAGCATTATAGTAGTTGACTATATAAAAACTAATCCAGGTTGTGGATTTTTTATTATGTTTTATAAATTTACTTGATATTGGATTACTGTCAAGTGGAAAGGACTCACCTTCTTCTTGGAGATAACTTTTTTTTTTCAATTCCACTATGTATTTTAAATATTATTTTCACTACTTATTCCAATTATCTTGAAAGTTTCTTTAACCATTTTCACTAAGTGTTCTTAAATATATTCGTGAAAAAATATATATTGATACTTAACATTTATAAGTGATATATATACTTTTTGTGTGTGAGTGAAATCATTTCAAAAGATAAATTAATTTCAAATTGTTTTAATAGGATTTTGATAGATCCTTCAAGAAATTATTTCAAAGTACCAAATTATATATACCTACTATATTTTCTAATTGGGACAATATTTTAAAATGAGGGAATTTAAATTTATAATTTAAAAAAATTATATTGGAATCTCAATCCACCCCCCCACTTAAGCATTCCTCTTGGACCAATGTTTGGTATCATATAATTTTTATTATATTATAGGCTCTCTATTTTTACTATATTTTATTTTCTTTTGACATTGATCATGTCCTGATGGAATGGTATTTAATTTTTTTTGTATTTATAACTCTATAATTTTGGATTCTATACTTGAAATTCAAGCTACCAATTGACGTCCATTGTTTAGTTGAACTAATTATGCTTAATGTAAAATTAAAATTAAAATATATTTTGAAATCATGAGATTTTATATATGGGGTACTATTTAAGATAAATATAAAAAAACTCCTAGAAATATTATAGTGATGAATGATTTATTTTAATTTTAAATAAATGAATACTTTATTTTATTCTTTAGGTCAAGATAAAATTAATATAACATATTTCTATGTTACTACTTATAATGTTTGGGATAATTTAGCTATTTCTCATTAGGGAACATCTACTTTTAAAGATATGTGATTAAAGAAATATACTATGAATTATGATTTTTTTAATATTAATCTTGATGAGTAAATTTATGAAATGTATTTCTTATTTAATGAAATAATCAATACTATAAAGTCACTTGGAAAACCTATGTAGGACAAATAGTAAGTATGAAAACTACTAAGATAATTTCCCTACAAATGATGAAGCATTTCTATTTTTATTATAAAATCCTATGACATTAGTAAGATGAAAGTCAAAGCACTCATTATAAAGTTAATGATGTATTAAGAATACATGAAAAAAACGAAGATGTTAAAACTAAGAAGAAAAATTTAGCCTCTAAGGAACCTGATTCTAAATCCAAAGAAGTGATCAAAGACGAATCAAGTGGAAATAAATTAGACTCTAGAATGGATTAAGATATGGCCCATATATCTGGGAATTTCAAAAAATTATACAAAAGAATAAGTTTTTATGAAGTTAAACAACAAAGGAATGTATGAAAACATAGGAAAATAAACAAAAATGGAAAACAGATGACTCCTATAGTGAGATTACATGATATAATGTAAGAGGAATAGACACATAAAATATGTTTTTATGATGCTAATGTATAAAAATAATAATGATGACAAATAGTTGAAGCTAAAGAAAGTGATTAATACAACCTAGAGTAAAATTGAGGATAGTTCAAGTGATTCCGACACTAATTGAGAAGATCTATGTGAAAAAGGATATCTATGCTTCATGGATAGTTCACCTAAAGTAAATGATACTACTACTAATTTTTTTCTTCTGAAAATGAATATTAATATCAAATGAATAATAAATAATTATTTGAGTATACATCTATGATGTAAGACAATATGATTGAGTTTAAAGACAAATACAAGTATTTGAAAAAGGTGCATTCTATATTTGTTCATGATAAAAGGATCCTTACTATTAAAAAGGATAAAAATGCAAATTTTTTATAGTAAAATAATGAATTAAAATTGGAAAATAACGAACTCAAAAATTATTTTTAAAAATTTAGAAAAATAACTAATACCTTTAATATGGTATTGGGAAATCAGAAACCTCCCGAATTCAAAACTTGTATAGGTTATACTTCTGTACAGGAAATGAATCTGTATAAGAATTTCATTTTTCCCGATTCAAAGAATAATATTTTAATCTTTAGGACTAAAAGAACATCCATTTTAGAAACAACACTAATTATATTAGACCAAAGGAATACATTTTATCAAAATATTTTAATACTATTATTAAAAAACCTATGAAACAATCATGGATTCCAAAATTTTTTTTTCTCACTTATATGGACCCAAAAAATAATGGGTAAAAAATATTTTTTTTATTTATTATAGGTGAAACATTTAAAGATATCCATTAAAATTATATGGTATATAGATATTGGATGTTCTAGATATATTATTGGAGACTACTCAAATTTCATGAATTTGGTAATAGTGTATGGTGGTCATATCACCTTCGGTGACAGTGTAAAATAAAAAATAATTGGTCTTTAAATAATTGTTACATATAAGACTGTATTAATTTCTATAGTTTAATTTCTTTAAGGTTTAAAATATAACCATTTTAGTATATATCAATTGTTTTACGATGGTTACCATGCTAAATTTGAGAATAATTCTTGTAAGATATATGATTCCAAGCATGCTTTAGTGTTTTTTTATTTAGTAAATGATAATGTTTATGTTGTTAATTTAGATTATTTATGTTATCAAAATGATTCTTTCTTAAGTTTATTTCAAAATGAATCGTGGTTATTAAATCAGATACTGGGTAATTGTAACATAAACTCACTTTGGAGGCTAAATAAAAAAGTCTTAGTCAATGATCTACCCAAAAAAAATTCCAAAATAGACAAAGTTTGTAATCCCTATCAAAAGGGAAAGCAATAAAAAAAATTTCTTACTAATGAAAGAGGTTTCTACCTATCCACCACTAGAATTGGTTTACATGTATTTGTTTGGACCTTATAGAGTTTCTAGTATAGATGGATAACATTATGCTTATATGAATGTTTTATTATTCAAGATACACATGGGCATTCTCTTTATCTCACAAGAGTGATGATCCTTCATATTTTTTCTATGTATGTAAAGTTCATTGAAATAAATAGTGGAATTACGATAAAAATCATGATAAGTAATCATGGATGTGAATTTGAAAATCATGATTTGGTGTTTTTATGTTTAGAGTATGGTTATACTCAAAATTTCTCTGCACCTCAAACACATTAATAAAATGGGGTTATTGACAGAATAAATAGAACTCTCAATGAAATTCTCTGGACTATGCCTAGAGAATATAACTTACCTATTTTTCAATAGGCTTAATCATTTAACTCAATGTTTTATGAAAATAATAGGGTTCTATTAATATCTATATTAAAGAAGTATACATATAAATTATGGAATGGAAGAAAACCAAAATTTAATTATTATTTTTATTTGGATGTAATGTCTTCATTCTAAATATAAAATAGAATCTATATTTTTTTTTACCAAATATTTATAATTAAATTTTAATAATTGATTCAACCTCTAATAAAGATTAAAAATTCATTAATAAAAAATCTAATGTTTAGGAAGAATTAGTTAATTTCACTTTTGATGATAAAAATCAACATGAGAAAAAAACATGTTGTAGATAATTTTGAGGATGATATGTCAAATAAGAATATCAATAAAAAATATAAATCTTTTTTCCATGATCATTATTTACAAGAAAAATTTCTTTTAAAATACCAAACAAACCCTTGTAATCATTAATAAGTCATGGAAGATCTGATCACTAAAATTCCAAGAACTATTAAACCCTTAAAAATCATCTCTTGGATGTTATTGTAGGAAATATAGACAAAGAAACTCAAACCCAAGCCTCTCTTAGAAACCAGGTTGAACATCAATCCTTCAAACCTCATTTTGAAACTAAAAACATTACTGAAGTGAGTAGTGACCATTAGATATAGGTATACAAGAATAATTGTACTATTTTGAAAGAAATAAAGTCTAGAAGTTAGTTAGAAGTCCTAGAGAGTACATGAATATTTTTACTAAATTGGTATATAGAAACAACCTTGATGTTTCTGAAACTATAATTTGAAACAATGCTAAATTTATTTCATATGGTTATAGTAAAGAGGATGGAATTGATTATGAAGAGACCTTTTTCACCAGTTAGTAGACTTGAATCCATTAGAATACTATTATCATATGCAGCAAATCGTAATTTTAAAATCTATGAAATGGATGTTAATATTTCCTTCATAAGGGGTTATATTATTGAGAATGTTTTTTTAAAATAATCCCTTATATTTTTGAACCCTCATTTAGTAAATCATGTTTTAAACATTCAAAATTACTTTATGGTCTAAAAAAAGATCCCAGAGCTTGGTATGATAGGTACATCACTTTTTTTTATTTCAAGTTGATTTTAAAAAGGTATAGATGGCCATAAACTATTTGTTAAATAAATTTCAAAAGATTTTTTATTTGTAAAAATATATGTTGATGATATTATTTTTGGTTCATCTAAAAACACTATGTGTATTAAATTTTCAAAACCTTGAAAAATGAATTTGAAATGAGTTTAATGTAGGAGTTAAAATTATTTTTTTAATTTTAATTTTTTTTAAAAATAATTATTTTAAATGAATGTAAATAGACAAAATATATGTTAAAACATTTTTTCTTGGATAGTACTAAAGGAAGATATACTCTAATGAGTACTACTTATAAAATAGGTTTTGATGAAATTGGGAACCTATTTGTTCAAACTACTTATAAAGGCATCATTTAAAGTTTACAATACTTAACTACTAGATAATATATTATCTTATTTAGTGTGTGTGTATCTTTAAATTTTTAATAAAACCCTAAGGAATAACATCTTAATATTTTTAAAAGGATTTTTTAAATACAAAAAAAATTAAAATAATTTTTGTTTGTTTTAATATTTAGAACATGCATTTTAATTAGCTAGTTATTAAGATGCTGATTTTGGTAATTGTAGGTTAGATAGAAAAAGATCATTTGAAACATGTCACTTTTCTATCAAGTACATAGTTTCATGGTGTAGTAAAAGACACAATTATACTACATTATTTATTATTATAGTTGGGTACAAATATACACATGGTTTCTGTGAATAGATTCTAGGGATGAAATAAACATTTCAAGACCATGGGTATAAATTCTCACATGTCCCTATAAATTATGATAACACAAGTTCTATATACATATATAAGACTCCTATATCTCATTTTAGGACTAAAAACATTTATATAAGACATCACTTTTTTGAGAGATCATTTTCAAAAAGAAGATATCACTATTGATTTTAAAGACACCGATAAATAGATTACTAATATTTTCAAAAAACCTTGGAATATAGACATATTAATTGCTATCATAAATTAATTAGGTGTGATAAATTATTTATAATTTTTATTTAATGTTTTAAACTCAATCTGTTAGAGATTATGTCTTATAGGCCACAAGTGACTGTAAGACTCAATGTAACTATAAGGATGGTCTTACAGTAGATCAAGCTATTATGACCACTGAATTTTTATGTGGTAGAAAAATATACTATGACTCTTTGTGTAATTATGTGAAAATCCATGTGGTGGGTTAACCTACAACACCATTATCAAGCTACCATAAGGCAACTCATATGGCTAGTAAAGTTTTCATGTTTATCTATTTAGTTTTAATATATATATATATATATTCACTTCCCATGTGTTAATGTACTTTTATAAGAATGATGAAAATAACCCCACATTAGAAGTTGAATCATTTTCTATCCAAGTGTTAAACCCTCACGAACCTTTGTTTCATATCAAAAACAAAACCTCTTATTCCTCTCCTGATTCTCTTAAACCTAGAAAATATAGTTAAGAGGAAGTAAACCTTGGATTTTGGTTCTTCAAATGATAATTCATATTTTGAGAAATAGAAATATGGACTGAGTATATTTTCTATAATGAGATTCAATGCAAAAGTCATACAGTTAAACATAAACTAGTTTCCCTTTAGTCTGATCACAAATACAAAACAAAAAAAGAAAAAAAAAACTCAACAAGCCCTACCTCCATCCTCAATCGTCAATAATCCCCATATCCAATACCCATCAAGATACTTTATCCTGATCCACTACACATATTGTGCTGAACTTGTGAAACAAAAATAAGGTCTGTTTGCACACTAAGGTGCCCGTACAGGGTGTGAGAAACACATCGCAGTAGAGTCTCACCAAGTTAACCTAGTATATTTCATTATATACATGTATTTTTGAGGAATGTAAATAAACATTTCACATATGTACATGGAAATAAAATTCTAACCAGGACACCATGACTCCCTGTGTATCGGGTCATCAAATGCCAACTAGGCCACTATGGCACTCAAAATTACCTGCTTTGGTTCCATTCTGGAATCTACTTCACCACATCATATCATCAAAACTAAACCTATCTTATACTTCATGACTCTTTATATTTATCATCCCAGATCTTGACCCACTACTCAAAGGGTTGGGGTAAGGTCTTATATAAAAATATTGACCCACTACATCATCATACAAGGTAGCATCTATTCACCATGTCTAGCATCCAATCAAGACCCATCCCTCTCACTTAGGGTAGTCCATTATCATGAACCCTGAATTTTAGGTCAAGGAAAGGTCTATTATTATTTTACATTAGTACTTTATCTCACCAATGATAGTACAACTAGTGCCATCTCATTCATGGAGGGGAAGGTCTCAGGATCACCCTCCACCATAGGGTTTTTCTCATGTCACAAGAATATAAAAGAACACAAATAAATTATAAAATGGGGATTGAAACCTATAAAACAAATAAATAGCTCATCAATAGAGTATTATTCACTGAGGACCTATCCTCTCACCTTAAATCACTTCTCATCTCGCCTGTCGGGGCATTCAATGGGTCCTTTAGAACGTACATGGTCTCTACTCATTGATACCATATTGTACCCATCACCCATATATGAAAAAATTGTCCATAAGCTCCCTAGAAACAAACCTTCAAGGCCAGGTCCAACCTAATCAATCCTAGTCCCACCACCGAGGGACTATCCCAATATATCTTGCTCTAAGCCCCCTCAACCAGATGTTAAGTCCTGAACAACTCCCCCAACCCACACCCGAGTCTTATCCCACATCATTCATGAAAAGTCACATTACCTTACACTTATATAAAACCTTCTCCACCGCACCTTGACTCATCTCAAAGGACAAATGTCACTCACAATTCTCAAAAAGTTCTCAAATCACCCTCAAGAGGGGGTTCCTTACCAGGTGTGATATATAAAATGTTCACACACTTCCCTATTGGCCTAATCCTATCATGACTACTTGGACAGACCTAGAGAAACCATACTAGGATACCCATATCACTATTCATAGCTCAATACCTACCCAAGACCACTCTTCATCTCAATAGATACTCTCTCCCCTTGGCAATATAGTCATTGATAGATTTTAAAACCACTAATGTGCTAAAGAGAACTTGTCACAACCCAATTAGGCTCAATGACACCCTCTACCATTCTCTAAGATGATCTCAATCCCTATCCACTCTACTAGAACCTATGAAACATGAATTTATTAGAAAAAAATTCATGAAAAATCCAATGAATTTTTTTAAAAGGGACCACCTACCTTCAAAACGGTGCTACCGTCCTCTTTGAGATCTACTCACCCTTATCCAAGCCCATCCATGCCAGATCCAATATCATATTTCTATCCAAGATCCAATATCAATCCATAAAATAAAAATAATTAATTATATAAATTTATAATTAATTATTCAATTTAATCAAAATAGGTATATTTACCAAAAAAATCACTCATCTTTTTTTCAACACAAAAACCTCAACCACCTACATTTGGAAGGTCCATGACATACCCCCGATACCATCCCAAGTAAAATACCTAACAATCAAAACCCGACCAATCAATAATTTCATATAATTTAATCAAAAACCTAAATAGATTAGGGTAATGAATTAATTCAATAAAAATAGTGAAATATGATGTGTTATCATCTTCTTGGGTCCTCCTCTTGCCAAGAAAATAAATAACCCATCATTCTCACATGATTCCACCATGATCTAGTGAAATAAGAACATTAAACCTATCCAAAATCGACCAAATTAGAGGATAGAAAATAGATACTAAAATAGAAGATAATCAAGGGAGATATTCAACTTAAAAAACTGCTAAATCAAACTAAGGACCATCCCTCTTGAAGGGGGGTCAATGGGATGGAATAGAGGTGGAGGAAATTTCCCAATGGACCCACCCAACCAAACCTGGTTAGCCAATAATAAATTGGGGTTGAATTAAAAAAGATGATTCTAACTCCCTTTAATAAAACTACTCAGGCATCAGTCTTGGTGTGATAAGGTGTGTCTTGATAGGACACACTGCATCACATAACAATTTTTTGGCATAACCAAGAGAGTCAGAATGTGAAGCATTTACATTAAGGGGAGGCACTACCACCATAACTTATAGAGAAATTCCTTTTTTCTATGTGGTATGACACACTACATTAAGTCATCACAACATGACCTACGGGTACTGGTACGACCTATAATAGAAGAAGTAGAGTTTCATATGGGTCTTTAGGCTGCACAAATGCCCATATGAGCAGCTATAACCCAATTTTTCCGTGTTCCTCACTTGTAAAAATATTTTTGAGATGTTCAAACACTAAAATTCATAATCTAAACCCCAATTCGTGAAATAAACCTACTCCAGTATCAAAACATACACTCCTCTTGAAAAGTAATAACCCCAAAATACACTAGTATTTACACATTGAAAAGAGGATTTAGAATTTATGTTAGTCTTAGGTTCTGTCACTTTTCTATTTCTCTTATTAACCATAATTATTTAATATTTTAATGCTTCATGTTCTTATCTACTTGAAGAATCAGAGTAAGGAGATTTGATAGAGACTTCTTAATGTTGTTCACATTATAATTTATAATATAGTTCGAGAGTTTTTAATGAGTGAATTAAGTATGAGACTGATATTAAATAATTTTGGAGTCGTAAAACCTCGAATATATAGAAAATTAATCTATATAATCATCTCATGTGAGGTCCATCCATATCGCCCTCTCCAAGATTGCATGAATAGTGTACCTTGTAGATCTTAAACTACTTCTGTTTAGCTTTATCCTAATAGAGATCACAGAGATGATTGAGCATTCTATGTGTATCCATTTTCTCTTAATACTTATGGAGTTCATCAGTCATGGATGATAACATCAAACACTAGCTCTATAATTATTCATCCAAGTGTTTTAAGTATATAGAGAGCTCATATTCACTCACCTTCTTAGCAATTGGATTAGGAAATAGGGTTCCTGACACATAAATCTTTTGTTCCTAGAGTAGTACAATGAAAGAACATTTATACCACTCGTGGAAGTTACTTTTAGAGAGCAGACTGTATTTTTATATTATATATCATAGGTATATTAGTGAAATTACCATTTAATACAATAGTATATAAAATAAAGTTATTAGTATTTTATTTTATTACTAAACTATAAGAGAATGAATTTTTTATTAAGTCTCGCACTATTTTATTAAGTCCCTATATCCCTCACCATGGGACTTAGAATGTCTTATCACATGGAAATTATAGTGGAAGGAATCTTTATTTTCCTTATCATAACCCATCATATAGCCACAAAAATCATAAAAAGATATTTAGGTAGGGGGCCTTTCTTACTCTTATCTTGTGGCTCCGTGATCCATTGAGTGGACTCCCCAATTGTAAAATCCTAACTCCAATTTTCTCAACAACTACCTCTAAATTCATATTTAATAGACCTTGAAGATTACACTCAATACATGTTTGGTTAATTCAACCCATAATATTAGTTTAGACTTTTAGATAATTAAAAGTTCCCCAGACTATGGCATGTATGACACTTTAACTATGAGTTCATCTTAACTAAGATAATGAAAGGTTTTTTTCATTAATATTTCCTCAAAGTATTTTGATTACTTAAACATAAAATTTAATATTTTATCCATTACATGTGTCAACACACAAAGGAGCTTACATGAGAGTTACTAGAGGGGTTGAATCAGTTTATGATACCTTTTTTTCCGATTTTAACTCTTTCCTTAAACTCTCACACCCTTAATAGATCTTGACCTCTTAATAATAAGGGTATCCACTTTTGATCAATTTTTTACGTTGATCCAATTTCCAATTTACTTGACCATCCCTTATTACTTTACCTTAATTAATCAGTTTTTGTCATATTGGATGTAAGGAAAACAAAATCACACAAGTCATAAAGGATTTTACTTGGTTTACCCACATTGGGATAATCTAAGGATCATAAAACAAAAAAGTACCATTCCCCAGAACCCACTAACCATAAATATATAGTTGTGAGTTTAGTTTGTGACTAGGGTCACTTCTCTTTATAACTATTTTTGGTTGGATCACTACATCCCTAGAATTACTACCTTACATCCTCTCTGTATGTGCACAACTTCAAGAAAGGGCAAATCCTTTAGCTCACAAATGCTTCCTCCTTCTTTGAAAAAGTATTTAGGGAAGATAACCTACTATTTATATACATATAGGTATACCATTCAACAAAAATATGTATGTTTAGTGTATCTTTGAATATGTGTAGATGCTCCGTAAAACTCCACGTGGGATGATCCTTAATAGTCTATTGTGAACTGATACTTAAAAAATCACTTTCTTCCTTACATAATAAATATGTGATTCATTCTTCACCTTAAAATTATTCATAAATCCTCTCATCTAATTCAATATCCCCCCTTAGGAATTGACTACTTCTTGGAATACCATGTCTTCAAAATGTCACCTATTCCTTCTTCTCCTTAAATGATCATATTTTCAGGGATAGTCATCGAGTAATATTTTTTATGCATATAGGTGTGTCAAAATAGTTCAATAGAGTTTATTTTCTCTCTATATATTTAAAAAATATTCAATTATTCTTTTTGAGATCATATCTATTCTTTTTATTCTTTTACTTACAGATGTTCAGTGAATATCCATCGTTTTCCCTCTTATCTCATTCTTATAGGTTATGTCAAAATTTTCAGTATATTCTGAATTTTCTTATCCTCTCTCTACTCCTAGGATCAAGATAATTGTCGGGACTAGTAATTTTGGAGGTGTTGTTGAATATGTTGTATGTTTTTATGGAAGATGTTTGGAGAGAATTTTCTTTTTTTGATTAAACATAAACCATCAATGTTTGTTAATGATTACAAAAATTGGTGAATGGATAGAGAAGTGCAAACTGAGTTTTCTAGAACAATTCCATTATTTGGACCACACCAAAATGAGTCCATTGAACAATGGTTATAATATTTAGGATTTTATATGGGTATGCGACCATATGAAGAGGATGTTACAAAGTTCATTGGAAAGTGGTTTCCATGATGTAAAAATCTGGTGATTCTTTTATCTCTTCAATATTTCTAACATCTTGAGTTTTGAAAGATCTTATGATCCAAGTGTAAATAGAAAGGGGGATAAATTTTCATATGATGAATTTATGTGTAATTTCACCACATAGATGAGATTAGACATATGATTTTGCTAAGAAAATTCTATGTTTGATGTTTATAATTTTTTGGTAAGTTGCAGAATATCCAAGGGAAACTGATAAGTAATGTCATCAGATTAATTCTAAATCAAATTAAGTTCATTGGATTAAGTCCAAATAGATGGAGTGCATTAGATGAACCAAATATCGATTACAAGACTCTGAATCAATAAACATATGGTTTTGGTTGAAAATATCGTACTGTTGTTTTTTTATGAATGTATCCACAAAGAGGTTATCATATGAAAGTGAAAAATAGAGAGTTACGAAGCAAGTCATTGAATTGAGGATGTTTCTGGTAAATAATTTCTTGAAGATACTATGAATTCTCTAGAGGAACAATCAGATGAAGTTTCAATGAATGAAATATTCTCTATAAAGTTTTACTGGATGAATGTTTGGTATAGTGTGGTACAGGTTCAAGGTTATTTATAAAATTTTCATTAATATATCAAATTAAATGATGGAAATATGATATTTCAAAGTTCCAAATATCTCGGAAGAAATATATGTGATTCTCACTAAGTTTATAGAATGTTTGTTGAATGATATGGATGTTCAAGTTTTTGAGAAGCTTTAATAATATTCTATAAGACTTGAGAAGTGTCCATGTGAATTGTTTTGAGTGGGATTTATATAATTTGTGTTTTCATTGAGTGGGAAAGTTAAATTGGAATCCCACCTTTTCTCATACCAATGCATCTATAAAAATTGTTCAAGTACAGTATGGAGATGTGTAATGTTCACTTGCACAAAAGTCTAAATCATTTTAGAAATAGTTTTAAATGGAGATAAAGAATCAAATATTAAATACAAATCTGATTAGGGAAGTTTTACAACCAAAGAATCTATTGGTTGAAGAAGATGTTTCAATCATAAAGAGGTGTTTTGATTAGAGGCAATAGGAAGAAGTCACCAGAAAAATTTGATATCAGGTGGAATTGGATATAATTTGTATTGAGGTGCACATACAAACGATTATGTGTATAGTTGAATGGAAAAAAATAATGTAAGAATGTTGTATCTATTATCAGAAGTCTCCAGAAAAAATTACCATATTGCTGACTAGACATAGTAATTATAAGAATAGTGAATTGATTGAACTTTCACAAAGAACACTACAAAAAACAGTGTGATTATATGGGGTTATTTTTTCATTTAGATGCCCTTATAACCCCTATAAATAATTGACAAGTGGTTAGTTAAAACTGCAACTAAAGTGGAATCCCACTCATATTAGCGTACTTTTTATATAAAAATTGATAAATATAAATGGATTTAGAGATGGTCAATTTAGAGGGGGGTTGGGGGGGGGGGTTTAACCCCCTCAAAATTTTATAAATAAAAAATGTTAAAACGATTTGTTATATTTATGTATAGGCTATCAAAAAATTGACGAAGTTTGAGGTGGTTATACAACCGCCTATAAACACCCCATTATTTGGGGCAGTTCACAACCGCCTCAAAATTTTCATCATTTTTAATGAGTAGGAGGAGGTTATACAACCACCTGTAAATACCCTAAATTTGGGGTAGTTCACAACTAATCCAAATTTATCATCATTTATAAGGGGATGTCATTGTCAATTCCTCCCCATGAATTGCCACGTAAAGTCACCTAGGATAGATGGCTCAACTAGGGAACTTTTGTAGGAGTCACATCAACCACACTTGAGACCTAGTAGGGCCAGATAACGCATATGGTCATGGTATCTCACACATGCGCAAGCGGAAGAGCAGTATATAAGTGCCATGGGTTAGGAATTCATTGGAATATAGTTCCAATGAAGGATGAGAGCGGACCCCTTTATTCTCTTTTGGTGGTAAATGGGCCCACTTTAGCTTATTATGCACAACCAATACCTCCTTCCAATCCGATGTGGGATCGGAATTTGTTAGTGTTCTCTTCTTTTGGTTTAAAGAACCTGGGTTTACCATGACATGATTTGAAATCACCACTCACTCAGAAGGCTAAACCTTTTCCACTCCAACATATTATATTTTGTTTATTATTATAAAAAAATTGATATTTGACAACCGTATATATATATTTATGTATTCATATAAATATTATTTATATATTTATATTATATAAATTTATGTAATATATTAAATAAATTATTTTAATGTATACTCAAATATAAATATGGTATATATTTATACAAATATAAAATATAATATACATTAATTTATTCATATTTATATGATATATATATTTTCATTATCTATATTTGTATTATATATATATATATTATTGATATCCCTACAGGGAATCATTAAATATATATGGTACTATGCAAAAAAAAGTTTATAAAACTCTAAATATGCTACTTGATTAATTAAAATGCAGTATTAGGTATGTTTGAGGTCGAACCCATAGAGATGGGGAATTTTTTTTAATTATAACTTCATAAAATTTAATTTTATTAATTTTGAGAGAAAAATTAGAATTTATTAGTTTGATTGATTCTAGAAAGTGAGAGATGAAGAAAAAGTGCAGAAAATTTATTGGGTTGTAAGAAGATACTGAAAGTGAGCCATGGCAATGTAATCTTCAGGCTCTAGTGAATTGGATTTTAGAAAATAGATAAATTTATTCATTATTGGTGTTGGAGTTGAGACGATGTAGATCCAATTGTTATGGTATCCCCTCCTCAATACGGAAACATCCAAGTTCCCTTGGTCTGGTAATATACGATTTCATATAATTGAGTTTGTCTCGATACCATATTAAAACATGGTTTCCTCTAAAGTTGTCAATGGTCATGACACCTTTTAGGGTCATTAGTTGCAAAACTTTAAAGTTACTTTTTATTCGAATGACGATGTTCACAATAAAAGAAAAAGAAAGGGATTGAAGTTTAAAAATAGAAATTATGAAAACCGAATACGTGAATAATTTAAAATAAATAAATACAACACACCTTCCCCCTTTAGTTACATCACCCTAGAAGAATATGGGTTCAAACCCTCATCCTAGTGATGAAAGAATAGTAAGGAGATAAAAAATAAAACATAATGAATAGAAAGAAATAACTCGGATAGGGTATGGAAGCTTCACTCTAAGCCTTTGTCTCAAGTAGAAATCAGAATGCCCAAAGCACCAGGAATCGCCTCTATTTAAAGGATTCTATTGGGTTCTACCCAAATTCCGTCACGACATGTACTGTAGGTACACATAGTGTAATGGAGATCCACTTTTTGTAAATCTACATGATGCGTGCGTGGATAACAGCTGAGATTTTGGAAATTTTACCACTTACACAACCTGTACAAGGTGTACATGTCGTGTAATTCTTATCCATGTTGTATGCACATATGCAAGAATCTTGTGAAAATCTTGTTCACAAATTTGAAATTTGATTGTCGTTACGTGGTGTAATGAGGGTACATGAGTTGTACTTATCATTCACAATATTTATGCTCGTCATGACTTCTTTAGACAACAAATTTCCTCCCTAATGAAAAAACTATGTGTACTTGTGGTACATGACATGTAAAATTGTGTTTTCTAGTTTTCCAACTTATTTCTCCCTCAAAAATTTGGTATCGGGCCGCTTCACTTTTCTAGTGGTGAGAAGGGTCCTTTTTCTCATATTTACAACCCTTTTTATTCCTTTTCCAATGATTTATGATTCCCTACTATAAAACATAAATCAACTCAATTCATTCCAAAATTGGAAATATTATTCATTTAAATCTAAAAATAAATATACTAAAACACTATAAAATTTACGCATGAATTATACTTATCAATTATACAAATATATACATATATATTTATATATATTATAATACAGACATATTATGAAAATATATATTGTAAAAATATTTATTATACAAATATATACATACACATATATATATATCATGTAAATAAAAATACATATTATATTACATAAATACATTATACCAATATAAATATAAATATAAATATATTATATTTTTTAGATGAAAACAAAAATTGAAAGGATTAAAAAGTACAATAGCAAAGAAATATGAGAAGGAAGGGAGAACAGAAATATTATTAACACTTCCAATATTTCCCTTCAATCGGTCATGTACCTTTGCGGGGGGGGGGGGGGTGCACTACCTTTTATAGGTTGTGCACCAGGGTATGTGAAGCGGGATTGGTGGTGGTGGGCAGTCGGCCCTTGTTGAAGACTGCAACTGCCATCAGCGGCTGGCAATCACTCCCCCTTGGGATGCCCACCCCTACCAATGTCATACCAGTTTTGATAACACCTAATTACAAATGTTTTCTAGAAAAACATAGTGCGTTAAAAAATTGAATAAGAAAAAGAGTATAATCATGTAAACTATCATGGATGCTACATTACATTAGAAAATTTTCAGTTTACACATTCCTATATTATGTAAAAGATTTGTAAATATAATGGTGGGTAGTTATATTGTAAAAAAATCTTCAATGTTTTCACTGGATAGAACATATTTCATGTTGATTTCTCTATTCTTCATTAAATCTTGTGTCAAGGACAAAAATTTCGATGGAATGTGTTTTGTATGATCATTCTTGTGGAAGCCTTATTTTGATTGGGTGATAAAAATAGTATTATCTTCAAATAAAATTATTGGTCTACAATTCATGGGTAATCAACTTGACACTCAGATGTGTTTAGTCATAGACCGCAATGAAACACATTCTCAACATGTTTCATGTAATTATATCACTTATGAATTATTTAAATATCTTGAGATGAGTGTTTTCTTTTATGATCACTAAGATACGATGGTACCTCCAAATGTGAACACATAACCAATTTTTGATCACACATTATATAGATCAGATAAATAACCTTCATATGAAAAACCCACCATCTTCCTTTTTAGTTTTTTAGAGTAGAATAAACCCAAATAAATATTTCTATTAAAAGAACTAAAAATATATTAAATTTCATTATAGTGTCTTCAAGTAGGGCATAGACTAAATATTTCCAATAAATTAGTAGAAGAAGATATATTAGGATGAGTACAGTTACCAAGATACATTAGTGCTCTGATAACACTGAGGTATGGTACTTTTGGACCAACCAACCCCTCATTTTCTTCACATGGTTTAAATTGATTTTTCTCATTATTTAAAGATCGAAAAATATTTTTAGTACTTAAAGGATTATATTTATTCATATTAATTTTTTTTATACCTTTTTAGTATAATTTTACTGAAAAAATATACCACATGGCATATGCTCAATTTGTAATCCAAGACAATAATTGGTTTCTCTTAGGTCTTTCATTTAAAATTCATCCTTTAAGTCTCTCATTGATTTATTGATCTATTTTGGAGTTCTGATGTTATTTAAATCATCGACATAAAAAACAATGACTGCACATACAATTATTGTTTTCTTCATAAAAATAAACGATAATTTGGGGATATTTACATACCCTTTATTTAACGAATATTCTCTCAAACGATTATACCACATATGCCTATATTTTTTTAATCTATATAGGTATTTCAAAAATTTAATTGAATTTAGTTATTTGTGTTTTCATTTCAACACTTCTGGTATTTTGAATCCTTCAAGGATTCTCATATATATACTACTATCAAGTGACCCATACAAATACATTGTAACAACATCTATAAGATGTATATTAACCTTCTCAGCTACTATAAGGCTGATTAATATCATCTACAATAGGAGAATATGTATCCTTATAGTCAATTCTGGGTATTTGAGAAAACATTTTGAGACAAGATGTGGTTTTTATCATACAATATCAATTTTCTCATTATTATTACACACAAAAAACCATTTATATCCAATAGGCCTCAAAAATTATGGTGTGAGAATGATATAATCCAAAACCGTTCACCTATTAAGTTAATTTAATTCAACATGCATATTGTCTTTCAATTTATTCGAATCGAGTTGTTTTTAACATTACATAATAGACCGTAGTTAAGGGTTTTTATTTTCTATATCATGTGACATAGAATATAAAAAACCTTTATGAATATTTTCCACATTACATTGATTCCATATATCACCTTTAGTGGAATAATTAAGAGAGATTTAATTATTTTCAAAACCATTATGGTTTTCTATATCCTGTGAATTCTCTTTATGATTCTCATCATGCGTTTCATAAAAAAACTCAAATATCATGTTTCTTCTTGAACACAAAACTCTAAAATGGGGTTTTCAATTATAATCAATCATTTTATATCCTAAGGATTTATATCCTTAGATCTAATTGGTATTCCATGCTCCAGGTATGTTTTTGAGATTCCTATAACATCATTAGGTAATTTTATCTTTAGAACATAAATTATAGCCAGTACATTTAAAACTGGTACCTATTATTTATTGATGTCCTTTGAATCAATAAATTCATCAATAAATTTATTTTATAGTTCTTGGAAATATAAAATCTTTTTTCACTTACATCACACAATGTTGGGTGAGAGGATTGAAAAAAGATAACATTTTCACATTCCAGAAAATATTCTTCATTTGTTTCTTTTCTCCCCCTAATACTATGAATACTTCTTCATTGAAGTGAAAATAAACAAAATGTGATGTAAATACATCACCATTTTTTGGTTCAGGATATTTAATGATAGATGAGGATTCATATCCTATATATATATATATATATATATATATATTCCCAACCTTCTTTGAGGTCCCATCATTGTATGTTATGGTGGAGAAATTGGTAAATATAATACACAACCAAAAATTCTTAAGTGGGAGATGTCAGGAAATTTCCCAAAATCAAAATAGAGTGGAGAGTGATAATGATATGCACTTAGCCTCATTTGAATTGAGGTTGAGGAATGAAATATTTCATGACCCCATACGAAGCTCGATAGCTTTTTTCTCATTATTAATGGTATTGAAATAAGTTGGAGGCATTTTATAAGTGATTCAACTTAACCATTTTGTGTATTCACATGGGTAGATGGATGCTCCATAGTAATCCTCATTTTCATACAATAATCATTTAAAGACCGAGAGGTAAATTGTCTCACATTATAGAGCATTGCTTTCTTTATGACATAATCAAGGAATTATAATCTCAAATTAATTATTTGAACAAGCAATCATGAAAACACTACATTGTGAGTTGAGTGAAAATATATGTGTGACCATATTCCAGATGCATAAATTAGTACCATAATATATTTAAATATCCCATATGATGGATTAATTGGTCCACATATATCCTATTGAATTCTCAAAATGAATGATGGCATTTGGCCTAAAGTTTTGTTGGATATTGTCTCACAATCATCTTTCCAAGTGAACAAGCCTCACATGGAATTTTTATTACTAGAGAGATCTTTTGGACCTTCCGTGAATGTCCATGATAACTTTCAATTATTTTTTTGCATCATTCCTGATGCAGGATGACCTAATCAGTCATTTGAAAAATTAACGATAGGTGGTCCATTTTTTACTACCATATGTTTTTTGATTTCACTTATATATGTATATTGCAATCAAGATGATAATTTTGATAGTTTTTCTAGTACATGATTCTTACCAAATTTATTAATGGTAATTCACATATAATTTTTCATTTATCTTGGATATATATTGATTATCATTCCATTTATGTTATATAACATTGAAACTTAATAATTTTTTTAGATTTTGTGGAAAAAAATGCATCTGTTATAAAGAATTGTGTCCCATTAGGTAATGAAAAACTCACTTTTTCAGTACCTTTTATTAGATCTGTAGGACCTGATATAGTATTCACAACTGGTATTGTTGGTTTAAGATTAGAAAAATAATTTTTAGTTTTAAGAATTTTGTGTGTTTTTCCACTATTCATTATGCAAATATCTATCCATTTTATGCAAGCCATTTCAATGCTTCAAAGTAAAGATAATAATATTATAAGAAACACCATGTGAAATTAAAATAATACAATATCTAAAATTTAAAGAAAAAAAATAAAACAAGATATAATATATCATAACTACTATAATTTTTTTGAATTATTTCCAGGTACCATGTCATCAAATTCACATGTAAAATCACCCACTTCAGGGTAAGTGAAATCATCATTTGATGGCTCCTGATTCTCAGTAAAATTTACCTCATTTTCTTTCTATTTATAAGATGTCACAGAAAAGTGTGGTTCATTATTATTTTCTTTAAGAGATTATTTATAAATATTATAAATATGCTCCGGGTTTTGAAAAACTCGATACCAATGTCCCTTAGAACCACACCTATGGAAGGAATCTTTAGGATTCATCAAAGTGCTGAAGTCGTTATTTCTTTGATTTTGAAATTAATTTTGAGAAGTACCATGGTTATGACCACATCCTCAACTGCACCTACTGCCAAAACCACTTCAACCATGGGAATAATATCCCCAAATTCTTCTATGATTATTTTTGTAAAATATAGAATTTTCATCAAGAAATTTTACCAGTGAACCAGTAGGACTAGACTGATTATTTTTAATAAAAAGAACATTATTCATCAATGATAAAAGTAATGATGATATGAGATTAGGATATTAGATATATCATCATAAGAGATATTGTAGCTATAGGGTGATGTGCGATGCATGAAATGTCATATATGTATTTTTAAGCATATTAGTATCTGTAATCCCAATAGAAAAATACTATAGATGTGATATAATTATATACATGAAATAATTATAATCACCAACCCTTTTATAGTTTTTGAAGTGTAAAGAATTTCATTTATTATAGGTTATTAGAAAAAAACCTTATTTTTTTGATCATACCTCTCTTTTAAACTCTTTTAGAGCTTACATGGATCTCTTTCTATGAGGTATTCACATTTCAAACTCTTATCAAGATCTCTTATGAGGAAGATCATCACCTTTTCTTTATTTTTTAGGGTTTGTGAATTGTTTTCTTTAATTGTGTATGTGAGATCCACTGATTCAAGATGCATGTCAACATCCATTTCCATAGAAAGTATTTACATATGGTAATATCAAGAGTGGTGAATTTGATTTTCGTGAGATTTGAAATGATTATAACTAGGATGGGGGAAAATTTTATTATTATTCATAATAAGAACACAACAATAATTTACATTTGGGTTAAACAAAATAAAACAGTATAAAAAAAACAAAATCGGTATAAGATTTTTATTTAATATTATATATATCCCACCTTAATCAGTTAATAAATGTTTCACGTGGGGGTTTGAAATAAATAAATCAATATATCACATTACTTGTTTACAAAATTCCTGCCTGTAATCATTTATTAATTAGACCGTCCAATCAGGCGGTGAAAAATAAATAAATTTACACCGTCGAAGCAAGCGGCAACCCAACATTTATGGATGTAAGTAAATAATCCTCATAAACCAAAAAATATTGAAGTAAATAAATAATATTATATAAATAACTAGAACATTCCAACCAAACTGTGAGAATAAAAATAAAAATATACCTTTTTTTTGAGTGTTCGTGCTAATAACATGTTATGAAAACAAAAACTTAATGGAGTAAAAGTTGAATAATGAAGAAAGATGACCATAAAGGGAAATATTCTTAACACTTCTGATATTTACCTTTAATAAGTCATGTACCATCTAGGGGGGACTACACTGACTTTTATAGGCAGCGCACTAGGGTAGGTGAAGGGGGATTAGTAGGGGTGGGAAGCCCACCCCCGTGGGAGACTACAGCTTCCATCAGCGAATGCCAAATATATTTATATTTATATTTAATTATTACAATTATATGTATTCAAATGTATATTATACACTATATATTATATATTATATTTTATAAAAATATATTATATATTCATATACACATACACACACACACATATACAAATATATATTATGCTATATAAAAATATAAAATACAAATATACATTATACAAATACAAATATATATTATATTATACTGATTTGTAGAAATATATATATTTATATGTGTAAAGATAAAAAATAAAAATGAATATATATATATAATATAATATAATACTTTTAAATTGATAAAATTTTATGTATTTTTATATATAAATATATTTTACATATATAAATATATCTATACATATATATAGTTATACTATGTAGACAAATATATATTTAACATATTAATTTAAAAACTTATATTTATATGAATATAAATTTATTTATTTATATGTATATATATAATGTATTAATATATTTATTTTTATGTATATATATAGTGTATTTAAATATTTATTTGTATACATAGATGTAAGTATAAAGTAAATTATATATTTATGTATACAATTAAATTAATTTATAATATATATTATGTATAATAATATATATAATATATAGAAAATCAAATATATTATTTATCTAATACATGCGGGTTTATTTATATGCATGCGGGTGTTAGTATATGTATAATCTATTATTTTATTATTATTATTATTATATAAATATTAAAAACTACAAAGGTTCTTATGTGCAATATTTTTTTAAATAAATTATATTATGTATATATTTATATAATATATTTATTATTTTATATTATAATTAATATTATATGAAATATAATTTTATACAAATAGATATTTATTAATGTACACATTATACAATTATATTTATACGTACATATAAATATGATAAAATAAAATCATATAAATTAATTATATAAATATATTTATATAATATTTTAATATAATGTATTTCAATACAAGAATATATTATGTTTTAATCATATATATATATATATATTATGGACATTTTTTAAGAAAATAGTGGTAGTTCACAACCCCGTTTAATGTCTTAAATTATATGGGGTTTAAAATACCCTATAATTTAAGAGACTAGTGGGGGTTTTGAACCCCCACTATTTTCTTAAAAAAATAAATAAATAATATATATACATATATATAATTCCATTGATTATTAAATTATTGGCGGTTTTGGCATAAGTTTCTCTAAAATCCAGCCGAATATTAAATAAAATAATAATAAAAAATTTATTGGGGGGTTGTAAACCCCTTCGAAACTCTATTATTAGCTGGAGTTTTGCATAAATAACTCTAATTTATATATAAAATGAATTTATATGGGGTTTTTAAAACCTCATTTAAATAACCACCATTAATCTGCTGTTTTTTAGTAGAAGTCCAAAGAGGAAGTTCTTGCCTATTACTGAGAAATAAAGTACCGAAGTATTTTACAGAATTGAAAGTGTGGGAATGTACAAAAAATAGTTTTCATGACCCCCTACCTCCAAAGGTACCCCTCCTAGGTCATCAATGAGGGAGGGAGATAATGACCCCCAAGTCCTGCATCTAGTAGGCCCTATGTGGGTGACTAGCACCGAGGATACAAAAAATATTAATATTGGAGGCATTACCCTCTATAATACATGCAAGATCAGGAGATATGATATCAATGATCAATAAAATACATGAAATAATACAAAAGGAATCAAAACAATCCCACAATGTATGCATATAAAATAGATAAAGGTAAAAATCTCCAATGTAAAAATCCAAAGTAAAGCTAAAGTAGTGACACATCAACAATCCAAGTGTCCAAGCTATTAATGTCCATAATGGTCTATGTCGTCCTCCTGGAGCCTAAAAATATGTTTTATATAAGTAGGGGGAGCATACAAGTATAATTAGTTGGAAAACCATTGTCTATCATGCACATAAGAAAAAAGTATACTAATACACCGATGAGAAAAAAACAGAACAAAGTAATACCAAAATAGGTCAACTAACCAATCATATCATCACCAGGAATTTCTCACCAAATAACACACCAATGTATAATAAAGTAATATGAAACATATCGATAAAGGGTACCCCACACTACTTTACCACTAATTTGATGCCCTCACGCCCCAAAACCGTATATCCTGGCTCTCCCATCTCTTTTCATTAACAAATGACAAACCCCCATCTCAAAGCATGGTCACATAACATATCACCTGCAAACACATGAGTCATTACATCACATCACCCCCACCCCCACGACATGGTGTCATCAGATCTCTCCTAACGACACTTTAGCTACACATTACATCACTTCCATATATACAGAGTAATAAGGCATAATGGAAATGAAGGACATCAACCTATTTTTCACCTCCAACCATGCATGAACCACATTGTAAGTCATCACAATATATATCTCTCGAAGAAACCTAGGCCAACACATCACATCACTTCCCCATATAATGGTTACATCAAACCATTCCCACAAACACCTTGGCCCCCACATCACAACCATATATCGACATTGTAGTTTTTTACTTCTTGATATCACAACCCGTGCATGTCAACATAAGCTAAAAAAGAGAGACGAGAAAAGAGGGTATCCATACATCCATCCTCATCATCAGGATGTTGGAAAAAACACACCCATAAAAATGTATAGGTTTCAAAATAAGGTGCTCGACAAGGGTGGGGTGTGTATAGAAATCACAAGGAAATATAATTTATATATATCATATCACACAATCTCAACATATGGGTACACCACATAAGATCCATCCCAAACTCACAACATTACTTCTAAGTCCTCACAACATTTTCCACTTTCACTAACATCACTAAATGCATAACAACATACCATAAAAATCCTAAGCCACATTATACAATTCAAATTTCACATTTCATCTTCTTTCTCAACTTTATCCATCTTCAATATTTCATATTACTAAAAAATTTCCATTTAAAACAACTAATTCATTTCATTATTTCCAGCCCATTACTTCACATTGAAGATTTACCATTTTTAAACCACACAAACCCTTTAATTCATTCAATAAAATTTTCCATCCCATTAGCCAAATAATTATGATAATACATGGGCATCTATCACAACCCAATAACACTCAATAAAACTAAAAATCCCAAATGGCCATGCCAACAAGACCAAATATCACCACCATTTCACTTCTATGACCACTTTCTATATCATAACAATTCTATACATTCCAGATCCAATTCTCATAACATTCCCATCACAATCATCCCACATCAAAAATTCACATTACGACCCTAAATCACAACCACAATATAGTGACCCTACTTTTTATAACATTACTATTAGACCATTATAATGAAAAACAACATAAAATAATTATAAAACTATGATCCAAAGGATTAGTTTCTTAGGAAAACAAGTATCATACATAAAATTTACAAAATAAAACATAAGAATTTATTTAATTTCTTCTTCTCTAGCTTCTTATTGGCCTTCAGATTCTCTTCAGTACAAGTAAACACATGAGGATATACATCAAAAGGGGTGATATACAGACATAGTAATAGGATAGATAAAGATGTGAATCAATATAAAATAGGGTGAGCATAATAATTATCATATTAAAATATGAATAAGATCATAAATATGAGAGTAATCTATAAGAAAAGTCTTCAAATTTAAAAATGTATAAAAATAAAACATCGTGTCTTAGTGGTCAACTACCACACATAGTTATGAACAAATCTAGAATCATTTTCACACATATTTCACTTTTTATCATGAGATAAATCACATTACGAAATTAATTTCAGTTATATATACTTATAGGTGAACCCATCACATCATTAAATTTAAATTGCGCTATATAATTCAAGGCACACTGTTACATCATGACATTTATATTACCATGCACGCCACATTGAACATATATCAACCCTGAACATAAAATAAACCATGGAATGGAATGGGTTTAATTTTAAAAATAATACATTAATAATGTTTTGGTTCCTAATTTAATGTGTTAATAACATACTTGATATAAGAATCATCAACCTTGAGTGAAGAAGAGACAATCTCGAGAAGTAACAGGTTTGTTTTTTTGGAAAGAATATTTATTTTGGAAAACATTTTGTTTGTCATAAATTGAGGTAGAAAAAATTTATATCCTATAAAAGGTATGATAATTATGAATAAATTTTATTTATGGAATATCAATATTTAAAATTGTGCTAAAGAGGTAAAACTCAAAGAAAGAGAGTTGGGTTCGAGAATTCCCCTTACGTTGTTTCCGAATGATTTATTCACTTTAATATGTTGTATAATCACATTAGATTATTTAATTAACAAATAAATAAACATTTAAACATAAATTATATTCATTATAGTTTTATTAAGTTCATTCATGACCTTTTATATGAGTTATAGAGTTTAATTTAATCTTTTGAGAGCATTCGTTTTCATGGTTTTCATGATTAGTTTTCTTGTATACATGAATATCAGTTTCTGTAAAATGAGAATAAATATACAAAATTATTTTTATTATATGTTATTAAATATCGTCTATAATTTTAAATTATCTTATAAATATGTTGGTTATATGTCATGAGGATGAATCATTTGTTAAAAGTTAATGATGATCATTTTAGGTTTATTTTGGTAGTTTTTTTATCACAACGAACTTATTTTGTTTTATCATTTAGTATTATGTATATAAGTTAGTTCCAGAAAAAAATAGGATTTTTAAATACAATTTATAATATTTTTTCAACAATTATAATGTTTTCATTAACATATTGGAAGTAGTTAATTGAAAATTAATGTCCATTACCCATGATATCGGTAAATGGACACATAACAGAAAACATGTTCATTTTTAAAATAAAAGAGAGTGAGGGTGGAGTTTAATGATAGATATTCCATTAATATGATATAATTCTAGTATATAATAGGTAATGAAGTTTCCATTCCATTAGGTTGAGTGGAGGTGAGGATAGAATAAGAAAAGGAAATTAAATTAAAATAAATTAAAAGAAAAAGGTATAAGATTTTACCTCTTAAATATATCCTTATTGGGAACCACCTTAGGGAAAAGGCTTGGGTATTTTGATAAGAAAAATAGATCCTAGATGTGGGAAAGGGGATAGGGAATATTATTGGGTATAATTTGGTAAATTCCCAATGATTGACAGGTGTGAGGAGTGGAGGGGGTTGAGGTGATATTTATAGTGGCGGAGAAGAGTGTTTTCTCATTATTATATTCATTGGTTTATTATTTTTTCTCAAGATTATGAATAGTTGAAGAATTATAATAAAAAATATTATAAAAATTAAGAAGATTTCTAGATTTGGGTTCTTACAATGTGAAGGATGTTAGTAATAGTGTATTTAACTTATATTGTATATATACCTTAAAAAACTATATTTTACTATTCACCAAAAGTTTAAGTATTTTAGAACAATTCCAAAAAATCACCCAAACAATATTTTGATGTCTATAATTCAAAACTGAAATCCATTTTATGAAAATAATTTTCTAAATATGAGTAATTTTATTTTTTTATTAAAATCATCATTTACATGGAAAATATATATTTAAAAATTATAATATATTTTATAACACTTTGAAAAATTAATTAAGGTCTCATAAAATTATCTTAAACTCATAAGACATAAAAATATTAATTTATGAATACATTTTCTGAAAATAAATTTTCTTTTAAATAATTAAAATATTCATAAAATTTTAATTAAATATTTTTGACTTGAAAAAATTCCAACACTTATATAATTATTTTTAAAATAATTACATACTTATACTATGAAATAATTATATAATATTTTCACTTATAAGATTCCTAAATTTTATTTATACTTTCATGGTTGAGGTGACTATTAATTTGGCTGGTTTTCTATTTATAAGTGTATTATTACTATTCCTAAGCTAAAGTTACTATTTTATTGATATTTGTTCCTTAACTTTTAGAAATAATCATTATTTCATTAATTCTTGACTTATAAATCTTTTATTATGGTCTATAAGTGGTTTTATGTGATTTATACTAGATGAAATTACTATAATAAGGGAGAAATAACATTGATAAAAGTTGGGTTTGTTATACAAAAAATAACACATCATCCCCACATGATAAAACTACACATCACAACATTCACATGCCACAAAACCTTTCAAATCACCACAGAACATTTTCTAGATTTATCAATGTGTTATAAAATACTTCTACATCTTCATTTTAGGGGAATTAAGTCATATATACTAGTGAAACCAGTTTAATAGATGATTTTAAGTGGTTAAACATTTATTTAATGTGTTGTCACAAAAAAACACATATTAGGGACTTCAAAACAGATATCAATACAACACAAACAAGGGCTACCAACAACCCTGATTTTTATTAGCATAACAAGCATGGATAGTTCTTGATATTACAACATCCAAAAATTTAAATAGTGTGTAAATTAAAGTATTTCCCCATTAAATTCAATTAATCCAATTGTTTTATATTTATCAAGCTAGATGAAACCATATTCATAAGAGATAACAAGAGTAAACTTATCTCGCATGATACACAAAATGAAAATGAGGGAATCTCTACCTCCGATGGATATTTTCAATCCATTGCACAAGGTTGGAAGAGGAAAAAATCCACCACTGATCACTAAGTCATGGGATATTACATCTACCATCTTAGAATATAACAATACAAAAAACCTCTTTTCAAAACAAAACCAAAACCTCTGGTTTTCCCTTATATGTGACCTTCCTAGATGAAGGAATAGGAGAAAACTGTGTAAACACAAAGAGTGAAACTCAATTTAACCACCAAGGACCGAACCTCCAAGATCAGAATCAAATTCCATATGAAGGTGGAAAAGTGATCATTGGGATTCCCTTACGTCTCTCAAGAGATAAGAAAAACAAATGAAAAGTAAGGGAGTTCGAACAAGTTTTAGAATTTATACCTAGTTTTTAAAATACAACACCACCACATACCAAGGAGACCATGCTATATAATTTTTGAAATCAAGGGTACCACAATGTATCCCTCCCCAATACACTGTATACTAGTCGATCAAACTAGATTCATGAGTTTCACGATTATTAACAGGATTAAAATTCTATAAACAAGGGTGGAGACCACTACAATGTTAAATATACTACGATAAAAAACCCCCAAAACTGAAGAGGAGGTTACACTGTATCCCTCCTCCATGGGATAATAGTGCCAAAATTGTCAGAACCGCTAAAATCTGATCCCCAGGCCACCACACCACAACCGGGGTCTCTATGCTACAACCACCAACTACCGAGAAGGGCTATGATGCAGTCGAATATCCATAGTGAAACTACCCCCAAATTTTCAGTACACTTGAAAACACCTCCCTTAACTCCCAAAACCATAGATGGATCCTCCTTGACCACAATGTCTACCATTGCGGTGTAGCCACTGGAACCATGGTGAAACCTTGACAAAAAATGCCAATGGAACCGACCTTCTCATATGAATCACCTCCAAACACATCAGGACTTCCCCATACACCTTCATGAACAAAATTCACATAATGTAATGGGCCAGAAGGTCTGGATTGTTATAATAGTGACAAAAAACTAAACCTATTAGTGAATGTTTTTTAAATCTCTTAAAAAAACTTTGTTACAAAAACTTTGTTACATATTTATATATATGAAAGGAACATGAACAATTGTTTGATCATAGTACAACACAAGTGTTAGGAAATTCGTTGATTTTTGTAACCATATAAAAGGATTGTTTTCTAGTTGATTGTTTAGTATTTAATTATTTCCAAAATATGCCAAGGACCAAATACTCTTACTTTTCATGTTTCATGAACAAAAATTCCCCATTAATATCTACGATCTTCCTCAAATCATACATCTTTACTAAATAATATTAGCAACTCTCCATGAAACCATTACTGATTTGTGACAAAAACATATCCTTTACAAAATTAATTTATTTTCCATTTTATTACACTAAACAAATCAGATAAAATCCACTTTTTTCTTGAATAATGGATACCATTGAAGTTCAATAATGTTTGAAAATTTTTCAAACAAGTCATATATCAAGTAAAATAATGGAACATCCTATATGAATTTATAAAATAACATCCCTTATTTATTCTTGATAAATTCCTTGAACAAAAAATTGTTGAATGATATTCAGAAAATTTCCAAGCCCTAAATGAAACTTACACGGCTTGGGATGACATCCACATAATCGCCTCACACCAATGAAGTTTGGAATGAAAATTACATTTTCAAAAAACACACGTATATTGATGCATGAATAAAACCAAAATTGTGAAAAATGAAACCTAAAAAAATAAATGATCACACATACTTTAAGGGTGATAACAGTTTGTTAGGCTAGAATGAAACATAAATTGATCCCATTCCTTTACTGAAATTCACACATTCCATCCAGAATGACACCTACATTGGTACCCAATGACATATATCTAAACATGACATAAACAATTTTATTATGTGTTTATCTAAATGGAATGTTCCACTTCAATATCCATTATACCATCACCAACATATTTCTAATAATGTTTTCATCTCGAAAGATTCCCCTTGTATTATCATAAAATCCAACACACAAATCCATAGGGTTGAAAAAAACATTCATTGTAAACATTATGTGTAATTTACAAAATTAATTAACCATTTTTTGATAATTTTTTTTTATGAAAAATCCATTTATTTTTCTTTATTCTTCATGTATTATTATCTTATTTAATTTATGTAATAAAATTCAGCATCATATAACCATACATCCCATAAAATCTATAACTATGAACTTAGTCAAAATAAAATAAATAAAGTGACTTGATCATTGTAACATACCAACCTAGGTCAACAAGATCATTCACCTTGGATAGAACATTATGGGGTGAGGTATAATAAAGATAACAAAACAAGTCTTAAAAATAAGAAAACAAGATATACAACTAGAGTACAATTCAGAAACAAAGGGAGATATGACTAAGAAAAAAAATGCTAAAACAGTAAGTATGACAAGTATAGACTAACAAGTCTCCATGTGAGAAACTGTGACCTCCAAAAACTATCCCAAACCAAAAAAAATTAATGATAATCTATCATACTACATATCGTTCTTCCCTTTACATGTATCTTGAAAAACAAGGTCTACAACCTCCAAAATGAAAAATTGGAGTGTGAGAAAAAAATCCTTGTATGAAACCACCAAGGAATCTATAAAAGTTCTAATATCATGAATATATAATCTATGGATATAAAAAAAATAGTTTTACAAGTATTTTTATTAAAAAATTGAAAACATTTATCAAACAGTCCTTTGGTTTTCCATAAACTACATGTCATATTTTCCAAAGTCAGAAAAATTCCAGTCATGAAACAATGTAGGTAAACATACCGAAATATAAACATATATGTGATCAAACATCCATGAAATAATCTATCATGCAATAAAAACCAGAAACAACAATGCACCTTTAATCCTGGCTATAGCCTATGGGAAGTACATACTAAACACTCACATGCCAAAAAAAGGCATAAAGTTATATCCAATTAATATCCAATTATTTTACATTCCATAGATATATAAGAGGTTACCTCGTAGTGATGTTACAAACAAAAAGGATATATGTGTCTCTTTCTGGATGCACCCAAGGTTCCCGTGGTGAAACATTTTTCAATTTATATTTTAAAAATCATGTTGAAATTTTTATAAAATCATTTCAAAGCTAAAAAAATCTATTTTAGGGATTGAAAATTTATTTTTTTCCCAATCAAGTAAATTTTGTTTTCAATGAAAAAACACTATTAAAACAAGAACCCATATTCTTTTCAATTTCAAAACATGAAATTTCATTTTAAATATCAATAAAATATAATAAAAAATTCAGAAAAATTATAATGCTTGAACAGATCCATGTACCTCAAAATCCTAGAAAACCTAACCTCCCCTATATACAGAGATTCGAAACTATAAGTTCTGCATTCAGAAGAAAATTCATGACAAGAAACTGAAAATTATTTATAGAAAACATGCTCTAATTACAAATCCAAAACCAAACCACACCCACAACCAAAACTAAAGAAGAACTTGAATGAACTCTTACCCGAAGAGGAGAAATCCAAACCCAACGACGATCAATCTCTAAACGAATAAATGAAGATGGAAAAAATTCCCTTAAAATTTAGTAGGTTAATATTTGGGGTGAGGGAGGATAAGTAGAGGAAAAATAAAATATAAAATCATCTGATCCACTTCTTTAAAACTACAACTCATGAAATTTACATTGTGTGTAATTTCATTACACATCATTTAACTCTTGAGGCTCATATACATGAAAAAACCTGCTTCCATTTTAATTAAAATATAAAATTTTCCCTTAACAAGAATATAAATATTACATAGAATGTAACTCATTCATTCCATGTATTAAATTCATGTATTCTTCCCAAAAACCATTACACATCATTTCATTCACTTACACAACATTTAAGATCCCAACGAGAAGTAGGAAAAGATGGTTTTATGTTGAAAATTCCAAAAAATATCTAACTTCATCATTATAAGTATCCTCCCAATTTTATGGATAGTAATACCTGACCAATGAAAAAGGAAACCAAAATCAAAGATTAGAACATACATGACAGAAAATTAATGGTGCATTACAATCATGATCTTTCTAATGGTTGATATTTTGAGTGCATAATAAATCAACCTATATCCTTAGGGTAACAAATAATCAGGTTAGGATTAGGTCAAGTTGAAACATTCCACCATCAACCTTTGCAACTTCTTGGTTTTTTTCACTTAAGCACATGTCTTGAACCAATTTCTCTCCTTGAAGATCTATCTTTTACATTTTTTACTCACACATAGGTTAGGGGAACTGGGGGCATGAGATACGTAAAATAAACCTTTGACACATAGGTCCAACATAATAAAGGGAAAAAATGACATGAAAATTACTATATTAAATTTAATAAAACATTATTTCATAATAAAACCCATGTAATAGTATTAAATAGAAACTGAACACATAAATTGGCCGATCAAAGATCATGAACAGTCACATATATTTAACTACATATCATTCATACAAGCTAGAATACATTTCTAATTGATTAATTAATCAAGATAATTTTCTCTTTATTGGTTGAAAGGTGTAAAGTGGTTCTCGAAGATTGAACGCAAGTAAGGTTATCACCCGGTGTGAGTACAGGAGGAGGATATACCAAAGATGGTATTTTGATGTTTCTATAGTCACTATGAGTTCCTGGTGATTCCCTTTGGCATGATGAATTCCCCTATGGTATTTATGAGTCTCATGAATTGGATATTCCAGCATTTCCTAGATCAGTGTGTGGTGGTATTCATTTAATCAACATCATAGTTTGAGCATGTAAAACATTTGAGGACGGTTCTAGACATACTTCTGGAGAACCACATATGTGAGAACCTCTAGATATGTCAGTTCTAGATTATAAAGGTTCATTTTTTAGGCCATGTTATCTTGGAGGGATGATAAGTTATATACTGAGAAAAGATTGAAGTAGTGTTAGCTTGGGAGCCACCCTAGAGTATGATGAAGGAGAAGAGTTTACTTATCCTTATTGGATATTGCTAGATATTTGTAGCAAAATTCTCCAAAATTGCAACTCCCCTAACATCCTTGAACCCTAAAGGGGTATCTATTTATTTGGTTGATGAAATGTTAAAAGGAATTTGAGGAGTTTAGATAGATTTTGAGAGGTGCTCATGTTCTAATATTTCAAGAAGAGGCTGTTGAGTACATGTTGTTATGTGATTCCTCTACATCTAGGCTCAGATGTGTTCTAATTAAAAGGTTATTGGTGAATTCTTAGGGTTCTAGACCAATAATAGAACACGAGAAAAATTATGTGATGCATGATTTAGAGATGGAAACTATGGTGCTCAACCTAAATACTTAGTGACACAGCCTTCTTAGTGAATGATTTTTTGTCTATTTTGACCATAAGAGTCTTGAGTATATCTTCACTGAGAAATATCTCATCTTGAGACAAAGGTGATTCCTTGAATTATTGAAAAACAATGACTTAAAAACAATTTATATGCCAAATAGAGTAAATGTGGTGGTATATTCTCTCAGGAGGAAATATCATTTCCAATTTTATAGATGATACGTTAGAGCAATTAGCATCATTGCAGTTTTATTTAGTAGATGAGGGAGGAGTGTATCTTCAATCGATGGTTGTGACCCTTGCACTTCTTTAGTGAATGAGGGATTAATATCTTGGAGACATTCATTATGAGGTCTTACGTGAATAAATTTTTACGAGACACACTTCTGATTGATTCTTTGACAGTGGGGAGAATGTCATCCATTTCCAATGACATATGATTTTGGTAGTCAAACTGTGTGAGGAGATTCTCAGAGAGTTTTATACATCACCATTTTTGGTACATCCTAGAGTGGGAGAGATGTGTCATGAAATTTGGTGGTATTTATGATGGTCTAGGATGAAAAGGGTTTTTGTGTAGTTTATCTCTTGATGTCTAGTCTTTCAGACAGTGAATATACAACATTTAGTTCTAATGAGTTTTCTACAACCCCTAAAGGTACCAGAGTGGAAGTGGGGAGAAAAATTTCATTTTGGGACTTCCATGAAAGAAGATAGGTTATGATGATATCTAGGTGATCATAGGTCGACTAACTATGTCAGTTCACATCCTCACCATCAAAGAAAAGTGTTATTGAAAATCTTGGGACACTTTTAGTTGTAGAAGATCATCCGGTTTCATAGAGTTCCATCACAATTATCTTTGAACTTGATTTTAGTTTCATATCTTGATTTTGAATAGGATTGTAGGAGGATTTATAGACTCAGTTATGGATGAGAAAGACATTCCACCCCTAGAAGAATGACCAAATCGAGTGGACCATTCATGTCCTTAATGACTTGTTTTGGGATTATGTATTGTATTTTGGATAAATATGAGAAGGCTATTCACCTTTAACGTAGTTTTAATATAACAATAGTTATTACTCAATTAGCATGGAGATATTTGAGGATTTTTATAGGAGATCTAGTAGGTGGCCCCTATGTTGGTCAAAGTTGGGTGAGTCAGCACTCATGGTGTCTGATTTAGTGCAATCAATGATTAGAAATTAGTAGATTATTCAAGATCATACGAGGAAATATCAGATTTATAATAATTCTTTCAAAAACAAACTACAAATACATTTAGTGTTCAAGGATAAAGATCAAGTGTTCCTAAAGGTCTCTCATTGGCACATATTGTGAAGATTTGGTAAGTGTGACAAGTTACCCCCAAGATATTTCAATATGTTCTAAATAATATAAAATCTAGGTGAAGTTGTGTACCACATAACATTACCCCCTTAATCGGGCTATGTTCATGATGTTTTCTATCTGTCATAACTGAGAATATATGTACATGATTTTCCACATGTTATTAAATGGGATGAGCTGGCCATTGAGAATGGATCCAACTTCTCAAGTATTTGGTGGTGATCGAGGATAAATAAGATAATTCATTTTCCATGTGTCACAACTAAGGATTCATGTACATAATCTATCAAACATTATTAACCGGGGTGAGCTGGACACTACGGAAGGATCCAACTTTTCAATGTATCTGGTGGTGATCATGGATTGGAAGGAGAAGGTCTATCATGACCCCTACTGGTACCCCCCCTCATAGGATGGAAATGTAGAGAAATATTAACCTCTGATATCCTCCTATAATAGGTCATTAGTTGTAGATTAGAATTGTTGGTATAAAACACACAATTGGAATAATTACCCTCAATTAAAAACTTAAGGACAAGAGATGAGAGGAGATTCTCCAATAAAAAACAAACAATTTTCATTCCAAAAATAAATTCTCATAACTTTAATGTTATTTATATGTCAAATACATTACTTCAAGAAGCTATATACAAGATGAACTTTAAACTCAAAGTCATCTACTAACTCTATCCTAGATACCCAAACAACACCTCAAATCTCTGTCAAATTATCTTGAAAACACTAAGAAAAATACGGTGGGGTGAGGATGTAGGAGTACTCAGTAGGATCATCCTTATAAAATAAATCAACATATATGTGAAATAAATATTAAATATTAATAAAGAATGAAACCATCGAGAAAAATATTTAAGGCATAAATACAATAAAGAACATAAAAATACAACAATAAAATTAAAATCTTTAACTCTCCATCCACTACTGAAAACATCAACTACCAAGACCTCCTAATCATGGGAATCTAACCAAAATCCATCATTAGTAGCTAAACCCAACAACAATTTTGAAACCATTATCATAAAAGATTCTTCTTTGGACGCAATAATATCTTCTTAACACTTACCTATCAGTTCAAGGTCTTCTCCCACTCAAATCGGTAGTGAGTTTATAGGATCTCCCCTCACCAAATTATCATGGATGCAAGGAGAAAAAACCAAAAACATATCAAGAATATCAATTATTTCTACAATTAAACCAGAATCTCATGACTACATACCACAAAATATACGTGCATGCCACTATTTCTTAGCCATATCCACATTTGAACCCTTTTAATCATAAGCCAATACGGTAATGTAAAAATGAAGGACATGAATCTTGTGTACTCTTTCCGGGTACATATCCCACATGTAAACACATAAACACATCCTCCTCATCATAGTAAGGTATAATGAATTTTATTTTCCTCAAGTTATTTCTATATATTACATGTTTTTCATTCACTTTCCTCTCTTTATTATCTTACAGTATGAAAGAATGTTTTTAAGGAAAAACTAACTTTATTTATCTCTTCGACTAGAAATATTTTTCATTAATGTCGATATTTTATTAAAAATGTTTTCCATAATTTTTTAATATTCTAAAAATATTTATTTAAGTCCTTTTTAACCATACTCAAATTTCAATAAAATGTTTTAAATTAATCCTTTTATCATTTTTTGAATGAGGTACTTTTGAATGTTTATCAAAAATGGGAAAAGAATTTTTATTTTAACGTACACCGCATGAATGAATTTTCCATCTACCATGACTTCTATTTTCTTCAAAACTTCCTTTACATGTTTCCATGGTTCTTTTCAAATAAAACATTTTCCTTTATATTTTTGAAAATTTTAGATTTTAATTGCGTTTGAAATAAAAATTGTATTATCCTCAAGAAATGATTATGTGATATTTTAACGTTATTTTCATATATAACAACATCATTTGATGTTTCTTATGATTTACTGGTGATATGATCCCGTGTTATCGTATTTATTCATTCTATGGATGGTTTATGATTATGATGATGAAATGTTTATAAAACCCTTTTTATTCCATGGATTATGATATGATGAAATGTTGAATATTTTATTATACTTTGGCACTTATATATATGGATTATGAATATGTGATGGGTGATCCTGATATATCCCTTGATTATGGGTGTGACAGTTATATCCCTCCAATGCATTGGATAATAATGACGGAGTTTAGAAAATCCTAAGGGATGACAATTTTAACAATCTCATAAGATATGATTAAGTTAATAAACTTCTAAGAGATGATGGAGTTAACTAGATAGAATTTAATCCTAAGAGAATGTTGGAAATTACTAAACAATAATTCCCATTATGTGACATTTTTCATAATACCGGTCATGGGAGTGAACCTTGACTAAGAAAGTGATTCTCTATGTGTATGTGTATGAAAAAAACTTATGTATTATGCTTATGATATGTTCTTAGGGATGATGATTGATTTTTGACAATTCCACACACTTATAACATATGTCTATTGTCATGAAAAAGCCTTATTCCATGATTTATGAATAATAATCATAGAATTACTAGTAAAATTAATGTAAGTTATGATCATGTTATCATACTATTATGATTATCTTATTCTCCCTTATGATCACTGATTGATATCTCCTATATTTATCCTTACTGATCACTTTATCTCACCCTTTCTTATGTTTCATTTCCCTATATTTTAAATAAAGGTTTTAATTTTGATATACTAAGAAGGTTATTAGCTTTGAAGAACTTAATGGGAGATTATGTAGATATTTTATGTATTAGTTGTTTATGTATCTAAGTTTCAAAATACACTAAACCTTTATGATTTTAGCATTCATCATAATGAAATATAATGAATATTCATCTAATAAGATGTAATATCTATGTAAGTAAATTTTGGGTCACTAAAAAATAATACCAAAAATTATATGAGAAAATGATATATTAGTTCTTATTAAAACGTAAATTAACTAAACCCTCTATCGTTAGTAAAATCAATCATACACAGGCTTACATATGTCATGTATATTCTATTTTCTAAATATAATGCATGTACACCATACTCTTTCTAATGGTCTAAGAGCTAAAAACCTAAATAATGTCCTCCAATAAACGAATCACATTGAACAAACATACCAATAATAACACAAAAAACCAATAATAACAATCTTATACCACTAGTAACCTGGACATCCCACCAAAAAATTGTTCACGAATCACCAGTCTGAGATCTATCATCGGCTCTAACAAAATCCTAGATAACTTTTCAACCATCTCTCCAAATAGAAAGTCAAAAAAATATCTGTTTCCACATTGAAACACTATGTCCTAAAAAATCATTTGATACATAGGGATACATAACCACAAGCATGCCTCCCCATACACCAAAGGCTTCCAACTAGTGATGAGGCCCTAATCCATACAATGGTAACACTGTGCCCCCAAATAAAATTCAAACACATAATAGAAATAACAAAACAATATCCATCATAAACATCTATGAATGCATAAATAATAAAAAAATGTTCTAATGACATTCCATGAAGAATTCATATGATCATACATCAACTGATTTCCCTTTAGTTTGATAAAAAACTAAAAAAATAGACGAAAAAAACTGCACATGCCTTATTTCCTTCCTTAGGCCTCAATAATCCATGTCTCCAATAAATATCAAGATACTCCATCCCGATCCACTCTGCGTCTTGTCCTTAACTTGAGAATCAAACATAAGGTCTGTATGCACACTGAGGTTCCCATATAAGGTGTGAGAAATACAAATCACCAGGTCCTCACCAAGTTCCCCTAGTATATTGCATTATATACTTGTATGTACAAGTAAAGTAAATAATCATGTCACACAAGCACATGGAAATCATGTTCTAGATAGGACACCATGACTCCATGTGTATTCGGTCATCAGATGGCAAACAGGACACCCTGACACTTGAAATTACCTTCTTTGGTGATATTCTAGAATCTACCTCACCATGCCAAACCATTAAACCTAAACCTATCTTATACGTGAAGACTCAATGCAGGCACCATCCAAGACCTTGATCCACTACTTGAGGGGATAAGGTAAGGTCATATATCCAAATATTGACCCACTACCTTCTCCTCCAATGGCCCTAAGGCCTTCATTTTTCATTGATTTTTGATAATCAACCTTTCAAGGGGTGAGGTGGAACCCTTACAATGCCCATTGGCGTAAGTATTACATGCCCCGTAGGCCTTAGAGGAGTTCATTTCCCTTAGGCTTCAAACATTACATAAAACCTAGAAAAACTACTTGGAACTGCTCCTCCCCAACATCTTCATCGTGAAATAAACTCTCCGCCTTCGCATGGCTGTTCAACCAGGCATTCCCATGCATGCACAGGCTTGTCCTGATGGCAGGTGTCATACCCTCTCATTCTTGCAATCTGTTAAGCTTCTGCTATGGTGAAATCTCCTTGCTCATCCTCCTTTTAGAGCTTATTCCTTGTAGGTTGTCTGGTTTGCATCTTCACTTATGGTGGCCCGAAGGCCTTGAGGTGGCCCAAAGGCCTTACTGACCCGAAGACCTGGGTGGCCCGACGGTCTTACAGGACTTAGGGAACAAATCGGTGGCCCGAAGGCCCAAACATGGGCATATTCCTGGATTCTACAGTGACAAACAGTGCCCGCTACAGTACCTGCTACAGTACCCGGAACTTCTTCCTCCGCTTGTATTTGATCCTTGTTTCTTTGGATGCACTTACAGAGTCCTTACCAACCAGTCTAAGGCTCATGTGGATTGACCCACTACCTTATCACACATGGTATAGTCTAATGAATATTTCTAGAATCATTTCAAGACCTAGCCCTCTCACTTAGGGTAGTACAATATCATGACCCAAGAATTCCAACTCAATGAAAGGTCCAGACTTATTGTACATTAGGAATTAATCTCACCCATGATAGTATACCTTGTTCTATCTCACTCATGGTAGGGCCATGCCTCCGGATGACCCTCCCCCACTGGGTATGTCGCCTATTACAATCATATAAAAGAACACACATATAGTAGCACATAGGTCCCACAACCTATGAAATAATCACCATCTCACCAACCAATTATTATTCAATCCGGACCTAGTCTTTCACCTTAAATCACATCTCATCTTACATGTCAGGGTGTTAACTGGTTCATCTAGAACTACAATGGTCTATTTTCATTGATACCATCTTGTACCAATCACCAATCATTGACAACACTACCCATAATCTCCCCTAAACCAAACCTTCAAATCCCAGTCAAACCTCATCACTCCTAGTCCCACCACCCAAGGACTATCCCAAGATATCTCGCTCTAAACGCCCATCAACTAGATGAGAAGTCTTAAACAACTCCCCGACCCACATATGGGTCCTATCTCACATCATTCTTGAAAAATATCATAGACCTCCAATTATAGGAAGCCATCTCCACCACAAATTGATCTGTCTTGAAGGTCACATCTCACTAATATTGCTCATAATGTTCTAAAACCACCCCCAAGAAGGCATTCCTTACCATTTGTGAGACATACAACTATCACAACCTTCCCTCTTCACCTATGCCTCTCATGACTACTTGACCATCTCTAGGAAAACCATCCTAGTCTACCCATATTAGTATTCATATGCTAAGACCTACCCAATACCACTCGTTAGCTCAATCTATACTCACATCCCCTAGAAATATAGTTTATGGGAGATTTCAAAACACCTAATGTTCTGAAGAGAAATTCTTTCAACCCGATGAGGCTCAATACCACCCTCTACCTTTATCTAAGATGCTCTCAGTCCCTATACATTCTACTCGAACCCCTGAAATATGCATGTAGTAAAAAACCATGAATAAAGAATCACATGAATTTGTATTAAGGTGACCTCCTTCCTTCAAAACAGATTTATTTTAGTCATTGAGCTCCACTCATACTCATCCAAGCCTATCCATGCTTCATCGGAGAACATATTTCCATCTAATATCCAATAACAATCCCTAAAATGAAAATAATTAATTATGAAAATTTATAAATAATTATTCAATTTAATCCAAAGAAGCAGAATGACCAAAAAACTCACTAGGAAACACTGCATCCCCAAAACCTCAACCAACCACATCTGGATGGTCCATAACATACCCTTGATACCATCTTGATTAAAATACCTAACCATTGAAACCTATCCAATCAATAATATCATCTAATTTTAAAAAAACCCTAAATAAATCTGGGTAATGAATTAATTCAATTGAAATAATGAAAGATGATGCATGATCATCTTCTTGTTTCCTCCTGTTTCTAAGACATAAAAATAACCTAGAATTTTCACATGATTTTACTATTCTATAGTGTAATAAGTATAGAAACCCTAGCCAAAATCAATCAAATTATAGGATAGTGAACAGATACCTAAATGTAAGATAATTTTAGGAGATATAGACCTTATTGAACTACTAAATCACACTATTAACCATCCCTCCTGAAGGGGGATCAAAGGGATTGAATAGAGGGGGAGGGGATAGCAAAAATTTCTTCCCCACCCACACTTGGTTATCCAAGAATAATGGGTGAATGAATCCAAAAATATGGGTCTACCTGTCTTAAAAAACTACTTAGAAATTAGTCATTGTGTGACTAGGTGTGTCACAACATGATACACCCCATCACCTAACAATTGTTTTGGTATGACCAAGAGGGTCATCACTTGAAGCACTACCATGAATAGGAGAAGGCACTAACACCATTATTTATATATAAATTCTTCTTTCCTATGAGGTACGGAACAATATATTAAGTCATCATGACATGAACAAGGATTAGGGTATGACCTTAAGTAGTAACAGAGATTCAACTGGGTCTTTAGGATGTTTTAACACCCATCTAAGAACCTATAACCGAATTGCTCCTTGTTCCTCACCCAAAAAAATCTTCTTGAGATGTTATAACACTCAAGTTTATGATACAAACCAATAAGGTCCCATATTTTTCCATGTATGAATCTTTTCAAATTTTTTGGTCAAGATGCATTGTTTTGAATTTAATTTACAACATAAATTAATTCACAACCTTAAAAATTTACACCACCAATAACAGTTTTTAACCACATTAAAACATGTCACAAAATTATATTACACCCTCTCTATCTATCTTTCACCATGTGTCAACATGTCATGAAATTATATTACATCATGTGTAATTAGATTACACCAAGTGTAATATTTAATTAATGTTTTTAAATGGTTTTATGGGTTTTCTATTAGGAAAAGGGGAAATACATTATGATTTTTACACGACATGAAATGGGAATTAACATCACATAATTTTGATGCCTATCAAATAAAAAATTCATATCCAACCTTGTTTGAACCTTTGCACATTCCTTTATTTACTTTAAACACTCCACACAACACCATTTGGGACTGATACTTATTCGTTCACCTCTTCCTTGGAACGAAACTCTTCCAAGCACTGCAATCTTCATCTGAAGACCCTCCATGCACCTCCCTTCTTACTGTGGGTTTTCATACATTGATTTCTTGGAGTCCACTTCGGTCTGGAAGTGATCTCTCATAGAATCTTGGATATTTGAACCAATATTTTTAAAGTATGCCTTCAGGTTATTGATATTATTGTTGATATATTGCTAATAGATTATATGGTTATTGTTGAGAGGAATTCAGAAGCCGATTGTTATTCGTAGATCTAGGTTTTTTGTCCCCACTTCCTCTGCTTTCAAGGAGTCAGATCTAAATCCTATTCTTCAATATGTTATTGACTGACTACACTCACTTTTAGGATATTCATTGGAAAGTGTTCTTTATCACCAATATTGAGGTATGTGATCTAAAATATACATCCCATTGTCATGATTTTGATTATGTATAAGCAAGTTGTAGAATTTATAGAGTTGTTCAGCAATTATAATCCCTAATAGAATTAATTATTGTGGTAAATTAATCACTTGAGATGATTTTAAAATTGTTAGATTTAGAGATCATTGAATGAGATATTTAATTGGGGAATTAGTTATGCGATTTTGATATTATTTATTTTAATAATTAATTATGGGAATTAGTTATGATGGAATTGATATAGTTGAATTGGGTAATTAAATATGGAATTAATTACCGATTGTTGATGTTGGAAATATAGATAATTAATTGGGGAATTAATTAATATAAATTGAGATCATGATTTGAGATAATTAATTAGAAAATTAATAATTATATTCATTCCATGAAATGAATAATTAATTTGTGAATTAATTATGAGGTAATGAAATAGACTGTTTGAATAATTAATATTTGAATTAATTATTGGATGTTAATTTTTTTAAAAGAATAATTAATTATCATATTAATTAATTTATGTAGATTAATTAATTTATGAATAAATTAAAGAAATTTGTGATGAGTAATTGTGATAAGTAGATTAATATGATTAATCTTGGTTGATGTGATAATGTGAAATCATTTGAAGGCACATGTGAGGTTGTGATAATGAATGATATATCTACATAGTTGATAAGTGGTGTGTTATATATGATGATATACACCAGTAATGTACATGAATATTTATTAAATTGGGGTCTAAACATGATGATCTACATCACTGATAGATATATATGAATGGTTGAGAATTGGGATTTTAGACATGACGATCTACAACAATGAGAAATGCGCATAATGGAGAATTGAGGTGTTGGACATGACATTCTAATCCTATGGTGCATTTTCATTATTGAGAATTGGGGTTCTATACATGAAGTTCAATGACCGTGGTAAGTATGAAGGATTGATAAATAGGGATTTAGAAATGGTGCTTTATACCTAGAAACATTAGCATTGGACTAAGGTTCCATGTGCTCATAATAATGAGTTTGAAATGAAATGGAAAATCAAATCCCTCTTTTTTAAATGAATTTCGAATTAAATAAGTAACATGGATTAAACCCGGTGTATACTGGAGCAGGTATTATGGTTTGGGTTTCCTTGGGAACTTGATGGTCTATATAATTAATAAATATTAATTGATAATGTGAAAACTATTAACTTACTCATTTTAATAGTTTATTTATACAATTTCACACACTTTTTATTGACTGGATTATTTTTATACACCATTGGTGGTGGCAAATAAGTTTTTCTCGCACCTTACTTGGGATACCTGATTTGTGCATGAATAGACTCTATTGTTACATGACAGGTTAAGATAAAAGGCCTTGGAATAGATTTAATATTGGGGATGGAGCTTGGATGAGGGAAACAGACGTGGTTTGGAACCTGATAGGGAATCATTAGTGTCTTTACTTTCAGTTTCATTTTTGACACTTTGACACTTACTTTGGAAAATAATGTTTTCTTTTTAGTTGAGTATTGTATTTTTTATTTTGGTTATCTTATGTCATTGGTACTATTTATGATTATATATTCTTCTATATTTGTTTATTTAATTTATGTTGGTATTTTACTATGATAAAATAGGGTATAGTCTCCCCATGATCGACTTAACATGCCCTTACTTCTAGTTGTAAACCTCTAGAGTATGGGGAGGCGTGCTTGATGTCATGTGACCAACCGACTTGGGGAACTGTTGCATGGCACCTGGGTTAGGACATTACAGAACCCCAATTCATGAAACACCCCTACTCTGGGATCAAAAATCAAACTCCTCCTGAAATGTGATGACCCCAAAATTGAAGAGTCATTACACATTGAAAATAATATTTAGAATTTATGATAGTATTAGGGCCATTAACTTTTCCCTTCCTTTTATTTACCATAAGTATATAAGTAATTTCATGATTTATGTCCATATCTACTCAAAAAAGAAGAGTAAGGAGATTTGAGAGAGTCTTCTTAATGTTGTTCACATTAAAATTTATAATAAATTCTAAGAATCTATAAATGATTGAAGTAAGTATTAGATCAATATTAAATTTTTATGGGGGATTAAACCCTTGAATCTCAAGAAAATTAATATTTCCAATAATCTCATGTGAGGTCTATCTAGTCCACCCTCTCAAAGTTTTCATGTGTAGAGTGCCTTGGAGATCTCAAACTTTTCCTATTCAGCTTCATACTAATACAGATCACATAGATTATTGAGCATGCTATGTGCATCGGAGTTATTTTGAGAAATCTAGAGTTAATTAGTCAAGGATGAGATCATCCAAAACTATCCCTCTAATGAATAATCCACTTGTTTTTAGAAGATAAATAGATTATCTTCCCTCACCTCATTAGAAAGTGAATTAGGAACTGAGGTTTCTGTTACATAAAGCTTTTGTTCCTAGAATAGTACAATGAAAAAACACTTGTAACACTCTTAGCCGTTAGTAATAGAGAGGATATTGTATTTTTCTACTATATATCATAAGAAAATTAGTGAAACTACTATTTTATACAATAGGATATAACAAAAACTTATTAATATTTTATTTTATTAACGAACTATGTGAAAAGAATTTTTTTATTAAGTCTCACACTATTTTATCAAGTCCTAAAATCACTAACCATTGAACTCAGAATGTATTATCATGTGGATATTCTAGTTGAAAAATATTTATTTTTTTATAATAACATATCAAATTTCCATTAAAATAATAAGAAGGTTTTTAGGTAGAGGGAATCTCCAAATTCTATCTTCCAGCTCCTTGATTTTTTGAGTGGACTCCCCAATTCTGAAATCCTAACTCATGTTTCCTCAACACATACCTATAAATTTTTATTGAATATACCTTCAAAATTACAATTAATATGTGTTTGGTTAAGTCATCCCATAATATTAGATTATACTTTTATATAATTAAATGTTCCCCTGACTATGGCTTGCTTGACACTTTAACAATGAGTTCATCTTAACTCATATAATGACAAGTATTTTGAATTAATATTTCCTCAAAGGATTTTTATTATTTATAAATAAAATTATAAATTTTATCTTTTAACTATGTTAATCCACAATGGAGTTTATGTGAGAGTTATCCTAGGGGTTGAATAAGTTTATGATACATTTATTTCAATTTTAACTCTTTTCTTAAAACTCTCACACCCTTAATAGATCTTGAAATCATAATAATAAGGGTCAGCAATTTTGATCACTTGTTTTTGTTGATCCAATTACCAATTTAGTTGAACATCCCTTATTACTTTACCTCACTTAATTTGTTCGTGACATGCTAGATGTAAGAAAAAAAAATCACACAAAGAAGAAAAGATTTTACTTGGTTCACTTGCATTGGGATAATCTAAAGAGCATGAAAAAACAATGTTCCATGCACTAGAATCCAGTAACAATAATGATATAGTTTTGAGTATATGTTGTTCCTAGGGTTAATTATCTTTACAACTATTTTGGGTTGGATCACTACCACCCAAGGCTTACCGCCTCACTTCCTCTCTCTTCGTGCACTATTTCAAGAAAGGATAAATATTTAATCACAAAACTGCTTCCTCGTTATTTGAAGACTTCTCTATGGAATATGAAATACTATTTATATACATATAGGTATATCCTTCAAAAAAAATTTGGAAGTTGATTGCATCTTTTAATATCTGTAGATACTCTATGAAACTCCACATGGGATGCTCCTTCATAGTTGGTTGTGAACTCCTTCAAACATCACTTTATTCCTTCCAGAATAAATATCGAATGCCTTCATTATCATAATGGTATGCATCAATCCACTTTTATACTTCAATATCCCCTCTTAGGACTTGAATACTTATTGAAATATTGAGTAATAAAGATGGAACTTGTTCCTTATTCTCCATTGATGTTATGATTTTCTAGGATAATCCTCGAGCACTCTTTCTTATGACTATAGGGGTTCCAATGGAGTTAAATAGTGTATCTATTCTCCCATTATCTATTCCAAAAATATTATATGATGCCTCTTGAGAATTTATCACTTCTTCTTTGTGTTATAGATGCTCATTGAATATCCATAGTTTTCCCTCTTCTCTCCTTCCTCTATGTTATGTCGAAATTTTTAGTAGATTCTCACATTTCATATCCTCTATACAATCCTAATATCAATATAATTGTTGGGAGTAGGATGTTTAGAGGTTTTTTTGAAGAGGTTAAGTTGTATGGAATATTTTAAGAGTGTTTTGTTTTTTTATCAAATAGAAATCATAAAAGTTTGTTAATCATTCCAAAAATTTGTGAATAGATAGAGAAGTCTAAACTAAGTTATCTAGAACAAGTCCATTAGATGGAACAATTCAGACCAAGTCCACCAGAAAATGGTTATCAAACTTAGGGTTTTGGATGGGGATGTGATAATTTGAATAGGTTGTTACAATGTTAATTGAATAAGGTTTTCATTGAAGTATTAATCTAGTGATGCTTTACTTTTATCAATTTTTCAAACATTCTATGTTGTGAAAGATCTCATAATATAAGCATAAGTAGAAAGGGGGATAAAATAATTTTTATATAAAATGTTCAGACAATGAATTAATGAGGAATTTCACCAGATAGATGAGATCAGATAGAGGATTTTCTGAGAAAACTATATGTTTTATGTTAATAAATTATTGGTATGTTTCTAAAGATCGAAGGGAAGTTTATAAGTAATGTCATTGGATGAATTCCAAATATAATTATGTTAATCAGATGAATTAAAAATGGATAGAGTGCATCAGATCATCCAATGATAAGCCCGAAGACTCCACGTCAACAGATATAAGGGTTTTGTTTAAAATATCAAAAAAAATTGTATGAATATTGCCACATAAAGGTTAACATATGAAGGTGATGAATAGAGAGTTATGATGCAAGTCATCAAATAGAGGATGTTTTTGGGAAATAATTCTGAGAGGTTGCTATGAATTATCTAAAGGAACAATCAGAATAAGTTTCATTGAATGAAATATTTTATACAATGTATTATTAGAATAATGTTTTGTATTGATTGTTAATAGTTCAGATTTATTTATGAAGTTTTCAAAAAGAGATCAAATGAAATGATGTAAATACGATACTTCAAAGTTTCAAATGTCAGGGATGTAAGATCTATTATTCTTTCTATGTTCAAAGAATGGTTGTTGATCGATGTTGACGTTTGTATTTATGAGGAGCTTCTGGAATTTTCTAAATGCCTTGAGAAGTTTCAATTTGAATTTTTCTGAGCAGTATTTTTCTAATTGGAGTTTTTATTGAGTGGTAATGTAAAATTGGAATCCCACTTTTTCTTATACCCACTCATCTATAAAATTGGTGAATGTATAATATGTATATGTGTATTGTTAATGCTTACAAAAGCCTAAATTACAATAGAAATACTTTCAAATAGAAATACCGAATGAAATATAAAAGCCAAATTTGATTAGGGATGTTTTCTAACCAAGGAATCTATTGGTTTAGGAAGAAATTTCAATCAGAAAGAAGAGTTAAATCAGAGGTAATTAGAAAAAATCACCATATAAGGTTTGATATCAGGTGGAATTGGATAGAATTTGTGTTGTGGTGAATGGAAAAAATGTTTATGTGTATAGTAGAATGGACAAGAATAGTGTAATAATGTTGTATCAGTTATCAGAAGGCACCAAAAAAGTTTACCAGATGGATGAACAAAAAGAAAAATCAAATGAATAGTGAATGGATATAAGTTTTATACAGAACACAAAAATAATAGTGTGATTATATGGGGTTATAATCCCCTATAAATACTTTACTAGTAGTTAGGTAAAACCCACACTAAATTGGTCTCCCACTCTTATTAGTGGTAATTTTTCATAAGAACAAGTAAACTTAAATATATTTTGAGGGGGTTAATTTGGAGAGGGTTTTAACCCCCTCAAAAGTTTAGAAATAAATAATATTTAAAATCATCATTAGATTTATGGATAGGGTGTCAAAAATTTAGAAGAGTTTGAGGTATTTATAGAAATTCTTAAAAATAATGCATTATTTAGGGCAGTTCACAACTGCCTCAAATTGTTCATCTTTTTAAATGAGTTTGAGGAGATTATACAACCGCCTATAAATACCTAGGATTTGGGACAGTTCACAATAGCTCTAGTTTTTTCATCATTTAGAATGGGATGACATTGTCCAGTCATCCCCATAACCTACCATGTGAAGGAATCCTGGATTTCCATCTCGGCAAGGGCACTTCTGTGGGAGTCTCCTCAACCATGCCTGAGAGCTAGCAGTGCTGACTAATGCATAGAGGCATAGGATCACAGACATGCGAAGTGGAAGAGGAGTATAGTTATACTATGGGTTGGCAGCGTAACAGATGATAGTTCCAACAAAGGTTAGGAAGAAGACCCATTTACTTTATTTTTGTGGTATGTGGGTCAAATTTAGCTTAATAAACGTGTCCAATAACTCCTCCCAATCTGATGTGTTATGGGAATGAGTTAATGTTACCTTCTTGTGTCTTATGAAACATAGTTTTTCCCTGGTATGATTTGAGCTGACCACTCTCTTAAAAGTCTACGCCTTTTCCACTTCAACATATAAATTTTTTATTATTATTATAAACATATTGATATTTTACAGCCTTATATATACATTTATGTATTCATATAAATATTATGTATAAATTTATACTATATAAATTTATGTAATATATTAAATACATTATATTAATGTATACACAAATATAGATATAGTATATATTTATAAAAATAGAGAATATAATATAAATTAATGTATTCATATTTATATTATGTATATATTTACATAAACTACATTTGTATTATATATTATACCAATATATATATATATATATATATATTACACAAATACACACACACACACATGTATATATTAAAAAAATTTATTATACCAATAAATAAATATATATAATAGAAATAAAAATACATATTATATTATATAAATATATTCTACCAATATAAATATAAATATAAATATATTTTATTTTTACATGAAAAAAATTAAATGGAGTAAAAGTAGAATGGAATAAAAGGATGAGAAGAAAGGGAGAATAGAAATATTATGAATAATTCTGATATTTCCCTTCAATCAGTCATATATCATGTGGTGGGGTTGTACTGCCATTTATAGGTAGTGCACTGGGGTAGGTGAAGGAGGATTGGTGGGGGTGGTCAGCCCACACCAGTTGAAGACTACAACTACCATCAATGGCTTTCCAACACCCCCCCCCCCCTTGGGTTGCAGACCCCTACAAATGTCGCATGTGTTCTGATACCACCTCATTAAAACACTTTTTGAAAAGACCTAGTGGGATAAAACCCAGACTAAAGAAAAGAGTATAGTCCCATAGACTCCCCATGAAATTTACATTTCATTACAAAATATTAAATCTACACTTCCCTATATCATGTAAAAGCTTTATAAAGATAGCAGTTGGTAGTGCCTTAGTAAATAAATCTTCATCATTGTCGCTGGATCAAACATATTGCATATTGATATCTCAAATCTACATTAACTATTGTGTGAAGGAGAAAAATTTTGATAGTCTGTGTTTTGTTTGATCATTATTGATGACGCCTTCCTTCAATTTTGTGATGCACGTAGTATTATCTTCAAAAAAATTGATGGGATACAATCCATAAGAAATCCACTTTCCACTCAAAATTTTTGAGTCATAGACCGAAACCAAACATATTATCAACATGATTCATGTAATGTTATCACTTCTTCATGATTTGAAGATGTTGTGAAAAGTGAAGAATTTTTTGATTTCCATGATATGGTAGTACCACCAACTATGAACAAATAACTAGTTTGTGATCGTAGATTATGTGGATCAGATAAATAACCCTCATTTTCAAAACTATCCATCTTCCTTTCTTATTTTTAGCATCGAATAAACCCAAATCAATAGTGCCACAAAGATAATGAAAAATATATCTAATTACATTCTAGTGTCTTCATGTAAGGGTTGAACTAAATCTTTATAATAAATTGTAGAAAAAGATATATCAGGATGGGTACAATTAGAATGACACATTAGTGTACCAATAACACCGAGGTATGGTACTTATAGACCAACAAACTCCCAATTTTATTCACAAGGTTGAAATTGATATTTCCATGTATTTAAATATCAAACAACCATTGGAGTAATTATAGAAATACATTTATGTATATAAAAGTATTTTATGACATTTTAAGTGTAATTTGACTGATGAAAAAATATACCACTTGGCATATGCTCAATTTGTAATCCAAGAAAAAATGTGATTTCTCCGAGGTCTTTCATTTCAAACCCATATATTATGTTTCTCAAGGCTTCTTTGAGCTTTTCTAGAGTTTATATGTTATTTAAATCATCGGCATAAATAATAATGATAGCATATCTAGATGTTGTTTGATTAATAGAAACACATGGTCATATGGGGTTCTTTAAATACCATTTCTTTAAAAAATATTTTCTCAAATGATTATACCACAGTCAACCAGATTATTTTAATCCATACAAGAATTTATGAAATTTAACTAAATATAGGTATTTGGGTTTTGATTTCAAAACTTCAAGTAATTTTAATCCTTATAGGATTCTAATATATATACTACTATCAATTGGCCTATATAAATAATCTATAAAAGCATCCATAAGATGAATATTACCCTTTTTAGATATTGTAAGGATGATTAGATATCAAAAATCTATAATAAGAGAATATATATCCTCATAATTAATTTCATGTCTTTGAGAAAATTATTTTGTGACAAGATAAACTTTGTGTCTTATAATCTCGTTTTCTCACTATTCTTATGCACATAAAACCATTTATATCCAATAGGATTCATAAATTCTGGTGGGAGAATGATATTTCCAATAACCCTTCCCATATTAAGTGAATTTAATTCAACTTGCATTATGTCTTTCCATTTATTCCAATTAGGTCATTTTTTAAATTCCATAACAGAACATGGTTTAGGGTATTTGTTTTATATATCCTATGACATAGAGTAAGAAAATATTTCATCAATATTTTACACATTACTTTGATTATACATACCACATTTAGTGGAATAATTAAGAGAGATTTCATTATTTTCTAAATCTTTAGGGTTTTCTACATCCTGTTAATTCTCTTTATGATTATCATCATGTGTTTCTTTATGAAAACATAAATTATGTGTTTATTATAAAACACACACCTCCATAATGGGGTTTTAAATTAAACTAATTTATTTTATTTTCCAAGGATTTCTATCATTATAGACAATTAGTTTTCCATGATTTAGGAATGTTTTTTAGATTCCTGTAACATTATTATGTAATTGTGTCTTTGGGACATCAATTCTAGCCAATTCATTAACAGAAAGTACATATGATTTAGTCATACCCTTTGAATTAGTAAATGCATTAGGAAATATATTTTATAGTTCTTAAAATTTAAAATATTTTTCACTTCCAGCTCAAACTGTTGGGTCAGAGGATTAAGAAACATTAATCTTTTCACATTCTATGAAATATTTTCCCTTTTTTTCTTTTCTCCCACTAATATTGTGAATAATTCTTCATTGAAGTGAAAATCAACACAACTTGCTGCAAATATCTTATCAGTTTTTGGTTCAAGATATCTGGTTGAAGATTAGGATTCATACCCTACATATATTCCCAACCTCCTTTGAGGTACAATCTTTGTAAGTTGTTGGGGAGAAATTGGTACATATATTTCACAACCAAAGATTCTTTAGTGGGAGATGTTAGGATTTTTACCCAAATCCAATTAGAGTGGATAGTTCTTATGATATGCACTTGGTCTGATGCAAACTATCATCGAGGCATGCAATATTGCATGATCCCATATGAAGCTCGACAGATTTATTCACATTATTAATGATCAAGGAATAAGTTGGAGGCGTTTTATCAGTTTTTCATTTAAACCATTTTGTGTATTCAAATGGGATACTACATGCTCTATAATAATCCCTATTACCATACAATAATAATTAAAATCACGAGAGGTATATTCTCCCCCATTATCAAGCCTTATTTTCTTGATGGCATAACCAAGGAATTGATCTTTTAATTTAATTATTTTAGAAAGAAATCATAAAAATTCTACATTTCATGTTGAGAGAAAACATATGTGTGAATATATTCTAGATGTATCAATTATTACTATTAAATATTTAAATGGCACACATGATGGATTAATTGGTCCACATATATCCCCTTGAATTCTTTGAAAAAATGGTAATATTCCGGCCTTAATTTTAGTTGGATATGGTCTCAGAATAAGATTTCCAAGAAAATAATACTCGCATGGGATTTTTCTTAGCAGAGAGGTCTTGTGGACCTTTATTGAATGTCCATGAGAAAATTTAGTTATTTTTTAAATAATTCCTAAATCTGGATGACATAACCTTTCATTCCACAAATTAATGATTTTTGGTCCATTATTTACTACCATTTGTGTTTTTGTTGTACTTATATATATAATTTAATCCAGATGATAATTTTTTGTAGTTGTTCTAGTACATGACTCTTACTAGATTTTTTAATGGTAATGAACATGTAATTTTAATTTCTCTTTGATATAGTTTGAGTATAATACCCATGTTTAAGAATAAAATTAAATTGATACGTCTCTTTAGGATTTTTGGGAAAACAACACATCTCTTATAAAGAATTTTACCCTATTATGTAAAGAAAAACCCGCTTTACTAGTTCCTTGTATCAGATCAGTAATACTTAATATAGTATTCACAATTCTACTTATTAGATTAAGATCAGAAAAATATTTTTTATTCTTAAGAATTGAGTTCATCATTCTACTATCTGGTATGAAAATATTTGTCCCGTTTATGAAATCCATTTCAATTATTTAAAGTAAGGATAATAATCTTATATGAAATACCTTGTGGAATTAAAATAAAAAAATATGAAAAATATAAAACATACAGAATATAATAACATATCATATATCATAACTAATATAATTTTTATGAATTATTTCAAACTATAATATCATCAAATTCAAAAGTAAAATCACTCACTTAGAGGTAAGTTAAATCATCAATGGATGGATCACGACTTAGTAAAATTCACATCCTTTTATTTCCTTTTATAGGATGTCTCACAAAATTGTGGTTAATTATTCCTTTCTTCAATAATGCTTTATAGATCTTATAAGGATTCTATGGGGTTCAACAAAATCGAGAACAATGTCCCTTAGAACCAAACCTGTAGTAAGAATATTTAGGATTTCTTGGAGTGATGAATATGATATTTATATGATTTTGATATTTATTTAGAGTAGACCCATTGTTATGACCATATCCTCAACCGTACCTTCCATCAAAACCACATTCACCCTGAGAATCATGTCCCTGAATTCTTCTATGATTATTTTCAGGAAATATAACATCTGATTCATGAAATGCTACTGCTGAACCAGTAGGATGAGACTGATGGTTTTTCATCAAAACTTTAATGTTCTTCCGGGCTACAAGTAATGGTGATATGATATTAGAATATTTGATACATCCTCACACGTGACATTGTTGTAGTAATGTGATGTGTGATGCATGAAATTTTGTATATGTATTTTCAAGAATATTGGTATCTGTAATCCCAATAATACAGTAGTTGTGATATAATTCAATACATGTAAGAATTGTAATCAATGACCCCTCTATAGTCTTGGAAGCATAAATCATTCCATTCATTATGGGTTGCTTGAAGAACAACCTCCTTTTGATGATCATACATCTTTTTCAAACCCTTCTTGAGCTAACATGGATCTCATTATGTGAGGTATTAACATTTGAAATCCTCATCGAAATGTCTTATGGGGAAGATCATCATCTTTTATTTAATTTGAAGGGTTTTTGAATTATTTTCTTTAATTTTTTTCATGATATCCATCGATTCGAGGTGCATCTCAACATCCATTGTCTATAGCATGTAATTACTTCTGGTAATATCAAGAGCAGTGAATTTGAGTTTTGAGAGATTCAAAATGATGATAACTAGGAGAGGGGGTAAATTTTACTATTATTGAAAATAATAATACAATAATAATTCACATTTTTGTTAACGAAAATAAATCAGTATCAAGAACATTAAAATTAGGTTAATATTTTTATTGAATATTATATATATCCATTATTAATTGGTTAATAAATCTTCCATGTGGGGGTTTGAAATAAATATATCAAAATATCACATTACTCATTTTCAATATTCTTGAGTTTATTGATTAATTAATTAGACTTCCCAATGAGGTCGTGCCAAATAAATAAATTTAAATTGTCTGAATAGGTGACAATCTGACCTTTATGGAGGTAATTAAATGAAACACATAAACTGTCCAATTTGGTGTTAAATAAATAATATTTGATAACTAATTATAATCATCCAACCAAGTGGTGAAAAATAATATTGAAAGTGAAAAAATAAATAATTAGAACCTTCCAACCAAACGATGAGAAGGAAAACATTAACATACCTTTCTCCATTTCTGAGCCTTCGTGTTAATAACGTGTTATGAAAACAAAATTAAAAGGAGTAAAAGTAGAATAGCAGAGAAATATGAGTAGAAAGTGAGAACAAAAACACTATTAAAACTTTTGATATTTCTCTTTAATAAGTCTTGTACCATCTGGGGGGGATGCACTACATTCTATAGGCAACACATCTGGGTAGGTGAAGGGGGATTGGTGGGGGGTGGGCAGCCCACCCCCGTTAAAGACTTCAACCACCATTCACGACTTCCTAACATATTTGTATTTATTTAGTTATTACATTTATATGTATAAAAATGTACATTATATGTTATATATTATAAATTATAAAAATATATTATATATTCACACACACACATATACAAATATACATTGTATTATATAAAAATATAAAATATAATTATATGTTATACCCCTAAAAATATATATATTATATTATACCGATTGGTAGAAATATATATATATATATATTATATATATATATTACATATATATATATAAATCAAATATATATATATATATATCATATATATATATATAATATAAAATAATATTTCTATATAGATAAAATTTTATGTATATTTATATATAAATATACTTTACATATATTTATATATTATATATTTATATATTACATATTCATATATATATAACTCAAATATATATATATATATATCATATATATACATATAATATTTATATATTACATATTCATTTATTTCTTTTAATATATATATATATATATAATGTATTTATATATTTATTTGTATAGATATATATGAATGTATACAATATATTACATATTTATGTATACAATTAAATTATTCTATATTATATATTGTGTATCCAAATATATACAATATACAGATAATCATACACAATATTTATATAATACATACATGTTTATTTATATGAATGTATGTGTAAGTATATTTTTAAACTATTATTATTCTTATATAAATTATAAAAACTACAAATGTTTTTATATGATATATATTTTTAAATAAATTATATTATTTATATTATTTATATAATATATTTATGATTTTATATTATTATTATTATTATATAAAATATAATTTTATACAAATAAATGAGTATTAATGTACATATTATACAATTATATTTATGCATACATATAAATAAGATTAAATAAAATCATATAAAATATTTATAGAAATATATTAATATAATAATTTCATATAATGTATCTAAATATATTTATATATTGTGTTTTAATTATATATATATTATAGAATTTGTTTTTTAATAAAATAGTGAGATTAGAGGGGGTTGCGAACAGCCACTAATCTAAATGATTAGTGACGGTTATGAACCCCTCTAATATCTTAAAATATAGAGGGTTTTGAACCTCTACTATTTTATTAAAAAACAAATTCGATAATATATATATATATAGCACCACTAATTATTAAAATAGCATCGGTTTCGACATAAGAGCCTCTAAAATTCAACCAAATATTAAATAAAATAATCATAATAAATTTAGTGGGTTTGTTAACCCCATTTAAATTAGATTATTAATGGGGGTTGTTCATAACCCCCTATAATTTATATAGAAAAAAAATTTATAGGGGGTTATTCATTACCCCTTTTAAATAACCACCACTAACCTTCTATTTTTTTATAGTGGAAGTCCAAAGAAGAAGTTCTTGCCTGTTGCTGGGAAAGAAAGTGATGAAATATTTGCAAGAAGTGAATGTAAGGGAAAGTACAAGCAGAATAGTCGTCACAAGCCCCACACTCCAAAGGCACCCCTCTTTGTCCATCAATGAAGGGAAGAAGATAATGACCCCACAATCCTGCATCTAGTAGGCCCCAAGTTGAAGAATAGAATCGAGGGTATATAAATCTCAATATGAGAGGCATTGCCCTCTATAATGTATGTTGGATTATGAGATAGGATATCAACGATCAGTCAACTCTATGACATAATAAAAAAAGAATCAAAACCATCCCACAATGCATGTATATAAAACAAATGCTGGTAAAAGTCTCAAAAGAAAATATCCAAAGTAAAGTTAAAGCAACGACACAACAAAAATCCAAGGTTCCCAGCTAGTAATGTCCATAATGGTCTATGTAGTACTCCTAGAACCTAAAATTCAGTTTTATATATGTAGGGTGAGCATAAATGAATACTCATTAGGATAGCCAAAGTCTCTCGTGCATATGTGAAAAGATTATACTAATGCACAAGTGAGAAAATAGTAGAACCAAGCAACACCTAAACAGGTCATCTAACTAATCCCATCCCCACCAGGACATGCTCACCAAATAACACATCCGATTATAATAACGTAATATGAAATATATCGATAAAATGTACCCTTCACTACTTTCCCACTGATTTTATACTCTCACTCCCCAACATCGTACATCCTGGCGCTCCCATATCATTCATATAACATATCCCATACCACCATCCCACAACATGGTCACATCACATATCAAATGCAGACTCCTGAGTTGCCACATCATACCACCACCCCATAACACAATCTTGTTACATCTCTCCCACAAACACCTGGACCATCACATCACATCACCACAACTTATCTATATTAGTTAGGTATCATGAAAATGAAGCACATCAACCTCATTACCACCTCCTACCATGCATGACCCACACCATAAGTCATCTCATTACATATCTCTCAAACTCACTAGGGCTAACACATCACATCACTGCCCCACATCATGGTTACATTACACCCTAACTGCGGACACCTAGGATATCATATCATAGCCATATATCGATAGTGCACTTTTTAATTTTAGCCATAAGAACCTGTGCATGTTAGAATTGCCTAGAAAAGGGAGCTAGTAAGAGATAGTAGCCACCCATACATCATAACCACCAGGATGTTGGAATAAACAACCCCTATAAAAATATATAGGTACTAGAACAAGGTCCGCGGAATGGGTGGGGTGTGTATAGAAATCAAAAATAAATATAATTTATATATATCATATAAAAAAAGACCAACCTATGGGTATTCCACATAAGATCCATCCTAACTCACAACATTATGACTAAGCCCTCATAACATTTTCCACAATCACTTCCATCACTAAATGCATAACCCCACCCCATAAAAAACATAAGCCATATTTCACAATTCAAATTTCACATTTCATCATCTTTCTCAACTTAGGAAATCCTCTATATTTCACATTAACAACAAAGTTTCATTTATAATAACCAATTCAGTTCATTATTTTTGGCCGATTACTTCACATTGAACATTTACCATTTTTAAACCACACGCCCCCATTAGTTAATTCATTAAGCATTTCCATCCCATTATCCAAATAATTCTAATACTACTTTGGAATCTAGCATAACACAACACCACTAAATAAAACAAAACATCCAAATTGACCATGCCCACAAGCCCACACTTCACCACTATTTCACATCCAAGACCACTTTCTACATCATAAATATTCTCTACAAGACACATCCACTTCTCATCAAATTCCCATCAGAGCCTCCCCACATCACAACTACACATTACTACCCAAAAGCACAGGCACACCATGGCACATCCACCCACATGATAAACCAACACATCACAACATTCGCGTACCACAACACCCTTCAAATCACCACATAAAATTTTCTAGATTTATCAAGGGGTTGAAAATTACTCTCACGTATTAATTTTAGGGGAATTATCACATAAGCCATATATCTTGGTGAAATCAGTTTATTAGCTGAGTATAACTGGTTAAAAATTTATTCAAGGTGGTTTCCCAAAAAGAAAACATTAGGGGCTTCACAACACATATCAATTCATCACAAACAAGGGATACCAACAAACATTATTTTTCAGGGGCATAATAAGTATAGATAGTTCTCAATATAACAAAATCAAAAAGTTGTAAGAGCCTGTGAATCAAACCCCTTCCCCATTAAATTAAATTAAACCAATTAATTTATCTTTATTAAGAAACATGTAACCATATTTACAAGAGATAAAAGGAGTAATCATATCTTGTATGATACAAAAAATGATAAACGAAGGATTCCCTATCTCTAATAAAGCTTTTAGATCTATTGCATAAGGTTGGAATATGAAAAAATCTACATCGATCACCATGTCAAGGGAGATCACCTCTGCTACTCTATAACACAAAAACCCACAACACCTCTTTTCAAAACAAAACCAAAACAACTGGTTTTCTCTTGGAAGTAACCTTCCCAGATGATGGAATAGAAGAAAACATGAGAGACCACAAGGGGGGAAACTCTGTTTAACCACTAAGGACCAAACCTCCAAGATTTTAATCGAATTTAATAAGAAGGGGGCCAAAAGTTCTCAACGGGACACATTCGAGGTATCTCAAAAAATGAGAGAAACAAAGGAAAGGTGAGGGAGTTTGAACTGGTTTTATAATTTATACCCAGTTTGTAAAAAATAACACTAAGACACAACTAGGGGAACCACACTATAGAATTATTGAAATCAAGGGTCACCACAATGTAGCACTCCGCACTACACTACACCCTAGATGGTCAAACCGACCTTAGAGTTTTGAGGTTATTCACACACTAAAGATTCTATAAAAAGGGTAGGAGACCATGACATAGCTAAATCCTTTACATCATTGACCCTCGACAACTGAAAACGAGGTTACACTGTATCCCATATCTATAGAACAGTTTTCCAAATTTTTAAAAACTGACAAAATATGACCCCCATGCCACCACACTGCAACCACGGTCTCCACATCATACTGAAAATCTACCAAGAGGGGCTATGTCGGAGCTTATGTTCCATTACGCAGCCACCCCCAAATTGGAAGTAGACATAGAAAAACCTCCCTAGGCTCTCTACATTGTAGCCAGATACTTGACACCATAATAGTGACCATTGTAGTGTATCCACTAGAACCATAGTAAATACTTGACAAAAATTGATGTGGCACCTCCCTTCTCCTCTGAATCACCTCCTAACACCTCAAGAATTACCCATACACCTTCCTGACCAGAATTCACATAATGTAATGGGTTGGAAGGTCCATACAATTAAAATAGTTAAAATGAACTGAACCTATTGGTGAATGTTTTATAAATATGTTACAAAATCTTTGTTACATCTTTATATATACGAAGAGCACATGCACTGTTGTCTGATCATAGTACCACACAAGCGTAAAGACAATCCCTTCTTGTTGTAACCACATTTAACGTTTCTTTTCTTGTGAATTGTGTGGTATTGGATTATTTTCACACCATTCCATGGTCTATCTACTATTACTGAGTAGAGAATATTGTAAAATCTTGTATTCTCGTGGGATTTTCTTGTGTGATGTTTTTTCAGAAAAGTTGTAATCCTTTAACATGAGGTGAATGTTGTTTCATAAGGAAGAAAATATAAAATGAAAATATCATTGATTCAAACCCTCCCGCCTTAGTGATCACATTGATCCTGATTAGTTATTTCAAGTGGTATTAGATTAAATATTTGTCTCATTAACTCTTTGATAAATTTTGAAGAAAATCAATGTTTTTATGGATTCTTTGAATTATGTGAATATTAAAAAAATTCCTATTTTTTTATGGAAATAACTATTATATTTGGGAAGATAAAATTCTTCCTTATCTTATGTTCCTCGATTATAATGTTCTTGATGATGCTATAGATGGTTACCCACCTAATGTTGAGGGAGTTACCATAAGAACTGTTGATAAGATGTATTTGGATAATGATGGGAGATCCAAAAACTCTATTCATTACTCACTCACTGAAAGTGAGTTTCTTATATTTAATGGATTTTGAATAGATAAAGTCATATGGGAAAAGTTTAAGAACATCTATGAAAGAAATATGAGAGTGAAGAAATAAATACTATAAATATGGAGGATGAAGTATGAATATCTTAAAATGGGAGATTATGAATATGTTAGTGATTTATTTTCAAGGGTTAATTATACTGTGAGCACTATAAGATAGACTGATGAGAAGATATAAGATTCAACCATTCATTAAAATATAGTATGAACTATTTCTGATAAATTTGATGAAAAATTTTCATCATTAGAAGATAGAGATCTTAAAACTATATATACGGATGATCTACATATCACTCTCATCACATATGAAATAAGAACATAAAAATTTAGGAAGAACAAATAGAAAGTTGATCAATAAATTTCATTTAAATATTCAAAAAACGAAAATTCTAAGAATTTTATTGAAGAAGAATATAGTTACTCAAACACTGTAGATTATGTTAATAGATTTTTTTTTGAATTTATATCTATATTTTAATGTGAAAAGAGGCACAAGAAATTACAAAAGAAAGTTACTGCTAAAATGTTCTAGATGTGAAGTTGTTGGAGATATTGTTGTATATTTTCCACAAATAATCAAATAATAAGAAAGTGATGATGATGATAGAATATCAAGAAGATACTTCAAGAATAAGGAATAAAAATAAAAAACCTAGGGGAAAGGATAAGATGTTATCTAAATATAAAAGGAGAAACTATTTGTCTAAGTACGATAAAGATGATGAAAACGAAGAATAAGCTAATAAATTTAAATGATGTTAGTATTAAAAAACTTCTTATTTCAACTTTAAATGATGAAAAATTCACTAGTGAATAAAATTTTTTCTAAGGAGAAGAAGAGACTCATATGAATTTTATAGTAAAACAGAGTTGATATATCAACTTGTAAAAATCGTAAGACATGAAAAGGAAAGCAAGAAGTTGAAAAGAATTTTTTTTATAAAAATCAAGAATATTTTCTACTAATAAAATTAAATTTGATAAAAGATATAGATAATATAAATAATTTGGTAGATTTAGAAATGAACCAAAACAAAAATCTTTAAGAAAATTTGAATGTGATGGAGGAAGAGTTAGAACTTCTTCAACAAAAGTTTGTTAAAGATGATAAAACAATTACAATTTTTCAAAACTCAGTTACAAATGTTTTTGAAATTTTTGAGAAGATTGAAGCTAAAAAATATCAACAAAATATACCCCCAAAGGCCTATAATAATAATGATGATGATTAAAAGGAAAAGGAATTCAAGAAGACCACATATGTATCTAAAAGAAGCAGAGTTCTAAAATGTGAATTTTATAAGATTTTAAAGTCTAAACTAAAAGTTGTTACTATAGGAGATTCTGTTGAGGATTATAAGAGATCTATGTTTATGAAAATCATAGTTGGTAACCAAAATTTTGGTGTACAGTGAAATACCAAAGTGTATGGTGATAAATTTTATGAAAAGTAGAAACATAACTCTAAATAGTATGAAAATTACATAAGGATATATCTTTCTATGGTGATTGTCAGAATTTCAGAGGATTTGGGAATACAAAACACACACACACACACACACACACACACATATATATATATATATAGGTTTAATCATAAAAATTACAATGAACCAAGGATAAGCTAAAGGAAAAGTTTTAGGGGGAGTCAAACCACTCAAAAGAGACAATATGAGAAAGTTAGTCAGAAGATTCAAAATGGATTCCAACACCTGGAAACTATTTTTGGAAGATGTGATCATCCTGGACATATTTTAAAAGGATTTATTTTCATTATATAATAAAAATAATTTTTTTACCACATATCTCAAAGGTTTTGTGAGAATAAAATTGATGAAAAAAATGACTAATTGTTGAAACTTCTATTAAATCTACAAAAAGTGAAACCACAATCTTGGATAGTGGCTATTTTTCATATATGTTAGAAGATTTTATGTTATTGAAGAATTTGAAGGATTTTAAAGAAGGTACAATGACTTTTGGAAATGATGAGTCACTCAGAATCAAAGATATTGAATCTTCAATCATTAGTGAAGAAAAGTTAAAATCCAAATGAGCCTTGTTTTTTGAATGGATAAAACACAATTTGTTAAGTGTTTCACAACTTTTTGATAAAGGAACCAAAGTTGTTTTTAGAAAATTGATTTTTTGAAGAGTATTGAAGATGAGAAATTTGTAATGAGACACCAACGAACAAAGGGAAACTTGTTTAATGTTTTAACACAAAAATTCCTTTCTATATGAGCATGATAGAAGAAAATTAGTTGTGGTATAAAAGGATAGGGAATTTATGTCTGAGGAATATGAGAAATCTAATGAAGGTAGAATGTATTAATTATATTCTTGATATGAAATGAATAAGATATTGGTGTTTCTCTTATTTATAGAAAATAAATATTATGAACTTAGAACATAAGAAAGTTTAGATACATTCAACCCGACCCTTGGAGCTGGTACATTTTTACATTTATGGATCCATTATTAAATAATATACACATGTAAATAAGTAATTTATTTATTTTATTGAATAAATTACCCACATTACATGTATTATTTTTTTCAAAAATAAATCAGATGATCTCCACATTTTTAAGAGTTTTAGGAGATGTGTGGAGAAAGAGTGTGGATATATTATGAAGAAGATTCAAATTGATAATGGTGGAAAAAATAAAAGTGGGAAATTTAAAGATTTTTTGGAAAAATATAGTATTACTCATGAGTTTAGTTCACTGTACACACCATATTATAATTATGTTGCTGAAAGGAGAAAAATATTTTTAGTGGAAATGGTATGAAATATGTCGATAGAACATGATACTTCTCATTATTTTTTGAGTCAAGATTTCATAATAGCTATTAATATTTATAATTGATATTTCTATAGGATGAATTTTTATTTTACTCTTTATGAGATGTATTATAAAGAAACCCATGTTTAAAAAAACTACGGGAGTTCAACAGTCCCTTCATTATAATAGTTAAATGTTAGAATCTTTTGAAAATTGAATATAGAGTATGTTGATGGAATATTTCTTGGATACCCTCCTTATGGTAGATGTTACACGTGTTATAATAAAGTAACAAAAAATATGGTTGACTCAATAAATGTGAATGTTCTTGAACAATTTTATAAGAAAGTTTCACATATAGTTTTAGATGTAGAAGAAAGGTAAGATGAGGTCGTTTTTTTGAACAACATGAAAAATATCTTAATTATAGTAACAATGTTGAATAAACTTGAGATGAAGTTTGGAATAATCAATTTTAATTGATGAAAATAAATTACATTTATATCATCATAGGATGAGGAAGCAAGTGGAATATCATAACATCATTGAAGATCGAAGAAAAAATGTTCAAAATTGATTAAATTACAATTTAGTTTCACATAATTTCTTATATTCATAGGTTGAAACAAAAGATATTAATGAGGACATGACATATCAAGAGTGGATTGATGTAATGAATGAAGATCTGGATCATATTTAAAAAAATGATACTTGGAAACTTGCACCAAAACCAAACAAAAAGAATGTGATATGCTAGAAAGTGGGTGTTTCAAAAAAAATTGAATGAAAAGGGTTAATTTATAAGAAACAAGACACAAATGGTCTGTAATTATTTTTCTCAAATTGAATGTAATAATTTTAATGAGAACTTTTCTCTAGTGGAAAGAATAGAAACTATTAGAATATTTTTTTATTACTAAACAATGAAGATGAAAAATATTTCAGATAGTTGTCGAGTCATATTTTCATAATGTAGGGATTGATGAAGAAGTATATATTGAACAACAGTGTGGATTTTCTTTTTGAAAATATGAATGTTTTTAGTGAAAGATGAAAAATACCTTGTATGTTTTGAAACAAGCTTTGAGAGATTTGAATTATAAATTGGATACTTGTTTAAGAAAGTAAAACTCCATGAAATAAAGAGTTAATAAAAAGATTTAAATAAAAGAAAATCATAAGGTTTCCCTCATTACAATTTTGTATGTGGATGGTGTCATATTTATAGGGAATGAAGAAGAAACCTGTGAAAAGTTTTTTGAGGAGATGATGAATTTTTTTGAAATGTCTATGATAGGAGAATTGAAATGATTTTCTAGCTTAAAAATATTTACAATGGAGAAACATATTTTCTTATCTCAACAAAATTATTCTAAGGAAATTCTAAGGAAGTTGGTATGGAAGAATAAATTATAGTTTCCACACCAATTTCAGTGGGAGGAAGTTGGAAAATGATGGCGAAGGTAAGAAGGTAAATCCTAAATAATTCAAAAAGTTAGTTGGAAGTTTATTATATCTAACATATTTAGGGATAGATATAGTATATGTTGTTACTCTCTGTTATATATATCAATGATCTTTAGTGGAATCTCATCACATGTATGGAAAATAAATTCTTAGATATATTAAAGGCCCAACTAATTTTGTGTTGAAATATGAAAATGTAAGAAAGATTAATATATTTGGTCATACAAATGCAGATTGGGTAGGAAGTGTAGATGATATAAAATTCACATCTGGTTGAGTGGTTTTGACGAGAGAAAGATGTGTTAGCTGCACTACTAAAAAACATGCCTTTAACAACACTGGTATTTAATAGCACTATAAAAAGCACTAATAAATAGAATATTTATCAGTGCTAAAGAAGGCACTGACAAATTTAATCCTTTACCAGTGCTATATTTTTAGCGCTCATAAAGTAATCTATTATATGTGCTTTTTTAGCACTAATAAATGTCTGAATAAATAAAATAAAATAATTAAATAAGTAAAAAATAAAAAAAATCAGTTTATTAAAAAACATTAAGATTTTAATTAATTAAATACTTTTGGATTAAAATTAATAAATTGATTATAATATATATAAATTATAAATACTAAGAAATAGTATGTATTAAATATATTGATATATGAAAATGAAATTAAAAAAATAAAAAATAAAAATAAGTTAATTGAAAAAAATATTAAACCTTTTATTAATTATATAATTATTGATACTCTTAATAAATAGTATATATTAAATATATAGATATATATTAATGTATGTAAATATAATTTTCACATTACAAAACATTTATATGCTTTACATTAAATAAAAGTATATTTAGTTAATAACGGTTTATAATAAAAATTAATATGAATTAAAAATACTTACTAATTTCATAGATTAATGGACATATAATTGAAAGATACTTGATTTTTCAATTAGACATATATCAAATGTGTTTTATATTGATTTTACTTATATGTATTTAATGCGTTTTTATATATAATTCTCACACACAGAACTTGTCCAATTTTTCAATATGGTTAAACTGTAATTATTTTTAATTTATTTAATTTCAATCATTTCTAACATGCACACTTAAAATTATATATTCATTAATAATGTTAAAATATAATTTTTAAAAAATAATTGAAAATAAATATATTTATAAATGTACATTTACTGTATTTATACAATTATTGATTTGTAATTATAAATATATAAATATTTTTTAAAATATTTATGTAATTATAAATAAATAATTATATATATTTAAATAATTATTAAATTTATAATAACTTTACTTAAATAGTAAATATATTTACTATATTAATATTATAAATATATATAATGATATAAATATTATTTTTTAATATTATTTATTTAATTATAAATAAATAATTATATATTTAAAAAATTAAAAAATGATAATAAATATATTTAAATAAGGAATATATTTAATATATTTATATTTATATTTATTTATTAATCATATATATATATATATATATATAAAATTTCGTTATAATTACAATTATAAATCCTTTATCAATGCTTATTACATAAGGGCGGATAAAAGAGTCCCAATCTATTTTAAAAAACCCTAATCAATTGCGAACTCATCGTGATATCAAAATCTTTTTGTGAAATCCACCCACTATTGGCACTCCTACTTAGTGAATCAACGCTCAAATAATACAAACCCACTCAACTACTTCCAGTTTCTCTAACATCATATAACATATGATTTTTTCTTGCAAATGGGGTTTTCGAAGAAAACATCGAGATCTAGATCTAGGAGTCTCATATTTTTTCAACCTTGTGAGGTAAGCCAATGTTTTTATTTATAGGTTCCAATTTTCTTTTTGTATTTGTCGTTTTGTTTTTGATTTCTTCTTCTATGATGTCATTAGTTATTTTTGGTTTGGTCATTGTATACTATTTTTCATTTAGATTATGAATTGAATGATTTGTTTATTATCAATTGTTTTCTTGACTACCATTTTGGATATCCTATTTTGGTCTTTTTAAACTGTTTTTTTGAATCATTTTTCTTTGTTTTCTACATCTATACCCGAGCTTTCTCTGAAAGATTAATTTTGTTGTTGTTTGGAATTCGTAGAGAATCACCTATGGTCTATAGATAAACCAACTAAATAAATATTTATTACTCAATATAAACAGAGGGTATTTTGGATATAAAAACCTTAAATGAACAAGAAAATTAATTTAGAAAACCAAATCTTAATCTGGTGATGGTGTGAAGCAGCAACAGAAGCTGATTTTAAGCAATTCATGTAAGGGAATTTATTTATTTAAATTCTGTTTTAATATTCTGGTGTAAGGTTTTTTCCTTAAAAATATATTTTTTTCAGAATTGTGTTGTTCTATTTTAAGAGAAATCTTAGTAAGGGTGATACCATATTTATTTATTTTCAATGGATCTATATTTTCAAAATTAGTATGGGGTTTTATTTATATTACATTGTTGTGATATTCTTCTTTAAGGGTTACCTATATTTTTATCAATTTAATTTTATTATATATATATATATATGTAAATATATATATTTTTATCTATTTATATTTTTATCCTGAACATATAATGTAAGGGTGATTTTATAATTATTTATTCACAAATTATTTTTCTGGATTCCAAATTAAAAAGGGGTTATATTTTTTTCATTAAAAATTATGTTTAAATATACATTTTTTTCAATTATGTGTTTTATAAATTCCTTGATATATATATATGTTTAAAAGTGTATGGTATAGATGTTGCAAGGGTTGGTGTGTTTTTCTCCCTTTTTTGTGATATATCTTGTTGAGGTGTATTATTTCTTTATGCCAACTTCTTTATGGAACTCCATAGAATATCTAGGATGGGTCAATGTGTATTCAATGGAATCCCTAGAATCCTTCAGATTGGTAGATCCGATGTTATGACCTCCCAAGAATCCTTATGATGGGGTCAGAGTCGTGATATGAAATCCTAAGAGTCTTGAAATGTTTTCCAATATTTTATATAACATTAATTTTAAATTTAATATTTCTTTAGGTTTCTACATCAATTATTCCAAAAAATAGAATGAAAGTTATCAAATTTTATATAATAGAAATTAATTCTAGGTATTCATCATTTTTGGTTTACATGTATTGGTTCCACCCCTAGGAATATCTTATTACAATCCCTCCATATAAAATAACACTTTATTTATTAAAATGTTTTATCAATACATTTTTATATATTCTAGTTGATTGAATGAGAGTTTATTATTCTTGTTTATCATATTTGGGTTTTTTATTACACCTTATTTTCCTATATTACATTTTCATTTTTTTAGGGGATTTAAGAAAGGCTTGATGTGTGTCAATCAATAGTTATTTTTGTAGTTTGTTGCTTGACACCCATCTCCCATCTCTTTTATTAACAATGATCATCCTCATCAACTTCAACTAACAACCAGTCATTATTGAATTTTTTTTTGTGAAACTCACGCCCAACTCTTTTATGTTTCTTGTACTACTCAAGGAATTAGTCATCCCATGGATGAATACTGCATAGATTATTTCAAGAAACATATGTGCATGTCCACAAGTGATGAATGATGTCTTAAACAACAAAATGAAATTATAAATGTCCAGGAGATGAGTTGACGAAGAAGAGTTGCCTATAACTTTCACCTTTAAATAAATTCATAGGATACCATACCTACTATAGTGGAGTAATTATTTTCATAAATTCAATTTTCCATTTTCATTAACATACTAAAAATCATTGAAATAATCAAATGTTTAGTTTCCCTTATTATAATTACCTATAACATTAACCTTCGATAATGAATATCTTATGTATATTTATTTATTTATTGTAAAAATTAATATTTTATGAACCCAATATAAAAGATATGAATCAAAAATGGATTTTTGATAGTCATTTAACAAAAGAGTATGAAGATGGGGTTAAATAGTTCATCTAGTCTTCAATAAAGCTTGCATATCACCAATATCAAATCCTTTATCTGTTTTTACATTGTTGTTATTCAATAAAAATTAGTTCAAAAGAGTTAAAAAAAAATTTGATTTGTCATGAAATAGATCAGAGCTATAAATTTTGGACTAAACACAAGGAAAAACTAAATGTGTACACTAATTGAGATGATATTATAGTTTATGGATCATTTGATAGGAATACAAGTGTAAATGATGATTAAGATCGCATAAAAGAAATGGAAATCCCAATCTAATATGACCTTCATGATTATCGAAATTTGTTTGAAGAGTAAAATAGTTGTGCTAAGAAACCATTGTATACTTGTTGTTCCAAATACACAACATTTTCATTTGTATTGAAGTTATATAATTTGGAATCCAGCACTGGATGGAGTGACACCATCTTTATAAAACTACTTGGTCAAAAGGATGATATGATACCAAAAGTAAATGAACTACCATGCCCAAAATATGATGCTTAAATAATTTTACATAAAACTGGCATGATCTCTAAAAGAATACATGCTTGCCCAAATGATTTAATATTGTTTCTCAAGGACCATGAATCACTCATAAAATTCCCTAATTGTGGCATTGATGAACACAAGAAAAATGAATCAAGTCATTTAAAATATGTATGGTACTTTACAATCATTCCATGGTTTAGAAGAATATATGGATGTCACGAAACCAAAATATAATTGAAATGGCATATAGATACAGGAATTAAATATGGGAAACTGTTTCATCTAGTAGATTTTCCTTAGTGGAAGAAAATTTTATTATGAGTATCTTGAATTTGTAAATGAGCCAAGAAACATTTGTATATCATTATCTACAGATAGAATAAATTCATTTGGTGTGTAGAGTAGTACACACATTACATGGAATTTCATTTTAGTAAATTATAAATTACCACCATGGTTATACATGATGTGAAAATACATTATTTAGTGTTTTATTATATCTAGATCAAAGAACCATGTAATTATATTGATGTCAATTTGGATCCATTGATCGAATATCTTAAATTGATATGGGATATAGGTGTTACAATGTATGATTCTCATAGAAGTGAATAATTCACATTGAGGGTCATGTTGTATTGAATGACATATGACTTCCCCACTTCTGGAAATTTATAAGGCTATAGCATTAAATGAATTTTGGTGTCTCCCATTTGTGAAAAAAAAACAAATACCCAATTTTGATGAAACATTCATCGAAGACTATGTTTTTAGGACATTCGAAATTGTTATCTCTATGACATAAATAATGATCTTGGATGACAAAATTCAAAGTAAATATCGAACAAGTTAAAACATAATATCCAATAAAAGATGATAAACTATACAATAAAGTAAAAAACATTGACACTTTTTTATAAACAATTTGAAAAAAACCGTAAAAATCAGGTTAGAAGAAGAGATCAATTTTCTTTAAATTATCATATTGGGATTGATTGTATGTCAGTATTTTTATTGATGTCATGTATGTAGGAAAAAATTTATTTGATAGTGTTATTTTAATAATTACTAAATGTTCTTGAAAAATTAAATATGGCATTAAGGCTAGGTTTGAAATGATTAAAATGGGGATAAGGGAAGATTTGGCACTAGTGAAGGGTAAATGGAAGAATTTTCTTCCACCAACAGCTTACACTCTATCCAAACAGAAAAAATTACAATTTATCATTTTCTTTAATAGAATAAAAGTTCAAGAGGGGCATTGATAAAATATAAATAATGTCATGTTAATGACTAATTTTATGTTTCAAGGACAAAAATTACAAAACTATCATGTTTTGATGCAAGAATTAATGTTCGTTTTTTCTGTTGCATTCTGCCTCAAAGTTTATGACATACATTAACCATAATTTACTTCTTGTTCAAATCCATATATATTAATTTTATAGACCGATAATAGTAAACCATCATGAATAAGAAGGTTGTATCCAAATTATGTAAATTAGAGATGTTCTTCCCACCATCATTCTTTGAAATAATGGTCCACCTAATGGTTCACTTGGTTCGAAAGGTTCAACTATGTGGTCCTGTCCATTAAATATGAATGTACCTCATTTAAAGGTATATTAAGATTTTGAAATGGTATGTTAAGAATCATGGGTTTCTAGAATATTTTATTGTAAAATGATATATTTTGATGAAGCTATTGAATTCAGTACGTATTACCTATCAGATGTTGAAAACATTAGTCTCACAATGTCTCACCACAACGAACACCTTATGGGTGAAGGGATTTCTAGAAGAGTTGTTGTTACAATTACCTTGATAGAGAGGGACAAAGAAAACCATTATATTTTATATAATAGTAAATATGTAGATCCATACATTGAATCTTGCAGAGAAATTCTTATAGATTTGAATCCATCTAGGGATGAATGATGGATATCCAATACATATAATCAACAATTTGTAGGATGGTTTTGATATCAAATTTCTAAGTAGTTATCAAAAAATCCAAATTAAATTGTTGAATGAAATTAATGTATAGTTAAGGGACCAAATGAAAATTTTATATCTTACACTTATTTTGTATGCAATGGTTATAACTTCTATACAAAAGAACACGATGACTGAAGTATGATGCATAATAATGGTGTTAGAAACATGTATGAAGTGATGCACATATCAGGTTCCAAGGATAGAAATCTAATTTATGAAAATATGTCATATTTTGGAATTATCAAATAGATATACAAGTTGTATAATGAAACATCTCAATTACCTATTTTCCATTGTAAATGGGTTGAAAATATCAGTGTAGGGAAAGTTGATGAAATGAGATTTTTGATGGTGAATATCATTGTGGAAGAGTAAAAACACGGTCCATTTTTAATGGAATCGTAAGCAGTGAAATTATTTTTTTCTTAGATCCAACTAATGGGAATTATTCGGTTGTCATGCTGGTGACTAAAAAAAATATTGGGTCGGGTGAAAATTCAACTGAGGATGACCCATTAATTGAGAGATCACAATCACTTCATACCGCTCCTAATATAAATAATTTCTTGTACATTAAAGGGAACCACAAAGAGGGGATTTGGAGTCTCAATAGAGGAACCAAATCCCTAAAACCTTTAAAAAAATAAAAAGAGTTCAATGATAAGGTAAAAGTGTTTTTTAATATACTATGTTTTTTATAATATTATATGTTATCTAAATCATTAACATAATCTAAATTAAATGTTTGACTAATCATGCAGACAATGTTTCTGTACGAATCAATGTGTCTGTTATTAGTTTAAAATCGACATTTTACTTTAAAAAGTTTCACTCAATTAAAACCATGAAAAAATGCCCTGTGTTTCTTAATATTTTATGGAATCGACTTATAAATCATTTGTGAAATTTAAGAATTATTCTCACATCAAACTGATACACGATGTGATTCGTATGACTCAAAGCACATGTTTCAGGTTTAAAACGAAATTTTAGTAAAAAAGAACAGTGACAAACTCAAAACCAAGAAAAAAAATTTATATTGTTTTGATACATTATGAGAACAATCCATTAGTCATTTGAAACATGTAGGAATCATCTACACCAATATGATGCATGGTGTGACTAGTATGACTCTAAATGAAAATTATTTAAAATCAACATCAATTTTAGTAAAAAGGAAAATTGAGCTACTAAAAACTGAACAAACTCATTCATATTGTTTTGAAACTTTAGTAAAATGATCCATAAGTCATTTGAGATGTGTAAGAATTATCCTAACCTCAATCTGATGCACAGTGTGACCAGTATGACTCCAAGTTCTTATTTGATTTAAAATTGACATCAATTTTAGTAAAGAGTACAATTGACTTAATCAAAAGAAAGTAAAAAATTAATATTATTTACATATTTTAGGAAAACGATACATAAATAATATTTTTATGTATAATAATCAACATTAATTCAATACGATAAACAATGTGTTCTGTATTACTCAATATTTCCGTTATGAGTTTAAAATTGACATTTTAGTTCAAAAGGGTCAATCAATGAAAACTGAGAAAAAAATCTCGAATATTCTTGATAACTTATGAAATTAATTCATTATTCATTTTTGAAGTGTATTAATTGGTCTAAGGTCAAAACGATACACAATGTGATTGATATTATTCAAAGTGTGTGTTTCAATTTTAAAATTCTATTTTAGTAAAAAACAAAAGTGACATAATAAAAATAGATAAAACACATTTATATTATTTTTGATACTCTATAAACATGATCTAGAAGTCATTTGGGATGTGATAAAATAATCCTCACCGCAATTCTCTGCACAATGTGATCAGAATGACTCGAAATGCATCTTTTTATTTAAAATTTCCATCAATTTCAGTAAAATGGACAACTGAACTACTGAAAAATGAGAAAATTAATTTGGATTGTTTTTATACATTACAGAAATGATCTATAATCCATTTTTTATGTGTAGGTATTATCCAAACATCAATATGATACTTGATGTTCCAAGTATGAATCAATGTCCTGATTATCAATTTAAAATTGATATTTTAGTTCAAAAAGTGTTACTCAGAGAAAACCAATAAAATGTGCTTGGGTTTTCTTGATAATTTAGGAAAATGACTAATAAGTCATTTTTAATGTGTAGGAATTGGTATCATATAAAATTAATACACAATGTGATTATATTGATTTCAAGTCCGTGTTTTCGATTTAAAATAATGTTTTCGTAAAAAAGATAACTGACAAACATAAAACTGATAAAATGCATTCAGATTGTTTTAATAAATTAGAAAAACAATAAATAAGTCATTTAAGTCATGTAGGAAATATAATCACCTCAATCAATCCCATGGTGTAAATGTTACGGCTCAAATTGCATATTTTTATTTAAAATTGGCATCAATTTTAGTAAAATAGAAAACTGACCTACTCAAAATCGAGGAAACACATTTTTATTATTTTGATACTTTATAAAAATTATCCATAAGTAATTATTGATGTACATGAATTATACTCACCTCAATCTGATATACGATGTGCTGGATATGACTCAAAGTATCCTTTATCAGTTTAAAATCAACATTTTAGTTCAAAAAGTGTCATTCACTGAAAACAGATCAAACAAACAATGATTTTCTTGATAATTTAGAGAAATTAATGATAATTTACTAATGAATTATAGGAATTAGGTTGACATCAAACTGATACACAATGTGGTCATGATGATTTGAAAGTGTGTGTTTCCTGTTTAAAATGATATTTTAGTAAAAAAGACAATAGACATACTCAGAACTGAGAAAACACATTCATATTGTTTTGATACTTCAGGAAAAAAAATCCACAAGTCATTTGATACATTTTTGGAATTTTCATAAGCTTAATCCAATGCTTGGTGGGAGTTTTATGACTCCAAGTGTATCTTTTTTATTTAAAATTGACATAAATTTTAGTAAAATTAACAGTTTCTATTAATTGATTTCCTTATATTATTACTAACATAAGAATTTTTTTATTATACAGGTGAATTATTTTGCTCGAGTAGGGGTGCTTTGCTAAGAAATAGAATGGGTGTGGGTCAGGATTAAAATAAAAAGTAACATTGATGTTTGGGAATGCATATAATAATTTTTATTTATGTAATTGTATAAACCAATGTTTCAAATATCTATAATATAGTTTTTTTATTTTTTTGTAAATTTCATTTCATTTAAATTCTATATTAGGACTTGTTTTTTTGATATCTGGTGTGTTTCTGGTGCTGTGGTGGGTTACAACAGATTGCATTGGTGTTGTAGTGTGCTATTTCCAGACACTATAGTATGGACCTTTATCAGAAGCTTTTTAATGCTGTTAAAGGACCCATTTATCATTGCCTTTTCTGTACTGATAAAATGACAGGGTTTTTAATCTCACTTAGGTAGTCAATGCTTTTCTAGAACTGATAGAGGCCATTTATAGCATGGATAAAATCCAATTTTTTAGTAGTGATGACATATAAAGAAAACAAATTAGTAAATCTCAGTACAACAGAAGTTGAGGATGTTTCTACCACTTATGTTGTAACATTTCCTATGTGGATGGATACACAATTGGAATATTTGTTTGTTTATGTGAAGTTTCCCCTTCTCTTAGGTTTTTATCATCAAAGTGTTATAAATCTCACAAAAAATTGAGTGCAACATTATCATTCCAAGAGAATTGATATAAAATATCACTTCATCAAAGAGAATTTGGAGGAGAATGAACTGTATATGGAGTTCATTCCTACAACAAAGAAAGTTTCTGATATTTTCACAAAACATTTACCAAAGTAAACGTTTCACAAGGTTATGTTGATAATGGGTGTTCAACCTTTCTCTCTTCAAGGATATGGTATGTGGAACCATCCCCTATCCCTATTTTATTTGGATAGTGTTTTCAATGTGGAGAAAAATGTTGGAATATAAATCTATCCATTCATATGTTTTAACCTTTTAAGAAGAACATAAATGTAGGGGGAGTTTATAAAGGGGGTAATATGTGATTTTAGCATGTGTAAAATTTACTATTTTTATTTTATTTGAAGTTAATATAGGAAAATTGTTCTAATAAGTTGTTTTTGTGATTGTAATAAAAGTTTCAAGTGGAAGAATTTTCTTACGAGGTTTATGAAAATTTTTCTTACATCACTACTTATGGAAAACATGGTGTCATTATTTAATGATTATTGTTTCATACACCGAGTTCTATCACATAGGCATAGAATTTTTTGATAAATAATCCATTGCATGAGTTACAGAGTTTTATTTTTTTATTTTTATTGGTTTAAAAAATAGAAAGGGGGATATTGATGGAACTTAGAAGTTTGGAGATGTTTTTGAAGATGTTGGACGTTTTCTTGGAAGATTTTTAGAAAGTTTTATCTTTTATCAATGAAACATAAATCATGAAATTTTATTCAGACTTACAAAAACACAAAAATAGACAGGGAAGTCCAGAATGAGTTTTTTGAACTAATTACATCATATGGATGATTATTAACTATTTCCATTGTATAAAGGTTATCATACTGAGGGTTTGGGATGAAGATGCAATTAGACTAAGATAATGTTACAAAGCTCATTAGATAGAGCTTTTGGTTAAGTATAAATTTTTGGATGCTTTACTATTCTCAATGTTTCCAATATCATGAGTTATGAATGATATCATGATCTAAGAATAATTAGAAAGGGGGATACATTTTTTTGTTTGAAAAAATTTCACATTACAATGCTCTGAGGAAGTTCACCTGCTAGAAAAAATCAAACAAAGGTTTTTACAGATAAAAGTCTATTTTTGAAGTTTATGAATTTTTGGTAAGTTATCGGAGTTTGAAGGGATGTTTATAAGGAATATCTTCAGAAGAATTCCAAATTGAACAGAGTCAATCAAATTAATTCAAAAATGAAAAATTAAATTAGACAGATCAGATATTGAAATTGTAACACTTCGAATTTAGTTACCCGGAGTAGGTACATTATTACATAACATTGGCATGATCACAAAAGATCAAGTCTCGAAATTCTAATTTGTTTAGTATCCTTAGAAGTACTAGATACATTCATAAGGTTTACATTACATCAGAAAATGGAAAACTACAACAACATTGTTTCCATAGACAACATTGAGATCCCATATACTATCCCTGCATGTCAGTCAAAATATACTTCTTCTAATCCTAGGAAAAATAAAACATAAAAAGGGGTGAGCCCAGATTCTTAGTAAGGATAACAATATAGAGGAAACTTTTATAAATAAGAATAAACAATTAAGGCAATTTATAGAACTAAAAAAATCCTTTTCAACATAAACTTCATTATAATATAGAAAATATAAATCAAAATAATTTCATTTACTTACTCACATGGATATTATATTAGTCTAATAATCTCATGCAATATCAATAGCCACTTTCATAATGATGGAATGCATAATTCCAGAATTTCATAACGACATAGTCAATGCCTTGTGCCAGGACTACAAATAAGATTTTGTCAAGGCCTTGTTCCAAGACACTAGTTTGAATCATGATACCTACCGATGCATTGAGGATCTATAATAGGCTCCAATTATCACTTACTAAGTCTAATTCATTCCCCATATTAAAAGTTTTAAACATAACATAAACATTCATATTAAAACTGGAATAAGAAATTTAATAATTTATCCATAAAACATGAATGGTATGAAATAACACATCCATAGTCAAACATATCACAAAACCTTCAATACAATATGGATTCTATGTATCATAATAAATCATCTTTAGACAAACTTAAAATCAATCAAAATATGTTGACATTGAAGAAATAAAAACCTTTTTAGAAAACATCTCTTTCTATTTTGAAATCATTTAAAATTAATGTAATTATAAAAGAAAACATTTATATTTGAAAATATTATTATAAGCTTGTATGGGAAGATTTGACGATGATATAACAGTGGAAAATAGCCGCACCCACCGTCTAAGTTAAAAAAACATTCTTACCATAATTTCGTCGAAAAGGTCATAAATTACCTTTTTTGTAAAATGATGGAATGATTCCTTTATAAAAATATTATAAAAATTCAAAAAAGGGTATAAATGAATTTATCCCATAGTTTAGTAAATAGTAAAAATGTTTTTAAATACGTTTTTTAAGAAAACACATATGTGGATGATAAAGAGGTCCTAGTAAATACTTACGTAAAAACAACCTCAGATAACAAATAGATTGTGAAATTAAACCTTACCTTGTACTTTTCTTTTCTTGAAGGTAGGTTAACCTCCTAAAAAATGGTCAAATAATTGTTATTAAATTATAAAAGAATCATATACATTAATATGATATCATATATGATCTTTTAACATTGATTTGTTAATAATATCTTAGTATTATCGTCATTTCGGGTGTTAACTGATTCTTTTTCCTTTATATGTTTTTTATGTAAGTAATGTTTTTATGCATAGTATGTATCTTATTCATATTCAAAATATATTAAGTCTTTAAAAATTATTTTTAATCATCTAATGAAAATTAGTCTTGAATGGATATGATGGGGAATTAATCTCATCGTGTTCGTGTAGATGGTAATCCGTACATACACACGAGTGACAATATCATTTTTTTGATATTAAAATAATATATAATAGGATGGTATATCATATATAAAGAATAATTATCATGTTATATTTATTATTTACATAAATTACACATCATTATTATACGCATCCAAATAAAAATGTATTGAATAACAATTACACCACGACATGGAGACGGTAAGTCGTACGTACGCACGTATGGTGACATTTCATTCAAAGGATGGATATAATAATAAATATGCTTGTAACATATTTATAATAACATCAAATTATATATAAGATAGTTTAGTTTTTATTTTAGAATGGAAACAACAAAGAAAGAAAAAGTTGAAGAAGAAAGGAACTTGAAAGAGGTGATGAAATATTCACCTCTTCTTTGGGTTCTTCCTTTTGATTTGATCCAAAGGGCTCCTAAGGTTGGATTTATGACTAAATAAAGGCCTCTAGGTTTAAGGGAGGATAGTTGAGAGGGTATTTGGGCAGGTTTTGGCCTAGCCAAATGGGTTTGAAGGTGTGAATTAGAGAGAAGGGAGAGTGCCCTTACATAAGAGGAGTGAGGGGCACCTTAGGAAAAGCTAGAAATATTATTTTAGAATAAAATCATTTTTGGTTTCTAATGGATTAGAGGTGAATTATTTAAAATCTAGGGTGGTTATGGGTAAAAAAACTACTCAACCAATAGGTTTCAGACAGGTTTGGGTCACTATATTAAACTTATCTTTTATATTTAACTCTTAGTTAAATAGTTTGACATTTACCATGTCTCTTTGTATTTTTATATTATATGGTTAGTAAACATAGTATATACTTCCAAGAGAACCCCATGTAGTACATTAATGATACACCTATCATTATATAAGTCCTCTGACAAAACATTACATTTCTAGGAATATAATATCAATTAAAAATATAATAGTTTTTGTAAAAACTCTTTTATATCAATTTGGACACTATTGGGTATTTTGTTTTTTCTAAATTTATAACAGAATTATTACTTCAAAAAAATCGTCTAACCAACCCTAATATGTCATATTAACCTAAAAAATTATTTTAATTCATAAGAAGTCTCAAATTAAATTTATATGGATATTTATAATATCAATTATTGTAATATTTAATTTATTAGGTAATTACTACATCATCACTGTGTCAAAAATAAATTAAATTATTTAATGTATAAAAAATATAAATAAAATACCATTATGTAGGTAATTATTTTATCTTTCTAATTATTATTTATATTATAATTTATCTTATGTGTAACCCTATATTAAAAATGGTTTAGTTATTAAGCATTGATTTTAACACTTTTAACTCTTCTTTAATTTAAATAATAATAAATGTCCTAATCTAATCCATGTAGACCTAAAGGATCATGTTTTATTACTATGGTTGTTTTTGGTATAATTACACTTATCTAATAGAATTAAAACAAGTGTTAGGGTAATAATAATATCATTTTTACCCTTAATCACCCTATTTACTCTTAACGGTGGTAAATAAATGTAAGAAGTTACTATTCAGAAAAATTATTTTTATCTTATTGAACCACATTTTACTCCTTGATATTAATCGTGTCTCTTAGATTTTCAAAATTCAATTCACAGAGGTGATAAAATTATGTTTTATGTAAATTTGCAAATACTCCTAGGAGGTAGTTAAAAGACGGTAAAAAGTTCAATAAAATATTTATATATCTAAAATTTTTATAAACTGACTCTAATGAATTGTATTGAACATATATAAGTATTATGTATCTATTTTGACCTAAAATAAATTTAAATAATATAAATAATTATTTAAATAAAAATTCAGTTTTAAACAATGACTCAATGTTTTTCACTATTAATCAAAAATTGAATGTTTTCAGAAAAATACCAAAAATTCAACCTAAGCTAATTTTGATATTCCGAATCCAAAAATGAAGTCCATTTTGAACGATAAAATTTATAAAATTTCAAAAAGTGGGTATTACTGTTCATAATGGATAGTTTGATTGGTTGTGGTGTGTTAGAACTCAAAGTTGTGTATGACACACGCTACTATATTATTCAAAGAGTAATGTACCGTGGAAGCTTGGGGTGTTACATTCTCCCATCCTTCAAATAATTTTGTCCTAAAAATTTCTAGAATATTACTGCATAAAAATACTCAGGTGGTTCTTCATCATAAGTTCCTTGGGTTCCCAAGTTGCCTCTTCCATCTTATGGTTTTTCCATAGAACTTTTACCAGAAAAGTCATCCGGTTTATCAACTCTTGTTCTCTTGTATCAAGAACCTTGACAGGCTCTTCGTAATAAGACAGATCGGGTTCCAGTTCTAATTACTCATAGGTGAATACATGCATTGGGTCAGGCATGTATTTTCTCAACAGTCATATGTGGAACACATAGGGAACTTTGGAGAGACATGGCGACTTTGACAAATGGTAAGCCACAGCCCCACTTCGTTCTAGATTTTCAAAAGGTCTGGTGTACCTGGGACTCAATTTTCCATTCTTACAAAAACATATAATGCCCTTCCATGGAGATACCTTCAATAAAACATGATCTCCTACATGAAATTCCAAATCCTTTCTTCTGTTATTAGCATAGCCCTTCTATCTACTTTGAGTTACCTTGATGTGGTTTTGGATTACATTCACATTTTTTATCATTTCCTCCACAAGTTCTTGGCCTATGATTTTTGCTTCACCAACATTATCCCAAAAGGTAAGTGTGTAACATCTATTTTTATATAACGCTTCATATGGTGCAATCTGAATATTTGAATGGAAACTATTGTTATAGGAAAATTCTACTAAATGTAAATATTGATCCCACATACCCTGATAGTCATGTGAGCATGATCTCAACATGTTTTATAAAGTTTGAATAGTATGTTCTGATTTTCCATCAGTTTGGGGGTGGTAGGCAGTGCTCAAAAGAAGTTTAGTATCTAGGGCTTTCTGAAGACTTTTCCAGAATGTTGATGTAAAATAGAGTCACGATCAGAAACAATCAATAGTGGTACTCCATGATGTCTTACAACTTCATTAATATATAGTCATGTTAATCTTTCAAGTGGTAAATATTCTCTTATAGCAAGAAAATGTACTGAATTGGTAAGATGATCAACAATGATCCATATTTCATCATTCCATAACAGTCCCATGACAAAGTCCACCGTAATATTATCCCATTTCCAGTCAGGTATGTGAAGAGGTTGCATGACTCCTCCAGGCAGTTTCCTTCCAGCTTTCACTTGTTGAAAAACCATACATCTTGACACAAAATCAGCAATCTACCTCTTTATGTTGTCCCACAAAAAATTTTCTTTCAAATATCTATACATTTTAGTGCTGCCAAGGTGTATAGAGAAATTGGAGCTATGAGAATCATCCAAAAATTCCCTTTTTAGATCACGTATATCGGGAAGATAAAGTCTCTTCCGAAATTTCCAAATTCCATCTTCATATAAAAAGTCACTCAATATCCCGTCATTCATAGCTTTAATCTTTTTTTGAAACTCTTCATCATCAACCTGAGAACTTTTTAGCCTTTTTAGTAAAGATGGTTTGGTATCCATTTGAAAAAGAATTGATTTTTCACCTTTCATGGTTATTCCAATATCCATCTTTACTAGATACATGAAAATAGGATCCCTTTCAACTCTCATCATGATCAAAACTCCATGATATTTTCTTCTCAAAGCATATTCCACCTTATTTTCCTCCCCCAGGTGGAAGTGCATCATGAAATCATAATCCATGATTAGTTCAAGCCATCTCCTTTGCCTCATGTTGAGTTCTTTCTGTGAGAAAATATACTTAAATCTCTTATGATCAGTATATATCTCACATTTTTCACCGTAGAGATAATTTATTCATCTCTTAACAGAAAATATTATAGCTTCTAACTCAAGATCATGAGTAGGATAGTTTTGATCATGAATTTTTAGCTGTCGTGACATGTAGGCAATCACCCTATCATTCTACATAAGGACAAAACCAATTCCTTTATTTGATGCATCACAATAAATAAAAAACCCATCATTCCCTAATGGTAGAGTCAATATAGGATCATTGAATAATATTCTCTTCAGTTCTTCAAAACATTCTTCACACTCTTTTTTCCAAACAAATTTAACTCTTATACGTGTGAGCCTGGTTAATGGGTTAGCTAATCGGGAAACATTCTGGAAAAAACACCGATAATAACCTACTAAACCAATAAAACTACGTACCTCAATTATACTCGATGGTTCTGGCCATTCCAAGATTCCCTTGGTCTTAGAAGGCTCAATAGAGATTTCATCCATAGGGAATATATGGCCAAGAAAAGATATCTCCGGAAGCCAGAATTCACACTTGCTAAACTTCCCATAAAATTCACGTCTTCTAAGAGTCTTCAAGATAATGCGCAAGTGATTTTAATGACATTCATAGATTTTGGAGTATACCAATATTTAATCAATAAATACCACTAAAAATTCATCATGATATTCCTTGAAAACTCTATTAATTAGATCCATGAAGATAGAGGGTTCATTAGTCAATCCAAAAGGCATTACTGTGAACTTGTAATGCCCGTACCTGGTTCGAAATGCTGTTTTTAGAATGTCTTACTTCTTCACACACAACCAATGATTTCCAGATTGAAGTTCAATCTTTGAAAACTATTTATCTCCATGAAGTTGGTCAAATAAATCATCAATTCAAGTTAGGGGAAACTTGTTCTTTATTATTATATCATTGATCTCCCTATAGGTATATACTCTATTTGAACATTCCTTTCCTCACCCACAGTTATTTCATTATCTTCCTCCCCAATAATTGAATTTAGTTGAGCTACTGGGGGTGGATCTAGATTAAAATTAGGTGGTGATGATTCTTCTATAAAGATAAGGTGTTCTTTATCATCTTCATCAAAAATAGTAACCTCCTTATTCTTAAAATAAATTTTTGCATCATGGTCTGAAATCCAGTCCATACTAAGGATTATATCAAATTCAATCATGGGTATGACGATGATATCAACAGATAAAGAACATTTATATGTCCTAATGGGGACTAAATGACGAAACTTTGTTGCAATGATACTTCCCTTAAGTGTTTTGAATAGCGACTCCCTTGTTAAATCAAATTGGAAATATCAAATTTTCTCAGCAGAATGGGATGATATGAAAAAATGCGATGATCCAGAATCAAATAATGCATTTTATAATCTTGATAAAACCATTAAATTACCTGCCACTATGTCTTTCGGAGCTTCAACCTCAGCAGTAGTGATAGCATAATCTTGGCCTTGATCCCTTGGTTTTCTCTGAGGTAATTTCCCCTAATGTTTAGGAAATTCATTCACATAATTCCCCCATTCTCTAAAATTGTATCATTCAACATCGAAAACCTCTTTCATCCCCTTGCAATCATGAGCTTGGTGTCCTTTTTCACAACACTTGTAACAAACTCCCATTCCCTTCAGGAAAGTACCAGGGTGTTTCTTCCCACATTTACTATAGGATGGATATCCAAATTTTCCCTTCTTTCCATTATTTACATTTCCAGAGTGTTCAACAGATCTCTTCTTATATTGCTTTGATTTAATGTCATAAGACTTATAGAATTATTTTTATGTGTTGATAGCACATGAGACAATATCTTCATACGATGAGAAGGATTGTGAGACTAATGCTCGATGGAGAAATGGTTTTAACCCATCAATGAAATGATCAATATTAATTCTTGGGTTATGTATATAATGTGAAACATGCCTCGCTAACCTTGTAATGTTATCCCCATACATTGTGACATTCTCATCCACCTTTTTCCTTGGACTCAGAAATCGCCATTCCATATCTGCTCGATGGTCATGAGGAAAGTATTTTTATAAGAAAATCTCTTTAAAATCCCTCCATTCCATATTTGAAACTTCATCATCTTCCTTTGTGTTTTTAATCAACGACCACCATTGATTAGCATCTCCAGTGAGATGGTAAACTACTATGAAAACTTTTTCCCTTTCGTTACTCCCTAAGGCGTGGAATATTTTTTCAAAGGAATTTATCCATTTCTCAGCTACTAGTGGTTTTGTACCCCTATTGAATGTTGGTGGTTGTTGCCTCATGAAGAGATATAACAAAGATCCTCCATGCTGTGGATCAGGGTGCTCCATACAGGTAAGGTTATTATTCATAACCTGAGTCAGTTGTCCCAGTATGGTGATTAGTTGATCAACACAGGTTACATCACCAGCCACACTATAATTATCTTGAGTAGGAGGGAAATCCCTACATGGAGTGCATGAATTGATATGGTTTCCATTCCTTCCACTAGGTTCCATTTCTAAATAATGGCATACACTATATTAGTTTATGAATCGCAATACATAAATCCAAAATTATAAAACACTTAACATAAATTGAACGGTTTATGGATATAATCCATAATCATAAAAAAAATTTCTTTTAGGAATTATATACTCATAAACCCTTCATAATGGTTTATAAAGAAAATGAGAATTATCCCAAGCATATCCCCCGGGAGTGTCGTAACCAAGAGTGCATCAATGCCCGTTGTCATTCACCAGTTCCCGTTCAATTCTAGCTCAAAGTGATGTTTTCAGGTTTTAATCTTAGGTACATCTATGCCAGATCCACCTCTACTTGCTCGTATCCAGACAGGGATATATTTCTTGGAAAACACACAAAATATCTACAATACCAAAATTCTATGAAGTTCTTCTATACTGACCCTCAAAGTCTATCTTAGGGATTTGTCCTCTAATCCAAGTTTATCTAAATCATGTTTCCATGGTTTGTAATAAACTTCCTTTGGTACCAACTATAACGCTCTGATCCTAGTTTCCCAGATTAGGTGCATTATTACATAACATTGGCATGATCACAAAAGATCAATTCTCGAAAGACTGATTATTTTAGTAGCCTTGGAAGTACTAGATACATTCATAAGGTTTACATTACATAATAAAATGGAAAACTACAACAACATTGTTTCCATAGAAAAAGATGAGATCCAATAGACTATCCCTGCAGGTCAGTAATAATATACTTATTCGCATCCTGGAAAAAATAAAACATAAAAGGGGTGATCCCAGATGCTCAATAAGGATAACAATATATCAGAAACTTTTATAAATAAGCATAAACATTTAAATAAATGTATAGAACTAAAAAAAGCATTTTCAACATAAAAATCATCATAATATGGAAAATATAAATCAAAATAATTCCATTTACTTACTCACATTGATATTCTACTAGTCGGATAATCACATTAAATATCAATAGCCACTTTCATAATGATGGAATACATAATGCCAAAATTTCATAACGACATAGTCAAGGCCTTGTGCCAAGACTAAAAATAAGATTTTCTAAACACCTTGTACCAAGAAACTAGTTTGTCTCATTAGACCTAATGATTCATCAAGGAGATATAACAGGCTCCACCCGTCACTTACAAAGTCCAATGCATTCCCCATATGAAAAGGTTTAAACATAACATAATCATTCGTATTAAAACTGACATAAGAAATATCAATAATTATTCCATAAACCACAAATGGTATGAAATAACACATCCACAGTAAAAAAACATAAAAAAACCTTCAATAAAATGTGGATGTTTTGTATCATAATAAATAAACTTAAAACAAACTTAAAATCCATCACCTGATGTTGATATAGATGAAATGAAATCCTTTTTAGAAAAATATCTCTTTCTATTTTGAAATCATTTTAAAGTCTCGTAATTATAAAATAAAACAATTATATTTGAAAATATTCATATATTTATGTAAGGGAAGATTCAACGATGTTATAATGATGGAAAATAGACACACCCACTGTATAAGTTAAAAAAACATTCTTACCTTAATTTTTTCGAAAAGGTCTTAAAGTACCTTGTTTGGAAAACAATGAAAAGATTCCTTTATAAAAATATTATAAAAAATAAAAAAATGGAATAAATTAATTTATCCCATAGTCTAGTAAATATTAAAAATGTTTTGAAATACATTTTTTTAAGAAAACACGGATGTGGATGATAAAGAGGTCCCAGTAGATACGTAAAAACATCCTCGAATAATAAAGAGATTGTGAAATTAACCCTTAACTTGTACTTTTATTTCATCAAATTTAGTTTAACCTCCTATATAATGGTTTAATAGTTGTTAATAAATTATTCAATAATCATATACATTAATATGATATCATATATGATCTTTTAATATTTCTTTGTTAATAATATCTTAGTATTATCGGTGTTTCGGGTGTTAACTGATTCGTTTTCCATTATATGATTTGTTATGTAAGTAATGTTTGTTATGGATAGGATGTATATTATTAGTATTTAGAATGATATTAAGTTTTTAAACATTATTTTTAATCATTTAATGAAAATTATTCTTGAATAGATATGATGGGGAATAAATCTCATCGCGTTCGTGGAGATGGTAATCCGTACGTACACACGAGTGACAATATCATTTTATTGATATTAAAATAATATATAATTGGATGATATATCATATATCCAGAATCATTATCATGTTATATATATTATTTACATCAATCTAACATCATTATTAGACCCATCCAAATAATAATGTATTGAATAACAATTATACCATGACATGGAGACGGTAAGCCGTACGTACGCACGTATGGTGACATGTCATTCAAAGGATGGATAGAATAATGAATATGGTTGTACAATATTTATTATAAAATCACATTATATATAAGATAATGGATTTATTATTTTAGAATGGAAACAACAAATAAAGAGGAAGTGGAAGAAGAAAGGAACTTGAAAGAGGTGATGAAATATTTATCTCTTCTTCAGGTTCTTATTTTTGATTTGATTAAAAGGGATCTTTAGGTTGGCTTTATGACTAAATTAAGTCCTCTAAGATGAAGGGAGGATAGTTTAGAGTGTATTTGGGCAGGGTTTGGATGATCCAAATCGCTTTGAAGGTGTGAATTAGAGAGAAGGGGGGGGGTGCCCTTTTATAAGAGGAGTGAGGGGCACCCTAGAAAAAGCTCGAAATATTATTTTATAATAACATAATTTTGGGTTTCTTATGTATCCAATGTGGGTTATTTAAGGTCTAAGGTGGGGATGGGTCAAAAACCACTCAACCAATAGGTTTTATACAAGTTTTTATCACTATATTAACCTTATATTTTAGATTTAACTCTTAGTTAAATAGTGTGATATTTACCATGTCTCATTGAATTTTTATATTATATGGTTAATAAAGATACTATATACTTACAATAGAACCCCAAGTGGTTCATTAATGATACACATATCATTATATATGTCTTTTTTCTGAACCTTAGATTATTAGGAATATAATATCAATTAATAATATAATATTTGTTTTAAAAACAATTTTATTTCAATTTTGACACTATTTGGTATTTGGTATTTTTCTAATTAATAACAACATTTTTACTGAGAATAAAATTCATATAATCAACCCTAATATGTCATATTAGCCTTTAAAATTAGTGTAATTCATAAAAAGTCTCAAATTACATTTATTTGGATATTTATAATATCAATTATTTTAATCTTTCATTAATTAGGTAATTACGGTATCATCATTGTGTCATAAATAAATTAATTTATTTAAAAGCTAAAAAATATAAATAAAATACCATTAGGTGGGAATTTTTTTGGATTTCTAATGAATATTTATAGTTGAATTTATCTTATGTGTAACCCTATATTAAAAATGGTTTAGTTATTAAACATTGAATTTAACACTTTTAACTCTTCTTTGAATTAAATAATAATAAATATCTTAATATAATCCCCGTGGGGCTAAAGGATCATATTTTATTACTAAGGTTGTTTTTGGTCGAATTAAACTTATCCAATAGAATTAGGACATGTGTTAGGGTAATAATAATATCATTTTTACCCTTAATTACCCTATTTACTTTTAACCGTGGTAAATAAAAGTAAAAAGTTATTAATCACCAAATATTATTTTTTTTTATTGAACCACATTTTACTCCTTAATATTAACCGCGTCTCTCATATTTTTTAAAATAAACTCACAGAAGCGGTAAAATTATGTATTATGTAAATTTTCAAATACTCTTAGTAGGTAGGTAAAAGATGGTAAAAAGATCAATAAAATTTTTATATATCTAAAATTACTATAAACTGACTCCAATGGGTTACATTGAACATATAATGTTATTATGTATCTATTTTTACCTAAAAAATAATAATAAAATAGATAATTAGTTAGATAAAAAGTCAGTTTAAAACAATGACACAATGTTTTTCACTATTCATCAAAATTGAATGTTTTCAGAAAAATACCAAATATTAATCCTAAGATAATTTCAATATTTCGAATCCAAAAATAAAGTCCATTTTGAAAGATAAAATTTATGAAATTTTAAAAAGTGGGTATTAGTATTCATAATGGCTAGTTTGATTGGTTGTGGTCTGTTAGAACTTGAAGTTGCGTACAACACACGCTACTGTATTATTCAAAGAGAAATGTACCATGAAAGCTTGGGGTGTTACAGAAATAAGAATCAAAGTCATTGGATAGAATTTTTTGATTGAAAATATCACACTAATGTTTTTGTATGAAGATCATCACATAGAAGTTTTCATATAAAATAAATATATAGAGTTTTAGTACTAGTCATCAGACAAAGGATGTGTTTGGGAAAGACATTAAGGATGTTTCTATGAATCCTGTAAACAAACAATTGGACATAACTTTAATGGATGAAAGATTTACTAAAAAGTTTTACCGGATGAGTGTTTGGTATATAGTGTTACTTTTTTGAAGTTATTTATGAAGTTTTCATGAAGACATAAAATGTTATGATGAAAATATGATATTTTAATGATCCAAATATCACAGAAGGAAGTCATGTGATTATCACCATGTTCGAAGAAAGTTAATTAAAGAATGTAGATGTTATATTTTATGAGAAGCTTCAATATTTTTCTAGAAGCCTTGAAAATAATTTGAGATAATTTTTTTAGTGAGAATATTTAAATTCAATTTTTCATTGAGTAGGAAATTTAAATTGGAATTGCACCTTTTCTCTAACTCATAATTTTATTAAAAGGGTGAAAAAATGGTATGGGGATATGTACTATTCACACATAAAAAAGCTAAAGCATTATAGAAACAGTTTTAGATAGAGATATCAGACAAAATCTAATAGACAAATTAGAGTAAATAAGTTTTCCAACCAAGAAATCTCTTGGTTGAAGAAGAAGTTGCAATTGGATAGAGGAGTTGTGATGAGAGAAAATAACCATAAGTCACTAGAAAAAGTTTTATATTATGTGGAATTATAATGATTGTGTTCTAAGGTGAGTGAACCAAAGTTTTTTTAGGGATGAAAAGATAGAAAAAGCATAAGAAAGCTATATTAGTTATCAAAAGGTACCATACTGAGTCAACCGGATGGATGACCAGACAAAGAAATCATACAAACAGTGAATATACATAATTTTTATATAGAAGTCCAAAAATGAAGTCATTGTTCTTTGTTAGGAAAGAAAGTTAAGAAAATGAATTTGAAATAAATAAAAGTGCGAGGAAATACAAGCATCACAATTATAACAAATAGAACTTGTTGGGGAAGGTTTCAAAAAGTTGTTACAAAATCATTTTTACAACTTTATATGTGGGGATAACACATTCCCTGCTCTATAATTATAGTGTAATTAAAGTTATGGATATTGCTTAATTTATGTAACCACATAGAAGGATTTTTTTCTAGTGTATTTTATGGTATTGGATTATTTACAAACCATTCTAATGAAAAGATAATATTACTGAGTAGAGAACCAAGTAATTTTTTTGGTCCTATAGAAAATGCTTGTGTGCTTTTTCTCCAAAAAAATAACAACTATTTAACAAGAGGTGAAGGCTGTTTCTTAAGGAAGAAAATATAAAAAGAAAAGACCAATGATTCACCCCTTCCCTTCTCATTGATCACATAGATCCTGATTTATAATTCCCCAACCTTAAACATTACATAATCTTGAGTTATTTCAAGAATACACATTGAGGATATTTTCAGGATTAGAGTTTTCGAGAAATAGGTCAAAAATCATGCATTACATTCCACATATAAACAAGGCAGTTACATAAAAGACAGTATTCATTTTTCCCATCAAACGAGACATATTTAAAATAAAACATGGATTCTTTCATGACACATCCTCGACACTATCAACACATCATGTACTTTTCCCTTGACATGTTAAAAACATTTCAAAAACTTGGGATGAGCATAAAAATCTCAGTAAGGGATATAAAAGTACGAAATGAAAACATTAGTACATGTATGCATAAGAATTAATGAAATCATACTTTACTCATAAAACATAATAAATTTAACATACCTCATCAAATCATGAATAACTCATATAAATCATAATACATAAAGGTAACTTGAGGCATTAATAACATTCTTACGTAGGGAGTAACCCTCATGGTTACATTTGGAATAACCATCACAGTATATTCCCTGAATCTCTTCGAAGAAACTTTAGTGTTTAACCCCTTCACGTTACCCAATGCATTGGAGAGCTATCATGGGCTCACCCATCCTTAGTTTATCATAGAACCGCCCATCTTCATAAACAATGCCCAAGAACCATAACATAATCATATCACATAAAACATGCATAAAGGAAACATAAAATTTCCACATTTAAATCTCAAGATATCAATTGCACATTGATATAATTAAAACATTATCAAAACAATTTTCAATACCAAAATAAAATAAAAGTAAAACATGGTATTTATTTTTCTTAAAAAACGTTTTGGCTTGTAGAGGAAGCTGAAACTCAAATAATGGTCACGACGATGAAGAAGTCATTGTCGCCGCATACATATGACAAAACATTCCCTTTTGTCATTTAGTAAAACACTTCGTATAAAAAATATTCCTTTTGAATAAATGTAAAATTCAAATGGGTTTATACACCTTATAAAAGAAGGTTGTGTATAAAACAAAATATTCCTCAATCAAAGGAGATTGAGACGAAGTCCCATACCTCATGTCTGAATTGACTCGATCATTCTTTAATCACATGAATAATAAACTAGATTTAATTTCTACATTATTAAGAACCTTTTTCATGTTCATTATTCCTTTTATATCACTTATTACCATGTTATAAACATTATGTAATTATTTAAGTTAATAATGGTCGTTTTGTCGACCCTTGGCACTTGAGTCGAAAATAAACTTCTTGTAATTACAAGTTGTTTATGTGGTAAAATATCCATTACATCCAGAATTATATTCATGATTTAGATATCATATATATCATATATATCCAGTATATGCATGAATTTATAATATTACATAACATTTAGAGGTAATAAATGAAATGCACCGTTCATGGAGACGGTAAGTCGGACGTACGCATGAACGCTACTTTCATTTCTATCTCATATTTAATTGAATGAAATCATAATGATACAAAGGTATATTATAATTCTAGTATAATATCATATATAATATCATTAAATCCATCCTTTATACGTCCCACATATGGCATTGACGAATCAAATCACTTTGAGGGGGCGGTAGTCCGCACTTCCTAAAATGAAGATATCACGTTTACCCATAATGGAATCCATAAAGGTATGCCACAAATGAAAAATACAGAAGAATAAGGAAAACATAATCATAATATATATCATATATAAATAGAGTTACATATTAATGGCTACGATGAAAGGTGTTAAAAGAAGATTGAATAATCATCGTTTCGTGAGGCAGAAGTTCGCCATCCACAGAAACAGTATGTCCTTTGACCATTAGATGGAGGTGTGTGTAAGTGTAGCTCAAATAAATCTCATAACAACATCCTATTATATTTAATATACTGGTGTTGTTACAAAATAAAGGAATAAAAAGAGTTTATGGGGTTGGAGAAGCAAAATGACATAAAATAACACAAGTGAAGACATTACATTTAAATCGGGTAACTCCTCTTGGTTTGAACCAAAAGGGTTTCTTGAAGAGATTTCTGCCTAAGGTAAGGCTTATGTGATGAACAGAGGGATGTGGATATATAAAATGATCAGAGTTTGTCCAAGCCAAAGGCTTGAGAGGTGTGGGTAAGTAGGTAGATGTGGGGGCCTTTTATAAGAGGGAGGAGGGGCACTCTTGGAAAGTCAAGAAATGTTACTTTATATTAAAATGAGTTTCGGATTTTAAAGGTCCCAAATTGATATTTTTCGATGATAAGGTGATAAGGCTTCTAAATATACTCATCCAATAGGTCTTTTACAAGTGAAAGTATTATATTTTACATTATCTTTTAATTTTATTTAAATATTTCATTAATGAGGTAATTGCTGCATCATCATGGTGTCATAAATATTTTATTTATTTACTGTCTAAAAATTAAAAAAATACTATAATGTAGAAAATATTTTTAGAATTCCAATGAATATTTATAGTCCAATAGATCATTTATTTAGACAAAATTAAAATTGTTTTACTTAAGTGTTACATACTTTTGTGATATTCTCCTTTCTTTAAAAATAAAATGATAAAGTGTCACTATCACTCAAAAGTGATTCCATGGGGTCCCAAATTTTGGCACAAGACATACCATGGTCTTCTATGACATAACCAATAGCATTAGGACACATGTTGGGGTCATTTGTTATTATTATGATATTATTTTGTTATCCTTAACTACCTGATTAATAATTAATCACGATAATTAAAGATAATTACCGACGTTACTATTCATAATGTCCAAAAAACAAGAGTCTTAATTACATAATTTGGACCTTATGATTCGAAATATGGAATCCATTTTACTAAATTCCAAACATAGAAATCGCAGTAATTAATTTAAAAATAATTCTCATTGTCAAAACAAATAATGGGTTTTTTTGAAACAATATCTATCAAATGTTTGAAAAATGTTTATGTCCAATTTCAAAGTGAAATTAATTACAATGACCACCATTGGATTAAATGTTAAAAATATATTCTAATTAAACTTTAAAACCAATTAGAATGATAATCTAACCATATAGTTAAATTATATTAAAAAGCAATTTTGAAGTAAAATGCAGTATTTTTCACTATTCATTAAAAAATGAACATTGTCAGAAAAATACCAAAAATTTATCCAAAGTAAATTTCAAGGTCCCAATACTAAATAATAAGTTTATTTTGACAAATAGAGCTTATAAAACTGTCAAAATATTGATTTAAAAATGGTTCGTCATCAAAAGGCCGTAAAACAATCTTTTAAAAATATTAGAGAATTATATACTTAAGATTGGATTTATTCTCAGTTTAAGCCTCTAAAATAATATCTAATTCATATAGAGAAATAGATATGAAAATCCATAATTATTTACTTACATGGGATGTTACTTCCTTCCCCCCTTTAGAAAATTGTGTCCCTGCAATTTATTTACTTATCGAATAAGTGAGGGTATTTATCCCTCATTTCATTTTCGGATTCCCATGTTGCCTCTTCAATCATGTGGTTTTTCCACAAAAACATTACATGATGAATCACCTTATTCCGCAATACTTTCTCCCTATGCTCAAGAATCTAGACCGATTATTCCTCATATGATAGATTCTCTTCCAGTTCGACTACCTCTGGACTCAAAACATGAGATGGATCTGGAATGTACTTCCTTAACATTGAAAGATGAAAAACATTGTGTACCTAAGATAAACTCGGAGGTAAAGCCACTTGGTATGCAACTGATCCAAATCTCTCTAGAATTTCATATGGTCCAATGATCCTTGGACCCAGCTTTCCTTTTTTTCAAATCGCATCACACTTTTCCATGGTGAATCTTTGAGGAAGACATGATCACCTACCTCAAAAGTGAGATCCTTCCTCCTGTTGTCTGCATAACTTTTCTACCTTCTCTGATCTGTTCTCATGTGTTTCTGTATCAGATGAAATTTTTCTGCTAACTCTTCTACCAATTCTGGTCCCATCAACTTCCTTTCACCCACTTCATCCCAAAAAGCTGGAGTTCGACACCGCTTACCATATAATGCCTCAAATGGTGCCATCTGTATACTGGAATGAAAACTGTTATTATAAGAAAACTCCACCAAAGAAAGATGTTGGTCCCAAATTCCCTGATAATCCATCTAATAAGAACGTAGCATATCCTTCAAAGTCTTAATTTTTCATTCTGACTTCCCATCTTATTGGGGATGAAAAGCTGTACTAAAATTTAATTCAGTACCCAACGACTTCTAAAGGCCTTTCCAAAATTTAGAAGTAAAACTGGGATCACGATTAGATAAAATTTAGAGGGGAACTTCATGTAACATGAATATCTCTTTAAGATACAAACAAGAAATCTTATCTAGGGAAAAAGTATCTCGTATAGTAAGGAAATGAGAAGATTTAGTCAAGCGATCAACAATAACCCAGATTGCATTATTACCTCGAGGTGTCTTCAGCAATCCCACAATGAAGTCCATGGATATATTCTCCCATTTCCACTATGGTACTGGTAAAGGCTGAAGCATCCCCTTCAGTAACTGCTACTCTGCTCTAACCTGTTGACAAGTCAAACACTTCATAGTAAAATCAACAATATCTCTATTCATTCGATCCCACCAGTAATACTTCCGAAGATCTATATACATCTTAGTACTTCCATGATGAACTGAAAAAAGAGAACTATGAGCTTCATATAACAACTCTTTCTTCAACTGTGAATCACACGGCACACACAATCTCTTCCCAAATCTCAAAACACAATCATTATCAATGTTGAATTCAGGCAACTTACCCTTCTGAACCAGCTCTACCTTTTTCTGCAACTCACTGTCTTGCTTCTGTGCTTTCTTAATTCTATCTGATAGAGAAGATTTAACTGATACCTGAAACAAAATAGAGGAACATCCTACACTAACAACTTCTATTCCAAATTTTATCAAATCCTTAACCAAAGGATCACGTTCCAAAGGTAACATTGTTAATGAAGCATTACTTTTTCGACTCAAAGAATTAACCACTTTATTTTCTTTTCCCGAATGGTAATAAATTATACACTCATAATCCTTGATTAATTCCAGCCATCTCCTCTGTCTCATGTTCAATTATTTCTGATTGAATATTTACTTTAAATTTTTTTGATCAGTATATATTTCACACTTTACACCATGAAAATGATGCCTCCAAATTTTTAATGTGAAAACAAGAGCAGGTAATTCCAAATCATGTGTAGGGTAATTTACCTCATGGGTTTTCAACTGAGGTGAAGCATAAGAAATTACCTGATCATTTTGCATTAGGACACAACCAAGTCCACTTAATGAAGCATCACTATAGATAAAAAACTCACCATTCCAGGAAGGTAGTTCCAAAACTGGAGCATTCACCAATCCTCTTTTCAATTCCTGAAAACAATCATCACATTCTTTTGTACAAATAAACTTAACACCCTTCCAAGTTACCTTAGTCATTGGACTAGATAACCATGAAAAATTTCTAACAAACCTTCGGTAATAGCCTACCAAACCAAGAAAACTACGAATCTCAGTTACATTTGTGGGTCTTGGCCATTCTTCAACAACCTTTTTTTGCAGGATCAAGAGTTATTCCATCTTTAGAAACAATGTGACCAACAAATGAAATTTGTTGCAACCAGAACTCACACTTGCTGAATTTCCCATACAATTTATTTTCTTTTAAGTTTTGCAAAATAACCCTCAAATGACTTTCATGCTCTTTTTTAATTTTAGAAAACACCAAAATATCTTCAATGAAAACAACCACTAACTTATCCATGAAATCATGGAAAATTGTATTCATAAGGTCCATGAATACAGTAGGTGCATTGGTTAGACCAAAAGTCATAACTACAAATTCATAATGGAAATATCTTGTAAGAAACATGGTCTTCGGAATATCTTCTTCCTTTACCTTCAACTGATGGTACCCCGATCTCAGGTCAATCTTTGAAAAATAATGAGCTCCCTAGAGCTGATCAAACAAATCATCGATATGATGCAATGGATATTTGTTCTTAACATTGATGTTATTCAAGGCTCTATAATCAATGAAAAGTCTCATTGAACCATCTTTCTTTTTAACAAATAAGACAGTTTCACCCCATGGTGATGTGCTAGGTCGAATGAATCCTTTTGCTAATAAATATTTCAATTGCTCCTTCAACTCTTAAAGTTCAATTTGAGCCATTTGATAAGGGGGTTTTGAAATTGTCTTAGAATCAGGAACTAAGTCAACAGTAAATTCAACATCTCGATCTGGTATTATTCCAGGAAACTCATCTGAAAAAACATCAGGATACTCATTTACCACTGGAACATCATTAATTTGAGTGGTTCCTTTGTTTTCAACAATATGTGCAAAGTAAAATTCGTTTCCATATTTTACAAGTTTCTCAGCCTCTTGATATATTATCAACAGTAAGGGTTCATTCTTGTACACAAACTGAAAATCCTTCTAAAAAGAAACTTCTTTAGCTCTACAATCAATCTTAGCATGGTAAACAGAGAGCCAATCTATACCCAAGATAACATCAAACTCTACTAGAGGTAAAACAATAAGGTTTCCAAATAGGTTATTTCCACAGATAATGATAGGAAGATTCTTATAAATTATTTTTGCATCAACATTTCCCCCATGTGTTTTTACCATAAGTTCAGGAGTCATTTCTTGAGATTGTATTCCCAATTTACTAGAAAATTTTTCAGAGATGAAAGAATGTGTAGACCCCGAATAAAACAACACATTAGCATAATCTGAGAAAACAAACAATGTACATGATACCACTTCATTTGATGGCCCAACATCTGCTGAAGTAGTTGCAAAGGATTTCACCACACCTTTCTTCTTGTAGTCTGACTGCTTCCCATCATTCGAGCTCTTTTTTGGACACTCGTTTGCATAATGACCCATCTCATTGCACTTGAAACATTTCACTAACTGTAAATCAAATTTTGTCTTACCATCACCCTGATCTTTTTCTGTGCAATCACGAGCCTTATGTCCCATCTTACCACATGAGTAGAACTTTATATAATTCAGAAGACATTCCCCAGCATGCCTTTCACCACATTTATCACAAACTAAAAACTTTTTTTTCTTACAATCATACTTATTTGAAGGATTCTTCCGCTTCTCCTGCCACCTCGGTTTCTTCTTCTGTTGGTTGTTATAGAACACTTGATCATCACCAAACTCCATTTCCACCTTCTCAGAACATTGAACCAGCTTTTCATAACTCTTGAACTCGCGAGAAGCTAAAGCCCTTCGATATTTTGGCTTTAATACTGAGTAAAAATGATTGATTTTACTATCAAGGTCTCGGATAAAATTTAGAGCATACCTTTCCAATCGAGTTAACCTTTCTTCATAACCAGCCACTAAGTCATCCTCTTGCCTCAATTACAAGAATTGTTTTTCCATCCTAAGTCGAAAATCCATAGTAAAATTTTTCTCAAGAAAAATACCTTTGAATTCATCCCAATCAAGAGCATCAATTTCATCAGTGTCCCTAATATTTTTAACCATCGACCAACACTGATCTGCTTCACCCTTTAAATGGTAAACAACAAGACTAACCTTTTGATTGTCCGAACACCCAATAAAATCGAAAATATTCTCCAGTGCTTTAATACACCCTTCAACTAGCATAGGGTCAGATGATCCTCTGAATGATAGAGGATGTTGCCTCATGAAATGTTCCACCATTGACATGCTCTTCTGCCGTTGATCTAGCTGATCTTGTGCATGGATACCACCACCATTTATCGCTTCAGTCAACTGCGCCATTACTGCAACAAACTGTTCAGTTCCAATTCCTACCATCTCAGGATGCTGATTCAGAAGGTCATTTATTTATGTATGCCTTCCTAGCACTGCTTACCTGTTTCCTCTGTGGAAAACCAATCTAAACAAACATGTCTTAGAGGAGGAAACATGGTAATCTTCAAATGCTATATCATTTCAATTTGACCATAAATAAATATTTTCGGATAATCATTTATTAAAATTCTTACTCCAAAAGTTATCTAAACTGACCTCTGACACCAACTATAAGGCCCCAGCCTAAAACATTACTTAATCTTGAGTTATTTCAATAATACACATTGAGGATCATTTTAGGTTTAGATTTTTAGATAATTAGATCATAAATCATGCATTACATTCCACATTTAGACAAGGCAGTAACATAAGAGACAATATTCGTTTTCCCATCAAAGGAGACATATTTAAAATAAAACATGTATTCTTTCATGACACTTCCTCAACACTATCAACACATCATGTACTTTTCCCTTGACCTATGAAAAACATTTCAAAAACTTGGGATGAGCATAAAAATCTCAGTAAGGGATATAGAATTACGAAATGAAAACATTAGTACATGTATGCATAAGAATTAATGAAATCATTCTTTACTCATAAAACATAATCTCCTTAACATACCTCATCAAATCATGAATAACTCATAGAAATCATAAAACATAAAGGTAACTTGAGGCATTTATAACATTCTTACGTAGGGAGTAACCCACATGGTTACGTTTGGAATACCCATCACAATACATTCCCTAAATAACTTCAGAAAACCCTTAGCGTTTAACCCCTTCACATTACCCAATACATTAGAGAGCTATCACAAGCTCACCCTCCCTTAGTTTATCACAGAACCATCCGTCTTCATAAACAATTCCCAAGAACCATAACATAATTGTATCACATAAAACATGCATAAAGGAAACATAACATTTCCACATTTCAATCACAATATTTCAATAACACATTGATATAATAAAAAAATTATCAAAAAAATTTTCAATACCGAAATAAAAGAAAAGTAAAACATGGTATTTATTTTTCTTTTTTAAAAAAAGTTATGTCTTGTAGAGGAAGCCGAAAGTCAAATAATGGTCACGGCGGCGAAGAAGTTGTTGTCGCTACATACGTACGAAAAAACATTACATTTTTTCATTTAGTAGAACGCTTCATATAAAAAATATTCCTTTTGAATAAAATTAAAAGTCAAATGGGTTTATACACTGTATAAAAGAAGGTTCTGTATAAAACAAAATATGCCTCATTGAAAGGTGATTGAGATGAAGTCCCATACCTCGTGTCTGACTTGACTTGATCGTTCTTTAATCTCCTGAATAATAAACTAGAGTTAATTTCTACTTTCTTAAGAACCTTTTCAAGTTTATTATTCCTTTTATATCACTTATTACCATGTTATGAACATTATGTAATTATTTAAGTTAATAATGGTCATATTGTCGACCCTTGGCACTTGAGTCAAAAATAAACTTCTTGTAATTACAAGTTGTTCATGTGGTAAAATATCCATCATCTACAGATTTATATTCATGATTTATATATCATATATATATCATATATATCCAGTACATGCATGCATATATAATATTACATAACATTTAGAGGTAATAAATGAAATGCACCGTTGATGGAGACGGTAAGCCGTACGTACGCATGAACGCTACTTTCATTTCCATTTCATCTTTAATGGAATGAAATCATAATTATATAAAGGTATAGTATAATTCCATTATAATATCATATATAATATCATTAACTCCATCCTTTATACTTCCCACATATGGCATTAACGATTCAAATCACTTTGAGGGGGCGGTAGTCCGCACTTCCAAAAATGAAGATATCGCCTTTACCCATAATGGAAACCATAAAGTTATGCCATAAATGAAAAATACAGAAGAATAAGGAAAAAATAAACATAATTTATATCATATATAAATATATTTACATCTTAATGTCCACCATGAAAGGTGTTAAAAGAATATTGAACAATCATCATTACGTGAGGCAGAAATTCGCGATCGACAGAAACAGTATGTTCTTCAACCATTAGACAAAGGTATGTGTAAGTGTAGCTCGAATAATTCTTGTAAAAACATCCTATTATATTGAATATACAGGTTTTGTTACAAAATAAAGCAATAAAAAGAGTTTATGGGGTTGGAGAAGCAAAAGAAAACAAAAGAACAGAAGTGAAGACATTACCATTAAATCGGGAAACTTCTCTTGGTTTGAACCAAAAGGGTTTCTTGAAGAGCTTTATGCCTATGGTATAACTTCTATGATGAATATAGGGATTTGGAGAGATAAAATGAGCAGATTTTGGCTGAGCCAAAGGCTTGAGAGGTGTGGATAAGGAGGTATAGGTGGGGGCCTTTTTTAAGTGGTAGGAGGGGCACTCTTGGAAAGTTAAGAAATGTTACTTTATATTAAAATGAGTTTAGGATTTTGAAGGTCCCAAATTGATATATTTCTAGGATAAGGTGACAAGGGTTCGAAATATACTCATACAATAGGTCTTTGACAAGTGTAAGTCTTAGATTTTACATTATCTTTTAATTTTATTTAAATCGTTCATTAATGAGGTAATCGCTGCATCATCATGGTGTCATAAAATTTTTTATTTATTTAATGTCTAAAAATTATTAAAAAAATAATATGATGTAGGAAATTTTTTTATCTTTCCAGTGACTATTTATAGTTTAATATATAATTAATTTAGGCAAAATTAAATTTTTTTTACTTAGGTGTTACATACTTTTGTGATATTCTCTTTTCTTTAAAAATAAAATGATAAAGTGTCACTATCACCCAAAAGTGATTCCATGGGGTCCCAAAGTTTGGAACAAGGAATCCCATGGTCGTCCATGACACAACTAGTAGAATTCGGACACATTTTGGGGACATTTGTTATTATTATGATATTATTTTATTATCCTTAACTACCCGATTACTAATTAATAACGATAATTAATGATAATTACCGTCGTTACTATTCATAATGTCCAAAAAAAAGTCTTAATTACATAATTTGGACCTTATTATTCCAAATATTTAATAAATTTTACCAAATTATAAGCAAAGAAATTACAATAATTAATTTAAAAATAATTCCCGTTGTCAAAACAAATAGTGGGTTTTTTTGAAACAATATCTATCAAAAGTTTGACGGATGTTTATGACCAATTTCAAAGTGAAATTAATTCCAATGGCCACTATTGGATTAAATGGTAATAATATAATATAATTAGAATTTAAAACAAATTAGAAAGATAATCTAACCATAATATTAAGTTATATTAAAAAGCAGTTTTGAAGTAAAATGAAGTATTTTTCACTATTCATTAAGAAATGAACATTGTCAGAAAAATACCAAAAATTTATCCAAAGTAAATTTCAATGTCCCAATCCTAACGAATAAGTTTATTTCGACAAATAGAGCTTATAAAATTGTCAAAATATTGATTTAAAAATGGTTCGCCATCAAAAGGTGGTAACACAATCTTTTAAAAATCTTAGAGAATTCTATGATTAAGATTGGATTTATTCTCTGTTTAAGCCTCTAAAATAATATCTAATTCACAGAAAGAAATAGATATAAAAATCCATAATTCTTTACTTACTTGGGATGTTACATGATTGTTCTGTTCAATAACTACTTGACAAACATAAGATAAGATTTTTTTTGGTTCCATCACATCAACCAAAATATTCTATTAGGATCTAGGTCAAATCCTTTTAACTATCACTACCTTTTCTTTTTCTCATATCTAGGAAAAAAACACTTCACAAATTTTGGAAAAAACATATATTAACACATGATCAACCTATGTAAAATAGTCTTCATGTTGAAATATTCTATTTTTACTTTGCACGTTGCATGAAAAAACCTACTCAATGAAGATCTACAACCAACATTAAATCATGCATATTTACTAAATAATTTTAGTTACATACCATGAAACCATTACTACTTTGTGACATGAAAATATCATTTAAAACAGGAAAATATTTTCTATTTATTTCATTGAAAAAATTGTCTACAACGCCCCCTTTTCTAACTTTAATCATGTATCCCATTGAAGTTTAATAATGTTTGAAACATTTTCAAACAAGTCACACATCTTATGAATTAAGAGAACATCCTATAGGAATATTTATAATTATATAACTAATTTATTAAAGAAAAATTCCATAAATAATTTTTTTGGATGATATTTAGAATTTTTTCATGTCCTAAATGACACTTACACTACTTGGGATGACAACCACATAGTCATCTCACACCTACAATGTCCGGAATGAAACTTACACTGTTGAAAAACACATGTACATTATGGAATGAATGAAACCAATGATGTAGTAAATGGTAACTACATATATGAAAGATCACACATATTCCAAGGGTGATAACACTTATGTAGATCAGAATGAAAAATAAACTGATCCCATGCCTTTACTAAAATTCAAACATTCTGACAAAAATAACACCGACATTGGTACCCAATGACACAAATGTAAATGTGAATTATCAAATTTTCATAATTTTATCTACAAACTTCTTTAATAAATTTTATAGATATTAATTCAGATAAACTTTTGGACTTGATGGATCATTCAGTGAACTCTTCCAAGGATTTTAAAAACCCCTTCCATTGTCAAAAAATCTAACAAGTATAGCAGTTAACTCCCTTTTCAACAATAATCCAAGAATCACTTTGGTATTAATGTTTTAATTTAACATTAATTTTACCATCACCATCATATTTACAATAAATTATTAATCTGGCCATATTCCACTTCTATTTTAAAAAAATACAACACCCAAATCCATAGGGATGAAAAAAACATATTCATTGTTAACATTATGTAGATTTTATGTAATTAATTAACAATGTGTTGATAAAATATTTTACACACAGTCCCTTTATTTTACATTATTCTTCATGAATTTTTATCTTATTTAATTGATTTGATCACATTCAATAATATATAACCATGTATCGCATAAAATTAATAACTATACCCTTATAAAAAATAAAATAAATAAAGTGACTTGATCATTGTAACATACCAACCCAGGTCAACTAGGATAGTCACCCAATATATCCCATTATGGGGTGAGGTATAACAAAGATAACAAAAAATAGTCTTGAATATTAGAGAAACAAGACATACAACCATAGTACAATGTAGAAAAAAGGGAGATACAACTAATCCAAATGTGTTAAACCAAGAAGTACAACAAGTCTGGGCTAATGAGTCTCCAGGTGACCTACCTTCACCTACAAAAACCATCCCAAACCAAAACAATGACATAAAGGGAATCCATCATGCTGTATAATACTCTTCCTTTTACCTGTATCCTACAAAACAAGGTCTAAAACCACCCAAAGGGAGAAGTGGGTGTGAGAAATGGCGCCCAGTAAGAAACCACAAAGGAATATATACAAGTTCGAATATCATGAGTACACATGTTTAAGATTTAAAACAAAATTGTTTTAGAATAATTTTTATAAATAAAATAATTAGTAAACTTTTTTCAAAAAACCCTAGGGGTTTCTAGAAATTTCATGTCATATTTTTCAAAGCTAAAAACATGTCAGTCATAAAATAAAGTATGTAAACATAATGAAATATAAATATACATGTGATACAACATCCATGAAATTATATATCAAGTGATAAAAAACCAGAAATAATAATGAACCATTCATTCACACTCTAGCCTTTGGGAAAATACGTACTAGATACTCACAATCTAAAAATTGCATAAGGTTAGATCCAACAAATATTGAGTTCTCCCACAATCAATCGATATATAAGAGGTTACCTCCTAGTGGTGTCACACACACTAAGACTACCCGTGTCTCTTTCTTGATGCATCCAGGGTTCATGAAGTGTAATGTTTCTCAATTTCTATTTTAAAAACCATGATGAAATATTTATAAAATCATTTGAAAGCCATGCTAATTTTTTTCTGGGGTTGAAATTCCATTTTTTTCAAATTAAGGAAATTATGTTTTCAAAGAAAAAAATCCATTTAAAACACAAACCCAAGGCCTTTTCAATTTAAATACATGAAATTACATTTTAAATATTAATGAAATAATAATAAACATAGTAAATTTAAGAAATTATAATTATTGGATAGATCCACCTACCTCAAGGATGTAGAAAACCCAAGTACCCTTAACAGCGGGGATTAGAAACCATAAGATATGACTTCAGAAGAGAAGGCATGACAAAATAATGAAAATTATTGACAGAAAACATGATATAGTTTCAAAACCACATCCATAACCAAAACCAAAGAATAAATATAAGTAATTCTTACCTGAAGATGAGCAATCCAATCACAATGGCAATCAATCCCTGAACAAATCAATCTGGATAGAAAGGAGTCACTAAAAATTGAGTAGGGAATGCTTTGGGTCAATAAAGGAAAGCACTAGGCTGATTAAAATAGAAAATCAGCTAATCTACCTACTTAAAACCAACTTTCAAAACATTTAAATTTCATATAATTTCCTTACACGTTGTGTACCTTTTGAGAATCATATACACCAAAAAACACATCACCTTTTTAATTATAATATGATATTTTTTCTTACATAGTGTGTACCAGTTACATGATGTGTAATTCATTCACTCCAAGTATTAAATTCATAGATTCTTACCAGAAACCATTACATTCCATTTTCTTCACCTACATGACATGTAAGTTCCCAACGATTAGTATAAAAAGATTGTTTTTTGTTAAAAAATCCAAAAAAGACATGAATTCAACATTAAGGTATCCTCCCAATTTGATGGTCATAAATACTTACTAAACCAAAAAGCAAACCAAAAGAAAAGATTAGAACATACCTGAAAGAAAAATATCGGGGTATTAAAAAATTGATATTTCTCATGGTTGATTTATTGAGTGGACAATAAATCAACATATAACTGTAGGGTAAAAAATCATCAAGTCGGGATTAGGTAAAATTGTAACATTCCACCATCCAAAATTACATCATATCAAATGGCATCACTTAATCTGAAGTTCTAAACAAATTCCTCTCCCTTGAAGATCAATATGTTACATGTCTTACTCACACACAGGTGAGGGGAACTGGGGGCATGGTATACATAGAATAAACCATGGGAATAAAGTATGTACATAATAAATGTAACAAATGACACAAAAAACATCATATTAAATTTATCAAAACATTATTTCATAATAAAACCTAAGCAATAATATTAAATAGAAACCCAACACATACATCGGTCGATCAAACTCTTGATCAGTCACATACATGGAACTGCATAGCATTCATACAAGCTAGAATACATTTCTAATTGATTAATTACTCATGATAAGTATCTCTTTATTGGTTTAAAGGGGTTAAGTGGTTCTTGATGATCAACCTCAAATCAGGTTCTCACTAGCTGTGAGTACATGTGAAAGAAATAAAAAAGACAATGTTTTGATGTTGCTACAATCACTTTGAGTTCTTAGTGATTCCCTTTTGTGTAAGGAATTCCCCGATGGTGTTTATGAGGCTCATGAATTGGATCTTATAGCCTTTCATAGAATGGTTTATACTAGTATTCATTTAATTGGCATCTGAGGCCGATCATGAAGAGCATTTGAGGATGGTTCTAGATGTACTTCGAGAGCACTAGATGTATCAGAACCTCTTAAAATATTAGTTTTGGATTAGAAATTCCCATTTATGGGGACATGTTATCTCAGAGGCATGAGTGGATATAGACCAATAAATGATCGAAGTAGTGTTATCTTGGAATCCACCCAAAAGTGTGATGAAGGTGCTGAGATTCCTTGGACTAGTTTTCTATTATCAAAGGATTGTAGAATAACTATCCAAAATTGAAACTTCCCTGAAAACCTTTACCCCTGAAGGGGTATCCATTTATTTGGTCAAAGAAATGTCATTTTTCCTTTGAGGAGTTGCAGTAGTGCTTGAAAAGCACTCTTGTTCTTATATATCTGGAATAGGTGGTTCAGTACATGGTGTTTAGTGATGGATCTGAAGATAGGCTTAGATGTGTTTTGATGAAAGGTTTGGCGGTGATTTTTATGGATCTCGGAAGCCAATACACCATGTGGAAAATTATACAATGTAAGATTTGGAGCTAAAAACTATGGGGCTCTCCCTAAAAACTAGGTGACACTACCTTCTTAGTGAATGATTTTTTGTCTATTTAAACCATAAGAGTCTCGAGTAAATTCTCAATCAGAAATGTATCATCCTAAGACAAAGGTTATGGATTTAATTCATACAAGACTATGGCTTTGAGATAATCCATACATCGGAGAAAGAAAATGTGGTGGAAGATTCTCTAAGCAGGAAATATCATTCCCAATTTCTAGATGAGATGTTAGAGAAGTTGACATTATTATAGTTGTCTTTAGTGGAAAATAGAGGAGTGTATCTTCGATCTATGGTTGTGACCCTTCCCCATATTCAACTCATGAGGGAATAATTGATTGGAGACATTGATTGTGAGGTCTTTCATGACCATATTTTCACAGGACATACTTATAATAGATTCTCTAGAAGTGGGGAGAACATCATCATCTTCCAAGGACAATACTATTGTGTTAGTTACCCTATGAGAGGATATTTAGAGAGAGTTTCATACCTCCCCATTAGTGGTACATCCTAGAGTGTAAAAATTTATTAGGATATTTAGAAGTAGTTTTCATGGTTGGGGATGAAAAGGAGTGATGTGGAGTTCATATCTGGATGTCTCACCTGTTAGTGGGTGAACACAGAGCGTCAAGTTCTAACGAGTTTTTTCACAACCCCTCAATGTACCAGAGTAGAAGTGGGGAAAAAATTTCATTACTAAAATTACATGAATGCAGATAGTTCATGATGTTTTCCAGGTGATCATTGGTCGACTCATTAATTCATCTCACTTCCTCACTATCAAGGAAAAGATTTCAGTGAAGATATTGGAACACTTTTAGGTGTTTTAGATTGCATGGTTTCATGAATTACCAATATTATTATATTTGAACATATTGTTAATTTCAAATACTTCTTTTGAAGAGGATTATAAGAGTTTCTTGAGACTCGCTTGTGGATGCGCAGACATTCCACCCGCAAATGAATATAAAAATTCAGTAGAGCCATTCAGGTCCTTGAAGACATGTTATAGGATTACGTATTATATTTTGGCTAAATCTAAAAGGATCATCTACCGTTAAGGGAGTTTTCCTGTAATAATAGTTACAGTCCACCATTAGAGTAGAGCTATATGAGGCCTTGTATGGGAGATCAGGACAGTTTCCCCTATGTTGGTCAGAGTTGGGCGAGTCGGCACTCATGGGGCCTAAGTTGGTGAAAATGAGGTCTGAAAATGTGAATATTATTCAGGGGAAGATGAAGAAATATCAAATTTGGAAGAATTAAAACACAAAATGACTATAGATACCATTATAGTTTGAGTATGGAGATTATATATTCCTAATGGACTCACATTGGAAATGATTAAGAATATTTGGTCAGTTTGAAAAGTATTCCTCAAAATATATTAATCTATTCCAAATACAGTGAAAAGTAGGTGAGGTTGCATACCACCGAAAATTCACCCAATATTTGGGTTGAGTTCATGATGTTTTCTATGTGTCATAGATAAGAATATATGTTCATGATTTTCTGCATGTAATTATTTGGGATGAGCTGAATATTTAGGATGAGGATTACTTCTCAAGTATCTGGTGGTCATCGAGGATCAATTGGAGAATGTATTTTCCATCTGTTGTAGATAAGGGGATATGCACATGATCTATTGAATGTTATTAAATAGGGTGAGTTGGACATTGATGACAGATTCAACTTCTCCAAGTATTATGTGGTGATCGAGGATTTGAAGGAGAAGTTTTCTCATGACCCCCACCCCACTGGTACCCCCTCATATGCTATTAATAAAGATACATATTGAACTATGAAGTCTACCTCCAATGGGTCATGCATTGGAGACTAGCACCGGTGGAATAAAACACACAAGGTGAAGCACTGCCCTCAATAAAAATTAAAGGATAAGAGATATGAGTAGATTCACCAATCAACACCAAATAATTTCCATCCCAAAAACAATTTCTCGCAACATGAATATTACTTATATGTCAAATACATTACATCAAGAAGATATATACAATAGGAACTCTAAAATAAAAATAATCTTACAAATATATCCAAGCTACCCAAACAACACCTCTAATCTCCATAGAATTATGCTACAAACACGTAGAAAACTATGGTGGGGTGAGAACTTAAGAGTAATTAATAAGATAATCCCTCTAAAATAAATCAACTTCAATGTGAAATAAATATCCAAGAGTAAGAATGAATGAAGCCATTCAGAAAAAATTTAAGGCAAAAATACAAGAATGAACATAAAAAATACAATAATAAAATAAGAACACACAACTCTCTTTCCACTTCCATAACATCCACAACTAAGCCCTCTAAATCATGGGAATAAACCATAATCTATAGTCTACAAACAAACAAAACCAAAATTTTGAAACCATTACAACAAAAAATTATTCTTTGGACCCATACATCTCTTCATAGCTCTTACATGTCAGCTCAAGGTCTACTCCCAATCACATTGATAGCGAGTCAATATGATCTCCCCTCACCAGTTGATCAAGGAAGTAAGGAGACAAAACCAACAACATTTACTGAATTTCAACTTTTTCTACAATCAAACAAGAATAAAATGCCTACGTGCCACAACATAAATGTTCATCTGACTATTTCCCAGCTATAGCCACATTTCCACCCTTTCAATAATAAGTCAATTAGGTAATGTAAACATGAAGGTCATAAATCTTGTATCCTCCTGTGTATATCTCCTACATGTAACCACATAACACAAAGACCCCTCATTATAGTAAGGTATTGTTAACATGTAGAAAATCAACCTCATACCATCCTCCTACCATGAACGAACCCCATCACCCTTTCACACAGTCATATAACATCAAGTTTTGTTTTAACGTATGACCATCACAACACATGCATATAAGTCTATGGCCATCATAAACATAATGTAAACCAATCGAGATCTATAAATCCCATGATGTTTCACCGTATAATTCCCCCCTTTCCCACATTAAATTCATAATTCCAACCAAAACAACCAACAATTCAAGAAAACAATAACAACACAACCAATTATTCATGAAAGGAAACGACACAAAGAACAATTTAACATTTCCACATTATATCTAATTTCCAACATCATGGGATTTATTATCCATCCATTTAATTCCAAATTAATTTGATAGTCATTAAAAACTAATTCATTTTAATTAAAATATTAAATATTTACTTTCCATCCACATAAAATATCCATATTCAACCAATATTTTTACTCATTGATATAGGCAACCCATTCATCCATCCATAACCCTTTACGAGCCATTTATTCATTATTAAACATTTTTTTATGACTATAATCAATTTCAATTTAAATTATTAGTGCTATATCACAACCCAAAAACCCTTCAGATTCTAAAAATCCACATGTGTTCCATTCATTTCATAACTATTAACAATTTATTTATAACCCATAAAAAATTTACAGTTGTAAATAAAAGAATCTAGTTCCCAACTTTCCCATAATAATTTACATAAACCATCCCATCATAATATTCAAAATAATTTCCCTCTTAAAACATGAAACCATTTTATCAATATTTATGAGGAGCCTCAATTGAATTTAATAATCATAATTATTTATAACACAAACATAACCTATCAAGTTATCAATGTTCAAATCCATATTTTTATATCACGTTACACATTCTCATTTTCAACACTATTTATTAAACCAATTTACCAATGATTTAATGGGAGTCAAATTGAATATTAAATTATTAACACTCCTTTTGAATCCTCCCCAATTACACATTAACAAGTTCAAGAAACAAAAAGTACATCATCGATAGATTTATAATTAACAAATTTTATTAGTATCCATTATGTGTCATATCAAAAAACAAAAATCAGCACCACAACATCAAAAGAAATAACATAATTTTTAATCTATTAGTTTCTAAGAAGTTCATTATTTGTTACAAAATTTAAGTAGTTACTTGAATATATAGGTGAAAAATCTCTTAATAATAATATAACATCAAAAAACATTATCCAAGACAATTCAATAAGAATCTAAGATAGTGAAATAAATATAGGAATTAAAATGCACATGCATCTTCTTTTCCGAAACCCAAGTTCCACCCAGTCGGCTTATCATTTTATTGTTAATTTCATTCACTTTTAATGTGTATTTCATATAATATTTCCCTCTCCCTTTAAACCAATAATACCCATTAAGAAACAATAATTATTTTAGAAGAATAAGAATTTCATAGATGTTATCAAAAAATGCATAATCTGTGACGCCCGTTGGGTCACTGTTACATCAAGATTCAGGTTTTATTTACCTTTTCACTAATTCTTTGAGTACTTTGTTGTTATAGGGAAAAAATGGGTATTTTTGGGAGGATATTCTAGGGTGTATGGTTAGTACACAGTTAGCACATAGTTTTTCTAACCATGTAGCTAATCGTACGTGGGTTGCAGATGGGGAAATTGGGATCTTGAATGGTTTTGGAATAGTTTTCAAAACCTTACGACACTTATGGGTGACCATGTAGCCCATTTTAAGGTGGATAGAGGAAGATGCACAGTTAGTGTATGGTTTTTCATACCATACGCATTGAAAAAATTATGGGACAAATAAAAAACATAATGATTCATATTAGTAAATATGGAAAATAAAATAATTAGAATAAGATCATAGGACACCAATTTACGTAGTGCATGAAAAATATCTATGTCCATTGAGAGGAAGAAAAATTTACTAATTTTGAGAGCACAAATATAGGGAGATAATAATAGTTGTTACCTGGTGTACAGTTTGGGTAGCTAGCATTCAACCCAACTTCATCAAAAAAATTATTAGGCTACACCATTCCAACAGTACGTACAAACTGTGGGGTCTATCCATGTTTCTTAAAAAGTGTTCTTTTACCATTTTTCCCTTGATGAGTTTTATACCTTTGACCTCATTTTTTATTATCCCGTCATGAAAAACCCTCTTTCCTTGGCATGGATGCTTCTTCCCTCCCATTTTGGGGGTTTCTCTATATATTCAACATGGTTTGGCTTGAGGTAAGTCAATTTATTTTTGTTTTCTTACTCCTTTCCCACATGTTGTTTACTCTTCAATTTTCATGGAGATGAGTAACTATTGATGGTGATTTTTTCCAATATTAAGATTTTAATGTGGGGAAATGGTTTTTTTCTTGTAAATTAGGTGTGTGAGGCATTTATATTCCACTTTTGGATGGCTATTATCGAAGGAGATGAGTTTGGAACCGAATCTGAGGCTGGTGTCTCAATTTTTGGGCATTTTCATAGATTACCATTAAATATTGAATCTCAATTAATTTTGTTTTTTTAATTTCCAAATATATTATTTATCATTGATTTTTATCCCATGTTTTATGTTCTTGATGACTTTTTTTTGGAAATTGGGCGTTTAAAGGGGGTTTTCCAAATTGGTTTTTCTTATATAGTGTTTAATAAAATGGACCAAAGAGGATTAATGGTTATAAATGGATTTCTAAAATGGTTTTGGAGATGGTTTCACCTTGGGAGAGGTGTCTTGATATTATATGTATGTTTGGTTATGGAATGGACTGTAATATGGATTTTTTGATATAGGAACTTGATTGTGATTGTGTTGGCATGCATTAACACCTGGGTTAATCAAGGTTTGAGTGAGGGGTTTGTTCAAGGGGAATTGTGAGCCTTCAGAGGGATGACTGTGAGAGCTTCCATTTTTGGTTTCCATGGGAATGTGAGAGCTTACATGTTGGTTTTTGAGAGACCATGATATCTCTTGGAGTTTTGATTTTAGGCGTTTGAAAACATTTTTTGCAGGAGTTAAGTAAAGGCAAAGGAACCATGTTCTAGGGTGGATCTTCTTAATTACCATTGTTTTTTAGTTGATAGAGGTGGTGTCGTCTCACTGGGTTGGATCATGATGAGTTGTTTTGGGATTTTGTATATGTTGGGTATTGAAATGGGTTACCTTATATGTTTATGTCCTGTTATGATGTGTTTTTTAGGATTTATAATTATTGATTATAGTATCTTCCTTATTTTATTTGAATACTCAAGATGTCCATTATTATGTAACTTACTCTGATGATGTAGGTGTGGTCATTCCTTTTCATGGGTGGGTTATATTAGTTCACCTATAGAAAACCTATTTCCATGTAATGGTTGGTTATACCCTGTGATGGTTGCCAATTTGTGGTGATTGGGAACACACTTTTGGTCATGTAGCGGGCTAGCTCAGATGATGGGTTGGGTCGATCTGGGTTGGTTCATTTAATAATCAAGAATATACCTCTAGAATATAAAAGATAAGTATATACATATCCTACTTGAGAACCAATGAAAACAAAATAAGCTTACTCAAGGATGAAACATGACATTCATCATCAAGTAATAAACCACGACCCACAAATACAATGCACTAACATTGATGTTGTAACATCATGACCGAAACCACCGGGTCTGAGCCAAAAGTACACATGACCAAAGGTGTGCCTCCCCATATGCCAGAGGTTTCCGACTAGCAGCGAGGGTCTCAAGTGGAACTGTGGGGAGAATACACCCTCTATATCATGTCATGGACTGATAAATAATAACATCAATATATAAATAAAATAAATAATTAGAGTACATGTGGAACACTGATGAGGACATACATTATAAAATAAACAAAACAAAACAAGGATATTGGGTGGAGGTATAACTAGTAAATAAAGGAAGTGGCTGATGTCCCGAACGAATTCCATCCAAAAAAGATCAAATCCTATATCTCTAAATGCTTAAATATCCAATATAGGATCTTTTCCCTTCACGAGATCCATAAGCATGAAATTTACCAGTGCATTGAAATTCCCGGGTAGGGTGTGAGTACAAGACAATGTAGGACACCACCAAAAACCCTTAACAATAGTGAATAAAATATAAATGTTTGTTCCATGAATATAAATAAGGTACATATATATAAAAAATTATATAAAACAAGTACCATATACATGTGGGGTCCTTAGGGATAGGATTTACTTTCATCAACACCATGCTGGGAGAAAAAATACCTGCTTTGACCCAATAACTGATGGAACATTAGTAACCATCCCGACAGACCCCCTCTGTGGAATATACAAAAATCATGTATGACACATTACCACTTGTTGGGATAACCCAAGTATATACCGAACAATGTTAAGATACCCCTCTCAGTGGATAGTCTAGAAGCGTGTTTCAAATCTCACATGCCAACCAATGTTAAATACATTCCACACGAAGGATAGCCTAGATTTATGTGGCTGATCCCACATGCTAGAATATCCCAAATGTACACATTGACCATATTTATAGAGTATTCATCTTAGAGGATAGTTTCATGCTTGTTTCATGTCTTCCAAGTCATTCATGTCGAAAAAACATGTGTCATATCTCACATGGAAACCAATAGCCAAACATAAATGCTCAACTGTAGTAGACAAAAATATAATATATATATATGATACATAATCAAAATTATAGATCAAACAACATGTCAAGTCAAACAACATCATACTAACATTCAACATAATTAATATACACAAATCATGTGATCAAATTTCAAACATAGCTCTCATAGGCCACATATGTATGCCAACATTCATTCTAATAACCTATATATAACATGCGCTAATGTCAATAGCTTCCTATAGCTACACACACGCCCCAAAAATCATATCAACAACACGTATAAGGCATGAACACATGTTAAAGACATTCTACCCTATTTAAAAATAAAACTGATGACTGGGGTTGTCATCCAAGTTTGACTTCCCCACTGAAACCTCATTGCCTTTTTAAACAAAAATATGTTTAATGTTCTTCTCATCAAGACGAACCAAACTACACCGACGACACGTCAATCGGACCAATGTCAGAGAAGTTATTGTGGATTAATGTTTTAAGATGATAAGAAAATAAAATAAAATATAGGGGTGAGGGAAGAAAGTGGTGTGAGTATGGGGTATAAATCCCTTATACATCTCCCACCAAACCCATCAAATTTCCACCCTTTAATAATTTTTTTACTTTTATTAAGTTTCATTCATTAAAAGAGTATATTAATTTTTTAATTATTTATTGCATGTTTTAAACTCCTTTGGACTATGCAACGCTCCAATTAAAATTTATTTTCTTTTATTTTTATTCCTCCTAAAATCCAATTAATCCTCAATTAAGTATATATTCAATTTCCTCTATGTATATATTTAACACAAACACACACACAAAGATATATATATATAGACACTCATGTGTATATATATTCACATATATATAACCCCCCACATATATATATTGACACACCCAGAAATTCATATCGATATATATAAATATTATATTTATTAGCACCCACATATGTATACATATTTACATATTTACTTAATTTCATGTTTTAAACTCCTTTAGACTATGCAACACCCCAATTAACATGTATTTCATTTTATTTTTAATCTTCATAAAATCTAATTATTCCTCAATTAAAAATATATTTAATGTCATCTATAAATATATATTTATCCCACATATATATATACCCTCATTCGTATATATATTCATATATATATATATATAACCCACATATGTTTATATATTATTTACATTTATTTACACCTGTAGATATATATATATACACACACATACATATTTAAACCACACATATATTTACACCGACATATGTATATATATATATTATATTTATTTACACCCATAGATATATATACACACATATTTATATATATTTCATACACATATAAATGCTTTATATATACACACACACAGATTATTTCCCACTTAATAATAATAATAATAATAATTATTATTATTATTATTTTATTTATTTATTTTTATTTCACATCAATGTTACCATTATAATTCTAGAAATAACTTCCATTAAAACCTAACAATAGATAATAAATTAATATTAACCTCAAATTTTTATTTAATTGAAACAATTAATAATATCACATTAATTACTCTGGTCACTCATTATTACCACCGTAACACCATCATTAATTCATATGGATATTTCTATATTTTCTTTGGAATAAATAATATTAATAAAATTATTATTATTATTTCTATTTTTCCAATTAAATATTTATATACCAATTATTATTACCCTTTCATTGGATGTAACCAAACACTCAAAACGAACAAAAATTATATCACATCTAGTGTAAAAACCTCATTCTGGACCTAATGGAAGTCTTATATTTTTTATCCAAAACATTGTTGGGAAGATATTCTAATATTTTAAAAATAAAATATAATTATAAATTTAAAAGGTATGTTCATGTGCGATGTTTCCAAACACCTAACGCAAAAAAATATTTTGTCGTACCAATGGTAAACTCTTCATCCTGGTCCTAATAGTGGTCTTATATTTCTCATAAGACGCACCATTTGAGAGATATTCAAAAATTATTTAGACAAAAATGCACACATGTGAATAAAATATATTTAATAGTTTTATTCTATCAATGTGGAGGCTCTACAGGCCTCATAATCAAACAATTACTTAGCTCCTAACTATAAAAATAATCCATATAATATTCCAATGTGTTAAAAAAGTTTTTTAATCTTTTGTAAAGGTATAATAAACAAATGTATTGTAAAATTAAACTTTAACACTAAATTACTTTTAATTTATTTACAAAAGTGGGTTTTTATTATCATTTAAATATTGAGGATGTTACAATTCTCCCCATCATAATTTTTCTTGTTCCTGAGAATCACTTTAGATCATGGAACCACAACTCCTCGCCATAAGAGTTTCTACATTAAAATTAACTTTTTTTATTAAATTTTTTTTAATTCCAATAAATGTGTTCACAATCAACACATTTTAATTCCATTCAAACTCATTGAAAGAAACAAATTTCTATTTGAGGCTTAAATCTATATTATCAATATCTGCACGTTTGTCGTAACCATATATATACACTCAAGAATATAATACAACATGCTCAAATTAAATATTTCTTGAAATAATTTAACAAATAACATATCATAATTTCAATAGAAATTTAATTATTTGGGCTCCATATAATGAAAATAATTGGTATATATAACATGTGAACCAACGTTCCTAACATGATGCATGAACACACAAAAAATCCCATAATTTAGAATATCAAAATCATGTGCTTCACCCAAACATCATCCAATGATGATCACATCCTCCATATTCTATTATTCACTAGGTTTTCTTATCAGACAAAAGACTATCCCCATAGACCAACACATGTTATTTCTTTGTGTTTTTACTCACTCACAATCCCCGAAAAACTTCCCAGAAGGTCACCCATCCTGATTAGTACATCAGGACAAGCATTCTTAACTATAGAGTTTTAATCAGGTAGGCTCCCAAAGAAAAAAGTTCACCATATTGACATGGGTAATAACATTTATCCTTATTAAGTTTCACATTTCCAAGGGTGTTACACTCTCCACCCCTTTAATGAAAAATTTCCTTGTTGTGGTCCCCAAGCCTCAACCTAGGTAGTGACTAAGAACATTCGACAGGGTATTGGATCTGATACCATTTTTCATGACCCGACCTTCCCCAGGCCATGAACCTAGTCATCTGACCTCATGGGTATCTAGTAATACCTTGGTTTCCTTCCAAGAACATCACAAGATATTACTCACTAGAGTAACTTATCAGACTAAAGGGATTATGTACAGGCCCAATACATGTTCTTTTTATGCGTTTTCCTCACTCACACATGCCCTACGAATCATCCTAAAAGGTTAGCCATCATGATTACTACTCTAAGCCAAGAATTCTTAACTATAAAGTTCTAATTAGGTAGGCTTCAGAATATAAAGGTGCACGATGATGAGATGGGTAGTAACCTTTATCCTTTTTATGTCTCACTTTTCCCGGGGTGTTACAAATGCCACCATCTAGAGAGGAGGGACAATAACCACACGAAGGAAATGATAAGGATACATAAAATAAAATAGAATTCAATAACCATGAATCAAAAGGTTTAATATCCTTGAAAGTGTGGATAAATGGTCCAATAATAGACTATGGAATTGATCCAGGCTCGAGAGAGATATAAAGTCGAACCAAAGAGAATGGTCAACCCTATTTATAGAGAAAACAGAATATGCATTTACCATGACATAGAGGCATTCAAAATGGTCAAAACGGCCACTGTAAAATGAGATCTGAAATCCATGCATTCAAAACAGTCAACTCCCCACCCTATCATTGGTCATTATTCCATTTTAAAAGATTATTGAAAACCACCATAGCGTGTACAACGACACATGGGAAAATCTCTCATAGTTTCATATCATTTAACCCAAGTTCATGAAATAGTGAAACCCATCTCATCATTTCCAACTTGTAGACATTAGATCGTCCTTCTCTCAATATAGTACAACATGGTCTCCCACCTCGATATTTGGACCTTCATGATTCCCATAGGGATGCTCACCAAACACAACCACCCATCACACCTTTCAAAATGACTATATTATGGTGTGGTAATCTTCACTCAATACCACCAAATAATTATAAATGAAACAATCGACACCATGGAAAAAAGCACTTCCTAGTTTTACAAAAGTAATAATTACATCCAAAATAACCTCCACTATGAGTATTTGAGATAATGTAGTGCACCTCTCATCCAAATGGTAAGCTCTATAACAATTCCTCCAAAATGGAATTCCCTCCATGTATAAGAGAACTAAAACATCCAACACCATGTCTACCAACTTGGAATAGTGAATCCTATAAAAGGAAAAAATATTCACTTCTCCCTTTAGGCACCACTGAACATCCTATCAAGTCCCCCTTTTCACCTAGAACACACAATGTAATAGACAATGAAATTCTGGGTTATTATAAGAACCTTTATGGGAAAATTACTCCCCCAGTGAACAATACATGGCAGTATTAGAACCTTTAAAAGAGCACATGAGAGTGTGAGAATCAGATGAAAAATCAGAAATCTCATATTTTTGAGTATGTTATTTCTTTTTTAGGTCTAAAATCTTCAAATGTGGTGAGGGTGTAATGAATCTTGTTCTTATGCGTGAACCCTTCTAAAATTATTATAGATTCCATGATTTTTGTATCAATGTTTTTGCAGATATCGAGTTTCATTGGGACCATGATATTGAGTATATAAAATAAAATAAAATAAATATTTTATTAATACACACATGTTTAAATTTAGAAAAATTATATATAGTCTAAATGGGGTATCTGATAGGAAAAATGAGATCGTGGTTGAATCTAGAACACGAGTTTTACCCAATGTGCAAACAAAGATTCATTAACTTTAGCACCATGATGGTGTGCATCAATAGGTAGATTAAATGGATGAATTAAATAATTTTATAAATTTTATTAATTATAACTTGACCTAGAATAAGTCTATATAAAACATATTTAGGAAAATATATAGCGTTAGCCGCATAACCATAGGATATTTAAGGAGAGACTTGTGGTGGAAAGCATTACTGGATGAACATGAGATTGATGATCAATGATGAACACATATATATTCATCAATAATGTATCTATAGTGAGATCTTTCTCATAGATAAAATAATTTCTAGGTAGGGCTTTTTTAATTGGTGTATTTACCTTGTTCTTGATTTTTTTGTGTATATAGATTAATCTATACTAAGTTAAATCCATGTTTGGAAATCACATAGCCCTATTAATGTACATTTTTTGAAAATCATGAATCAAGACACATTGTTATTGTAAATTTTCAACTATCTTCTTATTACTGTGATTTTCACCCTTTTAACTATGGTCAAATAATGTACAACCATCATAGATTAATTACTTTTGTGGTTTTAAGGATTCTTCCCAACATTTTTCATGTATTCATCACCAAACTCTGATTTTGGGATGGTGATTTAACCATTCTCATGGAACGATTAGTTGTGCTATTTATAATAATTCTTTCAAATTATTGTTTTGTGTTCAACACCAATCTTTATGATGTGAGAATAGATATTATATTATTGTGTAATGTTATGGGATTATTGGTTTTAGTTTCTCTATGAACGACGGTTCATTGTATATGGTGATAGAATCACCGAAAAACTCATTATTTAGATGTGTTGTGGATGGAATATAGACTCTAGAAAAGATTAAACCTCGATCAATGTAACTGGAGAGCATATCTATGGAATTTGTAATGAAATCCGCGGATGCGATGAAGCTTTGGAAGAATGCACATCGTGTGTTCTGGGAATACGAAAACTAGGGTTTTTGGATGAGTTAAATATCAATATGTGATATTTTACTAAATATCATATATTCTCTAGTTGACTACATGAAATGTATTTGTTGTAAATTACCTTAGTTAAGAATTACATGGGAAGTCAGGGTATACACAAAGTACTCCTATGGATCCTACACACCATGTGCATTGTGTGTGTTGGGCCCCAATGGGTTGGGTCATGTCAGAAGTAGTCCCCAAAATAGAAACACTAAGGGTGGATTAAATCCATCCTCTAGAAAATATTATACCTCAATAAATTTGATTGGTGAGAAAGTTGGTGGGATTTGTGACAAAATAAACAGGCACAGAGAAGCATCAGAAGAATGCATGTTGTGTACTCTAAGTATACGATGGTTAGGGAATTTGGATGAGTTAAATATCATAATGTGATATTGTAATACATGTCGTATATCCCCTAGTTGTCAGCTTGATGCTTATCTATAGAACACTCCCATGGTGGAAAATGATATGGGATGTTAGGGAATACACCAAGTACCCCTATGGTTCTTACATGTCATGTGCACTTCTCCACATGTTGTGTGTGTGTGTGTGTCTAAGGATTTTCATATGTCCAATATGAATACTTGAGGTAGACTATTGGAGGTGGGATTTGTGTGCCACACTCAGCCTTATATAGGCCCACGGGGGCTCCGATAGGCCAGGTCATTTTAGTAGAAATCCCCAAAATAGAAAAGAGAAGGGTCTCGACCTTGAGGACTCCACGACACAACTTAATGAAATATGTCTCAAGTAACCTTATGAAGGAAGAGACAATGAGATCAAACCCCAAGATCTAGGGAAAAATTTAAAAAACCACACTGAAGGGATACCAAAAATGACACAAACATCATAACTGATCATCTGGGGCACCGGAACACAGCTCAAGCTCCACAACGTAGGGGTCTCCAAAATGATAGGCCTTTCAAAACCACACATTTTGAACTCCACATCGTAGAACCAACCCTCATTATGAAAACTAAACTAACACCACACAAACCTAACCCCCAAATGACATCACATATCAAACCACACATCCATTACCCTTCCCTCATTTCCTTTAATCATCCAAAAAACACAAAGGAATGACTCAGGAATAACTGATCCATTACAATCTTAATTCTTTTATCTAATTATCTTTGTACATAATTCTAAAACTATTTCTTATTTTCAAAATTTATAAACATGAAACATCAGAAAAAAATAACTATTTGAATTAAAGTCATTGGTAAAGGTTATTAAGTACCTATAACCACCAATTTCTTTAGTATTCATTCAATTTCCTTTTGATTCTTTATGATCATTTTTTCCAAGGAAATTATTCAAATTCACTTCCTTGATTACTTTTTTTTGTAATTAACTTTTTATTGAATTATCCACTTTCCTATAGACATTTATATTACCCTAAAATTTCATTATTTTTTTTATCTTGGATATGATTATTTACTAAAACATATTCCATCATTACATATGGTGTTTACTTGAAAGTAACTTCAATAATGGGGGAAATATTGAAGAATTTGTATCTTTTAATCAATTAGAATATTTAATGATAAGGAACATTTTTAGTGAATTAAACCGATTATTTGATATGTCAAGAATCTTTTTGACATGAAATACATGGGTTAGAGACCAATTAATGTAAACCCATCGATGCATCAATAGTCTCATGGCAAAAAATAGTTAGCTAGCCTCAGCTAATTGGGGTTTTACAAAGTATGTTTTAAAATATCAAGATGATATTTCTTAAATGGTAAAGATATAATGTTCTTTGAAAACATGACATATGATAATTAAAAATTTTCTTTATTTCAGTTGTTATTATTTTTATCCTGGTGACTTTGAAAATTATATTATCCTTTGATACTATTCATTTTAAATTTATTGATTAAATGGAATGTGTTTTCATATATTTACCTTACCATATTTATTATTATTCATCATGATATTTAAATGGCATGTTTTCTCATTTATTTACCATTAAATATTTATTATATCTCATCTAGTTATTGAAATTCAATGTGTGCAAAGTTATTTACCCTTTTGGGTTTATTATTCTTATTGATTCATGATAGCATCCAATATACTTAACCATTACTAAGAAATTGAGATCTCTATTATTTTGTTTTATTTCGTAAGAATTTCATGAAGTTTACTATGAAAAATATAATGTTTTATTCTAGATACAATAAAGTTATTCTGGAAATATAATTATGTTGTAAATTATTTTTTCAAATTTAATGTAAGACTCATGCATGTATCTAGTTTTCCAAGACTACTAAAATGACTGGTCTTTGTGATGTGATTCCTTATATACTATGAAAATGTAATGGTAGAAGACACCAAATCATGGATACTGGGTTCGAGGTATCTGTAATTATTATGAAATGAATTTTATATAATACTTTGGAACTATATTTACAAAAACATATATTAGGTAAAATCACCCTAAGATATACTTTGATGAAAAATGTTGAAGACCTTCCTATGGTTTTGTTAAGGTGGATATTATGTGGTTTTCATTGAAATAAATCCATATCTTGATACTAAAAGTGGAAATTATTTTTGAATAAATATACTTAGTGGTAATAAATCTTAAAAGGGATTATTGGGCTTTACCTATTCATCACCTGGTGCCAAACAATGGGCCTTAATTCACAGCTAGTTTGGATCTCCATAGGAATATGCATTGGATAATTCATATTTTCTTTTGAAACTATTAAAAGTATTTGAATATATGATGAAAATGAATATCCTAGGTTAAGAATAAGGTTTATTAGATTTAAAATTATGTGTCATTATTTATAAATCGTAAAAATGACTAAATGGGTTTCACATAGTGAGTATTGTTACACATAACATGTTTTTTGGTTTTAGTCAATGGATACAACCCAGTGGAATCATTCCAACATTGATAATGAGTAAAAGGCAATAACTATGATAAATAAAATGAGATTATGAATGGAGTAAAATTTATTGTGATTATGCCTAATCAGTTTTCCTGGAATATGATTTACAACATATACATTTTCAAACTACCTCACACATGAAAGAATAAAAGGATGGATTTTTCTAGGAGGTCAAGTATTACATACCATGGAGAATAAAAGGACCAGCTTCCCTAACATAAGAAATGTGGATGGTGAATTGTAGTAAAGTGTTTCAATGGAATGGGAAAATATTTTATGAGTGGAAAATAAGACCATAATGAAAATAATTAGGAAGTAAAAAATAAAGATTATGATGGAAGGAATTAAATACCAACCTAATCACACATTTATATTTTTTGTCCTAAATGTGGGGAAACATGGAATTACCTGATGTGATAACTCTTTAGTAGGGTGAACCCTAGACCATGTAATAACCAAAGTGGAAATAAAATGGATCATGTATTCTTGTATTATAATTAAATAATTTAATTTATTAATAATTTTACCATGACTATTTTTATTACAGAATCATTAATTGCTTGAAGATTCTGTTAAATTTTAGATATAGTTATATATTAATTAACATCATATTTATGGATACCATAATGAGTTAATGATTTTAAAATTTATCATAAGATAATATTCTTAGAAACTATTTTTATGTATTATGTTGGAATTTTGTAAAACAATTTATGATATTTTTAGAGAAATTTATGGAAGGAATTTTTTTAGCTGAAACATTATTGGAAGATTAATGAATTGACATTCTGTAGACTTTTGTTTGGAGGTATCAAAAACCATTAGGGTTTATATCATCACCAATGGCACAGTAAAAATAGTCAAATTAGATTATTAGGCTTTGTAAAAAAATGAGTTCAAAACCTTATAAAAAAGACTATGTAATTATTAACTTTATTTCAAGTATGTCAATTATATTTTTTAGTATCATTATATGAATTCTATTCATATAGTTTATAAAATTAAAACCCATATTTATAGGGAAAACGTGGTGCATCTGAAATGTTGGTGGGTCTTGAACTCCTAACTGACAGACGATAAGGGTTTCATGCCTACCACTGGCCACATGATGTCCTAGTTAATATGGTATTGTTTTTAGTTAAAATATTTTAAAAACAAAAATTAATGACAAAGAAATATTTTCACCTTTTCGATTTAGAGATTATTTTACCATAACTTGTGCTAACCATATTTTTTTGTGAAATAGTTAGAGATATAGAAAAAATAAAATTCACTCTTTTATGGATCTTATGATCAGTTAAAAGAAAAATATAGTGCTTTATTTATAAAATATTAGTTTTTTGGATATCCATTTTTTGAAGGGTTGAACTGTTAATTGATACAAGAAAAATCCAAATGATGAAATTATTTTTATTAAATAGAAATATATCAATTAACTGTATTTCATTATGTTATTAGACTATAAAAGAATTACTCAACATTAGGAAAAATATTTTGAAACAAAACATTTTTCATAATAACTTCAGTTATGTTGAATTGATGGTCTTTTAAATCATCATAGATTTATGGCTTTGAGACCCTCAACATTCCATTGACCATTCACTTGTTCTTGATCAATGAACACAAATAATCTCTATAATTATTTATCCTTTTCCAACATGTCCATATATTGACATGTCAATAATTTTTTCCATCTTAGAATCCTTCTTTTATGTTACTTTATATATCATGTATATTTCTCTCTCTATTATTAAGTGGTAATTTTATTATCTATTTTATAATGTTGGTTTTTTTAAAAATAATTTTAAAATATAAAAAAACTAATTTCCATGGTCGATATAAAATTATGTGGATGAAATTTAATCATGGCCGTGAGAATTTAGCACCTATTAATTTTAAAATATAAACACTAAATTTGATAGCATGTATCACAGGCCACACCAAGCCTAGAAAGGAATATTACAACCTATTAAATTATGATATATTTACTATTTTATAAAAAATAAAGTAATTCTATTTCCTAATATACATGAAACACTGATCTTAGATTCTGTTACATGAAAATAATGTTTCTTCGATAGCTTGTATTACACATAGGACCAAGGTTTATCAATAAAAAATATACTAATAATATAATTATTTCTTATGATAGTTATTTATATTACATTAGAATAGTGGGTATGAATATTATTAAATAACTTATGAAAAATATATATTTTACAAAAATTTAATGTCTATCTATTTATTATATGTAATAATATAAATCATTTAAAAGAAAAAAAGTTTTTTTGGATAAATTGTATTTTCTAAAAACACAATTTTGTCATGCTTAAAGCACATAATTTAGAATAATTTTTCAATATTTTTCAAATTTATTTTAAATAAAATCATTTTTGAAATTATAATAAAAAAATTATCTTATGGAGATTTTTTAGGATTCTTCGGAGATGTTTCATTTGATTGATGAATACAGAAAAATATTAGATTTTAATTAAAAATTTCACTTTCTTATTAATTATTTAGAATGTTAAATAATAATTTAAATTTATTTTAATGTCAAAATAGAATACTTAATAATTGATTTCAGTTTATTGGAATAATTTTATTATTGAATTTTGATATAGAAATAGTGCAAATTGTTGATCATTTTCACTTTTAAAACCCACTTGCTCGTCATTTCTGTGGGATTATATTTTAATTACATTATATGAATTATATAATATTAATTTGGTTAAATGGAATCAATATTTGGAATAAAAAAATATTATCTAGTAAGGTCAAATTGATTTTTTACCATAATAATCAGTGAAAACAGTTAAAATTAATCACAATTATTAAGGTAAAAATGGGTTTACATGGTGTTAAACATAGAATGTATGGTGTAAAAATGACCTAAAACATTTTCAAAACTCATTTTATAGGAGTATTTAGACCTTAAAAATTATATTATTTCTAATTTACCATTAATGGGTCATGGTTATATTAAAAAATCATTGGTGGATTTCACCTTTCCAAAAAACATTACAAGCGTGCCACTCACCACACTTATAAAGGGCCATCCATTATCCTCTAAACCTGAAAGAAACAAAAAACAGTTTTCCACCAATAACTACCCAAATTAAATAAAAAAATAATTCTACTCATCTTATAATACCTATGTTATGCAGAAATTCCACCATGTAATGATTTTGTGCAACCCTAATGAGGATTCCTAGAGAAAATGTAATGTTGTTTAACAAGAATATTTATTTTACACATTTATAAACATAATTAAATTTTTATTATACCATGATGATATAGTAAAATAATTATCTAACATATTATTGAATGTTTTTATAATAATTAAATTACCTAAAACATGCTCCACTTCCATCAATTGGGTTTCAAAATCATATTTTGTGTGTGTGGAGGACTACCGCCTTATGAACCGATGTCATTCATTTTTTCAATCCCACCTCTCATGGATTGGTATGATGATGGATATAAGTAATTTACATTATATTTATCAAATATTTGTAAATATATAGTAATTATATCATATATATCATTTTCACTTCCATTCTTTAGGAGATACAATAATGTCTCTCATGTATATGGCATACTATTGCCTCACGATGTGATGTGATTCAACTTTCACTAATGGTTAAAATGGATGGTGATAACGATAACATTAATGATTTTATAGGTTATTAAAAAAATAAATATGATATTTATGAAATATTTATTATTCTTTAAAGATTATATATATCATTTTATATCCTTGCTTTTCACTCATGTACAGATGACATCATTCATGTATGTGTGGCCTACCACCTTCAAAAAGCTATATGAATCTCTTCCATCATCACACCACATGGATAAAATATATAAGTATTTATAATGGTATTTATTATTTTATGACCATATTTCTATTATATATTATTACATACCTCCTTTCCATAATGATTAGTGAGAAATGGAAACGTTACACATGCATATATACGACCTACCATCTCAGTGATTGAAGCATACCTCATTTTTCCTAACCATCATTCATGAATATATTTATAATTATAATTAATTTATAAATATTATAATTATTAATCTTTAATACTTTAATATTTAATAACTATATAGTATTTTCTGGAACCTAATCTTTTATGACAGAACATGCAATAGAAAACAAGAAAATTAATAGCCAAAACAATGAAAATAAAGTTCAATCATTAACGAAAGGGTGATAAGATAGTATAAAAGATAATATATGATATTTTAAATACTAATATGGTTATGGTGTAAGTTAGTGAAATTTTAAAACAACTATATATGATATTTTATCAGGTTCAACAAAAAGGAAGCAAAATGTAATGGGTTTTATCTCAATTTTATTTCATTAAGGCATATTGTAATGTTATGAACCTAATTTATTTTATATGGTGTTTATACTACCACTTTAACATGTAATATAATGAATAATACATTATTAATGGTATTTTAAGTTTCAATATGAATTATTTCACTTAAATGGACATGACTTAAATGATACGAATTTGTAATGGATTTTATAACTCAATTTATGTTCATTAGGTTAATATTCTAATTCATTTACTATTTCATTATAAGATTATGTGTATAATTAATTTAAATGACATTATTTTGTATTTAATTTTTTTATACTTGTATTTAATGTTGATAGACATAATATAATAATTAATTAATTATCACTTCCACTTTATGATCATTTTAAAGGTTTATTTCATTATCAAATTCTAATTGAGATTCTTGAATCATGAATTTCAATCAAAGTAAATTATTTTTCAATTTCCTAATAAATAAATTTATTTTTATTATCGCATATGTTTAATAATACTTTCATGTATTACTTACATTTTTCAACACTTTGGCACATAATTTTTTTATAAAAATTCAATTTCATTTATCTCTTCCAACAAAAATATGTTTTCTTCCAAAACCATGTTTTCTAAATAAATTTTGAAAATAAATTAGACATTTAAAAATTATTTTTCAAAGTTTTTTTAATAAAATTTTTATATATGTACAAAAATTTTCAATGTAATATTATATAATTTTGAAAAAAAATCTTATTTGTATTTTACCAAAATATTTAATGAAATAATCTTGTATTTTTCTAAACTAGGAATTTTCATACACTTTTACAGTGAAAAAGAAATCATTTTTGGAAATACCCACTATCATCACCATAATTTATTTGAATCTTCCTTTTCAATTCGATATATTTATCTGTAATGATTTTTTTAATAAATTAATTTTGTAAGAAAAGGTTTTTCGAAATGTTTTTCAAAAGAAAAATGATGTGTTACTCAAAAATGTTTTTAAAAATATTTTCATTTTATTTTTGTTTATAAAAGGAAAAAATAATTTATTTTTTATCCAATAGGTATATATAACATCATGTTACTATTTTGAGGTATTTTGAAACCCCTTTTCTTAATTGATCTTCGACAAGGTTTCATTTGAGGTTTTTTCGAGTAAAAAATTTAAATATTTAGAATTTTATTTGGTTACTACATGGTTGGCGGACGATTTTCCCAAACCATGTTCCCTATAAGAGAAAACCATCCAACACAAGGTAGTCAGATTTTGTATGATTGGATCATGGTTATTTAAGCAATGTTCCTATTATTAGAAACCATGTGACTCATTTAAACCGGTCTCATAGAAAAGTCTCTTGGTTTGTTCTAACCATGTGGGTTTGCCCAAGAAACCTTGTGTACATGATTTTAAGAGATCAAAATTTTTAATAAAAATTTTTGAACCCTTTTTTGATGTCCCTGAAGTAAACCTTCAACCCAAACTAATTTATCATTACTCATAGCTCCCATAGAGGATTCTTGGCCCCTCGAATCCCTCCCATAGGTGATGTGATGCTAGAGGAACGCCCTTTGATCTCCCCACAATTAGTTTACTTATCCTGATCACATTATGTCATGGTATCTATTCTTCACCATTGGGTTCTATAGATCCCCATATTTACTTGTATATCTAATACAATCTTTTTTTGGATCAACTCCTAGATTTTATTCTAATTTACATGATCATCATTTTTGTGGACAAATCCTGATTAGGGTTTTATGTTGCAAGATCCATTGGATTCTGAGGTATGTGGTTCCACACTAATTCCCAAATTTAATTAACCATGATATATTTTAATAAATCAATTTTTTTAAATTAAATGCAATTGTTTTGTTTTGGAGTAAATTTATTTCAGTCGTTTTTTGGAAAAAACCCAATTATGATGAATTGGTGTTTAAAAAAAGATTATTTGACATGAAATTGGAAAATACCAAATTCCATTGAATTTGGGTGTGTGTTTATGGAAGGTTTGTAAAATTTAAATTTTTAATTTGATTTAACTTTTTTAAAAATTAAATTATTGATTTTAATTGTTGAAAAATTGATTTTATGGAAAATTGTGAAAACTTCAATTCCATTGAATTGTTGGTTTGATATAAAATTGACGAAATTGCATGAAAATTAAATTTTATAGTTTAATTGTGAAATGGATTGCAAAATTTCAATAATTTGTTTTAAATACCTGTAAATAAAATTCCTTTAAATTTTTTTTGATGGAAACCATAGGGATTTATCTTGGTGAATGACTTGTTTTTTAATTAAAACCCCGTTATGGATTTTAAAGAGAAAATTTGAATATTTGAAATGGGGAATGCGATTTGAAAATTTTTATGTATTATTGAAATAAATTTCCTATCATTGATTTGTACACGAAAACATGACATCTTTAGGTAGTCAGTGTGTTATTTTGGGTGGAACTTTATGCCTTACAATGTTCTAAAATGTCACATCAGCACGTCATCATTCCATAGGTGATAGTGATGAGTGGCATTTTTTTAGGATCAAAGGGGTGTATGTACAAAATTTATATTCTGTAGTCTTGGATCCCTATTTCCTGGAAATATTATACCTATTTGGAATATGACCATGTTTCTCTCTTTTTTTCATTCCAAATGCATATATGTTATCATTGTAAAATGTTTTACATGCCTTGTAATTTTATATAAACTATTTTATATAAATGTGTTTTTAATCCATTTTTATGAAATGTTCCATTTTTATAAATCAAAATTTTAATAAATTTGAATTCCATCATTTGAAATCTATTTCCATCAATTGAAATATGAAGGATGATTATTTGAAGTATTTACATCTTTTATATTTTAATGACTGGATTTTTTAAATATGATTCCATAAATTCAAGACCAATTTATTTGAAAATTATAGTCACGTTCATGGTTAATTTTATACTAGAATCATGGTATGGATTATTTGGTGAAATCATATTGGGATTTGGTTCACACCATACTTATTCCTTGGGGTGTCAATAGATTATCTCCTTCCATGTTCGAGCAAGGGGAAAGAATCTATTAGGGGTGGATCCAGCTGTTGAACCTTCAACTTTGTGATTTGTGTCCTTAGGGACTTGGGATGTTTCTTAGTTTTGGTACTTGGGTTGTAGTACATTGGAAATTAATTCTTGCTTGAATACTAGTACATTAATCATAGTGGAGTTTCTTTTGATATAAATTCTATATTGTTTCATTTACATTGACATTGATAGTGGAATTGTTTTCGTCCAACATTCAATTTTGTGTTATGCTTGGTATTGATCACCGAACCATGAGGATTGGGAATTCCCTTTGGGTTATGTGAGGACTAGGAAACCCATTGTGTTACCAGGGTACAAGTTTGGTTTGTGAAAAATTGGTATCAGAGGAAAAGTTTCACCTTCTTATCTTGAAGGCAATATGCATTATGTAATATTTTTGGGACATAAGAGGTAATTTCAATTGATTTCCTTTCCATCTATCACCGAAATGAATTTTAAGTCTCCATGTGAGGTTAAGGAAAGACTTCTTATGGATTAGTTCTAGAATTTTACTTATTTTGATTTGAACTGATTCAAATCAAAATCTTTTTGGTCTATCTATTGGGATTAATTTCCCTTGTTTCTCTATTTTTAGGGTTAATATGGTGTCTTCTTTATTTTATGTAGATGTTACGTATCATCATGCCTCTGAGAAGTTGTGTGAATCAGATCTAGGAGGAAGCTCCTACTAAATGTTAGAGTGAGAATTCAATTTTTGATACAAATATAAATTAGGTGATCGTGTGAACTATCTAATATTGGAGACATGCACCACCTTTAGTTCATGGTTAGGCTCTATATATGGAATATTAGAGGGATGTTCTCAATATTTTTTCTCAAGAGTTCCTTCACCATAATAAAAAAAGTTCAAAGGATCAAATTGTCCTCAATGAGATGAGGAGAGGTTGATTAGAATGGAGCGTTTGTTTGGGTTTTTTGACACACATAATGATATCAAAGTGAAGTCTTCCACCTTCATGTTGGAAGTTATGAGAAGGAGATGATCGGAAACATTGGTGATGATGAGAAACATGCTGGTTTAGAGTAGAAGGAATTAAAGGTTCCTTTTACAAACCAGTTCTGTCCAAATTCAATTTTTTTTATCCAAGTCAACCAAGTTCTTCAAACTCAAGCAGGCTGGTAGGATCGTGTCAGAGTATGAAAACCATTTTTTAGGTGCATATAGTTCTTACCTTAAATAATATAAAATTAGAGAGTTAACAGTCAAAGGTTCGAGTTGGGACTTTGAAAAAACATTTGTTCTTAGGTTTTCTGGTGGAATTTTTCTTTTTATGTTGATATACTAGATAGAGAATTGATGGCCGAGATGGATTTGGATGAAATGTTAGGGTTATCAAAAACTTATTTGTCTCCTAGTGGAACTGTGTGTTTCTTTAAGGGAATGTGGAAGCATGATGACTCTCAAGGTAGTTATCGATAGTAAGGAAGTTCTAGACCTCCTATAGTACCTGTAAGAGGACCTTTGAATTGTTACCGGTGTGTAATGTCGGGAAATTCAAATGATGTTTTCACTGAGGCACCCAATTATTATGGAACCTATGGATGTATAGGGAACTTTCAATGATTCTACCATATTTATTCCACTTCTCATAGTAGAATGGGCTCATAAAATCTTTTGAAAACTATGGGGCAATTAGATTCTTCACATTGAAAAGGGTTCCCACAAATGAAATCCAAAACGGACCTACTTCACACAATGGAAGAGTCTCTAGTGGAAGTGAATAGAGCTCCATCAACTGTGAGAGGTACCATTACAATATAATTGTCATTAGTGATTGCTCTATTTGATATCAGTGAATCTCATTCGTTAATTTTATCTTGTACTATTAATATTCTATATATTTTTATGGATCTTTTATCTTGTGCAATGGATATTACTATACCCCTTGGTATAAAGAGAGAGTAGGGACTCCGATGTCATGGTTGTGTTTTCCCTCTATTGTAAATTTAGATTGATTGGACATTTCTGATACTCAACATTAAATCTCTTGATTTCATTTTTGGGATGGTTTTTTTATTTCAAATAAAGCCTAGATTGATTATTATCTTTGACGAGTCTCCTTCACTACACCCAGTGATCTATGTTGTTTCATTCAAGGAGAATGAGGCCCATGATCAAGAGGATATGGACCTTCTTATATCGAGATGAGGAAATTAATACGGGTATATGAATTTGATTTAGAGATTAATTTTTTTACTGGTAATCTTCCTCCTTTCATTATCAAGTTTCCTAACATGTTTCTTTCAGAATTCTATAGTTTTTCATCAGTGAGGAAGGTTGAGTTCTATATTTACTTAATGACTTGTACTCCACCAGTTTCTATTCTTTCTTACTGTATGGAACCAACTGAAATGAAATATATGAGTTCCTAGTTGGATGATCTTCTTGATAAAGGCTTTATACGTCCAACTGTATCACATTGGGGGCACTAGTTTTCTTTACTAAGAAAGCTGTCAGTTCACTCTACCTATGCAATGGTTCCCAAAATCTCAATCGAGTGATAGTAAATAAAATATATTAATTGTGAAATATTTATGATCTATTTGTTTATTTTGAGGGTGTGAAGTGTTTTTCTAAGATTGACCTTCAATTTGGTTACAATCAAATATAGGTAAAAGAATATGATATTCATAAAACCAAATTTTGGAGTAGGTATCACCATTACGAATAGCTTTTCATCCCCTTTGGTTTAAAAAATGGCCCTATAGTTTTCATGACATTAATGAACAAGAGTTTCCAATAGTATCTTAATGTATTTATGGTTGTCTTTTGTGGCTGACACTATTGTTTACTATATGTCCAAGGAGGAGGATGCGCATCATCTGAGAACTATTGTGAGATTTCTAATAAATCACCAACTCTATGATAAAATTTTTAAGTGCAATTTCTGGATTAGGGAATTCAAATTATTGGGAAGCATGTTGTTGCAAAATGGTGTTTTAGTTGACCATGAGAAACTTAAATCTATTATGACATGGGAATAATAACAAAATGACTTTGATATTCGATCTTCTTGGGATTAAATGAATACTACCACCGGTTTTTGAAAGACTTCATGAAGTTGGATTCTCTGACGACTAATCTCACTTAGGAGGCAGTAATGTTTTCTTGGAATGAAAAATGTCAGAGTTCATTTATTGAGTTGAAACATATTCTATCTAATGCACTGGTGTTGACTCTTCCAGTGGTCAGGTAGGGCTATGTGTTATTTCTTGATACCTCAGGTTCAGGCTTGGGTTACATTCTTTTGTAGGATAATAATGTCATTTCCTATAGTTCTCTCCATCATAGGCCACATGAGAATAATTTTCTGAGCCACGACTTTGAACATGAAGCTTTGATGCATGTGATTAAGAGTTATAATAATTACCATTATCAATAATGTTTTACCATGTTTTCATACCATGAGAGGTTGAGTTAAAACTTCTCTAAAAAAGATTTGATTCTATGCTAGGGAAATTTACTGTTATACCTATAATAATTCAATTTCAATATCTCTTATACCCTAGGGAAATAGAATGTCATTATAGGTGATTTGAAAAGTAAACTTTTAACCTATGAAGTGAAATAATCTTAATAAGAGTGTAATTTTTTTTGCTCTCTTTGCATAGTTGCATACTAGAGACTAGGAATCAGGGGCCAATGTTCCCTTTTCCAGTGTTTAGTCAGTATCCACTCTTTCAAAATTGATTCTACATGATCAGTAGCTTTATGGTGAGTTCCATAGAATTAGAGACTTTGTTTATGGTGGGGTGATAGATGGTCAGTGGTCATTCTCATAAAAGGATATCCTATGCTTTTAGAATTTCTTTTTCTGTGATTTTTGAAGAAAGGAATGATGTGATAGGGGATTTCCATAATTACCAGTGGGATGTGCACCTATGAACTAGGAAGATATTGTATGACATGCAGCAGCCGTTCTGGTGGCTAGGAATGAGGTGGGAAATTTCTATTTTGTCTCTCACTATTATATATACTAATAGGTTAAGGTCGAGAACCAAAAAATAGTGGGTTTTTATTATCCACTTATAGTCCCTACCTGAATGTGGGATGAGATCACTATGGACTTTGTGGTTGGATTTCCATATACCTAGATAAAGAAGAATGAGATATGGGTTGTGATCAAAAGGATGGTGAAATATTCTCACTTATTACCCATTCATGATACAAACAAATTTTAAGAGTTGGTAATTATTTATGTGAAATAGATAGTTAGGTTCATGGATTTCCACTTACTATAGTAACTCATAACGATCCTTAGTTCACTTATATTTTTTGGAGAGGCCTTTAGGAGGCACTGGGATCTCATGTCTATTTGAGCATGACATACCATCCATATTCAGATTTCCAAATTGAAAGAGAAATAAATATTATTGGGGATATTATTTGTGCTAGTGTAAATGACATTGGTGGGGCTTGGGATAATAATTTGGGGATAAATGAGTTTTTTTATAACTATAGTTTCCAGTACATGATCGAGATGGATCCATTTGAGGCATTTCATAGACAACCTTATAAATATTCATTGTGTTGGTCAGAGGTTATGGAAAGATCTTTAATTGGACCAAGTATGTTTTATGAGATAATGAAAAAGTTCCAATTATTTCATCATAGGATGTTGAAGGAACAAAGAAAATATAAGCATTTTGGTGACTGTTATGGTAGACCATTGGAGTTCTCAATTTGTAACTAGGTGTTCTTTAATGTTTCACCTCAGTTGGGTCATCGAAGGCTTGGGAGGAAAGGGAAGAATGATCCTCATTTTTAGGACCTTTTGTGGTTGTTGAGTAGGTGGGGAGAGTTTATTATCATTTTTCACTACCACCATAGCTGATGAAGATATGTAACATGCTCTATGTGTTGTATCTTCAAAAGTATTCATATGATGTATCTCATGTTATTGTTTGACGTGATCTTGAAGTTGAATCTGATTTATCTGTGACTGAACAGTTATTCAGGATAGTTGATTCTAAGATGAAGGTAATTAATATGGGAAAAAATATATTTGGTTCTTGTTTTATGGAATCATGGTTATGATTATCATGAGACTTGGGAGAGGGAGGAACTAATGAAAGTGCATTGGCTTCATCTTTTTGACATGGAGGCTTCTTCATAGGCTTCATGATAAGATAAAGTTTTTATGGTGGGGAGTTTGTAACATCTATTATTGTTTTCAAGTATTCCAAAACGCCTATTCTAAGTTGATATTTGGTTGGGTTTCATTTGGTGTTGTTTTAGGTTTAAAATTTAAAAGTTTTCAATTTTCTAGGCTAGTGCATGTTTTGCGCACAGTTTTCCCAAACCATGTATCCTTTCAAAGAAAACCATGAAACCCAAGTATGTGACATTTTTCAAGGTTGGTGAATGGTTAGTCAAGTCTTTTTCACTCTTAGTAGAAACATTTTCACCCATTTAACATAGTTGTGTGGACAGGCTGCACAGTTTTATCTAACTATTTGGGTTTTCCTAGGAAACCCTACCTATAGGATCTTAAAAGATAATATTTTTTAATAAAATGTCATGAACCCTTGTTTACATCCCAAAAATACCTCCATTGACTGAAACTCATTTATCCCTTCCTTGGAGCTCCCATGGACGATTCATGACCCCTCTGATCCCTCCCAAATGTGATATCAAGCTAGACGAATGCCCTTGATATCCCCATGGTTAGTTTTCTTGTCCTAATCTAATTCTCCCATGGTCAAAATTATTCAATCTTGGTATAATTCCCTGACACAAGTTACCCAGAGTCAGTGCATTATTACATAACATTGGCATGATACAAAGAATCATGTCCCGAATGACTGATTAGTTTAGTATCCTTGGGAGTAGTAGATACATTCACAAGTTTTACATAAATCATGAAATAAAAACATCATCAACATTTCCCCCCCATTTTAACACACTTATATCTTTAGCATATCCATGTCAGTCAACCATAAAATACTTCTTCACATTATAGGAAAAATAAAACATTGAAAGTGGTGAGCTCAGATATTCCGTAAGGATAACAATATAGCGGAAACTTTCATAAATAAGCACAAATATTTAATTCAATGTATAAGACTAAAACACATCCTTTTAAACTTAAAATTAAGCATAATATAGACAAGATAAAATCAAATAATTCCATTATCTTATTCACATTTATATTCTACTAGTAGAATAATCACAAGAAATATCAATAGCCATTCATAATGATGGAATGCATAATTAGAGACTATATAACCACGTAGTCAATGCCCTGTGACAAGAATACAAATACGATCTTGTCAAGGCCTTGTTACAAGACACTAGTTTGTCTCATTAGACATACATATGCATCTAGGATCTATAGAGGGCTCCACCCATCACTTACTAAGTCCAATCCATTAATCTAATGAAAAGGATTAAACATAACATAAACATTCATATTAAAACTAGTATACGAAATGTAAATAATATATCCATAAACCATGAATGGTGCAAAAATAACACATCAACTATCAAACTTATAAAAATACCTTCAATACAATATGGATGTTTTGTATCATAATAAATCAACTTCAAATAAGCTTAAAATCCATCAAAGGATGTTGACAGAGATGAAATAAAAACTTTTTTTAGAGAAATATCTCTTTCTATTTTGAAATAATTTAAGAGTCATATAATTATATAAGAAAAAATTTATTTTGAAAATATTTTTTTAAGATTTTAAGGGAATCTTTGATGATGTTATAATGGTGTAAAATATCCACACCCACCTTATATGTTAAAAAAACATTCTTACCTTAATTTTGTTGGAAAGGTCATAAAGTACCTTGTTTGGAAAACGAGGGAAAGATTCCTTTCAAAACATTTTATAAAAAGTCATAAAATGGTATAAATGAATTTAACCCATAGTCTAGTAAATAGTAAAAATGTTTTGGAATACATTTTTAAGAAAAAAAGGGTGTGGTTGATAAAGAGGTCCTAGTCGATACTCACTTATAAAACCACCTCGGATAATAAAGAGAATGTGAAATTAACCCTTACCTTGTACTTTTCCCTGGTCAAGGGTACATTAATCTCCTATATAACAGTTAAGTCATTTTTATTAAATTAAACAAGAAATTTATAAGTAAATATGATATCATATATGATCTTCTAATATTATTTTGTTAGTAATATTTTAGTATTATCATCGTTTCGGGTGTTAAGTGATTCTTTTTCCTTTATATGCTTTGTTACGTAAGTAATATTCGTTATGGATAAGAGTTATATTATTCATATTAAGAATGATTTTAAGTCTTTAAAAATTATTTTTTTAATCATCAAATGAAAATTAGTCTTGAATGGATATGATTGGGAATGAATTTCAGCGCGTTCTTGGAGACGGTAATCCGTATGTACGCACGAGCGACAAAATCATTATTTTGATATTAAAATATTATATAATTGGATGTTATATCATATATAAAAATTCATTATCATGTTATATTTATTATTTACATTATTTATACCCATTATTATCTCCATCCAAATAATGAAGCGTTTGAATGACAAACTACACCACGACGTGGAGACGGGAATTCGTACACACACACGTATGGTGACTTTGTCATTTATAGGATAGATAGAATAATGAATATGGTTATACCATTTTTATAATAACATAAATTTATATAGAATATACTAGAGTTATTATTTTTGAATGGAAACAACAATGAAATAGGATGTGGAAGAAGAAAAGAACTTGGAAGAGGTGATGAAATATTTACTTCTTTTTCAAGTTCTACCTTCTGATTTGATTAAAAGGGCTCTTTAGAATGGCTTTCTGACTAAATTAAGGCCTCTATAATTATTTGAGGAAATTTGGGAGGAAATTTTGGTAGGGTTTGGACGATCCAAATGGATTTGAAGGTGTAAATTTGAGATAAGGAGAAGTGCCCTTTTATAAGAGAGGTGAGGGTCACTTTAGGAAAATCTTGAAATATTATTTTATAATAAAATAATTTTCGGTTTTTCATGGCTAAAAAATTATTTTTTTAATAGATAAGGTGGGTATGGGTCGAAAAACTCTCAAATAATAGGTTTTAGACTTGTTTAGGTCATCATATTTACCTTATCTTTTAGATTTAACTCTTAGTTAAATAGTTTGACATTTGCCATGTCTCTTTGTATTTTTATATTATATGGTTAATTAACATACTATAAACTTCCAAGATAACCTCAAGTGGTTCATTAATGACATATATAATATTATTTATGCCCTTTTTCCGAATCTTATATTTTTAGGAGTAGAATATCAAATAATAATATAATATTTGTTTTAAAAACTCATTTATGTCAATTTTGACACTATTTGGTATTTTGTTTTTTTTAATTCATAAAAGAATTATTACTTTGAAAACAAATCATTTAATAAAATCTAACATGTCATATTAAGCTAAAAAATTAGTGGACTTCATTAAAAGTCCCAAATTATATTTATTTGGATATTTATAATAACAATTATTTTAGTCTTTCATTAATAAGGTAATTACTGCATCATCATTGAATAATAAATACATTTAATTATTTAATGTCTAAAAATTATAAATAAAATTACATTATTTAGGATATTTTTTTGTATTTATAATTAATATTTATAGTCTAAATTATCGTATGTATAACCCTATATTAAAAATGTTTTAGTTATTAAACTTTGATTTTGACTCTTTTAACTCTTCTTTCAATAAAATAATATTAAATGTCCTAATATAATCCAATTGGACCAAAAAGGATCATATTTTATACTTAAGTTTGTTTTTGGTCAAATTATAATTATCCAATAGAATTAGGACACGTGTTAGGGTAATTATGATACCATTTTACCCTTATTTTCCCTATTTACTTTTAACTATGGTAAATAAAAGTCAAAAGTCACTATTCACCAACAATTATTTTCATCTTATTGAACCACATTATACTTATTGATATTAACCATGTTTCTCAAATTTTTCAAATTCAACTCACGGAAGCAGTAAAATTAAGTTTTATACAAATTTGAAAATGCTCCTAAGAGGTGGGTAAAAGACGGTAAAATGTTCGATAATTTTTTATATCTAAACTTATTATAAAATAAATCCAATGAATTACAATGAATATATATAGGTATTATGTTTCTATTTTGACCAAAATAATTTAAAATAAAATAATTAATTATTTAAAAAAAATTGGCTTTAACCAATAACACAGTGTTTTTTCACTATTCATCAAAAATTGAAAGTTTTCAGAAAAATACCAAAAATTACCCTAAGCTAATTTATATATTTTGAATCCAAAAATGAAGTCCATTTTAAAATATAAAATTTATAAAATTTATAAAAGTGGGTATTACTATTCATGACAACTAGTTTGATTAGTTGTGCTATGTTTGAACTCGAAGTTGCGTACAACACTAGCTATTGTTTTATTCAAAGGGAAACGTACCGTGGAAGATTGGGGTGTTACATTCTCCCCTCCTTAAAATAATTTTGTCCTAAAAATTTCTAGAATATTCCTGCATAAAAATATTCGGGTGGTTCTTCATCATAAGTTCCCTAGGTTCCCACGTTGCCTCTTCCATATTATGGTTTCTCCATAGAACTTTCACCAGACGAGTCATCCAATTTCTCAACACTTGTTCTGTAGTATCAAGAATTTTTACAGGCTCTTCACAATAAGACAAATCAGGTTCTAGTTCAATTTCTTCATAGGTGAGTACATGCATTGGGTCAGGCATGTATTTTCTCAGTAGTGATACATGGAACACATTGTGGAAATTTGTGAGACTTGGTGGCATTTCCAAACAGTAAGCTACATCCCCAATTAGTTCTAGAATTTAGAAATGTCCAATGTATCTGGGACTTAATTTACCCTTCTTACAAAATCGTATAACTCCATTCCATAGAGATACCTTATAGAAAACATGTTCTCCTACCTAAAATTCCAAATCATTCCTTTATTTATCAACATAGCTCTTCTTCATACTTTGAGCTATTTTGATGTGGGTTTGAAAAACCTTCACCTTTTCCATTGTTTCCTCAACAAGTTATGGGCCTACGATTTATCTTTCACCAACAACATCCTAAAATGTTGGTGTGCAATATCTCTTGACATATAACACTTCATATGGTGCCATCTGAATACTTGAATGGAAGATATTATTATAATAAAATTATACCAGAGGTAAATATTGATACCACACACCTTGATAGTCAGGTTAGAAGGATATCACCATGTATTCTAAGGTTTTAATAGTCCATTATGATTTTCAATCAGTTTGGGGGTGGTAGGTAGTGCTCAAATGAAGTTTAGTATCCCAGTATTTCTGAAGACTTTTCCAGAATCAAGATGTAAAACAATGATCACGATAAAAAACAATCGATAAGGGAACTCAATGATGTATTACAACTTCATTAATATATAGTGTTTCTAGACGTTCAAGTAGTAAATCTTCTATTATAGCAAGAAATTGTGCTGACTGTGTAAGTTGATCGACAATGGCCCATATTGCATCATTCATTCTAGGAGTCTTTGGTAGCCTCATGACAAAGTCCATCATAATATTATCCCATTTCTACTCAGGTAAGGGAAGAGGTTGCATGACTCCTCCAGGCAGTTTCCTTCCAGCTTTCAGTTGTTGACAAACCATACATCTTCAAACAAAATCAGCAATCTCTCTCTTCATGTTGTCCCAACAAAAATGTTCTTTCAAATCTCTATACATATTAGTGATACCAGGGTCTATTGAGAAATTTAAGCTATGAGCATCATCTAACAATTCCATTTTCAGATCAGGTATATCGAGAACTAAACATCTCTTCCCCAATTTCATAATCTAGTCTTCATATATGAAGTCAATCAATCTCTTATCATTCACAACATTAATTTTCTTTTTAAACTCCTCATCATCATTCAGAGAAAATTTTATCCATTTTATTAAATATGTTTTGGAAGCCATTTGAAAAAGTATTGATGTTTCACCTTCGATGATTATTCCCATATCCATTTTTACTAGATCTTTGAAAATAGGATCCTTTTAAACTCTCATCTTGTTCAAAACTCCATGATCATTTCTGATCAAAGCATCTTCTACCTTATTTTCCTTCCCCGGCTGGTAGTGTATTGTGCAATAAAAATCCTTGAGTAGATCAAGACATACACATTGCCTCATGTTGAGTTCCTTCTATGAGAAAATATACTTTAAACTCTTGTGATTGGTATACATCACACATTTTTAACCATAGAGATAATGTCTCCATATATTCAAAGAAAATATTATATCTTCTAACTCAGGATCATGAGTAAGTTATTTTTTCTCATGAATTTTTAGCTTTTGTGATGCATTGGAAATAACTCTATTGGTCTATACAAGGACAAAACCAAGTACATTTTTTGATGCATCACTATTAATAACAAACCCATCGTTCCCTGGTGGTAGAGTCAAGATAGGAGCATTGACTAATCTTCTCTTCAGCTCTTTAAAAAATACTTCACACTTTTTTGTCCAAACAAATTTAACCCCATTACATGTGAACTTTTTTAATGGGTTAGCCAACTGGGAAAAATTATGGATGAAGCGTCGATAATAACCTTCTCAACCAATAAAACTATGTACCTCAGTTATACTCATCGGTGCTATACATTAATGGATTTCCTTGGTCTTTGAAGGATCAACTGATATTCCTTCCTTAGAGACAATATATCCAAGAAAATAAATCTCTTGAATCCAGAATTCACGCTTGATAAACTTCCCATATAATTCATTTCTTCTAAGAGTCTTTAGAATAATGCGCAAGTGATTTTCACGATCTTCGTAGCTTTTGGAGTATACCAAGATATCATTAATAAATACAACTACAAATTCTTCAAGATATTACTTGAAAACACTATTCATTAGATCCATGAAGACAGAGGGTGAATTATTCAATCCAAAAGGCATTATTGTAAACTCGTAATGCCCGTACCTGGTTTGAAATGTTGTTTTCAGAATGTCTTCCTTATTCACACACAATTGATGATATCCAGATCGAAGGTCAATCTTTGAAAAATATTGAGCTCCATGAATTTGGTTGAATAAATCATTATTTCTAGGTAGGGGATAGTTTTTCATTATTTTTATAGAATTGATCTCCCTGTAGTCAATACACAACCTCATAGACCCTTCTTTCTTCTTAACAAAAAGGATATGGGATCCCCATGGAGAAACACAAGGGATAATAAATCCCTTATTAGTCAATTCCTCTCGTTGTTTCTTTAGTTCCACTAATTCCACAGTGGCCATTCTATAAGGGGTATTCAATATGGGCCTTGAACCATGAATTAAATAAATGGAAAACTCAATTTATCATTCTGGAGGATGTCTAGGTAAACCCTCTGGAAACACATCAACAAATTCTTGCATAATAAGTACATCCTTTATTTGAACATTTTCCTCACCCATAGTTATTTTATTATCTTCTTCCCCAATAATTGAATTTAGTAGAGCTACTAGGGTGGATCTAGATAAGAATAAGGTGGCAATGTTTTTTCTCTAAAGATAAGGTACTTCTTATCATCATCGATGATTGTAACCTCTTTTTTCTTATAATAAATTTTCACATCATGGTCTGAAAACCAATCAAATCATAGGATTATATAAAATTCAATCATGGGTATGAATATGACATCAGTAGATAAAGAGCATTTATATACTCTAATGGAACTAATTCACAAAAATTTGTTTAAATGATGCTTCCCTTAGGACTTTTGACTAAAAAATCCCTTGTTAAGTCAAATTGAAAATGTCTAATTTTCTTAGAAAAGTGGGAAGATATGAAACAATATGATGATCTAGAATCAAATAAAACATTGGCTAAACATGAGGAAACCATTAAATCACCTTCCACCACGTCTTTCAAAGCTTCAAACTCATTATTAGTGATTTCATAAGCATGGCCTTACCTCCTTGGCCTTTTTTGAGGTAAGTTCCCTTGGCTCTTAGGACATTCATTTTCATAATTCCCCTTTCACCACAATTGTAACGGACTCTCATTCCCTTCAGGAATGTACCAGGGTGTCTCTTCACACATTTACCAAATGATGGATATTAAAAGTTTCCATTCTTTCCCTTATTTACATTTCCGAAGTGTTCAATAGATCTCTTCTTCTCCTGCTTGGCTTTAAAGTCATAAGACATAGAGAATTCTTTTTCATTCTTGATAGGACATGAGGAAATATCTTCATATGATGAGAAGGATTTTGAGACTAATTCTTGATAAATAAATGGTTTTAACCCACCAAAGAATCTATCAATATTACTACTTGGGGTTATGTATAAAATCTTCTACATGCCTTGATAACCTTGTAAAGTTATCCTCATATTTTGCGACATTTTCATCCCCATTTTGACTCAGACTAAAAAGTTTCCTTTCCATATCCACACGATGGTCATAAGGAAAGTATTTTTAAAATAAAATCTTTTAAACTCCCTCCATTCTATATTTTATACTTCATCATCTTCCTTTTTATTTTTAATCAATGACCATAATTGATCTGCATCTCCTGTGAGGCAATAAACTGCCATGACATCGTTTTCCCTTCCGCTACTCCCCAAAGTGTAAAATATTTTCTCTAAAGAATTTATCCATTGCTCAGATACTAATGTATTTTTACTCACATTGAATATTTGTGGTTGTTGCCTCATGAAGTGGTCTAATATTGATCCTCCTCATTGTGGATCAGGGTGCTCCATATGGGTAAGGTTATTATTCATAACCTGAGTGGGTTGTCCCAGTATGGTGATAAGCTGATTAGAACCAGTTGCTTCATGTGCTCCACTATAATTATCCTAATTAGAGGGAAATTTTTACATGGATTTTGTGAATTGATACAGTTTCCATTCATTCCACTTGTCACCATTTCTAAACAATGTCATACACTAGATTAGTTTATGAATCGCAATACATAATTCCAAACATGTAAAACCCTTAACATAAATTGAAAAATTTATGGATATAATCCATAATCATAAAAATGATTTCTTTAAGGAATTATATAATCATAAACCCTTCATAATGGTGTGTGAAGAAAATGATAATTACCCTAAGCATATCCCTCGGTAGTTTCATAACCAATAGTGCAGCAAGACCCGTTGTCGTGCACCAGTTCCCGTTTGAGTCTAGCTCAAAGTGGTGTTTTCAGATTTTACCCTTAGGTGCATCTATTTCAGAGCTGCCACTACCTGGTTGTATCCATATAGGTATTTATTTCATGGAAAACTCACAAAATCTCTACTATACCAAAATTCTAGGAAGTAATTCTATACTAATTCTGAAATTCTATCATAGGGTAAGGTTCTCTAATCAAGGTTTTTCTAAATATGGCTTCCAGGGTTTGTACTAAACGTCCTCTGATACCAACTATAATACCCCGAACCCAGTTTCCAAGATTTGGTATATTATTACATAACATTTGAATGATACAAAGAATAATTTCCCTAAATACCGATCAGTTTAGTATCCTTGTAAGTACTAGATACATTCAAATGTTTTACATTACATCATGAAATAAAAACATTAGAAAAATTTTTCCCCTTTTTAACACACTTATATCCTTATCATATCCCTTTATGTCAACAACAAAATACTTCTTTACATCCTGGTAAAAATAAAACATAAAAATGGGTGATATTAGATGCACGGTGAGGATAACAATATAGAATAATCTTTCATAAATAAAAAAATATTTAATGTAATGTATAAGACTAAAAAAAAGCCTTTTTAACCTAAACTTTAGCATAATATGGAAATGATAAAATCAAATAATTATATTTACTTATTCAAATGGATATTATACTAGTCTAATAATCCCATGCAATATCAATAGCCACTTTCATAATGATGGAATTCATAATGTCAGACTTCATAACCACATAATCAAGGCCTTATTCCAAGACTAAAAAAATTATTTTGTCAAGTCCTTGTACCAAGACACTAGTTTGTCTCATGAGACATACCGATGCATCGAGGAGCTTAGGAGGCTCCACCTGTCACTTACAAGTCCAATGCATTCTTTATATGAAAATGTTTAAACATAACATAAACACTCGTATTAAAACTAGAATAAGAAATGTCAATACTTTATCCATAAACCATGAATGGTGTAAAAATAACACATCCACAGTCAAACATATCACAATACCTTCAATACAAAATGGATGCTTTGTATCATAATAAATCAACTTCAAATAAGTTTAAAATCCATTAAAGGATGTTGAACAATATGAAATAAAACATTTTTTTTGAGAAATATCTCTTTCTATTTTGAAATCATTTAAAAGTCATGTAATTATAAAAGAAAACATTTATTTTGGAAATATTATTATAAGCTGGTAAGGGAAGCTTTGATGATGTTATAATGGTGGAAAATAGCCACACCCACTGTATAAGTTAAAAAAACATTCTTACCTTAATTTTGTCGAAAATGTCATAAAGTACCTTGTTTGGAAAATGACAGAGAGAATACATTCAAACCATTTTATAAAAAGTCAAAAAGATTATAAATGACTTTAACCCATAGTATAGTCAATAGTAAAAACATTTTGGAATACATTTTTAAGAAACATGGATATGGATGATAATGAGGTCTTAGTAGATACTCATGGGGAAAACAATCTCAGATAATAAAGAGATTGTGAAATTAACCCTCACCTTGTACTTTTCCTTGGTCGAGGGTACGTTAACCTCTTATATAATAGTTAAATAATTTTTATTAAATTATACAAGAACCATATTAGTAAATATGATATCATAAATGATCTTCTAATATGACTTTGTTAATAATATTTTAGTATTATCATCATTTTGGGTGTTAACTGATTTGTCTTCCTTTATATGATTTGTTACATAAGTAATGTTTGTTATGGATAGAATTTATCTTATTCATATTCATAATTATGTCATGTATTTAAATATTATTTTTTTAATCATCAAATTAAAATTATTCTTGAATGGATACGATCGGAAATGAATCTCATCGCGTTCGTGGAGACGGTAATCCGTACGTACGCACAAGCAACAATATAATTCTTTTGATTTTAAAATAGTATATAATTGGATGGTATATAATATATAAATAATAATTATCATGTTATATTTATTATTTACATCATTTATACTCATTATTATACCCATAAAAATGATGAAGGGTTTGAATAACAAACTACACCACGACGTAGAGATGGTAATATGTATGTACGCACATATAGTGATTTTGTCATTTATGGGATGGATATAATAATGAATATGGTTGTACCATTTTTATAATAACATCACAGTATATAAAAGATACTAGAGTTATTATTTTATAATGTAAACAAAAATGAAATAGGAAGTGGAAGAAAAAATGAACTTGAAAGAGGTAATTAAATATTTACCTCTTCTTCGGGTTCTTCCGTTTGATTTGATCAAAAGGGATCCTTAGATTGTATTTATGACTAAAATAATGCCGCTATGATTAAGGGAAGAATGTTGAAAAGATATTTGGGCATTTTTTGGTAGATCCAAATAACTTTGATGGTGTAAATTTGAGAGAATGGGAAGTGCCTTTTTATAAGAGATGTGAGGGTCACTTTAGGAAAAGCATGAAATAATATATTATAATAAAATCATTTTCCATTTAAAATGGCTCAAAAGAGAATTATTTTAATTCTAAGGTGGTTATGGGTCAATAAAATCTCAACCAATAGGTTTTATATAGGTTTAGGTCATCATATTGACCTTATCTTTTAGATTTAATTCTTAGTCAAATAGTTTGACATTTACCTTGTCTCTTTGTATTTTTAATTTATATGTTTAATAAATGTACTATAAGCTTCCATTAGAACCTAAAGTGGTGCATTAATTACATATATAATATTATTTAATCCCTTGGACTGATCCTTATATTTTTAAGAATATTATATCAATTAAAAATATTATATTTGTTTTAAAAACTCTTTTATGTCAATTTGGAAACTATTTGGTATTTTGTTTTTGTTTAATTCATAAAAATATTATTACTTAGAAACAAATTCATTTAATCAACCCTAACATGTAATATAAACCTAAAAAATTAGTGGAATTCATTAAAAGTCTCAAATTATATTTATTTGGATATTTATGATATCAATTATTTTAATCTTTCACTAATAAGTTAATTACCACATCATCATTATGTCATAAATAAATTTAATTATTTAATGTCTAAAAATTATAAATAAAATATAATTATGTATGAAATCTTTTTATCTTTCTAATTTATATTTATAGTTGAATTTATATTATGTATAACCTTATATTAAAATTGGGTTAGTTATTAAACATTGATTTTAACTCTTCTAACTCTACATTAAATGAAATAATTATAAATGTCATAATATAATAAAATTGGACCAAATGGGATCATATTTTATTACTAAGGTTGTTTTTGGTCGAATTATACTTATCCAATATAATTAGGACATGTGTTAGGGTAATTATGATATCATTTTTTCCCTTAATTACCCTATTTACAGTTAACCGTGGTAAATAAAAGTGAAAAGCTACTATTCACCAAAAATTATTTTCATCATATTAAACAAAAATTTACTTACTGATATTAATCGTGTATCTCATATTTTTGAAATTCAACTAAAATAATTGGTAAATTTATTTTTTATACAAATTTGGAAATGCTCCTAGGAGATAGGTAAAAGACGGTAAAAAGTTTGATAAAATTTTATATATCTAAACTTATTATAAAATGACTCCAATGAATTAAGTTGAACATATATAGGTATTATGTATATATTTTTACCTACAATAAATTAAAATAAAATAACTAATTATTTAAATAAAAATTCGTTTTTAATCAATAACTTAGTGTTTTTTCACTATTTCTCAAAAATTGAATGTTTTCATTAAAATACCCAAAATTCACCCTAAGCTAATTTCGATATTCTGAATCCAAAAATGAAGTCCATTTTGAAAGATAAAATTTATAAAATTTCAAAAATTAGGAATTACTATTCATAACGGCTAGTTTGATAGGTTGTGGTGTGTTTGAACTCGAAGTTGTGTCCAACACAAGCTATTGTATTATTCAAAGGGAAACATACCGTGGAAGCTTAGGGTGTTAAACTAGGGTTCTATGGATCCTCATATTGATGTATGGATCCAATACCGTCTGTTTTGGGATCTTAAACCCGGGTTTGATTGTTATTTATGTGATCTTCATTCTTCATGGAAAAATCCCAATAAGGGTTTGGCATTGCAAGATCCATAGGATTCCAAAGTAGGTGGTTCCATTATGATTCCCAATTTTCATTAACCCTAATTTATTTGTTTAATTTCAATTAATTGAATTAAATAATTTTTTTTGATTTATCATTAAATGGATTTAAATTGTTTTTTGGAAATACCCAATTCCAGTTAATTAGGGTTTTTAGGAAAAATGGGTTTTTGTCATCAAATTAGAAAAAACACAATTACATTGAATTGGAGTGTGTATTTATGGAAATTTTATATTATTTAAATTCATGATTTGACGAAAATTTTGTATCGATTAAATTGTTGAATTTAATAATTGGGAAATTGATTTGATTGAAAATTGTAAATAACAACAATTATATAGAATATGGGGTCTCTAATGAAATTGTTGGAATTGTATGAAAATTAAATTAATGAATTTAACTATGAAACATATTATGAAATTGCATGAATTGGTTTCAAATCCAATTTTTTAAAAAATGTTATTAAAATTGTTTTGATGTAATCTATAGGGTTTCATCATGGTAAAAAGTAGTTTTTTTATTAAAACCCCATTATGGGTTTTAAAGAGAAAATTGGTATATTTGAAATGAAGAGTTGGATTCAATTGTATTTTAAGATGTATTAAAATAAATTTCCAATCATTGATTTGTACTTGGGAACATGAAAGCCTTATATAGGTAGTGAGTTATTTTGGGTGGCACATTATGACATTAAACGGTCTAAAACACCATATCATCCCATCATCATTCCTAAGGGTATGGTGATGAGTGCCCATATCCTTAGGCTCAAATGGGAGTATGTTCATACTTGTTATTTCACAGTGTTGGATACCATATCCCAGAACTATCATACCAATTTGGAATATGGATGCGTTGCTTGCTTGTCTTCATTTCAAATGTATATCTTCCATCATTTTAAACTATTTTACTTTCCTTGAAAAAATTATATAAAATATTTTATATAAATGTGTTTTGTTAATCCATACTATGCGAAGTTCCATTTGTGTAAATCAATATTCGATTAAAGGTAAATTCCATCTTTTGTGATATATTTCCATCATTTGAAATGTGAAGCATAAATAGCTAAATTATTCCCATCTTTTAAATGTTAAAGACTGATTTTTTAAATATGATTCCATAAATTCCTAGCCAGTTTATTTGAAAATTAAAAGAACATTAATGGTTAATTTTATATTGGAAAATTGTTATCAAATATTTCTTGAAATCTACAAGGTTTTGGATCACCCCCTACTTATGTCTTTAAGTGTATTTATATTATCTCCTTCTATATTTGAGCAAGGGGAAAGGATATCATGAAGGGGGGTCTAACTACTTATCATTGGACTTAGTGGGTTGTTTTCTTAGGGACATGGGTTGTTTTCCCAATTTTGGTAATTGGTTGGTAGTAATTTTGGATTTATTTCCTATTTAACTTCTAGTAAATTACTTCTAGTGGAGTTTCTTTTGATATGCATACTGTATTCTTTCTTTTAGTTTTTCATTGATAGTAGAAAATTTTTTCCTGCATTCAGTTTTTTGTGATGTTAGGTGATGGTCACTGACCCCTGGGGATCGATAATTCTCTTCAGGTTATGTCAAGACATTCTCAATTATAGGGTTGCAAGGGTACCCAGGCTAGTTCGTGACAGTATATATATTGTATTGATACCATTCTTAATCTTAATATGGATGCTTTATGATCATTTTGGAAAAGGAAATTATTGATATTAACTTACTTGATTCATTTTTATAGTCGCTGACTATTCTTTAAATTATTTACATTTCTAAGGGTATTAAATTTCTGCTAAAATGTCATTATTATTTATCATGTATATTTTTATTTCCTAAAAAGTATAACATTTTTACATTCGGTGTATACATGATAGTTATTTTAATAACATGGGAAATACTGATAAATATGTATCCATTTCCCAAAACAGATATTTAATTATAATACATGATTTTCATGAATTAAATAAATTATTAAACATATGATGAATGCTTTGTACATTACATAACTTAGTTATGGGATAATTAATGTAATCCCCTCAATGGAATGCTAGTATCATGGGATGAATTGGATGGATAAACTTAACTAAGGGGGTTTTTACCAAGTATGGTTTAAACTATCTTCAGGATAGAGATTAATGATAAATGTATCATGTGACGACGAAACATGACAAATGGTAATTTAGAAATTACTTCATTTTAGTTTTTATTATTATCTGTGATATTTCATTATGACATTATCTCTGGATGCATTGAATTATTAGTTTTCTGATTAGATGGTATATTTCTTTTCTTCAGATATTTACCTTCCCATATTGATTATGCATTTTCTGGATATTTAAATGCAATTTTTGTGTAGTTATTTATTTTTTAGTATTTATTTTTATTTATCCAATTAAATTTTGAATATGTGATTATTTATTTACATTTACATTATTATTATTCTTATTAATTCACAAAATATTCTATTGTACTTAACCCTTACTGATCATTTGTGCTCACACTTATTTTTCTTCCATTCCATAAGATTCCATTTGTCTATAATGACTGATATGCAAGAATGTGACAAATGGAATAAAGGCATGATTGAAAAAAATATGTTGTAATTTGTGTTTTTAAATATTATGTAAGAATATTTTATGTAACCTTTTTAACAAGACTAATAAACTAACTAGTAAATCAGAATGTGATTCCTTTTATTTTATTCTGATGTAATGGTAGAAAAAAAGACTATGGTCTACTAGGGTTGGGGTCACTAAAATCATAAACATCACCCCTACCTATGGTCATCAATGCAATTGTTTATTTTTAAATATCTCAATCAAAAAATTGAAATCTTCTAGAAATTGTTAAATCTAGGTGAATTCTTGGCCCTTCCTAGTTAGGGATGCTGGTGGGGATACAATCTAAGTGAAACTAGGCTTATACCACTAACAATAGGGTATAACACCAAGGATGTTGCGTCATTTTCTATGTTCTAGTTTGATTCATATGAAACAATAACAGATATATTTTATGCTCACTCTTCCACACCATGATGAAAGAATAAATTCACATTGAATTTTATTTCTTTTTTCCAAAACATTCACATGATAGACTTTATATATATTTTATATTGTTGATGAACAAGAAGGATTAATTTGAGATGATCATAATTATCCTCCTTAATTATTATGTATATAAGGATGTTTATTATATAAAAAACTACAAACTTGTGTGGGAACTTAAATAACATGGATTTAATAATCCCCATGAACATAAATAGATTATTCATAACACCTAATGATGTGACCCTGAACATGATGTTTTCATACATGAAACAAAAGGTAGTGTTAAATATATGCTCATATTTTACCCTCATCTGATGATATCCTAACTTTATATTGATCTTTAGAACCTAAGTGGTCAAATAGATTTTCAATCATTTGACGTGGGAGATGGTTCTTAACGATTAAATGATTTTACCATATATAATATATGCACATATTTAAAATACCTTTCACCTTATTGGTGAATAACTCTAGGGAACCCCAAGGAGATATTCTAGGAAGGATGAAATCATTCAATAGAAGATCATTAATATGGAACCTCATCCCTTATCACTCAATACATGTAATCCAAAAAAGATATATTGAATTCTAAGAAACAATATATTGTATATGTGTCCATAAATTATTTCCACATAAAGTAGAGAGTGTAATAAACTCATACAAAAATACATCAAGAAGCTCCTCAATGACTTTAGTAATATCCACCACCTGTGACTCCATTGTAAACAATAATAGCTGAGACAATGTAATCTCCACTTTACTACTTCACATTTGAATTTTCCACTCTCCAAAAAAACCACTCACTTACATTCCATGTCATTAAATGTTAATCTCATCTAAAATTAATGGAAATCTATACACATATAATCCAATTAATCCATTCTAAGGATAACATAATATAGTTTTATCTTTAAACTCCACTTATCCACTGAGGTTTCACAATAGTCAATTGACATTAGGAGTGCTCATCAAAAAATACACCATGACCGAAAATTGGTATGTATAACACCATGGGGAGAAAAATCCTCTCCAACTATAGTCCAAATAAATAGAAAAAAGATACAAAATAGAATTTGTGTGAATCTATCGAATTTAAAAAACTTGAATGTGTGAAAGACAATAAACTAACATACCTTAAATAACCTATATCACCTCTATCAATGGGACCACAATAGCATGTATCTTTCCAAACTATCATATACTACATTTATACTAAAATATCCCATTATTATTATGGTTTATGGATCCCTAGGTACAAGGAAAATCATGTTGATGTACTCAAACAAATCCATCTACCCGCATCTTAGCATAAGCTTACTGACCTGGATAAAAGACAAAAACATGAAGCACATACTGAGGATAAAATCTATGAGGAAAAAATTATTTCTATAGAAAATAGGAAAGATCACCCATACCATGTTAGCCTATCCAAGTGGATGGTCAGTGATCCAAAATTCATACCTTGAACCCCATTGACATTTAATGAAAATGTAAGGAACCTAGAAGTAGAGAATGACTATGGATGTGAGAACCCCATCTATTGGAACATAAAACTTCCCTACAACAATGACCTACTCCATGATTCATTTCTCCACAAGATACACTACTATCCTCTCTCTATGGGATCTTCAACATGTGAGGGAACTGACTAGATTAAAAATAATTTCAAATACAACTCCAAATAAATATTTAATATAAATTAATATATTTTTTTCAAATAATTATTTGTAATGCCTTATCTAGAAGTTACAGAATAAGAATCTCATCTGGAAATAATTTAGTAGGGAAATGTAATATGTTATTAAACATACTCATTTCATCTTTTATGATAAGTCTCTTATATTGAAGGATGAATATCTACTGTGTATTCAATTAAATTATTATTGATGATAATAACTCTAAACATAACCCAGTATAAAATTCATCCCATGAAACATCTTCCTCCCTCCACCTTTAAAGATACAAGATCCACCAATGGTATGCCCCACCACATATCTCGTTGACTTAAAATAAAAATCATCATTCATATTAAGCATAAATCCAGATAAATGTGAGTTCTTGATCCTATAGAAAGTTCACCATCTCAAGATTAAAGACACTCCCCTAAGAATTTTCATATCCCGGTTGCTGGGAAGCTCACATGGCCTTCATCCTTACCACACCCTCCTTTTTAAAATCAATACTATGATGATCAATGAGGAGTTAATACTAAAATAATGATACCTGAACATCAAGAGTATAATTACCATTAAAAAATTATGAAGACAAAAATGGAACCTATAACTAGATATATGGAATTTTTCATGATTAATTTTATTTAAAATCAAGTTAATTTTCAAAAAATCACAACACCATTAAAAATAACACAAAATAATGATTCATGTACCTCATATATGTATATGACTAAAAAAAACGACATTACATGGATATTTGATACACATAGAGTTTTTTCATTGAATCAGCATGTTTCAATAAATTATAAATTCATTGTTTTCCACTCTGTCATATTTTATAAACCTTGATTCACTCATACCATTTCCCTACTAACCAATGAAATCATTATGTGTTACTACACACATGAATCATCATATATCTCTCGATAATCATCTGATACTAATATTTAAATACCCAAAATTGTAGAGTAGTCTTTAGAATCATTCTTTATAGGCTAGGGGCTCATAAATTTCCTATTCCATTTACTGGTCAATGGGTGATATATACTTCAATTAATCAAACCATTATATGTCATGCATCATAAAACCTATGATGAAAAATATTTATAATCACCACAGTTGTAGTACATGGAATTTTGACCCTAATATCCCTCTACGATAAGACATTATAGTGTAACACCAGGAGCATAGACATAGTGGTATCCACATCTTTTGTTTCTCATAATGTTACTCTCCAAACCCTACACTAAAAAAAATTCAAAGAAGTTTCCAAAAACTATTTCCCTTGTTAATTTGGAACCAGTGGTTAACTAGAAAAAAACTTCTTAAAATATCCTTATTTTATGTTTCAATCACCTCAATGCACCCCTTCACCCAAAGAGAAACTCCATGTCCAACATTCAAACACGAAATCCTAAAATATCCATCCCCTTACTCAATCTTCAAGGTGATCATATAAACAGATAGAACCACAATCATAATGAAACAATTATGACACTGTATATTTAAAGAACTCTTATAAAGCTTTTGGAAAACCTTAAAACACTCTTCCCACACTACTATTCATCAATAAAACATAGAGGAATAATTTTATTGAAGGTTCCGCGCACATCGGAAGCGCGTGGGTGGATGTGACCAATTGGATTTTTGTCATTAACAATGATCAATCCAGGATCAATACGATGACAAATGTCAGCCTCCATGGATCGAATCACAGAAATGGACAAATAAAAGGAAAGTCTCAGAACCACATAGTAATATCGGTACTGGTTGATTATATTTAATTTAATCAATTGAAAAGAAATACATTTTTGCTGTTCTTTATTTGTTGATGTTTTTTATCACATTCCAATTTGATTCATAATTACGTCACAGAAGCCATGTTTAGACTTCCTCTAGCAGTGATCCACATGTGTACCTCGTATCTCAGGACATCGCCAAAGGAGTCTCTGGGTGCTAGTGTGGAGAAACCATTGCTTGCGTTTTCCACCTTAGATCATCTTGATCTGATGAAAGAGGATCTCTCTTGGTCTTGAGCGTGTTCTAGGTGGAAGAGGTTCTTTCGGCCTTGAAAGAATTCTCCATTATTTTTGTGCACAAAAATTCTCTTATGAGTAAGGAAAAGAGTTGGGGTTGTGAGGATATTTATAATCGGCTTTAAGGTTGCAGAGTTATGAAAATAAATAAACGTGTTACACGTATCATTTATTTCATTAACTCTTATTGAAAACCGCCATGTCAAATAATTAATTCCTAGACATGCGCCCACACTGATTATAATAAATATCATTTTATAAAACAATATTATATCCTCAAAATCTCGACTGGAAAAAGTACACGACATGTAATAATAAATACATGGTGTGTACTTGTTTTTCATGTAAAACTACATGGCGTGTACGTTCAATGCACACGATGTGTATATCTTGTTTTCATTTATTCATTTCCCTTCCAAAATGAAAACTACACGGCGTGTACATTTAACAATACACGGTGTGTACTTTTTTTCAAAATAAAACTACACAGTGTGTAATCATTGATACACGGCGTGTACTTGTTATATTTTATTCTTCCTCAAATATTAAAATGATTTAGGCTTACTTGAATTATTATTAAACCACGTATGAGAATAATCTTTATTCTACTTGAGATACTTGAATACAATTAGTGTGTGGCCCTCTAGGCCTCTTTCTCGTTGGCATTAGAAGGGCTTGCCTAAAGTCCAAGATTACTGTCTAGAAATGGGTCAAGGCACCCAAGAGAAACAAGTTGATGCCACATTGACCTATAACCACATTAAAATGCTTACTATGTAGTTTAATCCCTTTGTCTCGATATCTCATCAAGCAAGTTTCATGGCAGTGTCATAAACCTATATGCTTGATCCATAATTCTTTGACTTCCTGAAATAAACTCGTCGTTTACACCATGGCAATGGAATTTAATGAGATAGTTCTATTTCAATCAATGGGATGAGATATCAACTTCCATAAATGGAAGGTACAAATCCTTCCTGGACTTATCCATTAACAAAATGTCACTCGTGACACACCCAACCTCCCCTACTTCCCACCAACTGTCTGTGTGACGGTTTTCATCAGTAAATCTAAGTGCGGGAGTCATGACATGAGTTAATGATAATCTTCCAGTATAAGGACCATTACACACGCTCATAGATAACAATGTCATATTACACCAAGACATGCGGAATTGCTACTAGTGGGTCTGTTCTCATAATCTCCCATCTTGGAGATTACCAAGTGTGAACTCCATGAGAGAGAGTCTCGTCTTCTTACGAGTACTCACACATGATGGTCTGTATACTATGTGTCCTGTCATAGATTGTCATCCAACCATAGAACTTTATTTAAGAATATTGTTATAGCATTTCAAGGTTCTCATCATAGCGGGGATCTTCCATGAACATATCAATGAAAAAAATATTCAAGGACATTATTATATTATAGTCATGCAGAACAATGAACAATATATAATAAGTCATCATTTATGTAATCAATGTACAAAACAGTTGGTTCTCAGGACACCAACCCTTAAAAACTCCCACTTGGACTAGAACCAACTATCTACGACTTTTAGTCCGTTATACCTCACATGATGATCATGTTTTTTCTGAGTCAAGGCTTTAGTCAAGGGGTCCACCACGTTGTCTTCCATGGAAATACTTCTCACTCCAACTTCACCTCTTTGAGAAAAATCCCTCAAGAGATGATACTTTCGAAGTATGTACTTTGTCCGCTGATGTGACATTGGGTCTTTTTCAAGTGCAACCATTGCAGTATTATCACAATAGAGTGTGATAGGATCTTTACTGCTTGGTAGAACATCCAAATCTTTGATGAAGCTTCACATCCGTACTGCTTCTTTAGCTACCTCAGATGCTATGATATACTCGGACTACACTGTATAATCTGCCACCACACTTTGTTTTGAGCTCTTTGATCTCACTACACCTCCCTTCAAACTGATGATGTATCTAGTCTGCGACTTCATGTAATCTTGATCAGTCTGGAAGCTAGCATCTACATGTACTATGATGACTAGTTCCCCATCTCCTCCATAAACCAGGAACATATCCTTAATACGCCTCAGATACTTAAGGATACTCTTGACTGCCATCCAATGGTGGTCTCTTAGATCAGCTTTATATCTTCCTACCACACTTAATGCGTAAGAAAAATCTAGCCTCGTACATAGCATAGCATACATGACTGACCCAATCGCAAATGCTTAAGGGATCCTTGCCATTCCCTTTCTTTCCTCATGTTCCCGAGGACACATTTTCTTGGAAAGATTAATTCCATGTGACACTGGCAACAATCCCCTCTTGGACTGTTCCATACTAAATCTCTTCATTATCTTGTCAATGTACGTACTTTGACTCAGGCCCAGCATTCTCTTGGATCTATCATGATGGATCTTGATCCCAAGAATATATGCTACCTCACCCAAGTATTTCATGGAGAAGCATTTATGAAATCATTCCTTAACTGACTGTAAGATAGGTACTTCATTTCCAATTAGTAATATGTCATCAACATATACTATTAAGAAAATGACTGCACTTCCATTAAACCTCTTGTAGACTAAAGGCTCACATTCGTTCTTAACAAAGCCAAATTCCATTACAGCTTCATCAAAACGAATGTTCCATGACCGGTGATGCTTTCTTTAATCCATAAATGGATTTCTGTAACTTTCATACCTTGTTGGAATCTTTTGGAGTCACAAACCCTTTAGGTTGTGTCATATAGACATCTTCCTGGAGGTTCCCATTAAGGAATTCTATTTTGACATCTATTTTCTAAATTTCAAAGTCATGGTAAACGGAAATGGAAAATAGTATTCTGATGGATTTCATTATCACAAACAGTGAAAAGGTTTCATCATAGTCAATTCCTTGACGCTGTCTAAAACCTTTTACAACCATTCATGTTGTATAGGTGCTGACTTTCCCCTCCATGTCCAGTTTCATCTTGAATACCCATTTATTACCAATAGGCATTATATCAACTGGAGGATCTACCAAAATACATACTTTGTTTTGGTACGTGGAATTCATTTCAGAATTCATGGATTTTTGCCACTTGGAAACGTCTGTGCCTTCAACTGTTTCCTTGTAGGTAAGAGGATCATCATTGTCAACCAATAATGAGTCACCATCCTCGGTGATAAAAAAACATATTGGTCTGGTTCTCTCACCTCTCTCATGCTCTTACGCGGTTCTTGTGTCTCTGGAAAAGATTTTTCTTCCATGGGGCTTTGTGGAATCTGTTCTTGTACCAACTCCTGTGTATCTTGATCCTCAACTTCGTCAAAGTCTATCTCGCTCCCACTATCTCTTTTGGAGATGTGCTCCCTCTCAAGGAATATGGCGTGTCTTTCCACTATAACCTTTTTTTCTAAGGGGTTGTATAGGTAATATCCCCTTGTTTCCTTGGGATATCCTATAAAGATACACTTTGTGCCTCGGGGTGCATGTTTGTTACCTGAAGAGGCCTTAACAAATGCTTCGCTACCCGACACATGTAAATTTGATACATGGGTTTACATCCACTCCATAACTCATATGGAATTCCATTTATCGATTTAGTTGGTACTTGGTTTAGTATGTATTTTGTTGTTTGTAATGCATATACCCAAAATGATAATGGAAAAATCGCATGAATCATCATTGATCTCACCATGTCTAACAGGGTGCGATTCCTCCTTTCACTTACACCATTCCACTGAGGTGTTTAAGGAGGAGTGAGTTGAGATAGAATCCAAACTCTTGCAAGAAATCAATGAAGTCTTGATTAAGATATTCTCCTCCTCTGTCTGAGTGGAGTTTCTTAATCTTATTACCAAGCTGGTTCTCAAATTTATTCTTGTATTCTTTGTACTGATCAAAAGAATCTGACTTATACCTCATTAAGTAGATATATCCATATCTACAAAAATCATTACTAAAAGTTATGAAGTACGAGAACCCACCCCTTGATTCAACTGGAAATGGTCCACACACATCTGTGTGAACTAATTCTAGAAGATCTTTATCTCTTTAACCTTTCCCACTAAATGGTGCTTTGGTCATTTTTCCTTGTAGACACCCATGAAATACACCAAGTGGTTTTAGTTCAAAATAATCTAAATACCCATCTTGATGTAATTTTTTCAAACCTTTCTCATTGACATGACCTAGCCAGTGATGCCAATTTTGGGTGTGGTATGAGTCATGTGAATTTACATTGTCATCAATTTACATTACTTGTATTGTGTAGTCTAACACATAATGTCCGTTATATAAATGTTCCCTACCAAAACAAATGCTATCTTTATAAAAGTAGCAATATCTACTTCAAAACTTGAAGATGAATCAATTAGTATCTAATATGGATACTGAATAAATGATTTTGGTTATAGAGGGTACTTAATAAAAAACCCTTTAACACCAAGATCATTCTAGTTAGAAACGTGAGGTGGTAGTCCCCGATAGCTACAATAGAAATTCTGGCTCTGTTGTCTGCTCGTAGATCTACCTGCCCTCAATCAATCTTCTTAAATATACTTGGTTACTATATTTGGATACATATGTGAGCACCATAAGCTGTATCTAATACCCAATTTGTAGAAACAGATATATTGTATTCGATGACAAATGCACCTGAAGCTTCCCCTTGCTTCCGTGGCTGGGTGAAGTTTTTTTTCCAGTGGCCCTTCATGCCACATGCGAAACAAACAGCATCTTATTCCATTGCCTCCCCTTTGATCATCCTTTTCTTGGAAGTCCTTGAAGAAGCTTTGGTCTTAAATCTCTTAGCCTTCCCTTTCCTTTTATTCACCATAAGGACAGATGGTTTTTCATGCTTCATGTCATTATCCACTTGGCGAATGAGGATAAGAAGATCAGATAGAGACTTCTCAATGTTGTTCATGTTGATGTTCACAAAACAGTTTGAGAAGCTCTGGGGGAGTGATGCAATAATGAGATCAGTACCCAGTTCTTTTGGGAGTTAAAACCCAATAACCTCCAAGCGCTCAATATAGCCAATGAGCTTGACTACATGAGGCCCGGATGGGGCACCCTCTCCAAGATTTCTTTGAAATACAGCCTTTGTAGATCTCAAACCATTCTTGTCATGCTCTCTCCTGGTATAGACCACAGAGGTGTTCGATCATGCTATAGGAATCCATGTTTTCATGAGAATTCATGGGATCACTAGACATTGATGACATCATCAAACATTGAACGTCGAGTGAATCACTCAATTATTGATCATAGACCAGGAAATCTTCATAACTCGTCCCTTGGGCAGGTGGACTAGGAAGTGAGGACTCCAGCACGTAAAACTTTCGTTCATGGACCAGGATAACCCGAAGGTGCCTAAACCATTCCTGAAAGTTACTACCGGTGAGGATATTTTATTTATCTAGAATTGATCACAGTGAAAATGTGGCTGATGAGTTTGTCATTTCGATTCTACAATTTAAAAGAGAAGACGTATCAGTACATTCTTGATTATATTTTTATGAGAAATAAATGAATTTATTAATTCTTCAACTATTTTATCAAGTCTCAATTTCCCTCACCATTGAACTTGGAATGTCCAGTTTCTTTGACATTCTAGTGGAAAGGATCCATATTCCCCTTTGTGTAACCCCAATAAGGGTTGGTCAAGATATTTGATGGTATTTAGGTAGGCAGGTCTTTGCCAACTATGAGCTTACAGTTCCTTGATCTATTGAGTGGACTCCCCAATCCTGGAATCCTGACTTGTATTTCCTCAACTCTTGCCTCCGACATTACATAAAGTATATGAAGTGATACTCCTCTTGATGTAATATGGTTAATTCAACATGGAACCTTTCATAAGGGCTTCCTTTATAAAAGTAAGTGTCCCAACAGGGGTTGGTCAAAAAAATAGTTTTATTGAGTCTTTCCCTTAATCAGGTAATGGAAGGCTTGGTCTGACATAATATGGTATTGAGGGATTTTAATCTTTTATGCATAGTTTCTCATTATCACATGCTTGTTAATATTAAGCAATGCTTTCTTAAGTGATTATCCATGTTCAAATAATGTTTACGCATAGTCTTGTTTTTATTTTATTCCATCTTTGCATGCTTGTTTATTTAATTAATTATGTGATCGTGACAACACATAAATAAACCATGCAATCAGATAGAAAAAAAAATAAGATGGTATGATCATGAGATTCTATTAGTTAGATTATCTAGTAGTTTGATAAGCTAGCCCTGACCTAGGTAAAAACACCTTGTACCGATGGTTTGTGTTTTGCAGCTCCCACCTCTCAACCTTTGTATCTTCTTGGGTTAGTTTCATCTCAATTTCGGATTTCTAACCGTCTCCTATGGCTTGGGAGATCCTCTATTACAGGGGGTTTACATTAAAGAAACCATTGGCACGCAGAACCAATATTTTATTGGAAGAATGATCGCAGGCCAATGAATTTAAATTAAACAAATTTAAATGAAACCATACACACATACAAAGGGTCTTTGGTCTAGATCATTATCATCCATATCATGCAACGAGATTTACACATATTTAGAATTCAAATTATTTTAATCGCTCTATTATTCAAGATAATTCACGCTTGAATTCAATTAAATATGATCTTATAATTAATCAATTCTTTATCTTAAATTCATTTTTGAATTTCCTTTAGATTCTTCTCATCTATATTCCTTATACAGGTCTTTTTACTTTTGGAGGAAACCTGGTGAAATTTCGGGAAAGTACACGGTGTGTAATTTATATTTACAGGGTGTATATTTCTTTTCACCTTTTATCCAATGTACACAATGGGGATTTGGTGTGTTTTCTGTACTTTGGAAATTCTGGAGTTCACAGCTTGTAGATAAATCATACAAGGCGTGTACTTCCTTGTAACGCAGTAACCAGCCTGGCGATCCCGTGTACGTGGTGCATGGCTTCTCCTTTGTACATGATTTCACTTGGCCCGGATCGGACTACATGGCGTGTTTCTCAAACAAATCTGCCACGTATTCCAGTTCCCACATTCCATTCAATTATGGTCAACATGACATAATCAATACTTAGGCATACTCAATTCACATGGCGTGGTTTGGTAGACCAGTGCCGGTTTCTTGAACCTAAGTACAAGTCATGTTGTTTTAATTACATGATGTGTATTCCAGTGTTGTACGAATAGAAAGAGCGGCTCCTCCAGATGAGGTACTCGTTTTTATTTTAATCAAAATTAAAATTAAAAGGTCATTTCTGTGATGTGAATCGAGAAACGAAGGAGGAAGAACATATCTTGTTTATTCAGATTTATAGAATGATTTATTTCTAATTGAATAAAATATAAATGCGTAAATTATCAACGAAAATTAAATAACTATAATCAACATTGTAACCTCCCTCTGATACCATTTTAAGGTTCTGGGAGAAGTGGAAGCACATGGGTGGATTGCCCACTTGTCTTTTTTTCATTAACAATTATCAATCTGGGATCAATGCGATGATAAACGTCAGTCTCCACGGATCGAATCACAAAAATGGACAAAGAAAAGGAATGCCCCGGAACCACAAAGTAGGATCGTTGTAGGTTGATTATAATTAATTCAATCAATTCAAAAGAAATAACTTTTGGGTGTTCTATCTTCGTTGATGTTCTTTATCATGTTCTGATGTGATTCGTCGTTGCATCTTAGAAGCCAAGTGTAGACTTCCTCTTGCTGTGATCCACACGTGTACCTCATATATCAGGGCATTGCCAAAGGAGTCTCCAAGTGCTAGCATGGATAAATTGTTGCTTGCATTGTCCACCTTATATCGTCTTTGTCTGATAGAAGATGATCTCTCTCGATCTTGAGAGTGTTCTCGGAGGAAGAGGTTCTTTTGGCCTTGAAATAATTCTCCAGAATTGTTGTGCACAATGATTCTCTTGTGTGTAAGGAAAAGAGTTGGGTTGTGAGGATATTCATAATCGTGTTTTAGGTTGCAGAGTTATGACAATAAATAAACACATTACGCATTTTATTTTTTTCATTAACTCTTATTGAAAACCCCCATGTCGAATAATTAATTCCTTGACATGCGCCCATGATGATTATAATAAATATCATTTAATAAAACAATATTATATCCACAAAATCCCGACTGGAAAAACTACATGGCGTGTAATAATAAATACACGGCGTGTACTTGTTTTTCATTGATAACTACACATCATGTACATTCAATGCACCAAAAATGTATATCTTGTTTTCATTTATTCATTTCCTTTCCAAAATGAAAACTACATGCGTGTACATTTAACAATACATGGAGTGTACTTGTCTTCAAAATAAAACTACACGACATGTAATAATTGATACACGGCATGTAATCATTGATACACAGATTTACTTGTTTTATTTTATTCTTCCTCCAACATTAAAACAATTTAGGATTCCTTGAATAATTATTAAACCACATATGGGAATAATCTTTATTCTACTTGAGATACTTGAATACACTTAGTGTGTGACCCACTAGGCCTCATCAAGAAGGTTTCATGGCAGTGTCATAATCCTATTTGCTTGATCCATAATTCTTTGACTACCTGAAATAAACTCGTCGTTTACACCATGTCCATGGAATTTAATGATACAGTTCTATTTCAATCAAAGGGACATGATATCAACTTCCATAAATAGAAGGGAAAATCCTTTCTCGACTTATCCATTAACAACATGTCACTTGTGACTCACCAAACGTACCCAACTTCCCGCCAACTGTCTGAATGACAGTTTTCATCAGTAAATCTAAGTGTACGAGTCATGACATGAGTTAAAGATAATATTCCAGTATAAGGACCATTACACATGCTCATAGATAACAATGTTTGATGACATAAAGACATGCAAAATTGCTACTGGTGGGTCTGTTCTCATAATCTCCCATCTTGGATATTACCAAGTGTGAACTCTATGAGAGAGAGTCTCATCTTCTTATGAGTACTCGCACATGACGGTATGTATACTATGTGTCCTATCATAGTATGTCATCCCACCGTAGAACTTTATTTAAGAATTTTGTTATAGAATATCAAGGTTATCATCATTGTGGGGATCTGCCATGAACTGATTAATGCAAAAAATATTCCAGAACATTATTATATTATAGTCATGCAAAAAAATGAACAATATATAATAAGTGAACATTCATGTAATCAAAGTAGAAAATAGTTGGTTCTCAGGTCACCGACCCTTAAATTTATAAATTCATACCCTAATATAAAATATATATCACTTAAAAAAGTGTCCCATATGATATCCTTTATTTATTTATTTTTAATTAGACATTATATATAAGGCCCCTGCCTTAAACCTTACTTAATCTTGATTTATTACAAGATTACACATTAAGGATCTTTTCAAGTTTAGAGTTTTAGAGAATTAGATCATAAAACTTGCATTACATTCCACATTTAAACAAAGTGGTTACATAAAAGATAGTATTCATTTTTCCCATCAACAGAAACGTATTTAAAATAAAAGATGGATTATTTCTTGACACTTCCTTGACACTATCATCTTATCATGTACCCTTCCCTTGACCTATGAAAAACATTTAAAAAACATGGGATGAGCATAAAAATCTCAGTAAGGGATATAAAAATATGGAAAGGAAACATGATTACTTGTATACATAAGAATAAATGAAACCATAATCTACTCATAAAACATAAGCACTTTAACATACCTCATCAAATCATTAATAAATCATAGAAATCATAAGACAAAAAGGTAACTTGAGGCATTCATAACATTCTTACGTAGAGAGTAACCCTCTTGGTTACGTTTGGAATAACCATCACAGTATATTCCCTAAATATCTTTGGATAAACCTTAACATTTAACTCCTTTGCGTTACCCAATGCATTGGAGAGCTATATCGGGCTCACCCGCCCTTAGTTTATCACAGAACCACCCGTCTTCAAAATAATGCCCAAGAACCATAACGTAATTGTATCACATAAAACATGCATAAAGGAAACATAACATTTCTGCATTTCAATCACAAGATATCAATAACACATTGATATAATAACAAGGTTATAAAAACAATTTTCAATACAAAAATAAACGAAAAGTAAAACATGGTATTTATTTTTCTTTTAAAAAAAGGTATGGCTTGTAGAGGAAGCCGAAACTCAAATAATGGTCACGACGGCAGAAAAGTCGTTGTCGCCGCATACGTACGACAAAAACATTCCCTTTTGTCATTTAGTAAAATGATTCATATAAAAAATATTCCTTTTGTATAAATGTAAAAGTAAAATGGGTTTATACACCATATAAAATAAAGTTGTGTATAAAACAAAATATGCCTCAATGAAAGGAGATTGAGACGAAGTCCCATACCTCGGGTCCGACTTGACTCGATCATTCTTTAATGTCCTGAATAATAAACTTGAGTTAATTTCTACTTTCTTAAGAACCTTTTTCAAGTTCATTATTCCTTTTATATCACTTATTACCATGTTATGAACACTATGTAATTATTTAAGTTAATAATGGTCATTTTTTCGATCATTGGTACTAGAGTCAAAAATAAACTCTTTATAATTACAGGTTGTTCATGTGGTAAAATATATATTATTTAAAGAATTATATTCATGATGTAGATATCATATATATCATATATATCCAGTATACACATGCATTTATAATATTACATAATCATTTAGAGGTAAGAAATGAAATGCACTGTTCATGGAGACGGTAAGCCGTATGTACGCATGAACGCTACTTTCATTTCTATTTCGTATTTTATGGAATGGAATCATAATGATATAAAGGTATATTATAATTACAGTATAATATCATATATAATACCATATATTACATCCTTTATACGTCCCACATATGGCATTAACAAATAAAATCACTTTGAGGGGGCGGTAGTCCGCACTTCCTAAAATGAAAATATCGCGTTTACCCATAATGGAAACCATAAAGGTATGCCATAAATGAAAAATAAAGAATCTTAAGTAAAACATAAACATATAATATATCATATATAAATATAGTGTCATCTTAATGGTCACCTTTGAAGGAGTTAAAATAATATTGAACAATCATCGTTTCGTGAGGCAGAAATTCGCCATCCACGGAAACAGTATGTTCTTTAACCATTAGATGTAGGTGTGTGTAAGTGTAGCTCGAATCCTTCTTATAAAAACATCCTATTATATGAAAGATACTGTGGTTGTTACAAAATAAATTAATAAAAAGAGTTTATGGGGTTGGAGAAGCAAAATAAAACATAAGAACACAATAGAAGACACTACCTTTAAATCGGGTAACTCTTTTTGATTTGAGCTCAAAGGCTTCCTTGGGAAGACTTCTGCGCAAAGTGAGGCTTCTAGGAGTTATAGAGGGATGTGTAGAGACAATATGGGTAGGTTTTGGCCGAGTCAAAGGCTTTGGAAGTGTGGGTAAGGAGGTAGAGGTGGGGGCCTTTTATAAGCGGAGAGGAGGGGCACTCTTGGAAAGGTATAAAAGGATACTTTATTATAAAATGCTTTTCTGATTTAAAAGGTCCCAAAATTATATATTTCGAGGATAAGGTGATAATAGTTCGAAATCCACCCATAAAATAAGTTTTTTACATGTTTAGGTCTAATATTTTACATTATCTTTCCATTTTATTTAAATCGTTAAATAATGAGGTCATCACTGCATCATTATGGTGTCATAAATAAGTAAATTTCATTAATGTCTAAAAATTATAAAAAATATATCATGATGTGGGAAATAATTTTATCTTTCTAATAAATATTTATAGTAAACAGTATGACTTGTATAACCCCATTTAAAAATTGTTTTAGTAAAACAACTCTTGTTTGTGACATTTTTACTTTAACATTAAATAAAAAGTTATTAATGTCATTTTCCTTCCAAAGTGGCTCCATGGGGTCCCCAAGTTGACCCATGGATTGTCTTGGTCGGCCATGACATATCAAAGAATGGTAGGATATTTGTCAAGTTCATTTCATATCATTAAAACATTATTCTTACCTTAAATTACACTAATTACCTCTAATCGCGATTAAAAACTTAAAAGTTACTATTCACCAAAAAAATTGTTTTAATCCCATTGAACCACATTTTACTTCCAAATGACAACCATGTATGTTTGATTTTTGAAATTCAAAACACCGAGGTGTTAAAATTTCATTTAAACGAAAAATCGGTTTTTTAAGTACCACTTAGTGGTTTCACTATTCATCAAAAATTGAAGTTTTTCAGAAAAATACCAAAACTTCACCCGAAGATCTATTTGATATTACAAATTCAAAAATGATGTCTATTTTACAAAATTAAAAACATATAAGTTACATTAATTAATTTGATAATTAATTCTCGCTGTCGGAGCAAATAGCGTGTTTTTATGAAACAATAAGTATCAAAAGATTAACAGTAGTTTATGTCCAATTTCAATGTGAAATTAATTCGAACGAACACTATTGGATTAAATGGTAAAAATATAATCTAATATAACTTTAAAACAAATTCAAAAGATGATCTAACCGTATAATTAAATTATATGAAAAAGCAGTTTTGATGTAAAATGCAGTATTTTTCACTATTCATTAAAAAATGAACATTGTCAAAAAAATATCAAAAACTTATCCAATGTAAATTTCAATGTCCCAATCATAAAGAATATCTTTATTTTGACAAATAGAGCTTATAAAATTGTCAAAAGTTTGATTTAAAAATGTTTTTCTATCAAAAGGCAGTAAAACAATCTTTTAAAAATATCAGTGTATTCAATGCTTAAGAATGGATTTATTCTCATTTTAAGCCTCTAAAACACTCTCTAATTCATAAATAGACATAGATAAAAATATCTATTATTCATTACTTACTTGGGATGTTACATCCTTCCCCCTTTAGAAAATTGCGTCCCCGCAATTTATTTACTTATCGAATAAGTGGGGGTATTTAACCCTAATTGCATTTTCAGATTCCCATGTTGCCTCTTCAACCATGTGGTTTTTCCCTAAAACTTTTACAAGATGAATCACCTTATTCTGTAACACTTTCTCCCTGTGGTCAATAATCTGGACCGGTTGTTCCTCATAAGATAGTTTCTCTTCCAACTGAACTATCTCTGGACTCAAAACATGAGATGGATCTGGAATGTACTTCCTTAACATTGAATCATTAAAAACATTGTGTACCTGAGATAAACTCGGAGGTAAAGCCACTCGGTAAGCAACTGATCCAACTCTCTCCAGAATTTCATATGGTCCAATAATCCTTGGACTCAGCTTTCCTTTCTTACCAAATCGCATCACACTTTTCCATGGTGAGACTTTGAGAAAAACATGATCACCTACCTCAAAAGATAGATCCTTCCTCCAGTTATCCGCATAAGTCTTCTGCCTGCTCTGAGATGTTCTCATGTGTTTCTGTATCAACTTAAATTTTTCTGCCAACTCTTCTACCAATTCTGGTCCCATCAGCTTCCTTTCACCCACTTCATCCCAGAAAGCAGGAGTTCGACACCGTTTACCATATAATGCCTCAAATGGAGCCATCTGTATACTAGAATGAAAACTGTTATTATATGAAAACTCAACCAAAGAAAGATGTTGGCTCCAACTTCCCTAATAATCCATCGAACGAGCATGTAGAATATCTTCCAAAGTCCAAATTTTTTGTTTTGATTTCCCATCTGATTGAGGATGAAAAGATGTACTAAAATTTAATTCAGTAACCAACGACTTCTGAAGGCCTTTCCGAAAGTTAGAAGTGAACCCGGGATCACGGTCAGATACAATGGAGAGAGGAACTCCATGTAACCTGACTATCTCTTTAAGATACAAAAGGGAAAGTTGATCTAGAGAAAAGGTATCTCGTATAGAAAGGAAATGAGCATATTTTTTCAAGCGATCAATAATAACACAGATTGCATTATTACCTTGAGATGTCTTCGATAATCCCACAAAAAAGTCCATGGATATATTCTCCCATTTCCACTCTGGCACTGGTAAAGGCTAAAGCATCCCTTTCGGTAACTGCCACTCTGCTTTAACCTGTTGACATATCAAACACTTCACAGTAAAATTAACAATATCTCTTTTCATTCTGTCCCACCAGAAATACTCCCGAAGATCTCTATACATCTTAGTACTTCCAGGATGAACCGAAAACGAAGAACTATGAGCTTCACATAACAAATCTCTCTTCAACTATAAATCACAAGTCACACGCAATCTCTTCCCAAATCTCAAAACACAATCATTATCAATGTTGAATTCAGGAAACTTACCCTTCTGAACCAGCTCTACCTTTTTCTGCAACTCACTGTCTTGATTCTGTGCTTTCTTGATTCTGTCTGATAGAGAATATTTCCCTGATACCTAAAAAAAATAGTAAAACATCCGACGCCAAGAACTTCTATGCCAAAGTTCATCAAATCCTTAACCAAAGGATCATGTTCTAAACACAACATTTTTAATGAAGCATTACTTTTTCGACTCAAAGCATCAGCCACTTTATTTTCTTTTACCGGATGGTAATGAATTATACAATCATAATCCTTGATTAATTATAGATATCTCCTCTGTCTCATGTTCAATTCTTTCTGAGTGAATACATACTTTAAACTTTTGTGATCGGTATATATTTCACACTTTACTCCATACAAATGAAGCCTCCAAATTTTTAAAGCGAAAACTACATCAGCTAATTCCAAATCATGTTTAGGGTAATTTACCTCACGAGTTTTCAACTATCGTGAAGCATAAGCAATTACCTGATCATTCTGCATTAGGACGAAACCAAGTCCTTTCAATGAAGCATAACTGTAGATAAAAAACTACCCATTCCTGGAAGGTAGTGCCAAAACTGGAGCATTCACCAATCTTCTTTTCAATTCCTAAAAACAATCATCACATTCTTTTGTCCAGATAAACTTAACACCCTTCTGAGTTATCTTAGTCATTGGACTAGAAAACCATGAAAAATTTCTAACAAACCATCGGTAATAGCCTGCCAAACCAAGGAAACTATGAATCTTTGTTAAATTTGTGGTTCTTGGCCATTCTTCGACAACCTTTGTTTTTTCAGGATCAACGGTTATCCCATCTTTAGAAACAATGTGACCAAGGAAAGAAATTTGTTGCAACCAAAACTCACACTTGCATAATTTCCCATTAAATTTCTTTTCTTTTAAGGTTTTCAAAATAACCCTTAAATGTCTTTCATGCTCCTCTTTACTTTTAGAAAACACCAAAATATCATCAATGAAAACAACCAACATTTTTCACCAGAGTCAACTGAGCCATCACTGCAACAAACTGTTTAGTTCTGATTCTGACCATCTCAGGATACTGATTTGAAAGGTCATTTCCCTCTGTATTCCTTCCCAGAAAAGCTGTTCTATTTACTCTATGAAAAACCATTCTTAACATATAAATATCTTAGGTGAGGAAACATGGTAATCTTTCAATGCCATATAATTTCAATTTGACCATAAAAAATATATTTTTGGATAATCATTTAATATAATCCTAACTCCTAAAGTAGTCTAAACCAACCTTTGATACCAACTATAATGCCCCAGCCTTAAACCTTACTTAATCTTGAGTTATTACAAGATTACACATTGAGGATCTTTTCAGGTTTAGAGTTTTAGAGAATTAGATAATAAAACTTTCATTACATTCCACATTTAAAAAAGTGGTTACATAAATGATAGTATTCTTTTTTCCCATAAACGGAAACATATTTAAAATAAAACATGGATTCATTCTTGACACTTCCTTGACACTATCATCATTTCATGTACCATTCCCTTGACCTGTGAAAACATTTCAAAAACTTGGGATGAGCATAAAAAGCTCAGTAAGGGATATAAAAATATGGAAAGGAATCATGAGTACATGTATATATAAGAATCAATGAAATCATACTCTACTCATAAAAAATAAGCACTTTAACATACCTCATCAAATCATGAATAAATCATAGAAATCATAATACATAAAGGTAACTTGAGGCATTCATAACATTCTTACGTAGGGAGTAACCCTCTGGTTATATTTGGAATACCCATCACAATATATTCCCTAAATCTCTTTGGAGAAACCTTAACGTTTAACTCATTCACGTAACCCAATGCATTGGAGATCTATATCGGGCTCACCCGCACTTATTTTATCATGGAACCACCTGTCTTCATAACAATTCCCAAGAACCATAACATAATCGTATCACATAAAACATGCATAAAGAAAACATAACATTTCCAAATTTCAATCTCAAGATATCAATAACACATTGATATAATAAAAACGTTATCAAAACCATTTTCAATACCAAAATAAAAGAAAAGTAAATCATTGTATTTATTTTTCTTTTAAAAAAGGTATGGCTTGTAGAGGAAGCCGGAACTCAAATAATGATCACGACGGCGGAAAAGTCGTTGTCGCCGCATACGTATGACAAAAACATTCCCTTTTGTCGTTTAGTAAAATGATTCATATAAAAATTATTCCTTTTGTATAAACGTAAAAGTCAAATGGTTTTATACACTGTATAAATGAAAGTTGTGTATAAGACAAAATATGCCTCAATGAAAGGAGATTGAGACGAAGTCCCATACCTCAGGTCCGACTTGACTCGATCATTCTTTAACGCCCTGAATAATAAACTTGATTTAATTTCTACTTGATTAAGAACATTTTTCAAGTTCTTTATTCCTTTTATATCACTTATTACCATTTTATGAACACTATGTAATTATTTATGTTAATAATGGTCGTTTTGTCGATCATTGGTACTTAAGTAAAAAATAAACTCTTTATAATTACAAGTTGTTCATGTGATAAAATATCTATTATATCATGAAATATAATCATGATTTAGATATCATATATATAATATATATCCAGTATATACATGCATTTATAATATTACAATATCATTTAGAGGTAAGAAATGAAATGCACTGTTCATGGAGACGGTAATATGTACGTACGCATGAACGCTACTTTCATTTATATTTCGTATTTTATGGAATGTAATCATAATGATATAAAGGTATATTATAATTCCAGTATAATATCATATATAATACCATTAATTACATCATTTATACATCCCACATATGGCATTAACAAATCAAATCACTTTGAGGGGGCGGTAGTCCGCACTTCCTAAAATGAAGATATCGTGTTTACCGATAATGGAAACCATAAAGGTATGCCATAAATGAAAAATACAGAAGCTTAAGTAAAACATAAAAATATTATATATCATATATAAATATATTTTCATCTTAATGGCCACCTTTTAAGGTGTTAAAAGAATATTGAACAATCATCGTTCTGTGAGGTAGAAATTCGCTATCCACAGAAACAGAATGTTCATTAACCATTAGATGTCGGTGTGTGTAAGTGTAGCTCGAATAATTCTTATAAAAACATCCTAGTATATATAATATACTGTTTATGTTACAAAATAAATTAATAAAAAGAGTTTATGGGGTTGGAGAAGCAAAATAAAACATAAGAACACAATAGAAGACACTACCTTTAAATCAGGTAACTCTTTTTGATTTGAGCTCAAAGGCTTCCTTGGGAAGACTTCTGCCCAAACTGAGGCTTCTAGGAGTTATAGAGGTATGTGGAGAGACAATATGGATAGGGTTTGGCCGAGCCAAAGGATTTGGATGTCTGGGTGAGGAGGTAGAGGTGGGGGCCTTTTATAAGAGGAGAGGAGGGGCACTCTTGGAAAGGTATAAAAGGATACTTTATTATAAAATTCTTTTCAGATTTAAAAGGACCCAAAATTATATATTTCTAGGATAAGGTGATTATAATTTGAAATCCACCCATAAAATAGGTTTTTGACATATGTAGGTCTTAGATTTTACATTATCATTCCATTTTATTTAAATCGTTAAATAATGAGGTCATCGCTGTAGCATTATTGTGTCATAAATAAGTTAATTTATATAATGTCTAAAAATTAAAAAAAATATATCATGATGTGGGAAATAATTTTAGATTTCTAATGAATATTTATATTAAAAAATATGACTATTATAACCCCATTTAAAAATTGTTTTAGTAAAACAACTCATGTTTGTGACATTTTTACTTTAACATTAAATAAAACGATATTAATGTCATTTTCCTTCCAAAGTGGCTCCATGGGGTCCCCAAGTTTACCCATGGATTTTCTTGGTCGGCCATGACTCATCCAATAAGGGTAGGACATGTGTCAAGTTCATTTCATATTATTAAAACATTATTCTTACCTTAAATTACACTAATTACCTCTATTCACGATTAAAAACTTAAAAGTTACTATTCACCAAAAAAATTATTTTAATCCCATTGAACCGAATTTTACATCCTAATGACAACCATGTATGTCGGATTTTTGAAATTCAAAACACAGAGGTGGTAAAATTTCATTTAAACGAAAAATCAGTTTTTTAAGTACCACTTCGTGGTTTCACTATTCATCAAAAATTGAAGTTTTTCAGAAAAATACCGAAGCAACACCCTAAGCTATATTTGATATTATGAATTCAAAAATGTTTTCTATTTTAAGAAATTCAAAACATATAAGTTACATTAATTAATTTAATGATTAATTCCTATTGTCAGAGCAAATAGCCTGTTTTTATGAAACAATAAGTATCAAAAGATTGACACTAGTTTAAATCCAATTTCAATGTGAAATTAATTCCAACGCCCACTATTGGATTAAATGGTAAAAATATATTCTAATTTAACTTTAAAACCAATTCAAAAGATAATATAACCATATAATTAAATTAGATGAAAAAGCAGTTTTGATGTCAAATGCAGTATTTTTCACTATTCATTAAAAAAATGAACATTATCAGAGAAATACCAAAGATTTATCCAATGTAAATTTAAATGTCCCAATCATAAAGAATATGTTTATTTTGACAAATATATATTATAAAATTTTCAAAAGTTTGATTTAAAAATGGTTTGCTATCAAAAGGCAGTAAAACAGTCTTTTAAAAATATCAGTGTATTCCATGCTTAAGAATGGATTTATTCTCATTTTAAGCCTCTAAAACACTATCTAATTCATAAATAGACGTATATAAAAATATCTATTATTAATTACTTACTTGGGATGTTACATTATAAATAAATTGTTTAATGGTAAGTATATGATACTTCTTCTATGTTTTATGGATCTAATAACACATTTTAAAGCAATGGATGATATTATCATTCCACAATCAATGGTAGACAGTAAATAAATCTGAAAATAGGAGACATATAATATTAATAACATGCTTATGTACTAAAATATGAGAATACACTAATATATATCCTTCCACATTATTGGAGATCATCTATATGGAATGTAATAAATAGAATAAAAGTTCAATTTGTAGCTTTCAAATCAATTTTTATTGGCTTCTAGGAAGATCATCAGACCTTAATAAAATTTAAAAAAATGTTATGAATTGTTGATGAAATACCAATTATAATATATATATATTTTAATATAATTATATTTCATTATTTATTATATTAATAAAATATATTTTTGTAATAAAATCATCATAAGAAAACATTACAAACAATGACAGCACTTATTTGAAATAGATCAAATGATAACAGTTAACATTACAACACACATATTAATCATTAAATATAATTAACCATAATTATAACCCTTTTGATATTTTAATATAGTACAATATAATATTCTTAAATTACATGTTTTTATATCTCAATATTACAAAACCAAATATCACCTAAAATGGAAAAAATATTAATTGATTCCACCTATGTGGTACACTATGACATATGTATTGTTAAAAAATGATATATTATAAATTCAATAGATTTTTTATTGATATTGTTTATATCCTCTTAAAGTGAATATTTTCATATCTAAATCGTCTTATTCTATATTTACAATAAATTTTTAGGACGTGTATAATACATTAATATGTTTGATAATATCTTATAGTTCTCCATTGAAGTGTTTTCCATGTTTTGGTTAGGGATACAATTATTTGTGTGAATAAATTTTCATTGTAATATATATATGTTTGCATATAGAAGTTACCAAAATAATATATAAATAACATTGATGGAATTGATATAATTATTTATAATGATGGTTTCTGGGATGTTACGATTATTACTATAACATCCTTTGTTAGAAGTTATAATTAATGTAATGAATTAAATTTCATTGATAGCATTCGTTATGAAATTTTTTTTATCTTGTGTTACACACGACACTGTGTTTTAACACACCACAATATATTTTTAATATAATTATTTAAACATGAACATTATAACCTATATTTTAAACATAGATTTTTGAATAGTAATATCTAATTTTTAATGGTTTTATATTAAAAATAACCTCAATACAAAAATTACAAAATTATTAGACAAGCATTTTTATGTTTCAAAAAAAACTATTTTCTCCAAGAAAAGGGTTTTTATTTATTTTTTATAAATAATAAGATTGGTTTATTATAATTTTATAAATTAGATTTGATAAAATAAAAATTATTTTTAAATAATAATTTTAAAATTATCATATGGTTATTTTTTGAGAAATTTTTGAAAATATTGATTTATAGTGAATAGTTAAAAAACTTGTTTTTATTGAAGACTTCCATTACATTTAAAGAATTTATAATTTTAATTTTTAAAAAATGTGGTTAAGAGTAAAATTACTAAAAATATATAATAATCACATGAATTTAGTTCATTGGAATCATTTACATGTTGAATATCGATATAAAAACTTTTTACACTTTTGAACATTTTCTCTTTAGAAAACTGCTTTCTCATCATATCTATTGCTTTAATTGGATATTAATGTTTACACTTCATTAAATTGAATTTGGAACAATGGATCCCATATTTGGAATTAGACTAATTTATATAATCAAACAAGTTATCCATAATTATTATGTTAATTAATATTAAAAAAAATAAAAAATATTTATCATGGTTAAGACAAAATGTATTCATCGGGGTGTTATTGTAAAATTATAAGTGTCAAAATTAAACAAAAACATGTCAAAAACCCATTTTATGGACTTATTTTTGACTTTATCTCTTCTTATTTCTCTAATAGTTTATTATGTATGTTCTTTTCAAGAGAAAAGCATGTGTATAACATTTCCTTTTCAAAAAATTACATGTGTACCAGTCATCTCACTTATAAAAGGGCAACCATTCTCCTATCCACTTCACAAAACCAAAACCATTTTGATTGGTTAATAACTAAAAAATCATATAAAAAATTCTATCATACCACCCTAAATGCCTTATATTTTTCATAAATACAACCAATGAAACCTTTTAGTGAAAACCAATAATTTTTTTTGAAGATAAGGTAATACCCCAAATTGAGTGTTTTATTTTATTTCTTTATCCACCAAATTGAACTATATTTAAAACATTTTGTTATAATAAAAATATGTATCTTGATTATGATTATATTTTTTTATGTTAAATTAATTTACTTCAACATTCTCATCTTCCATAAAATGGGATAATAAATTATAATTTGTCCGTACAGAGGATTAACACCTCACAAACTGATGTTATTCCTTCTTCCATTTCCACCTCTCATAAATGTATATAATCACTAATAAAATTTTTTATATTATATTATGATATTATTAAATTTATTTAATAATTATTTCACATATACCTTCAAAAATTTAATTTTATAGAAATTAGAAAATGTTGCTCATGTGCAAGGGGTACTACAGTCTTAGTAAGTAATTTTATTCATCCGTGCTTTAAGTGGAAGGAAATAAAGATGATTTTTAAAAACAATATTTGACATATATGATATAAAAATAATCTATAAATGGAAATATATTATTTATATTTATATCTTTTAATCTCTTGATAAAATGGAAACATCGATCATGCATACCTATGGCCTACCATCTCCATGAATGATCTATTTCATATTATCTTTCTAACTCATATGGATAATAAAAAATCATGAAAATTAATATATATATATATATATATATATATATATGATATTGGTATCTTGGTTAACATTCATGGTATAATGGAATTATGATCAATATAAGATGACCAAAAATATCAAATCAAAACAAACCATCAAAATAAGGTAGTTATTGCACAAAACAATACTATATCCTGAAATTGTTAACAAATTGGTAATTATAGATCCTAATATAATCATAGATATTATGATATATATATATATATGAATGGTTCTATAATAAATTTATAAAAAAATATTTATTTTATATGATGTTTGAATGTGTACAATTTATTTTGATACATAACATAATAGATTTTTATCTCTATTTATATTTCTTAAGGCATATGTTATGTTATGAACCTATCAATTTTATGAGGCTTAAGTAAAACCACTTTTAAATTCAATAGAATGAATTTATCTATTCTTTTTATATTGTATGATTCATTTATTTTTATTCCTTCATGGGTCTTACAATTTATAATTACCAAAATGGTAATGATTTGATGTTTCAATATAATCGTTTATCAGGATTGTTTATGATTTTGTTTATGATAATAAAATATTAAAATCCAACTCTCAAGAAAATCATGATTTTTATCTCTGATGTTCATTTCATGTGAATTAATTTTTTCTCTTATTTTTTCTCTCTTTATGTACATAGTGGTTCAAAAAAATGTTTTTATGAAAAATCACTTTTATTTCTCTTTTCAGTCGAAAACGCGTTTTTTCATCCAAAATCATGTTTTATAAAAGTTTTTTTTCTCAATGTTGTTAAAATTATATAATCAATTTATTAATTAAATTTTATCCAATTCTTTTACTTTTAATTTTTTTGAATGAAATATTCATTTAATTTTCCAAACAATTCCTATTTTCCTTTAGCTGAAAATTTGAATGAAATATTTGTTTTAACGTGTACAACATGAACTCTATTTTCTGTTGTCATGAAAAATCAATGTCTTAAATCATCCTTCAAATTTTATAATGGATACTTTCCAGTAAAAGGATTTCCAAATTACTTTATGAATTATAAGTATAAATAATTTATTTTCAAATAAATTTTATCTTTTGCAATAAAAGTTCCAAGTGATCATTTAATATCCTTTTCTATTTACAGTGATAAACTATGATTTTACTTATTCTTTCCTAGGGATATTATCCAATTATACAATTATTATTATATATATATTATAGAAATTTCTATGGGGAAAATATTTTTACAAAACCTGATTCTCTTCTACATGTTATACCATAAAAAAATTCATTTGAAACCCACTTCTCTTTATGGGTTAAAATATGATGAATTAATGAAATGATTATAAAACCTATATATAATCCATAAGTTATGATATTATTATATTTTTTTAAATCCTATTTCATTTCATGGGTTATGATATTCTGAGTGTTTTATAATTTGGTGGAACACATATGTATGATTATCTTTATGTGATGCATGGTACCTTTATCTCTATCTAATTAATTTGGTATTGATTTATATCCCATGAAATAGAAAATACTAGAATTAGGAGGGAACCCAGTTTAGTAAGGGAAGTTTTCCACTATGATGATATTGGGAGTGATCCATTACCACTATGATGGTTTGAGGACTGAACCCATCCCACTATGATCTCTTTAGTAGTGAGACACGAGTACTATGGAAATGATTTTCTATGCTTGTGAGTATTATACAATTCAATGTATTATGATAATTTTATGGCCTCAAGTGTAATGTTTTTTGTTTTCTTTAAGATTTATGTCTTATGAACTGCAAATTCGTATTCCATGACTCCTGATTATTACAACATCCCACCCCTCCTCATTCACCGGAGTCAAGGTGGAATTAATGTATAGAATTAGGTGACATCCCCAAGAGGTCAAGGGTTGGTAATAAATTTCATGGGATTCAATAAAATTGTGGAATGATATTCCCTTTGAATTCACAACAACCACAACCAAAGGTACTATAACCAAAACCACAAAATGATGCATGATAAAAATTTAATAAAAGAAAATGTAATAAACATATTATACAATTCCAAACTAAACCATTACTAAAACCATTGTATGATGGAGATAGAGTAAACAAAAAATCTCAAAGACTCCACGACATAACTCTACCTCTCCCAACATGATATTTTCCCCAAATCCAAAATAAAGTAAAAAGTATCATGATGAAACACTAAAGAAATGTGATAAATTTATTTTCCTTATATCTTGATACATGATAACTAAAAAATCACTAAAGTTCCATGTCTGGGGTTGAGTAATGAAAATCAGTAGGTTTTCCCTAAATGACTTCCCTAATCATGCCAATAGTATTGAAAATGTTAGACCATTTATATAAAACAATTTATATAAAATACATAAAAAACTATAACAGTTTATATCAAAGCCAAAAATTCTCTCAGAAAAATTGTTTGCATGAAAAACAAATAAACAAGTATTTAAAACTATCTCAAAATACATTTGGAATAACCCATTCTAATCCACACATCAAAGCATGCATTCCAAGGTGACAGTTCCATACTACTGAGTTGTCTCTCATTGATCTACTATATCATAACAAGGTAACCATATGTCAGTACCCAAATAGAACCCAATGCTTCTATGATGTCACGCCAATGAAAATGACCAGGGTCAACCAATTATGGAAAAAAATTCAAAAAAAATCAATAATTTTCTTTGAAAAACATTCATATAAAGTATACATGAATAAAAAATTTGACCATTTTTTAAATAATTATTTTAAATTCACTGAAGAATGAACTTTTCATAATACTACAAAAATTAAAAAAACTATCAATAAAGAAGGTTTATACCAATATTATTAAAATAAATTCACAACTAATATCAATCAATTCATACAATTTGAAACTATTACTTCAGGTTCTAATAAAAGGAGTCGAGAGTGAAGTAACCTTCTTCAGAAACTATAGTGGAAATGAATAATGACATGAATTCATCAACAAAACATGGATGAATCTCCAAAAACCCACCTTAGATATTGCTCCCAAGAATCAAAATAGCCATATTTTATCAATATTGGAATCAACTATCATATATTTGTCCCCATAAGACTAGATCAATGAATCCAATAGAGGTAAGAAGAATATATCAAAGAAAAATATCTAATAATGGAGACTTAACAAGGAATATGGGCTTTAATGAACCGTGTTTTTTGACAGATAACTCACAAATCCAAGGGGAATGTCTCCCTAGACATTTGTGGGAGGAATAATGAGTTAGGATCATAATGTGGGAAAATGAGTTTTTATAGGTAAAACCAAGTGTGATCCACTTTTTAGGATATAAAAACTAACTATGCATGATTGGAACACACGAATAAGAAAATCGTGCTCTATATGTGCACCATCCACTACCAATAAACACCCTTCTCATTGTTGGTCCACACAGTTAGGAAAACTGTGTGCCAACCATGACAAATAACTATGTCACACTTTTCATGGTTAATCCTAAGTGTCTACCTGGTCTTTCCAAACCTTGTACCTGACCATGCGCCTAACATATCCCACTTCCTTAAATTCCTCACTTTTATATAGGAGTACAATGGTTTCTACTAATCATGCTCAAATATTTCACCACTATAAAATCCCCCAAAACATTCCAAAAGTACTACAAACGCTCCCAAACATCACTAAAAAACATGACATACTTAAAATGAATAAATAAAGGGTTAAATAATTGAAATAAATGGTTCTAAATTCTCCCCAAAATTGGCCTTTCCATTACATGAATGTTGATAAACACCATTTCCCTAATATATTTTGTGACATTCCTCAACAATTTTTACCCTTGTTCTGAAGGTTCTTCCTAAATTTTAACATGTTTCCACAAAACTATTAATTGAATGATGATTTTACCATGCATGATGTTATCTTGACTATCCAAAATCTATACAAGAATATGATCCAATTAAGATTCCATATCTTGGATAAGATTATCCCATCAAATCATATGGTTAGGATGAGGCATATACTTCTTCAATTGGGATACGTGAATCATATTATGCACTGTACTAAACTATAGTTGAAATTCCAACTAATTTTTCACCTCACCAATCCATTCAAGTATCTCAATAGGGACTTTGTATTGAGTATATAAAATTAACCACTTCTAAAAAATATGATTCCCATTAATTGAGAGATTATTAAGAACCCATGATCACCCACCTCGAACAAAAACTACCATAGATGATGATCTGTAAACGATTTATGGTGATTATGAGTTGTCTGCATCCTTTTCCTAATCAAGTGAGTCTTTTATGTTGTCTATTGGACAAGTATTATCCCAACCAATGAAGTCCCACAAAATTTAACCCATCGACGTAGAGAGAAACATGGTCTAACATACAATGCTTCAAAAGTATCCATCTGTATCGAGGCCTAATAACTGTTATTATATGAGAAATCCAAAAATGGTATATGCTCCTCCAATGAGCCACCAAAATCCATTACACAGTCCTGAATCATTTCTTCCATCATTTTAATCATCCATTCGTATTTTCCATGCATATGAGGATGATACACTATACTCATGTCAACTGAGTCCCAAGGGATTACTGTAATGATTTCTTGAAATGAGATGTAAACCTCATATCTCGATCAAATAACATCCAAACTAGAATATCATGTATATTTACCACTTATCAAATATAAATTTTAGATAAGTAATCCACTCTATGAGATTCAGGAATAAGGATGAGAAGGGATGACTTAATGATATGATACACTATCACCCAAATCGAATTGGGTTTCCAAAACGTTCTTGGGAGAACCATCACAAAATACATGGATATATGATCCAATTTCCAAATAGAAATAGGTAAAGACTAAAAAATAGTCATTGGTCATTAATTATCTACTTTAACCAAATAAAATATTAAGTGCTTAAAAAAATCAACCACCTTTCTTTTCATAGCGACCTACCCAAATAGTTTGTTCAATTCCTTATACAATTTCTATATTCCATGATGAACCGTCTATCTCGAACAGTGGTATGCATGGAGAATATGATCCTAAAAATTCAAATGAACTACCATCTAATTATGATACCAAAAAACTGAACTCACTTTCATCCTCCAACCCTCAATGGTCTCCCCACCGATGATTTTTGACCTCATATAAACACATTCTAAATCAGATGTCTATGAATTATTAACCATCTCCACCAAATCAGAAACAAAAGGAACCAGAATGAAAACTATTTCACTACCTTAGTCTTCTCATTCCAAGTGCATGTAAGATATCCCCAATATCAGACTCCATTGTTTTGAAATTTCTTTTTCCAGCTAACCATATGAGTTTCATCATAATGAATCCACCACCCCATTTCCCTTTAACATTGTATGCATTAACTCAAATTCAATAATTTAGTGCCAACAAGCTTATACCCAAGTGGTAAAAGCTCTGACATGGCATCCAAAAGACCCAGGATCAAATCCTGGCGGGGAAAATATTATGGGGGTACTATAGCAGGGGCACTATAGTAGTACTGTAGTAGAGGTGTAACTTCAGCGGCAGAGGCACTGTAGCAGGTACTGCAGCATCGTGGGTACTGTAGCAGTACTATTCACCGAGGGGTCCTTTGGGCCAAAAAAATGGGCTTTCAAGCCCTGTATTCTAGCCACTTGGCCTTGGGCCTTCGGGCTATGTAATGGGTCTCCCTATAATCACACATAAGAGGAATTTTCTTTAAATAATAAATTGACGCTTTGGCCACAACCTTTACAAAAGTCAAAAATTTGAAGATACACCATCCATATTCTTTGTTTTAGGTTCACATAACTTTGTGAGAAAATTTATTTCAAAATCACATGATTGGTAAACATAATAAGTTTATCACCCAAGATTTTATGAATCCATTCTTCAAATAATATACTAAAAAACTAACTCCAAATCATGTGTTAGATTGTTCTTCTAGTAAAACCATAAATTCTATGAGAAAAATGATATTGCATGATCTAAAAGCCTAAGAACACATCCCAACACTAATCTTGAACCATCACAATACACCACATAGAATTATCATGATTCTAGAAAAATTAAAATTGGTGTTTATGCAATGTAAAAATTAATCTCTTGAAAAGATTAATGAAATTCATCATTCCATTGAAAAAAAAAATTATTACTTGTAAAAGATTTCATAGGTGTATCAATTCATGAGAATTCATGAACAAAGCATTGATAATAACTAACCAGACCAATGACACTATGTATCTTGAAGATATTATTTTGTAATTTATAAAGGATAACAACTTCTATCTTCTCTAGATCCATAGAAACACCTATTTTAGATATTAAAAGGCCAAGGAAACATACTTTTTCTATCAATAAATTACACTTTTATTTTTTGGTATACAAAAAATGATCCTGTAAAATTACCATTATTGTCACCAAGTGTTTCTCATGCTCCTCCCTTGTCCTTGAATACACTAATATGTTATCTACATACACCAGAAAAAAAGAATCCAAATTCCTTTGAAAAATCCGATTCATAAATTACATAATTAATGATGGTGCATTCATAAGACTGAAATGAATAACCATATACTTGTAATATCCATATATACTATTGAAATCAATCATTGGAATATTCTCCTCTTAAACCTAAAATTAGTGATATCCTGATAACAAGTGAATATATGACAACCACTGGGATCCCATTAATTGAAAAAATATCATCAGTGTATGGAATTGGATTCCGATTCTTTATCATAACTTGGTTAATATTACAATAATATACAGACACAACCTTAGGGTTTTATCTATCTTTTTGAAAACCAATATAGGTACTACCCAGAGAGACATTCTCTGATGAATGATCCCTTTTTTTACCCACTCATACAATGATAATTTCAATCACATTAATTATGATAGTTCCATCTAATAAAAAAAGATAAATAGGACTTGTACCTGAGTGGAAATCAATATAAAACTACACTTCTCTTGTTGGTGGAAACCATGGGAAATTTTGTGGTAAACATCTGTAATCTGATCAAAATCTACTAGAAAACTGCTATTCTTGATCTCATCCACCAAAGAAAATGTTAATGTTTCCAGCTACTATGAGATCATTCCAACTACTAGTGACAACAAGACCATTTCACCATCATTTCAATTCTTTTATCCTTTAATGATATGCTTGATTCCATCCAAATTCGTAAAACTAACCATTTAATTTATAATAGTGAATGTGAGCCTTGAAAAAAAATTAAGAAATCCATACCCAAGATTATTACATAAATTTAATATTAAATAATATAGAAATCATATATCAATGTAGCTCCATCAATCATAATAGAAAATGTTTTTTACATGAATTTTTGGCACTCTCTTTGACCAAGTAGAGTTTGAAGTTTTAAAATAGAATTCATCATATCAATATGAAAAACTAGTAATTCAACATCATGATAAGAAATATATGAATTGTATTTTCCCGTATCAAAAAAATATTTCATATAGAGTTACATGTTTGATAAAATCTATCTATGATGCTGGTGAAATTTTTATAAAATTTTAACGTATGAATGATCAACAAAAGTAATCTTCAAAAGTGAAACATAATGTTAAATAATTTTTTCAAAAGAAGAAATGTGATAGAGTGATGTTTGTTTCCAAAACCAAAATGATGGATATTTATATGTTTCTATGATTTCAATGATTAAAAAAAGATTTTTACTAATTATGATTCCTATAATGTTAAAAATAAATCATAACTGAAGTATTATATTATGGGTGATAATAAGAAGTATGGGGTATAACAATGTTCTCATGTGAAATATATGATCATTTTTTAAAATAAATTAAACAATTCTAGAAATTATGAATGTTAGAGAGGAATTTATTCTATATATGGGTACTACTAAGATTTTAGTATATTTTAACATAAAATAAATATGTGTTGGTTAAAACCACAAAACAAAAATGGTACCATAAATTGTATAAAGAAATACCAAGGTTTAATTAACCATCTCAGAGATATAATTCCTAGAAAGTTGTTTTGAAACATGATCTTTTTTTCCAACTTCGAGAAAATATTTTTGAAATACATGAACAACCAATAAATCTTTCTAAAGAATGTCATATTTTCTACAGTCAAAATAATATATTTATAAAAAATATCAAATTTTAAATGTGGGGGAAGATAATGGGAATGAAAAATCTCTTATTATAGAAACAATTTTCAAATCTACTAGAGGAGAATGACTCTCAATTTGGGATAGTGGGAGTAATTTCTATATAATAGTACATTTGAAATTGTTGATAAAAGTGATTTATTTTAATGAATTAATAGTGTATTCTAGAAGTGATGATATTCTCATAATCAAAGGTATTAGATCCACCATTATTGTGGAAGAAAAAATAAAATCCAAGAAGCATTTATTTATTGATGGTATGGAAAAAATTTGATAATTTCTTCAATACATTGTGATGATGGTAATTTTTTTTTAAATGATGATTTTTTATGAAAAGATTTCAATATGGAAAGGTTGTTACAATAGTATATTGTATAAAAGGGAAATTGTCTCAAATTGGTGATGTTAAAAATTCAGGTTACCTAATCATGATGATATAAAATTAGTTTTGGAATAAAAGTTTTGGACATATTCATTAGAGAAATTTTATTAAGTTATCTAATAGAGATATTGTTTTTGGTGTTCCTAAAATGATAAGAAGAAGTGATTTGTGTTGTTTGTTTTTTTCAGAAATAGAAGACTAAAAATAGTGTGCACATGAATGTTGAGATTCATTCATTTAATCCCTTGGAACTAATTCATTCTGATATTTGTGGGCTAATGAGAAAACAATCAACATTCATTAATATATATGTTATTTCATTCATTGATTATTTTAATCTAATTAATTATATTATGTATTCGAAACAAAAATTAGTATATTTAAATATATTAAAATGTTTCAGGAGAAGAGATAAAAAGTAATGCGTATATTCATTGACGAAGATTATAATTTTTAATGGTGTTTAATATAATAACAAATAGTTTAAAATTTATCTTGTAAAATACTGAATTCGTTATTATTTCAGTGTACCATTCACACTCTAATAATTTTTGTGTTTCTAAATGTAATAATAGATTTTTGGTAGAGTTAGGGCATAAAAATTTAATTGAGAATTTTATTTCTCACTTTATTTTGGGTAAATCAATGAGTATAATACTTTAGATTAAAAATTAGTGTCTTAATAGAAAAAGATCTAATATGATTACTTATTAAATGTTCTATGATAAAACTCTTTTTTTGAAGAACTTGTGAGTTTTTTTGAGTCCCTGAATCATAAAGGAAAAAGGTGTAATTCTTGTATGGTATGATCTGAGAGGTGAAGATGGAATATTTTGTTGAAAATATTTAGATGGTAGAGGATATAGATTTTTTAACAAAGAAAAAACAATGTTATTTGATTCCATTGATATAAAAGTTCTTGAAATACCTGAAGAAGGTGTTTCAAAAACACATGCATATGAATAATTTGAAGAAGATAAAGGGATTTTTATTGAGAAACATGAAACTAATTTTAATATTGGTAATTTCATGAATATTGAATAATTTGACCCAAAATTTCTAAGGATGACGAATAACTTCGTATATCTCATCCTAAGATGAGTAATCCTGTGAAATATAGAGACATAATTGGGGATCAGAAACAAAAGTTTCAAAGAATAATAACATCAAAATTTAGGTATGAAATAATTTTTATTCAAAAGTTTAGATAAAAAAAGTTAATGAATCTTTTTAGAATAAAGAATGCATTGATGCTAGAAATGAAGAGTTGGACCAGATTGAGAAGAATTATAGTTGGGATCACATACCTAAATGAAATGGTAAATATGTTTTTTTCTAAAAAGTGTGTTTTCCAAACAAAATATGGATGAATATGTTTTAGTTAAAATAAATAGATAAATAATAGTTTCAAAAGGTTACTTATGATTAATGTATTTTATTTTGAGGATACATTTCTCCAACAGCAAGGTTCGAAACAATTACAATCCTTATTTTAATTTCAACACAAAAATGAGAACAACACGTAGATGGATGTTAAGTTAGTATTTCTTAATAGATATCATTATGAAGTTGTTTATATTGAACAATTGTGAGACTTTTTTATTGTAAATGATGAAATTTATATGTTTCACTTAATGAAATCATTGTATGGTCTAATTCATACCCTGAGAGCTTAGTATCCCAAATTGTATTCCTTCTTAATGAAGTTTAATTTCAATAATGGAATTGTTGATATTAATCTCTACATCAAAGAAAATTATTAAATTTAAATGATTTTCATTATGTATGTTGATAATATTATTTTGGTTTTGAATAATAAAAAACATGTGAAAATATTACCAAAGTGATAAATAAGTTGTTTGAAAAGTCGATGATTTGTTAAATAGAGTACATTATTGTCTAAAAAATATCACAAAACTGTAAGTTTTTTTATTTACAAAGATATGTACAATAAGGAACATTATAAAAAGTTTGTAATGGAGAATTCAAAACCAATTTCCACTCCAATTTTACTAAGAGCCATGTTTTGTAATGATTGATAAGAAATAAAGTCAAATCCAATGAGTTTGAGAAAATGATTGGATGTTTTTTATATCTATCTACTTCAAAACTAATATTATTTATATTTTTAGATTATGAGCAAGGTACCAAAGTGATTCAGCAAACCCACATCTCCTAGATGGAAACTGAATTTTGAGATATATAAAATATAAGGCCCTAACCATAAACATTACATAATATTGAGTTATGTTAAGAATTAACATTGAGTATCTTTTCCAGTTTAGATATTTAGAGAATGAGGCAATAAATCATACATAATAACTTAAATATTATAGAGTAGACACTACTACTGACTATACATTTTTTCATAAAACAAAAACTTTTCAAAAGAATCTTTTTTTGTTTCATGTTTAATTATCATAAATTTTCTTTGATCTGAATCATTAATCTATTATCATCTAAATCTTGTAAAAAACATTTCAAAACTTTTGGATGAGCATAAAAAGATATGTAATGGACACACCCATAAGGAAATTTTTTATTCTTGTGGAAACATGTAAACCATGAATTCTATATCACAAAGTAATACTTTTCACCATTAGATAATATTAAATAATCTTCACTGAATATAAGCCCCTGACTAACCCTTTTTGTAATAAAAATATTATCATAACACCCATGAATATCACATATAACATATAAAGGTACCATAGAACATGATCATACATTATTTGGATAAACATATGGTCGACTTCCACACTTATCACTCTTAAAAATTGAATATCCATACAACTGAATTACATACCCAATTAATTGGATATTATAACATAACCACCCATCCATGATTTTTCATAGAACCACCCATATTTATTTTATAACATAACCACTCTTCTTTGGTTTAGTATGTAACCAAACATTAAATGTCCACGTGCCATTATATAATTATAAAACCTAAAAGATTACAACTATCCACATTTCACTCATATAATTTCATTTGTAATCATAAGAAATAATTTAATTATATTGAAATTATTAATAAACTTTCGAAACCATTTTCAATACCAAAAAACCCAAAAATTGAATAAGGGATTTCTTTTTATTTTACGAAAAAATTAAGGCTTATAGAGTATTTCATATATCAGATAATGGTTGTGGTGGAAGAGAAGTCATTACCACAACATACATTAAAAAAATCCAATTTTCGTTTTGTAAAGAAAGTAAAATGATTCATTTTGGAAAATTTGAAATAAATTCAAGATAGACATAAAATTTCATCTACAATCCTTTAATATATACATAAATAAAAATGTAAATTAATATTATGATGAAAAATATATGTTAATTTAATCTTTAAATGTTCAAGGTGTCCCAGACCACTATGAACATTTAAATATTAATTCCCAAGAATTTATACATTTTCCAAACCCTTGAAAACATTTTTATATATAAAATATGGATATTTAATTTCATATTATCTATATATAATCCTTATAAAATAATAAATGTGCATATTAAAAAGAAATTCCTCAATGAAGGAAGATTGAGATGAAGTCCCTTACCTCACGTCTGATTCGTCACGTGTGTTATTTATCATCATAAATAATAATATTAAGTTAATTTATACATTCTATAGAACCATTTTCATGTATATAATTTGTTTTATATCACTTATTACCTTTTAATATCAATTACACAGTTCTTTAAGTTCATATTGGACGTTTTGTCTGTATTTAGTTCTTGAGTTGAAAATGAAATTAGTATGACATAAATAGACTATATGGTTATAATTTCACCATAAAAAGAATATAATACATGGTATAAATATCTAATATATTCATTTTATAATAATTTACAATAATATTTTATGGAAAACTAAGTATACTATTTATGGAGAAGTTAGGCCGTACGTACGGATGAACGCTATTTTTTTCTTGTCGTATTGAAAGAAAGAACATTAAATTAAATGAATGAAAATTTGTATACTTATATAATATCATTTTTGTAGAATTAATATTTTATTTATATAATATATTTTTATGAAAACAATCCTTAATACATTCAATTTGATGTGTGAAGAAATCATATCATTTTGAGAAGGTGGTGTCCACACGTCCCCTAATAGAGTTACTGTATAACCACAATATCCAATGCATAAAGGTATGTTTACGATAAAAATTAAATAATTTTTAATGGGATATAATATAAATATTAAAATATTATTTTAACAAAAAAATTGTTTTATGACTATCCATTATGGTGGTAAAGGAGAAAAGAACAAATAAATTCATCACAGAGGGGATTAACTAACATAACTTGGACAACAATTCTGATTCTTTGAATAAGTGGAGGTGAGAAGTGAAATGGATATGAGAAATTAATTTTGAAACATAAAACTATAGTATTTAAATTATTCTATAATTATCATGCATTTATTTATCAATTAGGTGTGTATAATGTAGAAAAACTAAATAAATTAAGAGAGGTACTTTGATAAAATAACCTCTGGAATATCCCCTCCTTGAAAGACACTTGTGGGCATTGGATTTATTATTTTGGGGAGTAAATAAGAACATGGAAATGGGTAGATTAAGGAGGAGAGGTTTTGGAATATATTTTAGGATCTAATATTCTTTGTGTGTCGAAATGGGGTGGAGAGGGTTGTTATTTATACTTGGCGAGAGGTGGGTTCAAGTGATTAATTTATTGATTATTTTACATTAAAAGCTAAAAAATAAAGATATAGAATTAAATTCCATGAATTGTTCTTGGAATTAATGTTTTATAGTATTTTTAGGGTCAAAAAACACCTCAAAAACCCTTTATATGTTATATTTTTTAGTTATGTTGTGCTTTTAAGTTTTAATTTTAACCCTTGTCAAAAGTTTACTTTTACTATGGTACATAATTTTTTTACCATGGTAACTTTTTTATATCTAAAAATATAGTTGAACATAAATAAATAATTTTTACATTATGATACCAAATATTTAATGCATATATCCTAATTCAATTCACATTATTTGGAAAATTTGATAAAAAATAATACAGCAAGAAAAAAAACTAAAAACAGGGTTTTAAAGTGAAACGTTCAAAAGTTTGAAATGGTTTTTTATATAATTTCAATTTAAAAAGTTAATCCAATGAAAAATGATATTAAATGATAAATAATTCATTTAATTTTACTTATAAACCACATAAAAGTACAATCAATCAGTGTAAAAAAATTAGATGAAAATGATTTTTGAACTAAAATACAGCATTTTTCATTATTCATTAAAGTACAAAATTTATGAGAAAAATAGAAAAAAATAATACTAAGTAAATTTTGATGTCCCAATTACTAATAATAAATTCATTTTTTCAAATAAAACATATAAAACATAGAAATTTTTTATTTAAAATGGGTTCTCCAACGAAAGGCAGTAAACTGCTTTTTTAGAAAAAGCACTCATTTTATTCATAAAAGTGTATTTTTTCTTATAAAAAATCTAAAAAACATATAAGATAAATTTTAAACAATATATTTAATTTATATTTAATTAATATAATCCAAAAAGTTTTATTTTATGATTTTATACATAATTATTTTCATTTAACTAGTTTTTCATAAAAACACACAAATTATATTGTATTAGTTTTTTTAAATTTCCTAATTAATTTGGTATCCAATGACTATTAATATAAACATGTGTAAACCATATTTTTCTAATTTAGTTAATAAATTTAATTCCCACCATTCTAATGTATATATGGTAAATATTATATTAAATAATATTATTATGTATTTCATTTATGCTAAATGCAGAGTATCATGTATGCTATCAAACCTAATGTTTCCTTTAAAAAACTCAATATGTTACATTCTCCACCACTTTGTGAAATTGAATCCAAACAATTTGAATTTGAGGATGGTAACTAATGTATTAATTTTCTAAAAACCTTTATTACAATCCCATGTTGGAAAAAGGATTAAAAAACATCCACTTTAAATGAATGAAATGAAAGTACGAAGGATATCTAAGATGACATAGACTACGGTTCATGTAGGCATGTTGTATGTGATACACTCTTTTCACCCATCGGTTGTGGGTTTTATTACCATGTACTTGTTGGTTGTGATGGTTTGTTACCCATCCTATGGGTACTCATTTTAATAAAACTATATAATTCTTATAACTTTAACAAAATGAGATAAAATACTCCAAAATAAACATTACATATTTTAATATCATGTTTTATCTCTTTCTGTTAATTTTTCATCTTAAAGTGAAATATCCCATAATTACCTCAAAATCAAAGATCATATAAATCCTAAAGGTTATTCAAACCTTTATAATTATGTCCATATAAGATATTGATAATTATTACTTGAATAATATTATCAAATAACAAACATCAGGGTTATATATAATAGAATAATTCTTCCAATGTAATCCCATGATCAAAAGTGAGTTAATAATTTTAAACATTTCATCATCCATAGATCTAAAATAACTATTTAATCCCTTATATGTAGAATTATTAACCAATCATAATTATTCTTGTTCCCATAACCAAAATTTTTCATCTTATTCTATAATACATCGTTCATACAAAAAAACATGAATCAGGTTTTAATATTCAATAATGTCAAAACATTTTATAAGAAATAATCCATACCATTCATAAGTCATTATCAGTTTCCTCATCAACAATTGGAATGAAATTAGGAATTGATAAACATATATTTTTATGGACCTGATGATCTTATTCCCATACTTTCTTTGTAAGAAATATATTTTAATAATTACCACAATCTCCACATTTAAAACATTGAATTGATAACTAAGAGGGAACATATTTCCCTTTCTTGGATTCAACTGAACACTTCCTTTTTTCCATGACAGGTTATTACTTTATTACCTCCATTAAAACATCTATAACACCTTCCCATCCCTTTAAAAAAACTTCTTAAGTGTTTCATTCCGCATCCTTAACACATATTTTTTTGAATATGCCTAACTTTATGATCATTATTACCTGAAATTCCATAGGGATTTGTTTCCCTCATATATGATGCATCAGAAAAATCCCCATGACACAAGTGGTTAATAATTACTCCCAATAGTTGGTTCAGAATAAATACGACAGTTCTCATTTCAACTCCCATTTCATTCAGTTTCTTATTGATAGATTCACCACATTTTCCGTCACATCCATTATTACTTTGGTTCATTCAAGATCCATCCATTTAATAAATCCAAAAAGGTCATTGTGAGTATATCAATAAAATCATCACATACTATCTTATGGGGAAGATAAACACTTTGATATAAATATTCATGTTATCTCAAACTTGTTCAGTTTATCTAAAATAACTATGAATCTTTCTATTATGATAACCATTCAAGTTATATTTAACTTTTAACTTATGCATAAATATCACCCTAACCACTAATGTTTTCTAAACTATCCTCTAATACCAACTATATGCCCCCATCCTTAAACATTACATAATCTTGAGTTATGTCATGAATTTATATAGAATATATTTTAAGGTATATATATTTTGAGAATTAGTCCATAAATCATACATAAAAACAAAAATATTAAAATGTACACACTTGTACCCATTTTCAATTTTTTTCATAAAACAAATAATTTTAAAAATAAATATTGTTTTGTTTTGTAATCGTTATAACTTATCCTTGATCCGGACCACGACTCTGCCCTCCTTTAAATCCTATAAAAAAATCCAAAACTTGTGATGAGTATAAAAAGAATAGTAATTGATACATAATAAAGGAAACCATTAGTCATGTGAAAATATGAAAACCATGAACACTTTATCATAAAGTAATAATTTTTACCTTTAAGGTGTAGTAAATAATCTTCACTGAATATAAGCTCATTCATTACCCTTTTTGTAATAAAAATATTACTATAGAACCCATAAAAGTACATATAACATATAAAGGAAACTTGGAACATAATCATACTCAAATGGGATAACCATACAGTCTACTTCCACACATATCACTTTTACAAATTGAACAGTCGTATAGCCGAATTAAATTTCCAATGGAGTAGAGGTTATAACTTAACCATCCTTACATGGATTATCATGGAACCACCAATCTTTGGTTTATCACATAACCACCCATATTTGGTTTATCATGTAACCACCCATAAAATGTCCATGTACCATTATATAATAATAATATAAAATATATTACAATCATCAACATTTCACTCATAAAATTTCATTTGCAATCATATGAAGTAATTTCAAGATATTGAAATAGTAAATCAAATTTCAAAACCATTTTCAATACGAAAACACACCAAAAGTTAGTAATTGATTTATTTTATTTTTCAAAAAAATTTATTTCTTATAGAGGAATCCAAATATCAAATATCTATTACGACGGCGGAGAAGTCATTGTCGTTGCATACATTAAAAAATCACTCTTTTGTCATTTTGAAAAGAAAGTAAAATTCTTTTTACAAAATATTCATTTTGAAAAAATATAAAGAAATTCAATATATGCATAAATTTTCCAGTATTATCCTTTTATATCCATATAAATAAATATGTAAATTAATATCCTGAAGAAAAAGTTTTGATAATTCTATCATTAAACATTCAAGGTGTGCCATACCACATTAAACATTTAAATATTAATATACATGAATTAATACATTCACTAAAACACTAAATAAAATTAGTATATATAATATATGGATATTAAATGTCATAGTGGCTATATATACACCTTATAAAAGAATAAAGGTGCATATTATCAAGAATGCCTCAATGAAAGAATATTGAGATTAAGTACCTTACCTTGAGTCTGATTCATCACACGGGTTTCTTATCTTTCTAAATAATAAACTTAGGTTAATTTATATTTGATTTAGAACCCCTTTCATGTTTATTATTACTTTTATATGTCTTTTTTATAACTTTATAACAATTACACAATTATTTAAGTGCATATAATATGTTTTGTCAATATTTAATTATTGAGTCGAAAATGAAATTGGTATGATGTCAATATACCATATTTTTATAATTCCTCATTATTTTGAATATAAAACATGATATAAATATCTTATATATTCAATATATAAGTATTTATAATAATAATTGAAGGAAAACTAAAAATGCCATTCATGGAGACGGTAGGTCGTACGTATACATGAACGCTATTTTAGTTTTTCATGTCGTATTGAAAGAACAAACATTAAATGAAATATATGTAAATATTTTTACGTATATAATATCATTATAGTATCATTAATATATCTTATTTCAAATATTTTTACGAAATTGACCCTTAATACATTACATGTGATGTGTGAATGAATCAAAGCATTTTGAGGAGGCGGTAGTCTATATGACCCCAAACGAAGTTATCATAAAACCATGATATAGAAAGCATGAAGTTATGTCTAATATAAGATTTCTAGGACATTAAATAGGTAATAATATACATATAAAAATATTATTTCATCAAAAATTAGTTTTAGAATATCCATGAATGCAGTTAAGGAAAAATAATGAAAACATTATTAATGGAGGTGATTAACCATCATAACTTAGACAAAAATTTCATTTCTCAGGATAAGAGGAGGTGAGAAATGAAATGGATATGAAATATTTCATTAAAAAATCAATAATAAATTGTGTACATGATTCTTGAGTTATTATTAATTGACAGATGAAGGAGGTGAGGATAATGTAGAAAAAGAAAATAAATTAAGAGATGTATTTTTTAAAAATTACCTCTTGAATATCCCCACATTGAAGAACCCTTGAGGACCTGGGGTTTAGACATTTGGTGAGACCAGAAGCACATGGAAGTGGGGAGACTAATTTGGAGTGGTTTTTATTGATAATATATTAGGGAAAAAATTGGGTCCAAATGGGGAAATAAGGGTTATTATTTAAACATGAGGAGAGGTGGGTTCAAGTGAATAATTTATTGATTATTTTATATTAAAATCTAATCATATATATGAGGAATTAAATTCCAAGAATTTTTATTGTAATTAATATTTTATAGGATGGTTAGGGACGATCCACACCTCATCCAACCTTTAAATGTTGTACATTTTTGGTATGTTAAGCTTTTAACTTTTAATATTAACCATTGTAAAAAAAATTTCTTTTACTATAGTAAAATGTGTGTTTACTATGGTAATTTATATATAAAAAAATTAAATTTACATTAAAACCTTATTTGGAAATTTTTATTCTAAATATTAAAACAATTTTACCAAATTCAATCAATATAACTAGGAAAATTATATTTACAATTAACTCTATTAACAAAACTAAAAAGCGGGTTTTAAAAATTAAACATTCAATAGTTTGAAATGTTTTTATATGTAATTTAAATTAAAAAAAGCATAAAATTAACTACATTGTATTAAAATTTAAAATATTAATCTAATTATACCATAAAACTATGTAACATCATAATTTAAAAATATAAATAAGTTAGACGAAAAATAGTTTTCAACTGAAATGCAATATTTTTTACTATTCATTAAAATAAGAAATTTATTAGAAAATACCAAATATTTATCCAAAGTAAAATTTTATGTCCCACTTCTAAATAATAGGTTTATTTTTTTCAAATATAACATATAAATGTCACAAAAAACTATATTTTAAATGCGGTTTCAATCAAAAGTTGGAAAAAACTCCATTTTTGAAAACACTCATTCTATTTGTAAAATTATATTTGTTCTTATTGAAAGTATAGAAAATAGAGAAGATTAATTTTAAACAGTATAATGAATTTATATTTAATAAATATAATACATCATAAGTGATTTTATTATTTTATATAAAATTTTTTTTTCATTTAAATGGTTTTTCAGAAAAACACATTCATTATATTCAATTGGTTTATATTTATTTTCCTAAATAATTTGGTAACCAATGAATCATTATATAAACTTGTGTAAACCATTTTTTTCTAATTTAGTAAATCCTTTTCATTATCACCATTCTAATGGCTATATGATAACTATCATATTAAATAATAATATTCTTTTTTTCATTTAAGATAAATGTGGTGTATCGTATATGCCATCAAACATAGTGTTTCCTTTTAAAAACATGGGATGTTACATCAATTTAATAATAGATTTTGGAATCATATATGACTTATAAGGAATAATTTATTTAATTTGGTATATAGATGTTGATTTGGAATGATTTGTATAAGATAGAAGATATAAATCTGGCGGAGTTTTTTTCTTGGTGAAATTTCTGATAGGTTATATACTAAAGTGAAAAACAATGTCACATATAGAATTTCTGAATATGAATATATTTTTTGACTCATGTTGAAACACACCTTATTTCAATTAAGACTCTATTATAACATTTATTTGTTTAATTCATGTTACAACTTCTCTTAGTTTGTGGTAACTATTTTTCAATTAACAAGAAAATAAATCTAGTAAAATAGTCACATTAAATACTTATAATATCAAATATCACTTCGTAAAAGAGAATGTATAGAATAATGAACTCAATATTAAGTATATTCATACAACTAAAGAATTTTCTTACATTTTCAAATAACTATAACCAAAGGAATCATTTTTAAAAATGGGGATGAACATGGGTGCCCATACTATTTCTCCCTAAGGTCGAGTTATGTGTTACTTTCCCCTTAATGATCTTATCTTTGGATAGTGTTTTCATGTGGGGGTGGGGGGATGATGTTTCATGTATCATTCATTTGGTATGTGAAAAACATTCTAAGAAAGCTTGTATTTAGGGAATGTTGTGGTTATGTTGTGAAACTAGAATGTATGTTTGTGAACTATTTGAATAGTTTGTTGAAGTGGTCATAAGAAACTTATTTTTATTGGAACAAATATGTTATAAAGAGGATGAATCTTTGAATTTCTGAACATCAAATAGTAGATTTCTAAGTCACTCCTTCCAGATATCATGATTTTGATGTCAATGATTATTTTTTCTTCTAATGATTTCACTCATATTGGCATAATATTTTTAATTGGTGATACATATATTTAGTTTCCTGTTTCAGTGATTTATGAACCTTGGTTTCAAATAAAATCCTAAGGAAAATATTGTTGGACCAAGCTAGCTGTTGGATGGATTTAGGGTAGTAGAATAATTGTTTTCAATTTTATTTTATATTTTTTTCATTTTGAAAAGTTAAAATAAATTTCTATGTTTTGGTGATTGGAATAAAGGATTACTAGACATAGACAACCAGATGAAAATTTATAAATAATGTTGATCATTTTTTATTTCCTATTTTGTATATATTTTCTGGGAAATGTTTTTTTGGACTCACATTGTATCTAAAATGTTGTTTCTGATCAGAGTGAGAAGTTTTATCATATCCAAAATGTTTTTTGAGATAATAAATACTAAATCTAATGATTCTTTAATGTTATTAAATTTCTCAATATCGCATGTTTTCTAAAAAACCTTTGATCCAACCTATGTGAAAGAAAGGAGTAGAAAATGATTTCTATGTCAGATGATTATTTTCCAATATCAATGTTAATAAACATCATGAATAATTCATGATAAAAGAAATAGTTTGTATATTAAAATATAATGTGAAGTCAATTTATTCTTGTCATGAATCATTAATATGTAATGGTCAAGAGATCCATAGGGTTGCTTACCCATAAGATGAATTGATTTATCAAATCCACCATCAGTTTATGAGGTTATGAAAGAAGTCATAATTGATACTATTCTTTTGTACTCATAGTTCTGTCAATTCATCAGACAATTTATAACACCAATTATACATCCCATGAAGAGTTTCTTTAGAGGCAGCGTAGAGTTTTTGAGTGAGACAATGTTAATAAGTTGTTTATGTCGATGAATCATAAGGGCTACATGTAAAGACCCGGAAATTTCAAGGAAAATTTTTTCTTAATTTTCTTTGGAATTTTACAAGAATGCAGTTTCTGACGGCACCTGATTCCGAGGCCCGGTGTGCCCGGAATTAATTTCTGAAGTTTGGATCGGGTACGTTCAGTGAACGAGCGAGCGGGAATTTCTATCTTTTGAACCAGTGTCTGGAATCGAATTCCGAGGGCACTGATGGAACCGCATCGCCGGTAATTACATAGGAACTCCTGTTCCGGAGTTGCGTTTACACGAGTGTTGATAATAAAAATTGTGGAAGTTTATTTTATAACTACACAACAATTTTTATTAACTTAGTCTAAGTGTTAGCTCATGGTGGATGTTGGGTAACCACCCAACCTCCCTTGGGAGGTTATGAGGGTGGGGGGGCCCACACGAACCCCACCTCTTCATATCCTCTAATACCCATCAACTCCCACTTAAATGATTTTAACTTAGTTATAACTTATGTCTTAAATGAGTTGATTTTAATGTGGTGAGTTGTGTGAGTCTTTTGAATTTCAAACACTTGAATTTCAAAAGCCATGTGAAGTTAATTAAATAAGTGGAGAAATTATTTCTTTTGGTTGGGTTGTGTTGTTTGAGAGATTTTGGAAAGAAGTCTTAGAAGTCTTGAAGTTTCTTCATCCTCTTGACAAAGAACGCGAAGAACAATCGGACATCGACGAAGAACGCCACGTTCTTGGGAACCGTCTTCCACGACGCCATACCCGCAATACCGACGACGTCTTCTTCCGTGACATCTCTTTTCGCGATGCCGAATCTTGTCACCTCTTAAATCAAGGTAGGGGTTTTAACTTTTTAAAGTTATGTGGATCTCTCCTTCGAACTTGAAGGTTTATATTTGTCGGGCCTTGATTCCAAATCTTTTTATTTAATTTAGAAGATTGTGAAAGTTTATCATTCATTAAAGACCGATTGTTAGCAAATAACGCGAGGGGGCCGGACCACACAAACACGGACGACCCTCCTCCTTTCATTTTGATTTTGTTGTGGATTGAAACGGGTGTGGCGCGGTGCCGTCGCACTACGCAGGATCACGCGGAAAGAAATGAGTGGCGCTGTCGCGCCACGTCGTTAAATAATACAAGGACGCCATGCCGTCGCGCCGCATCGAAGAAAGTTGAAGGCGCCGCGGCCAGAGCGGGGCTGCGGTGGAGGGGCGCAGTGTCGTCGCACCACGCTGGACAACGAAGGTCGCGGCCGGTTCCGTGCTGCGGCGGAACGAGAAGACCGGCGGCCAGCCGGGCCGCCGGTGTCGGAAGCCGGAAGGGGGACCGGCCTTGCCGGTCCCGTTGAGGAAGAACCGGCCGGCCAGGTCGGGCCGGACGGAAGGGAGAAAACCGGGGGAAATAATTTCCCCCAGCCAGCCTTAATGCCCCCCCCCCCATTATGAGGGGGGCCGGTTTCACAAGGGGGGGGGGGGGGGCAGGCGGCCCCCCGTTTTCTCTAAGGCAGGCCCCCACGTGAGGGGGTCCGTTCTTCTTTAGGCGCGGCAGGTTGCCACGCCGCCAGCTGAGGAAAGGCGGGGGCTTTTCCCCCCGTGCGCGGCACACGAACGACGCCCAGGCCGCGCCGACGCGCCGGACCGCGCCGGACCACGCCGCCGCACCGGCCCGCGCCGCCGCGCCGGGCCGGGTTGTCGGGTCGGGTCACCGCTCGGGGCGGGTCAACCCGGTTCGGCCAACCCAGGGGGGGTCGGGCCGGGTCGGCCCGGGCCCAGACCCCCAGTTTCGGACCACTTTTGGTCAAATGCCCGTATCTTGGGCTACGGGCCTCCAAACGACTCGCCGTCAGCGGCAACGCGATCCTTGGATCGAGACGGTCGTTTCGGTATACTATATTCAAGGTGCACCTTCCTTTTTGGGAGCTTACGTGGTTAAAACTCCATAGTTAAGCGTGCTTGGCCTAGAGTATGATCAGGATGGGTGACCTCCTGGGAAGTTTCCCAGGGTGGGTGTGAGACGGAAAGGCCAATAACTAACAGATAGGGCGTCCGATTTATGAACCGTCTGTTTCGTTGAATTCCTCTTGATGAGATGGATCTTTTAGAATACTCCGCCCGAGGTTTGGACGCAGGTGGAGTATGGTCGGGTTGGTTTTGCCTTAAAACCCAACCGGGCCCCTCGAACGAAAAAGCCAATAACTCTCAGACCGGACGTCCGATTGACGCGCCGTCTGCTGCGTTGAGTTCCTGTTGACGATATGGAACTTTTGGCATTCTCCACCCAAGATTTGGATGCAGATGGATAGTGGCCGGGTTGGATCGCACAGAAATCCAACCGGGCCCCTGGAACGGAAAAGCTGATACCTTTCTGACAGAACATCCGTTTGACGAATCGTCAGCGGCAATGGTGATGTCGTTGAGAAACGGTCCCTATGAGTATACCCTATGAGATTTCGGGGTACAGTTGAGATACGGCCGGGTTTGGTTTGCTCACGAAACCAACCGGGCCCCTGGGACGAAAAGGCTAATAACTCACAGACTGGGCGTTCGATTGATGCGCCGTCTGTTGTGTTGAGACCCCTATGACGAGGCGGTCCTTTGAGATACTTCTTCGTGGGACTTCGGGATACTTGGAGTATCGACCTGTAGCTCGTGGAGCAGACCCTCCCAGTGACGAGCGTGCGGAGTACGGAGACCGTGTAACTGGCTGAGACCTGACGACTGCTTGACCGACTCGACTTGGAGTGGGTCGTCTAGCCCAGTGGACGGAGCACTACTTTCTGAGGTGCAGACCCATGGCGGACGGAGCACTACCTGTTTTACAGTGCAGACCCGCGGTACTCATCCGAAGAGTACCTCAGCAGGCTACTAGGGGGTGTCCACTACTGTGTTTGGGTGACATACCTCGGCGGGAAGCACTACTGTGTCTGGGTGGCTGACCCGCGGTACTCGACAGGAGGAGTACTTCAGCAGTCTTAGGTTAGTGAGCAGTACCTCGGAGTCATGACTGGACCACTGTACACTCTAGAGACGGAGCTCTTCAGCAGTTACGGTTTCGATAATGAAAATCCTGGTTTGAGATGAGACTTTTTACCTTTGTGTTTAACTCATGATTGAGATGGGTCACTAGATAACTTAGGTATATGTATGGGCATATACCTGGGTAGTAGTTATCCGTTGATTTCACAATCCTTGAGTTTCCTCATGATTGAGATGGGTTACTTGATAACTTAGGTATATATATGGCATATACCTAAGTAGAGGTTATTTGTTGAGATCTTCTATGTGGTTATCCTTGTTGGTTTTAGTGAGACCTTGAGGGTCTCGGGGTCCCTACTGAGTATTGTTATACTCACCCCTGCACGGGCTATGCCCGCACCTCATTGTGTTGGTTGCAGATGACGGGCAGTGCTGACAGAGGCTGAGTGTTCGAGGACTGGACGGTACTTGGAGGTGAACTATACGACGAGATGGTACCCGGAGGAGGACCTCATGATGAGACGGTACCCAGAGGTGGACATGACGATGAGGCGGTACCCGGAGGTGGACCACTGGGCGAGACATACTCGGAGCGGACGGCGGGACCCGAGGAGCAGAGGAGCTATCTGTACCCACCCTTCAGGTGGGATTTCCAGTGGACAGCTCGGCGTAGAAGCTTTACTTTTCAGTTACTGTTTTCCCTTTCGAGTTGTACTTTACAGTTGGGATTGTATTTCCGACCCCTTTTTACTTTCTTCACTTACTGTTGTACTCAGTTTTTACTTAGTGTTTACTTCTTCCGCTTGTACTTTGTGTGATTGTTTACTTTACAAAGGCAATGCCTTCCCTATTTACCGGGATTTACGCCTTGGTGCTAGTCGCTAGCCCCTGGCCTATGGAAGGCGGGCTTGGGGTAGTCACGGCACGGGCCCCGAGAACGGGTCGTGACAAATTGGTATCAGAGGAGTCGGTTCTACCGCAGAACTTGTATCTCTGATATTTTCTTTCTGTGAAGCAATAGTGTTAAGAGTACCGAGTGTGGTTTTCAGTTTAGGGAGTCCAGTGTTGGTGCGGGCGGCCGACGTATCCATACACTAGGACCCTGACAACCGATTTCCGACATTGTGCACGAAAACACTGATTGCGTGTGTGTTTTCAAAGGTTTTCCCTTAAAACAGCTCAAACCAGGTCAGCTCACCAGGAGTAAACGTTTGACCGTGTCACGATGTTTCTTTCAGGATTCCTTTTCACGGATGACCAGCTAGAGCCCAGAGGTATGTGCGTGCTGACAGCCTGTCGAGCGACGAGGCTTTGGTACAGGGCCCTCTTGTAGTTGAGGCACCAGCGGAGGCACCATCGGTACTACTACCCGTTGGGCCACCGATGCCACCAGCCCCAGCAGTAGGCGATGCACGATGCTTGAGAGCGCTGCATGAGTTCCAGCGCCAGAGGCCAAGCAGGTTCCGGGGAGAGACGGACCCGCAGGCCACTGAGGTTTGGCTGGAGGCTGTGGTGAGAGTCTTCAGGATAGTGGGGACGCCGGCAGACTTCATGGTGATCTTTGATGCCAGCCTCCTTCAGGCAACAGCAGGCAGGTGGTGGAGCCACTTGTTTCAGTTTTGCGACGGGATGACATTCGCATGGGAAGAATTTGAGACCATCTTCAGGGTGGAGTTTGTGCTAGTAGCTCTACACCCCGAGCGTGTACAGGAGCTTCTGACTTTGCCACGTGTTTTTCGATCAGTAGCCAAGTCATCTGTGGGCAGTAGACAGATGATGCAGAGGTCCAGGAGGACCAGACTAGCAGTTGGATGATCTCGGGTTTTAGGACTGGTGGTGCGGGGCACCCGGGGTGGGAACAGAGCTAGGCGTGCCAGAAGCAGGTTGTGTTACTCATGCGGCAGAAAGGGTCACCTGGCACGTGACTGTCCGACTCCTCATACAGTTGATCCAGAGGCTTTGGAGGAGACACCAAGGCAGTAGAGCTCCGGGAGCAGGTGGACAGCAGAGGAACTAGTGGATACGTTCCTTTTACTTCTAGTTCCATGTTGCTATTGTATTCATGTCTTGTACTATGAGCTGCAATAATAAAATGACAATTATCTTTGTTTTCTTTCCTGTCTTTTGTTTGGTTGATACTGAGTGGTCCCGGTTAAAACTGTTGACTTGACCCTCACTTTCGAGATTTCTACTAGAGGAGACCCAGTGACCTCACACTGATGCCAATAGTGTGACTTGACCCTTGGAGGCGAGAGTGACAGTTGGATCTCTTGGTAGTTACGTCGAGGCCTTACGACGTCATCCATGGCATGAATGCATCATTCATGTTGGAATTGACTGTATTAGGCAACGAATGTGGTTCATCCAGGGGATGAGACCAGATTTCTCTTATCGTCAAAGAAGAAATCATAGCAGCTCTTGTGAGACTAAAGGAGGTCCAGGACATCCAAGAGAGGATGAAGACTGCACAGTACAGTAAGAAACAGGAAACCGGTGCCAGTCTTAGAGACTCGGGCGTGTTAAAGAAGAGGAAGCTTAAAGGAGAGATGAGTCTACGAAGCAGCAGACGTGGAGGCAGAGCAAGGAGAGAAGCATGAGGTGGTGTACATCCTAACATTGTACAACCACCCGCCTTAGTTATTCCTGCCAGGCTCAGGGAGCTGGAGGGTGGAGGAAGAGTGCGGCTGCATGCGGTCAAGGAGTGTGACCCAATGGCTCTAGAAATGATTCAAGGGACAGTCTGTGTCCACTACTAGCTGTTGTAGTAACGGACGTCGATGTGAATCATTCCTTGCTTTCACAAATCTTGTTCCAGACCTAGAGTTTCCGGTAAGCCGTGGACTTGACCCTCACGTCTGGAGATACCTTGGGAGGAGACTCGATAATAACACTTACGCCGATGGTGTGGTCAGACCCTCGAGGTGAGAGTTTTGGTTGGAATCTCTTGGTGGCAGCGTCGAGGCCTTACAACGTTAGTTTGAGTATGGAATGGGCAATAACTTTTCATACACAAATTGACGGTTTTAGGCAAACGTCGGGATGGGTTTTCCTTGGTCGGCGGAAAAGGAAACCCCATGCAGTGCAGGGTAACTCTTGAACAGCAGGGTGCGACCGATCACTCTTGAGTCGGTCAGCCTTACCCGCGTGGAAGCAGCCTTTCGAGTTCCAGTTCTAATAGAAAATGGAGACCTCTAGAGTTTGAGGATGGCGACCACGTTCTTATACGGGTCTCACCTCGACGAGGATTATGGAGATGTGGCCAAGGCGGCAAGTTATCTCCAAGGTTCAGCGGACCTTCTTAGTTCCCCAGCTGGGTAGGCAAGGTGGTTTACCGCTTGACCCATTCACCGCAGTAGCACCAGGTGCTCGACGACTTCCACGTATCTCAACTGAGGAGATACGTGCTCGACCCTTCGGATACCATCGACCATGAGGAGCTGGACGATGGCGATGGGGTGTCATTCACGGATATTCTAGTGGGGATCAAGGATCGACAGGAGCAGATCCTACGAGGACAATCGATTCCTCGGGTGCACTTTCTTTGGCAGTACAGAAACCTCCAGGTGAGCACATAGGAGCGGAAGGCTCAGATGCGTGCTCTGTACCGCTTTTGTGACCCTAGTTTGTGTTGATGCTTTACGGGGATGTAAAGCCCTGAGGTGGAAGTAATGTAAAGACCCGGAAATTTCAAGGAAAATTTTTTCTTAATTTTCCTTGGAATTTTACAAGAACGTAGTTTCTGACGTCGCCTGATTCCGAGTCCCGGTGTGCCCGGAATTAATTTCCGATGTTTGGCTCGGGTACGTTCAGTGAACGAGCGAGCGGGAATTTCTATCTTTTGAACCAGTGCCCGGAATCGAATTCTGAGGTCACCGATGGAACCGCAGCGCTGGTAATTACATAGGAACTCCTGTTCCGGAGTTGCGTTTACACGAGTGTTGATAATAAAAATTGTGGAAGTTTATTTTATAACTACACAACAATTTTTATTAACTTACTCTAAGTGTTATCTCATGGTGGAAGTTGGGTAACCACCCAACCTCCCTTGGGAGGTTATGTGGGTGGTGGGGCCCACACGAACCCCACCTCTTCATATCCTCTAAAACCCATCAACTCCCACTTAAATGATTTTAACTTAGTTATAACTTATGTCTTAAATGAGTTGATTTTAATGTGGTGAGTTGTGTGAGTCTTTTGAATTTCAAACACTTGAATTTCAAAAGCCATGTGAAGTTAATTAAATAAGTGGAGAAATTATTTCTTTTGGTTGGGTTGTGTTGTTTGAGAGATTTTGGAAAGAAGGCTTAGAACTCTTGAAGTTTCTTCATCCTCTTGACAAAGAACGCGAAGAACAATCGGAGATCGACGAAGAATGCCACGTTCTTGGGAACCGTCTTCCGCGACGCCATACCCGCAATACCAATGACGTCTTCTTCTGCAACATCTCTTTTCGCGATGCCGAATCTCGTCACCTCTTAAATCAAGGTAGGGGTTTTAACGTTTTAAAGTTATGTGGATCTCTCCTTCGAACTTGAAGGTTTATATTTGTCGGGCCTTGATTCCAAATCTTTTTATTTAATTTAAAAGATTGTGAAAGTTTATCATTCATTAAAGACCGATTGTTAGCAAATAACGTGAGGGGGCCGGACCGCACGAACACGGCCGACACTCCTCCTTTCATGTTGATTTTGGTGTGGATTGAAATGGGTGTGGCGCGGTGCCGTCGCACTGTGCAGGATCATGCGGCAAGAAACGCGTGGCGCCGTCGCGCCGCGTCGTTAAATAATACAAGGACGCCATGCCGTCGCGCCGCGTCGAAGAAAGTTGAAGGCGCCGCGGCCGGAGCGGGGCCGCGGTGGAGGGGCGCGGTGTCGTCGCACCGCACCGGACAACGAAGGCCGCGGCCAGTTCCGGGCCGCGGCGGAACGAGAAGACCGGCGGCCAGCCGGGCCGCCGGTGTCGAAAGCTGGAAGGGGGACCGGCCTTGCCGGTCCCGTTGAGGAAGAACCGGTCGGCCAGGTCGGGCCGGCCGGAAGGGAGAAAACCGGGGGAAATAATTTCCCTTGGCCAGCCTTAATGCCCCCCCCATTATGAGGGGGGCCGGTTTCACAAAGGGGGGGGTGCAGGCGGCCCCCCGTTTTCTCGAAGGCAGGCCCCCACGTGAGGGGGGCCGTTTTTCTTTAGGCGCGGCAGGTTGCCACGCCGCCAGCTGAGGAAAGGCGGGGGATTTGCCCCCTGCGCGCGGCACACGAATGGCGCCCAGGCCGCGCCACCGTGCCGGCCCGCGCCGCCGCGACGGACTGCGCCGGACCGCGCCGGACTGCGCCGGACCGCGCCGGGCCGGTTTTTCCGAGCCGGGCCGGGTCGTCGGGCCGGGTCACTGCCCGGGGATGGTCGACCCGGTTCGGCCGACCCAGGGGGGGTCGGGCCGGGTCGGCCTGGGCCCAGACCCCCAGTTTCGGACCACTTTTGGTCAAATGCCCGTATCTTGGGCTACAGGACTCCAAACGACTCGCCGTCAGCGGCAACACGATCCTTGGATCGAGGCGGTCGTTTCGGTATACTATATTCAAGGTGCACCTTCTTTTTCGGGAGCTTACGTGGTTAAAACTTCATAGTTAAGCGTGCTTGGCCTAGAGTAGTGATCAGGATGGGTGACCTCCTTGGAAGTTTCCAAGGGTGGGTGTGAGACGGAAAGGCCAATAACTAACAGATCGGGTGTCCGATTTATGCGCCGTCTATTTTGTTGAATTCCTCTTGATGAGACGGATCTTTTGGAATACTCCGCCCGAGGTTTGGACGTAGGTGGAGTATGGTCGGGTTGGTTTTTCCTTAAAACCCAACCAGGCCCCTCGAACGAAAAAGCCAATAACTCTCAGACCGGGAGTCCGATTGACGCGCCGTCTGTTGCGTTGAGTTCCTGTTGACGATATGGAACTTTTGGAATTCTCCGCCCAAGATTTGGATGCAGATGGATAGTGGCCGGGTTGGATCGCCCAGAAATCCAATCGGGCCCCTGGAACGGAAAAGCTGATACCTTTCTGACATAACGTCCGTTTGACGAATCGTCAGCGGCATTGGTGATCTCGTTGAGAAACGGTCCCTATGAGTATACCCTATGAGTGTTCGGGGTACAGTTGAGATACGGCCGGGTTTGGTTCGCTCACGAAACTAACCGGGCCCCTGGGACGAAAAGGATAATAACTCACAGACCGGGCGTCCGATTGACGCGCCGTCTGTTATGTTGAGACCCCTATGACGAGGCGGTCCTTTGAGATACTTCTTCGTGGGACTTTGGGATAATTGGAGTATCGACCTGTAGCTTGTGGAGTGGACCCTCCCAGTGATGAGCGTGCGGAGTACGGAGACCGTGTAACTGGCTGAGACCTGACGACTGCTTGACCGACTCGACTTGGAGTGAGTCGACTAGCCCAGTGGACGGAGCACTACTTTCTAAGGTGCAGACCCATGGCGGACAGGGCACTACCTGTGTGACAATACAGACCCGCGGTACTTGTCCGGAGAGTACCTCGGCAGGCTACTAGGGGGTGTGCACTATTGTTTTTGGGTGACATACCTCGGCGGGAAGCACTACTGTGTCTGGGTGGCTGACCCGCGGTACTCGACAGGAGGAGTACTTCAGAAGTCTTAGGTTAGTGAGCAGTACTTTGGAGTCATGACTGGACCACTGTACACTCTAGAGACGGAGCTCTTCAGCAGTTACGATTTCGATAATGAAAATCCTGGTTTGAGCTGAGACTTTTTACCTTTATGTTTACCTCATGATTGAGATGGGTCACTTGATAACTTAGGTATGTGTATGGGCATATACCTGGGTAGTAGTTATTCGTTGATTTCACAATCCTTGTGTTTCCTCATGATTGATATGGGTTACTTGATAACTTAGGTATATGTATGGGCATATACCTAAGAATAGGTTATCTGTTGAGACCTTCTATGTGGTTATCCTTGTTGGTTTTAGTGAGACCTTGAGGGTCTCGGGGTCCCTACTGAGTATCGTTATACTCACCCCTACACGGGCTATGCCCGCACCTCATTGTGTTGGTTGTAGACGACGGGCAGTGCTGACAGAGGCCGAGTGTTCGAGGACTGGACGGTACCTGGAGGTGGACTATACGACGAGATGGTACCCAGAGGAGGACCTCACGACGAGACGGTACCCAGAGGTGGACATGATGACGAGGCGGTACCCAGAGGTGGACCACTGGGTGGGACATACTCGGAGCGGACGGCGGGACCCGAGGAGCAGATGAGCTATCTGTACCCACCCTTCAGGTGGGATTTCCAGTGGACATCTCGGTGTAACAGCTTTACTTTTCATTTGTTGTTTTCCCTTTCGAGTTGTACTTTACAGTTGGGCTTGTATTTCCGACCCCTTTTTACTTTCTGAACTTACTGTTGTACTCAGTTTTTACTTAGTGTTTACTTCTTCTGCTTGTACTTTGTGTGATTGTTTACTTTACAAAGGCAATGCCTTCCCTATTTACCGGGATTTACGCCTTGGTGCTAGTCGCCAGCCCCTGGCTTATGGAAGGCGGGCTTGGGGTAGTCACGGCATGGGCCCCGAGGACGGGTCGTGACACTACACGTAACAATAAATAAAAATACCAATGTAGTTTACCATTTTCATTAAAAAATAAGAGTATTGTATCAATATTTTTTTTCTTCAGTTTATTAAGAAAAAAATTCATGATTTTTTTTAAATTAATTCTAGTGTCATCAGACATGTCTTGACATTGATCCATCAGAAGGGGAACATATAATGATTCATTGAACACATACTGAATGTTATAATTAATAGGTTTATAGAATTTATCAGATGTAATTTTTATTGATTTGAGAATTTCTTTAAATAATATCTCAAATGGAGATTTTTTTTGAAGATTCTACTGAAGTGACATAAAATTATTACTGAGTATTTATAAGTTGTAATGATGTTTTTGGAAAAAAATGAGAAAATTAATTATCCTACGAAATAAAAGTTGACATCCAAAGTGTCTCAATAGGGATATCAAATTGAGGATTTCTGATTAAAACAACGGAACTCTAACAATGTAGAGACATTTTATTTGTTAGAATAGGTTTCTATTAGAGAGTATAAATGCAATGTCATTTGTTTTAAAAATATTAAATTAGATAATACTTATTAGATTTCAAAATTTCATCATAATGAATATGATTTTTATGTTAATATAAGAAAAAAGTCGTTATACGATTCAAGAAGTTTTGAAAATAACCCAGATGATTTGATAAGTACTGAACTTCTCAATAAAGATGTTAAAATTAATTTGAAATTTTCATTTTTGGAATTTAGTTGAGAAGTGAAATGAAATTGGATTCACAACCATTAATTTTCTGGAATAACTATAGGTAGATGTCAATGAACAACGAACTAAAACATTATTCATGTGTGGACAAGATTGAGATTGATGATGTTTTTCATTGGAAGAGGTAGGTTTCCAGATAGAAATATCTTGACAAATGTTTTACAGAAAGAAGTAGTGTGAACAATAAGTTATGTTTATTGTTTTCTAGATTAGACCAAGAAATTATAATGAATGTTTTGGGAAAGAAATAAGTGATTTAGAATTGTTTATGAACTATCTATTTGGATATTTTTTTCACACTGAGGATTCAAATTGTGCTACTAGAAAGTGTTTTCCTACAAAACCACATGAATTGTTTTCCACCATCTACAAGGTATGAATGTGAAAAAAATTTATTGTTGAAGAATTGAAAAAGTGGATGTTGTTGAAAAAACATTGTGACAGGTTCAAAACTAACTATGAAGGATTAAAAACTTGTTAAAAAAGTTATTTTATTTTTTCAAGAAGAATCACAAGCACTGTTGTATTTATCATAGTGTTACATATTTGTAAGATTATTTACTAGTCCTTTTATCCAATAAAGGATTGTTTTTAGTGAATTTAGTTGCATTTTATTACCTCTATAACATTTCAAAGACTATAAACTCTTATTGAGTTGTGAACCTTGTATATACTTGTGTTCCTGTAGATGTTTGAATTCTTATTTTTTAATAAGGTGATAGTTTTTTAACATGAGTTGAATGTTGTTATAAGTGAAAGATAATAGGAAATTAAAAGATATCACTAATTCAACCCCTCCCCCTCTCTGTGATTACATTGATCCTAGTTAGACATTTTTGGAGTCATGTTGAGCATCCGTATGATCCAATACGAGAATAATATGTTGTCGAGTCCTTTATAAGGAAGATTCTACCTTCCATTATAGGATCCACTAATCTATTATTTTTCAAGAAATGGATCAGTATCCCTAAAATTATATTTTTAATTCACTAGTGTTAGAAACATGGAAATATAATAGGTGTATATAATTGATATGTCTATGTAGTTCAATGATGGACTCTCGTGAATAAATTTATTTAAAATGAAGAAATTGACTCTATAGAGTTAGATAATTTTAAGAAAATATTTTTCAAAAGTACATTACCCAAATTTATTATATGAATATGCGGTAGGAGTTCCTTGGGCTAAGGGGAATGGATAATGAATCCGTTTGTACACATTTGGAATATTTTCATATAATTTTGATGTATAATTTTGTTATTATATTACAACCCTAAAGTATGTTAGATTGATTCATCAATTGCATAAAATAATGTATCAAAAGGGAATTAACCATATGAAACATTAGTATCTACGAACATAAATTTTTATGTGTTATCACTGTCTAAATGTAGATTAGAGTTATGTATCAATATCATGGTTTTTATAAGAATAGAAAGATGGAATTCAATTAAAAATATATAAACAATGTATAGAAGAATATGAGATTTCCATTATTCTCAATATGTGGGAAGAAAGATAGAGGAAATTATCATAATAGTACTAGTAAATGTTTTAAGTGTATAAGGGAAGTTCATTATGTAATCAAATGTTTATGTGATGGGAAGAAGTCAATTAATGATAAAAATTTAGAGAAATTTTTATCAAAGACACCACACACACAATGGCATTTCAAATGTAAGTGTTAAGACAAAATTGTTATCAAGTTCCAAAATACAAAAGTTAATGATGTCAATCATCATCAAAAACCAATTAAGATGAGAGAGAAATGGAAATCTCATAAGATTATGGTTTCTAATGAGGTGTGCGATAATGACATGGTGAAAGGTAAACTTATCATCCACTTTAGAAACAATAATTAATTATTTGACTATGGTTCTGTGAATTCTTTCATATATGAATAATTTTATAACGGTATCAAGATAGTGTCGAAATTATTATATTTTAAATTAGAAGTGAAAAAAATAATGCAATGATGATCTCATCTCAATTCTATTATTATTCTCCCATTGAAACATATAATAATTTTCTTCCTTGAAATCATTTCATTCTTCCTCTAGTTTAATGTAATGTTATCTTATAAATGGATTGGATTCAAAAACATAAATACTGGATCAATAGATGGGGAAGAGATGTCAGATGTGATATTCAAAACCAACATATGATCATCTATCAATGTATTAATAAATGTGAGCTTTCAATGGAAAACATATCTTTTGTAAGGGTTTTAATTCCTTTATAAAAGGGCGTTTATCTGACATGGTTGGGGAGAAACACAACATCAATGATGCATGTATTCTGAGGTATATTTTTGTTGTATTTATAGAAGAGATTCCTAGAATTCCATCAAAATATGATGTTGTTTATAAATATAACACATACCTAGTGAGAAACTTATATTAAATAATATATATAGGATAACACCTATTAAGTTACAAGAACATAAAAAATAAACTTTCGGAGATCCTTGATAATGGATTAAATCAGCCAAGTGTGTCACTGTGGGGTGAACTAGTGATTTTTGTTAAAACAAGAAGGGTTGAGGGGACAATTAATTAAATATTTGGAGTTGAACATGATCACAATCAAGAAAAAGTATCATATACCCCACAGTAATGCAAATTTTTATCACCTACATAGATATCTATATTTTTCTATGATTTTACATCATTCTAGATATAATAAACTAAGGGTTATGAAGGAGAATATACCCATCACAACATTCCATATATTTTATGGACACTATGAATACATAGTGGTGGAATTCGGTCTTACTAATTCATCTAAAATCATAATATATTTAATAAATAGAGTCCTTAGAGATTACCATGATCAGTTTGTGGTATTATGTATAGCTGAAATTCTAATATACTCAATGTGAAAGGAAGAGAGTAAATATCACCCAATAAATGTACTAAATACCATAAGGAATGAACAAATATTTGAAAATTTTACAATGTATTGATTTTTTCTAAAAATTCTTCATTTTTTCAGTAATATAATCTCAAAAGTGTGTATATCAGTAGACTACTACCTCTCGAACCGATTTTAACCATTTTTTATTACCACCTCTCATAGATATATTTTATGCTGGATTAAATGTTCATATGTGATATTTTTTATATTATTATCCTTTTGGAATTAATATATGATATATACCATCATACTTTCCATTCTATGGAAATATTATGGTGTTACTCGTGTGTATGGAGGAATAACACCTCATGAAGTGATGTGATTAATTCATTATTTATGTGGAACAAAATAAGTAAAATTTTATTAAAAAAATGTGATATATATGAAAAATTTACTCTAAGATATTAATTTAATATTTTCCATTCTTTCATTCAATCTGTAGAGAAAATATAAACAATAATCTTTCATAAATAATTCCCAACGCCTTTATGAATGGTGTATTTCATTTTATATCTCTATATCTTTTGGATTACACTAGAAAACATATTATTAGTCCTTATATATATGATATTTACATTATGATTAAAATTATTGATGTCACAACCCGCCATCACCAAGATGAGGGAAGGGGAAGTAGATTGTCAGGCCCTTACTTCTTCAAGTTGAAGGAGAGATAATTACCTCGATACATGCCTTCAATAGGCTTTGGAGTGGAGACTAGCTCCAGGGGTATAGATTCACATGCAAAATGGAAGGCATTACCATTTTTTTTAGTAGGATTGGGAGATAAGATAGTAAATCCCAAACAACACCAATAGAGGAAGTAAACCTAATGCCAAAACAAACCATTCCCACATGCATGCTTCAAATAATAAGTGCTATAATATAATAAAACTCCAAAGGTAAATACCAAAGAAAGAAAAACAGAAATAGAAACTATCCCAATGTTCGAACTAGTACATTCTCCCCCAATCCTAGAAGTCTTCCTGGAATCATGAAAGCAGTTTTATATACGTAGGTTGAGTATATAAGTATACTCAGTAGGGAAGACCAAAAGCTCTCATGTACAAGTAGGGAGGCATTCTAATTCCCTGTGAGAAAAAGAGTCAACCAAAGCACTTAGTATGGAAGTTCCCCCCCCCCAACCAAACCAAGGCACAGTCCCCAAATAACACAAGTCAAGTAATGTAATAGTAATAAAACAATGATATTTGGGTACCCCACACCACTTTCCCACTGGTTATTAAAGACATCCTACGTGTCAGACCTTCCGCGCCATTCTCACTGTAGCCCCACTGCCATACCCTGCCCGTACACACCGGGGCTATCACAACCAAACATCCTGCCCACAAACACCTAGGCCACAACAACTACCTCCACACTTGAAGACACCTGGGCCTGAACAACCTACCATGCCCGAAGACACCTGGGCCTGAACAACAACTACCACGACCGAAGACACATGGGCCTCTTCTTGAAGACACTTAGAAAACAACCTGTCTACACACACCTGGTCCAAACACCACCAGGTACCCTAATCAATGGATTTATGGCTATAATAGACCTCATGCCTTCACAGCTAGCCTGAAGATTCTTGGGATACATGATAATGGGAGCAGAAAAGGAGCTAATAACCAGCCACACATAGTAGTGCTGGAAAAAACACCCTCCCCCATGAAATGGTGGTCTTCTGAATGAAGTTCCCAACTTGAGTGGGGTGAGAAAAAGAAACATATGAACTAAATTATACAGATAGGTAAACAGACATTAATCCCAATACAAGGGTTCCCAAACCATCCCATACACAAACACCCTCTTAACTCTTCATTCATAAAAAGCACCACACCCAAAACCATGTAACAACTCATTCCTGAAAAACAATTACCCATTGAACCCATTCATGTTTTCATATTCATGTTATCCCATTTAAAATAATTCTTCAATACTGGGAAAATAACAGGCATAACCCCAATCCAAGGAAGTAAAAATAGCTAATATGTTATTTAGGCATTCATACACAGTTCTCTTGTAATGTAACAACAACAAAAGGGATCAGTGAGATCCGTCAATGTAATGGAACCAAACCAAGCCCCACTATATGCCCACACATGGCCTTTGGACCACAGACCAATGACTTCCCCACAACAGGGGATCCCATCCCCACCCATGCCACCCCACAAGCATCGACCGGATCAACCACACATGTTACCAACACAGAGCAAGGGAGGATTCATATTCAAACACATCTTTCATTAATTTTTCTTCTTCCGTTTGGATAACCAGGGTGACCAAAGAAGAATTATTATTCACTGGGCATCCATTTAATCAAACAAGTTTACTTGATTAACCAGTTCTCATGTTACAACCATTAAATCAAAGAATTAACTAGAAAAATAGGGATAATTAGTTTATAGGGAAGGAACACCAACATCCATGGTTTTCAGTGAAAATAATCCCATAAAATCCACATCATATAATCAAGGATAAAAGAGTACCGTAGAAACATCAAACTCACCCCTTCATTCTTTAAAAGTATGTTTATTATCTTCATTATGGTTTGGTCTCATCTATCCCCATAGAAACATTATCATACCCACCCCGCATGATACCCAGTAAATAGAGAAGATGGAAGAACCCTACTAGGATGACCAACGATCGAAGTTTTTCTCTACATTCTAAGAACGTGGGATGAGCGACTTATAGGGGAGGAACTTCGACGACTCAAAGAGTGAGCAGAAAAGCTCCAGCACAGGCGTTCCACTTGCTTCGGGAAGAGGGACTCCAAACTAATCAAGGAAAAGAATCCAACCAATAAGAAGAAATAAAGAAAGAATTCCCTTGAGATAAAGAGGCAAGATCCTTGAGTTATGGGATAATAATTTTGAATGTCTTTAAATGTGTATTGTGTTTTCACCATACAGTTTTGTGGTTACACACGATGGAATTAATTTTCATTTAATAATACTCATTAGATAGGTGGCCATAATGACCGTGAGTTAAATGGTTTCCTTTAAACATAAGAAAACAACCAATAGGGGTGGAATTGGAATGTATAGGAAAATGGGTATGACACCAATGAAAATCCATACGTTTTGGTAAGTCAAGGGTCACCTGAATCTTGGGTGTTTTTAGATAACATTTACGGACTTTAAAAAGTACTTGAAAGGGGGTATTAAAACACTCTTACGTCAAAAGATATGTTGCGGTAGAGGAACTGGAAAAAGAATGAAGGGTGGGTCACTTTTCGGTGAAACACTATACTGGTACCATAGTCACAGTGCCACCGTAAGCGGTGCCACCATCATGGTGCTACCATCTCAGTGTCACCATCACTATGCCACCAATTTTGTGGAACACCGTAAGCAGTTCCACCTTTATGGTGCCACTATCACAGTGCCGCCATGACCGGTGCCACAGTTTTAGTGGAACTGTTTGAGGGAACCAAGCTTCAGGAAAAGTCTTTAATGAGCCACTACATGAGCCATTACATTAGATACCTCTCAATGTATTCTCTCCCTCAATAAACAATACTCTAAGAGAAGAGAGTTTCCCGAACAACAACCTCAAAAGATACCTCTCTAGAGTAAACCCCATCAACATCTAGGAACACCTCTCCCTCAAGTAACAACACAACCTACAATGGTGTCACTATCCAAACATATGGATCCAGAAGTCTTTTCCACCATATTAAGACACTTTCTGCTTTGGGAGGCATTGACTCTCCTGCATGGGTTTAATCACATCCACTCTAATGCGTCTTGATTAGGGATCGGGTCCTCCCTTCCTCATCATCAGGACCCTTCACGCACATTCAGAGAATAAGGAAATCGACATATTAATAGTTAACAAGGCTAAGAACTACACCACAAACATGTACTAAGGAAAATAGAACAAAACTCAAAACTACTCTGGGCTCTGGGTGCAGATATATGCCTCCCACTCCCAGGTATTCTCCTCGAGGCCACCATGCCTCCATAACACACAAACCAAGGGAAATGTTTTCCCCAAAGCACCTTCTCTTCAGGAACTTCGATCATCACTAGTCGCTCTATAAACATCTCTTCATCCTTAATATCCAGCCTTCCGCAGTCGAGGACATGTGAATCATCGTGTAGATATCGATGGAGCTGAGACACATGGAAGACGTCGTGCTCCCTCAGAAGCGGCGGTGGTAGATCTAGCTGATAAGCCACATCTCCCACCCGCCACAACACCTCTATGGATCTAACAAATCTACAAGAAAGCTTACTCCCCCTGATCAACCTTTGTTGTCCACGCCGAGGGGAGACCTTCAAGAACATGTGGTCCCGGATCAAGATCTCCAAGGGTCTCCTACTACTATCAGAATAAAAGTTATGACGGTCCTAGGCTGCCTTCATCCTCTCTGGTATAAGCTGAATCTTCTCTGTCGTGCTCTGCACCAATTCAAGAAAAAGGACAGCTACTTCTCTGACCTCTGTCTAGCACACAGGTAAGCGAGATGGCCACCCGTACAAATCTTTGAATGAAGCCATACCAATGGTAGAGTGATAACTATTGTTGTAGGAGAACTCTACCATAGGAAAGTGTTGCACCCACAATCACCAAAAGTCCAAAACAGATGCATGTATCATATCCTCTGATGTCTGGATAGTGTGGTTTTTATACCCATCTATCTGGGGATGGAAAGTAGTGTCGAGGCATAGGTGGGTGCATAATGATTGTTGCAAAACTTTCCAGAACCTTGATGTAATCTAGGTATCCAGACCAGAGACTATGGACCTCAAAACTAAATGCAACCACACCACCTCATCCAAATACTATTGTGCTAGGTAATCCACCACACTTGACTCCTTGATTGACAGGAAGTGAGCCGATTTTGTTAGCTGGTCCACCACTACCCAGATGGCATCGAAACCCCCCTGAACTCGGGGTAGTCCTATGATTAAATCCATTGAGATTTCATCCCACTTCCACTTGGGGACATATAAAGGGTGTAATAGGCCTCCTGGGATGCGGTGTTAAGCCTTCACCTGCTGACATATGATCCACTTCTCCACAAACTCTGCCACTACTCACTTCAACCCGGGCCCCCAAAACTAACCCCTCAAGCCCCGGTATATCTTGGAATATTCTGGGTGCACAGCCAGGGGTGAGTTGTGTAACTCATAAAGAACTCTCCTGCAATTTTCCATCAGGATGAACAACTTCCCATGAAACATCATCTGATTCTACGCATCTTCCGACCATCCTTTTGGAGCATTTCCCTGTTTAACTCGATCACACATCACTTCATCCTTTAAGTCACCCTACTGAGAATCCTCCACCTGCTTCAATAGAGAGGACTGCACTGTCATTTGGAACAGACAACCTATGCCATCCTCCACCCTTGAATCCAGGTGTAGGGTAGCCAACTCACCAATTGCCTTCCAAGCATCTACCGACTCTCGAACCGCATCCTTCTGCGACTTCCTACATAAGGAAGCAGCCACCACATTCCAATTTCTTAAGGTTTAGGAACATTTTAAGTCATATTCCTAATGAAACTTAATCCAACTATGCTCCCACAAGTTTTGGTCCCATTGGGAGAATAAATACCTCAAGTTCTTGTGGTCTGTGAATACCAAAGAACACTCCCCGACTAGGTCGTCCCACCACAACTTTAGTGCAAACAATATGGCTTCATGTTCCAGATCATGGATGGTATAGTTACTCTCATGGGGACGTAAATGCCTTGACCCATAAGAGATCACCGCCTACTGCTACATCTGCACTCACCCCAAGCCTTGGCCTGAAGTATCACAAAACACCTCAAATGCAACCCCTTCTTCTCGAAACCTCAGTACTGGGGCACTAACCAGCTTCCCCTTCAGATAACTGAAGGTTTCCTAGCAGAGCTCACTCCATATAAAGGCATGGTCTTTTTTTGATCAAGGCTATCAAAGGTGATACAACTCAAGAGAAGTTGGGTACAAATATTCGATAGTAACGTACTAGTCTTAGGAAACTATGAAACTTTTACATATTATTGGGTGCTACCAAAGATACAACCACTTAGACCATTAATGGATAAACCACTATTCCCTACTCGGACAACACGTATCTAAGGAAGTGCACCTCTCATGTCCAGAACTTGTACTTGGAGAATTTCTCGTAAAGCTGGTGCGGTCAGAGGACCTCTAAAACCATACTCAGATGCTCAACATGATCCTCCTCTAATCTTGATTAGATCAGTATATCATCAATAAACACCACTATAAACCAGTTTAGATATTCTCAGAAGATAGATTTCATAATCCCCATGAACACAGCTTGCGCGTTGGTAATGCTGAATGACATGACCACGAACTCAAAGTGGCCATATATGCACCTGAAGGCAGTCTTCGAAATGTAACCCTCCTTCACCCACAACTGGTGATATCCTGACCACTGGTCTATCTTGGAGAATAATTATGCCCCCTTCAATTGGTCAAAGAGGTATTTTATCCTCAGGAGAGGGTAACAATTCTTGACCGTTACCCGATTCAGATTTCGGCAGTCTATACGCAGCCTAAGACCACTGTCTGCCTTCTTTACGAAACAATATCAGAGTGCCCCATGGTGACACAATTGGTTGAACAAAACCCTTCTTCATCAAATCATCAATCTGAATTCTTAACCCCCACAACTCAGAAGGCACCAACCATTAGAGAGCTATCGAAATCGTACAGGCACCAGGTTGCAAGTCTATCCCAAACTCAACGTCACATCGAGGGGGTAGAGTCACCACCTCCTCAGGGAAGACATCTATGAACTCACTGAAAATCATCGAGACATCCATCATTTTTGTATCCACAAACTCTACTTGAATCTAGGCTAATAAATAAAAAGGGGATTCACTTGCTGACTACCCTCTTGGAAACCCCGCTTGCTGATAAATGTCACACGTTGTCTGCGCACATCTAAAAACACAATCCTTCTTCCGAAGCAGTCGATAAAATCAAATATAGATAAAAACTAGTCAATGCCATGAATGACATCATATGACTATATCTACAACAAAATACGGTCCCCACCGTATTGATGTGGTCCCAACATCAGTCTACATTCTCAAAAAACAAGAGACAAGATAGTCTGACCTCTGACCGGTGTACTCAAAACCATGGGTATGAGAAGTCTCTTTACGTCTAGACCCAAATCATGGGTTAGACTGGATGAAACAAAGGAGTAAAATGCTTCTAAATCAAACAAGGTAGATACAAGACTATTGAAATGATAGATTGTACCTCAAACAACTTCCGGCCCTACTGGAACTACTGCCTCGGTGGTGTGTAACTGCCCACACCTGGCTCCTCTATCCCTCGGCTGTCACCGCCTCCCCAACCACACATTGGTTGAGGTCCCTGAGGTCACCCTCCTCCTCCAACTTCTTCTCTTGGAGGAGTAAAAGCTCAATGTGCCTGCTGCTGCTGTTGAAAGGGCCTGGCAGGAATCTACTGCTGCTGAGGTGGGTGCTAGACCTGCCCACCCCCACAATACTATACTCAGTCCCGGAACTAATTCCTAAAGTTCTCCATGGATACAACAGATGAATAATCTTAGTCCTGGGCATGAATGAAATGGGTGAGGACTTGGAGATTGAAATTGGAACTATTAGGGCCTGCTCCCCACTGACCAAAACCTAGAAGGCCCTAACATTGTTGGCCTGTTGCTGATGGATTTTCCCTTTGACGAGCCTAGCTGGACCCCCTCTCGTGACACACCTCCCAACATTTGCATACTCTCCATCACTTCAGCCTTCTTCGGGACTTCAATGTACATCAGTAGGGTGAAGGGAGTAACAAAATACTGAAGAGATGGTCAGAGTACCGCCTCTAAACATCTCACCTGAGACTCCACATCTAGAAAAAGGTTGGGAGCAATGTGAAGGAGATCCTTTAACTTGATCCCCAACATTCTTCCAAACATACTACCCTACTAAATGGATAGTAGCTCCTACATCTTCTCATCCTTCATCATGGAGGAGAGGAATTCAGCTCGGAACTCTCTCTTGAAGTGATCCCACGTAACCTCAGCCTCCCTCTTCTCCCCAAGATAGAACGTCCACCACTTACGTGCTGATCCTCACATCTAGATCATAGCTAGACAAACCCAATACTCATTCGGGGCCTAAAACATGCTGAAAGAAATCACAAGATCCTCAAACCAGCTCTCTGTATCCATGTTTAGATGCATCCCTCGTAATTCCCGAGGGTCTGCCGTTGAGAGGTACAAAGGGTCCTCTGCCACTGATAGTCTTCCTCCTCTTGGTCAGCCCTCTACCTATCTTCCAAATCAAGTGACTGGTACTCGATCACCCACACAACTCGTGGTCATCATCTAGGTTCCATAACTGCAAGATAAACAAGGAATTCTTATGACCAAGTAGAGTAGAAGATTGATTTTAATTTTTTAGACTCTTTATTCATTTTAAATCCCCAAAATACCCAAGAATCAAAAGAACACAAGTAATTATGATGAAACTACCTTTCCTAGGGTCTATAACCTAAAATCAGTGTAGCCTCACTTGGTCATTCGATAGGCCCAGAGTCCTTACATCGGATCATGGGGGGCCTAAAATCCCATGTCCTAGCCGGTCTTCCCTGGCCTATTTCACACACCAAGATTTCCTAACACTATCGCCCTACCATCCCATGAAATCGTCACTGTGCCTAACTCAAAACTCCATCCTATCTCTCATCCTCTTCCTTTGATACCATTCTTTCATGACCCGCCTTCACTAAGATGAGGGAAGGGGAATCATATTGTTAGGCCCTTCATTCTTCTAGTTGAAGGAGAGATAATGACCCCCGGGACACACTTTCAATAGGTCCTAAAGTGGGGACTTGAACCAAGGGTGTAGATTCACACACAAAATAGAAGGCATTACCCTTTTTATTTTGTAGGCTCGGGAGATAAGATAGTAAATCCCAAACAACACCAAAGTGGATGTAAAATTAAATCCAAAACAAACCATTCCTACATGAATGCTTCAAAAAATACGTGCTAAAATACAACAAAACTCCAAAGGTAAAAACCAATGAAAGAAAAACAACAACAATAGTTGTCCCAACGTGTCAACTAGTATAGTATCACACAGTACTCGAAGTCCTCCTAGAAACCTAAATTAGTTTTATATATGTATGTTGAGTATACAGGTATTCTCTGTAGGGAAAACAAAAAGATCTCGTGCACAAGTGGGGAGGCATTCTAATGCCCCGTGCAAAATGAAGTCAACCAAAGAACCTAGAAAAGAAGCTATCCACCCAACTTCACCAATGAACACTCCCCAAATAAAACAAGACACGTAAAGTAATAGTAATAACACATTGATATTTGGGTACCTCGCACCACTTTCCCACTGGTTATTGAATATATCCTATGCATCAGACCTTCCCGGGAATTCTCAACGCAGTCCCACTGCCATACCCCACCTGCACACACCTGGGCTATCAAAACCACGCATCCCACCCAAAAACACATGGGACACAAAAAATACTTTCATGCTCAAAGACACCTGGGCCTGAACAACTTTCCATGCCCAAAGACACCTGGGTACGAACAACTACTGCCTCACCCGAAGACACCTAGGCCACATCCCGAATACACTTGGGAAACAACCTACCCGCACACACCTAGGCCAAACACCACCACATACCCTACCCTAAGGATCTAGGGATATAATGAACCTATGGCCATCACATCCTACCCGAAGAGTCTTGGGATACATGGTAAAGGGAGAAAAAAGGAGCTAATAACCAGCCACTCATAGGAGTGTTGGAAAAAACACCCTCCACCCTGAAATGGGGGAATTCAGCGTGAAGTGCTAAACTAGGGTGGGGATCAAATAATAAACATAAGAACTAAATTATACATGTAAACAGGAACTAATCCCAACCTAGGGGTTCCCAAACCAGCCCATACACAAACTCCCTCGTTAGAATCCATTTATAAGAAGCATCACACCCACAACCATGTTGCAACTCATTCCTGTAAAACAATTACCCATTGAAACCATTCTTATTTTCATATTCTAGTGATTCCATTTAAAATAATTTGTCACTACTGGGAAACTACGAGGCATAGCCACAAGACAAGGAAGGTAAAACAGCCAATCACTAATTTAAGCATTCACACATGGTTCACTTGTAAAGTAAAAAAAACAAAGGGATCAGTGAGATTCCTCAATGTACTTGAACCAAACAAAGACCCACCATACAATCCTGAATAGCCTTAGATCCACAAACCAATGAATACACCACAATAGGGGATCCCATCCCCACCCATGCCACCCCACAATCTTTAAGTAGATCAACTGAACTTTTTACCAAGATAGAGAAATGGAGGTTTCCGATTCAAATACATATTTCATTAATTTTTATTCTTCCATTTAGTTAACTGGGGGGACCATATATATATTTTTATTCACTAGGCATCTATTTAATTAACTGGGTTTACGTGATTAACCAGTTCCCATGTTACAACCATTCAATCAGAGAATTAACTATAAAACTGATGATCATCGGTGGACATAGATGGACCACCAATGGCCACGATTTTCAGTGGACATAAAACCGTAAAATACAAAACATATAATCATGGATAAAAGAGTATAGAAGAAACATCAAACTCACCCCTTTATTCTTTAAAATCTCATTTATTATCTTCAATAATTTTTGGTCTCATCTATCCCCATAGAAAAATCAGAATACCCACCCCGCATGATACACAGTAAAGAGAGATGAAGGAAGAACCCTACTTGGATGATCAAGGATCGAAGTATTCCTCTATGTGACAAGAAATGGGGATGCGGGACTTGTAGGAGTGGAACTCCAAGGAATCCAAGAGTGACTAGAAAAGCTCCAGCATAGGCATACAACTTTCCTCAGGAAGATGGATTCCAAAATCCCCAAGGAAAGGAAAATAATCCAACCAATAATTAGAAATAAAGAAAGAATTCCCATGCGATAAAGAGGTGAGATCCTGGTGTTATGAGATAATAATTTTGAATTTCATTAAAGGTGGATCGTGGTTTCACCAAGAAGTTGGGTGGTTACACACGATAGAATTAATCGTTATTTAATAATTCTCAATGGAGATGTCGCCATAATAGCTATCAGTTAAAGGGTTTCCCTTAAATAAGGGAAAACGTCCAATAGGGGTGGAACTAGAAAGTATGAGAAAAAGGGTATGACACCAAGGAAAAGCCATATATTTTTATAATTCAAAGGTCTCCCGAATATTTGAGGATTTTAGATATCATTTATGGACATTAAAAAGGATTTTAAAGGGAGTATTAAAACACTCTTATGTAAAAATATATATTGGGGAGCGGCACTAGAAAAAGAACAAAGGGTGGGACACCGTTCAGTGAGACACTGTAACAGTGCCACTGTCACAATGCCACCGGTTCAGTGGGACACTGTAAGCGGTGCCACCGATTCGGTGGAACACTGTAAGCAGTGCCACCATCATGGTGCCACCTTTATGGTGCCATCAGTTCGTTGGAACACCGTGAGCGGTGTCGCCGCCACGGTGCCACCGTGACCGGTGCCACATTTTAGTGGAACCGTTTAATTGAACCGAGCTTTAGGAAAATTCCTTAATGATCCACTGCCTAGGCCGTTACAATAGATATTATGTAACCATTGTAAATATAAGAGGACCAAAATTGAAAAATCCAAACATACATGAAAAACAAACCACTTATTACCCGAAACAAGAATTTAACATCGAATTGTTATTAAAAGTGTAATAATAGGTCATAAAAAATAATATAGGGTTTGATATTTATATATATATGGTTTTTTAAATAATATATTAAAAATAAGATAATATTTATTATATAGGTGGTTTTATGATCTACAATGGAAGCTAAGAATTAAGGTAAGAGATTTTTGTCTCATTTTTCCCACCTTGAGACATATTCAATTTTATGAACATTCCATTTTATAAGGTCTAAATACATAATCATTTACATTTTATGTCATTAATTTATATATTATCATGATAATTTATGTATCTTATAATGTTATTCCTTAATGTTTCTTATAATTAAATGTTACCAATGTGGTAATGATTTTATGTCACAATCTCATCATTTATCGAGATTGTTTATGACCATGTATCAGATGATAATATCTTGCAATAAATCTCTATTGAAACTCATGATTTTTATTTTCCAATGGTTATTTCATGGGAATAAAAGTTTCCCATTATTTTCCTCTATTTATTTTCTCAAGTTCCAAAATTTTGTTTTTAAGAAAATTCATATCTATTTATCTCTTCGGTTGAAAAACATTTTTTCATTCAAAATGATATTTTATAGATGTTTTTTAAAAAGTGTTTTTAAGATTCTACAAATTATTTATTAAATATAGTTTTTTTCATGTTTGATATTTTTACAAAAAAAATTGAAAAAAATATTCCTGTTTTGTTTTAAATAATGACTGTTTGGATTTTACTAGAATTATGAAAGGAATGATTATTTTAAAATTTATGGTATGAATGGTATTTTCATAAATAATGACCAACAAGTTTTTTTTGATTCTATATTATGTTTTCAATGTTAATATTAAGGAAATTTATTTCAAAATTATTTAATGAATTTTCAGTTTTAAAAAATTCTTTTCAATTTAATGTTATTTTCCTCAAAAACAATTCCAAGTGTTATTTCAAAATCATATTCTATATAAGATGAACTAAATTTATGATACGTAATAATTACTAGGGATATGATCCAATGATACAATTATTATTCATTATGTTTATGGTTTATGATTATAATGAAGATATGTTTACGAATCAAATTTCATTTACATGGTTTATATCATCATAAAATGTTTATGAAATCCGGTTCTTTTCATGAGTAGTGCTTGATGAAATGTTGGAATGCTTATGAATCATAACTATTTTCCATATGTTATGATATTATGAATATTTATTAAACCCATTTCATTTCATGGGATATGATATGATGTTTTTTATGATATTATGGAACATATATGTATTATCATCACTATGTGATGGGTGGGACATAAATCCTTCTCGAATGAATTCGGTAAGGAATTCTATATCATGAGATATACAGGACTGGAATGGGGATTGAACCTAGATTAGTAAGAGAATTTTTTCAATATGATGGTATTTGAATTAAATGTAGAGTACTGTGATGGTTTGGGCAGATAACTCATTTAACTGTGATAGCCTTGGTATCTGTCCTTGACTATTATAGAAATTATTTTCCTTGATTATGTGTATTTAACAATTCTACGTCTTTTGCAAATGCTATACTCTCATGAATGATGTTCTTCTATTTTATTATTATTTATTCATTATGAAATCACAATCCATATTTATTATGTTGGATAATTATCCGTGATATAAAGTTTTTAATTTTCAAATGTAATTCTCAAGTTTGCATACCCTTATCCTCATGTTATGCATAGATATCTCTCTGGTTTACCCATATAGAGCATCTGATCTCACACATTCATATGATTCATTTTCCCAGGTTATGGTGATATTTATTATATATGATACATATAATAATGGATTGAGTTATGAATAATATAGTGTGATATTATGCAATTAACATATAAACTGTTGGTTAACGTTTCTATGTTTCAAAAGGAACTATACTATTTCAATCCTCAAGCATGTGTTTGTATAATGTGTTGAATGTTCATCAATAAATGATGGAATATCTATGTATAAAAATTTTATTCCACTACAATGAAATAATTTAGTATTTTTTTTTGATAATTTATTCTTTGAGTTATTTTATAACATTTTTATAACACACTTTCACATAAGGGAGATTCAATTTCAATGCTACAGCCATGTGAGGGATATTTTCTATAGTAAGACCTAACATTTATAATGATGAATTACACAAAATTATATCCAAAAGACTTTATTCTCACTCAACCCAATTTTACCTATTTATTGTATGATGATTAAAAATATATTCATTGGATTTTGGTCAAACTCAATAAAATGATGTTAATATGAGGCTTTATGTATGTAGAGGCTTAATAGTGGGTGTTACATTCTAGTGGTACTTCTATATTTTAATGGAATTTATTACATTTTACATATATTATTTTTTCTTCATAGTGATTCTTGTGTTTATATTATAGATGAAATACTCTTCTGAGTTAGTATTATGTGTAGTGATATATACTAATGAAATTGAATAATATAATTTTTTTTATGAGATGTTATTTTGTGGATGTGATATTTATCTTTCTGACATTCATTCATGATTACCCTATATTTTTAGTTATTATGTGACAATGAATAATGATTTCACTTAAATGATTTTTAAGACGGTTTGATATTGAAATTGTTACTCATCCTTAGAGGATGGAAAATTCATTATATATTAATAATAACCCATATTTTTACATATAGACTTTGCATTTTTTTAGTTGATATATAGGTCTATGATTTCGTGGTGAATGGGGTAGATATCATTATTGTAGTGATTAAGGACTGAATTATGGACCACTAAGATATATATATTTTTTGGGTTCTTATATATATTGGGGTTTAGTGGCTATTTTATAACATGTTGTTTAATTAAATATGATATTATATAATATTAGTTTATAATATAATTACTATGATATAATTTAAATATAAAATATTCAATTTTTTTGGTTTGGTATTTCTTACAAAATTTTTTTGATTGATTTCACTATAGATTAGTTACTTTTAATTATTTTATTTAAATCATCAATTTTATCCATCATCACAAGCAATTAAAATCCATAGTTGATATCGATTTTACATTGAAAAATTTCACCACCACTACATAGATATGAATCAGAATATATATATAAGGGTGTGTATATAAAGAATCTTTATGTTCTTCCTAAAACCCTCACATGTCAATGAGACAAAACAATTATCAATTATTTGTTATTGGAGACTATAAAAAATAATCATTAAAAAATATCAATTCCTATAGGGATCTCATCCCAAAAACGATTACCTAAAAAATATAAATAAATCACATAAAAAAATACACAACTAAAATATGATATTCAATATTATAAAAACACTGAAAAATTAGTGGTTCATCACATTCAGTACTAAAATATTTTCATTATCCCAAATTCAACACATGGAAGAGAGGAAAACCAAATAATTCATAGCACAATGAAATATATATTCAAGATGAATATTTCATTCCATCAGCCAAAAAATAAAAATTTAATGGTTTAATAGATCCATGAAAAGATAAAATGTGATTTCTAATGATTCTATCCATTAATCAAAATAGAAAATATTTAACAAAATTTAATATAATATCCATCATAAATAAACCATTATATATAGAAATACTACCTTACCACAAAAGATGAAAAATAACCCCCAAATTTCAACCTAAATCATTCTATAAATAATAAACTTTATCACTCTTAAAAATAATATTCAACATGTAAAAACCCAAAAAGTATAAAATATATGATCACAAATTATTCTATTATAAAATAAATATTTTTCTCAAGGAATCTTTAAATAATCATAAATCCACATTAAAAATGTATATTCCCCTATTAAACATTCTCTAATATATGCTAATATTTTACATAAATTATCTAAATCTCCATATTTCCAAAATAAAATCATATATTCTTCCAAAATATAATTTCAATATTATTCCTCAATGAAATTCCCATCTTGGAAAAAAATATCCAATTTTCATTAATAATATAATATTCCAAATACAGTTATTTTTATTAGAAATAAAATTAATCACATAATCACCAAATCACTTTTCAATACAATTATTGTCAATAAGATTAAATGTATTTTCTGATAATTTAATAATTTTCTTTATCAAAATAAATCATAATAAGAACAATTTCAAAGACAATATTAACCCAAAATTATTCCAATACCTTTCAAAACATTTCCAGAAAACATAAAATTATTCTTCTTTCAAATAATTCCACTCTGCCCAAAAAACATCCAAAAGGAATTAATTCAATTAAAATTATGATCATCATTATAGCATATAAATACATGAATAAAACACCACAAAATCTTAACTCATTAAACCCTATATGTTGACACTTGAATCAACCTTCATAAATATTTTTCTATGTTTCCTCATCTCATTCCTTATTATGTAATTACTATAATAAAATTATTTAGTCATTTCCTTCAATTAATTAATTTTAATAAATTAATTTTTTCTATAATAAACATTAGAAATACTATTAAATTAATATAAACCTTTTATTTATTATTTTATGTTTCTAAAACTTCAACATATGTCCCTTATATTCCATTATTTTATGATATTACTATCCTTCTTGATAAGAATTCATAGAATGAAATTAATTTTCATAATTCAAATAACATTCACATTGGCAACATCATTTTGTTCTGTTGAGAAATTTTATCAGTAGATTCCTTCATCACTATTTGAATATAATATGTTTCATATTTTTTGTGATCATGATACTTATCACTTGATCCTATAAAAAAATAAAATTAAATCTTTTTTAGTGTGTTATAAAATTAACCTATGTTTAGGTTGTGATTAAGATATTATGATAAATTTTCAGGGATAACCACAAATTGTTTCACTCCATTTAATATTACATTTCCTAACTCATTCATACAAACCCTATTTTTTCATTTACATGAACTATTACCTGGGTTTTTCTTGGTTATATAAATTTATTAAAACATAAATATTAAGTTTCACTAAAATAAATAAATTCATTATAAACCATCGCATGAGAATCATATATACTGATATAACCATAACCATTTCATCTTCTATTAAACACACATGATTTAGTGTAATATAACCATAATTATCTATTACCTAATAACTTATAAGTTTATAAAAGTATTTCAAATTATATAAAAAATGAAAACCTAACCACTAATTATATCAAACATCTCTCTTAGATTCAATATATAGTGAAAAAAATATAATCAAAAATTTTTTATGACTTTTATTGTAATGATTGATTTTTCATATAATTATAAGAAAACTTATTTTTATTGTTTTTTAGAATTATAAATTAAAATTAGATATAAAACCCTTAAAAATAATTTATATTCTTCTAGCCAATTTCTATTTTTACACAATAAAATAATTGTTAAATATATATTTTTATTTCAATAAGAAATAATTGTATTATTTCAATACCTATACAAATTGAACAAAAAACAATACATAAAAATAATTTTTCACAACAAAAACATTTATAAAAAATTGTAGTATGAAAAATATAATCATTTTGGGATAATAAATAATAAGAAACATATTATTCATTCTAAACATTCATGAAAAACCCATAATTAAAATTTCTTTTTTATATAATAATCCTTTGGCTCAAAATAATCTTTACTTATATATAAAATCCCATTAATATCCTATAGATTTCATAAATTTTTTTTTCCTATAATAGTAATGGATTAATAATAATCATGAGTGTTGCATCAGAAGACATGGGAACTCATATAATCAGGTTCTTGAAAAACATTTTTTCACCCTTAAAACGAGAGAAAACGTAACATTATACATAAGATTATTTTCTTAAATTTTAAAATAAAAATAAATCCATGATAATAAATTTGTAAGATTTAAAAATTTACATTGGTACTTTGGACTTAATCATAATATCACTTTTATAATCTCTATTAAAATAAATATGAACAATGGAATAATAATAACAGTTATTTCCAATATATATTGTCCAAAGATCAAAATCATTACCGAGTGCTTTTTTAGCAATATTTGGCTCCTCCATCATAAGATTAATGTAAAGGGACCAAATATACATAATAAAAAGTGATTATTTCATTTAAATCATGAAATATCATAAAATATTATATTTAATACATTTTCTTAAGAACATTCAAGAGTCACATAAATATATTGATAGAAATCATTATTTTCATTGAAAATTATTATAATGAAAATTTCATATTGGAATGGGAAATAATATTTTCAATGATAAACCATGAAAATATTTAGTGATACCTTCATAAATAGTAACTATAAAGATTGTTGGAAATTATTCTCATGTTATATATGTTAAAATAAATCCTCTCACATGTTTTTAAAATGTAAACAAAATAACTAGTTTCAAAATACTAAAAAGACTTCATATAAAACATTAATATAAAATATTTTTTTTAAAATTTAAACTGAAATTTAATTTATGGATATTTATAACTTTATATAAACTTTATTAGGAATATGTTTATGGATATAGAAGATAAGAAACCCATTATGTCCTTGAAAAATATGGTTATGTTGAAAAATTAGTTCCCAAAAGAATTACATGCCACATATTTTACTTAAATAGTGAATAAATATAGTATAATGGTTATTTAATTACATAAAATAATAAATTTTATTAACTTATTATTATTTCTTTTGTTTCATTTATTACCATAGATTATGTTGTAACTGATCATTTTAGTTCATGTTTGGAATTTTAATGATGTTTGGTTCGTAATCCCAAAAAAATGATAGGATCACTGTGGACATTAAGGTAATAAATAAATAAAAAAAAATACATTAATAATGATATAATTATCACTTTTAAACATTAAAATTTATTTTATATCCACCCATTACTGATATAAATGTAGAAAAACACATCACAATGTACATATTGTAATCTACATGTATGCTCGATCAATGTTATCATATTCTGGTGGATAGAAATGTAATAAGGATAGTAATATAATATTACAACCTAATCATAATTATGTAATAAATATCATACCTAGAAATATATATATATATATATATACACATGTAATTGATAGATCGTTTTATCCAATTATATGAGATAATAATGAAATTCAAAAAACATCGCCCCATGGAGGTGGTGATCCACATCTATGCTAGAACAATTTTTTCATTTCCATAAGGATGAAAATGATTTAAATAGGGGTATATCCATCAATAATATAACTCTATAATATATATAAGTTTATTAATTAATTATATGATCTTTTTTGTAGAATAATTTGAGTAGGGTTGGGAAAAAATATTCACGAAAATACTTGGTTAAGAGTTATAACTCTTCATTGAAAAACCATAATTAGTTTTCACATTGTACCTTATGTGATTTCCTTTTGGTGAGAACAGTACTTTTAAGACATGGGTATAAATATTTAGAATGTAATTGGGAAGATTATTTTCATGATTTTTTTTTCATGATCAGGGAGGTAGAGGAAGAGGAGGGTCGTTTTTATATGTGAGGTGGGAGAAAATATTATAAATACAATAAATATTAATATATAGTATGATTATAAATCATGTAAAATTGCACCAAAGTTCCATTAATTTAATGATCAAGATGATATGGATGAAATAAATTCATCCCACAAAATTTGTACAAGTATTATTTTTATTTGTAACCATATCTTACAGTTTTACCTCCTTATTAACCATATTAAAATAATATAAATGTCATTATAAAATTGGATTGATAAATTATTTCAATATTATCTAATATAAGGTTATAATATTATAAATAATTTCAATCAATATAAATTAATATTAAATCCACTCAAGTAATAAAAGTTTTTTATCAATAATTATTTTTTTACCCTTTAATGTGGTGAGAGAATTTTCACTATGGTTATGTTGTCTAAAAATATAATTAACCTCATTAATAAATTATAACCTCCTAATTCCATATATATGAAATGCATTTTTTAATATCAATATTTTAAATGTGGTAGAAATTAATTTTAATTTAAGTGCACAAAACTGAATAGAAATTAGTTTTTAGAAGAATACATAATTTATTAGTAAAAATATATTTTACAAAAAAATAAATTATACTGATTATTCATTTTAAATATTTTTAATATTTTAAAAAAATTAATTTATATTATGTAGAGAGACCACACATTTTTTAGAAGAGTATTTAATTTTTAAATAAATTTATTCTTTATTAACTAAATGCCTAATAATAATCAATTTATGAAACTATATTAATATTTACTGATATATAATCTATATATTTAATTTCAATCATTTCTCATTAGGAATTATTTTAATTAATTAAAAAGGATAAACATTAGGCATTTAAAATATATTTTTAGAAAAACTCTTTTTTAAACCCAAAACTAAACTTATAAGAAAAATAAATATAATGTTGATCAGAAATCAATTAAATATATCTAAATAATATATAGGTTACTAAAAAAGATATTCAAAAAACATTGCATCTTTTAAATTAATTAATTTTAAAAAATAAAATACTTTACAAAAATTGGTATTTTTACTATTCCTTGAAAAACCAATATTTTTTAAAATTCCCAAATATCACCCAAAGTGAATGTTGAAATTATAATTCCCTAAATTATATTCATTTTATCGAGTAAATTTCGAAAAAATTCAACGATTTTTCAAAAAAAAAAATTCATGAGATGAAATTGAAGCAATTTTGGAAGAAACCATATTTTTGATGAATAAAATCACATTACTAAAAATTGATCCATAATATACTAAACATTAATCAATAATTTACATTGAGTAGAACATACATACATATATATCATAATGTAGTTAATACTACTCATACCCACCAATTTAATGGCTTGGTTATGTTGATAATATATATCATGGTTCGTTAAAGATCAGTGTTGCATGTTGAATACACTATCGAACATTAAAATATCAGTGTTTAGAGTAATGAAATATAAACTGAGTGTTTCATGTAATTAAAGATAAATTTAGTGTTTCATTTCATTTACTATATGAAATATAATTGCCTTCTTCTAAAAATATTGGGGTGTTATATCCTCCCACCATAAAAAAAATTCATCCTCTCTATTTGAACATTATCTCAGTAATCAATGGATGTAAATTATAAAATAATTTTGATGTAAACCTACATCATAAAATAGAGTAATAAAAAAATAATCTTCATAATAGGGAAATGGATGTACATATTTTATATTGAATAAAATATAACTAGGTTTCCAAATAGGACAACAAAGGTAGGAATGGAAAAAATGTGTAAATAATTATAGAGAGAGATTGGGGTCATTTATCACAAACAAGTGATTTATCAAGGGAAAGTAAAAGAAATTAAAACCCTAAATTTGTGATGATTGAAAAGGCAATAAGTTCATCATAAGTTAAGGTACTTGGATAACATAATTGTTTCTTCATCTTATTCCAATAGTTAAATAATTATCTTACCATAAAGACTTTGATATTATTGAAATATACTTACATAATCAGAATAATTTCATCATTAAATCTAATTCCACCACAATCTCACATTTTTTTCTAAATTATATATATTCAATATTAATTTCTAATCCTTAAGGAACTAAAATATAAATTTAAATACCAGATAACAAAAAATGAGATAACAATATATTTCTCCTATATTTAAACCTTAACCAAAATGAAAAATGGATAGCGCATGGTAATGTAATTCCAAAATAAATAAAACTTTATATGATAAACTAATATACAAAATTCAATACTAATACCTAAAGTAAAATCTATATTATTCTATAATTAACTATCCAAAATGTTCTTATAATATTTCCAGATTATGTCTGAAACTCAATGATCAGAAGGATTTTATCATATATTCTTCTAAAATAAATAATCTTATATTCCTAAATTAAATCCATATATGTTTATAAAATTAACAAAATCATTTCTGGTAAAAAATCCCATACTAATTGGGATATCACATAGACTAGTGATAAGAACTACAATGTTTTCACCCTGCAATTGTGAGTTCAAGCCCAATTACCTTTCCAGATGTCACTAGTTATCACCTAACCTTTAGGATATTTTTTATTCATAAAACATGCGAAAATAATTCCTTCATAAAAAAATCATGTTGATACAAGAGGATAGAAATAAAAACAACTAAAAAAACTTCTCCAAACATTTAATTAATCTCTTTAAGATACCATCTCTTAAAACTACGATGGGGTGTCTATGAATTTGAACTTATGATCATATTCAATATTTTATATGATTTATGGAATCAATAACTCTTAATATAACCATACCTAAAAAAACATAATATTAAAAGTAATCTAAAGTAACAATTGATACCAACTATAAGAAACCATAAGACACACTCTTAGATTCATTGATGAAATCATAATATTTATATTTATATCTTTGATTCCAATAATTTAGACCCATTTTTTCTATCTAAAACTCACAAAATAAAAAGGTAATATTAGATCAAACAAATTCTAGAGGAAATTTTAGGTTTAGAGTTTTAGATAATTATGAGAAACACCTGCATAAAAAATTCACATGGTTTCAAATGATAATTTCTCTTCTATAACCTATATTTTATTATTTCATAATATGTTATCATAATCATCCATATTAATTCTCTTATAGACATAAATAATTTAAAATTATCCTTTAGAACTTAGGGAAAATTAAACATAATAAGGGTGATATCAAATCCTCAATAAGGTCAAACAAAATAACTAGCAATTGAATTTCATTAATAAGCATAAGAATTGCATAAGGGTATGATGAAATAATTAGAGAGGATAAGGGAATCACAAAATATCTCATACCCACAAATACATGTATCATTGAATACGAAAACCTAGATAAGGAAATATTCATCAAAATCAATAATCATGCGCCATTTGATATCAATGTTGAGCATAAGAAACACTATAATACCATAAAAATAAATTAAATCACTTTTCGGTAACACAGAGTATCATATTCAAAGAAACATCTCAAAATTATTTTAATTATAATGAATATATGGCTGACATCCAAGAGAATTTTTAACAAATGCATTGGAAAGATATCTAGGTACACCCATCTTACAAGAGATAATGAGATATCCTGACTCTATCACGGCCATCCAATCATATAAGATGGAACCAGATCACCTGATTTTATCTCAAATAACCCATCATATAAACTGTAATTGTCTTACCTGTTTCTATCTATTCTACCCCATTGTATAAACTATAACGGTCTCACCCAATGATATCTTGGAAAACCCATTGTATAAGTTTTAATGGGTTCACCTGATGATATCTGGGCCACCCCATTGTATATGTAATTTCTAAGAACCAAAAAATGAATAATTTTCAATGAAATTTCATCTTAATCTCAAAGAAACACGATTATTTAATTGAAAATAAATGGGTTTCAAATCAATCTCTTTTAAACATAATTAACCTATGGATGAGAAATTGGTTTCATAAAAAACTCTTTGAAACAATATTTATACATCAAGAGAAAGAGAGAGTATGGTATGATTAAAAAATTTCCCCATTTTATCATAGGTAAAAATAAGTGATGATTATATTGTTGAATGTAAATACTATTAAAATATCATTAAATAAATTTTGAGTAAAATTCCCTTTTTATTTTAAAAATAACTTTTTAAGGCATAAATCATTTTGTAATTATTTTTATTTGAATATAACAATGAAATTTTATAAAGGATTCTTTTAAAAATAATTTGATATTTTCTTAATGAAAATTTTAATTTTTTATTTGAAAATAGATTTTTAAAACATATTTCAAAATAATTCTAGGAAACATGGTTTTGGAAGAAAAAGAGTTTTCAATTGAAAATGGGATTTATCATAAAAAAATATTTTGAACTTATGAGTGCATAAGGTGTGGAAAATGAAAGAAAAAATTTAATAAAAATAAATTAATATAGGATAATAAATTTAATGATAATTTTTTTGTGTTAGATCATATGATTTCAATATAGGATGTATAATCTCAAAAAAAATACTTATAAACGATGAGATTGGAACCTGAAACTATTAGCACTTTAGTAACATTGAACTGTAATCATCATGAAAGAATAAAAATAAATAAAAACTAAAATACCACTAAAATAAGTATATTATTAATATAACATGTAAAATAGAAAATATATACACCCAATAAAATAATATTAGTGAATGACAAAAAAAATTCCTCAAAGAAGGAAACTTGGGGAAAACATTTCTTATCGATTTGGTAACATTCAAACCAAAAACTACATGAAATGGAGGTAATAAAATGGATTTTTAATTCACCATAAATTTATTTCAAATAATAATAAAATAAATAAATGAAAATTATATATACATCAAAACCAAAATAAGTGGTTAATATGGCATGTATCGCATATAAATAAATGTGATATGAGAAAAGCCCTTACCTTGAGGCTAATTCATCAAAACTGTTCATTGTCATACTAAATAATAAAATTATGTTAATTATATAATATTTTAATAAAATTTTAAAATTTTATTATTACATTACTTTCACTTCTAATCAATTTATATATAATTACTAAATCTATAAATTTTAATTCATATGATTTAACCATATTTGGCTTATGTGTAAAAAATAAATTTTGTAGGATGAATATGGTCAAAAAAAGTCATTATTTAAAAATCCACAAAAAAATATGAAATAAATAATTATCATATTTAGACATCAATTATCCATTTAAAAGAATTCATGATGTATGGTTTTTTGAAAATAAATAATGGTACGATCATTGATATTTTAGGTCGTATATACGCACACGTAACATTTACATTTTTCAGTGATCAATATGGAATGTAGGTAAGTAATATTTTATCTTTAAATAATTATGATTATATAATAAATACAATTTTATTAAATTATATATAGTTATATATATGATTCTTGTTATGTAAAATGAATCACATCGCTTTTAAAGGGTGGTGGTCCACACGTCTATGAACGACATTATCACTTTATTAGTGCATGAAAAGGTAATAAAAAATGATATTAAATATTTAAATAAAAATAATTATTTAACATGTGTCATAATTATGTCATTTGTATCAAATATATTCATTATATTTAATGATCTTACCATCTGCATAACACGTTACTGAAAAACGCTTCACATCGTTTCGTAAGGCGGTAGTCCTCTATACACACAAGTGACATAATCATTACCCATACGATATGAAATATAAATGATTAGATAATATATAATGTCTAATAAGGTATAAATATTTTATAAATATCATATATACTTTATATATATCATTATTCTAAACCATGAGATATTATAATGGAAAAATGAATGACATCAGTTTGTGAGGTTGTAGTCCTCCGTACACACGACCGATGATTTCATTACTCATTTAATAGAATTGAGTATAGTTTTTTGTAACAAACCTAATATGAAAAAATATATAGATATTTTGGATAATTGTTTTACAATATAATCATGGTATAATAAGTATTTAAGGGGGTGGAGAAAGAAATAAATAAAAATGTTCATTGATTAATGTTTCCTCTTATTTTGGTGACTCTTTTTGGTTAGAAAAAACTCCTTAAGTGGTTTTCTTTATGATAAAATTTTTTGATTCTATGATGATATGATTGAATTTTGGAATTTATTTTGGAAGAGTTTGGAAAAAATGATTTATATGTGTGAAGAATTAAGGGGGAGTAAGTGGCCTTTTATAGTTGAGGAGGAGTGATATTCATGTAAATACTCAATGTTATTTACAATTGGGTGGTAAAAAATACCTAATTTAAATAAAAATTAATAATTTATTGTGATTGGGTAATATATGGTATATATAAACCTTAACAAAACAATGAAAAACTTTTTTAAGAGTTTTTTTCTTTAATTCCTATGTTTCCTAATTTTTTCATTTGTGTTTTTCATTAAGGTAACTAGTTTTTTTACTTAAGTAATTTATGATTTAAGAATAAATTAAAGTGATGATTATTTTAAAATATATACCCACTAATTCAAAATTTCATTCCCAAATTATATAATAAAAACCCAATGTGTGTTCAAAATCAATTATAGAATAAGCACATGTAACCTACAAAAAAACTATTTCAACCCTAACCATGCAAATAATGTTTTTAACATTGAAAGGTTAACATTTTCATTATAAAAGTTTAATTGGTCCATTAAAAACCCATATTTTTATATTTATTAAAATTAATGAAACACTATGAATATTTTATTATTTTTTGAAATTTAAAATCATTTAATAAAATATCATTTATTACAAAATAAAATTATTGTCAACTTTGAAATTATTTATTTAACTTATAATTAAAAAATTGAAGAAAAATATGAAATTTAAATATATTAAATTCTAATTAGTGTATAATGATATATTAATATACAAAATTAATATAATACAATAATTCATTTAATTTACTTAACTTTTAATATTTTTAGTATCATATATTTTGGTTAATTATTAACTAAATATTTACTATTTTGGAAGTTCATAAGTATTTTATGTAATTATTTAATCTATGAAAACTAAATATAAATTATCATTTTAATAAGTAATATTTATTTCGAAATTATATATATCACAAAACCTATTTTTTTCTTTATCTAGAGGATTTTTAGAAATTAAAATGAAAAAGTGTCCCTTTTTTCTTTTTTCTTTACTTAACTTATTATATGAGATTCATTCATGTAATAGTATCACAAGAGCACCAAAAAATATATAATAAGTCTATAATGGTATAAATATATCAATATAATGTGTTTTGGATGGTTTATATGTCATTGTTTCCATTAATATTAAAGTTAAATCCCTTGGAAAACTAATTTTTTACCTTAATTATTGTAATTAAATTTAACTATTTCCACTAATCACGTTGGTAAAAAATTAAGTTAGAATTATTAGATTTTATAAATTATAATGATTCAAAATATCGAATCCATTTTTCCTAATTAAAAAATATATGTGAAAAATATTAATTTAATATTAACCCTACAGATGTGGTGATATGTCAGGTTTTTAAGAAGAGTTTCTTTTAGAAAATCATGATTCTATATTAACTCAATGACTTCTAACAATAATTATAAGAAACTAAATTAATATTTAATGATATGTAGTATTTATATATATCATTTATTCCATTTAAAAATTTGTATTATTTTACTAAATTAAAATGGATAATAATTATGCATTTGAAAATAGTTTTTTTAGAAAAAAACACATTTTAAACGCAAAAAACTAATTAGATTAACCCATATATAGTTGACTAAAAAGTAATGAAATATAAATAATTAAAATTTTGTTGAAATGAGAAAATATTCAAAACACGTCGGTAATTTTTATTATATTAATTTATTTAATAGAAAATACTTTTTTAGAAAACATTTATTTTTCACTATTCACCAAAAAAATCAATATTTTTTGCAAAATTGAAAAATATTACCAAATGAAATTTTTGATATTTTAAACTTTATAAATTATTTTAATTTTATCAAATAAATATTCTAAAATTTCTAAAAAATTATTATAATTTTTTATTAAAAATAATAAATATCTTTTTTTAAGAATACATTTTTTTGAAGAATAAAATCACATTATTGCAAATTGATTGATTATTTACTAAATAATTATCAATAATTTATGTTGAGTGATACATTTATATATATCAATATATATTTCATAAAATTGTTAATATTATTCATACATTCTAATTTAACAGCTAGGTTATAATGGAAATATATATCATGGGTATTTTAAGTTCGGTATAGCATGTTGAATATGTTATCGAGCATAAAAATATCAGGGTTTCATAAAATAAAATCTAAACTAAGTGTTACATGTAATGAAAGATAAAATTAGTGTTTCATGTCCATTAATTTATCAAATATAATTATCTTCTATTAAAAATATCGGGGTTTTGCACCATATATAATGTTTTACATACATTGTTTACATTGAATGTAATTTTATTAAGAAGGAAAATAATTATAAATTTTTATCCATTACACAATAATGATATTTCATATGTCCCTTTTTTTATGATATAAATTTATTAGTAAATATATGAGGACTAATTTGGACATAAAATACATGTGTTAGGGACCAGTTTATGTAAGCCCCTCGAGGCATTAGTAATATCATGAGAGGAAATCAGTTGGACCAACCCTATGTGATTGTATGCTATGTGTTTTAAATTTTATTTTAAAATTTATTGTTTTTAGCATGCTAAAACTTCTTTTGAATGGTATTGACATTAAAGGTGTCTTGGTCCTATTAAAAATGACATGTGTTAATTCAACATTTCCTTTATTATTATTTAGTTTTGCTTATCGCTGATATCTTTTCTAGGATATTATTTATGGATTCATTTCATTATTAGTTTTTAGGTAAATGGAATGTATTTTGAGTTGTTCACCAATCCATGTTGATTTTTTCTCATTTATTCATATATGAATGTTTAGTAAATGGCATGTTTGTTTGGTTATTTATCTTTACATATTGTGTATGATAATTGATTCAGGATTACTTCTACTGTACTTAAACATTACTAAGCATTTTGGATCACACATTTATTTTAATTTTCACAAGATATGAAGATTATTTATTGTAATGAGTATCATGGTTACTGTTTTTTATTTTTTTATGATCTATCTTCTTTTCCCAATGTAAAATGGGAATCAAGTATTATCTTGTTTTGAAAAAATGAAATGATGGTCAATCATTTTAGATATGAATCACATATCTATGACAATGTAATAATGTATGAAATTTCTCTAGGATGATGGGGTCATGGTCACTGTAGGGGTGTTATAGAGGTTGTAGTCCATACTTCCACATGAGTGATACTTTCTATTTCCCATATGATGGAAAGGATTTTAACAATGGTTTATATAATATCATTACAATAATTAATTTTATTTAATAAACTGAATATCATTTTCAATAGTGTATAAAATATATTTAGATTATATATAAGAAAAAATAAATTGAAAGAAGTCAAGTAAGATGATTACTTATTCTTCAGTAAACCACATTTAGATACTGTATTAACAAAAATTGGAATGGTATATCAAGAAAACTAGAACCACTATTATGTTGATATAGATGGATAAAAAATAATTGGTAGGGGTTTAGTTGAGTTTGGTGTCTCAATGTGGTGAAAATATGACAGAGAAGGGGTTCCCTTTTATAAGGAAGAGATGGGGAAATATTGCAATTTTTCAAAATATTTAAATTATCCAATGGAACATTAAAGGAAATTTTGATAATTTTTTTAATTTCTATGTTATTATAATATAGAATCACAATAACCCTATGAAATTGGATTTATACAGGTTTATAAATGATTATAACCCTTATCTATTTATGTTAACTTCATGTTAAAAGTTTTTTCCCTTCACTATAATAAACAATTTCAATCATTAAGAATAATAAATTTACTCCTAAGAAGTCAACTTGCATATAAAAATTATTTGGATGAAATTTACAACCATATCTGATAACCACTATTATATTTATGGTTTTTTTAATTTTTAAGGAAATTAATAAAATATTATATAACATAAAATACTGTATAATCCATTTTGGAAATAATTAATATATTTTTACTTTAAAGACCCCAAGACAGGTTTGAAATTCAAATATAAACTACTTAAACTGAAATTATATATTATTATTAACAATAATATTCATGTGACTCTATAAATATCCAGAAAAAAATTTCCTTTCATGTTCTGATGTAATTTAAATTTTTTTTTCCACTATGTAGACAATTAATATGTCAGTACTGTGTAAGAATTTAAATTAATTATATAAAAACAATGAAATAAAAATTAATTAACAAAAGAATAATTTTATAATTATCAAAAAAATTAAATTCTATTATAAAAACTTTTTGTAACTCTATGAAAAATAATTTAAAATTTAAGAAAGATAGTGACATTTTGGAATTTCCTTAACTTAAAATAATATAACATTCTTATTAAAAGGAAAATGGAACTAAAATGACACATATCAAAAGTTTTTATGGATATGAAGAACTAATATCATGCAGTGAAATAAATTCTGGTTTTTTATTTTTCAACATTACCACATTGTTTTCACCATGTTTCCCACATTTCACCCATATATATGGGTAATTGTTTTAGCTCAAATAATATTCACAATGACTAAAAATAAAAAATATCTATATAAAAAAGTTGAAAATACAAATTTAAAACATGGTTTCTTTTTTTTTTATGATTCATTCTCAAGTAGTTTAATATTTTATTTGTAATATAAATGCATGAAAATATATGAAAAAAGTTTTTAGAAAACATAATTTTGTTATATAACTTAACTAATATCAAAATCTTGAATTTTACTGATTCGAAGAGAGTTAATTATATTAGTAAAAATAAAATATATCATATAAAATTTTAATACCTAATGTAATATATAATGGAATGTTTTAAATTCTTTTTTTAATGTAAATAAATTAAAGTATGTATGAAATATGAATATTTGAGTATTCGATGAAAAATTAGTCATTTATAGAAAATCCCACAATTTCACCATAGGACAATTTTAAAATGTTTATTTAAAAAATTATGTTCATTTTATATAATAAAATTTAAATATTTGGCCATATTTTATTTTAATTTCCATTTATTAAATGAAGTAAAATCCATTTTTGAACAAAATTCATTTTTCAAGCATAAAACAACTTCACTAAATATTATGATCCTATTTTCTATGAATTAATCAATAAATTTAAGTTGTGTAAGAAAATTATCTATATATATATGTACATATATTTAATAATATTTTTACTCATATTCATACCCTCAAATTAAATGGGTAGGCTATAATTTTCAATTTTGAATAATTATATATATATATATATATATATATATTATCAGAATTCTCTTAATCCTTAGTGTTTTGTGTTAGGCAAGCTATCAAACTTATATTTTTTTAAACATAATTTTTTGTGTGTTTAATTAAACATATATATAAAATTAATATATAATATATTTGTTTATCCAGATTTTTTTGATTTAATAGAACCATGATCATTTTACAATTATCAAAACTTTTGAAATAAAAAATTCTTGAAAAATGAAATAGTTATCCTCATAAATTGAGGATTTTAATAATAAATTATAAATAAATTAGTGTTGAAATGTTATAATTGGATCATATAATTTATTATAATTATTCTCAGGGTTATTTTTTTAATTATAGTAAATTTAATTTTATTATATAGTAGGAAGTATAAATTTAAAATAAAGACAAACTTGAGGTAGGGTTACCTCATATCACTTTTAATTCTATGAGACATTCTCCATATTTAACACTAATTTCTTCCAAGTGTGGAATATAGAGACTCATGGATATGTAGATTCATGAATCAATCTATATTAATGGTATTTAATTTTTCATTTGATGTTATTTCCTTCATGTGGAGTATGATTCTAAAGATAACAAAGTGGTAAGGGTTTTATGTATCAATCTAATTGTATTCATGATAGTTTATGATTGAATTTACATTGAGGTATAATATATGAATATATTACATTAAAAAAAATATCTTTATCTTGATTGGTTATTTCTATAGTTTTTATTTTTTAGTACAATTATAATGTATTTTGTTAATAAAATTATAGATAAATTTTTTTAATTAAAATTAAACCATATATCTAATTTGGTCAAAGATGATTTTCATTTATATCCACACTCTTCAAAAAATATTTATTAATTTTTTTACTATAAATGAATTTTTTTTAAAAAGTACATTTTAACAACATTTGAGATTATTTAAAAGGATTGAAATAAATTCTTTTTAATGAATTGTTTTTCAAACCAGATAATTTTAATTTTCATAAATTGTATTAATTGAATATTTTGTCTTATAATATAGGACATTAAGGTATTTCCTGGGTGTTAGGATGGTTATTTTTTTATTGTTCCTTAAAATTATTATTTTCTATTTTCAAAGAGAACATATTTTCTCAATATATCATGTATTTTCAGTTATATTTTTCTTAAATAAATTGATATTTTCTCATGTTTTTGAATAGTTTTTTGAATAACCTTTTACATTTATTTTTCCTCTATGTAATAATAATTTAAATATCTTTATTCTTCATTAGGTATATAGTTTTATTATGAAATAAAAATTATTTCTCATAATATATAATTGTGTTAATGATTTAGACATGATTCTATGGAAGTTTTTTCATTTTAATGGGTTATTTATATTGTGAAAATCTTTATGTAACTTTTTTATTTTAAAAATGTTATGATTTAATGAAATGATGTTTTTTTATAAAATAAATTTTTATTTCATGTATTTTGATATGATTATATGATTTATTTTTAAAAATATTATGTCACACATATGTATATTTTTCATTATGTGATTGGTGGGCCAAGAATTATATATCCCTATGATGAATTTTGTAACGATATATATCTCATGGGATAGTAAGGAGTATAATGAGGAGTGAACCATATTTATCAAGGGACTATATCCTCTATAATAGGATTTAGTGTGTACTTTGACTATTTAAATGATGGAATCGTGGGGAGCCTAATGAACGGTTATACACTAAGTAGTGATACATTACTAAGGAATTTTCTTAATTCTCATTTGAATGCCACAAAATTATGAATTATGCTGATAATATATTCTCATGGATTATGATTTATTATTGATGATTCCACACGATTTTTTATTATTCATTTTTATTTAAAAAACATTATTTCATTATTCATGATTAAATATCATTGACTATTAGGATATGATTATTGTATGTTATGATCATGTTCTCATACACTAATTCTAAATTATTTCCATTAATTTTACAATCAATGTATATAATAAGTACACCATTATTGAGCATATAACCTTACCATTTATTATTTTTATTGTTCCCAAGGATATGAATAATTTATGTAATTATGCCGTGTTTAAAAATGGTGACAGTTGTAGAGAAATTATTGGGAGAGAATGTAAATATTTTTGGATCTAGTTGTTTATGTATCTTTGTTTCTATTGAAACTAAACCTTTAGGATTTTGTTATGGATCATAATATTATATAGTTAATATTTATCTAATGATAAATAATATTTCTATTTTAAAAGTATGGGTAAATATATTTTGTATTAGAGTAGTGTTAAGTTATTATTGTAATCAGGGATGTGGAACCAATATTGAGAAACATTTGGATAATATAATGTACAATAGAATACATTATGTTATGGTAATGAATGTAGTGTATTTTTTCTGTAAAATACATCCAAGTTTGGAAATTGGCATTTGGATTCATCTTTCACATACATTTTCCTACCAGAAACAACTCTAAAAGGGGTATTTTGGGACTTAAATTGATCTTCACTGATACTTAATGAATGATCTGAGAAAAAACATTTTTCTAGACACTCATATGGTGTATTTTTTGAATTTATTCTTATTTTTAATATTAACCCTTATAAAAAATGAGACAATAGAACCTATAGAAACCTATAAATTTCTATTATGATAGGATATGATCATAAAGTATCATGGTTTTATATGTATATGGTTGATCACTAGTTCAAAGGTGTAAAAAACCTTTATGATTTAATATATCCTTATTTAAAAAAGATTATAAATATTTTGGAAAAAAGTTACAAGAATATCACCATTTTTATTAGTATTTTTTTTAGTGAAAGTGTTATATAATGAATAATGATTTTCTATTTTTTGGAACTATATTTAAAGTTATTTATTTGATTTACGTTTAATATAATCTTTGATTCTGAGGTAATTATGGTTAATATGATTGTATCTCATTATAATAGGGAATCCAATCCTATTGGGAATAGATCAGTGAAATGAGATTTTATAGAAGCATGTATGATATGGTCCATTTGGATTCTTGACTCTTTTAAAACCTTGGTGGAGGAGGATATATAGGGTGAGATCAACTCATATTTTTTTAAAACCCTATGTAATGTTTGAACTATTTTATTACTATTTTGTTTAATAAATTTTAGGTTTGATCATGCCCAAATACTTAATCTTATTGATAACTGATATTTTAAAAGAAGATAAATTTATTAGTAAATATATATGATTAAGTTAAACAAAATTTATTGAATGAATATTGAGTTGATTTATGGAAGTATTTATTATTTTATTTGGTTTTATAGTGATTTAGGTAACTTTTAGATGAGATTATCATATATTAAGATTATATATGATCATATTATTTTTGTTATTGGTATATTACATGGGAAGATTTTTTTCAAATAAATATTAATTTTTATCTTAAATCAAGGTTTTTGATCAAATCATTTAGATGTATAGTTTTTTAATTTGGTTATACGTATTTTTTGGAGTCTTAAGGTTAATAATTTATGGAATAGATTAAGAAAAACGTTTCATATTAATTTTGTTGTATTATAGAATAATTTATTAGCTTATAATATGATGATTTATTCATATTGGATAACCTGTGATAATTTTTTGTGGGTTAATATCTAGAGGTAAAGGAAATATTTTGTTTTTATTTTTTGTGTATAATGATTCTATAATAGATAATTATAGTGATACATGGATAAAAAAATTATCCTAAAAAGTCATTTTATGGATTAGTAGATGAGATAGAAGTTGAGATTTATTGATTTAAAACGAAATTATTAATTTTTGGTTATAAAATAGAATGAAATCATGAAATTATATTATATTTAATTCTCTACAACTAAGGTAAATGATTCCCTCAACCTAATAAATATGGAGATAAATCTATAGAGTCTTTTATAAAGATATCTATTAGTTATCAATATATTTTTTATAAACCCATGTATCTTATAATGTTTCATATATGGGTCTAGAATTACATTATTAGGAAATATTATCTTTCCCAATAACGGCATAAATGATTTTTTTTCATAAAAGAATCTGCATCGTATTTTATTTATATATCATTATAAATTAGTTAAAGTATGTGATTATTAATATTGTGGTGGATTATTTTATTTAAGTGGGGTATTATGTAACACATTATGATTTTAGAATATATTTTTTCATTAAATAAATTGGAAGTTGTTGATAGGTTTCCTAACATGCAACATCGATCACAAAATAAACCATGATATATTATAACATAGAAGTTATATTGATAGTATTAAATTTTATTTTCAAATTTATGAAATATTTTTTTAAATGATCTAATTGGAATAAATTTATAGATTAATTAATTATAAATAAGAACTCAATATTTAGTAATTCCATTTTATTCTTCAAAAATATGTTATCTTATAAAAATTAGTTTTTAGTGCATTTTTTATGTGAAACTTTTCATTAATTTTTACAAATTTTATAAATTATATTCAATAAAAAAATAATTTTTTTAAATAAAAATATTAAAATAATCTTATTTTAATATTTTAGGATTTTTCTAAAAAGAATATTTTTTGAGTTAAGAGTTAAAAAATACCAATTTTAATGAAAACTTTTATATTTATGAATTTAGAAAACCCAATTATTTTTAAATATTTTTTAAAATTTAATCAGTTCATTTTGATTATATATTATCCAATTAATAACACATTAATCTAAATTATGATTAATTTTATTATAAAAACATTTTTATAAATAAAAAACATGTTTCTATAATATATTTTTCTTTCATGTTTTTCTAGTTTATTTTAAAATTAATTTCTATCACTTATAGAATTTGAATAACATAAAATAAATTACATATTTTTAATGATGATTTCAATTATTATTTTATAAATCTAAATGGAATTTTATTTAAAAAGATGTAAAAATAGTAAAAATTCATATCTCAACTAAAAATGTAATTTATGATAACACAAGATAAAACTAAATGAAAAGACAACATTTTTTCATATTAATTCTTATTTTAGGAAGTTTTTTTGAGACTTATAACCTTTTTTATTGAAATATAATTTAATATGGTACACATTAAAATGTTAATGACTTAATAATATTTTAATAATTTGTAACAATCAAGGAGTGTCCATCTCTCCACTTATAAATAGTCACCCAACCGCTCTCTTCATTAAAAATCATTGAGAAACCTAACAGGACCAAAATCAAACCAATAAACTTCTTATGTTCCAAAAATATTATGTAATTTTTTTTCTTATTAATAGAATTTTTGAAGAGTGTTTAGGAATTGATCCAAATGAGCTGTTCCCATGAAATGTTAATCGTCCTAATCGGCCTCTTCTAATTTATTTTTTATTCTAAATCATAAAAATTTATTTTTTTTATTCCAAAAATATTCAATTGAATATTATAAATATAAATAAATTTTTTTAGGATTTTGGAAAAACTATTATATACCAACTTTTATTTCAAATGGGAAAAAAATAGTCGTTCGTGATGTGCGGATAATAGCCTCCACAAAGAGATATATTTCATTTTCCCTCATTTTCTTTTATGTATATTATTTATGGTTGAGTAATTGAATATATGTTAGTTTTATGAAATATATATTTTCCTATAATGTTAATTTATTATATAAATTATTACCTTTCAATTTCATGAAACATAAAATTTATTAGTCATGCCTACTTGTGGACGACAACCTTCACATAGTAATATGATTCAATTTCAATTACTCCCTCACTTTAATAGACATTATAATGGGGTTGATATATATATACATATATGTTAAATATATGATATAAATATGATTTTATTAATATATGATATCATATTTCTCTCTATTATTATTTAGATTGATAAATGGAAATGATGTTCATGTGTATGTATGTAATATCATCTCTATGAACAATGTAATTCAATTTACAATATCTACATTATGTGGATGATTAAATATATATATATATATATATAATTTATATATATTAAATTTCTATAAATATTAAAATTTTGAAGATGATATATCCATGAAAAATGTACCAGTATCAGAACATCTAAAATGAATAATTCAGAAAAAATGAAATAGTTAAAAGTCAAAAATTAAAATTTTATTAAATAATTATTAACAAATTGGTGTTACGATGTTATAATTTGATCATATAACATATAATAATTACCCATGTGGTACATTTATATAATTATAATAAATTAAGATATACCATATAGTATGTTATAGGATTTTTGAAGCAAGTCAAACACGATGTAAGGGTTTCTCATCTAACTACTATTTCTATAAGTTAGATGACATACTCACAACATGTTTCATTCATATAGTATATATAGTTCCTCTATTATATGTTTTAATATATTTATATTCATTGTATTAAATGTAACATTTTATGTTATTCAATTAATTGGGAATATGATTAAGAAGATTCAAAAGTTATAAGGTATATATTTTAAAATCATATTTTAATCACGATTGTTTAAGATTGAATTTTTATTTAGGGAAATTATAAGGGTATTATCCAATAAACACCATTTATTTTATTTTAATATGGTTTTTTGAATATTTTTTATTTATTAGTATGATTTTATACTATTTGGTACTTAAAATTATTATGAAAATATTTTTAATGAAAAGCTAATATTATGATATATTTTTTAATCAATATTTTATCTTTTTGTCCATACCCTTGAAAATTTATTTATTAAATATATTACCTATAGATGAAATATATTAAAATTATCATTTAAATTACCATGGAATTTTTATACAACGTTTTTAAAAGAAATATTTTTATGGAAATAATATTTTTTAAAAATATTCATTTTTTACATTTTGTAATGATTTTATTGTAATTTTATCTTTTTATGTGTACAACATGGACATATTTACCTTCCCTCATGAATTCTTATTTAATTGAGTCATCGAGTATAGGTTTACATAATTATTTTTAGTGAATTTTCTTTATACAATTTCTATGATGTATTCCTTATAATTTTATTAAAATAAAAGGACATTTTCAAATAAATTAAATTAATGATTTAAATGCTATTTTAATGTTATTTCTCATATATGTAAAATTAATTAATGTATTTTTTTATTCATATTTAATTTGATCTAATGATAATATCAGCCAAAATTCTCTAAGTGGGTTATGATGATGATGATTTAATTAAGATTCTATAAAAAACATCTAATTAAATGGGTTAATTAAGTTATAATGAAATTTCTATGATAACCATTTATTTTAAATTAGTTATGCCATGATTAAATGATGAAATTTCTATGAAACATGTTTAATGTATAAGTGTTATAATATGATTATATTATGAATATCATAAGAAATTTGGGCACACATACATTTGATTTTAGTTATGTTAGGGGTGGGGCTGAAATTATATAGCCCTCCATTGAATTTGGTAATGATAGATATCACATTAGACAATGGAAACTAGAATGGAGAGTGAAACCTATTCAATAAGGGAATATATCCACTATTATAGTATAATATGATGATATTTAAAAAACATACTATTTTTGATAAAATATTGAATATATGAGATCTAGCTTAAATAAACTATGAAATATTATTATTTAATTTTGAATGTTATAATCTAGTCATTAAAAGGATATCTATGAGTAATATTGACTGAATATATATATATATAGGACCTAGTCAATAAATTTATTTGATTAACTTTTATCAAATAATATCTTAATTTATAGTAAAGCAATTTTATTAATAAAAAACATGATTATTAAAAAAAGGTTCTTATTACATTTTGTGAAGAATATTATAATTTATTTTAGGAAAATATAATAATTTTATCAGATATTAAGTATATATTTCTCTATAATAAATATATATAAAAAATATTAAAGGTGGTATTTTGGGATTTTTTTGAAATGATTTATTTTTTAGTGAATAGTGAAAAATAAATGTTTTTATTAATTTTTTCATTTAATTTATTTTCATTGTCAAATTATATTATACATTATTTCAAAAAATTTATTTTTTCCTTTTTATTTTAAAAAATGTATTTTTTTCAAATAATTACTTATATAAAAAGAACCTCTTATTTTCATTTCATCGTGCCACAAAACCCATTTAGTTCTGCAAGTTCCTACACAAATAGCTTCATATCATCCATACAAACATTATAGATTCATTTTTTGGTAAAATTAAAACCATTTAGTTCAAAAGTTGTAAAGAAATGGCTGTTTTCAGAAGAAGAGGGGTAGTTCTCAACAGATAATTTTCATGTTATTTCTTTTTCATCCTTCATAAAACATTACTCAATAATTTTGCGATAATTAAAATATAATTACACTTATACTGAGACTTTATTATGATAATTTAATAAACAATATCCATCTATAAACATTATCAAATGGGAAGGTAATCCACTGTTCATTGGTAGAGATGACTACTACCTCACAGACTGATTTAATTATTATTCCATCACCACCACTCGTGGATGGTTATAATTATAAAATTAATATTTATATATTATATTCAGTACGTATATATTTTTATAAGAATATAGTTTATCATTTAATGTCGTACCATTCAACTCACATAAAATTGATAATGTTATTCGGGCGTACGTGTGGACTACCACCTTTACAAAATAATGCTAATTATTTTCCATCACCACATCACATGGAATATATATATAAGTATTTAAAAATAAATAATAATATATTAATGATATATTTATCATTTTTAATGATAATTAAATAGTTAACTATTTACACAATGATTGTTGATAAATGGAAATGTGACTCATGCATACGTATGACCTATCGTCTCTATGATTATAATATATATATATATATATATATATATGTTTTCATAGACATATCTCATAGTTTGTTTTGAAATAGTAATTTATGTATAAAAATTATAATTATATATTTGAGATTATAATTGAGATTATGTAATTATTATTTATTTTACTATAGTCACCCCACCAAAGTCACTATTGACTTGTGAGCCAAATATCATCAAAACATCTAATGAGAACATAAATGATTATATAGTAGTTTATAACATTATGATAATTTAAATTTAATGAATAATAAACATAAAAACGATTCTCATGAACCTATATAATTGAAATTAATTTATTATTGGGGAGTATAAAGAATTTTTGTGAAAATTAAAACACAACATATGGGACTTTCATTTAACAAATAATATTTTAATGTCTCCCTTACAACTCTTTTTCATCCATTTCATAAATTTTTAAAATATATTATTAGTTTTTTATATGTAAAAGATTAATTGTAAATTATATTTGATTTTTATTTTTACATTTATTCAACATCTTTCAATATGTATCTTTTCATATAATGTTCTTAATTTCATGACAAAGCCCAAAAATGAATCATCCTTATTAATGAATATGGTGACTTTATTTTCCCATCACTTTAAATATTATTTTATGTTTGGATTCCATTATAACATATCAGGATTTATTCAATAAAAACCCTAATTTGTATTTTTTCTATTCAATTTCAAATTTAAAATTAGTTTCTATGGGAAAATGGTATTTTGAAATATGATAGTGTTTTGTATGTGGATTTAAAAGAGTATCTCAAAGGTTTTATGGTGAAATTGAATATATAAATTATTTATTCATGATATGGTACATGAGAAATATATGTGAGAAATAATTGTGATTGAAGAAGCTTATAAGAAGGTTTGGCTATTATTATATCTCACAAGTGAGTATGATATAACTTATACGAAGGGTTATCCACATCATGGATCTCCCATTCATTGGGTAAAGGGAAAATTTTAATGAATTTTTTTATCATAAGAGATTATGAGAATAAAATGTTATATTTATTAAATTTATTAACATTATGGTTAGTTTATGTTTATTTATAATGGTCACTCCATTTATTCATGTGTAACTTTGATGGTTACTCCAAATTTTACTCAAATGGTTATTATATATATAAGCATGAGGGTTACCCCATATGTAATAGTGGTAAAAAATGATCTCCCCAGTTTTATTGATATATTATCTTTGATTTCTATGTATTTTGAAGGTTTTAATGGGGAAAACTTATAATTTTGTTTTTCATATAGAATTTATTTATTACATTTTTATACTTATTATTTAGATAAAGGTGAATGTTTCCTGGGATTTAATGTTTTTCACTAAATTAACATATTTTTTACATTTTATGTTTATTGATAAGATTTTTGTGGTAATCCCATGTTTTAAAATGTTTTACATATAATTAATTGGTACAAGTATGGGGTATAGATGAAAATATTAAAGAACTGTCATTAAAAGAATACATGATACTTTTGAAAAGTTTTTTTCAATGGAAAGAGTTGATAGTGAATTTAAGTAAACATAGTGTAATATAAATTTTTTTCATATATGATTTATGACCTAAATTTCAAAAAATATGATCATAATAGATCGTTGGGAAAACAATAAAGTGTATTTTATTCTATAGTCACTAGAATATTTATTCTTTAAGGTCCACTCATTATATTTGGTATCAAAACAAGGTTAGGATAACTATAGAGGCTAGGATGTTATTTGATCAAAAGTAAAAAAAATCTAATCATAATGAATTCCATGTTTGGAAAAATTATAGTTATTTTAGATAAATTTAATGTGTTTATGATAAAATAGTTAAGCATATATTATTTTTTATCCTCATCATTATATGGTTTATTATGATTTTTTTGATATTCCCACAGTAATATATTTTCTTTTAGTTAATTTATTAATCAAATAGAAACAAAATTAATGATGGATATGATGAAAAATTTGGTGGTTTTGAGAGATAGAAAATGAATATAATAAGAGATTGATTGAAAACTTGTGTGGATACTCATAACCATCCTTTACATGTTTTGCATTACAAAAATAACCTATTAGAGTTTCTAAACTCATCAAATATGAGTGAAACTATGATCTATGGATTCTTAAGTGACATAGATAAAAAATTTAAAAATACATAATGAAATATGTGTTAATAATAATGAATAAATAACCATATATATGTCTTAGAATAATGAGAATATGTTTTTTATATGGATATGGAGGGAATAAAATAGTAATATTCAAATGAAAAATGAAGCATTCACTTGACACCATTAAGTGTTATAAAATTAATTCCAATGAATTAATTGAATATTATTAATGTGGAGAGTATGATCCTTATAAAAATATATGTCCTTGTGGAAAATGTCTAAATTGATATTAGAAGTACATCACATATGAATTTTTATCAATGCCAAATTCAATTGTAATTGAATAAGAGTAAACTACGAATTCAATATAAAAGGTTGTGTTATATATTTTCTTATATATTAATATTGTTTACTTTTTTAAAATGAATCAATTTTTTAGGAAAGAATTAATATGGAATTATATGGAAATTAATGGTTAATTGATTGCATTGAATTATTAATGTATCAACATATAAGGATTCACGAGTGAGGTTGTAATGGTAGATTTATGTTTGGTCATATGTTAAATGGTTTAGAAAACCATTTCTGCAGTTTTATATGATGTGAATACTTTGGAAGACATGTATTTTTTTTCATATTTGTTTTAAATATATTTAACCATAAAGTATAACACGTGAATATATTATTTAATGAAGAATACTCCCTTAATTTTATGAACATATGCTTAATGTTATTGGTAACATTTAGGGTTTATTTTGTCTTTGATGATTATAGATATTTTTGGTGATGTTCATCATATTTTTAGGGGTGTTATAGAAATTAAATTAATATAGTTTTAGTTAAAGGAAATCTTGTATGTCATATAATAACATGTCACATAAGGCATGAAATCATGTCTTGAGCCCATAACATAAGGGAACCGATGGTGAAACTCCAACAACTAGCCTATTCGATATCTTGGTTAGTATGAATTTTTTCACATAAATTATCTGGAAAAGAATTATGAAATTGATTTTGGAAAAAAAATTCTCATGTATATATCCATGGGAGTGAAGAGTAATGTGGTAAATATGTTATTGATCTTATTTCAGAAAAATAATTTCATAATATTGGGAACATTATATAATTTGTAAAATCGAAATATTATTTGAAAAAATGGGTTTTTAGATGAGTAATGGAGGATGAATTATATTTTTGAAGGAATATATGATTTTAACATGGCATTATAGTGATTCAGGTTATTTATGGACATGATTATTATATCTTTTAAATTATATGATTTGTGAATATAAATTTTTTTAAATGATACATTAAGAGTTATTGATATTATTTATAGATAAATGTTAAATTTATTTTGGAAGCATATGTGATTGAATAATTATAATTTTTTGGATTCTATATTATTATTATAGATTTTGGAGAATTCTAATGTTATTTCAACATTGCCTAGGATGTGATAATTAATGTTATATTTCTTTATATAATGATTTATTAATTTTGGGAATTATATCATCTTATGTTGATGTTTTTTATATAATCTATAATTATAAGAGTAATATTTTGCTATCATGTTGTTTAATTATATCTTCCATGTTATTTATGCCTAAAAAGTAAATCTTTAATTCTCATAATTTTCGGAAAAAGTTGATACGTTAATATAAATTGATTAAAGGAAGAAATTATACATGAAATGTATGCATATTTATTTATTATCTTATTCTATATATTAAATATTTTCATAAAATCTAGGAAAATGACCCTAGAATAAAAAATATATCCTATTATAATAAATTTTGACAAATCGATGACCCTTTTCAATCCACTATTGTTTATGGTTTTGTCGTTTTTCGATTTCCCATGACCTTTCACTCTCTTCTGATCAAGGATCTATGATACTCTTCATAATTATTTTGATATTATTATTTTCTTAGATGTCCCAATTTATACTTCCTACAAACTGTTTCATATTAAGAAACCAATTGTTTTTTATTTCATATAACCTTCCTATTTTAGCATTTCTTCTTTTTAAGTGAAATTTTATTAACCATTTTTATGATGTGGGTCTCAAAAAAAGGAGTTTCCAATTTTCAAGCCATTGTATATCTATAACATATTTAAATTACGAGGATATAATTTATTTAAGGTATGGGACTTTAATATCATGAGATGTAAAAATAATACAATGTTAGAAAGAGTATAGAATACACAATACCAAGATTAAACAAATTGAAAATATATTATTATTTATATATGGTCATTATATCATATAAATTTAACTTTCAATTATAAAAAATATTAGATTTTTTTAGATATTTATATATAATCCTCCTAGTCAATAATAATTTATTCATTAATTCCTAGTTAATAATAACTAAATTTTTCGTAAAGTTATTTGATTTATCAAAAAATATTTCTTCAAAAATGGTTTTTAATATTTTATATGATCAATTATTATTATTTATTTTAAAAAAAATTTATAAATTTTATTTCATAATAATGATAATATTTTTTAAGTATGGCTATCAATATTAGATTATGGTGATATTATCAGAATTTTATAAAAATTATTATTATTATGTGAATAGTTAAACATACTAATTTTTAGAAAAAAGGATTTTTATTTTAAAGTAATTATAATGTAAAATTATATTTTGGATATACTTTAATTTTTCTGTAGTTACTTTTATAAAATCGATATATTGTTTGTAACATTAATTTTATATTAGAGTTTTGTATAAAAACATTTCACACTTAAAATGGATTTCTTCTGGAGTTTTTTTTCTATCATTCTTCATCATTTAAATTTTAATTTTCATTTTAATTATGAAATTTCAATTTTTTGAATCAGGATAAATTAATTCCATAATTTTAATCGGTGGGTAATTTTTTTAAAGTATACCACATTCTTTTTTCATCATTAGGAATATTAACCTTTGTAATATTTGATACGATGATAAATTGTAAATAAAATAATTGAGGTTATAAATAAAAGGATAAGAAAAACATTAACCGTAAAAATTACCAAAATATTATTTTATGAGTTTAATTATTAAATAATCATCAATTATTCATTTATATGTACATTTTTTCTATTTCTATGTGATTCTGACATCAATAAGATTTTATATAAAGGAATGTAAAAAATGTCCCAATTTTATATTATAAAAAAATAACAATTTGTTTACATGGGGATAATAATAGGATATATTATTTTATATTTTTTAATTGGAAAAATAAATTATGTACCCTAATTAAGAACATTTTTTGAAATTTTTAGTGGAGAATTAATTGCATTAAATACATATACAACATTGGAACTGTAATTATTCAATTAATAGAAAAATAAATTTAATTATATGATAAGTATTAATAGTTGTGTAATTTTAATGAATTAATGTTATCCAAAAAAATTATACATAAAAATAAAAAAAATTAATATATTTTTCAATTTTATTTTAATTTCATTGGTTGTATCACGTTATAAAATTCAATGTAAATGAATAGTTCTAAAATTGACATTGCCGATATATTTTAAAAATAATATTTCATTAAATGATATAAAATTACTAAAAAATCCATCATCAGATATTTTATTATTATATGATTTAATATATCATCCATTTCATATTATGAGTCTTTTTCTATTTATAATAACTATAATGGCCCTCAATGGGTAAAATAATATGGTGGTCACATAAAGTTTGGAAAGGGACAATTACAGTTAATACCCCAAAGAAATTATGAAAACATAGTAAGAAAATTCCACATTTAATTTGTGGAAATAATATAATCTCAACAAAATATTAGATTATAATATTTTATATTTTGTAACACTTTGAAATTAAAGTTAATTTAATTTAATTTAATATTTTAGTAAATTTATAAAGTTCCCCTTCTTCTCTTATAAAAGGGATCCTCTTCATCTAATTACATCACACATAAAGAACCATTTGTTTTATTGAAACCCTAAAAGAATAACTTCCAAAAATACCTCCACATGATATTGCAGACTTATTTTTGGCATAATAAAAACATTGTTGTTTAAGGTGTAAATCAAAGCAGGTTGTTTTCATTTTATTTCTTCCACTACATCATAAAAAGTTTATAAAACCATGAAAGTTTAAATACATTAGTATATACCATATAATATGAGGTTTTTTAATAGAATAACCTATATCCATGTCAAACCTCGATCAAATGGAAATGTAATCCATCATTCATTTTTACGATGGACTAACACCCCACAGACCAATGCAATTTTTTTCCTCATAACCTCCCAAAACCTCCCAAAACTGGTTATACTGATTTAATTAATGAATATATATGATTCTAATGAAAATTTTATTATTCTAAAAATATAATATATCATATAATTTCTTAACCATCCACTCACTGAAAAATGATAACTTTATTTATGCAAGATTGAGGACAACCACCTCCATGAAGCGATGTTATTTTCTTCCTCTCCACGTCACATGGATGATATATAAAAGTATTTTTAATGAAATAATATCTTATTTGTGATATAGTGAAAATTAATTAATGATAAAATAATACTCACCTTATTTCCGTAATGATCATTGAAAAATGGAAATGTTACTCAAGCGTACGTATGGACTACCATCTCTATGGTTGTAACATTGTTTATTTTTTATTAACATATCCCATGGATGGGTTTAAAAATATAATTAATTTATAAAACTGATAATAAATTCAATATTTTTTATAATGGTTCATTGAATTATTTGATAATAGTCAACCAACCAATATCATTTTTGACTTATGAGTCGAATATCGTCAAAACATCTGATGTGAACTTAAATGATTATGTAACTTTTTATAACATTGTAATAAGTTAAATAAAAGACATAATAAATTTAAAAAGGTCCTCAATAAATTTATTATTTTATTGAAATTTATTATTTTTATGATAATTAATGTACATGATGACTCATACATAATGTAAGAAACTTTATTTTAAAAATTCTCTTTCAAATTCTACCTTCCAATTATTTTTATTCAACATATATGTTTCCCATTAAATATATTATTAATTTTAAAATATTTTAAATATAAAATATAAAGGAAATTTTATATATCCTTTTAAATTCAATAAAAGGTTTTCAAAATATTTTTTTAATGAAATATTATGTCATTATTTAAAAAAGACAAAAAAGAATGATCTTTTTTAAATTATTCAATGAAAATGACTTCCCATCAACACCAACATTATTTGAAGTTAATCTTCCATATCAATATTTCATGATTAATTCTAGGAGGTCACCTATTTTAATTTTTATGGTTATTTTGGTATTAAAGATATATAATTAAATTTAAGGATTATTTTTACATCAGAAAATGTTTTTTATATGGGTTAAAAATGTGTTTTCAAAGGTTATATAATGAAAATTATTATGAATATTTTTTTCATGATAAGGTACATATGAATTATAAATTTGAAATAGGTGAGCTAGAAAGAACATATATGACAGGTTGATGCCAATTATAGCTCACAGGTGAGCTGGATGTAGATTATATGAAGGGTTTTCCCCATTGATTCTTTATAATGTAATACGTAAAAGGAAAAAGTTCACCGACTAGGTTTCTCCTAATAGATTATGAGAATATACTATGATGGATATTACAAGTATAACATTGTTAATTATTTCTAGTATATCTATGATGGTTACTCTATTAATTTAATCGTAATTGTGATGGTTACACCAAGTATAATTGTGATGGTCATTTCATGAGAATCTGTGAGGATTATTCCATTTGTACGATTGATATTCAAATTATTACTCATGATTACTACATGTATTACCTCAGATTGATATAGGTTTTTAATGTTTTTATATGGGAATGAATTTAGTGTTATTTTCACAATGAAATGATTTATTACTTCCTAAAAAATAATATTGATATAAAGGTAGACATTTCATAGTTTTTATGTTTTGTTAATGGACTAATGGATTTCTTTTTGTTATGTCCCTTACTGAACATTATGTGTGAACCAAGAATTTTTTTCAATTGATGAATAGTGATAAGGATTGGGTCAATATAAATATTAAAAAAGATGTTTCATAAAAAGGGAAAATGTTTCTTTTTAAAATCTTTTCATGGTAAAAATGGAAACTAAATAAAAGTAACCACTTTGTAACATATTGGTTTATTATGTATGATTTATAATACAACCCTCTAAAAATATTAACCTAAATTATCTTTGAGAATGTGTGAAGGATTATTCTATTTGAATTTCACTAGAATACATAATGTATATGGTTGGGTCATTACAGATTGTCTAGGGGAATAACCTTGACTATGGAAATAATGGAATGGGGAGTGAACCCAATCTACAATGATAGACTTGGAAGTAAAACATGATTGAGGAAACTATTTTAAATTCTAACATTTCTACTAAGAAACTTATGAATTATGATTATGATTAGTTATAATTTCTCATAGTTGATTATTTATGAATCCACAAGCTTATTCCTTAAGTATTGTATTGACAGAACAACATGTCATGTTTTAAGATAAAAGATCATATCTGGATTGGGTATGATTATAGTAAGCTATTATGAAGTTCTTATACCCTTCTGATTATCATATTCGTTCAAATGATCATTATTGATATAACCTATGTTTACATATGTGGTTGTTATTTTTTTTTCATATCATTAATTTTAATTATATTGGTTCTTAATGAAAAATTATTTTTTGATTGATTGATTTGTAATTATTGATCATTATCGGTTTAATTATTAAAAATAAAAATTCAAAGATAAATTATTAAATTCATTATTTATTTTTTTATTAGGTTAACTTTTGGTAAAATAAATAAATTTTTTTAATCTATAATTTTTTTGATTGAATTATATAAAAATATTATTTTAATTTTAATTCCATTTATGTCTTTCAAAAAAATATTTTTTTTAATATCCACTTCCAATATTTTATTTGTTTAATTATTTATTTAATATTTTTTAAAATTAATAAATTTTAGCCTATTGATATTATTTATTATCCTTTTAAAATATTTTTTCTTTTTTTATATTGAATTAATTCTCTTTTTTAAATATTTTATCATAATTTTATATATACACTCAATTAATAATTTTTTAATATTAATTTTATTTATATTTAAAAAAATCTATTATTGAATTAATTATTTTTATTTATTTTTTTAATTTTATATTTATTTATTTTTAATTATCTTGACTATAGACACGAAAAAAAATCACCACTTAAGTGATCATGTGATGTTACCCCATAAATTGGTCATGGTCAGCATACGGACCATGATAGAGGACTGAAAATGAAGGGAATAGCTAGTTAACTGACAATGAATTTTCCCCTATTTCATCCCCCATCTCATGGTAAGTACATTGCCTATGATCCACCTATTCCTACAACACCACCCTACTATGAGGTGTGACTATCGTTTCATCCTACCTAAGTCACCACAAAAACTGTTATGTCACAATACATGGGGATGTTAGGAGTCCGCCAGATAAAGAAAAAATGATGAGTAGAATTGGAAGAACCATTGTACCATAGCATACCTCTGTCGATCAACTTAAACCACACTGGAGGAGGTGGTTTCTACCCACTATGAGAATGGTTGGTGCTGGGTAAGATGATGTTGTCAAGACCTTATCTCCCATTGAATCCACATTTCACCTAATCGGTTGTCAACTGAAGTCCAAAGAAGCCTAAAATATATTATAAAAAGAAATTATATAAATATAAAAGACACACAAACACAAAAATATATATATTTATAACTAATAATTGAATAATTATATTATGTCATATATATATATATTTATATATAATTAAAAAAATACTCAAATGAAAAGACGTCCAAGCCCAAAATGAGTTTTGGCAGGTGGGCATAAGACTACAAGGGCCTTGAATTTCAACAAATTGTCGTGCAATAATTTGAGATGCTTTCCTGCAGTGTCCTTGAATTTTTTTTATTTCATGGTTGAATGAGGTAAGAAAATTATTGTGAACGAGGTCGTGGGAATTAAATTAAGGACATAAGGTTCTAGAATCCTCGTTCACTAATCATGGCCATTTATCCATCCATATGGAGAGTGTAAAATTATATGATTGAGGCCGCTTAATGGAACATAGTTTTTTAAGAGATTCACATTTTTTTGATAGATAATGTATGTGGTAAAAACTAATGATGAAGTACAGTGAAAACCATGCCATGTGAAATCCATCAATTCTCTCAAAGAATATAAAATCTCAGAATTAAGGGGAATTGGTATTAAATTATATAATTAATTTTAGAGGAGTCTATAAGAAAATTGGTTATGACCACACACCCACCATCATAACATAAGGAACACATATCACATAAGTAAAATCGAGATAGATCAAGAGATACATGATATCACTAGTGGAGCTAGAGTTTGAGTTATGGGTTAAAAGAGATTAATTTCATCTATTACAATATTTTATTGATTTATGGATTAAATATTCTCTGTTAAATTATTTTAATAAGATAAATAATAACATTATTTTTAGATATATTTTTTTTTGGAATAGGTAATTCTAGTTAATCTATTTTAATTCATTCATCAATTTACATAACCTGATTCTTATCCTTAATTTAGTATCTAATTTTTATTTTAAAAAATCTTGTAACAGAGAAAACATATCTAGTTTGAATTTAATTTAAAAAATATTCTAATGACTTCACTAAAAAGTAAACAATTCATAAGAGATAGTGTCACATTGAGTTCAATAGACAACTTGAACTCAATGAAAACTAATTTTTTCTCACTCTTTAATTGAGTGAATTATAAAGTAGAAAAGAGATAGAGGCCATTCATTCACAGGTTTAACAAATGAAAAATCTTTTTACTTTACATAAATCAGATTCAAGATTCTATATTAAAACCATAAACCAAAGAAAATCAATATAAAACCCATCTAGCCGATTTAAATTATTTCTCAGTAAATTGGTCTCAAAAGATTTTCGTCTTATGACAGTCTAGCTTTCATATAGTTACACTCACAAAAATGGTCATTCTCATCATTATTTCATTAACATTTCCACCATTTTTATATACTTATGTTTTTTTATTAATTATTTTTAGTTTTTTTACATAGATAAACACTTAAATAACACGCTGTGAGTACTTACATGTGTATCATCCTCTTCCCACCACAAAATGAGTTCTAATTATAGTTATAAATAATTGATTTGAATTATTCCAATAAACCTATTTAATTTTTTTCAAAATTTATAATTAATTATCTTGTGAAGATAGATTAAAAAATCATATATAAAAACAAAAAACACAAAAAATAAGAAAAATAATAATAAAAGATATATAAAAATAGTGAAATAAATTATTTAATAAAAAAATTAAAATTAAAAATGAACCTAATTTGTGTATGAAAACTAGTAAAAAAACCCAATGTTATATATCCTTCCATATGAGATATTGTGAGACACTATAGATAATTGAAAAATAAAAAATAGAAAATCAAAATGTTGGATAAGAGAGATACTAAGAACAATAATAATCAACCACATAGAAATGTGAATCCACCTAGGAATTAGATAATTTACAAAAATAGTTTGAGGGAAATATTTTTTAATACTTTCTCTAGTAATATATCTTGAATTAGAATCTCACCAAGATCAAGATATTATTAAATAAAATAATTGATTTTTTTCATAGCTTCCAACCATCAATGGGATGTCTGGTGAAGAATATATTGACTTTATTATCAACTTCTACTGTAGTGTTCACCAGTTTGAATTGAGGGACCTGAGTGTCAAAGAGAATAAAAATAGATTTTTTTCCCTCAAAGTAAATTACCATACATGATTACAATATTTTTAAGAATTCATTTTTGATACTTGGGGTAAGGTTTAAAATTAATTCACTATGATGTTTTACACTAAAAGAATGAATTATACAAGAAGATAAAAAATCAAAGGTTTAATGAAATATAAGGGATAACCATTATACGAAGATTAGGATTGATTTAGGGGATTTTATATACATCGCTTGAACCACCATTTCAGTCCCAAATTCTTCATGGGATGTTTTTACAATATCCTCACTACTTACCAGCAAACATTGGTGGGCCAATATCTTTATGAAGATATCAGTGATATAACCTCTAAGGAACTAAAACAAATTTTTTGAAAATTGGCACAAAACACATAAAAAATATAATATTGAAGAATAACCATTATAGCCAAATAAAAAAACCCTGTTCTACAAGCTGAAAAATAAGATACTATATTTTTCAATGAGAAATCTCAAAAAACTCTTATAGAGAGATTCCATCAATGTGTAATGTTTAGAAATTGACGTTAATGTTGTCCCTATTAATACATGACATCCCATGTTCATATAAATTTAATCATTTATTTATATAGAATAATGATGTACCATAGTATTGATCTATTTTCGTACACTAACAACCCACGGTATAATTACCACCCAAATCTATCTTGGAAGGATTAGGGAGTTCTTAGACCCACTCCTCCCACTTCCTTTCTGAAACATCATATGTATAAATCCATACCCACCAAAAATTATAATAATTTAACTCTCAAGTGAATGTTTGTGGTATCTTCTAAATGGTGACAAGTATTTTTGACATACAAAATTTGGAAAATGATTTTGATAAAGTGTAAATGGATTATTGGATGAAAAATATGGAAATTAAAATAGAGTAGTTGGGTAAAGAAGTTGGTGGTTGAGGCAAAGATATGTTACCGTTAACCACTAAAGTGAACCCTTAAGATGATTCCATGTTCATGAAACTTGAAGTGGTTTAAAGAACAACCAAGAAGCTTGAAATGTATCCCCAACCATCTAAATAACACACATTGGAATAATCTATAAATTCAAATATAGAAAATTTTGAATCTATAAATTTGGACATTAGTGTTGAAAACAATCTAAATGAGGCTTTCCAAACATACAAATAATATTATATTTAAATGTTAAAAAAATAAAATAAAGGTATGAAAAATATTTTATAGAAAGTTGCATGGTTTCCTAAAATAATGAGGGATATTACCCAACCATTCCTATTTTAGAATGATTTAAAAAAAACCAAGATTATAATGTGATAAAATTTCAAAAAAATGACAAGATGTAGAACATTGACATTCCCTTCATTGATTCCTTAATTCAATTATATTAGAATATAAATTTACTCATGATAATATTTTAAAATAAGAAAACCATAAGAAGAATTTAAATCTTAAAATAAAATAAATGAATGTAAGGCTATGTTTCAGAATCAGATTGCCTAAAAACATCAAAACCTATATTGATTATTCATCCCTTCCACTTTTAGAGATAAAGTTTTATAGTTTGATTTTTTTTGAGTGACCTTGGAGCTAGAATCATTATGAATTTGGATTCCTTATCTAAAAGATTGATATTACGAGCTCAAAAAACCACCCCTTTTGTTCTTAAACTTTATGAACAATCCATTACTAACATAGATAGTGGGTATATGACTTGATAGTGGGAGAATGAAGGCTATTTCTTCACCCTAAATTTCTAATACTGGTTATAGACTGTGACTGGAAGGTACTTATCATCCATGGAATGACCTTTCTAACCATAGGGGGGCCTTCAACGATGCATCAAATGAAGAATTGATTTTTAATCTAGATGATCAAGAATAGGAAATATTTATTTTCAAAAAAATCCTCCCAACACTAAATATGCCTTAGAGATTAGTTTTTAGGAGCTAATGAATCTGCTGATGAGGAGGAAGAGGAGTTTTTAAGGATGTTGTAATAAATTAATTATATACCTGGTTTCCCAAGTGAAACCTACATGGGAATTAGTTATAGATAAGAGAAGGTGTCTTTAGTTTATTTTGTGGGGGGATTCATATAACACCTTTCTGAGTTTTATTTTGAACACATTTTGACCTCGAAATATTAGTTTTTAATTGGGGAACAAATTTTTGGAAATAATAGTGACAAAGTGGAATATTTCTTAACTAATTTAATTAAGAGGATTATTGGGGACTTTGTTCAACCTAATACCAAGTGTCTTCACCTATGCCAAGAACCTACCAATATGGAACTGATGCCCCTTCAATAATATTAGAAATACTCTTTTTTTAGAAAATTATTAAACATTACTGATATTCATCTCTTAAAAATTAGAGGAAAGTTAGGAGTGAAAACTAGTGAGTGTCTTGAGTAAATAAAATTCAATTATTTTCTAGAATATTACTGAAATAAAGGGTATAATTCCACCATTCCTCATAAATATATTTATAATTACCTATTTTTTATGGTAAGGAATATTTAATTATCATTTTAATTTCATAGTTTTATCCATATAAATGTTCTTATTTTGTTTAAGGGGAAATGATGGTTTCTAGAGATTTTTTGAAGCCCGAAGACCAGGGTTTTGGATGAAATATTTCAGCTACACAGTTAATAGAAATTTTCCCCCCACAGCCACATGTTTAGATTAAACCATGAATGGAATTTTTGGGTACATTAGAGAGATGAAAATTTTGAAATAACTGTGCCGCCAGGCCACACAACCATGTAGGGTTGAGATAGAAGGTGTTCACAGGAAATGAATGGTTTGTCTAACCATGAATTGATGGCTTCCAGGTTGTGATTCTTATGTAGTGGGGGTGCACAGTTTCTACAAATTTTGTAAAACTATACATCCAAACCATGTGACTCTTTAAAATATTATCATGATGAACCTTTTTATCCTCTCTCCTTTCAACTCACCCACACTTATTCTTTTCCAATTTCTAGGAGAAAAACATAATACTCCTCTTAAAGCTCCTCCATGGCCTAATGTTGGGCATCGAAGTATCTTCTCTATCTAGACAGCATTCTGACTTCTATATATCATGCAGGATCGACACCGTCAATGTATCCACTCCTATATCTTCTTTAATCATTTGTAATTCCATCAATTAAATTATATTTTTCTGTGATGATATACCATATTTTAGTGAATTCATCAAATCTTCTATTTTATTTTCATCTAGGTAAATACAAGGGTTAATATTCGATAAAGAATCTATTATAGGAATATGATAGCTTTTATATGATATTTCCCAAAAATTATCAAATGTTTATAAATTTTTATCATTGTTCTCATTCCAATTTCACAAAGAATTGCTCCTAAAATTTATGAGATTTAAATTCAGTTGCCTAAATTGTAAAATAAGGCACCAGTGAGACCTTTTGATATCAATGGTGGTTGAGACCTCAATGTTAACCACCCCAACTAGAGTGTGTTATTTTCTATAAATTTTTTTATCATATTATGATTACCTTTGGCACAATTTGAGTTTTCATGACTTGAATACTGATAATGTAAGTGTTTCATCATAATTAATAAATATTTAATGAATTTAATAGAATTTATTAAAATATAGATAACACATGTCTTGTTTAAATTATAATTTATTTGATAATTGTTCATATTTCCTTACTTCTCATTATCATGTATGATGAAATGTAATGGAAAAATCCTAATGAAAATGAAATTGGAATTAATATTACATGGAGTTAAATTAAATACAAGATATATATATATATTAATTGCATAGGTTTCATGTTTTATGTAGACCTTTTTCTTATTTAAATTGTTATATATGATCCATACTTGGATTTGTAATGGAATTCCATAACCACTAAAAGGAATCCATTTTTATTTATTGATTTGGTTTCTAATAGAGATACCCAACCTATAATATGGTAATTTTATATTAGTGGATCCCTAACATGATGTTGTGGGATCACATAATTTCTATCTAAAATTATAATTCCTCAAATACACTCCTTGGACTCAGTTTGACGTATATGGAAAAGTGATTCTAGGGATCATTCCCCTTATATATAATCATGTGTATCCTAGGATTACTGTAGATTTTCTCCATGTACATAGTTCGAAACTCTTCTATTGGAATTCATTTTGGGTAACTTCTTTGATTTCACTTATTAACTTACTATAGGGTTCTTGGTTTATTATATTGAGCTTTCTTGACCATCTAGAGTCAATTATTCCTTGGTTCCACCATGGATACACTTTTATTATCAGAGACACCACCTACGGTTGAAGTAGGTATGGGTTATTTTTATTATATTGTTGTATTTTTGGTATACCAACATGAAAAATAGTTTATATTCATAGATTGGATGTGTATAGATAACATTTTTAAGGCCTATTGAAATTTATCTCACACCATATCCTAGAGCATTGGAACTTGAGCAGGTTATATGCTCATAGGTTTGGAGAATGGGATTCATCCTACTTTGGACACCTAACTTCTTTCATTAGGATGGGAGTATTATAGCAGATAACAAAGATAGTTCTCAAGATTCGTAGATTGTTTTTTTCCTTTAGGATTATTTTTATATCATTAATTATAATTTATGTATGCTACCATGTGTTTCTATTTCCCATTTTTGTAGAGATATGAAATTATTCTTTCAATATGATACAATTTACTATTTTTAATGATTATTGTTTTCCTTCATGCTTATTATTATTATTGATGCCTTATTTATTCTTGTTGATTCTTCTTATTTATCTATTATTTCTATTCCCATTTTTACACTCTGATTATGAGGGTATAGTCTTCCCAACATACAACCTTGGACTCTCACTTATAATCGACAACCTCTAGTGTATAGGGAGGTGTAGTTGAGGCTATGTCGCTAGTTGAGTTTGGTTACTCAGAAGTAAGTATGATCTAGGATGTCCCAAAGTGGTTTTGGAGGATTTTCTTGTCCTGTATCCTTGTTTGGAAAATTTATATAGGATATTTATAAAGTATTAGAACATGGTCATAATTTGTTCTTGGGGCTAGCTAACCCACATTCAGGGTAAACACTATGTTATTGGGAATATTAATTTTTTTTTTGTATTCCACATATTAAATTTGATATATGTTCATCATTTGGTGATGCACTTGATTTTTTATATTTTTTATGAATTATGGAGACTCTACCTTGGAACAATATTATAAGGATCATTGTTACATGCATCATCATAGGCACCTAAGGATTCACATTCCATGAATATTTTGTGCCATATATGTGTGTTTTGTTTCTTACAATGCCTATATTGCATGTGATTATTGAGTGTACCTTGGTTGTTATATATTTCTATGTCACTAACCTCACCTATAATAAAGGGATGTTAGTGGTTTAAAATTTCAACATCAACCTCAATGGTGTTTTCCTATATAACATATTGATTTCATTTTAAATAGCCTATTTTGATCAAGGTAATATATGTTCCCCTTATTTCATGATATTATATTTGGTTATGGTAATATGAGAACTAATTTAAATTTATAAATAGTATGGTTTTTTATATATTTTAAAGGTAAATTCATCGACTCAAGACCTCATATTTTATCCATTACATACTAAGACTGAATGTAAGGGGATCTTATTTGAATTACATGGGTGTCAATCTCAGTTTATTAAGTGTATTTGAATTTATAAAATAAGGGTGGTAATCTATTTCATTGAACCATTTATTATGTATATTTTCACATAAAAATATAAAATATAAAATTTTAATTAAAAATAAAATGGTTTCTAGTAAATGTGAAGGGAAAGTGCAACTTGGGGAGTTTTTTATTTACTAAATTTCAATTTAACCTTAGCATATATCACAACCACTATAGTTAAAATCACAAAAATTCTTTTAATTAACATGAACATAGGCTTAGATATTTGGTATAGTATTCCTTGGGTAGTTATCCTCTATGTTTATCTTATTTCTAGGTGAATGTTTTTATTAGGTTTTCTGTATTTTCTCATTCTGAATGAATGATCTCCCCATAAGTTTTTTGAATCATTTTCAAAGTCGTGTGTTTGGAATTTTTTGACTATTCCACCATTATATCCTCGAGTAATGTTACTAGATGGTGGTGAAGATCATGATCTAGAGATGTTAGGCCCTAAGCCACCAGTACTACCTCTAGAAGTTCCAACTATGACACCAACTTCAATTCATGAATTGGAAAATAAAAATCAACTTCAAGATCATTTCCTATGCATGATGTAGTATATGAAAGGTATACCATGACCTACACCTATGATGTCCGATCAAACATGTGATTTTGAGTAGTAGTGTCCTTCCATATTCTCGAGATATGGAAGCCATCAGGCTGATGATTCATAGATAGAATTCATTTTATCTATCACCAAGTATCTAAGGATGTTTCTAGAGAGAGGGGTCAATCACTCCACCTATATTATTCTTTGTTCCTCCATGATTTGCTGGTATGTGCTTACGTAGGATTCTTTTCATTAGGGCATGATCTTGTTAGAATTTCAGACTTCATTCTATGATTACATTTTCACTATGAAGTTGATATATAATTGAGCTAGAGAGTTCATGAACGAAGAGCATGGTGTTATTTTCATCATGACTATTCAACAGACTTCACTGATATTCACAACATTGCAATGATTCTTCCCGATGATGTGATATCTCAAGAAATACATTTCAAGGATGGGATTAGGTATGCCATCCTCTATAAATAGATTTTTTTATTTAACCTATTTATGAGATCATCAATTAGGATCTTATCACATAGAGAAACCTAATGGAAGAGGATAGTACAAGGCATGGAGGGTTAGTTTTGAGACATGGTAGTAGTTCTTATACTAGTAAGAAGCAATACCATGAGGTTTCTCATCAGAATAGTTGTAGCTAGACTATCTATACTGGTAGCTCCATTATATGACATTAGTGTGGAAAACATGGTAATGTGAAACCATAATATGGTAGAGATGTTCTAGAGTGTCATTCTTGATGAAGATGGGTCATCTACAGTGGTTCTTATGGACCTTTCTTCTTATATACATTGGAACAGATCCTCAACCATCATACCATTAGAATAAATATATGTTACTCATCACTCAGAAGGAAGTGAGTGTAGCATTAACTAAATAAGCTGTGGAGTACAGTGTGAATGAGGGAACCCAACTTATGATTGTCAACGCTAATAGAGTAGACCTACCAAGTTTAGTCCATCTATAGCTTATGGTCATGGATCATGCTTGTTTCACCCATTTCAGTAGATTCCTAAGGAGAAGTGTTTAATACCATTTACTATTTGAGGTATTATTATAGAATCCACTACTATCGTTTCAGGTTTTTTCAATTCTAGTTACTCATGCTCATTTATCTCTGCATTAATCATTGAATGTCATTGCCTTGAAAATCATTAATTTTGTGGTTTAATGAAACAAGACACATCATTGGGTGTATAGTCATAGGGTATACACCAATTAATGGACTATCCTATTGAGATTGGTAGTTATCACATTTTTGGAATTTCCTTATCCATGATATGATATGGGTTGATGTCATACATGGAATGGGATGGATCACGAATTATCATATCTATAATGAATTTTATTGCTAAAGGGTGGTATTCACATCACTCAAGGGTGGTAGATATTTACATAATGGAAAATGGGATACCAAGGATGATTGATCCAAAACAGAGAATTGTGAGAAGAGAGGAGTTCCATCCTAGATTTCAAACATTTTCTTGGATGATTGGATAATAAAGATGACTAATTTTCTTCCAGTGGGGGATTTTTTAACGGTTATTTTCATATAAAAATGATTTGTATTACCTCCCAAGAGAGAGATAGAGTTAACAATCAATCTTGATCTAGGATCAAAACCTGTATATATTCCCCCATAAAGGATGGCACCTATCACGCTCTCGGATCTTATGAATATAACACCCTGACCCCAGTTACCCAGAGTCAGTGCATTATTTTAATAAATTGGCATGAATACAAGGAATGATGTCCCTAAGGACCGATCATTTTAGCAGTCTTGGAAAATAGATTACATACATGAATGTTACATTACACATTATAACATACAAAACAACATAAATAATCCTTTATGAATGCTATTATTCCCTTTTGGTTAACACTACATATCAATCACAATACACTTCTTGGAATCCTGGGAAAAATAAAAAATATAAAGGGGTGAGCTCAGATGCTTAGTAAGGATAACAATGCAGAAGAAACTTTCATAAATAAGCATAAAAATTTAAGGAAATGTATAACTAAAACAAACAGCCTTTTAAACTTGAACTTTAGCTTAATATGGAAAAAATAAAATGAATTAATGTCATTTACTTATTCACATGGATATTCTACTAGTCAAATAATCACATGCAATAGCACTAACCACTTTCATAATGATGGAAGACATAATGCAAGACTATCATTACCACATAGTCAAGGACTTGTGCCAAGACTACAAATAAGATTTTGTCAAGGCCTTGTTCCAAGACACTAGTTTGTCTCATGAGACCTACCAATGCATCTAGGAGCTATAGCGGGCTCCACCTGTCACTTACTAAGTCCAATGCATTCCTCATATGAAAAGGTTTAAACATAACATAAACATTCGTATTAAATCTGGCATACGAAATGTCAATACCTTACCCATAAACCATGAATGGTATAAAAATAACACATCCACAGTAAAATATATCCCAAAACCTTCAATAAAATACGTAAGATTGGTATCATAATAAATCAACTTCAAACAAGTTTAAAATCCATTAAAGGATTTTTACATAGATGAAAATGATTTGTAAAACTCATTGAGAGAAATATCCATTTTTCCTGACAACATTTAAAAGTCACACAATTTATAAATGAATAAATTTAAATATATTTTTGAATAAAAGTGTCCCATACCACATTGAATCATTTTAATGTAATTAACATTTTAAAAACATTCATGTCCATATAAATAAATCCTTAAAAACCATTTTGAAGACATGGACATTAATGAGAAAGATTTAGAAGAATAAATATTTAAAACATTTTAAATGATGTTTTTGAAAAAAAATTGCCTTAAAAGAATCCCTTTGAAAAATATTTCATGAAGCATGGACATGGATAATAAATATTTTCCCTTAGATACTTATATAAAAATAACCTCGGATAACAAAGAGATTGTGAAATTAACCCTTACCAATTTGGTAACATACGAAACTACACCCCATGAAAGAGGTATCATACAACTAATATGTAAATAGACATAAATTAAAGTGTATTACACAAAGAATACAATTATGGGTAGTACAAAGACCACACAAAAGGTAATAGTGGAAATATGGTACAAATCTCACGAGAATAAGGAGTGAGATGAAAATCCCTTTCCATGCACTTTCCTTTAGACAAGGGTATGTTTAACCTCCTGTATGAAGACCGTAGTATGTTATTAAATTATACCAGAACTGTATTAATATTTATGATATCATACATTATTCATTTATGACTTTATACTACCCATTTAATAATAATTTTCATGTTAAATTAACATTTTGTGTAATTCTCGCTTTCTTTATCGTACGTGTTTTAACTTTTTACTCTTGATTGTATCACTTAGATCATGATTTAAATACTTCCAGAATATAAAACATGATTTATATATCATATATATTTAGAATATAAATATGTATAATAGACATATATATGAAATGGGAACCACCGTTTATGGAGACAGTAGTCCGTTCGTACGCATAAATGCTGTTTCCGTTTTCATAATGTATTGAACAGAATTAAGTGAATAAAATATATATAAGTACATATATATATATATATATCTACAGTAGCATAATTATGTCATATATTACTAACATATTAGTAATATATATATTTAAAATCATCGATGAACGGTGAATGTGGAAATGAATCTCATCGCGTCGTGGAGACGGTAATCCGTACGTACGCCCGAGCGACAATATCATTTCCTTTAAGGTGTGGAATTGGATGGTATATTAATTTTATAGAGACATTATCATGTTATTTTCATTATTTATATATATATATATTACTGATCATTATATCAATCCGAATAACACATTTTTGAATAACAAATTACACCATGATGTGGAGATGGTTAGTCGTACGTCCGCAAGAATGGTTACGTTATCATTCATAAGATGGATAGAATAATGAATATAGTTTTAAAATATTTATAATAACATAAAATTATATAGATGATACTAGAGTTATTATTTTAGAATGGAAATAACAAAGAAAGAATAAGTTGAATAAGAAAGGAACTTGAAAGAGGGTGGTGAATTCATTACCTCTTCTTCAGGTTCTTCCTTTTTATTTGATCAAAAGTGCTCCTTAGGTTGGCTTTCTGATCAAAATATGGCCTCTAGGTTTAATTTATAGAAGTTGGGAGGATATTTGGGCTGGGGTTTTCTGAGCCAAATGGCTTTGGAGGTGTCATTTTGAGGAAAGGGGAAGTTCCCTTTTATAAGAGGGGTGAGGGTCACTTTAGGAAAAGATTAAAGTATTAATATTGTATACAATAATATTCGGTTTATAATGGATCAAAATGAATTTATTTCGAGCCATAGGTGGTTATGGGTCGAAATCCTCTCAACCAATATGTTTTATACAAGTTTAGGTTACCATTTTAACCTTACCATTTAGATTTAACTCTTAGTTAAATAGTTTAACTTTTACCGTGTCTTCTTGTATTCTTACAATATATGGTTAATAAACTTACTCTAAACATACAAGAGAACCTCAAGTGGCTCATTAATGACATATATAATATTATTTAAGACCTTTGGCTAAACCATACATTTTTAAGAATATTATATCAACAAATAATATAGTATTTGTTATAAATATTAATTTATGTCAATTTTGACACTAATTGGTATTTTGTTTTTGTGAAAGTCATAACAACTTGGTTACATCAAAAAAGATACATTAAATCCCCCCTAACATGTCATAGTCACCTAGAAAATTTTTGTATGTCATAAAAACATTGAAATTATATTTATTTTAATATTTATGATACCATTTATTTGATTCATTCATTAATAAGGTAATTACTACATCATCATTGTGTCGTAAATAAATATAATTATTTAATCTATAAAAATAATAAATAAAATACCATTATGAAGAATTTTTTTTTATTTTTCTAATAAATATTTATAGTCAAATTTAACTTTTGTATAACACTATATTAAAAATGGTTTAGTTATTAAACTTTGATTTTAACCCTTTTAACTCTTCTTTAAATAAAATAATAATAAATGTTTTAATCTAATCCAACTGGACCTAATGGGTCATATTTTATTCCTAAGGTTGTTTTCGGTTGAATTACACTTATCAATTAGAATTCAGACATGTGTTAGGGTAATAATAATATCATTTTTACCCTTAAATACCCTATTCACTTTTAACCGTTGTAAATAAAAGTAAAAAAGTTACTATTCACCAAAGAAAATTCTTTTTGAAAGGGAATTCCCGAGAGTAGCCTTTTCGAACCCTCCATACTCGAGAACCCCCTCCCCATGAAGAGATCATCTGGAGATGCCCCATCCGAGGAGGAGTTGTTGCCAGTCGAGATGACATTGCATCCTGCAGGGTAACACCTCGATCAGTGATGGTTCGTCACAGAAATCCATCAGCCAGGTGAAGTGCACCCATTCTGCCCACCCAGTGAGACACCGGGTGACCTGGCAAGATGGGTGGTACATGGGAGGTGGAAATTCCCCCAAGAGCGTTCTCCCATGAATTGAACCCCAGACCACAATTTACCTAAAATTATTTTTATCTTATTTAACCACCTTTTACCTTTTGATATTAACCTTCTCTCTCGGATTTTCTAAAATCAACTCACAGAAGCGGTAAAATTAAGTTTATTGTGAATTTACAAATTCTCCTAGGAGATGGGTAAAAGACGGTGAAAAGTTCAATAAAATTTTTATATATCTAAAATTATTATAAACTAACTCCAATGAATTATGTAGAAATTATATAGGTATTATGTATCTATTTTGACGTAAAATAAAATTAAATAAAATAAATAATTATTTAAATAAAAATGCGGTTTTAAACTATAACTCTGTGTTTTCCACTATTCATCAAGAAATTTATGTTTTCAGAAAATTACCAAAATTTCAGCCTAGGCTAATGACAATATTTAAAATCCAAAAATGAAGTCCATTTTAAATGATAAAATCTATATAATTTCAAAAGGTGGGTATTACTGTTGATAACGGCTAGTTTAATTGGTTGTGGTGTGTTAGAACTCTAAGTTGCGTACAACACACGCTACAGTATTATTCAAGGAGGATCACACCTTGAAATATTAGGTTGTTACATTTTCCTGTCCTTCAATAAATTGCAACCTCACTATTTGAAATTATTTTTCAAAAATAAAAGGTTGAAAATAGAAAATACCTTTGGGAAAACCCCCATCGGAAATTAGGTTAATAAAATTTATTCTTAATAAGAAGAAAAGGGAAATGAAAGGGTCACCACCAAATTATGATCTCCCTTAGGAGAACATTGGTGGAAATTAGAGTCATATAATTGGATGAAAAACATAAATATATAAAGGTATTTATTGAGGTAATCAATCACAAACAAGTGTAAAATTGAGGGCCTTAAATTCATCAATATATGATGATTTAAAATACCATTAGTTCAAAAAAATAGTATTAGGATAAGACATTTTTGGTTTTAATATCCCTTCACTAAAGAATAAGAATTAATTTCTTCATAGAATAATAGAAGAATAAAAATACATACTTGACAAGTAGAGTCCCATCCTTTAACTAATTTCTACCACAAACTAATCATTCACACTAAAAGATAATAGAACTTAAAAATAATATTCTATTTATCCTACTCGTATATGGTTAAAAATGAATTTATAATTCACCTACCAGATTTTTTAAAAAAATACCACATTATTCAATCTTGGACATCACATGGGCCAGTGGTAGGTGATACACCCTTGTCACCCTTCAGTTGCGGGTTCAAGTCTCACGGCGTTGATGGACGCAACGAGTTGCCGCCTGACCTCCAGGTTGTCCTTTTATGGCAATCCAAAAATAATCTCAAACTAGAATTATCCAAAATACTTCTATCTAATCTCACAGTACAAAATATATAAGGAAGGTAAACAAAATAAATATCCTTTTTTCTGCTTAATAACATGTGAGCACCTTTATCATGTATTCTCTTAAAACACTGCAACATCCTAAATTACCATAAAACCGTACTGATTACATTCATGATACCTTATTCCTTATAGAATATAGGATATACTCCTTCTATCCATAAATGTTGTAAACTCCAACAATGATGGAATATACAAATCATTAATCAGTTTCAAGGTAGTCAAGAATATCCAATATAATTTATCCAAATCAATCATGTATTACTCCAAAATCACTACCTCGGTATCATAACAATATTATGGTTTATCTTTCTCTCAACCTTATATTTTCCAAAAATTTAACCTGCTATTGAGTCACTTTTCATGGTTCCACACAATCTCAAGTTCTGAATGAAATAGTATGGTAGTACAATCCTTATATACCCCATAATTATTATAACCAGTAAATTGTTGATACAACACTCAAATGACATAATTCTCTAATAACAACATGAGAACTCTAATCATTACTCTATATCTATGTTAGTATCATAACTTGATTATTATTCAATAGCATCATTTGGGGCATACTATGATGATTTGGACATTGGTTCGCATAGTGTCCCAACTCCTTACAAATGAAGCATTGTACATTTGAATACTTTTTCTTACCCTTGCAGTCACGTACATGGTTTTCTTTTTTCTCCACACTTATAACAAACTCCCATTCCCTTCAGGCAAGTTCCGAGGTGTTTCTTCCCACAGTTATCACATATGGGAAAATTCTTCTTTTCCCTCTTCCCTTTATCCATCTTTCTCTCTTCCATCATTTTCTTCTCTTGCTTCCCTTCAAAGCCAAATGAATTAAAGAATTCAATACTTATCTTATTAACACATGATACTATTTCTTCATATATTGAGAATACATGGGAGACTATTTCCCTTCTAAATGTTGTCTTAATACCATGACGATATGATCCTTCTTACTCTTTGGATCATAAGTATTGTTAGAGTTCACATTCCTCCTACTGGGCACCATTTCTATAAAATGGAATAAACTAGGTAAGTTTATGAATTACAATGAATAATTACAAACATTTAAAACACCTAACCTAAATTGAACAGTTTATGGATATAATCCATAATGATAAATATTTTTTCCTTGAGGAATTATATACTCATAAACCCTTCATTATGATTTATAAAAAAATTAAAATTATCCTAAGCATATCCCCAGGGAGTGTCGTAACCAAGAGTGTAGCAAGCCCCTTTGTTGTGCACTAGTTCCTGTTCAAGTCTAGATCAAAGCTGTGTTTTCAGGTTTTACCCCTAGGTACATCTATTCAAGAGCCACCTCTACATGGTCGTATCCAGACAGTGATATATTTACTTAGAAAACTCACCAAATATCTATATTACCAAAATTCTAGTAATTTCTTCTATACTAATCCTCAATGTATATCTTAGGTCTATGTGCTCTAATCAGAGTTTATCTAAATGTAGTTTCCAAGGTTACTGCTAAACTTCCTCTGATACAAACTATAACACCCCGACCCTAGTTACCCAAAGTCAGTGCATTATTTTAATACATTGGCATGATTACAAGGAATCAAGTCCTGAAGGACTGATCAGTTTAGCAGTCTTGGAAAATAGATTACATAAATTAATGTTACATTACACTTTATAACATACAGAACAACATAAATAATCTTTTATGAATGCAATTATTCCCCTGGCTTAACCCTGCATATCAATCACAAAACATTTCTTGGAATCATGGTAAAAATAAAACATATAAAGTGGTGAGTTCAGATACTCATTAAGGATAACAATACAACAGAAACATTCATATATAAGAATAAACATTTAAGAAAATGTATAACTAAAACAAAAAATACCTTTAAACATGAACTTCATCATAATATGGCAAAAATAAAATGAAGTAATTCCATTTACTTATTCACATGGATATTCTACTAGTCGAATAATCACATGCAATATCACTAACCACTTTCATAATGATGGAATGTATAATTCTAGAATATCATAACCACATATTCAAGTCCTTATGCCAAGACTAAAAATAAGATTTTTTCATGGCCTTGTGCCAAGACACTAGTTTGTCTCATTAGACCTACCGATGCATCAAGGAGTTATAGCGGGCTCCACCTGTCACTTACTAAGTCCAATGCATTCCTCAATTGAAAAGGATTAAACATAACATAAACCTTTGTATTAAAACTGCCATAAAAAATGTCAATATTTTACCCATAAACCATGAATGGTATAAAAATAAAACATCCACAGTCAAACATATCACAAATCCATCAATACAATACGAAAGATTTGTATCATAATAAATCAACTTCAAATAAGTTTAAAATCCATTAAAGGATTTTTACATAGATGAAAATGATTTGTAAAACTCTTTGAGAGAAATATCCATTTTTCATCAAAAAATTTAAAAGTCACACAATTTAGAAAGGAAGACATTGAAATATATATTTGAATCAAAGTTTCCCATAGCTCTTTGAAACTTTTGAATGGAATTAAAATTTTAAAAACATTCATGTCTATATAAATAAATACTTAAAAACCATTTTGAAGACATGGACATTAATGAGAAAGATTTAAAAGAATAAATATTTAAAACATTGGAAATGATGATTTTGTAAAAAAAATTGTCTTAGAAGAATATCTTTTAAAAATATTTCATTAAACATTTACATGGATAATAAATATGTCCCATTAGATACATATATAAAAATAACCTCAGATAATAAAGAGATTGTGAAATTAACCCTTACCAATTCTGTAACTTATGAAACATACACCCCATGAAAGAGGAATCATACAATGAATATGTAAAAACATAGAAATTAAAGTGTATTACACAAAGAATACAATTATGGGTAGTACATACACCACACAAAAAATAATAGTGGAAATATGGTATGAATCTCATGGGAATAAGGAGTGAGATGAAAACCCATTACCTTGCACTTTCCTTTAGTTGAGGGTATGTTTAACATCATTTATGAAGACCATAGTATGTTACTAAATTATAACAGAACCATATTAATATTTATGATATCATACATTATTCATTTATGACTTTATAATACCCATTTAATAATAATTTTAATGTTAAATTAACATTTCAGGTAATAATCGCTTTCGTTGTTGTACGTGTTTTAACTTGATACTCTTGAACGCATCACTTATATCATGATTTAAATACATCCAGAATATAAAACATGATTTATATATCATATATATTTAGAATATAAATATGTATAATAGACATATATATGAAATGGAAAACACCGTTTATGGAGACTGTAGTCCGTACGTATGCATAAACGATGTTTCCGTTTTCATAACATATTGAACAGAAATAAGTGAATAAAATATATAAAAGTATATATATATATATATATATATCTAGTAGAATTTTTATTTCATATATTACAAACATATTAGTAATATATATTTTTATAATCGTCGATGAATGATGAATGTGGAAATGAATCTCATCGCGTCGTGGAGACGGTAATCCGTACGTACACACGAGCAACAATATCATTTCCTTAAAGGTTTGTAATTGGATGGTATATTAATTTTACAGAGACATTATCATGTTATTTTCATTATTTATATAAATATTACTCATCATTTTATCCATCCGAATAACATAGTGATGAATAACAAATTACACCACGACATGGAGATGGTAAGCCTTACGTACGCACGCATGGTGACATTATCATTCATAAGATGGATAGAATAATGAATATAGTTTTGAAATATTTATAATAAAATAACATTATATAGAAGATACTAGATTTATTATTTTTTAATGGAAATAACAAAGAAAGAAGAAGTAGAAGAAGAAAGGAACTTGAAAAAGAGTAGTGAAATCATTACCTCTTCTTCAGGTTCTTCCTTTTGATTTCATCAAAAGGGCTCGTTAGGTTGGCTTTATGATCAAAATAAGGCCTCTATGTTGAATTGATGGAATTTGGGAGGATATTTGGTCAGGGTTTGGTCGAGCCAAATGGATTTGGAGGTGTTATTTTGAGAGAAGGGGAAGTGCCCTTTTATAAGAGGGGTGAGGGTGACATTAGGAAAAGATTAAAGTATTAATTTATTATACAATAATATTAATTTTATAATGGTTCAAAATGAATTTATTTTGAGACTTAGGTGGTTAGGGGTCGAAAGCCTCTCAACCAATAGTTTTTAGAAAATTTCAGGTTACCATGTTAACCTTATCATTTAGATTTAACTCTTAGTTAAATAGTTTAACTTTTACAATGTCTTCTTGTATTCTTACTATATATAGTTAACAAACTTACTCTAAACATCCAAGAGAAACTAAAATAGCTCATTAATGAAATATATAATATTATTTAATCTCTTTGGCCGAACCGTACAATTTTAGGAATATTATATCAACCAATAATAAAGTATTTTTTTTAAATATTAATTTATTTTAATTTTGACACTATTTAGTATTTTGTTTTCTTGAAAGTCATCACAACTTGATTAATTAGAACAAGATACATTGAATCAGCCATAAAATGTCATAGTCACCTATAAAATTCTTATATGTCATAAAAACATTGAAATTATTTTTATTTTTATATTTATAATACCATTTATTTGATTATTTCATTAATAAGGTAATTACTGCATCATCATTGTGTCATAAATAAATTTAATTATTTAATCTATAAATATTATAATTAAAATACCATTATGTATGAAATCTTATTATATTTTTAATGAATATTTATAGTCAAATTTATCTTATGTATAACCCTATATTAAAAATGGTTTAGTTATTAAACATTGATTTTAACTCTTTTAACTCTTCTATAAATAAAATAATAATAAATTTCTTAATCTAATCTAAGTGGAATTAAAGGGTCATATTTTATTCCAAAGGTTGTTTTTGGTCAAATTACACTTATCAAATAGAATTACGACATGTGTTAGGGTAATAATAATATCAATTTTACCCTTAATTACCCTATTTACTTTTAATCGTGGTAAATAAAAGTAAAAAGTTACTATTCACCAAAAAAATTTATCTTATTGAACAACATTTTACTAAATGATATAAACCGTGTATGTCGGATTTTTGAAAATAAACTCATAGAAGCGGTAAAATTATGTTTTATTTGAATTTATAAATTCTCCTAGGAGGTGGGTAAAAGACGGTGAAATGTTCAATAAAAATTCTATATATCTAAAATTATTATAAACTGACTTCAATGAATTAAATTGAAAATATATTGGTATTATGTATCTATTTTGACCTAAAATAAATTTAAATAAAATAAATAATAATTTAAATAAAAAATCAGTTTTCAACTATAACTCAGTGTTTTTCACTATTCATCAAAAATTAAAAGTTTTCAGAAAAATACCAAAATTTCACCCTAGAATAATTTCAATATTTCGAATCCAAAAATTAAGTCCATTTTAAAAGATAAAATTTATATAATTTCAAAAAGTCGGTATTACAATTGATAACGACTAGTTTGATTGGTTGTGGTGTGTTAGAACTCAAAGTTGCGTATAACACAAGCTACTGTATTATTCAAAGAGGAGCATACCATGGAAGCTTGGGGTGTTACAATGAAACATTTAGAGTATTTTAAATATAAGTATTTTAACAAATCATTAATTCTTCATGGGGGTTTTGAAATATTTTTTTCTATTATGGAAGAGGGAACCCAATGAATTTGCATGAATTACCAAAAAATGAAACATGTTTATGGTTAATAATAGATATCTATTGCCTCAAAGATCTCACTGAACAGATCTGAATAGGTAGAGCGTTTCAAAAGTCATCATGTGATCAAGCTATCTTATATTGTGATAAAGGCCTTCTGACATACCACATATGTATTTTCATGGTCGGTATTGTTTATATGAGTTCTTGGTTTTGTTATTTGATAATATGAACTCCATTTCTTTTTTCATGGCCTTGATGATTATGGGTTTTCACCCCACATGTATTATTTTTTAATGAATTTTGTGAATGACATATGTGGGTTAAATTCATACTCCTTGGGACCTTTCCAAACATCATGATATTGTATTGGTTACACTAATATAGAAGTAGTTATTTTATAATCTCATGATGTCTCAATTATAGATTGACAAGGTTCAATTCATGGGTCATTTTATCTTGGAATATGGAGTATCAGTTGACCCAACGAAGGTGAGTGATATTGTTTCATTGAAGTATACGAATAACATGTTATTTATATAGAGTTTCATGGGGATAATTTTCTATTATATGAATTTTATATTGGAATTATCATTCCATGTTTTACTTATTACACATATGAGTAAGAATGGTGTGGTGTTCTTGTGGTTTGAAGTGTGCGAGAAATCCTTTTAGAGAGAATAAGAAGGCTTAATTTTGCAGTGATCCCGATTCTTTCAGTTCCTAGAAGAGTTCATATAGTGTTTTATGATGAATCAAGATCATTTTGGGTGAAATACTAATATAGGAAAATTGGGTCATTGTGTATGGGTCTCTCTTGTTGAGACCTCATGTGTGTAATTACCTAATGACTGACCATGAGTGTACAGTAGGCATTCATGCCTTACATTTCTAGAGACATTATCTTAAGGGAGAGATATTTGTGGTGTTTACATAAAAAAAGCTTCAAATATATTTTTACATGTATGGAATGAATCTCATAAAATGAATATGGGTTGAATACCTTTATAATTTTGAAATTAAATTTTCCTATATGTCTGGAATGGGAAAGCGGTAGCTAATGCACTATGATCAAAAACTCTATCACAAAATTTCGAGGAATCTAGTGATAAATGGATGATAATGGACCCCTATTTTGAGATGCATATGGAGGGTCAAGAGAGTCACGAGGATCCTTTTATTACATCCTTGGATATAGCCTCATCACCTGTAGATAGAGTAAAGAGGATCACATTCATAGATCTTAAAGGATTTTCCTTGAGGGTTATTATTTCAAGTATATAATTAGTACTATGTTTTTCGGTCGATGGAGGAAACATTATTATTAAACATGGGTATATATGGGTCCCTACAAACATTTTAGAGGTGATGATATGATAATATCATTCTTCATTATGGGTAGTGAACCTAGGTATCTACAAGATTTATCATGATTAGTGCCTATAGTATTGGTTTCATGGGATGAAACTTAATATTGTCAGTTTTATAAACTAGGTGTTCCACCTGTTTGTAAGTGAATGTCGAACACCAATAATCATTTATCTTTTTTCAACCTTTATCAGTTATATAATGGAAATAGGGTGATGTCGAGATGAATTTTGAAACTGATTTACTATGGTCACCTCAAGGTAGGGAAATAGTTTGAGTAGTTGTCGATGGGATGGAAGAGGTATCCCACTTCATTCCTCTTAGGGAGAATTTCTTATTAGACAATCAGGTATGACTATACATCTATTAGATTATACACATACATGGGGTCACTCATACTATGGTTTCATATTGATATTCTCATTTCACAACAATGTTATAGAAAGTGTTGTAGAAATATTTTTTATGTAGGTGCATCTAAGAAACAATTTTCTCTCGTAGACTAATGGATAGTTATAATAGGCTATATAGATGTTGGAGGACATGCACTAAGATTTCATCCATAATTTCAAGGGTTCTTGGGAGAAGCAAAAACACATCCTCAGTTTTTTCTGTAATAATATCTTTCATTAAATAATTAAAAATACCCAGTATGAGGCCTTATATAGTACCTAATGTCATTCACCTATGTGCTGGATAGAGTTAAAGGAGGCAGTTCTATTAAGACCTTTCCTCATGTTGGAGACTTTCGTGTAGGCATAGTTGACCAGACATTGTAAGACTAGTGCTTATTGTATATAGAAATTGAACATTGATAATTGTTAATGAACTTTGGAGTTTGAGGTTAGGGATCATGTTTCCTTTCGAGTATAACCCAAGTTTGTTCATAGTTAAATACAAATTAAGGGAAAGCTTTAACCTCATTTTTAGAGCCTTTTTAGATCTTGTTGAGAGTCTGGCCTATATCCTGTCATTTTGTTTTTAACCCAAAGGTACCATGCCATGAATAATGTATTCTCTGATTCAAAGATTCACCACCAACCTGGTAAACCATCACAAACGTTTGATCCCAATGATGTAAAATTGGGTTTTGATGCTTCATTTAAGGATCATCCCATTCTCATCATTTATCAGTGCATAAAGTCTCTTCATTGTAGTTTTATTCCATTAGTATGAGTTCTATGGATGCACAACCATGTACAAGATGAGACATTGGATTCAGAGGCTGATGAACATTACCAATGGACAGAGTTATTCTAAGATGATTTTATACAACCCTTCAAATAGAAATTCAGGGAAGAGTTTCTTTTTAGTCGAGAATAATATAAAAAACTTGTTTTTATTTCATGTATAGAACCTTTTATATTGAGTTTAATTCCATAACATTATCCTTGAAAATTGTAACGTCCCGGATCTGGATACCACTCAACTGTTTCCCCATAGCCGACTGGCCACATAGCCTCAAGTGTATTTCCCCAAAATGCTTGAGGCTGCTGACTACCAGGGAGGACCTAGGGCGTGATTGTGGGGAAACTATTCTCTCATTGGAAAAGTGTATCATAGTGGGAGAAATATCAATACAATAGCAGAAGCATTAAAAAACAAACAAATGAAATAAAAAATGGATGACTAAATGATGAAGATTACTAGATGTTATATAATATCAAAATGATGTAGAATGTCACATGTTCTAATAAAGCATCCAAAATAGGATACACTACAATCAATTAAAAAATAAAATATCAAGGTACAACAATACAAAAGAACTCAGCAGCATTGCAATCCTCGGCTTGGTCCCATACTCTCTTTCTCCTAAGTAGCAATCAAGTACTTTTAAAGGGAGCCTTTACCTTATTGAAACCAGAAAAAATATAGTCTATTTGGGCCTGAAAAATGACCCATATAGGGTATGAGAAATAAATCCTAAAAGGCAACCACCTAAAGATCTGTGCCTATCTTTTAGGGAGTATATGAAAAAATAGTGTGCAATAAGGAAAGCAATAAACTATGAAGTACTCCAAAGTAAAAATTCATACTATTCATGACTTCATTTATATAGTTTATGTTTATTTAAAAATTAAATTTAATTGAATTTAAAGTTATTGAGATCTGACCTCAGCCCATCGATCCCCTAAAAGAAGTAAACATAGAAGATACCTCTACAGGCTATCTAACAAGTAAGAAGATGATCGAATCCAATATTGTTCTTTGACTTGGAATAAAAATCATAATTAATTACCACAGTCAATAAACAGTTTGAAACCTCTTTCTTAGGTAGTCTGCAGACATAGAAAATCCATTCCCTTAGGTAAGTCAAAACATTACCCTTAGGTAATTTCCCTCAGGCATACAAAACCTTTCCCTTAGGCATATAAGGCCTTTCCCTCTGGAAAACAAGACCTGAACCTTAGGAATGAAAAATCCTCACCATCATGTATCCTCTAGGAATAGTAAATCAACATGGACAAGCCTAATATATAAGCATTTCAGCATAATACAACACATGCAATGAACATCGTGATATGGTTACCAAAATAGAAACTCAAATGGGAAAATATTGTATTAACCAGCTCATTTCAAGAAAACCCATAACAAGGAATAACAATGGAATACCCTCATATATCCTAAGTAAAATGGATAAATAATGAAAACACACCCGCAGGGTGGCCCTTAATCAAAATAAGCAATATCAATCTTCTTATATCCATATAATTAATCATTGAACCATTCTTAGGTATCAAAACGGTCCAAGCCTCAACAAAGCGACACCCAAAACATGGGTGCGCGACACCAAGAAATTTATAAAACCCACAAAAATCAGAAATAACCACAATAAAACCTTCCTCATCATATTAAAACTCCACTCGTATGGCCTCGATCTCCAATTTGAGCTAGAATGACATAGATCTAAGAAAAAGCGATAAAAGTTCAAACTTAAATGACTTCCTCATGAATAGAAAGAAGGACTCACAGATCAAGAGTAATCAAGATCATACTGATATGGTTCAAATGAAATCAATGACGTTCAAATTGGATTTCGGATGAAATTTTTGAATGGGATTGAAGTTTTGCACGGCCTCTTGAGGTTTCCCGGTGAGCCCTCTCTTCGTTCTATCGAATGGAGGGGATAATGCCCATTTTAGGTGATAAAACACATATAGATATCATTTAATACCATATAAACGGTGTTTATATCATTTTACTAGTAATTTGGTATCCGTTTTCCACTAAAAAACTTTACAGGACCTTCTGACATGACTACACAGCATGTAGATAGAATTACACGGTGTGTAATCCTTTGTTTCAATATTTTTCTTAGTTTACCTTATTTTCTCAAAAAATAAACTCTAAGGAAATGAAAAGAAGAAACCGATACCTAAAAACTAGAACTGGGTTCTTACAAACATCCCCCCTTAAAGTAATTCATCCCGGAATTTCTCTTCTAAGGGTATTGAAGAAATATTAGAGAGTAACTTTGGACATTAAGCACATATGTCGGCCTCCTGCTCCCAAGTGTAATCCTGCACTCAGCCGTGATGCCATAGCACTCATACGAGATGAACTAACCGGCCTCAGAGAACCTTCATGCTCTAGTAAATGATACGAATAAGATGCTCCTCAAAGGATGCATTTACCTGAAGCTCAACCTCTTCAGGCTTAAAAACATGAGATGGGTACGAGTGATGGTAGCGCAGCTAAGATACATGGAAGACTTCATGCATGGATTGGTACCTATGAAGTAACTGCAACCGATAGGCAAACATACTGACTCTATATAGGATCTCAAATGGTTCGACATATTTTGGTGAAATTTTACCTTGTCTCCTAATTCTCTTGTGTGCCAACCTTGTTGAAACACATAAGAAAAACTAATCTTTGATCTCAAACTCTAGAGGTCAGCTTCAGCGATCTGCATAAGATTTCTATCAAGACTATGCAGTAGACATATATTTCTGAATCAACTGGACTTGCTCAGAAGTCTCCTGAATGAGACGTGGCCCAAGTAAAGATGCCTCACCTACCTCTAACTAGCACAATGATGATATACATGGTCTACCATATGAAGCCTCATAAGGTGACATCTGTATCGTAGCATGGAAAATGTTTTTATAGGAGAACTAAACCTAGGGGATATTATTCTCCCAAGATCCACCAATGTCTAGGACACATGTAGGTAGCATGTCTTCAATCACCTGTATCGTACGCTCTGACTAGGCATCGGTCTAAGGGTGGTATATTGTGCTTATGAGAACCTCCGTACCCATCAACCTCTAAAAACTCTCAAATAAATGAGATGTAAAATAAGTGTCCCTACCTAAAATTATAGAATGAGGGACCCCATGAAGTCGTACCACCTCTCGGATATACATCTTTCTGAGCTCATCTACACCGATGGTCTCTATGATCAACATGAAGTGAGCAACATTCGTAATCCTATCAACTTCAACCCACATAACATCATTCCATCTAGGGGACCTTGTAAACCCCATTATGAAATCCATCATGAAATATTACCATTTCCACTCCGAAATAGGTAATTGCTGTAAAAGCCCAGCTTGTCGCTGTTGTTCTTCTTTCACCTACTGATAAGTGGAACACCTCATAACAAAACCAGCTACTTCTCGCTTCATACCTGGCCACCAGTACTAACGTCTCAAGTCACGATACATCTTGGTGACTCTAGGATTCACTACCCAAGATAAAGCATGAATCTCCTACATCATCCCCGCATGTATATCCACTGGAACCCACTCTATTATATGGATATGCAGTATCTCATATTTTCCTACCATCCATCCAATAAGAGGGTCTTCACCTGTAACAGACTCTCATAGAACTAGGCCTTTAGAACCTGATAGCTTCTTCATCCTCACATTTTCTAAAAGGGTAGAGGTCACACATTAATATGAAAGTTATGTCTTCCCTTGACTGTTGTGCACTTCTCAATTCATCTCTGAGAACAAAGCCATAGGCTGCCACTCAACATTGTCCTCCTACACTGCATGTATTTGAGTCCTCATGCTCAATGCATCAACCACGACATAGCCATTCCCAGACGTATAGGAATGTTCAATGTCAAAGGACTGAAGTTACTCCACCCACCTTTGCTTCCTCATATTAAGATTCCATTTTCATAAATATATACCTGAGGGTTTTGTTTTCTGTGTACACCAATAAATGATCACCCAATAAATAATGTCTCCAATAGCGCAAATTATGAACAAATTCAGCTAACTCGAGATCATGTCTCGGGTAAATCCTCTCATGTGGCCTCAACTACCAAGACCTGTACGCAACAACTCGACCCCCCTACATAAGTACCTCCCCCAATCCAATTACTGACGCATCAAAGAAAATTGTATAAATTTTTACTTTCTCTAGAAGTATCGAGATTGGTGCTGACATCAACCTTCCATACAACTCATTAAAGGCTATCTTTCCTATTTCTGACCACACGAACTTCACACCCTTCATAGTCAAGCTCATCAATTGTGCTGATAATCATGATAAGTCTTGTATAAAACTCATGTAGTAACCTACTATCCCCATGAAACTTTGGATGTCAACCACATTCTTAGGTTGTTCATAGGAAATTACTGCTCTCACCTTCTCTGGGTCCACAGATACTCATGTCTCCAAGATAATATGACTCAGAAAATGAATATTGTCCAAATAAAATTGGAATTTTGAGATAAATGATGCTCTCTTAATGTACTCAAAATGATCTCAAGATGGGTGGCATGGTCGGGATGAGTGTGAGAGTACACCAAGATATCATTCATGATGAATACCATAAAAGAATCTAGATAAGGACGGAACGCTCGGTTCATCAGCACCATGAAAATTGTTGGCGTGTTTGTGAGACAGAATGACATAACCACATACTCATATAGGATATACCTGCTATGAAAAGCAGTATGAGGTATGTCCACTGGTCGAACACATACCTGGTGATATCCTGACCTCATGTCTATTTTTGAGAACAGTATCGATCCTTGAAGTTGATAAAATAGGTCATCTATCTGTGGAAAGGGATACAATTTTTTAGCTGTCATCTGGTCCAGTTTCCGATAATCCACACACAACCTAAGGGTAGCATCAACCTTCTTCACAAAAAGGACTGGAAAACCCCAAGGAGAAGTATTGGGCCAAATGAAACCCTTAGCTTCTAGATATTATAAATTTTTTTGAGATCTTGAAACTCCGTTGTAGCCATCTTGTAGGGGGGTGGATTCTAGTGTAGCTCCTGGCACTAGGTCAATCATGAACTCCACCTCTCTTAATAGAGGTAATCCTACAAATTCTTCCCGTAAAACATCCCCAAAATGATCTACCACTGGAGGGAAATCTGTCAGACACATTCCCTGGTCATCTAGAAATAATCTCACAATCTGAGTTGTCATCCCGCCTAGCCCATGATGCTTGGGTCCATCTCGGCTCGCCTGGACATCGCATTCACCTTTGTGAAGAAACTCTCCACCCTCTGGTGATTTGAAACTCACCCTATAGTGATAGAAATCGACAAAAGGATCGAAAGGGATCCAATAAGTACATTCCAAGAATGACATAAAAGCCTATCATATCTAAGGAATAGAGGTCACATAAAAAGTGACACCCACCAAGCTCAAGGGGGAACTCCTTGCACTGATTCACACCTATCATTCTAATCCCTAATAAAGTTTATCGCATCATAACATCAGTAGAAGTACAAAAACAAGCCCATGGCTCTCTAAAAGGGGAACATATATAAAACTACGTGTAGCACCCGTATCAAAAAGTGCAGAAGGTAAACTAGAGGCGACTAAAATAGTACATCGGATAGTGGATGGTTCAGGATCCTACTATTGTTGGGTCTATTGCACCATATATGTTTGACCTGTACCGCGGCCCTGGGACATAGTCTGGCTACCATGAGATGATCCACCCTACTGCCTTTGAAAACCCGTTTTCTGGATACCACAGCCACGACCACCACCTTGGCATGAGCACCCTGACGTACTTCAGTTCCCAGACTGGTGAGAAGATGTTGACCCTGCTCCTGCATGTGGAGTGTGTACAAAACCCCTCTCACTAGCCACTGGGGAAAACACCATGCAGTAACACTGTAAATTACCCATCTTGCCACAAGCTTGACACTAAACTGGGTCCCTTGGGCACTAAGTTATTTTATGCACAACCTTTCCACACTATAAGCACGTCACATGACCATATAAGGAAACAATATAACTTTTAATACCATCATAGGAGAATTCTATATGATGCTTATTCTTTCCAGTTGATACAGTACCATAAATCGGTGTCGAACCACCTTGGATCACAACCCTAGCTTCTCACAGATTTCGCTCAGGGATCGATGACTGATTTAAGATAGTACACATTGAAGGAAACCTTAAAACATTCACCAATGCTTAGATGTCATACTAATGACATCATAAAAATGCCTATCTCTCGACGTCTCATCACCCATTAGAATTGGTTCGAATCACTGAAGTTCTGTGAAATAGTTAGAGTAGTCCATAACTGGCATAACACCCTTCTCCAGATGCATGAACTCTCGGGCTCAACTGGATCTCAACATCTCAGGAAAGAATTAGTCATATAAGACAACCTAAAAATATTCTCATTCCATGTCCTAATGATGCTCTGTCTATGTGGTAACATCCCACTACCTCTTGGAGGAATCACGAAGCATATAAGTTGTGAGCTTGACCATTCTCTTCGGAGGAATCTCCAGATGCTTGAAGATAGTCATCATAGATTCCAACCATGATTCTGTATCTTTTGGTCCTCCATCCCATAAAAAAGAAGGCTGATGATGCTTCTTGAATATACGTGTCAACTATTCCATAGATGTGGTAGCCTGCAGTGCTTTATGAAAGGTCTTTTTGAACCTCACAAAGCCTTCACATAACTGTTCACCAGCACATACATCCAGTATAATAGCCAGTTCCCCAGATGGAACAACTAGATGATCCATCAGCATCCCATTGCCTACCATCTATGATGTATGATCATCGCCGCTCGCCAAGCCTATAGCTTGGGGTCGTTGTGGTGGCATGACTCTACAAGGTCAAGATACACGCTTTAGGTTAAGCTTACTATCAAGGTTATTTCCATTCAAGAGTCCCAAAAATAAATAAGAAAAGGCCATCATAATTTTGGAAAAAAGGGGTTGCACAGTGTGTTGAAAGAATACATGGTGTGTACCCTAAAGACCTTACATAGTCGTGTTCTACTGCTGGCCTAGGAAGGTATCCAACCCAGGTACAAGCATGTCACATGTACACATAGCATGTACACAGTTCTTTCCTCATGGTCAACATAGCCAGTTCCACACAGTCTCTATCTTGGTATGTCCACATGGCGTGTACTGATGTTACACAGCGTGTTCGAATAAAAAAATCAACATCCCGTGTTCCCTCTCACACGACCTATTACATGGTCACCATTTACATGACGTGTACATATAGTACAGGGCATGTACATAAGAAAAGTTTTTCTTCCCTGAATAGGAATAACACATGGCATGTGATCACAGAACCACAAACCGTGTTATATGTGTTTTTGTATAGTAAGCCTCAGAAACTCCCTCAGAACCCCTATTTTTGTAATAAAAATCCATTGTATGCCAATTTATGATCCGTGAGGGCCCATAATCCCTACGAATCAATGTTTGGAACCCATGCACAACATAACATAGTAAAATTCTATCCCAAGGGTGAATCATGATCCACCAAATTCCAATCCAAAGGACCGATACTCCTTAGGAACCAAATTTTGGCACCCATTATTGTCAAACCATATCACGTATCAACACCTATCAAAAAGCATGCATATTCTATAATAGTACCCATCACAACAATATGCATTACTAGCATGACATCTATAACAACATCATGCAATAATAATGATCCTATATAACATGGAAATAATGGATGGAATGTGATTCTAACAAGTTATTAAATGATGCATGAGATGGAATACCTTCATTTCATCGAGTTACAGCAAAATAAGACCACATGGTTATAAATTCTAACAACACAACACAAGTGCATCACTCAATGGTGAAATCAAAGCAACTATAATATTCCGAACTAGAAAATAATAATTCAATTCAATGAAATTTATCTTTTATATGTACCTAGGGTTGCTAATCATGGGAACAACTTATTACCAAATCCCCATTACAATTTTACCTCTTTTCATTGTCTCTAAGCAATAAAATAATCTATATTAAAGAAGACCACTAATACAACTTTGTAACATCCCGGATCTAGATGCCACTCAACTGGTTCCCCATACCCGGTTGGCTACATGGCCTAAAGTTCATTTGCCCAAACACCAGAGGCCGCTGACTAGAAGTGAGGGCCTAGGGTGTGATAGTGGGGAAATTATACCATCATTGGGAAAGTGAAGCACAGTGAGAGAAATATCAATACAATAGTGGAGGTAGTAAAAAACGTACAACTGAAATAAACAATGGAAGATTGAATTATGAAGATAACCAAAAATTATATAATATCAAAATGATGCAGTAAGTCACATGTTCTAATAAAAGAGCCAAAAAAATACACAACAATCAGTTACAAAATACAATATCAAGGTACAAAAATACAAAAGAACTCGGTAGAATCACAAGCCTTGTCTTGGTCCCATGCTCTCCTTCTTCTAAGTATCAATCATGTACCTATAAAGGTATCCTTTCCCTTATTGTCACCTGCATCAATATAGTCTGTTTGGGCTCGAAAAATGACCCAAATAAGGTGTGAGAAATATATCCTAGTAGGAAACCACCTAACTATCTTTGCCTATCTTTTGGGGAGTATATAAAACAACAGTGTGCAATAAAGAAAGTAATAAACTAAGAAGTAATCAAAAGTAAGAATTCCTACTAGTCATGCCTATGATTATATAGTTTATGTTCATTTAACAATTCAATTTAATTGAATTTAATGTTCTTGAGATTCAACCTCAGCCCGTCGATCCCCTGAAAGAAGTAAACACATCAGATTCCTCTTCAGGATATCTAACAAGTAAGAAGTTGATCGAATCAAAGCTTCTCCTTTAACATGGAAGACGAATCATAAGTAATTACCGCATTCAATACTCAGTTTGAAACATCACCCTCAGTTAGTATGTAGACATAGAAAATCATTTCCCCCATGCATGTCAAAAAATTACCCCTAGTTAATTGCCCTCGGGCATACAAAACCTTGCCCTCAGGCATACAAGACCTTTCCTTCTGACATTCAAGACCTCACCCTTAGGCCTGATAAATCCTCACCCTCAGGTATCCCACAGGAATTGTAAATCAACAAGGCCAAGCCTGATATATAAGAATTTCAGTATAAGACAACACATGTAATGCACATCATGACCTTGTTAACAATATAGAAACTGAAATAGGAAAACATTATATTAACTAGTTCATTACAAGAAAACCCATAACAGGTAATAAAAAATTCATACCCACATATATCCAAGCCAAATGGATAAACGATGGAAACAGACCTGTGGGGTGGCCCTTAATCAAAATAAGAATTCTCAATCTGCTTATGTCCATATAATTAAACACCTGACCATTCTTAGGTATCAACATGTTTAAAGCCTCAATAATGTGACATCCTAAACATTGGTGTGTGGCACCACTACATGTATAAAACACCCAAAAATTCACAATAATCACAAGAACACCTACCCCGTCATTGTACAACTCACCTCATCCAGCCTCGAGCTCCAATTAGAGCTAAAATGACATAGATCTAAGACAAACAAAAATAATTTAAACCTTAAATAACATCCTCATTAAAATATATTAGGAATAACGGCTCAAGAGTAATCAATAGATTACTGATACAGTTCAAACGCAACTAATGAAGATCAAATCTGAGTCCAGATAAAGGTTTTAGAACGGACTGATGTTTCATGTGGCCTCTTGAGCTCTCTCAGAGAGCCCTCTATTCATTCTATAGAATAGAGGAGCTACTATCCATTTTAAGTGAGAAAACATAGATACACGGAATGTAGTACCATATACACCACATGTATATCATTTTACTTTTCATTTGGGGGCAATTTTCACCAACTTACTTACTAGGACCTGCTGACATGACTACACAGCATGTAATTAAAATTACGCATCCTGTAATCATATGTTTCATTTTTTCCCACTTTCCCCTTGTTTCCTCAAAAAAACTCAAATAAAAAAAGGAATAAACCCATACTTCAATATAAGAACTGGGTTCTTACCAAAAATATCCTAATGAGTTTATTGGGGGAAATGAGGGTGTCTACTACTTTTTTGGGGCCTGGATCCCTAGGTTTTGGATGAAATATTAGGTCTATATGGTTAGTATATATTGTGCCGCCCAGTCTGTATGGTTAGATAAAAATGTACATGTATTTTAGGGCATAGGTATTGGATACATTACTTGACATAACTATGTACCCATGAAACATAGTCATGCATGGTTGAGAAAGAGGGTCTAAATAGTATGCTCAAGGATTGTCTAACTATGTCCTACAGGATGTGCATGGTGTGCTCCATGGGAAGTTTGATGCACACAATTTACACACAATTTGGAAAAATGCATGGACAAACCATGTAGATCTTAAAATTTTCGATTAAAATACTATTTTACCCTCTATCATTATAACCCACCCCACCATCATAATTTTATGATTTTCAATAGATAACACCTTCTAATCCTCCCTTTGAAGCTCCTATATGGATTAAATTATGGAATTGAATGTTATTCTCCATCTAGACATTGTTTTTACATCCGTATAGTATGTTGGATCTCCACATATAATATTTTAACTCTATTATATCATTTCTTCATTTTTATTTAAATCAATTAAATTATCTTGGTTCGATCTAATATGTCCTATTTTTAAGGTTTTACTACTCTTTTGATTTCTTCCAATCATAGCCAATCCAAGGGAAAATACTGGGGGAGGAATCTACTACATACAAGGTTTATGGTCTATGAATTTTCCCTCAAAGTATATTATGTTTATATATTATCATCATTGTATGCACGCCAATCTCACCCGACATTGCTCCTATAATTTATCTTCTTTAATTCAACTGTATAATTTGTAAACTAAAGCTCTAGTGAGGCATATTGATTTTTTTGGACGTTTAGACCTCAAAGTTAACCACCACAAGAAGGGTGAATTATTTGTTATACCTTTTTAACCTCAAATTATGATTATATGTGACACTGTTCAAGAGCTCTTGAATTTACCATTGATATAGAAAGTGTTTTTTCTATGTAAATAAATATTTACTGCATTAAAAGTGTAAAATTATAGATATCACTTGACCTGGTTAAATGTAAAGACCCGAATATTCCATGTATTTTTTTAATTATATAGAATTATTAAAAGTCTGTGAAAATTGACGATGCATGATTCTGAGGACTGGTGTGCTTGGAAAAAATTTATTAACTTTTTTTAAGGTACGTTTAGTAAACATGTGGGCGATGTTTTTCTATATTTTGAACCGGTGATCAAACATAATCCAAGGACACCATTGAATCTGAAGAATCGATATTCAATTAAGGGAGGCTTCACTTTGACTGTAGTAGGTTGGGAGAAAAAGATAGATTTTGGGACATTTAATAGAATAATAAAATAAATTTTTTATTTTATTTCTCTCTTTTCTTTTACTCCAACAGAAAAGTGGTAGTTGTGGGACCGATGATGTGTCAAGCCATTAAATGTCTTGACTCCTCAAATCCTTTCGAATAGCACCATTGGAATTATGAAGGTTCCTATTAAATGAACCCCCATTAATTCTACATGTGTTACTCACCCTCCCCCTCTCATATTTATATGGAACTTGGGGAGGAGTGTTGGCACGACTTCACCAAGTGAAGAAGCTCTAAAAAAGTACCGTGATGACAACCACATGGAGGAATGGAATGGTATCAGTGAGTGGTGATGAGTGACACATAATCAAGAACCAAAGAATGGTGTTTGAGTGGTGACATTGGAGGCCTGTTATGGGAACGACAAATGCTGACTCTTCCTCAAACACAGACGTTCTCCAACGATCATGAGGTAGAGTCTATTTCTTATCTAAATTCAAGAGATGGTGTATCATTATTCCATACTCTTGTAATCAATATAACATGGAGGGAATTGGCCAAATAAACAAGGCCCTGACCCTCCATATTTTGTTGGAATTCAGTGCATTCTTTGTGAGCATTTTTTATTTGGGTTGGGTGAAACCCAGTACAGCGGATTTTGGTGGCGGCAGCAACGACCAACCATGGAGGAGATAGTGGTGTGACATTGCACACCGCTGGTGAAGAAGGTCATTGATGTAGCCGTGGCGGGTTAAGACGACGACCATCTCGGGCTGACCACAGAAGGCGGAGCTGTGCACAATGGTGCACCGACGACAAAAGGGACCGCTACATATAGTTGTGAAGGACAGTGGCGGCCGACATCGGCTGGCTGCGGATGGAGGTGAGCGGTGTGCCATTGTGCACCACTAAAGAAGGTTGTGGCTTGGATGCCATGCTGGATGGCCACGACTTACTCCATGTGGGTCCTGCGGATGACCTAGCGGTGCCTCATGGCGTCGTTGCTCTAAACCCCGAATGAGGAGAAACACTCCCCCCCCCACTTCGTGCCAACTAGGGAGAGCCCCACAACCATGGGCCACACCTCTTGTAGGCCACACCCCTCCTCGGGCTAGGCTGCGTGATCCCCAGTGGGCCGCGCCTCCAGTAGGTCGTGCCCCTCCGCGGGCCAGGCTGCGCCCTTCACACGCCGGGACACGCGAGCCCAGCAGGTCACGACCCTCAATGGGTTGGGTCGCGCCAGCCAAACGGGCCACACTTCCCAGAAGGTTTTGTCATAGTCGACCCAAACTGGGTCGGGTTGGCCCAGAATAGGTCAGGCCGGGTCGGTCGGACTGGACCGAGACGCTTACATGCCCAATTTTTCTAAAGGAATCATTACTTGAAATCCATGCATCCGTTTGACGAACCGTATACAGCGCTATGACCATTGGAGAGAGATAGTTCTTTTGGTATACTCCACTTGGGTTTTCGATAATGTTGGAGTATGACCTGGTTAGATCATACCTGAATCAAACTGGGCCCTCAAAACTAAAATGCTTATAATTCATAGAACAGGTGTATGATTGATGCATCATTTGTCGTGTTAGAACCCTTACGACATAGAGGTTCTTTGGGATACTTCTTTTTGAAACTTAATGGTGGTTGAGGTTTGACCGATGGTTTTAGGAGTTGATCATATTTGGATAAAGCATTTTTTGAGCAGGAATCTAGTGGATGGTAGTGAGGCAGAGGTTGGAGACATATCATATGAAGTTTAGTACTGAGTGATCCTATTTGAGTCAGCAATTAATAATCTTTTGTCATTTAAATCATATGTGGTTCAACGCTCAGTGATCATTTGATGGTCAGCGCATACCGTTCCTGTTTGGGTCAGATCCTGTGTGGGTCAGTGGGGGATAGTACTTATCGATCATGTGTGGGTCAGACATTGTATGGACATCAGCAGTTCCTCTCAATAGAATAAAATGATCTATATTCTCAACTAATGATTTGTACTTCTATGCTTTACTTATACATGGTGTGAGCTGAGTCTTTACCTTTGTGGTACTTTCACCTTAATGGTGTTACCTTTTTGGTACTTTCACCTTCATGGTGCTATCTTTGTGGTGTTACCTTTGTGGTACTTTCCACTTCGTGGTGTTACCTATGCGGTGTTACCATTATGGTAATTTCAACTTTTTGGTGCTAACTTCATGGGGTTATTATTGTATACTTTCGCCTTCATGGTGTTTCCTTCTTGGTGTTACCTTTGTGGTACTTTTACCATTGTGGTGTTACCTTTGTGGTATTCTTCCTTCATGGATCAGTTGTGTAAATGGCTTAAAAGTTGTAACCTTAAGTTTTCCTCATGAATGAGAAGAGGATATTTTGTTAAATTAGCTATATGTATGAGAATATACCTAAGTAGAGTTGATGATTGCTTCATGATTTGTGATTGAGGTCTTGATTTTTGGTTTTTTTAGAACTTTGGGAGACCGTCAGGGGTCTCGGGGTCCCTACTGTGTATCATTATACTCACCCCTACATGGGCTACACTCACACCTTATTGTGTCTTCTACAGAATATAGACAACGTTGAGCAAGTCTGAGGGAGCCAGGACTAGATGGTACTCAGTGGTGTACCATTTTATGTGACATGATGTAGTGAATACTGATCGTGAGATGTACCTACCCTTCAAGTATGATCCTCGATGGACGATCCAAGATCTATTTTCTATTTCTAGTTTTACTTGTACTTTTTAGTTGTGCTTGTATTCTAGCCCCTTTACTTTCAGTACATTTTTTACTACAATATTTTTCTTTGTGGTTTCTTCTTATTGTGCTCTTGGATCATGTATTTGTACAAGTTTAAAGGCAATCCCTTCCCATTATAAGGATATTATTTTTTGGTGATAGTCACTAGCCCTTGGCCTATAGAAGGCGGGCTTGGGGTAGTCATGGCATGGGCCCCAGGGGATGGGTCATGACATTATATTTTTATTAATTTGATAATGGGTTTTATATTATTAATTCACCTTATCTTGTGTGATGAATGCTAATAGAATTAAAATAATTAAAATATAATTATAATGAGTATTATAAGGATTTAAATTATTTATGAAATATATAAATTAAATGTATAATTTACCTCTTACATATGGAAAATTTTCTTCTTTATTGGAATGGTTGTACTTGAGCTAACTATGGACTCTCAAGAGAATTCCTTGAAAACTCATAAGACACCATTTTAATCCATTATGACCATTTTAGATGATAATATCATCACTGGAATGTGTTATTCTTCTATTATTGGTTCCCTGATATAATTATTATTGGATCCCATCAATTTCTCTCTAGAAATTATAATTCCTCATATATATTCTTTGGATTTAGATTGACATCTACAGAAATGTGACACTTTGGATCATTCTCCTTGGGTATAGTCATGTTAATCTACGTATTATTTTGTATGTTCTCCATTGACTCGGTTAGAAACTCTTCCTATGTAATTCTTTAGGGGTACCTGCTTGAAATACTTTTAGTCAATTACGATAGGCTTCATTCATTGTGTAACTTTAGCTATCTTGACATTATAATGTCGAGGATGCCTTGGTTTTACCTCAGATCCCCTATTATTATCATTATCATTTGTAGTACTACTAAAAATTTTATATGAACTTTTAGTTATAAACATGATGAATAATTAATAAATTAAATAATTAAAGTTTCAAAGAAACCAGTTGAGGATGGAGTAGGTGTGGGTTATTTAAATTATATTTCTTCACTTTTCATATTCTAGGACACTAATAATTTTATATTATCATACTAGATTTGTATATATTCCATTGGTGGTTCAGTAATGATATTTATCTCACACCCTATATAGGTTGATATTGGCACCTAGGAATATTGTTTGATCATAGGTTTATACAAGGGGATGTTTCCAGATTTGGACAACTGAATTATTTCTTTATGATGGGATCTTGGTAGTTGATCACTAATCCAGTTATTAGGATTCCTGGATAGATTTTAATTTTTTTTTATTTTGAATATCATATATATTATTGTCTTCCTTCTTCCATGTTTTTATGTTTCCCCTTTTTTAATAACATGTTTTTATATTTTTGATATGATAAAGTTTATAACTATTGATGGTTATTTATTTCTTTGATTCTTATCATTGTATCCTTGACCTTATTTAATCTTATTATTTCTTCTTGTTTATTTGTTATTTCTTTCCTAATATTACAAATTGATCATGACGGTATTTTCTTCCCACTATACCACATTTTACCCAAACTATTATACATCTACCTTTGTCATATGGGGAGGAATTCTTAAGGCCTTGTGGCTAACTCAGTTCAATTATATAGGAGTGAATCATGTATGATACATTGCAAAGATGTTAATGGGACCTAAGGTAAACCATGTGTGTAAGCATAAATATGGATTATATAATACATTAATGATGAGTTATAATAGTAAATAATAAATATTATTTATGTCAAAATAATATTTCATATCCTTGACATTCTATGTGAAAGTCTTATCCAATTAATCCATAAGAAGAGTGGATCGATATTGATAAAAAATGAAAATAATGAATAAAATCAAACAATAAATTTTAAAAAAATGATGTTCTATATATTATATAGAAAAATAAATTCTTCCACTTGGAATGATCTTTTCCCTATAAATTGTTTTTTCAAAATAATATTATATAGTTATACTGGATATGATTATTTATTCATTCATGATGGATTATCGATTTAAAAACATATTTCCATTTATATTTAAGATCAAGAGAAGATAAAATTCACTTTTCTATTTGGGAACATTCCCTATTGGTGAATTCCCTTTGTCTTGTGTGGTTATCTAGTCACTTATCAAAGATTAATGTTGATAATTTTCTTATTCATGACTGAATGAATTATTAATGTATCCATTTCTTATTTATAGTTGTTAGATGTGATTATAAAAACATCCATAAAATTATAGAAACTATTTTTCAAATATTCCATGAGAAAAATATTATTTTTAATGAGTAAAAGTATTATTTTATTTCTATTTATGGAATTTTATTAGGTTACAAGGTTTCTTATAAGGTACTAGAAGGTTTCAATTCCAAAATTAGGGTAATAAAAAAGATGCCACCACCAGATAATGTCGAGGGAAATATATATATGTAGGCCAATATTGATTTAAAAAGTGGTTCATTAATGATTTATGCAAGATCATTAGGAGACTATGCTCTCTTCATGTTAAGTATACCATTTTTCATGCGAAATTTCTTGAGTCCGTTAACATAATTAAGGAGAAACTTACTCTAATAAAAGTGATCATTATCCATGACTGGAAGTTCCCATTTGAGGTGATGTGAGATACCAGTGATCTAGATATAGGTTATTTTTGGGGTAATATTATTGATAAAAGGATTCATGTAATATATTATTCTAACAAGTTTCTAAATGATTTAAAAAAACTACCACTGAAAATGAGTTGGCTACTATTAACATTACTCTTGAAAAGTTTTCACAGTATTCAATGGGGTACATGGTAATTATTTTCACTAGTCATTCATCCTTGAGTACTTTTTGTCTTAGAATGAATAAAAAATAAGGAAAATGAGGTGGAATATTTCATTGAAATAGTTTTAAATGTTAATCAGGGATAAAAGGGGGAAGAAAAAGTTGTTATAGATCTATTTTTAAGGCTCCCCAACACCCCATATGAGGAACCAAGGGAGATAAATACCTCATTACGAGATTAAAAAAATAATTACCATAGTGAATTAATCTAATTTATTTGAATATTTTGGTAATTTCATGGTTGTAGGTTTTAGCCAAATGGATCATTCAAAAAACTGAATGAAGAAGTTTATATCTAAGAGCAAATAATACATATGGGATGGAACATTAATTATTATAATATATTCTCATGGAATTTTTAGGAGGTGTCTGAATAAGGTTGAAATGATCGCCATTAATAAAAGATTTCATTATTTAAATTGGGGTGGAAACTATAGAAGGTATAAAAATAGAGAGACTATTTTACATATTGGTTTCTACCAACCAACTCTATTTAATGATCAGAGGAGTTGTGTGATTGGATGGGACAAGTGAAAAATTCATGGTAATGTTAGAATAATGAAGGAGGATCCAAAAAAATGAATACAGTAGCTTTATGTTTTAGATGTGTGGGGATAGGATTTCATTTAATTTTCCCATCCTCTTATGGAAATGAATATATTCATATTCTTGTGAACAATGTGTCCTAGTAGGTAGAGGTAGTGGATCTGCCCAACAATATTGGTTCTAGTGTGATGAAATTAAAAAATAAAAAACATATTTTCCTGGTTTTGATTACCTATAGCATTCATTACAAATAATTGAACCCATTTCAAGAATTAAATGTTCAAAATTTTAATGGTAATGTATAATTGTTCTCACAAAAATGGTACAACCTGCCACCAAAAATCTAATGGACATGATGATGTTTTTTATAGAGAGATCAAATAAATTTTAGATAATTTTATTTTTATATCATGAAAGTATTGGTCTATAAATTTTTTCGAATATATGTGGGATTACAAAACTTCTTTTAAGACTCCCACAAGGATTTACTTGTACAAAATTTTCTTTGGAAAGGCATTCCAACTGCCTATGTAACTACATGAAAAATATGTTTTGGTTGCAATGACCAAGAACATTGTCTTCAAGTATGATAGTGAGATTATATTTCGGGAACTAAGTGAGACAATTGATTTTAGAAGGAAATTATATGGAAATTTTGAAATTTACATAGATTTAAAAAAATAATTTCACAACACAATCATTCATAATAGGGATATTATTATCAGTCGAAGGGTCTAGATATTCAATTATAGTATGAATAATTTCTCAGAAAAATTAAAAACCATGTGGTTAGTACACTTCCCCATTCTGATATTTCTTGTTAATGAAGATCTAGAGGTATTTATAGGGGATAAGGTGCCATTTTATTCAATTTCACAAGAGTAAAACACTTATTTGAAGGGTATCCAAAGGTATTTTCTTCCGTATCTTTACTTGAAATGTTAACGTGAATAAAGTACAATTGAGACCTATAAAATCAGTGTTTTATGGTAACTACCAAATTCCTATTATATATTTTGTTTATTTCTCTTATTCAATACTGTTAACTCTAGTTTTGTGATTCTCCTTTCTATTACCACTCATGTCGGATGTCTCCACATGACATGTTACAACGAGAGTGGTACAACTACCCAAAATATGGAAAGGGAAATATAAGAGAGAAATAAATTGGACAATCAGTATAATAAATCCCCCAATAATTGTATTATTAGATTATTTAATTAACATTAAATTTTTTACTCTAATCTATATTATCTTACTTGTGTAAGAAATTAAGATGACGGAACAGAGGAACTAACTCAGGGATATAGAGGAGGAACATTTTAATAAACTAAAATGAATAAATATACAATATTAAAGGATTTTTGGTTTTTATTTTACCACATAAATTCTTTAATCATTTATTACTACATGATACATTGAATTATGTGTGGGGGATATGGTTCTTTCTCTGTGATATGATGTGATTTAAATTATACACACCTCTAAATTCCTCATGATTATTTTAAACAAGTTGTCACTATTTTTTCAATTTCCTTATCAAACTATGTTGTATAATATTCTATATGTTTCTTTAATTATATATTTCCTAATGTATAATAAAATTCTGGTTGTTTTTTCATTGATTCTAAATTTTTTGTGGGTGAAATATTTATGAGGGATGTTCCAAGTTATTTTATGGTTTTTCTATTTATGAATTGGGAAAATTAGAAAGATGTTATAGATATTTGTGGAATTATGATCATAACATGAGAAAAATAATAATTTTAACTAAAAACTAGGGGAATAATCTCTTTTAATATCAATACCCTTAGTGATCCAACTCAAATAAAAGAATTATAATTCCATTGAATTTAGAATAAAATAGGTAATTTTGAGCCCACATTGAGTCTCTAAAAAAGGAAACTATGTATATTTCATTAAATTAATAACTATCAAACTCAATAAGTTCTTTGTAATTTTCTATTCACTAACCATTTTCTAGGAAAAAATAAAGTAAATTGCCTTATCAAAAATTATATCATTATGTTGAGGGAATTATCGAACAATAATGAAGAAGGGGTCAAATGAATTTTATGAATGGAATCTATGTTTTATCAATTATGTGAGAGAAAAAAATGAATCTATTAATTTTATGGAACTTAAGAGATAATGAAAATTAATGCTGCCTCATATTACAATTTTATTTCCAATTAAATCTAACCTTTCACCATTCTCATAATTTTATCATGAATAATAACTGAAGTAGGATAGTGAGTTACTTCATATAGGAGGCATGAAATCGTTAATAGTGAATTAATATGTTCTCCCCTAATATTATATTTTGCATATAAACATAGGTAATATTTCTACTGTTCATTTGTTTATAATCCTAATTCACCTAATATTTTTATCCTATGTAAATAAATGTCTTTATATGGTTCATTTGGAGATTATATTGACATTTATTACTGTTTGTTTTATAAAGAAAAAAAGAATGAAATTGTTTGAGGAATACAAAAAACATTAAGTGTTTGTTTTTTTGATGTGGCTCCTATAGATTATTTTTTTCAAATCTTTTATTGTAATTAAATGTTTTTATGCAAAAATAATGTTTTTAATTGAATAAATATTATGTTTTGATAATTGTTTATAATCATTAAAACACCAAATTCAATGTAAAAATATTAATTTCATTGTTTTTTTGATATGGTAAATTTTAGTTAAATAAATAATTTTTTAATCTATCATCATTTTAGTTTAATTATTCAGAGAAAATCATTTTATTTCTAGACATTTTATTTTATTAAATAAAATATCTTATTTGTATATTGCTTCATTATTTTATTTGTTTAATTCATTATTCAATTTTTTTTCAAATTAATTAATTTTATAATTTTAATATGATCTATTCTATTTTGAATATATATATTATATTCTATAAATAATTTATTCTTTTATGTTAATATTTTATCTTTATTTAATATTTTTACTCAAATATTACATTTATTCATTTGTTCAAATATTTATAATTACCAAAATTTATTATCGAGTTAATATTATTTCATTTTATGTATTTTATTTGTGATTTTAAGTTTATTAAATTTATTCTATTTTTTTAGGAACATAAAAAAAGAGACTTGGAATTATGTATAGTGAAAACTTAGTACTTGATGCAGCCATGATCAACATATTGACAATGATAGAGGACTGAGTACATGAAAGGAATAGTCAATTAAATGACCATGCATGCAACCCCATTTAATATCTTATCTCACAATCTTTAAAATGACCATGATCCAACTTTTCCTATTGTGCCCACAATTTAACTCCCATATCACCTTCATAAAACTGCTTGCATGTATTTTCAATGAAATTTTTTTCTGATTCATTGGTTGAATTAGGTTAGAATGTTGATACGAAGAAGATCAAGAGAATTAAATTTTGTATGCAAGGCTCAAGCATCATCACTCATCAGTTAAGAAAATTGATCCATCCATAGGTATATAATCATAGATTTTAATCATGATCAGTGAATGGAATAGAGTTTTTAAGAGTATTGCATTCGTTTTTGTGAACATGGATATGGTCACCATTGTGGATAAAATACATTGAAAAGAATTCTTTGATAAATATAGAGTGTTCCTCACATAATTGAAACTTTGAGATTGAGGTGGGATTTTAAGGTAATTATATTATTAATATAAGAAAATTTTAGAAAAATATAGGGGATAGACACACACCCACCCTCACAGAAATAAATGATAGGGGCATAAGAAGACAACATTCATATATTAGAAGCCACATTAGATCAATTGAAGAGATGGAGTTTGAGCTACAAAATAGAGAGTATGCATTTTCTCTCTTCCCTTATTTCTTTATTTAATGCAACATTTACACTTCTATTTTTAACTATTTTAATAAGCTTGAAGAAATAATTGTTTTTGGGTGACCATTTATGGTGGAATCAACTCTATTAGTTATACTATTTTAACTCATTCATGCATTTACATAAAATGGTGCTTCTCTATAATTCTATTTTAAAGATATTTCTTAGAACCTCAAGTATCAGTTAAACTGATCTTGATCAAACTTAATTTGAAGCTATTTTTTAATTTTAGCGTTTCTCTAAGAAGTAAATCAAGATCAAGAGATACAAGCACACTGAGTTCGACTATAAAAGTGAACTCAGTGATAAATGATTTGTTCTCAATAATTGATCAATTGACTTATGTAGTTGAAAGGATGTTGATTCCATTAATTCATAGGTTAACCTTATGATAAATCTAGTTAGTCTCTTTCAATTAGTTCCAACCAATTTCAATGAATGCATGAAATAAGTAAAATCATTTAAAAAACCATCCAATCTATTTCCCCTTTTTTTATAAATTGATTGTTCCTACTAGATTTTGGTAGTTAGACATTGCTACTTGTTTTCACTCACACTCACATTCAAAATTAGTGAAATATTAATTCTATTCATTATTTCGTCACTATTACCTCTTTCATCATTTGATTATGTTTTTTTAATTTTACTTTTGTTATGGTTGTCAACTTGTTCATGCACTTAAATCACACACAGTGAGTCCTTCCATGTGGATCAACCTTGGATCAATACTAAACTAGTTTTAGGTAGAGTTATAAATATTTAATGTTCATGATTTCAATGAACCAATTTCATTTAACATTACTAAGTAGATAATATCAACCTATGTTATGTTTCATTTTCCCAAGGATATAAATAAATGGTTTATATATTATGTTTTTAAGAATATTTTTAGTTTGGAAGAATATAGAAAGAGATGATGTAAATATTTAATATATAATTTTTATATATAATAATTTTAATGGAACTAGAAAACTAATATTATTTAATAGAATAAAATATTATTCATTTTATATCTATTTAATAAAATTTTAATATTTTTCTATGAAATGTTTGGGTCACAAAATTTTAGGTTACAAATAGTGGAATTCTATGAGGAAGGCTACCCTAATAATAGAGAACCCTAGAGGGATTGAAGATAAGTACTCCCTAGAGTGATCTAGTACCATAATATTAATTTGTTCATATGGTTTCTTATGATATATTCCATAAGATCTCTAATTTATCAAATATATGTATTGGTATATGTTGAAAAGGATCTATACATTGGTCTATGGGACCCATATAATTGAACATTATTTCTAATTTCATCTCATTCCCCACATATTCATTTTTTTTGGAATTAGAAAATATGGTTACAATATAATCAATGGAAATATGAATGAAATGGTTTTTTCTTAAGAGGTAAAAATTTAACATTAATAACAATTACCCTTCAAAAATTCCGTAGCCTACATTTTCATGCAAAATACAATGGTAAAAAATGAATCTTCTCAACAATAAGTAGTAATTATGGATTAGAAAGACTGAACTCTAGACAAAAGGTCCTATATTGAGCACCACCACATAGACATTTATCAAATACACTAGGATATTGACAACCCTTGTCTATAATAGGTTATAACTAATATGAAAATAAAGTATAACCAACAACTTTAGGAAGATGTGAAGAAGGATGGGATGGAAGTTATTGCATGATCAAAATATTTTTATCATATGGTATAGGTGAAATATTCTATGATGTTGAGAAGTGGCATATAAATAGTCAGGTGAGTTCTAATTGTATCAGTACTCTGGTACAAGACACATTATATATATATAGGGAGAGACGTTGGAATATATATATATTACCCTCTTCTCATGATGAATAGAATTGAAGAAAACTTCGATTCTATTTATTATCAACTTCCTTGGCCACATTTCCCCTTAATCATTAGTAATTGATGATAGATAAATCTATCACATACTTAAATAATATAAATTTTACATTTTATAAACACTTAATAAAAATAAATTGAGTCAATTTTGATCGCCAATAACATGATACATGAATATTTGTTCTTGTTCATGTGATCATAGATGGTAGTGAACATATAAATAATAAATGCTTATTATAGCTATTTTATTTAAATTTGGTGCATGTTTTCCACTAAGGAATGTCACTACATATGAATATGTACATGAAAACCTTCACTATATAGTAGATTTGTTATATTCTGTGTAGAAGATAGTTTCCTCTTTAGAATATTCTCAAGGACAAGTATGTTTTTAATACCATCATCATACTTTAAAAATTATCATATCAAAATTGGATTGTTTTACCTCCCAGGTGTGTTTTCAAGGAATAGTATTATTATGATCAACATAAATATATTGATGATTTAGTCCACTTGGACGTGGAACACGGTTTACTCAAGTGTATTTTATTATATAAAATTTTATAGATTAAAATTATCAAATAGCACTACAGTTTTCTTTTGTAATATGGAACATGGTTTACTCTTTGTAATTTTCTCACATATGTATATATGTATGAACATCATCTCTGTATACTAGAGTTAGTATATTTGTTAATGGATTAATGATAAGTGAATATGATGCAGATCATGATGGGAAATTTTTTGATAATGATTCCAATATCAAAAATGGATTAGGTACCATGAAACAATATCTTCATGCATTCCCTATAGTTGTTTGAGCAAATGTATTGGAGGAATATAAAAAGGAAAATTATTTTTACAAGGTTGAGGGTCCTAAATTGAACAATTTAACATTATCTAGGATCATATAGCACACCCTATATTTTTTATATCTTTTTATATTTTTATTATACCTGTAACATTTGCATAAGAATTATATTGTGGACACCATGAATCTAGGAACATAACTTATGATTAGGATTCCATTTTATCTTTTTATAATTCGATGGGTTTTATGCCTTTTCGAAATAATATTGATTTTTAAATAGTCATACAAGATATGGACCTAGTGAGACAGAAAATAAATTTTCCTCAATTCTCCCTGTATATTTTTTAAACTTGAATAGTTTTAACTATATATACTCATTTGTTTTATGGTTATTCAATTAAATATAATTTATTCAGTGCCTATTTTTTATTTGAATTTTAAAAAAGATGCAGTATTCATCAAATAAAATTGGGTGAAGAAAAGCTATCAGGAATGGAATGTGTAGATCAACTTATGTAAGAAAACTAAGGGGTATGTTAGTGTAGCTAAAATTAATGATGTATGGATCACATATTTTATTATTGAGATTTGATAAGATTAAACATATATGGATGGGGTTTATGGTGTCACAGATTTTACCAAAGGGTGATACATTGTATGTTATAATGGACTAAAAAAAATACACAATGAAAAAAAAGTGACATCCTAACAAAGGGTTCCATGAAGATTAAGGACATAGAGATCAGACAACAATATCATGTGGTTTATGGTTATACAATGAAGACTGATAGAGTTTCATTAATTTAATTTCAAAATATTTCCTTGAAAATGATTATGAATAATGAATATTTAACATTGAGGGTATTAAAATCCACATGAAGGTCTATATTATAAGATTCATAAATAATAACTCATGTCGTTTGAGATAGGTTTTGATGATATGATATATGTATATATAAGATGATGATTACACATTAAAATGATGAGTTTTTTTTTGATATGTTTTTCTATCATACATATATTATATGGATTTTTTGTAAATATAAATTTTCATTTAGTTAGTTGGGTAGAATATTGAATGATCTCATCTTTTTTTAGGTATGTCATCTCTGAGTTTTTCATTAAAATACATTTGGTTGAGGTTTTAATCATCATTAAACCTTGGTGGTTATGTTTTAATCATGTATTTATCATTTTTTGAATAAATGGAGTCTTAAATGTAATGGACCATCCCCCGGGGCCCGTGCCAAGACTACCCTAAGCCCACCTTTCATAGGCTAGGGGTCGAATAATAGCACTAGAAAGGAATATCCATAAAATGGGAAGGCATTGCCTCAAAACCTGTATACACGCAGACGGGGAACACTGAGAAAAATTAAAACACAATAGAAGACTAAAGGTACAAACACAACTAAAAACCACCACTAAGAGTAAAAGTATGTAATAAAAGTAAAAGAGACAATATACAAGCTTAACTAGAAAAAAGTACAAATAAATGGAAAAATAGCTCCTAAGGTTTTCCTCCAAGGATCCTACCTGATGGGTAGGTACAACACGTATTTACATCTAACCACACCTTCCGGTCACCTCTGTACACCATCTAGTCTAAGATCCCAAGTCTTGGTCAGAACTGGTTCTCATCTGCACAAGACACAACAAGGGGTAAGCGAAGACCGTGTAGAGGTGATTAAAAAAATACTCACTAGGGACCAGGAGACCCCTGAAGGTCTCTCAGTATTCAAAAAAGAAAACCCACAAAGCATGATTTCAATCACAAGGTACAAAGAAAAAGACCACTCAAACCAGGTATATTATAGGGTAGTAATAGTAGCATTGTCAGTCACAAACGTAGAACACCTTAGCAACTGGAGAACTCCTCCTATATAGACTATAGAAGGCCTTTCAGGTCAAACAACGCCACTTCCCACTAACATTGAACTTCTTAGGCACTCCACCCCATCACGTATCGTGGGTCTGCTGGGTCACACAGGGCCACTCCCCACTATGGCTGCTAAGGTAATCCTCTTGTCGAGTACCATGGGTCTGCCAGGTCACATAGAGCCTCTCCCCACCGTGAGCCTACAAAGTCACACAGAGGTACTTCCCAATAGGCAATCAATTCACACATAGTCTAAAGTCAGTAGTCTTCAGGTCTCAGCTGGTAGCAAGGTTTCGCACATAGCACACTAGGGAGAACTGATCCTCAAGAAACTAAACATATTTATACTAGCACTAAGTCCCTCAAAGAAGTAAACTGATGATCCACCATGTTATAGGGGTTCAATCCCAAAAGACTGTGCATCAACTGGACGCACAGAATGTAAGTTATAGGCATTTTTGTGCTGAGGGCCTGGTTAGATTCTGGTATGATCCAACCTGGAAAAACTCCAACTTTCTCATAGTCTCATAGGGAGTATCTCAAAATTACCACCTCGTCCTAAGGGTTCTATCTCCATAGAAAGTTTGTCAAACAGGCGTCCTGTTTAGGAGATATTCCACATTAAGTGAAAATTGGCCGAAGAGGGGTCCACGTACAGTTTGACCCAACCTTATCGGACCAACCAAACCCAGCCTTCTAGCTGTGAGCTAGGCCCGATGGACTATGGGTCCAGCCTGACCCACCTAGCTTGGCGTGGCCTGCTGGGCTGTAGAACCACTCGGCCCGTTGGCTGAGCGCGGGGGGTCCGCTCCCCTCTCAAATGGCTTCGGCCATTCGGGTCGTCAAAGCTGCAGTGCTAGCTGGTACCACACCTCTTGGCTGGTTTGTGTGGACCGACCCATTACAGGCCCATAGGCTTGGTTCTGCCCTCCAGTAAAGCTCTAATCTGTAGTCCTCGTCCATGGTACGCCGCCGCAGCACGCCGCCCGACTCAGTAGTGGCGCCAGATGGTGCAGCACCACCTGGTCGGACCATGTGGACTAGCCCATAATACACCCAAAGGAATGGGTCTACCCTCATTCATAGCTTGAAGCCACAACCTTCCTTCGCGGTGCACCGCAATAGTTCACCACTCCGCATCAAAGTGGCTAGTGCTGGACGACCACTCTTTTTTCATCTGTGGTGCCTTCAGGTGTCATCATTCCTTCATGGCCAGCGGGTGCCAGCCGCTACCTCCCATGGTCGTTGACGCCGGTGTGGCTTCCACATGCCACCGTTGAAGATCCAGTGGTTCTTTTTTATTCTCTTCTGCACCTATGGGCCTCCAGGGACAATTCCTACACTGCGCGGCCCTTGGCTCCACCATGCCGACATATTTCTCAGTTTCCTGCGATGAACACCACCAACCCGAGATCCAGGAAGGGTTCGGGCCCTGTGTGGTTAAGCCCGTGTCCTCCACATTAGAGTTATCACATGGGAAGGATTATTTAATCCTAAAAACTCCCCTAAAAAACATCACATTATCCTCATTTATTAAATAATAAAACGTGAATCAACCTGTAGTGGAGTTGATCTATCTTTTCCATAATATTCAAGAATGGGTAAAAGGGGGGAAATTAAGAACATAGTACCCTACCTTAAACAAGACGGGTTTTCCTTCGGATGATAAAGAACATCCGCATGCATTTTTGTTCTTCATCCATCGACCTCTAGATCGATTCCTCAACAGGCATCATCCAAACTCCATTTTTCATTGGAGGAAAATTTTGCCACAACTTCTTCATGACTCCTCCCATAGGTTCCCAAAACCCACACCAATGATTTGATTAAAAAGAAAAAACTCCCACATTGGTTCATATTTATGATACATTGATGAATATTAATTAATAAACCTAATAAACCACTAGCATTGTAGTTATACAATGAGTGGTTTAAGTCATTAAATGACCTATGTTTATTTCCTAAAGTTACACTGCAGTCCCACCATTATCCACTCAACAGTTGCAAAAAAAATAAAATAACATCTTTAGTTATTTAATTATATTTTTCTGAAAGTTTGAAAAATTATCTTTTCCATCATAATTTTTCCAAAAAAGTTAATCTTTCCTTAAGTAAATCTCGATTCTACGAATTCAATGGTGCCCTAATATTTTTAATCTGATCACCAGTTCAAAATATGGAAATCGTCACTCGCACATTTATTGAACTTTTCTTAAAACAAGTTCAAAAGTTATTTATTGTCATCATTGAACCTTTCCAGTCGAGGTTAGACTTCCCCTAAGGGAAAAACACCCTCAAAATCTCAATGGTACTCTAGGCTTTCCAATCCAAGTTACCGTTTCAGAGTTATAAGTATTTGATAACAAAATAATTGTTACTTAATTATTTTATTTATGTCCAAAAACTGACTTCCACTGTTGGCATGCACCGGCCAATGTTAGGATCTACCTATCGAAAGAATACCCTCACGAGTTCAGTGGTGGTATCAGTTTTTTTGAATCCAAGTCACGTTTTGTGAGTTATAAGCATTTGAAAAATAAAATAATTTTATTTATGGTTATTTCATTTTTGGTTTTTCTCACCAGAGGCATGCGCTGACTAAACATAAGTCACACCTAGGGTAAACATACCATCCTGAACACAACAGTGTTGTCATATTTATGATCTGGAAAACTGTTTAAGAGTTATTCCATTTTTTTCCAGAAAACTACTCACGGGTGCTATTTAAAGCATAACATTTTTCGACAGATCTTTCTGGGAACATTGGGCCTCGGAATCATGTTCTGTCAATTTTTTCATTATTTTAGTAATTCAATTTAATTTAAAAAATTACATGGAATTTCTGGGTTGTTATATTCTCCCCATGTTAGAGATTTTCGTCCTTAAAAGGCACAATAAAGGCTAAGAAAACAAATGGTGGTACTGAGCACGATTCTGAGCCTCCTGCTCCCATGTGCACTCCTGGAGGTTCTCGTGCTTCCATCAAACTCACACTAGATGGATCAAACATGCAAAAAGGGCCTGATCTTTTTCATCGTCTATCTCCACAGGGAACTCCACAAAAGTATCCCCATCATCAATGCCCAGCTCACCCCAGTCAATAATGTGTGATAGATCATGCACGTACCTCCTCAGCTGCAACACATGGAAAACATTATGCACCTCATGAATATGTGGGGGAAGAGATAGGTGGTACATCACCTCACATACTCTGTTAAGGATCCGGAATGGTCCGACAAACCTCAGTGATAGCTTTCAACCCCGGCCAAATCTCCACAATACTCGTTTGGGTGAAACCCATAGGAAGACATCCCCCCATAAACTCCAAGAGTATCTGTATACTATCAGTAAAAAAAATCTTCCAACTAAGTGTATTATTCATCCAATCCTAAATGATCTTCACCTTCTCAGTGCTAGCCCATACCAACTCTGGACTCATGATTATTCACTCCACTAGGTCTATTCAGCATATATGTGATCTGCATGGCCAACCGTACAACGCCTCAAACGGCGTCATGCCAACGGTTGAGTGATAACTATTATTGTACGAAAACTCTACCAGTGGTTGGTGGTCCATCGAACTATGACCAAAATCTAGGACATAAGAACAAATTATTTCCTCCAAGGAGTATATGGTCTGATCCATCTGATCATCTATCTATGGGGAAAGCTTTGATCAAGCGTGCTGGAACCCAATTCTTATGCTTCACTTGCTGACAAGTGTGGCATCTTGAAACAAACTCTACCACTAATTTCATCATTGCTGGCCACTAGTAATAATACTAGAGGTCCCTATACATATTATCCACACCAGGATGTACTGCCAATTGGGATGTGTATAAATCCCTCAAAACCCCATCTCATAGAATCACTGATACCATGGTGTGTCCTTTTAAAATGATGATGTGATCCTCACCTATAGAAAATCTTTTAGGATCCCATCCTTAGGATATCTGAGCACTTCGGGGCTCACAGTAAATTTCCCCAAGTTGTGCCTCCCTGAATTGCTAAAGGACTAGGGGAGTCACTATCATAGACTGGAGGTAAGAGGGTCCATCACCATCCACAAAGGATATCTATAATGCAGCTAGCTGCTCTGTCACCTCAGTCAGCAACTGTAGTCCATACCTCATGCTGAGTGTGTCTGCCACCAAGTTCCCCTTCCTAGGAGTGCATATTATCTCAAATTTATAGTCCTAGAAGAAATCAATCCATCATCATTGTCTCAGGTTCTGGTTTTTCTGTGAGAAGATATACCCGAGACTCTAGTGATCAAATTAGATAGTAAAATTTTTACCCAACTATACTCTCATCTCCCGGAGCTCCGCAGGAGCCATCTAATATGCAGTTGTAGATATTGGTGTCATACATGGGTATAAGAAAATGCCAAATTCCCTCTCCCCATGGCGAGGTAATCCTGGATACATATTTTTAAAGGATGTTCTGGAACTCTTCCACTATAGTTGGGTACTGAAAACTCAAAACACCTTCTACCACGAGGGTCTGGCTAGCCGACTCAAGAGTGATCAGTTGCACCCTGCTATGCATGATTTTATTCAATGATTCATGGGTTTCCTTTTTTTATAACCATGGAAAACACTATTCCAACGTTGTAGATATACCACAACCTTTTTTCCTAAAATAGTCAATCTGATCATGAACTATGGATAACTAGTCCATACCCCAACTAACGTCGTAAGGACTTGACACTGAAACCAAGAAGTTCCAACCAAAACACTCACCTCAAGGGTTATATCACACCATCCGCATAAATGTAATTATCGAGTCTCCTCCCATATGTATCTCCAGACATAAGGGACTTGTCAATGGTTTAACTGGAAACTCTAGATCTTGAACAAGATTTGTGAAAATAATGAATGACTAGTACCTATGTCTATTAATATGACAGCTAGTAGTAGACATATACCGTACATCAAATCCTTATAGGGGAACTTCGGTAACACTCCTTGACCACATGCAGCTACTCCCTTCCCTTCTCCTCCAGCTCCATCGGCTTGGTGGGGACCACATTAGGGTGGTGGTTGCAACATGAAGAAATGTATACCACCTCATTATACTCTCATAGATCCCCTTCCATGTCTTCTGACATGTAGATTCATCTATACCTATCACATCCTATTCTTGAAAAATTTTACACATCCATGTCTCTGAGACTGATGTTGGTTTCCAGATTTCCCACTACTGACATTCACTGGCTACATCTACTCAGCCAAATAAGTTTCCACTAAAAAGGTTATCTCTATCACCCTAACATAAGTTGGAATGCACAGAAGAATAGTGATGGCTCGTATTTCCCTAAACACATATCTCTAGGATGTACGATCCTTGAATCACCGGTCACATCATATTTATCGAGTACCTGGAATGATCGATACACATCAATGATTACTCAGCTACTGACATGTCGTCCTACTAGAGCTGTAGAATCTCTTGGGAACACATAGCCCTTATCTTTTTATGGAATTAGACCTCTTCTCTAAGAAAGGTTCCTAATCTATATCCATGAAAAAGTCACCTAATCGTATGATTTGGTTAATCTAAACAATAGCATCATCCTATTATGCCACGTAGAAGGCTCACTGTTATGACCACCATCTGATCTAATGGTGCCCTAGCTAGATGGAAACTCATTCACCACCTCAAGCCAGTCCTTAGACACCTATGAGTCAGGGTAACCTTGGATCCTAAGGGGTATCTGACACTGAAACTCATGTAAGGCACCGAACCTACATGTTTCTTCTACCAGTAGTACCAGTAGTAACTGCTATCCAACAAGCAGTGGTATCGCTGGGACACACCCCGAAGGTTCCATCTCAGGTAATAGTCCTTGTACTTAAGCCTCATCACTATGTGGACCATCCTCATGCTCACGCATTGTAATCTTGGATAGCTATCTTCGTGGAGGCATCTTGAAAGAGTATCAAGATGAACTACGATCATTATGTTATACCTGGTGAGATGACTCAAAAGAGATTAAGAGAAAAACATTTTCAAGACACATGCAACTAGTGTTTTCATTTATGGAGTCAGAAAACAGAATTAAGGTTCTCTGTGTAAGGATACATCAGCCGCTGCACCAAAATATGACTCCCTTGACCAAAATCTGAACTCAAGACGCTAAAAACTATTCCCCCATTGAAAAAAGACTCTATGTTCTTCTAGTTGAATTGTGCACCATTGATACTACTTTTTCAGGACCCGTCCTCTAGAGCCTGTGTTAGGACAAACCCATGCCCGACATCCATAGGCCAGGGTTTGGTGACTAGCACCGTAAAGGATTGTCTCTAAAATGGGATGACATTGTCTCAAAACATGTATACACACAGACAGGGCACATTGAGCATAAGTATAACACAATAGAAGAAGAAAGGTACAACCACAACTAAAAACCACTACTAAGTGTAAAAGTAAGTACTGAAAGTAAAGGGGATAGTATAAAATCCCAACCAGAAAGAAAGTACAGAAAATATGAAAAACTGCTTCTGAGGTTTTCCACTAAGGATCCTACCTGGACTGTAGGTACAACTCGTCTCTGCAGTTCACCACACCAACCGGTCACCTCCATACACTATCTAGTCCAGGCTCCCATGTCTCGGTCAAAGTTTATTATCATATGCACAAGACAAAAAAAGGTGCAGACAATGAACGTGCATGGTTTAGTATAAAAATACTCAGTAGGGACTCCGAGTCCTCCAAAGGTCTCTCAAAATTCCAAAAATAAAAAACCACAAAGCATGATCCTAATCACAAGGTACAAAGAAAAAGGCAGCTCAAACCAGGTATATTCTATGGTAGTAATAGTAGCACCATCAGTCAAAAATGATGAACACCTCGGATACTTGATAAATACTACTTAATCATGTATAGTGGGCCTGCCAGGACACATAGAGCCACATCCCACTAACCTTGAACTGCTGAGGTACTCCTCTCTATCGCGTACCGTGGGTCTGTCGGGTCACACATAGCCACTCCCCAGAATGGTATGATAAGGTACTCCTCTTATAGAGTACTGTGGGTCTTCCGGGTCACACATAGCCTCTCCCCTCCCTTTCCATGAAAATTGACACAGAGGTTCTTCCCACTTGGATATCGAGTCACACAGAGTTGAAAGTTATCATTCTTCAGGCCTTATCCAGCACTGGGTTCTGCACGTAGCGTGCTTGGTAGAACTGTTCCTGAATCCATCGGTCATATTTAAACCATAACGAAGTCCCTCAAAGAAGAACACCAATGATCTGACATGTCATAAGGATTCCATTGCAATAGACAGCACATCAACCAGATGTCTGCTCCGTAAGTTATAGTAATTTTAGTGTAGAGGGTCCGGTTGAATTTTGATACGAGCCAACCCATCCAAACTTCAACTTTCTCTAGGTCTTTCATGGGGTACCTCAAAATGACCACCTCATACTAAGGGTTTTAGCTCTACAGACAGTTCATCAAACAGATGTCTGATTTATGAGGTATGCCTCTTTAAAAAAATTTGGCCTAAGAGGGGTCCGGGTATGGTCTGACTTGGTCGGACCAACCCGACCTGGCCCATTGCAGTCCAAAGGGTGCTGGGCTTGACCCGGTTTGGCTGGGATTGGTCTGGCTCACTAGGCTGCAGGCCTGTCCTACGGGGCTATGGGCTCGGCCTGCTGGCCATGGGCTAGGACTATAAGACCGCGGGTTCGACCTGCTAGCCGAGCACGGGGGGGGGGGGGGGGGGTACTTTCCCCTCCGGAATGACTTTAGCCATTTGGGTCTTCAAAGCTATGGCACCAGTTGGTGAAACACCTCAAGGCCATTCCGCATCGACCGACCTGTTATAGAACCATGGGAATAGGTCCACCCTCTGCCGCGGCGCACCGCCTAGCTCAGCAACGGTGCCCGATGGCACTTCACCACCTATTCGGTCTGTACGGACAGGCCCACAACGGACTCGTGGGCACAGGTCCACCCTCCGCTACGACTTGAAGTCACATCCTTCCTTCACGGTGCACCACCACAGCCCGCTGCTTCAATGTGGTCGGTGTGGGTCGGATGCTCTTTTTTCTCTTGGGGCACCTTATGTAACTGTCATTTCTTCATGGTCGGTGGGTGTCGGCCACCGCCTCCCTTGGTCGCCAATGCCGCCGTGCCAGTGTCACTTCTGCGGGCCACCAGTAAAGCTCTGGTGGTCTGTTTTTATTCATGTTCATGCCTATGGGCCTCCTGGGATTATGCCTACACTGTGCGGCCCTTGGTTCCACCTTACCACCATATTTCTTTGTTACCCACGAAGAACGAAACCAACTCGAGATCAGAAGAGGGTCCAAGCCTTGTTTAGCATGGCTCATGCCCTCAGCATTACGCTATGAAATAGAAAAGATTATTTAATCATAAAAAATACCATAAAGAAACACTACATTAGCCTTCATTATTAAAGAGGGAAATGTGGATCAACCTATAGGATAGTTGATCCATGTTTTTCATAATATTCATGAACTAGGAAAATGGGGGGAATTAAGCACATAACCCCCTACCTTGAACATGTTGGGTTCTCTTGTAGAAGATGAATAAGGTACTCATGATTTGTCATTCATCATCAGTTGACCTCTAGATTTATTACTCAATAGGAGTTATCAAAACTCTATTCATCATTGGTGGAAGACATTTCTAGCACTTCATTAAGAGTCCTCTTGTAGGATCCCAAAACCCACTCCAATGATTTTATTAAAAAGAAAAACATCCCACATTGGTTCATTATTGTGATACATTAATGAATCATAATTAATGAAATTAATAAACCACAAGTGTTGTGGTAATAAAATTAGTGATTCATGACATTAGATGACCTACGTTTATTTCTCGACGTTACACTGCGGTCCCACCATTCACCGTTCAATGGTTGCAAAAAGAATAAAATAATATCTTTAGTTATTTTATTATTTTTTTTGAATGTTTGAAAAATTTTCTTTTCCATCCAACTTTTCCCACAAAATGTTAATATTTCCTTAAGATAATATCGGTGAAGCAAATTCAATGGTTCCCTTAGATTTTTAATCTGAAAACTGGTTCAAAATTTAGAAATCACCACTCGTACGTTTACGGAGCATACCTTAATATTTAAAAATTATTAACAGTCAACCTCGACCCGTGCCAATTGAGGTTAGGCTCTCCCTAAGGGAACACACCGTCAAGAGCTCAACAGTACTCTAGGATTTCCAATCCAAGTTACCTTTTAGGATTTGTAAAGGATTTGACAATAAAATAATTATTACCTAAATATTTTATTTACAGAAAAAAACTAACTTCTGCTGTTTGCCCACGCTGACCAATTTTGGGATCTGCCTAAAGAAATAACACCATCACGATTTTAGTGGTGGTCTCCAATTTTCAATCTGAGTCACCGTTCGTGAGTTATAAGTATTTGAAAAATAAAATAATTTTATTTAATGTTATTCCATTTCAGGTTTTCTCACTGGAGGCCTATGCCGACTAAACTTAAGTCGCACCATAGGTAAACCTAATATCATGAATGCAACATTGCCATAGGATTTCTGATATGAGTACCTATTTAAGAGTTATTCCATTTTGTTAGGAAAACTACTCATGCATGCTATTTAAAGCTTAACATTTTTTGAAGGATCTTTACAGGCACTCCGGGCCTCAGAATCACGTGTTTTCAATTTTAAAAGTCTTGTAATAATTCAATTTAATTAAAATATTACATTGAATTTATGGGTCATTACATTATATTTCTTGTAATCTTGAGAAAATCAGAGAGGATCCATGTAGAGAGCCTCTATTTGGAAAAATGACTTAAAATCCAAGGATGCATATTTTCTTGAATTAATAGATTATGGGAAAAATATTCAAGTGTTACCACAAGTTCTAGGTATATTTAGAATCCTTAAAGGGAATTTGAGTTTCTTAATAAGGATACTAGGATGAAACCCATCCTATAAACATTTACACGTTATGTAAATGGATTACACATACTGTAATGTTTGAGAGAATTTAATATTCTGTCGAGGTGATAGGTTTTTAGAGTATACCTCTAAAAAGAATTACCTGATGTTAAAAGAGTGTAGTGTGATTGATTTCTATTTCTAACTAACCTATAACTTACTCCTCTCAACCTAGGGAATCCTTATAGGTGATTTTGGAGCACCTCTCTTGATTTAAGATGTCCCTTTTTTACAAGTGATCCTTGCTAAGTGGTTTTGGTTCGGTTTTCCCTTCACTCCCTTGGTTCTCATCCATTGTGGTGTAATATTTTGTCCACATGCATTGTTGGTTTTAATGTTGATCAGTTTTGATATTGGATAAATCTTGTGATCATCATCACCTTCTTCCTCATGTCTGTCTTCCATTTGAAGCATTGTATAATGGTTAGTTAATGGTAGGCTATCTAAACATTAACCCCATGGTATGATAATTGTCACATATGTTCTATATTAATTTTTTCCAATATATATTTCACTGAATAAATTTAAAAAAAAATGAATTATATTATTCCTTGGAGTCCCATTGATTACAATTAAATTTTGACCTAGATTCATTTTTAATATAACTGGAATGTTATTGGTTTTGGCCAATGGATAAATAACATGTGAAATTGAATGATAGATGGTAATTTTCATAACTAACCATTGATCATTATGATGTGATATTGCGATATCCTTGTTGTAATGACATGTACTGTGGTTTCTATGATGTAATTATATATATTGAATGTCCATGTTTAAATGTAGAAATTCTTATATACTAGGATTGATCCTATGACATGCTGAATGATTATATATTGATCTAGGCCCTTATACATTCCAAAATTATTATATAGCTGTCTAGGCCTAAGACATGCCGAAATGATGATACACCCAGCTCAACCTAAAGGGGTTGTTGAAATGATTATATACCAGGATTGGCCTAGATGTGTGTAATTTATATACATTGGTTAGAAGGTTATGGCTATCATTGTCATAAGACATGATCATGAACATTCTAACATGGATTTGAGGCATGTTAGGTTTTTACCATGGTTATAATGTTATGGTTGGAATGGTTTTTAGACATCCTCAGATATATTCTATCATGGCACTGAAGTAGGTGTATGTGGTATTAATTTAATTTATTAATTATTTAATACAAATATTTATTGAATTATTTCAGGAAATTTTATCTGAATGGTTATATTAAGGAATTTTGGTGTCGGCCTACTGATCTATACTCACAACCTATTCATGCTTCCACTTTTCGCCCAACCAGATTACATGGAAGAAGTATTGGACAAGGGTAAATGTCCTTGATGTTGATTATTATCATCATGAATGGGTTGGACTTTAGAGAAAAGACTAACATGGGATTCAAGACTGGTACTTTTTGAGTATTCTATTCTTCATTTTTTATTATATCTAGAATTACATTTAGTTACATACCAACATGTCATTACATTACAAATTTAGTAGTTATTGTGTAATTTAGTTGTCTAGTTTTTTGGTTTTCAATTGTATAATATTGTTTCCATTACTTATGCACTCTAATATTTATTTATTTATATTTCATTCTCCACTATGTTATAAACTCTGAATCCAGGGGGTATAGTCTTTCCACTATACTTATCACACCCCCACTACTTGTCGACAATATCTGGAATATGGAGAGGTGCACCTGAGTTATCATAAACAACCATTTTTGTCCGTGTGAGAGAGTGTCATATCAGGGGCTGTTCTAAATTTCAATGAGAAGAATCCATATTTCTTTTATATTTATTTACTATTTGGGAAAGGTAGAAAGGAGATTAAGAATTGTAAGGACTTGGTAATGAGATTGTGTATGGGAGTAGCTAAACCATATACAGGGGGATACGAGTGTGTAGGGATTATTATTTTTATGTTGTTTTCTTGTTATTGTTGATGTTATTTCACATTGGGTGATTCACATGTTCTATGGTGTTATTGAATTATGGTATTATTGATTCTTGAGATTATACTCATATCCTGGTATAATGTAAGATGATTATCTGTGCATCATACTATGCACATTTAGATATATATTAACATGAATTGTTCATGACAAGGACATATTTATTTCATGTGATATGTACTTTCATATTGAATAATGATATCAAATATTTGTTATATATATTAGATGAAATAAAATAAATGAACTATTATGTCATGATAAAACACATGTAAGAAACCTTTAGAGAGACCATGATTTAGTGGTTCTCTATTTTTTTCACCTATTATGCTTGACCTTGTTAATATCCAGTGTTCTAATGGATGTGTTTTTCTTGTAAGGAATATTAATCCACCTTGTCTATGACTTTAGTGTTAGTAGAGTGGAAATAAACACTCTCTTAAAGCATATAAATTAGAGTTTCCTATTGTCCTTGAGGATTATATGTATGTTCATCTTCCTGAAATATCCTTAAGGGTCATGAGATCCATTTAAAGAGAGACTTTTTTCACCATGAATTTGATGTCTATGATAATGAGGGAGTTCAAACTATAACATCCAATGATGTTGATTGGTGATAGAGGCTTGATGAATATAGAGTACAGATTGAGTGATTCTTGAAAAAATTTATGAATCTTGAATCACCCATAGAGTTGAGGGTTCATCTGGGTGCATATATGATTCAAGGTCCAACCAAGAATTGGTGGGAAATTCTAGAGTAGGTAGGGTAGTAAGAAGAGTTATATATGAAGGAAATCTATATGAGGTTCTTGAGACAATTATATCATGATATGTTCTGGTATTAAAAGGATCACAAGTTCATGCACCTAACACATGAGGGTATGCCAGTGCTGGAATACGTTGAACTTTTCACTGATGTACAACACTTTGTGCCATCATTGGCAGATGATGAGATCACTAGGGATAGTCTCTTTTAGTATTTTATTCTCTTTTAGATAAGTTCATATGTGAACCTATTCCATTTAAGCACTTTTAAATATGTGATAAATAAGGTAGTCATCTTGGATGGAAATATGATAGGTTCCCCAAGAAACAAACATCCAATTTTAGTTAAGAAAAATGTGAACTCTTATTCTAGTGAAAAAAAGACTTGCTATGTTTTTTTAAGTAAACAGTTGGGAAAGAAGTTAGAGGAGTGGAATTCTATATCATGATTGTGTTCCATTGAAATTATATTAGTGTAAAATGATGCAAAAAAACATCTTCAATGTGTGTACCACTATTTTGAGTTTACATTTTTTGGAATAATGGTCCACCTATAAATATTTTTTTTGTGTAATTTAGTAGTAGTGTAGTGGTAGGGTAACATGATAAGAACCAGAGCCTTGGAAGGATTCTGCTCTTCCTCAGCAAACATGTAGCAGGAATTTCGTAGGATGTTTTTCTCATGGGATGGGACATGCAATCCCAGTGCATGAAGAAAATTACCTAGTATATGTAATAGATTAGGGAAGTTATAATGGATACCAAGGAATAGGGGGTGGTTTGTTACAAGTTATGTAGACTACTCAGACTATTGTGGATATAGGACCATCTACCTTCAGAGGTATGATTCGTTTATCATCTACCATTATGTGTATTTTGATTGATATATGAGAATCAAATTCCTTTTTTATCTTCTCTATTGGTAAATGTTTTGGGATTGAATGTGGAAATCATAGATGGTGTTTTGACCATAAAAAAACTATTAGGTGTTCGGTTAGAGAATATCATACATTTCAAGGCATTTTTTCTAGATATTGGTGGTTACCATTTCCATTGGGAATCATTAATGCGAGAAATGAAGGGATTTAATTTGATTTGTAGAATGTATTGGTTAGAATTATACCAATAACATATTTACTATTATGAAAGAAGAGTTTTCTTTATATCTCTAGAAGGAGGAAACTATACACATTACAGTGAGTGGGATCTATAAGCCGGTCATGCAGGACTACTTTAGTGAATATTGGATTATCTCCTAGATTAAATAGAATGTTTTTCTCTATATATGGTTGGAATGTACTGGGATTATTTTACAATATTTCTATAATATTTTCAAGATTCATTTCTAGATGAGTTCTATAGATTACGTCTTGAGAAATAGAGAGTTTTTATGATCAAGATGGTGTAGAAAGAATAGCTTGTTTCTGTCCCACATTATATAATGTCACTAGAAGATATTAAAGAGTTGAAATTTTAGTTAAAAGATATAAAATATAAAGGTTTCATATAGACTAGTACATATCCTTTGGGTTCTCAAGTTCTATTTACTAATAATGCTAATGGTACTATGTGCTTATGTGTGGATTATCAGAGAGTGAACCAGATGAAGGTTAAGAACCAATATCCTCTTCCATGCATTGATGATCTTATCAACCAGCTAAGAGGTGATAATATCATATCCATGATCAAGTTGAGATCGTTATACCATCATTTAAAGATGATACAATTGGATATAAAACAAACTAAATTTTGGAGTGGGTATTGTTTTCATAAGTTTGTAGTGATATCATTTTGTTCGAATAATGCATCAGTTATATTATTGGCCTTTTTTAAAGGATATTTCATCCTTTTTTTGATCAATTTTGGGTTGTTTTTTTTTCAAAAACATCTTAGTCTACTACCAGTATGTAGATGATCATGCAAAAAAAATTGAAATCATCTTGATTACATTGGGATATCACCACTATTACACCATGCTAACCAAATATAGTTTCTAGATTGATAATGTTCACTTCTTGGTACATGTCAGCACAGAGGATGGATTGTTAGTGGACCCAAAAATATTTACAACTATGGTATTTAGGGAGAACCCAAATAATGCCTTCGATATTTTGAGTATTCTAGGTTTATGGTGTTATTATTGGTGGTTTATCCAAGACTTGTCCCATCTAGAAGCACCAAGGTCAGGGATTATAAAAAATATAGTAGATCCTATCAGGTTACGTGCTTGAAAGTCAGAATTTTAGGATCGGAAATAAAGCATGACCTCATCATGTATCCTCACATTACCTATACTAGGTATAGTTTATAACTTTTACTATGACACATATTAGGATGGACTCAAAGAAGTTCTGATACAACGGTATTGAGTGGTTGATTATGGATCCAAATAGTTGAGACTATACGAGATGAGTTATCTTACTCATGATTTGGAGTTAGTATTAGGGGTACATGACATGATTTACAGAAGGAATTATCTCAATGATGAGTAGTTTTTGGTATACATGGTCCATAAGAGACTCAGGTAAATCATTTATCAGTGAGGCTTGATCTTTCAGGAGAGGAGGCGGGTTGAGTATATGTAGTCTTTTGAGTTGGTTTTAGCTTATACAAAAGGAAAGAGAAACGTGGTTTCCAATTAATTGAGACAAAATTCAAAGATAGAGGTAGTATGAGAGTCTTGAAATGAGGGGTATATAATATCTATCTTTTCATACAAGCATCCAGATGTTTAGGAGTCCCATGGAAGAGTAGCTTTGACATTGACATCTTTTATACCCTTGATTTTGGACCAGATCAAGAAAAGGAAGTTATCCAATCCCGAGGGATTAGTTCTGAGTTATATCTTATACGATGGGGAGATACCATTGATATGTCACCATAGTAGTAGAAATTATCTTATTATACATGGACAAGCATAGGTTCCTATGAGCTTACATGAGGAGATGATGAGGGGGTTTCATGCTTCTATACGGGCGGTACATCCTGGTTTGAAAAAGATTTATTGTTATATTTATAGAAAATAATGGTGGTCATGAATGAATAAGGAGGTCATAATATTTTTGGTGGGATGTTGCACTTATTATAATGTAAAATATGATAATTAGAGGTCATATAGGATTCTGTATCTTCTACCCATTACTGAGTGGAAATGGTATCATGTCACTTGGATTTTGTGATAGGATTACACATGAAAAACCATAAGAATGATGTAGTATGGGTGATTTTGGATCAACTGAATATGGATAACCACTTCATTCATATATGTGATAACTCTATTTTTGATTATATAGGAAGGATTTATGTGCACATTTTAGTTTTCTTCCATGATATTTCATGGAGAGTATCTTTAGATAGAGATCATCATTTCACTTAATGATTCAGAGAGGGTCTTCAATGGGCTCTAGGATCACATGCTATTTTGGGTAAGTCCATTAATAATTATCCCAATGATTAATCTATATAGAATATTCATGTTCTATTGGATATGTAGTGAGCCTATGTTTTGGATTTTAGTGGTTCCTAGGAGATTCATATGCCACTCATGGATTTTGAATATAATAAAATCTTGTATGCATCTATCAAATTGGCACCATTTGAGGCCTATTATAAAATACAATTCCATTCACCACTTTTTTGGTCAGAGGTAGGTGAGTATCCACTTATTATACCAAGTCTAATGAAGGAGACATCTGTGAAGGTTAGGTCGATCAGGTAGATGTTAGTGACCTTTCAGAGTAAGAAACAATCCTATTTTGACTAATGAAGATAACCAATGGAGTTTGAGATTTTTCTTCATTTCTTCCTTCCAGTGTCACCTATATTAGTGAAATTCTTTATCAAGAATTTAGAAAAGTTTTCACCTAGGTTATTCTAGTAGTTTGAGATATTGGATAGGGTCTGTCTAGAGATGTATCATCTATCCCTTCCACAGTGAAAAAGCTCAATGCACAACATGTAACACATGTCAAAAATTTTGAGATATTATCTATAACCTTTTCACATGATAGACATATAAGATGTTGATATTAGTGTTGATACATCCATTAAGGATAATCCATTACAGATTATGGTCCATAGTGAGAACTATCACTTATATAGGGTGATTCCTTTGGTTTGGGTGAAATGAAATCATGGGTGAGTTCAAGATGAGACATGGGAGATGGATCCTGATATACTTGAACAATGGATAGACTTGTTTGCTGAGAACCTATAGTGATTCTTGGAGTAGATCATGGATGATCTGTTATATTGTGCAGAGGTTGTAAGATCCCATATTTTTTTAGGTAAATCTCTCTCTATGTTTATCATTAAACATATTTCATTTTATTTTTTCCTCATCTTTAAAACTTGGTGATTTTGTTTTTGTTTATTATGTATAATGAAATATTATTTAAAAAATAATTCTTGGGTTATGAGGAAATAAAAGAAAACTGGAGAGGATCCACATGGGGTGCCTATATTTTGAAAATGAATTTAAATCCAAGGATCTATGTCTATTTTAATTAATGGAGTCCCAATAAATGGGTAAAATGTTACCACGGGTTCATGGTATGTTTATAATCCTTAAAGGGAAAAATGGTTTGAAAAACATCTGGAGAACATTTAAAAGTCATGTAATTAGATTACACATTGTGTAATTTATCGGAAAATTTAATATTCAGATATGATGATGGGTTTTTTTATGTATCCCTCTAAAAATAATTACACAACATATAATGAAATGATACTCCATGTAACTCCCAAACCATTAGTTTTAATGTGTGTCAAATTTTTGAATTTTTTTCCAACTTGCATGTCATTTCCTCCTATCGACCTAGGTTGACTTTCCAGGAAAATATGGAGTACCTATCTAGATTCTAGATGACTAGTTTTTGAATCTTAACCTTGGTAAGTGGGATTGGTAATATTTTTTCTTCTCTCTATTGGTTCTCCATCCATTTTTGTGAAATATTTTTACCATTTCTGCTTTTTGGTTTTGATATTAACTGGTTTTCATCTAATATCCTTCTTGTGATCATCCATACGTTTTTACTTGTGGGAATTTAATATTGGAAGCATTGTGCGATATTCAGTTAAAGGTATTCCACTAAACCATAACCCTATAGCCTGATAAATTTCAACTATTTTTTATATTGTAATTTTTCCAACATTTCATATGTCAAATGAATTAAAAATTTTAAATTTCATTATTCTATGTAGTCCCTTTGGATCCAATTGGATTTGAAGCTAACTTATGCCTATTGTTTGGGTGGGAGAACCATTGATTATAAATCAATTGTTTAATTTTGTAAAGTGTGTTTAGCATGACATTGATTTTTAGTGTTTTCTTGATAAAAACATACATTGGATATGAATTTTTATTGAGATAACTAGAATTTAATTCTATATGACAAATTGATAAATGAAATGTTAAATTTAATGAAAAAATGTAGTTTTCATAATTATCCATCAACCCTTACGATGAGATGTTGTGATATCCTGACCACTACGACATGTGTTGTGATTTATATGATGAAATTATTATATGGGGTGTTGTCTAGATTAAATTAAGAAATGATTACATACCAGGATAGGCTCTGAAACATGATGAAATGATTATACGTAGGGATAGGCCCTGAGAGAAGCTAAAATTATTATATATCGGGCCAGGCCCTGAGACATACTGAAATGTTGACAAACCAATTTTAGTCCCGATTGATTTCTGAAATGATTATATACTATACCTATACCTTATTTGTGTAATTTATACACCATATTTATAAGTTTATAGTTTTTATGTTCATAAGACATGTTCATAGACATTCAGAAATGGTGCTGATGAAGGCTGTGCTTTACCGTGGTATTATGGTTATGGTTGGCATGGTTGGAAGACATGATCAATGATATTAAATAATGGAACTGAATAAGATTGATCTGGTATTTGTTTAATTATTTAATTAATTATTTAATTAATTAATAAACATGTTTATTCCATTATTGAATTCACTTTTTATCAAAACTGTTATGTTTAGACCCTATAGTGTCGACCTGCTGAGTTAAACTCACACCCTATTTGAGACAACATTCAACACTCAAGCATATTTTATGCATGTTGGTCTGGACAAGGGAAAATGAACCTGTTGTTGATTATTTCTTTTGGATGGGATGAATTTTGGAGATAGGACCGACATGGGATTAAAGACCGAGGTCTTTTTAGTATGGTAGTCTTCATTTTTTATTACTTCTAGCATGACATTTAGTCACATTACAACAAGTCGATACATTATTCGTTTATTGTTTATTGAATTATTTATTTAGATTATTTTTTGGTTTTCCACTGTATCATATTATTTCCATTACTTACACACATTGATATTTATTCATTTATTTATATTTATTTCCCCTATAACTTATAAACATTGAATCCTAGGGGTATAGTCTCCCCTATGTAATTATCACACCCCCACTTCTGGTTGAAATCCTCTGGCACATGAGGAGGTGCACTTGAGGTCTCAAAACTAACCCCTTCAATCCACATGAGATAGTTCTAGATTAGGGTACATTAAAAATATAGGGGAATTGAGGATCATTAAAAACAATAGGTTTCCCTTGGAGAAGGACTCATTTGTTACGAATTTTAATGAATGGTTTGGAATGATTTAAAAAAATGTGAAATGTTGTAATATTATGATAAGGAAGGGACACCAAAGTAGGGTTTGGGGAAATTTCATGTTATTCCACTATGTATTGAACACATATCCAAGGTTAATGAATACAAAATTAAATTGTTGTAACATTTATCTAGACCAATTAGTAAATTAAAAATAGGTTCACTCTTGTAAGATTCATTTAGTGGGAGCCACAAACATTGATTCATTTGACATTTATTTAAGATCTAAAATCTTCTTAAAACATTAGATGAAATATACTACAGTGTGGAAAACTAATGTTTTCTCAAGTGTCCCATTTTAATTTTGGTTCCCAAAATTATTTATATATTTTTTTATATAATTTATGGGTCTTGTAATATAGACTATAGGGGATATATATTAATGTCTCACCACTTTGAACAAGTATTAATGTGGTTTATTACCACTCAACATTGATCAAATTATGAGACAATTTATGTGGAATGGATAAAACTCAAATATGTATTGAAGAAAATAATACCCATATTGAGTTTCTCATTAATAGGTGAACCAAAATGTAGTTCATAATTAATAGACAATTATATCTTGTAATCAAGAACGGAATGATAAATGTTAATGAATATAATGAAATATTGTTGCATAAAAAAATTATGCACGAATGTGTAACATTGAGGTTATTCAAATCCACTTGGAAGTTCATATTATAAATTCTACATATCAGTACAATGGGAATTTGAATTTGAAAATGATTATATAAGAAAATTAGGTAAGGTTTGATCCTAAACCACATCTAAATGATGGTTTTTATTGTGATATTATTAGGTTATAGAACTACTAGGGGATGGTTTCCTTATAATGATGGTACCACTGTTTATAAATGTATTAAAAAGAAGTTTTGATAATCATTCATAAAATGAGGTGTACTATTGATCCATACAAACTAGTTATGTACAATTGTGATTATTTTTCAAGGATTATAAAACATAAGGAATGATGAATTACATTTAAAAGGAAAAGAAACTTGAGAAGGGTCCATGCACACTAAACATTATGTCACAGGTTATTGCAAACAAGTCTATAGAAAAATATTAAATATGATATTATACTTAATTTTTGGAGACTCGTGAGTCCATTTATCATGACATGGATTTTTATCTAGATTAATATGGCATGTACAAAAAAAATTAATCACTTTATCTTTTGAATAGCATCTATAAATTGCATAATCGACGAGATATAATTACCATGTTAGATACAAATAATCATTTCTCAACCACTATTTATGGGTTTTGGCATAAACACTTTTATGTATTTAATAATAGTAGTTTAATGGTCATGATATTTGGAACATAGGATCTATGGATTATGTATATACCTAACTTTAAGCATTAAATAATCTAGTATGTTTTCAACAAAATTAACTTTCATTCATTTCTAAGGATCTTTTTTGAATATTATTTTAGAGAATTAGAGAAAACTATTATATAGTAAACCCATACATTACAGGTGGTCTATTATACTAAGTATCTATTTTTCCCACAAATAAAAATCTATTGTAATAAAATATGGTATCTTTTATTCATATATCTTCACAATTTTATTCTTTACCTCATTCATGTCTGTACCCTTACATTAAACCCTTTAAAAAATTTAAAACATCGGATGAGAAAAAATTATTTATAAGTCATATAAAAATAAATAAAACCATTATTCCATTGAAAAATATGAAAACACATGAAAACCCATTTCAAGAAAAATACACTTCATCAAAAAATAGAATCATTTTTTGTTTTATAATAGATTATTATATTAAATTTAAAAATCAAATTATTTACATGAAAACTAATTATAATGTATTGAAGAGTCTTATAGTTCCCATGTGAAATCATTTCTATATAACTCTTACAGTGGATCTTAAAAAATGAAAAACCATATAGTCGATATCCATATTCAGAGAGCCCAATTTATCTCAGTGTTATATGGGTCCACCGATCATATAAGCTATAAAGATATCACCCATGAACTATAATGGGGCTCAATTATTCATTAAATTTTTTGAAGGACCAAATCGACAATACATACCTTGAATAAACATTTAAACTGATATAAAAATAGGTTTGTATATCAAAATACACATTTATTTTAAAAATCACTTTAAAATTGTAAAAATTATTCCCATAATAAAGAAACCATTTTATATAAAAATAATAATGAACAATTATAAATAAATCATAAAATCATTAAGGCATCATGAAAGAGGGAAAATTTACTCCTCAAATATAATTTTAAAAAATAAATTTATTTATACATTTCCACAGTGAATTGAAATACGAAATTTAAAGGGGGTTTAAGAGAAAGTACATTACCTTGAGTTCTACTCATGACCTGCATTCTTTATAATTCATAATAGTATACTTATATTAATAATTTAATTTCATAATAACATTTTAGTTTTAATTTATCATTATATATCACTTATTTTTTCTAATGTACAATTACATAATCACTTAAGTTCACATCAAATGTTTCGATGGTATTATGTACTTAACTTTAAAATGCCTTCAGTATGTTGACTATTCTCAAAGTCATCCTCATTCCATTTTCTCAAGAATAATAATAATGAAAAATTATAATTTTTATAAATCAATTATACTTTCAAATCCATATATTAAATATGGTTTTGAAAAATGAACTATGTTACAATCATGGAGATTATTGGTCGTACATACATATGTGTAATGTTTCAATTTTTTGAGAATCATTGTGGAATGTAGATAAGTATTTTCATCATTATATATTTATTATTATATCTTATATATCATATTAATTATTTAAATATACCTTATATATATCATCCATGTTGCATTGTTATTAAAAAATAAGTGCATCACTTCGTGTATACTAGCATGAACAATGTTATGTTTTTCATGTGCATGGAATTTTAATAACATAAATCATATAATAAAATTTAAAAATAAAAAATCTTCCATTAATATCATAAATAAAAATTAATTCCATCATTATAGCATGTATTGATGGATAGTGTGTAACATCCTTCCTCGACTGACAACTAATATGGTAGTCAGAAGATTGACCATTAATATGGTAGCTGGAAGGGTGGGTCACATGGCCTCAAGCATGCCTCCCCATATTCCAAAGTCTGTAGACTAGCGGTTCACATCTAAGGTGAAAATATCAGGGAGATTTTATCCTCATAATCACTATATAACATTGGTATAACATAAGTACATAAATAAAAAGGTGTAAAAAGTAATAAATGGAAGATTACAATAGTATATGAAAAATAATAAAAACTGAATATCAAAAGATGACCACTTGATTTTGAAAATGAAAAAAGGAGGAATCAACAATCCAAGATTTTCTTGGAGGGAAATAAAAAAGAACCCAGATAGGAGGATTCATGGGAGTGGTGGGAGAGAAAATAATAGTAGTAAGGATCTTAACATCATTAAATAATGAAGAGTAATTTTTCAAAAAAAATCAAGTTGCACAGTTTGGTCGCACGACTTATCCATTCAATGACCCAAATGGGTGGGATGCTCTTACTAAGGAAACATCTCACACAATTTTTCCCACATTATTATCCTAACAATGTAAAAACCATGAAATGAATAATGATTAGGTACTTCATAATTAAGAATAACCAAGCGGGATAGGCATATGGTCTGGGAAAAACCGCACACAGCACGTGTGGGGCCTATCTGCTACCCAAAATAGGCCACATGGCCTACTACTGAGGGACTCATAGTTTCAAAAAAACTATATTTCTTCTATAGGATCTCCAAACAAGGAATTTCAGGCCCCAACACTATTTAAAATTGACAACACTTCCATGGGACCTCTCAGGACTTCACCCAAGAACAAAATCAACACGTTGAAGTGTTTCAACTCTAGGAAGTGAGTTTTGATGATCAGTTCTAAAAATGGTTAGTCCATTAAATTCAAAAGTTAAAATTCCCAGGTATTATTAGCATGGTTTAAAACATGGGACTTTAAAACCTCTCCACCTTAGAACTTCTCTTCCCCAAAAAGCTTTCATGATCTATAAAATAATCACCCGACCTACAAGGGTTGTGGAGATTCATTCACAGGATCACATTATGTTTCCAAACACCCAATACACCTTTAAACATTACATAAGAACATAAAAATTAATTCATAATAACCTAAGAAAATTCTTGTTTTCTGAGTGAAACATCTATATGTAGCTTACCCTATGTCGTTTGACTAGAGACATGATCATGCCATTATCCCCTTAAATATTTGGTCAATCGTGCTCCCCACCATTAGTCAGCACATTATATAGGGGACAATTATGAACCATGGTACATCCCAAAAAATGTATTTATTATAAGACATGCCCCGTAGAATTCTATTTACACTTTAAGTGTGATTTATTGATAATAAATCCTGATTATATCCGAGTTCATACCAAATACCTTAATAAAAGAAATAGTCGATTTATTATAAAAAAAGAGAAGTTGGTCCCACAATATTTCCCTGAATGGTATAGTAAACCATTACACTTTATTCTCACTAACATGGTTACTAGTTTAAAGTGTTTCCTAATTAAAATAACAAAAAAAATAAGTATATAAGTTGAGAAACTCTGGAAAAATATTTTCAAATGCTCAGCTTAGAAGGTCGGCGTATTACAACAGAATTTCAAAAAAACATCCTGCATGTAATATTGAGTTTACAATGAGTGCATCCATCGAAGTCCATGCTAGAGTTCCACTGAAATTTCATTTAAAATAATCATATGTACATTAATCTATCAGTTGACAATATGAACAAGTGTGTAACTCAGATCCATACTATTTGGTTCTCCAATATTTTTAAACATTAACTCTGACCTCAACAAAAACTACGGGAAATCCTCATATTCATTAAATCGGAGTCCAAGGAATGAACCTAGTTTAGTCTATACTCCATGTAATAAAAGTTATATGATGGTATATGCTAAGACGTCCCCATTAGAACATTGGTTGAGTGCAGAGCAACATCTTTCGAGCGGTTGAGTCAAAAGTAATGATGGGTGTCTTGGATTTCATCCAAGGCATTCCGACATGAGAACCTCAGTATCACCCATGTCTGACCATACCCACTTAAAAAATCATTCATCCAATTTGAAACACATATAAAGATAAAATAAAAATACAAAAATCTTTTAAACATTATCATGGTGTAAAATCAACACTCACTTAGTAAAACAAGGATGATTTGAAGATAGGGGAAATGATCCCCACTATACAAGAGTAACTAATGAAGATTTGATGGATTTCCATTCATTCACCAAAATACTAGAAATAAAAATTGTCAAACCATAACTAGTCTATTTCAAAGAAGAACCTCAACTTCACCTGCTGACAAACCATCAGTTGAACCATAATGCCTTTACCAACTGAGGCATTTTGTGATCATTTAATATTAAACACCAATTTCAATCAATTACAAATGGTTTTTTTTTCAATTGTGGCATACACAATAAAAAAATCAAATTTGTGCTTCCAATAAAGTACAGACATGATTCAACACTCACAAGCCCCCATAAAATTTAATTATGATCAACAATTCTAAAATGGCCTTTCTTAGTGTGTTTTTTCTAATTTAATGGCACATAACCACTAGAACTGTCAAGATGATCCCCACCATAGGAGTGTCATAGTTGTAAACAGTTGAGTTAGACCAGCCACTAATAAGTGTACTAGAAAAGATTCACTGTAAATGTACTTGTGTCACTACTTCAAGTCATGATAACCACGTCATGTCACTTGTCATTAAATATTAAAAAAAACCGATCGCCAAGTCAAAACACTCGAGTCTCATGAAATCCCTCCAGGGAATTGGTAAAAACATCATATATTTAACTCAAAAATCACTCTTTTAAAGAAATGACTTGAGTATGTACCCAATAGAACAAGGCTCAATAATTCCATCAAATCCAACTAGTTGTTTATGACATTTAGCAATTCATGGTTACCGTGCACATGAACGCATACTTCCCTGGGGATTACAAGAATGACCAACCATAATGGAATCTATCCATAGGCCTACCACCCAATTCATTTACTTATATGATGTCTTACGCAAAAAAACTATCTCAAAGTCAAACAATCTTATATGACTAACAAATAGATGATGACCTCATGATTCACCCAATGAATAAGAAACATTGTCACGATACCTACAAAGCAACTGACCATGCCCTATTCCTTTCTAATCTACTAATACCAAGAATTATTATTGCTCACACCCATAACAAGGGTCAAATATACTCTGACCACCCATCCAAACAAGGGGTAATTTTAGAAATTAATCATTCTACTAGGGACAAAGACACTTGAAAGGAACTAAACATTACAAATCCCATGGAATTATACAGGAATTTTAGCTTTAAGGGTTCTACCTACCATTGTCTAGCCCCATAAAGAAGCCTAAATATTGACCCATTCAATAGTTTATGTCAACCAAAAAGTCACTAGGCTTAGTATACTATCATTTAATCCATTAATAAAAGAAAAAGGAATATAGAAAATTCAAAGGATCCCATTCCATGTAAACTCATAAGATTCTAAACTACCCTTACATGAGGGTTTAAAAAAAGGATATTGCTTAATGTTCCACAAAAAAAGAATTACATTTATTTATATTCAATCTTTGATTATTTAATATATTTAAATAAAAACATCAAGTACTAATTTTAAATCTAAATCACATGGTAAATGATAAGGAAAAACATGAAAGTATCATAAAAAATCCTTTTAATAGATAAGAAGACATACAAGGGTCCCAATAAGCCTTCCTGTGTTTTTCAAAATGCAACCAAATAGGATTTTTTAAATTATTAATGTTTAAAAACACCCAAAAGGGTTATATTAGAAGAAACAATCCCTAACTGATTGAATTAGACCCATTTGTTCATTTTATAAATTAACCAATTCATTTTAGATTAAAAAAACCACTCTTATATTCATAATAATTTCACAATATATGATGGTCATAAAAACAATGGTTCTATTACATGGTTTACCACTTCCCCAATCAATAAAAAGACCACAAACTTCATTGAATGATGTCTAGATACCATATAATCAAAAAAACGCCGTTCAGAATATATCTTGATCATTCATAATGGATTAGTTATATGGGTGTCCACATACCATTTTATAAAGCACCCACACACTTTACCATTAGACATTTGGATTAACTAAATTGAAATAATTCCACATCAATGTTTCTCTTTAATATCAATTTACATGTTATCAACATACTTATATATATATTATGCATGGTTTGAGTTCACAGGATACCTTTTAATTATTATAATGCTCCCATACACCTTACAATTGAAAAATGGTTACCATTAAATTACAACCAACAAATTTAGACCAAGCAACAAATTTTATATCATAAACACTACTAAGAACATAATAAAAAAATAGTAAACACTAAGGAACATATTATTAAACACATAAGAATGATAAATAAGAAAAACATGCTAAATAAATAGAAATAAGTTTAACATGCTAAATAGAAACAGATCATTTTATTAAACTATTCATGATAAAGAAACCAAAATCATGGAATACCATTCAACAAGAAAAATTACAATCAATAAGAAAGAAATAAATATTGCTACATGTCATGGAATATGCATGGAATTTCAATTTTCTATGTGCCTATAATTATTCCTATAATGATTCATCTTTTTCACACTAGCATAAGGGTAAAATATCATAAAATTTAATATTTAATAACCCGAGAAAGTACACCAATCACTAAATGTGGAATTATAATCAAGTGTAACATCAAACCACATGAACAGCATTCCATGCCATGTCAACTTGGTCATTTCCTTGTGGGGGGGGGGGGGGGGGTTGATCAGTCCTTGAAATGAATATTTACTAAGAGTTTAAACATTCATAGTATCCTTCTTACTAGAACAAAACAATAAGAAGAAGGAAAAAAATAAAGGCTTTGATACAACTTTGTAACATCGTAACCCCGCTGACCACTAATATGGTAGTTGGACCAGTGGGTCACATGGACTCAAGCACACCTAACCAAATGACAAAGTCTAGTTACTAGTAGTTAGAGTATTATAAGGTTTCAGTGAGTTCACTATAGCCTAATAATCAAAGTAGCATAGTGCTATAAAATAAATAAATAACTCACAACATCATAAGCAGTAATAAATGAAATATGAAAGAATAATAATAATAATAAAATAACTAGATATCAAAATATGTCTACTTGATTTAGATAACAAATGGAGAAGGAATAATCTAGCCTACATTGGCTTGGATTCGAGCCAAAGTTTCATAGAGAGGAGGCTTCATGTAAGTGGATGGAGAGAAAAGTAGAGGGGGAAGGTGATTAACCTCATCAAGGAAAAAAATAATATATTTCCCTAAAAACTATGTCCCATGGTTTAACCACATGGATTGGACAAATCATTCACCAACCGTGCCGCACTATCTACCTAGGAAAAAACCTCACAAGGTTTTTACTACATGGTTAGCCAAACAATTCCCAAATTGTGTGATTCATAGTGCATAGTTACTACCTAGTTTCCACTAACCATGTGGTCTAGGGGAACAGTTTGGGAAAACCGTGCACAACCTATCTTGGGAACATATGCTAACCATAATAAGTTGCATAGTTTTCTGCCAAAGTACATACAGTTTCACAAAAACCATGTTCTCTCTGTAGGCTATTCAAATGTGACATTTCTGGTCTCAGTGCTCCCAAAACCTGATGAGACCTCCAAGGGACCTCTCAGGCCTTCACCCATACCAAAAAACAAAATTTTGAAGTGATATAACTATTGGAAATGTATTCTGAAGAACGATTTTAAAAATAGTATGTCTAGTAAATGAAGTTTTTTAAATATCCATGGAATTTCACCTTGGATCAAAAGACAGGACATTACAAAGTGATGGTGAATGAATTACTATAGTGCATAAGGTGATAGTCCTCCATACACACATATAATAAATTATTTTACCATATTATAAAGAGGATATAAATATAGTTCATTCCATAGACATAAAAAAATCATAGTATATGAAGGATATTATTGTTATTATTTTATCATTTTTTAATAATGTTTGGGGGATGTAGAATAAGAAACCAAACTAAAACATGTTGATAATGACCACCTCTCATATTTGTAAAAAATTCATTGTTTAACACCTTAGGACAAATAAGATTGGTATTCTTCCAAAAAACCACTATAATGAGAATAAATATTATTGGAAAGTATTTGGGAAGGGATTGGATGAATCATTTGGAGTTTTATGTGTTAAAAAATGAGAAGAAAAGGTCCCATTTTTTAAGATAGGGGACGTGAAATCTTTAAATTTCTAAAATATTAAATTAAAATAAATTATTATCAATTTGATAATTATAAAAAATGGGTTATTTCTAAGATATGATTATTATGGGTCTCAATCACTTCATCCAACACGAATTAATAATATTTGGACTATATTTCTACATTTAACTCTTGGTTTTAACCCCAATTAAACCACTTTAACTCTTACCATGACAACATTTTTCTAATAATTGATGGTCATTATAGATAATATAAAATAAAAAAGACTCATAAATATAATTTATATGATATTTCATACCTTACACTAATCACATGGTAAAATTTAATATTTCTAGTCATTTTATAACATTTAATAACATATCATCTTCTATAAAATGTCTTTAATGAAAAAAATTCGATCTATTCCTTACATTGAATTTAAAATTTTGAAGATACCTTCTAAAATTCATTAAAACTATTTTATTATATCCCTAACATATCATGGTAATATATAAAACTTGTTCATAACATTTTATATCTAAAATTTTATTTATATTATCATTTATATTATCATTTCTTTTTTTCTTTTAAATAAATAATAACAACATCAATGTTGTTCTAGAATTTAAGTTAATTACTTATTTGCTAAAATATAAAAATTAATTACCCTAATTAAGATAAATCATATATATTTAAGAATAGTATTTATAGACTAACATATCCTATATATAACATTATATTATAATATTACTTTTATTAAGATTAGGATTGTGACATGTTTTATATTCTTTAAAATAATAATTTAAAGGTAGTAGCATCATCTATGGGGCCAAAAAGGTCATTATCTTAACCATTTTATGATTTTGGTGGAGCCATACTCTTTCAATATGACTTTTTGTATGTGTTTGGTCATTTAATAGTTTTAAAAATTTTATTTTTAACATAAAACAATTTATTTATCCTTTACCGTGGTAATAATAATTACTATGGTTATTATTCAAATTTTCAAAAAATGGTACCTCTTTAATAAATTTTTCTCCAGTGATTATAAATATTGAATCTATTTTTCATAGTTAAAATATTATAATATTAAATTTTTTATTTAATATTATATTAGAAAGGCACAATAAAATTCATTTTTTTTTTATAAAATTCTATTTTAAAATAAAATTGGTTTTAAAAATAAATTCAATTATAAAATCAATTCCAAATTCCATATTTAGATTATTTTAAATAAAAATAAACTAATGATGGTTTAAAACTTAACCAAAACATAATTTTACCTATTAAATACTATAAAAATAGATTTTTTAATAAAAATATTTATTTTTCACTATTCCCTGAAAAATCAATTTTTTCATAAATTTGTAAAAAATTATACTATGATGATTATGACATGATGAATTTTATTTTTTTTCATATTAAAATATATATAATTTAAAAAATATAATATTTCAATAAATGAGTTAAATAAAACACTTTTTTAAAAACATTTAGGGAAACTTAATATATTAATAATCAATAAAACATCATAATTAATTATTACTAATAAAAATTAAAATGATTTATTTTATCATTAACTACGTTGTTACATTCTCCCTATTTTAAAATTTTCATCTGAGTAATTTTTAACTTTTTATTTGTAATTAGGGTTTGAATTTACAAAATACAATTATTGAAATCCAACATCATTAAAAGGATTTCTAAAAATTAAACATGTTAAGAGTGAAAAGTGAAGTATGAAGATCATATGGAGTTACACATACTTGGTTTGAAAGTTGGATAACATAAGTGGGATGTGAAAACATAGATATGGAAGAGAAACATAACTCCCAAGGACTAATAAAGAGTTATAGAGAACATGCTCATGGGACTGATAACTACCACAAGTTCATAAATCTATGATTGGTTTAAAGGACATTTAATTCTCTATAATAAAATTAAATAATTATTTTCTTTTCAAGTTCCTTTTCCTAGAGTTGAGTAATACTAGACTAATAACATAAGGAAATATACTTTGATGACAAGTATAATTTTCATCAAGTAATCAATTTTCACCATATTATCATATTTTTCTCTAAATGACCAGTATTCAAGATGAATTTTTCACACTAGAAGAATTAGAATCAACTTATACTGATCACATAATCCAAAAAGTTATAGTAATTTATTCCTCTATTAATTTAGAACTGACCAAAAAAATTGTTAGGAAGAATAAGATAATTCCCCAATAAATTGTTAAACATTATATAAAGAAAAATTACTTTAATCTCCAAAATTCAACAGTAATACCCACTATTTATCATAAATAATTCAATATATAACAATACATAAATCTGTAAAAAAAATTATAAACTTATATTGAAACCCAAAAATCAATAATGATTTGACTACATAGTGTTCCAATATAAATTTAATATTAATCTCCCAAAATATCATCAATAACTGTTAATTTATCATACTAAAAAATTTAATTTCCCAAATCACATAATCTCCATTATATTCTAACCATTTACATAAATAAACTAAAACATCATAAATACAAAATAATATAATATATTCTTCCAAAAGTTAATTCAGCCTTTATTCCTAAAATAAAATCCCATAGTAATCTATTTACCTTTTTTAAGAGGTTGAGGCACAATGGACTCTTCATTAAATCAAAAAGAAATATCTATTGGAGAAACAAAGTATCAAAAGAAAACAATAGGAAAAAATTTAATATTAACATATTCTAAAGCGGGTACTCATGTTGTGGCATGGAAGGTGCCCACCTTTGCTGTGAGAGTGTCGTACCCTCCATCCAGACTTTTCATGAATCCATTCACCACCATCATCATCCGAAGTTATGTCCACAACATCGGGAGTAGTCAAAAAGTATGTTTACTTAGATTAACTGATATTATTAGTAATAAACACAAATGAGTTTGAAATGTTGGAATTACTTATTACCTTCTCAAGAGTAGCTATGTGTTCCTGTATGAGATTCATTCCATCCTTTTGTGAGTAGTTTTTATTCCTCTCCAACTCTTGTATGTTAGAGATTTGTGAAACCTCTTCTTTCCTGCTGGTGCCCAGGGAAAGTATATTGAATTTTCCTGAATCAGGAATTGTATTCTGAATATGAATGTGTTTCATCATTCTAGTTTCAGTAGATAATCGAGAAGGACTAATGTAAAATATAAATGATTTAGCATAATAAAAGAACCCTCATTCAAGGGCATGGATTCAAAAGATTCTTCACTTTCCAGAGCATCAGTGTGCACACACAAATATTATATTGGAGATGGTTCCAAAAATGCCTCATTATTTTCTTTCGATCTACTTTTATCACAGTTTTTAGCTTGGCCTTTTGTCGTAATCATCTCTGATGTCACGACATATAGAACTATATTACCTTTACATTATTTTGTAAAATTCATCTCATACCTAAACCAATCATCAGTAGTTGTTTGTGATGACATTTCCAATTCCTATTTACTATCTTCTGAGTTAGATTCATTTCTTTCATGATCCATTCCTTTGACAAGTGCATCCTTAAATGATATGCCCCTTCATTTTGGTAACTTACTTCAGCAATATCATCCCAGATTACCCTAATTGTTCCATCCACTTGTGGAGTGGAATCATCACTTGGTAGAGGATATTCAACATCAATCCTTCAGTCCTTTCCAACTGGTTCAAAAAAAATTCATCTATTCAAAATAGAAATTTACCACCAAATGAGAAGCATCAATAGCGTTCTGAATAAAATCATGATTCTTCTTCTATCTGTAGTGCATCACATCATGTATTTTATTTTGGAAGTTATAAAAGATTACATATCTTCTGCACTATGAACCTGAGTGTCCAATAATTTGAAAAATATTACAGAATGATGGCATTTTCTCATATTCAATTCTTAAGAAAATTTCATAATTCGGTGTAGATAAAAAACCCTATCAATCAGAATAACACTTAGATCAATTTCCAGAAGAAAACAAGAATAATGACCATTACTAGACTTTTATATTAAATAATCCATCTTAATTGGAATTCTAGTCATGAAAGTGATGTCAAATAGGATCTCAATATACCATAATACATAGTTCAGTCCATGAATTTTTACCCAAACCTGATCATATGTATCTTTAATGTCATTCAAGTTAAAGATTAAATTCTAATCAGGTATCTTCAGAGTTCCATGATTGAGATTAATAGAACCTATGCTCCATGCATGAACGTTGAGTTCCTCAGAGGGAATAATTACAAGGAAATTACCCCGACCAATGTATATGCATTTGAAATCGTTAAAACCCCAAATCCAAGCTAAAAACGAAATAAGATCCATTAGTTTCTAGGTTTCCATACATTTGAATAGTGAAATATGAGATATAAAATAATTTTTGAAGAGATTGATCTGATATACAATCACATCTTCAGAATATGATACAAGGGTTGTAGACCCTTTCTAGATGATTCGATTAGGGGAGCGGTTCACCACTGGGACAAAAGAGCTCTCTGAGAAACTAGAAAACTACTTCATCTATTCAATATCTCTATCTATCTTCATCACTGAGGTATCTTGGTTCGACCGAATAACGTTTTTATATGAGGTAAAGGCATGTATATTTAGGGTTTGTAGGTTAGGGAAAGTGAAATGTTGAGTAGAAATAGGAGTCACCTCTCCAGTTCTTCCATTAATCATCATATCATTGTAATTTTTTTACCTTAATCCTATAATGCTCCCTAAAATTATAGTAATCATAATATAAAATTAAATTAGCCACAAAATAAATTTCCAATAATAAGATTATCTATTCGATAAAACATATATTCCCAAAAAATGTATGAAATCAAAATTACCTCAAAATAAAATATCATATCTAACTTAATTTTTATCCATTCTATATGATATTATGCCTATAAAATTAAAAGGTCATTATTACACAAATAATTTTTTCCACATGATAAACCTAAAGGGTACATATACCTCAAATATATTTCAATACTCAATAATTGTCTACTAACAATTATCACAAATAAATTGCCCCCATATTTTAATGGTATTGATTCTATCTAGAATATTTTCATAAATTTTGAAAATAAAACGTACTATATAAAAATAATTATGTGTTTCACGATTCTCATAATATTAATACAATTCCACAATATCATAATACTAACACCTCGATATGTAAACACATCCTTTCTGTAACTTTATTTTTAAAACATTAACCACGATTCATCAGTTTATTTTTTAACACTTCATTCCTATAATCAAATATATGAAATATCTACATATCATTTATAAATATATTCCATAAATATTTTCATACATAGAATATAAAAAACATTTCATACCTAAAATCTAGATTTAAAGATTTATTTTATATCAATTTTATATTATGACATGATTCCCAACTTCTAAAAAGTAAATGGTTATGTCCATTGGGAAATATCCCTTTTATAGAAAGTTGGTAAAGATGAGTTTTTTAAATTAAATTAAAAATATATGATGAATCATAAAGCCTATAGAGAAATGAAAAGGTGTTATATAGGTGAAACAATTTGTTTCTGGTGATCTGAATACTCATAAGATATCTAAATCATTTGAACAAGCTATTGCAACAATATTGATAATAAAATCCTCAAGAATAAATAGTATGGTTGTGAAAGATCTATTTCCTTCCATATTGACAAATAATATTTAATATATAGAAAATAACATCATAAATACATGAAATGAATTATTTTATGTTAAATTGAAAATGGTAAATGCTAAGACAAAACCCATATAAATTATAAAATACATTATCCTTAAAATATATTATTCTCAAATCGATCAGACTTCTAAATATAAACTACAAAAATATCATCAAATTCCTCAAATTAAATCAATTAATACCTTAAAATGGGTGTATATAAATTTTAACTTATAATCAACATAAAAACTCTTAAACTGATGGTATTGTCTATAACACTTATGATAATCACACATAAAAATATCTTAATCTCCAATGTTTTTTACACCCTCCTATGATACCAACATTAAGGAATTGACCTTAAGAATTAAATATTCATGTTTTTTAACCAAATTTAAATTTACTACAATTTTGAAGATATTTTCAAATTATAGTTTTATAGAATTATGGAAAAATATTACATAGTAACTCCATACATTAAAAGTGGACACTTATACTCGATATCCATTTTTTTACACCCGAAAAAAATCTCTAAATAAACTTGATTTCTTTTTAGGAAATGTTTTCAAAATTTCATTCTTGGCCACATCCTTGTCCAACTCTTCCTAAAAACCGCATATTTTTTAAAAACATTTGACAAGAAATAAAATCTCAGTGAGGGATATAAAAATAAATAAAACTATTAGTGCATTAAAAAAATAAGAAAACCCATGAAAATAATTTTTTTAAAAACATACAAATTGGTCTAGAAATAATTTTAATAAAAGATCTATTTTTATATTTATAAACAAAATGATTTATATGAAAACTCATTATAAAGAATAGAAACGTTTCATAGGTTTCTTGGGAAATAATTTCCATTTCACTCTTATAAACAGATTAACCATATAATCGACATCCATATCTAGAGAACCCATTACATTATAGTGTCATTTGGGTGAACTCGTCATATAAGCTATAACAGTCACACCTATGAATTGTAATGGGGCACAAAATTTTGTAAACAATTTCCAACGCCCATATTATTAAAAAAACCCATAAAAAGTTAAATCAATGTCAAAATAATTATGTACATAAAAATACCCTTTTTATTAAAAAACTATTATAATGTAAAAATTATGAATATACTAAAGAAAACATTTTCATTGAAAAAAATATGAAAACTTATAAAATAAAAATAAAATAATTGTCGCTTCATGAATTTTACAAATACACTAATATCGTATATATAAAAAAATTCATTCCTTTAGACTTTTGTAATTAGTATTGAAAAAGGAACATTAAAAAATGATTTGAAAGTGAACTCGAATCTTGGTGTACATTCTTTATCATATTGATTAATAAACATTGGATTATTATTTATTTTATTAGGATCCATTTAATTTTGATTATTCTTTATATATAACATATTTCTATTTTATAAACAATTAATTAATCAATTAATTTCATATCGAATGTTTTGAGGATATTTGGTACTTATGTCCAATATGAATATGGTATATTGACTATGGTAAAATATATAATTAATGGTTTATCCATATAATAATAATTATGAAATTAGTATCTTTTTATGTATAAATTAAAATTTTAAATCATTCCATTAAATATTGTAATGAAATATTATCTACATTACAGTCCTGAAGATGGTAGGTCATACATAATCATGTATAACGATTTAATTTTTCAAATATCATTATAGGAACAAGGTAAGTAATATATTATATTTAATGAATGATCCTAATATTAAATATATTATTTTAAATCACTAAATATTCTTATATATTATATCCATGTGACATGGTTATGAAAAATGAATAAAATCACTTTGTGGAAGTGGTAGACCACACACACACAAACGACATTATAATTTTATTATTCATTGAAAGTTTAGAAAATAAATATTATAACTTAATTTAATAATTTTTAATATGTCACTAATATAATTAATAATCATTAATTCCATCATTATGACATATCTTGAGAGATAGTGAAGGAAAATGAGTATATTTGTTCATGAGGTGATACTCTGTCGTACACCCTAATGATGAATTATTTCCCCATTTGATTGTGAAGGTGAAATATAAAAGTCATTACCCTAAAATAATAACATATATATATTTAGGATATGAGATTTTTTTATCATGTTTGAATAAGGTTTGAGGGATGTGGACGAAGAATTGAAAAATGAAAATGTGCGGATAAAAACTATAACTCTATTCTGTAAAACCTCACCTTCAGTCATATATAGTTGGTATTATTCATATTAAACTCTTTAATGATAATAGATATTATAGGAATTTATTTTCTAAGGTAAAGGATAAACTAAATATGTTTTTATCTGTGAATAAATGAGAAGAATATGTGCTTGTTTAAAAGAGAGAGGAGGGCCAGTCTTGGTATTTCTAATAATATTAAATTAATATAAATTAATTCTGAAATAAAAATGGTTCTAAATTTAGTTATTTATAATATAAAATTATTATTGGTATAAATAAATTCATAAAATAAAAATTAAAAATCTGTTGAAAATATTTATGCCCTTATCTTTTGGTTTTAACCCATATTTAACACATTTGACTCTCACCATGGAAACATGGAATGTTACTCGTTGAGGGTCAGTATAGATACAATAAAATTACCAGTGACCCTTAAATTAACAATGGAAGATATCTTAAACCATATACTAATCACTTTTAATAATTCAAGAAAATATTATTTTATATAATTTATTTAAATGTTATTTACTGTAATATATTAGTGATGTAAATTTTGTAAAATATTTATTACATTGATATTAATAATAGCATAAAAATATATAAAATTCAGGAAAAAATCTTATTTATATCCCTAAAATGTCATTGTAATCCATGAAATTTATTATTCACATTATATATATATATATATATATATATCAAATTATATTTATATTAATATTTTTAAGATCATTTATTTGATTTTTCTCTCAATTAAATAACTATTACATCATCATTGTGGAAGTATTTAAGGTAATTATTTCAACACAAAAAATAAAAAAAATTACCATGATGAATATAAATATTTTATGATTCAAAATAATATTTATATTCTAGCATATCCTCTAGATAACACCATATTAAAATATGACACTTATTAAAAACATGAGTTTGATATTTTGACAATTCTTTAAAAAAAATACTATAAAGGAAATAATATCATCTATGTGGCTTTATACGGTCATAAATTTAAAAATTTTATAATTATGGTCATTATATACTAATCAAATAAGATTTTGGTTATTTTTTTGGGCAATTTATTAGTTTTTATCATTATATTTTTAACCTAAATTTCTAAATTTACCATTTACCGTGGTAATAGAAATTACTAAGGATATTATTCATTTTTTCCATAAATAAATGTTTCATACTTACTAAATTTTAACCCAAGGATTACAAATATTGAATCTATTTCTGAAAACTTAAAACCCATATGTTAAACAATTTAATTTAAACTTAAACTAACAAAATTTAAGATTTTTTTTAATAAAACGACTCATTAAAATATAAAATGTTTTAACACTAAATTCTATAATAAAGTACATTTCAAAAACCATAATAGGATTATTTTATATCAAAATTAACTAAATTAAATTTAAAACTAATACATTATAGAATTTTACTTTGTAAATAATTTGTAATAAAATATAGTTAAAAAATTTTCAATATTTTTTTCAATATTCTTTGAAAATAAATATTTTTAGAAACTTATCAACAATTCCACCTAAAATAATTTTGACATACTAAATTTAATTTTTTAAATTAATATTCTAACAAATTAAGAATAAATTATCTTCTAAAATGAATTTAATAAAACCATTTCAAAATTTTTAATAATTACTTAATATATTTATAATTAATATAACTATATAATTCTGTAATACTAATAGATTTTAAAATGAGTTATTCTATCATTACATGGGATGTTTGAGTTTATGTTTTTATGAAATTGAAAAATTATATATTGGTTTTACGGTATCATATCTTTGAAAAATGGGTGAGACAACCTCTATATAAATTTTATAAAAAAATAAAATGAATTAAAGTGTCTAAAATTCATCACAAAGAGGTGTAAAAATTATATGGTCATATTTATCATACCATCAGGTTATGTGGTATATGATCTTATGATGAGGACCAAAAAATATTCAATAATTTTATATTATATTCCTTCCAAAAAATCTATATGATTTATTAATGTGTATCATAATTAATCATCACATTAACATAAAATGTTGGATTATGAGAAGTATAAATCATAACATAGTGAATTTGAATCAGAGTATAATTCTAGTAGAAGATAAATAAGGTATTTCTACTAATAACATCCAATGAATGGATCAACTATCTGATTCTATGTAATATAATAAATAGTCAACATTTCCTTTAAGATGAATATGAAATTATTTTATTAGGAAAAAAACAGTAGTGCTAATTTTCATTACTATGAATATATGTTCCTTGGATCTAAAAATAATAATTAATTTTTTCACAAATGGTTTACTAGAATTTAATAAAATTGGGATTGATGTTGGATTTTGGAATGGAGGGGATAATAAATAATTTTTGGAACACTTAATGCTATAGAATAATGTATTGATTTTTTTATAAGGGGCGACGTTTTAAAACATGAAATTTATATATCTTTTAATATAATAGTTATTATAGATAAAAACCCATTAACTTCCCTTATGATATTTATAGGCCCTGGGAATATATATTATAATTTTTCTATTTACGCACAACCTTTTTCTCTATACATGATAGGGAAAGACCTAACATTTGGAATGAAGACTATTTATCAAGTTTTACTTTGTGAGTTTTTAGCTGGACATGGTTTATATATATTTTCATACATGGATTAATTTTTATCAAATTTGGATTTTTTTTGGGTTTATTATCATACAATATTGATGAGGTACAAGTTGGATTTAAGGTCTCTTTACGTTGACTAATTATGTGTGAGATATGTTATCTAATGATGGAACATTGAAATATGATGAATTTTAGGATCACAATTCCTTTTTAGACCATCTAAAAAATATAAACAAATAAATAATGATAATTGGTAATGGACCATTATGAAGTTTTAAAATCTTATGTTTCCATGTCAAATTAAAAATAAATGTGATTTAAAGAGCTTTAGGATACTATTTAATATATCAAAAAATGTAGATAGTTTATGTTTGTGATGATAGACCAAAATAGTGGTTGCGATATGATACCCTGGGATAGTCTTACTGAAAGAGAGCATTCTATCAACTTTGAACATGGTTGGAATATTTTTAAAAACACAATCTTATATATTTGAATCCAAAATTAGTGGTGGTAAATATAAGAAAATGATGACCACTTTATAATTTTTCTTAGTATGGGTTCCACATTGATATTTTAAGGTTTATATATACTTGAATAAATTTTCCACTATTTAAAGATGCATCTTGTTGAAAATTAAAAATATTGAGGCATTAATGATCATTATCAAGATTAGGTGTCCCCTAGTGATATATATACTAAATATCGATAGTTTTTAAAAGATTATAATTTTTTAAACATTGGAGGAATAATATATGATGTATATAGAGAAACACCCAAAATATATTTGGAAATACCCAATTATTAATATGACATGATTTGGATTTTTATGGATAATGGAGTACTAATTGATGATGGCTTATGTACATGTATGAAACATGTTTTTCAGACATTAAAATATTTCCTAAAATAGTATAAATCATATCAATTTTTTTATATAATAGGGGGAATTGTTTTTGAAGAAAACTAGTGATTTCTATCTAGTGTTTCATTTGGAGCTCCTATATATATCTGGCTCAAATAAAGGGTATTTAGTTCATGTAGAAAATATCACCCTCTAAAATTTACAGTCATTCATGATAGACCAAATGTTGGGTATTTTAACATTATATGATAAGGAAATGGGTTTTATTAAGTTATCGTTCTATATATTGGACTTATATATTATTCCAGTGAAAAGTTAGTCCACTAGGGAATCTGATGCAAAAAAGGAGATAGAAACACATTGATAGAAAAAGAGGATATTTGAACACATAATAGTTTTACAAATGAAAAAAAACCTAGGTTGATAGGTTCCTCATTCACTGATCTATATCAAATTTGATAGATAATGGATTAAAAATATTGGTTTCTCCAAGAAATTTATGTTCATGTAGTGGGGACCATGGTATAATATTTTTCATTAATCTATCTCATGATAAACAATAGTATAGATTTTTCAAAATTCTAAATCCATAGTGGAAAAAATATTATCTGAGAAAAGATATAATCAAAAAATGAGGATGTGTATTTGGATGGACATTGTAGATGGATATAAGATAAGATACCTAGGGGTCATTTTGTATTTTTTTAATAATAATTAATCCATAAAATGTCCATTAAATAGGTAAACTTTATCTTTATATTACCCAACATATGGAGGAGGGAAATGTACAATGAAAAATCATAAATAAATGAAGATTTCATATTAAGGGAAATGGTATCTCACATCCTAACATATATTATGATTCATTCTGTATGGTGCACCATATAACTTGTATATTTACATAATGAGATGTTGGATTTGGTTCCTATCTTTATTCATGATTCATCTCGGTCATTGTATGTTATAACTCAATTTTTTTTAATTGTAGTAATCCATTAGATCATCTAAGAACAAGTGATCCATGTCCAATTTTATAAACAAGATTCAATCAGATGATTATCATACAAAACTTGAGAACATGTTAGGTATGTTTTTAACATACCACATGAAGTATAACATAATGTGAATATTAAATAAGTGATATTCAATTTATATTCATACATCTCAAAATGGGGCATGTTATCTAACATCATGTATCAAGGAATCTTTGTAGAGTTTAACATCATGTGACTATTATGTATATGAAACATTTTTTACTATCACATTTCTTAGATGAAAGTGTACCCGATGTGATTCTATGAAAATTATTTCAAAAGAAACATTCTATTATTTGACATAATGATTTTTTCTCTCTCCATCATTATTATATAATATTTTACATTGGCTATGACCGTGTGTATGACATAATGACCTTCCGATTTTAGTTAAAAAAACCAAAGGATTCATTTTTAATATCATTTATATTTTATATCGATGTGTTGGATGACTATTATTTAGTATACAAGCTAATATGGGATCACATGCATTCCAGTTGGAGTTATAGTATGATAAAAAAATAATTCATGTAACAATATTTCATTGAATGTTTCTTATACCAACCCACCACTTTCATGAGTATATTAGTAAATCCTTTCTTGACACACACACACACACACACACACATATATATATATACGTCATTCAATAGATTCATGATAGATGTATGAGTGGTTAGATTAAATATTGGACAATTGATGATCCTTTTCAAATTTAGAAGAATATAATTTCATGCCATTTTCTTAGAATATTTTGAGAGTAACACCAAATCTTGTGATGAGGATTAATATTCAAAAAAAATCATATCCTTCCATTCAACATCCTTGTGGGATATATCATCATCCCACATGGATAAAAAGTTGGTAGTATTAAGGATGTAATTTGACTTCCTTTTTATAGATATGAGATATTACCCAAAACATTTATTACATATATAAAAAATAGATATAGGTATCAGGTTGTATTCCATTATATTGGGGTTTTATGAATGAGATCTGCATGTGTCTAGAAAGAATAACATTTCATGGTGTATTCTATATAGTCTTTATTCATTGTTGGATAGATTTAACTAAGCCTATTGAATTTATTTGGGAGATATAATCATGAATGATGAGAACCAGATTCACCTACAGGGACACACTACATAATAGTGAGGGTTACTCCTCATTTAATTCATCTAATGAGGTCTGTTCCAAATCTTGGTTTTTAGTGGAATTTCATTATATATGGGGCATCAAAATGAATGAAATTCACTACCCATATTATGATATTCTGATTCTTAGATCTGTTTGATGGAATAATTATACATTAGAGTTTGTTTAATATTAGTAATATATATCTAATCATGGAAAATATTTGTGAGGAAAGAGTACTTCCATGATTGGGGTGGTGTTGATCGTATTGATTTCCCACTTATCACTGTTAGTGAATGGATATACAACTCTACAATGAAAAATGTGGATGACTATTTCATCCTTGTCTATATCTAATAGTGTTGTGGCCATGTTATCAAATTCCTTGAAACCAATGTTTTGAAAATGAAATATGTGATTTAGAAACTGCTCATAGGGGAATCATCTATTACACGTAATCAACCAGGGGGATCAAATATTCTTAAATAATGATTTATTCATACTTAATATACATGTCAACCAACTCTATGTAACATTTTATATTCATACAAGCTATTAGTATTAGTATATCTATTTTTCAAGCCTATAATGAGATCTTATCATTGATATTTATTATTTGTTCAACTATTACATAGTTTTAATGAATATTGGAGAATTACTTTCTATAGATAGATTTTAAAAATTACAAATATAACATTAATGAGTCATGTATTTCCCATTTCACTTACTAAAAATATTCTATAATTCCCATCAAAATAAATTACCCACACTTGAGGTGTTCCATGAATAGATAGAACCCCTGCATTAGAATGTTCTTTATCAAGAGGAACACATTTCGTGGTAGGGTGTTATATAAGAAATTATACCAATGACTTCCCATTAAATACCTTCTACTAAAAAAACCAAATTCCAAACCATTATAAGATGACTACCCACTATGTTGTACATAAAATTATCTTTGGATAACATAAAATTTATTTATGTGGGTTAGTACGAGAGAACAAATATACCTCACTATTGACTATTTACCAAAAAAAAATATTTATGATTTGGTGAATAACATGTTAATACATAAAACTATCATTTTTTATGTATATGAAAATTTATTCATAGGAATATAAACCTTGATATTCCCTAAATTTCACATCCTACTCTTATCATATTTCCATTTAGACCAGGTTATTATATGAGTACCAATCAATTAATCTAAGGCTTTAAAAACCAGTTCTTTCACTAATTAAAAAATATGCAACCGGGACAGTGAAATTATCTTCTAGGATGATTCTATTGAGATATTTGAATATAATGAAAATAATAATATATTTATTCTTATTATTTAATGGGATTATTTTTTTCAATCCATTTTTGGTGCTGGACCTCCAAATTATATTAGTTTTGATAAGAATATTAATATCAACTTCCACTAAAGTAGAACGTGTATAGCCCAAGCATTATAATATAATTATAGAAAAACATAAATGTGTTGTTTAAGGGATGTGATGAATGAATATTATTATTTGGGAGTCATATAATCAAAATCAATGTAGTCCAAGGATCCTACATTTGTATCATATTCGCATTTTTCTATTTGTAAATAGTTTTAGGAAAATTGTCTAAAAATTCATGAGGGGAACATAGAGATATTGATATTAATTAATTTCCATAATATCACTAGATGTGAGATATGAAGATACATTGTTGGATTAAGATGATATAATGAGGAAATATTCATCACCCACAAATGGTAAAGGGGATTCTGTAGATACTGAGGGTGTCAATGTAGGAGCATCATCATCAACGAAATGATAGATATTTTTTTATCAACACTATCATATGGGGAATAAGTGGTACTGAGGTGCTGAGAATCAAGAGATGTTATGGAGGAACATTAAATTTCTCTTGATGATTCAGTGGTCACCATCAATCCTAAAATTGAATTAGGAATCTATTTTCATTTTGATGTCTGATAGAAAGAATTTTTATTCAAGGCATTTTTATGAATATTTTGGTCATTTAAATCATCTATAAAAAAATATTCAATTAAATAATTCAATATTAGATGGATTTTTTATTTTAACAAAATTTTACATAAAAATATTTAAGCTTTTATTTAATTGAAATATTTGATAATTGGGATAGAATTTGAGAAAAAAAAACTAATTCACCTCTACATCTAAAATTGTAAAAAAATTTAATTGTAAACTAGATCATAAAAAATTAATATCAATTGATCAACATATGATCAGTTAAGCATAAATTTTCATGAATGAATGATTAAATGGATCATTCCTGTAGCTTTTAGAAAAAACACCTGAAATGTCACTAATGATTGATTTATATTGTCTTCTTCAACAAGGTTATATTGTAATACCTAACATGAAACTATTCATTTTCTTAATCTATATAGCACATTTTATCCTTATTATTTATTTTATTTAATCCATTATATTCATCTAAAATTAATTATATTGAATATTCTTGAAAAACATGAATTTAGGAAAATTAATTTTCTAATTATTGAAAAATATCACATACTAACTACCATTTCAAAACCAGCATCACTGGTTCCACTTTTGAGATTCTATTTATCTTTTTCACACTAATTAATTTTAAATATCATCATAATATATCCAAATTCAATAATCTATATTGGAATAGATTAAATGATATTAGAAAATACCCATTACCTACTAATATATGTCGGCGGTAAGGGTTCATGTCAGACAGAATATTCCCAAGAATACTCACCTATACCAACATATTTTTCGACTTATAAAATGGTATCCATGTAAGAAGTATCACATATATAAAAGTACTTATTGAATTTATAGAGAGGTGAATCTAGTGAACCAATCAAAAAACATTGAATATAGAAACAATATACATCTCTTATCCCATATAAGATTCTATATAATTTAATACAAATCACATAGAACCATAAAAACTATTCTAATAGATTAATATATTAATTACGATATTTAAATTCTATATAAAATGTTTAAGCCCATAATCCCTTTTAAAATAATTAAAAATACAATGAACTATACTAGTGGATAATTTGTAAAGGAATAAAACTAATTTATGTTGAAATAAGCATAAAAATAATAGAAAACATTGAAACCCCCAAATAAACATAACTTATCCCACTATATTCCATAATTATAAATTCATTAGAATTAACCAGAAGTGTTTCTGAAAGTTTTCACTTTTCCTATAAACTGAATATTCAAAGATATCATCCTTGTTTTTTTCTTGTGATTTATCTTTGTTTACTACAAATTGCAATTTTCATGGCATACCATTCAATGATTTTACATCATATGATATTAATTATACCTAGACTGTTTCATGAAAATTCATATGTCTACATTAATGGATTATGTTCCCTAAATATAGACATAAACCCTTCTATCTATAGTGATGATTATTACTAATAAAAACCCTAGGGATGCTTGTACAATTCATACCACTTCCATATTTAATCGATTTTCCATCATAAATAAATGTTTCAATCCACAAAATATTTTCTTGGAATCTATAATAACATAGATCAGACTATTAAGGATGGATAAGATAATTAATCTTCATATTATTTGTCCTACCAAACCACATAATATTTTTTCCTTTATCTGAGTATCTTACCAAACTACACATTCAAACTTAATTACATCACATTTAAAAATTTCTATAAACACTATTTCATTGATTTAGACCACATGACCCTCTATGAATTTAATTTTGATAACATTAACTAAAATAATGACTATAAACCTTTATTAGATTCCATGAATAATGTATCCCTAGGTTTGAACTATAAATTCAATTAATTTTTTGTTATAAATAGTTTTTTTAACTAAGTATTATTTATGAAAATATATTAATTTTTTTAATAGAAATTTAATAGTGACACTGCATTCTTATAACGATATCATTTTAAAATTACTTATTATTTAAATTTTGGAATTTAATTTATTGAAATAACATAAAAAATCCATAAACATATAACAATAAAAAAAATTATACAAATAAAACATAAAATTATAAAATAAATAATTTATTATGAATAAAATAATAGCTCTATAAATAATTAAAATGTTATATTATGATTTTAATGACATTAAATTATCATTATATCCCTGAAGTATAAAATATTCAAAAAATAAATAAAATCTAAAAATAGTAACTTTTATTCCAATATATTACAGACCCTTTAAAAAATAATTTTTCAAAATATTATCATATCATCCTCAAATTAATAAATAAAACAATCACAATTTTATTTTTTCCTTACCATATACACCGTTTAAGAAAAACAATATACATTTTATATAATCGCATATCACATTATATAGTCTATTTGAAATGTGGTATGCTTCTTATATAAATTTCAATAAAATATATTAGTTTGTATGTTATTTTATTATGAAAATATATTTTAGGAATCTATTAAATTCATAATAATAACATTTTATAATATTATTTCATAATGTTATACAAAATTTATGGGGATTTAATAGTTATAATATGAATACTAGGATATTTCATAATATATATTATATTATACTCATTAAATAAGACATGAATCATATGTGTATAAATTTATGGTATTTAATATTATAGAATAAGATATTAAATTGGTTGAATTTGGAATAATTTTTTCAGGTAATTTAGAATTATATCACCCAAGTATTTCATATGATAAATATTGATATTTATCCAATAATTATGATTATGAATAAAACCATGATAAATTAATAATGTTAATGAAGAAAATAAATTAATTTTGTATTGATAGAGACTATATTTCTATAGATGTAAAAAATGAATATTTTTTATTAATGTTTTAGAATTATTTTTATTAATTGAACCTACGATTACTAAATATGACTTTCGCTATGAAGAGTTTAATTTTTCTATATATTAATAACTGGATCATTTTTATATGAATGATTATTAGGGTCATATAGTATACTATATAAAAAAATTAATATATATTGATATTTAAAAATAAATATAATGAGAAAATAATTTTTCAAAAAGTATTCATAGGAATGTGTTTTGGGGTATCTAAAAATTATATGGGATAATTATCATTTATCATTTTATTTATAGAAGGACTAGAAAAAATTAGATATATTAATTAATGATAGATTACATGAATCACAAAATTTATTAGATTGATTCTAAATGATCAAATATGTAAAAATATTTTAATGAAGTGATACATGTAGATAATCATGATGATTTTCATTTTTAATGTGACAGATCTGTATTATTGAAGTCATAATTTTATTATAATAGAATTTTGAATGTTCTAAGAGGATATTCTTCTATGAATGATAACCTTATAAAATCTATGGGGTTTATGAAAGGTAGATTTGAATGTAATATATTTTTAAAGGAGATAGATAACTTCGAACTAATTATTATCATATATGTTGATGGCCATATTTTAGTATATGATAATGATATTATACATATATATTTTTATTCTTATATGATGAAACTAATGAAATGTATATAAATAGTGAAATAATTTAATTTTAAGGTCTCCACATCTTTATTAGATATGTAATTCATTTTAAACCTTGATACATGGATGATATGGTGAAGTTATTGATGTTTTTCAGCGATGGGATAATATTTATGTAACACCCCAAGATTTCATAATGTGTTATTTCTTCAAAATAATTCAATAACTTGCACTACACGCAACACCGAGTTCAAACGCACCATGACATACCAAACAAGCTGTTCAATAGAGGCTATGAATAGTATTAAATAAATTTTAAACTTTATATAATACTTATAATTTTATAATCCATATTATGAGTTTCTTAGACATAATGTAAGAATAAATTCTTTTTTTCAAATAAAAGTAGTATTTTTCAAAAATGCACTTTTACCAACTTTAATAGTGAACCCTTTTTTAAATCCAATATTTTAAACTTTTATATATTCAATTTGACTAAATAAATTTATTCTTTAGAATTGGGACATAAATAAATTTACAATGTAACACCCCAAGATTCCACGGTACGCTTCTCTTTGAATAATACGGTAGCGTGTGTTGTACGCAACTTCAAGTTCTAACACACACCACAACCAATCAAACTAGCCGTCATGAATAGTAATACATAATTTTTGAAATTATATATATTTTATATTTCAAAATGGACTTCATTTTTGGATTCGGAATATCAAATTTAGCCTAGGGTGAAATTTTGGAACTTTTCTGATAACACTTATATTTTGATGAATAGTGAAAATTACTAAATTTTAATTAAAAACAACTTTTTTAATTGAAATAATTTATATTGATAAATTATCAATTTGATTAGTTTTAAAGTATATTAGAATATATTTTTACCATTTAATATAATTTTGGTCATTTTACATAATTTTACAATTAAACTGGACATAAACAAGGGTCAATCTTTTGATAGTTATTATCTCTTAAAAACACGCGTTTTGTTTTAACAACGGAAATTAATTTTAAATTAATTTCTGCCACTTCTGTGTTTTGAATTTGGAAAAATTGATTCCATATTTGGAATTAGGATGTTCATATTGTGTAAATAGGTAACTTTTATTTTTAGACATTTTGAATAATTATGGTGGTAAATATTTTATTTACCATGGTTAAGGGTAAATCCGGTAAATAAGGGTTAACAATTTATATTATAATAATACTAAATAACCCTAAAACGTGTCCTAAACTTATTGGGTGATACATGTCCGACCATGGACATCTTTGGGTCGATTTTGGGACCCCATGGAGCCACTTGTAGGCGATAGGGACACTTTATTTTAATTAAGTTAAAATAATTACAAAAATGACATAAGCATATATCTTTTAAAAAAACAATTTTTACATAGGGTTATATATGATGGATTTTCGACTATAAATATTAATTAGAAATATAGAATGATTTCTTACATAATTATATTTTATTTCAAATATTTAAACATTAAATAATTTAATTTAATTAATGACACAATGATGATGCAGTAATTACGATAATAGTGAACAATTAACATATTTGATATTATAAATACTAAAATAAATATAATTTGAGACTTTTGTTGAATTACACTAATTTTATAGGTAAATATGACATATTATGATGGATTTAATGGACTCTATTATAAGTAATCATTCTGTTATGAGTTTCACAAAAATCAATTATTGAATACTATCAAAATTGACAGAAAAGGGTTTTAAAACAAATATTATATTATTAATTGATATTAAATTCCAAAAAATATAAGGTTCGGCCAAGAGACTTATATCATGATAGGTGTATAATTAATGGACCACTTGGGTGTCTCTTGGATGTATATCGTATGTTTATTAACCATATAATATAAAAATACAAAGAGACATTGTAAAAGTGAAACTAATTAACTTAGAGTTAATACTTAAAGATAAGGTTAATATAGTAACTCAAACCTATCTAAATTATATTGGTTGAATGGTTTTAGACCCATCCCCACCTTAAAACTTAAATAATAAAATTTTGAGCCATTAGAAACTGAATATGAATTTATTATAAATTAATATTTCAAGCTTTTCCAAAGGTGCCCCTCACCCCTCTTATAAAAGGGAACTCCCCCTTCTCATTACTTCAAACCTTCAAAGCCTTTTGGTTCATCCAACCCATCCCCAGATACTCTTTCAACTTCCCCCACTACAACATAGAGGCCTTATTTTGATCAGAAAGCCTACTTAAGGATCCCTTTTGATCAAATCAAAAGGAAGAACCCGAAGAAGTGGTAATGTTTTCACCCCCCCCCCCTTTTCAAATTCATTTCTTCTTCAACTTCTTCTTTCTTTGTTATTACCATTATAAAATAATGAATCTAGTATCTCCAATATAATCTAATATTATTATAAATATGGTACAACCATATTCATTATTCTATCCACCCTTTGAATAACAAGTCACCATACGTGCGTACGTACGGCTTACCGTCTCCAAGTTGTGGTGTAATTGTTACTCAATAAATTATTATTTTTTATGTGTATAATAATGATGTGTAATTCATGTAAATAATAAATATAACATGATAATTATTCTGTATATATGATATACCATCCAATTATATATTATTTTAATATCGAAAGAATGATATTATCGCTCGTGCGTATGTACGGACTACCGTCTACACGAACGCGATGAGATTCATTCTCTATCATATCCAGTCAAGTATAATTATCATTTTATGATTTAAAAATAATGTTTAAGGACTTGATATCATTCTTGATATGAATAATATACAACCTATCCCTGACAACCACAGATTATGTAACAAAACATGTAAAATAAAACGAGTAAATTGACACCCGAAACAACGATAATTATAAGATATTATTAAAAAAGCAATGTTAAAAGATCATATATTATATCATATGAATATATATGATTATTGAATAATTTAATTACAATTATTTCACCATTATACAGGAGGTAAACCTACCCCCAACCAAGGAAAAGTACAAGGTAATGGTTTATTTCGTAATCTCTTCCTTATCTGAGGTTGTTTATACGTAATAATCTACTGGGATTTCTTTATCATCCACATCCATGTTTCTTTGAAATGTATTTCAAAACATTTTTAATATTTACAAAGAATATGTGTTAAAGTAATTTATACCCTTATGTGTTTTTAAAGGAACATTTCCATCATTTTCCAAACAAGTCACTTTTAACCTTTCGACAAATTTAAGGTAAGAATGTTTTTTTAACTTATACGGCGGGTGCGGCTATTTACTGCCGTTATAAAATCGTCAAAGCTTCCCTTACAAGCTTATAAAATTATTTTCAAAGTAAATGTTTTATTTTATAACTATGTGACTTTTAAATGATTTCAAAATGAATATTTTAAGAAGTTTTGAAAGGTACTCTTTATCAAGACCATAATTTTAAATGTTTTAAAGATTTATCTTTCTAAATATTTTTAATTAATGTCCATTTTTTCAAAATGATTTAAGGATTTATTTAGATGGACATGAAGGTTTTGAAATGATATTTCTTTTCAAAAGTTTCAAAGTGGTATGGGACACTTTGATTCAAAAATCTCTTTTAAATTACTTCCTTTATAAATGTGTGACTTTTCATTGATTTCGAGAAAAGAGATATTTCTCTCAAATAGTTCTGATTTCATCTATGTCAACATACTTTGATGGATTTTAATCTTATTTGAAGTTGATTTATTATGATACAAAACATTTTTATTGTATTGAAGGTTTTGTGATATGTTTTACTATGGATATGTTATTTTTATACCATTTAGGGTTTATGGAGAAAGTATTGACATTTCATATGCTATTTTTAATATGAATGTTTATGTTATGTTTAAACCTTTTCATATGGGAATGCATTGGACTTAGTAAGTGATGGGTGGAGCCCGTTATAGCTCCTCGATGCATCGGTAGGTCTCATGAAACAAACTAGTGTGTTGGCACAAGGCCTTGGAAAAATCTTATTTGTAGTCTTGGCACGAGGCCTTGGCTATGTGGTTATGATAGTCTGGCATTATGCATTCCATAATTATGAAAGTGGTTATTGATATTGCATGTGATTATTCGATTAGTAGAATATCCATGTGAATAAGTAAATGGAATTATTTCATTTTATTTTTCCCATACTATGTTGAAGTTCAAGTTTAAATGGATTTTGTTTTAGTTATACATTGCCTTAAATGTTTATGTTTATTTATGAAAGTTTCTACTGTATTGCTTACCCTTACGGGGCGTTTGAGCTCACCCCTTTTCTATGTTTTATTTTTCCCAGGATGTGAAGAAGTAATTTATGAATGACCAGCAGGGATAGTATGTGGGGATATGAGTGTGGAATATAGAGACAATATATTGTTGTGTCTTTTCACTTATTGATATAATGTAAAACTTTATAAATATATCTAGTGTTTCCAAGGATACTAAACCAATTGTTATTTCGATATTTGATCTTTCTCGTGATCATGCCAATGTTATGTAAAAATGCACCGAATCTGGGTAACTGGGGTTGAGGCGTTACAGTTGGTATCAGAGGAAGTTTAGTACAAACCTTGGAAGCTAGATTTAGATAAACTCTGATTAGAGCACATAGATTTAAGATGGACTTTGAGGTTTATTATAGAAGAACATCCTAGAATTTTGGTATTGTAGAGATTTTGTGAGTTTTCCAAGCAATACATCCCTGTCTGGATACGAGCAGGTAGAGGCGGATCTGGCACAGATGTACCTAGGGGTAAAACCCGAAAACACCGCTTTGATCTGTACTCGAACCGGAACTGGTGCATGACAACGGGCCTTGCTGCACTCTTGGTTACCACACTCCTGGGGGATATGATTAGGATAATTCTCATTTTCTTTACAAACCATTATGAAGGGTTTATGAGTATATACTTCCTCAAAGGAGAAATTTTTATGATTATGGATTATATCCATAAACTATTTAATTTATGTTATGTGTCTTACAAGTTTGGGATTAGGTATTGTTATTCATAAACTAACCTAGTGTATGCCATTGTTTAGAAATGGCACCCAATAGAAGGAATGAGAACTCCAACAATGCACATGATCCAAATAGAAATAAGGATCATATCTTTCATTGTCTTAAACAAGAATTTATAAGAGAAATAGTCTCCCATGTATTATCATCATATGAAGAAATAATATCATGTTTTGATAAGATAATTAAAGAGTTTACTGAGTCCTATGGATTTAAAGTGAAGCAAGAGAAGAAAAGGATGGAAGAGAGAAATATGGATAAAGGGAAGAGGGAAAAGAAGAATTTCCCATATGTGATAACTGTGGGAAGAAACACCATGGAACTTTCCTGAAAGGAATGGGTGTTTGTTATAAGTGTGGAGGAAAGGGGCACAACGTACGTGACTGCAAGGGTAAGAAAATGGTTTCAAATGTACAATGATTTATTTGCAAGGAGTTTGGAAACTATGTGAACCTATGTCCCAGTAATCAGACTATGTCGTAAATGATGCTATTGGATAATAATCAAGTTATGATACTACCACAGATGAAGAGGAATGATTAGAGTTCTTGTGTTGATTATGTCATCTGAGTGTTGTATCAACAATGTACTTGTTATAATAATTATGGAGTATATAAGGATTGTACTACAATACTATTTCATTAAGGACATGAGATTGTGTGGAACAAAGAAAAGTGACTCAATAGCAGGATAAATTTTTGGAAAATATATGGTTGAGAGAATGATAAACCATAATATAGTTCTGATACCGAGGTAGTAATTTTGGAATAATACATGATTTATTTGGATAAATTATATTGGATATTCTTGACTACCTCGAAACTGATTAATGATTTTTATATTCCATCATTTTTGGGGTTTAAAACATTTTTGGATTGAAGGAGTATATCTATTATTCTTTAAGGAATAAGGGATCATGAATGTAATCAATAAGGTTTTATGGTAATTCAGGATGTTGCAATGTTTTAAAAGAATACACGATGAAGGTGTTCACATGTTATTACGCGGAAAAAAGGATCTTTATTTTGTTTACCTTCCTTATAAATTTTGGACTGAATTATTTTGGATAGTTCTAGTTTGGATTATTTTGGATTGCCATAAAAGGACAACCGGGAGGTCGTGCGGCAACCCGTCGCGTCCGTAAAGGCCGCGAGACTTGAACCCACAACCGAAGGGAGACAAGGGTGTATCACCTACCACTGGCCCATGTAATGTCCAGGATTAAATAATGTAGTTTTTTTAAATGATCTGGTAGATGAATTATAAATTCGTTTTTTGGAACCCTATACGAATAGGATAAATAGAATTTTTTACGTTCTATTATCTTTTAGAGTGAAAGATGAGTTTGTGGTAGAAATTAGTTAAAGGATGGAACTATACTTGTCAAGAATATATTTTTGTTCTTATCTTATTCTATGAAGAAATTAATTCTTATACTTTATTTAAGTAATCCTAAAACCAAAAATGGGTTATCCTAATACCCCATGTTTTGTTGAACCGATGGTATTTCAAATCATCATAGATTGATGAATTTAAGGACCTCAATTTTACACTTGTTTGTGATTGATGACCTCAATCACTAACTATAAATAGTTACGTTTTTCCTCCAATTATATGTCTCTAATTGCAACCAGTGTTCTCCTAATCAAGATCATAATTTGGTGGTGACCCTTTCATTTCTCTTTTCCTCATATTAAGACTAAATTTCAGTAACCCAATTTCAGATGTGGGTTTTCCCACAAAGATATTTTCTATTTTCAAACTTTTATTTTCAAAGAACAATTTCAAATTGCGAGGACACAATTTATTGAAGGAGGGGAGAATTTAACACCCCAAGATTTCATAATGTGTTATTTCTTCAAAATAATTCAATAACTTGCACTACAGGCAACACCGAGTTCAAACGCACTATGTCTTTCCAAACAAGCCGTTCAAAATAGGCTATGAATAGTATTAACTAAATTTTAAACTTTATATAATCCTTATAATTTTATAATCCATATTATTATTTTCTTAGACATAATGTAAGAACAAATTCATTTTTTTCAGATAAAAGAAGTATTTTTCAAAAATGCACTTTTACCAACTTTAATAGTGAACCCTTTTTAAATCCAATATTTTAAACTTTTATATATTCAATTTGACTAAATAAATTTATTCTTTAGAATGGGGAAATAAAAAAATTTACAATTTAACACCCGAAGCTTCCACAGTACACTTCTCTTCGAATAATACAGTAGCATGTGTTGTACGCAACTTCGAGTTCTAACACACACCACAACCAATCAAACTAGCCGTTATGAATAGTAATACCTACTTTTTGAAATTATATATATTTTATATTTCAAAATGGACTTCATTTTTGGATTCATAATATCGAATTTAGCCTAGGGTGAAATTTTGCAACTTTTCGGATGACACTTATATTTTGATGAATAGTGAGAATTACTAAATTTTAATTAAAAACAATTTTTTTAATCGAAATAATTTATATTGATAAATTATGAATTTGAGTGGTTTTAAATTATATTTAGAATATATTTTTACCATTTAATATAATTCTGGTCATTGTACATAATTTTACAATTAAACTGGACATAAACATGTGTCAATCTTTTGATAGTTATTATCTCTTAAAAACAAGCTTTTTGTTTTAACAACGGGAATTAATTTTAAATTAATTTCTGCCACTTCTGTGTTTTGAATTTGGAAAAATGGATTCCATATTTGGAATCAGTATGTTAATATTGTGTAAATAGGTAACTTTTATTTTTAGACATTTTGAATAATTACTGCGGTAAATATTATATTTAACATGGTTAAGGGTAAATCCAGTAAATAAGGGTTAAAAAATAATATTATAATAATACTAAATTACCCTAAAACGTGTCCTAAACTTATTGTTGGATACATGTCCGACCATGGGAATCTTTGGGTCGATTTTGGGACCCCATGGAGCCACTTTTAGGTGATATGGACACTTTATTTTAATTAAGTTAAAATAAGTACAAAAATGACATAAGCATATATCTTTTAGAAAAACAATTTTTACATAGGGTTATATATGTTGGATTATCGACTATAAATATTCATTAGAAATATAAAAATATTTATTACATAATGATGTTTTATTTATAATTTTTATACATTAAATAATTTAATTTATTTATGACACAATGATGATGCACTAATTACCATAATAGTGAAAAATTAAAATAATTGATATTATAAATACCAAAATAAATATAATTTGATAATTTTATTGAATTACCCTAATTTTATAGGTTAATATGACATATTAGGATTGATTTAATTTACTTTTTTCTAAGTAATCATTCTGATATGAGTTTTACAAAAATCAATTATTGAATAGTGTCAAAATTGACATAAAATGGGTTTTAAACCAAATATTATATTATTAATTGATATTAAATTCCTAAAAATCTAAGGTTCGGCCAAGAGACTTATCTCATGATAGTTTTATCATTAATGAACCATTTTTGGGTCTCTTGGATGTATATAGTATGTTTATTAACCATATAATATTAAAATACAAAGAGACATTGTAAAAGTGAAACTAATTAACTTAGAGTTAATACTTAAAGATAAGGTTAATATAGTAACCCAAACCTGTCTAAATTCCATTGGTTGAATTTTTTTCGACCCATCCCCACCTTAAAACTTAAATAATAAAATTTTGAGCCATTATAAACCTAATATTAAATTATTATAAATTAATATTTCTAGTTTTTCCCAAGGTACCCTCACCCCTCTTATAAAAGGGCACTCCCCCTTCTCATTACTTCACACCTTAAAAGCCTTTTGGTTCGGCCAACCCCTACCCAAATACTCTCTCAACTTCCCTCACTACAACCTAGAGTCATTAGTTTGATCATAAAGCCAACTTAAGGAGCCCTTTTGATCAAATCAAAAGGAAGAACCCGAAGAAGAAGTAATGTTTTCACCACCATTTTTCAAATTCATTTCTTCTTCAACTTCTTATTTAATTGTTATTACCATTCTAAAATAATGAATACAGTATCTCCTATATACTGTAATATTATTATAAATATGGTACAACAATATTCAGTATTCTATCCACCCTTTGAATAACATGTCACCATACGTGCGTACGTACGGCTTACCGTCTCCACGTCGTGGTGTAATTGTTATTCAGTAAATTATTATTTTGGATGGGTATAATAATGATTTGTAATTAATGTAAATAATAAATATAACATGATAATTATTCTGTATATATGATATACCATCCAATTATATATTATTTTAATATCAAAAGAATGATATTGTCGCTCGTGCGTACGTACGGACTATCGTCTCCATGAACGTGATGAGATTCATTCTCTATCGTATCCATTCATGTATAATTATCATTTTATGATTTAAAAATAATTTTTAAGGACTTGATATCATTCTGGATATGAATAATATACAACCTATCCATGACAACCAAGGATTACATAACGAAACATATAAAATAAAACGAGTAAATTAACAACCGAAACAACGATAATTCTAAGATATTATTAACAAAGCAATGTTAAAAAATCATATATGATATCATACGAATATATATGATTATTAAATAATTTAATAACAATTATTTCACCATTATACAGGAGTTTAACATACCCCCAACCAAGGAAAAGTACAAGGTAAGGGATTATTTCGCAATCTCTTCATTATCCGAGGTTGTTTATACGTAATAATCTACTGGGATTTCTTTATCATCCGCATCCATGTTTCTTAGAAATGTATTTCAAAACATTTTTACTATTTACAAAAAATATGAGTTAAATTAATTTATATCCTTATGTGTTTTTAAAATAATATTTCCGTCGTTTTCCAAACAAGGCACTTTTAACCTTTCGACAAATTTAAGGTAAGAATGTTTTTCTAACTTATATGGCGGGTGCGGCTATTTAACACCGTTATAAAATCATCAAATTTACCTTACAAGATTATAAGAATATTTTCAAAGTAAATGTTTTATTTTATAATTATGTGACTTTTAAATGATTTCAAAATGAATATTTTAAGAATTTTTGAAAGGTACTCTTTATCGAAATCATAATTTTAAATGTTTTAATGATTTATCTTTATAAATATTTTTAATTAATGTCCATGTTTTCAAAATTATTTTAAGGATTTATTTATATGGAATGAAGGTTTTGAAATGATATTTCTTTTAAAAAGTTTCAAAGTGGTATGGGACACTTTGATTCAAAAATCTCTTTTAAATTACTTCCTTTTTAAATGTGCGACTTTTCATTGATTTTGAGAAAAGAGATATTTCTCTCAAATAGTTTTGATTTCATCTATGTCAACATCCGTTGATGGATTTTAAGCTTATTTGAAGTTGATTTATTATGATAAAAAACTTTTGTATTGTATTGAAGGTTTTGTGTTATGTTTTACTATGGATTTGTTATTTTTATACCATTCATGGTTTATGGAGAAAGTATTGACATTTCGTATGCTAGTTTTAATATGAATATTAATGTTATGTTTAAACCTTTTCATATGAAAATGCATTGGACTTAGTAAGTGATGGGTGGGGCCCGCTATAGCTCCTCGATGCATCGGTAGGTCTCATGAGACAAACTACTGTCTTGGCACAATGCCTTGTAAAAACCTTATTTGTAGTCTTGCACGAGGCCTTGGCTATGTGGTTATGATAGTTTGGCATTATGCATTCAATCATTATGAAAGTGGTTATTGATATTGCATGTGATTATTAGATTAGTAGAATATCCATGTGAATAAGTAAATGGCACTACTTCATTTTATTTTTGCCATACTATTTTGAAGTTCAAGTTTAAAAGGATTTTGTTTTAGTTATACATTGCCTTAAATGTTTATGTTTATTTATGAAAGTTTCCACTGTATTGCTTACCCTTACTGAGCATTTGAGCTCACCCCTTTTATATGTTTTGTTTTTCCCAGGATGTGAAGATGTAATTTATGAATGACCTACAGGGATAGAATGTGGGGATATGAGTGTGGAATATGGAGACAATATATTGTTGTGGCTTTTCACTTATTGATATAATGTAAAACTTTATGAATATATCTAGTGTTTCCAAGGATACTAAACCAATCGGTTTTTCGAGATTTGATCTTTCTCGTGATCATGCTAATGTTATGTAACAAGGCACCGACTCTGGGTAACTGGGGTCGGGGCGTTACAATTTACCTATACTGTTATTGAAATTTCTACAATATAATACCAATATGTTCTATGAAAATACTTTTATAATATTGAATTTAAATTTACTCTTATATTATTCATAAAGTAAATAAATCAAGGAATGATTATATTTTCTATTTATTTTGTGTACATGACTAACAATACCTCCTAAAGAACCAGATATTCTTTCTACTATAAGGATTTATATGAATATTGTTGGATATATTGATAGTGGCATTGTTTATAAATCCAAAGTGTTGTTTTAGCTATATTTATTTATTTTTATTAATTTTGAATAAATAATAGAATATTTAAAGTCCACTTTTTGGTTACTATTATTCTTGGAAGAGAATTTATTATCATGTAATTGTAAAATAATTAATGAGTTTTCACCCGGTACAATATATTTAGGGTATATAACAATTAAAATTTAAAAAAAATATACTCTATATATAGAGATACTATTTTAAGTCTAGATTTGAGATTAGTGGAATGGTTAAGAGGGGTAAAATGACCTCTTTAAAGAAATTTTAATTAGTTACTAACAATTTTAATAAATAAAGATTCTAAAATAAAAAATAATTTAATATATTTACTTTGTAGTAGTTTTTATATAAATTATAATAAATTACTTTTCACTCCTCTCAAAAACATGGATTTATGGAACCCACTATCTACAGAATCTCTAACTTTTAATGGGAGTTAGATCCCTTTAAAACTATATTTTTAGACCCTAGAGGAATAAACCAAAGATTAATTCTTCTTATATGGATTAATAAACCATCCTAATTTTTTCTTACATGAATTGAAAACTTAATTAAACCTCCCATTTCAAACATTTGGTAAGAACCTAAAAAATATATTTTTTTGAGGGTAGTATAACCTGATTCCTACCTTTTATGGGAAGTATAACTCTAACATAATTAAAAACATAATAATTGTAATATGTAAGACCCACATAATCAAGATGAACAATTAAAAATATGATTATTGAGACAACAAGGTGGTGCACAACATCAATAGATCAAAATATTGATGTTAATATATGAAAAATAATTTACTTATATGGTGTATTGCACATTACAATACGAGAATATCATAAACACCATTGTATCATTAGTTCTACTGAACAAAAAATACAATATTTTTTAAAGAGAAAAATATTTCAAAAGAACAATTATATTTCAACTAATCCATCACGAACCCAAAAATAGATTTATCTTTATTTAATGTTCATATAAAATATTCTAACATGGTTCACAATATTGATATCAAAATTTTAAAATATACACTAATGTAGAAATTTTATAATAACATATATAATATTATAAAATTTATTATTAGGGAACATTAATGTAATTAGAAAATTACTATAAAGAATCTAATACAATCAATTCAAAATCAAAAAAATATATTTTAAATTAAAATGTTTCGGATGAAACGAGTTCAAATATTTTTCCCACATGATGTGAATTCTATAATTCTTATATAGATTTAAAATTTAATTTTTTTAGTGTTAAAATAATCATAAGTATTTATGGAACTATTATATAAAATCAATACCTCAAATTTGATTTTATAAATCAATATGTATAAATTGTAAAATTTTGAAAAAGCATCATAGAAAATACTCCATTATCTAATCATAGATTGATACCATATTAGTTCATGACTTCTCCTATGAAAAAACTCGAGGTATTTCACTCATTGTGGTATGTAATTATTTTACTCATACAGTTGATCATTTAAAAAAATATAGTTTATTGGTATTTCAACATGATGTTTTTATAATTATAACGTGTTGTTGATAAGATTTACAATGTGTGGTCGATCTATTTTTCATAATATAGTTGATCGTTTCAAAATATTCGGTTCAATATCGTCATCTGATTTATTCAACACATAGACATATTTAAATTAAGGTTGATCCAAAATATTCATACAGCCAATTAATGTCTATTTTAATAGTCACTTGGAATGGAATTGTCATTATATGAAATTATGAGATCTTCTATTACATTAGACTAAATCCATTATAGTGGATCGATTTTCATTATGTGTTCAAGTTAAATATTTCAAATATTTCAACTACCTACCTTATGTTCATTGCATAGTCATGAAGTCTCTCAAATAATATGCTCACTAAAGTCTTAGAGTCATTTAAGAGTTTTTGTCACATAGATTTTGTTAATGCTGCTAATCATGACATAGAAAAAAAAATCAAAAAAATAATAATTGGCTGACTCACTATATATGTGATGTTAACTCATATTGTGGTGGATCATTCTCTAGAATTTTTTTACAAAATAAAAGACGAGAACATATATTCGAATAGTGACCAATTATAAAAATTATAATGTCTCATATATAATATAAGAATAAAATATGTCTTAGAATGATTTTTCATTTCAATAAAGAAATGAAAAATGGCATGGAGGAAATTATTATTAGAAAATTATGTACTGTTTTAATTATCAAAAAAAATAAACTGGTTACAATCCACTTCAACATTCTTCTCCTTTTTTAATTAGTAAACAATAGATATTTTACAAAATTTGGAAATAAATAAAAATTATTTATGTAAAAATATACCCTCCCCCTATAAATGTATAATATTTTTTATGTGAGTCGTTTCTAACAAAAAATATACACTAAATTTTAGGAATGTAACACAACCTTCTAAAAGTTACATCTATTGACATACACCCCATCCAAATTCATACATTTCTCTTTACGTTAAATTGATTAAATTCACTTTGTAATCAAAAAGGCTACATAAAACAATTTTATTATATTATTGTAATGATATGATATTGAATAAATGATTATTTAATAAATAGTTAAAGAACATGATTGTGAGAAGATAATATAAGATAAAACCATTCATATTGTCTACTATTTAAAAACAATTAAACATATCTAATTTCACTCCCCATGAAATTAATTTTAAGAATTTATTTTTCTATAATTCAATGATTAAATATGATGTAATAATAACAATAGATAAATCTATGGGGTTAGATAAAATCTCGTCATATATATCTTCTATAGAATCAAATTCAAAAAATATATAATTCTTGGATGGGATCTATAAGAATGGGAAACCTATCATAATTGTGTTTATTCCAAGAGTTTTAAAATTTATTTTTAGTGGTAGAAACTGTATATATATCATACTTATAAATTAGGAAATTCTCAAAATTATAACTAGTATAAGAAATTATTTTTTAATAATATATAATTATGTACATCAAGATGTCGCATTAACAAGACCACTCTCAACTACTGGTATTTCCACCAAAATGTTTTATTAGAACAATATGAAACCAATAGGTTTCCAATAATATGAAACCTAAAATTTTTTCTATTTAAATTAAATTTTCATCCCCAATAATTAATTTTTAATAAAAACTTATTTCAAAGGATGTATGTAAAGTGTAAAATAACACAAGATTCTTATATCATTGAACATTCTTAAAAACTCTTTTAACATACTTGAAAATCATTATTTAGGATTATATAAGGATTCAACACATAAAAAATGAATACTGCTATAAAATGATGTAATTTAATAAAAATATATATAAACATATTATTATTAATAGGATTTCTAACATCTATATAATTATTCTTACAAGAACTCATTATAATATTTGAACTTTTTCAATCATCTAGACCAAACCTTTTAACTAATTCTTTAGATATTTTTTATTGGATAAAAAATACCTTCTTTTCTTTTAAGTAATTTTCATCATATAAAGAACATTATTTCAACCATAATACTCATGTGAAAATCTTAAGACAATAAATTTAAAAATTTAGTGCAATTTGAATCACTTGAATTTCAAAATATAATACCATAAACATATTTTTTAACAATTAATCGATTTCCTAAATACCTTTTAATAAATAGGGTTCTGTTATATTTCCCCACTTCAAAACAAAAATTCTAATGAAATTATGAGAACCTATCCTTACTATATATATGAACCTAATTACAACCAAAAAGATTATTTAATATTTTTTTTTAAAATAGAGAAGATTAAAATCGTTCTCAATTCATGAGAGCCATTTGGTTAAAAAAATTAGATTTATATCAATTGAAAATGGAAATTTTCATATCCATTTAAAATTTATTATTTTCACAATGTGTTTCATATGAAACAATAATTTTAATATATTCTAATTGAGAAATCATGAAAATTTATTATTCAGAAGATACTTTTTATTATTAATTATTACTTTGAGGCACTAATTTGGATTTTTCATAATTATTATTCTTATTTCATATAACATATTTATAAATATCCATTCGGTACCAATATTATTTTGATCATCATGGGGTTAAACTATGATATCTAATTTATTCCTTCAAAAAAATATTATATTTTTCATGTATTCCCATAATCGAGATTGAATTAGATTAATATTCCTATATATTTTGAGTTAGAAAATTTTAAATAAAATCATGATAATCAAAAAAAAAAGTTAATTTCTAGTTTTAATGCCAATATTTATATCACAAGTTACTTTTTCAAATGGATGATATCTATATACATTAAATTGTTTTCATGAGAACCAATATACCCATTAATAGATAAACCAAATTCAGAACATTTATGTTCATCAATATTGTAATCCCTAAAATATTTCTCAATATTTTCTAAATAGAATTCTAATTCCTTTAAATGATTTTCAAAAAATTATACATGGATAGAATATTAAACACTTAATGACCTTTTTTTATAAGATATAAAACATTATATGAATTAAAATACATATATAAATACCTTGATATAATTTTGAATCAAATTTTTATAGTGAATCAATGATATTATTAATTTAAACATTTCGGTAAAATATCTTGAAATAGTCAATTCATGATGACATTATCTTTATAATTTCATATCATGTATTCGTGAATAATGTTTTTTAGAAAAATTATATTTGAAAATATTTATCCTATATTGACATATTATTTACATCAACATATTGGAAATTTTTACTCATTTTACATTTTCATAGAAAAAGATTCAAATATAATATTTTTCTTTTCTATGATGTGATTTTTCAGAAGTGTCTTATGGGTTAAAATGATAAGTTTATATCCATTTAATTCAAAAAAATGGTCAAATTACATATTAAAATACTCACTACCTCAATCACGTTAAATAGATAATCTTAGATATCCTTTTTTGACCAATTTAATGTTGGAAATAAACTCATACAAAGCCATCAGTTTATGTGTGAGGAAATATATTCATCTTTATCTACTATATTCATTATAAATAAAAACCACATTCCCCATTTCTCAATTAGTTTCTCTTTAAATGTGTATTAATAATTCCATATGTAAATATTGAAGGAGATTTGAATTTTTAACACAAATAAAAAATTGGAATGACTCATAATGATGTAGAACTTTTATGAAATAATAACATAAATATGTCTTCTCTAGATTTAGTTTTGTAACATCCAACAACATATTCCTTTTTCTAATAGTATATAATAATATTAAATAAAAAATGGATTAATCTTATATGCTAAAAAATATAGTTAGACTATAAATCATATAATAATTTGAAATTATTTTCAATGCATTGAGAAAAATTAATTATATAATATTGTACATCCATTCTTCATATAAAATAATAAAATATTATTTTAATAAAATATATTTATTATTCTAAAATTTTACATTCATATTATCGTCACAAATATATGAAATACTTGTAAATAATGTTTTAATACATCAATAAATATAAACATGAAAATAATAATAAATTTTTTAATTTTAACTTCTCTAGAAACATTTACTTTTCTCTTTTAGTTATCATAAAAGAAACCACCACCATAAAACTTATAAAAATATAGAAATTTTTATATATACCCTGTGACTTATCATGAGGATTGAAATTCATTATATCAAAAATCTTTTTTTTTATGATTCAAAGAAAAAAAATTTGTAAAAAAAGATTTAATTTTTTTACCCACCCAGAAATGGCTCATCTGATGTTAGTATATAAATTACTAAAAACCCATCTATATTTCAAACAAGTTACCATAGGTAATATGGATGAAAATTATTTTGAAATAAAATCCTTTGGATGACTAAGGGAATTTAGAAATCAAAATGATCATTATTTTGTATAGTATAATTTTTTTAAAAGTAAAACATCTCATAGTAGACTAACATCTAGTTGAACAGTTAATTTAACAGGTTTTATACATTTTGGATAAAAAACCATAATAAAGAGAAATTTAATTCTTGTTCATATCTTATAAAATCAATAACATTTTATTTTTTTCATTATCGTGAATAAAATTTTATTGAATAGGATTTAAGCATTCAATTTTATTTCTATGTGTATAATTTTATTCCACAATATAATTTCAATAAATTTATTGAGTTGATCAAAATATAAATTATTAATATTTAAGATTAATATTTTCTATTTGATTATTTTCTAGATCAGCACATATTTTATCATTTGAAGATTTTTGTTGTTTTTAAATATTTTATTTTCAATAGGAATATACATATATTTTCTCTATAGATTATAAATAAATCTAATAATTATCTTATCTATATGGCAAATTCTATCAATAAATTAATAAAACAAATCATTATAAAAATAAAACTAATATTTAAGACATGAAGAGTAATCAGAATCATGTACCTATTATTTTGAATCTCTGAAATATAATATTTATAATTATTTCCCAAAATTATATTTATAACATGAACATTAATAAAATATATAACTACAAAAAAATATCTTTTCTTTACATTCACTTTTATATTATTAGGTTTTTTTTTTATTTTTCCAGATTCTTTGGAAGTTATACGTGTTATTACTCTAATCACATTTTCATAAATGATATCATCATTGTCATTATTATATTTTTTCTATTATTTATATGTTTTTTATTTTTGTTCTGTCATGAGTAACAATTGATTATTTTTTTACTTTATAAACCTATAAAACTTGGTCTTTACATTGCATTAAAATTAATAATTAAAAGAATATGTTGTAGAATTCAATTTGGATTTAAAATCAATTACTATATTTTTTAAAATATTTTCTTGAGTAATTTTATTCAATTCAATTTTTTATTTCAATGATAATATAGCAATATCATTTATAGAAAAATCTTTAAAATTATTACATTCATCAATGTATATCTTTTTATGATTCCATTAGTTTCGAGAGGAACATAAAACTCCATTGATCAAAAATGAATTATACAAACATTCACCAAAATAACTCCTTCCAGTTAACACACATATAATTATATGAAAAATTTATTAACTATCTTTTTACATTGCATTGGGAATTACTAATAATATCCTATTAAGAAGGTTATAATAGTTCATATCAACTTTTTGAAACCATGATAAGTAATATACAGTGCTATTCAAATTTCCTATGCTTCAAGTAATGTTAAAATATTACAATAGAAATTATTATTAATTAAAGAAAAAAATATATTCCTCACCTTGTAATTTATAGTAGACAACACATAATTAATAGAAACAAATGATTCAGGGTCAACCTCAAGTAGTTTATATGGTTTTTCTGTGATTTTTAAACTATAAAAGTTGATGTGATTATAAAAAATACTCCATGTGAGAATAATAGTATCCATAAATAGTACCATAAAATTTATAAGGTCCTTGTGTGGTCCAAACATCATCAAAAAATATTCCTTCCATTCCAAATAGATCATTACCAATTTACTATTATTTCAGTATTTTATTACTAAAAATAATTTAAAAAATACAAAACTAAGGGAACAAGTATGATACCAATTATATATTCCCAATGTGAGATTGGTCAAATAATCCATAGGGAAGGTGAAACAACCAATTAAAAAAAATTAATTTTTACTAGTTAATATATTTAATGGAGAGGAAATAAAAATAATTGATCATAGTGAATTTTATTGTAGTTTAGATCTACATGGACCTACTATACTCTTCACAACTCTTAAAATGAGAGATTGAACACACCCAATAACTATGGAATCTCTAAATATTTAATGGAGTCATAACCCTTTACAAATATCATTTTAAATGCTCAATGAAATACAATATAACTTTTTAACATGATGTCCCAATCCATTACTTACATTTCTCACCATACGTCGAAAACTAATTACCTTTCCATTTTCAAATGTAGAGTATCAGGTAGAAAATACCTATTTAATGAGGTATCATATAAAGAAAACAAAATTTTACGGATAATAAAACCAAAAATTATTAATAACACACAAAAAAATGTTGTATGAACCATTTTTACCAGATGAAAAAGGATTTAACAATGGAGGTAGTATGGTCAATCTATTAGCAATGGATCAAAATATCGATGTTTATCCATGAAAGTAGACTCATCGCCTATGTTTTTTCATGGAGTAAGAATATTGAATATCTTTAACAATTCCATTTTATTTTTTATATTTAATTAACTACATAGAGGAATTTCATGTACAATATATTCAAAAGAAGAAATCATTGGTACTTTATCCCTACCAAATAAACACATGTTTGATTCTTAATTGAATTCACATAAAATATATTACAACATGGTTCACATTATTAGTATATAAAAATTAAAACATGTTGTGAAATTGAAAATGGTTGAATAGTGAATATATAGGTAAATATTTTATTAAATATTATTAATATACCTGATTATATTCCCACAAATCAGGTGAGAAAATATATTAATTTTTAGAACAAATATAATTTGAAACTAAAATTTTTTCATTTAGTAATCATTATAATTTAATAGACATAATGATAATTTAATATTTCATATAATTTATAAAAATAAAATTTATTATCATCAATATAATAAATTTTTCTTTATGAAGTTATTATAATAAGTAATATCATTTATTCAAACATCTAGTAACAAAAAAGTATAAAATATAAAAAGACTAAGAAGGTATCATCATTGAAAACATAACATCATAGAATGATAGGATTATATCATAATAGGTTATCAATTTTAGTATTTCCAATATTAATGTATGTTAGTTTTTGGTGTATGTAATTATTTTCCATATGTTTTATATTGAATTAAGTTGTTGTAAATTATTTTTAAAATATCTCATTTATCAAATTTACAATGTGGGATTGATCATATTGACAACTTTTAGTTGATTGGGTTTACAAAGTATGGTTGATAATTATTTCAGGTGGCAAACAATTTATTAGCATCCAGCCTTAAGCATTACAAAATTTTGAATTTTATGTCATGAATTCATTATCTTAAATTTGAGGATTATTTCTAGTTTACAATTTTAGATAATTAGGAATCAACTCATATATAACAGTACTATAAAATACAAATTTTATACTTCTAAATAGTGTCCATTTTTTCTTTAATATAATAGTTTTTAAAATTAATAATGATTTCATTTCCTCGAAAATATCTATGAAATTCAACATGACTTATTCCTTTACATTTCTCATCCTTTAACCACTTTGAAAAAAAATTTAAAACATGGGATGGGTACAAAAATCACAGTAAGTAACCTAATAATAAAGGAAACCATTATTCCAGTGAAAATTTGAAAAACTCATATAACATTTACCTTTACCTTCAATGTTCATTGAGTGTATGGAGTAACATATTTTCATATAAAATATACATAAATTTTTTCACATTTATAGCCTTTAAAACACATATATTTCAATAAAAACACATTTTTGATGATATAGAACATCATATTTATAATACCCTTTGAAACCCATTTTAATTGGAATAACCATATGGAAGACATCAAATAAAATCATTACCTAATTAATTAGAGAGATATAATGGGGATCAACCATTATAAAATATATATTGGTATTAGATGTCTTTTTGTGATCTATATTGGGGTTCAACCCTTCATATAATCTATATCGGGCTCACCCGGGAGCTATTATTGGGACCAACCCTTTATATAAGCTATATTGGGCTCAAATATTTCATATAATTCTCATGTTCCATATCAAGAAAAAAAATTCATTATAAAAAAATTTGAGAAACACTTTTAAACCAATATGAAAAAAAATTGTGTAAAAATATTGGTTTCTTTTAAATAGCCATTTTCAGAAACAAAATACCCCAAAAAAGAGAAATAGTGTTTTCAATTTACAATAACATGAAATTTTGAAAATTATTACCATAAAAAATAATGCCCATGTTAGTGGAAAAATAATTTTCATTTCTTATGTTAGGAATAAAACATTCCATTTTAAATATTTCAAAAATGTTTTGTATAGAACAAGTAAAATTATTCCATTTGAAAACCGTTGAAAATAAGTTGAAAAAAAATAATATTTGATTTATAATTATTTAATGTCCACATAATAATTTTAACACCCCAATCCTCCTCATTGCCTTGAGTTGAGGTGGAGTTGATATTTGGACTTAAGAGACATCTCCAAGATGCCAAAGGCTGGAAATAAATACCATAGGGCTTCAACACATATGGGGTACGATTTACCTTTTGAAAATAAAATAACAAACCAAACATTCCATAACAAAAAAAACTCTATATGATGCATGGTATAAATAAAAGGAAACTCAATATACCATTTTTATCAAAATCAAACTAAACTGTGTACTATATAAGAAGACTAAAATATCAAAGTAAACAACAGAAGACTACAAAACTCAAAGACTCAAATGAAAACTCCAAGATCCAAACCTAATCCATGTACCAACTCTGAAAAGAGGCCCAAGTATCATGAATTACTACTAAATATGAGTTATACATTACCATTTCTCATGCCTTGAGAAACTACTTATGCAAAATCACCAAAGTGAAAAAGAAAAGGTGAGTAATGAAACTTAGTATATTTTCTATAATGACTTCCCTACACATGACACTTGGATAAAAAATGTTAGCACCTATTATAAAATAATTTATATCAAAAAAATTACGTAAAAAACATTAAATAGTTTAACACAAAACCAAAACTACTTTAAATAAAATATTTTCCCACACAAAAATCCATTTTCCAGGAAAATAGCCACAAAAGTCCTCCAATCCATTTAATGTTTCCATTTTTCTATATCCTATTCTGATCGACATATCCACATATCCATGCCTCTTCACATGTATGCCTCATTATGAAAGCTTTGTACTCATGAGTTGTCATAACTTTTTCCCAGGGGCCCATGCCATGACTACCCCAAGCCCACCTTCTATAGGCCAGGGGTTGGTGACTAGCACTAGAAAGGAATATCCCTAGAAATGGGAGGCATTTCTTAAAAACCTATACACACAAATATAGGCCACATTATGCCAAAGTTAAAGACAAAGGAAGAAGATAGATACAACCACAATTAAAAACCACTGCTGAGTGTAAAAGTAAGTACTGAAAGTAAAGGGGATAGTATATAAGCCCAATAACAAAGAAGGTACATCAATAATGGAAAATAGAAATTGAGATTGTCTTCCAAGGATCCCACCTGAAGGGTAGGTACATCTCGTTACTACGGCTCTCCATGTCAACCAGTCACCTCCATGCAACATCTGGTCCTAGCTCCAAAACATCGGTCAAAGTTGTCCATCATCTACAAAAGATAGAAAAAAGTGTAAGAAAATCCCTTGCAGGGGTGATTATAACAGTACCCAGTAGAGACCTGGAGACCCCTAAAGGTCTCTTAGAATTCCACAAAGGAAAAACCACAAAGCATGATACCAATCACAAAGAACAAGTATAGATTCAACTCAAACCAGGTATAACTGAAGTATAGAAATACAGATGATTAGACATAATCTAAATCATCTTATTCTGTCTAGAGGATCTACTGATGACCCACACAACATTGATAGATGCATATCCACACAGGATTGATAGATGCTGATCCACATAGGATCACTAGGCACTGACCCACATATGATCACTAACTGCTGCCCCCCAAAATATTGATAGGCATAAACCCACACAGGATCGCTGAGCACTGACCCACATAGGATTGCTGAGTGTGGACCCACATAGGATCGATAGGTACTAACTCACATGGGATCAGTATTCATTCATCATGTCACAGCCATCCACTGGATTCTCGCACTTAGCACGCTTGATTCCATAAGGATCTGCTCATCAAGCCATTAGTTATTCCTCAACCACCGCGAAGTCTCATGAAGAAGAATCCCGATGAACTTCCTTGTCATAAGGGTTCTAACCCAACATAAGGTGCATCAATTGGACGCTTGGTCTGTAAGATATAGGCATTTTAGTGTTAGGGGCCCGGTTTGATTATAGTCCAATCCAACCTAGCCATAATCCAACTTTCTCCAAAACCCAAGGGGAGTATCTTAAATGTACCGCCTTATCATAACAGTTCTGGAACTGTAGATGGTTTGTCAAATAGATGTCTAGTTTAGGAGATATATCTCTTTAAGAAAAAACTGGTCCATTAGTGGTCCGGGTCCGGGCTAACCCGTCTGACCGACCTAAGCTGAAGGGGCTAGGCTCATCCCAGTTTTGTTGGGTCTGGACAAAAGGGGATGGGATGTGGGCTCGGCCCACTGGGCCACATTCTCAGCTCATAGGGCTCTGGAACTGACCTGGACCACCCAGCTGGGCGTGGCCCGCTAGGCCACTGGACCAAATCGGCCCGCTTGATAGACGCGGCCCACCAGGTGGGTGTGGGAGTCGGCTCCCCTTCTATATGGATTGGCTATTTTGGATCCTCCATCAATGGTTCCGTCTTGCACTACACCACCTGGTCAATCCGCGTGGACCGATCATTTGTAGAACCCGCGGGTTGTGGTCCACCATCTGTTGCGGCTCAGAGCCTCGACTCTCCTCTGCGGTGCGCTAACTCATTGCACCACTACCATCAATGAATACAGAGTTTCCCAACTTCCCATGTCCTCTGTAACACCTTCGGGCAATGTCGTCCTCTTGCGTCTGGTAGGAGCCTGCCGCTGTCTCTTCCGGTCACTGGTGCCGTAACACCGGTGGGGCTTCTGCGGTCCTCCAATGAAGCTCCAGAGGTCTTTTTTATTTTGTAACTATGCCAATGGGCCTCCTAAGGTTCTTCCATCACTGTGTGGATCTCGTTTTTTCCTTTCCACCATGTTTCTCGGTCTCCCACAAAGAACACGTCAAGAAAAATTTATGTAGAGGGTTCCTGTGTTGTTCAGTTCGGCCCGCACCATCCACGTTAGCATTATAACAATGGAAAGAATATTATTCATTAAAACCCAATAAGGAAACCCCATATAATCCTCCAGCATTCAAGAAAAAAATTCAGATCAACCAATTGGATGGTTGGTCCGTGTTTTTGATAATATTCACGAATGGAAAAGAGGGATGAATTAAGCATATAAATCCCCTTACATGGAACTCGTTGGAAGATTCTTGAGAAGAGAAAGATGAAACTGTATTCAAAGAGAATTATTCGGCATTCGTTCATTCCTCGTTCGTTGTTGGATAAGGTATTCAGTGGCTTTTTGTCAGAGCTTCCTCACATTGATCCCCAAAAACCATGACATACGTTGGTTTAAATAGAAAAAAAGTAACCACCCATGTTGCATTTTATTAATGTGGTTCATTAATGAACCACAATTAATTTTCCATTAATTCAACGAACTTCATGGATATTAAACAATATGTTAGTTTCTTTAAATGACTCTTATCCAAGACTGACATAACATAGTGGTCCTTCCATCCACCTCTCAACGGCGAGAAGAGAATAAAATAACTCATGTAGTTTATTTTATTATTATTTTTGTAAAGTCAAAAAATTAACTTTTTCATCCGAACTTTGTCAGTAAAAGTTAAGCTTAACAGAAGAGAATCCTGGCCCTGTGAATTAAATGGTTCTATCATATTTTCTATCTGAGTGTTGGTTCAAAAGATAGAAATCGCTACTCACATGTTTACTGAACGTACATTCGACAAAGTTCAAAAATTATTAACAGTCACCCTCGACCCGCACTAGTCGAGGTTAGGATATGCCTAAGGTAAACAACCCATCATGAGATCAATAGTAGTGTCATATTTCAAATCCAAGTAACCGTTTATGAGTTAAAAAAATGAATAATAAAATAATTGTTACATAATTATTTTATTTATGGCAAAAAACTGACTTCCATTGCTGGCCCGCGCCATCCAAGGTTAGGATCTACCTAATGAAAGAATACCTGAACGAGCTCAGTGGTTGTCTTAGATTTTATTTTGAGTCACTGTTCATGAGTTATAAGCATTTTAAAAATAAGATAATTTTATTTATTTATTTTATTTATGGTTATGCCATTTTTTGGTTTTCTCACTGGAGGCATATCTCGACTAAAATTAAGTTTCTCCTAGGGAAAAACCACCATCATTAATATAATTGAGATCTTAGATATATGTTTTGGGAATCCATTTAAGAGTTATTTCACTTTTTCATGAAATCTTCTCACGCTCACTATTTAAAGTTTAACATTTTTTCGATGGATCATTCCGGGAACTCTGGGCCTTAGAATCACGTGCCATCAATTTTTTTAGTCTTTAAATAATCCCATATAATTAAAAGAAATTATATATAAATTACATGTCTTTAAATACTCCCCACCTTTGGGAATTACGTCACCAAAATCCACAACAAATATTGGGAAACAAATGGGGGGTACTGAGCACATATCTGAGGCTCCCTCTCTCATTAGCTCTCTTAGAGGTTCCTATGCTACCACTGAACTCACACCAGAGGAATTGACAGCCCATAAAAGACATGATCTTTTCCATCCTCTATCTTCATCAGGAATTTCACGAACGTCACCCCATCATCAATGCTCAGCTCGTCCCTGTCAATAACACGTGATGGATCATGCACATACCTCCTTGGCAACGACACATGGAAAAATTTTTGCACCTGATGCATATGTAGGGGAATAACTAAGAGGTAAACCACCTTTCCTACTCTAATGGGGATCTAGAAATATCCAATGAACCTTTGAGATAGCCTACCTCCCAGGCCAACTCTCTAAAATCCTTGTTGGGGTGAGACCCGTAAGAAGACATGGTCTCCCTCCTCGAACTCCAAGGGCCATTTTCTCCTGTCGGCCTAAGACTTCTATTAGATTTGTGTAGTATTCATTCACTCCTAATGATCTTCTCTTTCATAGTGGTATCCCATACCAACTATGGACCCATACTTGATGACTCCCCTGGGTCTGTCCAGTTTAGAGGTTATCTGCACGGTCACCCGTAGAAGGCCTTAAATGGTGGAATGTTGATGGTTGGGTGATAACTATTGTTGTATGTGAACTCCTACAAAGTAATTTTATCCTTCCAGCAGTGGATAAAGTCAAGGACGCAAGCAAGAAGCATGACCTCAAGCATCTGTATGGTCCTCTCCGTCTGATCATTTGGCTGAGGGTGAAAGGCATTTCTCAAGCATAGCTAAGTACCGAACACCTTTGGTAATTCCTTACACATATGGGATAAAAAAAAGAGAATCACGATCTGATATGATCGTCAATATGAACCTCGTGAATACATACTATCTCTTTTACATAGAGGTTCCTCAAGACCTCTACTGATCCCTGCTCTCAGATGGGTAAGAAGCGGGTCAACTTGGTTAGTTAGTCAAAGATCACCCAGATGGAATCATGGCTACTAGACGTACGTGGTAGTCCTATCATGAAGTCCATGGATTTTCCAAACCACTTCCATCTTGGAACCTCATGTTGCTGAGTCAAGCCTCATGGAACCTGGTGCGTGAACTTCACTTTCTAACAAGTGAGGCATCATGAAACGAACTCTGCCACTGCTTTCTTCATCACTAGCCACCAATACTGATATTGGAAGTCCGGGTACAACTTCGCCTCACCAGGATGCACCATAAAATGGGATGTGTGGAACTCCCTCAAAACCTTTTCTCATAACATCACTGGTACCATGGTGCATCCTCTAAAAAGAATGTCGTGCTCCCCACCTTCAGAAAATCCTTTAGAAGCTTGTCCTGAGGATATCTGAGCACATCGAGTATCACGGTCAATGTCCCCAAACCGTGCCTCCTCGAATAGCTAAATAAGTGGGTGAGTGATTGTTATAGACTAGAGGTAAGCTTCTCCATCACTGTCAATGAAAGATAATTGTAACACAGATAGCTACTCTATCACATCACTCAAGAAATATAACCCATTCCTCCTACTAAGTACATCTGCTACTGCGTTTGCCTTCCCATGACTGTAGACTATCTCAAAGACATTGTCCTAGATAAATTTTATCCATCATTTCTATCTCAGGTTCAGGTCTTTTTATGCGACGATATACTTGAGACTCTTGTGATCAGAGTAGATAGTAGACCATTCACCCAACAGTACTCTCAACTCCCAGAGCTCCACAGGAGCCATCCGATATGCATTTGTAGATATTAGTGTCATACTTGTGTATAAGCTAATACAGAAGTCCCTCTCCCTACCAGAAGGTAATCCTGGAAACATCTTTTGAATGGATGTTCCCAAACTCTGCCACTACTATTGGTAACTTAAAACTCAAAACACTTGTTGCCATGAGGGTAAGGTTGGCCAACTCAAGAGTGATCGGTTGCACCCTCCTATGCATGAGTTTATCCCATGCTGCCTGGGTTTCCTTTTTCTTTGACCAAGGAAAACCCCATTCCAACTTTGTATATTTACCGTAACCTTTTTTCTAAAATAGTAAATCTGAGCATCAACTGTGGATGACCAGCTCATACCCAAACTAACATCGTAAGGCCTTGATGCTACCACAAAGAGGTTCCAACAGAAACTCACACCTCAAGGGTCAGATCACACCATCAGCATAAGTGTGATTATAGAGTCTCCACTCATAGGTATTTATAAATGTAGGGGTAAATTAAATGGTTTAACCAGAAACTATTGGTCTTGAACAAGATTCGTAAAAAGATGGAATAATTAGTACCTAAATTTATTAACTATGGTAGCTAGTAGTAGACACAATATGTACCTCGAATCATTCATAGATACCTTGGGTCACTCTCCTTGACTACATGGAACTAATCTCTTCCCCTATAATCTAGCTCCCTATGCCTGGGGGGGACCACATTGGGGTGGTGGTTTTAACATGTCAAAATGATCACCAACAACATCTTCTCTCCTAGAACCCCTTACACATCTTTTTCCCAGAAGATTCATCTATCTCTATGAATTCCTCTTCCCAAAACATTTACATGTCTAAGTATTTGTGACTAATGTTAGTTTCCTGCTTTCTCACTACTGACATTCACTAGCTGCATATACCCAGCCAAATAATTTCAACCGCAAAGTTTCTCTCTAGAACCATAACATAAGTAGGAATGCATATATATATATAGTGTTGGATCAGTTGAACCTAAACATGTCTCGATCTTAGTTTCGATTCTTGAAGCAATGGTCGTATCATATTCATCGAGTACCTGGAATAGTCAGTACACCTCGATGAATACTCAATTAACGAAATTTCATCCTATCAAAACTGTAGAAGCTCTTGGGAACACAAACCACTTATCTTTTCATCGAAAGAGACCCCCTTCCCTAAGGAAGGATATCAAGCTCCTTCCACAGAAAAAGTCTCATCATTGTAAGATAGGGGTTATCTAAACCCTTCCATCACCCTGCTGAGCCACATAGAATGCTCTTCTCTAGGAACAACATCTGATATAATGGTGCCCTGGATATATGGAAACTCAGTCACCACCTCAAGCCATTCCTTAGTCGTCTGTGAGTCGGGCACGCTTCTGATCCAGAGAGGTATCTGTAACTAAAACTCATATAAGGAACTGAGCCTATATGTGTCCTCTATCAGTAGTGCCAGTAGTAACTACTGACCAATGGGAAGTGGTATCACTGGGACACTGCCCGAAGGTACTATATCGTGAAACAATCCTTTTACTAAAACCTCATCACACTATGGACCATCCCCATGGTCATGTATTGGAATCTTGGTTAGTTGTCTGTGTGGAGGCATCTTGAATTAAAATCAAGATGAACCATGATCAATAAGTTATACTGGGTGAGCTAACTCAAAATAGATAAAAATAAAAACAATTCAAAAACCCAAGCAATCATTGTTTTCATGTACTGAGATAGAAAACAGAATTCTGGGTCCTGGTGTATGAATACATCATCTGCCGCACCAACACTGTACTCACTAGATAGAAATCTGAACTCAAGAAACTTAACACTATTTCTACATTGAAAACATATGCTCTAAGTTATTCTGGTACAATGAACCAACTTTTGATACCACTTTGTCACGACTCGTCCCTCAGGGCATGTCCCGTGACTATCCTAAGCCCACATTCCACAGGCTAGGGGTTGGTGACTAGCACTTGAAATTAATATCCTTAAAAAGGGAAGGAATTTCCTCAAAACTTGTATAAACATATATAGGGAACACTGCGAAAAATAAAAATTCAATGTAAGAATAAAGACACAACCACAACTAAAAACCACCGATGAGTGTAAAAGTAAGTACTGGATGTTAAGGGGCCGGTATACAATCCCAACAAGAAAGAGGGTACAACAAAGAAGAAAAAAGCTCATGAAATCATCCGCCAAGGATCATCTTATTCTGTTGAGAGGCTATGATGCTAACCCACAAAAGATCGATAGATGCTAACCCATAGAGGATCGATAGATACTGACCCACAAAATATCGTTAGGAACTCAACCAGAGACGATCGGTGAGAACTGACCCACATAGGATCGATAGAAGTTGAACCACACAGGATCTCCGGGTGCTGAACCACACAAGATCACTGATCGTGGACTCACACAGGATCTATAAGTACTAACCCACACATGATCACAATTAATTCTTCATCTCACAGCCAACCACAAGATTCTCGCACTTAGCACGCTTGATTCTAGGAGGATCTTCCCATCAAGTTATTGGTTGTACCTCAACTTCCATGAAGCCCCACGAAGAAGTAACTTGATTAACTGCAATGTCATAATGGTTTCAACACAACAGACAGCGCATCAATCTGACGCCCAGTCTGTATGTTATATGAATTTTTGTGGCAGAGGACCGGTTGGATTCATGTCCAATCCAACCAAGACATACTGCAAATTTATACAAAACCCATTTAGAGTATCTATAAAGTACTACCTCATCCTAAGGGTTCTAGCACTATAGACAGTTCGTTAAATGGACGTTTGATTTAGAAGATATATCTCTTTAAGATAAATTGGGCTGTAAGTGGGTTCAGGTCCGATCCGACCCGGTTAGACCGACCCAAAGGGGTTGGGCCATGCACAATTCGGCTGGGCCTGGCTTGTAGCGGTTGGGAGGCAGGATCGTCCCACTGGGCTGCAGGGACCAGCCGGGCCCACCTGGATGGGCGCTGCCCACCGGGCCACTAGACCAACTCGGACAACTGGCTCGGAGCAGCCCACAAGCTGGTCGCGGGGGTTGGCTCCCCTCTTTAATGGTTCAGCCATTTCGGATCCTCCATTTGCGTTGCCATCTAGAGCCACAACACCTTCCTAGTCCTCATGGACCCGTCATTGGCCGAACCCGCGGGGCGCGGGTCTGCCGTCCGTCGTGGCTAAGAGCCTCGAACTTCCTCCGTGGAATGCCGCTGCCGTCAACCAGACCAACATCGGTCGATCACCCATCTCTTCCACAACACCTTCGGGCACTATCTTCTAATCGTGGTCGCTGGGAGCCAACTGCCATCTCCTCCGGTCGTGAATGCTGCTACACTGGTGGGGCTTCTTCGGGCCTCTAGTTAAATTCCAGAGGTCTGTTTTCTTTTCTGACTACACCAATAGTCCTCCAAGGGTGCTTCCATCACTACATGGCTCCCAATTTTTGCTTTTTTCCATGTTATCTGGTCACCCACAAAGAACACATCAATAACATGTGTGGCGGAAGGTTTGGGACTTATGAAGTTTAACCTGCACCCTCCGCATTAGCATTATAACATGGAAAGAAATATTATTCATTAAAAACTCATAATGAAACCCCACATCATCCTTATGAATGCAAGAACAAAACGTGGATCAACCCATTGGATGGTTGGTCTACAATCCTGATAATATTCAAAAACATAAAAGATGGATGAATTAAGAACATAAATCCTCATACCTAAAACTTGTTGGAAGGTACTACAGATGAGAAAGATGAAACCATGTTCAATGGGCGTTCATCAGTGTTCGTTCGTTCTTTTATCTTCATTGGAGAAAGTTTCCACTGAAGTTTTGTCAGAGCTTCCTCATGTTGATCCCCAAAACCCTTGCCATAGGATTGATTAAATAGGAGAAAATGAACTAACAACATTGTGTTTTATTATTGTTGTTCATTAATAGACCACAATTAATGTTTCATGAATTCAATGAACATTGTGGTTACACAACCCAAGGTTTGGGTCCTAAAATGAATCCTATTCAAGCCTGCCGTTACACTGTGGTCCCAACATCCACCACCAAATGGTGAGAAGAAAATAAATAACTCATGGAGTTTATTTTATTATTTTTTTAGTAAAGTCCAAAAATTAACTTTTTTTTCCGACCCCTTCCGGTCTAATTAAGGTTTTCCTAAGAGAATCGTATCACTTCGAATCCAACGGTGATCTCAGATTTTCAATCTGAGCACCAGTTCAAAAGATAGAAATCGCCCCTCGCACCTTTACTGAATGTACCTTAAAAAATTAAAAATTGTTAACAGTCACTCTCAACCTATGCCAGTTGAGGATAGGCCCTGCCTAAGAGAAACACACCCTAACAAGCTCAAATACACTCTTAAATTTCTAATCTGAGTTACCGTTTAGGAGTTATAGAATTCAACAATAAAATAATTGTTACTAAATTTATTTATTTACAACCAAAAACTGACTTCCTTTGTTTGCATGTGCCAGCCAAGGTTAGGATCCTCCTAAAGAAAGCATACCCTCACGGGCTCAGTGGTGGTTTTAAATTTTTAATATGAGTTACCGTTCGTGAGTTATAAGAATTTAAAAAATAAAATAATTTTATATAATTATTTTATTTATGGTTATTCCATTTTTGGGTTTTTTCACTGCAGACCTACGCCAACTCAACTTATGTCACGCCAAGGGTAAACCCGCCATCTTGAATGAAAAGGTACCCTCTGATTTTTGATTTGGTCATATGTTTAAGAGTTATTCAACTTTTTCAGAAAAACAACTCATACATGCTATTTAATGCTTAATATTTTCTCAACGGATCATTCTGGGCACTCTGGGCCTCAGAATCAGGTGCCATCAGTTTTCACAGTCTCGTAATAATCCCATATAATTAAAAAAAATATTCATAAATTTTTGGTTTTTACATGAGCAGTTTCTCATCGATCTACCAAGTAATCACAAGGTAATTAAATTTAATGTTCCATTACACCTTTGGCACTGAGAACTAGTTCATATTTCAACCAATACTCATAATGAAATATAAACACACACAACCAAGTATTACCAAAACCATTGCAATACCATTATTAGAAAATCATTTCAATTCAAAAAACCTTTTCCATAAAAAAATGTTTGAAAATAATTTTTCCATAAATCAAACCAATAAACAATTTTAAAGTCATTATTCTAAAATCCATTGTCCAAGAACTTACACATCAATAAAAAAGTTTCACAAAAATCCATAAAACCATCTCTAAAAATGATTCTACCAATATTTTTACTCCATTTTCCCATTAAATTACAATCAATTTAATAAATTTGAAACTAAGCCTTCATGTTCTAAATAATTTAGTCGATATTGAATCCACTTAACTCGTGTTTTATGAAAGAAATAATGAACAACATAAAGAAAACTAATGAAATTGGGTTGAATATCTATAACCATAATTATCTCTATTTCCCTATCATCAAATTGAAAAAATATAAACATATTTGGGATCCATAACCCTAGATATACCCCCAATGAGTCTAGATTTAAGAAACCAAGAGAGACTGAGAAGTAGATCTAAGGAAATCCTATGAAATCTAATAAGAATGATGAATTGCAATGAGAATCAAGCTTCAACACACCAAGGAACACCTCTATATCACTTCCAATCCAATATGGAGAGGTTCCTAATATTTTAGAGGGAAATTCCTAATTAGTAACGTTTTTTGGAGAAAAATGAGGCATTAAAACCTAAGCAATACCCTAATTTAATTTTTTAGGATCTAGTTTTTTCCTCGTGCATTATTTCATCTAAAAATTAGGCAAATTGTCCCCTACATGTGTGTCAACCACTACCTAAATGATGAACCTCACACGATTGGGTCACACAGTTTCCTAACCATGTGCTAATTGGGTCTATTCTCACTATAAAACATATTCTAAACATTTCATGGTTTCTCCTAGGCTTACTCAGGGTTTAGACAACCCATGCATAGCCTGTGCAACTTCACTTTATCCCTAGTCTCATTTTACATGGTTTATTATAGGGTTTTTTAGTTTTTCCAAAACATTCACCAATAAATCATCTATATCAAATCCTTAAAAACACACCAAAATTTCTCCACAATCTCCCAAACATCACCCATATACAATACATACATAAAAAAATAATGTGTTACTTAATTAAAACCAAGGGTATTATATTCTCCCACCATATTCCATTTCATACTCATAATGTAAAAGACCATCCTATTGATAAAATATTTATTTACATTGCTCGATCATTTTTTTTTTCATGTTCCCATGTCTCTTCCAAAATCAGATCATGTATCCACAAAACCTCTAATAGACTGATGATTTTACCAATCAAGACATTTTATTTTCTATCCATAATCTAGAACAGGATATGTACCAATGAATTATCAGACTCTAGTTTAACATGATCCCATCGAATCACATAGTCAAGATAAGGATGTTACTTTTTCAACTGAGATTTATAGAACACATTATGCACCACACTAAACTATGGTGGCACTACCAACTGATATTCCACCTCAAAACCTATTCAAGTATCTCAAAATGGGTTATGTATCACAAAGATAACATTCATGGCTTCCCAAAACAATGATTCCCATGCCTTAGAGAGATCATCAATAAAAAATGGCCCCTCACTGAAAATGAAAAAGGCCATCGATGATTATCCACATAATAATTCTAACAACCTTGATCCATCTCTATCCATTTCCCGATCAACTAAATATTTTTAATTGTTTCTTAGACAAGGATCGGTTCAAATAGTGAAGTATCACCTATTTCTACCATACAAAGTGGATAATGAAATGAAATCCCAATCCCAAAAATTAAATTTCTATTATAAAAAGTGTTTTTTGTAAAAGTGAGAAACTATCCAAGTCAAACTCAAAAAACATCACTATGATTATAATAATATAAAGTATTAAATGAAGTATTTAACATGTTATAGGAATTATCCCTATATATTTTCTAGAAAAAAATCATTTAATTTTTGATTTAGGTCATCTATGATAATATCCTCGAATGTGTAAGAAATCTTGTCCCATTCCTGTATGAATTTCCTCATTGATAACTTTTTTTCATTAAATCCTCTTACTAGGATTAAGTGTTTCTTGTTTAACTTGTTCTTATGCTCCTAATTTTTTTTCACTTGAACTGGTCTATCAACCATCCTAATTTCATCTTTTTTAGAGTCACGAATAATGAATGAATCCTCCATCATTTTTTCAACATAATAAAGTGGATGTTTCCACTTTTCCATTGGATACTAATCTTCATCCAAATATGATCCATTTTTAAGGTCATGTGATGCATCATTTTTAAAAAATGAATTTCCAGGATTCCCCTAGTTAACTATCGGGTCAACAATGAACACAAATTCTATCTATGGTCAGAAACCCATTATGTCACCCTTCTAATCAATGGGATGGTCCTTATATCCACCATCCTTGTACATTTCATTTTTAGTCATCATATTTTTGATTCTCTCCTTCACATACTCCTTCTCATAAGAAACATTATCTATCACCTTGAACACATTTGTCTTGGATTACCTAGTCTCAATTTGTTTGGGTATATTTGAATATTCATTGTGCCCCTTAGATCTCATACTCTTACATAAAAAGTTAATCCTCATATCCCTAAGTCCTATATTCCCATTCTTCCTTCTTGGGTTATATAGGCCTCTTCCGAGATCTTTGTTAGAACTATCATGCAAGACTTGGATATCACTCTACCCCAGTATATTCCCCTATAAAGTTGGAGATCTCATCCCAAAACTCTTCTCCAAGACTTTCGAAAATATTAATTATATTCAAAAAGGATGTGGTCCATCATAGGTTGGATCCTTTCTTGACCACTACCCATTCCTTAGAAATTTGAAATATTTTCTTCAAAATCATGCATACCATAATGCCTCCTTTATTTGACAATTTAACCCCCCCCCCCCCTCATCTGGGGTAAAACCACACATATTTTGTACCACCTCTATATATATGATCTCTTAGATTAATTTATAGTAGTTGGTATAAAGAAACCAGGATTATGAACCTCCCCAACTCCCACTTAATCTAAAGGAACCTGAAAAACATGCCTAGGGTCTTCTAAATCTGACCTTATTCATTTAATAATGTCTACCACCATTGGGTTTCCTATATGAATAATATAAGGATCTGCTTCATCCTATCTTTGATTCATGGGAATGTCCAACTGATTCATCAGGCCTTCATTAGAAATAGTCACCAATCCTTGAAGACTACATCATGCATCCACATTCAAATGGTGAGGTAAGATATTCATCCCACACCTAAAAAAGTACATTGAATGACTCAATATCTTACATGATTGACAAAAGTCTGACAACAACTCAATGGTCACACATTGTTTTCAGTGGAATTATTCTCCAACCATAATGCAAACAAATTCAACTGGACTTCAAAACATCAAATTTCACATTGATTCATGGAAGAATCTTGTGACAACCAGATTTTATCCTACTATCATACAATAGAAATCTACCCCCCATATTTATGAGATTATGAAAAATTGAGGGATTTTTAAATAGTAGCATGAGATCAGGGAAGCTTACCAACATCACCAAGTTTGGAGTATCGTGTTTCACGTGAATGTCCTAAAACCCCAAAATAAGAAGAACAAAATTCCATTTTAGGGGTAGGGTCCACTAGAACAAGCTCTAATAAAATAATTCTTATAAGAGAAATGAAACATGATGTGTCTTCTATCAAGAAGGCCCACCAATGCATGATCTTGTATACCCTAGAAGTCAAAGATGAATATGTCAATGGAATCTACCGACTTCTGACATTGTATGAACCAAGAAATAAATGTTAGATTAAAAAACTATGAGGCCTAATTGAATTTTGGAGATGATTTTTGGAGGCTAGGGAATCCATAGAATTGATCTAGAACTTTAGTGAATAGTGAAATCTATTAGAATGGGGGAAGGAATTTGGGATTTTAGAAGGTAACAAAGGATCTAGGGGGAACTACCCTCACGAGACGAAGAGGTCCCTCACCCATTTGTATCGCGGCCTAATAATTGTTGTTATATGAGAAATCCACTAACAATACATCCAATTCCCATGATCCACCAAAATCTATTACACAAGCCCCAAATATGTCTTATAATATTTTTATTGTTCATTTGGATTGTATGTCCATCTAAGGATGATACATCATACTCATAGTCAACTGAGTCCCAAGGGATTTCAAAAAGAATTTCTAAAAATTATATGTAAACCTCAGATCTATGTCTGATAGTATCGAAACTGGTACACCATTCCTCTTTACCACTTCTTGAATATATATTTTTGGCAAGTCCTCAACCATATGAGTTTTAGAAATAAGGATGAAATGAGTCAAATTTTTTATCCAAGACACTATCACCCATATGGCATCATGTTTCCAAATCATTATTGAGATACCAATTAAAAAATCCATAGCTATGTATTACTTCTTTTAAATTGGGATTGGTAATGATTATAACATATCTTCTAGTTTTTTATGCTCCACCTTAACATGCTAAAAATTTTAGAATATCAAAACAAACATAACATATACACTTTTCATACCATTCCACTAGAATTGTGAATTAAATCCCATATACATATTCTATATTCCATGATGAACAACCCATCTCTTGTTACAACCAATTTTTGTTTTTTAATTAGTTCAATCTTATGAATATGTTTAAGGGAGAAGGAATATTGAAAAGATAATTGAAATTTGGATTAAATAAGATCGAGTAATGTTGTGTATTGGATCCAAAATCATAAGGATGGAAATCATATTCAGCATCTGATCCATGAAATCTTGATTAGTTACTATGATCCATTAGATTAAGATATTGAAAAAATCTAGAATCTAATAAAAATATAATTTTAGATTATAATCAGAAAGAAGGTTGTTGGTGATAAGTCTTACCAGAAAAGAAAATGGAATTATTAAATACGTTTATTCTGGTGAAAATCAGAATGACCATCATATTCAAGGAACCAGACTCATAAGATTGAAAAGGTCTGTAATATTCTAGAATAATCATTATGGAAGAAGAATCTCATTATATTAATAGTGAATCCTAAATGAAAAGGTTGATCATATTGAGAGTGAATATTACTAGAAGTAAATGGTAAACAGATTAACTTTGGAACTGATATGAAAGAAGTGATCATATTAATGGAGAGTCAGAGTTTTGAAGACTACGATGAATCAAATGCAATGATTATTTTCTAGTTTTTATTTAAATTAAATCATATGAATGTGGAAATACTTGTGATGAAATATTGATGGAAGAAATGGGGAGTGAAAGAGATGTGGTCAATTTCATTCTAATTGATTGTATCTAGATACCACCAATTGTATTCAAACTATTCTTATTCAGATAAAAATATAAAAAAAATATGGAGGTCATATTCCGGCCAATTGGATTCATGAAAATTTTATTTAGGATGAGAAGGGAAAGAATGAGGTTGAAGGGAAAATATAAAAATATCTTCATTGGCATCATATTCAGAAAAGAAAAGATGTTATTGATCAGACATGATATTTCATTGTATTCTAAAAAAATATTTTGTAAGATCGATGGATGAAAATAAAATAATTGAACATGATAAAAATTGTATTCAACCATTTTTAAATGTTTTAATAACTTTGTATGGTTTAAGTGGGTCATGATAATAAGTGTATAAGTACAAGTGGTTCAAGAATAGATATTAAAGAGTTTTTTAATGTGTTTTTGAGTGTGAAGCTATAATTGAAAGAATATTTTTTAATGGGTTAGAAGAATCTCATTCAACAATTAGAATGGAGAAATCAGATTCAGACTGGATATTTAAAAAAATTTATAAAGAGGAGAAGAATCCCTGGAGAAGATTCGAGAATATTTGCAATGTTTTGATAGAGTCGTGATTTAACTGAAATTTAAATGAAATTTTGATTTGGGTAATTTGATTAAGTGGGAATGATTTTGGGATTCCTACAAAATCCTCTTGTGGGTCAACTATAAATGTGAAGAGTACATTGTACTTTGCAGATGACTGATGTAGTGCTCATCATAGAAGAGAGATAAGATCTAAGTTTAAGAGAGAGAGAGAGAGAATGGTTTTCCATAATGATATTTTTTTTGTTGATGTTTAGATGTAGAAGAAGTCATAATAGGAGATAAAATATTGAATCTTTACTCAAATGACCATCATATTTAGAATTCATCATATTTTTATGGTTATCATGTTCATCTTGTCATCGTATTTAGCTAGTGATTAGTTCTAGCTAGATAATCGGATCTGGGATTTCCATATTGTGATTTCTAGAATGAGAAAGAAGGAAGTGTTCTAAATTTATTCAACCATATTCTATCATTATTATTTCTATCGGACTGGGAAATTGGATTTGAAGATCAGAGTAGGCATATCATATTGGGATATTGGATTTAAAAATTAGACTAATTTGATAAACTGGTAATTGAAATGATATCTTTAAAAATTATTTGCATTTCAAGCATTATCTATGCAAGGAATTAAATATTTTTTTAATTGAATACATTTGTGAAACTGAAAAAAAGAATAGGTAACATGTATTATTAAAAATATTTGTTTTACCCTTTTTGTGATAATATGGTGAACATGAAATATTGATATTTTCTACATAGTGCTACATGAGTGAAAATCCATATCCTACTCAATTTAATCTAGGAATTTTTATAGTGGATTGTGTGGTATTTTATTTCTTCCAAACCATTACAAGTGAGTAGTTATTCTTATTGAATAGTGGGCCTTGTAAATTCATGTGTAATGGTGGACGTGTGTTTGATTTTTTCATAGGTAAATGGTAACATTAATACAAGGTTAATGTTGTTTCAATTGAATGGAAAAAATAATACAAAAAGTATCACTAATTCACCCCTACCCTTCTCAGTGATACAATTACACTAACTTGGCACTTTCAAGTGGTATCAAAGAAGAAGGTTCCATTCACTCATTATTTTCTAAAGTAATTGAATAATAAGTTGTGATGGATTATCTAGGTTGTGTGAATACTAAATTAATTATAATATTAATTGATAGGAATTATCATATCTGGAAGGAAAAATGCTTCCGAATCATATGTCTCTTGGATATCTTGTTTCAAGAGCTGTTACAGATGGTTTCCCTTTTCATATTGAGAATGATCCTCTCACTAATATTGATAAGGAAAAGTTTTAGAATTATATAAGGGATCATTATTCTTTACTCTCATCACATTATGAAAGATTTTTTTTGAGTGTAAAAGGATTATCCACTGCTAATGGAATCCTAGATAAGTTGAACAACATTTATAATGGTTATGAAATTGTGAAGAAGTTTAAGTTATTAATATGTATATTGATGTATGAATATCTCAATATGGGTGACCATGAATCTTTTTATAACATCTTTACAAGGGTAAATGATATTATAAACACTATTTGTTGTTTTGGTGAAAAGTTGGAAGATTCTACTTATGTTGAAAAAAACTTGATAATTCTTCCTGACACATTCGATGAAAATGTTTGTTTATTAGATTTCAGAAATCCTAAATTATTATTTTTGATTACTTTCTTAGATATCTCATCACATATGAAATTAGAAGGGATAAATCTATGAAATAAAATTTGATATATAAATGTATTTCAAGGCTGTAAATAAATAGAAGTCAAAGTATATTATTATTGAAGATGGAGCTAGTGAATCAGATTCTAAAAATGAGGTATGTTAAAACCATCATGGTATTTTATCCAAGTTTCCAAAAAACGTGCAATGAGGTAGAAGAAGGTAAAAATGGAAAATACCTTAAACTTTTTTGGATGTGGATCTACTAGGTATTTTTTTCCAATTGTCCTGGAAGAGGTAATGAAGAATAATGTAATGAAGAATGAAGCGAAGAAGAAGAAAGAAGACTAAGAAGATCATGGAAGAAAAAAAGAGATAATGAAAAATTATACTCCAAGATGAATGATAAGAAGTTATCCAATTCCAAAAGGATATTATTTTTTTCTAAGTAAGATAATAGTGAGGAGGGTAAAAATGTTGTTGAAGAGAATACATTTATTGAAATAGTTAATAAGTAATGTTCTTCTAACATTGAATGTAGTTGTTTTAAAGAAGGGGAAAGTGAAGATGAATCTAAAAAACCTATAGAGTATTTTGATGAAAATAAATTTATTGCAATAATTAATGATGAAGAATTATAATGTAGTTGTTATAATGAATAAGAAACTCAACATAAAATTCATTTGAAATAATGGATGAAAGAATGATTGAGAAAGATTTGATGACATGAAATGAAAAACCAGAATATGGAAGTTGAATTTTCCTCAACAATTCAAGAATGATTTTCAGAAGATAAAAACAAGATTATAGTAGAGATTTTCCATTTAATGAAATATCATGAAGAAAAATAATCTTAATGAGGAAATATAGGTTAAAATGATGGAAAAATAAGAACAGTTGAATCTTTTCCAACCAAAGTTATCTAATGATGAGTTGAGGAATACATGTTTCAAAAACTCTATCACTGACGTTGGTGAAAGTTATCATAATGGGAACCCAGAGATTCTTCATAAAAAGTTACCATCAAACTGTGATATGGGAGATGGTTTTGTTTCTGAAAGATGGATATCTAGTAACATTATGTATGTGTCCAAAACAAATGAAATTGGGAATTCATAATTCTCAAACACCTATGATTCGAAAAATGTTTTTAAACATTATTAATCCAGAAAGGATTCCAATACTTCTCATTCTGACAATGTTGACAATAAATGGATGACTGTGATTGATTAAAGAAATGTTGGTAGCTCAAAAAATAAATATAATAAGTTTTCTAAGAAATATATTCACAATTCCAATCAGTATGGATTTTCTATAGTAAAATACAATTTCTATTTCTATTTATAGTATTGTTATGGATTTAGACCTATAGAAATATGAGTTGGTTAAACAAAAAATATTACTATTATTCCATATGATATGGAAGGAAAATATTTAGGGGGATTAAATTCTATCAATATAATAAGCATGAGAAGGTTGTTTTTAAGAAACCTGAAAAGATGGGAGTATAGATTGAATATAGGTTCCAATACATAAAAACAATTTTTGAATGGTGTGAACATCCTGGAAAATATAAAAAGGTTTCTTGATTTGTTACAGACACAAAAATAGTTTCTAGAAATTCTCAAAATTGGGATTTTTTGGAAGATAAGAAAAATAGATATATTGAGTCTGGAAAGAAAGTGTCCTTGGTTATCGAGCCTAAACACATTAAATTAGCTATGAAATTAGTGGAAGCACAAAAATCATTGATAGAAGAAAGGATGAAATTGACTTCTTAAGATAAAATAAATGTTGAAAAATGGTATCAATAGATTGTGGATATGAGCAAGAAGGTCATTATATCAATGTTTTTTAAACAATCATGCCATAACAAAATATAGGAATGGATATCATGGAACAAACTGGTAGTAACAAATATTTTACTAAATATAAATAAAAGTCGACATCCTCATCAGAAAATTATATAGGGAAAAAGAGAGTTGTTACATTACCTGAGAAGGATAAATATAATGAAGAAATTACATCCAATAAAAGATCCAGAAAAAAAGAATAAGTCATGAGTGAGATAGGAATCACAGTTTGAATATTATTTATAAGGAATAATAGTGGTTCCCCCTTATTCATAAAATATTTGTTTACTTTTACTAACTTATAGATAATTAAATGAGTGGAAGTAAAGAAGATGTAGTTGATGAGTCTCTTACTACTCTTTCAATACAATGCAATGTGGTTATAAAAACATGTGTTTTTTTTTGAAATTTTTTGTTTTTATAAACCTTGACACTCGGATATGTTTTTATATTGGTGTATGTTACTTTTATCTATAACAAATCCTTTTAATGAATTTCCACAATCATGATTATGTTCGAAAAATATGCAATGTATATTACATTAAAATTGTGTTATGGAATACATTGAACACCTTGATTATACAACCCTATTTTCTACATAGGGTGTTCCCACATAGACTTAGAGTTGTTTAGTTGAAGGATCTATTTCAAGAAAACAATGTGATACCTATGTTTCAGTAATGTTATAACCACTGAAAATGATATCTTTTGTGGGAAACTTTTCATGATTAACCCTATTAATTTGATTATCAATAAAGGGGAGAGATAATATAAATTCGGAACAAATTGATATAGGGGGAGAAAGAAAATGAATAGAAAGAATAAAAGGTGGGAAAATAAAACAATAAAACATATTGTTTTGAAAAGGTCTTATGTAGGTATTTAAGTGGTTATTGAAAATAAATACAAAGATGGAGATTTTTAGATCCAATTTGTGTTTTGATTGTATTTGTCGTCATTAGTTCAATATATTGGTTATGTGTACGGGAGAAAGAATACTGAAAAGGTCATTGTAATTTGGATTAAACAAGAGTAAAGTTTTCTATTGGATACAAAATCATAAGGATGAGAATCATATTCATTATCGGATCAGGGAAATTTGGATTAGTCAATATGATCCATTATATTTAGATATTGAAAAAAAGTGAAATGGTACTGGAAATTGAATTCCCCATTGTAATGATGAAGATGTTTGTTAGTGATTGGTTTAGTTGAAAAAGAAGAAAGAAATTATGAGTCACTTTTATTTTAGTGAAAAACGGACAGACCATCTTATTTGAAGAATCATACTCACAAGCTTGAAAAGGTCCATCTTACAAAGAAGTAGTTGGGTGGAAGAAAAGTCTCAATGGATTAACACTAAATCAAAATTGAAAAGTTCAATAATATTGATAAATAATATTACAGGATGTAAATGTTCATCAGATTCAATATGGATATGGTTTAAAGGAAGTTAGCGTATTAATGGAGAATCATATTCTTCATGTCTACGATGAATCAAATGTGACAACTCTTTGCAAATTTTATTTCAAATAAGTCATAATTATGTGGTAATAATTGAGATTCATTCTTGATGGAATAAAGTTAGAGTGAAAGAGATTTTGATAATTTTATTCAGATTTATCATATCTAGGTAATACCAATAATATTTAGACTAATATGATTTGGATGGGAAGAGAAAAAGGATCTCCAGATCATATTCAAGCGAATCATATTCATGAAAATTATACTCGGGTTGAGAAGGAAAATAATGAGTTTGATGGGAAAAGTGAAAAATTTATCATGTGGCACCGTATTTAGAAAATAAAAGATGCCTTTTGATCAAACATTATATTCTATTGCATTCAAAAATGAATTTTTTGAGACTAATGGATGAATAGAAAAGAAGATAATGAGATCTACAATGTATTCAACCATTTTAAATGGGTTGAATGTAACATCCCAGGTAAATAAAGAATATGGAATATTCATACTTTTAAATATTTTTAAATTAATTATTAAATTTACTTTAAAGGGGATGCTATGTTCGATGGCATACCTGATACACAATAACGGGTTCCTTTAAAATCTTATGTTGCACACAACATCGAGTTATACTAAAAATAATAATATAATATTATTTTAAATGGTAGTTAACACCTAGTAATTGTATTGGTAGGAATGGACATAACTAACCACAATATTAATATACATTTTTGTTAAATGTTTTTACATTTATCCAATAAATGTTAGAGGCTTAAAATGAGAATGAATCTAATTTTAATCATTAATACTCTAATATTCGTTAAAAGGTATATTTAAGAACTTTTGATGGTGAACCCTCCTTAAATATAGTTTTGGTCACTTTTATATGTTCTATTTGTCAAAATAAAATTCTTTTTTAGAATCAAAACATTAAAATTTACCTTGGTTAATATTTTTCTATTTTTTTGATACAATTCAGTTTTTAATGAATTGTAAAAAATACTATATTTTAATTCAAATATGCTTTTTAATATATATAATTTTTATTGTTATATTATCTTTTTAATTGTTTTTAATGTTTAATTAGATTATATTTTAACCATTTAATCTAATGGTGGTCATTGTAATTAATTTCACTTTGAAATTGGACATAAAAAAGTGTCAATCTTTTGATAGATATTGTTTCTTAAAAACACGAAAAAAATTTTGACAACGGAAAATAATTTTTAATTAACTAATTGAAATTCTATGTTTTTAATTTTTTAAAATAGAAATAATTTTTGAATTTGTAATATCAAATATTTCTTATGCTGAATTTTTGGTATTTTTCTGAAAAACTTCAAATTTTGATGAATTGTGAAGCCACTTAGTAGTTGTTAAAAAACTGCGTTTTTGCATTTAAATGAAATTTTACCACTTCTTTTAAAGGAATTTATAAAATCCTACATAAATTGTTGTTATTTTTAAGTAAAATTTGGTTCAATAAAATGAAAATAATTTTTTGTTAATTGTAACTTCTGACTTTTATTTACCGTAGTTAAAGGTTAATATTGTAATTTAATGTATGAAGAATATTATAATTATACAAAATTACCTTAAAACTTGTAATAACATTATTTTTTGAGTCATTTCCAATAATGGGAATCCTTGGGTCAATTTTGGGACCCCATAGAGCCACTTAAGAGTGATAATGACACTTTCTTTTAATTAACTTACAGTAAAGGCAAAAATGACATAAACAGATATCTTTTAGTAAGTTAATTTTTTCATGAGTTTATATAATTTATATTTTTGACTGTAAATATTAATTGGAAATATAAAAATATTTCCTATATCATGGTATTTTTTATAATTTTTATACATCAAATAACATAAAATTATTCATGATACAAAAATGATGCAGTATTTACCTCATTAATAAATGATATAAATAAATAAGAATATAAATATTAAAATAACATCGAAAACCTTTCCAACTCTTATTGTATAAATTAATTTTTACTATAAATAGTATTATCTTCGATCTTAATGAGTTTTGGACCATTAGAAAGAGAAAATCATTATATAATAAAATAATATTTTCACACATTCCTAAAGAACCCCTCCTCTCCCTTATAAAAATCCATCAATTATAACCCATTCTTCACACCTCTAAAGCCTCTTAGATCATCCATCACATGCCACAATAAGCTCTAAAGATCCCTATAATCCTTCTATAACCCTTACCTTAGGTAGAAGTCACTTCAAGAAGTCCTTTTGGTTCAAACCGAAGGGAGTTACCTGAATTAAATGTAACTGTTTATCTTAAATTATTTTATTTTATTGTACTTTTCCGACCCATAAAATCTTTTAATTCAATTGTTTTATAATAAAAACAGTAACATAAACATATAAGGATGTTTTAATGAGAATTATTTGAACTACACTTACACATACCTCCATCTAATGGGTAAAGAACATACTGTTTCTTTGGATTGAAAATTAACGCCTCACGAAACGATGATTGTTCAATTATCTCCTACCGCCTCTTATGGTGGAAATTATTATGAAAATTTATTAATACCTGGTATATATTAGGTTTATTTTTTCTTTATTATTCTCTATTTTTAATTTATAGCATACCTTTATGGTTTCCATTATGAGTTAACGCGATAATTTCATTTGAGGAAGTGTGGACTACCGTCCTCTCAAAGTGATATGAATCATTCATACCATACGTGGGATGTATAAAGGATGGATTTATTGAAATTATATATTATATTATACTGGATTTATTATATAACTATGTATCATTATGTTTTCATTCAATTAAAATACAAAATAGAAGTTAATGTAGCGTTCATGCGTACGTACGTCTTACCCTCTCCATGAACGGTGCATTTCATTTGTTATCTCCAAATGTTATGTACTGTTATAAATATATATATATATATATATAATTTATATATATGATATATATGATATCTAAATCATGAATATAATTCTGAATATAATGGAATCTTGACTACCTGAAAAACTTGTAATTATAAGGTGTTCATTTTTGACTCAAGTGCCAAATATCAACAAAACGACCATTATTAACTTAAATGATAACATAATGTTTATAACATGGTAATAAGTGATATAAAAGAAATAATTAACTTTAAAAGGGGTTCTTAATCAATTATAAATTAACTTAATATTATTATTTAGGTAGAACAAGGAACAAACAAGTCAAGTACGACACGAGGTAAGGGATTTCATATCTCACTTTTAATTCCCTGAGATTTCCATTGTTCGCCACTAATTTATTGCATTTGGTGTATTTTTTACTGAAATTTGATATATATTTTAATGATCCTATTTATATTCATGTTATTTTGGGAATCAATTTGTGTTTATTAACTTTTGGTCATATGACTAGACTGATTACAACATGGTAAGTTATTTTCATCTCACTTTTTATTCCCATCAGATTCATGCTATATTTTCCTATATTTCCTTTTTTTAATGTATATACTGCCCATTATTGTATTCATTGTGTAATATAATTTAATTTATGGTTATTTACATCTTTATTTTATGATCCTTCTTTCATGTGTTGTAAGTTTCGTAAGTTACCAAATCGGTAATGGAACCTTTTAACCCAATTCCTATTCCTTGTGTTAATATTCTAATTCTTAATTGTGTCTTGCTATAATTATGTGTGGAATCACTATTTATTTATTTATTTCGTAATTTCTACTCCCCTTTATGTAGATGAACTTTTTATACACATAATAAATCCTTTTATAAATTCTCAAGTCATCAATATGAACTTGATAAGAGTAATTATTCCTCAATTTCCATTCATTGAGTTAAACATCCAAGTCATTGGTTTTGTCTTAAAAAGAATATCTTTGAATGTTCTATAATTGATTTAAAATAAATATAAAATCATATTGATTGTATTTATATTTTTCACACATTATTATGTAATTGATTTATCCTTAATCAAATGATAATGCTTTTATTAGGGATTTCATCTCAATTTAAAATCCATTGAGACTTCATTGTTGTTATGCACCAATTCACTATTATATGGTGTATATACTATCCATTGGAATATTATATCATGATTCCCTTTATTCCCATGATATTATAAATTTGTTATTCAATTTTATTCCTCAATTATTTTTATTCAAGATTCTCTCATTTTGTTAAAAACTTTTGAACTAAAATATCATTTTAAATGTTTAAAATATTTATTCTTCTAAATACTTATCATTAATGTTCATGATTTAAAAATTATTTTAAGGATTTATTTATATGGACATTAATGTTTTCAAATGATAATTTATTTGAAAGTTTCAAAGTGGTATGGGACACTTTGATTCAAAAAGCTATTTATTAAATGTTTTAAATGGTTTTGAAAATGGTTTGATAAAGCATTGTTTATTTAAATATCTTGATTTGATATATTGGAATGTGGAAATGTTATCTTTCCTTTATACTTGTATTATGTGTTATGATTATGTTATTGTTATTGGGAATTTTTTACGTATAAGGGTGGTTCAATGATAAACCTAGGGCGAGTGAGCACAAGATAGCTCTCTAATGAATTGGGTAACATGATAGAGGTAAACGTTAATGTTTCTCCTAAGAGATTTAGGGAATATACTGTGATGGGTATTCCAAGTGTAACTCCATACATGGATGTGATAGCTAAAATGTATGTTTGATATGGATTCCATATGTCACCTTTATGATTTATGATTTTTGTGTATTATTAATAAATATTATGATTTCATGAGGTATTTTGTGATTGAAAAGTATGGTTTCATTGATTTGTATTTATTGATGGGATAATGTTTTCCTTACTTATTTTATAACCCTTAATGAACTTTTTATGGTCATACAATGTTTTTGAAATGTTTTCCATGTGACGTAAAGATGTATAGGGTCAAGGATGAGATCAATTAAAAGTCATGTTGTCTAAAACATGGGACTAGACATGTCTCTTTTTTTATGATTTTTTATTTTATGAAAAATGGATACTGGGTAGTAGTGTCTACAAGTAATATTCAAGTTTTTATATAATAGTTATGGCATAATTCTATAAAACTCTAAACATGAAAAGATTCTCAATGTGAATTATTGAAATAATTTAGGATTATGTATTGTTTATGGCTAGGTCCTTATAGTTGGTATCAGAGGTCGGTTTAGATAACTTTAGAGGTTAGGGTGTTATTTAATCAAAAGTGGCATAACCATAATGGTTAGCATAGTAGAAAGAGTTGTAGTAATTTTATATAAATTTAATGGGTTTAAGATAACATAGATAAGTATATCTTAATATTTACCCTCATCATAAGAAGTTATATGATGATTTAATTGATATACTCACACTAACCTTTTTTATTTTAGTAAATGGCAGGATGGAGCAGGCACCAAAGTAACTGTGGATGTGATGAAAACTATGACGGTTTTCTAAATGAGTAACTTAATGAAATAGGAGCTACAATGAGAACTCTTGTTGTTATTCTCAACCAACTATCTGGAGTCATGATTGAAAACATTAACCATAGTGATTTATATAAGGCATCGTATATGCGAGAAACAAATCCATTGATAAGTTCAGGTAATAATCATAAAGGTGTGTATATTCAAATACCTATGTGTCAAAGATGTGGAAGGAAACACCTAAGAAAATGCTTCAAAGGGATGGGAAGATACTATATATGTGAGAATGAAGGTCATAAATAAATAACATTCCCTGGAAAAAGGAAGCATCCAGTTGACTCTAGGAAAGGGAACGAAGTTCATTCTGAGGGGTCAATTGAATGTTTTAAATGTGGTGCGAATGGTCATTATACAAATAGTTGTCCTAGAAAGAAGTTTCATGAATGGGATAACCAGTATCGTACAAATATATGTTTACCAATACCTAATGCCATTACAATTGAGGATGAAGAAACTAACAATGACCAATGAAAATTATGGATTATTTGTTAACATATGTTTTGACATTATTGAGTCTTACGATATGATTCATGTTTTTGTATGTAGGAAAAAATTATTTTAGATGAAGTTGGGAAATAATTTTTAATAGACCATGAAGAACATTGGATGAGTAAGAATTAAACATATAATGTATTTCAGATTTATGGTAGATTTTATGATGGTGGAATGCTTAAAAGTATTAAAGCTCTTTGATGATGGGATTACATTGGAAGACTTTTTATAGTATGTGTAACCCTGAAGTTTGATATATGAAAATGTAATTCAAGGAATAATTATCTTTTCTTCTGATTAGTAATGGTGTAATTTAATTTTGGAAGAATACATGTTTTTATTATGGACATATGGTGATTTGAGATATTTATGAAAATGATTAACCTATCATAGTGAATATGTGATTATGTTAATTACACTTCAGAATGAGACTTTAAGAGTAGTCGATGTTTTTGGAGATAAATGTTAAGATATACTGTGGAAGACTATGTGATAAAATTCCTCTGATTTTTGGGTTACGATTTTAGTTTGGGTTATTTTTAATAATTTTAGGGAAAATTTTATATTTAATGCTCTTTCTGGAACTTTGTGTACTTTTGGTAGAATTTTGAAGATTAAGAGAAGTACTTATTTTTATAAAGGATTATCCTTTTGGGGATTATCTGATCACATACTAACCAATTTTGGTTTTGGTTAATGTATAATAATAGGGGAAATATAGCGTACATATTTTTTTGAATAATTTTATTCTCTAGAACTTGATTATAGCACTTTAAATGTGAACAAATCATCTTGAATACTAACTGTTTAGAGAAAATATGAGTTTGTGGTAGAATTTTATTAAAGAATGACACTCTACATGAAGAGTAAGAATATTTACATACAATATTAGTCTTGTTGTTAATAAAATTCTTCAACACTATGAAATGGATCTTGAAGTAAAAAAGTTAGAAGCATTATTTTATCATCATACTTTTACCCAACCACAAATTTATGGTATTGTTGTAGTTAACTTTCCGTGATAAATTTCTCTATCACACTCTATTAATCTATGAGAGATAGTTTCTCTTCCATATCCATGTTTTTAGGGAATCCTAGTATTTATTGTCTTAGGTAACCTTTGTACTTATCTACCATTATTTTAATGTGATAGTTTTATTGACTCTTTTTATGATGTGGGACTTTCAATGGTGTTTCTGAGACCAATTTTAAAAATGGGAGGACGCAATTCCCAAAATGGGGGAAGGATGTAACATCCCAGGTAAACAAAGAATATGGCATTTTCATTTTTTTTAAATTTGTAAATTAATTATTAATTTTACATTAAAGGGGATGTTATGTTTGATGGCATACCTGATACACAACAATTGGTTTCTTTGAAATCCTACATGGCACACAACATTAAGTTATACTGAAAAATAATAATATAATATTATTTTAAATGGTAGCTAATTCCTGGTTTTGGAATTGGTAGGAATGGACAGAACTAAATAAATTATAAATATACATGTTTGTTAAATGTTTTTACATTTATCCAATAGAATTTAGAGGCTTAAAAGTGAATAAATCTAAATTTAAGCATTAATACTCTAATATTCTTTAAAAGGTCGAATTAACACCTTTTGATGGTGAACCCTACTTAAAAATAGTTTTGGTCACTTTTATATGTTATATTTGTCAAAATAAATTGATTTTTTAGAATTGAAACATTAAAATGTACCTTGGGTAAAATTTTGGAATTTTTCTAAAAAAAATCCATTTTTAATCAATAGTGAAAATACTGTATTTTAATTCAAATTTTCTTTTTAATCTAATTTATTTTTATTGTTAGATTAACATTTAAATTCGTTTTATATTTTAATTAGATTATATTTTTACCATTTAATCTAATGGTGGTCATTAGAATTAATTTCACTTTGAATTTGGACATAAACAGGTGTCAATCTTTTGATAGATATTGTTTCATAAAAATACGCTATTTGTTTTGACAATGGAAATTAATTTTAAATTAATTAATTAGACTTCTATATTTTGAATTTTGGAAAATAGAAATAATTTTGGAATTTGTAATATCAAATATAGCTTATGCTGAATTTTTGGTATTTTTCTGAAAAACTTCAAATTTTGATGAATTGTTAAACCACTTAGTTGTTGTTAGAAAACTGATTTTTACATTTAAATGAAATTTTACCGCTTCTGTGAATTTACGTTAAAAAATATGACATACATTGTTGTTATAAGTAAATAATATATGGTTCAATAATATGAAAATAATTTTTGGCAAATAGTAACTTTTGACTTTTATTTACCGTGGTTAAAGGTAAATGGGGTAATTCAAGATAAAAATAATATTATAATAATAAAAAATTACCTTAAAACTAGTCCTAACCTTATTAGTTGAGTCATTAACCACCATGGTCATGCTTGTGAAAATTTTGGGACCCCATGGAGCCACTTAAGAGTGATAATAACACTTTATTTTAATTAACCTAAAGTAATGGAAAAAATTACATAAACAAATATCTTTTAGTAAATTAATTTTTACATGGGGTTATATAAGTTATAGTTTTGAAAATAAATATTAATTCAAAATTTAAAAATAATACCTACATCATGGTATTTGTTTTATAATTTTTAGACATCTAATAAATTAAATTATTTATGACACAAAAATGATACAGTATTTACCTTATTAATAAATGATATAAATAAATAAGATTATAAATATTAAAATAACATCCAAAATCTGTACAATTCTTATTGTATGAATTAATTTTAACCATTAGTCATATTATCTTCTATATTAATGACTTTTGGACCTTTAAAAAACGAAAATAATTATATAATAAAATAATATTTTCACACATTCCTAAGGAACCCCTCCCCCATTATAAAAAACCCTCACTTATAACCCATTACTCACACCTCTAAATCTTCTTGGCTCATCCAACCCCTGCCAAAATAATCTCTAAAGATCCCTCTACTCCTCCTAGAATCGTTACCATAGGAAGAAGGCCCTTCAAGAAGTCTTTTTTGTTCAAACAAAGGGAGTTACCTGAATTAAAGGTAACAGTTTCTCTTAAATTCCTTTCTTTTATTTTACTTCTCAAACCCCTAAAATCTTTTCATTCATTTATTTTATAAAAACACCAGTATCCTAAATATACTATTATTTTTTTATGAGATGTATTCAAACTACACTTACACACACCTCCGTCTAATGGGTAAAGAACATATTGTTTCTGTGGATGGAAAACTAATGCCTCACGAAATGATGATTGTTCAATTATCTCCTACCGCCTCTTATAGTGGTCATCATGATGACACTATATTAATATATGATATATATTATGTTTATGTTTTATTTATAATTCTATATTTTTAATTTATAACATACCTTTATGATTTACAATTTGAGTAAATGCAATAATTTCATTTTAGGAAATGCAGAATATTGCCCCCTCAAAGTGATATGAATCGTTCATACCATAAATGAGACGTATAAAGGATGGTGTTACTGAAATTAAATATGATATTATATTGTAATTATAATATAACTATATATCATTATGTTTTCATTCAATTAATTTAATGACCCAGAATTTCCATTTAATTTTTTTAAAATAAATGGCAATTTTATGAGTCCGTGAAAATTGATGGAATGTGATTCCGAGGCCCGGAATGAATTTCAGAATATTTTTTCAGGTACGTTCAGAAAACATGTGAGATGGTTTTTCTATATTTCGAACAGGTTCTCAGAATTCAAATTTGATGGCACCGTTGAACTCGCAGCGTCAGTATTCACTTAAGGAGACCTTCACCTATTCCACATTTGGTCGAGGGTGAATGTTATTTTTTGGGTTTATTGTGAAAAAATAAAATAAAATAAAAATTGTGTAGCTTTTTATTTTATTTCTTAAAACCTCCCACTTGTGGATGTTGAGAAGTGGGGACCACCAGACTTAAACCTCCCATGAGAGGTTTTGGAGGTGGGGACCACCGAACCTAACCTTCCATGAGAGGTTATGGTGGTGGGGACAACCTGAGGATTAAAACCACTTAAATCCCTTTGAACTTCCTCATAATGGGGGGAGGAAACTTCCCAACACCCTCCTTAATGTGGATAAGACTCTTGACTTCCTCCACATTAATTATACCAACCCTGCCCTTTAAATAATTGAGCCAGAAAATCAATTAATTAATTAAACAATTTGAATTTATGCCAAAAAAATAACAGAACACGTAATATATTATATTGGGCTATACATTCATTTTGGTTGAATTGGGGAGAGGGGAAACATGAGAGAAAGATCTCCAATGAAGAACGCTCCACTGACAAAGAACGATGACTTCGACTTCTTCCATGGGACACCTTTCAAGGAGGAACGTCTTCGACTTCGATGAACCAATGCACGAGCTTCGGATTGGAGGTGTGTGGAAGATGAGACGAACATCGACAACTTCACATTCTTCCCTCCTTGTCGATGTCAACGATCCATCCAAGATAGTGGTGTGTTTAAAAATTAATCAATGTCAACTTCCTCTCACATTGAATCATTTTATGAAAAGCATCTTGCTACCAACCTAACACGGAGGGTGCGGGCCAAACAAACATGGCCCGAACATTCCAAAAATCTTGTGGTGTTCTTTGCGATAGAGGAGGATGAAAACTATCCATGGTTGGGGAAAGATAACAGAGTTCAACACCACCACCGGCTGTGATGATGGCGATGGGGAAACGACGCCGCCCTGTGGCCTCCGCGCTAACCACGACCACAGCCACTATCCGCAGCTCCCCACCGCCCCGCGGATGGACCACCGCCCCGTGGCCGGACCGACAACACGTGGTCGGACTGTCGCCCCGTGGTCGGACCGCCAACCCGCGGCCGGATCTCTGCCCCGCGGCCGGACTGTCGTCCCGCAACCGGACTTCCGACCCATGGCCGGATAGCCGCCCTATGGCAGGACTACCGCCCCGCGACCGAACCTCCGCCCCACGGCTGGACCTCCACCCCGCAGCCGGACTGCCACCCCGCGGCCGGACCCCAGCCCCCGGTCGAGCCCCCCGCGGCCTTGCTCCCTCGCTCCACCCTCTACGGCCCCTTGCGGCCTAACAAGCTCGACCCAGCATGTCGGGCCGCCCTATGGGCTGGTCCAGACCCATCAAGTCAGGCCGGGTAGACCTGAAATGGGTCATCCCAGGCCGGCTCGGGCCGAGTCGGTCCGACCGTGTCGGACCAGACCCGGGCCCACTAAGACCCATGTACATTCTTTTGGCCGTAACTTTGACACCATAAATCAGTTTGACAAACCATCAGTGGAATTGGGAATCGTGGAGAGATTAGGTCTCTTTGAGTGATACCCCACAATGTTTTGGATTAATATGTGGAACAACCAGGTTGGATTGTGCACAAATCCAACTAGGCCCCCGGGACTAAAAGGATAATAACTCACAGACCAGGCATCTAATTGACACACCGTCTGTTACACAGAGTCCCCTATGACATGGAAGAACATTGAGATACTTCTTTGTGGGACTTTGTGTAAGTTGGAGTATCGACCAGTATCTTGTGGATCGGATCCTCCGGGAGACGAGCAAGCATAGTGAGTAAACCAAGTGGCCTGCTGAGACTTGACGAATGCTGACCGTTTCGACTTGGAGTGACTTGAAAAGCCTAGTGAAGAGAACTTTGGTGATGCAGCAGACCCACTATGGGGAGCTCTTTGGTGACACGGTAGACCCTCGATACTTGGCAGGAGGAGTACCTCAGCCGGCCACGAGGGGGAGTGCCTTGGTGACGCGGCAGACCCATGGTGGGGAGTGCCTTGATGACACGACAGACCCACGGTACTTGACAGGAGGGGTACCTCAGCAGTCCAAGTTAGTGGGAAGCACCTCGGTCTGATGTGGTAGGCCCACTATACTCGATAAAGGAGGAGTTCTCTAATAGCCTAGTTGTTCGACGTTGTGACTGGAAATGTTACTTGATACTACCCCTAGAATAAATCCTAGTGTGAGATGAGTCTGTACCTCTGTGTTTTCCTCTTGATTGAGATGGATTACTTGATAACATATGTATATGTATGGGAATATGCCTAAGGAAGGTTATCTGTTGTTTTCATACTTTTTGTTTTATCCTTGATGGTTTTTGTGAGACCTAGAGGGTCTCGGGGTCCCTATTGAGTATCGTTATACTCACCCCTGCACAGGCTATGTTCGCACCTTGTTGTGTTGGATGCAGATGACAGACATCACTGACTGATACTAGGTGTACTAGGACTAGACAGTGCCTGGAGGTGGACCAAATGGTGTTTTGGTACACAGAGGAGATTGGTGGATGTGGAGTGCTGAGGAGGCGATCTGTACCTACCCTTCAGGTAGGAACTTCAGAGGACGAACCAACAGCTGAATTTTCATTTTCTTCTATTGATTTTCTCACAATTTTACTTGTACTTTCAGGTTGGGATTGTATTATGGCTCCTTTTACTTACTTCACTCACCCTGTTTATAGTTCATTTTACTTGTGCTTGGTTACATGTTCTTACATGTTATAAAGAAAATGCCTTCATAGTTTTAGAGAATACACCTTCGGTGCTAGTCGCTAGCCCTTGGCCTATGGAAGGCGGGCTTGGGGTAGTCACGACATGGGCCCCAGGGGATGGGTCGTCACATATTGGTATCAGAGGAGTCAGTTCTACTGAAAAACTAGGACTATGATCTTTTCTATGAAGAAATAGTGTTAAGGGTAATGAGTGCAGTTTTCAGTTCAGGGAGTCTAGTGTTGGTGCGGCGGCTGATGTATCCGTACACGAGGACCCTGAATTCTGATTTCCAACTCAGTGCACGAAAATTCTAATTGTGTGTGTGTTTTCAAAAGATTTATTTTTGATCTATTCATTTATCTCACCATGTATAAATTTATGACAATGGTGCACCTTTTTTTTCAGGATCCCACCATGAAGACAGCCAGCTACGGTTCCGAGAGTTGTACGCACTGATAGCCCACTGAGCAACGAGGCCTCGGTGCGGGGCCCTTATCTAGTAGAGGCACTAGCAGAGGCACCATCGGTACCATTACCCATTGGGCCACCGATTCAACTAGCCCCAGCAGCAGAGAGTGCACACCTCTTAAGCACTTTTCACGAGTTCCCATGCTAGAGGCCACCCAGGTTCAGGGGAGAGATAGACCCACAGGCAGTTGAGGATTGGCTGGAGGCTGTGGAGAGAGTCTTCTAAATCATAGGGACACCAGCTGATCTCATGGTGATCCTTGCTTCCATCCTTCTACAGGTAGCCGGAGGATGATTTTGGAGCTTGATGATCCAATTTCACGATGAGGTGAAGCTTCTCTGGGCGGACTTCGAGAGCCTGTTTCGGGCTGATTTTGTCCCAGAGACTCTTCGCGCAGTGTGTATACATGAGCTTCTACATCTGCATCAGGGCCGCATGATTGTAGCTCAGTATTCATCGAGGTTCACTGACCTCTCACGTTACACCATAGATATGGTGTAGGACCCATTCCTCAGGGCCCCGACCTTTGAGCAGGGGCTCAGGCGGGAGATCAGGGCTTCGATGATCTCACTTAGTATCCTGACACAAGCGGGGGTGTTAGAGAGTTCCCTCTTGATGGAGAGTTTCCGTGATGAGAAGTCACCAGTAGTGAGACACACTACCTATCATCACGTAGTGGAGTTTTCTACAACTGGCATCATGCAGTCATCACAGAGGTCCAAAAGGACCAGACCTATAGGTGGAAGACAGCATGACTTAGGGACGGTTGTGCGGGGAACCCGAGACGGAACCAGTTATTCCAGGAGCGGGAAGTGTTTCTCATGTGATGGGAAGGGTCACATGGCTTGTGACTGTCTGACCCGTCATACATATGATCAACAGATGTTCGAAGGATGGCCCAGGCAGAGACAGAGATTCAACCGAGGAGGTCCACAGGGAGTAGGTGGATGTGGAAAAGGAGCTGAACAAGCTGCTGGCGGTGGGCAACGATTCGAGATGTTACTACCACTACCACTAAGAGGTCTACCCCGACTATAAGTAGTAGGTGGATAGGGTATACCTCAGATCCAGGCAGCTGAGACCTACGATCACGGTGCTCTAGAGATGATACGAGGTACGATCTCTGTTGACTCCACCTTACCTGTAGTACTTATAGACACAGGTGCTAGTTAATATTTTATTTCCACTACCCTCGTTCAGATCTCAGAGATTCCGACGGAGCTATTAGCTCAATCCATACAGCTAGAGACTCCTATGGGAGTATATTCAATGATTACGCACTGGTGTCAATAGTGTGAGCTTACTCTAGGAGGTGAGAGATTCGGTTAGGATATCTGAGTAGTGGCGTCGAGGCCTTACGACATCATATTGGGTATAGACTGGTTATCTACAGTCCATGCATATATTGATTGTATTAGGCGCATGGTGCGGTGTGTCCACACAGATGGGACTGGTTTTACCTTCACTGGCAAGAAGGGAGCCTTTGTAGTGCTAGATCGACTTACCAAGTAGAGAGTTCAGCCGATCACTCATCAGTTGGATAGCCTTACCCTCAGAGCTGTGGATATGGAGAGTCTGAGCTATCCTGTAGTGGTGGACCAGTATGCGGATGTTTTCCCTGATGATGTTTCGGGTCTACCTCCTTGCAGTGAGGTGGAATTTTACATTGACTTGTACCCTGGGACATAAACGATATCTACACTAGCATATCATATGGATCCCGATGAGATTCGTGAGATTCGGGTACAGTTAGAGGAATTTCAGGGGAAGGGATTCATTCAGCCCGATGTTTCTCCCTATGAATCCTCGATTCTGTTCACCAAGAAGGCAGATTGGGGCTTGAGTCTTTGTGTTGACTATCAGCGCCTGAACCAGGTGACCGTGAAGAACATGTACCCACTCTTGAGGATTGATGACCACTTTGATCAGCTGAAGGGAGAATGGTGATTCTCAAAGATAGACCTTAGATCATGTTATCACCAGATCATAGTACGAGACGAGGATGTGCAGAAGATGGCCTTAAAGTGTCGGTACAACCATCATGAGTTCTTGGTTATGACATTTTTGGTGACCAAAACTCCATCATTGTTTGTGGGACACATGAATAAGATTTTAAATGATACCTTGATCGCTTTTTAGTGGTCTTCATTGACGACATTCTGATCTACTCGACTACTAAGGAGGAGCATGACTATCATTTGTAGGTAGTACTGTACACACTCCAAGAGAACCATATTTATATTATGCTCCTGAAGTTCCAGTTCTGGATCCTAGAGGTTCACTTCCTAGGACATGTCTTATCATAATTTGGAGTTGCAGTAGATCCTATGAAGATTGAGGTGGTACATGCTTGGGAGCCACCCAAGAGTGTGATAGAGGTACAAAGTTTCTGAGGTTTTAGCTAGATATTACCGGAGGTTTGTGCAAAATTTCTCTAGAATTGCAGCACCATTATAAGCCTTGACAATGATGGGGAAACCCTTTGTTCGGTTCGAGATATTCTAGTAGAGTTTTTAGGAGATGAGGCAGAGACTGACTGGTGCCCCCATCTTAGGGCTACCGGAGGAGGGCATAAGGTATGTAGTCTTCTATGACACATCAGGTACTGGACTCAGATGTTTTCTGATGCAGAAGAGAGCATTGATTGTATATGGTTCTCGATATATGAGACACCATGAGTAGAACTATGCTACCCATGACTTAGAGTTAATAGTTGTGGTCTTTGCCTTGAAGATTTGGTGACACTATCAGATGGGTGAGCATTTTACATCATACTCTAATCACAAGAGTCTCAGGTATATCTTCTCTTAGAAGGACATGAACCTGAGATAGCGATGTTGGCTTGAGTTCCTCTTGTACTATGACTTCTAGATAGTCTATACACCTAAGAAGGAGAACGTTGTAGAAGATGCACTCAGAATGAGGTCCGGTATACAGTTTCTAGGCGAGGCGATGAAGCAGCTGACTGCTATACAAATATCCTTTATGGATAGAGGCGGAGCAGCTTTTTTACAGTCTCTTATAGTCACACCCCCACTTCATCGGAGAATCAAGGAGTCGTAACATGGGGACGCTGACTACGAGGCACAACGTGCTTAGATATCCACAGGACATGCACCTCATGGATTTTTTAAAGATGGGGAGAACCTCATCCTCTTCAGAGGATGTACCATGGTACCTGTGTCACTTTAGGAGGAAATTTTGAGAGAGTTACACACATCCCCTCTAGCGGTAAATCCATGAGTGGTGAAGATGTACAAGGATCTCCGACGACAGCATTAGTGGTCAGGAATGAAGAATGAACTAGCAGAGTTTGTCTCTCGGTGCCTCACACGTCAGCAAGTGAAGGCAGAGCATCAGGTACCAATAGGCTTGGTTCAGCCTTTAGAGTTCCTAGAGTGGAAGTGGGATGGGATATCCATGGACTTCGTGACAGGACATACACGTAAATCCAGGGGACATGACTTAATTTGGGTGATCGTCGACTGACTCCCCAAGTCAGCCCTCTTCTAACCGATAAAAGAGCTGGGTTCCCTAGAGAGCTTGGGATGCCTCTATGTGCAGGGGATTGTGTGGTTACATAGAGTACCCTCCATTATTGTCTCCTATTGTGATGGATGTTTTACTTCATGGATATAGAAGGGGTTGTATGAGGCTTTTGGGACCCAACTTCATTTGAGCACTACATTCCATCCTCAGATGGATGGTCAGACCGAGTGGACCATTCAGAACCTCAAGGAAATGTTGTGTGCTTTTGTCCTCGAATTCGGTCGCAGTTGGGAGGATCACATAACTTTGGTGGAGTTTTCATAAAACAACAGCTATCACTCCACCATTGGGATGGAACCTTTTGAGATGTTGTACGGGCAACCTTGCAGATCACCTTTGTGCTGGACTGACCTAGGGGAGTCAGCACTAGTGGGACCAGAGAGGGTACGAGCTACCACAGAGAAGTTACAGATCATCCAGGAGTGGATGAAGAATACATAGAGTAGGGATAAGTCGTAGGCCAATAGGATATATATACCTATGGAGTTTAAGGATGGAGACCGTGTCTTTTTACAGGTCTCACCTCGACGAGTTTTTTGGAGATTTGGCCGAGGTGGAAAGTTATCTATGAGGTTCATCAGACCTTTTCAGGTCCTCAGCGGATTTGGCGAGGTGGATTATCACTTATCTCTTCCACCTAAGTTGCACCGGGTGCACGACGTCTTCCATGTATCCAGGCGGAGGAGATACGTGCACGACCCTTCTCACTTCATCAACCATGGAGAGCTGGATGTCGATGATGGGGTAACTTTTACGGAGGTTCCCATAGAGATTTAGGATCGAAACGATAGGGTCCTTCATGGACATTCGATACCACTAGTGCGCATTTCCTGGTAGTACAGAAACCTCCAAGAGAGAACTTGGGAGTGGGAGGATCAGATGCGTGCTCAATACCCCTATTTGTTTTCCATGTTTGAGTTGTGGATTACGGGGATGTAGAGCCCTAAGGTGGGGAGAATGTAAAGACCATGAATTTCCATGTAATTTTTTTCAAAATAAATGGAAATCTTACAAGTCCGTGAAAATTGACAGCATGTGATTCTGAGGCTTGAAGTGCCCGGAATGAATTTCTGAACTTTTGTTTGGATACATTCAGTAAACATGCGAGCGTGTTTTTCTTACTTTTGAACCGTTGCTCAGAATTGAAATCCAAGGGAACCATTGAACTCATAGCACTGATATTCACTTATGGATACCTTCACCTCAACCGCAGTTGGTTAAGAGTGAAATTTAGTTTTTGGGTTTTTCGTGAAAGAATAAATTAAAATAAAAATTGTGTAATTTTTTATTTTATTTGTTGAAACCTCCCACATGTGGATATTGAGAAGTGGGTATCACTAGACTTAAACATCCCATGAGAGGTTATAGAAGAGGGGACCACCGATCCAAACCTCCCCTGAGAGGTTATGGTGGTGGGGACCACTGGAGGTTTAAAACCTCTTAAACCCCTTTGAACTTACTCATAATGGGAGGAGGAAACCACTCAACTCCCTCCTTAATGTAGAGGAGCCTCTTGAATTCCTCCACATTAATTATGCCAACCTCCTCCTTTAATTAATTGATCCAACACATCAATTAATTAATTAAACTATTTTAATTTATTTCAACAAACATAATAGAATACATAGTCTATTATTTGGGGCTATGAATTCATTTTGGAGGAATTGGGGAGAAGAGGAACTTGGGAGGATTCTCTCTAATGAATAATGTTCCACCCACAATGAACACTGACTTAGACTTCTTCCACTAGACACCCTTCATGGAGGAATGTCTTCAACTTCGATGAACCAATGCACGAGCCCGAGATTGGAGGTGTGTGGCTGACAAGATGAATGTCGACAACTTCACCTTCTTCCCTCCTCATCGACGTCAATGAACCATCCATTGTATGGGTGTGTTTAAAAATTGATCAATGCCAATTTCCTCTTACATTGAATAATTTTATTATGAGGTGCCTGCTACAGCCCAAATGCAGAGGTTGTGGGCCAAAAAACATGGCCCGACCCTTCCCCAAATAATGTGGTGTTTTTTGTGAAGGAGGAGGATGGAAACCGTCCGTGGTTGGGGCACGAGAATAGCGCTCGACACCACCATCGGCCACAAACAAGGTGACGGCAAAACGGTGTCACCCCGCGGCCACAGCCGCCACCCCACGGCCTCTGCTCCAACCACGGCCACCACATCTGTCTGCGACTCTGCACCACCCCGTGGTCGAACCTCTTCCCTATAGTCGGACAACCGAACCAAAGCTGGACTGCCACCCTGGGGCCAGACCATCGCCTCGCGGCTGGACCGCCGCCGCGCGGCCAGACCGCGGCCGGACCGCCGACCCCCGGTTAGACAGTCGCCCCGCAGCCGAGGCACCACCACGCGGCCAGACTATCGACCCGTGACCGGACCGCCGCCCCGCGGCCGGACAACCACCCCGCAGTCGGACCGCTTCCCTATGGCCAGACCACCTCCCCACGGCTGGACCACCACCCCACGACTGAACTGTCGCCCCACGGCCGAACTGTCATCCCTGGCTAAGCCGCCCCATTGCCTCACGCCCTCGCGGCACCCTCTACGGCCCCTCGCAGATTGTCTGACCGGACCCAGTAGGCTAGGCTACCCTATGGGCTCGTCCAGACCCAGCGGGTTCGGAAAGGTCGACCAGAATTGGGTGGACCAAGGCCGGGTCGGGCCGAGTCTGTCTTACCGTGTCGGACTAGACCCAGACCCACTACAACCCAAGTACATTCTTTTGGACATAACATTGGAACTGGACATCCCTTAGCCAAAGCATCAGCGGCATTAGGAATCTTGGAGCAAGTCGGTCCCTTTGAGTGATACCCAACTGTGTTTTGGATTAAGAAGGGGAACGATCAGGTAGGATCAAGCACGAATCCAACCGGGCCCCCGGGACTAAAAGGATAATAACTCACACACCGAGCATCTAATTGACATGTTTTCTGTTATGTTGAGACCCCTATGATGTGGTGGAACTTTAAGATTCTTCTTCATGGGACTTCGTGCTAGTTATAGTATCGTCCAGTAGCTTGTGGAGCGGATCCTCCCAGAGATGAGTGAGCATAGTGCGGAAACCCTGTGGATGGCTGATACTTGATGACTGTTGACCATTTCGACTCGGAGTGACTTGACAGGCCTAGTGGGGAGTACCTTGGTGAAGTGGAAGACCCATGGTGGGGAGCTCCATGCTAACGTAGCAGACCCACAGTACTCGACATGAGGAGTACCTCAGCAGGCCATGAGGGGGATCACCTTAGTGACGCAGCATACCCATAGTGGGGAGCGCCTTGGTGACGTGGAAGACCCATGGTACTCAAAAGGAGGAGTACCTCAGCAGTCCATGTTAGTGGGAAGAGCCTCTGTGTGATGCGGAAGGCCCACTCTATTTGATAGAAAAAGAGTTCTCCAATAGCCAAGGTGTTCGACATTGTGACTGAGAATGTTACTTGATACTACCCCCAAGAATAAATCCTGGTGTGAGCTAAGTTAGTACCTCTGTGTTTTCCTCATGATTGAGATGGATTACTTGATAACTTAGGTATATGTATGGGTATATACCGATATATTTTGTGAGACCTAGAGGGTCTTAGGGTCCCTACCGAGTATCGTTATACTCACCCCTACACGGGCTATGCCCGTACCATGTTGTGTTGGATGTAGAAGACAGAAAGTGCTGACTGAGGCTGGGAGTACTAGGACTGGACAGTACATGGAGGTGGACCACACGGCGTGTCGGTACGTAGAGGAGATGGGTGGATGTGGAGTACTGAGGAGGCGATCTGTACCTACCTTTCAGGTAGGAACCTCGGAATATGATCCAAAAACTTACTTTCTCTTTTATTTGGTTTTATTATGTCATAGTTGTACTTGTACTTTCCAGTTGGTCTTGTATGCTGGCCCCTTTTACTTATTTCACTCACTCTATTTACAATTCAGTTTACTTGTGCTTGGTTACGTGTGCTTACAGGTTATAAAGGCAATGCCTTCACAATTTTAGAGAATATGCCTTCAGTGCTAGTCTCCATCCCCTGGCCTATGGAAGGAGGGCTTGAGGTCGTCACGGAATGGGCCCCGCGGGATGGGTCGTGACAATTAAAAAATGAAATAGTAATAAATGTAGCGGTCATGCATATGTATGGCTTACCATATCCATGAACGGTGCATTTCATTTGTTATCACCAAATGTTATGTACTATTATAAATACATATATATACTAGATATATATGATATATGATATCTAAATCTTGAATATAATTCTGGAGATAATAGACAATTGACCACATGAAAAATATCTAATTATAAGGTGTTCATTTTTTACTCAAGTACCAAATATCAACAAAAAAACCATTATTAACTTAAATTATTACATAATGTTTATAACATGGTAATAAGTGATATAAAAGGAATAATAAACATTAAATGGTGTTCTTAATCAACTATAAATTAAAATAATTTTATTATTCAGGGAGAACAAGGAACAAAAAAGTCAAGTCTTACATGAGGTAAGGGATTTCTTATCTCACTTTTAATTCCATGAGATTTCCATTGTTCACCACTAATTTATTGCATGTGGTTTATTTTGTAGTGCCATTTGATATATATTATCATGATCCTATTTATATTCATGTTATTTTGAGAATTATTTGGTGGTTATTAACTTCTGGTCATACGACTCGATTGATTACCACGTGGTAAGGGATTTTCATCTCACTTTTTATTCTCGTGAGACTCATGCTATATTTTCCACTATTAAATTTTCTGTAGTGTATATACTTCCCATGATTGTATTTAGTATGTAATATAATTCAATTTATGGGTATTTACATCTTCATTTTATGATCCTTCTTTCATGGATTTTATGTTTCGTAAGTTACCAAATTGGTAATGGAACCTTTTAACCCAACTGTTATTCCTTGAGTTAATCTTCTAATTCTAAACTATGTCATGCTATTATTATGTGTGTAATAAATATTTATTTATTTATGTTTTAATTTCCACTCCCCTTTGCATGGATATAATTTTGATACACATAATCAATCCATTGATAAATTCTCAAGTCATATACATGAACTTGATAAGAGTAATTATTCCTCAATTTCCATTCATTGAGTTATACATCCAAGTCATTTGTTTTGTCTTAAAAATAATATTTGTGAATGTTCTATGATTTATTTACACTAAATATCCAATCATATTTAGAGTATTTATATTTTTCACATATTATTATGTAATTTATTTATCCTCAATCTAAATATATATTTTTTATAATGGATTTAATCTCAATTTACATTCCATTGAGATTACATTGTTGTTATTCATCAATTCACTCTTATATGGGGTATATACATTCCTTTGTCATATCATATCATGAATCCCTTCATCATGATGATAATATAACGTTTAGATTCAATGTAATTCCTCAATTATTTGTATTCAAGAGTCTCTCATTTTGTTAAAAACTCTTTAACTAAAATATCATTTTAAATGTTTTAAATATTTATTCATCTAAATCTTTATCATTAGTGTCCATGTTTCCAAAATCATTTTAAGGATTTATTTATATCGACATTAATGTTTTCAAATAATAATTTATTTGAATGTTTTAAAGTGGTATGGAACACTTTGATTCAAAAATACCTTTATTAAATGTTTTAAATGATTTTGAAAATAGTTTGATAAAGCATTGTTTATTTCAATAACTTGATTTGATATATTGGAATGTAGAAATACTATCTTTCCTTTGTACATGTGTTATGTTTTTCATTATAATATGGTTATTGGGCATTATTTACGTATACGAGTGGTTCCGTGATAAACCTGGGGGTGATCCCGGGATAGCTCTCCAATGCATTGGGTAACATGATAGAGGGAAATGTAAATGTTTCTCCTAATAGATTTAGGGAATATAATGTGATGGGTATTCCAAGTGTAACTCCCTACATAGTTGTGATAACAAGAATGTAAGTTTGATATGGATTCCAGAAGTTACCTTTATGATATATGATTTATGTGTATTATTGAAAAATATTATGATTTGATGAGTATGTTATGATAGAAAATTATGGTTTCATTGATTTGTATTAATTGATGGGATATTGTTTTCCTTCCTTATTTTATAACCCTTACTGATCTTTTTATGCTCATCCCATGTTTATGAAATATTTTCCACAGGACTTAAAGATGAATAGGGTCAAGGATGAGATCAAGGAAAAGTCATACTGTCTAAAACATGGTACTAGACCTATCTCTTTTTATTAAGAGTTTTTATTTTAAGAAAAATGGATATTGGGTAGTATTGTATACATGTAATATTCAAGTTGTTACGTAATAGTTATGGCCTAATTCTCTAAAACTCTAAAACCGAAAAGATCCTCAATGTGAATTCTTGACCTAAATCAAGATTATGTAATGTTTAAGGCAAGTTCCTTATATTGAATTACTTTGTGTGTCTTAATTAGGTCAAGAGAAGAAGTTCATAAGAAGTGTTTCATGAACATAGATGAAGGATTTGGATAATTTTGTTGTCGAGGGGGTCTATAATTCAAGGAATATTTTTTTAAAATTGGTACAGAGATTCATATTAAATAATCAGAATGGTGAAATTAGATTCAGATGGGCAATTGAAAAAAACTCTAAAGAAGAGAAGAAGTCCTGGATAAGAATCAAGAAGATCCAATAAGTGTTGATGAAGTCAATATTCACACAAAATTTGACGTAAATTATGATTTGGGAAAATTTGAACATGTGGGGAAGATTTTGGGATTCTTGCCAAATCCTATCTTGGGTCACCAAGAAAAGGAGATAAGTACATTATACATAGGAGATGACCAATGTACTAATCATTATATAAGAGATAGAAGCTCTGAGTTTAAGAGAGAGAAAAAAGGGTTTTCTATATTGAGCTCTTTTTGGTAGAAGTTTCAACAGAAAAGATGTCATAAGAGAAGAGAAAATATTTAAAAGTTATTCTGCTAATCATTATATTATGAATTTTTCATATTCAGCTAGTTATCATATTATTCTTATCATCATATCCAGCTGGTGACTAGATGTGGTTGGATTATCGGATATGGAGTTTATGTATTCGGATTTTCGGACTGAGAAAGAAGGAAGTTTTCAAAATTGTGTCAACCATATTCTGACATAATTATTTCTATCGGATTGGGAAATTAGATTTGGAGATTAGAGTAGAAAGAATATATTGGGCGATCATATTTTAAAATCAGAGTGAGCCGATCAGACTAAGAATTGAATATAATTCTATATCAAGTCCTTGATGTTCTTACATTCTTTTGGGTATGGAATAGAATAATTTTATTTTAATTGAATGCATTTATGAAATTGAAAAGAACCATGGGTAAAATTAATTGTTACACAAATATTGTTTTACCCAATTTTTTATAGGAGGGTGCACACACACTATTGTAATTATTTATATAGTGCTGCATGAGTGAAAGGTCATATCCTAATTATTGTAATGTAGGAATTTTTGTCTATTGGATTGTGTGGTATCAGATTTCTTCCTAATCGTACCAAGGAGGTAGTTATTCTTATCGAATAGAGAACCTTATAAATTCTTCCATTCCGATGAATGTGTGATTGATTTTTACATGTAAGGGAATTAAAATATTTAATAGGAGGGGAAGATTTCTTCAATTAAAAGGAAACAAAAAATAAAATATGTCACTGATTCACCCACTCTCAGTGATATGATTACACTGACTAGTCAATTTCATATAGAATGGTGGTAATCAGAAAGAAGTTGTTTCTGAAAAGTCATTTGTATAACCATTGTATTTACGAACCAAAACACTAAATTATTATCCTTTCTCTAACCCTCAATGATCTCCCCACCATTGGGTTTTGACATCATCTCCACACATTCTGAGTTTAAGGACTATGCCTCTTTAACAATCATTACTAGATCAGGAACCAATGAAACTTGAATGAAAGCTACAACATCCCCTTGGCATACACATTCCATGTTCATGTCTACTATCACTTACATCAATTATCAATGATCTAAATCTTCTTTTACAAAATATGCACAATACTATTTTCTTAATGCATTGGCCTCCAAATTTCCTTTACTAGGTGTATAAATCATGTCAAAGTCAAAAACTTAGAGATACTCTATCCATTTTCTTTTTCTCAGTTTCAAATGCCTTTTTGAGAAAATTTTCTTCAAGCTCTTATGATATGTTAAAACGGTAAATTTCTCAGTGACGAGATAATGACACCAGGTTTTCAATGCATTGACAAAAGTAGCTAACTCCAAATCATGTGTTGGGTAGTTCTTGTCATGAACTCATAATTTTATTGAGTGATATGAAAACAAATTATTTCCTTGCATGAAAACATATTCCAAACATAATCTGGAAGCATCACAATACACCACATATTCATTTATTGATTATGGAAATATCAAGCTCGGTGTGGCTATAAGGAAAACCTTTAGCTCATAAAAAGTCTTTTGGTATTCCTCATTCCAATGGAATGAATCATTCCCCTTTATCAAAGTTGTAATAGGTAAAAATAGTCATGAAAAATCATGAACAAAGCATTGTTAATAACTAGCCAGACCAAAGAAACTTTGTATCTCAAAGAAATTCTTCGGTGGATGCCATGAATTATAGTTTCTATATTTTTTGGGTCCTCATAAACACCTTTTTTAGAATTTACATGTCCAAGGAAACATACCTCTTATGTCCCAAAATCACATTTTGATAATTTGGCATCCAAACAATGATCCCTCATGATTTCTGACTTTTTTTCTAAGTTTTTATCTTGTTTAGCCACTGTCCATGAATACACCAATATGTCATCCAAAAACACCACCATAGAAGAATCAATATATCTTTGAAATATCTGATTTACCATATCCATAAAGACATCTGGTTCATTCATTAGACTAAAAGGCATTAACACATATTTATAAAGTCCACATATACTTATGAAATATATCTTCAAAATATCCTCTTTCAGTACCCAGAATTGGTGATATCCTGAATGTAATTAAATTTTGGAGAAGCACTAATCTCCCCTAAATTGAGAAAAAATATCATTAATATGTGGAATTGGATACTGATTATTTATTGGAACTTGGATAGGATTATGATAATTCACACACATCTATAGTGTTGCATCAGCATTTTTCGTGAACAATAATGGAACTGCCCACACAGACATGCTAGGATAAATGAATCCTTTACTTTTTAGCTCTTATAAAACCAATTTCAGCTTTCTTAACTCTATTGGTGACATCTGATAAGATAAAAAGGAAATATGATTGGTCCCCATAAGGATATCAATCATAAATTCAACTTATCAAATGGTTGGTAACACAGAAAAATTTTCAGAAAACACATCTGGAAACTGATCCACCATTTCTGGAAAACTGTTATTCTCAATCTCATCCCTTGATTACACAGAAAAAACTACTGACTGGTATGAGATAATTCCATTTATTGGTGCCAATAAACTCGTTGAACATGCCATTACATTCTAGTATCCTTGGAAAGGATACTTGATTCCATCATCAGTTATAAATCCAACCATTATTATATAACATTCGATGTGAGCCTTGAACAGTTCAACCAATTTATACCAAGTATTATTTCAAATACATCCATCTCAATCATAAAGAAATCCCATTTCACCTCAGACCCATCAATATTTATAGAACATTATCTACACATAAAGGCTCAAAAACCTCCTTGACCAGGAGGAGCTTTTAGATTTATTATACAAGGCATCGTCACAACTTCTAAATATAGAAAATCAATAACATGGGAAACAATAAAGAAGTGGGATATGCCAGTATCAAATAATACTTTCATAATGGTAGAATTAAAAATAATATTACCTCTCACTGTAGATTTCATCGACTGATCATCAAAAATAAACTGTTTAACTCTGTATAATTACTTCGTCACTACACTTTGCTCCTTGTTTCCCTATTGATATTGCATTTCCAAAGGAGTCATTATATTCATAAAATCACAATGGTCTGATTTATTCTAATGATGAGAGTTATTATGATACCCTCTTCCAATAGAATCACATGACACGTAGGACATGTGGGATTTTTCTTAAACACCTGACCACGAAGCACTACGAAAACAATGATAAACATTCCCCATACTTTTGTAAATGGTGCATTCTCTCAGAGGTTTCATACACTCTCTCTTAATGTGGTTGAAGGAACCACATCAGAAACACACATCTTTAGTCATGGGTCTAGGAAGAATGTTCACTAATATAGCAGTCTAATTTTGATTCATTCTCCCGCCTTTTAAATAGGTGTCCTTATTCTTCTTTCTCATAGAATTAGAGTTCCCACCATTTCTCATGTGTATGGACATACATACTACTCCCATAGATATTGTGATTTTTTTTCATATTCCATATCTCTATTGACCATGTCAGTATATTCCATACTATAGAGTATATAAATCTTTGATCGAATCTCCTATCTCAGCCTGTATTAATAGATTCATTCTTTTAGGGATTCAATAGATGTAACCTCAGTTGTAAAGTGCACTAAATTTATGAATTTATCTGCATAATCTGTGATATTAATATTTTCCCCCTTCAAGATGAATAAATATGTTGTTCTTTGAATTCCGAATATATGGGTATAGAACTATTTGTTGAATAATTCCTCAAAATCCTCCCATGAAAAGCCCTTTTCTAATTTGGCCCGAACTGATAAATCCCACCACTAGAATGAAATAACTTCCAACATATAATTTTCTAGATTTACTGTTGTCTCTACTGGTGTGCTAATGAAATCAAAGATATAATTCACCCTATTCAGACAAACCTCTTCCTTTTCTGGTTCCAAATAAACTCATAATATTGGTGGATTCTTCTTCTTGAATTGGACAGAATAATCCACTTTTATTTTCTCATCCCTCATGTTCCCATTTTCCATAGCCTAAAAATATTGAACTATAATCTGAACTAGATAGGGGTTCACTAGTGGTTCCAATGATAAAACATTCTCATTGGATTCCTCCAGTTGGTTTCTACGACGCCTTCCCAATGCCACTTTCTAGAACCTCAAAAACGTCGTAAGTATCACTCATTATTAACTGAAGGATTAACATTTAAAAATCTACCACATCATAAATAATAATAGTTCTTTCCAAAATTCTACCTTTTATACATTCAACCATTTTTTAAAATTTCACCATAATTTTGAAAATCAAACCATTTTCAACATAAACATTTCATGCCTTTTCAAAATCTCACATTTGAAATCAACATTTAAACTTTTCAAAAAGTATCCCATTTTCACCAACTCATAAATCATTATTGAAAATTATAGAAGTATTCTTAGTGGTAATTCATTCTTTTAATGCATTTCATGATAATCTCATTGGATAAACCCATGAAATTAAGATTTCAAATCCTATAAGTGTCTCCAAAACAATAATGTACCAAAATCCCTGATAACATGACATTCAACATAAAAAATTTACCTACATCATTTTATACTCTATATTTCATATACCAAAAATCCTACTACTTTTTACAATCAAACCTCAATGAATACATTAGAATGAATTCAACTCCAAAACCGAAAACCAATACAAACTCAAAGACCTACCAATACATAGACCACTTGTTTCAAAAAAAATGGAAGTACCAAGCTAATACCACTTATCTCAAACATATTTATGATAAAAAAACATATACCACTTGCAATACTCATCCCTTACTAATTGGATTGATTCAAGGAAGAGAAAATACTTGGACTAAAGAGACATCACCATGATTCTAAACGTAAACAATAAATTTAGGAGGGCATCAATACATGTGGGGGACAATTTTCCATTTGAAAATAAAAGAACCAACCAAATATTCTATATCCAAAAAACCTCTATATGATTCATGATATAAATAAAATAAAACTAAACATATTATTTATATAAAAATCAATCAAAACCAAGTAACACAACCAAAGAATATAATATCATGTGTATATAGAGGAAGCCTACAAAACCCAAATACTATAATGAAAACTCCATGCTCCAAACATGTTGTATGCTCCAACTCCACAAGATAGCCCAAGTATAAAAAAGTACAGCTAAAGATTTGTGATACACTACCTTTTCCCTTGTCTTGATAAGCTATATTTTCAGAAGCACTAAATTGACAATGTAGGGGTGAGTAATGAAACTCGGTAGATTTTACCCAATGACTTATCTATGCATGACACCAGGATAGAACAAGTTATAAAATTTTAAAAAACAATTTATATAAAACAAAATGAAATTTTTTATCACACAACCACAACTAATGTTAACAATATAGTATTTCACACAAAAACCATTTTTCATGTAAACAACCACGCAAGTTCCTCAAAACCAATCTATGTTTCAAATATTGAACATAATTTTCTTATCCATATATCCACATATCCACGCATGTATACATGAATTCTCTATTATGGAAGTTACAAACTCACAAAAATTTTCTCATTGATCCTCCAAGTTTCCACAAGGTAATTAAATCCAATGTGCCATTTCACATTCATCACTGAACACAATGTCATATTTCAACCAAGCTAGGAAATCTTATATGAACACACACCACCAAGTATGTCCAAAAAAATTCCAATACTATAATTCCAAAACCATTTCAATTCCAAAAACATTTAAAATAAAAAACATTTTATTCATAATCCTTTTCCCCTAAACCGAACTAAACAACAATTCTAAAATAAAAAATTTAAAATCATTTATCAAAGAACATGAACATCAATTCCACAATTTCAAAGAAATAAACAAATCATAAATAAATAAGGTTCCTGCTTTGATTTTCACACCAATTTAAAAATCAATTCCAATCAATTAAATCAAATTAAAACTAAACCTTGATGTTCCAAAATAGAGTTATTGAGAGTGAAGCCACCTACCCTGGGTTTTATGATTAAAACGAAGAATGGAATGAAGAAAAGTAACTAAATGGGTTAATCCTCCAAAATATTGCATTATATATATTCCCATATCATTAAAAAGACCAAATATATACATATTTGGCATCCACAGGCCTAGAGCTATCCGTAGTAGGCATAGATCTAAGAAACTGAGAGAGGGGGAAAGGTAGATCAAAGTAAAACCACAAGAAACTGCCATGCATTGGGTCAAACCACAATATTTGAGCTTCAAATCACCAAGGAATGCCCCGGATTTCTTCTAATTTAATTGGGAGAGATTATACAACTTTTAAGAGGGAAAATCCAAAATTAGTGATGTTTTAGGAAAAAAACTGTCACAAAAAAACTATGATGGCCTAGATCCAATTTTTTTGGATCTATTTTTTCTCTGGGCATAGTTTAGTCACATGGTTAGGAAAACCGTGTGATAACCATGCACCAACCACTACCTTAAGGATGATCCTCACTTGGTTGGCTCACACAGTTTCTAAAAAGAGTGAAAAACATGTCAAAGCCCATTATCCAACATAGTCTTACTATAAAACAATTTCTACTAGTCTTTTGCATGGTTTAGAAAAATTGTACCTAGCATGTGCACCTTTTCTTTACCTCTATCTCATTGTGAATAGTTTTATATAGGTGTTTCATGGTTTTACCATACCACAAACCAATTTTTCACCTATATAAAATCCCAAAAAAATGCTCCAAAAGATGTTTAACCTCCCAAAAAAAATCTCCCATATACTTTTGATACTAAAAAATCAAAAAATAAAGGGTTAATTAATTTAAACTGAGAATAATAAAAACATTATCATAGAATCATTTTTAAAAACATTGAAATGGGAAATACAGATATGGAAGGAATACATTAAAAAATATTTTTTAAAAAGAAAATTCCATTATCACTTTAGAAATATTTCAAGCATAATCTCCATAAAATAATAACATATAAAAACTATAAATACCATCATAAAAGGGAAATACATAATAAAAAATGTTAAAGGGGCTATATATACAAATTTTTAAATAGTATAGGGGTATAATATAAAATATTCCTTAAAGAAATGAAACTGAGATGAAGCCCTATACCTTGATTATGACTTGTCACGTGTGACTTTGTCTTCACAAATAAAAAAAATATGTTAATTAATTAAATTAATGAGAATTTTTTCAAGTTTATTATTACTTTTATTTCAATTATTACAATGTTTCATACACTAAATTAATCAATTGAGTTTATTTACAATGTTTCACAAAATTCTTCTTATGTGTCAAAAATGACTCTGGTAGGTTGATTATGGTCAAGGTGGTAATTATTTAAAAAATACATAATAATAATCATGAAATATTTAACATATTTATACATAAATTATATTTTTAAAACCAATCATGAATGAAGCTTTTGAGAAATGAAGTATGTTATAGTTAGGGAGATGGCATGTCGTACATACGTATGAGTAACGTTTTAATTTTCAATGATCATTATGAAAAGATGAAATGTATTATATTATATTTATAAAATGATAATAGTATCATAAATAAATTAATATTTATTTAAATATAATTATATATATCATTCATGTTGTGTGGTGAGGAAAATATAGTCACATCGCTTCGTGATGGTGATAGTCCACGCTTTCACGAATGACATTAGCATTTCTCAATGACAAAAAATGAAATATTGAAAATGATATATTATCTTTTTATAATTATTAAAATTTCATCAATATCATAATTATTCCATTTATATCAAATATATTCATTATATTACCCTTATTAACTTCCATGTAATCTGTTACTGAAAAACGAATCACATCACTTCAATAGGAGGTACTCCGCCATACACACAAGCGACGTTGTCATATCCCCTAAGGAAAAGAATATTAAATGGTATATATGATATAATGAATCCATAGGTATAATTATATTTTGAAAATCTTATATTAATATTATATATATCATTAAAATATACTATGATTGGTTGTAATGGAAAAATGAATGACATCGGTTCACAGGTGGAGGGGGGTGGGTTGTCCACTGTACATAAGAAATATGATTTCATAACCCATTTTATAGAAGAGAATACGGTTTTAAGTTATTATGTTGACATAATAAAACATATAATATGGAATATGATGTGGTATTATATATTTATTCTTTAATAATAATTGGAGGAGGTGTAGGATAAAATAAAATAAAAATTCTCTTCGAAGAACGTTACCTCTTCTTCGGTTAACGTCTATTTTTTCACTAAATTCCTTTCTTGTTTTTATTTCATAGAGCAATAAGGATTATAGGATGATATTAGGGAAGTATAGAAGAGTTTTTGGAAAATTTTTTCTGATACAATGTTATTTTAAGGTGTCAATAAGAGAGGAGAGTGGGTGGACCTTTATAATTGAGGTTGAGTGGAATTTTTTTAAATACTCATAATTATTCAATAAGGGGAGTTCACTCTCACCTCATGTGGATAAAAAAATTATAAATAATATATTTTAGATATTAATTGGTATTAAAAAACCTCCAACATATAAAATAAACAATGTTTATCATGTCATTCCTTAGTCATTATGTTTACTCAGTTTTACCCTTTTAGTTTTTACCACGGTAACTTGTATTTTATTATGTACTTGGGAAATTTATCATTTAAGAATAAAATTAAATGAGGATTATTATATAATTTAAATATAATAATTATTTTTTTGATGTAAATTTTGTTAAATAATAAATTTTACGTCTATGGAAAATTTATTTTAACACAAGCACATTCAACGAGAAAAACCTCGTCTTAACCTTAATCGAGGTAATTAATTTTTAATTATTTTCCCTAATCAGTATGGTAAAAAAATTTAAACATTTTAGATAATATAAATTAATATTATTGAAAATATTTAATCCATTTTTGAAAATTCAATTCACGTTAGTGGAAAATGTTATTTCAAAATTAATCACACAGATGTGATGGGATAAAAATGTTTCAATGAGAAAAAGTTCTAATGGTGACAATGATTTTATATGAAAATTAAACATGAAATAGATTAAAATATACTATATTGTATTAATAGATATTTAATTTAAGTGATTTTACTTGAAAATAAATTCAATTTGTAATTCATCATTATAAATAATTAAGAACAATATAGATTTCAATTAAAATATAGTATTTTACACTATTCATCAAAAAATGAGTCTTTTTAGAAAATTACTAAATAATTAATCCTAGAATAATTTTAATATATTGATATAAAAAATAAATCTTATGTTTTCAAATGAATGTTATAAAGGTGGTAAAAAATAATTATAAATTATGTGCACTAAGCGCGACTAAATCGCCTTTTAGAAAAATATAATTATTTAGAAAATATTTATTTTACCTTCAAATGATTCATTTTTATAACATATATATATATATCCATTTAATTTATTAAATATTTTTTAAAACCATACAATTTTCATAAACTATTAATTAGTAATCATACCCTCCAATTTGACAGCTAGGTTGTAATGGTCATGTTTGAATAATAAAATTTTAATATAGTTTCATGATTTGTGTAAACTCAATTTTGTGCGAATGGAAATATATTAAATATATCAAAAATTATTAGATTATAAATATATAATAATTTATTGTGGTGTTCCATTCACATATATGATAAATTTTTGATATTTTTATGCTATAAAACATAATTTTCCACATTTAAAATCTTTTGGTGATACGTTATCCACCCATTTAATAAAATTCTTGCTCGTAATTTGAGCTTTATCTCAGTAATCTAAGGATTGAAATTATAAAATAATTATGTTTTTAATCCATATCATAAATTTTATTAATAATAGGTCTTCTTAATAAGATATAAAGGAATATACAAGGTTTATATGTAATAATATAAAACATGGTTTCCATCTTTCAGGGAATTATGGGAAATTGAATATACATACATAAAAGAAACAAATAATAATAATAATAGAGATTTATTGAGTTCATTTAACAAAATAAAATTAATTATCAATGGAAAGTTAAGGGACCCAAGACCATATATCATTGATGATTTAAAATACCTTCTGATTCATCGTGCATTAATGTATTAGGATAACATTTTGGTTTCATTATCCTTTTACTAAATTTGAGTAATTAATTTACTATATAAGAATATATGTAAATATACATTCTTGATGCATTTCTATTTTATAATAATAATTTCATCATTCTTTTGGGCTTTGATAAATTTCTAAATCATTGCTAACTATATTAAATGAAAATATAAAAAGATTTTTTTCCTTATGAAATAAAATTCCCATTTAACCTATAATATGATCCATAAATGACAGAAAAGTCTTTTCATCTACCTCTAAGTATTTTCCAAAACCAATTGGGTTAGAAAACTTTATCCAACATAATAAATTAATATCTAAACCTCAAATTTAACACCACTATATCATCATTAATATTTATTTTTTAAATCATTTAACAAAAAACAATGTGATATTAATTAGGACATCACATAGGCTAGTGGTAGGTGTTAAACCATTATTGTACTTTGGACATCGGTTCAAGACCAGTGACCTTTTCGGATGTGATGATTTGTCACCCTACTTGTGGGTTTTCCTTTTTCAAACTGTGTTAGAATAATTCATATTCTATTCCAAAAAAAAATTAGAACATCCTTGAAATAAAATTAATCGTTTAAAAACCTTTAATCTAATGTTTTCAATATAAATATGTTTTTCAAATGTCTAATTATATTATTTGACTATTTTTAAAATTTATTTAATGATAATTCTAACCCTAATGGTTATCAATTCTTTTACACTTATGACTATAAAATATATATGCATTGTCCCTCAAAAAATATTTCCACCAAAACATATACTTGATATATCTATGAAAAATCAATAAATATCCCACAAAGTATTTCTTTTATAAAAAACATGAATATAGTGGAGCCTAATACAATGTGATTTTGATCAACCTGAAAAAAATATAGAGCTCACCTGAGCTATCACCACATCCCCATATAGACTAATATCTACTATAGAAGTAGAAAAATATTTTCCCACCCATTTAGTATTATGATCAATATGTTTCTCACCCTATGTGAGTAACATATGAAACAAATTTACATAATTCCCTAACTAATCTCAAGTAAAACATATCCCTATTTACAACCTATCTATTTTCTTATACATTGATTTTTAAGGACTCTATTATTTGTAGTCATGAATTTTTTGAACAAGCCTACCACACCAGTAACAATTTCAATATCATGACATACATTACCCAATATTTATTTTACAATACCTGGGAAATGTTTATGGATTATAAACAGGATTATTAGTTGGTTTCTTCTCTAATTCCTATTATTTTAGCTATTTTTTACTCTCTTCCTATCTTGAGAAATATTTTTTAGAAAGATTCATCTAAAATTTCTCATCAGAATGAAATAATTTTTCATAAATTTAAAATTCACATAAATGCAATGATATTTGAAGGATTTTTCTTAATTTAGAGTAAAATCTATTGATTTTTCTATCAATTTCCTAAAAAATATGGTATATACATGTCCATATCTGAATATTTTACTCCATATGTAGACAATAAATATTCATCATTTTTCCATAATTCCAAGAACTGTTTCTTTATCAGAAGTCAAACAACCTCAGAGAAATATTTCTCAAGAGAAATAATCTTAAATGTTTCCCATTCAATATAATAAAGATAATATTTCTACCTTTTATTATTAACCAAAGACCACCATTGTTCAACTTAACCTTCAAAATTATAAACTGAAATAGTTTCATTTTATTTTTATGAACATCCCATGACTTAAAATAACTTTTCTATATTATTCATGGATCATTCGGTTAATACATGGATAGATGATTCACTGAATAACAAGGGATATTTCCTCATTGAGTGAACCAATATAGATATGATCTCTCTTGGTAAATAGATCTCATCTCTAGAATGGATACAACTACTATTTATAGCTTATTTCAACAAATATATCGACACAAAAAACTATTCTATTCTAATTACAACTATCTCAGGATATTGATTTGGAAGGATATTTACCTCTCAATGCCTCGCCACCATAGATACCATATTTTCATTGGGTAAAACAATTCTGAAGAGATTTATTTTAGATTACGTGACATGGTAACCATAAAATGTTGTATCATTTCAACATATCCACAAGGTAGAATTATTCAATAGAATGTTATTAACATTTTACGGAACCCTGAAGTTATCTAAACTGACCTATGATACCACTATAAGGACCCAACCATAAACATTTCATAATCATGCGTTTTTAGTCAAGATTTCATTCTCATACATTGATAATATTTTCAGGTATATGTTTTTAGAGAACTAGGCCATAACTAATACATAATAAATAAACAAGATAAAAAGTAGAAACTTATTATTATTATCAATTTTACACATAATATAATAAGTTTTAAAATAAATATAAATTTACATTCAAGTAAAATCTCAATGACATTTAACTTTACTTATTCCATTCTCGTTCCCATCATTAACCCCTATGAAAAGCATTTTAAAATGCAGGATGAGCACAAAAAACATATTAAGGGATATAAAAAAGAATGAAAAACATTTTTCATGTAAACAAATAGTGAAATTAATATAATTTTTACCTTTAACTTCATTGTTCCTTGATAGTGGGAAGTAAAATATTTTCACATGAAAAACAAAAACAAATTTTCTACTCAATCAAAATCCATTAAAACACATAACATGCAATTAAAAGAACCTTTTTGGTGACTTAAAGACTCATATTCATAAAAAAAATTTCAATACCCTTTTAATTAGAACCACCATTTGACTGAATTCAAATGTAATAATTACCTAATTCATTAGATAGCTATAATGGGGATCACCCTTCGTATAAGATACATCATTATAACCCATTCTTCTTGAGTTATAATGGGTCTCAACTCATTTAATATGCTATATCTGGCTCACTCGTGAGCTATAATGCAGAACAAACCTCTGTATAAGATATATCAGTCTCACCCATTTCATATAATTCTCATATACCATATCATGAATAAAATACATTCACCATAAAACCCTTTTGAAAAACTCTATTCAAACTATATGAAAAAAACATCAGGTAAAAATACCCCTTTCATTTAAAAGTGTATTTTCAATAAAAAAATTACAAAAAAAGAAAAAGGTGGGTTTTCATTGATGAAAAAAAGAATTCAATTAAATGAATCCATATATCAAATAATATCCACAATGGTGAAAAATTCATTATCATTGTGTATGTTAATAATTGAGCATTCATTTTTTCATTTTTCAAAATTTTCTATATAAAACATGTAAAAACATTTTCTTTTGAGAACCATTTAAAATAATGTAGAAAGAGGAATGAAATTTAATTTATAAACATTTTATATCCACGTAAAAAATTTATTAAATGATTTTAGAAAACATCTACATGGAAATGAAGGATTTGAAGGGAACACATTAAAAGTGAATTTTTTAATGAAAAGTCGCTTATCACTTTTAGAATATTTCTATAATAATCCCCATAAAATAATGAAATTAAAAAAAACTATAAATACCCTGAGATTAGATAAATTTATGATAATAAATTTCAAATGGTATTTATATATAGAAAATAAATTATTATAGCTATATAATATCAAAATATTCCTTAATGACAAAAAATTGAGATGAAGACCCATACATTAAGTCTAAATTTCTACTTGTGTATTTATCATAGCTAATAATAAACTTATTATAATTATTTACTCACTTTACAAAAATTTTCATATTTATTATTACTATTATTTTATGTATTACAATGTTGGTTACAATTAGATAATCAATTAAGTTTACAACGGATGTTTTGACCAAATTTGGATTATGTATCAAAACCAACATTGGTAGTTTTTCTATTATAGTAACCTAGGATTAACATTCATGTATATGAAATAATTTTAGATAAATATTCAACACATTAAAAAAAATATGTTATAGGACCAAAATAACACGATTAACCCATGGAAAAGAAATCGTCTTTATGTTGATCTCCTTGGAACAAAATTTTCTTATGGAAAAGAAACGGGTTCCATAAACATTATACCATCATAATATAAACTATTAGTATAAATAATACGAGTGGTATAATTTAATAATAACCATATTAATAACTAAACTATATCATAGGATGTTATCATTGGTGGGGAAGAATTTTTAAGAGCATATGGAAACTAACTTTTCATTCAAAATCACTTTGTAAAACATATAAAATTTTAAATATTTTTCTTTGAAATCCACTTTGAAAAAAATATAAATGAATAATTAAAAATCATGTAATACATTTCTTGATAAAAATACTTTCAACTTTGAAAAACTTGTTTTAAAAGATAAAATAATTTGAAAGAATTTTTCCATTGAAAATTACATTGAAAACATATAAATAATTCTTGAATTTTTTTTACAATTTTCCTTGAAAACATATTAAAGAATCATGAAAATTTTAAAAAACCTTATAAACATAAAAAAATTGAAAACCTTTTTAGAAAGAAAGGGTTTGAAAAAACAAATATTTCTAAATGAGGTTAGAGGTAAAGTCGTATTTTATTAAAAAAATATCTTAATTTTATACAGTAATAAATTATAGGAAAATGGTACCAATACAAAAAGATATCATGAATATCGATTTAAAAAGAAAAGTATTGAGTTTTATGTAAGAACTCAGGTTTTAGAATGGGTCAAAATCCCGACCCTGTTTGAATTGTTGACTCGTTTATGAGGAAACTGGAGAAATTGGGAAGTTTTTGGAAATTTCTAGACTACACGATGTGAACTTTAAGTACATGCCATGTATGTGTCGGCGAGTGACCAACCATGTGCTCGCCAAGTACATGTTGTGTGATGATCGTGTAGAAACTTTCTTACTACACGACGTGTAGTTTTAGACAGGTTGTCTACTCTTGAACATGCAGAGGCCACACATGGCGTGTCGGTCTATTGTCTAGGTAGAGTCGTATAAACCACAAACACATCGTGTTCCCTTTGGACATTCCATGTAGTCTAGCTGTGTATAAGGGATATACATGGCATGTGGGTAAGTCGGTCAGGAAGAGAAGGGAGACCAAGTACATGTCATGCACCCATAGATAAACGTCGTGTACTCATGTCGGCAGGTTCGGGAAAGTAAGTAGGCTGAATTCTGGCCGCCAAATGAACATTTAAATGATATACACGACGTGTAGTCATGAAGTACACACTGTGTAATTTATTTTTTTTTTGCGTTAAAATGGTATGTATCCTTGTTTTGAGGTTCTGGACAGAACCTCCTCCCCCAAGCTAGTCGAACCTTCTTCTTTCTCCCAGTTCTTCATCTGAGACATGTTTTGATCACCAACAGATGTGTTCGAATCCCCTTAGTAAGTCCCCGATTCCTCTTGAGCCATTTTACTTGATTTTTGTTCTAGAACGAGTTATAGGGGTTTGAGTGGTTTTGATTCTTTTATAAATTTTCCACGTTTGAGGCCAAATTGGAGGCTGTTACTAGAGGAGTACCATCGTACGAGTATCAGGTAGGTGGTTCATACCACATTTTGTGTTTTGATGGTCTTTTGGGTGACACAGCCTTCGGCGCATTTTTGGGTATTTTGAGAGGGACCCATTTTATCTACTGTTTAATATTGAATTGATTATTGGACCTATGGGACGGCTTTGGGTATGCCCTGTTACCAGTTTTGTTTGAGCGGGGCCGGGTCAGCGGTCGATTCTAATCAGGGAATTTTTGTTGGGGAATTCCCAAATGGTTTAAATTGAAATATTAATGTTTTATACTTTCAGTTTAATTTATTAAGCCTGGTTTAAATTTTTAGAGGAATTCAAGACCTTGGTTCTGTTGACTAATAACCGTTGGGTTAGGAAAATTCTATTGTTTGGATGTTTTTCCTATTTATGTGTCTTGTTTAAATTTGTTATATATGAAATTGCTGAATTGCATGTTCTAGACCCTTTGGGTTGGGTTGGGCATCGCCCGGATATTCTTGAGTGATGCTGATCACAAGTTGGGCTTGGCCCAGGTTACATTGGGGGGTTCTAACCACGGGATTGGGCGTCATGGACGTCGGTTTGAGGTAGGATGACTATCAGGTTGGGCATGGCCCGGGTTACTGGGATGGTGATGCCATCAGATTTGAGCGACATGGTTGCAGGGATACGAGGTGTCAGAGGTGTTGTGGCTTGGGTAATATTTTGGTGATTACCACTCACATGGAAACATTGAGTAGTTTGCACACATAGATACTCTGTGATGAGGTGGTTTGACCATTCGTGTGGGTAGAGGCCCCCCCGTAGTTGCGGTTTAGGTATTTGGTTGGGGGTTCTTTTCATAGGAAGCCGCGTGGAAGGTGAGGAACCTTCAAAGTATAGCATCGAGACTATAGTGTTGGGGGATGAGGCTCGCCGGGATTTGAGGGCAGACATCACTTTCCCTCCGGTTACATGATTTGAGGGTAGACATCATTTTAAATCTGGTACTTATTTGAGGATAAACATCGTTATTCCTCTGGGTTATTCTTGGGTGTGACTTTGGGATGTTGGTACTTGAGGCACGAGGTGTTAGGAGGCACAAGGTGCTGGGTTACTATTCTTGGGCATGCCTTCATAACGTCGGTGCTTGAGACACATGGTGTCATGTGGTACATGGTGCTGGGTTACATGACAGAGATTCTGACGTTCACCGAAGCAGGTGACACTCCATGGTGGCTGCTGAGCACTAGGCGAGTTAGTGTTTATTTGTGCATTGCACTGTTTACTGTTTTCCTTATAAATGCATGACAGCTTAAACACTCATATTAGGTACGCACTGTTCAGTGGTATCCTAATGATATTTGTATCACACCCTGCACGGGCCCTTCGGGACGCATGTAGACTTTATGGATTTACGTGTAATAAAGAGGCCATCTTCAGGAGCTTGGTTGTGTTAGTTGATTCATAGAGATGGTATGGACCTTGAGGTCTTACCTAGTTAGGGTTTCTCTGTTTTGTTTTCTTTACATGTATCAGCATGAATACTTGTTTGTATCTACTTTTGGTTCACCATTAGTGCCCCTTTTGATTAGTTATTTTCTATGGATGCATGTTTGGTTTGTTTAGTAGTTATCAGTGATTAGAATATTGTTGTGTCTACTTTCTGCTGCTGTTGTTTATCTTTATTGCTTCTGTTGTTCATTGATATTGAATTTTCTTCTGCTTTGTGGGTCTGGTTCGAGTCTGTAGAGTCTTTTATTCTGCTGTATCTCTACTGTTATACTTGGACCAGTACCATTATTATTATCCTCCAAGAGGGTATAGCCTCCCCACTATACCTATCAGACCCTCGCTGCTAGTCGACAACCTTTGGCGTTTGGGGAGGTGCGCCTAATGTAGTATCACCCGACCCGTTTAGCACCGTTGGGTGGTTGTTCGTGTCTGGGTCGTTACAAAGTGGTATTAGAGGTGTTCTTGACAGGGATTTAGTGTCATTGTTTTACTGGCTACTAATGAGATTGAGACATTTGTTTTATTTATATTGGTTTTACTATTTGGGGTATGGTAGACAAGAGAAAGGATGTTACTGGGAACTGGGTTTCTAACTTGTTCTTGGGTTCCTGTATCCCCAGGTACGAGGGATGGACCAAGTTGCCATGGGTGGGAATTGATGTTATATTCTTTTCCCAGATTACAGTTGAAATGATTTCCACCTCGGTGGCTCACATGGTGTTTGATTTTCTTTATTGTGATATGTGACCCTTGACCCGGTGTAGTAAGGGAGAATTGGAGCTTGGCTTAGTATGGAAAGGATGGTTTTCTTACATTTTGATAGGCACATTTTTAGGGTATTTCAATTTCATAACTGCACGTATTTTTTGCCAAGTGATAATACCATGTGAATAAAATCAATCTCCATTCTTGTATGCTCTAAAATTTTAATTGGTGAAATTCATGATAGAATTTCTTGTTTTTGTAATGTGTATTCCATTCTTTATATTTTTGTAGAATTGCATGTGACATGGTATTTGGGTTTGGCTCTTGTATGAGGAGGCTGGTATTATTGGTTGAGCTGATTTTGATCACCAGGATTGGGCGACTCAGTCGTCAGTTTGAGGCAATATTGGTTGTCTGTACGGGCATGGCCTGAGGTACTTTTGATACTTGGCTCTGATAAGGGGCGGGTAAGGAGGTCATGAGGTCGGGATGCCATGGGCATGGGTTGCGGTGGGGGAGAGTAAGGGAAGTAGTTATGAACTGCCTTTTACTGCTTTCTTATCTGCATTGAATATATATTGTTATAAATATGGGTTGTCTTACCATTTATAGTATTGAGCAGGTTCCTCCTACACGTCTCAATAAAGTGATAGGTTGGAGATGATACAGTGCCACAGGTGCAGGATCATGTTCAGGATTCGGTACAAGCATAGCATGAGCCGCAGGTAGAGGCTCGGAGATTGGATTAGGTCTAGGATTCAGTGCAGGCAGGACAACAGTTGGGTTTATCTGCATTTGGACCTTGGCTTGATGATCAGCTCTGAGCTTCCCTGGTACGTGTCTTGCAGGGGATCAATAGAGGTGTGCAGGGTATAGATCCCTCTATGGTATACCTGATGCGGGAGTTCTAGTCGTAGCACATGCCACTTTTTCTGGGTGAGGGTAGTCCACAAGCCGCTGAGAACTAGATAAAGAGAATGCAGATGATCCTCGAGTAGCTCGAGATGCCTCCAGGGTGGAGGGTGAAGCTAGCTACATACATGCTGGGAGGACCGGCAAAGCGTTGTGGGATGTGCAGGTTCAGGCTCGTAGGAACGAGGGACTGGCATGGAAGGACTTCAAAGACATGTCTTTGAGAACTTTTACCCGAATACACTGAGGGAATAAAGAGCTCGGGAGTTCTTGAGTCTTCATCAGGGAGACATGTTCGTCATGGACTATGCATCCACTTTCACTGAGTTGTCTCACTTTGCACATAGTATGGTAAGTGGCGACGTTGCTTGGGTGAGGTACTTTGAGAATGGATTATGACAAGCCATTCGGGTCAGGATATCATAGCGGAGGGCAACCAGCGGGATAGGCCCCAGGTGGGTTGGACGATAGCTTCAAGAGAGGGTTCAGATAGCAGGAAGCGAGGAAGGGATGAGTTCAAGCAGGGTAGTCAGGCCAAGGACTCAGCCGGTCCACCTCATAGTAGTTTTTCAGTGACCGTATTTCAGTGTGGATATCCAGGGCATGTTTGAACTCAATACGATTTGCCTCCGAAGGAGTGTCGGTTGTGTGGATAGGTCGGGCATCTGGAGATGTTTTGTAGGTATCCCTCTCAAACATCCGACGGATAGGGACCAGGACAGACAGTGGAATCTAGATTTGGTTCAGGTTCGGTACCAAGAGAGGGTAGCCAAGTTTCAGCTACACATGGAAGATGTGACAGAGTTAGAGGGATCCAGCTGAGGGGTCAGTGGCCAGTGGCTGGAGCAACACCGCAGGGGGGGTCAGGCATCGGGCAGCTATACTTCAAGCCAGGTGCATGATGTGGAGCTGCTAGAGGCTGAGTAGGCTGGTGAGATGACGACGGTTAGAGGTACACTATAGTGTGGTCTTGATCTCCATGTTTTTTTTGGCATGACCTTTAGAGGCATGTCCATTTTGAGTGCACATGATGCACAAGATCTATGTGGACTGACTAGATGCTAGTCAGTGGGATTTTCACTATATCGGGTGCGTGATATATTTATATATATATGAAATGCGTAGCATCAAGGGAATCGATGATGCAGGTTACTTGAGGTGTCGTGAGCATCGGGGCATTGAGGATGCAAGTTACATGAGGTGTCGTGGGCATCGGGGCATCGAGGATGCGGGCTACATGGGGTGCTAGTCCTCAGGTTCATTTTTGAGCATCCACGGGATGCATGACCTCATGGAGGTGTACACCGATGTGGTGCGGGATATGTTGGGCGTCAGGGACGAAGCAAGAGCACCAACGAGGTGTAGGGGTGAAGATGTGTCAGGGAAAGACTATGCGTCCAGAAAACAGGTTACTAAACCTTGTTGCTTAGAGTTTTGATGGGTTGAGATCAGGTTAGGAAATTCCTAAGGTGGGGATCCCATTGAGGAATTTAGCTGGGAACTTTTTGATTGAGGAATTCCGGGTTAGTTTGATCGTGGTGGTATGTTTGGTGCCATCTCCGAGTTTCATTTGATAGCTTCGGGATGAGCTATGTTAATTTGGGGAGTTTGTAAGAACTCTGGTTTTAGAACCGGTAAAAATCCTGTCAGTGATTGAATTTTTGATTGGTTTCTGAGGAAACTAGGGAAATTGGGAAGTTTCTTGAAATTTACAGACTAAATGTTGTGTACTTTAAGTACACATCATGTATGTCTCAGCGAGAGATAGACCTTATGCTCGCCGAGTACATGTCGTGTGATGACCATGCAGAAAATTTCTTACTACATGGCGTGTGGTTTTAGACACATTGTGTACTCTTGATCATGTAGAGGCCATACATGGTGTGTGGGCATGTTGGCCAGGTAGAGTCGTATAAGCCAATAACACACCATGTTTCCTTTGGACATTCCGTGTAGTCTAGCCATGTATAAGGGATATACATGGCATGTGGATAAGTCAGCGAGGAAGAGAAGGGAAACCAAGTACACACCGTGTACCCACAGGTACACACTGTGTACTCATGTCGGTAGGTTTTGGAAAGTAGGTCGGCGGAATTCCAGCTGCCGAATAAATAGATAAATGATATACATGGTTGTAGTCATGAAGTACACACCGTGTAATTTCTTTTTATGTGTTAAATTGGGCAGTAGCCTCGTTTTGAGGTTCTGGATAGAACCTCCTCCCCCAAGTCATCAGAACCTTATTCTTGATCTCAAGTCTTCCTTCGAGAACCATTTTGATCACTGATAGATGCGTTGGAACCCCCTCAGTAAGGCCTCGATTCTTCTTGATAAGTTTTTCTTTATTTTTGTTCTAGAACGAGTTATAGGGGTTTGAGCAGTTTTGATTCTTTTGTAGATTTACATCTTTTTAGGCCAAATTGGAGGTTATTACTAGAGGAGTTCCATAGTACGAGTCTCAAGTTCTTTTTGTGTTTTTGTGGTCTTTTGGGTGATGCAGCCTTCGGCGCATTTTCGGGTATTTTGTGCGGGACCCATTTTATCGTCTGTTTCATATTGAATTCATTGTTGGACCTATGGGATGACTTTGGGTATGCCATGTTACCAGTTTTGTTTGAGAGGGGCTGGGTGAGGGGTCGTTTCTCATCAGGGCATTTTGGTCGGGCAATGAAAAAGTTGTTTAAATTGAAATATTATTGTTTTAAATAGTTGAGTTTAATTTTTTAAGCCTGCTGTAAATTGTTAGAGGCATTCAAGACCTCGATGTTGTTGACTGATAACCGTTGGGTTAGGGAAATTCTACTGTTTGAATGTTTTTCATGTTTATATTTCTTGTTTAAATTTGTTATATAGGAAATTGCTGAATTGCACGTGCTGGACCCTTTGGTTTGTTCTGGGCATGGCCCAGATGTTATTAAGTGATGTTGATAATAGGTGGGGCTTGGCCTAGGTTACGTTGGGTGGTTTTGACCATGGGATTGGGCGTCATGGATGTCAGTTTGAGGCAGGATAACTATCAGGTGGGGCATTGGCCGGGTTACTGGGATGGCAATGCCATTATATTTGAGCGACATGGTCGCAGGGACACAAGGTGTTAGAGATGTTAGGGATTTGGTAATATTTTTGTGATTACCACTCACCCAGAAACATTGAGTAGTGTGAACATAGAGATACTCCGTGATGAGGTGGTTTGACCATTCATTTGGGTAGAGGCCCCTGTAGTAGCAGTTTAGGTATTTGGTTGGGGGTTCTTGCCGTAGGAAGCCATGTGGAAGGTGAGGAGCCTTCGGGGGATAGCATAAAGGCTATCGGGTTGGGGTGTGAGACTTTCCATGATTTGAGGGCAGACATCATTGTCCCTCCGGTTACATGAATTGAGGGTAGACATCGCAGTCCCTCTAATACTTATTTGAGGACAGACATCGATGTTCCTCCGGGTTATTCATTGGTGTGCCTTCGGGATTTCGGTACTTGAGACACAGAGTGTCATGTGAAACATGGTGTCGGGTTACACGATAAAGATTTCGACATTGGCTGAAGCGGGTGACACTCTGTGGTGGCTGCTGACCACCAGGGGAGTTAGTGATTATTTCTTCATTGTATTGTTTACTGCTTTCCTTATAAATGCATGACTTCTTAAACCCTCATATTAGGTACGTACTGTTGGGTGGTATCCTATTGAGGTTTGTCTCACACCCTGCGCGGGCCCTTTGGGATGTGTGCAGACTTTATGGATTTATGTGTAGGAAAGAGGCCAGCTTCCGGAGCTGGTTTGTGTTAGTTTTTTCATGGAGATGGTATGGACCTTGAGGAATTATCTATCTGGGGTTACTCTGTTTTTTTTTTCTTTAGTTGTATCAGCATGCATACTTGTGTGTAGCTACTATTGGTTAGCCATTAGCTCACCTTTTGTTTAGTGACATGCTAAAAATGCATGTTTGGTTTGTTTAGTAGTTACAAATTATTAGCATTCTATTGTGTTTACTTTTCACTACTGTTTTTTATCATTATTTCTTCTGTTGTTCACCGATATTGAATGTGCTTCCACTTTGCGGGTCTGGTTCGAGTCTACTGAGTCTTTTATTCCATGGCATCTCTACTGTTATACTTGGACCAGTACCATTATTATTATCCTCCGAGAGGGTATATCCTCCCTACTATACCTATCAGACCCTCGATGCTATTCGGTAGCCTTTGGAATTCGGGGAGGTGCGCCTAAGGTAGTAGCACCCAACCCATTTAGCACCGTTGGGTGGCTGTTCGGGTCTGGGTTGTTACATTTTATATAAAGATGGATAATAAGATCTAATCAATGTAATCATAATCATAAATAATTTAGATAAATTATGAGATTGTAGGAATAAACTTTTACTACTTTGGAAACTTTTACTCACAATCCACATGAGATAATAAAATTACGTCAGGCTTAAAATATCATTAAAGGATGAGATTCCTTATATAACATGTCAAAGTATAACAACCTTGTTGTTTATTAAACATTAATTCACGATTTATAAAATAAAAGACACATAATAAAACCCCAAAGATTTATATTGCTAGAATAATTATTAATTAGGTAAATAGAATAACATCTTGAACATGGGATACAACAACATTATTGAAAATCTCATTAACATGCATCTAAAATTCCATGTCTTTTAAAACTACACAGGATAACCTGGGGATAAACATTAGAAAGGGGTGAGCTATAAATACCAGTAATAGAATAAACATATAATAATGATAATACATGTTGAAAAAAATATAATATCAATATGGTATAAAAAAAGTAGAAATAATACACATGAACAATGAGACCTGATATATCATGATAATCATAACACGAGAAATATAGCAACAACATAAAATAGTGCATCATACACATAGGTCAAGGCTAACCCTCTAGAAATCATGGTTGAAAAAGTCCCATAATGTAATTAGGTTCACTCCCTACCCCAACATGATGTATTATGATACTAAAAATTACCCATTTATTTGGAGCGCTATATAATTTTGGGTGCACCAGACGCTTTCATTTCATTCTCATGCTTAAGTGTTCCACATAGATCATAAAACATGGAAACATTTATAATCATATTTTATTCCATGATAAAGGAGTATGAAATAAATACATTTAATTCCCTAATCAAAGAATTATATGTGTTTCAAGTTGAACACCCTTTATGTTAAATGGGTATGATAATCACTAAATAATTATTTTTTCATGAAATATTGGGGTGTAATTTATTAGTGTAATGACATCACATAAAAATTCATAAAAATGAGATGATGATAGTTAAATGGGAATCTAATCACATAGAAATAAAATGGGGAGTATGGGGTATATGTAAGAACGTATACCATCATAATAAAATTGTAATTATAATATATAAACTAAAATAAATGCTTGATAAAAGTGGGAAGTGGAATCTCCCTTGTGGAATTTTGGTATAGTAAGAAATTAGGGAATGGTAAAAATGAGAGAAGATAAATGAACTATAATTAAAATAAATACAATTGGATAGTAATGGAATATTTAAAAATTAATGTAAATAAAATCAATTGAAATTAAATGAGTATTTTCGACAGAGGTGCTTGAATTGAAAGGAGAGGAGAGAAATCCCTAACAAATATTCAGTATAGTAATGGGTGTACATAAATGATTATGGAATTATTAATGAGAGTTAATAAAACCTATAATTATTTATATATCAAACTTAATTTTGTGGGAATATTTAATAACATATCCCAACATATTGAAAAAGAAGTTTAGTGACATAACAAATAGAAGCACCCGATTAAAAGAGGTGTGAAAGAACCCTTACTAGATTTTGGCATAGTAAAATGTGTGTATAAGGGTTAATGGGTGGAATAATGAGAGTGAAATGGGTCTCTAATAAAATGGGAATTGAAATGTCAATAAGGGCGTTTTAGGAAACCTAAACGAATCAATCACAATTTAAAACTCTGAAGTGAAACATAAAAGAGGCTCATGAATGGAAATAAGAAGAGAGGAGTCCCTTACTTGAGTGTGTGACACCAAATACATGAGAGGGTCTTATTCAAGGATTGGGGTGAATTGGGGGGACTATAGAGGGTGTATTTAAGAGTATGTATGTTCTATAATAAGTTTTAGTGAAAATAAATTAGAGAATGGGAGGGTTTATATAAGAAATGAGTGGTATTTATTTATTATTTTGGCATTGGTCTATACATAATAAAATAACCAAAAACATAAAATTTCTAATGGGTTTTCACATGGATTATGAAAAATGGGAGTTTTTTTCAATATTTTGTATGTCTATATGCTGAACATAAAAAAATAATGCCTTTTCTTATGTGGAGGTGAGTCAAATCTAAAAAAATATTTTAATACCATAAAATATATTACATTATTTGGAAGATTCATAATGGATTTATAAGACACATACCATGTCACACCCCGACCCATTTGTTGCTTTTATTCCAGAACCAGATTTTTGTGCTTTGTCAAAAAATGCATGTTTTGGGTTCGACGCCATTGAACGCACGGGCGGAGCGCGACCCCGCGTGGCTTCGCCCATGCAGCGACACTGTCCGTCGGTCTTCGGAAGGATTTAAAATTAATATGTTTTGTATTTTATTATGGTTACGATTATTAATTTTAATTATTACATTTGTTATAATTAAGGTTATTATTATTATTATTAATATAAATATTATTATTATTGTTGATATTAATATTAATATTGTTAATATAGATTAAATTTATTATTAATAATAATGATAATATTATTATTCTTTTTATTTTATTACTTTATTTTATTTTATTTTTTGTGTGTTTTCTTCTTCTTCTTTTTCTTGTTTCTTTTTTTCTTTGTTTCCCCCTTCTTCCACACGGCTGTCTCCTTGTTCTTTTTTTTTCCTTTCTTTTTTTTTCTTTTCTCCTTCCTCCCGCAGACTTCTCCTTCCTCTTGTCCGCTGCGCTACACCGCTGCACGGTGCCCGTCCTGCTGCCTTCGGTCGACACACACCCAGCGCCCCCAATCCCTCCGTCCGCCGCAGTGCGCCGCCGCATGCCACCCGCGGCTTTCCTGACCCGCGCTGCTGGTAGCCCGCCACCCGCACAGCCTCCGCCCCGCACAGCATAGCCATCGCCCTGCTCGGCTCCCCTGAACCCTACTCCGCCCAGCAGCCCCACGTAGCAGCGCCGCACAGCTCCCCTCCTTTTTTTTCCCCAGCCTTCCAGCTCTCCCATATGCGTTGCCCTTCTGATCTGCCGCCACCCTGCACCCAAATCCATGCTGTGGTGCAGTAGAACCACCCCTGCTCCTGCCCAATAGCCGCTCCTCCCTGCCGACACCTTGCACAGCGCCCCGGCCTCCTTGCGCCTCCCGTCCTGCACCGTGCGCCCGGGGTCCCTCCATCTTTCAGCTCACCCGCACATCACCAGCTGCGCTCTCCGCTTGCAGCGCCCTAGCCGCCCTCGAAAGCCCTCCTCCTCTACAGTGGTGAGCCTCGCTTGCCTTCCCTCTCAACCGAGAAGACTGACTCCCTCCTCCAGCAACCTGCAGCGCGACAGCCCCCAAGCCAGCAGCGGTTGTCCGCGCGCCCAGCCGACTCGTGACCTTGGATCCCCGCGCCCTGCTTCGCCTGGTGAAACACCTATGTGCATCAGCTCCCCCCCTATCCAGTTGTGTCGCACCCCAGGAGGAAAACCACCCTTGGCTTCCTCCCTTTCCCTTGCAACAGCCCGTCTTCAGCAGCCCCCCCTACCGGCGTGCCTAGTTTGCAGTCCAGACCCCCCCCCCCTTCTGCCCGGTGTGCGCACAACTCTGGTCGACCCTCCGTCCGGCTCATGCTCACCCCTCGGCCATCCTTGCACCGTGTCGCGCGCCTCGCCTCATAACGCCGCGTGCCCTCCCTGCTGGCCAGGCCCCTCTCCTCCTGCCTTCTACCCTGCATGCAACCAGTCCAGCGGGACTCCTGTTTGGCCAACACCTGTGCCCCTACCTTGCAGCGCTCAGACACACCTCCGGTTCAGCGTGACGACTCCCCTCCAGCTGTTCCCTGTCCTGCAGCACCCGCACGCCCCTTTCCCTTCGAATAGGTTGCAGCCCTCCTTTTTCTGGTTTTTCCTGCCCGTTGTCCGACTCGGGTCGCCCCTTTTTTCCGTTCAGCTCATCTTCACCCTCTGGTGCACCCTCGCTTCGCACCCGCTGTCCGGCCAGCCCCTGCCGGTGCACGTCGCTGCTTCCCGATGGTCGCGCGACTCCGATGATCAGACGCATTCTGCGCCGACCTCTACCCCTTCAAATTTAGAGGTACATGAACTCTTATATGACTTAATTTCATTTAATCACATTTGGTTTTGAGTATATTTATTTTTAGAATAAATTATGTGATATTATAGATAAATTTTATTGGGTTATTTGTTTCGCTTAAATTGTTAATTTGGCATACTTTTGTGATTTATTGGTGTGGTTAGAATCACGTTTTGAAAACATGTCGAGATGGTCCTTTTTGCACTACTTGCTCTTTGGGGTTGTTTTAAGTACATGCCTATGTGTTTTTATTTGTTTGTGCGATTGTTGCAGCACATCGGTGACATATTCCCACGGTACTGTAGTCGTCGCCTTGCGCGCACTTGTGCGCGAGTGTGAGACGCACCGCGTCATCGTCGTAACCGAACTGCGAGTCGAGGTAGGTCCCCCACTGCACTTACTTTTAAATTGAGAATTTATTAATTGCTTGTCGTTTTATTAATTTTAATGAATGATAAATAATATAAGATAATAAATTTTTAAATGATTGTTCAATGTAAAAAAAGAGCCGTTTATTTTATACACGTCTCTTGAAATATTTTCTTGACGGGCGGACACCCAGTTTTGAAAGAATGCATGTTTGGCCTTAAAACATAATTCACGGCATTTCAAATGTACTTCTAGATTTAAAGATAAATGACTTCTTCTGAACTAGTGTTTTGAGGTTTTTGAGAAATGAAGTTTTACTTTAAAATTGGCGAAGACCCGTTTGGCACTTTAATAAAAATAGATTATTTTGGAAAACCCACTCGGGGGTGATATTTGGTGTGAGTTGTTTTTTGTGAGCTTTATGTGATGTTTGTGCATCGTGACTGATTGTTTTACATTGTGACGCACCCCCTTTTTATTGCTTGTGATGACATGGGAACCTGGCATATTGAGTGAATTTTCTGAGAACGATTGATGCACTAGTTTAGATTACGCACTGGCTAGTGGCCCCATAGCAGGGGAATACTGAGTTATTGCTGCTATGGGGATTGGGCCCCTCGGTTAGGCCATGCAGGGCTATGCCGGGCGTTAGGGCGTTATGACGTCATCGAGTTAGGGCATGCCTTCAGGATGAGTCAGATGTATAGTACGTTATGGATTGTTCACGATCTCCTAGGTTCGACCCATGTTTTCATTATTGTGTATTTGTGTGTGGCGGACGATCGAGAGGTCAAGTTCGGTTGCTGGCCTATGTGTGCCACTTTTCCCATTGCCCTTGGTATGTGTTGTGTGTTATGTGTGCTATGTGTGGTTTTCCTTTTTGGTTAATAACTAAAGTCTAGATTTCTAAATTGTTCGTAGAAAAATGTTTAAAAAAAAAAATGAAATGTACTTATTGCTTTCAAACACTAAACTTGTTTTAAAATTAAAAAGGGCAATGGACTGATACTTGTTTTAGAAACTGAAGTGTGTGTGTGTGTGTGAAAACCAATATTTTTGTATATTTAGTTCAAACCTGTAATTGGTAAATTCTTCTTTTAGAGGTAGTGCATTGGGAATAGTTTGTTGGGCACGCCTACTGAGTTTTAATACTCACGCCTATAGTGTTTTCCTGTTTTTAGTTTTGTTGCAGGTTGCTCGAGCTTGCTCGCCGTGGGCGAGAGTTGGTTGTGGTCTGGCGAGCGACTCTCAGAGTCGCGAGGAGTTTTTGGCCGAGACCAGGTTAGTGTGTTTTTGTTGGTCGTTCTTCCTTTTTCGTGTCATTTATTTTCCTTCCGCTGTTTTGTTTATTTATTTTTGTTGGGCGAAATCGTTCCCAATTGTCCTCTATTGATGCCCTGGCGCTTGTCGCCAGCCCGGGAGGATCGGGAACGCCTCTCGGGCCATGCCGCGGACCGACTCGGGTGACCGGTTCGGGGTCGACCCGGGTTGGTTCGTGACAAAATGGTATCAGAGCAGGTCAGCTCCTGAGCGGACCTTGTTTTTCAAAGCGCCCATTGTTATCTGGGGTTTTCATGGTAGAAGGTGTATGATTATCGGGACTCGAGGCGTACGGACGAGAAGGACGTCATGAACCCTTGCTTGTTCCGAATCTCGGGTTGCCATCAGATGTTTGGGTTGTCGATGTCTTTTGATTCTTATGGTTTGTTTGGTATTGGGAAATGAAATGAGAGTTGGGCAAGTGACCCCTGGGAGCTCACATGGTCTGGCAAGCCATGTGGTGCCGGAGACTTTACCCTAGAATTCTCTCAGTGACGGTGGTGTGATTGCCGTATGGCCGCCAACCATATGGTCGAGTCACCCATCATCACTAGTTTCCCTCTAGTGATTCTTCTGGATTTTCCTTATTTCTGAAAAAAAAACGTTGTGAAAAGTGTTATTTTGGTATTTGAAATGACAATGACTATGTTTGGCCCATCTTTTTGTTTTCTTGTTCCTTAGTGTTTTCCCCACGAAGGTTCGATGGATGCCCAAGGTGCAACTTCAGGTGGTGCATCCTTAGAAAATCCTCCAGTTGATCATCCTAAAGACTACGTCCTCGAGTTTCGGAAGTTGAACCCTCCCCTATTTTATGGGCAGACAGATCCTCTTGAGGCAGAGGAGTGGTTACGGAAGATTGAGAGGAAGTTCAATTTCATTGGGTTGCCTGAGTCGTTAAAGGTGAAGTTGGCTACCTTTATGCTTGAAGGTCCAACCTGGAAATGGTGGAAGTCCGTGTCTCAAGATAAACCTCGGAAAGATCTCACTTGGGAGTTCTTCAAGTCATCATTCATTCAACAGTACTTCTCTGAAGTGACAAAGGTGAGGAAGAGGATGGAGTTGTGTGGTCTCCAGCAAGGTGCCGGATCGGTGTTTGAATTCTTTCGTTGTTTCCTGGACCTGGCTCCGTATGAACCGGGGTATGTTGGAAATGATCCTGTGAAAGCTCGACATTTTGAGCTTGGATTACGTCCTGAGCTGCAGTCGAAGGTGGGAGAATTCAACGTGATCACTTTCCCTGATGTGGTGAGACAAGCTTTCCTCGTCGAAGGTGAGTTAGCAGGAGGACATGAGGTGACGAATCCTCCTCCGGCTTTGGGAAACAGTGCAGAAGATAGCGATAAGAAGAAAGAGAAGCGACATGATGGTGGTGGAACTACTAGAGGAATCAAGAGGCCTTCAGACCTTCAGTCGTCTTCCTCACAGGACAATACCTTGATCTGTCACCAGTGCGGTAAGCGGGGGCACAAGAGGCCGATGTGCCCGAATGCTCCAAAACCCTGCCACACCTGTGGACGTCTGGGCCACTTACAGCGATTCTGTCGAGATGTTTTCAAGAAGCGTGCTAAATCCATACCTGGATCGTTGAAGGTCACCTCAGCCCGTCCGCAGGAGTAGGATGCCGTTTAGAGATCATTTTGGGGTTTTCTCCTTATAGTGTTTCTTGGATGTAGTAGTCGTCAGCTGTACCGTTTTGTGGTGTTTCTTTTTCTTTCAGTTGTAAGAATGGTTGTGGATGAACCTTTTTGAAACCTTTGTTTTAATGGATGTGTGTTTGGTAAAATTCTTGTTCGTGTGTTATGATTGGGAATTTTGAAGCCTGACTGCGAGGCAGAAGATGCTTTAAACATCAGAGCTCCAGCCATAGGTCCCGGAGTGAAGCTGGCGCGTAGTCAGGTGAACCCCAGCGGTAAAGAAGGGCCTTAGTTTAATCTTCATCATTAGTGTGGGATGGTTTGTGTTCTTCCGAGGGTGTGACATCGTTGGAGTGACGGTGACGGTAGTTTCGATGCTCTACCCGTAGGCCCCTTCCCTTCTTCCCCTTGTGGTGGGGGGTTTTTGGACTATGTGGAAAATCTTCAAGCTCGGTTAGTATCGTCAGTCCTATGGTGGGGAGACCCATCGTGGGTCTCGTTGAATTCAGTTGGCTTGTTTCCTATGGTGGGGAGTCCATTCGGGCCTCCCCGTGTCAGTATCAGAGTTTCTTCTCGGGTATCGTTTAGGGTGGTGTTTAAAGTGTTCGTGTTTTGAGGATAAGTTGCGTGTCATGGGTTTTCGGTGTCTACTTGGATCAATCAACTGGAGGTGCTTAAACTTTTGGGGGGTGTTTGACACTTAAGGAGTTTCTTCTATGGTCTAGGTCTTGTTGTGGCTTCCCGGGGACGGGAAGCGTTATGGTGGGGAGAATTGTCACACCCCGACCCATTTGTTGCTTTTATTCCAGAACCAGATTTTTGTGCTTTGTCAAAAAATGCATGTTTTGGGTTCGACGCCATTGAACGCACGGGCGGAGCGCGACCCCGCGTGGCTTCGCCCATGCAGCGACACTGTCCGTCGGTCTTCGGAAGGATTTAAAATTAATATGTTTTGTATTTTATTATGGTTACGATTATTAATTTTAATTATTACATTTGTTATAATTAAGGTTATTATTATTATTATTAATATAAATATTATTATTATTGTTGATATTAATATTAATATTGTTAATATAGATTAAATTTATTATTAATAATAATGATAATATTATTATTCTTTTTATTTTATTACTTTATTTTATTTTATTTTTTGTGTGTTTTCTTCTTCTTCTTTTTCTTGTTTCTTTTTTCTTTGTTTCCCCCTTCTTCCACACGGCTGTCTCCTTGTTCTTTTTTTTTCCTTTCTTTTTTTTTCTTTTCTCCTTCCTCCCGCAGACTTCTCCTTCCTCTTGTCCGCTGCGCTACACCGCTGCACGGTGCCCGTCCTGCTGCCTTCGGTCGACACACACCCAGCGCCCCCAATCCCTCCGTCCGCCGCAGTGCGCCGCCGCATGCCACCCGCGGCTTTCCTGACCCGCGCTGCTGGTAGCCCGCCACCCGCACAGCCTCCGCCCCGCACAGCATAGCCATCGCCCTGCTCGGCTCCCCTGAACCCTACTCCGCCCAGCAGCCCCACGTAGCAGCGCCGCACAGCTCCCCTCCTTTTTTTTCCCCAGCCTTCCAGCTCTCCCATATGCGTTGCCCTTCTGATCTGCCGCCACCCTGCACCCAAATCCATGCTGTGGTGCAGTAGAACCACCCCTGCTCCTGCCCAATAGCCGCTCCTCCCTGCCGACACCTTGCACAGCGCCCCGGCCTCCTTGCGCCTCCCGTCCTGCACCGTGCGCCCGGGGTCCCTCCATCTTTCAGCTCACCCGCACATCACCAGCTGCGCTCTCCGCTTGCAGCGCCCTAGCCGCCCTCGAAAGCCCTCCTCCTCTACAGTGGTGAGCCTCGCTTGCCTTCCCTCTCAACCGAGAAGACTGACTCCCTCCTCCAGCAACCTGCAGCGCGACAGCCCCCAAGCCAGCAGCGGTTGTCCGCGCGCCCAGCCGACTCGTGACCTTGGATCCCCGCGCCCTGCTTCGCCTGGTGAAACACCTATGTGCATCAGCTCCCCCCCTATCCAGTTGTGTCGCGCCCCAGGAGGAAAACCACCCTTGGCTTCCTCCCTTTCCCTTGCAACAGCCCGTCTTCAGCAGCCCCCCCTACCGGCGTGCCTAGTTTGCAGTCCAGACCCCCCCTTCTGCCCGGTGTGCGCACAACTCTGGTCGACCCTCCGTCCGGCTCATGCTCACCCCTCGGCCATCCTTGCACCGTGTCGCGCGCCTCGCCTCATAACGCCGCGTGCCCTCCCTGCTGGCCAGGCCCCTCTCCTCCTGCCTTCTACCCTGCATGCAACCAGTCCAGCGGGACTCCTGTTTGGCCAACACCTGTGCCCCTACCTTGCAGCGCTCAGACACACCTCCGGTTCAGCGTGACGACTCCCCTCCAGCTGTTCCCTGTCCTGCAGCACCCGCACGCCCCTTTCCCTTCGAATAGGTTGCAGCCCTCCTTTTTCTGGTTTTTCCTGCCCGTTGTCCGACTCGGGTCGCCCCTTTTTTCCGTTCAGCTCATCTTCACCCTCTGGTGCACCCTCGCTTCGCACCCGCTGTCCGGCCAGCCCCTGCCGGTGCACGTCGCTGCTTCCCGATGGTCGCGCGACTCCGATGATCAGACGCATTCTGCGCCGACCTCTACCCCTTCAAATTTAGAGGTACATGAACTCTTATATGACTTAATTTCATTTAATCACATTTGGTTTTGAGTATATTTATTTTTAGAATAAATTATGTGATATTATAGATAAATTTTATTGGGTTATTTGTTTCGCTTAAATTGTTAATTTGGCATACTTTTGTGATTTATTGGTGTGGTTAGAATCACGTTTTGAAAACATGTCGAGATGGTCCTTTTTGCACTACTTGCTCTTTGGGGTTGTTTTAAGTACATGCCTATGTGTTTTTATTTGTTTGTGCGATTGTTGCAGCACATCGGTGACATATTCCCACGGTACGGTAGTCGTCGCCTTGCGCGCACTTGTGCGCGAGTGTGAGACGCACCGCGTCATCGTCGTAACCGAACTGCGAGTCGAGGTAGGTCCCCCACTGCACTTACTTTTAAATTGAGAATTTATTAATTGCTTGTCGTTTTATTAATTTTAATGAATGATAAATAATATAAGATAATAAATTTTTAAATGATTGTTCAATGTAAAAAAGAGCCGTTTATTTTATACACGTCTCTTGAAATATTTTCTTGACGGGCGGACACCCAGTTTTGAAAGAATGCATGTTTGGCCTTAAAACATAATTCACGGCATTTCAAATGTACTTCTAGATTTAAAGATAAATGACTTCTTCTGAACTAGTGTTTTGAGGTTTTTGAGAAATGAAGTTTTACTTTAAAATTGGCGAAGACCCGTTTGGCACTTTAATAAAAATAGATTATTTTGGAAAACCCACTCGGGGGTGATATTTGGTGTGAGTTGTTTTTTGTGAGCTTTATGTGATGTTTGTGCATCGTGACTGATTGTTTTACATTGTGACGCACCCCCTTTTTATTGCTTGTGATGACATGGGAACCTGGCATATTGAGTGAATTTTCTGAGAACGATTGATGCACTAGTTTAGATTACGCACTGGCTAGTGGCCCCATAGCAGGGGAATACTGAGTTATTGCTGCTATGGGGATTGGGCCCCTCGGTTAGGCCATGCAGGGCTATGCCGGGCGTTAGGGCGTTATGACGTCATCGAGTTAGGGCATGCCTTCAGGATGAGTCAGATGTATAGTACGTTATGGATTGTTCACGATCTCCTAGGTTCGACCCATGTTTTCATTATTGTGTATTTGTGTGTGGCGGACGATCGAGAGGTCAAGTTCGGTTGCTGGCCTATGTGTGCCACTTTTCCCATTGCCCTTGGTATGTGTTGTGTGTTATGTGTGCTATGTGTGGTTTTCCTTTTTGGTTAATAACTAAAGTCTAGATTTCTAAATTGTTCGTAGAAAAATGTTTAAAAAAAAAAATGAAATGTACTTATTGCTTTCAAACACTAAACTTGTTTTAAAATTAAAAAGGGCAATGGACTGATACTTGTTTTAGAAACTGAAGTGTGTGTGTGTGTGTGAAAACCAATATTTTTGTATATTTAGTTCAAACCTGTAATTGGTAAATTCTTCTTTTAGAGGTAGTGCATTGGGAATAGTTTGTTGGGCACGCCTACTGAGTTTTAATACTCACGCCTATAGTGTTTTCCTGTTTTTAGTTTTGTTGCAGGTTGCTCGAGCTTGCTCGCCGTGGGCGAGAGTTGGTTGTGGTCTGGCGAGCGACTCTCAGAGTCGCGAGGAGTTTTTGGCCGAGACCAGGTTAGTGTGTTTTTGTTGGTCGTTCTTCCTTTTTCGTGTCATTTATTTTCCTTCCGCTGTTTTGTTTATTTATTTTTGCTGGGCGAAATCGTTCCCAATTGTCCTCTATTGATGCCCTGGCGCTTGTCGCCAGCCCGGGAGGATCGGGAACGCCTCTCGGGCCATGCCGCGGACCGACTCGGGTGACCGGTTCGGGGTCGACCCGGGTTGGTTCGTGACATACCATAAACATAAAATCACATTATATTAATTGTAAAACATATTTTTGGATATGGATCCCATTTATAGTAATTATTACATCACTTTTCGGTCATTATGATGTCATAATACACACATTATATCTATATGGTATTTTATTTTTACCCAAAAATTTGACTACCTCAGAAAATTTCGAAAAAAATATATTTTGATAATTATGAGGTTTTGATTCGCTAAATAATATTTATTATAAAAAAATGGTTTTCTAGATATGTGAATTTTCACTTTTAATATAAAAATTGACATTTAATGATAAATGCCATATTTTTTAAAATAACAGTTTTCGAACCCTTATAAAAATTACATTTGACTTCATAAAATTTATATCATAATTTATGTTTTAAAATAATTATATAATAATAATATTTTATTTAAAATTTTTTTATTTCAGAAATCTATTAATTTAACAAAATAAATGTCGTAATTGAAATTGAATAATAGTTAGAAATAAAATTTGTGTTTTATTGTATCAAAGTATAATTTTTAAAAAACACATTATATAATAATATATAAATTAAAAATAATAAATATATTAGAAATTTAAATTAATATGAAATATATATTTTAAAAATAATAGTGTTAGTTTATTTCTAATCTTTTTAAAATTACTTTTACTATTAAATTATTTTTTTTAACCATGGTAATTAAAATTTTCTACATTTACTAATAATATTGTACAAAAGATAAGTTGATATTATTATTTTATATTAATTGGGATGATTTAAAATATAGAATAAATATTATCAAAATAAAATTACTGAGGTATTATAATTTAATTATATTGCAAAACCCGAAAGCCTGAGGAAAAGCAGGTTTTTATAAAAATCATTTTTAAGGATAATATGATTTCACATTAACTATATAACTAGTAATCAAAATGATATTAATTTCAGTTCATAAATATAAATATATAATTTTATTTTTTATTTTATATCATTTCTCATTTGGGATTATTTTAATTAATTAAAATGGATATACATTATATATTTGATAACCGTTAAAAAAATGCGTTATTAATCCTAAAAATAAAGTAATAATAAAATATTTTGTAAAGATGATTAAAATGTACTTAATATTGTTAAGTATAAATAAATAATAATCATGTTACCATTAAATTAAATGAAAAAATAACTATCCTTTTAAATTAATTAATTTATCAAAAGAAATTGAAATTTTATATAAAAACTGTATTTTTCATCATTCAATGAAAATTTAATATATTCCGAAAAAATACCAAATTTTCACCCTAAATTTAATTTTAATATTTTGATATTAAAATGAAATTAGTTTTAACAAAAACAATTTAAATTTTTTTTGGGAAATAACTATAATATTTTTTTCATAAGTTAAATAAAAATCATTTTTGAAGAAAACATGTTTTGAAGAAAGAAAATACATTAACAAAAAAATTATTTAATATATAATGACAATTTATAAGTAATATATATATATATATTTCATTAAATAAATAATCATACTCATATTAGTGAATTTAATGAAAGGATAAAATGGTAATATTAAAATAATCATTTTCGGTTTGGGTTCAGTGTTGCATATTGTATGCACTATCGAACATAATTTTCTCATTTAAAAACAAAGGGAGTTAAAATATTCTACCATTTAATAAACTTAATCCTCAAAATTTAAACATGAATTGGGTATGAAATGTTTTCAAAAATAAAAATATTTTATTTGAAAATCCTCATTGTAAATTGGTTTAATAAAATATTCTCTTGAAATGAGGGATAGAAAGGTTCGAAGGACATCACATAAATTGGTTTCCAAGTATAAAAACATTAGTTGGATGTGAAAACATACCAAAAGAGTAGAAAAATAACACCAAATAACTAGATTAGTGTGATAGATAACATGGCCAAGAGAAATTAAATGACCACAATACCATAAATCTATTATAGAGAAAATAACCATAAATTCATAAAAAATAACCATAATATGAAAAACAATTATTCAATATTATTTTCATAGAGTTAGGTAATTACTTTATCATCTAGACTAGGAACATAAAGAGAAATAATTTCTTTAAAATTATAATTAATTTCCACTACAATATCATCTTTTTCTCTAAAGGATGATAACTCAAGATGAGTTTTTATGCATGAATCACTATAAACATATATCGTATCAATTAATACACTAAATAATAACAATCTATTATTCTTATATTTGACCAAATCCAAAATCGTTAACATAACGTATGATAATACCTTAAAATATTAATCTCTAAAATCTCACAAATATTCCAAAAGTTTTAATATAAATCATTCCATAAATAAATTATCATATATAACTATAATATACACAAAAGTAAATGGTGTTTTAACCACAAATATTTTCTCATACCATTCAGCTTAGACCTCAAAAAACATAATATCATTCATCTTGGATAATGTTAATGGGTATATATACCATAAACAAATAAAACAACTCCTTAATTATCATTAATTGCCTCAAAATCAAAAAACTTGATCTTGTAATATGTTTCCAAAAAATATAACACTAAACTTCATTTATATAAATCTTGAAAATTTATACCAATTATTTTAGACATAATATTACCCTTAGACATATCATCCCAAGAGTATTTAGGTTTTTCCAAAAATCTGTCACCTATTAAGGATTATCAATCCATCAATCCTATGTTTTCTATAATATCACTTTATCAATATATCACTATTAGAGATTATCAGTACCATTCATTGTAAATTTTGAATCCTTAAAGAAAAAACAAAACTATGGAACAATCCTTAAATGTTTCATTATTCACATATCCTGTATTTCATTTATATACCATTTATAAAACATAAATCTAAAAACAGAAACATAAACACTTTAATATTAACACGTGAATGGTTTTCATAGAATATGCCAATCCTCATTCCAAAAAATTTAAGATAGATGTGCTTTCATGTCTTGAAATAATGTCTATACTAATGAGGTTTCATCATCATCCTTTTACTTTTGCAGTTTTATATGGTGATTCATTTTTTAGAGTGTTAGTTCCTTCCCTAGATATTTATAATGGAATTATAAAGTGGAATCCATTATATGACAAGGATAACATCAAATTACACTAAATGAAGAATGATAATATTTTCTAAATGAGAATTCCAATAAACATCAACATGTTATTCATAATCATAGATATTCTTTTTGAAAAATCATTCAAGTTTGTGAGTTTATGTTCTTATAAAACCTCAAATAATACTCATAGTGAATGAATTAAAATACATCATTACATACACTATATGTTTTCAATCATCATGATCCATCTCATTATATGACTTTTATGGTTCCCACTATCTTATATATTGTTGATGCTCATCATGATTCTTTACCCTTGGAATAGAGCATTGTCTTAGATAATTCACATCTTCTCCACATTTTTGACATAAAACTATATAAAGTAACGTAGATTAAACATTATTCCCATACATTACATTATCTATTTTTTCATGGAAATTTGATACTTCATTTCTTATATTTCCACACATAAAACATCTCTTAGTCCCTTTATTTAATTTCTCTTGGTTTCTATTTTTGTACTTATTTAACAATGGAAATTTGGTATTCTCTCTCATATGACCTTGGTATGATAAAATTCCTTGAGATTTAATCTTCATATTCTTTTAAGTATTTGGGAATTCAACAACTTACCTATTTTTAATTTTTACTTTTGATAGATGGTCTAGAAAAATCACAATATGTCTTACTTGATACCCCATCAAGATAGAAATATCTTTTGGGGAGTTAAGAAATTTCCATTCACATTGGTTTTTTAATTGGTTTCTCTTTTTTCTGACCATTGAATAAAAAAAAGGGATAATTAGGGATGATTAATTTTAAACTATTAATCACATTATTGGGAAACTGAGAATATTAATGCGATAACTTATAAATAAAAATTATTCTATAACGTATAAATTTCTAATCATCAATCTATGTTATCCATGATATATTTTCTAACATATGTAATTATGGGAAATTTATTATTCCCTTAATAATGGTTTGTAATTATCTTATGAATTTATCAAATAAAATATCCTTGGAGTTTCAAAGTAGGTGTGCAGTAAATCTCGTTCTCATGTACGAGGTTAAAATGAGTCAGGCCTGACACACGTTATCAGAGTTGTTATCACGAGGTATATCTATTCTAGAACCATGTCCACTTATAGTATCTAGAGATGGATTTATTTTCTTAATAATCCACTTACTATATACCTACCAAAATCAAGGGATGTTTTCTTATACATAGTGTTATTACTATGTCTTTAGCCTGATTTTTCTAATCGTAATCCCAAAAATAACGTAAATATTTATTTGATACCAATTACAACAATCCTATTGTTTTCTACACATTAATTCATGATTTATTACCTAACATAACACCCAATACAACCAAAAATATTTTTAAGTTTATTGACTTTGAGAAATAGGTACATTGCATAACTTCTTTAACATGGGATAAAACAACATTATTGAGAATTTCTTTAACATGCCTTTAAAATTCCATGGCCTTTAAAACTGCACAAGATAACCTGGGGTCAAACATAAGAAAGGGTGATCTATAAATCCCCATAAGGTAATAAACATGGCATAATTAAATAAATTTTAAATAATATGAATATCAACAGGGAATAAAAAGAGTAGTAATCAAAATAATTAAAAATAATACATGATATAACATGATTAAAATAACATGGGGAATGTTGAATCACCTAAAAACACAACATCACAAACATAGGTCAAAGATAAACCTCAAATACATCATAGTGGAAATATTCCTATAAAGGAATCTAGTTCACTCTCAATCCCTACATGACATACATGAAACTAAACATTACCCCATGAATTGGTGTGCTATATACTTTCTGGTTCACCCTTCACTTTAATTTTATTATCATACTTACGTGTGCCACATAAATCATATAGCATGGATAGATATATAAATATATTTTATTCCAAGATCATGGATTGTGAGTTACATAAATATAATTCTCCAATAAAATAATTATAAGTGTATAATGGTGAACACCCTTGATAGGAAATGGGTATGATATTCACTATACAATTATTTTTTCATGAAATATCGGGGTGTAATTTAGGTAGCACAATGATGTTACTTAGGAATTCAAAAAAATGGGTTGATGGGAAAAATGGGGTATCTCATCACCTATAAATCAAATGGGTAGTAAGGTGGATATGTAATAATATATCCCATAATAATAAAATTGCAATTAAAATACGTGACATAAAAGGAGTGCTTGATAAAAGAGGAGAGTGGTATATCCCTTACGTAATTTTGGCACAGTAACGGCTTAGGGAAAAATAAAAATGTGATAGGATAAATGATATTTCATTCAAATAAAAAACATTATATAGTATGGGAATATTTATTAATTAATGGAAATGTAATCAATTAATATTAAAAAAAATTACGATGGAGGTGCTTGAATTTGTTGGAGATGAGGGAAATCCATTACGATATTTTGGAATACTAATGGGTGTACATAAAAGATCATGGAAGGCTTAATGAGAGTGAAAAAAATATCTCATTATTAATATAACAAATTTAATGTAAGGGAAATATGTAATAACATATCCCAACATAATAAAAATTATATTTAGATACATTACAAAAAGAAGTTCTTGATAAAAAGATGAGAGTGGAAGATCCATTACTAAATTTCAGCATGGTAGTGGGTGTACATAATGGTTCATGGGAGGAATAATTTAAATGAATAGAATATCTCATCACATGGATAGAATGAGGAATATAGGTGTATTATTGAAAAACATAACCAATCAACCACAAATTGAAACAAATTATCATAACATAAAATAGTGATTTAATGGAAATGACAAGAGAAGAGTCCCTTACAAGAGCGTGTGACTAAAAATTATTGGGAGGAGATTCTTGAGGTCTTGGGGAACAACTGGTGTAATATCCATTCTTTTTCTAGGTACACCTCTCTGTGTGTGCTTCATTTGAGCCTTAGTAGTTGTTTCTTGTTCGTAGATAGGGAGATTTTTTAGAGAAAATGACCTAATGTTAGAGGATTTATGTATGTTTGAATATAATGGAGTTTGCATATAAATAAGAATAACTGTTAAACATGTTCCTAGTAGGTTAAGAAGCTTTAAAGGAGTTTTGGAGAGTTAATTTGAAAATGGGCTGAAAACTCAACTATAGAATATTTACATATTGTGAGAGGGTATTTCATATCATGTAATTTATCCTAGTGATTAATAAAATAAATATTAGGAGACATTTTTAGGTGAGAATACCATTAAAAACATTTACATGATGTGTAACTATATTAAAAAATGATTAAATACCTGAACTACTATTTTAAACATTCCGTGTGGCAAATTTTTATTAGAATCCACTACAGTGCTTCTTCTACACACCTAGGGTGACCCTCTAGGAGATTTTGGAGTGAAAATACCCTTCTGGATGTCTCGATCAAGTGATCAATCCTGGGTATGTCCCTTGGGTCCCATTTCTTCCTTATCTTTTCATTAAACCATTTTGGTGAAATCTTTTTCACTATTTCTTTTTTGATGGTGATCTTGATCATCTTTGATCTTCAACCTCTTTACAATTGTTTCCACCTTCTTCTTCATGGGTGTTATATATAGGAATTGTTTTTGGGTCATCGGTAAAGGTATGGGTATAAATATTAACACTATGGTTTGATAATTTCTCTATTTATGCAATATCATTATTTCGCCAATGTAGTGTTCTCCCAAATAAATTTAATATAAATGAAATGGATAATCGATTAAGGTATGTTTATCATTACATAGAACCAAGGGTGATTTCATTCCATAGAATCCTTAAATTTTTTCATATTTATTATCGATATAATTATTAATCAATTTTGATTTTAATTGCAAAGTGGAATGTGAAATAATAATGGTTATTCTCATAATTGAATATTGATATATATGATGTGATATTATGATATCGATGTTTAATGATTGGGATTGGTATCCATACAGAGACTTCTTATATAATGTGCTAGGCCTAGGAACGTGCATAAGAATATGTTGTAATTCTTGTAGTGAGTGGCTTGGACTAGTCCCATGCTATAATTCTTGTAGGGATTTTGACCTAGAAATTCTCAAATGATTACTGGGATTTGAATGGGATATTTATAGTTATTATAGGCCATTAACCCATATTTTTCTGATTATACCATGGAAATATGGTGGTGGTTTGAATGGTCATAATACCTTCTCATAGATATTCTATCTTGGTGTATAAGAAGGTAGTCTACCTTGGTTATATGGTTACTGTTGGAATGGTCATAAGATATGTTCACAATTATCCTGACACGAGGCCAAACCAGGTTGTTGTGGAATTTATTAATTATTGAATTAATTTAATACACATTATATCCCTTTATTACACACATTACGTTTTAGGATGGTTTATTTAGACCTGGTGGTGTCGACCTACTGAGTTATACTCACACCATATTTGGGTTTTCATTAGGTACCTGAGTAAATTTCATGGATGCAGGTTTGGCTATGGTCAAAGGACATTGTTATTGATTTCTTATTTAATGTTGTGATGGATTTTGGAGATGATATTGGTATAGGGTTTAGGACCCAAGGAATTGTGTATTATGTTTTATTCTATGATTATTTTCCTTATATTTTACAATCATGAAGTTTAGTTACATTCCAATATTTCATTACATTATTTCGTTATTATAATTGGACTATTCTATTAGGTTTTTTTATTATCTTCTATTATATATTTAATTTTATTATAACTTATGTTTAATTATGAATTGTTATAATGATATATTACTTCATTCAAGTTTGTATAGTATCCCCAATATACATTTCACACTACCACTACAAGTCAGTAGCCTCTTTTATATGGGGAGGCATGCTTGAGGTCTCATAACCATCCCTTTCTAGCCAAGTGAGGGACATCTGGATTGGCTGACTTTACAAAGTGGTATCAGATATAAGTTTTATTTTCCTTTCCCTTACAATTTTGAATTGTTATAATGGAAACTATGATGTGTTGTGACTTGTTTATGATCCCTTTTATAAGAGTATCTATCCCATGTACAAGGGAAAATCCGAGTACACAGATCTGGGATTACTAGTTGTGTTGTGTAATTTTAATAGTTGGTGTTATTTCACCTTGGGTGATTCACATGTTGTGTGAGGTTATTGTTTTTTGATCTTACTATTTCATGTGTTTTTTATATGTGGCTCAGTATGGAACAAGATGAGAATACAAGAATCATAATATGAATTTAGGGATATACTGATATGAATTATTCCTGATATAGATTTATCTATTTTTTCATGTCATAAATACTTTCCTGTTGAACTATGATTTGATATATCTATTTAACTTTAAAAAATAGTTTTTTGTCATGTTAAAATATTTTAAGACCTTGTCTAGAGAGACTAGGAGTTAGTGGTTTTTGGTTGTAGTCACCAATTAGGATGACCTTATAGATAGCTATTCCTCTATGGTGTGTGTTTGTATTGTAGAGAAAATGAATCCTCATCATCTTCAACTCGAGCATCAAGAGAGTGGAAATCAACATTCTCCTCATGAATCTGAACCAGAACATTATATAGTTCTTGAGGAGGAGATGGATATTCATCACAGTAGAAGTTTCCTGAGGTTCTTACGATGCATGTAAAGGGAGACTGTCTGTATTTTTCTAATGATGTCGTAGATGAAAAGAGTGTTTTAAATTCATCATCCAATAGAGTTTATTAGGAAAGGGGGCCCCATGTAGCCATGTTATGGACTCATTCAGTCTAGGAAATCTTCAAGAATATTTAAACACCCATAGATAGGGGTGGGTATTAATATGTATATTCTTTTTGGACTTTTAAAGTGTTCGAGGGATATTCTGGAGGAAGTTGGGAAGTAGGGTAATATATTTACTAAAGAAAATGAGATGAAGTTTTGTAGACATTTATATCATAATACCTTAAGGGACTAAAAATCACGAGTGTTCATGTATCTATTTCAAGAAGGATTTACAGTGTTGGACTACGATGTATGTTTCACTATCCTATAGTGCTTTGCACCATCCTCGATAGATGATGAGATCTATAGGGTGAAACATTTCCAAGATGGTATTTTTAATGAGATCTGGTTATAGGTAAAAAATTTTTGTTTAAGAAGTTTTGAAGATGAGATGAATCAGCCTCTCATCAAGGATAGAAATCGAAGAGAGGACCTTAGCGAAAACCAAGAAATTTTAGACGAGGAATATAGGATTTCTTCTTCGAGTGGTAAGAAGCACCGTTGTGAATTTTTACACCAACTAAGTAGTCATAAGAGCAGTCAGATAAGTGGAAACCCATCTAATTATTGTGTTTTATTCTAATATTATCAGTGACGTAGGATTGGTCAAAAGCACCCACAGTGTCCTTGCCCCATAGTTTACTGTCATATTTTTATAAGATTGTGTCATATTTAAAGGTTCTATTCAAACTTTCCATTGTAGACCAGTGGAATGGGATATGGGAAAGAAATGGAATTGGGAAGGGGCTCAACTACTCTTTAGTATAAAGGTAGATTGAGTTCCATAGGAGGTTCATGTAAAGGAGAGGGAAGTGGTACCCCAATGCATGAGAAGAAGTACTAATCAAGGTATATAGCTTAAGGTTTTCAGAATGGAGCCTAGAGTATAGGTAAATGTTAGCTGCATGTTATGTAAACTACTTTAGCTATTTTGGATGTAGAGTTTCTTACCGTCACACATAGGATTATGGTATCATCTACCTTATCTTGTGTTTTTTATACAATAGAATCACATTTTATCCTATCTACATAGTTTTCAAATGTTTTGGGATTGGATTTGGAAACTGTGAATTGTGTTTCAACCATTGACACACTATTGGGTGTGCGGTCAGAGAATATCAAATTATTTCATGGTGTGTTCTCTATAGATTGGTGGTTAGCATTTCTTTTGAGAACCGATCATGTTGGAAGTGATAGGATTCATGTTGATTCATTATATTGAATGGTTAGTCCAATACCAAGATCATATTGACTATTATAAGAGGAGAGTTACATTTTTATATCTAGAAGGAAACATCTATTCCCACCAGGGTGAGTGGGATCTCCAGGGTAGTCATACATGATCAATTTAGTATATATTTGATTATCACATGTCTTAGATAGTGGGTATTACTCTAAATATTGTTAGAATGTAGCAGTACTCCTTTCCTCCGGTGGTAGATCATTTTTAAGATGTTTTCCTTGACGTGTTATACGACTTACAACCCATGTGATAGGTATAGTTCATGATCTAGTTGTTGTTGAGAGTAGAGCCAGTTTCTATCATTCCTTATCAAACGGAACCATTAAAGCTTTAGGATTTGATGGTTCGTTTTGATGGTCTATAATCTGAAAGCTTTATACATCCTTGTACATGTCCTTGGGGTTTACTAGTTCTATTTTTCAAAAACATTTGATGGATATTTGAGATTATGGGTGTATTATCAGAGTTTAAACCAAATGATGCCCATGAACTAGTACCATTTTCTATGTATTAATGACCTTTTAGATAATTTATGAGGTGATAAAATCTTCTCCAATATTGACATGAGATTAGGATATCATCAGTTAAGGGTGAACTATCAGACATAACTTGGAATGATTTCAGGATCAGGTATGTCTTGAATGAATTAATGGTGAGATCATTTTGTTTGAATAATGATTCTACGGTTTTCATGGCCATAATGAATCAAATCTTTCATTATTTTCTAGACCAATTTATACTGATTTTTATGGATGATATCTTTGTGTAATCTCAGTCAGATTATGATCATTCTAAAAATCATGGAATCATCTAGTGTATGTTGATAGTGGATTAGATTTACACCATTATAACTAAATTTAGTTTCTAGGAAAATAACATACACATATTTGTCCATGTCATCTTAGTGGTAGGAATTTCAGTGGACCTAGAGAAAGTTACATCTATGATTTCATTGTAACATCACCAGAATGTCTTTCAAATTTAGATACTTATTGGTTTAATAAATAAATATTATCATTTTATCTAATAATTATCTCATTTGGATGTTCAAATGTCTAGAATGGTCAAGAAAGGGGTGAAGTGTGTCTGGTATGATGCCTAAAATATTTATTTTCAACCGAATAAATAAAGGTTTACCTCATCACCTTTCGTCACATTATCTATTCTATGTAAAACATATACCATGTACAACATTGAATCTGATTTTGGACTCAAATTAGTTCTCATGTAAGAGGATCTCGTGGTTTCTTATGGATCTAGGATATTGACACTGCATGAGAGGAATTACTATACTCACGATCTGGAGTTTGTAGAAGTGGTACATTCCCTGATATTTTGGAGACACTATTTAATGGGTGAGAGATTTTTGGTATACACAAATCACAAAATCCTTAGGTACATTTTTTATCAAAGCTACATAAACAATGATCAAAGGACTTGGGTCAAGTATCTAAAGTATTTCAATTTTTAAGTTGATTAAACACCACGAAAAGGGAAATATTTTTGCTGATTATTTGATCTAAAATACAAATATAGATCTAGAATGGGATTTTTGTGAAGAATGGTGGATAATTGACCTATTTGAATACATGCATCTGGATATTCATGAATCATAGGGTTGAGTAGCTCTCACTTCAACATCTTTTATACATATGATTTTGGACCGGATTAAGACAGAGCAGTTATCTAATCCAGAGGGATCAATTTTGAGAGACAAAATATTTGGTGGGGAGATAACATGAGGTTAATCTCTTAATAGTGTAAATTCTATTCTTTTTAATGGTCGAGTGTGGGTTTCTTAAGGGGTTTGTTTGAGGAGATGATGAGGTAGTTTCATTCTCTTAGATGGGCAGTGCATCCTTGTTTAAGAAAGATGTTTCATGATATTTTTAGATAGTAATGTGGGTCAAGAATGAAAAAGGAGGATATAACCATCATCTCTAGATGTTTCACTTGTAAGAAGGTGAAATCTGAGGTTTAGGGTCCATCAAAACTTTTGCAGCCTTTACCTATACCATAGTGGAAATGGGATGATGTCACAATGGACATTGTGATAGGATTAACAAGGAAAACCTGTAAGAATGATTTTGTATGGTTTTTTTAGATAGAATAACTAAGTTTGTAACACCCCAGGATTTCATAGTGTGTTATTTCTTAAAAATAATTCAATAACTTGCACTACACGCAACACCGAGTTCAATCACACCATGACGTACAAAAAAAATCCATTAAAAGAGGTCATGAATAGTATTAACAACATTTTGAACTTTATATAATCCTTATAATTTTAGAATCCCTATTATGAGTTTCTTAGTCATAATGCAAGAACAGATTCATTTTCAGTATTGCACTTTTATCAACTTTAATAGTGAAACATTTTTAAATAAAATATTTTAAACTATCTGAATAAATTGGGACATCAAAAAAAATTTAAATGAAACATCCCAAGCTTCCACGGTACGCTTTCCTTTGAATAAAATAGTAGCGTGTGTTGTACGCAACCTTGAGTTTTAACACACGCCACAACCAATCAAACTAGCCGTTATGAATAGTAATACCTAAATTTTGAAATTATATATATTTTATATTTTAAAATGGACTTCATTTTTGGATTCGGAATATCGAATTTAGCCTAAGGTGAAATTTTGGTACTTTTCGGATAACTTTCATATTTTGATGAATAGTGAAAATTACTAAATTTTAATTAAAAACAACTTTTTTAATCAAAATAATTAATAGTGATAAATTATGAATTTTAGTAGTTTTAAAGTATATTTAGAATATATTTTTACCATTTAATATAATGTTGGTCATTGGACATAATTTTACAATTAAACCTAACATAAACAAGTGTCAATCTTTTGATAGTTATTATCTCTTAAAAACAAGCTTTTTGTTTTGACAGCGGGAATTAATTTTAAATTAATTTCTGCCACTTATGTGTTTTGAATTTAGAAAAATGGATTCCATATTTTGAATCAGGATGTCCAAATTGTGTAAATAGGTAACTTTTATTTTTAGACATTTTGAATAATTACTGTGGTAAATATTTTATTTACCATGGTTAAGGGTAAATCCGGTAAATAAGGGTTAAAAAATAATATTATAATAATACAAAATTACCCTAAAACGTGTCCTAACCTTATTGGTGGACACATACCCGACCATGAGCATCCTTGGGTCAATTTGGGGACCCCTTGGAGGCACTTGTATGTGGTAGGGACACTTTATATTAATAAAGTTAAAATAAAAATAAAAATGGCATAAGATTACATCTTTTAGAAGAACAATTTTTACATAGGGTTATACATGGTGGATTTTCGATTATAAATATTCATTAGAAAGCTAAAAAGAGTTCCTACATAATGATATTTTATTTATAATTTTTAGACATCAAATAAGTTAAATTATCAATGACACAATAGTGATGAAATGTTTACCTCATTAATAAATCATTTAAATAAATAAGATTATAATGATTAAAATATTATCTAAAACCTGTCCAATTCTTATTGGTTGATGTTATTTAGAATATGAGTCATCTTATCTTCGACCTCAATGATTTTTGGACCATTATAAACCGAATATAATTATATTATAAAGTAATACTTTCACTCTTTCCTAAAGAGCCCCTCCTCTCCCTTATAAAAGGTGACCACTTCTACTCATTCCTCACACCTCTCAAGCCACTTGGCTCATCCAAACTCTGCCCAACTAAGCTCCCCACATCCCTCTCCTCCTCCTTGAAGCTTCCCCTTAGGCAGAAAGCATTTCAAGAAGTCCTTTGGTTCCAACCAAAGTGAGTTACCTAAATTAAAGGTAACGATTTCTCTTAAATTATTTTCATTTATTTTGCTTCTCCAACCCCCAAACTCTTTTTATTTCCTTTATTTTGTAACAACACCAGTATCCTCAATATACTAGGATGTTGTTATAAGATGTATTCAAACTACACATACACACAACTCCATCTAATGGATGATGAACATAATGTTTCTGTGGATGGCAAACTAACGCCTCACGAAACGATGATTGTTCAAATACATCTTACCGCCTCTCATGGTGGCCATTATGATGGAACTATAATTAAATATGATATTAATGATATATATTTTATATATAAGCTTCTGTAATTCCATTTTATTTCATACCATTATTCGTTTCATGTTGTATATACATACGATAATTTCATTTGAGGAAGTGCGGACTACCGCCCCCTTAAAATGATATGACTCGTTCATACCACACATGGAACGTATAAAGGATGGTGTTAATGAACTTAAGTAACATATATAAAATATTATATTATACTGTAATAGTAATATACCTAAGTATCATTTGGATTCAATTCTTTTAAAATAAAAATTAAATGGAAGTTGCGTTCGTGCATACGTACGGACTACCGTCTCCACGGACGCGATGAGATTCATCCTCCATCGTATCCATTCAAGTATAATTATCATTTGATGATTTAAAAATGATGTCTAAGGACTTGATACCATTCTGGATTTGAATAATATACAACCTATCCTTTACAAACATGTCTTACGTAACAAAACATACAAAAGAAAACAAGTAAGTTAACACCCGAAACAACGATAATACTAAGATATTATTATCAAATCAATATTAAAAGATCATATATGATATCATATTAATATATATGATTCTTGTATAATTTAATAACAATTATTTCACCATTATACAGGAGGTTAACCTACCCCAACCAAGGAAAAGTACAAGGTAAGGGATTTTCTTATCTCACTTTCAATTCCGTGAGATTTCCATTGTTCGCCACTAAATTATTGTAAGTGGTGTATTGTGTACTGCCATTTGATATATATTATCATGATTCTATTTATATTCATGTTATTCTGTAAATCATTTGGTGGTTATTAACTTTTGGCCATACGACTCAGTTGATTAACGTGGTAAGGGTTTTTCATCTCACTCCTTATTCTCATGAGATTCATGCCATATTGCCACCATTACCTTTTGTGTGGTGTATGTACTGACCATAATTATATTCTTTGTTTAATACACTCTAATTTATGTGTACTTACATATTCATTGTATGATACCTCTTTCATGGGTTGTATGTTTCATAAGTTACCAAACTGGTAAGGGTTATTTCAAAATCTCTTCATTATCTGAGGTTGTTTATACGTAATAATCTACTGGGATCTCGTTATCATCCACATCCATGTTTCTTCAAAATGTATTTCAAAACATTTTTAATATTTAAAAGAATATGGGTTAAATTCATTTATACCCTTGTTTGACTTTTTATAAGAGGTTTATAAGGGAATCTTTCCGTCGTTTTCCAAACAAGGTGCTTTTTAACCTTTTCGACAGAATTAAGATAAGAATGTTTTTTTTAACTTATACGGCGGGTGCGGTTATTTTCCGCCGTTATAAAATCGTCAAATCTTCCCTTAAAAGCTTATAAGATTATTTTCAAAGAAAATGTTTGATTTTATATGGATCTTAAATGATTTCAAAATAAAAGGAGATATTTCTTTAAAAAGAATTTTGATTTCATCTATGTCAACATCCTTTGATGGGTTTTAAGATTATTTGAAGTTGATTTATTATGATACAAAACTTCTATATTGTTTTGAAGGTTTTGTAATATGTTTGACTGTGGATGTGCTATTTTTATACCATTCATAGTTTATGGTGAAAGTATTGACATTTCGTATGCTAGTTCCAATAAGAATGTTTATGTTATATTTCAATCTTTACTTCATATGAATGTGTTGGACAAGTATGTTCCAGGTTGGGGACTAGTTAAAGTAATCCCTCCAGGTTGGGGACTGGTAAAAGTAAGCCCTCCAGGTTGGGGACTGGTAAAAGTAAGCCCTCCAGGTTAGGGACTGGTTAAAGTAAGCCCTCCAGGTTGGGGACTGGTAAAAGTAAGCCCTCCGGGTTGGTGTCCGGTTATTAGAGGCACTCCGGGTTGGTGTCCGGTTATTAGAGGCACTCCGGGTTGGTGTCCGGTTATTAGAGGCACTCCGGGTTGGGTTCCGGTTACAGTTAGCCCCAAGGTCTTGGGACGAGGCCTTGAAAAGTAATTAAAGTTTAGCCTTATGCATTCCAACATTATGAAAGTGGTTATTGATTTTGCATGTGATTATTCGATTAGTAGAATATCCATGTGAACAAGTAAATGGCATTATTTCATTTTACTTTTTCCATACTATGTTGAAGTTCAAGTTTAAAAGGCTTTTGTTTTAGTAATTCATTGCCTTAAATGTTTATGCTTATTTTTGAATGTTCTGCTATATTGTTATCCTTACTGGGCATTTGAGCTCACCCCTTTTCTATGTTTTATTTTTCCCAGGATGTGAAGATGTAAGTTATGAATAACCTGTAGGGATATTATGAGGGGATTATAGTGTGGACTGTGGAAACATTATGTTGTTGTAGTAGTTTTTTCATTTTATGATATAATGTAAAACTTATGAATATATCTAGTGTTTCCAAGGCTACTAAACCAATCGGTCTTTCGAGATTTGATCTTTCTTGTGATAATGCCAATGTTATGTAATAATGCAACGACTCTGGGTAACAGGGGTCGGGGCGTTACAGTTGGTATCAGAGGAAGTTTAGTACAAACCTTGGAAACTAGATTTAGATAAACTCTGATTAGAGAACGTAGACCTAAGATGAACTTTCAGGATTAGTATAGAAGAACTTCCTAGAATTTTGGTATCGTAGAGATTTTGTGAGTTTTCCGAGCAATACATCCCTGTCTGGATACGAGAAGGTAGAGGCGGCTCTGGCACAGATGTACCTAGGGGTAAAACCCGAAAACACCGCTTTGAGCTAGAATCGAACGGGAACCGGTGCACGACAACGGGCCTTGCTGCACTCTTGGTTACGACACTCCCGGGGGATATGCTTAGGATAACTCTCATTTTCATACAAATCATTATGAAGGGTTTATGAGTATATACTTCCTCAAAGAAAACATTTTTATGATTATGGATTATATCCATAAATAGTTCAATTTATGTTAAGTGTTTTATAAGTATGGGATTATGTATTTTGATTCATAAACTGATCTAGTTTATGCCATTGTTTAGAAATGGCGCCCAGTAGAAGGAATGAGAACTTCAGAAATGCACATGATCCAAAGAGAAGGAAGGATCATATCTTTCATGGTCTTAAGCTAGAATTGATAAGAGAAATAGTCTCCCATGTATTATCATCATATGAAGAAATAATATCATGTGTTGATAAGATAAGTAAAGAGTTTACTGAGTCCTATGGCTTTGAAGGGAAGCAAGAGAATAAAAGGATGGAAGAGAGAAAAATGGATAAAGGGAAGAGGGAAAAGAAGAATTTTCCCATATGTGGTAACTGTGGGAAGAAACACCCTGGAACTTGCCTGAAAGGAATGGGAGTTTGTTATAAGTGTGGAGGAAAAGGGCACAAAGTACGTGACTGAAAGGGTGAGAAAATGGTTTCAAATGTACAATGCTTCATTTGCAAGGAGTTTGGACACTACGCGAACCTATGCCCCAGTCATCAGACTATGCCGCAAATGATTCTATTGGATAATAATCAAGTTATGATACTACCACAGATAAAGAGGAATGATTAGAGTTCTTATGTTGATTATGTCAATTGAGTGTTGTATCAACAATGTACTTGTTATAATAATTATGGAGTATATAAGGATTGTACTGCAGTACTATTTCATTAAGGACTTGAGATTGTGTGGAACAAAGAAAAGTGACTCAATAGCAGGATAAATTTTTGGAAAATATATGGTTGAGAGAAAGATAAACCATAATATGGTTATGATACCGAGTTAGTGATTTTAGAATAATACATGATTGATTTGGATAAATTATGTTGGATATTCTTGACTACCTTGAAACTGATTAATGATTTGTATTTTCCATCATTTTTTTTGGTGTTTAAAACATTTTTGGATTGATGAAGTATATCCAGCATTCTATATGGAATAGGTGAGCATGAATGTAATCAATAAGGAATATGGTAATTCAAGATGTTTCAGTTTATTAAAAGAATACAAGATGAAGGTATTCATATGCTATTACGGGGTAAAAAGGATCTATATTATGTTTACCTTCCTTATAAATGTTGGACTGTGAGTTTGGACAGAAGTATTTTGGATAGTTCTAGTTTGGATTACCATAAAAGGACAACCCAGAGGTCGGGCGGCAACCCGTCGCGTCCGGCAAGGCTGCGAGACTTGAACCCGCAACCGAAGGGCGACAAGGGTGTATCACCTACCACTGGCCCACGAGATGTCCTGGATTAAATAATGTTGTTTTTTTAAAGATCTGGTAGATGAATTATAAATTCATTTATTTTGGAACCCTGTACGAATAGTATAAATAAAAAAAATTACATTCTATTATCTTTTAGAGTGAAAGATGAGTTTGTGGTAGAAATTTATTAATGGATAAAACTCTAATTATAAAGTAAGTATATCTCCTTATGATCTTATCCAATCTCATAAATATATTACTCAACATTAATAAAAGGAACTTAGAACAAAAATGTTGTCCTAGATGGTACCTTAAATCATCACTAATTCATGGCTTTGGGATTGTTGGCCTTTTCATAGCCATGTTCTCTACCACTCTCCATCAAATAATTGATGGTTAGATTTCTCTTCCATATCCATATTTTCCTACATGGAACCCTATTATGTGTTATTTTCGGTAATCTTCATACTTTCCACTCTTTATTTTAAATAGAGGCCTCGTTAATTCATTTTTCGATGTGGGATTTCAACTATGATATTTTGAAACGTCAAAAATGTGTTATCCTAATACCCTATGTTTTGTTGAACCGATGGTATTTCAAATCATCATAGATTGATGAATTTAAGGACCTCAATTATACACTTGTTTGTGATTGATGATCTCAATCACTACCTATAAATATTTACGTTTTTCCTCCAATTATATGTCTCTAATTGCCACCAATGTTCTCCTAATCGAGATCATAATTTGGTGGTGACTCTTTCATTTCTCTTTTCCTCATATTAAGACTAAATTTTAGTAACCTAATTTCTGATGTGGGTTTTCCCACAAAGATATTTTCTATTTTCAACCTTTTATTTTCGAAGAACAATTTCAAATTGCGAGGACGCAATTTATTGAAGGAGGGGAGAATGTAACACCCCAGGATTTCATAGTGTGTTATTTCTTAAAAATAATTCAATAACTTGCACTACACGCAACACCGAGTTCAATCACACCATGACGTACAAAAAAAATCCATTAAAAGAGGTCATGAATAGTATTAACAACATTTTTAACTTTATATAATCCTTATAATTTTAGAATCCCTATTATGAGTTTCTTAGTCATAATGCAAGAACAGATTCATTTTCAGTATTGCACTTTTATCAACTTTAATAGTGAAACCTTTTTAAATAAAATATTTTAAACTATCTGAATAAATTGGTACATCAAAAAAAAAATTTAAATGAAACATCCCAAGCTTCCACGGTACGCTTTCCTTTGAATAAAATAGTAGCGTGTGTTGTACGCAACCTTGAGTTTTAACACACGCCACAACCAATCAAACTAGCCGTTATGAATAGTAATACCTAAATTTTGAAATTATATATATTTTATATTTTAAAATGGACTTCATTTTTGGATTCGGAATATCGAATTTAGCCTAAGGTGAAATTTTGGTACTTTTCGGATAACTTTCATATTTTGATGAATAGTGAAAATTACTAAATTTTAATTAAAAACAACTTTTTTAATCAAAATAATTAATAGTGATAAATTATGAATTTTAGTAGTTTTAAAGTATATTTAGAATATATTTTTACCATTTAATATAATGTTGGTCATTGGACATAATTTTACAATTAAACCGAACATAAACAAGTGTCAATCTTTTGATAGTTATTATCTCTTAAAAACACGCTTTTTGTTTTGACAGCGGGAATTAATTTTAAATTAATTTCTGCCACTTCTGTGTTTTGAATTTAGAAAAATGGATTCCATATTTGGAATCAGGATGTCCAAATTGTGTAAATAGGTAACTTTTATTTTTAGACATTTTGAATAATTACTGTGGTAAATATTTTATTTACCATGGTTAAGGGTAAATCCGGTAAATAAGGGTTAAAAAATAATATTATAATAATACAAAATTACCCTAAAACGTGTCCTAACCTTATTGGTGGACACATACCCGACCATGAGCATCCTTGGGTCAATTTGGGGACCCCTTGGAGCCACTTGTATGTCGTAGGGACACTTTATATTAATAAAGTTAAAATAAAAATAAAAATGGCATAAGCTTACATCTTTTAGAAGAACAATTTTTACATAGGGTTATACATGGTGGATTTTCGATTATAAATATTCATTAGAAAGATAAAAATATTTCCTACATAATGATATTTTATTTATAATTTTTAGACATCAAATAAGTTAAATTATTAATGACACAATAGTGATGCAATGTTTACCTCATTAATAAATCATTTAAATAAATAAGATTATAATGATTAAAATATTATCTAAAACCTGTCCAATTATTATTGGTTGATGTTATTTAGAATATGAGTCATCTTATCTTCGACCTCAATGATTTTTGGACCATTATAAACCGAATATAATTATATTATAAAGTAATACTTTCACTCTTTCCTAAAGAGCCCCTCCTCTCCCTTATAAAAGGAGACCACTTCTACTCATTCCTCACAGCTCTCAAGCCACTTGGCTCGTCCAAACTCTGCCCAACTAATCTCCCCACATCCCTCTCCTCCTCCTTGAAGCTTCCCCTTAGGCAGAATGCATTTCAAGAAGTCCTTTGGTTCCAACCAAAGTGAGTTAACTAAATTAAAGGTAACGATTTCTCTTAAATTATTTTCATTTATTTTGCTTCTCCAACCCCCAAACTCTTTTTATTTCCTTTCTTTTGTAACAACACCAGTATCCTCAATATACTAGAATGTTGTTATAAGATGTATTGAAACTACACATACACACAACTCCATCTAATGGATGATGAACATAATGTTTCTGTGGACGGAAAACTAACGCCTCACGAAACGATGATTGTTCAAATACATCTTACCGCCTCTCATGGTGGCCATTATGATGGCACTGTAATTAAATATGATATTAATGATATATATTTTATATATAAGCTTCTGTAATTCCATTTTATTTCATACCATTATTCGTTTCATGTTGTATATACATACGATAATTTCATTTGAGGAAGTGCGGACTACCGCCCCCTTAAAATGATATGACTCGTTCATACCACACATGGAACGTATAAAGGATGGTGTTAATGAACTTAAGTAACATATATAAAATATTATATTATACTGTAATAGTAATATACCTAAGTATCATTTGGATTCAATTCTTTTAAAATAAAAATTAAATGGAAGTTGTGTTCGTGCGTACGTACGGACTACCGTCTCCACGAACGCGATGAGATTCATCCTCCATCGTATCCATTCAAGTATAATTATCATTTGATGATTTAAAAATGATGTTTAAGGACTTGATACCATTCTGGATTTGAATAATATACAACCTATCCTTTACAAACATGTCTTACGTAACAAAACATACAAAAGAAAACAAGTAAGTTAACACCCGAAACAACGATAATACTAAGATATTATTATCAAATCAATATTAAAAGATCATATATGATATCATATTAATATATATGATTCTTGTATAATTTAATAACAATTATTTCACCATTATACAGGAGGTTAACCTACCCCAACCAAGGAAAAGTACAAGGTAAGGGATTTTCTTATCTCACTTTCAATTCCGTGAGATTTCCATTGTTCGCCACTAAATGATTGAAAGTGGTGTATTGTGTACTGCCATTTGATATATATTATCATGATTCTATTTATATTCATGTTATTCTGTAAATCATTTGGTGGTTATTAACTTTTGGCCATACGACTCAGTTGATTAACGTGGTAAGGGGTTTTCATCTCACTCCTTATTCTCATGAGATTCATGCCATATTGCCACCATTACCTTTTGTGTGGTGTATGTACTGCCCATAATTATATTCTTTGTGTAATACACTCTAATTTATGTGTACTTACATATTCATTGTATGATACCTCTTTCATGGGTTGTATGTTTCATAAGTTACCAAACTGGTAAGGGTTATTTCAAAATCTCTTCATTATCTTAGGTTGTTTATACGTAATAATCTACTGGGATCTCGTTATCATCCACATCCATGTTTCTTCAAAATGTATTTCAAAACATTTTTAATATTTAAAAGAATATGGGTTAAATTCATTTATACCCTTGTTTGACTTTTTATAAGAGGTTTATAAGGGAATCTTTCCGTCGTTTTCCAAACAAGGTGCTTTTTAACCTTTTCGACAGAATTAAGATAAGAATGTTTTTTTTAACTTATACGGCGGGTGCGGTTATTTTCCGCCGTTATAAAATCGTCAAAGCTTCCCTTAAAAGCTTATAAGATTATTTTCAAAGAAAATGTTTGATTTTATATGGATCTTAAATGATTTCAAAATAAAAGGAGATACTTCTTTAAAAAGAATTTTGATTTCATCTATGTCAACATCCTTTGATGGGTTTTAAGATTATTTGAAGTTGATTTATTATGATACAAAACTTCTATATTGTTTTGAAGGTTTTGTGATATTTTTTACTGTGGATGTGCTATTTTTATACCATTCATACTTTATGGTGAAAGTATTGACATTTCGTATGCTAGTTCCAATAAGAATGTTTATGTTATATTTCAATCTTTACTTCATATGAATGTGTTGGACAAGTATGTTCCAGGTTGGGGAATAGTTAAAGTAAGCCCTCCAGGTTGGGGACTGGTAAAAGTAAGCCCTCCAGGTTGGGGATTGGTAAAAGTAAGCCCTCCAGGTTAGGGACTGGTTAAAGTAAGCCCTCCAGGTTGGGGACTGGTAAAAGTAAGCCCTCCGGGTTGGTGTCCGGTTATTAGAGGCACTCCGGTTTGGTGTCCGGTTATTAGAGGCACTCCGGGTTGGTGTCCGGTTATTAGAGGCACTCCGGGTTGGGTTCCGGTTACAGTTATCCCCAAGGTCTTGGGACGAGGACTTGAAAAGTAATTAAAGTTTAGCCTTATGCATTCCAACATTATGAAAGTGGTTATTGATTTTGCATGTGATTATTCTATTAGTAGAATATCCATGTGAACAAGTAAATGGCATTATTTCATTTTACTTTTGCCATACTATGTTGAAGTTCAAGTTTAAAAGGCTTTTGTTTTAGTAATTCATTGCCTTAAATGTTTATGCTTATTTTTGAATGTTCCGCTATATTGTTATCCTTACTGGGCATTTGAGCTCACCCCTTTTCTATGTTTTATTTTTCCCAGGATGTGAAGATGTAAGTTATGAATGACCTGCAGGGATATTATGAGGGGATTATAGTGTGGACTGTGGAAACATTATGTTGTTGTAGTAGTTTTTTCATTTTATGATATAATGTAAAACTTATGAATATATCTAGTGTTTCCAAGGCTACTAAACCAATCGGTCTTTCGAGATTTGATCTTTCTTGTGATCATGCCAATGTTATGTAATAATGCAACGACTCTGGGTAACAGGGGTCGGGGCGTTACAAAGTTAGTCTGATTTATACCTATCATAGAAACCTTTATACTTAAATATATAAGAAATCATTATGTGGGTGTGCTGGTTCAGTTGCACAGAGTTCCAAGGAGTAATTTTTCTGATAGAGATCTTTATTTCACATCGTGATTCTGTAAGGGTCATCCGATGGATATTGGATTTTGAGTTATTTTAAGAAAAACCTATCATCCACCAACCAATTGTCAATCTGAGTGGACTATTCAAATTTTTAACGATATTTTACATGCATGTGTTTTTTATTTTGGTGGTTCATGGGAGCAACAAATGAGACTCTTGAAGTTTTCGTATAATAATTGCTTCCAAGAATCTATAAAATAGAAGAATTTGAGGATTTTTTGGGTATGTCATGTCTATCAAATATCTATTGGCTGGAGGTAAGAATGTCAGTGCTTATTGATCAATGTTTCATGAAAGATACATATGAATATGTTCAACTAATAAGACAATGGTTGGTGATCGCATACAGTAGTATAAAATCATAAGTTGAAAATCACAGATGAACTCTGGAATTTGAGGTTGGTAATAATGTTTTCCTTTGGGTGTCTCCAAGGTTGGCACAATTCAATATCATGAAACACATAAAACTAGCACCAAAATTTTATGGTTATTTGAAATAATGGCAATGTCTGATCAAGTGGTGTCACATCTATCCCTTCCATAGTGCTACAGTTCTATGTATGATGTGTTCCACATGCCATAGCTATGAATATATCATCCAGACCCATACCATGTTATAGTGGTTTTAGACATCAATCATAATTTTGATACATCCTTTGAGGATAATCTGTTATAGTTTTTAGATCACAGTGATAAATATCATCAGGGTCGAACTATACCATTAGTTTGAGTTTAGTGGTAGCATGGGTGAGTTCGAGTGGAGACATAGGAGAAGGAGATCAATATTTGAACATAGTGGTAGAACATGTTCATTGAGACCTCAAAGAAGATTCTAAGATCAAATCAGGGATGAGTGGTTATAAGGGTGGGAGGTTGTAAGAACCAGTATTTTTTCATGTACACCTCTCCTTGTGTTATTCCATTAAGACTTAGTTGTCATGTATTGTTTATAGAGAGAAATATTTTTTGGATAAAATTACCTAATATTCAAGGATTTCTGGTTTTTTTAATATAATATAGTCTAATTTAAAATTGGAATAAGTATTAAATGGGTTCCTGGTTGGTTGAGAAGCTTTAAATGAGGTTAAAATAGTATAATGGAATATGTGGTAAAAACTCAACTTTAGAACATTTACATGGTGTGTGAGGGTATTACACGTCGTGTAATTAATTGTGGGTATTAATAAAATAAATCCTAGGTGATGTTTTTTTGGTGAATACCATTAAAAATATTTACACTACATGTAATTGTATAAGACGATGAGTAAATGCCTGACCTGATGTTTTAAACATGTTATGTTACTGATTTTCATTAGAATCCACTATAGATCATTTCTTCTTGACCTAAGGATACCCTCTAATATATTTTGGACTTCCACACATCCTTATAAATTTCTCTTTCATTTGATTGATCCCTAGTAAGTTGTTTTGGTCTCATTTATTCCATCACTTACTTTTTCTCCTTATTTTGCAGTGAAATCCTTTGACAAGATGCATTAATGGTATTTATCATGGTCAAATTTCATCTGGAAGCATCTTCACAATAATATATGCCTTCTACCTCATGGGAATTGTATATAAGAAGCATTTTTGGATAATCAGTTAAAGTTAGGGGGTCTAAATCTTAAACCTATGGTTTCATAATTACGGTGTTTTTGAAATATCATGATTTCACCAATGTAGTGTGAACCCAAATAAATTGAATATAAATGAATTGGATAATTTATTAAGGTGTCTTCATCATCACATGTGACACATGATTATTTAGAATTATGGGATACCTAAATTTTGGCTAATTTCTTATTGATATATTTTTTTAATCAATTGGGTATTTAATTTTAATGTGGCATCTGTAAGAATAATTATAATTCCTATAGTTAACCATTGAGATATGTGATGTGATATTGTGATTCCCATGTTGTATGAAAACGATTTTTTTCCATGGTGAGATGATTATATAATGGATTTGGCTAAAGAATTTTTATGTGAATATTCTCTAATGTTTATTCTGAATAGGATCATCTAAGTCCCATGTTGTAATTCTTATAGGGAATTCACCTGGAAATTGTATAATTCTTATAGGCCTTTGACCTGGAAATGTGGTAATGATTATAGGGATTTAACCTAGATTGTTGTGACTATAACATAGGATTTTTTGGTGGTTTTTATGGTCATAAGACATGCTCAAAGATATTTTGGAATGTTTCCGAAGAAGGCTGGTTACCTGGGTTAAATGGTTGTTGTTGGAATGGTCATAAGACATGTTTAGAGTTATCTCAATACATAGCCAAAGCACGTTGTTGTGGTATTTGATTAATTATTTAATTCATTTAATGAAATTATTTATTGATTTATTGAATAAAATACTTATCTATATGGTTTATTTAGACATGTTGGATTCGACCTAAGGGGTTATACTCACACTCTATTTGAGCCACCATTTGGTACTCGAGATGATTTCATGGATGTAGGTTTGGACAAGGACAAAGGACCTTGTTGTTGATTTGTTTTTTTGTGGGGTTAAATTTTGAAGATGGGAACCATATGAGTTTTGGGACCTGGGATATTTAGTCATGTATTTGATTCATCTAGTCATTTTCTAGTATCATTTTATCATGATATTTAGTTATATTCTAGCATGTCATTACTTTATTACTTTATTATAACTGGATTATTCCATTAGATTTTATTGTTATTATATTCTATTTATTTACATTTATTATTATTTCCATTAAATTATAAATTATTATACTACTATGAAACTTCATACTGGGGGTATATTCACTCCATTATTGTTTTAACACCCATACTGTTAGTAGGAAGGCTTTGACTTATGCGGAGGCATGTTTGAGGCCTTATAACAAACAATTTCTAGCCACATGAGAGAATTATATATTCAGGGATGTTACATTTGGGAGAATATATAGGGTGGATGGTAGAGTATTTGTGTGATACAAGGAGTTTTAGTGAAGAAAAATGGGATATTAGGTTGATTTATATAGGAAATTAGGGGATTTCATTAATATTTATGTTTTAGACTCTACATAATAAAATAACCAAAACCAAAATCCATAAAATAGATTTTTCCATGGTTTCTATCAAATGGGATCGATTTTAATTATTTTATAAGTCCAACGGAGTAAATTAATAAAATAATTCCCTTTCCTATGTGGAGTAGAGTCACACTCTTAATGAAATTATTTTAAAACCATAATATATATTATCTGTTTTGAAAGATTCATAATGGATTTATAAGATAAATCACATAAACATAAAATCACATTATTATCAAGGGAAACATATATTTTATCATTTATCCAATTTATAGTAATTATTACATCACTTTTGGGTCATTATGACGCAACAATAGACAGAGTATATTTACAGAGTAATTAATTTTTATAAGAAGATTGTATTGTCTTAGAAAATTATGAATAATTTACATTTAGACAATTCAGAAATTCTGATTCTAAAAATAAAAATCATTTTATATAAATAATTTTATAATGATTTTAATTTTTACATTCAAAAAAATTATCAATATTTATTGAGAAATGTCATGTTATTTTTAAAAAAATATGTGTTTTCAAACCCTTATTAGGATTACATTTGGAATCATAATTTTTTTTGTTCATTGAAATTTTGTAAAACACTATTTAATTATAATACTTAATTAAAATCTTACTTATTTCAAAAATTCATTAATTTATCAAAATAAATATCTTAATTGAAATTAAATACTAATTAAAAAAAATCTATTTTATCGTATCGAATTAAAACAAATTAAAACTAAATACATAATCATTTATAAAGTAAAATAAAATAAATATATTCATAATGTAAATGAATATAAAATACAAACTTTCATACTATTAGGGATAATTTATTTCTAGTCTATGTTAAATTGTTTTACCTTTAACCTATTTTCCTTTTAACATGGTAATTAATATTTACTAAATTTATTATTTATACTATACAAAATATATGTTGACCTTAATGACTAATATTAAATATTATGATTCCAAATGTAGAATCCATTTTATCAAAATTAATTGATAGATCCTTTATAATTTTATTTTATTATAAAACCTATAAGCATGATGAAAATCAGTTTTTTGAGAAACACATTTTTTAAGGAAATAATGAGTTCACTTTAACGAAAAAACTAGTAATATTAATTATATGACCTTAAATTCATAAATATTGAAATATAATCAGAAAATTTCATTTATATAATTTCTCAATAGTGGTTATTTTTTAATTAAAATGGATATAAATTATGCATTTTAAAAAATAGAAAAAATGTGTTTTTAGTCCTAAAAATAAACCGATACTAAAATCTGGTATAAAGATGATTAAACTTTACTTAATTAAATTAAATATAAATATTTAACACTTAAGTTACCTTGACATAAAATTAAAATAATAATTAGTCTTTTAAATTAAATAATTTATCAAAATAATGCTTCTTTTACCTAAAAAGGGCATTTTTTTAATATTCATTGAAAAATAAATATTTTCTAAAAAATTCCTAAATTTCACACTATATTTAATTTTAGTATATTTATATCAAAATAGAGTTCTATTTATCAATTAAAATTTCTAAATGTTCTAGAAAATAATTATAATATTTTTTTCATGAAAGAATTAAAAATCATTTTTGAAGAAAACTTGTTTTGAAGAATGAAAATAAATTACCAGAAATTAATTTACTAATTAATTAAAATTTATCATATATATATATATATATATATTTAATAAATTATTTAATCATACTCATATCAGTGAATTTAATGATTGGTTGACATGGTCATATTTAAAGAATCATTATTTTTTTTGGGTTTGGTGGTGCGTATCACAAACGCTATCGAACATGAATTTATTTTCTAAAAACTTGGTGAATTACACAATGGGAAGTATATTAAATCTATATAAAAATATAGTTTCATAAAATGACATGTTTCCCAATGAACATAAATTGAGACAGAAATTACATTAGTGATTTGGAAACTTTTGAACAACAAACACCAAGAAGGAAATATCATCAAATGGATATATAAATCACCACAAATTTATCTATAAGAATAATAATATAATAAATTAATGAGATGTATTTACACCGCATTGATAAATTAGTGGAGAATAAGGCATAATTATTATAGAAATAGAATTGAAACAGAAAAACACTTACCTTAAGTCTAAACATTATTCATACATGTTCGAACCTCATGTATAATAAATATATGTATATTATATATATACCACAGAACTGTATTATTATATATAATACCATATATGATTTTTTACAACTTTATTTTACCCTTTTATTAACAATTTTGTGTTCATGTTATGTTTTCGGTAATATGCAGTTTTTTTCATATATGATTTGACTTTTTTTCTTGATCCTCGTACATTGATCATGATTTACTTTTCAGAAGAAATTAAAAAATTTATAAATTACATATATATTTAGTATATAAATATTTATAATAATCTTTGAAATATATAAACATGAAATGGAATACACCGTTCACGGAGACGGTAGGTCATATATATGCACAAAATCTAATTCAGTTTAATTTTTTTATTGAAATAAAAAATTAAATGAAATATATATATATATGTTATCATTAAAAAAACATTATTATTTATTATATATCATACAAATGTACTAAACCCATCTTTAATACAATCCATGTAAATTTTGAACGAATCATATCGTATTTGGGAGGTGGTAGTACACACAACCACAAATAATGTTATCGTATTTACAAAAAATGTAATACATGAAGTTATGTGTTATATAAGAATTATGGAAGAATATATATAGTATAAATATCATATAATTAATATAAAAACTTAATTTCAATCAATATTAAAAAAATTGAAATATATCAGTGGAAGAATGATTGACATCAGTGCATGAGGTGGTGTAGCAGGGTACTGTAACGGTGGCGGTACTGTAGCTGCGCGGGTACTGTAGTAGTACTATTCAATGAAGGGTCCTTTGGGCTAAAAATGGGATTTCTAGCCCTGTAGGCCACTTGGCCTTGGTCCTTCGGGCTATGTAATGGGTCACCCTCTACCCAGTCTAAAGAGGTATTTGCATTAATAATAAGTTGAGGCTTTGACCCAAAAAAAATCAGTGCATGAGGTGGTAGTCCACCATAAACATAAATAATGATTGTGTATCCCATTTGATGGAAGTGTGTGTGAGTGGATGTATAACCCATAACAAAAAAATATAATAGCATATTGAGGATACTTATTTTATTATATAATTATTTAATAGTAATAATTGTGGGTCTAGATAAAACAAAAGACCTTGTGGATGAATATTACCTCTTCTTTGGGTAACTCTTATTAGTTCACACCATATGGCTTCTTTGGATGGATTCCTGAACAAATTGATACTTTTTTGTTGATAGGATGAAAGTTGGGAGCTTATTTCTGTGGGGTTTGAATAAGATAAAGTGTCTTTATTTGTGTGAGGAAATGAGGGGGACAGTTCCCTTTTATAGTGGAGGTGGAGTGACATTCTTGTAGATACAAAAAGGGTCGGCACAATTTTGAGGTCTTCCTTATATAATCTACCTCCGATAATTTTTCATTTTTTATCCAAGTGACCATATGACTGAAATTTGGTCAACCAATTGCTTTTGGACATGTTTATAGAGTATTTTTCCCATAAACTAATGTTTAAACACTATGTAAACTCATTTTTTACATTAATCACTATTATTAAATTTAATTACTTTTACTAATATTTATAGTAAAAAAGTAAGTTTATCATTATAGATATTATAAATTATTATGATTAAAAATATGGAATATATTTTTACAAATTCTGAACAGATAAATTGGTGAAATTAATTTAAATCCAATCCAATATATGTGTCTCTAAATCAAGTTTTTTAAAGTGAAAAGCTCTAAAATTTTGAAATGTTTTTAAATAGAATTTCAATTTAAAATAAGTTATAATGAAATAAATTATATTAATATTTCTATAATTGATCTAATTACAATTTAAAACGTAATTAATATATAATTTAACTATTTAAAAAATTTTGATCAAAATTCACTTTTGAATTATAATTCTATATTGTTCACAATTCATAAAAAATTGAAGCTTCACAAAAAATACAGAAAATCCCCGCATTGAAAATATTGATATTAAAATATCAAAAAGACATTTTTTTCATATAAAATTTTCAAATATGTCAAAATTTATATTTTTAATTCGTTCTCCATTAAAAGGTGGTAAAATTTCCTTTTATAAAAATACATCTTTTTATTCCTAAAATTGAATTTATTCTTAATTTATACCTATAAAATCTATTGGATAAGTATAAAAAATTATGATTTAATATATAATATATAAATTTTATTGAAACATTCATCAAAAGAGGTTGGTTTAATTTATAGGGATAATCCTTTGTTTGTACAATGAAAAATAGATTTCATAGAAATGTAATTTATTTATTTTCAAATAAATATTAAATTCATCTATAATTTATTGATAACCAAATGATTTATTTTATATAAAAGTTTCAATAATATGTTCAAAAACTAGTTAATATTAATTTTTTCTTCCATTCTAATGGATATGTGTTAACTATAATAATATTTTTAACAATATTAATTGTAAATTATTGTTCTGTCAAATTCATCCTTTCATGTAACACGGGCTACTGAATGAATATAAAATTGGGTGTAACACAAGCCAAACACAGTGTTTCATGAACTAAAATTTAATCTAAGTATTTAAAGTAATAGAATCATAACATTGTGTTTCTTATAATGAAGGAAAACATAGTGCTTTCATATAAAAAACTATATTTGGTGTTCTGTGAAATGAAAAATATAAAAAATATTAAATTAATTTGAAAAAAGTATTTCAAAAAATCTCCTCGAGTAATATTCTACCCCCCTTTAAAATGAATTTCTACCTATAAATTATTTTGGTTTATAAAAGGTTTAATACATTAAATTTACTTTCATATAAACCCATATTGTAAAAATAAATACTAAAACTTCCATTAAAAAGGGTATGTTGGAATCATAACAGTTAACCAGAGTAACATATAAATAGATTTAAACATAAGAGAACATATTTGGAATGTGAAGACATAAAAGTGGAAGATAAATCAAACAATAAACTTCTTATGTAGTGTGATAGAGAAAATTTTGAGGATAAAGTTGACAATCACAAATCCAAAAACCAATGTGGCTTGAATAAGGTCATTTTTATCATAAAAATTGATGATAATGGGAATATATCTTATTTGGAAACCTTTTTGTTAACTGACTGACAATTATTTTTTTTTTATTAAGAAAACACTTTTGTGGGAAAAGTGAGAAACCAAAAGTTCAACAAAGCAGCCAAACAAACCCAGAAAAACACCAGAAAGAGCAGAAACTACCACATATCAGCAACAACAACACCACCATCCCTAAGATGGCCACTCGACGATCCCATGCAAGCATGGTCCCTCCCGATGTTGCCATCCCTCCGAATCAGCCATGTCCCGAATGACCCTCCAAGGAAAGGTAGAGTGCTCTAGCCCGATGAGGAAGTCTCGACTGCACTTCCCAAGTCAAACCGGGGGTGAAGCCTCATAAGAAAAGGAAATGTTACCAAAACACAACCTTAGCCTATTATTGCTTTCTTCCCTGTAGAGATTCCAGTGCATTATCCATACCTTAGCCCCAGGATCTTCTCCAATAACATCTTCCAAATAGTTCGCCATTTTGTCCCAAGTGCAGATATATTCCTCTTTGCTGATTTTCTTGTCATTGAAGCCTCTCATTAATATCAAGTCTTGCTTGTCAATCCACTTTGCCTGTTCGTGATCGACTTCCACTCTTACCGCCCTTCCCATCATGTCAGCCTCTTCCTGTGGAATGTCCACATACAGGAACTCCTCGACCATATCCTCCTCGGAACTAAGGATGGGTTCCTTTCTAGTCCCCATCTTCCCCGTAGAGATGTCCATTTCATCTATGTTCCCCTTGCTTAAAGCCTGGTTCACCCCATTGGGCATTGTCACCGGTAGTTTCTTCACAGAGAGGGTCTCTAATGGAGGGGGAAGCAAGGAGTAATCTCTTTTCCCCTTCTTCTTTTTACAGCTCATACTATTCTTTTGAATTGGAGCCCCCTCAATCACCTGATCTGGTTCAGCCCTGATGACTCCCTTCGAATCAGCCACACCACCCCCAGGCTGGCTAGCCATCATTCCGTGGGAAATGCCACAATTAGATGTATCACCTTCGTTCTGATGATGAAAAGGTATTGGCTCATCTTCCCCAGCATGCTCCACTACAGCATCCGGATTTTCCAGCAGAGCAAAACGGTTTGGGGAACAAGGAATAGCCTCATCCACCCCAACCTTAATCAGACTTGTTGAGGTGTTCTGTTCTGGCATTTCAGGCTCACCCAAGCCTTGCTGAAGCTCATGTCCCCTGCCCATATACTGGAGATTACATTCCTCATTCATGTCCCGGCCCTGTATATTGGTTGCAGCATCAAGGCTCAGATTATTCTGCTTGTCATTCTCCCGGTTGGCCAATCCAGAAACCTCTAGAGGGGTAGACACCACAGCCCCTGATATGGTCTCCTTTCCCCCAGATTCATTCACTTCTGCCTGTACTCCTATCAATGGAGCATCCACCTCCCCTGACAGCACCCCCTGGACCATCGGCTCAAAGTCCCCAACTGTTTTAGATGGAGCGTGACAACCTTGAGGCCTGCCTGCAGGTGAATACTGATCGCTGTCTTTCACGGTACCCATGGTTTCCACTTCTCCTTCCGAGGGAACACCTGCTGGTACATCTGGCACATCAAAGCTTCCACCACCCCGGAGTCTCCTTCAACAGCCATGTTCATCATGGCCCTGCTTGTGGCAAAAGGAGCAGAAAGGGATCCAGGCTTCATAGACTATTGATTGAGCGTACCTGTACTCTTCTTCAATTACAATCCACACAATCTCCGGAGGAACTTTTGCAACGTCCATTTCCACGCATATTCTAGCCGAAAAGGGGTGAGACATGGAAGCTGTTCTTTGATCAAAGTGCACGGTGTTTCAAACCCCACTCCGCATTGATTGCTTTGTCGAAGTGCTCCACCAGCGGTCGCCGCTTCGTAAACCTCACGATTAGCGCCGAGGAGAGTAGATCTGAAGCTTCATGGAATTCCTTCACTGAGACCGGGACAATAGGCTGACCAGAAACGCACCCAGGAACCTTCGGAGCAACGTCGATTGCGGGGAGGAAGAAACCCGCGTCCGGCGAGGGTCCAAAGCAGTCCCTCCCTCGCGGTCGCGCAACTCTTGAGGCAGGAGTTGGAGACGAAGGCCCCTCATTTCATATGTAAACTCTAACCCTTTGGTTGTGTATTGAACAATTTCCACTTCATATCTTAATATAAAAATGAAGGTCAATTTATTATCCCTAAATCTGTAATAGATAATAAGATCTAAAAGTCGTATTATATGTTATTACATCGAGGTTTTTTTACCATCAAAAAAATTGTTATCATAGGTTATCCAATAACATAAACCCCCATATTGTGAGATAATACATTAATCTTAGAAACCTCACTTGAATCATTAAATAAACCATTCAATATATGGTTAACCTTATAACCCTTTCTAAAAATAAATCATTTTTACTCCTTAAATAAGCTTCTATCTTATATGAAAAACATTTCCACTGTAAACGTGGGTCCATCCTTGAAAAAATAAAATATGATATGAAATTTTATTATTCTAGAATCTATATAGAGTGAGACAATCACATGAAATACCACTGAAAAATATGATTTTCCTAGGTCTTATTCACACTAAATCTGAGAAAGAAATCCCCTACAATAGAGGGGAGGATAAATGTGCCCTAATTACCATGATTATCTTCATCCATTGTGATTTTATAATATTTCTCTTTTACCTTTCCCAATGTAGGGTTTTATTTCTCATCATTAATATTATCCCTTAGATTGTGGAATTAATTTTCATAGTTACCAAACTCCTTACACTTGAAATACTGGAGTGTAGGTGCTGCATTTTTTAGCATTATATTCTACATAATTCCATTAACCATATTAATAATCATATTTCAACATTCATGGAATTTATGAACTTCCTTTCCACATTTAATGGTCCTCCCAATTCCATTAATGAAACACCCTTCATGTTTCTTCCCTCATTGTTAGCACACAGATTCGTGGAATTTATTTTGAACATTTGAGTCTTCCTGAGACTCGATCCTGATTTTATTATAAAAACAAGAAAAAAAATATGAATATCCAATTTCAATTTCTAAATTTAGTTTAAATTGAACGAATTATTCATGAATATTAATGTATCTTATATCCAAGGCCTTTAGAATAATTGGTTTCATGCCACAAAAAATTGATCAATTTTTCATTCAGGTCTGATGATCAAATGAGAAGCGTACCTTGAAAATATTCTAAAATTAGCTTCATAGGTACCAATAAATTCATCCTCCATTTTATTTAGATCAAGAAATTATTTTTTCATCTTTGTTCATAAAATTAAAAGGAAGTTCTTACTGAAAAATATCCCCTTAAACTCTTCCCATTACATAGAATCAATTTGTTCTAATTTGCTTGTGTTCTAAATAAGATTCCACCAATGATCCACTTCACCTTAAAAATGATATGCATCCAAGATTACTTTTTCTTGCTCTAAGCACTGAATAATAAAAAATATATTTTTAGTGGTCCTGATCTATTGTTCAACAACTAGTGGATCAGTGGAACCACTAAATGAAGGTGAAAATTTCCTCATGAAGGAATCAACAAATCATTATTGACTCCTTTGTTTGAATTTAATTTTAGCATGATTTAGATATTTAAAATGTTTTTATATAATATCAACATGAATTTTCATTCCATATCCCATGTATTTTGGTTTCTCAGGATGAAAATCATTATATTTTCCATTGAATTCAACAATAACATAGTTCCTTCAGGTTTTAACCACTAAAAAAGACCACCATGAATAGTGTGAGAAATAATTATCATAGTGGAAAAACACATAATCATTAAATATCACTTTTAGGAGGTCTAAATTATAAAACTATCCATGAAACCTTAGGTTTATCCTAACATAATTCCCTATACATATCCTTAAAAATATCATGCGGGGTCCCACAAAAGTATTATCATCCTAGTTTCCATTGGTTCGTTAAACCATTCCTTTGATTCCAACTATAGAAAATCATTCTTATAATACATGGATATTACATCATTTTAAATTAATATTAATCATATTAGAAAAAATACATCCATGAGGACTGCAATAGATTAGCATATTTGGAAACTTGAAAACATAATCTTTTATCTTGATGAAAGATCTTAATCATTTCCCTAAATTAATTTCTCCATTAGTACACCTACTTAAAACATCTCTTCATAACCTAGGGAATTTTAACATAATAAATGGGTGATCTTAGATTCTCAATAAGGGTAAATAAAGTAGATAAATAATCATAACATGATATTAAGGAAATTAGAATATGAGAATAACAGTAAAAGATCACACCTTGCATATCAAATATCATGACCATGTGTCATGGAATAAATAATGGAATTTTATAAGACATGTATCATAAGGTAATAAAGGGAATAATCCATGAAAGCATAAAATATAATTAAGATAGGGAATTCGTGGTAGAATCATAAACTTATAAAAATAATCCCTATAACAAGCCTCAATATCAAAACTTATAAGGGAAATTTATATGGACTAAACCTACTAGGAGGGATAAACCACTATACCCCATCATAGTCCATTCCTTATATGTTATTAGGTTCTCCAATCTATCCATAGTAGATTGGGTTCCCCTTCTTCCTATATTGGATCGAGTTTCCCCTTCTTCATATAGTGGATCAAGTTCATCAACTTGTTTCCCATCATTATCTCAGGAGATAAAAATCTTTACCCAAATAATTAGAGAGAGACATATGTTCCACCATTAATGTAACCTATAACATGCTCACCTGGTGCTATATAGGCCACCCCATCATATAAGCTATATCAGGATTACCTAATGTTACTTAGACGAACCAATTATATATGATATAATGGGATCACCTAGCACTATCTAGGATTCACCGTCATATATTTCACTTCCATGAATTACAACATGAATAAATCAAAAATAAATTACTTATCATCAAAAAAACACACTAACAAAAATTATTCTTTTACAACTTGATTGACCCATGGAAAAGAAATGGGTTTTATGTCAATCACCTTGGAACATGATTAGCCCGTGGAAAAAAATAGGCTGCATAAACATTATAAAATCAAATCATAAATCATTAATATAAATAATATGAATTTTATCTTATGATCATATCCCTAGATGATAATAAACTATATCAAATTATGTTATCATAGCTGGAGAATTATTTTGAAAGAACACTTGGAACATAAATTTTGTATGAAAATCAATTTATAAAACATATAAAATTTTAAAAATAATTTTCCTTGAAACCCACATTTAAAACATCTAATTGAATAATTACAAAACATTTAAAACATTTCTTGAGAATAATATCATTTCCTCTTTAAAAATTTATTTTTTAGAAAAACATAATGTATATTAAAAACATGTTTCATTTGAAAGTAACCTTGAAAAAATATAAATATTTCTTGAAAATATTTTGAAAAAAAATTTCCTTGAAACATAGAATATAATCCTTAAAATAGTTAAAAAAACGTTATAAAGATGTATTATTTTTTAAACCCATTTTAAAAAATATGGTTTTGAAAGAAAACAGATTTCTGACCAAAGAGAGGGATAAATTCAGATTTTATAAAAAACACAATCATAATTATCATAAGAATTGAAGAGTTAAAAAAAGGGTAATAATACTTGAAATATGATTAATAACTAGAGGATAAGAAAATTTATGAGTGTTTATGAGATATGGATCATAATATTTCATCAATGTAATCATAATCGTAAACAATCCCGATAAATGATGAGATTATAACAATAAACTATTACTACTTTTGTAACTTTGACTCATAATCCACTTGATAAAATAAAATTACATAAATATTAACATAACCAGAAATAATTTTACACCTAATATAACATATCAAAGGGAAGTAGATACACCCCATAGAAAAATATAGGTTTAAAACATGACATATATCTCAAATAATGAAAATTGAGAAAAAAATTACATTACTGATTTGGTAACTTTTGAACAATAAATCTTGTGAAGTAAATACCATAAAATGGAAATGAAAATAAATATAAAATTATGTATAATAATCATATAATCCATATATGGTAAGATTATACACCTCAAAAATAAATGAGTGTTGAGTAAGTTGTAAGTCTCACAGAACCATATTATTATATATAATACAATATATTATTTTAATATCACTTTATATTACTCATTTATTAAAAATTTCATTTTCATGTTACATTTCAGGTAATATTTGCTTTATTTTTTGAATATATTTGAACTTGTTATTATTTTTACTCTCACTTATATCATGATTTAAATAATTATATAATTTAAAAAATTATATAAATATCATATATATTAATTATATAAATATTTATAATAATCTAAATAATATATAAATATGAAATGGAATATATCATTCACGGAGATGTTAGGCCGTACATATGCATGAACGTTGTTTCTGTTTTATTATTAAATTAAAGAAAAAAATAAATGAATTATATGTATATATATATATATATTATCAACAAATTATAAATATTATTTCATATATATCATATAATTGTTCTAAACTCATCCTTAAAACATTCCATGTAATTTCTGAACGAATCGCGTCGCTCTAAGGAGGCAGTGGTCCACACATCCACAAATGAAGTTATCTTATTTAAAAAAAATTAATGCATGAATATATGTGTCATATAATTATCATTGAATAATAAATACAAAATAAATATCATAAAAAATTATATCATTATTCCTTACCTTGAAAGGTGGAAATTGAAGAATGAACAAAATATGCTCCTGAGGTGGTAGTATGCCATACATAGAAATGATGATTTTGTATCCCATTTGACAGAATTGTTGGTGAGTGTAGAGATAAAAATTAACACAAAACCTTCTATGTATATTTATGATACTTATGATATTATATAATCATTGGATAATAATAATTGGTGAGGTGGAGAAGGAAAATAAAATAAAAGAGCTTGTGGAAGGAAGTTACCTCTTTTTTGGTTAACCCCTTTTGTTTTTCCCCAAATGGATTGCGTGGATGGATTTATGACAAAATTAAAGATTATAGGACGTGTTTAGGTAACTTTATTGATTATTTTAGTTTTTTTAATGAACAAACATTTATTTAGAGGTGTGAGGAAGTGAGGTGTCAAGTTCCCTTTTATAGTGGAGGGGGAGTGACGTTCTTCTAAATATAAAAAGGTAAAAACTATTGAGAGGTATAAATTACATAGTTTTCCAATAATAATTGTATATTTTATATTTAAAAGGAAATTAATTCATAAATATTACATAAAATGGATTTTTGACATGTCTTTAGTGTATTTGTCCCCTAAAGGTAAAGTTTAACCCTTACGTAAACACGTTTTTACCTTCAGAACTGTAATTAATTTTAATTACATTCACTAATATTTTTTTTCAAAAAAATAAGTCAAATATAATAGATATTTTAAATTTTTATAATTAAAAATATATAATTCTATTTAAAAATTCTAAATACATAAGCAGGAGAAAATAATTTATTATTATTCCCGCAGAAGTGTCGCGAAAGTGGGCTTTTAAAAAAAAGTTCCGAAGATTGAAATTTTTTTATATCCAAGTTCATGGTGAAATTTGTTCCAATAACATACATTGGATTAATTTAGGTCTAATTGATCTCATTATACTTTAAAACCAAATTAATATGTAATTTATCTTTATAAATAAATTATAATAAAAAACATTTTTTAATTAAAAATTAGTATTTTTCAATATCCATGAAAAATGATCCTTCTAAAAAATCAAAAAATAAATAAATTTTGATATTACACTTTCAAGAATTAATTATATTTTATGATAAGAATTTATAAATATTTCAAATTTATATTTAAAATGGTTTCACCATCAAAAAGTTGTTAAATCACATTTTCAAAAAATATAGTTTGTTATTCATAAAATTAGATTATTTCATAACTTGTACCTATAAAATTTGTTTCATAGGTATCGTAAATATAGAATGATTTTTTAATATATAAATTTAATTGAAAATATTAATAAATAAGGGGTTTTTTATATATTTAGATAAAATTTTGTTTGTACACAGAAAATTTGTTTTCTTAGAAAAATAATTTATTTATTTTTAAATATTTATTACAATCATTTATAACTAATAGATAACCAAAGGATTCATTATATATACATGTGTAAATAATATTTTCACAATTTAATTAATCTAATTTTTAATTTAAATTCCAATTGATAGGTGGTAACTTTAATAATATTTTAATAACAATATTAATATTATATTATAGTTTGGTGAATCTCAGTCTTGCGTGTAACACAAGCTATCGGATGAACTCGGCATGGTTTGTAACAAAAGAAAACAAATAGCATTACATTTACCAAATTTAAATATATGTTTTCTGTGTAGTTGAAGCTAAAGTTGGTGTTTCATATAATTTAATCCAAACTTATTTCTTTCATATAACAAAGCCTATATATAGTGTTGTGTGACATAAAAAATTATAAAAAGATAAAACTATAATGAAAACAAATTCACCAAATCTCAGGGTGTTACAAAGATAGATATAGTGGTAATTATTAAAAAATATAAATATTAAAAATCATTACTGATTGGAAATATTTATTCCTCAATTTTACTTTTAAGATGAATCATGATATTTGTTTTGATAAATTTTGTAAGTTAAAGTCATGAATATGGTTGGTCGTACGTACATATGAGCAACATTTCCATAATTCAGTGAACATTTTAGAAGGATTTTATATATTATTTCATATTTCAAAAATGGTAATAATATTATAAATATGATATTATTTATTAAAATATACTTATATATGTCATCCATGTGTTGCGGTGATGAAAAAGAGTCACATCTCTTCTTAACAGTGGTTATCCACACGTTTATGAACGATGTTATCATTTATCAGTGAGTGAAAGGGTAAGATATAAAATGATATATTTTATTTTAATAATGATAAATATTTCATTAATATCATAATTATTCCATTTATATCATATATATTAATTATATTTACCCTTGTTATCTTCCATGCAACGCATTAGTGAAAAATGAATCGCAATGATACGCGAGGTGATAATCTATCGTACACAAGAGAAATGTTATCATATCCACTACAAACTGGATTTTTAAAAACTCATATATTATATAATCAATAAAAGGTATATTTTTGTCAAAATATCTTATATATACTTTATATCCATCATCATATCCAATTGTGAGAGGTTGTAATGGAAAAACGAATGACATCGGTTCATTAGGTAGTAGTTCAAAGTACACACAAATGATGATTTCATAACCCATTTGATGGAAGTGTAGAATGTTTCCAGTTTTGAAATTATCATAATAATATCTTATTATATGGGAAATATTTTTTTATAATAATTGTTTTACAATAATTTAATGAGGTTGAGGAAGAAATAAAATAAAAATTCTCATTGAAGAACAACACATCTTCTTCGAGTAACTTCTTTTGGTTTTCACCAACGACCTTGCATGGTAAAATTTATACCCAAATTATATATTCTAAGATTAGATTTAGGATTTATAGAGATCCTTTTTTATTGAATTTCTGAACCAAAGGGAATTTAATGTATAAGGAATAGAGGAGAGTGGGTGGCATTTTATAATTGAGGACTCGTATTTTAGTAAATAATCAAATGTAGTCAATAATAGGACGTCACTCTCACCTAATATGGATAAAAATTTGAATAATAAATAATAGTATTGTTTATATGTTCTTTAAAAACCTACACCACTCAAAAATAGGCATATTTTTTTGTCTAACACCTTATTCTTTCTGTTTACTCAATTTTGACATTTTAGTTATTACCATAGTAACTTCTATCATTTTTAATACCTTGAAAATTTATCCATTAAGACTAAAATTAAAGGAGAATTATTATATACTTTAGACCTAATTATTATAAATATAAAATCAAATCTATTAAATAAATAATTATAAATGGTTTTAAAATTAATTTTATCACAAGCGCCAACAATGCTAAAAATTAGATTTTACCTTAATCACTCTAATTAATTTTTCATTTTTTTCACTAAAAATTATTGTATAAAATTATTTTGTCATTATTATATAACATTCATTTTTATTATTCCAAATATGTATTCCATTTTTCCAAATTAAAATCACCAAAGTGTAAAATTTTAATTTAAAATTATTCTTTTATATGATATGAAAAATTGAGTTTTCAAAGGGAAAGAGGTCAAAGGTTTACGATGTTTTTATATAAAGAATAAATATAAAAAATATTAAAAAGAACCTAATTGTATTAATAGATATATAATTGAACTAATTTAAATTTAAAATCAATTTACATATAATTTAACATTATAAATAAGTTAATCAAAAAGAAAATTCTCTAATAAATTTTTTTATATTTTACTATTCATTAAAAAGAATATTTTAAGATTAATAACCAAAATTCAACCTAGGATAATTTTATTATTTTGAAGTAGAAACTAATTTTTATTTATTTAAAAAAAATTAATAAAATTGTTAAAATAACTTATAAATTATGTTCACAAAGCGCAACAAAACTACCTTTCAGAAAAATACAATTCTTTATAAAAACATTTATTATGGTTTAAAATGATTCTTATTTTATACATGGATTAACTATACAATTTTCTTAAATTATTTATTACTAATAATTCTCACTAATTTAATGACTTAGTTATAATGGTCTTGTTTAACAAATAATATTCCAATATATTAGTGTATTTCATTTAAAATCTCTGTTATGTGAATTTAAAGATATTTTAAAAATTAAATTTATTTAAAATTAAATATATAATAAAACCTTAGGGTGGTGTGTTCTTAGATATCCTCAATTTTTCATGTCATTTTTTACATCACACATAAGTTTGTTCTTTTAAAATCTCATGGTGTTACATTGTTGGTTCAACACAGTCGAATAAAACTCATCATCCAGCTAGTTCATTAAATAAAAAAAATTAAATTTTGTTCAATCATAATTAATTAGGAATTCAGTTGGTTTTTAATCATGTAGTCACATTAAATATAATTGGAAGTCCATTAAATTTGGAAATTTTTCTTTTTGTTCAATTGTTTACATTAAGGTTAATTATGTTTTTTCATGTAGTTATTTCATCAAAAAATACATTTTAACTAAATTAGTTACAATCTATATCACGAACCGAATCTAGTCGCCACCAAACCTGGCACCAAACCTGACTCGTGACAAGACCCTAAGGGCTTTCCCGATCCCTATGGTATAAGACCCCAGCCTTAAACCTTACTTAATCTTGAGTTATTACAAGATTACACATTGAGGATCTTTTCAGGTTTAGAGTTTTAGAGAATTAGATCATAAAACTCGCATTACATTCCACATTTAACAAAAGTGGTTACATAAAATATAGTATTCATTTTTTCCCATCAGTGGAAACATATTTAAAAATAAATCATAGATTCTTTCTTGACACTTCCTCGACACTATCATCATATCATGTACCTTTCCCTTGACCTGTGAAAAACATTTAAAAAAAACTTTGGATGAGCATAAAAAGCTCAGTAAGGGATATAAAAAGATGGAAAGGAAACATGAGTAAATGTTTACATAAGAATGAAATCATACATTACCCATAAAACATAAGCACTTTAACATACCTCATAAAATCATGAATAAATCATAAAAATCATAAGACATAAAGGTAACTTGAGGCATTCATAACATTCTTACGCAGGGAGTAACCCTCTTGGTTACGTTTGGAATACCCACCACAGTATATTCCCTAAATCTCTTCGGAGAAACCTTAAGGTTTCACTCCTTCGCATTACCCAATGCATTTTAGAGCTATATCGGGCTCACCCGCCCTTAGTTTATCACGAAACCATCCGTCTTCATAACAATGCCCAAGAACAATAACATAATCTTATCACATAAAACATGCATAAAGGAAACATAACATTTCCATCTTTCAATAACAAGATATCAATACAAAACATTGATATAAATACATTATGAAAACCATTTTCTATACAAAAATAAAAGAAAATTAAAACATGGTATTCATTTTTCTTTTAAAAAGAAGGTATGTCTTGTAGAGGAAGCCGAAACTCAAATAATGGTCACGGTGGCGGAGAAGTCGTTGTCGCCGCATACGTACGACAAAACCATTCCCTTTTGTCGTTTAGTAAAACTCTTCATATAAAAAATATTCCTTTTGGATAAACGTAAAAGTCAAAGGGTTTTATACACCATATAAAAGAATGTTGTGTATAAAACAAAATATGCCTCAATGAAAGGAGATTGAGATGAAGTCCCATACAAAGACGATATCCTTGGATTAAGGATAAATCAGTTACATAACTATGTGTGACAAAACAATACACGAAATATAAGTGGGTATTAAGTGTAAAAAAATCATATTACATTCAAACATAATCATAAAACGACATATTCATGGTGTACAAGTTTATCCCAAAGAATCGAAATTGGGTTAAGAAGTTCCCTTGAAAAAATTAGACAGCCTAACGGCGTCACTTCAAAATTCAGGAAAAGAGTTGATGAGAGATAAAAAGGGTATCTCATCACTTGGAAATAAAATTTACATTAATAAGGATATATAAGAACATATCCCAAAATAATATTATGTGAATTAAAAGACATAACAATATAAGTCTTTTAAAAAGAGGAGGGTGAAAGGTTCCCTTACCGACATGGGTATCTTTCGAAAACATACGCCCCGTGAAAGAAGGACAATAAAACATTGATGTAAATACTCATAAATGAAATAAAATTACACAATGATTACAATAATGGTCAGTACATACACCACTCAATGGAAATTGTGGCAAATGTAGCATAAATCTAATGGGAATAAAAGTGATATAAAAAATCCCTTACGAAAACTCGGCAGCCTAATGGCGCCACTTAAAACTTACAAAAATGGATTGATGAGATCAAATAGGGTATCTCATCACATTAAAATAAAATGTACAGAAAGGGGAATATAAAAGAACATCGCCCATCATAACAAATAGGATCTTAAAAGAAGTGACATAAAGGACAGTACTTAAAGAGAAATAGAGAGGTTAGATCTCATACGAAAATCCAGCAGCCAAACGGCGCCACTCAACACTTCCAAAATGGATTGATGAGAGAGAATAGAGTCTCTCATTATATGAACATAAAAATTACAGTAAGAGTAATATAAAAGAAAATCCCAATAACAAGAAATATGAGCTTATAAGGAATGACATAAAAGAGTGTACTTAAAAAGAAAGAGAGGAGTAGGATCCCTTACCTCGGGTCCGACATGACTCGATCGTTCATTAACGTCCTGAATAATAAACTTGAGTTAATTTACACTTTATTAAGAACATTTTTCTAGTTCATTATTCCTTTTATATCATGTATTTACATGTTATAAACATTATGTAATCATTTAAGTTAATAATGTTTGTTTTGTCGATATTTGGTTCTTAAGTCGAATGTGGACTTCTTACAACTACAAGTTGTTCGTGTGGTCAAATGTTCATTATATCCAGAATTATATTCATGATTTGGATATCATATATATCATATATATCCAGAATATACATGTTTTTATAATATTACATAATCATTTAGAGGTAAGAAATGAAACGCATTGTTCATGGAGATGGTAAGCTGTATGTACGCATGAACACTACTTTCATTTCTATGTCATATTAATGGAATTAAAACCAAATGAGAGGTATTTATATTTTAATTCCAGAATTATATTCATCATTTATATGTAACATAAATCATATATAATAACTTTAAATCCATCCTTTATACATCCCCCATATGGCATTAATGAATCAAATCACTTTGAGGGGGCGGTAGTCCGCACTTCCTAAAATGAAATTATCGTGTTTACCAACAATGTAAACCATAAAGTTATGCCACAAAAGAAAAATAAAGAAACATAAACATATTATATATCATATATAAATATAGTTACATCTTAATGGCCACCTTTAAAGGTGTTATATGAGTATTGAACAATCATCGTTTCGTGAGGCATAAATTCGCCATCCAAAGAAACAGTATGTTCTTTAACCATTTGATGTAGGTGTGTGTAAGTGTAGCTTGAATGATTCTTATAAAAACATCCTAGTATATTTAATATACTTGAGTTGTTACAAAATAAATGAATAAAAAGAGTTTAGGGGGTTGGAGAAGCAAAATAAAACAAAAGAACACAAGTGAAGACATTACCTTAAAATCGGGTAACTCCCTTTGGTTTGAGCTCAATGGCTTCCATGGGAAGACTTCTGCCCAATGTGAGGCTTCAATAAGTTATAGAGGGATGTGGAGAGACAAAATGGGCAGGGGTTGGCCGAGCCAAAGGCTTTGGAAGTGTGGGTAAGGATGTAGAGGTGGGGGCCATTTATAAGAGGAGAGGAGGGGCACTCTTGGAAAGGTATAAACTGTAACTTTATTTTCAAATGCGTTTTGGATTTTAATGGTCCCAAATTGATGTGTTTCGAGGATAATATGATAAGGGTTCGAAATCAACCCTTCCAATAGGTTTTTATCATGTGTAGGTCTTATATTTTACATTATCTTTCCATTTTATTTAAATCGTTAAATAGTGAGGCCATCGCTGCATCATCATGATGTCATAAATAATTTAATTTATTTAATGTCTAAAAATAAAAAAAAATATCATGATGTAGGAAAGATTTTGAGACTTCTAATGAATATTTACAGTCCAAAATATCATTTATGTAGACAAAATTAAAAATATTTTACTAAGGTGATACATTCTTTGTTACATTTAACATTCTTTAAAAATAAAAAGATAAAAGGTCACTTTCTCACAAAAGTGATTCCATGGGGCCCCCTAGTTTGGAAAAAGGAATACCATGGTTGGAAATGAGACAACCAGTAGCCTTAAGACACATGTTTTAGTCATTTATTATTATTATGATATTATCTTATTATCTTTAACTACCTGATTACTCATTAATCAAGATAATTAAAGATAATTACCGTCGTTACTATTCATAATGTCCAAAAAAAGAATCTTAATTACATAATTTGAAACTTCTGATTCCAAATATGTAATACATTTTACCAAATTCCAAACACATAAATTGCAATAATTAATTTAAAAAAAACTTCCAGTTGTCAAAACAAATAGCGGGTTTTTTAGAAACAATATTTATGAAAAGTTTGGCACTTGTTTATGCCCAATTCCAAAGTGAAATTAATCCCAATGACCATCATTGAATTACATGGTAAAAATATATTCTAATTACACTATAAAACAAATTAAAAAGATAATATAACCATATAATTAAATTATATGAAAAAGCAGTTTTGATGTAAAATGCAGTATTTTTCACTATTCATTGAAAAATGAACATTGTCAGGAAAATACCAAAAATTAACCCAAGGTAAATTTCAATGTCCCAATCATAAATAATATGTTTATTTTGAAAAATAGAGCTTATAAAATTATCAAAAAGTGCATTTAAAAGGGGTTCTCCATCAAAAGGCGGTTAATCGACCTTTTAAAGAATATTAGAATGTTTACGCTTAAAAACTAGATTCATTTGCATTTTTAATCCTCTAACATTTACTGTAAAGAGTAAATATATTTTAAAAACATATATAATAATTTTGTAGTTAGTTCTGTTCATTCTCACCATTACAACGGCTAGGCGTTAACTACCATTTAAAATAATATTATTTTATTATTAGAGTGCAACGTAAGATTCCCAAGAAACTCATGGTTGCGTATTGGGTACGCCATCGAGCATATCATCCCATTTAAAGTAATATTAATATTTTATTCACAAATATGGATAAACATAAAGATGTCATATTCTTTATTTACCTGGGGTGTTACATCCTTCCCCCCTTTTGGGAATTGCGTACTCGCAATTTTAAAATTGGGCTTGGAAACATCCTTGAAAGACCCACATCGGAACAAGAGTCAAAAAAACAATCACTTTAAAACAAAGAATGATAAGTACAATGGTCACCCGAGTTAACCCATACTAGGATTCCATGTATGAAAATATGGACATGGAGGAAAAAAAACGAAGGGTCATGTTCTGATGGAGAGTGATAGAAAACATGTTTAGTAGAAAGTTAACCACAAGAAAATCACAAACTTGTGATGGGTTAAACGGTATTCGATTCCCCAGTAGGAAAAGTTAATAGACAACATTTTTGTTTTAAGTTACTTTTTATTGAGGAATTTATTCATAAGGAAACATAATCACTTATCATGTTAACTTTCAACTTTTATTAGATTCCTTACACAAACTCATATTTTCTCCAAAAGACGAGTATTTAGGAAGACTTGTTCACATTAAGAGTACTATAATCAACTTCTAGAGAATCACCTAATACACAAAAGAGGACTATATACTTCCCATGTCTTTATACTTTAACCAAAACCAAAACCAAAAAGGTTAGTACAAGATCAGATAATCCAGAAAAGGATAACCCTTTATAAAAATAAAATCTATTCTTAATCTCCAAATTTTGTCCAACAAAACCCAAAGCTCAACGAGGACCATTCTATAATCAATATTTCCATAAAATTCTTCAAAGTAAACCAAACTAAGATTGAAACCCAAATATTTGAAGGATTTAGTCACATAGTCTTCCAAGTTAAATCGTAACATTTATCTCCAAACAAGATCAGTTGCTCTTAATGTCTCATATTGAAAAGTAATTAACCTAATCACATATCCTCAATGATAGGTTAATAAATATCCAAAGATAACCCAAAATCAACTTACTCTTAATTCATAAAATCATCAAACTAAAAAGAATCAGTCAAACTAACCAGGGACTTCACGTAGTCCAGTGGTAGGCGATAAATACCAGTTGCACTTTGGTTGTGGGTTCGATTCTCGCAGCTTTGTCCGACGCGACGGGTTGTCACACGGTCTACGTGTCGTCCTTTTTCCAAAACTATATAATTCTCAAATCATTCCCCAAAAAGAGATAAAATCATCAAAAATAACCATAACATAATTTAACCTCAATTTTATCTCAAGCCTTTCACTTCCATCATAAAATATAGTAACGCATAATTACCTCAAAAGTAAGGATCATATAAACCCAAATGGTTCTTTATAACTATGTACACAAAAGAACATATAACTATTCATTGAATAAAATTTTCATATATTAAACATCAGGGTTACACACATTATAAAATGTCTTCTAATGTAACACCATCATCAAAAGAGACTTAATAATCTTAATAATTTCACCATAACTCTTGAAGCCCTTATATGTTGACATCTTACTCATTCAACATTCTTCATGACCCATTAACCATTCCATTCCAACTTATTCTTAAATACTTATTTCCTACAAACAAAATCATGAATCATATCCTAAGATTCCAAAATAGGAAAACAATAGTTATGAAATAATCCATACCATTGATTGGTCATTTTCAGTTTCTTCATCCTCAATCGGAATGGCATTAGGTATTGGTAAACGAACATTTGTATGATCTTGGTGATCCCATTCATGAAACTTCTTCATATGACATGTGTTTGCATAATGACCATGCACACCACATTTAAAACTTTCAATTGATCCCTCAGAAATAAATTATTTCCCTTTCCTCGAGTCAACTGGATGCTTCCTTTTTCCATGGCAGGTTCTTGCTTTATGACCTTCATTTCCACATCTATAGCATATTTCTGTCCCTTTGAAACATTTTCATAGGTGTTTCTTTCCACATTTTTGACAAATAGGTTTTTGAACACACTTACCTTTATGATTATTACATGTAGTTTCGTAGGGATTTTTTTCTAGCATATATGATGCCTTAGAGAAATCACCAAGGTTTAGGTGGTCAATCATGACTCCAGATAGTTGGTTGAGGATAATCACAAGAGTTCTCCTTGCAGCTCCCATATCATTCAGTTGCTTGCTCAAAAAACTGTCACAGTTTCCTTCACATCCACTGTTACTTTGGTGCCTGATAGAGCCATCCATTTACTAAAACCAAAAAGGTCAGTGTGAGTATATCAACAAAACCATCATGTACTAATGAGGAAGATAAACACTAAGATATACTTACTCATTCACTTTATCTAAAACTAGGACTCTTTCTGAAATCTTAACCATTATGGTAATGTCACTTATGCTTAAAGAATACCCTAACCTCTAATGTTATCTAAACTGACCTTTGATACCAACTATAAGGCCCCATCCTTAAACCTTACTTAATCTTGAGTTATTACAAGATTACACATTGAGGATCTTTTCAGGTTTAGAGTTTTAGAGAATTAGATCATAAAACTTGCATTACATTCCACATTTAACCAAAGTGCTTACATAAAAGATAGTATTCATTTTTTTCCCATCAACGGAAACATATTTAAAAATAAAGCATGGATTCTTTCTCGACACTTCCTTGACACTATCATCATATCATGTACCATTCCCTTGACCTGTGAAAAACATTTCAAAAAAAAACTTGGGATGAGCATAAAAAGCTCAGTAAGGGATATAAAAATATGGAGAAGAAACTTGAGTACATGTGTATATAATAATGAAATCATACTTTACCCATAAAACATAAGCACTTTAACATACCTCATAAAATCATGAATAAATCATAAAAATCATAAGACATAAATGTAACTTGAGGCATTCATAACATTCTTACGTAGGGAGTATCCCTCTTGGTTACGTTTGGAATACCAACCACTGTATATTCCCTAAATATCTTCGGAGAAACCTTAACGTTTCACTCGTTCGCGTTACCCAATGCATTGGAGAGCTATAACGGGATCACCCGCCCTTAGTTTATCACGGAACCAACCGTCTTCATAACAATGCCCATGAACCATAACATAATCTTATCACATAAAACATGCATAAAGGAAACATAACATTTCCACCTTTCAATAACAAGATATCAATAAAACACATTGATATAAATACATTATGAAAACCATTCTCAATACCAAAATAAAAGAAATTTAAAACATGGTATTTATTTTTCTTTTAAAAAGATGGAATCGCTTGTAGAGGAAGCCAAAACTCGAATAATGGTCACGGCGGCGGAGAAGTCGTTGTCGCCGCATACGTACGACAAAAAAATTCCCTTTTGTTGTTTAGTAAAACGCTTGGTATAAAAAGATTCCTTTTGGATAAACATAAAAGTCAAAGGGTTTTATACACCGTATAAAATAAAGTTGTGTATAAAACATAATATGCCTCAGTGAAAGGAGATTGAGACGAAGTCCCATACAAAGACGGTATCCTTGGAATAAGGATAAATCTGTTACATAACTATGATTGACAAACGAATACACGAAATATAAGTGGGTATTAAGTGTAAAACAATCAGAGGACATTCACACATAATCATAGAACAACATATTCAAGGTGTACATGTTTATCCCAAAGAATCTAAATTGGGTTAAGAAGTTCCCTTGCAAAAATTAGACAGCCTAACGGTGTCACTTCAAAATTCAGAAAAAGAGTTGATGAGAGATAAAAAGGGTATCTCATCACATGGAAATAAAATTCACATCAATAAGGATATAGAAGAACATATCCCAAAATAATATTATGTGAATTAAAATACATAACAAAATAAGTTTTTTAAAAAGGGGAGGGTGAAAGGTTCCCTTACCGACATGGGTATCTTTTGAAAACATAAGCCCCATGAAATAAGGAGAATACGACATTGATGTAAATACTCATAAATAAAATAATATTACACAATGAGTAAAATAATTTTTAGTACAAACACCAATCAAAGGAAATTGTGGCAAATGTAGCATAAATCTCAAGGGAATAAAAGTGAGATGAAAAATCCCATTCGAAAACTCGGCAGCCTAACGGCGCCACTTAAAACATCCAAAAATGGATTGATGAGATCAAATAGGGTATCTCATCACATTACAATAAAATTTAAATCAAGAGGAATATAAAAGAACATCCCCCATCATAACAAATAGGAGATTAAAATAAGTGACATAAAGTAGAGTACTTGAAGAGAAAAAGAGAGGTTAGATCTCTTACGAAAATCTGGCAGCCTAACGGCACCACTCAAAACTTCCAAAATAGATTGATGAGAGAGAATAGGATCTCTCATCATATGAAAATAAAAATTACAGTAAGATTAATATAAAAGAAAATCCCAATAACAGGAAAGATGAGCTTAGAAGGAAAGACAAAAAAGAGTGTACTTAAAAAGAAAGAGAGGAGTAGGATCGCTTATCTCGGGTCCGACTTGACTCGATCGTTCTTTAACGTCCTGAATAATAAACTTGAGTTAATTTCCACTTTATAAAGAACCTTTTTCGAGTTCATTATTCCTTTTATATCACTTATTTCCATTTTATAAAAATTATGTAATCATTTAAGTTAATAATGTTTGTTTTGTCGATATTTGGTTCTTAAGTCGAAAGTGGACTTCTTACAACTACATGTTGTTCGTGTGGTCAAATGTTCATTATATCCAGAATTATATTCATGATTTGGATATCATATATATCATATATATCAAAAATATACATGTATTTATAATATTACATAATCATTTAGAGGTAAGAAATGAAATGCACCGTTCATGGAGACGGTAAGCCGTACGTACGCATGAACACTACTTTCATTTCTATGTCATATTAATGGAATTAAAACCAAATGAGAGGTATGTATATTTTAATTCCAGAATTATATTACTTATTTATATGTAACATACATAATATATAATAACTTTAAATCCATCCTTTATACATCCCACATATGGCATTAACGAATCAAATCACTTTGAGGGGGTGGTAGTCCGCACTTCCTAAAATGAAATTATCGTGTTTACCCACAATGGAAACCATAAAGGTATGCCACAAAAGAAAAATATAGAAACATAAACATATTATATATCATATATAAATATATTTACATATTAATGGCCACCTTTTAAGGTGTTATATGAGTGTTGAACAATCATCGTTTCGTGAGGCAGAAATTCGCCATCCACAGAAATAGTATGTTCTTTAACCATTTGATGTAGGTGTGTGTAAGTGTAGCTCGAATGATTCTTATAACAACATCCTAGTATATTTAAGATACTTTAGTTGTTACAAAATAAATGAATAAAAAGATTTTAGGGGGTTGTAGATGCAAAATAAAACAAAAGAACACAAGTGAAGACATTACCTTAAAATCGGGTAACTCTCTATGGTTTGAGCTCAAAGGCTTCCTTGGGAAGACTTCTGCCCAAAGTGAGGCTTTAAGGAGTTATATAGGGATGTGGAGAGACAAAATGGGCAGGGGTTGGCTGAGCCAAAGGCTTTGTAAGTGTGGGTAAGGAGGTAGAGGTGGGGGCCTTTTATAAGAGGAGAGGTGGGGCACTCTTGGAAAGGTATAAAATGTAACTTTATTTTCAAATGAGTTTCAGATTTTAATGGTACAAAATTGGTGTGTTTCGAGGATAAGGTGATAAGGGTTCAAAATCCACCCATCCCATAGGTTTTGGACATGTGTAGGTCTTAGATTTTACATTATCTTTCCATTTTATTTAAATCGTTAAATAATGAGGTCATTGCTGCATCATCATGATGTCATGAATAATTTAATTTATTTAATGTCTAAAAATTATAAAACAAATATCATGATGTAGGAAGTCATTTTATCTTTCTAATTAATATTTATAGTCCAAAATATCATTTATTTAGACAAAATTAAAAATATTTTACTTAGGTGATACGTTCTTTGTCACATTTAACATTCTTTAAAAATAAAAAGATAAAAAGTCACTTTCTCACAAAAGTGATTCCATGGGGCCCCCAAGTTTGGCACAAGGCATCCCATGGTCGGCCAGGAGACAACCAGTAGTCTTAGGACACATGTTGTGGTCATTTTTTATTATTATGATATTATCTTATTATCTTTTACTACCTGATTACTCATTAATCAAGATAATTAAAGATAATTACCGTCGTTACTATTCATAATGTCCAAAAACAAAAGAGTCTTAATTACATAATTTGGAACATCTGATTAAAAATATGTAATCCATTTTACCAAATTCCAAACACATAAATTTCAATAATTAATTTAAAAAAAACTCCTCGTTGTCAAAACAAATAGCGGGTTTTTTAGAAACAATATTTATGAAAAGTTTGGCACTTGTTTATGCCTAATTCCAAAGTGAAATTAATCCCAATGACCATCATTGAATTACATGGTAAAAATATATTCTAATTACACATTAAAACAAATTAAAAAGATAATATAACCATATTATTAAATTATATGAAAATGCAGTTTTGATGTAAAATGCAGTATTTTTCACTATTCATTGAAAAATGAACATTGTCGGAAAAATACCAAAAATTAACCCAAGGTAAATTTCAATGTCCCAATAATAAATAATATGTTTATTTTGAAAAATATTTCTTATAAAATTGTCAAAAAGAATATTTAAAATGGGTTCACCATCAAAAGGCGGTTAATCGACTTTTAAAGAATATTAGAATGTTTACACTTAAAAACTGGATTCATTTGCATTTTTAATCCTCTAACATTTATTGTAAAGAGTAAAAATATTTCTCAAACATATATAATCATTTTTTAGTTAGTTCTGTTCATTCCCGCCATTACAACGGCTAGGCGTTAACTACCATTTAAAATAATATTATTATATTATTAGAGTGCAACGTAAGATTCCCAAGAAACTCATGGTTGCGTATTGGGTATGCCATCGAGCATAACATCTCCTTTAAAGTAATATTAATATTTTATTCACAAATATGGATAAATATAAAGATTTCATATTCTTTATTTACCTAGGGTGTTACATCCTTCCCCCTTTTTCAAATTGCGTCCTCGCAATTTTAAAATTGGGCTTGGAAACATCCTTGAAAGTCCCACATCGGAACAAGAGTCGGTAAAACAATCACTTTAAAATAAAGAAAGATAAGTACAATGGTCACCCAAGTTAACCCATACTAGGATTCCAAGTATAAAAATATGGACATGGAGGAAAAAAACAAAGGGTCATGTTCTGATGGAGAGTGATAGAAAACATGTTTAGGAGAAAGTTAACCACAAGAAAATCACAAAATTGTGATGGGTTAAACGGTATTCGATTCCCCAGTAGGAAAAGTTAATAGAAAACATTTTTGTTTTAAGTTACTTTTTATTGAGGAATTTATTCATAAGGAAACATAATCACTTATCATGATCACTTTCAACTTTTATTAGATTCCTTACACAAACTCATATTTTCTCCAAAAGACGAGTATTTAAGAAGACTTGTTCACATTAAGATTACTATAATAAACTTCTAGATAATCACCTAATACACAAAAGAAAACTATATACTTCCCATGTCTTTAGAATTCAACCAAAACCAAAACCAAAAAGGTTAGTACAAGATCAGATAATCCAAAAAAGGAAAACCCTTTATAAAAAGTAAATCTATTCTTAATCTCCAAAATTTGTCCAACAAAACCCAAAGCTCAACGAGGACCATTCTATAATCAATTTGTCCCTAAAATTATTCAAAGTAAACCAAACTAAGATTGAAACCCTAATATTTGAAGGATTTAGTCACATAGTCTTCCAAGTTAAATCGTAACATTTATCTCCAAACAACAACAGTTTCTCTTAATGTCTCGTATGGAAAAGTAATTAACCTAATCACATATCCTCCATGATAGGTTAATAAATATCCATAGATAACCCAAAATCAACTTACTGTTAATTCATAAAATCATCTAAGTAAAAAGAATCAGTCAAACTAACCAGGGACTTCACGTAGTCTAATGGTAGGCGATAAATACAAGTTGCACTTTGGTTTTGGGTTCGATTCCTGCAGCTTTGTCCAACGCGACGGGTTGTCACACGGTCTGCGTGTTGTCCTTTTTCAAAAACTATATAATTCTCAAATCATTCCCCAAAAAGAGATAAAATCATAAAAAATAACCATAACATAATTTAACCTCAATTTTATCTCAATCCTTTCACTTCCATCATAACATATAGTAGCCCATAATTACCTCAAAAGTAAGGATCATATAAACCCAAATGGTTCTTTATAACTATGTCCACAAAAGAACAGATAACTATTCCTTGAATAAAATTTTTATATATTAAACATCAGGGTTACACATACTATAAAAAGTCTTCTAATATAACCCCATCATCAAAAGAGACTTAATACTCTTAAGAATTTCACCATAACTCTTGAAGCCCTTATATGTTGACATCTTACTCATTCGACATTCTTCATGACCCATTAACCATTCCTTTACAACATATTCTGAAATACTTCTTTCCTACAAACAAAATCATGAATCATATCCTAATATTCCAAAATAGGAAAACAATAGTTATGAAATAATCCATACCATTGATTGGTCATTTTTAATTTCTTCATCCTCAATCAGAATGGAATTAGGTATTGGTAAACGAACATTTGTACGATCTTGGTGATCCCATTCACGAAACTTCTTCATAGGACATGTGTTTGCATAATGACCATGCACACCACATTTAAAGCATTCAATTGATCCCTCAGAAAGAACTTCTTTACCTTTCCTCGAGTCAGCTGGATGCTTCCTTTTTTCATGGCAGGTTCTTGATTTATGGCCTTCATTTCCACATCTATAGCATATTTCTGTCCCTTTGAAACATTTTCCTAGGTGTTTATTTCCACATTTTGACAAATAGGTTTTTGAGCACACTTACCTTTATGATTATTACCTGTAGTTCCGTAGGGATTTTTTTCTCTCATATATGATGCCTTAGAAAAATCACCAAGGTTTAGGTGGTAAATCATGACTCCAGATAGTTGGTTGAGGATAATCACAAGAGTTCTCATTGCAGCTCCCATATCATTCAGTTGCCTGCTCAAAAAACTGTCACAGTTTCCTTCACAACCACTGTTACTTTGGTGCCTGCTAGATCCAGCCATATACTAAAACCAAAAAGGTCAGTGTGAGTATATCAACAAAACCATCATGTACTAATGAGGAAGATAAACACTAAGATATACTTACTCATTCACTTTATCTAAAACTAGGACTCTTTCTGAAATCTTAACCATTATGGTAATGTAACTTATGCTTAAAGAATACCCTAACCTCTAAAGTTATCTAAACTGACCTTTGATTCCAACTATAAGGCCCCAGCCTTAAAACTTACTTAATCTTGAGTTATTACTAGATTACACATTGAGGATCTTTTCAGGTTTAGAGTTTTAGAGAATTAGATCATAAAACTTGCATTACATTCCACATTTAACCAATGTGGTTACATAAAAGATAGTATTCATTTTTTCCCATCAACGGAAAAATATTTAAAAATAAAGAATGGATTCTTTCTTGACACTTCCTTGACACTATCATCATATCATGTACCTTTCCCTTTACCTATGAAAAACATTTAAAAAAAACTTTGGATGAGCATAAAAAGCTTAGTAAGGGATATAAAAATATGGAAAGGAAACATGAGTACATGTTTACATAAGAATGAAATCATACTTTACCCATAAAACATAAGCACTTTAACATACCTCATAAAATCATGAATAAATCATAAAAATCATAAGACATAAAGGTAACTTGAGGCATTCATAACATTCTTACGTAGGGAGTAACCCTCTTGGTTATGTTTGGAATACCCACCACAGTATATTCCCTAAATCTCTTCATTGAAACCTTAACGTTTCACTCCTTCACGTTACCCAATGTATTGGAGAGCTATATCGGGCTCACCCACCCTTAGTTTATCACAGAACCACTCGTCTTCATAACAATGGCCAAGAACCATAACAAAATCTTATCACATAAAACATGCATAAAGGAAACATAACATTTCCACCTTTCAATAACAAGATATCAGTACAACACATTGATATAAATACATTATGAAAACCATTTTCAATACCAAAATAAAAGAAAAGTAAAACATGGTATTTATTTTTCTTTTAAAAAGAAGGTATGGTTTGTAGAGGAAGCCGAAACTCAAATAATGGTCACGGCGGCGGAGAAGTCGTTGTCTCCGCATACGTACGAAAAAAAACATTCCCTTTTTTCATTTAGTAAAATGCTTTGTATAAAAGTATTCCTTTTGGATAAATGTAAATTTCAAGGGGTTTATACACCGTATAAAAGAAAGTTGTGTATAAAATAAAATATGCCTCAATGAAAGGAGATTGAGACGAAGTCCCATACAAAGACGGTATCCTTGAATTAAGGATAAATCAGTTACATAACTATGTGTGACAAACGAATAAACGAAATATAAGTGGGTATTAAGTTTAAAAAAATCAGAGGACATTCAAACATAATCATATAATGACATATTCATGGTGTACAAGTTTATCCCAAAGAATCGAAATTGGGTTAAGAAGTTCCCTTGGAAAAATTAGACAGCCTAACAGCGTCACTTCAAAATTCAGAAAAAGAGTTGATGAGAGATAAAAAGGGTATCTCATCACTTGGACATAAAATTTACATCAATAAGGATATAGAATAAAATATCCAAAAATAATATTATGTGAATTAAAAGACGTAACAAAATAAGTCTTTTAAAAAGAGGAGGGTGAAAGGTTCCCTTACCGACATGGGTATCTTTCGAAAACATACACCCCATGAAAGAAGGACAATACAACATTGATGTAAATACTCATAAATGAAATAATATTACACAATCAGAAAAATAATGGTCAGTACATACACCACTCAAAGGAAATTGTGGCAAATGTAGCATAAATATCACGGTAATAAAAGTGAGATGAAAAATCCCTTATGAAAACTCGACAGCCTAACTGCGCCACTTAAAACTTCCAAAAATGGATTGATGAGATCAAATAGGGTATCTCATAATATTACAATAAAATTTACAGAAATTAGAATATAAAATAACATCCCCCATCATAAGAAAGTGGAGCTTAAAAGAAGTGACATAAAGGAGAGTACTTAAAGAGAAAGAGAGAGGTTAGATCTCTTACGAAAATCCGGCAGCCTAACGGCGCCACTCAAAACTTCCAAAATGGATTGATGAGAGAGAATATGGTCTCTCATCATATGAACATAAAACTTACAGTAATTTTAATATAAAAGAACATCCCAATAACAAGAAATATGATCTTAGAAGGAATGACATAAAAGAGTGTACATAAAAAGAAAGAGAGGAGTAGGATCCCTTACCTCGGGTCCGACTTGACTCGATCATTATTTAACGTCCTGAATAATAAACTTGGGTTAATTTAAACTTTATTAAGAACCTTTTTCTTGTTCATTATTCCTTTTATATCACTTATTTCCATGTTATAAAAATTATGTAATCATTTAAGTTAATAATGTTTGTTTTGTCGATATTTGGTTCTTAAGTCGAAAGTGGACTTCTTACAACTACATGTTGTTCATGTGGCCAAATGTTCATTATATCCAGAATTATATTCATGATTTGGATATCATATATATCATATATATCCATAATATACAAGTATTTATAATATTACATAATCATTTAGATGTAAGAAATGAAATGCACCGTTCATGGAGATGGTAAGCCCTACGTACGCATGAACACTACTTTCATTTCTATGTCATATATAATGGAATTAAAACCAAATGAGAGGTTTGTATATTTTAATTCCAGAATTATATTAATCATTTATATGTAACATACATCATATATAATAACTTTAAATCCATCCTTTATACATCCCACATATGGCATTAACGAATCAAATCACTTTGAGGGGGCGGTAGTCCGCACTTCCTAAAATGAAATTATCGTGTTTACCCAAAATGGAAACCATAAAGGTATGCCACAAAAGAAAAATACAGAATCATAAAAATATTATATATCATATATAAATATAGTGACATATTAATGGCCACATTTTAAGGTGTTATATGAGTGTTGAACAATCATCGTTTCGTGAGGCAGAAATTCACCATCCACAGAAACAGTATGTTCTTTAACCATCTTATGTAGGTGTGTGTAAGTGTAGCTCGAATTATTCTTATAAAAACATCCTAGTATATTGAATATACTGTAGTTTTTACAAAATAAATGAATAAAAAGGGTTTAGGGGGTTGAAGAAGCAAAATAAAACAAAAGAACACAAGTGAAGACATTACCTTAAAATCCGGTAACTCCCTTTGGTTTGAGCTCAAAGGATTCCTTGGGAAGACTTCTTCCAAAAGTGAGGCTTCAAGGAGTTAGAGAGGGATGTTTAAAGACAAAATGGTCAGGGGTTGGCCGATCCAAAGGCATTGGAAGTGTGGGTAAGGAGGTAGAGGTGGGGGCCATTTATAAGAGGAGAGGAGGGGCACTCTTGGAAAGTTATAAAATGTAACTTTATTTTCAAATGCGTTTCGGATTATAATGGTCCCACATTGATGTGTTTCTAGGATAAGGTGATAAGGGTTCGAATTCCACCCATCCAATAGGTTTTGGAAATGTGTAGTTCTTAGATTTTTCATTATCTTTCCATTTTATTTAAATCGTTAAATAATGAGGTCATCGCTGCATCATCGTGATGTCATAAATAATTTAATTTATCTAATGTCTAAAAATTATAACAAAAATATCATTATGTAGGAAATGTTATTAGATTTCTAATGAATATTTATAGTCCCAAATATCATTTATGTAGACAAAATTAAAAATATTTTACTTAGGTGGTACATTCTTTGTTACATTTAACATTCTTTAAAAATAAAAAGATAAAAAGTAACTTTCTCACAAAAAGTTATTCCATGGGGCCCCCAAGTTTGGCACAAGGAATCCCATGGTCGGCCATGAGAAAACCAGTAGCCTTAGGACACATATAGTGGTCATTTTGTATTATTATGATATTATCTTATTATCTTTAACTACCTGATTACTCATTAATCAAGATAATTAAAGATAATTACCGTTGTTACTATTCATAATGTCCAAAAACAAGAGTCTTGATTACATAATTTGGAACTTATGATTCCAAATATGTAATCCATTTTACCAAATTCCAAACACATAAATTGCAATAATTAATTTAAAAATAACTTCCTGTTGTCAAAACAAATAGCGGGTTTTTATAAACAATATTTATGAAAAGTTTGGCACTTGTTTATGCCCAATTCCAAAGTGAAATTAATCCCAATGACAATAATTTAATTACATGGTAAAAATATATTCTAATTAAACTTTAAAAAAATTAAAAAGATAATATAACCATATAATTAAATTATATGAAAAAGAGTTTTGATGTAAAATGCAGTATTTTTCACTATTCAATGAAAAATGAACATTGTCAGAAAAATACCAAAAATTAACCCAAGGTAAATTTCAATGTCCCAATCATAAATAATATGTTTATTTTTAATAATAGAGCTTATAAAATTTTCAAAAAGTTGATTTAAAATGGATTTTCCATCAAAAGGCGGTTAATCGACCTTTTAAAGAATATTAGAATGTTTACGCTTAAAAACTGGATTCATTTGCATTTTTAATCCTCTAAAATTTATTGTAAAGAGTAAAAATATTTCACAAACATATATAATCATTTTGTAGTTAGTTCTGTTCATTCCCACCATTACAACGGCTAGTCGTTAACTACCATTTAAAATAATATTATTTTATTATTAGAGTGCAACGTAAGATTCCCAAGAAACTCGTGGTTGCGTATTGGGTACACCATCGAGCATAGCATCCCCTTTAAAGTAATATTAATATATTATTCACAAATATAGATAAATATAAAGATTTCATATTCTTTATTTGCCTGGGGTGTTACACATGTTCTAGCACAAGTGCCCGAGTATCATAAAATGATTTTTGGGAATTATTTACCCAATTTTATAAACACTAAACGACAAAAGAACTCAATAAAACAAATCTGGATTTTTCAACTAAAACCAACATTTAAAAAATCTCAGAACTGAATTACATGATTTGAAACAATGTAAAAAAGGACATTGAAAATGTACAAAACGAATAATGGATATCCAATAACCCTCATTGAAAGGGGCACTACCCTCAAGCCATCTCCACAGGACTTCGCCACCAAGGACATACTAGAAACCAGAACCACTGGTACTAAAAACTGTACCCAACCTGTGACAAAAAAAATAACCAAGGCTACTTACACCGAAGGGTGTAAGTAGGGTGTGAGAAAATTCCCAATAGAATACCACCACTAAGAGATTCCATGTGATAAACATTCAATGATGAAAAACATGCATGTTTTCAAAAACGTGTAATTTTCAGCTACAATTTTTAAAGAATGAAACTTAAAAAAAGGTGTTTTCAAGTGGGATAATTTAAAGAATAAAAACTTTTAAAATAAATACCAAAGATACTCAAATTTTCTTGACAAATATATCGTGTGCCGTCGGTAATTATAAAGGATTTAAAGAGCACAAGCAATAGGAAAATAACCCCTAGGCACTAGCTCGTTGTGGGTCACAGGTACCTCGTATCTCGGTGAGAGTAACCATAAAAAATATCCATTCTCATGCACGAGCCACTAGTAGGGAACAAACATATAACATAGCAGTCACCAATAATCATCATCATAGATTATTTTGAGTTTTAAGTGTCAATCTTGCTAAGTGAAACTGAGGCCAAACCCCACGGATTCACTAGCATACTAGTACACGTCCACCCACCTAGATACCCGGGTTTTCCCTTTGTTCTCAAAAAAGTTTAAAAAGTCAAGAAATATAATTTTGACATGAAAATATCATTTCCACATCACATATTTAACAAAAATAACATATGTACATCACTCAAGTCATAAAATCCACTTTTTCATTCAAATGCATTTTGAAATCATACACACACCAAAATAGAACAAAACACTTTTCACAACACTTAAACATTTCAACACATCCTTAAAAAAATTTATAAAACATTTAGAAGTTTATACACATCACATAACATACCACACACACATTCCACATAATACCCTTTTTACCTTCAAAATCATTTTATAACCAAACTTACACAAAACATCCCACAAACAAGTTTCGCTCCAACATCACAATTTAATAAAACATTACAAAATTTACAAAACATTATATCAATGTTTGACAACTTAAAACATCACTTATCCATTCAAAAAACCATGATAAGTGAACACACACAGTAAAAAGTACATATGAACCCTTTTCCCACTTTGCTAAACCTATTAAAACATTTATATTTTTTCATAAAAAAACCTAGGTGGTGTAAATATGTCTTACACACAAAATCAATTTCAAAACAACCATTTAGGACCAAAAACATACAAATTCCTATCAAAAATAGAATTTTTAGCCCTAGATACATTTATAAAACCATATTCAAGTGTAATAAAATTACCTTGAATAATACCACAAAATATACAATTGAAAACACACATTTTCATAAAATGCTCTCAAGAAGTATAACAATATTTTACATATCAAACAGATTCAAAACCCATCTTTTTAGGCCCAAATTACACTAATACATTACCAAACCATAATTGGCAGGCCAAAACATATTTATTAAACCAATTACATGTGTTATAAAATGCACCAAAATAAAAACCCATGAGTTACACATGAAAACACCCAATTTCAAGTTAAAATTCAACTATAAAAGTAAATACATAACCAAATAAATCATTAACTGTTTTCACAACACACACAACATATCAGGAATATGAAAAATGAGTAAATACAGAAATCTAAATCATCAATAATTTCTTACACATGGAACCACCTACCTTTTATGTCGAACCCCTCAAAACATGGTGCAAAACATAAACTGCACCACCATTGCACCTCCAAGAAGTGAATTCCAACCTAAAACCACAAGATTTTACCCAAAAGACATAAAATCAAACCCTAGGTTTAAAACCTAACTTTTTTACATTAGGAACCTCAATGATAAGATATAAAACCCTAATCACATTGAATGTAACCCTAAGTAAATAGAAAGAAGAATGAAGAAGACCAACTTACTTGAGGGATCTTATTGAAATCGCCCCAAATACACCAGTATCTGAATTTTAAAACAGAGAAATATTCAAGGGAGGTTCAAAAAAAGGAAAATAAGACCATTTTGGAATTTGAATGGGGTAAAAAGAGTGAGAAATGAAGGAGTTATGAAGGAAACAAATTACCTTTACAAATCTGCTCGAATTAAGGAATCTTAAGAAGTTTCGGCTTGTTATGTGATGAAAACGAGCTCCAAAGTGGGATAGAAGAGATTGGGGGAGCACCTAGCTTCATTGGTCTAGGGTTAGATGTGTAATCACTTAAAATTAGTCAAAATTAAATATGTTATTAAATAAACAATTTTTTTTAAACTGGAAATGGGCTTTCGAGGTGGCCCAACTACTTAAATAAAAACCCAAATACCCAATGATTATGGATTAATAAAGGTTCCAAATTTAAATGTTGGTATAAATAGATCAGGGGAGGAAAAATAAGAATTTTAATGGATGAAAAATGTTGAAAAAATAATTTGTTATAAAAGAAACACAATTTATTTTAAATCTGGAATTGGGTTCATAGTTTGGCCCAATTCATGAAAACTCACACATTCCACCATAAAAGCTTATGAAACCCCCAAAACAAAGCATGAATGGGAAATAAATTAAAAATAAAGTTAAAATAAGTTACGTATGTGACAATTATCCCCCCCCCAAAAAACTTTCCACCCCAAAAAGTCATAGAAAGTTCAACGCAATAACCAAACCCAACTGAGAAACCAATAGGTACTCCCTTGCCAGTTTTCAACCTCAAAGGCCAAAACTCCTCCATTGATCAATTAAAGAAGGATTACTCTCACAACCAAAACATACACCACTTTCCGGAAATAATCAGTCACATTAATACTTTATCCCATAAGAAAACTCCTCAAACACTATCCAAACAAGACTCAAGCAATTCACCCAAACGAACAACAACTTTGAACAAGGTTACACTTACCTTACTTTAACTAAACCATTGGGCACTCTCCAATCCCAACTTTTACTCAATGAAGATGATTGTAGCTTGATTACTCTGAAAGAGACTATCTAAACCAAGCCAAGACCATGGATAAATCTATGTTACTGGTAGGGGGACACAAGTATGCTCCCCAGCATAAGAGACAACCAATATTTTTTTCCAGGATAGAATCAGGAAACTAATAGGGGAGGCCTGAACGGACTCCCTGATACATAGGGTAGACTTCCATTAAAAATTTCCGAATGAACATACATGAGAATCATATTGGGTCTCCCTACTATAAGAACCAACTATCTTAACTGACCATCATGGGACAGCAAGTAAAGGCCAAAAAATTTCAAGATTTGGGAAGGTCGCACGGTTTGTCCACACAGTTCTTCAAACTGTGAACTAATTGTGCTGATCAATCTTCCCACATGGATTCTTGGCACACAATCACTCTTAATCTTTAACAAACTGTGTGCTAAACCTATCTATCCAAATTTCCAACCATTCTCTAAAGACTCAATGGAAACCAAATGGGGAGGGAATGACATTGGGTGATGACATGGGTAAAGGCCCTCCACCTATTTCCACCAAACATGAACAACTGAAGAAAGATGATGATACCAGAGTTTTAAACTCTTCCTATATTCCATATTTAGGATAGAACTTTGTAAAAGGGTTTAAATTACCCTGGGATTTCCTCTGACTATGAGCCAGCTTCTCTCCGAGACATATGGCTGGAGCTCAAATGATTGAAGCATCTTAGGCCTCACATTTAGTCTTTGGAAACCCAATGAATGAGAATTCTTCTTTCGGTTCCACTAAAAACTACACCGCAATCCCAGATATGTTTTCCAGACATAACACATTCCAAACTCACTTTACCCTATCCCTATATTTCGCTGAAACAAGGGCTTAGAAGATGCACACACATCACACCTTGTTTCATTGGGTGAGAAACAATAGCAGTAAAGAACACCTACACTTAGCTTCCTCTAAAATGGAAGACATTGAAGTTTTTATAAGGGAGAAATCCACCCAACATAACAGGGACTCTCATAAGATTTCACGACTTCCCCCTTTACGGTCAATCGAGCACATGACATCACACGGTCTCACCGAACAGTACCATGGAGACTGATATAAACAATTCATGGAGAGGGACCTTATACAACATGCCAAAACAACACACAATTCTTGCAAGTGGCCATAATATCCTCTCATGGCCATATTTCCCACATAGGTAGTTTAATGTGAACTCCTTCCTCTAAGGGACTATGAAGGACTGAGAGGTCCTCTTATACACGATCCAGATACTCATCCATGATACCAACCCCAGACCACTTTCACCTTCGACAAATCAGAAAACTTAATAAGCTAAGGTCTCTTTCAACCATCCATGATCACTCTCCCACTACAAGAGGATACAAAAAAACTTAGAAAGGAAATGGTGTAGACAAAATCAAAAAATCTCAGGAAAAAGATTACTAACATTGATCAACTTTAGGATCTTCCAACGGCAAAACAACATTGGGTTCACTTCAGTTGTGCACTAACCCTTAATGGGGCGTACCTAATCCAGAGAAAGGACCCAAGGACACAAATGACCTGGTCTATTGGTCAATACATACCTCAACCAGATCCAAACAGATGAGGGGAAACATCATAAATTCTTCCCAAAATATTCTCATAGGAGACCACTAATCAACCCTTCAACCAATCTTACCAACCAAACACAAAACCAAAACACTGTTCAAACAAGAGGGGTTCTTGGACATAAAACATTTCACAAAATCAACATTTCCAAAAACACATAATACACACCATCCCAAACCACTCATCAAGATGTCGTTTTTTCCTTTTAAGAACATATCTTTGAAAATAAATGGTTCAGCGGTTAGCCTATCCCCCAATGGTACCCCATGGTCCCGACACATGCATGTTTCCATGCCACACCGGGCTCCCTCCTCATATCTATCCCGGCACTCATCAAGTCATTCCATTAACCATCCATCATCTCATATAGCCCCATGCATGTGGTCTCTCAATAAAATACCAATGTTTAATACTAAAACTCGTTCCACTTTTCAAAACCATAACAATCAACCAATACTTCCTTTTTCTCAAGACCGCAAACCACGAAATCGAACCCAAATTACTGCAAAAAAACATTTCAGAAAGGCATAATCATTCCAATGAAAACTCACATTAAAGTTATTCACATCAATTTAAAAACATCTCATCCCATTACATCACCTTTCAATAGTTTATAAAACTCTATTGGAAACACTTTTTCAAAATCAACCTTGACATAGTTCAGGCTTTCAAAAGGGGTGCAAACACACTATTTTCCATTCCAATACAATTATGAAAATTCAGTTCTCCATTTTAAAAAATCAAACCATTCCCTCTTTATTAGGTCATCATTTCACAAAAACATTACACTTCTTAAAACCAAGTCACTTTTAAACCAAAGCTCTAAGATTTCAAAACTAAAGAACAAAAGACAATGTGAGAGGAAACTAGCATTATTGGGTGAATTAGACATATGGTTGGAATCCATATTCCAATCACTTCTCCATCATAGAGAGTTTTCTAGTGAATATAAATTTCTTTACATGGCTCTCCAGGACCTACGAGCTCACAAAGACCATTAACCCAACTATCTATTCATTTCCCCTAATCATCGTCAATCCAAGACATCCAAAGAACTCATATAAATCCTGACTTCCCCTAGATACATGAATCTCGTAAAGATTTGTGGTGATCAGGAACACTACCCATAACCGAAATACGAAGTCCCAAAAATCATAACTCTAGACTATCTAAATTTTCCACTAAATAAAGTGATCCAAAGAGTTAAGAAGAACCCCCTTTGATACCATTTTGTCACGAACCGAATCTAGTCTCCAATGAACCTAGCACCACACCCGACCCGTGACAATACCTGAAGGGCCTTCCTGATCCCCATGGGCTAGAAAAAGTGCCAGGGTATCATAAAATTATTGTTGGGAACGATTTACCTGATTTTATAAACACTAAACAACAAATGAACTCAATAAAACAAATCTGGATTTTTCAACTAAAACCATATTTTACAAAATTTCAGAATTGAATTACTTGTTTTGGACCAATGTAAAAAATCCATTAAAAAGGTAAAAAACCAAAAATGGATATCCAATAACCCTCATGGAAAGGGGTACCACCCTCAATCCATCTCCACAAGACTTCTCCACTAAGGACCAGCTATAAACCCGAACCACTGGATCTAAAACCTGTACCCAACCTACGACAACAAAAATAACCAACTCTGCTTACACCAAAGGGTGTAATTAGGGTGTGATACAATGAATATTAGGATACCACCACCATGAGATTCTATGCAATAAACATTCAAAAATGGAAAGCATGCAAATTTTCAAAAACATTTAATTTCGAGTCACAATTTTTAAAAGATGCAACTTAAAAAAAGGCAGTTTTCAAGTGGGATAATTTAAAGAATCAAAACATCTAAAATTAATACCAAATATACTGAATTTTCTAGACAAATATATTGTATTCCGATGGTATGTATAAACGATTTAATGAGCACATGAAATAGGAAAATAACCCCTAGGCACTAGCTCGTTATGCGTCCCATGTACCTCATATCTCGGTGAGAGTAACCATCACAAATATCTATTCTCGTGCACAAGCCACTAGTCAGGAACATACCCATATCCTAGTGGTCCCCAATCATCATCTTCATAGTTTTGTTAGAGTTGTAGGCGTCAATCATGAAATATGAAACTAAGGCCAAACCCCACGGATTCACTAGCATACTAGTACACGTCCACCCACCTAGATACCTGAGTTTTCCCTTTGTGCTCAAACAAGTTCAACAAGTAAAGAAATATAATTTGCATTGGAAAATATCATTTCCATATCACATATTCACCAAACAGAACATATGTACATCACAAAATTTAAAAAATCCACTTTTTCATTCAAATACATTTTGAAATCATACACACACCAAAATAGCCCACAACAATTTTCACGTCACTTCAACACTTCAACACATACTTTAAAAATTTTTATAAAACATTTACATGGTGATAAAAATCACCTAATAGCCCACACACACATTCCACATAATACCCTTTTTACCTTCAAAATCATCTTATCATCAAAGTTACACAAAATAGCCCACAAACAAGTTTCGCTCCAACATCACAATTTAATAAAGCATTTAAAAATTTACAAAACATTCTAAAAATGTTTGACAACTTAAAACATCACTTATAATTTCTAAAACCCATGATAGGTGAACATACACAACAAAAAATACATATAAACCCTTTTCCCACTTTTTTAAACCAACTAAAAAATTTATATTTTTTCATAAAAAGAAACCACGTGGTGTAAATATGTCTTGCACACAAAATACATTTCAAAACAACCATTTAAGACAAAAACATACCAATTCCTATCCAAAATAGAATTTTCATCCTTATATAAATTTATAAAACCACCTTCAAGTGTTATAAAATCTCCTTGAATAATACCACAAAATAAACAAATGAAAACACACATTTTCATAAAATGATCTCAAGAAGTATAACAATGTTTTACACAACAAACCAATTCAAAAACCCTATTTTTAGTCCCACATGACACTAATAAATTAAAAAACCAGAATTTGAAGGCCAAACACAATTTAGTAAACCAATTTATAAGTTATAAAATACACCAAAATAATACCCCATGAGTTACACATGAAAAAACCCAATTTCAAGTTAAAATTCAACTATAAAAGTAAAAACATAACAAAATCAATCGTAAACAGTTTTCACACCACACCCAACATTTGAGGAATATGAAAATTGAGTAAATACAGTAAGCTAACTCATCAAAAATTGTTTACACATGGAACCACCTACCTTTTATGTTGAAACCCTCAAAAAATGGTGTGAAACATAAACTGCACCACCACCGCACCTCAAGGAAGTGAATTCCCACCTAAAACCACAAGATTTCACCCAAAATACATAAAATAAAACCCTAGATTCGAACCCTAACTTCTGGAAATTAGGAACCTCGAGGATAAGGGATGAAACCCTAATCACTTTTAATGTAACCCTATGAAATTGGAAGAATAATGAAGAAGACCAACTTACTTGAGGGATCTTATAGAAATCTCCCCATATACACTAGTATTTGAATTTTAAAATAGAAATATATTCAAGGGTGGTTTGAAAAAGTATAAGAAGACCATGTAGGAATTTGAATGGGGTATAAAGAGTGATAAATGAAGGGGTTATTAATGAAACAAATTACCTTTACAAATATGCTCAAATTGAGGAAGCCTAAGAAGTTTCGACTTTTTCTACGAAGAAAACGATCTCCAAAGAGGGAGAGAAGAGATTGGGGGCGCTCCTAGGTTCAGTGGGCTCCAGTTAGAGGTAGAATCACAGAAAATTAGTTAAAATTGAATAAGTTATTAAATAAACAAAATGTTTTGTAACTGGAAATGGGCTTTCAGGGTGGCCCAACTACTTAAATAAAAACCCAAATACCCCATGATTATGGATTTATAAAGGCTCCAAATTAAAATGTTGGTGTTAATAGGTCAATGGAGGCCAAGTATTAATTTTAATAGATGAAAAATGTTGAAAAATGAATGAGTTATAAAATAAAAAAAATTATTTTAAATCTGGAATTGGGCTCACGGTTTGGCCCAATTCATGAAAAATCACCCATTCCTCCATAAAAGCTTGGGAAACCCCCAAAACAAAGCATGAATGAAATATAAATTAAAAATACCTTTAAAATAAGTTATTTATGTCATAATAAATATATATTCATGTAGTATATAAAGGAATGTGTCCACTCAAGGATTTTTGTTAAATATGGCATGTGGTCACATGGCTTCTGTTTATGTAGTCTTTTAAGAGTTATAAAGATTTTTTCAAAATAGTCTAATATGTAGACTCGTAGTAAATATTATATTAACACATATTATGATTGATATTCCTATAAATTATTTTCTCAAAATACATTACGTATTTGAATATAAAAGGTGTATTCAATTATAAAAAATAGGATTTATTGTAAACAATTTAAGTATAAAATATATTTATGTAGTCCTGATAGAGAAAATAGAGGAATGGAATAAATTCATTGAAAAATTTTTATTGTAAAATTAATTAATTTTGTAAGTATCAAAAAATTTATTAAAATTTTTATGATCTATATCAATAATATGTAAAATCTTTTAGTATATATTGATCTACTTTTTCTTATACTTTTTGAAAATTTTTGTTCGATTAACCCTTTCAAAAATTAGGTTGTGTTTTTTAGGTCACATATTTTTATATTAAATTTCATTTCATCAAAGATAAGTTTCAAAAATTATTTTTGAGTTATAAATATATTGTAACAATGTAATAGTGTTACATATATTTACCAAGTCATTATAAAAGGATAATTTTAATAAATTCTAGTGAATGTTGAGAGTTATGGAAAATTCAATGTATGAATGCTATCATAATTATTAGAACATTATTCCCTCTATGAATTTGAATTACATAATAAAAAAATTGATAAAATAAATATTAATTATATGGATGAGAAAAAATATTTATAGGTATTTTTTCTAAGGAAACACATATATTAAGGTAAAAATATTATTTCATGTTCATTAAATATTTATTATTTTGTTCAACTGTTAATAAATAAGTTGATTTTGAAGGTTTCAAATACAAAATCTAAGAAACATGTAATGTGTAAAAAAATATACATGGTAATTATTTTTTCTTCTAGATCCCAATGGGAGACCATCATACATAAATTTATTTTGACAATGGGCAGGGGTTCTACCCCCCACTATTGTAGTGAGCGGGGATAAAGAAGTTTTAACAGTCCCCTACACTTCTCATTTAAAGACTATAGTTTTTTGAATTTTTAACCATTTAAATTTTATTTAAGAAACTAATTAACCATTTTTCCTACCTCAAATATTACCTTGATCCCGTATCCTTCTTGAATGTTTTTTATTAATATTCAATGAACCTTTATTGAATAATGTTAATTTAGAAATGTTATTAAAGTCAAAATATCTATAAAATCAAGTTTTCAGACATTAATGTCTATGTTCTATCAATATTTCATTACAAAAAATAGAAAATAAGAATACTTTTTTTAACTATATTATAGATTTATTATAATTGATATTCATTTATCTAAAAAACTTTTCTGAATGGTTATCTACAACATTATGATTAGTAGTCCCTATATTTTTTTTGTGGTTTATGGGATTTTCAAATTCCATCTGATGTGTGGGTTTTCGAAGCTGCATCAGTATTACCTAAAATTAAACCACAATGTGTTAATTTCTATATTCCGAATCATATAAGTACCATTAGGTCCAATTAATGTGCAATTGATTTGGTTGTATTAGTGAAGGGTCTCATAAAATCATGTATAAATATTAAATGTGATATAAAACCTTTTAATTTGATTCTATTATGGGTGTAAATTATTATTTATTTACCTAATTGACCATTATATGGTATATTGAGTGTCCATTGATGGATTAGAAATGTAATTTGCAAAAGGATATAATGGTATTAGCCCAAGGTGGGATTTTAGGATTGATGATAGTGATTTTACATTCTTTCCATGAGTGATGTGTGATATGATATATACTATAAGATTTAATGAATATTTATAGATTTCACCATAATATTTGGAATATGAAAAAAATCAGTTGTGAGGACAACCCATATGTTAAAAAATGTAATTTGAATTATATTTTATGGTAATTTATATATTGAAATAGGACCTTAGATAAAATAGTATGAAAAAATATTTATCAAAGAGAAGTTTATTGGAATGATATACTGATCAAATTCTTTCTACGTTAGGGGATTAGACCCTAAGATGATGAATTTAATATATTCAAGTGGTAAGGGGTAATATACCAATATATTCATTTTCAAAGTTATGGGATTGGGTACTATACTAATATATTCATTAGTATGGGAATAAATTTTATGTTATACCAACCTCTGATATAGAATCCTATGGAATTTATGATTTACATGATTACCACAAAAATTTATAACGTTGTGGTTACAAAATTAATGGAATTAATTTTTTTTACTAATAACATGATGATAGGGTGACACAATGTATTATATATGCTATGTCTAGACTCAACAGTTACTCATGTTAAAGTATGTATTATATCTCAATGAGTGTATTGTTTAACACTCAATGATGTGGAAATTGATTATAATTTTCAACCATACACCAATATAAATTCATATATATATACATAAATACATATATTATGGAGATATTAATTGTTTTTATGAAGTATTTTTATAGTAACAAAGATTTGAACCATATTATTCATACTAATGTTATGTTTTGGTATCCATGTAAAGGAAAGCGACAGTCCAACAATAAATTATTATAATGGGTGCATATATTTTTAATAAAATTCTTAAAAATGGATTTGATCATAATTTTTATTACTTTCACCAGTATTTTCAGTATTTTAGACTCTAAATTGTATATAGAGATCATGTTGAGTGATTTTACGATGTATTCATCACCTTAAGTTGATTACATTAATGTTTAATATTCATATAGAAATTTAGGTGAAAATAATAACCTTCACCTAAAATGTGATGTTGGCCATATGCATTTTCCAATAATAAATATATTATAGATATTCCTTTGTTACAAATGAGTGGATTTTTATTCATATATTTTTTGTTATCATTTTATTATTCTAATGAATATGATGTGTCATTAATGGTAAATTCTTTTACTAATTGTTATAGGATTAAATAGGGGGTGTGTTTATGCTTTTTTAGATTTAAGGTTTTAAATGTCATTTTTTTACTATCATTTGATTGAGAATTATGTTATAAATAAATTATAGGTTATTTTAAGTCTAAAAAATAATGTATACAAAATTTTTAAACAAAATTTAGTTGTGTGAATATATTTGACTGGACCTATGTTTTCTTATTAATTATTTTATTATTATTCAATAATTGACATTGTGTATTGTTCATTTTTCACATACTCAACAATAATTGTTACTACGTTCTGATTTTGGATGACCTTCATTGTGAGAACTATTTATGATTATGATGTTTGTAGAGTAATTTGATGCATTGCATATTTTCAATTTTATAAAACATTAATATCATGAACTGTGATAGGAATATATTATTTTGGGAATTTCAAATATCAGTTATTTTATTCCATGTAGATATCATATTAATCTCCATAAGGGTGGGGATAAGAATAATCCATTTCTAGTAGTGTAAGATCATTCCATTAATTAAGAGTTTTGAGAATGTATTCATTTGGTTAGATAGTGTAAGGATTATAGTGATTGTGAGGGGTTGAATCTATGTCTAAATACAAGATAAAGTTTCATATATAGTGTTAACAACCCTTCCAATGTCATTGTTGTATGTAGTTTATTGTATTTTCGAATGATCATTCAAAGACTATTTTTAACAAGATAGATACCCTTATAAAGAGGATGGTGAAGTTATATTTGTATAATATATTAATACTATATAAAAATTAGTGTGATTTCCTTTTATAGTGGGGCCATCATGTGTAGATACACTAAATTATTTTTTAATATTTTTTTAATAATTTCTTCTCTAAGATAATTAATTTGTAAAATAAAAATGTTTCAGTATTTTTATAATGGGATATATGACTGTTATATTATACTTTATATAGTATTAATGTTTTAAATATTTTTATTATGTATTGGTGGGTTATTAGAAATAGTAATTTGATTAATTTCGGATGATCTCGCTCAAATTATATAAGAAAACTTTATCCTCCTATCTTCTTAAAATGAGGTTGTAATATTAACCCTCATCACTATATAGAACCATGAGTTGATTATTTTGACACGGTAATATTATTATATGTTTTGGAAAAAAGAATTTATAATCAATTGGTTTGGAGAAAGTATATGGTGATTCTTGTAAAGGTTAATATTTCTTGAGTATAAAGGGATGATGTTCATCTATTCACCCTTGAGGGAGGAACCTTTATAATTTTTTTCTATGAAGTGGGATGAGGCATGTTTTATCATAGTATCATACATCACTAAAAAATATATATTTCTATATGGAGATAGTTAATATATATTAGTTATATTTGAAAAATTTCCTATTAGGTACATAGAAAGGTTATGAGATTCCAAAAAGATCTATATTATAGTTATAGAAATTTTTATAGATTCCATGTTATTGAACCTCTTGTATTTTATGTTATAGAGGAGACCAAGGTGCATAGCGTTAGGAATAACAGAGGCAGTAAATATAGGGGTAAGAAGTATATAGTGGATTCTCAATCACGGGGTAACATTTCAATGTTAGATTTATGCCACCATATAGTATCTGAGGTTACTAAATAATGCAAGGTATAATAATAAAAATGTAAAACTAAATCATTTTTTTAGGTTTAGCATTGTATATACATTCATTTCCACATAAATAGTTATTGAATTATTGTTTGTCATTAATTATATAGTGGGAATATTATCTCATAAAATAAATTTAAGAACATGAAATACAATTTTTAATAGATTACCTAGAAAATTCATTTCTTTTAAAAGGTATAGATGTTTGGGTATGTTTTTAGTAAATGATATCAATTTATTCAATGTTATCCTAATAATATATATGTTTTATTCTATTATATATATATATATCTCAACCACTAATGATGTTCTATCACTTCTATAGTGGGATATTATTATACTTTCATTATGGATTTTTACATAAAGGTTATTGGTCATAGAAAACTAAGGTTTATCATAAAAAGATTCACGTAGATTTATTGTAGTTATGTGGAGGAGATGCAATAATTTTTAATTTCAACTATTTTATTAAATTATTTGTTTCTCTCAATTGATGAAATATTATGGTCTTATCCTATGAGTGGTACAGATTATATTATTTATTATTTGTCAGTTTTTGTTCTCATATGAAATAAACTATAGTTGTATAGTACCAAAATACTGGGAGATATAATGTTCAAGCTTGAGTTTCAAAGGAGAATGGATTTATTAAACATAATAACAACACCTTTGGGTTATTATATTTTATTACACATGAAAATAAACGAATATTTTTATTTTTATATGTATTATATGATGATATACAAATAGGAAAATAATTATTGATATCCACATACATGTATAGATTTCATGTTTGATTTACTAATAAGAGCTACGTCATTCTGATGTATCAATATGTGGATGGGGTGTCATTAGATATTTACTTGGATATAATGTATTTGATATATTTATTATAGGATAATTTATAACATATATTTATTTTTAGTAATTCCATTTGTTGAAATAACCCCACAAGTAGTATTTGGAAACCGAATGAATAGGGTTTTTTATATTTACGTTGATTCCATTTCAAAAAAGATCTTCACTGAAATTTTTATACACTAAAAAACATGGGAGTATCATTATTAAAATATATAAAATTTATTTATTAAATTAAAATAACATCATCTTTACAAAAGGATCTAAAATATTCTTATAAATATAATAGAGTTATTATTTATTGGGAATGTCATAATAGAATCATAAATATATATGAACTGTGAGAATTTGATTTCATGTTTTCATTATAGTTAAATAATTACATGTTTTTGAACCATATATTTCATATATTAATAGGATTATATTGAAATTACTTGATACATCACCTCATTTTTAGTTATATATAACAAGAAATGTAATGGTGGTGACGATAGGGTTGTAAAATTAGTGTTGAAGGGTCAAAGAGTATATAAATGAAATATTGAAGTCTACACTTGATATGAATATTGGTGTTCTTAGATGAATTTAGGATCACTAATATGGGTTGGGGGGATTTACATTCACATTTTATTGGGATTTTGTTTATAGGTATTTTTTCCTCAATGATTGTAATGAATTTCCTCTTTTCCCATTTGTCAAAAGAGGCTCTTTTTTATTCAATAAAGTGGGATTTCCCTGAAACCTTTTAAAAAACCAATTAAATGTTTGGTTATTTATTCCATATAAAATATATTTATTTAATAACTTCTTTCCTGAATATAAAGGAATAGTAAACAACATGTTTTAAACCCTATTAATCATTCCTCAATCTTTCCTTGGTTCTAACACCACACAATCAAATATTCTCCAAAACAATTATACCACCAATTTCTCTAATTGAATCCAATTTCATCACATATGGTATTACCCACCATCTATGGGCCTTTTAAGTAAAATGTTATACCCCAAAAATAAAAGATCATTCCTTAATTTAGTATAGTCCACTATAGATGGATCATATATTTCACTACAAGCATGGTGGATCACATTCACCCATTTACAATGTGATTTAACTTCAACACCCCACTTAATTTTCAATTAGCCTTGAAACATCCTCAGATTCATAATAATACATGTATATGATCAATATCATTATTTCCAAAATATTTCTAAAAAGTATTCTAATAATCATACCTATGATCGACTTTTATTTAGTATTCCCTATACTTAATGTGTTTCCATCTGATTCCATGTTTCACGTTCCATTAATCTAGATTGATAAATTCTAATAAACATAATCTAATGATCCTCTAACCAATTATTCTCTTTAAAATGAAAAAAAATATTTCCAACTAATCCCCTTATTCATCTAGTTCTCTACAAGTTGGATCTCTAATTTACACTCCTATATCTAACCTAATATTCTTCATCCAATTAAGAACATGATTGGATACTCATAGAAAAAAATCATCCCAACATTTTTTCCTCCAAACATGAACAATGTTCAATAGATTTTGTATCAAACAAATACTAAAATTATATAAGAATTCATCCAAAATTAAATGCATGTATTCAAATTTATATTCCATCTTAATAAAAAATTTAATTTGGATGCTTCCATAATATTTTGATACCACGAGAAATAATCTCACATATTCTAGAATAGTTTAGATGATAACAAACTTCTCCATTATTCTTTAAATTCAATTGACATCAAACATTAAATTATTATCTCATCCTCATCATTTTTAATTACATTTCAATTTTTATATAAATATCCTTCTAACAGGTCTCTTTAGTGTATGAATATTTGTTTCCTTATATAATAATTCACTATCTGATGGTGCACCTTCATCTTTCAACACCTAATGAAATTAGAAATATTATTTTTATGGACCATTTTTTATTTACATTTGATTAGGAAAACCACTTATGATGTCCTCAACATATATTTTTTTGATGAAATATAAAATATTTATCTAGTAGATCATCATACTTCTATATGAACAGTGAACTTCATATATAACCAATGAATGATGATAATATACCAGATAAAATCATGTATCTCAGACCAATGTCAATCCATTTTATGCCACTCAACATCATCTCAAAAATTGAATGACCTAATCTTCTAGGAGAACCTTTAAATTTCTCAATCTTATCACATTTCGAATATATATCTTTTGGATATTTCATGTATTTGAATGATGTAAATGAAACCATATAAACTGTATAGACTTCTTTATCCTATTTTATACTCGAATTTACTTTTTTTGATATATTTCAAAATCTAACATTCATATGATCATACGATACATTTACATAGAATGGATATAAATATTAATTTCACTATGTAAAAACTCTCTTACTAGTACTATTGTTCCTCTATCTGGTAAACTCAAGCTAATGTTCCTACAATGTATCAGTCCAATATTTTTCATGACATCAACATAGCATGTTAGAAACCATTATATCATCACAATTTTATTTTAAAAACCCATTCATGATAAAAAATCTCACAATATTTTATTCCCCTTATTTTTAACTCTTCTCCTAATGTTATGCAATATCTCCCCCTATATATACCCATATAGAACTTAGTAATGTGGATTTCTTTCCATCTAAAAACTAGTAAAAAACACTGGTCTATTTGGAAATATTGTTACACATGAATATTTATATGACTCTACATAGATTATGAGTTTGTTCATTATTGTATAAACATGAAGAACATAAAAGCCAAAATTTTTAAGGAAAATTCAATTATGAAATATTTGTAACATTCCAAAGGAATAATTCATAACAATTTTAAGGAAAAATTCATATCGTATAAAATTTGTTTTTCTAACATGTCATATCTTATAAATCATTAAATATATTAATTAACATTATCTAGAAACTCATATTGATATATTGAAAAAATGAAATTGATATCACATAATAATAAAAATATCAACCTATGTGTTTATTGTCAATTTCTACATAAATACTCAACCAACATAAATTCTAATATATCTGATCAACAATATCTTCACATGTGATGTTTTCATTTTCATGGTACCCCTATTATATCCCCTAGTGATAATGAAATGAAAAGGGTAACATAAGAAATCTCAGATCATATTCCTTCATTATAGAAACTTGAATAAAATTTGTCAAGAGAAAAATAGTATCGTATGATTTTGTAGACAATGAGCTTTTAAATAAAAAACTCTTAGTCATTGTGGGTGAACCAGGTGAAGAAAACAATAGAGAATAATAAAGGTGATCAATGACAAATATTACACAACTATCATGTAATATATTCCGGAAGATTGTTATAATTCATTTATATCTATGGAAATATGAGAATGTTTTTTTGATATAAATCATGAACTCATATAAAATACATTTAAAATATTTATATTGTATAAAAGAAAACTCTCCAACATATCATCTATCTTAAAATAATTACTTATTATTTCATTAAATGTATGATACTCAAACCACACCATTATATTTCCCCCCTCATGGGTATCCCTTCATTCCTCATAGTGGTTGAAAAACGTTTTATTATGGGTATTTATTCTGGCTATAAATTTATTATAGCACTCAACTAACTTCATTACAAATTATCCGTCATTTCCAATCACGTTATTACAAAAATGATTTTGTATTAGGATAAGGAGGAACCTCAATGTTCCTTATAACAATGGATTCTATAGATAAAACTTTCTCCACCCCTTATTCTTATTATTCTTCTTAGTTTTGGAAGTAGATTAATTCTAATATGAATATTATTTAAATGAATATCCCATTTTCTATTCATATTTTATAACATATTTTTTACATTGTTTTTTTATAATCCATGCCATTCTTTTTTCTAAGACTACTAATATTGTCATGCATGTATTAGAAACACCCATCTCTTGAAATGTTTCAGACTTTTCAAATCAGCAACTGTTGGAATTTTATTAAAAATGTTGTTCTCATCTTCTAAATAATGATTCATTATTTTTAGTTAGTATAAATTTGTGTCTCCTCAATCTCCCTAGAAATGGAAATTTGATCTTACCAAATAAAAATTTAAACATTTATATCATTCAAAATATTATTTAGCACCATCCCTTTCTCAACATTCTTAAATTTATTTCTTTTCTCAACATTCATAATCCTAAAAGTAGCCTCTCTTAATGAATTAACAATTTTTCCTTATAATAATTATTTTCTTACTCATCATACATTCATTGAAATATTTTTATTATTTATTCTTTATAGCTCCCCCTTGATTCATACCTTTTTATGGGTAGAGGCATGTTGTATCAATATGATTATGAGTTGTGCCTGAAAAATACACAACACTATAAGTGATATCCAAATCCTACTATTTCAAACTAATAGTAGTGTTTCTTAGAATATTAATGTTTCTATTATTCAAAATATTTGGGAGGTGGATGTAGTCGATGCCTCGACCCAATGAATCACTCCCAGAATCAGTTCATGTAGATTTGATATCTTCTGCACCTTTTTTATGTATGTTTTGGCACCTTTGAGAGGATTACCCTTTGGAAACATATGGACAGCCTTCAACCTATGAACAAACTGTGGTTTTTCGGCGGTGAATTTTACACGGTGGTTGAGTTTTCGGGGAAGAAAGGAGGATTAGGGGCTCCACCAACACCATGAGTGACTTTCAGCACTACATGGAGTCTTCAATACTAATTGATATGGGTTTCGTGGGTAACCAGTTCACATGGTGCAACAATATAAAAAGAACTCACCTCATTTGGAGGAGACTTGACATATTCCTTTCGAACCTCTAAGGGATTGATTCCTTCGGACATTCCACAGTTTTCCATTTATCCATAGCTCTGTCCAACCATGATCTTCTATTGTTCACGTTGAATAGAACCCCTCTAAGGCTGCATCTATTTTTTTTTTACTTGGTGGATTGGAATAAAAGGTAGGGCTTTCATCAAATTATAGAGGCTTCCTGGGTTTCCGAGGTAGACGGAAATGCATGGGTTAGTCTCTAAAATCGAATTTTTTATCTTAAAAGTTACATATTGGATTGGATAGAAAACAACCCTGATGAGGACTATCTGTTCGATAACTTCAATATGAGCATTGAAAAGCAGTAAGAGTTTCTTCAGGAAGAAGTGGATAATTAAACCTTTACTCTGCTTAATGAAAAACACACCCTACTCGCAGAGAAGAAAATTGAAATGGAAAGTTATAACCAATCCAGATAAATGGATCTTCTGATGAGGGAAAGGGATATGAACACCTCCTATTTTCATGACTATTTTAAAGGAATAAAGAAGAAGGATTTAACTAATTTAAAGTTGGATGACGAGTCTTACACTATGGACATTGAGGTTGTTGGGAACATAGATTTATCTCAATTCAAAACTCTCTTGGCTGACTCATTGGCTCCTCGGAACGGGAATGCACCCTCTAATAATTGGAGGAAGGTCTTCTTTGAATAAATCATGAGTTGGTGGGGTATGAAGACAACCTGGCCCATGTCAAAATCTAAAATTATGAGGAGGTTAGAGAAGCCATATTCTGTTTAAACAAAGTAAGTGTTCTAGGACCAGATGGGTCTCCTGGTGATTTTTATGTTATAGCATGGGCGTTTGTGAAGCAACATGTGGTTCTGGCAGTGCAAGACTTTTTCAGGGGGTTCTTTGCCTAGGGTATTCTGTGCCTCAAGGATGGTGATCATCACCAAATGCAATGACCCAACTGGTATTTCCCAGTATAGGACTATATGCCTCTGCAACTTCCCTTACAAAATCCATTCTTGCCTTCTCTCCAGAATATTGAGAAACATCCTTCCGAGACTGGTCTCGGCCGAGAAACATGGTTTTTTGAAGGGAATAAGCATTCAAGGGACGATTTGTATTGAAAAATAATTTATGGGAGACATAATCAAATGGACAGTGGGGTCTAATGTGATTATCCAAGTTGAAATGGAAAAACCTTATGGCAGACTTAAATGGGGCTCCATCCTTCAGGTGATGAGTAAATTTGGCTTTCAATAATGTTTATGTGATCTCTACTACAGGTTCATCTCCTCCCCATGGATTTCAGAATCCCTCATGGGAAAAGGGATTGGATTCTATAAAAATTTCAGATTGGTAAAGAAAGGGGATTCCATGTCCCAATTTATTTTTCATTTAGATCAGGAGTCCCTCTCATCTAGATTTAACTCTATTGTGGAGGATGGAAGGATCAAGCCATTTTTTCACCAAATATGGGGAAAAATCAATATGTCATCTGATTTTTGCAGACAATATCTTAATTTATACAAATGTCAGACGGAGGTTGATTTAGAATCTCATGGGTATCATGGCGACCTATTGGGAAGAGAGCTGCCAACTCATCAACTCTCAAAAGAGAAAGGTTTTCATTTCCAACAAATATTCAGGGAGGCAAAGCAATGTGATCCAAGATGTTCTGGGAATGCAGAGAGGCCACCTGCCAATGACATTCCTTGGTTCTCTAATTTTATATGGGAGCATCAAGAAGAGTCTCTTGGATGAAATCATTAATCACATGACAAGTAGGATATGCAATTAGAAGAAAAAGCTACTCTCAGTTGGAGGTAGAGTTACTCTCATCAACAGTGTGTTCACATCGATTCCCATGAACATTATTTTGATCATCAGACCACCGGTTGTTAATCAGCTAGGATGATCCCACTGAGATTTATGGAGGCATTTGAAAAAACTGGTTGAGGAAGGAGGTGTGAGCCTACGTAGTGTGGTTGAATCCATGTAGTCTATGCAGGCACAACATGCGTGGGAAATCATTGAAGGGTCTTCGTTAGGGGAAAGGATCATCAAGAATAGAAATGTGGAGAAATGGGAGGACTGGACCAGGAATAGGTAGATACTTTATAATCTCTTCAATTGCGTGCTTTCCCACCTTCCTGACCATCAAAACCACTCTCTTTGGTTGATTGGGAGAGGCGATATTAATTTATGGAATAAGAATTGGGCTGGTGATATTCTTTACTATCCTAGATGCCTAGTGTCGGCCATCACCTTCTAGGAGGAAAGCGCTTATCGAGGTCTAATTGATGCCATTATCAACCCCGATCAAAATAATATTTTTCACACCAATCAACTGGTGGATGATCCAGATCGATGTTGTTTTATTGGATCGGCTTTGGGTATATTATCAAGTAGTGGTTTTAGAAACTACATTCATGTGAAAAGGGAGCAGGATGGCCTTGCGTCAAATTTTTGGTGCAAAGGGATTCCCACAAAAATTAATTTTCTGGTCTGGGGTATCTTTTACAAGTCCCTTCCGACTGATAAAAACATCTAATGTAGAGGCGTCAGCATGGTGTCCTGGTGTTACAGTTGCACCAACCCACGAACAAAAACATCAGACCATATTTTTTCACAACTAATGGGAAAAGAGAATATGGGGCTTCATGGGATCGAATATGGATATCGATTTCAGTGGGAACTATTTTCAGTAGGTATACATGAGATGGTTCTGCAATTTTGGGTCTATAAATATCGAACGAAAAAATTGTGCAATGGTAGTGGTCGTTACTTGCTGGAATCTATGAGAGGAATGAAATCAGACCAGATAAGGTGTGAAGACCTCTCACACTGCTCTTCAGGAGAGGACTCGGTCTGTGGTGGCCAAACTAGGATAGTTATTCCGTGGCTACGAGGGATCACCCTCCTTCAGAAGGTTTCTTCTCAGGCTGCTCCCCACTACACGCACGTTCTCTAGAAACCAGGGAAGATGGGTTAGGTGGTTACCACCATTCCATGGTTTAAAGCTCAACATTTGTGAATTAATGAAATTTAATTCTGTATTTCTTGTTTTTATTTAAATTCATTTTCATTATATATTTCACCGTTTTTATTTTCTGTTCTGCATTGCTGCGTTTATTTTGCCACGCTGGCGATCTGTGTATTGCTGCGTTTGGTTTGTGGCCGTTGATCTTTGTTGCTGCCCTTTCATCCTTAGCCGTCCACCTGTTCCTGCTGATTGAACGGCCTGAACCATCAGCGGCTGTTCGGTTTTCTTTCTGGCTTCGTGGCAGGCCCTCGAGAAGCTGGCTGTTATGTTTCCGAACCGTCGTTCGCAGGGGGTTTAATCACCCCTGCTGCGACTCGTCTTCTGTGTGGCTCCCCAGATCGAATCAGTTTCGGTTTTTTCCTGGACAATACAGCGCGTTCGTCTTGCTCGGATCCTGGCACTCGAACCCTTGGAGGGTATTCTCGTCGGCAAACGATCTCCGCGGCACACTGCTGGTGTGTCGCCTCTGGTGGAGCATCGTTTCAGCGCCTTACTCGGCTTCAACACTCCGAAGGCCCGTCCGCGAGTCCACTCGAACCAGATCCAGCCAAGACTGAAGAGATCAGGACCATCGGGCAAGTTTATGCCCGGCACTGTGAGTTCTTCTTTACAGTTTTGTTGTAACCTTGTATATTTTCTTTCTCTGTATCTCGATCTGTTGGGGCAAATCCCTTGTGTTGTAATTGTTTTCTTTGAGGATTAATAAACGTGTGCGTGAGGGGTGTTCTTGCCGTGCAGTAGGTTCCAAACGGGACCGAAGCACGTAAATCTCTTGTTCATTTTACAATTCTGCATTTGATTTCTGTTTTGATTGTTCTTGCATTAATCGGCACATATCTCCAGCACGATCCTTGCATGTTTGGTTGCATTTCTTTATTCCGCTTCACAACCAAATCCCTACATGTGGTATCAGAGCCAATCTGGCTGCTGTGTTGCCTGATTTACCTTTGTGCACAATCTGCCTTGATGTTATTACACGTATGTTTCCTTTGTTTCCGTATGATTCGTATAAGACTGCTCCTTGTCTGCTGTAATTTGCATGCTCAGTGTTTGTTCACAATCTTGCCCGAAGCGTTACTGCTACTGTTTACATAGTGTATTAAAACCTGTTTCTTATAATGGCAATTTACATGATCGAATTTTCATCACAATCTGCCCACAGTATTACTGCTACTGTTTATAGACTGTCCTAAATTCATTTTCTTGTTATTGCATTTGTTATTGGCTGCCAATATTCTGGTAGCCCCCTGTACTATCCATAAATTTGACCAATTTGTCCATTGAGGTTCTGTTTCAGCCTTCCTGCAATTGTTGATTGTTGTTTTCTGGTTTATAGTCCAGCCTGCCACTAGTTCTGCTAACAAATTGGGTTTTCTGTAATCCGCACTGTTTATGTTTAATTCTACCATTTTATATTGCTGTCCTTTAAATCTCTTTTAATGACCGAAATCATTGCCTTCACCAAATATTTGTTTTCGTTTTTCACTACACATTGTGCAAATTTATTTCTAGTAAGTATTGGCCGGTCTTTTGGGGGCGTACGCTCTCGTTGTCCCCAATTACTTGGCATCATACTTACTGTTTATAAATATGTCTACAATGAGGTATGAAATCGAAAAATTTGATGGAGATAATGATTTCAATTTATGGCGTATTAAAATGAGGGCATTATTAGTCCAACGAGGTCTCATTGATGCCCTGTCCGGGCCTACTAAACCCATAACAACTATTAATGAAGCTGGTCAAACCGTAGCCGAACACCAACTGATCCCTAATGACACTCTAGTCAGAGCCCATAGTTCCCTTTTACTGTCCTTAGGAGATAAAGTCCTTAGGGAAGTGGCCTTCGAGTCCACTGCTGCTGGCATCTGGCTCAAGTTAGAGAAGCTCCACATGACTGCCTCCTTAGTTGGTAGGCTCTATAAGAAGCACCGCATGTTTACTTTCAGGATGAGACCGGGCTCTTCCTTGAAAGCCCATCTTGACGAGTTCAATAAGATCATGCTAGACTTAGCCAATATAGATGTCATGGTAGATGATGAGGATCAGGCTATTATTCTCCTGATATCTCTAGACCATAGTTATAGCACTCTGGTCGAGACCATGATGTATGGTCGTGACTCCTTGACTCTGGAAGAAGTCAAGTCTGCCCTTCTATCCAAGGACCTTCACTCAAAACCTAAGGCGAAAGGTGAGGCTGAGAGTTTATTCACTAGGGGAAGACCTCAGGTTAAAAACAAAAAGAAACATTTTAGCAGAGACAAAAGTAGTAATAGCAAAGAACCAAGGCATGATCGAAAGGCAAAGAACAATGATAACAAAGACAGAAAAGTTACTTGCTTCCATTGTTGGAAGCCTGGGCATATTAAGCCCGAGTGTAGAAAGCTTAAGAGAGAGCAAGAACGCGCGCATCCCACTGACTAGTCTCTTATTGTTGACTCCGGTTATGACACAGCCGAAGTTCTAAATGTGTCCAACCATACACTCGACCGCGAGTGGGTCCTTGACTCTGGCTGCTCCTTCCATATGTGTCCCCATAGAGAGTCCTTCTTAGAGCTGGTCGAGAAAATGGAAGGGGACGTCCTATTAGGGAATAACAAGAGATGCAAGGTTGAGGGAAGAGGATCTGTGCTGATAGAATTGGATGATCATTCCATCATCACCTTACTTGATGTAAGGTGGGTCCCCATCTTGCAACGAAACTTGATCTCCCTAGGAGTCCTAGATCAAAAGGGATATACCTTTAGATCTGAATCTGGTACTATCAAAGTATCAAAAAGATCGCGAACCATCATTAAAGGATCCCTTGTGAATGGTCTATATGTCTTGAATGGCATGACTCATTCAAGACAGTTGGGTAGTGTTTATACCACGAACACTGACAACACTATGCTCTGGCATAGAAGGCTGGGGCATGTAAGCTCCAAAGGCCTAGAAGAACTCAGCAAACAAGGATTGCTGAATGACATCACACCTGCAAATATCCCGTTTTGTGAGGATTGTGTGATGGGAAAGGCTAAAAGAGTGACATTTAATAGATCTTCCTTCAAGGCAGCCGCCCCCCTTGATTACATCCATTCGGATTTGTGGGGGCCGGCTAGGACCTCCTCTCATGGTGGAGGCTTCTATTTTGTCACTTTTATCGACGATCACTCCAGGAAAGTTTGGGTATACATCCTCAAAAATAAATCTGATGTTTTCCAAACATTCAAAACCTGGAGAGCCACCGTCGAGAATCAAACTGGGAAGAGAGTTTAGACCTTGAGGACGGATAATGGGCTTGAGTACCTGTCCACCGAGTTCATTCAATACTGTGAGTCTGAAGGTATCAAGAGGCACAGAACTGTTAGGGAAACTCCCCAACAGAATGGCCTAGCAGAAAGGATGAATCGGACTATCCTTGAAAGAGTCCGTAGCATGCTTGCTCACTCCGGCCTCCCTAAATCCTTTTGTGCCGAGGCCACAAGCACTGCTGTGCACCTGATTAACAGGTGTCCCTCCTCTACGAATCAATTAGTTACTCCAGAAGAACTATGGACCGGCAAGCCCCCATCATATTCCTACTTAAGGGTCTTCGGGTGTACAGCCTATGCCCATATCAAGACTGACAAACTTGAGCCTAGAGCTCTCAAGTGCATCTTTGTTGGTTATCCAGATGGAGTTAAAGGATATAAACTCTGGGTGGATAAACCGGGATACCAACGATGCATTATTAGTAGAGACGTTGTCTTTCATGAGTCCTTTGCTCCTAAGACCAGGATTGACACACTTGACAGTTTTGATCCAGACTTTCATAAGTCTGATGAACATGAGTCATCTACTCATGTTGAGACTGATGTTCAGTCTATTCCTGCTCCTCCTCAGCCCACTGATGCGGCTGACTCTGAGATGAGTTCCGGCTCAGACTCTGATTCTGAACCTTCCACCGATCATCAAGGTTATCAATTATCCCGAGATAGACAAAAGAGAGTCTCTAGACCTCCTGCTCGGTTTAGCCAGTATGATATGGCATCATTTTCTTTTCATGTGGCCCAGGATCTCATCGACGATGATCCTCAATCGTATAGGCAAGCTTTAAAAGATAAGGATTCAAAGCATTGGATCATAGCCATGAATGAAGAGATGCAATCTCTAAAGAAAAATCACACTTGGACCATTGTTCACAAGCCTGTGAATGCTAAAGTGATTGGGTCCAAATGGATTTATAAGAGAAAGGAAGACAACACAGAGGGAAATAAAGTAAGGTTCAAAGCTAGGATAGTCGCCAAAGGATTTCTTCAGAGAGACTATGCTGAGATCTTTTCCCCCGTTGTCAAACACTCTTCTATTCGGCTCTTGTTAGCATTCGCTGCCTATCTCGATCTGCACATCGAGCAACTTGATGTTAAAACTGCCTTCTTACATGGGGATTTGAATGAAAAACTCTATATGAAACCTCCTAATGGTTATTCAAAAGAATTCAATTCCAACCAAGTATGACTTTTGAATAAGTCCCTGTATGGTCTGAAACAAGCATCAAGGCAATGGTATAAGAAATTTGATTCCTTTATGTTAAATAACCAATTTACCAGGAGCCAGTATGATGCTTGTGTCTACTTCAAGTCAATTAAAGGTTGTATGATTTACCTTCTGCTTTACGTAGATGACATGCTTGTCATATGTAAGAATATGAGTTTTATCACTTCAATTAAATCCCAATTGAAAGGCAATTTTGAAATGAAAGACTTAGGTGCAGCTAAGCAGATTTTAGGTGTTGAAATCATTAGAGATAGACCTAACAAACTGCTATACTTATCTCAGCATGCTTACTTTTTAAAGATCTTAAAGAGGTACATGTTTGAATCTCTCAAACCTGTGAATGTACCTCTTGCTCAAAATTTTAAATTGTCTTTAACACAAGCACCCACTGCTGATGATGACGTGCAATTTATGTCTAAAATTCCATATGCTAGCATTGTTGGTAGTATTATGTACTCTATGATTTGCACCAGGCCTGACATTGCTTTTGCCATCTGCACCCTGAGCAGATTTATGGCCGCTCCTGGGAAGCCCCATTGGCATGCTCTCAAATGGCTTCTCAGATATTTATCATGTTCATCTAATTTTTCTTTATGTTTTGGTAAAAATGTTGATACTTCTAACATTTTGGTAGGCTTTGTAGATGCTGATTATGCAGGTAACATTGACACCAGAAAATCATTGACTGGATACGTGTTCACTGCCTGCGGTGGGGCTATCTCATGGAAGTGCAACATGCAGTCCGTTGTTTCCCTCTCCACCACTGAGGCCGAGTAAATAGCACTCACCAAGGCGGTAAAGTAAGCCTTATGGCTTAAAGGCTTGTCTTCTGAACTCAATCTTTATGATTCAACTATTAATGTTTTCTCAGATAGTCAATCTGCATTACATCTGTCTAAAAATTTAGTCTGCCATGGTAAATCAAAACACATAGACATTAGATTACACTTTATTAGAGATGTGATAGAACAAGGAACCGTGTGTGTCAATAAGATACACACTGATAAAAATCCAGCTGATAGTTTGACTAAAGCTGTCATTTTATCTAAGTTCAAATATTGCCTAGATAGTTTGAACTTGGTTCCTGTTCCGTAATCCTAGGTGCAAGAACATCCCTGAATTTAATTAAAAATGGTGGAGTTTTGTGAATTAATGAAATTTAATTCTATATTTCTTGTTTTTATTTAAATTCATTTTCATTATATATTTCACCGTTTTTATTTTCTGTTCTACATTGCTGCGTTTATTTTTCCACGCTGGAGATCTGTGTATTGCTGCGTTTGGTTTGTGGTCGTTGATCTTGGTTGCTGCCCTTTCATCCTTGGCCGTCCACCTGTTCCTGCTGATTGAACGGCCTGAACCATCAGCGGCTGTTCGGTTTTCTTTCTGGCTTCATGGCAGGCCCTCGAGAAGCTGGCTGTTATGTTTCCGAACCGTCGTTCGCAGGGGGTTTAATCACCCCTGCTGTGACTCGTCTTCTGTGTGGCTCCCCAGATCGAATCAGTTTCGGTTTTTTCCTGGACAATACAACGCGTTCGTCTTGCTCGGATCCTGGCACTCGAACCCTTGGAGGGTATTCTCGTCAGCAAACGATCTCCGCGGCACACTGCTGGTGTGTCGCCTCTGGTGGAGCATCGTTTCAGCGCCTTACTCGGCTTCAACACTCCGAAGGCCCGTCCGCGAGTCCACTCGAACCAGATCCATCCAAGACTAAAGAGATCAGGACCGTCGGGCAAGTTTATGCCCGGCACTGTGAGTTCTTCTTTACGGTTTTGTTGTAACCTTGTAAATTTTCTTTCTCTGTATCTCGATCTGTTGGGGCAAATCCATTGTGTTGTAATTGTTTTCTTTGAGGATTAATAAACGTGTGCGTGAGGGGTGTTCTTGCCGTGCAGTAGGTTCCAAACGGGACCGAAGCACGTAAATCTCTTGTTCATTTTACAATTCTGCATTTGATTTCTGTTTTGATTGTTCTTGCATTAATCGGCACATATCTCCAGCACGATCCTTGCATGTTTGGTTGCATTTCTTTATTCCGCTTCACAACCAAATCCCTACAACATTGATATATCCTTCATGGATGGAGAGTTGAGGGTCAATTTCCTAGTCAGGAACACAAATGGCTCTATCATCTTGGGCTTCAACGCCTTCTATTGTCTGAGCATGTCCTTGGGTGTGGATATTTGGACCATGAACACGGTCTTATCAATGTGCAACCACTTCGAATTCAAGGTGGATGATATTGAATCAGACTCTACTGACTCTATCCTCTTCCTCCATAGTAAATCTGAGTCACCATGGGATCTCTACTATTTAGTGAGGCAATGAAGGAGATACATCAACCAGGGCTTCTCTATCAAGCATGTTTGGCGCGAAGGAAACTTTAATGCAGACAAGTTGGCACATAAAGGGAGAGATGAAAGGACCTCATTATCTACAATGGCATTGGTTCTTTCCCAAATAGTTGTAATCAAGTTATTCTCAAATCTTCCCTTGGCCTGATCTATTTTAGGCCACCATGATCAATGTTGTTTTTGTATCGCCCAATTTTTCATCTCTCTTTATTCAATAAAAAGTTAATTTTCAGTCAGTCACTGTTATATAATAAGAATTAATTAATTTTTCTGAAAAATACACTTCTTTATAATCTAGGATATGTTTAAAAACATTTAACATCTTCTTGAGTTTAGCTAACTCAAATATTTACTACTTACATTCCAAAATAATTTTTTTATCTACCATGTTATGATTCTTTTTTCTAGATGAAAAATCATTAAACACTTTTATATTTCTTTAAAAAAATTCCACATTTATTTTCTATGCTTTAATTGCATTATGTATTGTGTATACATTTTTTATTCACTTTTCAATCTAAATATTTATCCATTTTTATTTTTTTTCAAATTATTCATTCCATTCGTGAATTTTTAAATTTACTTAAGTGAATATTACAAATTTTCATTATAATGTATTCATCTTTTATTATAATTTCACCCCATAATCATTATGCAATAAATCACTTCATCTTCTAACACATTCTATGAAGATAACATAACAATGTGATTCATTAGTAGATAATGACTCCTTCTACCCTCTTATTCTCAACAAACATTTCGTGGTGATTCTAGGTGTATTTTTCTTTTGTTTATTATATTTCTATTTCTAATACTTTTTATATTATTATTCTGACTTGGAATAATCATACTTTTATTTTGAAATTATATTAAAAAAATGTCTTTATCATTTCAATCCTATTATTTAAGTGGAATATTACCTTTTCTCTTCCTGTTTCCCCATTTGTATCTTTTAGATAGAAGAAAAATGATTTTGTGCAATTCCTCTTTTTCATCCTATACCTCTAAATAACATGGTTATTCAACATTATCAACATCACTAAGCATCCGTTTTATAAAATCATTAGAGGATATATGTTCCTTAGGTTTCTTCTTGTTGAATTTTTTATTGAACTCATATGAAAAAATGTCCTTATTTACAAAAAAGGTTAATTTTTTGGTATTTTTGAATTCAGACATTGGTCGAAAATATATTTAATAAGATTTAATATGTTATTTTGTGATATAAAAATACACTATATTCTCACCAAAATATTTGAGATTGATAATAATATCTTTCACTCTAGTAAATTATTCATGAAAACTCTCTTCATCATCTATATTAATAACATAAAATATACTTCTTCAAATTTTTATATTTTCTAAAACAACTTTTTCATTACTATCATTTCTCAATCAAAACTTATTCAAAACATTTTTATCCATTAGCAATTAAATAATCAGTTTATTGAGATTATGTGTGAGATATATCAATATGAAATTATGATCTTTTCTGTCAACATCTAAATTTAACTTATCAATATCTTCACAATAAATGTCATCAATTTGAGGATATCCCATGACTGTAGAATCTCTATCATCATGCCGAAGAGATGGAATATAAGATAATATAATATATTTATATATGTAAATGTTTATGCAATATAATATAGGAACACTACTACTATTTAGAAAATGTATATTTTTATCCATTAAGGTATATGGATCTTTCATAGGGAACCTCCTCTAAGACCAATTTATTTTCCTAGATCAATATATGTATATTGAGAAGGTGGGCTGAATCATTGATCACTTTTAATTTTACTGGAATTTTTCATAACTTGGTAAAGAAATATTCTTATCCTTAAAAAATATATTATAGTTAAAATCCACTCAAACATTAATTTAAATCACCCATTTCATATGAAATAATTATAAAAGGTATGAAAAAACTATATTTACAGTTTTATGTAAAAATACACACATTTACCTATTGGATATCACCCTAAACATGGACTAATTTTCTAACTTCATTATGGAAAATAAATGAATAAATAAAGAATAATTCTATACCCTAGTAATTTTTATTCTAGATAACTCTAGTTATATCCCTATAAATCTACTCTTCTTCCATATTTTATTATACCCCCAACATTCATAACATTAAACAATTTATTCACAACCTATTATACCCCTTACAGATTGTCTATTTATTTAAAAAATTATGAACCTTATAAATATACTCTTTCCATATTCTTTTGTTATCCAATATAGAAACATATTATGTTTCTAAAAAAATTTGTTTAATCATATTAAATTTTTACATTATATATAATCTTAAGAACAATATTATTCAACTATTGGCCTTAAAATTTCCTCATTATAGTAGGAATTCCTTGATATGATCAATATCAATTTTTTATAATATTTATAGAAAATATCTTTATCAACATCTTCATAATTGACCTCTATCCGAAATGACTTCATTCTGATGGTTATTCTCCAAATGTGTCTCTTTATGATGCTTCTATAACACATAAATTTAGATCAGTGTTATCTATTAAAATTTCCATAGTTTAATGCTCCTCAATATGATGGTTCTCTTCCCGATGAAGCAGGGTGGATCTGGTATGTCTCGGACTTCAACCAATCCATTATATGATGGATATTTGAACAATGACCCTCCATCTGTTGAAATCATATTAAAAAAATAAGGAACATGATTGGTCCCTCGCAATAGAAAATCAACCACAAATCCAATCCTCCATAATGAAATAGTGATCAATGCATTTTTTATTGTACAATCACTCACATTATATAGGTGCAATTCTAGATGGTTGGTCAGAAACATGAATATATTTTTTCACTCCTTTAAATAATGAATTCAAATCATCCCACAAATTTTGATTTTATTGGAATTCATTTCAAATATTCATGTTCATGGGATATTTTTAAAAACATACTTAATTATTATGAAAATATCTACATAATAATTATAATGAAATAATATTAGTATTTTCTTTTCTGGGTAATTTACATAGTTTATGTAATGACCCTTAGAACTCTTTCATTCGTTGTGTATATATCACTTTTGATCATTGAAATTCTATTTCTGATGGTACACCTTTAACATTATCCATCCGAGGAACTCAAAATCATTCATTATAGTATAGAAACTCATTTAGAAAATCATTGTTAAAAAACCCTCTTCTCATGATCTCAACATTTCATTTTCCTCTTAGATATCAACTATCTATCTAATAAACATTCATAATTCACACAAATTGGTGATTTTAAAATGAAATCAATGACTGATGACCATACACCTAATAATATTGTGTAATTTAGTTCATTTTTCATCTATCCAAATCCACTCAATATCATCTAAATAATTTTAAGTCTTTTTCCAATAGGATAACCTTAATTTTTCTCTATCTAATGAAATAAAAAATCTCTATATGTTAGATCTATCGAATGTATGACTGATGGGTATTCAACCATTACAAATTCATATACATCCCCATCTATTGTTTTCTCAAATTTCATTCATACAAGACAATTTACAAGTTATCCTTTGTCTAATCATGACATATATTTCCTTCTGATTGATATACTGATATATTTTAACTATGTAAAAACTTTCTACCTTGTAGAATCTTTTCCTTATGTCCAGTAAATGTATGCGGATGGATTTCCATCCTTTCCTTCTAATAATTTTCACTTAAAAAATATATCTATGTTTAAATGTCGATCTATCTACATTATAATTCCATAAAAATCATTCAATCTCAAACATCTCCCAATTTTGAGTTCTCCCATTTTATACTTCATTTAATAAAACTATATATTTCATCCATTTATACATACCCTAAAAATCAAAGTAACATGGAATTCATTCCATCTTTGACAGGTAAGAACTACCATTTTTCATCCAGTAATAATATTTTTCTTCAACCATTATATAACTCTTCTTTGATCATGAGTATATTTATGAAGTTAGTATCTTAATGAATAGAATTTCAACATCTGATATTATAGTCAAATATTCATATAGAATTATTCATAAACATCATAAGGAATTTTTTTTAATAATTATAAGGAATAATTCATACATATCATATATATATATATTATAACATTTTTTTGTAACATTCTCAATAAAAACATTTTGATATATTGAAAAAATGAAACCAAACATGCATTGAAACAAAAAAATCTCCCTTTTTTCAATATCATCATTTAATTTCTTACATCCTTATAGTCAATATGTGTTATCAAAAAACACTCCCCATATGATGATTTCATTTAATTTCTCCAGTTATGTTATTTCTACACCGTAACAAAAAAATTAAAGGGTAAAAATATAAATATCTTAAGAAATATTTTGACATATTGGAAACATGAAACATTATCTAAAAATAGAAAATGTGTCAAGTGATTTTATAAAAAGGATCAATTAACTAAACTGCGCTAATATTATATGGTCATACAAAATGTAGAAAACAAGACTGCATAATAATTATGATCAAAGTATTACATTACCCATCTATCATATAAGACTTTCCTCAGGAACATTCCAACATCTATATATTAAGTGGTGTTTGTTAATGTTTTATAAGATAAATCCTTTACCCAAATAAACAAAAAAATAAAAAAATAAAAATTTATAATCACTAATTCCACAACATCTTATCTTTCTTAACAATCAATCTTCTTATTTGATGAAAATTTTGATACTCATAACTCAGATTCAAATTTTCTCCACCTCAAGGGTATACTTTAATTCCTCACCATGGTTAAAAAATATTCCATGATATGTACCTCATATTTTGGAGAATTTCTAATGTCATCAACCATATTCCTTACTTATTCACCTATAATCCAAATAATGATAGTAAAAAGATGATACTATATTATAAATTAAGTGGAACCTCAATGTTCCTTAGATGTAAGGATCAGAATGAGAGTCTTATGTAAGTATCATCTTATTCTTCTTATTCATGGTTTTTAGCAATAGATTTGTTCATATCTATAGAACATTCAGATGAAGCTGTCATCTTCACTGAAGCATTTATAATATCTTTGTTACAATATGTATATAGAATCCAATTAATGACTTGTACTTAGAATCATAAAATTTTTATACATATTTTAGTATATTTCCAAAAATTCTCACATCTCCGGATATTTTTATGAATCATCAAATCCCCACATGTTGTTAACTTGATAAAAATGATGTTTTCATATTATGACCCCTATATCTCTACTTTTTTCCTTTAACCCAACATTGGGATTCAAAATTTCTTTTTATAGTGATTTACACTAGAAAAATAACTAATCACTCTTTCTTAAATTGGTCAAAATTATTGGCCCCATTCTCACGATCATCATTCTTAAATTTCATTATTTTCTAAAATCTATTAAGCATCAAATTTTTCCCTCTGGGAGCATTGAAATTATTTAGATTCGGAATATTATTTTCTTCCACATAATATTTTCTTTGAAAGTTAATTATTCTTTTCTCATTAAATCTCCTTCATGATTCATATCACATTCATGTTAGAGATGTGTTGTATCAACATGCGTATTTATTGATTTCAAAAACTCCACAACACTAATAATGGCCTTTGAGTCATATTCATTTAGACTAATAGACGTAATGATTTGAAGATTTTTGGTGTTGTTTCAGTTGAAAATATGCGAAACTTTGTTGATGGATATAATTTCATAATGATTTCCACTCATTAATTATGGAGTAATATTAATAAAAAAAATTATATTTTGAACATGATTTTTTTAGGAGAAGACAATCATCAATAATATTTGGTAATACAAACAAACATATTCTATGGACCATTATATTTAATGATTATGTATTTTAACCATTGAGTTAAAATTCATTGGTGAATTCATCATTTAAATTTCATAATATACTTTTTGATCTAAGTAAGATTGATTGTGTATCTGACAATTATTCTTCTTTCTCTGTAAATAATTATTAAATAAAACTTACCATGCTCATTATTTCTCTAAACTTCAACACATTCTAATTACATTCATTAAAAAATTATCTTTTTCCAAAATTGTGATGATTCCCTACTTTAGATGATGATACTTCATAACATTTTTGTTTTCTTTAAAGACCATCTATTTTATTTTTCTGTGCTCTAATCACATTATGGTTTGTCTCCAAATTTATTATTTTCATAAAATTCTAAAAATTTAACTTCGTAATATGCCTTTTCATATTCATCCAATCTATATTTAATATTCTATGTTTCATAAGAGAATCTTCTAAACAATTTTCAAAATTCCACTCATGTTCTATTCTCTATCTACCATCATTATCACTTTCAGATAAATAACTTCTAATTCTATACCATTATAGGATGTTGACATGAAAATTTGATTCAACAATGTGTAAATGATCATTTTTTCTCTATTTTACAAATAAATAATTTATTATTTTTTCTAGGAATCATTTTCAAATGATTCATACACTTATATTTCGAATACATATTATATTATTCTTATGACTTAGTGTCTTCAGAAATTATTTTAGGATAATCTCTTATATAATGGAATTTATAATTATAATTATAGTATTTAATATAAACATTATCATTTCCCTAAAATTTTCCTTATTTTTAATCATTATGATATATGATGAATTAATTTTTTACATCCTATTCTCTTTCCACTAACTATAAATCACTTTATTGTTCATTATCACCATTTTTTATTAGCTGACTTTTTAAAAATTCATCAAAATAAATTTCATACATAGAATTGTGCTTAAATATTTTATACATTCCTAATATCATATGCTCACATAATGTTTTAATGGTAATATATATAACTCATATCTATCTTAGAAATTTTACAGTTTATAATTAAATCTATCTTCAATTTTTCAAATAAAATTATTAAAGATTGTATAATCTTAAAGATTCTCATTGAAACCTCTGATATTTCATAAAACATCATAAACTCTTCTAAAGTATTCATTAACACTACCTTCATCTCCCTTGATAATATTATCAAATATTCATCTATAGATTTTTATCTTATATTTCATTACATTCTTACTTCCTTCATAGTTTCTTATCAACATATCCAAATTTGATTTATCCAATGAAAACCCTATAACATTTTTTTGAAACAATATATGAGATCCAACGACTTGTCATTCTGAACTTTTTTTGGTAAATTCAAAATTTATATAATTATCATTTCCATTGAATCCTAATCAGATGAATGCAATGATATAGTTTTAGTTTCTCTAACCTCAAGGATATGATATAAAATATGTGGATACATCATATAATAATATCTATGATTTTTTACCATCAATTATCGGAACACACCCACTATTCATTGAATTTATATTCTCCATCCTCAATGGATTATTTGATCACTCAGATAAAACCTCCAATAATTCCAAATGATATTCCCAAATCAATGTAGAATCACTAAGAGGCGAAGGGGTGAATCCGTTATTGGAAATTCTATTACAAGATTATTTCATAACATGGAATATAAACAGTCGTAACCTCCTAAAAATATTTGAGTTATGATCCCATAAAATATAAACAACAACCTCACCTTTCATATAAAAATATATAATGATATATCAACAAATAATATTTTAATGGTTTTGTAAAATGACCCATTCCTTTTAATTTTTTACCCCCAAAAAATGATTGTTATATTAATTTTATTTAAGAATACATAGGAATATGAAGAAACTAGTTCTAAAAACCAATTATCATTCCCCCATATAACCTCGGTACTACCCCCAATAATTTACACTTCTTCCATAATTGGTTATACCCCCAAACTATCTTAACTACAACCACATTCGTTATAGATTATTATATTTTGTATCCACAATTATATTTAATAACTATTAGTACATCCTGGATTCATGATCTTTACTTCTTCTTTTCTAATCAACGATATAATGATATTTACATTGTCCAAAATAAATTCATATTACCTTCATTTTTGTACATTATTTATTATCTTCAATAACTCTATAAGGAGTATTTTTACCATGAAACATCATCATGGTCATGGGAATACCTTAATATTATCAATCTCATCTTTTCAAGAATGTGTTCATTAAGCATCCTTAGAAACATCCATCCAATTGAAATTCATTTGGTATTCTCTAAATCTGATGGTTCTCCATTAGATGCACCTATCTGAAATAACTAATGGAAAATGTGTTCTATTAAAAGAACCTTCATCAGATAATCATTGGACTAATGCATCCCTGTTTGATAAAGCATGATCGGTTTGAAGTTCCTCATAATTTGATCGGTGCTTTGTATATTGGAAATATGATTGAATCACTTCTATTTTATGCACAATACTTCATCAATGTATGAACATAATAGGATACTCACACCAAAAAATAGTCAACATGACCACAACTCCACAAATATAGAGTTTCCTACCCAATAAGTACCATTCTAGAAGAATATTTATATGGCGTTTAAAAAAAGGTTTGGATGGGAACTCAAATGTGGATTCCCTATTACTGGAACATTCAATTTCATAGAATCCCACTAATTGTTATTTCAATATAACACTTATTAAAAATTCCAATGATTCATGTTATTGATTTTTTTTTAATTCCATTACTTTTATAGATAAAAAACATTGAATGAAAACATAACAACATCATTGGGAAAGACTTTATGTAGTTTTTGAAAATATCCTCATAACTCCTTTATCAGGTGTATGTATATCCATTTACTTCATTAGGTCTTCTCTCTCTAATGGTAAAACATATAATACTATAGCTAATGAACTCATAAACATTGTTCATCCAATGAAATTTCATTTATTTTTCCTTTATTAAAAATCCTTCATCTTATTGTCTCAATACATTTTTATTGGTTAATATCTCAAATTTAAATTCAACAGATCTTTATATAGATCTCTAACTAATTATCATTATGTAATACCAAAAATAAAAGATCATATTTTATATTAAATATTTAATCTCAGTAGTATGTTCATATATCCAATTCCACTAAACATAAACTCTAAAATTGTACACCCATATCTATTTGTATTTCCTTCGTATTTATGCATTTTATATAATCATAAATCTACATAAACTAGATCTTTAGGTTTTTTAACTAATAGAACATCACCATTTCAACTACATCGTCTTAGAAATACAATATTATTCTCATATTTTCATAATTAGTTCTCTTTGAAATGTTACCCTTTATCAAATCATATGAGATATGTTAGTTTTATTTATATATTGTCATCTTTTACCTATGTACAAACTATATTATTGATTTAATCTTTAGTGTATTTCTATTTAACTAAATATTATGGTCTTAAACCCGATCTATCTGATTTCATTAATTACTCTAATAGATCCGGTCTTGAACCATAATATTTCCCTATGAATTTTCTCAAAATCATTCTATCTCAAACTTCTCTCACTTTGGACTTATCCACCATTTTTCTTCTTATAAAAATGTTGTTCATTTTCTCCCTTTGTGGAAACTCATAAAAAATATTTAAGTTTGGTCTTCCTTCCATCCTCCAAATAGTAACAACTATTATATACTATTTGGTAATATTGTTTTGAAAAATCCTTTTTTAAACTCATCTTATATCATGAGTATCTTCATGATGTTAGGAAAATTAATAATGACATAGAATCATATATATTTATAATGAAACTTTCATATGAAGTCATTCATATCATGTATATGTAATCATTTGTAACAATCATTTAGAAAACTTTGTAGCCTTTAGATATAATTTTTTTACACCACTTATCTCCAACTTTTCTACCATTCTTATGTATCTTTTTCTAAAAATAAAATATTAATATATTTATAACAAATAAAACAAAACTAACTTTGGAATGGAAAATATTTTTGAGTTAGATAAGAAGTATAATTTTTTTAATTATTTCATAATATGTAATGTTATATAACATTTGATATAGAAGGGTTTTGTAGTCTCATATATATTATAATAGTTATGGTATCCTGAGAAACCCATCATAACACAACATCATGTGATATATGTTATTGTTAAGGTACTATAATATCTTCTCCACTCTCAATTTAGTGATAAATTTATGGATTACACTGATAACATTGTGTTTAGGAATGTATTATCATAAAATGACTTGAGCATTCATATTAGAATATCAATTATGTACTTTTAGTTAATAATCTTCGATATTTTATAAACTCATGTTAAAGGGGAACACCAAGGATTATTATTATGTAAAAATATATTGTCTTGGCTGTGTGAGAGGTCTGTAGTTTTTGTTACTTGATGTGTCTCTTAATTTATTTATATCATGATATACATGAGTGTTTAGGAAGGGATATAATGATTCATCAGAGTGTTTACTTATCAATTATTAAAATGAAAAATAAAAAATATGAAATATGAAATTTATTTAAAATTTATTATGGATGAAATATATTTTTGGGAGACACCATTAGACATTATATAGATTGAGTGTTGTATCTATTTATGTTTTAGGTAGAGATCATCATTTAAAAATGTGTCAAAAGGTAATTTAATAATAGTATTCCATGAAATTCTTAGTTAACTTGGCCTGGAAAATATTGTATAATGACATTTGTAGAGAGTATATTTAACCTTTTATAAATATAAAAACCATCATAGAATTATTATCAACCCTTGTAAAACCATTTTTATCCTTAACATTACACCTCTCCAAAACATCATGATATTGAGCTGATATATGGGAAGTCATTCCATTATTATGTGTTCCATATCCACCTTCACTGATAAATAATTAATCTTAAAAAATGGATAATGATATGAGTTAATATTCACTATAACTCGAATTTTTTTGATTAATTAATGATATCAAGTGATATCTATTGAGACTACACATGTTAATGATGCTTACAGAGGTAAATAAGATCACTAAGAATGTAGAGACCATGGAGAAATCTCTATGAGACCTTCTATGATAGAAAGAGTAATGAGGAATATAAAAAATTATTTACCATCATAGAAAAAAATGTTAGATTTTGGGACTCAGTAGTTTGATATTTACTTACTTTTATTATCTTGTTGAAGTAGAAAAAACAAAAACAACATTATACCATGTTTCTTTTGGTCTATTCTGTTAATCTTATCAGGTACATTCTCTATGGAATATTTCTTACAGGGAATCTAGAATGGTGATATGTAATTATAGATTAACATGATATCCAGTTTATGTTTATTATGGTATTCAAAGGAAAATAGTTGGTATAGTTTCTAGAATTACACCTCACCCCCAAGAGTACACCAAAAAATACAGATCTCCCAAACAAGGAATCCTTCTACATTCATGAAATTCCCATGATATGGGATATGTATGTTAGAATTACTTCCAGATGCCTTACAAGACATGAATTTAATGTATTATTCTTAATATGGTGGGATTTTGAATTATTTTCCCCTCATCAAAAAATAAGTTCTTCCTTTTTCATTCATGTTTTTTGACGGATTCATAAATAATGAATTAGGATACCATGCACTCATTACAATAATATAGTTATCCCTACAGATAACAATGGAATAAATTAAAATAAAAGTTTATTTTTAGTTAGTGATTGAGAATATTAAATGTGAATATTCCATTTAGATGTAGTACTTGATCCATCTTATTGATTGCATACTTTTATTGATGACAATATTACCCAATGACTTGGTGTTATCCAAAATCTTGTATTCACATAATTCCCAAGTCATTTCAGTAGCTAATATTTCCCCCATTATAGTAGATCTAGAATTTAATGAAATTTTCATATACTTCAATCAACATATGATGGTATATCAATTTATTGAAAATAAAATATATTAAATAAAATACTCTAATGTAAACCTTATACTAATAGTGTTAATATCCTCAAAAATCAACACTGTTTTCTGATTGATAGTACCAATAATAGACTACCTATATATTTTAATTATTCCATCAGACCTAGCCACAATTGAATAGATTTGAAATAATTTATTACATTTAATTCTTTATACAAAACAATATTCTAAAAAAATTTCTTATAAAAATAATGTTATAGAGGAATATTCTGTAGACACATTGAAAAATGAGAAGTTTTTTTCTGTTATTTAACATGGAATATTGGAACCTATGTTGATAATAAGTTAAGAAATAAGGTCTAAAATAAAATTAAGAATATTTTATATATATAACCATTGATTATTTAGGATGTAATGGATTTTCCTAGGAAGAAACACACATTCCAGATAGACTCCAACTTCATTCATCAACCAACCAAACTATTACATACTACTGAAAACTTACGGTCATTTGTAGTATGGGGAATTGATATCATGCGGACCTATCCCTTTCCTACAGTCAGTATGTTTAAGTATATAATATATTTACATATTCATATTCTATTAATTTGTTATGTCTACACACTAAATGATATATAGTATAAATGTTATTACCAATTTCATGAAATATAATATCAATACTAAATTTGGGGTCTCACACACAATATTGAGGAAAAAATAAACCAATATCTACATGTCTTATTTGAAATAGTTGTATTAAGAATACAAAATCTAGTCTAACAACTAATCCACCTACTACAAAGTTGTAAAATGATATATGGTTTTATTTATTAGAACTATTTATTGTGTTCTCTTTATGTTGGTCGAATGAGAATGGAAATTTTTTAAAGTCAACTTCATGAATTATTTTTGGTCTTTTCACACCCTACCCATTGTTCTACACAAGTGACCCCATATTAACTGGTTTTGGGGTAGAGTAAATCCTACATATTATTTCTATGTTTTCCATTCCTTACATCACCATATAAAAAATATTTTCATTGGTTAATACACATATAAATGAATAAATGAATTACAATGACATTATTAGAAATGGTTGTATACACTACACCACCTAAAAATACATCAAAAACCAATTACATGTGAATTCATAAAAAATTATTTCCTAAACTCATTCTTTTAAGGATAAATAGTGGTAGTAATCTAAATAATCCATTATTGTTGGGAATAAATCTACAATTTATAAACAAATGTTAGATTGACCATACTCTATACATATTTTCAACTCATATTTTTTTATATCTTTATAATAAATGAAGAGTGCCTAAAACCTTCCACTAAAACATTTTTTTTGGTGAATACATACTTTAAATCAAAATCATGACATTAATATCCATGAAAGAAAAAGATAAACTATGTATCCAAATGTAGAGGCTATATGAATTTAAATTATAGAGATCCTAATATATAACCAATGGCATAAAGCTATATGAAATCATCCTAGAAACAAGATGTTAAGATACATTCAATGAAGTCCCTACTCTATTATCATGAAAAAAAAAATTTATTTCATATTGGATAATATAATATTGCATTACATCATCCTATAATGACAAAAATATACTGCATGGATGAATTTCCACTTCACATGATAGAAAACTACTTTAATTTGGTCCCTACTTCACGGAATTAAAATATATAATATGTACACATGATATAATGATAAAATAAATGGTTGAAATCCCACACTAAAATTCAATCTCACGTGACATGATATTTATTATTTTTTCCTTTTTTTTCAATCTTAATCATGAATCAAATGAGAAAAGAAGCTCTAGTTGAATCTTTTATTTTGAATGTTTGATATTCATTACTATTAAATATAGGGAACATAATCGAAGTTTTATGTCACTAAACCAAACAAAATTAATTTTTCTATTCATAACCCTAAGTTATATCTATTGTGGTGTGTGAGGACTTTTCTCCATATATAAGATCCAAAATCATGTATGGTTTTATAGTGTATATCCCCTTTAATCATTTTTTGATTTGAAGTAAGAAAAATAACCCAACATATTATGTGAATTCAATTTTGATTTATTCATGTAATTTCAATATACATAGTAACATTATGATATCATATTATAGGACCAAACAAATATCCTTGTCATTTCTGCTCAACATATATTAATAATAAAGAATGATCCCTATGAGAGATCCCTTTTCACATTCCCTTCCCCATTTATCAACCGACATTATGATAAAATAATTATATACACGTTCATAAAACCTATTTATATATTGATATATTACTATCTATATGTGTAGGTATATTTGGACCATATATTATAGAACTATTTATAAATTCAACATTACTCAGTTACATCTAAATTTATGTTTTTTTCATTCATGTGGGGTCTTTTCACATTGGAGAATAAACAAGGGCATCATATCCTACCAATAAAATCCATGTGTGGACTGATTTTAATCATTTAATGTTATATAGTGATACCCATTAATCTTATCTCATGACTATCAAAGAATCATACTCGAATTCCATGTCATTATTTATGTTAGAACTCACAATTCACAGTTGAATTCTCTTATCAATTTTATTGCTTTATAAAATAAATCTTGTTCTGCATGAATGTATGAAAAACATAAGAAATTTAACAAATGGTTTCAAATCGATAAACATATTTGAAGATAAATTCCCCTATTTTATATTTCATTGTCACAACACCTTAAAATTTATGAAATTCATGTATTAGATGAATGACGGTACACAACAAAACACTTAGTCTTTAAAACATGAATATGGAATGGAAATTTTTTCTTCCATCTAGAAAGAAATAAAAATAATTAAATATAAAAATATTGTGTATCTAAAAATCTTTTCTGGTGAATTAAATTCTTGTAAGATGATACACATTATAGTAAACATTAATCATGATCCCATAGTAATATACAAATAAAATTTCCACTCTCTTCCATGTATGATCTAGATCTCCATAATTTTCCCCATTATATAATTCATTATCCATGAATATATTCCCAAAAACTATCTTATCCAAATGATATCTTTTGATTCATATATCCAAATTTTATGGGTCATATAACCTATGATTATGGAAATTCATCTATAATAGTAGTTGTGTTCTCTACATTAACATTATGGAAATTACCAATGACATATTAATCTGGGAAATTACACGAAATATCCACAGATTCGTGCATCTCATTTCATGATACATAATGACATATTAATCAAATATTATATCCCCACTAATAATCTATTATCCAACTCCATCCTCTTTTCAAAATCTATTAATATTTTAATCACTCTTATCCTTTTATTAGGATATTATAAACACATCCAAGATGTTTCCATAAATATTAGAAACATCATGGTTTAAATTATTAAATAGTCACTATTCTTTTATGGATATTAGTATAAAGTATATATGAATCCAATGGGAACAAATCATTGACTATACATACATTCCCTCAATATAACTCTTCATACTCCCACACAATATGGGTTTCAAACTAGAATAATGTTTCACCCTAATGAGATGATCCTTTAATAACTATATGATTTTGATGATATTTTCATGGTACATATCATTCAAATATTGATTATATTTTATCTATGGTATACTCCCCAATAATTGACATCCTAATTAAAAAACCATTGGTCATGATTTGGATCATAAATATTCCAATTTTAAATTAGTTGGGATAGTCTTAGATTTGATCTCCATCTGGGTTATTAGATCACATCCCATCCAAATTAGTTTAAGAACTTTGTAAAATTTCATTTTTACTCACCCTTGGGTTAATCCAAGCCAAATATTTATTCTTTTTTCCTAATGTTTTTAAATCCTTTTATAGATAAATTTTCTCCCATTTGGGTATAATCCTAAAACTATATGTTCTCTTCTAGAACAGGGAATAGAAAATATTAATATCATTACTCACATTAATTTTAAATTTTCCCTTATCGAACATAAATATACCATTCAAAAATAGTGAAAGAAATATTACCATAAACACTTTTATTAAAATTATATGGTCTAAAGTTTGAATTGGCTTCCATTCATTATGGTTTGGACAATTCCCTTTTAATGGTTTAAAACATGATTTGGGTCGAATGATATGGTATAAAAACACTATCCTCTTATGGTACACATTATATAGGAATTATTCTACTTATATGAAATGTGGAGACAAAAATATTATCTATGTGAAAACTATTAATGTGATTTTTGAGAAAATTGAATACTACACAAGATTAATCATCCATTATAATGATTTCTGAAGAAGATACAATGCATAAGAATGAAAAAATATTTTGGGGCCCATAGTATGTTTCCAAAAAAAGAAAACATGTACCCACTAGACCTAATAATATATGATAATTTTAGATTTTTTTTCATTTACCAAGATATGTGTGATGAACTCATTTTGAATATAAATATTTATATACTTGTAATTTTTTTAAAAATATTTTTATCAACATTTAGATGATATTAAATGTTTTTTTCATAGTTGGGAAATTTAAAAAGAATATATAATATATATTAACATGAATACTAGTGTAGCATTTTGGAATTTTTAATTTATGAAAATATGATGAATTTTTCATATTATTCTATATTATTGAACTTATGACATTCAAGAGGATTTTACTATGTGCCAAAACATTTTCATGTAAAAAATGGCTACCAAAATATAGGCCTCAAAACATTTACTACAATTACCATATCCAACACTTTGGGTCAGCTAGTCAAATGAGAACATAAGGACATATTGCTTGTGTAGTAGGATGAGAGTTCAGGATGCACAATGGTGTTAGCTTGCAGGGTCTGGGCTGAGTCATGCATTGGCCCATGCATGTCTTTATAGGATCATAAATGAGTGTGGGTGTGTGAGAAAGGGTTGATCCCCAACATTAATTGAATTATGGGTTGTGGTGACATTGGATCTATTATAATTAATAGGATCAACAATTTAAATCTCCAATGTGAGATAGATGTTTCAAGGGAACTATTCATTAATAAATGAAACACCACTATCAAGACTCGTATCTTCTCCTCCTTATGGGAAAATTTCCTCGATGCCACATGTGTCATTCAACGATTCCTTCCACCATATTCACTTTCCAGAGACACAATTTTCAACATCAGGGGAACATAAACATGAAGTGAAACATGATTGTTTAAGAATGGGATAAAAAATTCATACCTTAAAAAATTCAGATGGCACCAATATAAAACTATTTGATAAAGAATGATGCCAAACATGTAATAAGGGATCAATCTGATCACTGTGAATGCCAAATAATTTTATGGCGGAAAGTTGTTCACTGACATGCATGGAACACCTATGAATAATATGTTACAGGAAATTAAATTGAAAATGGATACAACATCCATCGATTTAAATAGATATGCGAGTCATACTGTTATATATATATATATTTTAGGGGAAAATAAAATCACAGAGAATAACCCAAAATGAATACATGATCCTTGATGGAAAATACTAAGTGAACACTCCTGCAACAATATACTACAAGGTTCATGGTATAAAAAAATATAAATTAACTAGAATTTAATGATTTTTCAAAATGTTAGACGATCCACATGAAAAATTTTCTGATATAATAGAAATTGGGAAGGTATCTATAAACCCAAAAATGATGATACATTGAGAATTACTGTTATCTCATTATAAAAATTAGATTGTATCTTCGTCATAATAATACTAAATACAATTCTATAATAAGTAAGGAGATACACACACCACAATATATGATTGAAAAATATATGGAAAACCCAATTTTAGTAGTTCAATTTCAGATACCACACAAAGTATCAGAAAAAAATTATGTAATACTTAAATAGGATCATGTCAACATTTTTTAAGTTCCACAGATTATTTCTATAGATTTTTTTACTACATTATACTTTTTTTATTATCATTCCAGAATTATTTCTTCACCTCATAAGTAAAATATACATTAATTACTAGAGTGGTGAAATACATGAGTGATTGGGAGAAGGGGAGGTGACCTAATTCTAATTATTTTTGTTAAAAACCATTTATTGAATTAATGGAATTTTATTTTCAGTTAAAAATATTTTAGTATTTAATTAAATATTTGATTATAATGTGATTATGTTTTTCAATAATTATTAATTTTAATTATTTACATGGTTAATAAATATATTCTCCCAATGTTTGATTTTATGTAATATTACTTTATTGGTTTACCATCAATTGGAGAGTGATTATTCATTAATAAACACAAGAGGGAGAAATAGTGATCAAATTTTGATGCTGGTGAATTTCATTAACTGATGGGAAATTTACAAGGTAATTAAAATAAGAATCATTATAATATCAAAACATTAGAATAAATATTACCCAAAACAAGGATATTAATAGGATAACCCTCATTATCATCAAACATGGTTAAGGGAGAAAACGTGGATGAAGTTGTGGAAACATTCAATTTTCCAATTAACAATGATTTGAGATTTATTCTGAAAATGAATTGATTGCATTATAAAACGGAATATAAACCTAAATATCAATCACTTATCTCCCATATTAATACTTTTCTATGTACTTGTTCCCTATTTTATAGTTCAATCAATTTAGTATTACTCAACATTCATGCACCTATGAAAACTATATTAAAGTACTTATCTTTAGAAATAACTATGGTTACTAATATTTCTAAATCCCTAGGGGTATCAAAATTTCAATTTACACACCCCATGGTATGTGTAGAAAAAAACAAGGAATGACAGATAGGGAGTATGTTCTGATCTTACCCAAATTGTATAACCAAGACCTCAAATAAAAAACTATTTACCCTTGATATTGAGATAGAGAGTACCTTGCTATATAGACTTAGGAATCATAATATATAGAATTACATAGGGGAAATCAGTCTTGATGACTCATGTGAAACTTTATGTGATCACTTTAATCCCACTATAAGGGAAATATACCCACATAAATATATAAGGTAACATTATTCCCTATAAAATTTAAAAATAAAACAATGTAATTCTCAATGACTACTCAATAAAATGAATTTAGATTAGATGAAAAAAAGCTTATGATTCTACCTAAATTCTATGCAATTAAATGTGAATATCCAATCTAAAAAATTAAATAATGTAGCTTTTTATGTTCTTACATTAATCTTAGAGGAGTAGTTGTGGAGAAATTCATGTGGTTGGAATTCCCCTTTTCAGTTTAGGGATCCACAAAGGAGTTGTTGCATAGTCTAAAAATCAGAGAGATCCATAACTACTAAGATTTTCAAATATTTTTCAGAAAAATATTATTCTTATCATACAAGAGAATATATATAATGATATAAATCTATGTTATCCAAAAATATACTTGTGAAACCCTATACGATTAAATAGAAAGATTCAACATGTTTTTCGGAAGATACCCTAAAGAAGATGTGGAAGAGAATCACTTCCTTAAATTACTCTTCCATGTATGGCTAAAAATGAGAGGAACCCCTTAGATTCATCATTATGAGGATATTTGATTAAAAAATAAAATAATAAATCTAGGATTGAAATAGAGATAATCACACAGAAATCACAACAATTTTGGACTAAGAGGTATGAGAAAAAGTGGAATTCACGAGATAAGATATTCTGACTCATCACAATTACATAAAACAATTCTCGAAGAATTAACAAGTCTAGTGAGTTAGATGGTTGTGAAACTGGTGAGTGATCAACCTAACCTACCTCAAGTATGTTGTTTCTTCTTATCATACCATCATTTTTATGATAAGTGTGCTGAGATATAGGATTTGGGGAGATGCACAACCAAATTAAATCTAATAAAATTTTAACAGAATCAACCATAGAATAGACGAAATCCAAATAGGTATTTGGAGGTCACTAAAACCATTAGAGACATCCCTTTTCCAACCAATACCAAAATCAACCCCCTTTCAAATTGAAATTTTAAAACCCACATCCTTTCTAACTGATATATAATAAAGAATAAAATATTATCAAAAACCCTTTTTTCAACAAAATTATAATGGGAACCCCTAAACAAATGCACCATAACATAAATCATATAAGGGAGTAGATATTGAGAAGATAAAAATATAGTGAAGCATTTATAAAGTAAGTTTGAGTTTCTAATGGACATGATTTTTAAAAACCAAGGTAAAACCCATCCCAATCTATCCCAAATACATAATATTGTGTATGTATGATAATCATAAAAAGTTTAAAGGTGATTTATCAACCTGATCCCAAATATGATCAAGGTGGATAAGAAGGTGGTATGTATGAAACTTCTGGAAAACCCAGGAAGAATAACTCAATCAACCAAAATAATAACACAAAAATAAGGAATAATAATTCTTGAAAAGACTAAGAAATGGAATAATAGAATTTCCATTTCCTAGAAAACAAAGGGTGAAAATGATATTTTGCACCCATTCCCATCTAGTTTTATATAATCAACATTGATAGCTGAAGCGTATTTTCAAAGAGAGATACATGAAAAGTTTTAAATGGTCAAAATTAATATAACTCACCTAAAATCCATCTGAAAAATTCCCAAATATAGTAAATTTATAAAGGATAACTATACAATAATAAAGAGGCTTTATGGGAATGAGAAAATAGTTTAGGGAGGATTGTTATAGACATGATGACACTACAAATTCTAAAAAATTTCAACATTTGGAGACATTCTCTATTTCTTATATTATTGGATCATTGAAATATTCATATACTATTTGTAACATTAGTAGAAATATAAATTTTATTCGAAATTTTATTTTTAAATATTTTAAATTAATTAAATTCAATAAATCAATTGTGTTTTTTGAATAAAATATATATGAATTATTTCTCTAGTTTGAGTTTTGAAAAATGTTCTTTTAGGATTTGAAGTAGTGAATTTGAAAAAAAACATTTACTTTCTCACCATATATTAATATAACATACTATTCCATTAACCCATCATATTGGGTAGACCATTACTAATGATGGCCAAAGAAGATCTCCAATATGAATTAAAGAACCCTCACCATAGAGCTTTGATAGCAAGGCTCACTTCAATATTATTGACTTCGAGATTAATTCTTCCAAGAATAAATCATGATTTCCAATCACTCATGAAGAATTTAGAGATCCCATTGATGATTCATGTATGTTATCCAAATTATTTCTCATAGGAGATCAATTTTTTTAATAAAAACCAAAAGGATTAATTATGTTCCCATGAATTTAGAAATTCCTTTTCCAAAAAATAAGTAAAATCTGATTTCACTGATAACTCATTATAAGAGGATGACATGATTCCCACTATAAAATAAATTTTAGATTTGGAAGTTGTGAATATGAATTCTATCTCATCTCTTGACCAATCCCCAAATATAGAATCAAATCTTCTCCCATATGGTTTAAAATATAAATTTTTTATGGAAGAATAAAATTTTCCTATAATCATATAAAATAACATGTCTAAATTCCAAGAAAAAATATGAGTTGGTCCTTTGAAAAGATAAATACAATTCATATGGTGGATCTATGGAGAAGTCCTTATAAGTAAAGGAAAAATTTCCTCACTTCATATGTTGTTATAAGGGGATTCCAAATCTATTTATAATTCAAAAGAGGATATATCTCAAAATCATAAATGAAGTAAAAAATGATATTAATATGTTTCCAGCATATAACATCATATACCTAATATATAATAAATATTTGGTTATCCCAATCCATGTCATCCCAAATAAAATTGATCTTACCATTTTTAAAAATGTACGTAATCAAATGATTCCAATGAGATATTCAAATTATCAGAGAGTGTGTATAGATTATAGAATTCTAAATCATGTTACCTAAAAAAGACAACTTTACCATCCCGTTCATTTATCAAATGCATGAATTGTTAGCAGCAGAAACACTACTATTTCTCGGATGGTATTTAAGGATATTTTAATGTTCTAATTTCTCCATTGGAGCAAGATATAATGACCATCACTTGTCATTTTAGGACATTTTCTTATTAGAGGTTACATTTTAGGATTTGAAATGCCCTAGGAATATTTCAATGGTGTATATTAAAAATATTTTTAGATAACATTGAAGACTATCTAGATGTATTTATTGATGTATTATGAGTTGTTAGAAATTGTTATGATCAATTATTAGGGAATGTTGATTTTTTTTAGTACATGCATTGAGAAAACTATTTTTATAAACATTAAAAAGTTTAATTTCATAATTAATAAATGAATATTTTTAGTGTACATTATTTTAGAGAGAAGAATTTATGTGAATAATTAAAATGTAGATGTAATAAATTTTGTACCGTATTGTACTTGTGTAAAACATATAATACCATTCTAGGAAAATGTGGGATTCTATCCAGGCCTAATGGATGAATTCATAAATACTTAAATTCCTTATTTAAAAATTATTTTAAAAGAAGATAAATTTGATTTTAGAGATGATTATAGGAAGGAATTAGAAAAGCTCTAGCAATGAATGTTTACACCACCAATAATACAACCCTTAAATAGAGAGCATACATTTGTAATGCATTTTATTGATTCAATCATATCTATGGGAGAATCCATATCAAAATTAATTTATGGAAAACAGAATTCATCAATTTTGTCTCATGTAACGTGGATTCCACTCCAAAAAAATTACCCATCTACTATAAATCAACATATTCTTGTAGTTTCTTTCATTAGAAAAATTCATCTCATATTTACCTGGAACTAAAGTTGTTCCATTATATAATCATGAATCACATTAATAAATAATGAATAAGGTTCATTCCAAGATGAGGTTTCTATGATAGAGACTAATATTGGAATAGATCAACTTAAAGATCATGGACAAAATGTGAGCTGAAAATGAGGTAGTGGATCAACATAGAATACTCCCATACACTTTTGAAACAAAATAGTATGAATTAAACCCACTCAATAATAAAAAACCTAGATAAAAACTCTACATCCGAGATATTAAAGTATTTTGGTATGATGACATAGTATACCATTTGGATACATATATGGTATCATCTCACTAAAAATATCATCAAAATAAAAAACTCAAGGCTGAATCATGATTCGTTATTCAGTAGGATCATTTCCTTATTAAAATCTGTAATGTTCAATCCACAAGGAGGTTCCTACTGAAAAATAAAATAGAGTATGTTTTTGAATTTTTTTCATATAATTTCTCGTCGACTGAACATTGGGAATCATATAAAGGAATTAAATGTATTAAAATTGGTAATATTGTGGGATACCTTCTCTAAATATTATAAAACACACTATTATATGTTTAAAAAGATTTAATTTTCAGGAAATATTTCAAAAAGAAAATAAATGCCCCAAAACCTCAACATTTATATGAAATATTTGATGTGGGGGTAATTTATTTTTTCCACCTTTCCGATTACATTTAAGAATTATTAAATTAAACTTATAGTTGATTATGTCTCACAATGGGTGCATGTTAAGGCCATAAAGACGGATGATTATAATGTCGTTGTGATTTTGTAAGTTCAAACATCCCTTTTGGGTTCAGAGTTCCAAGTGACATCATAATTTAACCATGGGAATCATTATTTAATGAAAAAATAGTGGGTATGATAAAGAAAAATGAAGTTCATCACAAGAAATCAACACTCAACCATCCTCAAATACATGGCCAAGATTAAGTGTCTAACTGAGAGATTAAAGGTGTTTTAGTGAAATTAGTTAAACTAAACTAAAAGTATTGGTGAAAAAGGCTTAAAGACACATTATAAGAATACTAGATATCCTTTTGGACACCCATAGGTATGATCCCCATCCATTTTATTTATGGGAAAAATTTTATTGTACCAGTGGAGTTGGAACACTAATCCATTTAGAATTCAGAAAAAAATATGAATTTTAATATGGTGAGTGTTTTACCAAAGATAAAACCTTTATTATAAGATCTATATAAAATTATAAGATTTTGTTTTAAAAATTCTATAAGTTAAATGAGATAACTTGAGTGGCACATGAAAAAATTATTCATCAAAAGCCATTTCATTCGAGAGATCAATTTCTTCTCTAAAAATCATGATAGATGTTAATGATAGGTATGATTTTTTGTCATTGGAAGTAACCATTAATTTTCACTCATATCTATTCCATCTATTCCATTCAGTTAAAAAATAAAAATAAGGATACCCAGTCATTTACAATGGAAATATTTTAAAGAAGTTCCATGAAAGTCTAACACTAGTCATAATAAATGATTTAAGACTTATACAACTGATCTACTAAATACATTCCATGAGGTTATGTCAAGATAAAAATGTTAAAAAAATTACGATAAAATAGTAAACCGATGATTTTATTTTTTTCAAGTGATTTAAGAATTTATGATATAGTATTTTCCCATGCTACCCCCATTGAGCTAAATTTAATCATTCTGAAACTTGTATGAGTTGTTTTCTTCTATAGTACCTAAATGGAATGAAGTCACCAAATATAACATAGAAGGAAATAAATTCAAAAGGGTATCATTTGGTAGGAGAGTTTATTATTTAATCCTTTATTACACAAACCCACAACATTATTTTATGAAAATATAATTTAATTTGGAAATTATATAAGTTGTGTTATACAAAAAATGCATACCCATGATTGGAATTTTGATTTCCTGAGAAAACTCAGAGACATAAGATTCATTAAAAACCTATTATTCAATGTTTTTTACATAAATAAAAATGATATGTAATTAGAAAGGTGGATTATTGAAATAATTTAGTCTATAATGGGTTTTAATTTAATGAATCTTAATTTGTAGAAATTAGTTTATTCATGTAAATAAAATTTCCTTACCAGATTCATATATAAAATTTCTGAAATTAATGGGAATTAGTTTTTTATTATTATTCTAGAATAGATTTTTTTCACTTCTCATAGTCAATCATTGTTCATTTGCGGGGTTATTTTATGAAATCATGTTGTTGAAAATTTTTAAACATTTTTTATTGATTTCAAATATATTTTAATCAGTTTTACGATAAAATAATTTTTTTTTTGGAAATTGGGGAATTGAAATTGATGAAATAATTAAAATTATAATTAATAAATGTTTTTACATTATAGATGTTTTAATTTATGAAATTATTAAGTATTCACAATGTATTGTTGCTAATTTAAATTATAACATTCTGAAGGATTTCACTATCTGTTTGAGAATTTTTCATTCATAAAGAATTTGTCCCAGAAAAAAATCCCCCAACCCATATTATTTAATCCTCAATGCCATCCTAAGGGAAAATACACCCAAAATATTCTATAGTGAGGTATTCCTCATTATGTAAGAAGTCTGTTTGGGCCCTCCATAAGTGTGACTACACATGGTGTTGGCTAAAGAATGTGCATACCACTGTGTGTCGCCATATGAACTTGTATGTGCGTGGGTGTGTGAGAAAGTGTTGATCTCGAAAAACCTCAGTGACATGAGTTATAGTGATATATAATATGTAATAAATTAGTGTCATAATAATGAAAATATCTAATGTGAGATAGATGTTCCGTGGGAACTCTACATAACTTTTGAAAATGGCACTATCATACCCAGCACTGCTCCTCCCGCCTTAGACATTTTCTCAATGCCACTATAACCGATGGAAAATAGTTGTATCCTTATACAATCATTAGAGACTCTTGGTCCATAACATGGTTAACTCGAACTCAAAGTGAAAAAACCACTTTTGAATCTCAGGTTCACAATATCTCACTATATAAGACTCATGAAACACAAATAAATCAATCATTAGTGATGAATGATTCCCTGTATGAATTAAGATATAAATTTGGATACTATGAGAGATATATAATATTAAATATGAAAGATATGAAGTGACGTTTTTTGACACTATTGAATAATATGGTAACTAAAATTCCCCATAAAATGTCATCGTTTACGATGAAGGAAAATGACTACACGAGCCACTAAAAAAATATATTTGTGTACATGGATGTAAAATATCTATAAAAAGATTATAGAAAAATGGATAAGTAATCCATAATGGAAACTTATATAAGAAATTACAGTAATAAATAGCGATGCGAATTTTGTTATAAAACTTAAATGTAAATTAACTTGAATTAAACCCACAAAGGAACACTATATAATACACATGAAAAATGAATAGATTTAATATAATGGATGAAGGATGATGTAAAATGTTAGATAAAGATACAAAGATAATTTTAATTATATCATTATTTAAATAATAGATTACCCACACAAAAATAAGACTAAATGGGATTCTACATTGAAAAAGGATATATCCTTGTAGCAATGTTACTGGGATTTTTTTTTGGAAAAACCATTTTTGGAAGGCCACTTTTATATACACCCAAAAGTTTAAATGAAAATAAGGGTGCACATAATTAATGTCTCATTCACACGTCATGAGTCAAAATCACTCATAAAAGATAAGGTCAAATCATTGAAAAATATATGAATTGTTGGGAGAGAGTGATATATTTGAAAGTGAATTAAATTTTCAAAAGGTGATTTTGGAGAATCCTAAGGATTTTAATCACCTATTAATTATAGGGGCATGCTTCTTTGAAAAAAAAAATCAACACTTGAAGACTACTGGATGGATTGAAGCAGTTCAACCAAGTGCAACTTTGGAATTTTCTAATACATTTTTATTTCTCTTTTTTATTCTAAAATCCTTTCTAAACCTCTAATTTTTATTAATTTTTCTTTAAATATGATGTAAAATCCTTGAGTTATTAGGTTAAGGGATTTTAACCAACAATAATGCATAATTATACGAACATATATTTTATTTATATAGTTGTTTTCACAATTAAATTATTACTAATATTTAATTTCATAAAAATATTTAAATTCCATTATGTTTACGATTGATTCATATTTTTAATTATTCCGTGTTTAATATATCTTCAAACCCACATTTTTTTAAATAATATATATTGATTTTTTAACATCATGTGGAAAGTTTTTATTGATTTATATATATATGGGAAGAAACAATGAATTGATTTGGATGTTAGTTAATTTAAATATCTAATTAGGTATTTGCACAGTAATTAAATGAAGGATCGTTGTATCTTTCACACAATAGAAGGAGGATGATCCAAAAAAAGGAAATTTTGAGGATAAACCTCATCATAAACATACATTTAAAATGAAAAAATGGGTATGTGATGGAAGAACCATTCAATTAAATAATTAAATATGATATAATATTTATTTTGATAATATCAAGATATAATAATAAAATGGAATATAAAAATGTTCCTTGACGAGTTATCTCTCGTATTAATTATTTTCTTAAGTCATTTTTCTTTGGTTGATAATCTTATATATTTATTTGTACTCAATATTAATGCACTAGTGACATAGATATTAATGATATAATCCATATAGATGAATTTAGATACTACTACTATTGCACCCCAAGGGTAAATTAAAAATCATTCTCTACACCCCCTAAAAATTGTGTGTTAATGTGTTTCATACATAGTATCATGGAATTTATGGTGATAAAACCCTTCATGAATATCCAATATTCATATTTATATTTTTTTACATTGGTGACTAAGTAATCACCAACCCATCATGGCTATTGTAAATAATTTTGTGTAACACAAAGGGATACCTCTATTTAGTAATGATAATTGATTCCAAAATATTTTTCCCTACCAAAAAGTGGAATATACATATTATAGAGTATATCCTCTAATATATGTATTTTCATATAAAATTATAGTGGAACTCACGATTAATATATTGTCGAAATTCATCCCTTATTTATCTTTAATATATGATCACTACATTAAAATATCTTGAATTATTATTTATAAATTATATAGTCTAGACATTCATGTTGCCTGAGTACTCCCACTTTTACAAATTCCTTCATTGTATCTATTTTTTATGAATTAATATGGATTTTAACTCTTAATCCATTTGTAGGTCCTTATTAGATAACCCCAAAATACAGGACACATTCTTCCAACTAGTATAATGATAATGTTAATAAACCAACAAATAATGCTTCCTACATCAATTATAATATTCACTTCATTCATATCATATTAGCTTATTCCAGGTTGATAAGTTGGATTCTTAACCTTTTGTTCAATGTTTTTTAACCGTATTCACCATCTATATCAGTTTATATTGAATGAAATTAAATAAAATAACTATTTTGATAATGTATTTTCCAAGATAAATACCCACATGATTTTGGAAAACTATGTAGTACTCCCCAGTAAACTATGTTTCTTGATGGAGAGGCACAATAGAGCGTTCATAGTTCGGTGATCGTTAGATCTATCCATGTGACATTCTCCAATCAACACTATTACTCAACACTAAAGAAAATGAATTATTGTCACCAAATTTACCAACCCATTTGGGTGACCTAAAAAGGAAGTATGCATCGAATAGTTTTTACATGGGTTAGAAAACAGTGTGACCAAACTATGAATAAAAATATTCTTAATTTTTTTTTGATTTGGACCTATATTCCCAAAAAAATTATCATTCATAATCCTTGAACCTACATATCCCAAAATTAAGGACCCAAAAATAAAATCATATAGATTCATATCCCTCCAAACTATAGTTTTAGTGGATCCAAAGTATTTAGATTGTGATTTTTCAAGTTAATAGGTCTTTATCCCTTAATTCATCTTCTTTCTTCTATATCACCTATCTACTTATTGTAAATAATTATAGATATGGAATTTCATGGAGAGAACCTTGAATTTTTATGATCGAATATTATATTCTAGATTGTTCGATAGATAGGTGGTTAAATCTAGTGAATTGATATCATTCCATGAAAATAACTAGGTCTACCATTGGGGATAGATTTCGTTGAGATTATTTGGTTCACCCGATTGGTCAAAGAGGAAATTCATTATGTTAGAATATGATACTATTGACTTAGGATGTCTATAATACCTAAGGAATTTATATAATGAAGCTTGGAATGTTTTGAATGCCTTTATATGTGTTTATATCATTGATAACCATTGTGATATATAGTATACATTTTATGTTTCATATAGCATGTGTGTGTGTGTGTGTCTTGTGATACCTATGCATTATAGCTTTGATTTTACCTTCTATATTATTCTATCTAGTGTGTGAATTATTTTCTTATGGATTCTTTTATAATATTAAAGTGGTAGACAGATCATTGGTGATTTGTTAGCACTTAGAGAGGATGAAGGATATAGTGTGACATGGTTCCAAGGATGATGATTGGACCTATAGATAGGGAAGTTGTATGGTGATATAGTTCCTAAACCTATTATAGTGGATGTAGTATAGAATATATGATATCTAACCCATGGCCAAGCTTGGGGTGTGATTTTCTTATGCCTCAACTCATTTTTGGTAGGGGTATTATGGCCATTTGGACCAACCTAAGGTTGAGCCAGTGGTATTACAAACTTGAATCCAAATCTGAGTGTCGATCTTATATCATAACCCTATTTTTTATGACATATGAGATTTTACATTCTGAATATATATGAAGAAGATAAGTTTAAGGCACATGGAATCATAGTTTACATATGATTAGTTGTAATATGATTGGTTTTATATTTATTATTATAATAATCACCAAGATGTAAAGAGTTATATACATGTGAAATTTATGTTATGGATGCATTGGTGGTTCCATAGTGGGATTTTACTCACAATTAGTATTGGTATCATAAAACACATGTAGATTTCACCGTCAGTGATCCATCCAAGTGAAATGACCCTATGTCTGGGTACTAGGATGGTGGATCTTGGTGGACTAAGGTAATGGTTGTATGGACATTGGAATATTTAAATATTTATTTAATTATTTAAATTTTTAATCATCAATTGGTATGAATAAAACATTTAGAGTATTGATTTATTATTTTGTGAGGCGTAAATGCTAGTTTTAATAGAATGTTTATATTAATTATTTTTTAATGTTTTTTCATGGAATTTTTTATATTACATGTTATGGTTATGGTTAATGGATATTTTTACTAATTGGATATTATCCCTAAGGATCCTTTTGTACCCTTTCTATTTATCATCATCCTTTTATATATTGGGATAAATTCATGAGGTTATGTGGCACATTGACCTACCCTAGTGATTTGGTAGGGGAGTATAGTTATGAATCACGTACACCTTAAACTTTATCACCACCAACCCAATCACATATTATGCAACACCAAAACATGTAATTTGTTATTTATTTTATAGAAATAAATTGGTAGTAGTGGATCCTTTCTAGAACTATAACTTCTAGGCCCAAGGGATCTCTTTGTGTTATATTGTATTTCAGGAAATACGAATCTAACCTAACACAATTCTCGACATTTGGATTAGAAGTTGGTATCCACTCAACCACATAACTATAAATCTTACCAATTTAGTTTTGGGAGTGATGGAAGGTTTAATATAATAAACCCATTATTCAAAACATTATTGGAAAAATGAATACCATAATATAAGAAGGGTGACCTATTTTATCATCGAATTAAAACTATTCAGTGACTTACACATTGGAACATTCTAAATGTAAATAAGAAGGACTTCATCCATTATTTGAATTTAATGTTATCCCGGAGATAATTTTCCTTTCCAATGATTTCTATAATCTGTTTTAGTAATACTTATGCCAATTGGCATTTTTACTCTTTTTTCCGATGTATTACATAATAGAATAAACTCACCAAATATTTTCACTAGGATTAGATCCCCATAAGAATTGTAGACATTCCAAAAGCTAAAAACAATTTCATTATACATCAGATGAAAGGTAATAGTTTCACGCTGCAACAGATTTGTAACACTATAATTAAATATGTATTCCTATACAAAAATGTTTGCGTTTTACAAATGGACTTAAAAATTCCAACTACATTAACTGAATTCATAAATTTGGTTCATGGACTGTGTACCCAATAAAAAACCCCTTTTAGGTATAATGGAACCTCTAGGGTGTAGGTTGAATAATTTTTTTTAAACCATTAGTTGATTAATGGAAGAACAATTCAAGATAGATTTATTGAAATATATTAATGATTATTATATATGTTATTATCTATAAGGTGAAAATTAAGTGTCTATAATAGAAATGAAGGGATTTTATCTCTTTATTAATGAAGGTGTCATTGGAAAAAACATTACACATTCCCAAAATATTGTACTCAGTAATCCATGTGAATGAAATATAGTCACTAGTTCCTCAGATGAGGACATCTTTTAATAGGAAATTATAGTATAATGTAATGAGCCCTGATAGTGGGTTTTCATGACGATTTTTCCATAAACAATTTAATATAAATTTGAAAATCATCATTTTTTTGATATCTTTGTTTTATTTTTTCAATAATCTCAGTGATTTGTGTATAATATTTAACATATATTTTAGTGATCCCATATAGTCGATTGTGATACTTCAATGTAGTTAAAAGGTTTATCAGTATGATAAACTAAGAATATGAAACAAAACCATGTGTTAAAGATAAGGTATTTCTACAACTATCATAAAAAACAATTATGATACAAATTTATTCTCCAAAGTGTCTCTACATAGTAAATATCTCATGTCTATCAACTAAATTCATTCACATATTACTTTTTTTTTCAAAACAGCCTCATAGAGTATTTACCGAAAGTAAATGGGTAGGAATAATCATGTGTCTCATAAAAATTACACCTAGGGCAGGGGAAATTGGAACAGAATATTATAAATATATAGAGAATGAATAAATGAGGTCTATATAATATACAATGATTTGGATGTTTTCTCAACTTATATAAGCCTAGAGAAGTGGGTGCAGCCCCACTATTTATATTCATTATAAAGTGTTCCACCCCCGTAATAACATTAGAAAACTATCTCACAACACACCCAATAACCAACATGTATAAGTAGGGTTCATCCATATGATCCCTAAGATCAACATGAGTGCTCATTTTCCACTTTTGATATAGCATTATCATCAGTATCACATTAACTATGAAATCCCTTATATATGACAATCTCAATTACATAAATTACTGAAAATAATGGATTTCATATATTCCAAAGACCTTTTGTTTTTTATTTGATTTATGGAAAATTAAACAAATAACGGTAATGAAATTCTGAACTAATGAATTTTTTTACAATATATATGAATCTTCTTAATATAGAAAAATTATTTAACTTGTCTCAAAAATTATACTTGCAATATAATCTTCTAGACATATCAGATATATTCATTTTCTTTTTATCCTCAGGATTTGAGACATAAGAAATGGGCGATCATAGATGCTCAGTAAGGGAATACTAATAATAACGTATCAGATAATAGAAATTATGGAGAAAATTGGAAAGGGATAAATATATTATTAAATGATTATTAGACCGTAAATTTTAATCATAAAATTTGGTCAAGTAATTTATTATTATAAAAATATCATTAAATAAGAATGGAATTTATGGCATGTCTCAAAATACATCTCATTACTCATCAAATATATAATCATTACATAGTAGTTGTAACACCCCGAGCTTCCATGATACACTTCTCATTCAATAATGCAATAGCTTGCATTGTACACAACTTTGAGTTCTAACACACCGCAACTAATCAAAGTAGCCATTATGAATAGTAATACCTAATTTTTGAAATTTTATAAATTTTATCTTGCCAAATGGACTTCGTTTTTGGATTCAGAATATCAAAATTAGCCTATGTTGAATTTTTTGTATTTTTCTGAGAACTTCCAATTTGTTTTGAATAGTAAAAAATACTTAAAAACTACTTTTTAATCAAAATAATTTATAGTGATAAATTATACTATTGAGTGGTTTTAAAGTATAATTAGAATATATTTTTACCATTTTATCCAATGGTGGTCATTATAATTAATTTCACTTTGAAATTGGACATAAATAATTGTCAATCTTTTGATATATATTGTTTCTTAAAACACGCTATTTATTGTGACAGCAGGAATTAATTATGAAATTAATTAATGTAACTTATATGTTTGTAATTTTTTAAAATAGACATCATTTTTGAATTTGGAATATCAATTATATCTTAGGGTGAAATTTTGGCATTGTTCTGAAAAAATTCAATTTTCGATGAATAGTGAAATCACTAATTGGTAGTTAAAAAACTGATTTTTCGTTTAAATGAAACATTACCACTTCTATGATTTTATTTTAAAAAATCCTACATACATGGTTTTTATTAGGAACTAAAGTATGGTTCAATGGGATTAAATTTTTTTGGTGAATAGTAACTTTTAAGTTTAATTAATCGCGATTAAAGGTAATTAGTGAAATTTCAGGTAAAAATGATATTATAAAAATATGAAAATACCATTAAACTTATCCTAACCCTATTTTATGAGTCATGTCCGACCCATACAATCCATGGGTCAACTTGGGGACCCCATGGAGCCACTTTGGTAGGAAAATGACATTAAAAACGTTTTATTTAATGTTAAAATAAGAATGTCACAAACATGAGTTGTTTTACTAAAACAATTTTTAAATGGGGTTATACAAGTCATATTTTTGACTATAAATATTCATTAGAAAGATAAAAAGATTTCATAAATCATGATATTTGTTTTATAATTTTTAGACATTAAATAAATTAAATTATTTATGACACCATGATGATGCAGTGATTACCTCATTAATTAACGATTTAAATAAAATGAAACGATAATGTAAAATCTAAGGCATAAACTTGTCAAAAACCTATTGGATGAGTATATTTAGAACACTTATCACATTAGACTCTAAACATATCATTTTGGGTCCTTTAGAATCCGAAAATAATTTCATAATAATGTAACATTTCAATCTTTCCAAGAGTGCCCCTTCTCTCCTCTTATAAAAGTCTCACACCACTGCCACCTTATTCACACCTTCAAGCCATTTTGCTCGGCCCAAATCTGCACAAATACTCTCCTAACTTCCCTTTCTTACTTCTATAAGCCTCACTTTAGGCATAATTTTTCTCAAGGAAGCCTTTGGCTCAAATCAAAAAGAGTTACCCGATTTTAAGGTAATGTATTCTCTTATGTTATTTTGTTTCATTTTGCTTCTCCAACCCCTTAAACTCTTTTTATTCCTTTAATTTGTAACAAAAACAGTATAATAAATATAACTGGATGTTCTTATGAGATGGATTTTATTTACACTTACACACACCTTCGTCTAATGGTTAAATAACATACTGTTTCAATGGGTGGCGAATTACTGCCTCACGAAACGATGATTGTTCAATCTTCTTTTAACACATCTCATGGTGGCCATTATGATGACACTATTTTTATATATAATATATATTATTTTTTTTGTTTTCCATATGATTCTTTATTTTTCATTTATGGCATACCTTTATGATTTCCATTATGGTTAAATGCGATAATTTCATTTTAGGAAGTGCGGACTACCGCCCCCTCAAAGTGATTTGAATCGTTAATGCCATATGTGAGATGTATAATGGATGGATTAAATGGTATTATACATTATATTATAATTTAATTATATTATACCTTTATATAATTATAATTTAATTCCATTAAATAAGAAATATAAATTAAAGTAGCGTTCATGCGTACGTACAGCTTACCGTCTCCATGAACAGTGCATTTCATTTCTTACTTCTAAATGTTACGTAATATTATGAATGAACGTATATACTGGATATATATGATATATATTATATATAAATCATGAATATAATTTTGGATATAAAGGATATTTCACCACATGAACAACCTGTAATTATAAGAAGTTTATTTTTGACTCAAGTACCAAAGATCGACAAAATGACCATTATTAACTTAAATAATTACATAATGTTAATAACATGGCATTAAGTGATATAAAAGTAATAATTAACATGAAAAAGGTTCTTAGGTAAATAGAAATTAACTCTAGTTTATTATTCAGGAGGTTAAAGAACGATCGAGTCAAGTCGGACACAAGGTAAGTGAACTTCTTAACCCAATTTCTATTCATTGGGTTAATCTCCTAATTTCAAATTATTTCATGATATTATTATGTACTATCTTGTATTTTTACTTTATTTATGTGTACTTATAGTGAATACACATAATAGATCTAACTTATTTAAAAAAATGATCTTTGTAAGGGTCTTCATCTCAATCTCCTTTCATTGAGGCATATTTTGTTTTATACACAACTTTCTTTTATACGATGTATGAACCCCTTTGACTTTTACATTTATTCAAAAGGAATCTCTTTTATACGAAGCATTTTACTAAATGAAAAAAGGGAATGTTTTTCTTGCCGTACATATGCAGCGACAATGACTTCTCCGCCGCCGTAACCATTATTTGAGTTTCGGCTTCCTCTACAACCCATAACTTTTTTTAAATGAAAAATAAATACCAAGTTTTAATTTTCTTTAATTTTGGTATTAAAAATGGTTTTGAAAGTGTTTTTATTATATCAATGTGTTGTATTGATATCTTGTGATTAAAATTTGGAAATGTTATGTTTCCTTTATGCATGTTTTATGTGATATGATTATGTTATGGTTTATGATATGTTTAAACCTATTCATATGAGAGATGCATTGGACTTAATAAGTGACGGGTGGAGCCTGCTATAGCTCCTCGATGCATCGGCAGGTCTAATGAGACAAACTAGTGTCTTGGCATGAGGCCTTGACAAAATCTTATTTGTGGTCTTGGCACGAGGCCTTGGCTATATGGTTATGATAGTCTGGAATTATGAATTCCATCATTATTAAAGTGGTTACTGATATTGCATGTGATTATTTGACTAGTTGAATATCCATGTGAGTAAGTAAATGACATTATTTAATTTTATTTTTTTCCATATTATGCTGAAGTTCAAGTTTAAAAAGGCTTTTGTTTTTGTTATACATTGCCTTAAATTTTAATGTTTATATATGAAAGCTTCTGCAATATTGTTATCCTTACTGAGTATCTGAGCTCACCCCTTTAAATTTTTTAATATTTTCCAGGATGTGAAGAAGTATTTTATGAATGACCTGCAGGGATAGTCAGAAGAGGATATGAGTGTAGACTATGGATACTTTGTTATTGTATTTTTTCACTTTATGATGTAATGTAACATTTATGAATGTATCTAGTGTTTCCAAGGATACTAAACTAATCGGCCTTTCAAGACTTGATCTTTTCTGATCATGCCAATGATACGCAATAATGCACCGACTCTGGGTAACTGGGGTCGGGGTGTTACAGTTGGTATCAGAGGCAGTTTAGTACTTACCTTGGAAGCCGTATTTAGATAAACTCTGATTATAGCACATAGCCCTAAGATAGACTTTGAGGATTAGTATAGAAGAATTTCCTAGAATTTTGGTATTATAGAGATTTTGGGAGATTTCCGAGAAATACATCCTTGTCTGGATACGAGCAGGTAAAGGCAGCTCTGGAACATATGTACCTAGGGGTAAAACCAGAAAACACTGCTTTGAGCAAGACTCAAATGGGAACTGGTGCACGACAACGGGCCTTGCTGCACTCTTGGTTACGACACTCCCAGGAGATATGCTTAAGATAATTCACATTTTCTTTACAAACCATTATCAAGGGTTTATGAGTATATACTTCCTCAAAGAAAACATTTTTATGATTATAGATTATATCCATAAATAGGTCAATTTATGTTAAGTATTTTACAATTATGGAATTATGTATTTTGAATCATAAACTAATCTAGTTTATGCCATTGTTTATAAATGGCGCCTAGTGGAAGGAATGGAAACTGTATCAATGCATGCACTCCGTGTAGGGATTTACCTCCTGCTCAAGATAATTATTGTGGATCTGGAGATACAACTGGTGCTGATCAACTTATTACAATACTGGGACAACTCACTCAGGTTATGAATAATAACCTTACTCGTATGGAGCACCCTGATCTGCAATGTGGAGGATCAATGTTAGATCGTTTCATGAGGCAATAACCACCAACATTTAATGGGGGTTTAAATCCATTAGTAGCTGAGCAATGGATAAACTCCTTAGAGAAAATATTCCACGCCTTGGGGAGTAGTGAAAGGGAAAAGGTTATCATGGAAATTTACCCCCTCACTAGAGATTCTGATCAATGGTGGTCATTGATTCAAAATACCAAAGATGATGATGAAGTATCGAATATTGAATGGAGGGAGTTCAAAGGGCTTTTCTTAGAAAAGTACTTTCCTCGTGACCATAGAGCAGATATGGAAAAGCAATTTCTGAGTCTGAGACAAAATGAGGATGAGAATGTCGCAAAGTATGAGGCTAACTTTACAAGGTTAGCGAGGCATGCTGCAGATTATATACATAACCCAAGAAGTAAGATTGATCGTTTCTTTGATGGGTTAAAACTGTTTCTCCATCGAGCTTTAGTATCACAATCCTTCTCATCATACGAAGATATTGTCTTCTGTGCTATCAAGACAGAAAAGGAATTCTCTATGTCTTATGACAACAAAGTAAAGCAAGAGAAGAATAGAACGGTGAAACAAGAGACAGATAAAGGGAAAAAGGGAAAGAAGGATTTTCTATTATGCGATAATTGTGGGAAGAATCCCCCTGGTACTTGCCTAAAAGGAATGGGAGTTTTTTATAAATGTGGGGAAAAAGGTCACCAGGCGTGTGATTGCAAGGGAAAGAAAGAGGCTATCAATGTTGAATGCTACAATTGTAGGGAAATGGGTAATTATTCAAATGAATGTCCTAAGCATCAGGGAAAAATACCTCAGAAAAGGCCAAGGGATCAAGGACAATCTTATGCTGTTACTACAGATGAAGTGGAATAATTAATGTATTGGTGTTTTTGGACTCAAGTATTATATTCTGGTTATAATAATAATGTGATATATATAAGGATTGTACTGCAGTACTTGTTTTTTTTATTAAGGATTTAATATGATGAAGGTAATCATATTTCTAGTATGTGACAATAAGAGAAACTTTACTTTGTTTGTGGAATCTTATTTTACAATTGATTTTGGAATTTAGAGACCTTTTAGAGAAAGTCTGGATAGAGGTATTTTGGAAAACTATATAGGTTAGAATGGATTAAGTTGAACCATGGATAGTATTATTTAAGGTTAAAAAATTTATGAAGATTATTTTTGGAATACTATAGTTTTAGGAAAAGGACAACCTGCAGGTTGGGGGATAACCCGCCACGTCGGACAAAGCTGCAGGAATCGAACACACAACCATAGTGCAACAGACCTTTGTTACCTACCACTAGCCTACAATAAGTCCCTGGTTATTAAAAAATAGTTTTCCTAATTTAAATGGTCTGTGTTAATATTTTGAACTTTCTACGATTAGGATAAATATAATATTTTTAAAATCTATTACCTTTTGGAGTGAAAGATGGGTTCGTGGTAAAAATTTATTAAATAATGTAAGCCTACATGACAATTAAGTATATTTCCTTATGTTCTTAGTAAATCTCTTAAATAAATTCCTCAACTTTATGAATAGTAACTTAAAAAAAATGTTTTCAGTTAACTTTTCCAACTGGGGATTCAATGACCGTTTAACCAATCACAAGTTTGTGATTTTCTAATGGTTAACATTCTCCTAATCCTGTTTTCTACAACTCTCCATCAGACCTCGATGGTTTGTTTCTCCTCCATATCCATATTTTCATAGAATCCTAGTATGGGCTATCTCATGTGACCTTTGTACTTCTCTTTCTTTCTTTTAATGTTATTTTTTTATTAACCTTATTTCCGATGTGGGTTTTCCACAATGGTATTTTCTATTTTCAACCTTTTATTTTCAAAGAACATTTTCAAATTGTGAGGACGCAATTTATTGATGGTGGGGAGAATGTAACACCCCGAGCTTCCACGATACGCTTCTCATTCAATAATGCAATAACTTGCATTGTACGCAACTTCGAGTTCTAACACACCGCGACTAATAAAAGTAGCCGTTATGAATAGTAATACCTAATTTTTTAAATTTTATAAATTTTATCTTGACAAATGGACATCGTTTTTGGATTCGGAATATCGAAATTAGCCTATGTTGAATTTTTGGTATTTTTCTGAGAACTTCCAATTTGTTTTGAATAGTGAAAAATACTTAAAAACAACTTTTTTAATCAAAATAATTTATAGTGATAAATTATACTATTGAGTGATTTTAAAGTATAATTAGAACCTATTTTTACCATTTTATCCAATGGTTGTCATTATGATTAATTTCACTTTGAAATTGGACATAAACAATTGTCAATCTTTTGATATATATTGTTTCTTAAAAACACGCTATTTGTTGTGACAACGAGAATTAATTATGAAATTAATTAATGCAAATTATATGTTTTTAATTTTTTAAAATAGACATCATTTTTGATTTCGGAATATCAATTATAGGTTAGGGTGAAATCTTGGCATTGTTTTGAAAAACTTCATTTTTTGATGAATAGTGAAACCACTAAGTGGTAGTTAAAAAACTGATTTTTTCATTTAAATGAAACATTACCACTTCTGTGATTTGATTTTCAAAAATCCAACATACATGGTATTAATTAGGAATTAAAATATGGTTCAATGGGATTAAAATAATTTTTTTGGTGAATAGTAACTTTTAAGTTTAATTAATCACGATTAAAGGTAATTAATGAAATTTATGGTAAAAACGATATTATAAAAATATGAAAATACCTTTACACTTGTCCTACCACTATTGGATGAGTCATGGCCAACCAAGACAATCCGTGGGTCAACTTCGGGACCCCATGGATCCACTTTGGTAGGAAAATGACATTAAAAACTTTTTATTTAATTTTAAAATAAGAATGTCAAAAAACATGAGTTGTTTTACTAAAACAATTTTTAAATGGGGTAATACAAGTCATATTTTTGAATATAAATATTCATTAGAAAGATAAAACGATTTTCTACATCATGATATTTTTTTTATAATTTTTATACATTAAATAAATGAAATTATGTTTGACACCATGATGATGCAGCGATTACCTCATTAATTAACGATTTAAATAAAATGAAAAGATAATGTAAACTCTAAGGCATTAACTTGTCAGAAACTTATTGGATGAGTATATTTAGAACCCGTATCACCTTATCCTTTAAATATATCATTGTGGGACCTTTATAATTCGAAAATAATTTCATAATAATGTAACATTTCAATCTTTCCAAGAGTTCCCCTTCTCTCCTCTTATAAAAGGCCCCCACCACTACCACCTTATTCACACCTTCAAGCCATTTTTTTCAGCCAAACTCTACCCAAATACTCTCCCAACTTAACTCTCTTAATCCTAGAAGCCTCACTTTGGCCAGAATGCTTCCCAAGGAAGCCTTTGGCTCAAATCAAAAAGATTTACCTGATTTTAAGGTAATGTCTTCTCTTATGTTATTTTGTTTCATTTTGCTTCTCCAACCCCTTAAACTCTTTTTATTCCTTTAATTTGTAACAACACCAGTATAATAAATATACTTGTATGTTTTTATGAGAAGTATTTTATTTAAACTGACACACACAATTTTCTAATGGTTAAATAACATACTGTTTCTATGGGTGGCGAATTTCTGCCTCACGAAACGATGATTGTTCAATCTTATTTTAACAACTTTCATGATGGCCATTATGATGACACTATTTTTATATATGATATATGATATTTGTTTGTTTTCCTTATGATTCTGTATTTTTCATTTATGGAATACCTTTATGGTTTACATTATGGGTAAACGCGATAATTTCATTTTAGGAAGTGCGGACTACCGCCCCCTCAAAGTGATTTGAATCGTTAATACCATATGTGGGATGTATAAAGGATGGAGTAAATGGTATTATAAATTATATTATAATTTAATTATATTATAACTTTATATAATTATAATTTCATTCCATTAAATACGAAATAGAAATGAAAGTAGCGTTCATGCGTACGTACGGCTTACCGTCTCCATGAACGGTGCATTTCATTTCTTACTTCTAAATATTACGTAATATTATGAATGAACGTATATACTGGATATATATGATATATATGATATATAAATCATGAATATAATTTTGGATATAAAGGATATTTCAACACATGAACAACATGTAATTATAATAAGTTTATTTTTGACTCAAGTACCAAAGATCGACAAAATGACCGTTATTAACTTAAATAATTACATAATGTTAATAACATGGTAATAAGTGATATAAAAGGAATAATGAACACGAAAAAGGTTCTTAAGTAAATAGAAATTAACTCTAGTTTATTATTCAGGAGGTTAAAGAACGATCATGTCAAGTCAGACACGGCGTAAGGGATCTTCTTAACCCAATTTCTATTCTTTGGGTTAATCTCATACTTTCAAATTATGTCCTGATATTATTATGTCCTATCTTGTATTTGTAGTTTATTTATGTGTAATTATAGCGAATACACATAATAGATCTACTTTATTTAAAAAAAAGATCTTTGTAAGGGTATTCGTCTCAATCTCCTTTCATTGAGGCATATTTTGTTTTATACACAACTTTCTTTTATACGGTGTATAAACCCCTTTGACTTTTACGTTTATTCAAAATGAATCTTTTTTATACGAAGCATTTTACTAAATGAAAAAAGGGAATGTTTTTCTTTCCGTACATATCCGGCGACAATGACTTCTCCTCCGCCGTGACTATTATTTGAGTTTCGGATTCCTCTACAAGCCATATCTTTTTTTAAATGAAAAATAAATACCAAGTTTAAATTTTCTTCAATTTTGGTATTGAAAATGGTTTTGAAAGTGTTTTTATTATATAAATGTGTTGTATTGATATCTTGTGATTGAAATGTGGAAATGTTATGTTTCCTTTATGCATGTTTTATGTGATACGATTGTGTTATGGTTTATGATATGTTTAAACCTATTCATATGAGGAATGCATTGGACTTAATAAGTGTCGGGTGGAGCCCGCTATAGATCCTCGATGAATCGGAAGGTCTCATAAGACAAACTAGTGTCTTGGCACGAGGCCTTGACAAAATATTATTTGTGGTCTTGGCATGAGGCCTTGGCTATGTGGTTATGATAGTCTGGCATTATGCATTCCATCATTATGAAAGTGGTTATTGATATTGCATGTGATTATTTGACTAGTAGAATATCTATGTGAGTAAGTAAATGGCATTATTTAATTTTATTTTTCCATATTATGCTAATGTTCAAGTTTAAAAAGGCTTTTGTTTTAGTTATACATTTCCTTAAATGTTAATTTTTATTTATGAAAGCTTCCGCAATATTGTTATCCTTACTGAGCATCTGAGCTCACCCCTTTCAATGTTTTAATATTTTCCAGGATGTGAAGAAGTATTTTATGAATGACCTGTAGGGATAGTCAGAAGAGGATATGAGTGTGGACTATGGAGACTTTGTTATTGTAGTTTTTCACTTTATGATGTAATGTAACATTTATAAATGTATCTAGTGTTTCCAAGGCTACTAAACTAATCGGTCTTTCGAGACTTGATATTTTGTGATCATGCCAATGTTACGCAATAATGCACCGACTCTGGGTAACTGGGGTCGGGGCGTTACAGTAGTTTAGAATATTTTAAAAATAAGTTGTGACATGAAAAAATAACAAATATTAAAAATGAGAAAATGATATCTTGGGAATTATTATAACATGATAAACTACATGTGAATTTTTATAAACTATAATCATTGAAAATCCATTGTCAGAAAACTAATTATTCTTATGATTAGGCTACCAAAATCAATTTGTACACACCTGTAAATCTGAGAACACACATTATTACCATTTATATGAGAACAAAAATATTTTGTCTATTACGTTGAATCTTATGAGTTATAAAAATAAAAAAATGAATTGGTGGTTGATATAGGACCCCACTAGTCATTATCATTAAATATGTGTTCCACCTAATTTCAATCAACATCATATCATAAGGAACCCAGGTAAAAATAATTTTTTTCTTAAAAATTTCAAAAATGTGAAATGATAAGATGTTAAAATATCATAGGATATAAGAAATATGATTTTTAAAAGGAAAGAAATCATAAAAATATATATATTCTAATATAAAAATTTATATTGAGAAATAAAACTCAAAGGAAAATAAAATTATGAAATACATAAGATTTGAAGAACCTTAAATTTTTTTAAAATTTTTAATTGAAAATTATATTCAAAATAAAAAGTGATAATGGAAATATAAGACTTTTGATATCCTTATTATATAGAGTTTTAAAAAATGGATCATTGGAAAAATCTACTAAATCTAGACTATTAAATAATGAAAGTAAATTTATTTATTAAGATGATTCAGTTGTTTTAAAGGAAAACATACATAGAATAAATTTTATAAGAAATTCATTTCATAAATTTGGTATTGGAAGATATGAGAACTATTAATATATATATATACCTATATATAATTTAATATCATTCAATATGGAATACATAGACATTAAATAATAGTATATTTATGTTAGACTAAGAGTTATTCTTACTAAAAATATACTATATTTTAAAAAAAATATCAATTAAGAGGTTTATAATGATAAAATGTAATTTAATTAGATAATATTAGATAATAAAATATAATATATGAGATTTTTAGGATCAGATATATGATGAAAATATAATTCAAATACTATGTATTCTAACCCATGTAATATTAATTTGAGTCTTTTAAACACTTAATAATTTAGTATTCTTTTAATCAGAAAAAATTTAATGAAATGAAACTTTATTATTCTTATAAACCTATCAATTACATTAATATTATAAAAATTAATTCAATTTTGTAATAATAAATCCATTTTAAAGATATCGTGGTGCCAAATAACAATTATATCCTGATATATTAAAATTGTGATAAAGATCCCCTTAGCATGTGTCCTAGTTTAGTTGAATATTCTTTAACCAATTAAACACAAAAAAATATATATGAAAATATTATATTTCATAAATATAATCACACAAAATAAATTTTAGATCCTATATATATGATCACTTATAATGAGTATATTTTTTTTATATCTTATTTTTACAATTTGGTGGTAGTAACATTATTGGTTTCGTGCATGCTTCAGGATGTTAATTTTAGAACCAGTAATTTGATACTATGTTCATCAATACTATAAGGTTCTTGGTACTATAATATATAGAATATACTTATATATAATGATTTTACATTATAACATAATTTTTGTAGTTATATTTTAATAAAATGGAATATATGTCTTCTTAATTCAGTAATTTATGTGATCAAATATGAAATTTTAATAACAAGTGAAATAAATCATAAAACATTTACTAAACCATAAAACATTAATGAATTAATTATTAAATTATATCAATCTTAGTAATTATGTTCCCATAGTCATCCATGATATAGTTTTATATAATTTCTTATGCGAGTGGTTAAACTGACACAAACAGGAACACACTAAATATCGATAGATGAGTAAGGTTAATGAATTTTTCATTTTTACCTAATATAATTATAACAGATGAATTATGATATTATATATATGTTATATGTGTTTTAAATCATATTATAAGAGATTTTGATAAAAAATAATAATATCTATATTAAAAATGGAAAATGCTATTTTCTGGAAGTAGTAGTCTACAAAATGCATGGTTATTGTTTTCATTTCCAAATCAATGATAGGGATGTGAGAGTATTATAATATTTGAAAATATAATCATAATAATATTTTCTTCTTTAAATAATTTATTCAATTCAATTCATATTACTTTTTATGATTAGAGGTGGCATAAATACAAGACATTGTTTCCTGGAGGTAGTACCCTTCACAAATTCGTGACCATTAATTTTTTGTCTTCCTATGTGGATGAGAAAAAATAAATATTTGTTATTTCAATAATATTACAAAACTTAATTATAATAATGATTATGAGGTCATTATAATACAATGGATTTTATATGATTGGAAGACATGTATTAAGAAGAATATGTTAAGGATTATATAATACTCACATTGGGACATCGAAAAATATCTTAATGACTCTATGTAAATGAAGGATTGGGCTCTATTTTACAAACTCAAGGATTTATTACATAAATTATACTTCTATTAGATTAAAATTTTTAGGGTTACATTATATATAATGTTTTAGTGGCCCACAATAAAAATTAATTTATTCCACATCATTTCCATTAGTAAAATATTATATTACTTAAATGATTCATCATACCAGGAACTCATATGTTTTCTATATTTATAGGATAGTTATATAATAAATTTATATTACAATTTAATTTAACATTTACCTAGATTTTTTAATATTAGGACTTCATATAGTCATCTCTGATGGTAAACTAATCATGATTCATTTGGAAATGGAAACATAACAAATTGGTGATAAAAAACACCATATATGTGAGAAATAACCCTTTAAATATGTTCCATAGGATGAGATAATAATAATAAGTTAAAATAGATGTAAGAGTGAAATATCTAATTAAATGAATTTATAAAAACAAAAGAGTTTCAATTGGGATGATAAAAAAACATGTAATTTCATATGATCAAACATATAACATGTAATAAGGATAGGGAAAAAATCAATTCAAAATTAAATAATATGGTAGGGAGTATATCATTGTCTCGTATTAAATGAATTTAGAACAAAAATAAGTAAATAAATAAATACATAAATATAATTATATATCTATAACCACCACTTGTTTCCTATAGTGGATCATACATCACAGCCTCTTTCCCACAGAGGATCAAGCATTGCAATCTATTTACCATATAGGATTGGGAATCACAATCTGCTACTATTTTAAATCAATTATATCTAATTAAATTAAACCAAAATTATAAAATTTGAATCATTATAAAATTAATTGGAGGGGTTTATGTCTCATAACCATCACTAAAATAATAACCCTACTTTTGTGGGATTCAAGAAACATGTAATCAGCACATACCTAAAACTTATGAATAAGAATGGGTTTCACATAAAATTTCAAAATTTACCAATTATATATCTATATAAAAGAAACCAATTGATAACAAAATTCAATAACATAATATTGAAACTTTATGAAATAATTTATAGTGATTTAAAAAACCAAACCTCATGTACAAAATATCCCATTTAAGGTAAGAATCAAAACATATTCTAATTCATAAAATTGATAAAAAAAGGTAATTTTTAAATTGGATTGTACAAATATCATCTTATTAGAAACATATTTGGATTTCAAAATATTAAAGGTGATATTTAGTAGTATGTCAAAACATAGATATTAATTAAATATTCATTTAAGTGAAATCTACACATATGTGGATTGGAATATTCAAATCATATTATTATTTGATATAAAAGAAAATCATCCACGAAAGATAATTTGAATTATTTAATGAATGTTCTTAGATAGATAATAGTGGATATAATATATAAAACAATATCATTTATTAAAGGGAAAAATAAAAGATGAAGTCTAACAGAAACAATATAACTCGATAAAATACATTTGATTTTTTAATTTTCCTTATAACTCATGGATTGTTTGAATCAAAATAGTTTTATAGGGAATTATCTGAGTGATCCTTAAAATATCATGAAATATAAGATGATTAACCTATATGAATGAATTATTTAATTGAAAAAACGATAAAATTGTGTGAAACATCAACATGTCTAGTGGAATTGAAAATAGAGTAAAAAAATCATTCCCTTTAATAATATATTTTATAAATGAGATCTAATATATTGTATATGAAACATAGATATATTACTAACATATTTCATGACCATATTCAGACATAAAAATGTTTTTAAATTTCATTTATTTTCAATATCTACTTGTATATTAGTACAATTTTACTTATTTTACATTATAAAGTGTTTATAGTTTTGATCATTTTCACTAGTTTCATTTTAGTGGTGTTGATATTTTTTCTTCATCTACATATCATCTTTAAAAAATAATTATAGTTAATATATTTGATGAAATATAATTGAATATAAATTTTTAGATTCCTTGGATGAGTGTTTCATTCATTATCATTTAAGATGAATTTCATAATATTCATACATGAATGATTTTCTGACAAAAAGATAGGTTTCTTACTTTATTATTTTTTTAAATAATGAGGTATAAGATCCAAAATAATATATAAATAATTATTTAAATAATTATAAAATATTATACCATTAATTAGGATTTCTTTTTAATCCATGATATATATTTTCTAACATTGTTTAAGTGGGTGTTCAAACCAACCCAAACATGAAAATGCCCTAATTTATGGATGATAATGATGTTAAAATATAATTATAATAGCATCATAAGGATATAATTTAGTTTTTTAATCTGATATATCTTAATTTCTATGAATTAGTATAATAAGTGATAGATAAATAACAATTAATAAATATTAATAAATTATTATCCTTTATATTTATCTTATTTATGATAATAAATTTTCAAATGTCCATTTATAATTAATATAATTAATATTTTATTCAATTATTATTACTATAAATTTATTCATAATATTTAAATTATATTTCCCTTTAAAACTTATCTTTGAACAAGCTATGTGTAACATCCCAAGATTTTGTAAATTTTTTTTTCTTATTCGAATGAATTAAATTTTATTTATATATTTCATTGTAATAATTAAAATATTCTTTTAAAATATCATAGACTTGGCTTCTACTATACGTAACACAAACTTGGTGTGCATTATAGGCAACACCAACTTGCTACGAAACATCATTTTCTTGTTACTATTATCTAAATGTGATAATTACAACCAAGATGTTAAATATAATAATATGAAAAGAAATAACTACTTATCATATATTATTTATATTAATTTCTCATAAATAAAAAATATTTATAATCAAATATATAATTTTTCATAAAGACATTATATGTTTTGAAGAAATATTTTCATAAAGAAACCACTTTTTATATTATTCTATGAACCATGGTAAAATTAATTTTAGACAATAATAGAATTTTAATTATATAAAATTTAAATATTTTTTTTGAATTAATAGTGTTAAAATTATATTGGGGTCAATTTTTGGGATTTTTCGGAGAAATATCATTTTTGGGTGAATAGTAAAAATTACTTTATTTTAGTCAAAAAAGTAATTAATTTAAATAATGATTAGTGTTAAATTATATTTTAAATTTTTTTTCAAAGTAAAAAATAGATAAATAATGAAAATATTAGTCCAATTTAGGTAATTGGATTCTTTTTTTAATTGAAATTAAATATAAAAACTTATTGATCTTTTGAATGTTTTTACATTAAAAACCTATTTTCTTGCCACATCTCTGAGATTGGTGTTAATCATTATTTCCACTCATCTATTATTTGAATTTTAAAAAAATAGAAATACCCATTTGTAATTAGTGTGATATTTTTTTATAATAAACTCAAATTATTTATTTTACCAAAACTATTAGTGAATGTTATTAAAAATAGTCATAATTATTAAGGTAAGTTTAAGCTTCATTAAGGTCTAAGGCTTAATCATAAGGTCCAAAATGACCTGGAAACTTTTCCAAAGGCCATTTGATGAAAATAATTTGACAATATCCTAAAGTGGTACTATTTTATGGGTTATTGGGATATTATTGAATGGATTTTCTATATATAAAAGGTTCAGTAAAGAAAAAGATAAAAATGGAACATTCCTTACATTTAACATTTATAAAAAATTAAGATATGTAAAAGACATTAAATTTTAGGTTATAGATATCATTTTGAAATATAAATGGGTTATTTTTATCATAAAAAATTATCAATATTTTTTGAATATCATTTATTTACATAAAATGATTATGAATTGCCAAAGTAGTAATTATTTAGTTAATAATTATTTATAATAAATGATACAAAAAATGCTAAAAGTGGATTTAATTGATTAAATTATTACCATTAATTATTTTTCAAGATTAATATATCATTTAATTTTTTTTTAAAATTATTTTATTTTAATTTGAATGTTAGTTTGATATTTTCAAATTAATATTAAATTAATAATGTCAAAATTAACATTATTGTTATTTTACAATAAATGTTATTTTATTAAATGATTTAATATTAATATAAACACTATATTCCCCATGATATTTTTAAGGGATAAAACATATTAAATATTTAATATCAATTTACCAATATAACTTTTATAATTAATGTATTTTCCCATAGATTATAAAATCTTTGCCAGCACGGTTTTTGTTTAAGCAATGTTTTACATGTCTCATGCGCTTATTTTAAAAATTAATTTCCAAAACACATGTGATTTTTAATTTCAAAATTAGGTATTATATTTATAAATAATTGAATCTATATTATATAATAAATCTCTATTTATTTTAGTGTTAATGGTTAAAAAAATACTTAGGTATTAACAAAATGTTCTTAATGAAAACTAAAATAAAAAAACTGTGTGATCTTAGTAGTTAAGGAACCAACTTATTAAAATGAACATATTTTTTGTGGTGTAGATTTATTCTAACTATATGTTCAAATTATTATATTAATTTTTCATGTTTAAGTAACATTAGGTAAAGGAGACCTCCAATTATTGAGTACCTTATGTTATTTACAATACTTCGACTTCCCCTCTACTATAAAAATGTAAGCACTCAACCCCTTCCTCACCCCTCTCAAGCCATAGTGGCTCATCCAAAATCTGACCATATAGTCTCCAAAAATACCCAACTTATTCTTATAATATTATATTTGGGCTGAAATAAATCTATGGAAGCCCTTTGGTGGAAACCAAAATGAATTACCTGATTAAGAAGTAACACCCTCCCTAAAACTCCATTCTATTATTTCAATCCCTACTCCCTTGAATATTACTATTCCATGCTTATATAAAAACATCACTGTCCTAAATATAATATGGTTTTTTCTACGATTTTTAGCTACACTTACAAAAAATCCATCTAAATATTAACGAACATACTCTTTACTTGTACGCCAAACTACCGCCACAAAAAACAATGATTGTTAATTTTTTCCTTTACCGCCTCTAATGGTTGACATTAAGATGGAAAATTTATTTATATATATTATATATTATACTTATTATTTCATTAATATTATTTAATACATTTAAAAAAATATCTTTATACTTTCCCTTTGGTCTAAATGTAATAATTTAGTTTGAGGAAGTGTGGCTACCGCTCCTGAAAGCGATGTGATTCATTTACAGACTACATGGAATATTTTAACGATGGGTTTATAGAATGTATATGATATATACTATTTTATATTTATAATGGAATAATTATATTTATAAATATATATACATATATTTAATTCACTCTATTTATTTCAATATGGAAATAAATTAGAAACAAAATTCATGTATACATACGTTCTACCATCTCCATGAATGGTGTATTTCATTTCATACTTCTATAATATCTGAATTATTATAATAAAAATATTATGTATATAAATTATATTTAAATAATGTTTTATATTGTGTAAATTATTATATAAGTATAAATACCAAATATATAATAAATTAAGAAACATGTGAAAAAACAAAGTGGATATTACTCAAAGTAAAAATCGTAACATAGAATTATTAACAAAAGGGTAATGTATATTCATAATAAAACCATATATTTTATTAGATATAAGAATATTCTTATGTAAAAGATGAATAATAAACTTACATTTATTATATATGAATCTTGTATGAGTAATAAAGTATTCGACACACAAAGTCAGGAAATTTCATCTCACCTAATATTACCGTGAAATACATGTCTTAATCACCAATCACTTTTCTTGTGTTGTATATACATTACTCTTTGAAATTTTATATAATGAATATTATTGTTCTCATGATATTATAACCTTCATGAAGTTTCATTTTATTATATATGGATTATAATTCTAGGTTACTAAGTGGTAAGAGTCTATTGAAACAAACTCATCATTTATCGAGATTGTTTATGATTATTCTTCAATTCATGACATCTCATGATTCATATCTCAAGAACACCAATGAAATATCTTCTTATATGGTTTTAAATGACATATTATTGTATTGTAACCATTTTCCCACTCTTTGGTACTTTTTAATATTGTAAATTTTTTTAATGAAAATTATACATTATTTCTCCTTTTAGTCGAAAATTTTTGTTCATTCAAAACCATGATTTCCAAAAAACAATGAAGAAATGTTATAATTTTATAATATGTTGTTAAAGGAAATTTTTAACAATTTTTTATGTTTTTCAGTATTAAAAGTAATATTATTTTATTTTTTTAACATGTTACTTTTCAAAACATTTACAACAAACAAATGAATATTTGGCATGTATGGACTTACCACCATTGTGACGACCATTTCCTTGAAGCTTACATTTTATGTTTACAAATTTAATTTAAAGGAATTTTTTTTCTTAATATTGTAAACATTTATTTTTTTATTAAAATATTTCAATGAAAATGGTTTTAAAAAATCTTTTATTGTTTTTTAGAACTTCTATTAAAATATTTCATTGAAATTTTCAATGAAAAATGTTTTCTAGAATGTTTTTTGATTAATAACTTTCGTAATCATTTTCAATAATCCATTAAATGTTTACAAAGAAAAAGTATTCCAGAATTATTTCAATACATTATTTATATTTTTTCTTGTTTTTTCAAGGAAATGGTTTTCAAAAATACTTTATGTTTTAGAAAGGAAATTTTCAAAGAAGAAATTATAGATTCCTTAAGAAGTGTTTTTAAAAGATCTTTCAAATTTATTTCCCCTTAAATATGACATATGTCGGTGTTATTGATTTTTTTCTGGATATATGATCCAATTATTACAACCCTATTCATTATATGATTGGATAATGTTTTGATGTAATGATATTTATGAAACTTGTTTCTATTTCATGGGTTATATACTCTTGTAACCCACTTATATTCATGGGCGGTGTTATGATACCTACATAATTTCCATCGGTAATGTTATAATTAAATGTTCATAATTCCTATCTCTTTTCATGGGTTGTGATATGATTAATGTTTGTAATATAGGTTCAATCATATGTATAATTCTTTTATGTCTCAGCCTGGATCCATATCTCTCTCCAATTCATTGTGTAACTATGGATGAATCATGAGTATATATGTTATCTGTGAAACGAATTTCATGTTCAGAAGGATATGTGTGAACATAATTATATGTTCATAATGTAATTCAGGGACCTTGTTTCTTGTCCATAAGTTTGTGTATCAACCTAACTACATGTTCACAATGTTATGGGTGAACCCTATTATGTGTTTACATTTTTAAGAATAGACCTGGTTGCATGTCCATAAGTTTATGACTGAACCTGATTATATGTTTAGATTATTATCAATAAACCTTATTACATGTTCACAATGTTATACATGGACCTGGTAACATGTCAATATGTTTATGCCGGAACATGATTACATGTTAACAATGTCATTGGTGAACCTTATTATGTGTTCAAAATGTTTTTAATGGACCTGGATGCATGTCTATAAGTTTATGCAAGAACCTGATTACATGTTCATAATGTTATGCGTGAACCTAATTAAATGTTCCCAATATTATACACATACCTAGTTTCATATCCATAAGGTTATGTGTGAGAATTATTTCATGATCCCAATGTTAAGCATGGGCCGGGTTTCATGTCCACAGGTTGATATGGGGGCCTGATTTCATATACTTAACTTAATGAATGGACCTATTTCTACTTATACATGTTTACAACATTATAAATGAATCTGCATGCCACTAATTTCATGTCTTATTCCTATGTTATTCTTACATGAATTATTATCCTAATTCTCTAAGGATACATGTATTATAAACTACCAATATTTATTATGATCTCCAATATTATGGGTATGATCATCAAGATTTATGCTCATGTTCGATATCCTTTTGTTCTTGTCTGGATTATGCATTTCCTTTATTTTCCCCTACTGGGTATCTGATCTTACCCATTTATTATGTTTCCTTTACCTAGGTTATGAAGAATGATTTTAATTAGATGTGCCTATTGTGGAGATATTTATGGTATATGTTGAAGAAAAATCTCCAAGATAGAATATTTTGTTTCTATGTTTCAAAAGACACTAAAATATTACAGTCCTCGAGCATGTATTTTTTATAATGTATTAAATATTCATCTAAAATGATTTAATATACATGTATGCTCTGATTGGGTTTCTATATTTGAAATCAAATGGAGGTTTAGTCATCCTTTTGAAACTAGGATGAAAAAACTATAGTGAAATATCTAGGTATATTTCTAAGGATTCATCTAGGGATGTCTCAAAGGTTAATTATATGGATGAGTCCACATTTAGGAAAATATACTAGAATTTTGGTAAAGTATTTAGTGAGTGGTTTCTTAGAAATACATTCATTTTTGGATAATATAGGTTTATGTGGATTTGGAACATATATACCTAGGGGTAATAAATCTGAAAATATATCCTAGTCCTAACTCGGGGTAATCTGGTACACGACAATGGGCCTTATTACACACCTAGTTTGAAACTCCCGTGGTATATTTTTTGGGAATTCAAAAATTCTTTATGAATCATCATGAAGGATTTAAATAGAGGATGTATAATAATAACCAAGGATAAAAATAAGGATTCCTATATTAGAGAAGTATGATCCATTATTTAGGAACCCTATAGGTAAATTTTAATGATTATATGGTATCCTAATATGATAACTGTTTCTCACACTATACATTGTAGTTTAATTAAATAGAGAGAAATATAAGGAATATGGTTAAAATTTAATAATTTAGATGTTGTAATTATGGTAATTATGTGAATCAAAATATCATAAAGTGAATCGGGAAGGTGGTACGAGTATGGGTTATACTTCTGATGATAAAGAGATGGAAAACGACATGTAAAAGGTATGTGAAGATTTTATAGTATTTCATACATTAAAAATAAGAATCATGATCATATTGAGTTTGAAAACACATAACACATGATTCATATTTCATATTCTTCGAAAGAGTTATTTAGAAAAAAGATGATGAATCCTAAGTAATGATTGAAGGATAATGTTGGATGAATAAAGTATTTGTGTTCGGGAATTTAGAGATTATGTCATATGAATCATGAAATATATATGTTTTTTACTATAAGTATTCATTAAGGATTTAATATGACATTTCTAATAGTGATTAAGACTAAAAAATGTGATTTAATGGAAAGGTGATATTTTGATTATGAGAAGGCAACCCTTAATTAATGCCTACCATAGAGATAATGATGTTGGGATAAAGATATTATAGATATAACTAAAGAAATTTGATAGTACATATTACCCTGGAACTAATTATTGAAGAAGTGTTCTATGTCATCATGGATGATGTTTACAACATCATGGATATAAATAATATATCCAGTAATAATTGCAATAAAGAATCATGATTTTTTTCTAAATGGATTTATTATAATTAAGGGAATGTACGATGAGGGTATTCCCATTTTTGGAATGTGACAACAAAGTGGAACATTGTGATATATGAGGATCCATTTTGCGCCTATTTCATGACATTATCTTGAAATATTTTAATTTTATATTGTTTAAGGGCTATAAGGTTAACCATTTAGGGAGATTTTGAGTTAAACTACAGATGAAGTTAGTAAGATTAAATTCATATATCTCTATATGATGATTTTTGCATATTGGATAGCATGTTAAAACTAATTTAAGTTAATGATAACTTAAGGGATTAAATAAAATGGATAACATGATCTATTAGTACATCGGAAATGAAAAAGTCACCTTTTCTAGAGAGAGAGGTGAAGTGGGTCAAGGAACAAAAAAGGATTATGTTGTCTAAAAATCACGAAAGTATATGTTTCCATGAAAAATATTAAACATTATGAAAGAGGATATTCAAGATAATAATGTTGTCCATGTGCTTTCATTTCTGATTAAACAAAAGTTCAATTGGGTCATCTTAGATTTATGGATTTGTGACAATTAATATTATCAAGACCTTGTTCTCTATCACTCTCCATCAGAACTTGATGGTTATATTTCTCTTCTATATCAATGCTTTCTATTCCCACCTATGTTCTTATAAGTGGGAATCTCTTTATGAGTTACATTGGGTAACTACTATGGTTCCAAATTTACATTTTAAGGGAATTTTGAGTATTCATTTTAACAGTTTTTGTTTCTATGGATAAATATTTCAAGTTTTAAATCTTTGATAACCCAGACAAATTTCAAGGGAAAATTCATTTTAAGGGGTTATAATGTTACACCCCATGAGTTTGTGAAATATTTTTTTTATTATCCGAATGAATTTATTTTCATTAAGGTATTTTATTTCACTATGTAAAATATTCCTTTCACGTGGAACGGAATTGGTTTTTTATACACGCAACAACAATTTGTCATGCGTTATACATAATTCTATGTTTCTATGAAATATCATTTTATTATTATAATTATTTAAAGGAGATAATTATAACCATGTGGTAAACATAGTAATATGAATATCAATAACTACTTTTAATATTTTATTTATAATGCTTTCATATTAATAAATCAAATTGATAATTAAATAAATAACATCTGGTGAAGTCTTTATATGTTCTATTTTTTTTAATGAAACTACTTTTTATGTCCTTCTATGAAAAATATTAAAATTAATTTCAGACACTAATATAATTTAAATTATATAAAATTAACATCATTTTGAATTTATTAATTTGAATTTATCTTAGGGTGAATTCTTGGGATTTTCCATAAAAACATTATTTTTTTGGTGAATAAAAAAAATTACATCAATTTAGTTATAAACATCATTTTCATTTAAATAATGACTAGTGTTAACTAATTCTTTAAGTTGGTTTTTGAAGTAATAATAGATCAATTATGAGTATATTAATCCAATTAGGTCATTTGAGTCATTTTTTATATTAAAATTGTGTAAAGACCTGTAAATTTCACGTAAATTTTTTTCAGAAATTCTTTGAGATTTTACAAGCACGCAGTTTCTAACGGCACCTGATTCTGAGTCCCGGTGTGCCCAAAATCAATTTCTGAAGCTTATCTCAGGTAAATTTAGTGAACAAATGAGCGGGTTTTTCTATCTTTTGAACCAGTGATCGGAATTGAAATCTGAGGTCACCGATGGAACTGCAGTGCTGGTAATTGCTTAAGAGGGCCTTTAACGAAGATGTGTCTGCTCAGGAGAAGTTGTTAAAAAATTTGGATTAAATGAAAAGTAAAATAAAATTGTGTTAGAATTTTATTTCTTTTTCTAAAGTGGTTTTAATCTACATGGGGAGTTGGGGTGGGACCCACTAGTTACTAACTACCCTTGACAGGATAAAGGTGAGGTGGTGCCCACATGAGCCCCAAATATTCACTTTCCCTGACTCCCTAACTCCCCCTTTATTTTGAGTAGCTCCTATCTCTCCCTCATTAATAATTCCAACTCACATTAATTTAATTAATTGAACCTCTTCAATTAATTGGATTATGTTTTGAATTTTGAGTATTTGAAATGCATGGAAAGGTAAAATAAAATAAGGGAAAGCTTATTTTATTTTGGGGTTAGGTTGTTGTGTTGGGAATTGGGGAGAGAGCTATAGATTTGTAGGAAGAACTTCATCCCTCCGCGAAGAACGACACCCTTCGACGAAGAACGCCGTCACCACAAGGAGAGACGACGTGCCGTTACTTTTTCTCTCTGCATCTAGTGTGTGATGTCGTCCCCTTATTGGATGCACGCTAACTCTATCCTCGAAACCTCACCCCGCGACACCATCTTCCGCATCACCGAAAAACGACATCTTTTATCGAGGTAGGGGTTATCTTTATTCAAGTTTAATTTAATGTTCTTCATTGATTAATTTTCCCTCTTGTTATCGTCATAACATGAGGAGATCAGACCGCACAAGCACGAACGATCCTCCTTCCCATTTCGTGTGGAATCTCGTTGATCTTTGTGGCGAAGGCAGAGTGGTGTCGTTGCACCATGCGTAAACGAAGGGGACCACGGATGGAGCGGGATGCAGTGGTGGTGTGCGGCACCATCGCGCTGTGCCGGAGGACCCGAGGGAGGCGGTGGCCGGAGCGGGCCGTGGCGGAGGGGCGCGACACCGTCGCGCCACACCGGTCGAAGAAGGGTCGCGGCCTAAGGTCGCGGCAGTGACCAGAAGGGGAGAATGGGCTCGGTCGTTCGTCGGCGCTCTTAGAGGCGGGACCCTTCAGGGTCCCGCGGCGGTTCAAGAATATCGGCCTGCAATAAAGGCCTACCGTTTTCTGGAAAAAGTGGGGGGTGTAACTCCCCCCCGACCAGTAAATAAGGTAGACCCCACTGGGTCTGTCATTTCGGAGACAAGGGAGCAGCACCCCCCCCCCCTTCGCACCCCTCCTGGTCGTGAGCCGAGCCGCAGCCGGCTTCCATGCCGAACCGCAGCCGACATCCATGTCGGGTTGCAGGCCGCACCCCGCCGCGGGTCGGGCCGCACCCAGCTGGGTCAGGCTGCTCCAAGCCAGGCCATGCCTCGCCAGCCAGGCCGGGCCACGCCAACCAGGCCGGGCCACGCCCAATCGGGCCAGACCCGGACCTGGGTCGGGTTGACCCAGTTCGGGCCGACCCAAGGGGGAATTTGGCCGGGTTAGACCGGGCCCAAACCCCTATTTTCAGACCCTCTTCAGTTAAACACCCATATCTTGGGAAACAGACTTCTGATTGATACACCGTCAGTTGCGTAGGTACAATTTGATAGAGAATTTCGTTTAGGTATATTACAGTCAAGTTTTATGCAAACATTGGGTAAGAGAAGGTTGGTTCGAACACGAAACCAATCGGGCCCACGGAGCGGAAACGCTTATAACTTAAGGACCAGACATCCGATTAACATGCCATCAATTATGTTTAATTCCTCTTAGTGAGACAGTTCTTTTGGCATAGTCCACTAGAGGTTTAGATGTATCTGGAGTATGCTCGGGTTGTTTTTAGCTTAAAAACCATCCGGGCCCCTCGGACAGAAAATCCAATATCTCTCAGACCAGGCGTCCGATTGACGCACCGTCTATCGCGTTGAGTTCTTATTAATGGGATGAAACTTGGTAATACATCAACTTTATACTTCGTGACAGTTGATATATCTACCCTCTTGGCTCGTGGAGCGGACCCTCCCGGAATCGAGCGTGCTGTGTGCCGGAACCCTAGAGCTGGCTACGACTGCGACGACGATAAGGATTGTACATGGATCCTACGTGGGTTTGGAAACTAGGATGACTGTACTTGGATCCAACGTGGGTTCAGTAGTGAGGAAGACTGTACTTGGATCCTACGTGGGTTTGTTAGTGAGGTTTACTGTAATAGGATCTTATGGGGGTTCGGTAGTGACGACTTTTGTACTTGGATCCTACGTGGGTTCGGTAGGGGAGATGATTCAGAGGATACATCTATCATCTCCACCCCACTTCGTGATTAGTATTACTATGTGAGATGAGTATTGACTTTCAATCATTATCATCGATATGGTTGACTTTCTTTCCTGTGTGGATTGGGTTGTGTTTTCTTGTGTGGACTGGTTGTGCTTGGGCTCGTGAGTTGGAGCCGAACTGGAAATGATGACTTAGGTATATGTATGGTCATATACTTAAGTAGAGTTGGTTGATACTTCGTGTATTTATCCTTCCATTGTGGTTTATCCTTTTTGGATTCTGGGAGACCTTCGGGGGTCTCGGGGTCCCTACTGAGTATCGTATACCTAACCCTGCATGGGCCATGCCCGCACTACGTTGTGTTGGTTGCAGACAACGGACAACATTGATCATGATTGGGGCTTGTAGAGCGGGATGGTACCCGGAGTTGGACTATCAGGCGGGACGTATACGAAGCGGATGGCTGGACCCGAGGAGCTGAGGAGACCATCTGTACCCACCCATTTGGTTGGTTAGCCGGAGGACGACTCAGTGGTTGCTGATTTACTTTACCGCTGCTGTACTTTCTTTTCAGTTGTACGTTCAGTTGGGTTTGTATTCTGGACCATTTACTTTTCAGCACTTATTTTTTTACTCAGTTTACATAGTGTTTACTTCATCTTGCTTACTCTGTTGTGTTTCTTTACTTGTATAAAGGTAATGCCTTCCATTTTTTTCAAGATTTACACATTTGGTGCTAGTCGACAGCCCCTGGCCTATGGAAGGAGGGATTGGGGTAGTCATGGCACGGACCTCGAGGACGAGTCTTGACAAATTGGTATCAGAGGGAGGTTCTATCGTAGAACTCAAGGATCTGATAATTTCTTCTATGTGAAGTAATAATGTTTAGAGTATTTAGTGTGGTTATCAGTCCAGAGAGTCTAGTGTTGGTGTGGCGGCTGACGTATCCATACACCAGGACCCTGACTTCTGATTTCCGAATCAGTGCATGAAAACATAGATTTCTTGTGTGTTTCAAAAGTTTTCTTTGTGATTACTTTGTGTCAGCTCAACAGGTATACTGTATTAACTGTGGAAGACCTATTTTTTTTTTCAGGATGACCCCACGACGACAGCCAGCTAGGGTTCTGATCTTTATGCGTGATGGAAGCCCACCGAGTGACGAGGCCTTGGTGCAGGGCCCCATTACAGCAGAGGCACCGTCGGTACCTCTACCCACCTAGCCACTGATACCACCTACACCAATAGCGGAGAGTGCACGTCGCCTGAGTGAACTGCATGAGTTTCAGCATCAGAGGCCACCCAGGTTCCATGGAGAGGTGGACCCTCAGGAATCCGATGATTGGAAAAAGGTTGTTGTCCGGGTCATCAGATTAGTAGGGACACCAGCAGATCTTATAGTGATCCTTGCGGCGAGTCACCTGCACGCAGCAGTAGGTAGATGGTGGAGCCTGATGCTCCAGGTGCGCGATGAGGCATATCTACTTTGTACGAACTTCGAGAGCCTCTTCCGCTCGGAGTACATTCCTGTCACCCCTCCGTCCGATGAACATCTAGGAGTTACTACTGTTGCGGCAAGGCAGCATGACAGTAGCCCAGTACTAGGCGAGATTTATTTATCTCACGCGCTACTCCACAGACATGGTACGAGACCCATTCTTCCAGACCTGGACCTTCGAGCAGGGACTGAGGAATGAGATTAGGGAATCGATGATCTCCCTCAGTATTCCGACGCAGGCAGGAGTTCTAGAGTGAGCCCTTCTTTTGGAGAACTTTCTTGCTGATCCTGCACCAGCAGCGAGGCCTACAGTAGGGCAACACGTAGTGGAGTCTTCTACATCCGGTAGTAGATAGATGTCATAGTGGTCCAAGAGGACCAGACCATCAGGTGGGAGACCTCAGGATACTGGTTCGGAGGTGTGGGGCACACACAGCAGAGCCAGTCATTCGAGAGGCAGGCTCAGCTTTAGGCAGTGGAGGCCTATGACCACGGTGCACCTAAGATGATTCGAGGTACTATCTATGTCTACTCCTCCCTTGTTGTAGTTCTTATAGACACTGGAGCAAGTCATTCTTTCATTGTCACTGCCCTTGTTCAGAGCTCGGAGATTCCGATGGATCCGTTGGCTCGATCCTTATGGCTAGAGACTCCTACAGGAGTAGACTCGACGATTACACATTGGTGTCGGTAGTGTGAGCTTACTATAAGAGGCGAGATCTTTGGCTGGGATCTTCTTGTAGAGGCGTCGAGGCCTTATGAACTCTTCTTGGTCATGGATTGGTTATCTAAGGTCCATGCTCAGATCGACTGTATAAGGCACAAGGTGCGGTGTGTCTGCACCGATGGGAGCAGGTTCACCTTCACTGGCGAGAAGGGAGCCTTTTTAGCTCAGGATGGACTCATACAAAAAAGAGGAAAGCCGATCACTCATCAGTTGGATAGTATCATCCTCGGAGTAGTTGATGTGTGGAGTCTGAGTTTTCCTATTGTGGTGATCAGAATGCAGACGTTTTTCCTGACGACATTCTGGGACTACCTTCTCGTAGAGAGGTAGGATTCTATTTGGACCTGTACCGAGGGACAACCCTGATATCTACTCCAGCATATCGGATGGCTCCTGCTGAGCTTCGTGAGCTGCGTGTACATCTGGAGGACTTGCAGGGCAAGGGATTTATCCGACCCAGTGTTTCACCCTGGGCTTCCCTGATTTTGTTCACCAAGAAGGTGGATGGGAGCTTGTGACTGTGTGTCTACTACCATCACCTGAACCAGGTTACCGTGAAGAAAAATTATCCACTTCCTATGATAGATGTCAGCAGAGCTTCCAGGAGCTGAGACAGAGATTGACCAGTGCACCCATCTTGAGGCTACCGGAGGAGGGCGTATGGTACGCAGTTTACTGCGATGCATCAGGGACCGGACTCAGGTGTGTCCTGATGTAGGAGCGGGCAGTGATCTCTTATGGTTCACGACAGTTGAGGAAGCACGAGAAGAACTATGCTACCCATGATATGGAGTTAGTAGCAGTGGTCTTCAACTTGAAGATTTGGTGGCACTATCTGATGGCTGAGTGGTTTACAGTCTACTCTGACCACCAGGGTCTCTGTTACATCTTCTCACAGAAGGGACTGAACCCGAGACAGTGGCGATGGCTTGAGTTTCTCTAGGACTTTGAATTTGAGATACTCTATACTCCTGGGAAGGGGAACATAGTAGCGGATGCACTCAGTAGGAGGTCAGGCATTCAGCTACTTGGAGAGGCGACAGAGCAGTTAGCCACTTTGCAGACATCCTTTATAGATAGAGATGGGGAAGCCTTCCTACAGTCCCTCACAGTCACTCTTTCACTTATTCAGTGGGTCAGAGAGGCACAGCGTGGGGACGTTGACTGTGATACATGACGTACTCAGATTTCCGCAGGGCAGGCGCCTGATGGATTTTATGAAGGAGAAGAGCATGTCATCCTTTTCAGGGGACGTACCATGGTACCAGTTGCATTACAGGAGGAGTTGATGAGGCAGTTTCACACTTATCCATTGGAGGTACATCCAGGAGTAGTGAAGATGTACTGGGATCTCAGATAATAGCACTGGTGGCCAGGTATAAAGAAGGTTGTGGCAGAGTTTGTTTCACGATGCCTCACCTGCCAACAGGTGAAGGCAGAGCACTAGGTACCAGCAGGCTTGGTACAACCCTTAGAGGTCCCGGAGTGGAAGTGGGTTGGGATGTCTATGGATTTTGTGATGGGACATGCACGTACTTCCATAGGACACGACTCTATCTGGGAGATTGTGAACCGACTCACCAAGTTGTCTCACTTCTTACCTATCATAGAGCATGAATTAATGGAGAGCTTGGGATGGCTTTACATTTAGGATATTGTATGACTTCATAGTGTGACATCATCTATTGTCTCCGATCGAGATGCTCGATTTACTTGCCGTCTTTGGAAGGGGTTGTAGGAGGCATTTGGGACGTAGCTACGCCTGAGCACTGCCTTTCACCCTCAGGCGGATGGCCAGACGGAGAGGACCATTTAGACACTCAAGGAAATGCGCTTTGCATGTGTCCTCAACTTTGGTCACAGTTGGGAGGATCACCTACCCTTGGTGGATTTTGCGTACAAAAACAACTATTACTCCACCATCGGGATGGCACCATATGAGGAATTGTACGACCGGCCTTGCAGATCACCTCGGTGCTGGACAGAGCTTGGGGAGTCAGTACTCGTAGGACTAGAGATGGTCCAGGCTATGACAGAGAAGGTACAGATCATCCAGGAGAATATGAGGACCTCACAGAGCCGACATAAGTCATATGTTGATAGAAGGTAGAGACCACTAGAGTTTGAGGATGAAAACCACGTTTTCTTACGGGTCTCACCTCGACATGGATTACGAAGATTTGGCTGGGGAGGAAAGTTATCTCTGTTCTTTATCGGACCATTCCAGGTTCTCAGCAGGATAGGCGAGGTGGCTTATCATATGGCTCTTCCACCTTAGTTTCACCAGGTGCACGACGCCTTCCACATATCTCAGCTGAGGAGATACATGCACGACTTGACGCATATCATCGACCACGGGGAGCAAGACAACGATGACGAGGTGACTTTTGTGGAGGTCCTGGTGGAGATCGAGGATCGAAAAGAGCGGGTCCTACGTGGATGGTCGATTCCTCTTGTGCGCATCAGGTGGCAGCACAGGAACCTCAAGGAGAGAACATGGGAGTGGGAGGCTCAGATGCGTGCATAGTACCCTCATTTGTTTCCCTAGTTTATGATGTAGCTTTACAAGGATGGAAAGCTCTGAGGTGGGATTAATGTAAAGGCCCATAAATTTCAATGAAATTTTTTTATAAAATTCTTTGAGATTTTACGAGAACACAGTTTCTGACGGCACCTAATTCCGAGGCCCGATGTGCCTGGAATCAATTTCCATAGTTTAGCTCAGGTACGTTCAGTGAACGAACGAGCGAGTTTTTCTATCTTTTGAACCGGTGCTTGGAATTGAAATATGAGGGAACCAATGGAACCACAACACTGGTAATTTCTAAAGAGTACCTTTACCAAAGATGCCTCTACTCAATAGAATTTTTTAAAAAATGTGGATTAAATGAAAAGTAAAATAAAATTGTGTTACAATTTTATTTCTTTTTTAAGTGGTTTTAATCTACATGGGGTGTTGGGGTAGGACCCACTTGTTACTAACTACCCTTGAGAGGATAAAGGTGAGGTGGGTCCCACATGAGCCCCAACTCTTCACTTTCCCTAACTCCGTAACCCCCCCCCCCCTTTATTTTGAGTAGCTCCTCTCTCTCCCTCTTTAATAATGCCAACTCACATTAATTTAATTAATTGAACCCCTTCAATTAATTGGATTAAGGTTAGAATTTTGAGTTTTTGAAATGCATGGTAAGGTAAAATAAAACAAGGGAAAGCATATTTTATTTTTGGGTTAGCTTGTTGTCTTTGGAATTGGAGAGAGAGCTTTAGCTTTGTTGGAAGAACTTCATCCTTCCGCGAAGAACGACACCCTTCGACGAAGAACGTCATCACCACAAGGAGAGATGACGTGCCATTCCTTCGTCTCTCCACAGCTAGAGTGAGACATCATCCCCTCCTTGGAAGCACACCAACGCCGTCCTCGAAACCTCACCCCGAGACACCATCTTCCGCGTCGCCAGCAAACGACATCGTTTATCAAGGAGGGGGTTATCTTCGTTGAAGTTTAATTTAACGTTCTTCGTTGATTAATTTGGTCGCTTGTTATCGTCATAACTGGAGGAGATCAGACCGCACAAACACGACCTATCCTCCTCCCCTTTTCTTGTGGATCCTCGTTGATCTTTGTGGCGATGGTGGTGCGGTGCAGTTACACCGTGCAGGAACGAAGGGGACCGTGGCCGGAGCGGGCCACTGCGGTGGTACGTGGCGCCGACGCGCCGCGCCGGTGAGGCTGAAGGGGCCGCGACCAGAGCGGGCCACGGCGGTGGGGCACGACAACGTCGCACTACGCCGGAGGACCCAATGGAGGCCGCGACCAGAGCGGGCCATGACCTAAGGCCCCGACAGTCACCAGTAGGGGCGGCTGGGCTCAGCCCGCTGCTGGCGCTCCTAGAGGCGGGACCCTTCAGGGTCCCGTGACGGTTCAAGAATACCGACCGGCCATAAAGTTCGGCCGTTTTCCGGAAAAAGTGGGGGGGGGGGGGTTACCCCCCCACTTCCTGACCAAAAAATAGGGCGGACCCCACAGGGTTTGTCATTTCGGAGACAAGGGGGTGGCGCCCCACCCCCCCTTCGCACCTCGCTCGGCCGCGAGCAGAGCCGCGGACGGCTTCCGAGCCGGGCCGAGCCGGGCCGCGCCCAATCAGGCCGGACCCAGACCCGGTTCGGGCCGACCCAGTGGGTATTGGGTCGGGCCCAAACCCCCAATTTTCAGACCCTCTTCAGTTAAACACCCATTTCTTGGGCTACAGACCTACGATCGACGCACCGTCAGTTGAGTATGGATTCTTGGATCGAGACGGTCGTTGCAGTATATTACCCTCAAGGTGTTGTAGAACTTTGGGTATGGGCGGGTTGGTTCAAACATGAAACCAACCGGGTCCTCGGAGCGGAAATGATTATAACTTAAGGACCAGACGTCCGATTGTCATGTCGTCAATTACGTTTAATTCCTCTTAGTGAGACAGTTATTTTGGCTTACTCCACTCTAGGTTTAGATGCAGCTAGATTACGGTCAGGTTGGTTTTAGCTTAAAAACAAACCAGGCCCCTAGGACGTAAAAGCCAATATCTCTCAGACCGGGCGTCCGATTGACGCGCCGTCTGTCGCATTGAGTTCCTATTGACGAGACAGAACTTGGTGAAACATCAACTCTGTACATCGTGACAGTTGATGTATCGAACCTCTTGGCTCGTGGATCAGACCATCCCTAAATTGATCATGCTGTGTGCGGGAACCCTAGAGCTGGCTGCAACTGCAACGACGATGACGACTGTACTTATATCCTACATGGGTTCGGCAACGAGGACGACTGTACTTGGGTCCTATGTGGGTTTGGCAGCGAGGACGACTGTACTTGGATCCTGCGTGGGTTCGGCAATGATTATTATTGTACTAGGATCCTACATGGGTTCGGTAGTGACGACTTCTCTACTTGGATCCTACGTGGGTTCGGCAGGGGAGATGATTTAGAGGCTACATCTATCATCTCCACCCCTCTTCGTGAGTAGTATACCTATGTGAGCCGAGTCTTGACTTTCAATCATTATCATTGATATGATTTACTTGCTTTCCTGTGTGGATTCGGTTGTGTTTTCTTGTGTGGACTGAGTTTTACTTGGGCTCGTGAGTTGGAGATGAACCGGAAATGATGACTTAGGTATATGTATTGGCATATACCTAAGTAGAGTTAGTTGATACTTTGTGTTTGTATCCTTCCTTTGTGGTGCATCCTTTGTGGATTCTGGGAGACCTTCGGGGGTCTCAGGGTCCCTACTGAGTATCGTATACTCACCCCTGCACGAGACATGCCCGCACTACATTGTGTTGGTTACAGACGACGGATAGTGTTGATCGTGGTTGAGGCTTGTAGATTGGGACAGTACCCGGATGAGGACAATCAGGCGGGACGTACATGGAGCAGACGGCCGGAACTGAGGAGCTGAGGAGACCATTTGTACCCACCCTTCATTTAGGATAGCCGAAGGACGACTCGGTGGTTGCTAATTTACTTTACCGCTATTGTACTATCTTTTCAGTTGTACTTTTAGTTGGGTTTGTATTCTGGCCCATTTAGTTTTCAGCACGTACTTTTTTACTCAATTTACTTAGGGTTTACTTCAGCTTGCATACTCTGTTGTGTTTCTTTACTTATATAAAGGCAATGCCTTCCCTTTTTTTCGGGATTTACGCCTTTGGTGCTAGTCGCCATCCCCTGGACTGTGGATGGCGGGCTTGGGGTAGTCACGACATGGGCCCCTAGGACAGGTCGTGACAAATTAGGTATAAAAACTTATTGATCTTTTGAATGTTTTTATTTTAAATACCCAATTTCTCACCACGTCTTCGGGATTAACGTTAAACTAAATTTTCCAACATATATGAATTGAATTTTTAAAAAAATTCATTCAATGTTATAAACAGTATGATATTTTTAGTCTAATAAGTTCAACATAAATATTTGACCAAAAATATTTTTGAATTTGATAAAAAATTATCACAATGATTATGGAAAAATTAAGCTTACTTATAAACTAAACATTGATATTAAAGACCAAAATGATCTGGAAACTTCACTAAAAGCAATCCGAATTAAATAATTCGACCATATCCCCTATTTTTTGAAATTATAGGTGTTATTAGGATATTAGAAAATGGATGTTTCGTATATAAAATATTAAGTATGAAAAAATAAAAAATGGAATTGACCTTACCCTTAACATTTATAAAACATTGAGATATGTAACAAATATCATAAATTTTTGTTATAGATATAATTTTAAAATATAAATGGTTTATTCTTTTCATAATAGATTATAGATAATTTTTAGTGATGATTTAGTTACTTGAAATGATTGTGAAATGCCAACATGGTTTCTATTTAGTTAATTATTGCCAAAAATGAATGATAAATTACATGATAAAATTGAAGAAAATTCATTGAATTATTAACATTAATTATTTTCTATGATTAATGTATCATTTTAAACATTTTTAAAAATTAATTATTTTAATTCCAATATAATTTTGAAATTTTATAATTAAAATTAAATAAATAATGTCAAAATTTGACATCATTGTTATATTACAATAACTGATATTTTATTTAATGATTTAAAACTAATAAAATTACTATATTAGGATAATTAATTTTTAAGAGATAAAAATATTTAATATAGTCCATTAAACAACAATTTATCTTTTATAATTAATATATTGGAAATATATTATAAAAACATTTTTTAGACGGTCCGTGATTAAGTATTGTTTTAGACGTCACATGCGCTTGTCTTAAAAATTAATTTCCATAACACATGATATTTTTATTTTGTAAATAAATAATCATATTTACAATTTATTGGATCTATACTAAATAATAAATATCACATTACTTATTTTTAATGGTTAAATTAATTAGTATTGAAAATTGGTAGCTTTAATAAAAACCAAAAAAAATAAAATGTGGGAATCATATAGATTAAGGAAACGAATAATTAAAATGAACATATTTTTTATGTGGTGTAGATTTGGTTTGAAAATTAATTAACATTACTCCATTATTTTTCCCCTTTTTTGGAACATTAGTTTAAGTATACCTCCCATTATTGAAAACCTTTCGGTATTTACAATAGGGACATTCCCCCCTCTACAATAAAATGGAAAGCACTCTACCCCTTCCTCAAACCTCTAAAACCACATTGGATTGTCCGAAATGGGCCCAAATAGTATCCAAACATACCTCCCTTAATCATAGAGGCCATATAATTGAAATAAATTCTTTCATTGAATCCATTTGGTGCAAACCAAAATGATTTACTCGATTAAGAGGTAACACCCTCCCTCAAACTCCGTTCTTTTATTTCTTTCTTCAGTCCTTAAAATATTATTCTTCCATTCTTGTATAAAAGAATAGTATCATAAATATAATATTATGTTTTCATAAAATTTATTGACCCAAAATTACAGAAACATGTATATTATTTTTTAAAAACATACTATTTATGTGTACAGAAAATTACCACCCCACGAAATGATTACTGTTCATTTTTCCTTTACGGCCTCACATGGAGAAAATTATGAAAGAAAATAAGTTTATATATGTTATATATTATATATATTAGGTATTCATTCTTCTTTAATCACTTTAAAAAATATATCTCTAGACTTTCCATTTGGTTTAAATATGATAATTTCATTTGAGAAGTGTGGACTACCGCCCCCAGAGCGTTGTGATTCATTCACAAACTACATGGGATGTATTAGGGATGGGTTTAGTGAACTTATGTGATATATAAAATATAATAATGGTAATTTAATAATGATATTTACACCTATATATTCATATATTTAATTTAGTTACTTTATTTCAATACGATAATAAAATGTAAACAACGTTCACACATACTTTGGGCCTACCGTCTCTATGAAAGGTGTATTCCATTTAATACTTTTATATTCATTGGATTATTAAAATAAAAATATAATTGATATGAATTATATGTAAATCATGTTTTACATTATGTAAATAATGGTTAACATTCTGGAAATCATGATATAAGTATACGACCCAAAGATATAACAAATTAAGACACATGAAAAATACATAGCGGATATTCCTTGAAGTGAAACATAAACATAGAATTATAAAAAATGGTTATATAATTTCATAATAAAACCATATAAGGTATTAGATACAATAATATTATTCTATAATATATGTATAATAGACTTATGTTTATTATACAGGAAACTAGTATGAGTACGAAGAGAGTCAAGACACAAGATAAGGTAATTTCATCTCACCTTTTATTACTATGAAATACATGCCTTATTCACCACTAATTTTTATTATATGGTATATATAATACCATTTAAATGTTTATATAATTATTATTATTTTTTTTATTACATTATATGATTTAAAAATTTTCATTTTATTCCATGGGGTGTATGATTCTAAGTTACCATGTGGAAAGAGTCTATTGAAACAATCCCATTGTTTATTGATATTTTTTATGATTATGAATGAATTGATAAAATATCATGATAAATATCTCAATAAAAAAAATTAATTATATTATCATATGGTTTTATATGATATATTCACGTATTAGTATAATTTGTCTACTTTTTATTAATAAGGATAATTGATAAGTTTTTTTAAGAAAATCTAACATAATTTCTCCATTTAGTCAGAATTCTGTGTTCTTAAAAAACCATGATTTCAAAAAAATGTGAAAAAATGTTCTACATTTATCATATAATTTTAAAGTAAATTTTTACCCATGTTTTACCTTATATGGTTTTAGAGGGAATCCTCTAGTTTTTTTCTTATCAAGGAATTTTTCGTAACTTTTAAGGTAAAAAAAAATGAATGTATGACATATACAGACTTACCCCCATAGCGATCATCATTTCCATGAATCTTTCATTATTCATTTAAAAGTATAATTTAAAGGAATTTTTTTTCTTAATATTCTATAAATTTATTATTTTTAATTTCGTTTTTAATGAAAAATGTTTTCAAAATTGTATTATGGGTTTTCAAAGCTTTCTATAAAATATTTCAATGGAATTTTCAAAGAAAAATGTTTTCAAGAATGTTTTATGTTTACAAAAATTAAACATTTCCCATAATTATTTATACATTTTAAAATAATTTTTTTTTCAAACTAATTTCAATGCTTTGGTTATAATTTTTCATCTTTATTTTCAAGGAAATGGTTTTTAATAAAATTTTGTTTTAAAAAGTAATGTTTCAAATAAGAAATGATATTTTCTCAAAGAAGTGTTTTTAAAAGATCTTTCCAAATTATTTCCAAAATCAGATGATATCAATTACTGTTAATCATTCCTTACTAGGGAAATGTTTCCGTGCTTCAATTCATATTTATTCTGCGAATGGTGAATGTTTTGATGGAATTATGTTTATGAAACCTATTTCTAATTCATGGGTTATATTCTCTTGAATCCCACTTCTTTTCATTGGTGGTGATTATAAGACCTCACTATTTTCCATAGGTAATTATATAATTGAATCTTCTTGATAACTATCTAATTTCATGGGTTGTGATATGATTATTTTTTATAATCTTGTAGCACTCATATTTATTATTTTGTTATTTCTTAGGTTAGATCTATATATCCCTCTAATGAATTGGGTAATGATGGATTACTCATAAGTATATATGATTTTAATGAACTCGATTTCATGTTCATAATTTTATGCATAAACCTGATTACATGTTCACAAGTTATTAATGGACTTGGTTTTGTGCCTATATGTTTATACATGAACCTGATTACTGGTTTAGAAGATTTTGGTAGAACCTAATTACAATAATTCAATGTTTTTCATTGACCTATTTACATGTCCATAAATTTATACGTGAACCAGAATACATGTTCTCAATGTTATTGGTGAACATTATTATGTGCTCACAATGTTATGCATGGAACTAGATGCATGACCATAATTTTATATGTGAAGCTAATTACATGTTCACAATTTTATGGGTTAACCGTATTACGTGTTCACAATGTTATGCATGGACTTATTTTCACGTCCATATGTTTATACAAAAACCTGATTACATGTTCATATTGTTATGCATAATCCTTATTACATGCTCACAATATTATGCATGGACCTGGTTTCATGTCCATAAGTTTATGCATGAACCTGATTACATGTTCATTGTAACACCCCAAGGTTATTATAAAAAATTGAAATACATGAATCACTGAATCTATACATATTAATAATTTTAATGATATAGTTACAATCTAGTCATTAAACATAATTTCTTCTTCCATGGTTTGAATAAAAAACGGTCATCTACGATTGTGATCAGTAATTTATTTAGAGTCTTATAGAAACAACTTGTTTTTGGTGAATAGTATCATACCATTATGAATAGTAATATGAATATTAAATCATGTTATTATTATTTTTCATATGTTTATAATATAAAAAGATCTTGAATAATTTTTCAAGTTGATATAAAATCAGTTATAGTTTTAAAATTGTTATTTTTTGAATAAATAATGATTTTATTTAAACATTAAATTAATCATATTCAGAAATTATTTTTCAAAAAATGGAGTTCCTTTTTGAATTATAAATGTCAAAAAAGGGCTAGGGTGAATTTTTGGGATATTTTGACATTAATAATTTTTTGGTGAAAAGTTAAATTTGATAATTTTTTAAAAAATCTAAATAAATGTATTTTTTCATCACTCTTGAGTCATGTAAGATGTAAATGGCCATTGGTTCTAACTCAAAATAACATGTTACTATTTTTTATTACATTAATAAAGACTATTCATAGTCTTGAACAAAAATATTAAATTAATGATTAAAATAATGCAAAACCCCTCCTCTCCTACACTATAAATGCCACCCTATCCTCATCCTCATCTCACACATATAAATATTTGATAATTTTATATATTTCAGAAAATACCCTTCCCATGTATATTCCCCACATCCAAGACCTATTGGTATCACCATAATCCAAAACCAAAGGCCTTAAAGAGGATCTCGAGGAGAAGAGATCAAGAGGTAAAAATCCTCTTTCATTTTCTTGTGTTTTCTTTTCAATTCCTTTTATTTTATTATAATACATTCCCCTCACCTTATCCAAGAGGTTTGAAATATAAATAATCTTATATATTATTTATGTCATCATGTTTATGGAAAAATTCCTCATCTTAATTCACCCCCTCCCCCTCTTATAAAAACATAGTTCACGATGTGTCATTTTACCAAAATCATGGACGATGTGTTTTCAATTTCATTTACTTCATTCAAAAACATTTATAAAATCATTAAAATGGGAGAAAATTATTTTAAATTGTATTATATACCATATTATATGTTCTGTAATAAAATTAAATGCACTAAATTAAATTATATAACCAAACAAGATCATGATTATCGAAGAACTGCCCAAATGATCTTAACGGGTATCACTAAAGATTTATCTAATGATTGATCCTCAAATCATATAAAAACGCTTTATGGGATCATTTAATATTCTAAATAAAATTAACACCATTTAATTCAGATTTTGTAATTTAATTTCTATATGATAAGAAAATCAAATAAAAACATGCCAAGGAAATCATGTGAAGAACTCACCCGAAACAATAGTAGGGACAAAATAAAAATAATTAAATGGTTAAATGATGTAATGAAATGATAATATAAGGTGTTATAAACATGAATATGTTTCTTTAATATATTAATAAAACTATATTATCCATTATATATGAGATCTAAACACATTTTATGTAAGACAAGCTTGAGGTAATGGAAATCTTAACTCAATTTCCTTTTGTTGGGTTAACCTTATAATTTATTGATTATATGATACTAGGAATATTTGTGTAATTATTTTTGTTTATATTGTGATTTTTATTTTTATTTATAGTTAATACACATATTAGTTCAATTATATAAATTCTCACTAAAATTATATGATATTTTAAGGGACTTTTCTTTAAAAATTATATTTTAAATTTTAATTTTAAAAAATTCAAAAGAAATGTTTTTATAAAATTATTCACGTTTAATTATTATGTTTTGATTCTTGGGAATTTGTTATGATGAAGGGTGTGACTTATATCTCTTAAAATACATTGTTTATGTGTCTGTTGGAGGTTGGCTATATGCTTACTCCAAATGTAACTGCAGTAGTTACACCATAAGGTAGTCGTGAGGGTTACATTTAAGGCACCCGTGAGGGTTACAAATTATAAGTTTGTTGTAAGGTTTATAAAATTATTTATTTAATTCCCCATTATAATTTTATGATGTATTTATTTTTTTTATGATTTATGGAAATTTTATGTTTCACAATGTAAGTATAATTGGGTGAAAAGAATGTCATTGTGGAAATGATTTCATACGTTTATAAGTACTCATGAACTAATGTTAACTTTCCTTATTTTTTTATATCCCTTACTGATATATTTGTTATCATCACATGTTTTTAAATAATTTTCCTAGGTTATAATGGTGTGTAAGACAAATAAGGAATCAATGTTAAATGTTATGACGATTTTTCAAAGAAATCTTGTTTTATTTGAAATGTTTTATATTTTGGAAGAAATGGATATTGTTTTTGTTGGATAATCATTGTATTAATGTAGAATGTTATGTCTATATTATGTCCCAAATATATAAATCTCTTAAATTTAAAAGTTCATAAATGATAAAGTATGTGATTTATTTACTAAAATTCAATATTATGTAAGGATTTAAGGTTGAATCCTTATATTCACTATATTATGAATGGACCTAGTTTCGTGTGCATAAGTCGATATGGGAACTTAATTTCATGTTCATAACTTAATGGGTGAACCTGTTTCTACTTAAACATGTTCACAAAAGTATAAACCAATGTGCATGCCACAAATTCCATGTATTATTATTTTGTTATTATTTCATGACTTATTCTCTTAATTATCATATGATCCATGTCTTATGAACTGAAAATATTTATTATGATCTCCAATATTAATTGTATGATATTAAAATGTTACGATCAAGTTCCATACCATTTTATCCATGTTATAATTACACACATATTTTATTTACACTTACTAAGAATATAATCTCACCCCTATCTTATATTTCATTTCATCAGGTTATTAAGAATTTAGTTTGGTAGAAGTTCTAAAGGTGGTATCCTTTATGGGAGATGTTGAATATCTTTCCCCAGGATAGAATATTTTGATTCAAGATTATAAAGATAGTAAAATATTATGGTCCTTGGGCATGTATTTTGTGTAATTTACTGAATATTCATCTAAAATGATTTATCATCCATGTATGTTATGCATGGGTCACTATACCATGATTGGTGGTGAAGAAAAAAATTATCTATATATAGATACGATAGTCAACACGTACACCTGGATGATGATTTATTTTTCATAGAAAAGTATAGGGGATTAATATGGATTTCCATTTTAAAATATTAAATAGGTCATAAATATAGAAATTATATATTACATTACCATTTTAGGTATCCCTATTAAGTTCTCAAGGAAAATGGACACATTATTTCAAAGATGAGAATTTTTTCACATACACACAATTCATTTTATTTTGTATCTTAATGGAAAATGGAATAGGTGGTTTATTATTTCCCCATAAATATAATAACATTGAATTATACTTGTGACATTGTTGTCATAATTTTATGATTATTTTATATAATTTGAAGAGAAGAAGTCTATATAATGAAATTGAAATAAAACAGGAGCACTTAAAAAATTATATCTCACTTCCTAGATTATCACTATTTCAGAGGGGTTTAATCCATTGAGAGATTTTATTTTGTGAGGATGATAACTTCACTAATTTTTCTATGATGGTTTTGGAGACCTTTTTATAGAGTTTTAACTAAAATTAGAGTATTTATTTTGAGGGGATTTGAGGAGATGAGATACCCTTTATAAAAAATTTTATGGAATTATTATAAATACCCCAAATATTTTAGTAATGGGATGTCACTATCTAGAAAAGTGAAACACGAATTGAGAAATAATGGAGATTAGAAGATGTAATGTCGATCAAGGCTGAATCAAAATATTCTCACACAAGGTTTAACATGTTTGAGGTTATTTACCCTATGATTTTTACTTTTACCTTTTACGATTTTACCATGGTAAATAATTTTCAAATAAGTGACTTGTCCTTTATGAATAGAAAAATAATCCTCTCTCCATCTTTTAATTTATACTCAATAATTCATAATATGAAATAAATTTAATATGCTTAAAATTATAATAGTGATTAAAATTAATTTATTAAAAACAAGTATATTATTTATTTAAAATTAATGAAATTATGAAAATATTTCTTAGGTTCAATAAAATTTAATATTTATTACTAAACTAGAATATTTTTTTTAAATTTATAATTAAAAGAATAAATTTATTTTTTCTATAAAAGGGTTTCATAAATATATGAATCATTATGATAAACTATAAATTCAATTAAAAGAATATTTTATGTAAAAACTTTATATTTCACCATTCATAAAAAATGTTATAAAAATGTCAAAAACCATCTTAAGCTATTGTTTCTGGGATTAATCCCAATATAAAACTACTTTTGGTTAAATTATAATAAAAAAATTTATAATCACTATGTCTATTTTTTATAAAAATAGATCAAAAATCATGGTTTCATATGAAATTGAATTTTTTAATATTATTTTTTCTTCTTCCAGTTTCAAATAAATTAATAATTTAATTTAATTTAATCAGAAACTCCTTTAGAAAATATATTATTCTTTCTAAAAGTATAAATTTTATTAAAAATTTTACATTAGGGTCATTTTTCACTAGTTGTGTTGATGTTAAAAGTTAATCTATAACTTTATTATATATATATATATATATCATAACTCCATTTACATTATTTAATCCTTCCAATTAAAATGATACCGCACAATGTGATATATTAATGTGGTTTAGTGTCACTTGAGGGAAATACAAAAAAATATAGTATTTATTTGAGGAGGAATATTTTATTTAAATATGTGTTATTAAAAAAGTGGAGCATAAAAAAAGGATGAAGTGATACCATTTCATAAGTTAATATAATATAACTTTTATAAATACCCACTATTCTTCAGTAATACCACTAATAAAAGGATAAAATCCCCAAAAGAGTGTAATAATTTGTCAAGACCTGTCCCCCAGGACCTATACCGTGACTACCTCAAGGCCACCTTCCATAGGCCATGGGTTGGGGACTAGCATCATAAAAGAATATCCCTAAATTGGGAAGGAACTTCCATTAAACCTGAAGACTCGCAGACCTGGAATACACCAAGAGAAAACCATATAGTTTAACTGCTGAGAGTAAATTTTTGAATTGTAGTAGAATCGGCCAGTATACAAACCCAAAAAAAATTAAGTACACAAGAGAGGAAAAAATATCTCTTGAGGTCATCATTCGAGGATCCTACCTGAAGGGTAGGTACATAACGTCACTACAGCTCTCCCCGTTAACCAGTCACCTCTGTACACTATCTATTCCTGGAAACTAAATCTCAGTCAAATTTTTCCATCATCTTCACAAGACACAATAAGGTGTGGGTGAAGTCCATGGAGGGGTGATTATATCAATACCTAATAGGGACCCAAAGTCCCCTAAAGGTCTCCCAAAATTCCACAATGGAAAAACCACAAAGCATGATCTCAATCACAAAGAACAATGTAAAAGATAGCTCACACCAGATATATAATTTAAAGAAGAGAAATAATTATTATTAGTCGCAAAGATAAATCATCTTATTCCATCATGAAGTTCCACTATTGAACCATGATGAATTCGTTCTATTACTGATCCATACAGGGTCGTAAGTCACTGATCCACACAGGGTCGTATGTTTTTGATCCACAGAGGGTCGTAAGTCATCGATCCACATAGCGTCGTAAGTTGTTGATCCACGATGGGCCTCTCTAAGTCTGGTCCTCATTGGGTTGTGATACTATTGATCCACAAAGGGTCACAATTTTTCGATCCACACAAGGTCGTAATTCGTTGATCCACGACGAGTGGCTCTATGGATAGTCCTCGTCAGGTCACGCTACTGCTGATCCACATCAGGTGGTATGTTGTCGATCCACACAGGGTTGTAATTCTCTGATTTGCGATGGGCCGCTATAACACTGTTCCTTGTAGGGTCTCACTAATTCGGATCCACACATGGTCATAAGTCGTCGATTTCGATCCACAAAGGGCCGTTCTTTACATGACAGCCAACCACAGGATTCCCGCACTTGGTGTGCTTGAGATCCCAAGAAACTACTCCTCAAACCATTGGTCATATTTCAAATGTCACTAAATCGCATGAAGAAGTAACCCGAATAACCTCCACGTCATATGGGTTTCAACACAACAGACAACACGTTGATCGGACGCCCGGTCTGTAAGTTATATTCATTTTAGTACCGAGTTACCGGTTGGATTCGAGTTAGATCCAACCAAGACATACTCCAAATTTATCCAAAACCCATGTGATTTATCGCAAAAGGACTGCCTCATCATAAGGGTTCCATCACTATAGATAGTTCGTCAAATGGACATTTGGTTTAGATGATATGGTCTTTTAAGAGAAACTGGGTCGAATTGGGCCAGGCACGGTCTGACCCAGTATGGGTCGGCCCGACTCGAACCGGGCTAGGCCGACCTGACCCGATTCGGGTCGACTTGACCTGACCTACTATGCACATCCCAAACTAATTAGGCCCATCCAAATCCGGCCTACTGGGCTGCGAGACCGGCCCGACCCACCGAGCCATAGGACCAGCCCGGCCCGCTGGCTGGGCACGACCCCCAGTAGGGCATAACCCGCGGGCTGGGCACAGCCCACTAGCTGGGCATAGCTCGCCAGCTAGTCATGGAGCCCACTCCCCTCCTAAATGGGCGTGGTCCATTCGGGTTCCACTACTGGTAGCCCCACCCCTCCAGCTGACCGGTCCTGGTGGACCGGTCTAGGGTGGGACCCACATACACTAGTCCACCACCGTCATGGCTGGAGCCGTGGCTTATCCTCTGTGGCTAGATCATCGGCATATCATCAGAGTCTAGATCCACGACATCTCCTTCGTGGTGCGCCACTCGCCTTCACTGTGGCCGACGATGGACGACCACCCTCTATCTTCCATGGTTCCTGTGGGCATTGTCACCATCTCACAGCCAGTGAGATCCAGATGTCGCGCAGGTTGTGTCGCACCAGTTATGCTTCTTCATGCCACCAGTGAAGTTCCTACGGTTCTATTTCCTTCATGTATGCACCTACGAGTCTCCTACGACACCGCCTTCACTGCGTGGCCCTTAGTTTTTCACTGCCTCCATGTTGCTCAGTCACCCATGAATAACACAACAAAGTCCAGATTAGCAGAGGGTTAGAGACTTTCTCGGATCGGTCTGCGCCTTCCGCATTATATTTTTAAACATGGGGAAGAATAATAATCATTAAAACCCCATAAATAAACTCTACATAAAATTCCCACAAAAAGGAACTAAACGCCGATCAACCCATTAGTCGGTTGGTCCACTTTTGTTGTATTTTCCAAGAATGGGAAAGGATAAAAATTATACTCGTAAACCCCCCTACCTGGATTTAGTGGATTCCATCGCGTACAAATAAAGGGATCTATGTTAGAATTCATTGGTTAATTTCCATTCTGAGTTCTCCAACAGTCGTTAATTCATCACAGTTTTTAGTTGGAGGGGGCGACGTCGGCATTTCATCAGAGGTTCTTCTCATAGGTTCCCAAATCCCATGCCAAAGCTTGATTAAAGAAACGAAATTAACCCTCATGTTGGTTCATTATTATGATTCATTAATGAATCCTAATTGATGAACTTATTAAACCAAGAGCATTACGATTACACAATGAGAGGTTCAATTCATTAAATGTATCTTATTTAATTCCTAATGTTACATTGTGGTCCTACCATCCATTTCTCAATGGTGGGAAGAGAAAGAATAAAATATCTTTTAGTTATTTTATCATTATTTTTCTAAAATACCAAAAATTAACATTTTCCTTTGACCCATACTGGTTAAAATTATGCTTCGCCTAAGTGAATCCCGGTGCTGTAAATCCAACGGTGCCCTCAGAATATCAATCCAAGAACCAGTTCAAAAAATAGAAATTCCCCCCACACATTTATTGAATGTACATTAAAAAAGTTCAAACTTCTATTCAGGGCTCTCCGGGCCTCAGAATCACGTGCCGTGAATTTTCACAATCTCATAATAATTCCATTTAATTAAAAAAATTATATGGAATTTTCAGGTCTTTACATAATTTCATATAGGGAATGGTTAAGTAATTAAACCCTATACCACTCATTTTCACACATGTTTTAAATATTTTATGATCCATTTACACTGATATTTACATTGTACCATATTGGTTTTTACCATGGTGAGTTGTATTTACTAAAATAATCTATGTTTTTAAAAAATATTATTTATCCCTAATTTCTAATTTTTTAAATTATTAATGTAAATTTATGCTTCATATAATATATTTCCATTTCTATCTAATATAACATTATTATTTAAATTAGTTGATTTAATATATTATAAAAACAATTTTTATAAAATTGATCCATTAAGCATTATGTGTTCATAATATTATATATCATTGATTTATAATTTATTTTTTGTTAATATAATTACATATGGGTTTTAACATCATCCAAGATTCATTATATAAAATACATTAATGGAATTTATAATATGAAAATTTTAAAATATTTATAAAATAAATCATTGGAAAAATAATTTCAACCATTTCATTGTAATTATAATTATTCTTCGTAATAATATTTTAATGAATTCAAATTAATGGTAAATTACTAAATAATATTAAAATATTGAATCCACATTTTTAAATTAAAATTATACATATTGTTAATAAATAATTTTAACATGAGAAATAAGAAAAATATATATTACACCAGTGTCCAAAATATTTAACCTAGATTTTATTAAATAAAAATTCTATTTTTAAAATATACATTTTACTTGATAAAAATGTATCCTTTATATATTTTTTTATATTCTCTTAATTCATTCCTATGTTTATAAAAAATCATGAATGTTATATATTTTACCATAATATGAATTCTAAATATTCACATAAAAAATAATTTTAGAAAATTCTAAATAATTTTAACCTATATTAATTTTGACAAGTTAATTTTGAAAATTAAGTTATTTTTAACATATTAACATTATAAAATTTATAAATTTATATTTTTATTATGAAATATAATGAAAAAAATTATAAGGGAAATTTTATTTTTCTCTAAAAGTTAAAATGAAAAATGTGTACCATACATATGATATATACAATATTGAATTAATAATGAGATTATTATATAATCCTGATTTTCTATTAAAACCCATTAATTTCCTATGTGTATGATATTAGGATATGGTCCATTATTGTGTAATTCATGCTTAATGATTCTAGTATCATTGATCTTGAGAAAATTTCCATGATCATGAATTTCTCTCAAAAATGATTTTACTCATATAGTAATTATTTGAGTTATACATGGGATTTCACATTGTAAACCCATAGTTAAGATTACTCTAATATAATTTTAGGAAAAGTTTTGTTTATAATATAGACTTATACTGCCTGATTTCATTTCAATCCATCATTGATTTTATGGATTGTTTTATACATTTTATGGATTTTAATTTAATAGATGTGTTATAATGGTTAAATTTTATTGCAACATTTAATTGTATTATTTTATTATGATGATTAATGTATAAAAATCTATTAAAATAACTTTTCATTAAGCACAATACTTATTCCAATATCAGAAAATTATATTCTACCAATATTAAATAAATTACATCCTATAAAATTTAATAATTACTTACTTTTTGAAGTAGGTGAGGGTACTTATAAGATTTTTATCATACATAATATAACATCAAAAACTAAATATACTATACAATAATTTTCTATATTATATTAATTATCTTTCCTTTAAAATCATTAATCTTTCATGAATTCAGATACAAAATTATATATACCCTAATCACATATTTTTAAAATTATACCTTCTCAATACCAATATTAATCTCCAAGATATTAAAGAAAATTGAAAAAAATATATTCATCAAGAAATTTTATGATATTTGAACATAAAATGGTATTATTATTGAGATTATAAAATTACATAGTAGCTAATGTATACCGTAATACCAAAAATGTGATGAATATCCAAAAAAAATTCATGAATCAATTATCATTCCTATGGTTACCGATACTATCTAAAATATATTTTCAAAATCAATAACACATTTATTATATGAAGATCAATACATTTCAGACCATAGAGTTATCAATTCTTCAATAGTATTATCTTCAGTAGTTCTCTGAAAAAAATAACCTTTTCAAAAAATAATATTTTCATGTTAATGATAACATTTAATATTTGTTTCAAAACATTTAGCAAAATTTCATGAAAAAAAATAACAAATTTTTTTCAAAAAAATCTCATTATTTTTATAATAAATTATAATATCATTGAAAAATTATCACATAGTAATAAAAATAGCGTATCATGATTTATTTTCCATTGAAATACCAAATTTAATACCTTATGTCACACTATGAAACTCAATATTTCCATCATTACACACATATACTATGAATCCATACTATTAATATAAGATGTAATATTCAGATATAAGAGTCATTAATTTATAGATACATATCTTTCCCATATTCATTTTCATGATCCTGGTTTACAAAACTATAAAACCAAAATTCTTATGATAAAATCTAAAATAAAAATATCAAAACATCAATATGAATATTTATTCCCTATATGATACCTTTTTTAACATATGATACTTTTTTTTAACTAATGACTCTCTCTATTCTAAACCAGGTAATCCATGATCACTTTCCTATTATGTTCTCTATCCTAATTTGATAAAATTAAACTAAAATTCAATAAATTGGTTTATATATATAGTATATTTAAAAAATAAAATTCCACTAGGAGTTTCAAATCAGGTGCTCAGTGGGGTCTCTTTGTCATTCACCAATTTTTGATTAATTTAATACCCAATCCAAGATTTTTTTTATTTCTAATACCAAGTTGTATTTTTTCAAGAACTAGAATCCACCAGTTGTATCTAGATGGTTATGTTATTGATGGGAAAACTACACTCTAAAAAATTACAAAAAAATCAATATTATATCCCACATTTAGAAAAATATCATTGACTTATTCTGATGTTTTCAATAATTTTTTCTTATCCAACCCCTAAAAAATTAATTATTACTCATACTAAGCTAAAGGGTTGTTAATTCCATTGAAATTATGACCAACAAAGAGTTATCTACCCTTAATTTATCCCTATCTAACATAAACCCTTCATATATTTATAACCTTTAATTTATTCTAACTATGAATTTACACATATGTGACTAACACAATTACATGAATTATAAAAATTATTGCATTAAATTAATTTTAATTAGTATTTAGTGTATGAACATTTTACAATTATTTAAAATCATAAAATAATTCATGTATTTCCTTACTAAATTTTATTTTCCAACTATATAATAAATTGTTAAATCTATATAATGTATTCAGCAACTCCTATAAATTTTCCTTAAAAAATAATATTCTAAAAACATCGTATGTATTACATTTATTAATAACTAGTGGAATGTATATATAATGGGTGATATCATATGCACTATAATGGGATTAAACTTATTATAGTGCATCAGATCACAAACACGGTATATAACATGAGGCAATGATAAATATATCTATAAAATTTTTGGTGGACATGAATGAAAACAAAAAAACATTATATAGAAACATAATATAATAATATTATTAAGGAATCATAAAATTTATGAAATTTCACAATGTAAATGTAATAACCCAGATTTCCCCAGGCATTTCCTTTGTGAAAAACCAATGTTTAGGGTGTTTTGGGAGGCAACGATGGCTCATTTCATGAGTTTTCCAAATTTCTAGATTTTATAGTTTTTCCAGTTTTTCTATTGGTGACTCAGGGCATCAGCCTCAGCATGTCTTTGTGTCATCATGTTAGTGCACCATCATGTTAGTGCATCGGTATTTTAGTGTGTTGGTGAGTTAATGGCCTCATAATTAGGGAGTCAGGATCATTTCCATCGGTGATTCATGAGTGTCAGCATCGGTGAGTCGAGGGCATCGATGTCAGTAGGTCCGGGCGTCAATAGGTCTAGGCATCGGTAGGTAGTTGCATCAGTATCTCAACATCAAGGGATCAGTGTAGGTAGGTCATTACGTCGACATCTCATTGTCAGTGGCCCAACATGGTAAGTCTTGTTGGAAGCTCACCCATCAATGGCTCCGCATCAGTGACTCATTTCCAGTTTTCCAGATTTTCCTTGTTTCCTAGATTCGCCCTTTTATGTCTTATTTGACATAAACTAAATTTAATGCCTTTTTTGTGCATTTTTAGGATTATTTTTAAGGATATTAAGTATGTATTTAATATACTAATTCTTTGGGGGCTTTGAGATAATCAAACTGTGTAATATTGACCATGATCCCACGATTAATGGTTTTTGAAAACATTATTTAATTAAAATTGGACATGGATCATCAAAGCCACGGTCTTCCCTTCCTAATATAAATTTTATTCCCTTGTGGTGCACCTAGAGTATTCTTTCCTAGATGAGTCGTGTGACTGTTATTGGTCCCCTCATGCTTATCTTTCATGGAGTTCTTCCCTACTACTCGTGGGATCCCCTATTATTGGCATAAGGAGGAGCATTGATCATTTGATCATATGGTAGGGATTTATTCTATCTCTCTTTAACTTGTCATCATGTAAGGTTGGTGTAATAACAATTCCTTGTGACGAATGGTTGAATACTTTTCTTAATAATAAATAAATGAATGGGAAGTGAGTATGATAAAAAGATAACAAGACCAATGAAATAATGGACAGAGGGTGGTTTGATTTTGATTTATTATTTTTAATTTTATCCTTGTTGATGGTGTATATTTTTTCGGATGTAAAGCGTTCTGGAAATAATGGTTTTTGGTTGTCTTGGTATGTGCATTAGTGATTTTTTATAACTGTTGTGGTTTCCTTGTGAATAATTAGTGTAAATTCTAATCTGGCTAATCCCTTATACTAAGTTAAATGAAATGGATTCCCGAGTTTGAAAAATATTGTTTGATCACCCATATTTATCATATTGATTAAATAATATTTTTTATGAAATCTGAATATGTATATATATATATATCATGTTGATAGGTCTGGCTGAGTGTTGTGTTCTGTTGGGTTTTTGTGTGAGTTGTTTGGTGCTGCTATTGGGATCATGGTTATGGGTATAGGGGTGGGAAGGGGAGTTGGTTATCTGAGAAGGGAGTGGTATGTGTGTACATTGGGGATATACTTTAATGGTAGTTTTTTTTGTCTTTCTGTGTGGTGATTTTTGGGAGGTGTGTTGGTATCCCAGTTTGAGAGACTGATTGATTGCAGAATGAATGTACATGTAGGGAGTGAGACTACCTTTGTTTGTGATGTGGTCATGGAGTGACATTGGGAAGCTGGACTGTAGGGTGGTTATGTACTTTTTATGTAGCGGGACTATATGAGGGAAATATTTGGATTGGGTGGTATAACATTAAATAATTATAGTTGGAAGTGGTTGGTGGGGGTGTGCAGTGGGACTACAGATGTGGTTTTGATGTTGTTTTGATGTGTTTTTGGTTGGTAGCTTCTCGGTAGTGCTGGAATAAATTAACTTGAATCCCATAATTAATAAATGAGAATTAGATAAATTAAAAAGGGTTTGGGTTATTCTTTGGTAGTGGTTTTTTTGGGATTGTGCATATAGGGGTAATAAAAAATGTGGTTTTATGTCAGTTAGTTGTTTGTTTTTGGGCCCATAGGTTTGGATGAGTGTTTGATTGCCTATAAATATATATTATAGTTCTTTGTGATTTATATATTCACCCCACCCTTGTTGTACACTATGTGTCGAACACCTATATTACATGGGGGAGGGTGTATTTCCCAACATCCCAGTGGGAGGATTGAAGGAGGGTTACTAACTTTCATCCTCACAACCTCCTTTGGGTTCTTTCCACTCGAGCGTATCCGGTAAGGCTTTAGTGTCGTAAGGATTAACATAGCCCAAGATCCTTTGGGAAGATTTGTTGTGGATGAGAGGACTAGGTGTATGTGGACCAGGATTTTTTCCCAATTGTCTTCGGGATGAGGCCCTGGTGTCTTTTTGTGAGGGACATGGTTGTTATGGCCCATGTGTCTACAGGTGGGATTATGTGTGGTTTGAGGCCCATGTGTGTGCAGGATGTTTGTGGAAGTGAGACTACGTATGGGAAGAGAGGTACTATCATGATGTTAGATATTATCAATGATAAGTAAACTGGTGGGATAGTTGTTTGGGGTAACCAAATGTCGATGTTCTTATACTATTACCTTACCTGACTTGAGTTATTTGGTGAGTGTGCCTTGGTGAGGTTTGGCTGGGTAGTACTCCTTGGTAGGTGCTTTGAGATTCTACTATTTTCTCGAAGGGACTTTAGTATGTTCCCACACATGTGAATGGGTAGATTTAGTTTTCTTACCGAGTATATTTATATGCTAACCCTACATATAAAAACTATTTTCTAGTTTCTAGGAGGACTTTAAATACCATGATGGAATTTACTAACACGGTTGTTGGGATTATTTGCTATCATTGAAAATTATAATTTTCTTTTGGTACTTGTTTTGGTACTTTTGTTGTACTTTGAATTAGCTTTAATGTTGAACATACATGTGGGAATGGATTATGGATTTACTTATACTTTTAGTATTTGGAGTATCTTTGCATTTACCATATTATCTCCTCATATTGTACTATAAAAAGGTTAATGCCTTCTATATTATGTGAGATTGTATTTTCTTGGTGTTAGTCTCCACTCCGGGTCCTATTGAATGCAGGAATCATGGTCATTATCTCTCTTTCATCTGGGGGAATGATGTGTGTGGCACTTTGAAGTCCCTTCCCCAATCTTAAAGAAGGATGGTCATGAAAAAATGTTATCAAAGGGAATGTTTGGGGAGTTTGAGGGATATTGTGGATTTCGGAGTTAGTCAGAATGAGGGTTGTATTAGATGGTGGGGAATCACTGTTAGAATTTCATGGTACGTGAAATAGGTTAGGGAAGACCATCTAGGACACTGTATTTTACCCCCCCCCCCCCTTATTAATAACTAGTGGAATGTATATATAATGGGTGATATCGTATGCACTATAAGGGGATTAAACTTATTATAGTGCATCAGATCACAAACACGGTATATAACATGAGGCAATGATAAATATATCTATAAAATTTTTGGTGGACATGAATGAAAACAAAAAAACATTATATATAAACATAATATAATAATATTATTAAGGAATCATAAAATTTATGAAATTTCACAATGTAAATGTAATAACCCAGATTTCCCCAGGCATTTCCTTTGTGAAAAACCAATGTTTAGGGTGTTTTGGGAGGCAACGATGGCTCATTTCATGAGTTTTCCAAATTTATAGATTTTATAGTTTTCCCAGTTTTTCTATTGGTGACTCAGGGCATCAGCGTCAGCATGTCTTTGTGTCGTCATGTTAGTGCACCATCATGTTAGTGCATCGGTATTTTAGTGTGTTGGTGAGTTAATAGCCTCATAATTAGGGAGTCAAGATCATTTCCATCGGTGATTCATGAGTGTCAGCATCGGTGAGTCGAGGGCATCGATGTCAGTAGGTCCGGGCGTCAATAGGTCTAGGCATCGGTAGGTAGTTGCATCGGTATCTCAACATCAAGGGATCAGTGTAGGTAGGTCATTACGTCGACATCTCATTGTCAGTGGCCCAACATGGTAAGTCTTGTCGGAAGCTCACCCATCAGTGGCTCCGCATCGGTGACTCATTTCCAGTTTTCCAGATTTTCCTTGTTTTCCAGATTCACCCTTTTATGTCTTATTTGACATAAACTAAATTTAATGCCTTTTTTGTGCATTTTTAGGATTATTTTTAAGGATTTTTAGTATGTATTTAATATCCTAATTCTTTGGGGGCTTTGAGATGATCAAACTGTGTAATATTGACCATGATCCCACGATTAATGGTTTTTGAAAACATTATTTAATTAAAATTGGACATGGATCATCAAAGCCACGGTCTTCCCTTCCTAATATAAATTTTATTCCCTTGTGGTGCACCTAGAGTATTCTTTCCTAGATGAGTCATGTGACTATTATTGGGCCCCTCATGCTTATCTTTCATGGAGTTCTTCCCTACTACTCGTGGGATCCCCTATTCTTGGCATAAGGAGGAGCATTGATCATTTGATCATATGGTAGGGATTTATTCTATCTCTCTTTAACTTGTCATCATGCAAGGTTGGTGTAATAACGATTCCTTGTGACGAATGGTTGAATACTTTTCTTAATAATAAATAAATGAATGGGAAGTGAGTATGATAAAAAGATAACAAGACCAATGAAATAATGGACAGAGGGTGGTTTGATGTTGATTTCTTATTTCTATTTTTATCTTTGTTGATGGTGTATATTTTTTTGGATGTAAAGCGTTCTGAAAATAATGGCTTTTGGTTGTCTTGGTATGTGCATTAGTGATTTTTTATAACTGTTGTGGTTTCCTTGTGAATAATTAGTGTAAATTCTAATCTGGCTAATCCCATATACTAAGTTAAATGAAATGGATTCCCGAGTTTGAAAAATATTGATTGATCACCCATATTTATCATATTGATTAAATAATATTTTTTATAAAATCTGAATATGTATATATATATATATATATATCATGTTGATAGGTCTGGCTGAGTGCTGTGATCTGTTGGGTTTTTGTGTGAGTTGTTTGGTGCTGCTATTGGGATCATGGTTATGGGTATAGGGGTGGGAAGGGGAGTTGGTTATCTGAGAAGGGAGTGGTATGTGTGTACATTGGGGATATACTTTAATGGTAGTTTTTTTGGTCTTTCTATGTGGTGATTTTTGGGAGGTGTGTTGTTATCCCAGTTTGAGAGACTGATTGATTTCAGAATGAATGTACATGTAGGGAGTGAGACTACCTTTGTTTGTGATGTGGTCATGGAGTGACATTGGGAAGCTGGACTGTAGGGTGGTTATGTACTTTTTATGTAGGGGGACTGTATGAGGGAAATATTTGGATTGGGTGGTATAACATTAAATAATTATAGTTGGAAGTGGTTGAGTGGGGGTGTGCAGTGGGACTACAGATGTGGTTTTGATGTTGTTTTGATATGTTTTTGGTTGGTAGCTTCTCGGTAGTGCTGGAATAAATTAACTTGAATCCCATAATTAATAAATGAGAATTAGATAAATTAAAAAGGGTTTGGGTTATTCTTTGGTAGTGGTTTTTTTGTGATTGTGCATATAGGGGTAATAAAAAATGTGGTTTTATGTCAGTTAGTTGTTTGTTTTGGGGCCCATAGGTTTGGATGAGTGTTTGATTGCCTATAAATATATATTATAGTTCTTTGTGATTTCTATATTCACCCCAACCTTGTTGTACACTATGTGTCGAACACCTATATTACATGGGGGAGGGTGTATTTCCCAACATCCCAGTGGGAGGATTGAAGGAGGGTTACTAACTTTCATCCTCACAACCTCTTCTGGGTTCTTTCCACTCGAGCGTATCCGGTAAGGCTTTAGTGTCGTAAGGATTAACATAGCCCAAGATCCTGTTGGAAGGTTTGTTGTGGATGAGAGGACTAGGTGTATGTGGACCAGGATTTTTTCCCAATTGTCTTCGGGATGAGGCCCTAGTGTCTTTTGGTGAGAGACATGGTTGTTATGGCCCATGTGTCTACAGGTGGAATTATGTGTGGTTTGAGGCCCATGAGTGTGCAGGATGTTTGTGGCAGTGAGACTACGTATGGGAAGAGAGGTACTATCATGATGTTAGATGTTATCAATGATAAGTAAACTGGTGGGAAAGTTGTTTGGGGTAACCAAATGTCGATGTTCTTATACTATTACCTTACCTGACTTGAGTTATTTGGTGAGTGTGCCTTGGTGAGGTTTGGCTGGGTAGTACTCCTTGGTAGGTGCTTTGAGATTCTACTATTTTCTCGTAGGGACTTTAGTATGTTCCCACACATGTGAATGGGTAGATTTAGTTTTCTTACCGAGTATATTTATATGCTAACCCTACATATAAAAACTATTTTCTAGTTTCTAGGAGGACTTTAAAGACCATGATGGACTTTACTAACACGGTTGTTGGGATTATTTGCCATCATTGAAAATTATAATTTTCTTTTGGTACTTGTTTTGGTACTTTTGTTGTACTTTGAATTAGCTTTAATGTTGAACATACATGTGGGAATGGATTATGGATTTACTTATACTTTTAATATTTGGAGTATCTTGGAATTTACCATATTATCTCCTCATATTGTACTATAAAAAGGTTAATGCCTTCTATATTATGTGAGATTGTATTTTCTTGGTGTTAGTCTCCACTCCGGGTCCTATTGAATGTAGGAATCATGGTCATTATCTCTCTTTCATCTGGGGGAATGATGTGTGTGGCACTTTGAAGTCCCTTCCCCAATCTTAAAGAAGGATGGTCATGAAAAAATGTTATCAAAGGGAATGTTTGGGGAGTTTGAGGGATATTATGGATTTCGGAGTTAGTCAGAATGAGGGTTGTATCAAATGGTAGGGAATCAGTGTTAGAATTTCATGGTACGTGAAATAGGTTAGGGAAGACCATCTAGGACACTGTATTTTACCCCCCCCCCCCCGTGATCTAATGCAAGGATTTTGGACCTACTTAATGACCAAGTGAGGCAACTCTAATTGCAGGGTACAGACCCAAGGGAAGGTACATGGATTATATTGAAATGATTTCTTGTATGTCTTGGGTATTTTGAAAATTTAAAATAAACGAAGAGTTAAATAATATTTAAAATAAAATTTCTACACTACTTAGGCTTAGGTTTTTCTTGTTTCAATTTTAATTTATTGAACCCGGATGTCATCCATATGTGGTATGAGATGTTAAGGCCTCAACAGTTCCAGTTCCGATCTCTTGGTCCACTCCCTTTAACCATGGTCATGGATTGAGGTTCATTGTCTATGGAGGCCATGGACATATTTGAAACCAATGCCCATTTCGAATGCATTTTGGTGGGGGTGGGTAGGTACATCACCCACTCCAGTAGAAACAGTTGCTGGTCAAGAAATTCTAGAAGAAGGGGTAGCGAGCTACCACTCCACCAAGGGTAGATAGTGCTGGGGGAGTCCAACCTCAGGGTTCTCCTAAGGGACTTTGACTAGGGTGTGGTCGAGGAGGAAGTCAATAGTAAATTGAGAGAGGAGCTGGATGGGGGATGTTTCAAGACACATAGGTAGGACTTCCAGTGGGGCCACATGTTGTTTGAGGTATGATCAGTCTGTTTAGTACCCTTGCATGTGATTAGTTTGATTCAAGAGCATGACACTCCTTTATTACACCCTGTCTAGCCCATGACCTAGGTCTAAACTTAGAGAGACCTTCTATGCCCTGGGTTTTGAGTACACTAGTTGGAGGTCAAACTAGTCTGTTTCGTGTTTGTTGAGGATTTATATTGAAGTTGGATCCACATTAGTCTAGTGGGGATCTTAATCTACTACATATGCAGCAATACAATGTCATCTTGGGCTTCGAAAGGTTGTTCTCTATGAATTCCATTATTTATTTTTTCCGAATAGTGGTCATGTTCTAAGATATGGGTAGCCAACATGTAGCTATCATTGGTGAGCGGGGTTGTCAGGTGGAAATATGTGTTGTAGATCCTCTTCTTTCATTATTAGTCGAGCTGTTTGTGGAAATAGTAGACCGAGTGATGGTGTAATTTTGGGGGATTGTTTGTGAGTTCATAGATGTCTTCCCAAAGTAGTTTGTGACTCCAACCCCTTGACGTGACTTTGATTTCGGGATAGACTTGAAACTTAGTGCTCATCAGATTTCTTGGGCTTCTTATCGAATGATGCCCTTTGAGTTGCTGGAATTACAAATTTAGTTTGATGCCCAGATGAAAATGTGTTTCATCCGACTGAGTGTGTTGTCCTGGGGTGCTCTAGTCTTGTTTGCAAAGAAGGAAGATAGTTTTATAAGACTATTAATGGACTACCAGAGACTGAACTAGTTGGTTGTCAAAAAACATTACCGCCTTTTGAGGATCATCAATCTTTTCGAATATTTAAAGGGAGTAGGGTTGTTCTATAAGATAAATCAGTGGTCAGGATAGCACCAGTTTAGGGTGAAGGAGGGTGACATCTCAAAGACTACTTTCAGATGCAGGTATGGGAACCTCGAGTTCATGGTCATTCCCTTAAGTGTTACGAATGTACTATCCATGTTCATGGGGCTCATGAAATCTGTCTTCCACAAGTTCCTCAACCGGTTCGTTGTCAAGTTCATTGACAACATCCGGATCTAATCAAGGCCAGAGGAGGATCATGCGAATCATCGGAGTGCTGCCTTTGAGGTCCTCTGACACCACCAGATCTACAGAATGATGTCAAAGTGCATGTTCTGAATGCAATAGGATCACTTCCTTGGACACATGGTGTCTCATCAAAAGATATAAATGAACCCATTGAAGGTTGAAGTCGTTATTTCTTAGGGAGCACAAAAGAATGTGTAGAAGGTTATTAGTTTCTTAGTGATGGTAGGCTATCACTAGAGGTTTTTACCTAACTTCTCTCTAGTTGAATCTCTATTAAAAATGTTTACTGGGAAGGGCCAGACATTTTTAAGGATTGAGCAATGTTAAGAAGCGTTCAGTTATCTAAATGGTATTCTAGTCAATTCTCCGGTGCTTGGGTTACCAAAGGAAGGGGTATTGTTTGAGGTGTTTTATGATGCATTTAGTCTAGGATTGGGGTGTGTGATGATGTAGTAGCAGGGAGTAATCAATTATAGATCTTGGTAGTTTTGACATCAAAAATATAACTATGACACCCATGATATAAAGTATGTGGTGTTCGTTTTTGCGCTGATGTTTTAGCGGCATTACGTGATAGAATAACACTTTTGATCTTCATGGATCACAAGATCCGGAGGTATATCATCTCCTAGAAAGACCTGAACATGCGATAGTGGAGGTGGATGGAGATTCTCCATAACTACAACTTCGAGATCTCTTACACCCCAAGAAAGTGGAACGTGGTTGCAGACGCCAAAATCAAGAAGTCCCATAAGGAGGTAATTTGGGAATCCACGGAAGCTTAGAATGAAATGGAAGAGTTTACCACATTACATATAGATGTGAGAGTTGATAATGGTAGAGGTTTTCAACTTCATATAACAGTCTAATATTATATGATGTGGTAGGTAGAGGAGACTCAGTGGTGAGACTTAGAGACTGAAGTGATGCGTGATTGAGTTGTCTAGGGTGATTCTCCATGAGGATGGTCATAGGATATTAATAATTATATGTTATTTCAATGGATGTTGTTTATTCTAGAAACAATGTGTTAAGGATTTCTCTATGACTTCAATAGCTCACCCTTGGCAGTGCATCCAAGAGTCTCTTAGATGTTCCGAGGGTTGAGGGAATAGTTTTGGTTGTCCGGGGTAAAGCAGACAGTAGTAGAGTTTACAGCAAGGAGCCTAGTGTGTGAGTAGTTGAAGGCAGAGGATTATGTTCCTGACAGTCTGTTGCACCCCTTAGATTTCCCGAGTATATGTGGGAAGATAACTCGATGGATTTCATCAAAGGACTACCAAGGGTTCTGGGAGGTTGTGATTCTATCAGGGTAGTGGTGGATCGATTGATGAAATTGGATCAGTTCTTAGTGACAAAGGAGTCTAGCGGAGTGGATTCCTTAACATGGAGATATGTGGATGAGGTGGTGCAGCTACATGAAGTTCCAAGATCCATTGTAACTAATCCGAATACACATTTTACATAGTGAGTCTGGAGAGGATTGCAACATGCCATTGGTACCCAATTACACCTTATCACTGCTTTCCACCCTCAGGCATATGGGCAGACAAAGAGGACCATACAAATGTTTGGAGTATATGGTGCGAGCATGCATTCTGGACTTTATTTGATCATGGGTATGAAAATTAGCTATGGTAGACTTTTCTTATAATAATAACTATGAATCTACCATTGGAATGGAACCATTCTAGGCCTTGTACGAAAGATAGTGGCATTCACCCGTATAGTGGATAGAGGTTGGGGAGGTAGGTGTTCTTGGCCCAGGGGTAGTGCAGGGCACAAGGATGAAGGTTCATCTTGTATGTGAAAGGATGAAATCATCTTAGGATCGAAATAATTTCTATTCCACTTGTAGTAGGAGGCCTTCAGAGTTCGAGTTTGGGGACCATGTGTTCTTAAAGGTTTCCCCTAATCATGGGAAGAAGAGGTTTTCTAAGGGAAGCAAGCTTTATCCCAATTTTATCAAACCTTTTTAGGTCTTGGTATGAGTTGAAGAGGTAGAATATCAGCTATAATTCCCACTAAAGTTGGAAAAGATCCAAGTCATCTTCCATATATCTCAACATTATCGATATCTACCAGATGACTCCCGTGTCCTTGACTGGGGAGAGTTGTATATCAAGGATGACTCAATGTTTGAAGAAAGACTAGTAAAAATCAAATATTGTAAGGAGATGGTTCTTGGTATATATACCATTAATTTGGTTTGTGTGTTATGGAGTCTTGGTGGCCTCTGGGATAGTACTTGGGAGTGGGAGGAACAAATGCATTCCCAATACCCAGAGCTATTCTGAGTTTTGTTTCTATGTTTTAATTTTGTGATTCTTTTTATGATGTAATGCTTGAAATTTCTCATTATCAGATGAGTTTTTCCCTATTTTCTATATGTTTGTGAAAAGTTACTAACCCTTGGGAGGGGAGTACCTGGTCCCTAATCCGGACTCATTAATCCGTATTTGATTAAACTCATACGGGTGAGAAAGTGCCTCCTAAAGTAGATAGTATCTTGAAATGGAGGAATGATCTCCCTAATCCATGTATCTGTAATGTGTGACCCTTGGTGTTTGTGTGGTTTTTTGGGGAAGTGGGGGCCTATGTGTTTATACAGTTGTTCAGATATAGATGTCGAGGAGCTGTCCTTGGATGTCGATGTCTTTACTCCAGCTTTAGTATAACACAAGGTTGTTTCCTCCTAAAAGGTATCTTCAGAGGTTGTTGTGTAGACCCTCTTTTTCTAATTTAATTTTGAATTCTCGAGGATGAGAAAAGTTTGAGAGGTATCTGATGTAATAACCCATATTTCCAAGGACCATTCCAATGTTAAAAAATTGTGTTGAGATTGTTTTGGGGGCAAGCATTGCTCACTTCAAGAGTTTGAGAAATTTCTATTATTTCTAGTTTTTCATCAGTGGCTTAGGGCATTAGATTTGGCATGTCAGTTCATCGGCATTTTAGTGTGTTAACATTTCATTTAATTAGTGATTCAAGGGAATTGGAATTGGTGAGTTAAGAGCATCACCATTGGTGAGTCTGGAGCGTCGGTGTCGGCGATTTGAGGTCATCAGTGTCAGTAGGTCAGGGTGTTGGTAGGTCGAGGTGTCAGTAGGTCATTGCATCTGTAGCTCAGCATTGGTAGGTCATTACATCAGAAGGTCAGTGGCAGTGGCTTAATGTTTGTAGGTCGTATTAGTATCTCACCTTTCAGTGGCTCCACATCAGTGACTCACCCATCATTGACTCATTTCCAGTTTTTCAATTTCCCCCATTTTCCAATTTCGCCCCTCTTACATATTATTTTACATAAACTGAATTTAAAGCTTTTCTGAGTGCTTTTTAATATTTATTTTAAGGTTATTATGTATATCATTAATATCCTAATGCTTTGGGGGCTTTGAGATACTCCAACTGTATAGTCTTGACCATGATCCCATGATTAATGTCTTTTGAAACCATTTTTCCTTTAAAATAGGATATGGATCTTCGAAGACACAAATATGCCTTTCTAGTATATCTGTCATTTACTTTTTCTGTTCCTATATTCTTTATCCCAAGACGATCCATGATCCTATGCTAGAGCCCCTCTTACTTAGTTTTTTTGGACTTCTTCCCTACTACTTGTGCGATCCCATGTTGTTTGTGCAAGGGCAGACTTCGATCCTTCGATCAATCGGTAGGGATTTATTATATCTCTCTTCAATTGTGCATCATGAGGGGTGGGTGTAATAATGATTCCTTTTGAAAAACGTCTGAATCATTTTCTTTACAGGAAATAAATGAAGGGAAGGGAGAATTAAAAAAAGATAACTAGACCAATGAAATAATGGGCAGAGAGTGGTTTGATGTTGATTTTATGTATTATTTTTTATCTGTGTTGATGGTGTGGCTTGTTGTAGCTATAAGGCCTTCTGAAAATCATGGACATCGGTGTTATTTTTATGGGAATGGGTGACGATTCATAACTATTGTTGTATCTTTATGAACAATTAGTGTAAATTCCAATTTGGATAATCATGTATACCCAGTTAAATGTAATATATGACCCAGGATGAAAAATCTTTTATGATCACCCTTTTTTATCATGTGGATTAAATAACAGTGTTTACAAAATCTAAATATGTATAAATATCATATTGATAGGTGTGGCTGAGTGTTTTGTTCTGTTGGGTTTTTGTTTGAGTTGTGTGGTGCTGCTATTGGGAGCACAGTTATGGGTACAGGGGTGGGCATGAGAGTTGGTTCTCTGAGTAGGAATTGGTACATGTGTGCTATGGGGTTGTGGTTTAATGGTAGTTGCTATGGGATTTGTGTGTGGGGATCTGTGGGAGGTGTGTTGGTATCCCAGTTTGAGAGACTGATTGATTTCGGAGTAGATAGACTTATCAGCAGTGGGACTACCTTTGTTTGTGATGTGGTCGTGGAGTGACGTTGGGTTGTAGTACTACTAAGTGGTTATGAACTTGTTATGTAGTGGTACTGAATCTGGGAAATATTAGGATTTTTTAGTAAAAATTTGAAGAACGATAGTTGGAAGTGGTTGAGAGAGGGTGTGTAGTGGGATGAAAAATATGTTTTTGTTGTTGTTTTGATATGGTTGTGGTTGGTAGCTTCTCGGTAGTGCTGGAATAAATTAATGTGAATCCAATACTTAATAAATAGAAAGTGGATAAATGAGAAAGGGTTTGGGATATAAATTTGCATTGTATGTTGTGTGGTTATGAATATAGGGTAGAAGAAAATTTGGTTTGGTATGAGTGGGTTATTTGTTTTTGGACCTGTAGGTTGGGCTAAGTGTTTCATTACCTAAATATATATATTGTACTTCCTTGTGATTTATATACACACCCCACCCTTGTTGATCACTATTTTCCGAACACATCAATTTCATAGGGGAGGGTATCTTTCCCAACATCCTAGTGAGAGGATGGATTGTTGGTAAATAACTTTCTTCCACGCACCCTCTTCTGGGATCTTACCATTTGAGCATATCCAGGTAGGCTGTAAGGTCTTCAAGCTTACCAAAGTCCTAGATCCATTGGGAAAGTTTTTTGTGGATAAGAGACCTAGGTGTTTGTGGGATAGGATTGTTTTTCATAGTGTCTTTAGGATGAGGCCTAGCTATCCTCTGGTGAGATACATGGTTGTTTTTTCCCATGTCTCTACAGGCAGAATTGTGTGTGGTTTGAGGCCCAGGTGTGTGCGGGCGGGTTGTGTCATTGGGACTTCATATGGGAAGAGTGGTAGCATCAAGATGTTATCCATTATGAATGAGTAGTCAACAAGTGGGAAAGTGGTTCGGGGTACCTAAATGTCGATGTTCTTATACTATTACCTTACATGAAATGCATTATTTGGTGAGTGTTCCTTGATGAGGCTTTGATGGTTAGTACTCCTTGGTAGGTGCTTTGAGGTTGTACTGTTTTCTCACAGGGACATTAGTATGTTCCCCCATATGGGCACGAGAATCATTAGTTTCCCTACTGAGTATACTCATATGCTCACCCTACATATATAAACTATTTTTAGGTTTTTGGGAGGACTTGGAGGACCGTGATATCATTTTCTAACTCAGGCGTTGGGATTATTTGTTGTTTATGTATAGTCTCCTTCTCTATTGGTACTTGGTTTAGTAATTTTTTTTGTACTTTGTATCAAATTTACTATTATACATGCATGTGGGGATGGATTTTGGATTTACTTCTACTTTTAGTATTTGAGGTTTTCTTGGGAATTACCATTTTTCTCCCAATATTGTTCAATAACTAGGGTAATTCCTTACATACTATGTGAGATTTTATACCCTTGGTGTTATCCACCACTCTAGGGCCTATTAAGGGCAAGAATCATGGGTCATTATCTCTCCTTCATCATGGGTATGGAAGGGTGTGTCACTTTTCTATCCCATCCTTCATCTTGAAGAAGGTGGGTCATGGCCATAAATATCAATATTTACAAATCATTTAAGCTTGAAAAATGAATACAAAATATTCAAAAAATAACATCTAATATAAAAAGAAGGAATAAATTGAAAATAAATAAAATCATCTTGGAAATGTTTCATAACATGATTAAAATATATAATTTTATAAAGACTATATGAATAGGAAAATAAAAGAGAGGAATCTCATTATTTTCATTCTTATATGAAAAAACATAGTATAACATCTCCTTAAAATGTGAGAGCACTCATTACAAGAGCCCACATTTGTGATAAATCTAATTATATCCATAATTGATTATATAATTAGTTATAACTATATAAAAATAATTTTTAGGGAGATATAGTTCTATACCTATTATATCACTTACTTATGTATTCCAAATTAAATTAATTATCATCATATAAGAAATAACCCCTCGTAAAAGAATGGTTTTCATAAATGATTCAAAAATATAATAAAACATGAAACAAAGAATTCATAGGTCATCTAGAATATCATTTTTAAAAAGTATTCATATCATAATAAAATATAGTTAGTGATCAAAATATCACTTTAGGAGATATAAAACACGGTGGAATAATTGATTTGATAAAATTAAAATTCGTGCATAATCATTTAAATAATGTTATAAAATATATTCTGGGAAAACAAACAATTATTTTCTTACAAATGAATTCTATTTCATTAGAAAAATACATTACCATAATTAATATTTAATATAACCTCACAATGAAATAAAAATCATGATAAAAAATCTATGGTGGTAAATAATTAATAAATATGCATTTATTAACACTTTAATGTCAGTATAAATTAAATCCGACATTGGAAATTTTTTTGAAGTCATTAATTTCATAAGATATAAAATGAAAAATAATAGGAATATAATAGAAAAAAATATTCCATTAATTAAAACAATTTTGATATAAAAATCAAATAATTTGATAAATTGTATTCTTTGGTATGAATGTGAGTTATTTACACGAATATTAAACATTTATTTTGTAAAAACATTAATATGTTAAGTGACTATTGATTTGGAGAATTTAAATAGATTAATAAAAAAGGAAATCATATAAATATTATGGACATGGAAGGGTCAAATAATTCATGAACATTATTTTTAAATAAGAATTACTAAAGCCCAAAGTACTAAAAATAGAGTATATTAAACCCCTAAAACGTTGGTATTTCTAAAATTGAACAGAATTTGTTAAAATAAAATTTTATGTTATTATAACTCCATGAATTAAAATAATATGTTTAAAATTAATTTTTAGGATAGTAATAACTATATATTAATTATATTAGGGCGCATAATAGGACTTGTATCTTAATATATTAATTTTGAGAAAAACAACTAGCGATGTTGTTTCCTCACATAGTCAAATTTTCTATAACATCATATAAAATAAACAAAACAATAATAATACAATATTTGAAAGTAATAATCATATAAATTAACTTTTACATAAATTTTTTATGAAATTTTATTATTAATATTTAAGTAATTTATACATTACTTTTACAATTGGGTGTTACTAAAATTATTAGTTTGATGCTTGCTTAATGATGTCAGTTTTGGTATCCATTATTTAATACAATGTTCATCAACCCTAAAAAATATATTGGAATGTAATTGATATATTATATTTATTAAAAAATCTCATCCCTTATTCTATAAATTTATTTGATATGTTATATTAAATTAGATTCATTGTTAGGTTATTACAGAAATTTAGAAACCAAATATGATATATTGATAATATTTTAAAGAAAAAAATATATCCTTTCTATAATTATAAAGAAATAATGATTTTATTATAAAAATAAAACATTACTCATTATTATATTCTATATTCATCCATGGTATATTTTTTATGCAATCATTCGAGAAGATGGTCTAGTCAACACAAACAACATCATGCAACATCATGATGAGTGAGTATGGTTAAGAAACTTTTTTCGAGAAAATATCATTATAATTGAAGCATAATGGTATTATTTATATATATTTTAAATTATTTTAAAATATATTTATGAGATTTTAATGTTTAATTAAAACCAATATGAAAAATGGAAAACAATATTTTGTGTAGGTAGTAGTACACACAACTAATCGTTTTTTATTTCACAATGAATAAGAGAGAGTGATGATGGATTATATTTTTTCTATAAATAATGATAATGATATTAGATATTTTATAGTAATTATTTAATTCCATCCTTTTATTTTTTTATGATATGTGGTGGTTAAACCTAGATTATCTCTCTTTATAGAGGTGGTAGACCATACAAACGCCCAATCAATGTTGGTTTGTTATAAAAAGGGGTAGAAATGAATAAATAATAGTTCTCAAATTAATATAATAATACGTTAGTATAAAAATGATACATAGGTCTATATACATCCATAGTTAAGATATGTTATTAAGATACATATTTAGAATACATTTTTAAGAATTAAGTAATAATGAAGTTTGGAACTTGAACATTATCTTGAATTTTACTCGGGAAATAATGGGAATCCAATAAAATATATTGAAATAGAGTTTTATAAAGTGAAATAGACATATAGAAGAGGTAAATTGGAGAGGTATTCAAGGAAATTTCAATTGGAATGTGGTTAATTGAACGGGTCTAAGTGATCCCCTATATTTTGTGATGAAAATGACACATATATAAATACCCATTATTTTTCAATAATTCCATGTCATTTTCAAGGGTATGTATAACAGACCAGAACCTACAATCCTTGATTATATCCTAAAATCCATAAATTTACATTCATATATTTGATAATAATAATTGTAACACATATGTTTCATCTGATCCCCACAATACCAAAATGAAAACATGGATCACTTAAAAACTAGAGGACCTTTTAGGTTTAGTGTTTTAGATAATGTAGAGACCCGAAGCTTGACGTACATGGACATTACATTACTTTTGCGGAATACTTGGTACATAACAAAAACACACACACAAGGATCGTAATAGTTTAGTGTCTTTGGATACTCGGAACGTAATCTTCAAATCGTGGTGAAAGATCTTCAATATCTCCCATAAAGATCTTCCCTTTTTTACCTAAAACCTTTCTTTATATCCTGGGGAAAAGAAAACAAAAAAGGGTGAGCTCAAATGCTCAGCAAGGGAAAATAAAGGAAATAAAAGTCATATCATATCTTTTTGAAAATCATAACCTGCAAAAGAGATCATAATATCATAACATGGAACAAATCATAGAAGTGAAAATGAGATCCCCATAATCATAACATGAAATTTGAAACCTTGTGGCATGAACACATAATCATTGAAATCATTTCTTGTTAGTCATGACTCATTGCCAAGACTATCTTAGTGGACAAAGTCCCTTTCTGAACCGAGTCACCCTCGTTCCAGTCCTGTTTCACTGAACCGGTATAACCTACCGTTCCAGCCCTGTCTATCTCATGAGATATAAAATCTTTTCCCAATGAATTGGAGGGAGATATAGGTCCCACCCATATTATAATGAATCCTTTCTTATGTGTTCCACATAATCATAAATCATACATCATCGCATAACACATGTAACAAAAATGGGATTCTTGAAATATCATGACATCATAAAAAAAATCATATAAGGTAAATGACTTCATAAAAATAATTTCCTCAAAACATAATCAAATCAATGTAATAATAGGGATAAAAACAGAACCCTATATTATCTTAGATGGAAAATAATTTTGATAAAACATTTGAACACCATTCTTGAAGAAAATATCCTTTCTACTTCAAAAACATTTTTCCTTTCATAACATGTCATATGACTTTAAAATAAAAGAAGTTGATTAAAAATAAACTTGAAAACTTTTAAAGGAAGTTTCATGGAAATAATGTTTTAAAAATCCATTCACACCGTATAAGTTAAAAAAAACATTCTTCGTTCTTTTGTCGGAAAAGTCAAAAAGTACCTCGTACGAAAAACGACAAAAGATTCCTTTCATACATATTACTAAAAACTCACTGAAGGGTAAAAATGGATTTAAACAATTGTAGGTGGATGGAAATAATATTACATATTGATGAAACATGGATGTGGATAATAAAATACACCCCAGTAAATACTTACGAATAAACAATCTCGGATAAAAATGAGATTGTGATATTTCCCCTACATTAGGTCCGATTTGCTTTGTACGTGTCCGAAGCTCCTGTATAATGGTTTAAATAATGTTATTGACTTATTCCAGAATCATACATATTGATATGATATCATATATGGTTATATTCTTAGCTTCTTGTTAGTAGTATTTCATTGTTACTTGTTACTCGGGTCCTTATTGCATTTTGTTCTTATGCGTGTTTTGCCGAATAAATTCTTATTATTCCTTTAAGGTTATAGATACCTTATATCCAGAATGGTATTAGTGTAACATATATCATATTTATTGATTCAATTCATTTATATAATTACTATGTAATGATGACCATGTAGAATGAGTCACATCACATCGTGGAGACGGTATTCCGTACGTACGCACGAGTGATGATATCGTTCCTATGATCGTGGAATTGTATTTGAGTATATATATATTATTTCAGTATCAATATTACATTATAATAATCATAAATAGTTTCTCATTACACCATTATACCCATCCTTGTATGGTGATGGTGGAAAATAGATTACACCACGGTGTGGAGACGGTATTCCATACGTACGCACGCGCGGTGATTTCATTTTTCCGTAGGATGGATAGAAGGTGAATTAGGGTTGTTTCATATTTATAATAACATATCAGTATGTAAGTAATACTGATGTTATTACTTTATAATGAAACAACTAAAGAAGAAGAAGTTGAAGAAGAAAGAAATTGAAAATATCGGTAATGGATATTACCTCTTCTTTGGAACGCCTCTTTGAATCCTCCACTTAGGGAACTAATATTGGTCTTTGAAGAAGACCAGGACCTCTAGGATTATTCTAGGGAAGTGGAGACAAGAAAATGACAGGGGTTGGCTGAGCTTGAGTGCTCAAATTGGTGTGAGGAGGAGGGGGAGGAGGTGCCCTTTTATAAGGGAGGAGAGGGGCACCTTAGGAATATCTCAAAATATTATTTTATATTAAAGTCAAAATCGGTTTATAATGGTTCCAAAGGGTCTTATTTCGAAGCTAAAGTGGGGATGGGTCGAAATCCTATCATCCAATAGGATTTAGAAAAGTTTAGGGTATTATTTTAACCTTATCAATTAGATTTAACTCTAAGTTAAATAATTTAACTTTTATCGTGGTAAATAAAAGTAAAAAGTTACTATTCACCAAAAATTATTTTCATCTCATTGAACCACATTTTACTTACTGACATCAACCGTGTCTCTCGGATTTTTGAAATTCCATTCACAGAAGCGGTAAAATTAAGTTTTATAAAAAATTCAGTTTTTTAACTACCACTTAGTAGTTTCACTATTCATCAAAAATTGATGTTTTTCAGAACAATCCCAAAATTTCATCCTAAGCTATATTTCATATTCCGAATTCAAAAATGAAATCTATTTTACCAAATTCATAACATAGAATTTGCATTAATTAATTTTATAATTAAATCCCGCTGTTAAAACAAATAGCGTGTTTTTAAGAAACAATATCTATCAAAAGATTGACACTTCATTATGTCTGGTTTAAATGTGAAATTACATTCAATGACCAACATTGTATTAAATTGTAAAAATATATTCTAAATATACTTTAAAACCACTCAAATTAATAATTTATCACTATTAATTATTTCGATTAAAAAAGTTGTTTTTAATTATAATTTAGTAATTTTCACTATTCATCAGAATATGAAAGTTATCCAAAAAGTACCAAAATTTCACCTTAGGCTAAATTCGATACTCCGAATCCAAAAATGAATTCCATTTTGAAAAATAAAATTTACAAAATTTCAAAAAGTGGTTATTACTATTCATAACGGCTAGTTTTAATAATATTTTAATAGCATATTATTGATTAGTGAAACTCGGTATTGCGTAGTACACACGCTATCGAGGAAGGTCACGATTGCGTGTAATGCAAGGCAAGTCAAGGATGTGTGTTGTGCAAGCTCCTTTTGGTGTAGCGTACAACACAAGACATCAATAAAATTAAAAAGAATATTTTTCATAAAATCTTGGGCTGTTACATTCTACCCCCCTTAAAATGAATTTCGCCCTCGAAATTCGTCGGGGATATAAATGGTTTACTATTCGAAAGTTTCTTTAATAGAAACCCACATTGTAAAAAGGAATACCAAAACCAATCTTTAAAAACAAAAGTATGAAACGTAACTATTACCCAAATAAACTAATCACTGGGTTTCCACATAGGTGAAAATATGGATATGGAAGTGAAATCTAACCATCATGTTCTGATGGAGAGTGGTAGAGAAGATGGCTATGGAAAAGCCAGCAATCACAAAGCCATAAATTTGTGACGATCTAAGGTTCCATCTGATTCATCAGATATAAGATCACTAGGAAAAATTTTTGGTTTTCAAGATCATTTCCCTAAAGTTAAAGAATTTGAATTAGAATAAATACTTACTTTATTTTGGTACAATCTCACTGTTGTTCGTGCCTTTAACAATTTCCACTTCATCTCTTAAATAAATGAAGTTGAATTTGTTATTCGTGAAGTGTTAGCAGATCATGTGATAGAATGACGGGTCATTCCATCTGTCTCAAACAAAAGGTTAGCAAAAATATTATATACATAAGTCGATATATAGTGAGATTAATCATATATGGTTCCTAAAATGGACTTATACATCATATGTCATACAGCTTAATATAATAAAACTAGTTTCTACTAAACAGGGACTTCCTGTAGGCCAGTGGTAGGCGATAAAGGCCAGTCGCACTTCGGTTGTGGGTTCGATTTCCACAGCCTTGTCCGACGTGATGGGTTGTCGCCCGTCCTGCAGGTTGTCCTTTTTCTAAAACTATATTACTATAACATCCCATCAATAATATCAAGAAAACTTCTATCCTTAAACAATACTAACTTATGTCCAATATAATCCATTCCAATATTTAGGCTTATCCATAATACTGCAGTCCACTCTCATAACATAGTGAAAACGATTACCAGAGATTTAACACCATCGTCGATCCCCATATATCATAAGATATGTTTTGTTGGTCACATTCCAAACATTCAAAGTACTTAATCATGTATTCTCTTGAATTCCTTAGTGAAAACATGAATGCAGTTAAAATTTAACACTTTCCACATACCAAAATCCTCAAAATTCTATATACTCAAACAATGATATCACTTAGTCCTTATATCAATCATGAGCTCATGAATACTGTTAAACATTTCGTTTTCTCATTTTCCCTTCATTATGCTCATATCATCTTATTTCCAAAAATATCTCAATCACTTTGAATACCACATTAGACCAATATATAAATATTCCAATACTTTATGATACAACATTATTTTGGAATCCCATTACATAAACACTTAATCATTCCACCACATCGTTATCATATTCAACATCGCCAATGGTGATCGCATGTGACTTCCCTTTGTCCTTTTCCTTAAGCGGTTGCTCATGTCGATCATCACTAACCCTTGGATTAGGGAATTTATTAGCATAATGCCCCATTTCCTTGCACTTGAAGCATTGAAGTGTTGGTGGTGCGTTCTCTACAGTGTTTGCTTTATTCACATCATTAGAATCCCTTTTTCCATTACTTTGACACTCAGCTGCTCGATGACCTTCTTTTCCACACTTAAAACATTTTCTAGTCCCTTTAAGACAATCTCCACCATGCTTCTTTCCACACTTTGTGCATAAGGAAACATTCATATTCTTTTCACCATTATTCTGAGATTTCTCCTTGAACTCCATCTTTCGTTTCTTGTCAAAACCATGAGATGGATATGTAACACCAACTTCCATTTCTACCTTGATAGCACAACGCACAATTTCTTCATTGCTACTAAAGTCTCTTATAGCTAATGCCCTTCGAAGACTTGGTTTTAAGCCACTGAAAAATCGATCAACTTTACTTTCAGGTTGGATGATAATGCCAGATGCATACCTTGCAAGTCTTGTAAAATTTGCTTCGTATATACCAACAGATTCATCATCCTTCTGCTTCAGCTCAAGATACTCCTTTTCCATCTTTGTTCGAAGAATACGAGGGAAGTACTTACTGAAAAACAAGTTCTTGAACTCGTCCAATTCCATGGACTCAGTTTCATCTCTTTGCCTCGTATTCTTGATAAGATTCCACCATTGATCATCTTCACCTTCCAAACGATATACTGCTAAGATGACTTTATCATGTTCAGAACATTGAAGAACTAAAAATATCTTTTCAGTGGTACTGATCCATTGTTTAGAAACAAGTGGATCAGAAGACCCACTGAAAGAAGGTGGACGTTGCCTCATGAAGGACTCAATAGAATATTGTTCCCTTCTCTGCTCATTTGGAAGTCCAGAATGATTCATAGCTTGTGTAAGTATATCAATAAGATTTTTCACTCCATCTCCCATATCATTTGTTTGTTCAGGAGGGTAATCATTGCATTGTCCATTGCATTGATCAACACAGTTCCTTCGGGTTCCAGCCATCGTCTAAAACCCAAAAAGAATAGTGTGAGAGGCAAAAATCATGCTAGGGAAAACAACATAATAAAGGGGGAGTACCTTCAATATCTAACATCTTAGGTTTAATTATATGATCGTTAGCGTAATTCTAGTACTATAACCTATACGTATACTTAACCTTAGGGACATCCCTAGACATACCTTAGAAATATCTCTAGGGATCTCACTAAAGTTCTCGCATCCTAGTTTCCAACGGTTGACTAAACCTTTCCTCTGATACCAACTGTAGAGACCCGAAGCTTGACGTACATGGACATTACATTACTTTTGCGGAATACTTGGTACATAACAAAAACACACACACAAGGATCGTAATAGTTTAGTGTCTTTGGAAACTCGGAACGTAATCTTCTAATCGTGGTGAAAGATCTTCAATATCTCCCATAAAGATCTTCCCTTTTTTTTACCTAAAACCTTTCTTTATATCCTGGGGAAAAGAAAACATAAAAGGGTGAGCTCAAATGCTCAGCAAGGGAAAATAAAGGAAATAAAAATCATATCATATCTTTTTGAAAATCATAACCTGCAAAAGAGATCATAATATCATAACATGGAACAAATCATAGAAGTGAAAATGAGATCCCCATAATCATAACATGAAATTTGAAACTTTGTGGCATGCACACATAATCATGGAAAAACATTTCTTGTTAGTCATGACTCATTGCCAAGACTATCTTAGTGGACAAAGTCCCTTTCTGAACTGAGTCACCCTCGTTCCAGTCCTGTTTCACTGAACCGGTATAACCTACCGTTCCAGCCCTATCTATCTCATGAGATATAAAATCTTTACCCAATGCATTGGAGGGAGATATAGGTCCCACCCATCTTATAATGAATTCTTTCTTATGTGTGCCACATAATCATAAATCATACATCATCACATAACACATGTAACAAAAATGGGATTCTTGAAACATCATGACATCATAAAAAAAATCATATAAGGTAAATGACTTCATAAAAATAATTTCCTCAAAACACAATCAAATCAATGTAATAATAGGGATAAAAACAGAACCCTATATTATCTTAAATGGAAAATAATTTTGATAAAACATTTGAACTCTATTCTTGAAGAAAATATCCTTTCTACTTAAAAAACATTTTTCCTTTCATAACATGTCATACGACTTTAAAATAAAAGAAGTTGATTAAAAATAAACTTTAAAACTTGTAAAGGATGTTTCTTGGAAATAATGTTTTAAAAATCCATTCATGTCGTATAAGTTAAAAAAACATTCTTCGTTCTTTTGTCGGAAAAGTCAAAAAGTACCTCGTACGAAAAACGACAAAAGATTCCATTCATACATATTACTAAAAACTCACCGAAGGGTAAAAATGGATTTAAACAATTTTAGGTGGATGGAAATAATCTTACATATTGATGAAACATGGATGTGGATAATAAAATACACCACAGTAAATACTTACGAATAAACAATCTCGAATAAAAATGAGATTGTGATATTTCCCTTACCTTAGGTCCGATTTGCATTGTACGTATCCGAAGGTCCTATATAATGGTTTAAATAATGTTATTGACTTATTCCAGAATCATACATATTGATATGATATCATATATAGTTATATTCTTAGATTCTTTTTAGTAATATTTAATTGTTACTTGTTACTCGGGTCCTTATTGCCTTTTGTTCTTATGCGTGTTTTTCCGAATAAATTCTTATTCTTCTTTTAAGGTTATAGATACCTTATATCCAGAATGGTATTAGTGTAACATATATCATATTTATACATTCAATTAATTTATATAATTACTATGTAATGATGATCATGTAGAACGAGTCGCATCACATCGTGGAGACGGTATTCCGTACGTACGCACGAGTGATGATATCGTTCCTATGATCGTGGAATTGTATTTGAATATATATATATTATTTCAGTATCAATATTACATTATAATAATCATAAATAGTTTCTCATTACACCATTATACCCATCCTTGTAAGGTGATGGTGGAAAATATATTACACCACGGCGTGGAGACGGTATTCCGTACGTACGCACGCGCGGTGATTTCATTTTTCCGTAGGATGGATAGAAGGTGTATTAGGGTTGTTTAATATTTATAATAACATATCAGTATGTAAGTAATACTGATGTTATTACTTTATAATGAAACAACTAAAGAAGAAGAAGTTGAAGAAGAAAGAAATTGAAAAGATCGGTAATGGATATTACCTCTTCTTTGGAACGCCTCTTTGAATCCTCCACTTAGGGAACTAAGATTGGTCTTTAAAGAAGACCAGGACCTCTAGGATTATTCTAGGGAAGTGGAGAGGAGAAAATGGCAGGGGTTGGCCGAGCTTGAGTGCTCAAATTGGTGTGAGGTGGAGAGGGAGGAGGTGCCCTTTTATAAGGGAGGAGAGGGGCACCTTAGAAATATCTCAAAATATTATTTTATATTAAAGTCAAAATCGGTTTATAATGGTTCCAAAGGGTCTTATTTCGAAGCTAAAGTGGGGATGGGTTGAAATCCTATCATCCAATAGGATTTAGACAAGTTTAGGGTATTATTTTAACCTTATCAATTAGATTTAACTCTAAGTTAAATAATTTAACTTTTACCGTGGTAAATAAAAGTAAAAAGTTACTATTCACCAAAAATTATTTTCATCTCATTGAACCACATTTTACATACTGAAATCAACCGTGTCTCTCGGATTTTTGAAATTCCATTCACAGAAGCGGTAAAATTAAGTTTTATGAAAAATTCAGTTTTTTAACTACCACTTAGTAGTTTCACTATTCATAAAAAATTGATGTTTTTCAGAACAATGCCAAAATTTCATCCTAAGCTATATTTCATATTACGAATTCAAAAATGAAATCTATTTTACCAAATTCATAACATAGAAGTTTCATTAATTACATTTATAATTAAATCCCGCTGTTAAAACAAATAGCGTGTTTTTAAGAAACAATATCTATCAAAAGATTGACACTTGATTATGTCTGGTTTAAATGTGAAATTACATTCAATGACCAAAATTTTATTAAATTGTAAAAATATATTCTAAATATACTTTAAAACCACTCAAATTAATAATTTATCACTATTAATTATTTCGATTAAAAAAGTTGTTTTTAATTATAATTTAGTAATTTTCACTATTCATCAGAATATGAAAGTTATCCGAAAAGTACCAAAATTTCACCTTAGGCTAAATTCAATACTCCGAATCCAAAAATGAATTCCATTTTGAAAAATAAAATTTACAAAATTTCAAAAAGTGGTTATTATTATTCATAGCGGCTAGTTTTAATAATATTTTAATGGCATATTGTTGATTAGTGAAACTCGGTATTGCGTACTATATACGCTATCGAGGAAGGTCACGATTGCGTGTAATGCAAGGCAAGTCAAGGATGTGTGTTGTGCAAGCTCCTTTTGGTGTAGCGTACAACACAAGACATTAATAAAATTAAAAAGAATATTTTTCATAAAATCTTGGGCTGTTACAGATAATTTGGAATAAATCCTCCCTAAATGATTCACATTACATTAAAAAATCATTTCTTCTACTTAACCCAACATTTATTTTTAACATTATTACATCATCATAATCTCTATTAAATCCCTTATAGACTTAACTCATTCAACATCATTATCTAATACCTAAGAAAAATTAATCATAAGAAGGGTGAACATAGATTCTCAGTATGGGTAAACATAAGCATTAATAATTAAATTTTGTCAATGAGAATAATAGATCATAGGGGTATGATGACATAATAAATGTTCATAAGCAAGCCAAAAATAAATTATACCCATCAATATGTGGATCATCAAATATATAATAATGAAAATAGTCAGATTCAGTGGAATAAATATTCTAAATCCATGTGACATCAAAGTCAATCATTAGAAACACTATAAAACCATATACATCATAGAAAACACATAAAGGTATCATGGGACATTATTATAATTTTCATTATTATAAATGGAATAACCATGTAGTCCAATTCCATACATTTCACTATAACAAATAGAATATCCATATGGATGAATTCCATACCCAATGCATTGGAGAGATATCATGGAACCACTGATTGTTGGTTAACTATGTAACTGCCAATAATTAGTTTATCATTGAACCACCCGTCACTGTTTTATCATAGACCCACCCATTATTGGTTTTTTCATGGAACCACCTGACTTTAGATTATTACGTAACCACCCATCAAATTTCCAAGTACAATTACATAACACAAAAAACCTCTCATTTCATCATAAAATCATAGGAACAACCATTATCCCTTTTATTACATGATCATCCCATGGAAAATAAATGGATTTCTTATCAGTATCTTTAGAAATTTATTAACCCATAGAAGGATATGTATTCAATAATAGACTCTTAGAAACATGATTAACCGATGGAAAATAAATGGGTTTAATAACAATCTCTTCAAAACATGATTTACCAATAAAAAGAAATGGGTTCTAAAATAATATCTTTCAAGAATGATTAACCAATGAAAAAAATAGGATCAATAATAATATCTTTGAAACATGATTAACCCATGCAAAAAAAATTATATCCATAACCATCTAATTATAACTTGAATAAACCATGTAAAAGAAATGGGTTTAGTAAAAATATATTTGAAACAAGATTAACCCATGGAAAAGAAATGGGTTACATAAAATACTCTCTATAACATGATTAAATCATGAAGGATAAATGGGTTCCAAAAAAATATCATTGAATCATGATTAATCTATCTAAAATAATTTTCTTCTATAATAATCTCTATGAAACATTATTAGCTCGTAGAAAAAACATAATCCATGATAAAATCATTGAAAAAATCTTAATACATCCATAAAATAATGTGAATGGTATCAATAAAAAATATCACCATGTGAGGATAATTGATAATAATAGGTTTTGACATTGATTAATGTATAATCCATTAAATATCATTAAAAAAATTTATGATAAAAATAAACATTAAACATTCCAAAGTGTCATATGCCACATTGAAACATTTGAATCATAAGACCCATGAACGATTAATATCAAATTAAAAATATAATATCATTGAGAATAAGTAGATTAATTATATAAAATTTCAAAGGATCAATATATACACCTCATAAAATAATATAGGTCTATAATATACCAAACATCTGAAAGATAGAAGATTGTGAAAAGAATATACTACCAATTTGGTAACATTGATACAAAAAACCTCATCAAATAAAGATCTTAAAAACGATATTTAAAACCCCATAAATTTAAGGATAATAATTATAAAATAAATTCCTAGTTATTATATACACCACAAAACAAAAATAATCAGTGAATATGAAATATGTATCACAAAAATAAAAGTTAGGTTAGGAAAACCCATACAAAGATCGTATCATGGGAGTGAGAATAATCCAATCAAACTATTATGTGTGACAACATTAAATCCAAAAAATAAAATTGGAAATATTTAATAATATAATAATTGGTCAGTTCACTCATATTCATTTAATAACAAAACTAATTATAGAGATGTTTTACATAATAAATGGAAATTGAGTTAAGAATTCTCTTACTACTTGGTAAATTTAGAATTATAATCACCATGAAACAAATAACATAGATTTAAACTATAAATTCCATGAATGTAAATTTTTATATGATATAAAATTCAGTTGGGTTAGAATATAAAGAAAAAAATAAATAAGTTGTAAAAATGGTGTATTCCTCATGGAAGAAAAAGTGAGACAAAATCCCTTCTTTGATTCCAATTTTTCATGCATTCCCTTTGTCATCCTAAATTCAAAAATTCTATTATTTATTTAGTTCCTTTATATAATATTAAAAAAATTATTTTCACTTTTATTACACTAATAATAATATTATATATAATTACTTAATCAATAATGTTTTAGTCGAATGTTTTGACCATATTTGACGTATTTGTCAAGACAGACTTTGATCGGTTTACAATGTTCAATGCGTCCAGTATTTGAACATACCCAGAATAATAAACCGGAAATAATTATCTATGTTTTACATCAATTATACCTTTAAAATCATATAATAAATATATCTATGAAAAATGAACCAATGTTATTATTATGAAGGCGGTAGGTCGTACGTACCCATAAGTAACGTTACTATTTTTTAGTGATCAATATGGAAAAAAGGTATGTAACATTTATCATTCTAGAATTAGAATTCTATGATAAATAAAATTTTATTTTACAATACTTACTTATATATATCATTCCTCTGAATTTTAGTCGAAATATGAAGAATCACATTTCCATGTGGAGGCGGTAGTCCACGAGTCCATGAATGATGTTATCACTTTTTTAGTGTGTGAAAAGGATACAGGAAAAATAATATATTATATGTCCAAATATATATTTGTTTCATGAATATATTAAATATTTCATTTATATTGTAACTGTTTATTAAACCCATCTTCAATACATTCGTTGTAATGAGTGAACTAATCACATCGATTTGAGGATGCAATAGTCTACACATCCACATATGATGTTATCATAGTCGATAAAATTGAAATCATGAAGGTATGTGTTATATATAAATTATAGAAGAATAAAAACATTATAAATATCTTAAATATCTTATAAAAATTGCAATTTCATCCTTATTACCAACCTTGAGAGGTGGTAATGGATGAATGAATGACATCAATTCACAAGGCAATTTTCCTTCGAATATAATGACATTGATTTTGTATACAATTTGATAGAAGTGTGTAAAGGTGTGGGTAGAATGAAGAACCCAAATGGAAGTAAGAATTATTTTGTGTTGTAATTATTTTCTATAAATGTTATGGATAAAAATTTAATGTGACATGTGATAGTTATTTATGGTAGCTATTTTGAGGATCTTTCATTGAATTATTCTATATTGGAAGGTTTATTTTAATTTGAAGAAGCTTATTTAGATGAATCTACATTAAATGTGGCGATTGTAGATCTTCTATGAAACTTGTGATGACATGTTTCATTGATTTTTTGTGTTGAAACAATGTTTAAAAAAATTATTGAAATAAAAGTAAGAAGATATTTGAAAAATAATATTTATTTTTCAAAAGTATTTGAGGTTAGTTGGCTTAGGCATATTTGAATTGTATTTTTTTCCTTGATAGAAAAATCATGATAAACACTAGCATGCTGAAGGACTCACATGTGAGGTTCTAGGAATAGGGAAATTCCAGGAAGGGAAGGGTGAATCTTTACCTAAATAAGCACAGATATCTGATTCTCTCATTTTATTTTTCAATCATGAGATCTCTACGAATGAACTCACACCATTCAATCTATTATGTTCTTTCATTAGGTTTGATCATCCCATTCAAGCAGATATTTTTTCTCTAGAAAGTCTTTAAAGGGTTCATTTGTACTGGGATCTCTAGTAATGCTAACATCCTACTAGATTTGAGTTTTTTAGGATCATTTGAACATTTACATCCTTTTGATAAACTATTTCATGTAATTAGGTCTCCATCCAAGAACCACTTTATCCTTGGGTTCCATTCATTCATAGATGGAGATATCCTTAAATTGATGTCGCCCGAAGCTAGATCTCAAGCTTCTAATCATAAATTCATCAACATAAAGGTTTCAAATTGATCGAAATGATATTTTAATCTATTTTCATCATTTTACAAATATGAATCTAGTGAAAAATAGTGATAAGGAAAATAGGTTTTATCTGGTGACAGTGATGGTTTACGATACGCCCTTAAGAAAAAAACAAATGAGACTCGGTGATTACTGAAGGTTCTATATTGTTGATTTTTGTCTATAAATACCAAATCCTTGCTCATTTCATGTATGTGTTTTATCTCACATCTGATCAAAAAAATATAGATAGAAACAAAATGGATCATGAGATCTGGTTTGCATAAGGTTGAAGTTCTGCACGACTACTTCTTGTGTGAAGAAGTACAATATCGTGAGTGTCCAACTTGTGCTTAGAACACTTGGATAGATATGTGAAGAAATGTTTTTATGTGATGCATTTAGGATAGTGCTTTAGGAATCTCAATTTTAATTATATTAAGTACTCATTGTTTATGCATATTGTATTGTGAAGGACACAGAGAATCCATGTTTCCTTAGTCTTGCATGAAGATTGTGTAACTTATTATTACACGAGCAGATTTTAAAAAACATAGCTCATATGTGTGATTTTTTTAAGATGGATTCATATTGATATTTGATATAGTGTATTGCGTTGAAAAAAGTAGATAGTGTGTGTATATTTACTGGATGCCAGTGATAGTTTACTCCTACGTGATGATTAGCTAGTATGTTCTTGTACAGAATGTTTTGTTTGAGTTGCATGCAAACACTATGAATCCGAGAGTTAGTGTGAAAATTTATTGTATATAAACAGGATGAAACATTGGGTTCTTTGGTGTTTCACATGAATGAATAACATACACAAGGTACAAGGGGAGTGAACATATTGTAAGGAGATAATTTGATTCACACACCCATGCAAGAAGGCTTGCACATATAAAACAGTGAATATTAATATTTTGTATCACGGATTATAATGCACAAGGTAGAAGAAAATCACAATCCAAGTGTATATGTTCTCTCATATGTATGTATAAAGGGCAGTGTGGTAATAACATATGAAGAAATAATAGAGTCAGGACTGTGAGTGTGTACATACAAAGTGTAAGTGATGCTAAGCATGTGTTTAGTGTGTGCATGCATTATACCTTAGTAGAGAGGCAATACTGAGGAAAGTGATCATCTTGTGTATTGAAGGTTGAAAACAGTCTGAATTCATCTAGTTTAGTGAATTCACTATTAATAATTTCCATAGTGTTAAAATACCTAAAGGAATAGTGAAGAGGCCATATGTGATATACATGCATGAAGGCATTGCAATTAATAAATATGATGTTTATTTGTACACATAAAATAATTCATAAAATAATAATGACAATAAATTTAATTTTACATGAATGAGGTACAATAAATATACAATGCATGAAAGGTGTAAATTGTGTTTTTGAATTTTAAGTTGAAGCATTATATTAGAAGTCAACTTGTAGAGTATTGGAGAATGTTTAGTTGTCCATTATTATATTTCAGGGAGTGTAACTGGAAGTATTATCATCTATAATTCTATAGAAAAAAATTAAACATGCATAATATAAATATGTTGATCAGATTTAGTGGAATTCAATATTTTTAGTTGAAGTGGTCATTTACAGAAGCAGTTTATTCATTGTGGATTGAAGAGGAATATATTTTTTAGGTTGAAGTGGCATCTTGTAGTTCTTGTGATCTTTCTCATTGTGTTTTTGTTGGGTTTTTTTCAACAATGGTGGGATTCTAGTATAAATAACACTAGTGTGATGTCAGTATAAAGAACACTGGTGGGATTTCAATATAATTTGGTAAAAGTTTCATAACTACCCTCAATGGTTTTAAGGTGATACCTGAATACCCAAATTTTAATTATTGATTTATTTCCTAAAAAAATAATATGTGTCTCAGATCATCAAAAACAAAATAAGAACTTAGTCTCACACATTTTGGGTGAAAGTTCTAATAATATTGTGTGTTGTTCTTCATTTACTTTATGTCTTTCATGTGGTATAATTTTACTTGTTAAAAGGTAAGATCTATTGAATCTAACAAGTTAATAGGTTCGAATTAAAAATGGGTAAGATAATAGAAAAGAAATTGTAAAAACTTGTGTAAGATGATTCACCCCAACCCACCCATCTCATTTAACCTTCATGATCCACTACACACATCAATTTGTATCAAAGCACTTGTTACAACTCTGATTGGATGTATCTTAATGTCCAAGTTGTTTGTATCATAATTATATGAACTAAGTATTTGAATTTTAAGAAGTAACAGAGTTGTATCAGAAGAATAATTTAGCTCATATATCTGTCAGTGCAAACAACCAGGCATCTGTAAAAACCATGAAGAACAGAAAGAATAAAGAAGCAAGAAAACTGAGAAGTAAATTGAAGGAGAATGATAATACAACACAATGCAGATGTAATAAAAATTATAGTCTATCACTATTTTCTGTTCAATGAGTTAATAAACATCCTTTTGATGAGTATCATTCTAGTGGTTATACAAAAGAATTTATTGAATCTCTTAATTATTTTTATTCAAAAATAAAAAATTATATGATGAATGTTACTACTAATGCTATCAATTACATATTGTCTTTTATTACGAGACTATATGATGAAAAGTCATAGCTTGAAAATAAATCTGAGGATATGGATAAATCCTTTGGAATGAAGTTTCAATGATGTAAATGTGACTCAAAAATTGTTGATTCCAAAGAAGAAACTATGTCACATTTCATTGAACATTTCTCTGGTGTTGAAGAACAATTCTAATGAAATTTTTGTGAGAAAGAAGTTACTTCGAATGTTCTTACTGAGATGATTCCTAGATGTGAATAATCACAGAAAGCTATCTTTATTTTTAAAGATTCATAGATGGAAATAAAATATAAGGGTGAGACATTCATACTAGATGAAGAATCAAAATAATAGTCTACATTTCACTTTGGGGAAAAATTAACATTGATATAAGATGAATTATAAAATACTATTTGTGGGAATGACGTGACTAGGAATGTCTACACAGAAGTGATCTGTGCATTAGATAAACTATTACAAACCTCTATGATTGTTAAATAAGCCTATCTTGAGGATAAAAAAAGAGTTAATGACCAGAATAATTCTCGACATATGTCAAATTCATGATGATCAATTTTAGAAAATGAGGAGTCAATGAGAAGAAGAACTAAAAGTTGTTGAAGATGAGAAAAATTTTCTAAACATGAAGTGTATGGAAATGGAAGTAAATTTGAAAAACCTGAAGGAAACAAAATTAATGACTTTCTAGAAAGAGTGTGAAGAGATGATGAAATTAGTTGAAGATTAAAAGAATTATCTAAATCAAACTTATCTTGAGCTATAGGTAATGTTCAAAAATCTTGATAATTTTCTTGATAAATCTTCACAAAAGGATGATATTAGAAAAGCTTCCAAGAATAATTATGAAAATATTTTTACTTCAGAGAAAACTCATTCAAGGGGAAATAATTTCTTGAGATTATCTAAAGATAAATTTGATGCATTCTCAAACAATTTTCTTGTCACGACCCATCCCCTAGGGCCCATGTCATAACTACCGTAAGCCCACCTGCCATAGGCCATGGGTTGGCGACTAGTACCGAAAAAGATTATACCTAAAATTGTAAGGCATTGCCTCAAAACCTATACACTCATAGACTAGGTATACAATGAATGAAAACCACATAGTATTACTGCTAAAGGTGAAATTAAGTACTGAAAGTAAAGGGGCAGTATACAATCCCTACTAGAAAGAAAGTATAACAAAAAGAAAAATATCTCCTAAGGTCATCTACCAAGGATCCTACCCGAGGGGTAGGTACAGTTCATCTCTGTGGCTCACCACGCCAACCGGTCACCTTCATACACCGTCTAGTCTTGGCTCCCAATTCTCGGTCAAAGCTGCTCATCGTATGCACAAGACATAACAAGGTGTGGGTGAAGCCCATGAAAGGTTGAGTATAAAAATACCCAGTAGGTACCATGATACCCCTGAAGGCCTCTCATAATTCCACATTGGAAAAACCACAATGCATGATATCAATCACTAAGTATAATGAAATAGATATCTCACACTAGGTATAACATAAGTACAGAAGTAAGGATTCTTATTCGTAAAGATATATCATATTATTCTATCCAGAGGATCTGATGTTGACCGAAACATGATCAATAGATGCTGACCCAGACAGGATCGCTAGGTGCTGACCCACACAGGATCGCTGAGCGCTGACACACACAGGATCGCTGAGCTTTGAAACACACATGATTGATAGGTACTGAATCACAAAGGATCACTATTCATTCTTCACATCACAGCTGACCACTGGATTCTCACACTTAGAATGCTTGATTCTAGGAGGATCCACTCGTCATGCCATTGTTCGTACCTCAAACACCATGATGCCCCACGAAGAAGTTGACCAATGAACCTCCATGTCATAAGGGTTCCAATGCAACATACAGGGCATCAAACATATGCTCTATCTATAAGTTATAGGCATTTTAGTACCGAGGTCCTGGTTATATTTGAGTTCGATCCAACTTGGCCATACTCCAACTTTCTACAAAACCAAAGTGTAGTATCTCAAAAGGATAGCCTCATCCTAAGGGTTCTAATGCCGCAGACGGTTTTTCAAACAGACGTCCGGTTTTGAAGATATATCCCTTTAAGTAAAACTGGATTGAAATGGGTCTGGGTCATGTCTGACCCAGTCGGACTGACCTGACCTGGTCTGGGTCAACCTAGGTCTGAGCCATCCCTGCCAAGCCCAAACCAACTTGGCCCGGCCTAGACTGGCTAGACCCAATCTAGTCCGCTGATTGGGCATGACCCACGAGGTGGGTGAAAACCCAGCTCCCCACTGAGTAGAAAAAGTCTCTTCAATCATCAATCTGTGGTGCCAGGATGGCACCACCCCTTCAGCTAACCAATGTTGTGTATCGGTCTAGGGTTGGACCCGTGGTTCGGGTCCACCTCCGCAACAGTATCTCTTCTACAGAGCGCCACCTATCTTCAATGCGGCCGACATCGGCCGGAGGCCCCTGTCCACTGTAGCACCTATGGGCGCTGCCACATCCTCACTACCACCGGTCACCAGCACCGCCACACTGGTGGTTCCATGCTGGCGGAGCTTCCACAGGCCACTGATGATTCTCTAGTGGACTAATTCTCTTTACGTGTGTGACTATGGGCCTCTCGGGTAGCCACCTTCATTGTGTGGTCCTCAATTCCACGTCACAAACAAGTGGACCATTCTCCCATGAAGAACACATCAAGAAAATGTTCGGCACAGTGTCTGTACCTTGTTTGGACTGTCCCCCACCCTCTGTGTTAACGTTATAACATGTGGGTGAAACAATAATCATCATAAGATTTAATAAAACCCCAAAATGAATTCCCACGACAACCTCCCATAAAAATGAATGAGTCTTGGATCAACCTATTATTTGGTTGGTCCGGTTTCTACATATCAATCAAGAATAGAGAGGAGAAAATCATCTCAATGCATAAAAAAATTAACCCCCCTACCTCAAACACGCTGGATTCGCTGAAGTCAAACGAGGATAATCCGTTGTTCAAAGGTGTGTGTCGGCATTCTTCGTCGCTCGTCCTTGTCCGGTTCGAAAAATTAATGGGGTTGTCGAATCTTCGTTCTTTGTTGGAGGAACATGTAAATACCCAAATCTTGACGTACATGGACAATAAATTACTTTTTCGGAATATTTAGTACATAACAAAAACCAAAACTCAAGGATCGTAATAGTTTAGTGTCTTTGGAAACTCGGAATATAATCTTCTAATCTTGGTGAAAGATCTTCAAAAACTCTCATAACGATCTTCCCCTTTTGTTTTCTTACCTAAAACCTTTCATGATATCTTGGGGAAAAGAAAACATATAAAGGGTGAGCCCAAATTCTCAGTTAGGGTAAGCATGGAGAAAATAAAACAAACCATATACCATTGAACATAAAAACATGAACATAAAAACATCAAAATCATGAGCAAAGACATAAATAATGGTAGTATGTAAGGCATGTATCATAATGGAACATCAATCATGATAAAATAGCATGGGAATAAAACATGTAATTGTGGAAACCATTCAGCACTTGTTTTGATTTCCATAGTAGCCACAACATTGCTTCCAAGACCATCTTAGTAGACAAAGTCCCTTTCTGAATCGAGTTCACTCCTCATTCCAGTCCTGCATCATTGAACCAGATTAACTTAATTTTCCATCCATGTCTATCTCATGAGATATAAATATTTACCCAATGCATTTGAGTGAGATATAGGTCCCACCCATCTCATAATGAAAGCATTCTTACTTGTGCCACAAAATAACCTTAAAACATTCATCATAACCCAAAGAATAAAATGGGTTTCATGAACATCATCCCATCATAAAATAATCCATATAAAACAAATGGATATTTCATAATAAGAAAATTGAAATAATGTAAATCATATAGACATTATACTTGAAACATACACTTATGAAATAATCTCATCTTATATGGAAAATGTTTTTGATAAAACACTTGATATGAATTCTTGAGGAAAATATCATTTCTTCTTCAAAATCATTTTCTTTTCAAAAAATTCTATGTAATTTTAAAAGAAAAGTATTTTGTTGAAAATAGTCATAAAATCTTGTAGAGTAAGATTCATGAAAATAAGGCTTTATGAAACATTAAAAATCCGTTCATGTCGTACAAGTTAAAAAAACATTCTTCTCGTACTTTTACCGGAAAAGTAAAAAAGTACCTCATATGGTAAAAAAAAAGGTTCCTTAAATACAATGTAGTAAAAGTCAAAAATTGGTAAAAAGGAATTTAAACATACTTGAAAACATTTTTAGAAAACATGGTCATGGATGATAACAATAACCCTAGTAAATAATTAAGAATAAACAATCTCAGATAAAATGAGATTGGAAAAGTTATCCCTTACCTTATGTCCGATATGCTTCGTATGTATCTGAACCTCCGGTATAATGATTTAAATAATGTCATTGAATTTTTACAGAATCATATTAATTTTTATTATATCATATTTGGATCACTTAGGTATTTATATTACCCATTCATTTGTCAATTCCACGTTAATGTAGCGTTTTGGGTAAAATCGTCTCATTTATTGTACGTGTTTGGAATTGTTGTATTTGATATTATTATTACTTATATCTTGATTTAATTACTTAAAAAATGTAAAACATGATTTATATATCATATATATTCTGTATATATATATAATAGATATATAAATGAAATGAAACACACCGTTCGTGGAGACGGCAGGCCGTACGTACGCATGAATGTTGTTTTCCTTTCCTTATTGACTTGAATAGAAGTAAGTATATGACATATATATATATATAAAGTATCTTTATAATTTCATATATTTCATTATTATTTCTTATATTTACTTTATAATCATTCTTGAATGGTTAACATGGAGAATGAATCTCATCGTGTCGTGGAAACGGTAGTCTGTACGTACGCACGAGCGATGATATCGTTCCCATAATTATTGAATTGAATTAGAGTGGATGATATAATATATAAGAATCAGTATGATAATATAATAAATATTTATAGTTATTCTTTACACCATTATACCCATCCAAGTAAGGTGGTGTTGGAAAAACAGATTACACCACGGCGTGGAGACGGTATTCGGTACGTACGCACGCGCGGTGATTTCGTTTTCCGTAGGATGGATAGAAGTTGAAATGGGGATGTGTTATATTTATAATAAAATATCAGTATATTAGTGATTCTGATGTTATTACTTTATAATTAAACAACTATAGAAGGAGAAGTTGAAGAAGAAATAATCTTGAAAGAATCGGTAGAAGAGATTAACTCTTCTTCGACACACCTCCTTTAAACATCTTCTTAGGGCACTACAGTTGGTCTTTTGAGAAGTCCAGAACCTATATAATATAACTATAGAGGTTTAAAAGAGGAATTGGCAGGTTTTGGCCGAGCTTAAAGGCTTAAAAGGGTGTGAAGAGAAGTGGGAAGGGGTTCCCATTTTATAAGGGATGAGAGGGGCACCATTGGAAATATAAAAAATATTAATTTATAATAAATCTAACCCCACATAAAAACCCCCTAAAATGACACATATTCGAATATTATATGAGATAGGGTTTTAATCTAAAAAACCAATAAAATTTAGACATGTAGGGAATTTATTTTAAACATTATCAACTTGCTTTATCCTTATTTAATCTATTAAATTTTATTTGTGGTAATAAGGTTCTAAATTCTAAATTGTTATAAATAATTACATATGTTTTGTGAATTATCCAAAAATAGATAATTTATGACATTTTCGACTATATAAATTTCAATTTATAATTTTTAAATATTTTTTTTATTTTTAAACAATTTAATAATATGTTATTTTTTATAAAATAACAATTATGTCAATTTTGACACTATTAATTTATTTGAATTAAAATAAAATCCACACAAAGGATATATTCAAAATAAAATATTTAATAGGTTCCTAACATGTAATATTAATCTATAAAATCAGTGGATCACATTAAATAGTTCATATAATATTTATTTTATCATTTATTTGATATTTCTCTTAATAAAATAATTACTACAATATTTTTGTATAATTATTAAATATACTTATTTGTTGCATAAAAATTAAAAATAAAGTACTAGGATGAAGATAAATATTATATCATTCGTAAGAATACATTTAGTCAGATTTATCCTCTAAAACACCCAAATTTTAAAATGTTATATTTTTTAAATTATGAAGGTGACAACTTTGACATCATATAAAATAAAATAATATAGTGTCATAATCACTTTTATAAGACTCCAAACAGTCATATATTCGGTCCTTGTATTATTATGGTGTAGATATACATTACCAATAAGTTTTGATCTGGTTTTTGGGCACTTTAATATGTATTAATATTTCAATAAAAACAATATTATTGAATTTTTACTAAATAAATAATTTCTGTATCATTAATGTATAAGCTAATAAGGTAACTAAATAACTCGTAAAAATTAAAAATAAATTACCATGATAAAGAAAAAAATTTTATCTTTCAAAGGATTATTTATAACTGAATTTATATTCTGTATAAACTTATATTAAAAATACTTTAATTATTAAAGTTTGAGTGAGACATATTTCACTTTCCTTTAAATAAAATTAACTAAAGGACTTAATCACATCCAACTGGGTTTTAATGGATACCATTTCATCCAAAATATGACTTAGGACAAAATATAATCATCCAATTGTATTAAGACACGTGTTAGGGTAATTTTATAATATTATATTTACCCTTAATTAACCGATTTACCTTTAACAACGGTAAATAAAATTTACCGTAGTTACTCTTCATAATACCCAAAAATTAAAAGTAGTCTATTAATATAATTTGGACCCACTGATTCCAAATATGGAATCCACTTTTTCAAATTCAATACATAGAAGTTGCAGAAATTAAATTAAAATTAATCTCGTTGTCGAAAAATACGTGTTTTTTTAAAACATTGTAAAAGATTGAATTGATTTAACCTACGAATTCAATGTAAAATAATTTATAATGACATAAATTATATTAAATGGAAAAAATATATTCTATTTATAATTTAAAACCATTCAATATTATAATTTAACCACATAAATTATTATGATGAAAAAAGTTGTTTTTAATTAAAATATAGCGTGTTTTTACTATTCATTAAAATATGAAAGTTATCAGAAAAATATCAAAACGTTATCCAATGTAAATTTTTATATCATGAATCAAAATAAAATGTTTATTTTGTAAAATTTTACTTATAAACTTTTCAATAATTATATTTAAAATGGGTGCGCCATCAAAAGGTGGCAAAACTGCATTTCTTGAAAAATACTTATTTTACTCAAAAAAATTATTTTGTTCTCAAACCATTTTTTATAAAATGTGTAAGATGAATTATAATTTCATAAAATTCAAAATTTATTTACTAATATTCATAATGGATAGTTTTTAATAATATTATAACTATACATCGTTGTTTAGTGAAACCCGGTATTGCGTACAACACACGCTATCAAGGAAGGTTGTGATTGTGTGTAATGCAAGCCAAGTCAGGGTTGCGTGTAGTGAAAGACTCCTTTTTTGTTGCGTATAAAAAAAATACAACCATATTTTATTTATAAATTATATATATATATATAGACACTCAATGTTGCGTAGAATAACTACTATCAAACAAACTTAAAATTGTGTGTAACACAATCCAAGATTAGAGTTGCATATACTGCAAGCTAATACGGTGTTGCGTATAGTGAAAGATAATATTGGTGTGTCATAAAACAGAAGACATTAATGAAATTAAAAAGAATATATCTTATAAAATCACAGGATGTTAGATTCTACCCCCTTTAAAATAAATTTCTCCCTCAAAATTCATCGGGGTTATAATTCGTTTACTATTCATAGAAACCCACATTGTAAAAAGGAATACAAAAACATAATTTTAAATACTAAAGTATGAAACGTAACTATTACCAAAAGTAACTCATCACTGGGTTTCGATATAGGAGAACATAGGTGAAAATATTGATATGGAAGAAAAATATAACCATCAAGTTCTGATGGAGAGTGTTTGTGAACATGGCTATGAAAAAGCCATCAATCACAAAGCCATAAATTTCTGATGATCTAAGGTACCATCTGATTCATCAGATATAAGAGCACTAGGAAAACATTTTTGGTTTTCAATATCATTTCCATAAGGTTGATAATTTTGAATTAGAAGAAATACATACATGATTTTGGTACAATCTCAATGTTGTTCATTCTTTGAACAATTTCCACTTCATCTCTTAATGAAATGAAGTTGAATTTGTTATTCATGAAGTGTTAACAGATCATGTGATAGAATGATGGGTCATTCCATCTATTTCAAACAAAAGGTTAACAAAAGTTATCAAATATATATAAGTCCATATATGGTGAGGTTAATAGTATTAAATTCCAAAAATGAACTTATACTTCATCTATCACACCGCTTAATAAAATAAAACTAGTTTCTACTAACTAGGGACTTCCTGTAGGCCATTGGTATGCGATAAAGGCCAGTCGCACTTCAGCTGTGGGTTCGATTCCCAAAGCCTTGTCCGATGCGACAGGTTGTCGCTCATCCTACAGGTTTTCCTTTTTCTAAAATTACATCATTATGACAATTCATCAATAATATCGAAAAATTTTCTAGCCTTAAACAATACTAACTTGTGTCCAACATAATCCATTCCAATCTTTAGGCTTATCCAAAATACATATGTCCAACCTCATAGTATAAAGAAAACGATTACATGAAAGGTCACATAACAAGCACGTGAATACCATCATTTATACGATATATCTTGTTGGTCAAATTCCAAACATGTGAATACCTTAATCTTGTATTCTCGGGAAAAATGAATACCCATTGAGCCTTAATGAAAACATGAATGCTGTCAAAAGTTAACTCTTTCCACATAACAAAATCCCAAAATTTCGATATACTCCAACCATGGTATCACTTTGCCCTTATATTAGTCATTAGCTCATCAATTATATCAAACATATTATTTTCTCCTTATCCATTCATTATAAGTATATCATCTTCTTTCCAAAAATATTTCAGTCACTTTTCATGGTTACCAGTACCATATTGTTATTGAAAATCACAATTGACCAATACATAGATATTCCAATATACCATAAAAGTACCTCAACAACATTATTCATTAATACTAATACATAAACACTTCAATACATCCTCTTCAATGATTATCATGGAATTAGTCCATCCTTGATTTAGAAGTAACCTCTTAGGTCAGGGAATTGAATTGGGTAATGCCCATGTTCTCCACATATAACACATTGAACTCCATAACAGTCGGTCACTCTATAACCCTTCTCTCCACACAGATAACATCTTCCCCTCCATTTTATGTATTCATCAAGGTTCTTCTTCTCTTATTTACAAATCTTAATCTTCCTTTCTTTATGCTCCTCAACATGAGAACATGCATAAAAGTCTATCTTCCCCTTATTTGATGAATTAAGAATACCACTAAATTTCACCTTGTTAATCATATATCATGATGACTGATTCTGCATAATCACAATATCATTCTCTCTAGGCATTACACAATTTCATTTCTCATAGTCACTAATTTTTCCATTGGATTCAATGTAAACCGAATTCCTTCTGGTTCCCTCCATTGACTAAAACACAAAAAGAATTTTGTGAGAGGAAAAAATCATACAAGGAAAATAACATAATCAAGGGGGAGTACCTCCGACATCTAACATATTAGGCTTAATTCTAATATCATTAACGTAAATCTAGGACTATAACCTATACTTATACTTAACCTTAGGGACATCCCTAGACATACCTTAGAAATATCTCTAGGGATCTCACTAAAGTTTTCGCATCCTAGTTTCCAAAGGTTGACTAAACCTTTCCTATGATACCAACTATAAAGACCCAAAGCTTGATGTACATGGGAAATAAATTACTTTTTCGGAATACTTAATACATAACAAAAACCAAAACTCAAAGATCGTAATAGTTTAGTGTCTTTGGAAACTCATAATATAATCTTTTTATCATTGTGAAAGGTATTCAACAACTCCCATAAAGATCTTCCACTTTTGGTTTCTTACCTAAAACCATTCTTGAAATCCTGGGGAAAAGAAAACATATAAAGGGTGAGCTCAAATGCTCTGTAAGGGTAAGCATGGAGAAAATAAAACAAACCATATACCATTGAACTTAAAAACATGAACATAAAAACATCAAAATTTTGAGCAAAGACATAAATCTTGTAAGTACGTAAGGCATGTTTCATAATGGAAAATCAATCTTGATAAAATAGCATTAAAATAAACCATATAATTTTGGCCACCATTCAGCACTTGTTATGATTTCCATAGTAGCCAAGGCATTGCTTCCAAGACCATCTTAGTGGACAAAGTCCCTTTCTGAATCGAGTTCACTCCTCATTCCAGTCCTGTATCACTGAACCAGATTAACTTACCATTCCAGCCATGTTTTTCTCATGAGATATAAATCTTAACCCAATGCATTGAAGGGAGATATAGGTCCCACCCATCTCATAATTAAAGCATTCTTACTTGTGCCACAAAATAAACATAAGACATTCATCATAACCCAAAGAATAAAATGGGTTTCATAAACATTATCCCATCATCACAAAATCCATATAAAACAAATGGATATTTCAATATAAGAAACGTTAAACCATTTAAATCATATAGAAGTTATACTTGAAACATACACATATGAAATAATGTCATCATATATGGAAAATGGTCTTGATAAAACACTTGAAATTAATTCTTGAGAAAAATATCCTTTCTTCTTCAAAAGCATCTTCTTTTCACAAAATTCCATGAAATTTTAAAAGAAAAGTATTTTGTTGAAAATAGTCATAAAATCTTGTAGAGTAATTTTCATGAAAATAAGATGTTATGAAACCATAAAAATCCATTCATGCCATATAAGTTAAAAAAACATTCTTCTCATACTTTTGTCGAAAAATTCAAAAAGTACCTCGTATGGTAAACAAAAAAATATTCCTTAAATACCATTTAGTAAAAGTAAAAAATGAGTAAAAAGGACTTTAAATATACATGAAATAATTTTTAGAAAACATGGGAATGGGTGATAACAATAACCACAGTAAATACTTACCAATAAACAATCTCAGATAAAAATGAGATTGGAAAAGTTATCTCTTACCTTATGTCCGATATGCTTCGTATGTATCCGAACCTCCTGTATAATGATTTAAATAATGTCATTGAGTTATTAAAGAATCATATTAATTGTTATTATATCATATTTGGTTAACTTAGGTATTTATATTACCCGTTCATTTGTCAATTCCATGTTAAAGTAGCGTTTTGGGTAAAATCGTTTCATTTATCGCACGTGTTTGGAATTGTTGTTCTTGATATTATTATTACTTATATCATGATTTAATTACTTCAAAAATGTAAAACATGATTTATATATCATATATATTCAGTATATATATATAATAGATAGATAAATGAAATGAAACACACCGTTCCTAGAGACGGTACGCCGTACGTACGCATGAATGTTGTTTTTCTTTTCTTATTGACTTGAATGGAAGTAAGTAGATGACATATATATATATATATATACATAAATCCAGTAGCTTTATAATTTCATATATTTAATTATTATTTCTTATATATACTTTATAATCATTCTTGAATGGTTAACATGGAAAATGAATCTCATCGCGTCGTGGAGACGGTAGCCCGTACGTACGCACGAGCGATGATATCGTTCCCATAATTATTGAATTGAATTGGAGTGGATGATATAATATATCATAATAAGTATGATATTATAATAACTATGTATAGTAATTCTTTACGCCATTATACCCATCCTAGTATTATGGTGTTGGAAAAACATATTACACCACGACATGGAGACGGTATTCCGTACATACGCACGCGCGGGGATTTCGTTTTCCGTAGGATTGATAGAAGGTAAAATGTGGTTGTTTCATTTTTATAACAACATATCAGTATATTAGTGATACTGATGTTATTATTTTATAATGAAACAACTAAATAAGAAGAATTTGAAGAATAAATAAGCCTGAAAGAAGTGGTATAAGAGATTACCTCTTCTTCGACGCAGCTCCTTTAAACTTATTCTTAGGGCACTAGGGTTGGTATTTTGAGAAGACCAAAATCTATATGATATAACTAGAGAGGTTTATAAGAGGAATTGTCAGGGTTTGGCCGACCTTAAAGGCACAAAAGGGTGTGAAGAGAAGTGGGAAGGGGTTCCCTTTTTATAAGGGATGAGAGGGGCACCTTTGGAAATCTTAAAAAATATTAATTTATAATAAATCAAACCCCACTTAAAAACGTCCATAAATGACTCATATTATAATATTAGATGAGGTATGGTTTTAATCTCAAAAACAAATAAAATTTAGACATGTAGGGAATTTATTTTAAACATTGTCAACTTGCTTTATCCTTATTTAATCTATTAAATTTTATTTGTGGTAATAAGATTCTAAATTTTAAATTGTTATAAATAATTACTTATGTGCTGTTAATTATCCATAATTAGATAATTTATGACATTTAAGACTATATAAATTTCAATTTATAATTTATAAATATTTTTGTGATTTTTAAACAATTTAATAATATGTTATTTTTAAAAACTAACAATTGTGTCAATTTTGACACTATTCATTTATTTGAATTTAAATGAAATCCACACAGAGGGTATATTCGAAATAAAATATTTAAAAGGATCCCAAAATGTCATAGTAATCTATAAAATTAGTGGAGCACATTAAATAGGTCATATAATATTTATTTTACAATTTATTTTATATTTCTCTTAATAAAATAATTATTACAACATTTTTGTATAATTATTAAATATAATTATTTGTTGAATAAAAATAAAAAATAAAAAACTAGGATGAATATAAATCTTATATCTTTCATAAGAATACATTTATTCAGATTTATCTTCTAAAAAACCCAAATTTTAAAATGTTATATTTATTAACTTATGAAGGTGACAACTTTGACATCATATAAAATAAAATACTATACGTCTCATAATCACTTTTATAAGACTCCAAACGGTCATATATTAGGTAATTGGATGATTAAGGTGTATATATAAATTAACAATATGTTTTGATCTGGTTTTTGGGCCCTTTAATATGTATTACTATTTCAATAAAAACGATATTATAGATTTTTTTACTAAATAAATAATTTCTGCATCATTAATGTATAAGCTAATAAGGTAATTAAATAACTCTTAAAAATTACAAATAAATTACCATGATAAAGAAAAACATTATATCTTTCAAAAGATTATTTATAACCGAATTTATATTCTGTATAACCTTATATTAAAAATACTTTAATTAGTAATGTTTGAGTGAGACATATTTCACTTTCCTTTAAATAAAATAAACTAAAGGTCTTAATCGCATTCACGTGGGTTCTAATGGATTCCATTTCAACCAAAATATGACTTAGGACGAAATATAATCATCCAATAGTATTAATACAAGTGTTAGGGAAATTTTATAATATTATATTTACCCTTAATTACTCGATTTACCTTTAACGATGATAAATAAAATTTACCGTTGTTACTATTCGTAATTCCCAAAAATAAAAATTAGTCTATTAATATAATTTGGACCCAATGATTCCAAATATGTAATCAATTTTTTCAAATTCAATACACAGAAGTTGTAGAAATTAAATTAAAATTAATCCCGTTGTCGAAAGAAAACAGGTTTTTGTTTAAAACATTGCAAAAGATTGAATTGATTTAACCTACGAATTCAATGTAAAATCAATTCTAATGACATAAATTATATTAAATGGTAAAAATATATTCTATTTATAATTTAAAACCATTAAATATTATAATTTAACAACATAAATTATTACAATGAAAAAAGTTGTTTTTAATTAAAATATAGCGTGTTATTACTATTCATTAAAATATAAAAGTTATCAGGAAAATATCAAAACTTTATCCAATGTAATTTTTTATATCATGATTAAAAAGGAGAAATTTATTTTGTAAAATTTAACTTATTTACTTGTCAAAAATTATATTTAAAATGTTTCTTCCATCAAAATGCGGAAAAACTGCATTTTTCGAAAAATAATTATTTTACCCAAAAATTTTATTTTGTTCTCATACCATATTCTATAAAAAGTGTAATATGAATTATAATTTCATAAAATTTAAATTTTATTTACTAATATTCATAATGGCTATTTTATAATAATATTATAACCATATATCATTGTTTAGTGAAACTTGGTATTGCGTACAAAACACGCTATCGAGGAAGGTTGTGATTGCTTGTAATGAAAGCCAAGTCAGGGTTGTGTAGAATAACTACTATAAAACAAACTTGAAATTGTGTGTAACACGATCCATGATTAGTGTTGCGTATACTGCAAGATAATATGGTGTTTCGTATAGTGCAAGATAATATTTGTGTATCGTACAACAAAAGATATGAATTAAATTAAAAAGAATATATCTTATAAAATGTCAGGATGTTACAGAACATGCCGCTATAGTTTCATCTAAGGTTCTTCTTGTGTGTATCCAAAACCCATTCCAATGCTTTGTTTAAATAAGGGGAAAGGAACCTCCCTTGTTGTTTTTCATTAATTTGGTTCATTAATAAACTGCATTGAATGTTCCATTAAAGCCTACCAGCATTGCAATTATGCAACCAAAGATCATGTCATTAAAAGACTCTCATTAAAGCCTGAGTTACACTATGGTCCCACCACCGTCACTCAACGGTTGAAAGAAAATAAAATAACTCATGGAGTTATTTTATTATTAATTTTATTTAAAGTCTTAAAATTAACTTTTTTGTATGAACCTTGTCCGTTGATGTTAAGATTCACCTGAGTGATCCTTGGCTCTGTGAATTCAATAGTTCCCAAGTATTTTAATCTGATAATCGATTCAAAAGATAGAAATCGTTGCTCGCACGTTTACTGAACGTACCATAAAAAAGTTCAAAATTCCGTTTTGGGATCTCCGGGCATCAGAATCATGTGCCGCCAATTTTCGCAGACTCATAATAATACCAAATAATTTAAAAAAAATCATATTGAAATATCAGGTCTATAAATCCTCCCCAACATAAGGATTTACAACCCTGAAATCAACAAAAAAAAACTAGGGGAAAAAATGGGGGTACTGAGAATGTATCTGATCCTACTGATCCCGTGTTTTCTCCTGGAGGTTCTCATACTGCCACCAAACTCAAACCAGAGGAATCGACCACCCACAAATGACCTGCTCCTATCGATCCTCTATCACAATTAGGAACATCGTGATTGTATCCTATCTTCGATGTCTATATCATCCCATTCAATAACGTGCGATGGATCATGCATTTGCCGCCTCTACTATAACACATGGATAACATTATGCACTCGTTTCATCTGTGGGAGAAGAGCTTGGTGGTATACCACCTCTCCTACACTTCTGAGGATCTAGAAAGGTCTGATGAACATCGAAGAGAGCTTGTCGCCCTGACCAAATCACCACAATCCTCATCGGGGTGAGACTTGTAGGAAGATATGACCTCCCTCCTCAAACTCTATGGGTCTTCATCTCCTGTTGTTATAAGACTTCTTCATGCACCGTGTAGTCTTCATCTGCTCCAAGATGATCTTCACCTTTTTAGTGGTAGACCGTACCAACTCTAGACTCAAAAGTGATGACTTCCCTGGGTCTGTCCATCATGGAGGTGATATAAATGGTCTCCCATGCAAGGGCTCAAATGACACCATGGTGATATTGGAGTGATATCACTTGTTTTATGCAAACTCCACCAGTGGTAGGTGGTCCTCCCATCTAAGGCCAAAATCTTGGACACAATCATGAAGCATGTCCTCAAGTGTCTGTATGGTATGCTCCATCTGACCATTTGTCTAAGGATGAAAGGTGGTTCTCAAGCATAACTGAGTCCCGAACACCTCATGTAATTTGTTCCACATCCGAGATGTAAAAAGAGCATCATGATCTGATAAAATCGTCGATGGTACCCCATGAATCCGTTCAATATTCTATATGTTGAGGCATTCCATGCCCTCTACTGATCCCTTCTCTCGGATGGGTAGGAAGTGGGATGACTTAGTGAGTCAGTTAATGATCACCCAAATGGAATCTTGGCCCCAGGAAATATGTGGTAGCCCTGTCATGAAGTAAATATAGATACTATCCCACTCCCATTCTGGCACCTCAAGTGGTTGTGCTAAGCCGGATGGAACCTGATGCTCGGCCTTCAACTGCTAATAAATGAGGCATCATGATACGAACTCTGCCACTTCATTCTTCATCCTTGGCCACTAGTACTGACACTAGATATCATGGTACATCTTTGACACTCTAGGATGTACCACCAAATGGGATGTGTGGAACACCCTCAAAACCTCCTCTCGTTGCGTCACTAGTATCTTGGTGTGTACTCTGAAGAAGATTATGTGCTTCCCACCTTCAGTAAATGTTTTAGGAGCCCATCTTGAGGATATCTGAGCACATCGGGCCTCGCAGTCAATATCCCCAAGATGTGCCTCCCTGACTCGCTTAAGGAGTTGGGGAGTCACTATCATAGATTTGAGTTTAGCTACTCCATCACTATCCACGAAGGATATCTACGATGCGGCTATCTACTCTATCACCTCACTCAAGAAACTACTGTCCAGACCTCCAGAAGAATGCATCTGCTACCACATTCCCCTTCCCTGGAGTGTAGACTGTCTCAAAGTCGTTGTCCTAGTGGAACTCCAGCCATCACCGTTGTCTCAGGTTCAGGTCCTTCTATGAGAAGATATACCTGAAAATATTGTGATCGGAGAAGATAGTAATTCATTCACCCATCATGTAGTGTCACCACATCTTCATGGAAATGACTACTTCTTCTAACTCCAGTTCATGGGTAGCGTAGTTTTTCTCATGTTGTCTCAATGGTCATGATCTGTAGGTGACCAACACTAACTCCAACATCAGGACACATCCTAGACGGGTCCTTGATGCATCGCATTATACTACATACCCAACACCCTCTTCTGGTAAACTAATGATGGGGGGAACTCATCAGTCTCTACCTCTGCTACTGGAAACTCTACTGTCATCTATTTTTCCAAAAAAAGAGTTTCCGCTTCTTTTTCAAAGCAGACAACGGTGATGCTACTCTGGAAAAGAAATGTACAAATCTCTGGTTGTACCCAACCAATCCCAGCAAAATCTGCACCTCAGTCACACTCTTTTGTGGCACCCAAGAAATCACCCCATCTATCTTTTCTAGATCCACTAAAACTCTAGCATCTGAGATAACATGCCCTAGAAAATGGAATTACCATATTCCGAACTAGCACTTAGAGACCTTTCCATAAAGCTGTCTCTCTCAGAGTGTATCCAAAAATATCTGGAGATGTGTGGCATGCTCCTCCTACTTTGTCGAGTAAACCCAAATTTCATCAATGAAGACCACCACTAAGCGAACAAGGTAAGGTTGGAAGACCCTGTTCATGATTCCCAGGAAACCTGACACAGCGTTGGTTATGAAGAAAGGCATCACTAAGAACTCATAGTGGCCATACCGACATCTGAAGGCAGTATTTATTACGTCCTCATCCCGTACCCTAAGGTAATGATAGCTCGGTCTGAGGTCTATTTTGAAAACCATGGTGCTCCCTTCAACTAGTCAAAGAGATCATAAATCCTCGGTAAAGGATACTTGTTCTTCACAGTCACCTGGTTCAGGAACTAATAGTCCACACAAAGCCTCAAACTCCCATATACCTTTTTGGTGAACAAAATTGGGGCTACCCATGGAGAAACAAAGAGCCTTATGAACCCCTTTCTCTACATGTCTTCCAACTGTACCCTCAACTCACGAATTTCCATGGGATACATTCGATATTTTGGTGTAGATATCAGTGTCTTCCCAGGGTAAAAATCGAGTAAAATTCTACTTCTCTATGAGGAGGTAGTCCCGAAACATCATGAGGAAAGACATCAGCATACTGGTTCACCACAATAGGATAGATCAGACTTTTCTCATCCACTACACTGTGGGTGAGGCTAGCCAACTGATGAGTGATCGGCTGCACCCTCCTCCAAGAAAGTCCATCTGGTGCTGCAAGGGTTTCCATCTCACCAGTGAAGGAAAACTCGATCTCATCCTCATGGACACACCGCACTTTGTGCCTAAAACAATCTATCTAAGCATGTATTTTTAATAATCAGTACATAACCAAGATGAAGTCATAAGGCCTCGACCTTGCTACTGAGAGATCCCAGCCGAAGCACTCGCCTCCTAGAGTAAGCTCACACTACCTACACCAGTGTGTAATCATCAAATCCTCTACACTAAAAGACACTAATCATGAGTATTGAGCCAATGACTCCCTTAGAATCTATGAACTCTAAACGAGAGTCGTAGAAATGATAGAGCGACAAACAACTATGTCTATAAGTACTACAGCTAGGGTGGAGTAGACACAGATCATACCTTGAATCATCTCTAGAGCGTCGTGATCATAGGCATATGCCGCCTAAGTTGATATCATCCATGTCCACCTCCTCCCTGTGGTTGGGGTGGACGACCTGGGGGTGGTAGTGGTGGAACCTCAAATCATCACCCACCACCTATTGCATTACCATCTCCTCTTCCACGTCTGCTACCCTACAGACATCCCCGCTCAAATCCCTACCTCTTCCTCAGAAGTCCCTCGACTGTCTACTCATCATCAGTATGGCGGGTCGGGCAGTCGCGAGCCATGTGACCCTGCCCTCCACACCTGTAGCACGATCTACTCTATTAACCTCCTCTATCTCGTGAGCTCCACACTTCCAACCCTATATACTAGGGTCGCCCTCTGGAAGGTCTGGCCTGCTTGGACCTCTGCGTCATCTGCCTACTACCTTCTGGAGATGACTCGACTGCATGTCGTCCAGCTGTGGCTTTCACTATCAGTGCCTTCTCAGCTAAGAAACCCTCCACCAATAGTGCACAGTCTAACACTCCATCCTGTAATGGGATATTGAGCGATATCATCTATGATCTAATCTCCAATAGGCGAACATTCTCAAAAGTTCAATCCCTATAGAAAGGGTCCCGTACCAGGTCGGTGGAGTAGCGAGAAACGTCAGTGAATCTCACTGAGTACTAGGCTGCTATCAGACTTCCTTGTTGTAAGTGCATGAGCTCCTGAATAAAAATAGAGTGTAGAGACATTGGGACGATATCCACCTAGAAGAGGCCCTCGATGTCCAACCAGGAATGTGTATCCACCACGTGCTTCTTGAGGGTCAGGCTCCACCACCTCCCTACTGTTTCATGAAAGGGGTATGTAGCTAGGATCACCATCTGGTCTGCTTGTGTCTAGACCAAAAGAAAAACATGTGCCACAGCGTCCATCCAGTCCAAATCTTCCTCTGGGTCTGTCTCGCCTCAAAAACTCCGAGGCCTTTATCTTTGGAACTTGTGCAATGCACTTAGTCAGCGTGCACGATCTGCTGGTAGGTCTTGTGGAATATTCTTCCCTACGGGTAGTGGTGCTACTGGTGCACCACCCGAAGTTGATATCACTGTAAGAGGACCCTGCACCAATGCCTCATCACTTGGTGGGCTGTCATTATGTTCTCTCACTGGAATCCTGGCTGGCTGTCTATGTGGTGGAATCTAGTAATGAAACAGGTGTGCCACAGTCAATAAGTTATACCTAGTGAGTTGGCTCAAGTAGATCAAAAGAAAATAAAAAACATTTTCAAAACAAATGAAAAAAGTGGTTTTTCACACCATGTCAGAAATTGGAATTCAGGGTCCTAGTGTATGGATACGTCAGCTTCTGCACCAACAATGGACTCCCCGAACTGAAACCCAAACTCAAGACACTTAACACTATTTCTCCATTTAAAAACATATACTATAAGTCCTTCTAGTAACACCGAATTCCCTTTGATACCACTTTGTCGTAACCCGTCCCCCAGGTCCTATGTCATAACTACCCCAAGACCACCTTCTATATGCCAGGGTTTGGATACTATCACCATAATGGCTTATCCATAAAATGGGAAGTAATTTCCTCAAATCCTATATGCACACAGACTTGGTATACATCGAAATAAAACCACATAGTATTACCGTTGAATGTAAAAGTAAGTACTAAAATTAAAGGGGCTAGTATACAAGCCCAAATGGAAAGAAAGTATAGAAAAAGGACAAATAGCTCATGAGGTTGTCTTCTAAGGATCCTACCTAAAGGGTAAGTACAGTTTGTCTCTATGGCTCACCACACCAACCAGTCACCTCCGTACACCGTATAGTCCAAGCTCCCAAGTCTCTGTCTAGTACAAGACACAACAAGGTGTAGATGAAGCCCATGCATGGGTGAGTATAAAAATACTTAGTAGGGACCCCAAGACCCCCAAAGGTCTCTCCAAATTACAAAAAGGAAAAACACAAGGCATGATCTCAATCACAAAGTACAATGTAAAAGATATCTCACACGAGGTAAAACATAAGTACATAAGTACAGATGATTTTTATTTAAGCTAGATCATCTTATTCTGTCGAGAGGCTCTACTGCTAACCGACAAATGATCAATAGATGCTGACCCACATAGAATCTCTTGGTGTTGACCCACACAGGGTTGTTGAGTGCTGACCCACACAAGATTTCCGAGCACGGATCCACACAAGATTTATAGGCACTGACCCACACATGATCCCTATTCATTCATCATGTCACAACTAGCCACTAGATTCCTCCACTTAGCATGCTTGATTCTAGGAGGATACTCTCCTCAATCCATCGGTCATAAATCAACCGCCACAAACATCAATTATAAAGTATCCTGAAGAACCAACATGTCATAAGTGTTCCACCACAATAGACATCACATCAAACAGATTCTCGGTATGTATGTTATAGAAATTTTAGTTCTGAGGGATCAGTTGGATTTGGGTTCGATCCTACCTGTCCATACTCCAAATTTCTCCAAAACCTAGGTAGAGTATCTCATAAGGCATGACTCATCATAAGGGTTCTAGCTCCACAAACGATTTTTCAAACGGACGTCCAGTTTAGAAGATATTCGCCTTTAAGAGAAACTGGATTGAAATGGGTCTAGGTACAGTCTGACCCAGTAAGACTAACCCGACCCGAAATGGCCCGACCCGAACCCTTCCCGCCAGAATCGGCTGGACCCCACCCAGACCAGCTGGATCCGTTCCAGTCCACTAGCTGGGTGTGAACCTAGCTACCACCGAATGGACAAAGTCCGTTCGGTAATCACCAGTGGCACCAGTATGGTGTTTCCCCTTCTACTGACCAGTCTCGTGGATCGGTCCAAGGTGGGACCCGCAGTTTTGGTCCACCTCCACTGTGGTTGGAGTCGTGATATCTCCTCTTCAGCGCACCACCTGCCTTTAACGTGGCCAGCATCTGCCGACCACCCTTGTCCACCGCGACGCCTTTGGGAAACTCCCGCTCCTTGCCGTCGTCGGTCGCCGACACTGCCACACTAGTGGTATCACACCGTTGGAGCTTCCGCGGGCCACTGGTGAAGCTCCGGTAGTCTGATTCGCTTTCTGTCTGTGACTACGTGCCTCCTGGGACTCCACTTTCACTGTGTGGACCTTGATTCCACATTGGTGACAAGTTGACCATTCACCCACAAAGAATGAATCAATAAAAAGTTTTGTGGAGGGTCTAGTCCTTGTTTTGATTGGCCCACACCCTCCGCATTAGTGTTATAAACTGTGGGTGTGACAATAGTCATCATAAGTTATATAAAATCCCAAAATGAATTCCTGTGACAACCTCCAGAAAAAATGAATGAGTCAAGGATCAACCCTTTAGTAGGTTGATCCTCCTTCTTTGTATCAATCAATAATGGAGAGGGAAAAATAATTTAAATTCTTAAACAAATTTAAACCCCCTACCACGAATACGCTAGATTCTTTGAAGATGAAAGAGGAGAATCCGTTGTTCAAAGTTGTTCGTCGACATTCGTCGTCGCACGTCGGTGTCCGGTTCGAAACCTTAATGGAATCATCTAATCCCCATTCTCTTGGAGGAAGACATCACCAGATTTTGGTCAAAGGTTCCTCTCTTGGGTATCCAAAACCCATGCCAAATATTTGTATATATAAGGGGAAAGGAACCTCCCTCATTACATTTCATTAATGTGGTTCATTAATGAACCACATTGAATGTTCTATTAAACCTACGATATTTGTAGTTACACAACCAAAGGTAGTGTCATTAAATGAATCCCATTCATGTCTGATGTTACACTGCAGTCTCGCAACCATCGCTTAGCAGTTTATAGAAAATGAAATAACTCATGGAGTTTTTTTTATTTTTTTGTAAAGTCCAAAAATTCTCTTTTTCGTCTGAACCTTTTCGGTCAAAGTTAAGCTTCAACTAAGAAAATCCCAGCACTGTGAATTCAACGGTGACCTCAGATTTTTAATCTGGGCATGAGTTCAAAAGATAGAAATCACCACTCGCATGTTTACCAAACGTACATTAAAAATGTTCCAAATTCCGTTCTGGGCTCTCCGGGCTTTGAAATCATGTTCCGTCAAATTTTTCAGACTCATAATAATCCCAAATAATATAAATATTATATATGGAAATTTAGGGTCTTTATGCAGGTGACCCTTGACCCACAATAATTTTTTTTACTAATACTATTTCATTTAAATGTATATGTTTCAAAAAGAATCCTAGACAATAATGGGTGAAGATGACTGATGATAAATCCATGACATCATCAAAAAAGGAAATGAAGAATAATTTTAATTCTTATTCCCAAAAAATATATCAAATGAATAATCATATTATCCAAAATAAAAAAAACATTAGAACTAACCATGTTATAGGAAAGAATAATAAACCAATTTTTTTTTCAATTGTTGGTGTTGTTGGAACTTTCGGTATTGAACTATTGACTATTGTCATAATATTTATATGCATGATAATTATAAAAGGTTAATGTTACGGGGGAATAGATTTTATGTGAAGTGTAATCCTGTACACTTGAATCATAATTCACATATGAAGAAGAATATGTCTATCAATAATAGATTTGATTGTTTTAAAGAAATCTATGATTATTTCAATGAAAGTGGTAACAATTATAATTATTTCATGTATGTTCCAACTACGAACTATGCATATTATAATATAGAAAAGAGACTGCATTAAATATAGAGGAAAATAAAAAATGTAGAAAAATATTCCTTAGGGTATATATAGGAGAAGAAAGTTAGTAAAACTATCAAGCAGGATGCACCCAAGAAAAATTATTATATGAATTTCACACCAAAGAAAATATTCTTCTACTATGGAAGAAATGGTAATATTACGGACCATTACAAACACATCATTAAAACCAATTCTTATGGAAGTGAGCTGAATGAGAAAAAAAATTAAAATCAAAATCAAATGAAAATTTTGATTTACTATATGACAATCAAGAATAAAAAATCTAATTTCCTGAGATGTTTCCTAAAAAGGATAACCCTATTATTCCTGAAGATTTGTATAGATGGTGAAAAATTCCTGGGCATATTTCTGATAAATTCATGACATGGTTTCCTGAACAAATAGAACTTGTGAAGAAAAGGGAGAAGCACAAAAAGCTAACTTTGTTAAAAATTATTCTATGAAAAAGGATTCTACATACAAGAGGAAGACTAATCGTATACCAAAAGTGTGAATAATAATATTTCTATAGAATATGGAATTGGATATAAAGTCAAAAAATGAACGTAAGAATGAATGTTCACTACTTGTTAATGTGAAGAATCCTATTCCATCTAATTGGAATATTGAAGAAATAAAGAAGATCATTCTGTCCTTAAATTAAAAACATTGGAAAGTCTAAGAATGAGAAATCTTGATGTGTGTTTATAAATATAGAGCACAATTGAAAGGAGTTATTAGGTCGAGAAATAAATCTCATACCTATTGATCTAACTAAAAAATTATCAAAAGAACCACCTTATTCCCATGAATATTTTGTATTTGTTTATTTTATTCATGGAATTAAAGGTGAATCATATATTCAAGGGGTGTTATGAAGATATTTGTACTGTGAAAATATTATAAAATATTCTAGAGTGTAGCCACCATGGGGTTTTTTATTTCAATTTATATTTAATTTTTCTTGAAGATTATTCTTGAATAATGTCAATCATGTTAAATAACATGGATGTAGATCATCTCTATGGGGGGGAGAAAGATTGATCAGCTAGTAGAGTCGAATATCTCAACTAGTTTCATTGAATATATAATGTTTTGGTATGGGATTTATTTGATTATTTAAAATTATAATTCAAAACCCGAAGGGCTTATTGTTGGATAAAAATAGAAAAATGGGTTGATAAATGGGAAGTGCATTCTTGAAATCTAATTCTTCTAATCTATTTGTCTATAAGAATGTAATATATTAGTTGGATTTGTATTGATCAACTCTTGAAATAAGGTTTTATTGTTGGAATCATATTTTGAAAATTTTATCAACAACTTTTATATCTATATTGATTCTCCTTCTTTCTACATCTGGTTAGCCCATGCAGACTTGGATCTAATTATTTAATGACTCATTATTTTAAAAAATAATACATTCCTTTTCTAAAGATGATGAATTTGAATTTCTTAAAGGTGACTTCTCTTATGAAATGATGAGATTTAATAAGAGAAGAAGAAAAGTTCAGTTGTTAAAAAATGAGATGAATTAAATTGTTTCGAATACTATAATTTGGATTTATTATCAAGTAAGGGGGAGAGGAAAACAGTGAATTTGAAACTAAAATGGGTATTGAAACTAATATAAAGGGGGAGATTGAATAACTCTAATGAAAGTAAGAAATGTTTTGTGTTGTAATCATTTCAATACACATGTTTGATAAAAATTCAATGTGACATGTGACAGTTATTTATGGTTGTTGGTCTAAGGATCTTACAATTAATTGGTTTGGATTTTAAAGGTTATATTAATTTGAAGATGTTTCTTTAGATGAAGAAAAATCAAATTTGATGATTGATGATCTGGTATGAATATTCTGAAAACATGTATCAACGATTATTTGTGTTGACACAATGTTAATAATAATAATTGAAATAAAAATAAGAAGAGATATGAAAAAAAATATTTATTTTTCATAAGGATTTGAGTATCATTGGATAGCATATTTGAATAGTATTTTTTTATTTTCCTTTGAAAAAACTCAATATCAACATAAGAAGCTGAGGGACTTGTATGTGATTCACTGTTCTTGTGATAGTGCCAGGTAGAGAAGGGAGTATATGTGCCTAAAGAAGCATAGCCATATGATTCTCTCATATGAGTGTTTATTATGAGATCTGTTTGAATGAAGTCACAACATTCAATATGTTAAATTTCTTGATCATGGTCGTTTGTCCCATTCAAGCATAGTTATCTTCTATAGCATGATATCGAAGGGTTACCACTCACCATGATTGCTAGAAATTCTGATAGCCTACAAGATCATAGTTTCCAAGAATTGTTTGAATATTGGAAGCCATCCAATAAACTATGTTGGACCATTAGGTCTCCATCCGAGTTCCTCTTCAACATTGGTCCGAATTCATTTGTTGATGGAGATCTCCTTATAGTGATGTCAACCAAATATAGATTTGAAGTTTTTGACAATTGATTCATCATCTTGAATGTTTGAAATCGATCAAAATGAATCATTAATCTCTTGGCATCATTTTATGAAGATAAATTTGATGAAAATAGTGAGATGTAAAATTTTTTAATCCAACGATAGTGACGGTTCATGGAAGTCTCTTAAGAAAAAAACCAAATGAGACTTAATGATTCTAAAAAGTTATAATCTACTGATCTCTTTATATAAATACTTATTCCAAGCTCATTTTTTGTATGCATTTTATCTCATATAAAATAGGAATTTTTTGATATAGAAACAGATTAGATCGTGAGATCTGGTTCGTCTAAGGATGATGTTCCATACAACTACTACTTTTCTGAATAATTAGAAGGCAACATGTTTCCAACTTGCTTTTAAGATAATTAGATTTCTACATGAAGTTATTTTTTCTACAAATCATTATAGATATCCCTTTAGGAATAACCCTTTGATTCTATGAACTACATATTGTTTCTGCATACTGTATTGTATAGAGGACAAATAATTTGTGCATCCTTAGTCATGCATGACGACAACATAACATATTTTTTTACAAATTGATTTTAACAAATATACCTCATCTACATGATATAATTAATATGGTTGTGTAATGATATTTGATATTGTATATTTCATGGAAGAAAAGTAGATAGTGTGTGTATATTTTCATGATGAAATTGATAGTTTACTCTCTCATGATGACTGGTGAGTATGTTCTTTTAAAGAGGGTGTGTTTGATTTTTGTGCACACACTATGAATCTGAGAGGTAGTTTTATAATTTCATGTGCATAAGAAAGAAGAAATAGTGGATGATTCAGGGTTTCATGGAGAAGAATAACTCCCACAAGGATGAAGGGTTGTGAACATACAATAAGAAGATAGTGTTATTCAAACTCTCATGCGCAAAGGCTTTCACATATGAAACTGTGGATATTAAAACTGTATATCAATGTGTTACATGAATAAGGTATGAAAAAATCACAATGCATGGGAATATGTTTTTTTATATGTGTGTATAAGAGGTAGTGTGCTAATTACATATGCGACACGAATATTGTGTGGACTGTGAGTGTGTGCATACCAAGTGTATTTGATATTGGGAAAGTGTTTAGTGTGTTCATGTATTATACACTAGTATAGATATGATATTGAAAGAAGTGACCATCTCATGTATTGATGGTAGAAAAATAGTGCGATTTCATTCAGTTGAGTGTATACACTATTTATAATTTTGACAGTGTTAAAATACCCAAATGAGTAGTGAAATGGTAGTATGTGATTTATGTGCAAGAAGGTAGTGCAGTGTACTAATGTGATGTTCTTTTATACACATGAAACAATGCATAAAACTAAAGAATATAGTTCATTGAATTTTACATGGATGGGGTGAATGTAATATACATTTTATTAAATGTGTGAATTGATTTTTTGAGATTTAAGATAAAGCATTATATTAGAATTCAACTTGCTGATTATTGGAGAATATTTAGTTGTACCTTATGATATTGCAGTAGGTTGAATTGTAAGTATTATCTTCTTGAAATCTAGAGAGAATACTGAAATGACTAGAATATAGTGTTGTTAAGAAAATTCACTAGTAGTAAAAAAAATTAGTTGAAGTGATTATTTTTTGAATCAGTTTATTCTTAGTAGATGAAAGAGGAAGATCTATTTTGTGTTGCAGTGGAATCTTTTATTTCTTTTTATATTTTTCATTGTGTTTTGGTTTCGTTTTTTGAACACTAGTGGGGTTCTAATATAAAGCACACTGATGGTATTCCAATATAAATAACACTGGTGGGATGCTAATAAAATATGGGAAAAGGTTCATACCTACCGAAAATGGTTTCAGGGGGATACATGACCAATCCACCTATAATTGTATATGGATTTCATAGTTGATAATTTGTGTCTTAGATCATCCCAAACACAATGAGGATTTAGTCACCCACATCAGGGTGATAATTTTAAAAATATTTTTTGTTATACGTAATTTAATTTTAGTATTGAATGTGGTATGATTATAATTTTTAACTGGGAAGATGCATTAACTCTAACAAGTACATATGTTCTAATTAAAAATGTGTAAGATAAAAGAAAAGAAAATCATCAAAAACTAATATATATTGATTCACCCCCCCTCTAGTGTACATACATAACACACCGAGGACATCATAGAAAACATACCATAAAAACATATTAGTATATTGAGGATACATATGTTTTCATATAATCATGGAATAATAATAATTGAAGTGAATTGATATATAAATAAAAGAAAAGTGATCAGTGAAGAATGTAGTCTATTTTTGGGTAACTGTTTTTTGTTTTCACAAATGGAAATCCATGGTTTAAATTATTCCAAAATTGAAAATTTTAGGAGGATATTATGGGTTTTCAGAGATTATTTGGTTTTTTTGGATGATAAAAATCTATTTAGTGGTCTGAAGAAATGTGGGGGTGCACTTTTATAACTAGAGAGGGAGGACCTGTTTGGAATTTTTGAATAGAATTGTGTGATCCCCAGTTTTTTAACAAACAATAGGATTCCATAAAACAAAAAATTAGATCTATGATGGGGGTATTTCTAAATATGTACATAAAATTAGTTTTATAAAAGTTGAGGGACACTTATATACCTTATGTTTTTTGTTTAACTACTAAGTAGTATTGTTTTCACCTTAATCACTATAATTAAGTTTAAGCACATTCAATAATATGTGTTAATTGAAAATGATAAGTAGAACTTATTATAAATTATAAATTATTATGATTATATATATGTAATACATTTTTCCAAATTTCAATCACTGAAGTGGAAAGAATTAATTTAACATAAAAATCAGATATGGGATGAGAAAGTGGGTTTTTAAAGTGAGTATGTTCAAAATTTTCCGTGTTTTTATATCAAATTACACTATAAAAATCATGAAAATGGCCTAATTAGATTGATATATATAAAATTAAACTAATTATACTTAAAAAAAATTCAGCACATAATTTAACTATAAAAATAAATTATATGAAGGTACAATTTTCAATTAATGATCATTATTTTTTTTCTATTAATCAAAATAAGAAAATTCTCAAAATATTACCAAAAAAATAGAAGTAAATTTTTATATTCCACTTTAAAAAATAATTTTTTATTAAATTAAAACCATGAAGGATTAAAAAGTTATATTTAATATAGTTTCACTATTAAAAGGATATAAAATTTCATTTTTAAAAATATATAGTTTTTTGCCTAAAATTGGATTTATTATTATATTAAGACTATCAATCAAATTGGATGAATTTAAAAATATTGGATTCAATATATAACTTATAAATTTTACTAATATATTTCACTATTATTGATTAATTTTACATATTAATTTAAAACATCATTCTAGTAAGAAAAATAGTTTTTCATAAATACTCACCCTTTATATTCAATTTGTTTTATTTTCATTTATAAATAATTTCTCACAAATGATTTAATTTTATAAAAATGTGTAAAATATCATTTAGTAATTTAGTTTATCTCATTCATTGATTCCACTCCATGTCTAGGTTATATCTATTATAATAATTTTAATTTTATTTTGTTGTCCGGTAAGACTTGGGCTTGTGTTTGACAAAAGTAATCAAAGTAACTTAATGTTGCATGAAACAGAAGATAATATTAGAGTTAAATGTGATAAAATATGAACTATGTATTTCATGTAACATAATTTACTAAAAAATATAAAATAATTTGAAAGTGGATATTTCTAAAAATCTTGGGATGTTTCATCATACCCCATTAAAATTATTTTTTACCTCAAAATTCTTCTTGGTTAACAAAGGAATAATATTTTTATAATTCCATTATTGAAACACACATAATAAAAAGGGTTAATAAAAAATTATCTTAATAATGGAATGTGGGAAACATAAAGGTCACTAGAAGTTACGCATCACTTGGAATCCACATAGGGGGAATATTAGTGCGAGTAGAGGAAAATAATAAATAATTATAGGGAGTGATTTAAGTCAATGTCTTAACCAAGTGAATGGTCAATGAAATGTTAAGGTACTCAAAAACATAAATATGTGATGTTAAAAAACACAATTTATTTATTATTGTTGATGATAATTGGGCAATATTTTTGTTTCATGATTCTTTTCATAGACTTACTGAATTCTCTTACTATATAGAACAATATAAAAAGTACCATGAAATATACATAAATGATGAGTATAATTTCATCCTTTAATAAATTTCCTCCAAAATATCATCTTTTTCTACAAATTTGGAGTATGCAAGATGAAATTTTATTCCCTGAACCATAAAAACTTACTTTTAAAGACTATATAACCACAAAAGTGATTGTCAAGATATTCCACCTATCTCGAGGCTTTAACCAAAATAAAAATTATTGGAAAAGGGTAAGATAATTCCCAAAAATGAGTAAACTATAAAATGATAAATTAATATTTAAAATTCCAAATTACTACCTGAAGATCAAAATAAATTATTCCATAAATAACTATCTTTAAAATTATTCAAATGTTTTTCAACAATGTTTTTAAATCCAAATATTAGAATTATTTGATCATTTATTATTCTATTTTAATTCATACATTATTCCTCAAATAAAATCACACATGTTTCTAAAATAAACACCATCCTAACCTAAAAATTGTTTCATAATAACCAGGGCATCACATTGGTCTGTGGTAGGTGGTACTCCCTTTTCTCCATTCGGTTGTGGGTTCATGCCCCATGGCCTAGATGAATGTGATAGACTTTTTAGCTATCCATAGGGTTTTCTCCCTTATTAATGAATCCTAAAAAATAATTACTCCCTAATTACAATTCATTTTGATCATTAGGGTTAAAAAGAATTAATCCTAAAAAAATCACCAAAAGTCACTTTAAGATATCATCTCTTAAAACCTCAACAGGGTGTCTAATATTTTAATATATTATTATAAAAATTCTTTTATACCTTTGAAAATATCAATTACACTTATGATAAACTCATATGAAAACATCCCATTCTCCAATGTTATCTAATACTACATTTGATACCAATTATAATATCCCAGAAACCAAACTCATGGATCATGTTCTGAAATCCATAAATTTACATTCCCGGAGTTTATATCGATAATTGTGACCAAATGTTTTCATCTAAACCATAAAAAATAAAAAGTAATACATGGATCACATATATACTATAGACCCTTTTAGGTTTTGAGTTTTATAGAATTAGGGAAACTCCTACACAAACAATTCAAAAGAATTTAAAAGATAATTTATCCCAATTAACAAAGATATTCTATTTCACATTAAGACATAATCATCATCCATCTAAAATCCCTTATAAACATAACTTATTCAAAATAATTATTTTAAACTGGGTTAAAAGAAAACATAAGAAGAGTGAGCTCAGATTCTCAGTGAGGGAAACAATAAGAATTAGGAATTTAATGCCATCAAAGATAATAAGAGTGCATAAGGTTATGATGACATGATTAAATTGCATGAGGGATTCATAAAATAACATATACCCATTAATATCTGGATCATCAAATATGAAAAAATGTAAATGTAAATGGTCATCAGAATAAATAGTCAAAAGGTGTGTTGTATCAATATCAATCTTTATAAACATTATAAACCCATAGAATTCATAGAAAACATAAAAATTTGTCCTGGAAAAGTTTTGTACTTTTCATTATTTTAAACATAATAATCATGTGATCGACCTCCTTACAAGTAAAAATTACAATGTAATAGACATATGGATGAATTCCATACTCAATGCATTATAGGGATATAATAGACCCACCCATCATATTTCTGTCACTTAACCTCCTATGATTGGTTTTTCATGGAAGAACCCTTTATTTGGTTTTTAGTAAACCTCTAATCATTATTTTATCATAGAACAACCCATAATTGGTTTATCATGTACCCACTCTTCAAGTGACGAAGTTCAATTACAAGACACATAAAATAATTCATTTTGTTATAAACTCATAGGAACAACCATTATCCCTTTTATAACTAGATAAATCCATGGAAAATAAATTGGTTTCTTAGTAGTCTCATTGAAAAATTATTAGCCCTTTGAAAAGAAATCACTTCAATAACAATATCTTTGAAATATTATTAACTTAAGGAAAATAAATGGGTTTAATAACAATCCCTTCAAAACCAGATTAATCGATGGAAAAGAAATGGGTTCAATAAAAATCCCATCAAAACACGATTAATACATTGCAAATAAATGGGTTCAATGAAAATATGTTTGAAACATGAATAAACCACAGAAACGAAATGGGATTCATAACTATATTCTTAGAAAATGATTAACCCATGGAAAATAAATGGGTTCAATAACAATTTCTTCAAAATAAGATTAACTAGTAAAAAAGAAATGGGTTCAACATAAATCTCTTAAGAACATGATTAAATTGAAGAAAAGTAATGTTTTAGAAAAAAAATCAATGAAACATGATTAACCCATGGAAATGATTTGGGTTCCACAACAATCTCTTCGAAATGAGGTTTACCCATGGAAAAGAAACAACTCACATAACAATCTCTTTGAAACCATATTAATCTATCCATAAAAGTATGAGTATGGTATCAATAAAAAATATCCACTATTTATGAAAAATAATAATGATGTTTTTTGATTTTGGTGAATGGAAATAACATTAAAATATAATTAAAAACATTCACGTGTAAAATAAACATTAATCATTCCAAAGTGTCCCATACTACCTTGAAACATTTAAATCATAAGACCCATGAAGGAATAACATTAAATGAAACATGAAATGTTATTATAATAATTATATTCATGATATAACATGAAAAAGGGGAATTATATAAGTTTCATAATAAATGATAGGTGGATAACATAACAAAAGTATCAGTGAAAGGAAATTGTGATAAAAATCCAGTACTACTTTAGTAATCTTGAAACTGTAAAAACTAATAAATATATATCATAAAACGTATATATAAAAACCAAAAAATTTATGATATGATTTATAAAATACATTAAATATCATTATATATAGGACATCACAAAAATAATTAGTTTATATGTAATATAAATCTCTAATATAAAAGTGATACGAGAAATCCCCTTACAAATATCGTATCAATCGTGTAAGAATTAATAAAAAAATTATTATTCAGGAAAAATGAAAAGCCAAAAATTAAATTTCTAAATAAATAATAATATAAATAGTGTTTATTTAACACATATTCTTGGAATAACATAACAAATTTCATAGAAGTTTAACCCAATTAATGTAAATTGAGTTAAGAAATCCCTTACAACTTGGTAAATTATGAATTATAATCGCCATGAATGTTAACAAAAGGAAAAACTATAAATACCATAAATATAAATTTATTCATGATATATAATCCAATTTGGGTAGAATACACACAACAAAAAATAAATAAGTGGGGAAAATGGTGCATGCTTCCCGAAATATTAAGTTAGACAAAAATCCATTACCATGAGTCTAATTTTTCAAGCATGTCTTATACCATCCTGAATAAAAAAATTATGTTAATTATTTAATTTCTTAATCACATTATCCAACTTTAATATTTATTTTATTTTACTTATAAATAACTTATATACAATTACTTAATCAATAATGTTTAAGACATATGTTTTGACCACATCCAGCTTCGGCGCCAAAACTGGCTTTGATATCTCAACTATGGTCAATGATTTCATTATTTTAGTACATAAAAAATTATAAAAATGAAATAATGATCCCATTTTTTTGAAAATATAACTTTTTATATCATAAAAGAAATATGGTTATAAAAAAATGAACCAAAATTACAATCATGGGGACAGTAGGGTGTATATACCCATGTGTAACGTTCACATTTTTCAATGATAATTATTGAAAGAAGGTAAGTAATTTTTATCTTTAAAGAATGACCATTATATATTAAATAAAATTTTATTTAATTAAATAAACATATTTATAACATTAATGAGATGTGGCGATGAAAAGGGAAGAATCACATCACTTCGAGGAGGTGTTATTCCACACGTCTACAGACGATAATATCACTTTTTAGTGTGTGAAACGTAAAGAATAAAAATGATATTTTATAAGAAAAATAAATAATTTTTTCATGAAAATAAAAATTATTTCATTAATATCATTTATCTTCATTTGAACCATTTTTAATTTATTCAATGTAAAGAGTGAATGAATCATATCACTTTGAGAAGGTGGTCTTCCACATGTTCACAAATAATGTTTTCGTATTCCAAAAAATAGAAAACATAAAAGTATCTAATATAGAACAATTAAAGTATCATAATAATTATATAAATAATATATATATATATATAATATAATAATAATTATTTAATTATTCCCAACTTTATATAGCGTTAATGGGAGAACGAATGACATCTGTTCATGATGTGGTACTCTGTCTAACACACGAATGATGATTGTGTATCCCATTTGATAGAAATTTGTGGAAGTGTATATATAGCCATAAACATAATAAATGTATTTATATTTGGGATACATAGGGTATTTTATAATCCTATAATAATAAGTATTTAATAGGTTTTATAAAAAATTTAAACAAAAGTGAATGATGAAAAATTTTACATCTTTTTTGGTAACTCTTTTTGGTTTTCACCAAAGGAATTCCGTGGATTGATTTCTACCCAAGGTGAGGCTTATAAGATGAGAGGGGGGATTTTGGGATCCTATTATTGAATGTTTTTTATGATTCAAAATGGCTTGAGAGGTTTGAATAAATTGTTGAGGCTGATCAACCTTTTATAAGTGGAGGGAGAGGACACACTTGACATTTTTGAAATGAATTGTATCCTTCACATATTTTTACATACGAAGAGGATTCCATAATACACCAAATTAGATCGAAATATTTTTTCGGTATATATATACATATACAATGGTTTTTTCACTGGTTTATGTAATTTTAAAACATTATGATTAAATGCTAAACACAAATAATATTGTTTTTACCTTAATCGATGTAATTAATTTAAATTACTTTCAATATTTTTTTCTCAAAAACTATGTTGTACATATGATAAATTATAATTTATTATTATTCAATATATTTAATACATTTTAAAAAAATAAAATAACATAATCCGTAGAAAATAATTTAAAATTAATCCCCCAAACAGGACGGAAAATCGGGTTTTTAAAGGGAATATCTTCAAAAGATTGATGAGTTTTTAAATACTTTTTCACTGTGAAAATAATAATAATGAACTAAAATATATTAATATATATAAAATATAAGCAATTAAACTTAAAAAAATTGAACCATTTTTAACTATATAATTAAATTATACAAAAATGAACTTTTAATTTAAAAATAATTACTTTTCACTATTCATCAAAATATGAAACTATATAGAAAAATACCAATAATTCACCCAAATTAAATTTTGATATTATGAATTCAAAAATTAATTTTATTTTTAATGTAAAAATTAACAAATTTTAATGAATTAGGTATGAAATTGGTTCACCATTAAAAGGCAGTAAAACTACCATTTAAAAATATATATATTTTTATGCTTAAAATATTATTTATTCTTTTCAAAAGCCTATAAAATATATTTGAATTATTTAAAAACATTTTATTAAATAAAAAACATATAAATATAACTAATATATTTCACTAATAGTAATTAATTTAATTCATTATGATAAATCACAATTCCGGTCATAAAAATATTTCTTCATTAATACACAACATTGTTATTCAATTAGTCTTTGATTTAATTTATAATTAATTGGTAAAAAATGAATTCATTTTATAATAATGTGAGAATAAAAATTTTATAATTTAGATAATCTAATTCATTCCTCCCATTACAATGGCTAGGTGAAATCTATCATAATATTATTAATTGTATATTGTTGTCTGGTAAGACTCAGGTCTCCGTATAATATTTTAAATCAAAAAAAAAATTAAATTGTGTTAATAGAATTATATATATTAATAAAAATAAAATTATGGTAATTATTATAATTACATTAATTAAATTTATCAGATAAATCTCTAAAAATATTAACAAATCAAATATTTCAAAATAATAGATTCACCATTTTAAATATAATTGAGATCAAGCATAGTAATTTTATTTATATTGTACAAAATGAAGGTTATGTTGGTATGTAATATGAACATTTTGATATAAAATATTAAATAATTTTTTTGGATTAAATTTATAACTGATGAAAACTAAATTTTAATGGAGTCGAATAAAAATAGTTTTTAAAGTAAAATATTACTTATGTTTCAAAAGAATTATACAAGGATTTTAGTAATTTCACATTTCATATTTAAATTATTTCTATTACTTAATAAATTTAAATCTTTAATAGAAATATGGTTTTATATACATTATTCCATTTTTGAGTAATAATATTGTCATAAAAGTTTCAATTGTTAACAAAATTAGAATTTTCACTATTCATAATTTTTTTTTGAAAAATAAATACAAATAAATATAAGTTAGTATTGAAACTATTAATTTTAAAATTATTTTCTATTTCTAAAATTAAAACTCTATAATTTTTAATTTTTTCCTTCTAAGTATGAAATATAATGAACACCCATTATTATAGAATGAATAATATTATTTATTATTTATAGTCCAAAACGAGAAATGTGAATTTTTTTTCTAAATAACTATTTAAATTAATAATTACCATATTATATCATACTAATTTATAATTATGTAGCATGTTATGATCTCTAGATAATCTATGAAATAGGTATTCTCTTATAGTAGTTTAGGGTGTTGATTCAGCAACAATAGACAATGTTGAAATATCTATGATATTAAAATCCTATAAAATATGATTTCAATCATATCATAATTATTTAAGTGAATATTTTTCATGTTCAGGAAAAAAATCTAGTGAATCTACCTCATTTCGATGCTCAAAAAATTTAGATTAATAAGGGATAATTTCACTATATGACCCAATTTCTCTTAATGGTAGATTTCATAAAATAGATACTTTATTTTATATAAAAACATTATTCTAACAATAAAATATTACTTTAACATGTCAATTTTTAATTTTTTAGGATTTACATGTACACTAATTTGTTATCATAATATTTACCTTAGAAAAAAATAATGAAAATTTAGGTTCCTAAATTAACATCAGAATTTGAACCTCATTTTCCAAATTTGATCCAATTTTGAAAGGGGTTATTTTCTCCCCTCCCTTTTTAGAAATTAATAGATACATTCAAATTAGGAATAATAAATATCAGTGATGGATCAATATATTTAAATGGAACCACTTATGTTTTTTAGTCCATTTAACTATGTCCCTTGGATAGTGGAAAGAGTATTTCACCTATGTATCCTAGTAGGCACCCATTATACCATTCCACACCCAAAACAACCTACCACACTAATCACTTCTACCTCACACATGTATAGACAGATCAATTCATCCCTCCAACACATATATAACTAAATATTTGTATAAAATGACCCCAAATGTCCTCATTTGGACAATATAGCTACCGAAGAGATACAGTAAATCAATTTTCACCCTACAACCCATCTCAATTAATTTACCCTAAGTATTATTAATATATAGTGAAATTAATCATTAAATTATATTAAGTACGTTTTCTCATGATATGAAAAATTAATACTTCACATAATACCACTATCTAATTTGGTCTTCTATACTGTAGTGAATGATAAATTCCAGTTCATACTCCAGAGCATAATTCACTGAAGGTCACACGTAGAGACCCTACGACTCTATGACAAAGCCACTCTCAAAATCCAACGCTATGAAAACCACTTTTTTATAGAATCATTTACGCACTAACTCATAAAAAATCACTAGGGATACTTATTCTCTAAAGAATAACTAATTCTATAACTTCTCACTACCATCATTGGGGAAACTATGATTAATAATAATTAATGGGGATACCACTAAACAGTAGAAAATTTTGGGAAACCACTTCACCTTATCATTACTAGGGTGAAAAAATCAACCTAGTACCACTAGGGAGATTATTTTCTTCCAGAGTCAAGTTGGTGAGGCTCATTTCCCCACAACCTACAATGATGAATCATTTATCTCAACCCAAAACATGGGTGATGAAATACCTCAACTATACACCTATGAGAAAAATGATACCAAGTCCACTAGTTAAAACCACCTTATTCTAAAACTATATTAGGGTATCCTGTGATAAAAAATTTCAGTGTTATATAATATCATCACTGAAGTCTCTTACATAATAAACCTACTATCAGGGAATACCCAAAAACAACACAATTTACCAAAGAAAGTCTTCAAGATTTCAATTTTTCCTAACATCAGTGATGTATTCCATCGAAAAAAAGGATTAATATCGATGTTTAAAACAAGTTTGATTTGTCCCTCTGAGTATTCATTGTCATGTACCCCCTTAATAACATGGTTTCTATCACAAGGATACTAGTCAGACATCCCCCAACTCATGCATGTCATCATTTCTATCCTATTTCCAAGTCCATTTAGACTATTTTCATAGTGGGTGGACTAATTCCACTGAATTAGCCACATATAAAATGGCCTCATACTTATATGTAAGACCCAAAAAAATATGAAATACTGATTTAACTATACATGAATCATTAATGAGTCAGGTTGAGAGAAATGAAGCCTAAATTTGAAAAGAAAATATCATACTATATAACATTTGGCTTCCATTTTCCATAAATTTTTAATATAAATAAATTTATTTTATAATATTCATGATTATTTTATACATACTTACTTTTATGACTACACTTTTCAATTTAAATTTTATATATTTAATGTAATTAAATAATTATAACTTTAAGGTTAACATAGTATGATACATGTTTTCAAAGAAATAATGATTTGACATATATAATATATTTTAATATTTCAATTTTTATGATGCATTGGATGAATAAATAAATATAATACTGAAAAATAAATAATGATTTATCAATGATTCTGTATATATGATATAATATTAAATTTAAAATTAATCATGAAAAAAAATTCTTTTCCAAGAATTATTTTATTTTATTAAAAAGAAAATTTCTTAAATGTTATAATATGAAATTTATAGAGGATATTATTTTTCTTCGTAATAACATAAATATTATTTTAATTTTACTTTTTGGTATTTTTCTGCTGGTGCATATTTTTGGGTGAGGAATAAAAATTTATTGTTTTTATGATTATCACAACTTTTGTCCCATAATAAGTGTTTAATCATGACATAGAAACTCTAGAATCATTTTTATCAACCAATAATGCATTTATAGAGTAAAATACTAAATTTAGAAATATTATATTGAATTTACAAAAACAATTACATGTTGTAACCTAAATTGTATTTTATTCAATTAAAAAAGGTTTTTGATTTATTATAATTAATTGAGTTGTTAACCAGGAAAAACCATGTTTGGATATATCTAAATTTTAAAAAACCACATGCATGATTATTATAAAGAAACAAATTAATGGTAATTAATTAAATTCATATAAAGTTTACCTAATATAAAAAATATTCAATATTTTAACCCAAAACACCCCTTTACTCAAATATAAATACTACTTTTCCATTACAAAGTAAATGAGAATCCAATCTAATTTTAAAATAAAAATATCAGCTAATTTACCTTCATCTATGTTCTCTAGTTTTCTTATGTTAATTTTGTAGATAAACAAACACTAACCATTGAGGCTCTGAAAAAGGGGTAAATCATTAATGAAGTGGTGACTCTAATTCCACTTTTCTTGTTTTTATATCCTTTTCATAATCAAATATCAATCTATTTACCATTCCATAAATTCCAAAAATATTTATAATATGATTATATGTGTTTTCTATTTTATTTTGGTATGGGTATAACAATTTTATACAGTTATATTATATACTCTCCATCACTATCTTTTGATATGTCTAAATAATGGAATGGTCCATCCTTATATGAGGATGATGTCAATGATTTACATATCACCATAAATATATATTCTTAGTGAAGGTTATATAATATAAATTTATTTAATTATATTATAAAATTAGAAAAATAATTTTAAAAATGAATAAATTACTAATAATTACAATGAAAAAAATGACTTAACATAAAATAAAACATTTCTTCAACCTAATCTAAATTCAAATTAAATAATAATAAATACATTATATTGAATATTACTAATGAATAATGAAAAAAATAATTTTATTGACTTATAAATTTATATTTTATTAAATATAACGTTATTATATCAGATTTGTGATTGTAAAAAAATAAAATAGGTGTAATGAATTTGATGTTTCCCTATTTTATTTTTAGAAATTAATTTGGAAAATTAGGAGACCAATAACTGAGACAATGTGCGATTCTAAGGCCTAGTGTTTCCAGAAATTGTTTTTGAAAATTTTTATGTTTTTAATAACCCATACATATAGCTTTCCTAAAAAAGTGGAATATCTTTTAAATTATTTCTCAGATTATAAATATGAGGGCACCATTGAGTTCAATATGGCGCTGTTACTATAAGCATGACCTAACTTTTGTTGACGTCGGTCATCTGATGGAAAAGTTTCCAAGGACGTAAATGTAAATAAAATTATTTTATTTAAAAATCTTAATATCTCATGAATGGTGACTAAGATTTGAAATCTAAGACCACCGTTGAGTTCGTAATGTGGTGTTTTCCCTAGGCAATGCCTAACATTATCCTGCATGGGTTGTTTGTGAAAAATAGTTTTTGGTCATTTTAATGAATAAAATAAACTGTGAGTTTATTTTATTTTAATGTTATGTAAACATACTGATGTTGTTTATTTTAAATTCAGAGATAATAAGGGACCCATGGTTAGTCTCCTTACCCTAGAAATTCTCTAATGGATCTCTAAATGAGCCATATAAAATTATCTCATCAGCGACGATAAACACCGGGATCAGAGATCGTTCTTGAATTATCACCAACGAAAATCAATAATCGACATGAAACAACACATATAACAGGTAGGGAGGTTGTTTCATTGTTTATTTTCCCCATTCCTAATTTCTAGGATAAAAAATGTCAATCCAAAAACAGATTGATCCATGGATTCGTAATTGTTACAGGATGGGTTATTGGTGTGGGATTTTTGGGAGATTAGTTTATCATATTCATTTATCCTTATAACGAGAAAAAAATTAAAGATGACATAAATATAGGTGAAGGTTTTTTTATTCGGGATTTCTTATGATTTATATTTCATTTTTTAGCGTTATTTTTCTTTGGATCCTCATGATCATGGCTCGACTTTCTGGGAGGCTATGAATGTGATCAGACCCATGGATTAGAGGCATGATGAAACAGAGGTTGGATCAATTTATCTCAGGAATCGAGAATCATAGAGGTGTTTTTGTCTCAATGATTGGACCATTTTAGTAAAAAAGGAAAACCATAGAAGGAAGGGAATCAGTGGTCGGTGGTTCACAGAGGTGTGGCGCATCCAGCACCCCATGGGACATGGTGGCCATAGAATGAAGCAAGGCCATAAAAAAGGTTGGAGGACAAATGACACGGTAGGGTGGTAGCATGGACATAAAATAGTCATCGGGGCCCAATCTATTAACCAAACTGACCTGGAAAGTAGACCAGGTAGTGTGAGTGGTCCGATACGGCACGATAGGCTGACTGGTGAGGTGTCTCGGGCACAACCGAAGTTGGCTAGGCCCAGTGGGCTGAGTCGAGCTGGCAGATGGGTTCAGACCCTACAGATTGGGACAGACCTGAGTCAGAACCGATTGGCCAGACCAAGAAATGGTCAGTAGTGGTATTCAACCCTGATCCAAAGTTGATCGAGCTACCACAGGGTGGTCAGCTATGATGGTCAACCACCACGGTAGGTCGACACCATGGTGAACCCCCTTATGATATTTTCAAATTTCCATAACATTCAAACCGAACATAAGTTTGACGAGCCGTCTATGGTGTTGGGACCCTTACAGTGAGAAGGTAATTTAGAGTTATGATAAGTGTGTTTTATGGTAGTTTTTATATGACCTAACAGATTGAGGAATGAATTCTCCCCGAATGAGTGTGTTTCGACCAAATATATTTGTGGTTGGTTGTGACCTAGAGACTGTGTGTTTTATAAAGACTATGTGTATTATGGACTCTGTGTGTATTATATAGTCTGTATGTCTTATTGAAACTGTGTATCTTATTGGATTGAGTATATCTGTATGTTCTTGATATACTTTATGTAGTCAAATATCTGTGTAGATATTACTATGCATTCCTTTGTGGTATTCTATTGTGGTATTTCGTGGTGGCATTCCTTAATTATATTTCCTTTATGGTAATCCTTTTTATTATTCATTCATGGTATTTCAATTTTTGTATTCCTTCATGGAATTTTATTTGTGGCATTCTTTTTTGGTATTATCTCCTGATATTTCATTTATGGTATTCCTTTATAGATTCATCGTGTCCGGCTGAGTATTGTTTTACTCAACCCCACATAGGATTTTCCCACACGTGTCATTTCTGGTGCGAATAATCAACTCTTCGACAAAGTTCCAGGAAGACTAGGATCATCATGTTCCTTTTGAGATCAGACATGTTGTGGTGTGTTACGACATCTTTTCTATCGACAGTACCAATACCTCTTACATTTCAGGTTGGATTTGAGGATGCAGAATCTCTCCTTTTGGTGGTCTTTTATTGAACCTGATTAATTTCTAGTATTTTCAATTTTGTACTCTAGTTATGAGATATAGTTGTTTTCATGCATTTTTTACTTAGTTCTTTTACATCTCAACATTTGTGCCTTGAATATGTTTGTGTACGTACAATTACTTATGAAAATGACACCCACTATAGGATATGACTACTCAGGGCTAGTTACCACCCCCTGGCCTATTAGAGTCCATCTTGTGGTAGTCACTTCATTGGACACTTAGGGCGGGTCGTGATAACAGGTCCTAAGGAAATTTTAATTTATCACAATTTTTCTCTCCAGATGCATAATTCAATTTATTCTCTTATTCTTCATTAACATCAATTACTTATTTTCCATCAACAAATTTTATTATTAATAACCTTATTAATATGTTTTAAAATAAAATATCATGATCTCATTGAAGGTTATTTTAATTCAATATAAAAACCATTAGGGTATTCTAAAACCCAACACATTCTTTCTCAGTTCAACACTTATTTCTCTATCAATTTATATATCCCATGACACATTCCTTTTTCATATATACATAATTTTGTTAAAGAAATTATTCATCCTTCCCTATCTCATATTTGGGGTCTTCTTTCAACTTATGGATCCCCATATTCTATAACATAAATATAAACATGGGAAATATTAAAAGGGAATATTTTTTCCATCCTCCTATATAGTTTTATTTTTTAAAATCTCATTATTTTCAAGGTTAAAATAGTTATAAATTTATTTATTAATATAATTTTATTATAATTTTTGTTATCCATTATAAATGGTTTCTAAATGTTTCAAATTTCCATTTTCATATGATCATATCACCATAATATTTTAAAATATTTTATGGAATTCCTTTCAATTTTCCTTCATATTTATATAAATTTTTTTTTTAAAATATACTAATTATATTACCTCTTTAGAATCACTTATTTTGTTTAAAATTTCACTTTTTTATTATGTTGTTCCCATTTTTGGTGTCATTTATATTTAATTTCATTCATTATATTAAACTAAGCAATTATTTTAAAAAAATCTATGCACTTTCTTATGTTCTTTTGAATGGTTTTCATCTATTACATCTACTCTTACATCATTCCCTCTTCCAATTGAATTATTTCCACAAATAGACATTTTTTTTCATAAATATATAAGAATGATAAATTAATTTCATTTATTATCCATGTTTTTACATATATCTAATATGACTAATGTAATATATCTATAGGAGAAATGATCCAACCCATCTTTTATATTGCATAATCATCCACCATGAATAATATCAAATGTTCTTCCAATTCCATAACACTATTAATTCCCAATGATTTTTTCTTAAAATGGTTTACCTAGATACCTATACATCTATTAATAAGGGAAATTATTGACTAAACTGTTTAACCATTATTTATATGGTGAAAATATTTTTTATATAATTATCTTAAAGCCAGGGTATTTACATAGAGGGATAACTATTTTTGTTAGATACCAATTAACTTTTGATGGTTTTATATTGTTATGATTGATAATGTATTTATGTATGTTTTCCTTATGTGGATAATATATTCATGTACATAATATGATGTTACAGGTTTTCCCAATATTATATATCAATCCAATGCATTGAGTAATGTTTTTCTATCCCCTTGGAAGATATACAAGGGAGTGGGGAGTATACGTAATCTACTATGGCACTCCCTCCACTGTGTAATGATTGTATTAGCATTGATCCATGAAATATGCTAATAATGATAGGTTTTATGTTGTTCCATGAATTTTTAGACTCCATGATCCTATAATATAACCTTCTTAATAAATTATTTAACATTTCAAAGATAGTTATTATATTATAAGTATAATTAATGATCATGGTAAAGGTATCCCTTATAGATGTTATTTAATTTCATTTCATGGAAATTTATATTATTATTTGAAAATATAAATATTTTTTTGGTAGAGTATATATGCATATATTGATAAACATGAGATTAATGTTATTTAATGATAATGGTTATGATTATTTTTTAGAGAAATGTATTATCAGAATTTTGGGGTTGGAATATTTTAAAAATTAAAATGATAAATATATGTATAATTATTAATTTTAATTAGGAATTGTAAACATTAGTGGAAACTCAAAGGATTAATCAATATATTATAAAAATTCTTAAAATTTTGTTAAGGTAGATAGTTTTTGTGTTCTTCAGAATGATACCCATGTCTGGATATAAATACCTGGATACAATATCTTTATTTAATTCACATAATGTTATTTAACTCAATAAAGATTCATATATAATAATTTTATCATCCCTTAGTGTAAAAACATAATTTTAAACAACACACATTGTTTGATACTCTCATGGGATATGTTATGCTGGTTTTATTAGATATTTAGTAACAATTATAAAGTATTTGAATAAATTTTTAAATCAAGGTTCATGGCTATATTAATAATACCCTCATCTATTTTCATTTTTAGAATAAATCATATTTTGGAGGATGCAATTTATTTATAAGCTATAAAATATATCATCAAATATTTCATATGATTATTTTCCTATTTTAATTCAATATATATATATATGTAAAAATTAGAAATATATTTATTTTTTTCAGCAATATAAACTAATTTTTCATAAATATTTATCAAATATGTTCTTTGGTTATGTATTTTGAAAGTATAGTATAATTGTTTTATTAAAATGTGTTATTAGAAAAATGGTATTCCATAGTTTGGATGGAAACACATCATGTATGATAAGAAAATGGGTCTCAAACACCGAACTGAATGGTGACATGGGTGCATTGCCTTCTAGTGGCCTACATAATACCATGCATAAAATTTTCATCACTTTTATATATATATATATTTATAATGTTTTTTATATATATATTTTTATTAGTACATTAATTTTTAGTTTAATTTTCATATTTTCATAATAATTTATAAATTATAATAAAAAAATTATCATCAATAGATATATTTTTTGAAAATAAAATATTTGAAACATACTAAAAGCAATGATATATAACATTTTATTTCAAAAATATCATTTTTTAATATATAATTTTTAGATTATCATATTACATAAAAATTTATATCAAAATTCCTTACAATAAATTTCATTTCAAAATATTTTTTTTAAGAATCTATGTATATAATTTATTAGCCATAAGTATATATATATAATATTAAGTCACATAATTTATAATAAAACAAAATTATTAAATAATTATTTTTTATATGATAATGAAATTCCTTATATATATAGTGTTCTTTAATCTAAAAATGGTTATATGATTTTGATAATATGTTTTTATAAATATAATGTAATGAATTAGGTTTTCTCCATTTATATTTCTATAAATTTATTAAGAGACATTCTGAGACCTGGCTCAAAGATGACGTGAGATTCCAAGGCTTGATATACATAGAAGGATTCATTAAAAAATGATATGTTTTTAATAAATTGTGTAGGTGGATTCTTCTTTAAATGAGAATAACATCAAAATAGATTCCCATATTATAAATTTGAGAGCATCGTTGGGTTCATAGCAGTGGATTTACCTTAGGTGGTTCCTAATATTGATCGGCATGGTTTGAGGGTGAAATTTAATTTTTGTACATGAAGATCATTAAAATATATTTTTTTAAAATATTTTATTGATTGTTATGTGTTAATTTAGTGGTGGTTTCTATTTTTTAATAAGACATGTCATTGAAATTCATTGATATCTTCATAACCCTATAATTACCTTAAGGTAAGGAGAAAGAAGCTCTCTTGATAATGAATGCTGAAGAATCAAGGATCAATGATGACAGGAACACCCATTCTTCATCAAAGACCAATCCAACATCAAGGAAGGGTGTCGATCTCTTCATGATATCATTTCTCCTTCTTAGAATCAAATGAGGAAAACTGATGAACCCACAAATAGGTTGATCCATGGTTTGATCATTCCTATTGGATGGAAAATTATTTTGGGATAATGGGGGAATATATCTTGGTGATTATTCTATTTTTGGTTTCATAAATATTTGACTAACAAGAACAGAACAAGGAAGACACAAAAAAGGATGAGATATGTTCTTCAGGTGTTCAATGTATTCCTTCAATCCCCATTCGTGGAATGCCTCGCTGTTAGAACCTCATTGTCACTATTTAATTTTTTAGGAGGCTACGAATGCGATCAAACCCCCAGAGATCTACAAAAGAATATCCAAGGCTAGGGTAGTGAAGGTTACGCCCCTATGATCATGGAAGTTGCTCTGTTTTAAAAAACCGAGTTCTAGAGCAGTGGAGCCGACCCACAGAACTAGGATAATTGGATATCGTGTGGAGGAGTGAAATAGGATTGATGTCTCCCTAGATGATATTGTGAATGTGAAAGTGGTTGGAACCCACATGTGGCATGGTCATACCGTGTAGGGACCACGATGGCAGAAGCCATGGGAGGTGACTATAGGGCCATGACAAGAAGCTGCGGTGAACCAGGGATGCATCTCAAAGCCTTGAATGAAGAGAAACCCATTGCGGAGCTGTGGTCTCGTGTTGAGGAGGCATTCCATCCATGTGATATGTGGGTCGACACCTCATTGACCAGATAGAGGTAGCTAGGGTGGGCCGTTTCCAGTGCACACATACCAGCCCACATGCGTCAGGACGGACCAATGAAGATGGGTCTCTCCAACGGGCCCAATGGTCCAAGCTGGTTTGGGCCTGGCCTAGCTAGTTTCGGGATGGGTAAGGCTGGCTGGACTGGGCTGGGTCGGTTTGGATCTGATGGGTCAGACCAGCCTCGGTTTATACATTTTCTGAAAAATGGTTGTACCCTTTAAACTGCGTGTCTTTTTGATGGGCTGTTTATAGTGTAGGGACCCTTGTGACGAGGTGATCCTTGCAAGATACCATTTGTTAGTTTTTGTGGAAGTTGGCATATTGCCTAATGTCCTGAAGAGTAGGTTCTCTTGGAATAAGCACACTATGAGCGAAATCTTGTGTCTAGTTGGGACTATGTGATCTTAGTGACTATGTGACTGGGGGGACATATGACCCATTGATGCTCTGTGAGCCATTTATTTTCCATGAAACATTGATGCTCCATCCACCATAGATTCTCTATGCACCACCGAAGCACTATGCACCATCGATGATCTTTGTGTGATCGATGCTCCATGCGCCATTAGAACCTTGGGCGCCATCCCCTCTCCATGCGCTACTGACGCTCATTGCTCCACCGATGGACCATGCTCCATTGACTCTCCATGCACCATCAAAGCTTTGTGCTCCATTAATGCTCTATGTCTATCTATTCTCCATTTTAAGTTGACATATCTAGTGTCATGGAGACTGGGAGATATGTTGACTAAAACTGTAAATCCTTTTCTTCATGCATTATAATTATACCTATGTGAAAGGACCGCTTTGGAAATATTTTATGTGTTTCCTTTGTTATTTACGTAGTGTATTTCCTTTTTGGTATACTTTATGAATTTCTTACTATTATTATAGTTGTTGTTTTAGGGTGACCTACTGTGTATTGTTTTACTCACCCCTGCACTAGCTTTTCCTGCACATGTCATTTATTTTGCGGACAATCGACACATTAATGGAGACCTATGTGGACTAGGACTAGGTGATTCTTATAGTGATCAGAGAGGTGAGGTGTTTTCCTAATGTTTTAGACAGCTATCCTATACCTTCCCTTCAGGTCGGTATTTCTACGGACGAGTTCAAGAATTGTTTCATTCACTTTGGCAGACATTACTTTTGGTGGGCTTGTATTTTGTCCCTATTTACTTTAATATTTTACTACCTTCTTAATTTATAATTGGTATCTTGGTGGGATACATGTTTTTTACATAGTGTTTTTACATTTTAGAATTTTGGTCTTGGATTTTGGTGTGTGTGTACAGGTACTTAGGAAAATTCCACCCATTTGTGGGATATGCCTACTCGGTGCTAGTCTCCACCATCTGGCCCAATGTAGGTGGGCTTGTGATAGATACGATATCAGAGAAGATTGTTTATACCTAAAGAAATAGGATTCTATAAGATTTGATTAGGTAAACTGTTTTAGTGGTTTTGAGTTTGGATTTCAGGCTAGGGAATCAAGTGTTTGTGTGGATGCAAACATATCCATAAACCAAGATTCTGCATTCAACTTTTAAACATAGTTCAAGAAAAAAATATTTGTATAGAATAACTGGTACAAGCAACATTTAATATTTTGAGTGTGTTCTGATTTCCTTCTAGAGTAAGTGTCATCTCACTAGTTGATTGACTGAATATCCCGAAGGCCTTATTCTTTTATTTATTTTCTGATAACCCCCATTCAAGGGATGAGGGGGAACTCTTACAAGACCCTTAGGCTTAGGAATTACATATCCCATAGGCTATGGAGACATTACATGACCCATATGTCCTAAGGACATCATACAGACTATGACTACTAGAAACTGCTCCTCCCCAACATCTACCTCGTGATCAACTCTCCACCTTTTTCATGAATGTTCGGCTAGCTTCTCCATGTGAATACGTGCACATGCATGGTACCGAGAAAAAATTCCATACCATCTCATTATTCTGAAGTCTATTTAGCCCTCTTCTGGTGGATTTTCCCTGATCTTTCTTCTTTTGGAGTATTTCCTTGTAGAATATGTCAATGCAACTGCAAATCAGGTGGCCCTGAAGCCCTTGAGGCTGTACTAACACCATGATGTGTCATGAAAGCCTTACTGACCCGAAGTCTTGGGTGTCCTGAAGGCCATAAGGACTCCAAACCCAAACTAGTGGCCCAAGGTGAATAGTTCCGGCTACTATAGTACCGAACAATACCTGCTATAGTACTGTTACATTTCCTGTTACAGTACCTGCTACAGTACCCCAAATTATGCCTCCTCCTGGTTTTGAACCTAGATCTCATGGATGCACATAAAGAGACCGCACCAACTGGGCTGAGTCTCATGTTCTCATCTCACTTGGAATTTTCTATTTACTATTGTATAGCTTGATCTATTTCAGGATTCATTAATGTAGACAACCATCTAGGATTCTGATGTGTGATTATTAGGATGATCTTACTAGTGATAAGGTATTGGTATATGGACCAATACCGGAGATACCACCCTGAGGTTGTATACCAATGATACCACCACCCATAGATCATCATTTTCAAAAAGCGCTACCAGTAGAGGATGCATGCATGCTGAGTGAATTTCAAAAGTACTAGAGGTAGAGACCTTCTAGGTTCAGGGGTGAGCCAGACCCCTAGGATGCTAAGGATTTTCTGGAGGTAGTAACATGTATCTTCCACATAGTGATGATGCCTCTCGAACAAATGGTAATCCTAGTGATGAGTCATTTATAGGGCTCATCGGGGATATGGTGGAGATTAGTGATCCAGACGCATTAGGAAATTACCCTTACTTGGAAGAACATCGATCATCTCTTCAGGGAGGAGTTCTCCATAGTGATGTTATACTATGTGCATATACAGGAGCCCCAACATCTTCCGCATAGTAGTCATATATTAGGATAATACATAGTGATATTTTTGTATCTTTCTCGCTAATCCATTGATATGGTGCAGGACATGTTATTCAGGGCCTGGACATTCGAGCAAGGGCTATACTGGGAGATCAGGGCATCCAAGATATCCCTTATCATTATTAAACTTTCTAGGATACTTGGGAGATCTCTTCTAGTGAAGATATTTCTGGATAATTAGACACTGGCTTTGGGAGACACCATTAGGAATTAGGTAGATGAATGTCTAGTAGTAAGTTTCCAATAGATGACATAGAGATCCAATTGGATCAAATTTAATAGGGGATGACCACATTAACTGGGGTCTTCGGTGCCATGCTTCCAGGGAAGAGTGAGTTAGTCGATGGACAAGGTGTGTTACAAGTGCAGTGGTGAGGGAAAACATGTTACAGATTGTCTGACCCATCGTATGACCGATCAAGAGATTGTTGAGGGACTGCTGATGATAAGGAAAAGGTAGGAATGGGAGGTACTCCAGGTAGTAGATGTGGAAGAGGAGCTATACAAGCATAATGTGGTGGTTGGAGGTTCAAGGTACTACCACCACCACCCCGGTAGTCCACCATGGGCTTAGAGAGCTGGTGGATAGGGACAAGGCCATCTTTAGAAAATAGAGTCTTACAAACTTGGCACTCCAGAGATAATTAGTGGAATGCTATATTAATTTTACACCATAGATATAGTTTTGAGAGACACAGGTGCCAGTCAATTTTCCTCTCTACGATGTTTTTTTAAGACTCACAGACACTAGTGTAACCATTTACTTGATCCCTATGCTTATAAAATCTTACATGGGAGGATTATATGATCACACACTAGTTCTGATAGTGTTTCCTTACTATAGGGGGTGAGAGTTTCAGTTGGGATCTCTTGGTGGCAGCATCGAGGACTTACGACGTCACTCTCAATATGGATTGGATGCCTATTGTTCATGCCTAGATTGATTGTTTTAGTTTTAGAGTGCAGTGTGTCCATGGATATGGGACCATGGATTTTTTATCAAAAAGTAAGTAGATACAACATAAGAAAAAATCACATATAAGAGGGTTTATTTGATCACACATCAGTTGTCTAGCCTGACCCTCAACACAGTAGATGAGATGCGTCCTCATATTCCTATAGAGATTGATGTGCAACCCCATCATGAGATTACCGGAGGAGGGTGTTGACTATGTGGTGTTATGAAATGAAATAATGATTAGGATATTTTGTGTTTTGATGTAGGGTAAAGTGGATATTGACTATGGTTCACACAGGTTGAGGAAGTATGATCAGAACTTCGTGACCCTTTCTCTTGAGCTAGTAGTGGTAGTCATTACATTGAAGATGTGGCAACACTATCTGATGGTCAAGAACATTACTGTGTAATCTGACCATGAGAGTCTTAGGTATATCATCTCTAAGAAGGATTTGAACATGATATATAGATGATGGCTAGAGTTCCCTAGGACGATGAATTTAATATTGTTTTTACTCTTTGGAAGGGGAACATAGTGCTAGAAAATCTCTGTATGAGAGATAACTTGTAGATGTGGATTGAGGAATAGGAGTTATTGGACGTGTTATAGTTTTCCTTTTCTGATGGAGATTTAAAATCTTTTCTATAGTCGATGACTATCACCCCTCTAATCCTACATTGAGTTAGGGAGGTTATTGGCCCCCTAGTGCATTGTTAATTACCTACGATACTATGAAAAAACAAATTTATAAAACTCAGACTATCCTACATTATTTATTCATGTAGTAAAGTGCATGTTTGAGGTTGAACCCATAGAAAAAATTAAATATTTTATTTATAATCTCAATAGAATTATTTTTAAAATTGTGGAAAAAGGTGAGAAAAATTGGTTGGGTTGGAAGAGACAAAATAAGATTTGATTGGGTTCTGAAAACAAAATTTTAAAGGCATTCCAGGGTTTTGTAAAATCATGTTAATGTGAAATTGGATTTTAAAAAATATGTTTATTAATTACAAATTAGTTTTGGAGTCGAGATGAGGATCATCCAATGGTTAGGGTATCTCCTCCTTAATTTAGGAATACAGTATTTCCTTTGGTCTAGTAATATAGGATTTCACCGAGTTTAGTTTTTACTAATAACGTATTTAAATCTGATTTCCCCTAAAGTTGAAAATGTTCATTCTGTGTTTAGGGTAGATAGTTGAGAAATTTAAATTTTCCCTATTAAATAATTTATAAATTGCCATGATAAAATAAAAATAAATGGATTGGATGTTGAAATATGATATTACGAAAACCAAAAATATGAATTATAAAAAGAGTAAAACCCAACTCACCTTCCCCATTTGGTTAAATAACCCTAGAACATGGTGGGTTTACAGACTTATCTTAATTATTATTGAATAAGGGAGAAGGATAAAATAAAATAAATTCATATAGAAAATAATTATGATTCAGTGAGGGAACTACACAATGCAGCTTCTCGCTCCATGATTCACAGCATTAGAATGCCTCAAAGCAGCCGGAAAATTTTCTATTTATAGGATTCAATTGGGTAATGTCCAACCATCATTGTGATGTGTACTTGGGTTACACATCATGTAATGTTGCTCCACGTTATGTGAATCCTTGTGATGTGCGTGTGGATCTTAGTTGATATTTCTAAAATTTGACACCTTACATGACATGTAATAAGGTTACACATCGTGTAATACATATCCTTATTACCACCATGTCCTCTTGAATTTTACCCATATCTCATTCATAAATTTGATGTTTGGTTGTCATCACAGTGTGTACAAGGGACTAACAATGAGTAAGCCCTCATTCTTCATTCATTATAGATCCTGCCTAAATAATCTCTGAAATCGTATCCTGAAAGATGTCACATCAAGTAATGAGGTTACACGATGTGTAAATATAATTCAAAACATGTTTTCATATCATGACTTATCCCATGGTGGTGGTTTCCTTTGATAAAGACACGACATGTAGTTAGATTTTATGTTGTGTAATAGTGTTTCTTTGTTTTGTAGAAAATTTTCATCCACCAAATTCAGATGTTATGCCACTTCGCTTCACTCATAGCACAAATTGTCTTTTTGATCATATTTACACCCATTTTCATTACTTTTACAAATATTCTTCATTTCCTTCCATATATTATAAAACTACACAAATCAATCATAAATTTGAATGAATATTCAATTAAATCTAGAAATAAATATACTAAAACACTTTAAAATGTATATATGAAATACCCTTATTAGGAGCCGCAACATGAATACAATGATTGTGTGACTATACATGCTTATATTTCCTTAGGGCATGCCACTTATGGATATTAGAAAGGTGGGGAGTGTGTCATTCTATTTAGAGGGTGCATAGTGCTGATAGTGATGTTGTGGGAGGAGGTTTGGAGGGAGTTCTATACTTCCCATTTGGAGGTAAATCCAGGGGTGGAAAATATGTATCATGACATAAGATGTCAGTTTTAGTGGCCTGGTATGAAGAAGGTGGTGGTGGAGTTTATCTCTCAATGCCTCATGTGCTAGTAAGTCAAGGCTATGAACAAGGTTCTAGCGGGCCTCACCCAACCACATGAGGTGCTAGAGTGGATTTGGGATGGGATATTGATGGAATTCTTCATGGGTTTACCATGAACTTAGAGGGTACACAATACCATTAGGGTGATCATTGACTGACTCACCAATTAGGGCCACTTCCTACTGATCCATGAGTGAATTTCATTAGAGATCATGGGACGCCTTTACATACAAGAGATAGTTCGACTTCATAATGTCCCATTGATGATAGTATCATATCATGATTCATGCTTAACATATCGTTTGTGAAAGGGATATCAAGAGGCCTTTAGGAATCAATTGTGATTGAGCATAGTCTTTCATCCCCAGATGGATGTCCAGATGTGGATGAATATCCATGTTCTAGAGGATGTGTTTTGTGATTGCATCCTAGACATTGGTCATAGTTGGGAGGACCACTTAACTATGGTAGAGTTTGTGTATAACAACAGCTACCACTCCAACAATTTTATAGAAAAACTAGAGTTCTTCTAAAGGGAACCATGTAGGTCCCCATGGTGCTATAAAGACCTAGGAGAGTCATCACTCATTGGTCCAGAGTCGGTACATGCTACCACCGAGAAAAGAAGATCACTTGGGAGAGGATGAGGACTACACAGAGCCGATAGATATTGTATACTGATAGGAGGTGGAGGCCTCTAGAGTTTGAGGAGCGAGACCATGCATTTTTTATGGTCTTACCTCAACGGGGATTGTAGTGATTTGTATGGGGAGGAAATTAATCTCTAAGATGCACTCACCCTTTTCAGAATCCTGAAATAATTGGCAAGGTGGCATACCCAATATCTCTACCCCCGTAGTTGCACCAGTTCCATGATGTCTTCCACATGTCGTAGCTAAGTAGGTGCATGAATGATCCATCTCACATCATCGATTGGGGAGACATGGACATTGACTATGGGGTGACATTTTTGGAGTACCTAGAGGAGATCGTGGATCGATAAGAGTGGATCCTTTTTGGATGATCTATTTATCTAGTACATGTTATATGGAAGCACATGAATCTCCCAGAGATAACTTGGGTGAGAGAGGCTCAGATTCAAGCTCAATTCCCTCATATTTTTGTTGACTAGTAGTTGTTTTGGATTTTAGGGACGTAAATCCTTATTTTGGGGAGAATTCAATCACTCGGATTTTCTTCGATATTATTTTTATAAATTAATTTGGAAAATTATGAGACGAAATGCTGAGACGACATGTGATTTGAGGCTCGGTGTTCCTAGAATGATTTGTCGAAAAATGATATGTTTTTAATAAATCAAGTGGGAGGTTTCTTCTTTAAATTGGAATAACATCTAAATGTGTTCCCAAATCATAAAACTGAGGGTAATGTTGTGTTTAGAGCAATGTTTTTACCAAAAGTGGGGTGTACCCTCGACAGGAATGGGTCAAGGATGAATGTTAATTTATGGATGTGATCATCATTAAAATATTTAATAAAAATATTTTATTGAATATTACATGTTGACGCATGGGTGGTTTATATTTTTTTAACAATCCATGTTTGGGAAATTCATGTTCATCGTCATAACCCTAGACTTCCATTGAGGCAAGAAGAAATAATCTCTTGATGATGATGAATGTTGGTAGATCAAGTATCAACGACAACAATGACCCATATTCTTCATCAACAACCGATCCAACCTCGAGGTAGAGTGTCGATCCTTTTTGATATATTTTCCCCTTCTTCGAATCAAATGACAAATGTTGACCAACCCACAAATATATTTTTCTATGGTTCGATGATTCTTCCATGAGAGATAATTATCGCATGATTAGTGGGAATAGATCTTAGTTGTTATTCTACTGTTGGATTCTTCATGATTGTGCTAACAAGAACAGGTCAGGGATGATAGGGACAAGGACAAGAACCTTTCTTTGGGTGTTCAATGTGATCCTTTTATCCCAGTTCATGGATTTCCTTGTCATTGAGACCTCATGGTTATGAAACAATTTTTTGGGATGATCTGAATGTGATCGAACCACCAGACTACTAGAAAAGAGGATCAAGGTCTAGGCTAGTGAAGGCTGCGACATGAGAATCGAAAAAGTGGATCTGTTTTTCAATATAGAGTATAAGAGGATTGGTGGTGAATCATTGAACCAATGCCACTCGAAGCCAGTGCCGGGGATGACATAGCGCGATGGACGAGTGTGGGTATGGTGGATGATAGTGATAACCTTGGTGGTGACCACAACAGTAGTGGTGGTCAGACCGTGTTAGGGGGTCAGACCACGTTGGTGGCAAAGACAGACCACATTGGGCCCATGGTGGCATAAGCCTCAGGTGGTGACCAGAGGGCAAAAAAAAAGGTCAAGGTGGAGAAGGGATGCATCTCAAAGCCTTGTTAGAGGTGGGACCCACGATAGTGCCACAGGTTCATGCAGGAAAGGTAGGAAGACCAAGTGAAATACATTATGGCGTCGTGTTGACTAGATAGACGTGGCCATGGTGGACCGCATCCTATTTGTGCGCACCAGCCCACGCATGACATGTTAGACCGAGGAAGTTGGGCTAATCCATCCATCCATGGGGCTGGACCCTGGGTCCTAATGGACTGGGTCCAACCGGCTTAGCAAGACGAGCCTAGCAGTCCAAGATAGTTTGGGCTAGGCCGAACCGACTCAGGCTGGGTCGGGTTAGGTCCAACGGGACGGATCAGACTAGAACAAGACTTTTGCAGGTCTTTTTCTGAAAAATTGTCCTTACATGAAAACTGTGTGTCCATTTGATGAGACATATATGGTTATGGAATCCTTGCAACAAGGAAGTCTTTTTGAGATACTCTCAGTGAGTTTTTATAGAAGGTGTCATACAAACTAATTTCTTTGGAGTAGTTTCTCCCCAAACAAGCATGCTACGAGTGGAACCCTGTGGCTGGATATGACTATCTGATCTCAGTGACTATGTTACTCAGGGGAGATATGACCCATTGATGCTCTATGTGCCTTTGACATTACATGACCCATAGACACTCCATGTTCCATAAACACTCTGTGTGCCACCGACTCTCCATGTTTTCTCGACGCACTTTGGGCCACTAACGCTCAGTGCGCCATTGACGGCCCGAGGGCTATCACCGCTCTGGGCACCACCAAATCTCTATACATAATTGATGCTTTATAAACCATCGATGCCCTAATCTCCATGAATTCTCCATGATCCCTCAACACTCTGTGCACCATTCATAATTATAGTGTCATGGAGACTTGGAGATCTATTGGCTACAATAGGAAATACTTCTTTTCATGCTTTAAACATATACCTATGTGAGAAGAAGATTTTATAATATAATTTGTGTGTTTATTTAGTGTTATAATTATTCTATTTCCTTAATGGTATACTTATTTTATTTCTTAGTGTTATTACCTCTGTGGTTTCTGGGTATCCGACTTAGTATTGTTTTACTCACCTTTGCACGATATTTTCTCGAACATGTCATGTCTTGGGCAGATGATCAATGCATTCACAGAGTCCTAGGTGGACTAGAACTAGGTGAATCTTAGAGTGATCATAATGGTGAGGTGTTCTCCTATGGATTTATATAGATTTCCTATACCTACCTTTTCAGGTAGGGGTTTCTTTGATTGAGTTCAGGAATTTGTGCATTCACTTTAGCATACATTACATTTGGTGGGATTGTACTCTGGTCTTGTTAAATTTCTAGTTTTCCTACTATCATACTCTTTTTTTGGTATCTTAATGGTATGAATTATTTTTTACTTATGGTTTTTAATTTCAGTATTTTAGTCCTGTTGATTGGTGTGTGAGTGTACAGGTACTTAGGAAAATGCCTCCCATTTGTGGGATATGCCTACTCGGTGAAAATCACTAGCCCCTGGCCTATCAAAGGAGGGAATGGGGGTGTAATGAAATGGGATACTTTGGAAAGGGTCATGAAATTGAGTGCGATCATTAACATATAAATTTGATCATAGTGTATATAGTTTTTACACTATTAAAATTTTCTTAATTATGGTAATTATCCTATTATTATAAAAATATATTGATAAAATATGATTTTTTAAAAATACTAATTTTCAATTTTCATCATTTAAAAATGAATAGATAATAAAGAATATAATTTAAATCACTCAAAAGCAAAGAAATACTGGTTTTTCGAATTCAATTATTTTTATATGTATTATATTATTTTATTTAAATGTTAATTTCCAAGTGTTTGGAATTCAATTTCATAAAAAGGAATTACTTTTCCAATAATAATTTCCCAATTATGTAATGGTGAATTTTTTTATTTTTTCAGAATGATTATTTTTAGATGAACATTAAAAATATAGTTTTTATGTACAACACAATTTTTCTATCATTTTTAAGACATAATAAAGACAATATAATTTATGAAAACATTTATAGACCAAAAAAGTAGTTATGGCATAAATTAATTAATTTTAAAATATTATGTAGAATTTATAAATTTATATTTTATTTAATTGTGCGAAAATTATATTACATCATAATGGAAATACAATATCTAGTTTATTATATTTAATTTAGTGGATAAAAGGTATTATTAGGGTCTATATTTATACAAATGTGAGGTAACCAAAACTGTTTTCATAATAAACAAAAAAAATTATGTGAACCAATTATTTTTATTATAAAGTGGCATAAATGGTAATATTAACCTTATTCTATTCCATATTACCCCTCTTCTCAGGTGTAAATAACCCCAATACATTCCCTTGGAAATTCAATTCACATCCACATCTAAAAGTATAAAATCTACCAATTTCTCCTCTAATATGTCAAATATTAAGCATAGGGATGTTTTAGAGTGAAAAAAACCATAGAACTCAATTGTTGTTAAAATTTGTAAAAATTCAACAATGGGGAACACCAATTCTATTTTCAATGCACTTCTCTCTTCTTATTTTACCTCTTCTAATTCATTTCTCTTTTTATAACATTGAAAAATAATTAATATATATTTATATATCATATAAATGTTTATAAGAAACCAATATAACTATTCTAATCCATTTATAGAATATAATATCCCTCTTTATCTCTCTCTCCCACTCTTTTAAAACATACCAATAATGGTTGGTATCTTTTACCTATAAGGATATACAAAAATGATTTCTATATCACACTATACATGGATATATATTGTATATTATTTAATATTTGATTATTTTTATTTATTATATTTTTTTACATAATTATAAAAAAGTATATATTTACAAAAATAAAAAAAAAGAAATTGAAACAAAATATGATTTTCTATTAAAAACATTTATCAAGACATTATATACTCAAATAAAAAAGTAATAAATAGACTCCAATGATAATAAATAACTGAGAATTAAAAAACAGAATATAATTATTTTCAATATTAATGTTATAACAATTATAATAATATTATATAGTAACAAGAAAGGTGTTTACATAAAATTGGACTTAAGGTAAGGGTCATTTACTCATTTTTTATCTGTTTAAAAAAATATCAATTATAAAAATATTCTAAATTTAAATTAAATAGATATGGTAAATTAACATATTTTATCATAAATAACTCAATTTCATGTTTTTTAAAATTATATTTCATTATGAATTTCAGTGTAATTATGATTCAAGAAAAATTCATAAGAGGAACCATGAACTCAAAACATTCCATTTGATTTCACAAACTATTTCTTCATCACATAATATCTCACTCACTACCTTTTTCCATTTTATTAATATAATTCCATTAATATCATTATTCATCATTCTCTTTATTATTTTTTGTATATAAATGTCTTTTTCATACCTTCATAATATTTATTAATTTCAAACACTATAAAAAATATAAAAAATGTATTTCAATAATATTCTAGAAAATGTTTTTTCTTTTTAAATTATATATGTATTTTCATGTTCCTAATATTGGTATATTTTTGTAATTTTTTTTGAATATGTTTTTTAAATTCATTATTAATTTTATGAAATCTTATGCTTATATTAATTCATCATCAAAACATGTAAAAATTCTAGGAATTACCTAAAATTTTCCACTATAATTTTATCATGATTGATTTTGAAATACATTATTTATATTACAAGAGTTAAAAATATTTTTTATATTAAAATAGTATTTTTTAAGATTTATATCCATTCTTGAATGTGAAATTTTAAATTTTTTAGATAAATAAATTGTTTTATTAAATCATGTTTAATTTCACTTATTCCCCGGAATGTATTCCATCTATGTCATCCAATCTGATAAGATCCACTTTTTCTAATTTTGTAATTTAAAAAATATTCCATTAAGGTAAATGGATAAAATACTAATATAATCCCTTCATTCACATTCCATGTTCATATATATAAATATATATGGTCAGATATAATTGAGATAATTATAAGCTAAATGATCTATCATAGCCCTTGTCTTATCTAATAATTCATTATGGATAAACATGACCTTTCTTCTAATGCCTTTACTATTTGAATACTTTATGTTTCGTTATTTTAATTGAAACATATTCACATGAATATACATAAAATGATTAACTTTGGGAATTATACACTGAAATCTATACCATTTATCTACAAGGCGTAAATACCATATACATTATTTTGATAATTTAATGGTATTTATTTATAGGATTATTTAATTTCATTATATAATGTTCAATTTCCATGGGTCTATCATGTTTGGATTATTTTTGGGTTTATGTATTATTTCCTCTTGTAGAACATATAAGCATGTATATATTATGGTTTTATGGGTGAAAAAAGATTCATATATCCCTCGAATTTATTTAGTACATTTTAATATATAATTATATTGTATTAAAGGGACATATGAGTAAACTCAATCCACTACAAGAATCTATCCACTATATGATGATGGTTTTGGAAGTGGGGAATGAAATATTCTTATGATTTCCAGTGTTATGTTATTCCTAGATTCTTATGATAATATAATCATTTGATATCACATTCTACATTGATTAATGATCTTTTGGGTGATGTATATTAGTTTATTGAAAGAATAAAAAATTATTATAAAAGTACAGCTTGGGATTTCTATGTAATTTTATGTTAAGAGAATTAAATTGATTTTGGGAAATATAAATATACTTACGGAGTATATATAGAAATATATTGATAGGTATATGATTAATTTTTTTGGATATAATTGTTAGGTTGATTTTTAAATCATATATTTACAATAATTATTTGTTTGGAAATTAGTATGAATAATATTAAGATTTTTTGGAATAACTATTACTGGGAATTCATACTAGGATAAATGAGTTGATCCCATAATAAATTTTTTAAATATATACAACATATTAAATTTTTTAGAAAGTATATCATGTGTTGCTTCCATGCAATGAAATCCCAATATTTATAAAAACATGTTGATAATGACTCATGATCTGATTCACAATAGAGTAATAAACCCATAAAATTAATCTAGGGTATTAAAACAATCATCCCTCTATGAACAACAATTGTTCTTAATAGTTCAAAAGATTTTACACACCCTTGGATATTCTATTTATGATTCACCGGCTCTATATGAACCATTGGGAAATATTTTAATAAATTTTAATATCATCAATGAGGACTATGTTTATAATATAATCATTTATTTTCATCGATATGAAAAATTAAAATTTTGAGTATGTATTTTATTTAAGGGGTAAAATATAGAATATGATATTTCTAATGAATATTTTTATATTTTTTATTTCATAAAATATTAATGTATATTATATATGAAAATAATTAATTTATCTATATAAACAAAAAAATTATATAAATATGTGTCACCAAATTTATTTGTTTTTATATTTTTCAATTTTAGTGAAATTTTATATTTTTTAAAAATTATTAGAAAGAGGGAATCCCATAGGATATAAAACATCATATCACGTCTGATGAATCCATGAATCTCGAACCAATTACTGAATAGTGATAGGGGTGAATCATCTAACACTAGCCTCCGGTGGTCCTACATCAAATATTCCTTTCTTTTTTAAATACTAAAATCGATTTTAACATATTAAAAATAAATTTTATCTATAGTGTTTTATAACTACATTACATATTTGTTTTGTTTTCATATGACCATATTAATTGAGTAATTATAATCTAATGGATGACATATTATGATATATGTTTTCAATGTGAAAATTTTGTAACATATTAGAATAAATGAAATATGAAATTTAATGTGATGCATATGAAGAATGTTCTAAAATATTTTTTATAGTAAACTAATATTTTATCATTCATTTTTTTTACATTTTTACTAATATAATTTCTAAATGGTTTGTATCACATTATATATACATATTATACATGTAAAATATTTCCTTTTAAATCATTATGTAGTTAGTATTATAATAATAAAATGTAATAAAATATTTATTATTTTTTTGTAACTAAATTACTCACATGTATTTATTTTTAATATAAAAAAATGTAATAATTTTTCTGATATTTTTTTAGAAAAGTAAAATTATAATATACATATTATATTGATAATTATGTATATTACATTATAATAAAATTATATTATCAATGATTTGAAATTCCATTTAATTAGATGAATAATTACATAAAATAATTATAGTATAAAACTATTAATAATTAATTATCCATCATGTAATAAATAATAAATAATAGTAAATATAAATGTAATTATTGAAAAAAATAATTTTTAATTCTAAATAAACATTCTCTATATATTATATGATTTTATTTAAAATTAAAATTGAAATAATAACAGAATTTGAAATTTATAAAAATGAAAATAAATTAGGAATAATAATTTCTAAAGGAAGATATTGTAAATTTTTTAGTATTTTGGTATGATGTTTATTTTTTAGTGAAGATAAAAATACATATTTTTTTTAGAATATCATGAATTCAATTGCATAATTATATTGTAAGAATGGCGTGAAAAGGTTATAAAATGTGTTTCGCATAAAAAATGTTATAATGGAGTCAAATAAAGAATTTAAAAAATTTATAATGACTTCATAATATCATATTTTAAATTTTTTTGTTACACCCCAAGTATTTATAGAATCGTATTTATTAGTATTTTTTAAATTAAAAAGTTATATTCATTATGTTATGTAATTATTAATGTAAATAATTTATTATATAGTTATTCATTTAAAAAATTTATTTTTTAATTATAGAATTTTATTCTCGTAAATATAATTTAATATTTGAGTTCATCGTGATAAAAATATCTTATTCTAAATTTTTTATAATTTTCTGAATAATTTTAATTTATTGGTGAATTGTAAAAATAATGTTTTTTTATAAAATATCATATTTTTATGACATTATAAAGATATAAATATGATATATTTTTTATTTTATTTTATTGAATAACTAAATTATGATTTTATAAGAGTATATTTTATAGTAATAATGTGGAACATGTATGTTATAATTTATTTTATCATAGGTATAAAACTTATTATTAGTATTGACGCAGTGCCTGAACAGCATTAGAAATGTCAAATTTGGTTACTTATAAATAATAATTGAGTTCAAAAAATTATTTTCATAATTTTTTTTAATTATTATGTATTTTTTATTTTTTATCTGTTAAATTATGATATTATTGTTCTAAATTGTTAAAATTATCCAAATGCTTATGCAATACTTGCACATGTCAAGAAAAGACAAAACAAAAAATTTAAGAAGATTTATTGACATGAATATTAGTGAATATAGATAATGAATGAATATAGTATATTATTTTGAACCTATTAATTTATATTTATGGTAGTATTTCATTTATAATTTTTATATATGAAATAATAAACATTAATGTCTATGCAATACTGATGCAATGCTTGGGCACGCATTCTAAAAATAAATAATTTTTTTTAATTAAAATTATATGAATTATTAAATAACTTCTATTTTGGATAAATATTTTTATATTTTTATGATTCAATAATTTTATCTTTTTTATTCTATTTGGGGAAATTTTGGACCCAGAATAATCACATTAAGACGTTTATGATATTTTATTCAAAAGTAAGTCAATGTGTTCACACTATAATCAATTGTTTGTATAAAATTTTTATTTATGGGTTTTCTAAAACTATATTTTATACATAAATAGTGTTTGGAAATATAATAATATTATGATATTTATGAAATTTAATTTTTAATTTTTTGGGAATAAATAAATACCTTAATGGCCTGAACAATTCTGACACAATATTTATTTAATTAATGAATAACTAAAATTAATGGTATTAAAAATAATAAAAGAAATATAATTTTATCTTATTAAGATAATTAAAAACTTAAATTGATGAATATTACAGGTATATGGTAAAATAAAAAATATATTTGAATTTGAAACATTTTTTTAATGGGTTGAATTTCATAATTACGAATTGTTCTATTTTTTACAAAAATTCTTTTTCATGAATAAAATATTTTATTAAATATCTTTTTTAAAAAAAATATTTTAAATTTGTCTAGTAATGATTACATTTCTTTTAAAATGTCGTCCCCTTTAGATTTAGTAATTTTATGAAGTCATAAAACCTATAATAAATTTATTATATTTTAATAATTTATGTAATTCTTAAGTTTACCATCAACTCAATTATAAAAGGAGGCTCCCCCCTTCAGAAATTATCCTAACCTTAAGCCTTATTGTTAGAAAAACCTCTACCAAATTCGATCCTTTTCAGCACTTAACAAATTCATGTGATTCTAGTTTGACAAAATCACCACTTCCAAGATCCTTAAAAAGGTTTTCAAGAGGTAAATTAATTTTTTTCTCTTTTAAATTATTTCTCACTTATACCATATCCTGACAAATTATAAAATGTTTCATGAAAACTAAAACATCACATATATTATAAAGTGATTTTTATGGTATTTTTGTCACAAAATCTCTCATATTGTCCGTTTATTATTAAATAAAAAAATTTCCTCAGTGGATCATCAATTCACCGCCTTCAGGCATAATGTTTTTTAATTTATCTTTTACCAATACAATTGGAATTTTAAATTCAAATGTAATTATTTAAAATTGAACACACACACACACACACACACACACACACACACACACACACATATATATATATCTGTGTGTGTGTGTGGTGTGTGTGTGTGAATTATCTCATATAGAGCATTACTTCCATTTGATAAAAACACTTTACGAACCAACCATGGAAACCATTTAAAGCATGCACCCAAAACAATGGAAATAACAAAATATTATTAATAAATGGGTGAAATGATGTTATAAAATGATCAAATAAGGTGTTATAAAAATGAATATTATTCATTATAATATTAATAACAATATTTTAACCATTATACATGAGGTTAACACACTTTTTAAGTAGGAAAAATCTTACATAAGAGAATTATTAACCTAATTTTCATTTTTATGGTTAATCAAATGCTTATTTAATTATGTGGTAGTGAGATTATTTGGATAATTAATTTTGTTTATATTATGTTGTATTATTTTTCTTCACAACGTATACACATATTAATTTCATTATATTAATTATTTCTTCAAATATATGACATTTTTAAGTGACTTTTCTCTAAAAAATTAATCTTTTAAAATTTTATATTACAATATTCTAATGATATGTTTCTATGAAATTATTATTGTTTTATGATTATGTTGTAGTTATTTGGAATTGTCTATGATGAAGGGTGAGACCTATATCTCCCACTAAAACATTGGGTATGTTTATGTTTGAGGCCATACATATGTTTACTCCACGTGTAACTACGATGGATACAAAATAAGGTAGCCATGAGGGTTACATTGTAAGGTAGTCATGAGGGTTACAAATCATAAGGTAGTTGTGAGGGTTACAATATTATGTAAGTAATTCCGCAAGATACCTTTTTGACTTTATTTATGTTTTCTATGTTTTATGGAAATCTCATGTTTCACAAACTAATTATATGATACTTTGTGGGTGAGAAGTATGTATTTATGAAAATAATTTCATATATTTATAAGTATTCATGGACTAACAATTTATCCCCCTCATTTTATATCCCTCTTGGATCTTTTGTGCTCATCCCATGTTTTAAAAGTTTTTCCATAGGGAGTAAGGATGGTTAAGTGAAAGGTAGAATCCAAGATGAATGCTATGAAGACATATCCAGAATTTTTTTTCATGTTTTTAATTTATAATTTTTGTTGTGAAATAAGTGGATATTTTTTAGTAGTACCCACATATTATGGTTGTGGGTCGATATTAATGTATTATGTACTAAATTTCTAAAACTATAAACCAAAAATATCATTTGGAATGTAAATAAGTGAATTCTTTATGAAATTAAAAGATTATGCCATGTTTAATGTCTGGAATTATAGTTGATATCAGAGCATGTTTTATATAACTTTAGGGGTTAAGATGATTCTAATAAAATAATAGAAATGGTTTTTACCTTATTTTTATGTTGAAATTTTATATTATTTGATGTTTATAATGTTTCTCTATCTAAGATATATCTGTTCATAATGGTTTTTCATAGATGAAACAGGGAAGATGAAGTAGCAAGCTATCGAGAGAATAATATTTTTCCGAATCCGCAACCTAGAATGTTTGGAATTGGAACCAAATAGTTTGTGACTGTAATTGATCAGTTGAAAATGGATACAAATGGAAGTGGAATCCGTGTAAGAGAATAATGAGAGATACCATAAAGGGACATGATAATATTGGAAAATTTTGTGGGGAAACACCCTCCTTCCTTCAATGGACTTCCTAACTAAGTGGAAGATGAAGGATGGGTTAACAGCCATGAAAAGATTTTTGATTTCATGGGTGTTTAAATAATAAAAATGTATGTCTTTTCATTTTTTATTTTGAAGTTGAAGCTGGATTATGATGGTCAATGGTTAAGAATATCATGGATATTAAGGAGATTGATGACATCAAATGGGATTAGGATAAGAATTTGTTCCTTTAAAATTATTTTCCTAAGGTGGATTTACATTGGATGGAAAATAAATTCCTTGAATTGAAGAAAAAAGAGGATGATTCAGGGGCAGTGTATGAAGAAAACTTCACCCAACTATCAAGGTATGCTCAAAATATTATTCAATTTCATGATAGAAAAATAAACCATTTTCACTTGGGATTCAATCCAAGATATCGAAGGGATTTGGATTCCATTGAATTCAATATTTATGAGTAATTTGTTCGATTTGATGAGAGGGTAGAAATTAAGTTTTTTGATGATCACGTTTACTTTGAAAACAATTAGAAGGAGAGATTTGTACTGAAAGTGATGGGAAAAAATCAATCAGAAAAATATTAATGTAAGAATGTTTATTTTCCAGTATGTGAGAACAGTGGTAATTATATCCCAAGGTAATGCCTTAAGAAAACAAGTAAGTAGTTTATATGGGTTAATATTAGACATATGGACTACTATTGTAATGAAAATGATCTTGAGATTAACCCTGCTAAGAAAACTATGAAGTGTTTTAAATGAGGCGAGATGAGTCATTATTAAAATACATTCCCAAAGAATGATCTGAATGATGGAAAGTAGCTAGATTTAAAGAAGAAAGGTATAGTGAAATCCTTTGCAACTACATCATCAGATATCGGGCCATCCAATGATGTGGTATAAGAAACTTTTTTACTCTTATTTTTCTAATGTCTTATTTGATATGGGTTTTACAAATTTTTTATTTCAGAAAAAGTTTCTGGTAAATTGGAAATTTCACCTCAAGAAATGAGACCAGAACATATCGTTAAAAAAATAGGCACAAATATTATAGAAAAAATGTATTATAAAATCATTATATCATTTTATATAGAATGAAATTACATATAAACCTTTTTTCCCTTAGTAGTGTTTGAAGTTATTCATGGTATGGATGGGATTTCTATTTATTATATTGTGATTGACTATAGAGAAAAAAGTTTTTTACCATAGAGATATTTTGTTTGTATATAATAATTAACCTATAAAATTGACAACATATTAGGAAGCTGAGAAACTGGTAAGAGATGTAAATGAAAGTTATCTTTCTCATATTGTTGAAAATAGAACTAGCCAGATTAAATATGTACCAGTGGTAAATGAATACCTTAATGTTTTTACTAATGATTTACACAGTGTTATACCTGATCAAGAAGTTAAATGTACTATTTCATTGGTTTTTTATACTAAGCCTTTTTCAATCCCCCCTTATCAAATGGCTCAAGTGGAACTTATTGAATTAAAAAATCTATTGCATGAGTTACTTAATAAAGTATTCATTATTCCAAGAACATCACCGTGGTGCGATCCTGTTTTGTTTGTAAAAAATAATGTTGGTTCCATGAGACATTGAATTGATTATAGTGATTTTAATAACTTGACTAAAAATTGTTTTTTATTATTTTTCAAACACTTTTAAGGAAGAAAGTGAGATATTGTACATGACTTCACCACATCACCAATTCACCAGCTCCACTACATAAATTCATACAAACACAATGGATGAAAAAATCCATTCAAGAATTTATACTAATAAACCATCACTTCTCATGTCGGAATCACCAAGAGAGGGCTAACGTACCATGAACATGGGAAAAATAACATCAAGAAAGCTGGAAAAATCTCAAAACTGATATCCTTAAATGCCAATAGGTTCGACCGTCAACACTAGACCAAATCAACAAACTGGCTGGCAGACTCTAGTCGGAATTCACCCAAACCCTCTAGAAAAGTCAGACTAACCCTGAAAAGAGCACATCCAAAAAAGGCCAAAGAAGAAACCAGAGTGAGGTAGAACAGGCTATCCGGACACAATACCATTCTCCTCAGGAAACTACAACGCAACCTCAAACCAAACTACAATCCGTTGACCCCTTTCTTGCAGGTCCGAATCAGATCAAACCCCAATCTAGTAGAACACAACATATCAAACTCACCCCAAGAAAAAATCAAACCATCCATAATAGCACAAGACCTACAAATGCTACAGAAAATTATAGTTTTCTTGGATTAGCAGGTTATTATAGATGGTTTGTTAAAAAATTTCACTATTATAAACAATTCAATGTAATTTAACATGAAAAGGGTTTGTGCTTATTTGGATACAATGAAATGATATTTTTTTCAAGAACTGATGAAGATATTGGTAAATTCTTTAGTTTTGGATCTTCCCTCTAGAAATAGTACATTTTAATCTAGAGTGATGCTCCATTGAAGGGACTTGTTTCTGTTCAGATGTATAATGATCATGTAATTTCTTATGATTTAACACAATTAAAACCTTGGGAGTTAAATTATCACACACATTAATTGGAATTAATAGCTGTGATTTTCACTTGTATAATTTATATTAATAATTTATATAGAGCCAAATGTAAAATTTATACTAAACATAATATTATGAAATATATATTCACTCAGAAGTAATTAAAATGAGGAAGAGAAGATGGCTTGAACTTATAATGGATTATGATTTCATAACCAATTACAATCCGGTAAAATGAAACAAAGTGGATGATTCCTTGAATAAAAAACATCATGCATCATTAACTATGTAGCATTTGGAACATGACTCCATGATTAATGATTTGAAAATTTTGGATTAGAAGTTGTTGGTGTGGAAAATTCCTATGATTTGTTTTAGGTATTAGTGCGGTCATCTATAACAGATAGAATTAAGAAAGTGGAGAAGGGTGACCATGAGTTCAAAAAAGTGGTATAATTGGTTAAAATGGGTAAGATTCTAGAATTTAACATTGATAAATATTGTGTTTTAATATTTGTAAAGGGTTTATGTGTGCCTTGTGATTCCTTTATAAAGAAACTATTATTGTATAATGCTCATGGTTCTGCATTTTTAGTTCCTTCTAGAAGTAAAAATATATATAGGGGCCTTGAAGAGTGTTACTGGTGGGATGTAATGAAAAGAGATATTACATATTTTAATATGAAATATTTGACTTATCAACTGGTTAAATAATAGTGACACCTACCAAAGAGAATATTTCAACCTTTTCTAGTTCCTGAGTGGAAAAGTGAAAATATATCCATGGACTTCATTGTTGGACTACCAAAGACTTCATGAGGTAACAACATTATTTAGATTATTGTTGATTGACTAACTAAATCATAACATTTCCATCCTATTCTAGATACTATGCCTTTGGATCATATTTCTCAAATATACCTCAAATATATTTTCAGGATACATAGAGTTCCTATTTCCATTATAACTGACCATAATCCCAGGCACACATTTATGTTTTAGAAAGGCCTTTAGATGTATTTTGGCATAGATTTAAATTTCTGCACTTCTTTTCATCCAAAATCTGATAGAAGGTCTGAGATAAAAAATTAGACATCAGAGGACATTATTTAAGATTATTCAATTGAATACTTGGAAAGATGAAATTAATATATTTATTTAGTTAATTTTTTTATAATAAAAATTTTCATTCTAATGTACATATGGAACCTTTTCATGCATTATATGGAAAGATTTCCAAACTCCATATTTTTGGGATGATGTTAGGGAAAAGAAGTTCATAGAACCATAACTAGAAGAGGATGCAGCTGAGAATGTGAAGATGGTCCAATAACAAATGAGGACAGCTCATAAAAGGCAGAAACATTATAGAGATAATAGGTGGAAAGACTTTTCTTTCGAGGTAGGCGATATTTTTTTTCATGGAATCACACCATGGAAATGTGATATTCATTTGGTATGAAAGGAAGGATAAATCCACCATTTATTAGACCTTATGAAATCATGTATAATGTTGGACCAGTTTCCTACCAAGTATCTTTGGCTTTGAGTTTATCTTAGGTACATAATGTTTTCCTGATTCAATGTTGAAAAAGTATGTTCTAGATTCATGATATGATTTGAGCCTAAATGTAGTTCAGTTGGAAGAGAACCATTCATATAGATAGAAATGTATTCATATTCTTAATCTTATAAATAAAGTATTTCAGAATAAGTTAATTCACCAGGTTAAGGTTTTATGGAAAAACCAAATGGTTAAAGAAGCATCATGGGATTTTGAAAATGTTATGAGGGAAAAGAACCCTCAACTTTTTAATAAGTAATTTTTTTGAGAGGATTCAACTTCTAGAAGGTGGAGAGACTGTAACAACCTAAGTATTTATAGAATCATATTTATTAGTATTCTTGAAATTAAACACTTATATTCCTTTTATTAATTAATTCTTAAAATAAATATTTCATTCTATGGTTATTTAACTAAAACACTAAATTTTCGAATATAGAATATTCTATTTGGAAAAAATAATTTCATTTTTGGGTTCATCATGATAAAAATAACATTTTATGTTTTTTTCATAATTTTCTGAAAAAGAATAATTTTTGGGTGGATAGTAAAAATGCAGAATTTTTTTAAAATACGGTATTTTTATGATATCATGAAGACATAATTATAATATTAAAATTATTAAACTTATTGAATAAATAATTTAATATTTATTTATAGTGATATTTTATAGAAATAATTCCTAACATGGGTGTTATAATTTATTTTATTATAGGTATAAAAAATATTATCAGTGCTGACACAGTGCCTGCGCAACATTGGCAATGTCAAATATTGTTCCCTATAAATAATAATTTTGTGCTAAAAATTATTTTAATGAGTTTTGTTATTAATAATTATGTACTAGTATTATTATTATTTATTAAATTAAAATTTTATTATTATATTATATTAATCATGTCCAAATACTTGTGCAATACTTACGTAGGAAAAGAAAACACAAAATAACCAATTTATGAACTTTTAATTACATGTATATGTCTGAATATACACAATGAATGAATATAGAATTTGATTTTGAGACTAATTTATTTATTTTCATTAAAGTATAATATTTTTATTTTTTATATATGAAATAATGAACATTAATGCATATGTAATGCAGATGTAGTTCTTGTGAAAGAATAAGTAAGATAAATAATTTTTTTAATTAAAATGATAAGAATTATTAAATAACAAATATTTTGGATAAATGATTATCTATAATTATTTTTGGACCATTATTTCTTATTTACTTAATTTTGGGATATTTTGGACCGACAAGAATCACATTAAGACCTCTGTGATATTTTATTCAAAAGTTAGTCAAGGTGTCACACTATAAACATTATTTTGAATAACATTTTTTTTATGTTTTTTCAAATGTTGTTTTAAGAAATCTATTTTTTCGATAAATATAATACAATTATATCTTTAATAAATTTGTATGTATAATTTTTAGTAAATAAATAAATACATTAATGGCTTGAACAATTATGATACATTAACCATTTAATTAATCAATAAATCAGAATAATTTTATTAAAAATAATAAAATAAATATAATTTTATATTTTTATGTTATTTATAGAATTTCATAGATGAATATGATCTTTCTATGATATAATAAAAAAAATATTCAAATTTTATACTTTTTTTGATGTTTTTAAATTGATAACTATGGATAGTTTTTATAATGCAATGAAATACCTTTCATTAATAAAATAATTTATTAAATTATTTAAATTCAAAAAATTGTTGAACAACTCCAAATATGATGATATTCCTTCTAAAATTTATCCTTCTTTGGTTTTAGGCCATTTTTATGTCTTAAAACCAATGATAGATTTTTTATATTTTAATAATTTAAGTAATAATTATGTTACCCCTCCCCACAATTATAAAAAGAGTCTCCCTCATTCACAAGATTTGATCACCATAAGCCTTATTGTTTGGATAAACTCTGCCAAATTCCCTTATACTCATCCCTTACCACATTTTTTAGCTTCTGGTCCCACAGAAAGACCACTTTCATGATCCTTGAGGAGGATCCCAAGGAGAATCTTTCAAGAGGTAAATTCCTTTTTCATATCTTTTAAATTACTTCTCACTTATACCTTATCCACACCTCTTATCCAATGTTTTATGACATCTGTAGTATCATATATATACAATATTTTTTTTCTGTTTTTCTTATATGCATCCTAAAAGATCTCGTCTTCTCTTCTTATTCTCAAATAATGAAATCATCATTAGTGGTGCGTCAATTCACCACCTTAATGGTTGATGATTTTTTTCATTTCCCTTTTAATGAAATAATGGAATATTTAAATACACTTGTAATTTTCTTCAGTGAACTAAATATATATATGAAATCACTTATGGTGTTTCGCTTCCATTACAAAAAAATCATTTATGAACCGACCATGGAAGCCAGGTAAAGTACGCACCTAAAATAATGGAAATAACAAAATGTTATTAATAAATGTGCAGAATGATGTTATAAAATTATCATATAAGGTGTTATAAAAAAATGTATTTGTAAAATATTAATAATGCTATTTTAACCATTATACAGGAGGTTTAAACACATTTGATGTCAGACAGACCTGAGGTAACAGAATTATTAACATAATTTCCATTCTTTGGGTTAATATTGTTCTTCTTTAATAATGTGGTACTAAGATTTTTTTATAATTAATTTTGTTTATATTAATTTTTATTATGTATATTTATATTTTGTACACATATTCCTTTCATTCTATTAATTTTCACTTTAATTATATGATATTTTTAAGGTACTTTTCTTTAATAAATCATATTTTGAAATTCGATTTTACAAAATTCAAAAGAAATGTATTTATAAAATTACGAATGTTTTATGATAATGATATAATTCATGGAAATTATTTATGATGAAGTCTCAGAACTATATCTCCCTCCAATGAATTGGGTATGTGTAAGTTGTAGGTCAGCCATATGGTTACTCCATGTGTAACTACGATGGTTACACCATAAGGTAGCCATGTGGGTTTTATTATAAGGCAGTCATGAGGGTTTCAAATAATAAGGTGGTCATGAGGGTTACAATATTATGTAAGTTATTCCCCAATATAACATTATGGTTTTTTATTTTTCTTATTCTTTATTCAAATCTCATGTTTCAAAAAGTAAGTATATGATATTTATGGGCGAGAGGTATGTCTTTGTGAAAATGATTTCACATGTTTATAAGTATTCATGGAATAACAGTTTCTCTCCTTATTTTTCATACCTTATTATGTTTCTGTTCTCTTCCCATGTTTTAAAAAAAAATTCACAGGGTGTAAGGATTTTTAAGAGAAAAGTATAAGACAAGATGAATGTTGTGAAGACTTTTCTTGAAATATTTTTCCTTTTTTTAATTTATAACTTTTGTATTATAAAACTAATGGATATTTATTTAGTAGTACCTCAATTATATGCTCGTGGGTTGATATGAATGAATTATTTCCTAAATTTCTAAAACTATAAACTGGAATGATCATTGGGAAGGTAAATAAGTAAATTCTAATGGAATTTACTAGATTATATAATATTTAAGGCCGGTCCTTATATTTTGTATCCATAATAATATTTTTACATTATTGAAAAATATTTTTGGGTTTATCACATTTGATTTAGGGGTTGGAAGGTTCCATTTGTTATTACATTTATCAAAATTTAAAACAACTCTATATTTTTGTGATAATACAATTAAATCAAGGGAATTATTATTTGTATTTTGGTTGGAAACATTGATGTAAAAGTCATTATTTTAACCCAAACACACCTATATCCTCAATTATAAATACACCCTTTCATTTACTAATGAGAAAAAATTACTAGCATACCTCAAATATCAGAATCTGTCTATTTCCCATATCTTACATCCCCCAGTACCCTGGTGAAGGTTTTGGAGTTACAAAAAACCCAATCCTTTGTGGCATCATTAGAGGAGTGAATTGACAATGAACAGGTAACCCTGATATTATTTTTATTGTACTTCTTACTAATTATTTTAATTCTATTATTTTATTTATTATTTTGTAACATCATAAATTATTTCGTATATATAATTATATATCATATCAATAAAATATTTTCAAATGTATAACCATTCTAAACCAATTTTAAAATATCCTCTCTCTCTCTCGCTTTCTCTCTCTCTCTCTCGCTTTCTCTCTCCCCCTCTTGAAAAATCTAGATAATGGTTGATTTCATCATTTGATAGGTATGTTGTCAATGAATTAACTATACAAATCTACATGGATGGATAGTTTATATTATTTAATAATAATTTATTTTATACATAATAACATCCCCCAAAAGTTTTTACAACATGATAAATTAAAAATAATTAAAATGATGAAATAAAAACCAGATGATGTAATTTAAAGAAATCAAATGTTCAAGATAGTATCACATAAAATGAAATTTTAATAAATAGATTCAAATCATTTTAATTGATATATAATAGAAAATTTTAATATGATTCACTTCTGTCTTCAGGTTTGAAAAAACATATATTTATTATACTTGAGGTTTCATCATGATGATATAAAATTTTTCATTGTGTAAGGGTTCATTTTAAGCATTTCTATCTATAGAGACCTTATTCAAACTATGAACCTATTCATAGTTGAAATGATTTATATACCAACCATTAATATAAATTATCTTAAATAATTTTTTTATGTATCTATAATGATCATTTTCATGATCTCATTCCATGTTTTTTTATTTATGACCAAATTCATAAGGGGAATCTCAAACAAAACTCTATCATTTTGTTTCATCTCCTCTATCACTATAAATCTCTATAGCAGTCACATATATTTTCTTTATATGTAATTTAATTCTAAAAATAACATTATCCTTCTGTATATATTCTATTTTGGAGATATTATTATCATTTTGGAACCCTTCTTTTTTACTATCTTTCTCCTTAAGATTCATTTTGTTTTAAAATATATATATTTTTTAAAAGAATATTTTAAAACGTATTATCCTTTTAAAAAATCAAAAATATTTTTATATTTATAATTTTATATGAAAATATCTATAATTTTTCTATAAATGATAATACATAATTAAATTATATTTTCCTCTTTATTTTTATCATGATTATTTGTTAAATATTTTTTAATTAAACAGTTTTAAAATAAATATTTTTCATTACAATTGTTTTTTTAATATTTATTATCTTATTTAATGTTAATTTTTTTATTTCGTATCAATATTTATAAAACAAATAAATTGTGTTGTGAGAACTGATTCAATTTCATGAATTTTCTGAATAGTTTCAATATATGTCAGCCTATCTTACATGTTCACCTCATTATAATGATTTATTTCTTTGAATAATATCATTTAAAAAAATGTATATTATTCCAAAAAAATACTTTGATTTTTTTTCGTGTTCTTATGTATATGTGATACAATGAAAGTGATATATCTACAAGATAAATTTTTTTCACTTCCTATTACTTTATTAATCATCCATTTTTTGTAAATATAACAATTCTTCTAATTAATTTTGATTATCAAACCCCTGTGATGAAATATATTATTAAAGTAGGTACACCTAGATACCCGTACATTACTTTAATAGTGAAAATTTTCACTACACTATGTACCTTTAATATATAAATTATTAATGAATTATATATTCTTATATTAATTGAAGTGTATTTACTTAATACGATACTTAATTTCATTAAATAACTATTTAATATAAATAATTTTATCATGATATGATTATTTGAGGATTTATATATGATTTAATTTGGTGGATAACAAGTTCATACATATATTGTGATTTAATGTTTCTGACCAGATTAATATATCATTATAATGAATTGGGTAATGTTTTATCATATGAGATGATAAGTAAGGGACTATGTACTACGAATAATGCCCCCATAGGACTCCTTACACCATTTGATGATTTTCATTGATGTGATCCTTAAAATTTTCTTATGATGTCATAGTTTATATTGTTATGAGATTATTAATAGATCATTATCATGTTGTATTTACTTATAAAAATCTATTATGATGTTTGTGTAATGAGTATTTTATATTTTTCAAAATCTGTTTTTTGATTCTTTTTCAATTTTTGGTGAAAGTGTATTGTCATCCATCATAATAATATTTGAGCTACATTTCATATTATGTTCTGAGATTCCATGTTATCACTCAATGTTCCTAACATCATGATTTCTAAATGTATTTAAATATTCTAGTTGAGTTATAAAAAATGGGAATAGTTTTTGTTTGATAATGATAATTTTCATATATTAAAATTTCCATCTCCAATATGGTTAAACATCAGGGGATGATTGTATGTGCTGGTATAAATTAAAAAATAATGAGTTAACTAGAAACAGGATGATGATGTTCCTAGACAGAATATCTATATAATGATTTCATTTTAATGTGATGATGTTAAAATATTTCCTTGGTTAAATATATCATGCCATGAAGTTCCTGCTAAACTAATGTTGATCTATTATATTGAAATCGAATAATGTATTATAAAAAATATGTTTTGTAACTCTAGAAAATGAATAATTTTATTAACGATACCAGTTGTATAGGTAAAAATTTACATTAGAAAATAATGTATGATTTCTATTTGTATGTGTGATGATTTAATAAGGCTTTAAATCAAATATAAACAAATCAAGCTGATCAAAAAATTTTAATCAAATGAAGAAATATGTAGAGTCGTACCAAATAGAATTTTCACTTTTTATTAGATGAATATTTTAACAAGTTCAACTAGATAGGATTACGTCAGATTAAAATAAGGAATATAGTTAAAAAATAAATGTAATTACACTAGAAAAACATTTCTATGATATTTTACCGATCAATGAATTAAAAACAAAACATTGTATAAAGATTGATCACACAAAGGTTGACCCAATTGAGAAATTCCAACTCATCAAATACATATTACCAAATGAACTTATAATAATTCAGTATGATATAGTAGGTATGACAATTGAAATGGATGATGAAATATTGATTGTACCAGACCAATTAAACTAAATGATGTTGATTGAATAAAGGAGAGTCATAATAAAAAATAATGACCAAAAAAATTCTTGTGTTCAATTCCGACATAGTTTCACCAAATAGAGTTATGAGAAACTTTATATATAAATTATATTTTCCTTTATCATGTTAATGTTGAGTTTTTATTTCTACATTAATATGAAATTCTAATATTATAGTATGTTTGGAGAAAATACATGAATCCAAGATTTTAGGACACTTAAAAAATTCTGAAAAGATTTGAAGGTGGAATAATAAAGATGAGATGGGTGAGAAAATAAAATTAAAATTTTTAAAGCCTATAAATTCTTGAAGAAATTTGGAGGAATAATTCCTTTATAAATTGTTTTATGTAGTATTTAATTTTTTTTCATATATTAAATTAGTGAGTGAAATTTATAAAGAAAATTAAATGGATAGAGTTACTATATATAATTATTCCAAATATACGTACTAAATAAAAGAACAGCATACATATGTTCAATAAATATAGTTGTATTATAAAGATAATATAAAACTAAGAAGAATTTTTATTTTACTCATAAGAGATATAGAGTTACATGAGAAATATTGAGTAATAATAGAAAGAGTAATATCGGATGAAGGGAAACAAGATATGGATTTTTTTGACTGCGTTCAACGAGATGTTATGATTTATTTCATTTATTGTTTTGGATTACGATTATATGAAGACATTAAATATAGTGAAAGCCAATATAATATGATTTCTGAAGACAAAATAAGTGTTGAAATGGAAAGCTCATTTTTATTTAATTTATATCAAAATTGAATGACCATAGACTGAGGGGATTTAACATGGAATTTATTTACTCATCTACAATGGGGGTGGGACATGTAATTCTTGGGTGCCTTGCATTATGTTATTATCATTGAATTTGAGTAAGGATGAGATATAAATAAGTGATGACTGAAAAAAAACTATTTATATGGGTTTATTTAAAAAGAAATAAAATTATAAAATATCACTACAAATTAACTTCCCCTTCTTATATCATTTATAGGGGTTTATTTCAAAATGAATTTTTTTTAAAAGATATTATACTAATTAACACCCCCTTATATTCAGGGAAATATAGAGGGATTTTAATATCCAAGATACCATTGTAAGATAATTATTTTTCATTATCATGTAAAAATCAACATAATCAATACAATATGTATCTCTATCTTCGGTATAATAAATTATAAGGGATGAAAATGTAAAATGATACTCTATAGTTCATCACTTATCCTTGATGTGATTGATTTTTCTTATTTAGGTTTCCACTGATGTTGATATATTCTCATACAACATTTATAGAAAAAAGAATTTATGAGGTTGATGTAATATTTAACAAGAATTTTCAGTTTTCATTTTCATGATTTTTTATATTATGAAGATGTGTCTCAGTATAGAAAATAAATCATAAAAAATGGAAATAATCTAAGATAGTAATATAAAATTGAAGTAATAAAATCATCAATTTTGTATAATTATGTTTGGAGATATGAGAATAGAATAATATAAAACTAATAATGACAATATAAAAATATGTAATTAAATTTTTGAAAACATTATAGGATTTATATATGTGTTAGTAGAATCAATTATCCTTAAAAAATGATGAGATTCATTATTGAATTTATGAGATAAATATGATTTTTATCATGATGAACAACATAAAAATCCAATTTTAATAGATACTCTTAAATAGAATATATTATAAATGATTATTAATAAAGAAATTGATTTTAAGTAATTGGGGAAGTTAAAAATTTGAGAACATTAATGTAAATTATTTTACCATGAATAATTTAAATTAATAATTCATGTATAAAGGTAAAATCAAAAATAAATTTTTTAATTCTGGGAGAATTAGAAAAATTTCAATGAAATGTACTAATAATAAATTTTTATAATATGATGATGATTTTATGAAAAAATGTGAGAGGAAAAGGAGGAAAAAAACTTCTAAGGATGAAAAGTGGAGTAAGATAATGTTCATCAAAACAAAAAAAATGTTATTTTTTTTAAAATTTAAAAATGGGACTTATTTACAATAGTCAATAAGAAAATAAAAAATTAGAAAAATTAATACCCTTATTTGTAAATGTTTAATTAAATGAAGATATATCAGGATATGAAGTAGAATAAGGTGAATAAACCAATATGTAATTTCTAGTGGGAGCAGAACAAGAGGCATGTCTTGAAAAAAAATCAAAATGAAGATATAATTTTTAAGAAGGAATATGAGAAGAGGAATAGAGTAAAAGATGTGTATATTAAAATGGAGGATGTGTACGTAGTATAAATTAATGTAACAATCCCTGTTATAGTATCTTGGACCCATTATATTACTTTATTACATTGGTATAAATACAAGGAATCAAATCTTAAAGGACAGATCCGTTTTTGGGTTTCCGGGCACAAGATACATACGGGGTATCCATATTACATTGGGAATAGAAAATAAAAAAAAACATAAAAAATATAATACAATTCAACCTTGAAAAGTTATTCAAATATCTATTCTTAATATCCTAGGTAAAGGATAGATTATAAGTGTGATCTCATTTGATTAGTAGGGGTTAAGTACAATAAAATATATCATAAATCAATAAAGAATAATCAACATGGAAATATATGTGATGGGGGAAAAATTCCATTTAAATAACATGACTGGTTGAATAGAAAAGGTATAATCAATATTTCAGGGTAAATAACTGAAACATGTGTTATTTAATCAATAACATGAGCGTGAGATGGTGTGAAAAAATATGTTAAAAATAATGTAATATAAATAATCACATGAGCTTTAAAATTGATCATGGATATTATATCTAATAAAATAATCATATGATATATCAATAGTGATGGAATTAATAATTTTAAACATCTAAAAAATTATTATCTATCTTCAAAAGAGTTAATATCATCATCTATATTCACGATAGTTTATGTCTGTGGGTAAAAACATGTCTGACTTTGTTACACAACGAGATTTTGGTGATTTTTTTTTCAAATTAATTTTATATTTTGATATTATTCATTTCACGCAAAATTGAAAATAGATTTTCACTACTTCAAAAATTCATATCACATCGAGCCAACATGGAACATCTTAATCACAATCCCAACTTGATATAAGTTACAAAAAATAATGAGGATAGTATGCATTACATATGAAATTGACCTTCCTCAATTACTTGAGTAACACGCTAGGTAAAGTACTACCTAACAGTAATATATTATTAAAAATAGTATAATAATGGAATATAGCCTAGCCGTTAATTAGAAGGACATTAAATAGTATTAACTATATTATTAAAATATGTTTTTTACACAAATATATTATGAATTCGTAGGTTACCAATTAATGAATATGAAAACCGATTGAATATAAAGGAAAATAATATTATAGTTTCAAATCTATTTTGACCCAGTAAATTAAATTAATACAGTTTTTATGTTTTATTTATTTAATAAATATATTATATAATCAATATAATATTTTCTATATTTATCAAATATATTTGATAGACATAAGATAAGAACAAACACCATTTTATGCTTAAAAACCTATCTTTTATAAAGGCAATTTTCCACCTTTTAATGGTGAATCCATTTTAAATCCAATTTTGGGAACTTTTATAGATTTAATAATTCAAATTAAAAATTACATTTTTAATCTAAAAATTAAAATTAGGTCATGATAAATTTTTGGTATTTTTATAAAAGTATTCATCTTTTAATAAATAGTTAAAAATACAGGATTTTATTTCAAAACTGCATTTTTATCTAAAATATTTATAAGGATAAATTAAATTTTTATATTTTTTAATAGTTTAGTTAGATATTATTTTACCAATTAATTAAATTTAGGTCATTTTAACTAATTTCACATTGAAATTGAACATAAAAACATAGAAAATTATTGATCATTTTTACTTAAAAAACTCAGAGTGTTGTCCCAACTATGGGATTATTTTTATATTAATTTCTCTCAAATCTTTGATTAGAATTTAGAAAAATGGATTCCATATTTGTAATCATAATATATTATTATTACTTATAAGATGAAGGTTTTTTTACCAAAATAATTAGTGAAATAAATTAAAATTAATTACATCAGTTAAGTGAAATATTAGGTTAATAAATTACTAAAACATATATTTGAGGCCCAAAATGACCTAGAAACGAGTCCAAACCCCATTTTTCAATATTTATACCTTATAAAAAAATATTATCTATCTGGGTGCATTATTGGATCCACTATAAACTTAAAAAATGTGGGGGTAATTCTCTTTTCAAATATTTACAAGAGTGTCACTCCTCCACTATAAAAGGCCACCACCTCTACCCATTTCTCATACCACTAAAAAGTTTATGTTTTACCAAGATCTACACATGTATCCTCCCAAAAATACTACTTCCAACCTTGAATCCTCCCTTTTCTAACTAAATACTCACAAGGAAGCCTCCTGGCACAAACCAAATGGAGTTACCCGATTTAGAGTTAATGTCTTTTCTCAAGATCACTTCCGTTATTTTCAATCTCCACCACCTCCTATCTATTAATTATATTCTTGTATGTATAAGAATATCCTACGTATACTATGATATTGTTATAAATATTGTTCTACCTAAACTTAATCACACATTTATTTAATGGATATTGAACATACTGTTTCTGTGTTTGGAGAACTACGGCCTCACGAAACAATGATTTTTAATTTTTCATTTACTACAAATCACGGTGGCTATTATGATGTAAAATATATTTATATAAGTCATAAAATATATTTATTCTTTATTTATACTTATATATTAGTTTAAAAATACACATCTCATTACTTTCCATTTGATGTTAATACGATAATCTCGTTTGAGGAAGTGTGGACTACCGCCCCTCAATGTGATGTGATTCATTCACACACAACACAAAATATATTAAAGATGATTTTAGTAAAATTATGGGATATATAAGTCATATTAATGCTACATGAGTAATTATATATATATATATATATATTTCATTTTATTTCTTTCTTTCAAAAAAAAAGAAGCAGCGTTCATGCTTACATATGACTTGTCATCTCCATGAATGGTGTATTATATTTCATGCTTCATTATATATATATAAATTATTATAGTATAAATATACTTGATATAAATTATATTTATATCCTGATCTTCATTCTTTAATCATGATATGAGTATAAGGACAAACGATATATAAAATTAAGACAAATGTGAAAAACAAAGAGAATATTACCCAATGTGAAAACATTACATAGGATCATTAAAAAAAGGTAATATGTAACACCCCAAGCTTCCACTTTATGCCTCTCTTTGAATAATACAGTCGTGTGGGTTATACGCAACTTCGAGTTCTAACACACACCACAACCAATCAAACTAGCCGTTATGAATAGTAATACCAACTTTTTGAAATTTTATAGATTTTATCTTTCAAAATGGACTTAATTTTTGGATTCAAAATATCGAAATTAGCTTAGGGTGAATTTTTGGTATTTTTCTAAAAACATCAAATTTTTGATGAATAGTAAAAAACACTGAGTTATAGTTTAAAACCGAATTTTTTTTAAATAATTATTTATTTTATTTAAATTTATTTTATGTAAAAAAAGATACATAATACCTATATAAGTTCAATTTAATTCATTAGAGCGAGTTTATAATAATTTTAGATATATAAAAATTTTATTGAACTTTTCACCGTCTTTTACCCACCTCCTAGGAGAATTTACAAATTCACATAAAACTTAATTTTACCACTTCATTCAGTGGAATTTTAAAAATCCAAGAGACACGGTTAATATCAAGGATTAATATTTGGTTTAATAAGATAAAAATAATTTTTGGTGAATAGTACCTTTTTACTTTTATTTACCATGATTAAAAGTATATAGGGTTATTAAGGGTGAAAATGATATTATTATTACCCTCACACATGTCCTAATTCTACTGTCTAATTATAAATCAACCAAAAACAACCTAAGGAATAAAATATCATCCTCTTTGGTCCACTTGGATTAGATTAGAACATTTATTATTATTTTATTCAAAGAACAGTTAAAAGAGTTAACATCAATGTTTAATAAATAAATCATTTTTAATATAGGGTTATGCATAAGATAAATTTGATTATAAATATTCATTAGAAATATAAAAATATTTCCCACATATTGGTATTTTATTTATAATTTTTAAACATTAAATAATTTACTTTATGTATGACACAATTGTGATGTAGTAATTACTTAATTAATGAAATATTAAAATAATTGATATTATAAATATCCAAATAAATGTAATTTGAGACTTTTTATGAATTACACTAATTTTATAGGCTAATATGACATTTTGGGATTCATTAAATGAATTTATTTAGAATTAATAAAGTTGTTAGAACTGTAACAGAAATCTATTATTAAATAGTTTCAAAATTGACATAATGAAGTTTTTAAAAGAAATATTATATTATGAATTGATATTATATCCCTAAAAATATAAGGTTCGAAAAATGGACTTGTATAATGATTTTTGTATCATTAATGAACCACTTGGGGTTTGCTGGGAAGTATATAGTAAGTCTATTTACCATATAATAAAAAAAATACAAAGAGACATGGTAAATGTCAAACTATTTAACTAAGAGTTAAATATAAATGATAAGGTTAATATAGTTACCCAAACCTGTATAAAATCTATTGGATGATAGTATTTAGACCCCTCCCCACCTTATGCTCGAAATAAGTCACTTTGGAGCCATTATAAACCGAATATTAATTTATTACAAAATAATATTTAAAGTTTTTCCTAAGGTTCCCCTCACCCCTCTTATAAAAGGGAACTCCCCCTTCTCTAAAATTTATACCTTCAAAGCCTTTTGGTTCGGCCAAAACCTACCCTAATATTCTCTAAACTTCCATAAATTCAACCTAGAGGTCTTATTTTTATCAGAAAGCCAACCTAAGGATCCCATTTGATCAAATCAAAAGGATGAACCCGAAGAAGAGGTGATGTTTTCACAACCCTCTTTCATGTTCATTTCTTCTTCCACTTCTTCTTTCTTTGTTATTTCTATTCTAAAATAAAATCTCAATTATATTCTATATACTGTGATGTTTTTATAAATATGGTACAACCATATTCTGTATTCTATCCATCCATTGAATGACATGTCACTATACGTGTGTGTGTATGGCTTACCGTCACCACATCGTGGTGTAATTGTTATTCAATACATTATTATTTGGAAAGGTATAATAATTATGTGTAATTAATTTAAATAATAAATATAAAATTATAATGATTATGTATATATGATACACAATTCAATTTTATATTTTTTTAATATCAAAAGAATGATATTGTCGCTCGTGCGTACGTACGGACTACCATCTCCACGAACGCGATTAGATTCATTCCCCATCGTATCCATTCAAGACTAATTTTCATTTTATGATTCGAAATAATGTTTAAGGACTTGATATAATTCTGGATATGAATAAGATACAACCTATGTATAACTAACATGGATTATATAACAAATCATATAAAAGAAAACGAGTAAGTGAGCACCCAAAATGATGATAATACTAAAATATTATTAATAAGGCAATATTAAAAGATCATATAAGATATCATATTTAGGTATATGATTCTTTTATAATTTAATAAAAATGATTTAACTATTATACAGAATGTGAACCTACCCTCGACCTAGGAAAATTACAAGGTAAGGGTTAATTCTACAATCTCTTCATTATCTGAGGTTATTTATACGTAATTATCCAATGGGAATTCTTTATCATCCACATCCATATTTCTTAAAAATGTATTTCAAAAAAATTACTATTTACTAGACTATGGGTTTAAGTAATTTATAATTTTTTTTACTTTTTATAAATTTTTTTGAAAGGAATCTTTCGGTCGTTTTCCAAACAAGTTCCTTTTTAACCTTTTTCACAAAATTAAGGTAAAAATGTATTATATTAACTTATACGGTGTGTGCGGCTGTTTACCGCTGTTATAAAATCCTCGAAGATTCCCTTACAAGCTTATATGAATATTTTTGTAGTAAATTTTTCCTTTTATAATTATGTGACTTTTAAATGATTTCAGAAAAAGATATATTTCTCTCAAATTGTTTTGATTTCATCTTCATCAACATCCTTTGATGGATTTTATGTTTATTTGAAGTTGATTTATTATGATACAAAACTTCCATATTTTATTGAAGGTTTTGTGATATGTTTGACTATGGATGTGTTATTTTTATACCATTCATGGTTTATGGATAAATTCTTGACATTTCGTATGCTAGTTTCAATACGAATGTTTTTGTTATTTTAAACCTTTTCATATGAGGAATGCATTGGACTTAGTAGGTGATGGGTGGAGCCCGCTATAGCTCCTCGATGCATCAGTGGGTCTAATGAGACAAACTAGTGTCTTGGAACAAGGCCTTGACAAAATAATATTTTTAGTCTTTGCACAAGGCCTTGACTATGTGGTTATGATAGTCAGGAATTATGCATTCCATCACAATGAAAGTGGTTATTGATGTTGCATGTGATTATTCGATTAGTAGAATATCCTTGTGAATAAGTAAATGGAATTATTTCATTTTATTTCTTCCATATTATGCTGAAGTTTAATTTTAAAAGGCTTTTGTTTTAGTTATACATTGCCTTAAATGTTTATGATTATATATGAAATATTCCACTATATTGTTATCCTTACTGAGCATATGAGCTCACCCCTTTCTATGTTTTATTTTTCATCGAATGTGAAGAAGTATTTTATGAATGACCTGTAGGGATAGTATGAGGGGATATGAGTGTGGTCTATGGAGACAGGATGTTGTTGTAGTTTTTTCACTCTATGATGTAATGTAAACTTTATCAATGTATCTAGTGATTCCAAGGCTACTAAACTACTCGGTCAATCGAGACGTGATCTTTTGTGATCATTGCAATGTTATGTAATAATGCCCCGACTCTGGGTAACTGGGGTCGGGGAGTTATAGTTGGTATCAGAGAATGTTTAGTACAAACCATGGAAGCTAGATTTAGATAAACTATGATTAGAGGCCATAGTCTTAATATAGACTTTAAGGATTAGAATAGAATAACTTCCTAGAATTTTGGTATTGTATAGATTTTGTGAGTTTTCTGAGTAATACAACCTTTTCTGGATACGAGCAGGTAGAGGTGGTTTTGGCACAGATGTACCTAGGGGAAAACCCCAAAACACCTCTTTGAGCTAGACTCAAACGGGAACTGGTGCACGACAACGAGACTTGATGCACTCTTGATTACGACACTCCCGATGGATATGCTTAGGATAATTCTCATTTTCTTTATACACCATAATGATGGGTTTAGGAGTATATAATTCATTAAAGAAAACATTTTTTTTATGATTATGGATTATATCCCTAAATATTTCAATTTATGTTAAGTGTTTTAGAAGTATGGAATTACGTATTTTGATTCTTAAACTGATCTAGTTTATGCCATTGTTTAGAAATGGCTCCTAGTAGAAGGAATGTAAATCGTATTTATGCATGCAATCCATATAGGTATTTCTCTCCTTTTCAAGATAATTATAGTGGAGCTGGGGATGAAACTGGTGCTGATCAGCAAATCAACATACTGGGACAACTCACTCAGGTTATGAATAATAACTTCACCCATATGGAGCTCCCAGATCCACAACATGAAAGATCATTGTTAGATCAATTCATGAGGAAACAACCACAAACATTCAATGGGAGTAAAAATCCATTAGTAGCTGAGTAATGGATAAATTCCTTAGAGAAAATATTCCAATCCTTGGGGAGTAGAGAAAGGGAAAAAGTTATCATGGCAGTTTACCACCTCATTGGAGATGCTGACCAATGGTGGTCATTGATTCAAAACACAAAGGAGGATGATGAAGTATCAAATATGGACTGGAGGGAGTTCAAAGATATTTTCTTAGAAAAATACTTTCCTCGTGACCATCGAGCAGATATGGAAAGGCAATTTCTCAGTCTGAGGCAAAAGGAGGATGAGAATGTCGCAAAGTATAAAGCTAACTTTACAAGGTTAGAGAGGCATGCAAAAAATTATATATATAACCCGAGGAGTAATATTGATCATTTCTTTGATGGGTTAAACCCATTTATTTGTCGAGCATTAGTCTCACAGTCCTTCTCTTCATACGAAGACACTGTCTCATGTGATATAATGATAGAAAATGAATTCTCTAAATATTATGACAATAAATTAAAGAAAGAGAAGAAGAGAATGGTGGAGAAAGAGACAGATAAAGGGGAAAATGGAAATAAGGATTTTCCATTATGTGATAATTGTGGGAAGAAACATCCTGGTACTTACCTAAAAGGAATGGGAGTTTGTTACAAATGTGGAGAAAAAGGACACTTGGTTCGTGATTGTAAGGGAAAGAAAGAGGCTGTCAATGTTGAATGCTACAATTGTAGAGAAATGGGGCCTTATGAAAATTAATTCCATAGGCTCCAAGGAAACTTACCTCAGAAAATTCCAAGGGATCAAGACCAATCATATGCTGTGACTACAGTTGAAGTGAAATAATTAATGTATTTGTGTTTTTGGACTCAAGGATTATATTCTGGTTATAAGAATAATGTGATATATACAAGTATTGTACTGTAGTACTTGTTTTTTTCATTAAGGTTTTAATATGACTATGGTAATCATATTTTCAATATGTGATAATAAGATAAACTTTACTTTTCTTGGGGAATCTGATGTGACAATTAATTTTTGAATTTGGATACCTTTTACAGAGAGTCTGGACATAGTTACTTTGGATAACTATAATGTTTGGAGTGGATTAAGTAGAACATTGGATAATATTGTTTATGGTTAAAACAATTATTATGATTAATTTTTTTTTTAATATTTTGATACTATAGTTTTAGGAAAAAGACAACCTGCAGGTCGGGCGATAACTCGTCGCATCGGACAATGCTGCAGAAATCGAACCCATAACCATAGTGTGACTAACCTTTATAAACTACCACTACCGTACATGAAGTCCCTAGTTATTTCAAAATATTTGTCTTCATTTTAATGGTATGTGTTAATATTTTTAACCTTATACGATTAGGATAAATATAATATTTTTGAGTTCTTTTATCTTTTGGAGTGAAAGATGAGTTTGTGGTACAAATTAGTTGAAGGATGAAACTCTACTTGTCGAATATATATATATATATATATATATCTCATATTCTATGAATAAATTAATTCTTATACATTAGGGAAGGGATATTAAAACCAAAAATATGTTATCTTAATACCTTATGTTATGTTGAACAGATGATATTTTAAATCATCATAGATTGATGGCTTTGAGGCCCTCAATTTTACACTTGTTTGTGATTGATGACCTCAATCACTCCCTATAAATATTTACGTTTTTCCTCTAATTACATGTCTATAATTTCCGCCAATGTTCTCCTATTCTAAACCCTAATATGGTGGTGATATTCTCATTTCCCTTTCCCTCTTATTAAAACTAAATTTTATTAACCATATTTCTGATATGGGTTTTCTAAAAAGCTAGTTTTTATTTTCAACCTTTTATTTTCAAAAAACTATTTCAAATTGCGAGGATGCAATTTATTGAAGGAGGGGAGAATGTAACACCCCACGCTTCCACGGTACGCTTCTCTTTGAATAATACAGTAGCGTGTGTTTTACGCAACTTCAAGTTCTAACACACACCACAACCAATCAAACATGCAGTTATGAATAATAATACCCACTTTTTGAAATTATATAAATTTTATCATTCAAAATGGACTTCATTTTTGGATTTGGAATATCAAAATTAGCTTAAGGTAAATTTTTAGTATATTTTTGAAAACATTTAATTTTTGATGAGTAGTGAAAAAACACAAAGTTATAGTTTAAAACCGAATTTTTATTTAAATAATTATTTATTTTATTTAAATTTAGTTTAGGTAAAAATATATACACAATAACTATATATGTTCAATGTAATTCATTGGATTCAGTTTATAATAATTTTATATATATAAAAATTTTATTGAACTTTTCACCGTCTTTTACCCATCTCCTAGGAGAATTTGAAAATTCACATAAAACTTAATTTTAACACTTCTATGAGTGGAATTTAGAAAATATTAGAGACATGGTTAATATCAAGGAGTAAAATGTGGTTGAATAAAAAAATAATTATTGGTGAATAGTAAATTTTTACTTTTATTTACCACAACTATAAGTAAATAGGGTAATTAAGGGTAAAAATGATATTATTATTACCCTAACACATGTTCTAATTCTATTGGCTAGTTATAATTCGACCAAAAACAACCTTAAGAATAAAATATCAACCTTTTTGGTCCACTTGGATTAGATTAGGACATTTATTATTATTTAATTCAAAGAAGAGTTAAAAGAGTTCAAATCAAAGTTTAATAACTATTTTTTTTTAATATATGGTTATACATAAGATAAATTAGATTATAAATAGTCATTAGAAAGATAAAAGGATTTAATACATAATGGTATTTTATTTTTATTTTTTAGACATTAAATATTTTAATTTATTTATGACACAATGGTGATGCAGTAATTACCTAAATAATGAAATATTAAAATAATTGACATTATAAATATCCAAATAAATTTTATTTGAGACTTTTTATGAATTAAATTAATTTTATAGGCTAATATGACATGTTATGATTGATTAAATAAATTTAGTTTGAATTAATAAATTTGTTATAACTTTAACAAAAAACAATTATTAAATAGTGTCGAAATTGACATAAAGGAGTTTTTAAAACAAATATTATATTATAAATTGATATAATATCCCTAAAAATCTAAGGTTCGGCCAAAGAACTTGTATAATTATAGTTTTATCATTAAAAAACCACTTGGGGTTCTTTGGGAAGTATATAGTAAGTTTATTAACCATATAATATAAAAATACAAAGAGACATGGTAAATGTCAAACTATTTAACTAAGAGTTAAATATAAATGATAAGGTTAATATAGTGACCCAAACCTGTCTAAAATCTATTGTATGAATTTATTTCGACCCATCCTCACCTTATCCTCTAAATAAGTTACTTTGGATCCATTATAAACCGAATATGAATTTATTATAAATTAGTATTTTAAGTTTTTCCAATGATGCCCCTCACCCCTCTTATAAAAGGGCACTCCCCCTTTTCCCAAATTTATACAATCAAAGCCTTTTGTTTCAGCCAACCCCAACCCAAATATTCTCTCAACTTCCCTCAATTCTTCCTAGAGGCCTTATTTCCATCAAAATTCAAACCTAAGAAACCCTTTTGATCAAATCAAAAGGAAGAACCCGATGAAGTGGTTATGTTTTCACCACCATCTTTCAAGTTCCTTTCTTCTTCCACTTCTACTTTCTTTGTTATTTCCATTTTAAAATAATAACTCCAGTATCTTCTATATACTATGACATTATTATAAATATGGTACAACCATATTAATTATTCTATCCATCCCTTGGATGACATGTCACCATATGTGCGTACGTACGACTTACCGTCTCCACGTCGTGGTGTAAATGTTATTCAATACATTATTATTTGGATGGGTATAACAATGACATTTAATTCATGTAAATAATAATTATAACATGATAATTATTCTATATATATGATACACCATCCAATTAAATATTATTTTAATATCAAAAGAATGATATTGTCGCTCGTGCGTACCTACGGACTACCATCTCCACGAACGCGATGAGATTCATTCACCATCATATACATTTAAGACTAATTTTAATTTGATGATTAAAAATAATTTTTAAGGACTTGATATCATTATAGATATGAATAGGACACAACCTATGGATAAAAATCATGGCTTATGTAACAAAATATATAAAAAAATGAGTAAGTGAACACCCGAAACAACCATAATACTAAAATATTACTAACAAAGACATATTAAACGATCATATATGATTTAATATTTATGTATATGATTCTTGTATAATTTAATAATAATTATTTAACTATTATATAGGAGGTTAACCTACCCTAGAACAAGGAAAAGTACAAGGTAATGGTTAATTCTACAATCTCTTCATTAGCCGAGGTTGTTTATACATAATTATCTACTTGGTCCTCTTTATCATCCAAATACATGTTTCTTAAAAATGTATTTAAAACATTTTTACTATTTAATATAATATTTGTTCAAGTCATTTACACTTTTTTTGACTTTTTATAAATTTTTTTAAAGGAATCTTTTGGTCGTTTTCTGAACAAGGTACTTTTAACCTTTTCAACAAAATTAAGATAAGAATTTATTTTTTTTACTTATACGGTGGGTGTAACTATTTTCCCCTATTATAAAATAATTTAATATTCCCTTACAATATCATATGAATATTTTAAAAGTAAATGTTTCCTTTTAAAATTATGTGACTTTTAAATGATTTCAGAAAAAAGAGATATTTCTCTCAAATTGTTTTGATTTCATCTACGTCAACAACCTTTGATAGATTTTATGTTTATTTGATGTTTCTTTATTATGATACAAAACATCCATATTTTATTGAAGGTTTTGTGATATGTTTGACTGTGGATGTGTTATTTTTATACCATTCATGGTTTATGGATAAATTTTTGACATTTCATATGCTAGTTTCAATACGAATGTTTAGGTTATGTTTAAACATTTTCATATGAGGAATTCATTGGACTTAGTAAGTGACGGGTGGAGCACCCTATAGCTCCTTGATGCATCGGTAGGTATAATGAGACAAACTAGATTCTTGGAACAAGGCCTTGAAAAACTCTTATTTGTAGTCTTGGCACAAGGCCTTGACTATGTGGTTATGATAGTTTGGCATTATGCATTCCATCATTATAAAGTGGTTATTGATATTGAATGTGATTATTCGATTAGTAGAATATACATGTGAATAATTAAATGGAATTATTTAATTTTATTTCTACTTTATTATGCTGAATTTCAAGTTTAAAAGGCTTTTGTTTTAGTTATACATTGCCTTAAATGTTTATGCTTATTTATGAAAGTTTCCACTATATTGTTATCGTTACTGAGCATCTGAGCTCACCCCTTTCTATGTTTTATTTTATCCAGGATGTGAAGAAGTATTTTATGAATGACTTTCTGGGATAGTACGAGGGGATATGAGTGTGGTCTGTGGAGACAAGATGTTGTTTTAGTTTTTTCACATTATGATGTAATGTAAACTTTATGAATGTATCTAGTGATTCCAAGGCTACTAAACTAATCGGCCTTTTGAGACTTGATCTTTTGTGATCATGCCAATGTTATGTAATAATGCACCAACTCTGGGTAATCGGGGTTAGGGAGCTATATGATATATGGTCATAATAAAACCATATTAGGTAAAAGATATAAGAATATTCTTCTATAAAAAAATTTTAACCAACATAAATTAAATATACAAGAATCTTGTTCAAGTAGAGAGAGTCATGGTAAGGGGATTTCATATCACTTTTAATTTCAATGATAAAAATGTTATGTTCACACTCTTTTTTTTTGTGGTGTATATATTTACAATGATTTAATAATATGTAAAATATAATAAAAATTAGGGGTATTTAACTATGAATTTTGTAATCATTCTTTCATGGGATTTAATATTCAAAAGTTACCAAATCGGTAAAATGTTTGGTCTCAAATTGCCTTCTTTGAGACTAATGTTTTGTTATGAACCTAAAATCTTTTTTTGAGGTGAATATATTTCCATTTTACATTATATATCATGAATCTAAATCTTTTCATTATGTATTATACTTCATATAATTTAATTTCTTACATGGATATTATGATCCCATGTTACCATGTTATAAGAGTTTATTGAGGATATTTAATCTCTTTTTAATATTGTTTATGTTTATAGTTCCTTTAATTTAATATTATGATCCATATCTCAAGGAAATTCATGAATTTTCTTCTCCTCTAGTTATAAATAATTTAATCCTGTATTGGTACAATATTTTTACTCTTTAGTACATAATATTCTTAATAATTTTTTTTCCAAAATCCTGACATTACCCTCTCTTTGACAAAAAATATATGTTTTCTAAAAAGGGATCCCAATAATATGATACAATTATACTATAAGATTAAAAATTTATTTTTATCATTTTTTATTTCACCGTTATCTTCAAAGGAATTTACTTATAACTTTTCAAACAATGAATCTTTCAAACCTTTTTACAGGGAAAAGGATTTTTCTTTTACCTGTAAGACATATAAAGATTTACCCACCGTCATTTCATTTAATCTTCTATTGATTTTTTTTAAAAAATGGTTTATATTATAAAAATGTTTTTTAGATTATTTTTGAACGAAAACTATTTTCATAAAAATTTTATGATTATTTTATTTATTTTCATGGAATATTATTTTAAATTGTTTTCAAGCCTTGTTGAAATGCTTTCAAATTATTTCTAAATAAATGGGTTTTAAAATATTTTCATGCTTATTTCATCGACTTTCAATTAAAAATGTTTACAAAACATTTTCAATATATCATTAAATGTAATTAAGGTGTTTTAAAAGGAATAATATTTTTATACTTTTTTTAGAAATATTTTATTTGTTATCAAGGAAATTGGTTTTCAAAATGATTTAACTATTCATTATAAGTTTTTATGTTATTTTCTTATAAAATTATATTTATAAAATTATGTATTAAAAATTAATTTCAAAGATGAAATGATATTTTCTTAACAAAATGTTTCTGAAATATATATCAAAATTATTTTTCATTTAAGATAACAATAAATGATGTTACTCATGACTTTCAAGGAAATTATCTAAAGGTTTCATTCATATCATTTCTATAAATGGTTTATGATTAATGTCATGGTCTTTATGAAACCTGTTTTTCTTTCACGGGCTATATATTTATGAATTGTGTTTCCCTTTCACAGGTTATATTTTTATGAAATCCATTTATTTTTCACTAGATTTTTTTTATGAAATCCATTTATTTTTCATAGGTTATGTTTATCATGAAATGATTATGAATTATATCTCTTTCCAAAGGTTATGATATGTTTATACGTTTATGATACCCATTTCAATTCATGGTTAATGATATATTTATTTAAGATCTTTTGTAACATGTATGTATTATTTCATTATGTGATGGGAGGTACCTATATCTCCATCTAATGGATTGTGTAAGGATTTATATATCATGAGATAAACTAAGATAGTCTTGGGAGTGAACATTGAATGCAATGATGGTCATGGGAGTGATGCATGACTACTAGTATTGTACGAGGAGTGAACTCATGCTACTATGATGGCTATGGGAGTGAAATATGGATACTATGATGGTATAGAGAGTGCACCCATACTTCTATGATGGTATTGGAAGCAATACCTTGGATACTATGGAAATAATTTTATGATATGTGGTTTCCACAATTTGATGTTTTAATCTTATGATATTCTTTCATGACTTATGTCTTTTCCTTCCTTTTTATTCATGTTTTATGAACTACCAACCTTTATTCCATGACTCATTTATATGATCTTTGATATTCAGGGTATAATATTCTATTTTCATGATCACATTATCATAACCTTATTCTCATGGTTATGATTACATGAATACCTTAGTTAACCTTATTGAGTATTTGATCTCACCTCTTTCTATGTTTCCTTCCCAATGCTGTGAAGACATGTATTATTATTGATGTGTCTGAGAAGGGTTCTAGCTAAGAAAAACCAAATGGGGGATAATATATCTCAAATATGTATCAGTGATTATTTTTCCATGTTTCCAAGGTAATTATACCAACTATGGTCTTTGTGCATTTATTTCAATAATGTTTAAGTATTATGCAAAAATTATGTAACACCATTGGTTGAAAAGTGAGGGTCACTATAGTTGGTATCAGAGGAAAGGTATAGTTAACCTTTATAAACTAGGATGATAAATCGGTAGTGAGATCCCTATGTTTATTTACAAGGATATGTCTAGGGACGTCTCTAATAATATGTATAAGGGCGATTTACCATTTATGAAAATGTCCAGGAATTTTATTGAAGGATTGTGAGATTGGTTTCATAGAAATACATCCATGTCTGGATAATACATGTGTTTCTATCTCTGTAACAGATATACCTAGGGGTAACAACTTCAAAAAGATGCTATGGGAATTACTCAGGGTAATCTGGTACATGACAATAGGCTTTGATGCACACCTGTTTTGACACTCCCATGTGATATGTTTTGGGAATTACCAAACTCTTTATGGATAATCATGAAGGATTTAGATACATGTGAGCTATGAATAATTTTTTATAAACACATGGTGTAATTGATTATTGAAGGTGTCTAAATATAGAAATACTATAAGTAATTATTTTCATGGTTATGTGGTTTTCTGCTATGATAAGAAATTATCACACTAGGCTTCTGGTTTTAGTAAATGGAATGAACTAGAAGGAACTAGATTGATGTTGAATGTGATGGAAGATTTTATAATCAGTAGTCAAGTGGGGTGATCACTAGAGTGAATGATGTCGTGATTATTCCAAATTAGTTTTCATGGAACATGATTAAAAATGTTTACCTTAACTTACTCTTGGACTCACCAAAGAAGATAAATAAGGATTTTTCTGAGAGTATGAGTAATGGAGACCATGGAGGAAAGAAAATTAGGATTCCTTTTTGTTAGGAATGTGGAAAAATCAACTATGTGAATGTCTTAAAGGAAGAAGAAGAGTTTTTTACTGTGGAAAATAAGGACCCAAAGAATGTGACTATAAGAAAAAAATGAACATCTTGGTTAGTAAAATGAATGAGAATTCTATCCTCCCTAAGGAACCATTTTAGGTTTAGTGTTTTATGTATACAGAAAATGATCATTATGCCACCCAATGACCAAAGAGGAATGTTCCTAAAAAAATTAGCATGGTGGGGCAATTGATGGTTACGTTGTGGATGATAAAGAGACTACGAATGAAATTTAAAAAGAAATAGGTTTTATTTTTAGTGTATTAAAGATTTATTAATCAAATTATTTATATATTTTGATTTAATAGATATGAATGATGAAATATACAAGGATTGTTCAGTTTAAATATTTTTTGCTTAGTATTTAAATGTTTTTATTTGACTGGTGAGGTAATTTAATGGCAAGATGATATTTTGAATAAGGGAAGGCAGCCCTTAATATATAATTTATAATAAGTCAATTTTTATGGATAAAAATACATGGGATATGAATAAGTAAATTAGATAGTATTGATTATCTTGGAACTAAAGACTTGTTTATAGGTTATTTAGGCTATCACTAATGAAGTTTATATTTTTTTGTTTTAAAGGATTAAATGCAATATATATTGGAAGGAAGAATAATGCATGTCTTACAATGGGATTTATGCTAATTCTTATGGTTACCATGTTTCATGATAATATGTGAAAAGTTTATTCACATGTTTGGAATGTAACAACCAAGAGATACATTGTGATACACAGGGGAATCAATGTAACATCCCAAGTAAATGAAGAATAATATATTTTTATACTTATTAATATTTTTGAATTAAATATTGATTTTACTTTAAAAGGGTTTCTATGTTCGATAGCGTACCTGATATGGAACAATGGGTTTCTTTGGAATCTTACGTTGCACACTAATAATATAATATTATTATTTTAAATGGTAGTTAACTCTTAGCCATTGTATTGGCAGTAATGAATGAAACTAACTAAAATATGATTATACGTGATTTTTAAATGTATTTACATTATCCAATAAAAAGTTAGAGGCTTAAAATGTGAATGAATCTAATTTTAAGCATAATTTACATTAAAATGCAGATTTATCACCTTTTAATGGATAACCCTTTTTAAATATAGTTTTGGACACTTTAGTACATTCTATATGACCAAATAAAATCCTTCTTTAGAATGGGGACATCAGAATTTACTTTTTGTAATTTTTTGGAATTTTTCTGATAAAGTTCACTTTTTAATGAATAGTGAAACTATTGTATTTTAATACAAAATTATGTTTTAATCTAATTTATTTAAATGGATAGATTATCTTTTTAATCAGTTTTAAATTTTAATTAGAATATATATTTACCATTTAATCTAATGTTGGTCATTGTAATTGATTTCACTTTGAAATTGGACATAAACAAGTATCAATCTTTTGATAGTTATTGTTTCTTAAAAACACGCTATTTGTTTTAATAACGGGAATTAATTTTAAAATTAATTAATGCCACATATTTGTTTTGAATTTGAAAAAATAGACATCATTTTTGAATTCGGAATATCAAATATAGCTTGGGCTGAATTTTTGGTATTTTTCTGAAAAACATCAATTTTTGATGAATAGTGACACCACTTAGTGGTAGTTAAAAAATTAATGTTTTCATTTAATGGAAAATTTACCAGTTCTGTGAATTGAATTTCAAAAATCCGACAGACATGGTTGTTATCAAGAAGTAAAATGTGGTTCATTAGGATGAAAATAATTTTTTGTGAATAGAAACTTTTGACTTTTATTTACCGCGGTTAAAGGTAAATAGTGTAATTCAAGGTAAAAACAATATTATAATAATTCCAAATTACCTTAACACTTGTCCAAAATTTATTGGATGAGTCATTAACGACCATGGGCATATTTGGGTCGATCATTGGACCCCTTTGATCTACTTGGGAGTGATAATGACAATTTAGATTAATTAACTTAAAGTAAAGGAAAATATGACAAAAGAAAATATCGTTTAGTAAATTAATTTTTAGAATGGGTTATATATATTATCGTTTTGACTATAAATATTAATTAGAAATATAAAATGATTTTCTATATCATGGTATTTTTTTATAATTTTTAGACATTAAATAAATTAAATTATTTATGACACAATAATGATTCAGTATTTACTTCATTAATAAATGATTTAAATAAATAAGATTATAATGACAAAAACATTATCCAAAGCATGTCCAATTCTGATTGGATTATTTTATTTATACCATAAGTCATCTTATCTTCATCTTTAATAATTTTTGGACCATTAAAAACCGAATATCATTACATAATAAAATAATAGTTTCACACTTTCCTAAAGAGCCCCTCCTCCCCCTTATAAAAGGAGACCACTTCTAACCAATTCCTCACACCTCCCAAGCCATTTTTCTCGTCCACAATCTGCCCAATTAAGCTCCCTACATCCCTCTCCTCCCACTAGAAGCCTTAATTTATGAATAAGGCATTTCAAGAAGTCCTTTTGGTTCAAACGAAAGGAGTAACCCAAATTAAAGGTAACAGTTTCTCTTAAATTATTTTCATTTATTTTACTTCTCCAAACCCCAAACTCTTTTTATTTATTTCTTTTGTAACAACACTAGTATAATAAATATACTAGGATGTTTTTATAAGATGTCTTCTAACTACACTTACACACACCTCCATCTAATGGATGAAAAACATAATGTTTCTGTGGATGGAAAACTAACGCCTCACGAAACGATGATTGTTCGATTACATCTTACCACCTCTCATGGTGGTCATTATGATGGAACTGTATTTATATATGATATATATTATGTTTATGATTTCATTATGCTTCTGTAATTCCCAATTTTATCAAGACTTTATGGTTTCCATAGTGGGTAAATACGACAATATCATTTGAGGAAGTGCTGACTACCGCCCCTTAAAGTGATGTGACTCAATAATGCCTTATGTGTGATGTATAAAGGATAGTGATAATGATATTATATATGATATTATACTGGAATTATAATATATCTATGTATCATTATATTTTATTTCCATAAGAAATAGAAATTGGAGTAGCGTTCATGCGTACGTACGACTTACCATCTTCATGAACAGTGCATTTCACTTCTTAACTCTAAATATTATGTAATATTATAAATACATGTATATACTGGATATATATGATATATATGATATCTAAATAATGAATATAATTATGGATATAATGGACTATTGACCACGTGGACAAATTGTAAATATAAGGTGTTCATTTTTGACTCAAGTGCCAAATATAGACAAAATGAAAGTAATTAACTTAAATGATTAAATAATGTTTATAACATGGTAATAAGTGATATAAAAGGATTAATAAACTTGAAAAAGGTTCTTAAGAAAGTATACATTAACTTTTGTTTATTATTCAGGATATTAAAGAATGATCGAGTCAAGTCGAACACGAGGAAAGGGACTTCATCTCAATCTCCTTTCATTGAGGCATACTTTCATTTATACACAACTTTCTTTTATACGGTGTATAAAACCCTTTGACTTTTAATTTTATTCAAAAGGAATCTTTTTCTGTGAATCATTTTACTAAACGACAAAAATAAAGTTCCTTTTAACGTACGTGGTGACAACGACTTTTTCTGCCGCCGCGAGTGTTATTTGACATTTGGCTTCCTCAACAAGACCTGCTGTTTTTAAAAGAAAATAAATACCATATACACTTTTATGTATTTTTTGTATTGAAAATGGCTTTGAAAATGGATTTGAAATGTCAATATATTTAAGTGATATATTGTGATTGAAATGTGGAAATTTTTTCTTTCCTTTATATTTGTTGTATGTGTTTTGATTTTATAATGGTACTTGGACATTTGATGGGTGGTTACGTTATAACCTCCAATGCATTGCGTATGTATGTCGGCCGTATGGATATTCCATTTAGTGGTATGTGTGGATGTCAACTGTATGGTTATTCCATTTATGTATGTTTATGTACGAAGTTACCTTTATATTTTATGTGTTCTTTATATGGTATTTATGGTAATATTTTGGTTACAAAAGGGTAAATAATGATCCTTTATTCAGCGAAGAGTATTTACTACTTCATAAAGGTGGAAAGTAGTAATTATGTAAAAGTATTCATGGTTTAATTGTTGTTTTGAAAAGCTAATAGTTTTACTTATTTGTGTACCCCTTACTAAGATTTTTATGCTCATCCCATGTTTTTGAAATGTTTTTCATAGGACATAACGTGGAATAGGTTAAAGGATGGGATCAAGGAGAAGTCATGCTATATAAAACATGGAACTAGACATGAATCTTTTTTTTCAAGAGTTTATGTTTTGTAAAAAAAATGGAAACTATGTAGAAGTGTCTACTTTGTGATATTTAGAAATGTAATAGTTATGGCCTAACTCTCTAAATCTCTAAACCAAAAAATATCCTCAATGTGAATTATTCATTTAATTCAAGATAATGTATGGTTTCAAGGCCGGGTCCTTATAGTTGGTATCAGAGGTCAGTTTAGATAACCTTTGGTGTTAGGGTACTGTTAAAGTAACATCCATAAAGTAATTTATGTTAATATTGAAATCATATAGAATTTCTAGATTACCATGTTGCTTTGCCTAAAGTATTTATATGTTCAGAATGGTTTTCCGTAGAGGAAACAAGGCGGCTATTTTGGGAAGACCTCAGGAGTTAGATAACCTTCCAAATCAGCAACCTGGGATGGTCAGAATTGGAAGTGAAAAATTTGTTGCAGTGATGGCACAATTGAATCATGCTATAAATGGTGGTGGAATTCATGCACGAGATCAGCTAGATCAACCGCAGAGGAACATGTCTGTAGTGGAGCATTTCATGAGGCAACATCCCCCATCATTCAGTGGATCATCTTACCCTATTCCAACTGAAGGGTGGATTAAAGCACTAGAGACGATTTTTGAGCTCATGGGTTGTTCAGAATATCAAAAGGTTAGTCTTGCTATTTACCGTTTTGAAGGTGAAGCTGATCACTGGTGGTCGATGGTGAAAATTATCAGGGATAGTGAAGAGATTGATGCTCTCAATTGGGATGAATTCAAAGATATGTTTCTAGAGAAATATTTTCCTAAGGTGGTTCATCTTAGGATGGAAAAACAATTCCTGTAATTGAGGTAGGAGGATGACTCAGTGGATTCTTATGAAGAAAAGTTCACTCGACTGGCAAGGTATGCACCAAATTTCATCTGAGATCTTGATAGTAAGATAAATCGATTTTACCCAAGTCTGAATCCATGATATCGAAGAGTGTTATCCTCTCGTGAGTTAAAAAGTTATGAGAAACGTTTTCGATGTGCGGATAAGGTGGAAATGGAGTTTGCCGATGATCAATTGTTCTTTGACAAACAACAGAATAAGAGGTCCAGTTGGCAGGCAAAGGGCAAGAATTCATCAAAGAAGCCTGGAGGTAAGAAAACTAAATACCTATCTTGAGAGATTTGTGGTAAAAACCTTCCCGGAGAATGTTTATCGAAGTCAAGAAAGTGCTTCCAATGTGGTAAGTCTGGTCATATTGCTCGTAACTGTAAGGAAGATGATCAAGCAGGGAATGAAAATCCATCGGTAAGATGTTTTAAGTGTAATGAAATGGGTCATTATGCAAACGAGTGTCCAGAGAAGAACTCAACTGAGGGAAAACAGCCAGACTACAAGAAAAAAAGGGGTGGTGAAATCCTTTGCAACTACTTCAGCAGATGTTGGGCCATCAAACGAAGTAGTATCAGGTACACTGTTTGTTTGTTCAGATTATACCAATGTGTTGTTTGATTCATGGTCTACACACTCTTTCATTTCTGAGAAGTTTTCTAGTAAATGGGGAATTCCATCTCAAGATATGAATACAGAACTTATGGTAAAAACACCTAGAGGAAATTTTGAGACAAAAAGAAAAAATAAGAACATTCTTGTTCTTCTGTGCGGAAAGAATCTACCAGCAAACTTTATTGTTTTACCTCTAGTAGAGATTGATGTTATTTTGGGCATGGAATGGATTTCTGTTTATCATGATAATATTTACAGCATAGATAAAGTGGTTTCATTTCAGAAATATTTACAATTTGTGTACAAGAATGAACCCTTGATATTGATAACTTATTAGAAAGTTGAGAAACTAGTAAAAGAAGTAAATGAATTTTACCTTGCTCATATTGTTGAAAATAAAGAAAGTGTTGATATTAATGATGTGTCAATGGTAAATGAGTACCATGATGTTTTTCCTATTGAGTTTCCTGGTATTATACCTGATTGGGAAGTTGAATTTATTGTTGACCTAGTTCCTGATGCTAAGCCAATTTCAAAACCCCCTTATCGAATGGCTCAAATTGAACTTTTAGAGTTAAAGAATCCATTGCAGGAGTTATTAAATAAAGGTTACATTCGACCTAGCACATCACCATGGGGTGCTCATGTCTTGTTTGTTAAAAAGAAATATGGTTCAATGAGACATTTCATTGAATATAGAGAATTTAATAACATCACTATTAAGAATAAGTATCCTTTGCCTCATATCGATGATTTGTTTGATCAGCTCCAGGGAGCTCAGCATTTCTCAAAGATTGACTTGAGATCGGGGTACCATTAGTTGAAAGTAAAAGAAGAATATGTTCTGAAGACAGTGTTTTATACTAGATATGGCCATTATGAATTTGCATTTATGCCTTTTGGGTTAACCAATGCACCTACTGTAATCATGGATCTTATGAATATAATTTTCCGTGAGCTCTTGGATAGGTTTTTGGTTGTGCTCATTGATGATATTTTTGTTTATTCCAAAAGTAAGGAGGAACATGAGAGTAATTTAAGGGTTGTATTACAAACTTTAAAAGAAAAGAAACTATTTGGGAAATTCAGAAAGTGTGAATTTTCGTTACAAAAAATTTCATTCCTTGGTCACATTGTTTCAAAAAATGGCCTAACTGTTGATCCTGCTAAAAGAAAAGTTGGTGGAGAATGTCCATAACCCAAAAATATAACCGAGATTCGTAGTTTTCTTGGTTTGATAGGTTATTAACGAAGGTTTGTTGGAAATTTTTCACGGTTATCTAGTCAAATGACTAAGTTAACTTGAAAAGGTGTTAAGTTCATCTGGGAAAAAAATGTGATGATTGTTTTCAGCAATTGAAAAGAAGATTGGTTAATGCTCCAGTTTTGGCACTGCCATCCAGAAATGGTGAGTTCGTTATCTATAGTGATGCTTCGTTGAAAGGACTGGGTTGTGTCCTAATGCTGAATGATCAAGTAATTTCTTATGATTCACGTCAGATAAAACCTCATGAGTTAAATTACCCTACACATGATTTGGAATTACCTGCTATTTTTTTTTCTTTAAAAATTTTGAGGCTTCATTTGTATGGAGTGGAGTGTGAAATATATACAAATCAAAAAAGTTTAAAGTATATATTCACTGAAAAAGAATTAAACATGAGATATAGGAGATGGTTGGAATTAATCAAGGATTATGATTGCACAATCCATTAACATTCGGGAAGATCAAATAAAGTGGATGATTGTCACGAACCAACCCGGGTCGACCCTGAACCAGTCACCCGAGTCGGCCCGCGACATGACCCGAGAGGCGTTCTCGATCCTCCCGGGCTGGCGACCAGCGCCAGGGCATCAACAGAGGTTGTGAGAACGATTTATCCCAATATAAATAAACGAGACTACAAGATAAAATAGAGCAGCGCAAAAAAGATAAATCAAACAAAGTGACTAAATAGGAACAAACAGAAATCAAACTGACCAAACATGACGTCCGAAAAAACTCTGTGCGACCTCGCGGGTCACTCTCTGACTCAAGGATCAAGCGTCTCCCTAGGCGAGCGCACTCAAGCTATAGCCTGCACAAACACTGAAAACAGAAAAGAACTATAGGCGTGAGTATTAAAACTCAGTAGGCTATCCTGATATCTAATCCCAATGCACTACCCTTAAAATAAAAGAAACATCATTTCAGGTTTGAACTACAATCTATAAAAGTACGTTTTGAATAATATTCTACTTAAAAACAAAGTACGAACCATTTCCCTTCGCCATTTTCCAAATTTGGGTTCAGTTCATTAGTTTCAATGACATTTCAGGAAAGGGGAAAGTGATGTTTAAATTTTCAAATTTGTACAAATGGGATTAAATACTATCATTTGAAAACAATTTTTTTGAAACCTAATCAAAATAAATTTATCACTTTCCAAGGAAAACAATACACCAGAATGCACAAAGTAAAACACACAGCAAGGGCAATGTAGGTATACATTTGAGCATCATAATCACTATTGCAAGCAACAGAAACTGAATAGACATGGGTGAACCAATGAGATCGAGAATAAACCAGAAGACACCAATACATGAGAAATCATCCTTATCGACATGTCACGATGAAATAAAAATGCACAGTACGCTCGACCATCCACTCTCGGGCAGGTCAAGGGCAAATCCCATAGTAATAAACCCAATATATCCACCTACTATGGGCCACTGGTCAGTACCATAACCTACCAGTGCAGCAATCATTCTTAGAATATTCTCTCAATATGCCAGATTCCCATGTCTCAAGTGTTTGAAAAAGGGGTGAGCCAACTGATTCCAACCGAGCATCCAATCATATACATATATATATAAAGCACAACAAGCATCACCCTGAGCCACTCTGTGGAAGAACCTCATGCCTTTAAACTACTCACGTACCTGGGAGCCACTAAGCGCGGCCTCCCAAACAATCAATTGGAACCAAGGCATGAGAGTTGTCCTAAGAGGGCTTTTATAAAAACATTTTCATCTCTTTCCATAATGTGCCAAACGGGCATTTAATACATTTCACAAACACCACTCAACGAAAGGTACAACTTCTTTATGAGACAAAACCCAGTTTAAAACCATTTAAAGAACCCCAAAAACACTACGTCGCAGGCTGAAAATATTTTTTATAAACCAAACCCAAAACAAAACATTTTTTTATTTTTCCAAATAACCTTTAAAAGTCCACAAGACAACTTCTTAAAAGAACCAAAGTACTTGTTCACGCTTCAAAAGAAATCATTTCTCATTAAACCAGAACTCTATTTTATATTCCATAAATTATGTTTAAGAGCCAAACAGGCATTCTTTCATTATTGGGTGTCTGCTCGTCAAAAGGATGTTTCATGTGTCGTGTATAAAATAAACGGCTCCTTTTTAAACTAAATAACCTTTTAAAAATTAACTATCTTATATGAAAAATTAATTATCGTATATTATCTAATATTTATTAAAATTAATAAAATATTTATTTTGATCAATTAGGGTGCGCAAGCAGCATGGAAAAATATAACTTAAATTTTAAAATCAGTGCAAAGGGAACCTACCTCAGGATCAAAGAGCGGCGGCAAAACGACTTTGGAAGCAAGGCGCGATGACACAACGTGTGTCTGAAACCATGTGACAAAGTCTAACACTCGGCATAATCAATATCAAGGACTCAGACACATCCAAAAACTCACCAGAGCATTCGAAACCAAGCGGTGGGAAGAAACGCTCACCTCGAGACTGAAGCGCGACAACGACGGAACCTCGGAAACAAGGAGTGGCGATGGCGCTCACTCAGAAACGCCCTGCGCGGGTCCTAAAACTCCTAAACCAACAAATAAAAACTCACCATCAATTGAAACCCAAAATCCAACAAGAGGACGATGATAATAATAAAAATAAAGATAATAATAATAATAATAATACTAATACTAATAATAATAATAATTGTAATAATAATAATAATAATAGTAATAATAACAATAATAATAATAATAATAAATAATAATAATAATAATAATAATAACAACAATAATATAATAATAATAATAATAACAACAAAATAATAATAATAATAATAATAATAATAATGACAATAATAATATGAATGACAAGAACAATAATAATAATATGAATAATAATAATAATTATGATAATAGTAATAAAAAAAATTAATAATAATAACATTAATAAAAATGATAATAATAATAATATGAAAAATAATAATATTAATAATAATAACATTAACATTAATAATCATAATATTAATAAGATAAAACAAAATAAATAAATAAAAGAAAAAAAAGAAACCTGGCCGGGGGAAAAGGTTGTGCGGGCTGGAGCAAGCAGGGCAGGGGCGGCAGCTTCCATGGAGCAGGGGGAAACAGGTGTGTCGGGTGCATCGGGTGCGTGATGGCAGAAGGCGGAGGTAGGAGAGGGCGCCAGAAACAACCGAAGAGCCGGAGGGAGTTGGATTGAGGATGGAGGGAGTAGGTTGGATTGCTGGTGCAGGGCAGGGAGGCCGGGATTGTAACAGCCCGAGATTTTATGAAAAATATTCTTTTTATTTTATTAATGTCTTGTGTTGTACGCTACACCAAAAGGATCTTGCACAACACGCATCCTTGTCTTGCCTTGCATTACATGCAATCGTGACCTTCCTCGATAGCGTGTGTAAAACGCAATACCGAGTTTCACTAAACAACAATGTGCTATTAAAATATTATTAAAACTAGCCGTTATGAATAGTAATAACCACTTTTTAAAATTATGTAAATCATATTTTTCAAAATGAACTTCATTCATGGATTCGGAGTATCGAATTTAGCCTAAGGTGAAATTTTGGTACTTTTCGGATAACTTTCATATTTTGATGAATAGTGAAAAATTACTAAATTATAATTAAAAACAACTTTTTTAATCGAAATAATTAATAGTGATAAATTATTAATTTGAGTGGTTTTAAAGTATATTTAGAATATATTTTTACAATTTAATACAATGTTGGTCATTGGATGTAATTTCACATTTAAACAAGACATAAACAAGTGTCAATCTTTTGATAGATATTGTTTCTTAAAAACACGCTATTTGTTTTAACAGCGGGATTTAATTATAAAATTAATTAATTCAACTTTTATGTTATGAATTTGGTAAAATAGACTTTATTTTTGAATTCGGAATATGAAATATAGCTTGGGATGAAATTTTGGCATTGTTCTGAAAAACATCAATTTTTGATGAATAGTGAAACTACTAAGTGGTAGGTTAAAAACTGAATTTTGCATAAAACATAATTTTACCGCTTCTGTGAATGGAATTTCGAAAATCCGAGAGACACGGTTAATATCAAGGACTAAAATGTGGTTCAATAAGATGAAAATAATTTTTTGGTGAATAGTAACTTTTTACTTTTTTTACCGCGGTTAATAGTAAATAGGGTAACTAAGGGTAAATATGATATTACTATTACCCTAACACATGTCCTAATTCTATTGGACAAGTTTAATTCGACCAAAAACAAACTTAGGAATAAAATATGACCATTTAGGCCCACTTGGATTAGATTAGGACATTTATTATTAATTTATTTAAAGAAAGGTTAAAATAGTTAAAATCAAAGTTTAATAAGTAAATCATTTTTAATATGGGGTTATACATAAGATACATTCGATTGTAAATATTCATTAGAAAGCTAAAAAGATTTCCTACATGATGGTATTTTATTTGTAATTTTTAGACATCAAATAATTTAATTTATTTATGACACAACGATGATGCAGTAATTATCTTATTAATGAAATATTGACATAATTGATGTTATAAACACCAAAATAAATGTAATTTGAAACTTTTTATGAATTAAACTAATTTTCTAGGTTACTATGATATATTAATGTTGATTTAATCAACTTGGTTCGAACATTTAATTCTGTTATGACTTTCACAAAAATCATATATCAAATAGTGTCAAAATTGACACAAAATAGTTTTTAAATCAAATATTATATTACTAATTGTTATTTTATTCCTAAAAATCTAAGGTTCGGCCAAATGACTTAGATAAGGATATATATATTAATAATAAACAATTTGGGGTTCGTTTGGCATGTTATAGTAAGTGTATTAACCATATAGTGAAAGAAAACAAAAAGACACGGTAAAAGTTAAATTATTTAACTTAGAGTTAAATCTTATTGATAAGGTTTAAAATAATATCCAAACATGTCTAAATTTGATTGGTTGATGAGATTACAACCCTATCTCATCTAATCTTCGAATATGAGTCATTTTGTGAGGTTTTTAAGTGGGGTTAGATTTATTATAAATTAATATTTTTAAGAATTCCTAAGGTGCCCCTCTCCACCCCTATAAAAGGACACCTCCTCCCCCTCCTCCTCACACCAATTTGAGCACTCAAGCTCGGCCAAACCCTGCCAAAATCTCTTCTCCACTTCCCTAGAAACATCCTAGAGGTTCTGGTCTTACTCAAAGACCAATTTTAGTTCCCTAAGAGGAGGTCTCCAAAAGGCGCTTCAAAGAAGAGGTAATTACCGTTACCAATTCTTTCATCTTTATTTCTTCTTCCACTTCTTCTTCTTAGGTTGTTTCATTATGAAGTAATAACATCAGTATCACTCATATACTGATATGTTATTATAATTATGAAACAACCCTATTTCACCATCTATCCATCCTACGGAAAAAGAAATCACCGCACGTGCGTACGTACGGAATACCGTCTCCACGCCGTGGTGTAATCTATTTTCCACCACCACCTTACATGGATGGGTATAATGGTGTAAATAATAACTATACATAGTTATTACAACATCATATTGATTCTGATATATTGTATAATCCACTCCAATTCAATTCAATATTTATAGAAATGATATCATCGCTCGTGCGTACGTACGGAATACCGTCTCCACGACGCGATGAGATTCATTCTCCATGTTAACCATTTAAGAATGATTATAATGTATATATAAGAAATAATAATGAAATATATGACATTATAATGCTACTGGATTTATGTATATATATATATGTATGTCATCTACTTACTTCCATTTCAAGACAATAAGGAAAGTAAAACAGCGTTCATGCGTACGTACGGACTACCGTCTCCATGAACGGTGTTTTTCATTTTATTTTTCTATCTATTATATATATATATATACTGAATATATATGATATATAAATCATATTTTATACTCTGGAAGTAATTAAATCATGATATAAGTAATAATGATGTCAAGAACAACAAGTCAAAACACCTACGATAAATGAAACGATTTTACCCAAAATGCTTCTTTAACATGGAATTTACAAAAGAACGGGTAATATAATGTCATAAGTGAACCATATATGATATCATAACAATAAATATGATTCTTGAATAAGTCAATAACATGATTTAAATCATTATACAGGAGGTTTGGACACTTACAAAGCAAGTCGGACATAAGGTAAGGAAAATATCACAATCTCATTTTTATCCGAGATTGTTTATTCGTAAGTATTTACTGGGGTGTATTTTATCATCCACATCCATGTTCCCTAAATATGTAATATTATTTCCATCCACCTACAATTGTTTAAATCCAATTTTACCCTTCTATGAGTTTTTAGTAAAGGATATGAAAGGAATCTTTTTTCGTTTTTCGTACGAGGTACTTTTTGACTTTTCCGACAAAAGTACGAAGAATATTTTTTTTAACTTATACGGCACGAACGGATTTATACTGTTTTATAAAGCCTTATTTTCATGAAGCTTCCTCTAAAAGATTTCATGACTATTTTCAATAAAATCTCTTTCTTTTAAAATTGCATGATGTTTTGTGAAAAGAAATTGATTTTGAAGAAGAAAGGATATTTTCCTCAAGAATTCAATGCAAGTGTTTTATCAAAAATATTTTCCATCTAAGATAATAAAGGGTTCTGTTTCTATCCATATTTTTACATTGATTTGACTATGTTGTGATGGAATTATGTTTATGAATTCCTTTATCTTATATGAATGGTTTTATGATGTCATGTTGTTTAAGAATCCCATTTTTATTACATGGGTTATGCAATGATGTATGATTTATGATTTTGTGGCACACATAAGAAAGGATTCATTAAGAGATGGGTGGGACCTATATCTCCCTCCAATGCATTGGGTAAAGATTTTATATCTCATGAGATAGACATGGCTGGAATGGTAGGTTATACCGGTTCAGTGAAAGAGGACTGAAACGAGGATTACTCGATTCAGAAAGGGACTTTGTCCACTAAGATAGTCTTGGAAATGAGTCTTGACTAACAAGAAATGATTCTCTATGATTATGTGTGTATGCCACAATGAGTAATGTTTTAAGTTATGATTTCATTTCACTACTATGATTTATCCCATGTTATGAAATTATGCTCTCTTTTGCAGGTTAAGATTTCCAAAAATGTTATGTTCTTATGAAAATTATGTGATTGATATTTCCTTTCTTTACCCTTACTGAGCATTTGATCTCACCCTTTTATGTTTTCTTTTCCCCAGGATATAAAGAAAGGTTTTAGGTAAAAAAAAAAGGGAAGATCTTTATGGGAGATATTGAAGATCTTTCACCACGTTTAGAAGATTACGATCCGAGTTTCCAAAGACACTAAACTATTACGATCCTTGTGTGTGTGTTTTTGTTATGTACTAAGTATTCCGCAAAAGTAATGTAATGTCAATGTACGTCAGGCTACGGGTCTCTACAGTTGGTATCAAAGGAAAGGTTTAGTCAACCTTTGGAAACTAGGACGCGAAAACGTTAGTGAGATCCCTAGAGATATTTCTAAGGTATGTCTAAGGATGTCCCTAAGGATAAGTATACGTATAGGATATAGTCCTAGAACTATGGTAATGATATTAGATTAAACCTAAGATGTTAGATATTGAAGTTACTCCCCCTTTATTATGATTTTTGCCTCTAACACTATTTTTATTGGGGTTTTAGAAAATCGTTGGAAACAAGATGATTCACGATAATGGAGGATATGATGGACAATGGAATGATATTCTTCATAATGAAATGGTATTTGGAAGTCCAAACATAATTATTATGCCGAATCAGCAATCTCATAATATGATCAATAAAGTAAAATTTGGTAAGTTTCCTGACTCGGCTAATAAGAGAAAGATGGAGTTTCATGATGATCATAGAGGAAAGAAAGTTCAATTTCCCCTATTCATGTGGGAAGAGGCATCAAGGAGAATGTTTCAAATGAACTGGAAGATGCTTTGGGTGTGGAAAAGAAGGACACAAAGCCAGTAAGTGCAAAGGAAAAGGTTCAGTTAACACCAGGGATGAGGATAATGGTATTGCTATGACATCAACACTGGTTAAATGTTTTAAATGTGGAATGTACGGGCATTATGCAAACCAATGCCCTAAGGGAAAGTCTCATGAAGAGAATCAGTATGGTCGTATGGGAAGTATTTATGTTGTTGATGATGAAGAGACTACAAATGATATGTGAGATGAAAGAATTGTTGAATCTTGGACAATGGTTTAAGAATGTAGTGGAATGATTACATGTTTATCATGTTTAATGTTGTATAAGTAATCTCATGGTACTGTAGAATAAAGAGACATCTAAGGATTGTTACACTGTTGTCTTTTCTTAAGTTTTGAAAGTGTATGATGAATGGTACCAGTAACCATGAAATGTTATTTTGGAAAGTAGATTATAAGTGCATAATTAAAGGATAAGAAGATAATGATATGTTTGATTATATTCATGAGCTCATGATTGATATAAGGACTAAGTGATATCATGGTTTGAGTATATATAATTTTGAGGATTTTGGTATGTGGAAAGTGTTAACTTTTAACTGCACTCATGATTTCACTAAGGTATTCAAGAGAATACACGATTAAGGCCTTTGAATGTTTGGAATGTAACCAACAAGACATATCTTATGATATATGGGGATCAACGATGGTATTAAATCTCTGGTAATCGTTTTCACTATATTATGAGAGTGGACTGCAGTATTATGGATAAGCCTAAAGATTAGAATGGATTATGTTGGACATAAGTTAGTATTGTTTAAGGATAGAAGATTTTCGATATTATTGATGGAATGTTATAGTAAAATAGCTTTAGAAAAGGGAAAACCTGCAGGACGGGCGACAGCCCATCGCGTCGGACAAGGCTGTGGGAATCGAACCCACAACCGAAGTGCGACTGGCCTTTATCGCCTACCACTAGCCTACAGGAAGCCCCTGTTTATTAGAAACTAGTTTTATTATATTAATTAGTATGATATATGAAGTATAAAGTCCATTTTAGGAACCATATATGATTAATCTCACTATAGATCGACTTATGTATATAATTTTTGCTAACCTTTTGTTTGAGACAGATGGAATGACCCGTCATTCTATCACATGATCTGCTAACACTTCACAAATAACAAATTCAACTTCATTTATTTAAGAGATGACGTGGAAATTGTTAAAGGCACGAACAACAGTAAGATTGTACCAAAATAAAGTAAGTATTTATTCTAATTCAAATTCTTTAACTTTAGGGAAACGATCTTGAAAACCAAAAATGTTGTCCTAGTGATCTTATATCTGATGAATCAGATGATACCTTAGATCGTCACAAATTTTTGGCTTTGTGATTGCTGGCTTTTCCATAGCCATGTTCTCTACCACTCTCCATCAGAACATGATGGTTAGATTTCTCTTCCATATCCATATTTTCACCTATGTGGAAACCCAGTGATTAGTTTATTTGGGTAACCGTTACGTTTCATACTTTTGTTTTTAAAGATAAGTTTTGGTATTCCTTTTTACGATGTGGGTTTCTATCAAAGAAACTTTCAAATAGTAAACCACTTATAACCCCGACGAATTTCGAGGGCGAAATTCATTTTAAGGGGGGTAGAATGTAACAACCCGAGATTTTATGAAAAATATTCTTTTTATTTTATTAATGTCTTGTGTTGTACGCTACACCAAAAGGAGCTTGCACAACACGCATCCTTGTCTTGCCTTGCATTACATGCAATCGTGACCTTCCTCGATAGCGTGTGTAAAACGCAATACCGAGTTTCACTAAACAACGATGTGCTATTAAAATATTATTAAAACTAGCCGTTATGAATAGTAATAACCACTTTTTAAAATTCTGTAAATCTTATTTTTCAAAATGAACTTCATTCTTGGATTCGGAGTATCGAATTTAGCCTAAGGTGAAATTTTGGTACTTTTCGGATAACTTTCATATTTTGATGAATAGTGAAAAATTACTAAATTATAATTAAAAACAACTTTTTTAATCGAAATAATTAATAGTGATAAATTATTAATTTGAGTGGTTTTAAAGTATATTTAGAATATATTTTTACAATTTAATACAATGTTGGTCATTGGATGTAATTTCACATTTAAACTAGACATAAACAAGTGTCAATCTTTTGATAGATATTGTTTCTTAAAAACACGCTATTTGTTTTAACAGCGGGATTTAATTATAAAATTAATTAATGCAACTTTTATGTTATGAATTTGGTAAAATAGACTTCATTTTTGAATTCGGAATATGAAATATAGCTTGGGATGAAATTTTGGCATTGTTCTGAAAAACATCAATTTTTGATGAATAGTGAAACTACTAAGTGGTAGGTTAAAAACTGAATTTTGCATAAAACATAATTTTACCGCTTCTGTGAATGGAATTTCGAAAATCCGAGAGACACGGTTAATATCAAGGACTAAAATGTGGTTCAATAAGATGAAAATAATTTTTTGGTGAATAGTAACTTTTTACTTTTTTTACCGCGGTTAATAGTAAATAGGGTAACTAAGGGTAAATATGATATTACTATTACCCTAACACATGTCCTAATTCTATTGGACAAGTGTAATTCGACCAAAAACAAACTTAGGAATAAAATATGACCATTTAGGCCCACTTGGATTAGATTAGGACATTTATTATTAATTTATTTAAAGAAAGGTTAAAATAGTTAAAATCAAAGTTTAATAAGTAAATCATTTTTAATATGGGGTTATACATAAGATAAATTCGATTGTAAATATTCATTAGAAAGCTAAAAAGATTTCCTACATGATGGTATTTTATTTGTAATTTTTAGACATCAAATAACTTAATTTATTTATGACACAACGATGATGCAGTAATTATCTTATTAATGAAATATTGACATAATTGATGTTATAAACACCAAAATAAATGTAATTTGAAACTTTTTATGAATTAAACTAATTTTCTAGGTTACTATGATATATTAATGTTGATTTAATCAACTTGGTTCGAACATTTAATTCTGTTATGACTTTCACAAAAATCATATATCAAATAGTGTCAAAATTGACACAAAATAGTTTTTAAATCAAATATTATATTACTAATTGTTATTTTATTCCTAAAAATCTAAGGTTCGGCCAAATGACTTATCTAAGGATATATATATTAATAATAAACAATTTGGGGTTCGTTTGGCATGTTATAGTAAGTGTATTAACCATATAGTGAAAGAAAACAAAAAGACACGGTAAAAGTTAAATTATTTAACTTAGAGTTAAATCTAATTGATAAGGTTTAAAATAATATCCAAACATGTCTAAATTTGATTGGTTGATGAGATTACAACCCTATCTCATCTAATCTTCGAATATGAGTCATTTTTGGAGGTTTTTAAGTGGGGTTAGATTTATTATAAATTAATATTTTTAAGAATTCCTAAGGTGCCCCTCTCCTCCCCTATAAAAGGACACCTCCTCCCCCTCCTCCTCACACCAATTTGAGCACTCAAGATCGGCCAACCCCTGCCAAAATCTCTTCTCCACTTCCCTAGAAACATCCTAGAGGTTCTGGTCTTACTCAAAGACCAATTTTAGTTCCCTAAGAGGAGGTCTCCAAAAGGCGCTTCAAAGAAGAGGTAATTACCGTTACCAATTCTTTCATCTTTATTTCTTCTTCCACTTCTTCTTCTTAGGTTGTTTCATTATGAAGTAATAACATCAGTATCACTCATATACTGATATGTTATTATAAGTATGAAACAACCCTATTTCACCATCTATCCATCCTACGGAAAAAGAAATCACCGCGCGTGCGTACGTACGGAATACCGTCTCCACGCCGTGGTGTAATCTATTTTCCACCACCACCTTACATGGATGGGTATAATGGTGTAAATAATAACTATACATAGTTATTACAACATCATATTGATTCTGATATATTGTATAATCCACTCCAATTCAATTCAATATTTATAGAAATGATATCATCGCTCGTGCGTACGTACGGAATACCGTCTCCACGACGCGATGAGATTCATTCTCCATGTTAACCATTTAAGAATGATTATAATGTATATATAAGAAATAATAATGAAATATATGACATTATAAAGCTACTGGATTTATGTATATATATATATGTATGTCATCTACTTACTTCCATTTCAAGACAATAAGGAAAGTAAAACAGCGTTCATGCGTACGTACGGACTACCGTCTCCATGAACGGTGTTTTTCATTTTATTTTTCTATCTATTATATATATATATATACTGAATATATATGATATATAAATCATATTTTATACTCTGGAAGTAATTAAATCATGATATAAGTAATAATGATGTCAAGAACAACAAGTCAAAACACCTACGATAAATGAAACGATTTTACCCAAAATGCTTCTTTAACATGGAATTTACAAAAGAACGGGTAATATAATGTCATAAGTGAACCATATATGATATCATAACAATAAATATGATTCTTGAATAAGTCAATAACATGATTTAAATCATTATACAGGAGGTTTGTACACTTACAAAGCAAGTCGGACATAAGGTAAGGAAAATATCACAATCTCATTTTTATCCGAGATTGTTTATTCGTAAGTATTTACTGGGGTGTATTTTATCATCCACATCCATGTTCCCTCAATATGTAATATTATTTCCATCCACCTACAATTGTTTAAATCCAATTTTACCCTTCTATGAGTTTTTAGTAAAGGATATGAAAGGAATCTTTTTTCGTTTTTCGTACGAGGTACTTTTTGACTTTTCCGACAAAAGTACGAAGAATGTTTTTTTTAACTTATACGGCACGAACGGATTTATACTGTTTTATAAAGCCTTATTTTCATGAAGCTTCCTCTAAAAGATTTCATGACTATTTTCAATAAAATCTCTTTCTTTTAAAATTTCATGATGTTTTGTGAAAAGAAATTGATTTTGAAGAAGAAAGGATATTTTCCTCAAGAATTCAATGCAAGTGTTTTATCAAAATTATTTTCCATCTAAGATAATAAAGGGTTCTGTCTCTATCCATATTTTTACATTGATTTGACTATGTTGTGATGGAATTATGTTTATGAATTCCTTTATCTTATATGAATGGTTTTATGATGTCATGTTGTTTAAGAATCCCATTTTTATTACATGGGTTATGCAATGATGTATGATTTATGATTTTGTGGCACACATAAGAAAGGATTCATTAAGAGATGGGTGGGACCTATATCTCCCTCCAATGCATTGGGTAAAGATTTTATATCTCATGAGATAGACATGGCTGGAATGGTAGGTTATACCGGTTCAGTGAAACAGGACTGAAACGAGGATTACTCGATTCAGAAAGGGACTTTGTACACTAAGATAGTCTTGGCAATGAGTCTTGACTAAAAAGAAATGATTCTCTATGATTATGTGTGTATGCCAAAATGAGTAATGTTTTAAGTTATGATTTCATTTCACTACTATGATTTATCCCATGTTATGAAATTATGCTCTCTTTTGCAGGTTAAGATTTCCAAAAATGTTATGTTCTTATGAAAATTATGTGATTGATATTTCCTTTGTTTACCCTTACTGAGCATTTGAGCTCACCCTTTTATGTTTTCTTTTCCCCAGGATATAAAGAAAGGTTTTAGGTAAAAAAAAAGGGGAAGATCTTTATGGGAGATATTGAAGATCTTTCACCACGTTTAGAAGATTACGATCCGAGTTTCCAAAGACACTAAACTATTACGATCCTTGTGTGTGTGTTTTTGTTATGTACTAAGTATTCCGCAAAAGTAATGTAATGTCAATGTACGTCAGGCTACGGGTCTCTACAGGGATGGGTGTGGGGTTGCTGGAAGGGAGCGGTCTGGTCGGGGGGTTGCAGGCTGCAGGAGGGCCGGCCGGAGGCACGGCGGAAGTTTGCTGTGACTGGGGCAAGTCCGGTGCTGCAGACGAGGGGAGGTGCTGCTTGGAGGAAGCAGGGGTTGGGAGCCGAGGCGCCGGGTTGAGCGCGGGAGGAGGGGAAGTGGTTGCGGCTGTTGCGGAAGGACAAGAGGAAGGAGGTGGAGGGCCACTGCTACGCGGCTAGACGCGATCAGCCTGAGGCAGGCCATTGGGAAAGAAGAAGAGAAAAAAAGAGAGAGAGAGAGAGAGATGGGGGGTGGCGGCCGAGAGTGAAGGGAGGGGTAAAAAAACAGAGGGGCGTCTCGCTAGGGTAAGAAGAAAAGGAAAAGAAAAGATAAAATAAAAATAAAATTAAATAAAAAAAATCAAAATCATAATAATAATAAATTACAATAATAATAATAACAATAATAAATATTAATAACAAAGCATATTTAATAATGATTATACCATTATCCGCAACATTAAAAACTTCATTAATTATTTATTTATAACATAATGATAAAAATAATAATGATAATAATAATCATAGCGATTAAAATACAAATGATAAAAATATTCATTTCGTCTTAAATAATAAAAAATAATTATTAATAGCCATAAAAATATTAAGACAATCTAAATTGACATTTTCTAATTTATTTTAATTCCTCTAAGCCGAAAAGTCCACATAGTTGTATGGGCGAAGCCGTGCGGTGTCGCGCTCTTCCCGCGCGTCTGACGACGTCGAACCCAAGATGCGTACTTTTTATCAAAACTCAAAACATTCATCCGAGACTGAACGTGAACCACAAAAAAAATAATTTAAAGCCAAAGAAATCATAAAATAAAATAAATGCATGGTTCGGGGTGTGAAAATTCTCGCCACTATAACGCTTTCCGCCCCCGAAAAGCCACAACATTACCCAGCCGATCGATCAACGCCTAAGGATTCTACATTAACAAGATCCAACCTCTTAACCAAAGGACATTTCATCAACCATCTATGGGAATCCACCTCATTTTCCGAAACAGACCAACAGTAGAGGGGAGACCTGAATGGACTCCCCACCATAAGGACTCCACTACCACCTGATAATGACTCAAGAGAAAACTCAAAGAGGCTCAGGGTGGGTCTCCCCACCATAAAGATCCGACCTACTAGAGACCCACCAGAAATCAAACATAGGCCAGAACCGGGCCTTACTCAAGCTATAAAAAGCACAGCAAAAACATTTAAACCAGTTACTCCCGTCCGAAAGTGATATAAGCTTAAATGGATACTTTGCGCAAACTAAAAACCCTAACCCCTCGGGCGGGGAGGGAGGGTCCAAGGACTGGATCACTGAAACTACGATGTATAACTACTCACGACCCATCACTTCAGGATGGACACAAAACAGGGCCACAACAGATTTACATCAGTGGCCCACGCAAAGTCACTGATCAGCAACTTACATCCAAAAGGCACAATTCTCGATGTTACGCAAGGGATAAGTCCATCACGCACTTTGCGAAAAGAGGAAAACTACAAAGATAGAGAAACCAGAGAAACAACACCAGAATTATCTCGCCACACGGTAGAGGCACAACTTTAACCAGACTCCTTAAAATTTCCCCCGGGGGTTCCTGACTACGTGCCGGCTTCACTCCGAGACCTTTTGGCTAGAGCTCTGATGGATGAAGCATCTTCTTCCTCGCAGTCAGGTTCTGAAAATCCCAATGAGATACGTACATCTTTTGATTTAACAAAAAGAAAGGACAAGATTTTAAAATTTAAAAACATACCAGCATTGAAAGATGAGGTTTGTCAAAAGGCTCAGGAAGTTCCCATACATTTCAAACCCAAAACAACACCCATACAAATGCCACGATAATAGATCACTTCAACTGAAAGGAAACTTACACCAGAATCTTTGAACAAAAACCCTACATCACATTACATTTGAGAACTTCCTCTCTGACGCTTTCTTGAAACGCCCTGACAAAATCGTCACAGGTGACCCAGGCATCCACATGCCTGGCAGGGCTTCGGAGTGCTTGGGCACGATGACTTCTTGTGACCCCGCTTTCCACACTGATAACACACAATAATCTCTCGCTCCGAAGAGGTTGATGAAAGATCCCGAGGCCTCTTGATTCCACGACTTGATCCATCCACTTCCATTTTCTTACTCATTTCCTTTCCAGAATCTTCACCACTGCTCATAGGGATCGAAGGAGGGAGAACTACTTCGAGCACTCCTGCCATCGCGGCTTCGACACGAAAAGCTTGTCTTGCCACATCGACAAAAGAATTTAGGTTGGGCTCTGACACCTTCGACTGCAGATCAGGGCGGAGACCCACCTCGATGCGTCGAGCCTTCATGGGGTCATTCATGGCATACCCTGAATCATAAGGGACTAGCTCCAAAAATCGATGGAAATATTCTAACACGGATCTGTCGCCCTACTGCAGACAACACATTTCTATCCCCTTTCTCACCCTTTCTTCCTCAGAGAAATACTGACTAAAGAACGAGGCCTTGAAAAACTCCCAAGTAATCTCTTGACGGGGCTTGTTCCGAGACACTGACTTCCACCACATCCACGGTGAACCTTCAAGCATGAAGGTCTCAAACTTGACCTTCAACGACTCGGGCAACTCAATGAGGTTAAAGTCCCTTTCAATCTTCTGCATCCACTCCTCTGCCACGGATGTTTCTACATGAACATAAAAGAGAGGTGGATCCAAATTTCAAAACTCAAGCATAAAATCCTTAGGTTGATCAACCGTACTACGTTCACCCATCGATGTTTCAAAAGGATAACCGCTGGAAAAGGAAAGGTCAAAAACCCAGTCAAGGACAACTCAATGGGTGAATAAAAACCTCAAAATCAAACACTGCATAGGTGATAAGTTCAAAACAAAAGAAAGCAAGTTATAATAACATCAAAACTTTTCTCTTTGAAAACATCTTTAATTTAGAACAATCTTAGTGGGTTAAACCCCTGCCATTGCTATTCTTTAGAGCCTCACTCACATGCATGTATCCGTGCCACCCCAGGCATCCATCCACCATACCAGAGATCCATCCACATTTCCAACATACCACAATGCATGTGAGTACTCATCAGAACACCAAGGCCAAAACAAAGCAACTTCATTTTCCAAAAACAATTTATTCATACCACTTATTTTAAAACAATCTACAAATTAAACATGTTATTTCAAACAAACATTTTTTTTTCAAAACCAACTTTTCTGATTCAAACCACTTTCAAAAATCAAGGGAAACCCAAAACAAATCAAACAGGGGACTAGTGTCAGTGGGTGACTTGACCATATGGTTGGCAGCCATATGCCAAACACGTCACTGACACAGAGAGCCTTCTTGGACCATGCCCCTAGCTCTGCATGGCTTGCCAGGCCGTGCGGGTTAGGAGGACTAATGGCCCAAACTCCCTTCGTTGTATCCCAATCGCAAAAACTTTTCATAAAACCCCAAATAAGCAAATTAAACTGAACTTCCCCTGGAAACCTGAGGATCGGTACGGGCAAGAGTTTGCGACGCTCTTCTCGCACTTACCCCTCAAGTCCCGAAAATCCTACTCCATCTACCTTGACATCCAAAATAACAAAGGGCGCTCTGAAAAAGTGAGGTCTGCAAAGAGCTGACCTCCTCTGATACAATTTTGTCACAAACCAACCCGGGTCGACCCTGAACCATTCACCCGAGTCGGCCCGCGAGATGACCCAAGAGGCGTTCCCGATCCTCCCGGGCTGGCGACCAGTGCCAGGGCATCAATAGAGGTTGTGGGAACGATTTCGCCCAATATAAATAAATGAGACTGCAAGATAAAACAGAGCAGCGCAGAAAAGATAAATCAAACAATGTGACTAAATAGGAACAAACAGAAATCAAATTGACCAAACATGACGTCCGAACAAACTCTGTGCGACCTCGCGGGTCGCTCTCCGACTCAATGATCAAGCGTCGCCCTAGGTGAGCGCACTCAAGCTATAGCCTGCACAAACACTGAAAACAGAAAAGAACTATAGGCGTGAGTATTAAAACTCAGTAGGCTAGCCCGATATCTAATCCCAATGCACTACCTTGAAAATAAAGAAACATCATTTCAAGTTTGAACTGCAATATATAAAAGTACATTTTGAATAATATTATACATAAAAACAAAGTACGAACCATTGCCCTTAGCCATTTTCCAAATTTGGGTTCATTTCATTAGTGTTAATGACATTTCAAGAAAGGGGAAAGTGATGTTTAAATTTTCAAATTTGTACAAAGGGGATTAAATACAATCATTTGAAAACAATTTTTTTGAAACCTAATCAAAAGCAATTTATCACTTTCCAAGGAAAACAATACACTAGAATGCACAAATTAAAACACACAGCAAGGGAAATGTAGGTATACATGTGAGCATCATAATCACTACTGCAAGCAACAGAAACTCAATAGACATGGGTGAACCTAGGAGATCGAGAATAAACCAGAAGACACCAATACATGAGAAATCATCGTTGTCGACATGTCACGATGAAATCAAAATGCACAGTACGCTCGACCATCCACTCTCGGGCAGGTCGAGGGAAAATCCCATAGTAATAAACCCAATATATCCACCTACTATGGGCCACTGGTCAGTACCATAACCTACCAGTGTAGCAATCATTCTTAGAATATTCTCTCAATATGCCAGATTCTCATGTCTCAAGTGTTTGAAAAACGGGTGAGCCAACTGATGCCAACCAAGCATCCAATCATATACATATATATATAAAGCACAACAAGCATCACCCCGAGCCACTCCGTGGAACAACCTCATTCCTTTAAACTACTCACGTACCTGGGAGCCACTAAGCACGGCCTCCCAAACAATCAACTGGAACCAAGGCATGAGTGTTGTCCTAAGAGGGTTTTTATAAAAAACATTTTCATCTCTTTCTATAAAGTGCCAAACGGGCATTTAATACATTTTACAAACATCACTCAACGAAAGGTACAACTTCTTTTTGAGACAAAACCCAGTTTAAAACTATTTAAAGAACCCCAAAAACACTACGTCACAGGCTGACAATATTTTTTATAAACCAAACCCAAAAGAAAACATTTTTTTATTTTTCCAAATAACCTTTAAAAGTCAACCAGAAAACTTCTTAAAAGAACCAAAGTACTTGTTCACGCTTCAAAAGAAATCATTTTTCATTAAACCAGAACTCTATTTTATATTCCGTAAATTATCTTTAAGAGCCAAACGGGCATTCTTTCATTATTTGGTGTTCGCTCGTCAAAAGGATGTTTCATGTGTCATGTATAAAATAAACGGCTCCTTTTTAAACTAAATAACCTTTTAAAAAATAACTATCTTATATGAAAAATTAATTATCCTATATTATCTAATATTTATTAAAATTAATAAAATATTTATTTTGATCAATTAGGGTGCGCAAGCAGCAAGGAATAATATAACTTAAATTTGAAAAGCAGTGCAAAGGGAACCTACCTCAAGATCAAAGCGCGGCGGAAAAACGACTTTGGAAGCAAGGCGCGATTACACAACGTGTGTCCGAAACCATGTGACAAAGTCTAACACTCTGCATAATCAATATAAAGGACTCAGACACGTCCAAAACTCACCAGAGCATTCGAAACCAAGCGGCAGGAAGAAACGCTCACCTTGAGACTGAAGCGCGATGACGACAGAACCTCGGAAACAAGGAGCGGCGATGGCGCTCACTCAGAAATTCCCTGTGCGGGTCCTAAAACTTCTAAACCAACAAATAAAAACTCACCATCAATTAAAACCCAAAATCCAACAAGTGTACGATGATAATAATAAAAATAAAGATAATAATAATAATAATAATACTAATAATAATAATAATAAGAATAGTAATAATAATAATAATAAAAATAATAGTAATAATAACAATAATAATAATAATAAATAATAATAATAATAATAGCAACAACAATATAATAATAATAATAACAACAACATAATAATAATAATAATAATAATAATATTAATATTTATAATAATAATGACAATAATAATATGAATGATAAGAACAATAATAATAATATGAATAATAATAATAATAATGATAATAGTAACAATAAAAATTAATAATAATAACATTAATAATAATAATAATAATAATAATATGAATAATAATAATAATAATAATAATAATAATAACATTAACATTAATAATAATAATATTAATAAGAGAAAAAAAATAAATAAATAAAAGAAAAAAAAGAAACCTGGCCGGGGGAAAAGGTTGTGCGGGCTGGAGCAAGCAGGGCAGGGGCGGCCGCTTCCGTCGAGCAGGGGGAAACAGGTGTGTCATGTGCGTGATGGCAGAACGCGGAGGCAGGAGAGGATGCTGAAAACAACCGAAGAGCCGGAGGGAGTTGGATCGAGGATGGAGGGAGCAGGCTGGATCGCCGGTGCATGGTAGGGAGGCTGGGATGGGTGTGGGGTTGCTGGAAGAGAGCGGTCTGGTCGGGGGGTTGTAGGCTGCAGGAGGGCAGGCTGGAGGCGCGGCGGAAGGTTGCCTTGACGGGGGCAAGTCCGGTGCTGCAGTCGAGGGGAGGTGCTGCTTGGCGGAAGCGGGGGCTGGGAGCCGAGGCGCCGGGTTGAGCGCGGGAGGAGGGGAAGTGGTTGCGGCTGTTGCGGAAGGACAAGAGGAAGGAGGTGGAGGGCCGCTACTACGCGGCTGGATGCGATCAGCGCGAGGCAGGCCAGGGGGAAAGAAGAAGAGAAAAGATAGAGAGAGAGAGAGAGAGAGAGAGAGAGAGAGAGAGAGAGAGAGATGGGGGGTGGCATCCAAGAGTGAAGGGAGGGGTAAAAAACAGAGGGGCGGCCCGCTAGGGTTAGATGAAAAAGAAAATAAATGATAAGAGAAAAATTAAATTAAATAAAACAAATAATAATCATAATAATAATAAATTACAATAATAATAATAACAATAATAAAGATTAATAACAAAGCATATTTAATAACGATTATACCATTATCCTCAACATTAACAATTTCATTAATTATTTATTTATAACATAATGATAAAAATAATAATGATAATAATAATCATAGTGGTAAAAATACAAATGATAAAAATATTCATTTCGTCCTAAATAATAAAAAATAATTATTAATAGCCATAAAAATATTAAGACAATCTAAATTGACATTTTCTAATTTATTTTAATTCTTCTAAACCGAAAAGGCCACACAGTTACATGGGCGAAGCCGCGCGGTGTCACGCTCCGCCCGCGCGTCCGACGACGTCGAACCCAAGATGTGTACTTTTTATCAAAACTCAAAACTTTCATCCGAGACTGAACATGAACCACAACAAAAATAATTTAAAGCCAAAGAAATCATAAAATAAAATAAATGCATGGTTCGGCGTGTGACAATGATGCATTGAGTCGAGAAAGTAATGCTTCATTAACCATGACACGTTTGGAACGAGATCCTTTGGTTTTTGATTTGATGAACTTTGGAATAGAAGATGTTGGTGTAGGAAATTCTATTGTTTTGTTTCAGGTGTTAGTGAAGTCATCTCTATCAGGCAGAATAAAGCAGGCATAGAAAGATGACAATGAGTTGTAGAAAAAGGTAGAGTTGGTTTAGAAGGGTATGTTTCCTGATTTTAACATTGATAATGATTGTGTTTTGAGATTTGGAAAGATATTATTTGTTCATTGTGATTCATAGTTGAAGAATGAGTTGTTATGTGGAGCTCATAGTTCCCTGTTTTCAGTTCATCCTGGTAGTAATAAGATGTACATAGATCTTCGATAGTATTACTGGTGGGATGGAATTAAAAGAAATATGGTTGGTTTTATGGTGAAGTGTTTGACTTGTCAGCAGTTTAAAGCAGAGTGGCAGTTACTGAAAGGAATGCTTCAGCCTCTACTGGTGCCAAAGTGGAAATGGGAAAATATATCCATGGATATTGTTGTGGGATTACAAAAGACATCTCAAGGTAATAATGCAATCTGGGTTATAGTTGATCGATTGACTAAATCTGTTCATTTCCTTCCTATTCAAGATACTTTGTCTCTAGATCAACTTTATCGGCTGTATGCTAAAGAGATAGTCAGGTTGCATAGTGTTCCCCTCTCCATTGAATCTGATTATGATCCCATGTTCACTTCTAAATTTTGGAAAGTCCTTTATAATTCATTAGGTACTGAATTAAATTTTAGTACATCTTTTCATCCTCAATCAGATGGATAGTCAGAATGATCAATTCCGACATTGGAATATATGTTATGAGCTTTCTCGATGGATTATCAAGGAAGTTAGGACCAACGTATTTCTTTGCTAGAATTTTCATATAATAATAGTTTTCATTCCAGTATACAGATGGCTTCATTTGAGGCATTATATGTAAAGCGTTGTCTAACTCCATCTTTTTGGGATGAAGTAGGTGAAAGGAAGATGACGGGACTAGAATTGGTAGAAGAGATGGCAAAGAAATTTCAGTTGATTCAGAAGCACATGATAACAGCTCAGAGCAGACAGAAAATTTATGCCGATAATCAGAGGAAGGATCTTTCCTTTTAGGTAGGTGATCATTTCTTTCTCAATGTTTTTCCATGGAAAAGTGTGATGCATTCTAGTAAGAAGGGAAAGTTGAGTCTGAGGTTCATTGGACCTTGTGAAATTCTGGAGAAAGTGAGATCAGTTTCATATATAGTGGCTTTACCTCCAAGATTATCCCAGGTACACAATGTTTTTCATGTTTCGATGTTGAGAATGTATATGCCAGATCCATATCATGTTTTGAGCCCAGAGGTAGTTCAGTTGGAAGAGAATCTCTCTTACAATGAACAACCAGTTCAGATTCTTAACCGTAGAGAGAAGGTGTTGCGGAATTAAGTAATTTACCAGGTAAAGGTTTTGTGGAAAAACCATATTGTTGAAGAGGCAATGTGGGAATATAAAAATTCTATGAGGGATAAATACCCCCACTTATTTTGATAAGTGAGTAAAAATTGCGAGGATGTAATTTCCAAAAGTGGGGAAGGATCTAACATCCCAAGTAAATAAAGATTACAATTATTTAATACTTATTAATATTTTTGAATTAAATATTAATTTTACTTTAAAAGGGTTTCTATGTTCAATACCGTACCTGATACACAACAATGGGTTTCTTTGGAATCTTATGTTGCACACTAATAATATAATATTATTATTTTAAATGGTAGTTAACTCCTAGACATTGTATTGGAGAGAATGAATGAAACTAACTATAATATTATTATTTGTGATTGATAAATGTATTTACATTATCCAATAAAAATTTAGAGGCTTAAAATGTGAATGAATCTAATTTAAAGCATAATTTACATTAAAAGGACGATTTATCTCCTTTTAATGGAGAACAGTTTTTCAAATCTAGTTTTGGTCACTTTGATAAATTATATATGACCAAATAAAATCTTTATTTAGATTGGGTACATAAAAATTTACTTTTTGTAATTTTTTGGAATTTTTCTTATAAAGTTCATTTTTTTAATGAATATTGAAAATATTGTATTTTGATTCAAAATTATGTTTTAATCTAATTTATTTATATGGTTAGATTATCTTTTCAATTGGATTTAAAGTTTAATTAGAATATATTTTTACCATTTAATTCAATGTTGGTCATTGGAATTAATTTCACATTAAATTGGACACAAACAAGTATCAATCTTTTGATAATTATTGTTTCTTAAAACGTGCTATTTGTTTTGATAACGGGAATTAATTTTAAAATTAATAAATGCCACTTCTATGTTTTGAATTTGTACAAACAGATATCATTTTTGAATTAGGAATATCAAATATAGATTAGTCTGATTTTTTTGTATTTTTCTGAAAAACATCAATATTTGATGAATAGTGACACCACTTAGTGGCAGTTAAAAAAACTGACGTTTTCATTTAAATAAAATTTTACCACTTCTGTGAATTGAATTTCAAAAATTCTACATACAGGTTTGTTATCAATAAGTTAATTGTGGTTCATTAAGATGAAAATAATTTTTTCTGAATAGTAACTTTTGACTTTTATTTACCGCGGTTAAAGGTAAATAGGGTAATTCAAGGTAAAAAGAATATTATAATAATTCAAAACTACCTTAAAACTTGTCCAAACATTATTTTATGAGTCATTAACGACCATGGGAACCTTTGGGTAGATTTTTGGACCCCTTGTACCCACTTGGGAGTGATAATGAAAATTTAGATTAATTAACTTAAAGTAAAGGAAAATATGACAAAAGCAAATATCATTTAGTAAATTAATTTTTAGAAGGGGTTATATAAATTATCATTTCGACTATAAATATTCATTAGAAAGATAATAATATTTCCTATATCATGGTATTTTTTTATAAAGTTTATACATAAAATAAATTAAATTATTTATGAGAAAATAATGATGCAGTATTTACCACATTAATAAATGATTTAAATAAATAAGAGTATAATAACTAAAATATTATAAAAAACGTGTCCAATTCCGATTGGAAGATTTTATTTCGACCGTGAGTCGTCTTATCTTCATATTTAATAATTCTTGGACCATTAGAAACCGAATATCATTATATAATAAAATAATCGTTTCACACTTTCCTAAAGAGCCCCTCCTCCCCCTTATAAAAGGAGACCACTTCTAACCAATTACTCACACCACTCAAGCCATTTTTCTCATCCATCCTCTGCCCAATTAATCTCCCAAAATCCCTCTCCTCCCCCTAGAAGCCTCACTTTAGTAAAAAGGCACTTCAATAAGTCCTTTTGGTTCAAACCAAAGAAGTCACCCAAATTAAAGGTAACAGTTTCTCTTAAATTATTTTCATTTATTTTACATCTCCAACCCCTAAACTCTATTTATTTATTTCTTTTGTAACAACACCAGTATCCTCAATATACTAGGATGTTGTTATAAGTAGGATTCAAACTACACTTACACACGCCTACATCTAATGGATGAAGAATATAATGTTTCTGTGGATGGCAAACTAACACCTCACAAAATGATGATTGTTCAATTCCATCTTACCACCTCTCATGGTGGCCATTATGATGACCCTGTATTTATATATATGATATATATTATGTTTATGATTTCACTATGCTTCTTTACTTCCCAATTATATCAAAACATTATGGTTTCCATAGTGGGTAAATACGATAATCTCATTTGAGGAAGTGCGGACTACCGCCCCCTTAAAGTGATGTGACCCGTTAATGCCTTATGTGGGATGTATAAATGATAGTGTTAAGGATATTACATATGATATAATACTGGAATTATAATATACCTATGTATTATTATGTTTTATTTCCATAAGAAATAGAAATTAAAGTAGCGTTCATGCGTACGTACTGCTTACCGTCCCCATGAACGGTGCATTTCATTTCTTACCTCTAAATGTTATGTAATATTATAAATTGATGTATATACTGGATATATATGATATATATGATATATAAATCATGAATATAATTCTGGATATAATGGACTATTGACCACATGGACAAATTGTAAATATAAGGTGTTCATTTTTGACTCAAGTGCCAAATATCGACAAAACGAAAGTTATTAACATAAATGATTAAATAATGTTTATAACATGGTAATAAGGGATATAAAATGAATAATAAACTTGGTAAGTGTTCTTAAGAAAGTAGAAATTAATTTTTTGTTTATTATTAAGGATATTAAATAACGATCGAGTCAAGTCAAACATGAGGTAAGGGACTTCATCTCAATCTCCTTTCATTGAGCCATACTTTCATTTATACACAACTTTATTTTATATGGTGTATAAACCCCTTTGACTTTTAATTTTATTCAAAAGGAATCTTTTCCTATGAAGCATTTTACTATACGACAAAAAGAATGTTCCTTTTAACGTACGTGGTGACAATGACCTTTTCCGCCACTACGAGTATTATTTGATCTTTGGCTTCCTCAACAAGCCGTACTGTTTTTAAAAGAAAATAAATACCATATACTCTTTTATGTATTTTTGTGATTGATAATGGTTTTGAAAATGGATTTGTTATGTCAATATATTTAAGTGATATATTGTGATTGAAATGTGGATATGTTTTATTTCAATAATATTTGTTGTATATGTTATGATTTTATAATGGTACTTGGAAATTTGATGGGTGGTTACATGATAAACCAAATGACGGGTGGTGCTGTGAATACCAGGACGGGTGGTTACGTTATAACTTCCAATGCATTGGGTATGGAAGTCGGCCGTATGGCTATTCCATTTAGTGATATGTGTGGAAGTTGACCGTATGGTTATTTCATTTATGTATGTTTATGTCTCATGATACCTTTATATGTTATGTGTTCTTTATATGGGTTTTATGATAATCCTTTGGTTACAAAATGGTAAGTAATGATCCTTTATTCAGTGAAGAGTATTTACTACTTCATAAAGTTGAAAAGTATTACTTATGTTAATGTATTCATTGTTTACTTGTTGTATTGAAAAACTAACAGTTTTACTTGTTTGTGTATCCCTTACTAAGCTTTTTATGCTCATACCAAGTTTTTGAAATGTTTTTCAAATGACATAATGTGGAATTGGGTAAAAGATGGGATCACGGAGAAGTCATGCTATATAAAACATGGAACTAAACAAGAATTTTTTTTTCAAGAGATCATTTTTTGTAAAAAAAATGGAAACTGTGTAGAAGTGTATACTTTGTGATATTTTGAAATGTAATAGTTGTGGCCTAACTCTATAAAACTCTAATCATGAAAATATCCTCAATGTGAATTATTCATTGAATTCAATATTATGTATGGTTTTAAGGCCGGGTCCTTATACTTGGTATCAGAGGTCGGTTTAGATAACTTTTGGTGTTAGGGTACTATTAAAGTAACATCTATAAAGTAATTTATGTTAATATTGAAATCATATAGCATTTCTAGATTACCATGTTGCTTTACCTAAAGTATTTATATGTTTAGAATGGTTTTCCGCAGAGGAATCATGGCGACTATGTTGGGAAGACATCAGGAAGAAGATAACCTTTCAAATTAGCAACTTGGGATGGTCGAAATTGGAACTGAACAGTTTCTTGCAGTGATGGAATAGTTAAATCAAGCTATAAATGGTGGTGGTATTCATACATGAGATTAGCCAGATCAACCTCAGAGGAACATGTCAGTAATTGAGCATTTCATGAGGAAACATCCCCCATCATTCAGAGGATCATCCGAACCTGTTCTAGCTGAAGGTTGAATTAAAGCACTGGATAAGATTTTTGATGTCATGGGTTTTTAACAACATCAAAAGGTTAGTCTTGCTGTTTACCATTTTGAAGGTGAAGCTGATCAGTCGTGGTCGATGGTGAAAAATATCAGGGATAGTTAAGAGATTGATGCTTTCAATTGGGATGAATTCAAAGGTATGATTCTTGAGAAATATTTTCCGAAGGTGGTTCATATTAGGATGGAAAAACAATTCATGGAATTGAGGCAGGAGGATGACTCAGAGGCTGTTTATGAAGAAAAGTTCACTCGACTGGCAAGGTATGCACCAAATTTCATCTGAGATCTTGATAGTATGATAAATTGATTTTACTCAGGACTAAATCCACGATATCGAAGAGCGTTAGCCTCTCATGAGTTCAAAAGTAATGAGAAACTTGTTCAATGTGCGGAGAAGGTGGAAATGGAGTTTGTCGATGATCATGTGTTCTTTGACAAACAACAGAATAAGAGGTCCAGTTGGCAGACAAAGGGGATGAATACGTAAAATAAGCAAGGAGGTAAGAAAACTAAATACCCATCTTGTGAGAAGTGTGGTAAAAAGAATCCTGGGGAATGTTTATCAATGTCGGGAAAGTGCTTCCGGTGTGGTAAGTCTGGTCATACTGTTCATAACTGTAAGGAAAATGATCAAGCTGGGAATGAAAATACATTGATAATATGTTTTAAGTGTAATGAAATGGTTCATTATGAAAACGAGTGTTGATCAAAGAACTCAACTGAGGGAAAGAAGCTAGACTACAAGCAGAAATGGGTGGTGAAATCCTTTGCAACTACTTCAGCAGATGTTGGTCCATCAAACGAAGTAGTATCAGGTACACTGTTTGTTTGTTCAGATTATTCCAATGTGTTGTTTGATTCAGGTTCTACACACTCTTTCATTTATGAGAACTGTTATTGTAAATTGGGAATTCCATCTCAAGATATGAATATGGAACTTATGGTAAAAACACTTGGAGGAAATTTTGAGACAAAAAGAAAACATAGGAACATTATTGTCCTTGTTTGCGGAATGAATCTACCTGCAAACCTTATTGTTCTACCTCTAATAGAGTATGATTTTATTTTGGGAATGGATTGGATTTCTGTTTATCATGCTAAGATTGACTGCAGAGCTAAAGAAGTTTCATTTCAGAAAGATTTATAGTTTGTGTACAAGAATGAACCCTTGATTTTGATAACATAATAGGAAGTTGAGATACTAGTAAAATAAGGAAATGAATGTTACCTTGATCATATTGTTGAAAATAAAGAAAGTGTTGAGATTACTGATGTTCCAGTGTTAATTGAGTACCATGATGTTTTTCCTTATGAGTTTCCTGGTATTATACCTGATCGGGAAGTTGAATTTACCGTTGACTTAGATCCTTATGATAAGTCAATTTCAAAACCACCTTATCGAATGGCTCAAATTGAACTTTTAGAGTTAAAGAAGCAATTGCAAGAGTTATTACATAAAGGTCTCATTCGACCTAGCACATCAGCATGGGGTGCTCATGTCTTGTTTGTTAAAAAGAAATATGATTCAATGAGACTTTGCATTGATTATAGATCATTGAATAACATCAATGTTAAGAATAAGTATCCTTTGCCTCATATCAGTGATTTGTTTGATCTGTTCCAGGGAGCTCAGTATTTCTCGAAGATTGACTTGAGATCAAGGTACCATCAGTTGAAAGTAAGAGAATAAGATGTTCCGAAGACTGTGTTTTGTACTAGATATGGCCATTATGAATTTGTAGTTATGCCTTTTTGGTTAACCAATGCACTCGTTGTATTCATGGATCTTATGAATTGAATTTTTCATGAGCTCTTGGATAAGTTTGTGTTTGTGTTCATTGATGATATTTTTGTTTATTCCAAATGTAAGGAGGAACACGAGATTCATTTAAGGTTTGTCTTGGAAACCTTAAAAGAAAAGAAACTATTTGGGAAATTCAGCAAGTGTGAGTTTTGGTTACAACAAATTTCTTTCATTGGTCACATTGTTTCAAAAAATGGCATAACTATTGATCCTGCTAAAACCAAAGTTGTTGAAGAATGGCCAAGACCCACAAATATAACCGAGATTCGTAGTTTTCTTGGTTTGGTAGGTTATTACTGGAGGATTGTTGAAAATTTTGCACAGTTATCTAGTCCAATGACTAAGTCAACTCTAAAAGGTGTTAAGTTCATCTGGACAAAAGAATGTGATGTTTGTTTTCAGGAATTGGAAAGAAGATTGGTTAATGCTCTAGTTTTGGCACTGCCTTCTAGAAATGGTGAGTTTGTTATCTATAGTTATTATTCATTTAAAGGACTAGGTTTTGTCCTAATACATAATGATCAGGTAATTGCTTATTCTTCACATGAGTTGAAACCTCATGAGTTAAATTACCCTACCCATGATTTGGAATTAGGTGCTGTTGTTTTTGCTTTAAAAATTTGGAGGTATCATTTGTCTGGAGTGAAGTGTGAAATATATACTGATCACAAAAGTTTATAGTATATATTCACTCAAAAATAATTGAGCATGAGACAGAGGATATGGTTGGTATTAATCAAGGATTATGATTTCACGATCCATTACCATCCGGGAAAATCAAATAAATTGGATGATTCTTTGAGTCGAAAAAGTAATTCTTCATTAACCATGCTATGTTTGGAACGAGATCCTTTGGTTTTTGATTTGATGAACTTTGGCATAAAAGTTGTTGGTGCATGAAACTTTTATGTTTTGGTTTTGGTGTCAGTGAAGTCATCTCTATCAGAGAGAATAAAGCAAGCACAGAAAGAGGACAATGAGTTACAGAAAAAGGTATAGTTGGTTCAGAAGGTTATGTTTCTTGATTTTAATGTTGATAATGATTGTATTTTTATATTTGAAAAGAGATTATGTGTTCCTTGTGATTCACAGTTGAATAATGAGTTCTTATGTGAAGTTCATAGTTCCCTATTTTCATTTCATCCTAGTAATACTAATACGTACAGATATCTTCAGGAGTATTAATTGTGGGATGGAATGAAAAGAGATTTTGCTGATTTTATGATGAAGTTTTTGACTTGTCAGTAGGCTAAAGCATAGTGGCAGTTACCGAACAGAATGCTTCATCCTTTACCGATGCCAGAGTGGAAATGGGAAAATATATCCATGGACATTATTGTGGGATTACCAAATACAACTCGAGGTAATAATTCAATCTTGGTTATAGTTGATCGATTGACTAAATCTGATCATTTCCTTCCTATTCAAGATACGTTGTCTCTAGATCAACATTCTCGGTTGTATGATAAATAGATAGTAAGGTTTCATGGTGTTCCCCTCTCCATTGTATCTGATCATGATCCGAGGTTCACTTATAACTTTTGGAAAGGCCTTAAGAAGTCATTGGGTACTGAATTAAATTTTAGTACAACTTTTCATCCTCAATCAGATGGGAATTCAGAACAAAAAATTCAGACATTGGAAGATATGTTACGAGCTTTCTCGATGGATTATCAGGGATGTTGGGGCAAATATCTTTCTTTGGTAGAATTTTCATATAATAACAGCTTTCATTCCAGTATACAGATGGATCCATTTGAGACATTATATGGAAAGCGTTGTCGAACTCCAGCTTTTTTGGATGAAGTAGGTGAAAGGAAGCTGATGGGAACAGAATTGGTAGAAGAGATGGCAGAGAAATTTCATTTGATTCAGAAGCACATGAGAATAGCTCAGAGCATACATAAAAGTTAGGCCGATAACCGGAGGAAGTATATTTCCTTTGAGGTACGTGATCATGTCTTTCTCAATGTTTCTCCATGGAAAAGTGTGATGTGTTTTGGTAAGAAGGTAAGTTGAGTCCGAGGTTCATTAGACCTTATGAAATTCTGGAGAATGTGGGATCATGTGCCTATAGAGTGGATTTACCTCCATTTTTATCCAAGGTACACAATGTTTTTCATGTTTCGATGTTGAGAAAGTATATTCTAGATCCATCAATTGTTTTGAGCCCAGAGGTAGTTTAGTTGGAATTGAATCTCTATTATGAAGAAAAACCAGTTCGGATTCTTGACCGTAGAGAGCAGGTGTTGTGGAATTAGGTAATTTACCAGGTAAAGGTTTTGTGGAAAAACCATATGGTTGAATAGGAAACATGGGAATCTGAAAATTCTATGAGGGATAAATATAAACACTTATTTTAATAAGCGAATAAAAATTACTACGATGCAATTTACAAAAGGGGGGAAGGATGTAAAATCCCAAATAAATGAAGAATAAGATATTCTTATACTTATTAATATTGTTTAATTAAATATTAATTTTACATTAAAAGGGTTTCTATGATCGATAGTGTACCTGATATGCAACAATGGGCTTTTTTGGAATCTTAGGTTGCACACTAATAATATAATATTATTATTAAAAATGGTAGTTAACTCCTAGCCGTTGTATTGGAAGGAATTAATTAAACTAACAACAATATGATTATACGTGATTGATAAATGTATTTACATTATCCAATAAAAATTTAGAGGCTTAAAATGTGAATGAATCTAATGTTAAGCATAATTTACATTAAAAGGTAGATTTATCGCCTTTTAATGGGAAACCCTTTTTAAATCTACTTTTCATGACATTATTACATTCTACATGACCAAATAAAAACTTTCTTTAGAATGGGGACATCAAAATTTACTTTGTGTAAATTTTTGGAATTTTTCCGATAAAAAACATTTTTTAATGAATTGTGAAAATATTGTATTTTAATTCAAAATTATGTTTTAATCAAATTTATTTATATGGTTTGATTATCTTTTTAACTGGTTTTAATGTGTAATTAGAATATATTTTAACCATTTAATCCAATTTTGGACATTGAAATTAATATCACTTTGAAATTCGACATACACAAGTATCAATCTTTTCATAGTTATTGTTTCTTAAAAACACACTATTTGTTTTGATAATGGTAATTTATTTTGAAATTAATTAATCTCAATTATATGTTTTGAATTTGAAAAAATATACATCATTTTTGAATTCATAATATCAAATATTTCTTAGGCTGAATTTTTGGTATTATTCTAAAAAACATCAATTTTTGATGAATAGTGACACCACTTAGTGGTAGTTAAAAAAACTGACGTTTTCATTTAAATGAAAATTTACCAGTTCTATAAATTTAATTTAAAAAATCCGACATAAATGGTTGTTATCAAGAGGTAAAATTTGATTCATTAAGCTGAAAATATTTTTTTAGTGAATAGTAACTTTTGAGTTTTATTTACCGTGGTTAAAGGTAAATAGAGCAATCCAAGGTAAAAAAAATTATAATAATTCAAAATTACTTTAACACTTGTCCAAAACTTATTGGATGAGTCATTAATGGCCATGCGCATCTTTGGGTCTATTTTGGGACCCCTTTTATCCACTTGGGAGTGATAATGACTATTTAGATTAATTAACTTAAAGTAAAGGAAAATATGAAAAAAGTAAATATCATTTAGTAAATTAATTTTTAGAAGGGGTTATACAAATTATCATTTCGACTATAAATATTCATTATAAATCTAAAATATTTCCTATATCATGGTATTTTCTTTTAATTTTTAGACATAAAATAAATTAAATTATTTTTGACACAATAATGATGCAGTATTTACCTCATTAATAAATGATTTAAATAAATAAGATTATAATGACTAAAATATTATCCGAAATATGTCCAATTCTGATTAGATGATTTTATTTCTACCATAATTCATCTTATCTTCATCTTTAAATTTTTTTGGACCATTAGAAACCGAATATCATTATATAATAACATAATAGTTTCACACTTTCCTAAAGAGCCCCTCCTCCCCCTTATAAAAAGAGACCAGTTCTACCCAATTCCTCACACCTCTCAAGCCATTTGGCTCATCCAACCTCTGAAAAATTAAGATCCATACGTACCTATCCTCCCCCTAGATGACTTACTTTTGTACGAAGTCACTTCAAAAAGTCTTTTTGGTTCAAACCAAAGGAGTCACCCAAATTAAAGGTAACAGTTTCTCTTAAATTATTTTCATTTATTTTACTTCTCCAACCCCAAAACGCTATTTATTTATTTATTTTGTAATAACACCAGTATCCTAAATATACTAGGATGTTGTTATAATATGTATTCGAACAACACTTACACACACCTCCATCTAATAAATGAAGAACATAATATTTTTGTGGATGAAAAACTAACGCCTCACGAAACGATGATTGTTCAATTATATCTTACCACCTCTCATGGCGGCCATTATGATATCACTGTATTTATATATGATATATATTATGTTTATGATTTCATTATTCTTCTTTAGTTCCCAATTATATCAAGCCTTTATGGTTTCCATAGTGGGTAATTACGATAATCTCATTTGAGGAAGTGCGGACTACCGCCCCCTTAAAGTGATGTGACTCGTTAATGCCTTATATGGGATATATAAAGGATAGTGTTAATGATATTATATATGATACTTTAATGGAATTATAATATACCTATGTATCATTATGTTTTATTTCCATAAGAAATAGGAATTAAAGTAGCGTTCATGTGTACGTACGACTTACCGTCTCCATGAATGGTGCATTTCATTTCTTACCTCTAAATGTTATATAATATTATAAATACATGTATATACTAGATATATATGATATATATGATATCTAAATCATTAATATAATTCTAGATATAATGGACTATTGACCACATGGACAAATTGTAAATATTAGGTGTTCATTTTTGACTCAAGTGCCAAACATTGACAAAATGATAGTTATTAACTTAAATGATTAAATAATGTTTACAACATGGTAATAAGCGATATAAAATGAATAATGAACTTGAAAATGTTCTTAAGCAAGTAGAAATTAACTTTAGTTTATTATTCAGGATATTAATGAACGATCGAGTCAAGTCGAACACGAGGTAAGGGACTTCGTCTAAATCTCCTTTCATTGAGTCATACTTTCATTTATACACAACTTTATTTTATATGGTGTATAAACCCCTTTGAATTTTACTTTTATTAAAAAGGAATATTTTTCTACGAATGATTTTACTAAACGACAAAAAGAATGTTCATTTTAACATACGTGGTGTCAATGACCTTTTTCGCCGTCGTGAGTATTATTTGATCTTTGGCTTCCTCAATAAGTCGTACTGTTTTAAAAACAATACCATATACACATTTATTTATTTTTGGTATTGAAAATGATTTTGAAAATGGATTTGTTATATCAATATCTTTAAGTGATATATTTTGATTGAAATGTGGAAATTTTTTCTTTCCTTTATATTTTTTGTATATGTTATGATTTTTTAATGGTACTTGGACATTTGACGGGTGGTTACGTGATAAACCAAATTATGGGTTGTGCCTTGAATACCAAGACGGATGGTTATATTATATCCTCCAATGCATTGGGTATGGAAGTCGGCCGTATGGCTATTCCATTTAGTGAAATGTGTGGAAGTCGACCGTATGGTTATTCCATTTATGTATGTTTATGTCCCAAGTTACCTTTATATGTTATGTGTTCTTTATATGGGTTTTATGGTAATCTTTTGGTTACAAAAGGGTAAGTAATGATCCTTTATTCAGTAAAGAGTATTTACTACTTCATAAAGGTGAAAAGTATTACTTATGTTAATGTATTCATGGTTTACTTGTTGTTTTGAAAAACTAACAGTTTTACTTCTTTGTGTATCCCTTACTGAGATTTTTATGCTCATCCCAAGTTTTTGAAATGTTTTTCACAGGACATAATGTGGAATAGGGTAAAGGATGGGCTCAAAGAGAAGTCATGCTATGTAAAACATGGAACTATACATGACTCTTTTTTTTTCAAGTGTTCATGTTTTGTAAAAAAAATGGAAACTGTGTAGAAGTGTCTACTTTGTGATATTTTGAAATGTAATAGTTATGGACTAACTCTTTAAAACTATAAACCTGAAAATATCCTCAATGTGAATTATTCATTTAATTCAAGATTATGTATGGTTTTAAGGTTGGGTCCTTATAATCAATGTTAATCCAATTTAATGACTCTCTTTCTAATATTTTTGATTTATCATCTTGGATAAGGGTTATAAGGTTAACCGTTCATGAAAAGATTAAGTTAAACTTTGGAGGAAATATTTTGTGAATAGAATTTGTGTTGAAAACCTTGATTAAACGGATAATCTATGATTAAACTCATTTCAAGGATGCACATCTTATATATTATATTAGTGTTGTTTTGAAAAACGAAATCATGTATGTAGAATGAATACAAATCAGGTCAAGAAAGCCCGAGGGTCTTGTACTCATGACCAAAGGATGATAAGGGTTTCACATGTACCACTAGCCTATGTAATTTCTGAGTTAATGTGTAGTTATTTTTTTTAAATAAATATTTATAATTTACTAGTATTTTTACTTTTAATTATTTATTTGTTAAGGCATAATGGTTTTTTTAAGAATCAAATAGTTTAAATTTTTATTATTTGATGGAACTTAAGAGACGTTAAAATCATATTCTAGTAACTTATTCGTGAATGTTAATTTCTGAATATTCATTCCATGAGGCAATTGATTTATTAGAAATTTTTCAAATCATAACCCAATAATGAACTTTCTATAGAAATTTCTCAAGAATTACTCAATGTTCTGGAAGTGGTCAATAAAATCATTATCCAAATATCTTAATTTTCATTGATTTTATGGCCATTTAAATCATCCAATATTTATGTAATTTAGGCCCTCAAAGTTCCTTTGATCATTCACATGTTTGTTATTTATGACCTCAATCACTCCCTAAAAATATTTATTCTTTTCCCCCAGGTCCAATATTCACTCCCAACCAATGCTCTTCTACGTGGAAACCCATTTATATGTTACTTTGGGTAACTGTTATAGTTCCAAATTTACCATTCTAAGGGAGGAAATCATATCCATTTTCAAAATATGTATTTATATGAATTACTCTTTCAATTATTAAAACATTGGTAACCCACATTAATCTCAAGGGAGAAATTCATTTTAAGGGGGTAGAATGTAACACCCTGAGATTTTGGAGAATTTTTTTCGAATTAATTTAATCTTTTGATATTATTCTTTTCACACAACACTTAAAATAACTTCTAAATAATCCAAACATTATATTTACATGTATAAAAACTGGTGTATGTTAAACACAACCACAAGTTTCCATACGTTACATGGAACAACAAGTATAACATAAATACACACAAGATTTACCTTCCTCGATATCTTGTGTAACATGAAAGACCGTGTGTTTCCTAACTATAATATATTATTCAAAATATTATTATAATGGAATATAAATTAGACCTTAATGAGGTAGATATTAAACCATTTTAGATAAATTATAAAAATATATGTTTTAAAAAACAGAATATGAATTTATAGTTTACTAATTAATGAATTTGAAAACTGATTGAATATATACGAAAATATTATTATAGTCACAAAGGCATTTTAACCTAGTAAATTAAATTAATTATAATTTTAATGTAATGTTAATGTAAAAAAATGTTCTATAATCAATCAATTATTTTTTATATTCATCCAATAGATTCGATAGACATAACATATGAACAACCTAAATTTTAGGGAAAAAAACCTATTTTTTATAAATATAGTTTTACTACATTTTAATGGAGAAGACATTTTAAATATAATTTTTATAAAATGTATATGTTTAATATGTCAAATTTAACTTTATAGTTGGAATAGAAACCTAAAATTCAGAATAGGTTTTTTTTTGTCATAAAAGGTTTAATATTTTAATTATAGTTAAAAATACTAGATTTTATTTCAAAGTTATTTTTTAATCTAATTTATTTATTAGGGAAAATTATATATAAAAATGTTTTAATAGTCTATATAGATAGAATTTTTACAAAGTAATTCAATTTAGGTCATTTTAACCAATTTCACAATGAAATTGTACATAAAAACATTGTAAATGTTTGATCATTTTTACTTTAAAAACCCATTGTGTCGTCCCAATAGCAGGACTAATTTTAAATTAATTTATGTGACATCAGTGATTATAATTTGGACAATTGATTAAATATATGTAATAGTCATAATTTATAATGTTCCATAATGTTTAGTTATTTTAAAAAAACAAATTAGTGATTGTAATTAAAATTAATTACACAGGTTAAGTGAAAAATTAGGTTAATAAAGTACTAGAACTTAAATGTTAGACCAAAAACAACCAAGAAACTTGTCCAAAACCCATTTTATGTACCTATTTCAACACTATAATCAAATGGATCTACATTGGTCCCTTATTTTATATATATGAAAATGAAAAACATGGTTTGAATTATCTCTTCAAATATGTTCAAGTGTGCCACTCCTCCTCCACTATAAAAGGCCACCACCTCTACCCTTATCTCACACCTCTAAAACATTTTATGTTCAGACATTATCTACCCATTTATCCCCTAAATAACCCTCTATTCGACCTTGAATACCCTCATTGGGAAAAAATACACTCAAATAATCCATTTTGCAGAAAACTATAGTAGTTACCAGATTAAGAGGTAGCATCTTGTCACAAACATCATTCCTTTATTTTCCCTCTTCACACCCTACAATCTATTTATTCCATTATTGTGTGATAAAACCAATAACCTAAATATACTAGTATATTTTTATACAAATAATTATACAAATAATTACCCACACTACTATCTAAAGGATATTGAACATAGTGATTCTATATATGGTGAATTACTACCTCACGAAACGATGAGTGTTCATTTTTCATTTACCACCAATAATGATGGAAATTATGATGGAAAACTATTTATATATTTCATATATTATATTTGTTATGTATTTAATCTTATTAATTTGATTTCAAAAACCAATATATTTTCTTTCCATTTAGTGTTAATATGATAATCTTTTTTGAGGAAATGTGGACTACTGCCCCCTCAAAACAATGTTATTCGTTCACACACAACATTAAATGTATTTAGGATAGGTTTGGGGAAAATATATGATATATATGATATATTCATGGTACTGGAATAATTATATATATATATATCATTTTCTTTCTATCATTCCACAGAAAAATAAAAAATAGAAACAATGTTCATGCGTACGTACAGATTACCATCTCCATGAACAGTGTATTCCATTTCATACTTCATTATGCTATATATTATTTTAATAAAATTATAATTGATATACATGATATTTATATCATTATATATATTCTAGAATCATGATATAACTATAAGGACCGACGATATAACAAATTAAGACACATGCTAAGAACAACGTGAATATTACTCGAAGTGAAACCTTAACATATGATCATTAAGAAGCAAGTAGTATAAGGTCATAATAAAAAAAATATGGTAATAGATATAAAAATATGATTTTATAAAATATTTAAAATAAAAATATATTTATTATACATGATTATTTTATGATTACAGAGAGAGTCAAGACACAAGGGAAGGGGATTTAATCTCACTCTTAATTTCTGTGAGATACATGATACGTTGGCCACTGTTTCCTTTTGTGTGGTGTGTGTAATTATGATGAGTGAATTACATGAATCTTACTTTTAAAATTAAGTTTATTCATATATCCATTTTATTATCCTTAATTCATCGGATTTATTATTCAAATGTTATCAAATTGATATAATGTTTTTTCTCAAATTTCCTTATTTGAGACTCCTGTTTTGTTATGTATGTAAGCATTTTTTTTGAGGTGAATATATTTACATTTTACATGCTCTAGCATGAATATAATTCCTTTAATAATATTATATGATTAATTTTACTTTATTTATTAAATTTAGAGTATGATATAAGGATACCAAGTTATATGAGTTTATTGAGACAATCTCATCACTTTTCGAGCATTATTATGTTTATGCTTATTTGATGAAATATTATGATCCATATCTCAAGGAAATTTATGAATTTTATTATCCTCTATATATTAATGAGATAATATTTAATTATTACATTATTTCTAATCATTGGAAAATAATGTAGTTAAGAATGTGTTTTTCTAAAATTACGACTTTACCCTCTCTGCGGATGGAAGTATACGTTTTCTAAAAAGGGTTTCCAAGAGTATTATACGATTAGCCTATAATCATTAAAAAAAGTACCATTTTTTTAATTATCTCTTAAAATGAACCTTCTTCTCACATTATTAACATAGAAACTTTCTAATCTTTTTACTAGGAAAATGGAATGTTCTTTTACTTTTACGACATGTACGAATTTACCCACCATCATTTCATTGGATCTTTTTTTTTCATTTTTTAGAAAAATTTTTGTCTTTGTGATTTTTTTTAAAATATATTTTTCATGGAAAACTAATTTCCAATTTTTTTCAATATTCATTTATAAGTTTTCAAGGAAAAATGATTTCAAGAAGTTATCAACCCTTATTGAATTGTTTTCAATGTATTTTCAAATAAATGGGTTTTAAAACATTTTTAAGCTTTATTTAAAATATTTAAAAGTGTTTTGAAATAAAAATATTTTTAAAATGTTTTTAATAATTTTTTATAATTTATTAAAGAAAGAGATTTACAAAATTATTTAACTCTTTCTAAAAAATTTCTAATGTATTTTCTATGAAAATTATTTTTAAATGGTTTATGTATTAAAAACATTTTTCAAAGAAAAAATGATATTTTTTCAAGAAATGATTTTGAGAGATATTTTAAAATTATTTTGCACTAAGATGACATATGTTTATGTTACTAATGACTTTCTATAAAATGATCTATAATTTATATTCATATTCTTTTTATGAATGTGTTATGATTAATGTCATGGTAATTATGAAACGTGTTTCACTATCATAGGATATATGTTTTTGAAATCTATTTCTCTTTCACAAGTTATATGTTTATAAAATCCATTTCCCTTTTAGGGGTTATAAATATATGAAATCCATTTCTCTTTCACGGGGTTTTTTATGATTAAAAGATAACAAAACCTATCTCTTTCCATAGGTTATTATATGTTTTTATTTTTATGATGCACATTTCATTTCATGGGTAATGATATGTTTATTTATGATCTTTTGGCATTTGAATGTGTGATTTTATTATTTGATGGGTGGGATATATATATCTCTCTAATAAATTTGGTAAAGATTTATATCTAATGAGATAAAATAAGATGGTATTGTGAGTGAACCATGACAACTATGATGGCTATGTGAGTGAACCGTAACTATTAAGATGTTATGAGCAGTGAACTCATGCTACTATAATGGCCATGATAGTGAATCGTGACTTCTATGATAGTATGGGGAGTGAACCCATACCACTAATATGGTCTTGGAAGTGATGCCTTAGATACTATAAAAATAATTATATTCTTATGTGTTTTCTATAATTAAATGGCTTTCCCCTATTTTATTCTTTCATGGATTATGTTATTTACTTCCTCTTTAATCATGTCTTATGAACTACCCAACTTTATGCCATGATTCTTGTATCCGAACTTGAATATGAATGTTATGGTCTTTTATTTTCATGATCACATTCTCAAAACCTTACACTCATATTTATGCTTACACGTCTCCCTTTATTTACCATTACTGAGAATTAGTGATCACCCCTTTTTATGTATCCTTCCCCAGGTTGTGGAGATATAAATTATGTTTGATGTGTCTAAGAAGGTTTCTAGACATAAAGAACATAGTGAGAGATAATGTAGCTCACATATGTATCGGTTTTTATATTTCTAGGTTTCCAATGGAACTATACCAACTATGGTCTTTCAGCATCTATTTGTATAATTTTTAGGTATTCCACAAAATTTATGTAATGTTAATGGTTTAAAAGTGAGGGTTACTATAGACTTGGAAAATATATTCATCTCATGATATTACTAATGAATCAAAGGTCCCTCTATAAATGATCATTAATCCCTGTAATATCTATCCAAAGTATTCCTCATATATCAAATAATCTATTTAATTTATAAACAATGTGTAATGTCCTCAAGTATCTGTATTGTGTAAAGGATACAGGTTTATTAATATTTCCCTACCTAATCAAAAAAATCAAAGTAACTCCATATGTAAAAATTATATATGGTTTAGGAAATAATAATATTCATAAAAAAATAATTTGGATATCTAATTTATATGTAATTTATAATGAAAAATTATTACAATAATGTTATTGATTATAGAAAATGATAACAATCAAAAAATAAAGTGATATTTCTCAATATGTTTAACCACTTTTAAATTTTCAATTCAATTCATATTTGATGAAATTATTCAACATAGAACATAAAATACCATAAATTATGAATGAATAATTATATTACATGTAAAATAATAGGTATATACACCACATAAAATTGAATTTGTTCATAATAACAAATTAGTCTTAATGGAATGTAAATTGAGATGAATCCCATACCTCATTCTTCCTTTTGATTGTCAATTCATTAAAATAATGTATATTGGTTTTCAAAATGTTATTAATATATTAAATAACCATATTAATATTTATAATATCATATATGTATCTTTCATAACATCTTATCATTTGTTCATTAATAATTATTCATTATTTTCAATGTTTCAAGATTTAATTGCCATATTTTCTTATGCATGTTTTGTGATTAAATATAAAATTATTTCACATATTATATATTTTAATCATCTCCATAATAATAATCTTGAGATAATTATAATATTTAAATATTAATTATACTTTCAATATCAATCAATAATAATGGGTATGAAAAATGAAGTATCTTATGATCATGGAGATGGTATTCCGTACGTACGCATGTGTAACGTTACCATTTTTCACAAATCATACTAGAAAGGATGAAAGTAATATTTTATCTTTGAATAATGATAATAATTTCATTAATAACATATTATCTACTTATATACTTCTTCCATGTGGTGTGGTGATGAAATAGAGGCACATCACTTCGTGAAGGCGGTAGTCCACACATACACAAACGATGTCATCATCTTTACATTAGTGAAAAAGAAAGAAATAAAAGGACATTTATTAAATTAATAGAATTGTAAATATTTCATTAATATCATAACTATTTAATGTGTATAATATATACTCGTTAAATTTATCCTTATAAACTTCCATGTGAAGTGTTAGTGAAAGATGAATCACATCGCTTCGTGAGGTGGTAGTCCGTTGTATGCATACACGTGGCGTTATAATATCTCTTATTAAAAGGAAGGTCAAAAGATATATGATACAGTGACATGGTATGTATATTCTTTACAAATAACTTATACATACATTATACCCATCATAATATCCAATCATGAAAGGTGCTAATTGAAGAACAAACTATATCAGTTCATGAGCTGGTAGTCCACCATACACTCAAAGTCTGATTCCATAACTCATTTGAGGGAATTAGAGATGGTTTAATAAAATTAAAACATTAGAAATCCAATTATATTGAATATAATAATATTAATATATCATAAATAATTAATAAAAATTTATGGAGGTTTAGAAACAATTAAAATAAAAAAATATCATTGAATAACCTTACCTCTTCTTCAGGTATCCTCCTGATGTTTTCACTAAATAATTAATAGGATATATTTTTTTTCTAAAAATAAAGAATCTAGGATGATTGAAGGGAATATGCTAAGTGATTTTGGTAGATAATTTCTGAAACAAATATGTTTGGAGGTGTTAATATGTGAGGAGAGTGAGTACCCTTCTTCATTGAGGAGGAGTGACATTCTTGTTAATAATCAAAAGTGTTAACCATTTAGAGGTCAATATTACCAAAAAATTCTATAAAAATGATAAATAATGTTTCGGAGGGATGATATGGTAATGAAAAACTTTCACCACATAATGATGTACATTTTTTAAACATTTCATTCCTCAACCTCTATGTTTCCTTATTTGTAACCATTTTTTCACAATGTTAACTAGTTTTCATACCAAGTTAATTTATCCATTAATAAAAAAATAAGTTAACAATTATTATATAATTATTTCCCATTAATTAAAAATATGAAATATATTTTATTAACTAAAAATTAGATGTGTGTTGAAAATTTATTTTAATATAATCACATGATCTTGCAAAAGCACTGCTTAGAACGTAACTACACTAATTGTGTTTTTACTATTTAGGGGTCAATATATTCATTATAAAATAAAAATTTTCCAAATAATTTAGAATATATTATATTTATTATAATTATAAAAATTAATAGGATAATATAAGTTTTTTTTAATTTTAAATCATTCAATTAAATATAATTTATTATACAATAACATTAAAGCCAATTTTGATATAATTTATTTAAAATGAAATAGAAAATGTCAATATAATTAATGAATTTTAATATATTGTTTTCAAACCTATGTAACAAGATATATTCATCTAAAAAATAATTTAACACAATATTTCATTCAATTTATATAACTTTTAATATTTTTAGTATCATTTACGTCATTTCATTATAAATGATATAATTTTTGTGTTGATGTTTCTTATGCATTTAAAGGAATTATTTCATCTCTAAAAAAATTAAAAAATTATCATGATAAAAAATTAATTTTGATTTCAAAAATTACTTTCAAATGAACATATTTTATTTTTCCCATATCAAAAAGATTTATATATATTAAAAATAAAAAAAGTATCTTTGTTCCTTTTTATCTACATAAATTATTATATGGGGAATATTTAAATGAAACCAGAATGTAATTTCCATATTTTAGATAATATTATGTAAAATGTAGAAATAAAATCATTCTATAAATGTAATATAAAATTTAACATCATTTTCATGGTTATCTTATTAGTTTAACAACACAGTAAACTCATTTTTACATCAACTAAAGTAAATAATGTTTACTGCTTATACTATTCATTTTGGGAAAAAATTTTGTAGAATGTATTTGGAATTATTAATTATTCTTATAAAAAAATATGGAATCTATTTTCAATATTCAATTACCATAAGTGTAGAAATTAAATTTAAAATTAATTATGCAAATGTGATGAGAAAATGGTTTTTAATATGAAAATTTTCAAATGTTTACACAGTTTTATATTTCCAATTGAATAGGAAATTGATTTTAATAACCTAAATAAGATTAATTGTTAGAAAATGTAAGTGTTCATTGTTTAAAACAAATATAAAATATAATTTTACATTATAAATTGTTTTAATGAAATAGATGTTTTCAATTAAAATTCAATATTCTTCAATATTCTTCAAAAAATGAAATATTTCAGAAAAATACCAAAAATTCAACATAATAAAATTTCAATATTCCAATTTATAAAATTAATTTTATTTTTTCATATAAATTTTCAAAATTGTTTTATATTAATTTTAAATTACGGGCGCAAAGCGTGACTAATATGTCTTTTAGAAAAAAAATATTTTTATCATTTTTTTCATCTAAATTATTCTTATTTTATTACTAATAAATTTAAATAAATTCATATTATTTTTAGTATTATTAATACCCTCTAATTTAATATCTTTATTATAATTATTATAATAATATTTCAATAATATCTTATGTTGGTTTAAATTTTGAGTTGGGTGTAATAAAAGTTAAACTGATTGTTTTGTACAAAAAAAGATAATGTTAGAATTACGTGCAATTCATGTTAACTCAGTATTGTGTGAAACATATTATATCAAATAAAATTTTAATCTTTTCATATTTTTGGGTTGTAACAATTAAGAATATCAAACATGCAGGTTTGTAACAAGGAATTTTAGTGAAAGAACATGATGAAAAACATTATACTACATAATATGAGATATTTATAAAACAATAATGATTTCTTGAGTTTGAAAATACCTTTTGAAAAATAATATTATAATTTCAAGAAATATTTATTTGTAAAGGAATAAACATCTATGGTAGTTGAATGGTAGGTGAAACAATTCATCCCATGAATCTAGTGAAATCAATGGACACTAATCTAAAATGATCATATAATTGTACTAACCATTTATGTATAAGAAAAAATACTATGGGAGCCTTGGGTTGAAAAGGGATTTGAGAAACATGTCACATAAACTAAATTTAAAAATAAACTTCAGAAAAATAACTCCCATGGAAAGGGAAATCTGATGTTGAACGATATATTTAACCTCAACAAACTCATCAAAGTGAAAGACCTTATTTCTAAAAAAGATCAATTTTCAATGGATATCATTAGGGCTTTGGTATATATGGTCACATTTTTTATACTTTTAGGTACATCATTTCTCTCCATGTAAGTAGGGATGAAATGTGGCATACCAATAGTATAAGATAATAAGGGAAGTCTATATTGTCTCAAAATAAAAAGTCATCAAAAGATAATAAGATCTAAATGGAAAATCAATTTTAATACATTGAGGATGTTTTTGGATTATATAACTAAATATATCTATATGCTGAATAATGTAAGATATAACTTTCCAAATAAAGTTCATATAATTAAAATGAAAAGAGAAATGATGGAAAAATTAAAGACAAAAATTATATTTTGGGACAACTTTAAATGCTAATAGAAGGGAAACCCCATAGATACATGAATGTGTTTTTTTCACATTTTACTTGTGATATAAAAATATGAAATATATATATATATATATATGTAAATTTAATGACAATATAGAGGGTCAATCACTTTCATAAATTGTTTTTACATTAAAAATGATAGTAATTTGTATATATAAGATTGAACATTGAATGTTAAAGTCAATGGATGTACTTTTATTTTATTCGATTAAGAAAAATATATTATTTTATAAAAAGCATTATGATTATTGTATAAAATTTATCATCAAAATGATTCATGTATCATCAATTGTTTGATAGATGTAAAATTTGTTATGATGAGTTAAATGTAAGATATCAAAATTTTCTAGTGGTTTTGTGGTCTTGTTTTCAGAGATTCTTTTTCCATGTTTTGAGTAGTTTTTGTTTGGGTAGTAGCATGGGTGTGGTTGGGTGAAACATTAAGAATTTGGGAAGTGAGAGGGAAGGTGCGCGATTAGCGCATGGTTTTCCTAAACCATTCACCCTTCCCCAACAGACCATGTGAACCCAAACTATGGGGATTGACATGGCTGACACACAGTTTCTCAAATCATTCTCCCTAATAAGAGTAACCATACACCCCCTAGAAGAGGCGCACATTTTGTAAAACTATGAAAACCTCCCCAAGAAATTGTGCATAGTTCTTTATTATACCCAAAAATTAGATTTTAAAATTTCTAATCCCCCTTATTAAACAAAAATCAACCCCAACTCGCACATAACCAATTCCTTTAATTTTTAGAGGCTCCTGAATGAATTTTAATCACTCCCAACCTCTGTTATTCACGATTTGAATCCCATATTGAAGATCTGCACCTCTTCCAGTATGTGAATCTCATCCTGATTGGTTTCTCATGTCTCTCTTATTACTCCCCCATCCTAAAAGGGATGTTTTCCTCTATTTTTAATGGATAAAGATAAAGATTTTATTATATATTATCTATTTAAATATTGGGTCTTAGAAATTAATTAAGATATCTTTCTTCATTATTATTATAGTTATTCCACATAATTTTGGGTACTTATTGTTGAATGTTTATCATCGATTCAAGGTAGGTAGTCTACTATTCAAATCCAAAAGTCCTAATTTCAATTACTTGAATGTCGTTGCATAATTTTTAGGGGTTGTTTTGAAATTGGGTTTCCTAATTTAACTAATTAATTCGGGGAGTTAATTAATTTAGGGATTCTGAATCAAGAATCATTAATTGTTGAATCACTTATTAGAATATTAAAATCATGGGATTTGATGAATAATTAATTTTTGGTTAAATTATTGGAACATCGAATTGTAAATTGGAATGAATAATTATATGATATTAAGATTATTGAATTGATATAATTAATTATTGAATTAATTATTGAGATATATTGATTATTAAATTGATTGAGATGATTAATTAATTATTGAACCAATTAATAGGGTTGTGGTGATTATTATTTTTTGAATTAATTAATGGAATTGTAGTGGATTAATTGATTGTGGGTTTAATTAAATAAATATTATGACTGTGAAATTATGATAATAATGTGTTGGATTAATTAATGAGATATTGGGATTTTGAAGCTAGAATAATTAATTGTTGAATTAATTATTATGGTATTACAAATGTGGAATTGTGATAATTAATCGTTTAATTAATTATTGGGAATTTTTTGGCTATGGAATATATTGAAATGGACTAATTAATTAATGAATTAATTAGTAGATTCTTGTGATAATTCAATTAAATAAAACGTATTTATTACGTTGTGAATTAATTAATGTGGATTAACAAGAATATTTAATTGAATTAATTAGATTAATTAATTGGTGGATTAGTTAATGGGGATAGTTTGGATGATGCATTTGAATGAATTAGATTAATTAATTGGTGAATTAATTAGTTGGTATTGTTTTGAAGATGTAATTGAATGAATTAGATGAATTAATAGGTGAATTAATTAATCAGTATTATTGTAAAGATGCAGTTGAATGATTTGGACTAATTAATTTTTTAATTAATTAAAGGGAATTGTTTTGATGATTAAATTGTATGAATTGGATTAAATAATTAGTGAATTAATTAAATGGTATTTATATGGAGATTAAATAGAATGAACTAGATTAATTAATTGATGATTTAATTAATAGAGATTTTTTTGTGATTATCAAATTGATCTAAATGGATTACTTAATTATTGAATTAATTAATGGGATGAAATTTGGATTAATTAGATTTTGAATTAATTAAAGTAATTTATATGATTAATTAAAATTTTATTTAATTAATTTTATTGATGTGATTAGTTAATTTTTCAATTGACTATTGAAAATGATGTGATTAATTAATTATGGAATTAATTAATTTTCTTGATATTATTAGTTAATTGTTGAATTAACTAGTCGAATTTATATCATTAACTAATCGTTGAATTAAATAATGGATTACTGTGAGAATTCAGTTGTTAAATTAGATTAATAAATTATTTAATTATTTAATTGTCGAATTAATTAATTCCATTGATGTTATTAATTAATTTTTGAATTAATTATGGGATTTATGCGATTAATTAATTTTTGAATTCATTAATGGGATTGATGTGATAAAATAATTTTTGAATAATTAATTAAATTCATGTGGTTAATTAATTGTATAACTAATTAATGTAATGATTCCAATATGTAATTTTTTAATTGCATTAATTAATTATATTATTAATAAAAATGATATTATGATTTATATGAATTAAAAGGATGAATGTTAATAATTGAATTCATATCTTAATTGAAATGATGAAATGTAATAATGACATTCATTTGTGAATTGAAATGACGAATTGTAATAGTTTAATTCATAAGTGATTTGAAATGATGAATGGAAAAAATGGAATTCATATGTCAATTGAAGTGAAAAATAGTAATAGTGGCATTTATATGTGAATCAAAAGGATGAATGGTAACAATGAAATTAATATGTCAATTAAAATGTTTAATAGTAACAATGGCATTCATATATGAATTGAAATGATGAATGGTAAAAATGACATTCTTAAGTGAATTGAAATGATGAATGATAACAATGGAATTCATATGTGGATTGAAATGATGAATGCAAATAGAGGAATTTATATATAAATTTAAATTATTACTGGTAATAATGGAATTCATATGTGAGTAGAAATGATGAATGGTTACAATGAAATTCATATGTGAATTTAAATGATGAATGGTAACATGAAATTTAGATGTGAATTGAAATTATGAATGGTTACAATGGAATTCATATATGAATTGAAATGATGAATTTTACTAATGGAATTTAGAAATATGATATCCCTTGGGGATAGTTAAAACTTTGGAATGGGCTCAAGCAGGTATTCAGATTTTGGCTGTCCTAGGGAACCGAAGGGTTAATGTGGTTAAATAAATAATAATCAATAACATGTTAAGTCTTTTCTTATGAATTTTAATTATTTCATTATAAAACTGTATACACTATTAATGACTTAATATTTTTTCAGATTTAATTGGTGGTGGCCTACATAGTTGTACTCACACTCTACTCTTGCATCATGATCGGTACCTGAATAGACTTCCTGATTGCAGGACAGGTTAAGTGAAATGGACTTATGAGTTGGGATAGAGCATGGATGAGGGAATCAAGTGTGGTTTGTGTCCTACTTGGTAGTTTTCAGTATCTTTACATAGGGATTTCCTTTTGTCACATGATACATAACTTAACATGTCAAATTTATTGTTCAGTTTTTCTATTGTATTTCCTAATTGGTCATCATGTGACACTACTATTATTTGGGTCATGGTTATATTATTAGTTATTTTAATTTATTTTTAATAGTGTTTTATTCTATTAAGTAGGTAATAGTGTCCCCATGATTGATATTTTATCATCACTAATATCTGAAAACCTAAAGCATAATGGGAGGCATGGCTGAGGTCATGTGAGTAACTGGATTGGGGAACTAGTTTGTGGAACTGGGGTCAGGACCTTATAAATTTGTATCATATTGTAATTTTCTTTTCTTTTTCTTTTCTTTTGACTTACTATTTTGTAAATTTAGACATGATACGAAGAAGATTTGTGATTTGGTTATGAGATCGTGTGTGGAAATAGCTGGCCCATGTGTGGGGGAGAACCCAAGTTGCCATGGTGGGATTATTCTTATTGTTTTTCTGTTATAGATGAATATTATTTCACCTTAGGTGATGCACTTATTATGTGATGTGATAATTGTTTCCATATTTTCCTCAGATTTGACTCGTGGACCAATACGGCATGAGAGTAGAGTATTAATGAATTAGTCTAAGAACAAAGGATTATTATGAGATACATCAATTTTGGAAATTCATGGGAAAACATGATATGGGTAAGTTGATGAACATCAATTGTATTTCCATGCATGTGAAATTGAATTAAAGATGGCTCTTAATGGGAACATGAAAATTTTAAATGATGTAATATGTGAAAAAATAGGTGTCTAATGAGAAACATGAAAATGAAAAGGATTTTACCATTTATTAAGAATGTCCTAGAAGTTGGATGGTTAAAGGGTAATGATAGTTCCCCAGTTTTGACCGTGCGGGGGGGGGGGGGGACGGGGGAATTAATTTTTATGGTTTTGTGTGAATCCCACATGCTTACTATATTAAATTTTAAAGTGTTTCCTAAGAAAATTTTTTGGATTTATTAAGTTGTGACTCTATAAATGATAATAATTGGAAGGGTGATAAGAGGACATGGTTGGAATTCGGCCTCCAGTCATGGAATTAAGAGACACCATTTGTTCTGGGTATTAGATAGAAAGGAATGTAATGTGGTATCCTCTCTTGTTGTATATATATGATAGACCCATTAGGCATGGAGATGAGTTTACTTTTTTTTTCGTTTTTTCCCTTGATGTGGGTGGTTTGTGCAGTGAGAGTACCATAGTTTGAGAATTTAGTTGTAGGTTTTGTGATAGACCCTCTAGTTTTTTATTGTTGTGGTAAGATTTTTACTTGTAGAGAAGGATGAAACATTTGATTGGTTAAGGTGTTTCCATAATAAGAGGTAACATCTTTGATGGAGGATTTGTGGTGGTGTTTACCAATGACTTATTAGCATAGCTTTAAATAGTGATGATCGTGTACACTACCTTGACGTCATCCCGTGTACACTGAGAAAGATCTTCCTTTACACCTAGCTACCTGAATGTGTTTTGGTTGGATATGGGGAATCTTAGAGGTTTCTACTATGAAGAGGTATGTATGAATATGGATAATGGGAGGTACGACATCAATTATTTATGGATTAGGACCCAAAGGTAGAGATGAGGTCAATAATTATCATGGGTTCCTCACATGGATGTTAGGGACAAGTATTTGTTGATATTGTTTTGTTTTACTATGATAGGATAGAAGGGAACATACACATTTTAGGGTTTAACATGTGATTGAAGCATGAGTCATAGTGGTTGAGTTTCATGACAAAGTGGTGTCAACAACACTCTTAATATATGGTTAACTGTGTCAGTAGTAGGTTCATGGAGGAAGACTATGGGTTGGATGTGATGGCATCAAAATAATAATGAGGAGCCTCTAAGGTGAATATTTATATTCATTAAGGAAAGTCTAGGTGGGCCTTGGAGGTGGTGGATGTGCATCCTTTCCAATCCGTTATGATTTTAAGGATGAATTCCAATTTTGGATGGGGTTCTTTTGATTTTTGGGCATGATGAGTTGGGAAACACATCAAGTATGTTGTGGATGCGGGGATTAAGATTAATTAATCCTTTGAAGACAATATTATTTGTTTGTTGGGTTGTAAAGATAAATTCTTTTGGGGATATTCTATGATGATAGTTCATGTATTATGGAAACATGGGCGTGTACAAGAGGGAAATAGGGAGAGACGTGCATATGAGGGCTTTGTGGCCCGATCATTGGGACTGAGAAACATAGAGATGCTTGGGAGTATAGATAGAGGAAAAAAAGTTATAAGGTGAGGGTATTGTATGATCCTCACCATTTATGGAGGTGTCGCATGCTTTTTTATATGTTTTATTTTTCCTTGTTTTGATTACTTTTATTGTGAGTTGTATTTTGGGTGAACTTCGGTGAAAATTTGAGAATTTGGGAATTAAGAGGGAAAGTGGACGGTCGGTGCACAATTTTTCTAAAATTTGCGTCATGCCCTAGGAAACCATGTGAACCCAAAAAGAGGAGATTCATATGGATTCAATACTTATTCTAAAATAGTTCACCATCTTAAGAGTCACCATGAATGGTAAAAATAGAATTCATTTGTGAATTTAAATGATTAATGGTATCAATTGAATTCATATACGAATTTAAATGATGAGTAGTAATAGCGGAATTCATATGTGAATTGAAATGATAAATGTTATCAATGGAATTAATATTTTAATAAAAATAATTAATGGTAACAATGGAATTTAGATATATGATATCCCTTGGGAATAGTTTTGACATCGATATGGGCCAAATCTGGTATTGAGAGTACGAGTGTCTTTAGAATCCTGAGGGTGTCTATTCTTAAATAAAGAATAACTGATAATGTGAAAACTAATTTATGTGAATTGTACTTATTAAATTGTAGAACTGCATAAATAATTATTGACTGTATATTGGTTTAAGTGTCATTTTTTATGTCCAAAGAAGTTGTAGTCACTCCCTATTCAGGCTGGTTAATCGGTACATGAATAGATTTCATAATTTCATGAAAGGTTAAGGATAATGGCCCATTTTTCGATGGCTAAGTTAGGATGGTACATGGATGAGGGAAATAAACCTATTAGGTGACCCACATGGTATTTTTTAGGGCCTTTAATTATGTTATTAATGTTTACATTTGATATAAACTTGGCCTGATATATTTAAAGTTCATTTTTGGAATTATATTTCTTATTTAGTAATCATATGAAACTAGAGTTATTCTAGTCTTGGTAATATTAGTTGTTATTGTTATTTATTTCTACTTCTGTATTATACTTCTAAAGATGGTATATTATCCCCATGATTTATATTTTACCCTGGCTGCTAGTAGGTCGCCTCTGGCATATGAGGTGTCATGCATGAGATCATGTGACCCACCAGATCGTGGCACCTGTGTGTGGAACCCATGTCCGGATTTTACGTTAAATAAATATCAACAATCTATTATAGATCGATGAACGTTAAAATTCATGTTATTTATTCACTGATGTTGAAAAGAACTTGTGGCATCGAAGAATTTTTCATCATTTTCTGAAGTGTATATGAACAATTTCTAAGAAAGTGTTGTCAAATGTTTACAAAAAACAAAAATTAATGGTTGTGTTGTTTGTACAACTTCCTTGATAGTAAATATGGTTTGTGTCAAAAATAATAATGTTAAAATTCAATCAACCAATACTATTAAGCTCGTACACTATTATTCATGTTGGTTGATGTGACATAAAAAAAAAATATGTTTACATTATTATTTTAATTGTAGATTTCACAATATTGACTAAATAAATTTTAATAAAACACATATCAGAGGTTTTGGGATTACTAAAAAAAATTAGAAAGAAAATTGAGAATTTTTTTGGTTTATATATACTGATGATGAAAGAAATAGTTAAAATTAGTGAAAATTAACTCTTCTATGTCCTATTTAAGGAATCATTGAATTGAAAACCAATAATGTGAACCCAAAAATTGTTTATAAAATGGTTTATCTGAAATGAAAAACCAATGTTTGGTTGAAATTATAAGTCGAATAATTACTGAATATAATAATTCTAAATTGATCTAGTGTGAATATATAAGTATTAATAAAAAATTTAAAAACAAAATCACACTTTAGATAGAATAAGAAATTAATCCCTACAAAATGTGGTAAAAGTAGAATCCTATTGTGAAATACTTAAATATTTTAAAGAGTTTTTTAAGACCCTCCTTCTTTAAGATGAGGGAATGGTTTGCAGGGTGTATAGACTTTCCTTCTTTAAGATAAAGGAGAGATAATGACCATTGATTCCTCCCTCCAATAGGCCTTAGAGTGGACAATTGCACCAAGGGTATAGAAATCTCACAAAAGGGAAGGAATTACCCTTTTTATAGAAACCAGGATCGGGAGATAAAATGTATCAACTTAAAACAACTCCAAGAATGATATATATAAAGAAACCAAAATATATCCCACACAGATGCATAAAGTAAAACTGCTAAAAATAAAATGAAAACTCCAAGCTATGTACCAAATTAAAACTAAGCAGGGACACATCAACTGTCCCAAATGTCCAATATAGTATGGTCCAACACAGTCCACATAATCTCCATAGAAACCCAAAAAAGGGTTTTATATACGTAGGGTAACCATACATGTATACTCAGTAGAGAAAAACCAATGTCACCCATGCACAAGTAAGAGAATCATACAAATACCCTTCTGAGAAAACTATAGAGAATCAAAATCACCTAACAAAGAATAATATCCATCCCAACATCACCAAGGCACACTCACCAAATAACATAAGCCAAGTAAAATAATGTATAAACACATAAATATTTGGGTACATGTTTCATAGTTCCTTAAACATGTATTATAGTTTTAAGAATCACTGCTTCTAGGAAGTTTCCATTGGATTTATTTATAGAGCCAGAAACGTCCAACAGTTCTTTATCCAAAGGGGACCTTCTTTCCAAATGCAGGTGTTTGTTACGTTTTAACTTCACAAAACTTATGAATATGTATTGGTCAAGAGAATGGGAGGTTAGAATCATCACACCATTTTGGGGGGAATTTTTGTCTAATCTGGGACTCTCTTTATAATTTAAGTTATTTTCATGAATTCTTATTAATTAACCAAGTATATCATATGTTTCCCTTGGAAGTTTCAGTCACTTATTTGGCATGTGAAATGTTTAAAATCATCTGTATGTATTCGAGGCTCTTCATTAATGGAGATATCCGTATGTATTCGAGGTTCTCCATAATTTTATCCACTCATATACTGCTTAGATATTCTTTTAATCATCATTATGATGAAACTAGTTATTAAGCCTCTTAGTGGGGCACTCTGGAATTTTTTGTCATCTAGGGTGAGGAAGGTTTCATTTGATCTTGGGATCATGACCATAAAATGGGATACCTATGCATCATTGTAAAAGGAATCATAACCCTCATAGTTCAGTGACACTGAATGGGACACATCATACCTTTAAAGGTCATGTGATAAGTACATTTCCATATAGTTTAATATCATGTGGTATGGAAATATAAGAAAAATATTCTTAGTCAAAACATAGTGTGGGACTTATGGTGAAGCAACACAATGAACTTGGAAAGGATATGGGTTTCCATGTAGAATCAGACCCTGTAGTTAATATGGCTGAAGGAGAACAAGGTAGATTTAAGGTATTGGGTTTTAACCTCAAGGAGGCTTTTTACATATCCCATATAGATGGTAATAAAAGCCCACATAGTTTGACAAGTCTCATAGGAGAGTATAGTTTATTGAGAGAAATTAATTTGGGATTACTTTCTGAAAAGGATTCCTTGGTGATTGGAGGAATTAATTTGGGGGTTATTCCTAAGGGGGATGCCAAAATTATGGGAATTAGGGTTGGATTCTAGAAAAGGACATTCATTGAGCTCAGGCCCTGAGAAGGCTTCCTACGTATCTAAGTTTAAATAGGAATCAGAGTTCTTGTCAGTTATTCTATAGTGAAAATGTTCTAACCATGAAAAATATCTATGCCTATATGAGTCAAGGTCAGTGTGAGAAACAAGACAATATCAAAGATTCAACAAAAAAACATTCTATTTTACTCCTCTTCTGGTGAAAGAGGGTACACGCACCTGTGGTAGCCATGGTGGATGAGGCCAAGTTGACCCCTGAAGAGGGTGAGGTGACGAGACATCCCTCTATTATCTTCATATTGGATAAGGGTCCAATGGAAGGAATAAGGGATGATGGTTATGGGATTACACCGGGATGGCTACCTATGGTGACAATTCTCAACAAGAGAGGGAATGGGTAACAAAGGTCCACGTAGCCATCTCTCCTCTGGTCTTTGGCACCATAAAAGAGTAGAGGATCAATGATGCTACCTACTGTAAGAAAAGTCATGGTCTTACACCATGATGGTGGCCCTAAAATTGATCATGGTAGGGGAGGGATACTTCTTCTTTATTCAAAATGATTAATTAACTGTGAACCATAACTTCCTTACCAAAATACCTGAGGTTTTGAGTCACTTATTTGAGAAGGGGGGGGGGGGGGCAGGACTTAAACCCTCCTCCAAATTGGGAACTTCTCATCACTGTTCCTATGAGAAAGGTCCATGTGACTATGGATATACAAACCCACAGACATTCCATGTATCCTAACACCCTTATAAAAATAATTTGGAAACCTATGACTGTGGGTATACAAACCCAAATAGAAGACACGCTAATATGACTTTCCCAAATTTTGGATAAGTCAAGAGGTTTTGGTGGAGGTTTCAACTTAGTCCCTTTCAGTTAAGGGATCCAAAGAAAAAGATACCCTTCCATGAATGGCTTTAAAGAAGGTACTTGAGTTGGTATGTAATTTTTATACCGAGCTCTACCATGTGGGTACCTCACGTAAGTTTTCCGCCATGGTTCCCTGTGTTGATGTACCATGCAGCTGTATCGTGCAGGTATGTCGCACAGGTGTGGCACGTAGGTATGCTTCATAGGTGTGGCGTGCAGGTATTCTGCGCAGGTGTGTATGATGACTGAAGAATGTATTTCACATAGGAAAACCAAACCTATGTAAAAAATTGTGAAAATACTTTCACAACATGCTTATCCCATTTAATTGTCTCTTCTATTGTACATTAGAGAGCTACCTGAGGCAATTTGAGGGATATTTGTGAAATATCTATGTAATGAGAGCTTTTGGTAATATTTCAACATTTTCAGTCTCTAAAATGAGGATCCCAAGGGTCCTATTTATATGCATGGGTGGGGCTTGGTCGAAGGAACATTGCCCGCATAAGTCCATTGCCTAACACCTATGCGTAGGGTAGATAAATTATTCTGGGGCGTAGCTCTGCCGCATAGGTCAGTCGTGTAGCTCTACTGCGTAGGACTATCACACATGTCACTTGGAATATTTAACTTTTCATTTAACTATTTGAACCTTGCCTTGGTATTTTTAAATATCTAGGGCTCTCTTCATAGTATTTTTGTTTTCTAAAGTGGTTTCAACAAAATCCCCCCATCAGGATTGGATCTGAAAATAGAAAGAGTGTCGATTCCTGAGGTATAATTGTGGGGAAAAGACTATGGATTCATTGCTAGACAGTGTCAGATTGTTGAGGAGCTACTTCGCCCTAGTATTCTACAGAGATGTTGCTTGCAGTCCTGGCATGCAGGTATTCAGTTGTCTATAAATATGTCTGATCCATTTTGATTTTCTTCACATGTGCTTTTCAGAATTTACAGTTCTCATTTCTTAGCTCATTCGTCATCCCCAATGTGTTGTTCTCTTGCGTAATTCCCTTGAAATGTTTTCAAGGAAAATTTATTTAAGCGATGGAGTTATTCCAGAGGACTTCATTGAAGGAGTTGTGCTAGGATCCTTGTCAAAGGACCTATGCAATAGACCTCATCAAAGGTCCTAAGCGATGGATCTCATCGAAGGACCTACGCGAATAGTGTCCTTTGTCTAATTTTTGGTTTCCCTTTTTTTATTTAAGTCAAAATTATAGTTAACATTCCAACCAAGTAGGGGAAGTTTGGTAATTATTTTTCAAAAACAATGGCTCATTTGATGAACCATACTGAATAAGCTAAGGCTCGTCAAAATGAAATGATGAAGATCATCAGACTCGACTATTATGACATTGTTGAAATTACTCTTCCTAGGATATGGAAGGGTTTAATTCCATACCTACGTGACTATCCAAAAATTACTCACTTACCCCTGTATGGGCATGAGAATTTTCAAGATTCCCATGTTACATCTGTTTATATGTACATTCCCAAGAATTGGTTTCATAAATACTCCAACTATAAGTGCATGAATATTATTTCAAGGTAGGATCCAGTAAAATAAGGAATGATCACTATTGGTTTCATCATTTATCATAGCGGTTGCACTCCTGATATGAAGGATCACGCTCTAGATACAAGACCACATTGCGATGATTCCAATTTTTGTTCTTCTAAAATATATCCATATAATGGTCGGAAGGAAGACTTGGATCTTCATTCTGGAGTTGGTGTGAAACCATAATATATATGGGCATTTCGGGTGCACCGAACTTGTGAAGAATTCACGAATGAATTATCAGATGTTTATATATATTAAGCTGTCTGGATGGGACAAACTTATGTTTTTAAAAACGATTGTATACCAGAATTATTGATCCGATATAGTATGCAACATAATTATTTCCACTTTATGCATGGTGAAGTTGGAATTAGTTTTTGGGATATCTACAAAATAGATGGGGTTTCCATTCTTGGGGAAATATATGATGAGTTTGTTCCACCGGCTACAACATGGGGTGATGCAACTAGAACACCACCATTGGATTATAAACTATTCAAAATATCAAATAACATACCCAAAGATAATAATGATATTCATTCCAGGGTATGGATGGAAGCCTTTTTAGAATCAACAATATAGTAAGGTCCCAGTTGTGGATTTCCTATAGTTTTTCCTTCTACCAATAACCGGGGTAGTGCTGGCACATATTTCTTTTGTTGGAGAGAGGTGACTATAAGCATTGGGGCTACAAATTCAAGTCTGATATTGATTAAATGGCATGCTTAGCTGCCTTCCTAACTATATGGATAATTATTTACTTTCTTCCAGTATGTGGGTTTGGAGGTAGTGTAAGGCTAGAGACTTTTTTCATTGCAATTAAATTGGAAGAAAAAAAAGGATATTTGGATAGAAAACCTTGTATTGGACATAATTTACAATCTCCTACTACATTTATACAACTGGAAGGATCCATTTAGAATTGAAGGGACATTGTAAGTGTTTTGGGGATGGATTGAAGCACATTTTCATCATACAAGGTGTCTAATTTAGTTATAGTTCCCAATGGTCGGTTCACCCCATTATTATATAAAGTTTCTAGTATTTTGCTTATAAATTTCAGACCTGATGTGGTGCTAAAGGCATTGAATTTCTCAATATAATTCAGCTTATTTACTTTTTGTAACCCACCAATTAGAACATTTATTTATGATGGCAATGAAAATAATTATGAGATGAGCTCTTATATGATGGCCTTTAGGGATGGTGTATTATCGACTAGGGATGATAGTGAAATTATCTGTGAGGATTACATCCATTATAGGTTAGCTCTTTAATTCATATGTCTTCAACAATAAATCACTTTTCCACCAACGTATGTTAGACATGAGAATTACCCATTGGTAGAAAGTCAATTATTGAATCTAACATCTTTAGAGGCATCCAAATTGTCTATTATGTTACCTCCACCAGATGCATCAATCATATTGGGAGCTGGATATGCCAAAGCTTGGGATTCATCATATCTTCAAGGGGATTTTACAAAAGGAATATATTGAGTGGAAGCTATAATGAAAATTTCACATGGAACTCGTTGTAATAAGTCCAAGGCTGGAGATGATTTAGAAGTTTCAAAGGTTTCAAAGACTTAAAAACAACCTCGCAAGAGGTGCACCAAGAATTCCAAGGCTAGGGAAGTAATAACTCAGACACCAAGGTGATCTAGTCACTGCCATCAAAAAGAGATTCATGTTCCACCTGTTTAACTTCTTGAAGAATATGGGAGGCCTGAAGAGGATCATCAATCGGAAGGTGTTGAATTTTATCTAAGACAAACCGCACCAAGATTAAATTATGCGTGAACTTTAGCCAATCACTTTTGGGAGAGATTGACCTGAGAACTTAGGGATGTGTGGGTATTCCTCCAACATGTCATTCGAATACCGGATGTGGGTGATATTGAAGCACCTTTGGATTGAAATCCATATAATAACCTAGATGAAGTAAAGGATTATTTTACGGAGCCGGAGGCCTTCATATATGAAACTGATGAACAAATTCTAGTCTCTAAATGATTATCCCACATGATGTAGTTAAGAATACACAAAGGGGTAATTATTGACCCTAAGGAGGAATGAGATATTTATGTTAATATGGAGAATGTATTTTCCTCTTATTTTGTCTCAATTTTTCTTTACAATTCATCATAATTAATCTTGATTAAAATGCATTTGTGCAGCTTGAATGTAGAGAAGGAAGATCCGGACCAATTCTTGAATCACCAAAATATGGGCCTACAGGATCTCTTATCAACACATCAAATGATCCTCCCAGGTCTCCAGAACTTTCTCCATGAGTGAGAATTATGACTAGGGTAATGTCGACGAATAATCCTCAATCATTACCTCAAGTTTCTCCTGCCAAGAGGAGTGTTTCAATTTCTCCCCAATATTTTGAAAAGAAACATAAGAGAGCAATGAGATTTATCTGAAGTGTTCGCAGAAGAATTAAATATTTATACTATCCTTAGGCATGTAATTTTCTCAATACACTATGGTATCCACGTTTTATCTCTTGTATGATTTATGTCTCTCTCCTCTATCAAGTGATTAAGAGTTGATTTTTTGATACCAAAGAATGAAACCCCAGGGGAAAACCAGGTTTATGTTGACGAATTTGCAATCTTAGTAAAAAAATCATCAAAATATTTAGATATACCTGCTCCTTAATCTACCGTGAGAGAGAAAATATATGGTACGAGTAAATACATTTCTTGGTTTCCTTTGCTAACGAATCCTAAAATAACCAACGATGATATTCCTATTACTCCAGAAGAAAGGAATGATGTCCGAGGGAAATCAGAAATAAATGATGATGTTGGTCCAAACCTGTCATGATCTAATGATGTTATACCAATTGAAGAGCCAACAAAACAAAATATTAGTGGAGCCAATTTGGGCATCAACCAACATCTGTTGGATACCTTAAATGGTGAGGATTCGATAACATTCCAAGGCGCATAAACTGAAATTATGGAATCCCTTAATCAAAATATTGATATTCTAGGTTCTATAAAATATTTTAGGGATTTTCATGAGCAATTTCAAGGATTTAAGTCCTTATTGTTGAATTTTCCATACACAGTTGTTCTTATTTACTTCATTCTTTACACAAAAGTTCACCATATGCACCTTTATCTGCATAAAATGTTTCAAAGGCTCTTCGTGAACGGGGTATTCCACTATATCCATCTGTTGGTGATGGAGAAATACATGTAGAGGATCCTCCATTAAGAGATGATCCAAATCCTTCAAAAATGATAACCGAGAAAACTCATAGGATAACCCCTTCTCAAGAAACATTTTCTCTAATCACTGAAGCTGAGAATACAGGGGATGTATCCAATCAAGTAACTGACTTATTATTAGGTAATTATAATAATATATCAGAATCACATCTATTTCTACAATTTGAAACTGAAAATGAACATGAATTATCATTTAGGGTTATTCGATCCCAGATCAGAAGGTGAATTTTCTACTATTCTGAGAGAAGTAAAATGAGGCAACCCTTTAAGTGATCTATTTCCAGAGTACATTTTACCTATGGTAGTGACGCAGATTCATACATAGATATGCAATATGCTCTTAGAAAGGCATGTAAGAAGACCTGGCTATATATCGGGATCATAATTGCAGAGTAGCCTTTATATGAACTACTGTCCCATTTTTCCAAACTCCCAATATTTATTTTGCATATTGTAATATGGTGGATTTATGTATCCACTAGTCTTTGATGCTATAAAAGAGATCATTCATCGATGAGAGAATAAGAATAAGCTGTGAAAATATTTTTAAGAGGTTAAACAACATATCAATATTGAGGGTTTTGAAGCTGCAGTAATTGATGTGGAGGTAAATTATAATAAGAAATTGATCTAAATTAGAAAAAAAATCAAAGAAGACATAAATGAGTCGTTATATCTTCAACAAAAAACTAGTTTATGTTCATAAAAAACATGAGAAATTGAACCAGTCACTAGGAGAAACCCAATTAGAGGGGATAATAGCCATTTCAACTGCTAAACAATCACTTCATCGAGTCAATGAGGCTATTCTCTCTCAACTATCTCAACTTCAACAAGAATCTAATAGGGCTTTTGAAACTATTCAAAAAATGAAAAGTCATGTTGAGAGTTTATTTTTAAAAATGATAGAGAGGGTCCATTTTGTGGATGGCCCACTGATTTCATATAAATGAACAAAATTTTACCTTCAATAATATATGTCTTCATTCCTATTTTCCATTATTAAAATATTAAAGGTTATGATGATAATAATCCTTTTTTTTAAATCATCAAACCTTTATGTTAGACAATCATTATTATGATGAAAAGAATAGAGTGCTTAGAATTTTCTTATTAAGCCGGTGAACCTAATTAGCATAATTTGATTTTTTTTTCTAGGGTTATATGGAAACCACACCAATTTCATATCTTTTAAATTTTTATTTCTCTATATTACCTAAATCATACAAAAATATACGTTTAGTGATCTGGGACATGACTTTTGTTCAGAGTTCCCTTTGCAGGTTCTCAATCTAGTGGTTACCAAGTCTTTTGTCTATTGGAAGTTTAGAGTCATGTATGCTAGACTATAAATGGATAATATTTATGTCGAATACCTTTGACCATAAATTTTGAGATTAGTTCCTAAACAAGACTCTCCGACAAATAATTTCTTTAATATTATTTAACTATTTCCAAGGGGAATCATGAACAATGATTTTTATGGCCACTAAATTTAAAACCTGTATTAACATAACGGGAGTCTCTTCCAAGAACAAAGTTACATTTCTTTTAAAAATCCATTATGGGGGTTGGGTTAATCAGGGCCAACTGGGGCATATGATACATATCCAAATAGTGTCATCTTTTGATTGGCATGCCAGTTATGTAGGAAACTTTTGAAACCCCACTTATAGTCATGTACTGCATAGTCAAGAAAAAGATATCTTAGAAATTTAACATTTTACTGCTGATGGATAGGGTAAAATATGATTTGGGTGACTCATGAGCATAGTGGCTATTTTTTCAATGGAATGGAATTTTAAAAAAGAAAGGGCTATTTTATACTAACATATTTCATGAATGGGAAAACTGTTTCTATAAAAACATTGTGTATGAGGAATGGTTAAAATTTATCAGAAAGGGAAAGTTATAATATCATATTGTGAAGTTATAAGTCATGTAGTGATAACATTGGTATTGTGTTGTTTTAAGTCATACAGTGAATAATTTGGTACTGTGCAATTTTAAGTTATGTAGTGAGGACATTGGTATTGTGTAGTTTTAAGTCATGTAGTGAGGATATTTTGTGGATTTAAATTAAGGCCTTTAGCTCTGACCAAAGGTATGAGACTCTCCAAATTTCTTGATAATTTGATTGGATACATACTATCATATTTAGGTATAGAATGGAAAATGGTAAACTGTGTCTTGGGAATTTCTAAATCTGAATAATGATATGGGAAAAGGGATAAAAGCATTAGAGGAATTTTTTTAAGAATGAAGTTACCATTATTTGGTAAAATTGTAACGGGGGTTGTGTTATTCATGGCCAATAGGGGCATATTCTGTATAGCCAAATAATATAATCTTTTTACTAATAGACCTGTTATGTAGCCAACTTATGAAAGGCCACCTAAGGGTACGTACTGCATAGTCAAGAAAAAAAAGATCTCAAAAATCTGACATTCTACTGCTAAAAGATGAATAAAGTATATGAAGATTCAGATTTTTTAAATCACTGAGTTTGTTTTATGGTGAAAGGTACCTGAATATGGAGAGGGTATTTCAAACCAATATTTCCAAATAATTGGAGGAATAAGACTCCTACGAAGGTTTGACCCAAACTAAAGAGTTATGGTGTTTGTAGTTTTCGGTCATACAACTAGGACCAGAAATGGAAATAGTATACGATATGTGGTCAAGTGATTCCAATGTTATTTAATATTGCATTGAACACATGGTAAGGAAAATGTGTAAACCATGGTCTTTAAGAGTTTCATATTGAATGAATGATAATGGGACAAATATACATGAATAATTATTTTAAAATAGAGATTCTTGTATATTGTCATCAAAGTATGAAGGGAACAAAGTTACTATAACCAATAATGAAATTAAAATTATTTAAAAAACTAGTTATGGGGGATGTATTATGAAGGTTCAACTAGGTAATATGCTACATGGAAAAATAATGGCATCTTCTGACTGACATGCCAGTTATGTAGCCAACTTATGCAAGGACACCTAAGGGCACGAGCTGCATAGTCAGGCAAAAGAGTTCTCAGGTATTAGAAACTCTATCACCAGAAACCATAAGAAATATTATGAAGATCTAGAATCATTCAATACTAAGAGTGTGAAATATGGAAGGGGTTATACCCAATGCATATGAGATATATTTGAACCAATATTGGTCATGAGTTTGAAATCCTTTATATAGATATTATTCATATGTAAAATGGAGACTTTCTTTGTTTCCTCTGAATTAATATTATGATGTATAGTTTTTAGTCATGAAATGAGGAAATTAATAACCACAAAAGAATTTGAGACACCATATTTATATAAAGAATCATTTTACCCAATTCATAATCCCACGTAAGCTATGATCTGTGTGAGAAACAAGGAGCAGTAAGGGTTTCTTCTATAACATAAAGGTGACATAAGTGAAGAATATGGGTGTTATATTTCCATGCAATTTAACGTCATGTGGTGAGGACGATGATGAACCGATGTGAAAATAATGACTTGTTGTAGCTGGACTAGGTATAAGACACAAGTGTCACTATGTGTCTTGCTGAAGGAAGGAATCATGTCATGCATAGTTCTTACAGCATTCCCTATGCTGGTTTGATTCTTATACACAGAATAAGGGGTTTTTATCACATCTAGGCCCAATAATGGAGATCTATGAATCTCTACATATCTCAAATAGATGATAATCAAGACATACATAGTTATTTAAACAATCATTCCTCACGCCAATCGAGTTTGACATGAAGAATGGGGGATTTTTACATGTTCTAAGAGAACGAAAAATCATTATACATAAAATGGTATAAGGACCAAATTATATATCTTAAGGAAGAACTTTTTATAAATCTTATTCATATACTGGAGGAGAAAAGAAAATAAATAGATTTTTTTAATACGGTTGGGCCCAAAATTGGAGATTTTGGAAACTCTATGTATCTCATTAAAAATGAGAACCAAGCCATACATAGTTCTTGAAACAAGGTCCCTATGTAGATCTAATTCAAAAATAGGAAAGAGAGGGAAAATGTGCTAATAAAGAGTAGTGATGATATCAATGATGTTTTGTTTTGGAAATTTCTAACATTAAATAGAGAAAATGTTAGTCATACATTTTAATGTAATGAAATGATGACAAATTATGTCATGCAGTTTAATGTCCTGCGATGTGGAAAAATATGCTACACATTTTATTTTCATGCAGCATGGATGCATATGGTTGGTACATAGTTTAATGTCTTTCAACTAGGATGTCATACTGTTCAGTTTTAAGTCTTTCAGTGAGGACATGAGGGCTGTGTAGTTTTAAGTCTTGCAGCGAGGACATGGGGGTTGTGCAGTTTTTAGTCTTGTAGTGTAAACATGAGGGTTGTGAAGTTTTAAGTCATGCAGCGAGGACATGGGGGATGTGCAGTTTTAAGTCTTTCTGTGAGGATTATTATACTATGTAGTTTTAAGTCATGCAGTGAGGACGATTGTATTGTGCAGTTTGAAGTCTTGCAGTGAGGATGATTGTACTGTGTAGTTTTATGTCTTGCAATGAGGACGATTGTACTGTGCAGTTTTATGTCTTGTAGTGAGGATGATTGTACTATTCAGTTTTAAGTATTGTAGTGTGTACGATATATACAACTACACAAAGTATTTCTTTATGAATCTCTCATTGTCTACAGTTGTAATAAGCTCTCCATCCATTGAGATTAAGGCATAAGCTTCATTTGAATAGACCTTATGTATGGAATAAGGTCATTCCCACTTTAGATCATGCATTGGAGGTTTATTCCCTGGTATTATTGGATTCTTAAGGACCAATACAAATTCTCCTTGAAGAATTTAATGGAGGTGAAATTTCTTGATAAAATCTCACACAATTCTGTTCTGATAGACTTCTAAATGATGCAAAGTATGCCATCTTTTCTCGTCTAATCATTCCATCTCATTGAACCATTTTCGAGACCTCTCATTTGTAGGCAACTAATCATTGATTGAAACTCTAAGTGAAGACATTTTCATTTCAATTAAAAAAACTACTTCGGTTCCATATACCAATGAATAAAGTGTTTCTTGGGTGGTAGAACTAGTAGTTGTTTGATATTCCAATAAAGCATTCAAAATATTACCAGCCTATAATTTCTTATCTTTATCCACCATATTCTGGAGTATATTTGATAAGGTCTTGTTAGAGTCCTTTATCTGTCCATTGGCCACCACATGATAGTGAGATGAATTGTTTAATTTGATATTATGATACAGATATAACTTCATTACGTCAATCGAACAAATATGTGTGCCATTTTGTGTCGATATAGTATGAGGGACACCAAATCTGGTGATGATGTTAGTTTTGACAAAACTAACAATGCTTTTGGCTCTGAATTTTTTGAGAGGTATTTCCTTGGACCATTTAGAAAAGAAGTCTGTAACTGTAAGGATATACTTGAACTGCTTAGCTATAGCTAGAGGATAAGGCCCTACTACATCCATTCCCCATGTAGAAAATGTACAGGATTATTTAGATGTATGTTGTATCTTTAAGGGTTGATGAATGAAGTTGGCATGCACTTGGGAGGGATGACTTTTCTTAGTGAAATTTGTGCAATCATGTTTCATTGAAGGGAAAAAGTATCCAAGCCTTCGAATCTGACTAGAAATTATGTGCCCAGACTGGTGGGCACCACAAGCTCCTAAATGTAATTCATTCATGACATCTACATTCTCTTCTCAATCAATACATCTGAAGAGGACTCCATCAAATCCCTTTATATAGAGGATATTTTGTTTTTCTGGAATATCATAAAGAGTAAAATTGGCTGCTCATCACCAGATATCTTCTTTTTTAGCCCTATTTGGTTGATGTTCTCCATTTTGAAGATATTTAATGATGGATGTTCTTCATCCCATGGTATGACCATATGGCTCATACCTAGGGATAATTTCATTAATTTTGTCCATTCTAGTTTAAACAAAAGGTGAGACCACATGATGATGAGCTATGATAATAACTGTCTTATCCCAATTTGGATTTACCATGGTTGTAGCTACATTATCTAGTGTATATTCTTGGGAATTTTGTGATCGCAGGGCATAAGACAATGTCGGATCTTAGAAAAATTCATCCATTAACCCTCTGAAAAAATCACACAAAGGGATTAACTCTTATTTTATGATAGAATATTTTCCATTGATTTTCTTGATTGCCAATTTTGTATCACCTTTTACCTTCATGTGATTCATTTTCACCTGAAGTGCCAATTCCAAACCTATAATGAGAGTTTGATACTCTTCCTCGTTGTTGGTAACACCTTCTGACAACAGAAATGAATAACGCAACACTGCCTTTTCTGAGGAAATAAGGAAAATTCCTAACCCAACTTTGTTGAGTTTATGATTTTACATTCTCTTCCCTATTGGACTTCTAAAATCACCATCAAAGTACATCTCCCATGTTTGGGAATTATTCTGAATATAGAAGACTTCTTCATCAAGAAGTTCAGTATTTAATGATGTATCTTATTCAGATGGAAGCTCAGTAAGGAAGTCAGCCAGAGCACAGACATTTATTGCCTTTTGAGGCATAAACTGGATATCAAAATGATCCAAAATAACTTCCCAACCTTCCAAACACCCTATAAGAATAGGATGACTGAGGATAAATTTGAACGGGTTATTGGGAGATACCAACTGAACCTCATGATGTTGCAGGTAGTTCCTCAATTTCTAAACTAAAAATATTAATGCTAGACAGCACATTTCAATACATGAATATTGAGTTTCTGCATCATGTATAGTTCCACTAAGATAGTAAAGGATGTTAACATTCCCATCATTGTTATTTTTTGAATAGTAGGCACCCAATGATCGCTCTAAAGCTGTCACATAAAGAATAAGAGACATTCCATCAACAGGTGGCATTAATACTGGTGGAATCAAGAGATATTTCATGATAGTATCTAATGCTTCTTGATAGGATTCATTCCATTTGTAGGTGACTCCCTTATTCATTAATTTGATGAAGTGTAAACACTTGCCAACCAAATTGGTGATAATGCACCGAATATAGGCCAAGTGTCCTTGGAGTCCTATTAATTATTTCAAATTTTGAGGTGGTGACATACCAAGGATTGATTTTGTTTTCTCAGGATCAACTTCCATAAAACGATGGCATACAATGATGCAAATAAGCTTTCCAGAGGTTACCCTGAAATCACACTTGAAGGGGTACATCTTTAAACTGTGTTGCCAAAGTTTATGGAATATGGTATCCAAATCGTCCAAGTGATTGGAAGATTGTCTGGATTTGACCACCAAATCTTCCACATAACATTCAACAAATTTCCCTAAGTAGGGTTTGAAAATATGGTGCATTACAGGTTGGTATGTTGTGCCTACATTCTTTAAACCAAAGGGCATTACCTGATAGAAAAACACACATTGAAGGGCTCTGAAGGCTGTAGAATCGTCATCCTCTGGGGCCATATAGATTTTTTTATACCCATAGTAGCCATACATGAAAGAAAGAGCATAATAGCCATCTACTACATCAATTAAAAGCTCTGTAATCGGAATAGGAAAATCATATTTAAGAAAATAATGGTAAAGATCTCTGAAATAAATGTAAACACTAATTTTCCCATTATCCTTTTCATTGGGAAAATGTTTGCCTACAATTTGGGATATTGAACTTCTTGGAAAAAGTTAGTCTTTATAATCTTATCATCTTCATCTTTAATTTTAGAGGCATGAGATGGGTGTGTTATTCTTGATGCTTGCCTGAATCCACAATATTCTTCTGAAAAACCCAAATGATGGGTGGCTACATCAAGAATAATTCATGTATTTTTTGTATAATTTCAAGAAAATATATCTTTATGTTTCTTTAGAAATGAAGTATACACCTCTTTCTATTTAGAGGTCATGGCCACACTAATTAGAGTGGGGAATTGATCTTCTTCTGTACCCAGATTTATTTCTCTGAGTTCATCCATGGTGGTAAAGACATCTTCCTCAAATGTTGTAGGATCATCTCCATGATCTTTCTCTTCTTATTCATTACGTGTTTACTCTTCTATTTCCACATAAATAGTATATGATGAGGCAAAACACCCAGAGTTATAGGGGGATTAAGTATTTGAACATCCTAAAAAAGAGGCCACCATATCTGACCCTACTAATGACGAAGGGTCTTCCTGTGGTAATAAAGATGAGATGATGGATTGAGAATCAACATCTTTGTCTTCCTCTAGAAATGTTTTAATTTCTTTTAATCTGACTAACGAAGTAGAGGCTTGTTGTAGTTCAGTAGATGAAATGAAAACATATCCATTTAGTCTTCCATCACTACTTTGTGAATCAGTAATATCTCTCATGTAGTCAAGCTCAGATTCCACAATTGGCATTATAGAATTTATTGGATGAGTGCTTGGATTTTGTTTTACCCTTTCTATTTGATTGATGGGTAGCACATAATCTGTTCTCAAATGTATGAATGGATTTGCTGGGATCTTTCCCATTCCATTTGGAGCATTAAAATTGGTTATCTCCATTTTCATGGACCTCTTTCCCTTTGTGTGATAAAACTATGCCTCAATGTATTAAGATTCACACATTTTGAAAGGATACTTGTCACCATACAGTGTCCCGATTTGACCATTGAAACAATACTTAAGACATTGGTGGTATGACGAAGGTATTGCTGCATGTTGATGAAGCCAAGGACTTCTATGTAGAATATTGAATGTTGTGTCCTGATGAACAACCATGCAACCTGAATTAGATACAAGATCTCCAAATTGAGTTCTATGTGTAATCATGCCCAGAGGATATTGTTCATTTTTTTTCAAATCCATGCAACATTAAAGTAGAAGGAGATAAGTCAGGTTCAGTTAGGATCAATCAACGAATTGTACAAATAGGAATGAGGTTGACTCTTGAGCCATTATCAATGAAGGATCGTCAGATGTCTACATCATTTACTTTTCCAGATAAATACAAGGATCTAATATGTCCATATACAACTTCATATTCATCCTCATCTGTAAAATATATGACCACGTGAAATTCTACATGATCATTCTCTATACGATAAACCTCAGCAGCAACAACTTCAGTTTAAAACTATTGAGGACTTGACCGAGCCTCAATGAGTGCTTCTAGAAGATCTTTTGACAGATTCAAAGAATCCATAATTGATAACATGTCTAGTACTTGTTCCAATTGTTTCAAGAAAAAACACTTTTGGTCCAAAGGTATGTGTTTTCCAACATGGAGATATGGTTTTTAAGGTGTTTTTGCTATTGATGCTTCTAATGTAGACGTACCCTATGTCGGAGAAGAAGCTGGAAATACTCATGGCTTTGGTAAATTAGACTAACTAGGTCTATTCACTTGATGAGAGGAAGACAGTGTGACTTTTAATCTATCCTCCAAAATAATCGTGTCAAAACCAAACCAGTAGTGCATGGAATAAACTCTTGGTTCTTGTTGAGCCCGCAGAAGGGATCTTCCATGAATTTCTATTGCATATATGGTTCGATTAGGGGTAGACTTTAAATGGTGGTTTCTATAATTACCACCTCTTCCCATGTATCCTTGACCCTAGAATCTTCCTCTGGTTCTATGACAACCCTGCTTTTTATTACAACTTAAGCATGCTTTATTACATAAAACTTCACTTGATACAACAAAGAAGATCGAGAGGTTTAGTGTCTTTGGGGCTTAGGATAATTACATAAAAACATTAAACTTGAAATACAACATCTTTATTGAAAACTTCCTTTACATGACCACTACATTCCTTCGTACTTAGCATTGCATGGGATAACCTGAGGACATGCATAAGAAAAGGGTGAGCTATAAAGCCCAGTAAGGGAGTACACAATGAATAACATGAGGAGTACAATACATGTTAGGTAATAGGCATATCAATAGAGCATAATAGAAACATGAACATAAAGGCATGATAAAGCATGATAATCATAACATGGAAATGTGGCAACAACACTTAACATTGAATTAGCATGAGCCAAGGCTCATTGCACATGGAGCATGAGTAAACCCTCATTGCACTTGAAGCACGAGTAAACCCTCGTTGCACTTGAATTAGCATGAGTAAACACTCATTGCACATGACGTATCATGATACTATACTTTACCCAATGCATTGGAGCGCTATAAAGGGCGCACCCTTCTTAAACATTTCATTTCATGCATAAGTGTGCCACATGGATCATAAAACATGGATTCATAAAACATAATAATTTCTTCCATGATAAAGGAATGTGGAATTAATACATGAAACTTTACAAACAATATGTATATGTGCATAAAGGTGAATACCCTTGATTGAGAAATGGGCATGGTATTCACTACACAAAGACATTGGCTTAGAAAATCGGTGCGATTTCGGCAGCGTAACGGCGTGACATAAGAATTCATAAAAAAGGTTGATGAGAGAGAAAGGGGTTCCTCATCATATTTACATGTAATGGAAAGTAAGGAGATCATATATATACATGTCCCAACAATAGAAATGGAATTTAGATTCATGATACAAAAGTATTGCTTGAATGTAAAAGAAGAGAGAGAAGTTCCTTTCGGAATTTCGGTATAGTAACGGGTGTACATGGGAGGAATTTAATGAGAGAGAAAGGGTTATCCCATCATTCAAACAATAATAGGGCATTATGGGGGAGGTGAGAAACCATACCCCAACATTCATAATTGAAATAAAAAGGGAAATACAACTTAAATAAAATTGACAAAAAAAGAGAAAGGAAGAAAACCCCTTACTTGGAAGTGTGCTTCCAAAGGCTAGAGAGAGGCTTGTGAGAGGCTTCTTGGGAGCTTGGGGCACCTTGAGAGGATTCTAGAGAGAGTAGGGAAGAGGTTGGACGAACTTAAAGGGCATTGAGTGAGGAGGAAGTGGGAGCTTGGGTGGGTTTATATAGGAAAGGTGAGAGAATTCTTTATTATTTAGGTTTGGGACCCCTTATATTAAAATAATCCAAACCAAAAACCATCCCATTGTATTTGCCCACGGTTTCTAGAAAAGGAAAGAGGAAAACAATATTTTACAAGTCCAAGGTCCGAACTTATTAAAAAATTAGGGTTGCTTATGTGGAGGTGAGTCACACTCCCATGGAAATTAATTTAAAAAGGCAAAGTGTTGAATAAGTCTTGAGGGCTCCATTAATGCTTTGAAAAGTGAGTCAAACAAACCCAAAACCTCATTATTTTAATGATAAAACACATATTTGCCGAACATAAGGATTATGGTATTTTATTACATCACCATTGGGTCATTATGATGTCATAAAACACATTATATATTTAAATGGTATTTAATTTTTACCCAAAAATTTGACTGTCTCAGAAAATTATGAAAAATTCACCGTTGGATAATTTCGACATCATGATTCCAAAAATAATATTTATTTTATCTAAATAATTTACTAAATATGTGAATTTTCACTTTCAAAATAAAAACCGACATTTATAAAAAATTCACGGGTTTTGACAGAAATGGCTTTCAAACCTTAATAAAAATTTTAATTGCATTCATAAAATTATAAGATCATTTATATTTAATAAAAATTAATTTAATATTTTATTAAAATATTATTTAATTCAAAAATACTTTAATTTAATAAAATATAATTCTTAATTAAATAATAACTAAAAACACCATTTGTACTTTAAAAACTAATTACAATGTATCAAAAATGACTTGAAATTATATTCATTATTATATACAAAAATAATGTACATTAACATGGTGATACTTATTTGTTACATAACCCCTTAAAATAGCCGCATAAGACCTAAGGGTAAGGTGTGCGATGGTGAAAGACTCTTGGGGTTGCTCGGATAACATCGCTCGAGTGGTAATCTCTATCAACTTCCATTTTTCCCGTAGACGATCATGTTCGAGCTTGACTTGATGAAGCTCAGCTTGGGCTTGGTCAAGGGCAAAGCCCAAAGATGCCACCTCTTTTCCGAGCTATGACAAATGGGCTTCGTAAGGGGCAATTCTACCGGATGAGGCCATCGCTTCCTTTGCCTGAGTAGAAAATTGGTTCGTTAAAGCCTTATATTTAAACTACCCAGATGATCACTGTTCAACGGATATAAAAGTAACAGTCACAAATCTTAAAGTAAAACTAAAAAAGTTGATATCCTATAAAAACATTTTTCATAAAGAAACATTTAACTGGATCAAGAGGGATTTTCCATTAATGAAATTTTGGGTCGTTACAACATTCCCCCCTTAAGAAATTTCGCCCTCGAAATTTTCCTTTTCCCACACTAAAACAAATGTGGGTAACTTAGCTTCATCATATCCTCCGACTCCCAAGTTGCTTCTTCAAACTTGTGGTTTCTCCACAACACCTTGACGAGGGGCATTGTCTTATTTCATAGACCTTTTTCTCTATGATCTAAGATCTTCACTGGTTTCTCCTCATAAGAAAGATCGTCTTCTAATTGTACCACCTCGGAAGAGAGTACATGTGAAGGGTCTGGTATGTACTTCCTTAAGAGGGATACATGGAAGACATCATGCACCTTGGCCATGCTAGGTGGAAGTGCTTGTCGATAGGCCACAGCCCCAAAACGATCAAGAATCTCAAAGGGGCCGATGTACCTTGGACTTAACTTCCCTTTCTTTCCAAACCTCATGACCTTCTTCCACGGAGATATGCATAAAAACACCATGTCTCCGACTTTAAACTCAAGGTCTCATCGACGATTATCTGCATAACTCTACTGTCGACTCTGGGCTGCCTTGATATGCTGCTGAATGGTTTTCACCTTCTCCACCATTTCTTCGACCATTTCTGGTCCAAGAAGCTTACGTTCACCGACCTCATCCCAACATGCCGGTGTTCTACACCTTTTCCCATACAGGGCTTCATATGGTGCCATTTGGATGCTCGAGTGGAAACTATTATTATAAGAGAACTCAACTAGAGGAAGATGTTGATCCCATCCTCCTTTAAAGTCCATTGAGCATGCTCTCAACATATCCTCAAGTGTTTGGATAGTCCGCTCGGATTGGCCATCAGTTTGAGGATGATAGGCTGTACTGAAGTTCAGTTCAGTATTCAGAGCATGTTTAAGACTCTTCCAAAACTTAGAGGTAAATCTTGGATCTCGGTCAGACACAATAGATAGTGGTACTCCATGCAACCGTACCACTTCCCTGATATATATCTGTGCCAGTTGATCCAAAGAGAAATACTCTCGAATAGCAATGAAGTGTGCAGTCTTTGTAAGACGATCCACAACAACCCAGATTGCATTGTTGCCTTTGGATGTCCTTGGTAGTCCAGTGATGAAGTCCATGGTGATGTTCTCCCATTTCCATTCTGGTATGGGCAATGGTTGCATCATCCCCTTAGACTTCTGCCTCTCTGCCTTCACTTGCTGACACACCAGGCACTTTGATGTATATTCAGCGATATCCTTCTTCATATTATCCCACCAAAAGTTTTCTTGGAGATCTCGATACATCTTTGTGCTCCCTGGGTGAATAGAGAAATTTGAACTATGTGCATCATCCAAAAGTTCCTTCTTCAGCTCCGAACTTGATGGAACACATAGTCTTTTCCCAAACCGCAAAATTCCTTCTTCATTAACATTAAACTCTGAGGATTTTCCCTTTTTGATAACTTCCACTTTTTCTTGGATTCCTGCATCATCCTTTTGAGCATCCTTTAACCTTTCCAAAAGAGATGGTTGAGCAATCATTTGTGAAAGGATTGATGATGTTCCCTTCTTTATGATTCCCACGTCCATCTTCATCAAGTCTAAGAAGATTGGATCCTTCTCAATTCTCATCATTGATAGAATTGCTGGATCCTTTCTACTTAGGGCATCCGCCACCTTGTTCGCCTTCCCAGGGTGGTAATGTATTGAACAATCATAATCCTTGATGAGCTCTATCCATCTTCTCTGGCGCATATTAAGCTCTTTCTGTGTGAATATATATTTAAGACTCTTGTGGTCAGTATATATCTCACATTTCTCTCCATAGAGATAATGCCGCCAGATTTTCAAGGCAAAGATCACCGCCGCCAACTCCAGATCATGCGTTGTATAGTTTCGCTCATGGATTTTCAACTGCCTTGAGGCATAGGATATCACTTTATCATTCTGCATCAGCACACATCCTAAGCCCTTCTTCGAAGCATCACTAAATACCACAAAAAGCTCCCCACTTGTGGGTAAAGTGAGCACGGGTGCAGTGATAAGCCTCCTTTTCAACTCCTTGAAGCTTTCTTCTCATTCATCACTCCAAGCAAACTTTACTCCCTTTCGAGTTAGCTTGGTAAGAGGGTTGGACAATCGTGAGAAATTTCTCACAAATCATCGATAATATCCAGCTAACCCCAAGAAGCTACGGATATCAGTTACCGATGTTGGCCTCGACCATCCCTCAATTGCATCTGTTTTGGAGGGGTCCACAGATTTCCCATTGCTTGTAATGATATGACCCAAGAATGAGACTTCCTTCAACAAAAACTCACACTTGCTGTACTTTTCATAGATCTTCTCCTTCTGCAAAGTCTCTAGTACAGTTTTTAAATGCTTCTCATGGTCCTCCTTGGTTTTGGAGTATATTAGAATATCATCTATAAAGACTACCACAAATTTGTCTAGGTAATCTCTAAAGACTTCTATTCATCAAGTCCATGAATATTGCTGGAGCATTGGTGAGTCCGAAAGGCATTACTATGAATTCATAGTGCCCGTACCTTGTACGAAAAGCAGTCTTGGGGATATCTTCCTTCTTCACCCTTACTTGATAATATCCCGACCGCAAGTCGACCTTGGAGAAGTATTGTGCTCCACGCAGCTGATCAAACAAGTCATCTATTCTTGAGAGAGGATACTTGTTCTTTATCGTGATTTTGTTAAGTTCACGATAATTGATGCAAAGCCACATTGACCCATCCTTCTTCTTGACGAAGAGGACTGGTGCACCCCATGGTGATGCACTTGGGCGTATAAACCCTTTATCCAGATTCTCCTGTAGTTGATTCTTCAGTTCTTCAAGCTCAACCACATCCATTCTATATGGAGTCTTGGATATTGGTAGCGCCCCATGTATAAGTTCAATTGAGAACTCAACATCTCTTCTTGGAGGAAGACCAGGAAGTTCCTCGGGAAATACTTCAGCGAATTCCCTCACAATAGGCATTTCTTCAAGGGTGGTTTCTTCCTTGGACTTAATCATCTGAGCCAGATATGCTTGCTCATAAGGCAGTAATATCCATTCTTGAGATGATGGAGCTAAAGTAGATTCATCTTCCTCCTGACACTTGTAAAGAATCGGGGGTCGATTCTCCATATGGAGTGTGATTTCCCTCTCCCGACAATTTATGTTGGATCTATATAAGGAAATCCAATCCATGCCAAGAATTGCATCAAATTCCACCAAAGGGATTATAACAAGGTTCGCCAGGAAATTCAATCCACATATTATAACAGGGGAGGACTTATATTCATGGGATGCAATGATTGCCCCATTTTCCGTACTCACCGACATCTTTACTTCCATGATTTGTGGTGGTGCAGGGATTATTCTACTAAACTTTTGAGATATAAAAGAATGCGTAGAACCTGAATCAAAAAGTATGTTCGCTATTCTTGAATGAATAACTAGCGTACCTGTCACCACTTCGTTGTCGGGGTTCACTTCGGCAGAAGTGATGGCAAAAGCTCTTCCTTGCTGTCTTGGAGGTTGTTGATTGCCTCCGATAACCCTTGGATTAGGGCACTGATTCGCAAAATGACCCGGTTCTTTGCATTTGAAGCATTGAACAACGCGTTGAGGTTCGAACGGAGTGTTCCTCTCCTCTGTCGCAGCTGCGGGTCCTTCTTGCTGACCGTTAACAGCTAGGTGCCCATCTCTTCCACACTTGAAGCATTTTATTATCCTCCTAAGGCAATTTCTAGGGTGCTTCTTTCCACACTTTTGGAAAGTGGGGTGCTGGAATTTCTTAGCGCCGTGGGATTTATCCATTGGACCACCAGCATTGAAGTCCACCTTCCGCTTCTTGTCCCCATGAAACCCCTGTGATTCTCCGATCTCCATTTCAACCTTGAGGGCACATCGGACAATTTCCTCATAGCTGTCGAAGTCACGGATCACTAATGCTTTCCGCAAGCTAGGCTTCAACCCACCAAAGAAGCGATCAACCTTGCATTCGGGGGTAACGACAAAGCCGGAAGCGTATCGTGCAAGCCTTGTGAAGTTTTCCTCGTACGCTCCCACAGATTCCTCATCTTTCTACTTGAGGGAAAGGAAGTCCCTTTCCATCTTAAGACGGAGGGTGCGTGGAAAATATTTATCGAGAAACATCTTCCGGAATACCTTCCATTCCAAAGCCTCGATCTCCTCCTCAAGCTTCATATTTTTGATCAACGTCCACCATTGATCAGCTTCACCCTCCATACGATAAGCCGCCAGGAGAACCTTCTCTTTTTCAGAGCATTGGAGGATGGATAATATATTCTCAATGGTGTTGATCCATTGTTTAGCGATCGTGGGATCAGATGATCCACTAAAAGTAGGATTCCTTTGTCTCATGAAGATTTCAATAGCGACTTGTTCTTTCTTGGGGGGGGGGGGGGTTGAACGTTCCTCTTGACCAGTGTTTCTATTCAAAACTTGAGTTAGCTGAGAGAGAAGCGTGACAAAGTTCACGATTCCTGCTCCCATTGGATTGGCCGTCTCATAAGTACAATCATCACACTGATCTTCACAACAGTTATTAGCCCGAGTTATCCTATTACCGGCGATTGGATGGAATAAAAGAAAGTTAGGGGTAACACATAAAGGTTAATCCAAAGACAAAAGTTGATGACTTATAAATAAACTTTAATCTCTTTAACTCACGAGTCTATAGGATTCAATCCATGCTTTTCATGATCTTCCTTCTAAAATATATTCTTAGGGGCATTTTTCCTTTAATAAGGGTTCATACTAAGATTGTGAATTCATCAAAACATATCCCCCGGGAGAGTCGTAACCAAGAGTGCAGCAAGGCCCGTTGTCGTGCACCAGTTCCCGTTCGAGTCTAGCTCAAAGTGGTGTTTTCGTGTTTTACCCCTAGGATACATCTGTTCCAGAGCCGCCTCTACCTGCTCGTATACAGACAGGGATGTATTTGTTTGATAAACCACTTTCATAGTATTTACCAAAACATAGGGATGTTTTTATTATGCTTAGTCTTGTATCTAAGGCTTTACTAGGGTTTCCTAATCCCAAAAATAACTAAACCTATCCTCTGATACCAACTATGACAACCCTACTTTTTATTACAACTTAAGCATGCTTTATTACATAAAACTTCACTTGATACAACAAAGATGATCGAGAGGTTTAGTGTCTTTGGGGCTTAGGATCATTACATAAAAACATTAAACTTGAAATACAACATCTTTATTGAAAACTTCCTTTACATGACCACTACATTCCTTCGTACTTAGCATTGCATGGGATAACCTGAGGACATGCATAAGAAAAGGGTGAGCTATAAAGCCCAGTAAGGGAGTACACAATGAATAACATGAGGATTACAATACATGTTAGGAAATAGGCATATCAGTAGAGCATAATAGAAACATGAATATAAAGGCATGATAAAGCATGATAATCATAACATGGAAATGTGGCAACAACAGTTAACATTGAATTAGCATGAGCCAAGGCTCATTGCACATGGAGCATGAGTAAACCCTCATTGCACTTGAAGCACGAGTAAACCCTAGATGCACTTGAATTAGCATGAGTAAACACTCATTGCACATGACGTATCATGATACTATACTTTACCCAATGCATTGGAGCGCTATAAAGGGCGCACCCTTCTTAAACATTTCATTTCATGCATAAGTGTGCCACATGGATCATAAAACATGGATTCATAAAACATAATAATTTCTTCCACGATAAAGGAATGTGTAATTAATACATGAAACTTTACAATCAATATGTATATGTGCATAAAGGTGAATACCCTTGATGGAGAAATGGGCATGGTATTCACTACACAAAGACATTGTCTTAGAAAATCGGTGCGATTTCGGCAGCGTAACGGTGTGACATAAGAATTCATAAAAAAGGTTGATGAGAGAGAAAGGGGTTCCTCATCATATTTACATGTAATGGAAAGTAAGGAGATCATATATATACATGTCCCAACAATATAAATGGAATTTAGATTCACGATACAAAAGTATTGCTTGAATGTAAAAGAAGAGAGAGAAGTTCCTTTCGGAATTTCGGCATAGTAACGGGTGTACATGGGAGGCATTTAATGAGATAGAAAGGGTTATCCCATCATTCAAACAATAAGAGGACAGTATGGGGGAGGTGTGAAACCATACCCCAACATTCATAATTGAAATAAAAAGGGAAATACAACTTAAAGAAAATTGACAAAAAAAGAGAAAGGAAGAAAACCCCTTACTTGGAAGTGTGCTTCCAAAGGATAGAGAGAGGCTTGTGAGAGGATTCTTGGGAGCTTGGGGCACCTTGAGAGGATTATAGAGAGAGTAGGGCAGAGGTTGGACGAACTTCAAGGGCTTTGAGTGAGGAGGAAGTGGGAGCTTGGGTGGTTTTATATAGGAAAGGTGAGAGAATTCTTTATTATTTAGGTTTGGGACCCCTTATATTAAAATAATCCAAACCACAAAACAACCCATGGTATTTGCCCATGGTTTCTGGAAAAGGAAAGAGGAAAACAATATTTTACAATTCCAAGGTCCGAACTTATTAAAAAATTAGGGTTGCTTATGTGGAGGTGAGTCACACTCCCATGGAAATTAATTTAAAAAGGCAAAGTGTTGAATAAGTCTTGAGGGCTCCATTAATGCTTTGAAATGTGAGTCAAACAAACCCAAAACCTCATTATTTTAATGATAAAACACATATTGGCCGAACATAAGGATTATGGTATTTTATTACATCACCATTGGGTCATTATGATGTCATAAAACACATTATATATTTAAATGGTATTTAATTTTTACCCAAAAATTTGAATGTCTCAGAAAATTATGAAAAATTCACCATTGGATAATTTCGACGTCCTGATTCCAAAAATAATATTTATTTTATCTAAATAATTTTCTAAATATGTGAATTTTCACTTTTAAAATAAAAACCGACATTTATAAAAAATTCACGGGTTTTGACAGAAATGGCTTTCAAACCTTAATAAAAATTTTAATTGCATTCATAAAATTATAAGATAATTTATATTTAATAAAAATTAATTTAATATTTTATTAAAATATTATTTAATTCAAAAATCCTTTAATTTAATAAAATATAATTCTTAATTAAATAATAACGAAAAACACCATTTGTACTTTAAAAACTAATTACAATGTATCAAAAATGACTTGAAATTATATTCATTATTATATAAAAAAATAATGTACATGAACATGGTGCTACTTATTTGTTACATAACCCCTTAAAATAGCCGCATAAGACCTAAGGGTAAGGTGTGCGATGGTGACAGAATCTTGGGGTTTCTCGGATAACATCGCTCGAGTGGTAATCTCTATCAACTTCCATTTTTCCCGTAGACGTTCACGTTCGAGCTTGACTTGATGAAGCTCAGCTTGGGCTTGGTCAAGGGAAAAGCCCAAATACGCCACCTATTTTCCGAGCTCCGACAAATGGGCTTCGTAAGGGGAAATTCTACTAGATGAGGCCATCGCTTCCTTTGTCTAAGTAGAAAATTGGTTCGTTAAAGCCTTATATTTAAACTACCCAGATGATCACTGTTCAACGGCTATAAAAGTAACGGTCACAAATCATAAAGTAAAACTAAAAAAGTTCATATCTTATAAAAACATTTTTCATAAAGAAACATTTAACTGGATCAAGAGGGATTTTCCATTAATGAAATTTTGGGTCGTTACAACATTCCCCCCTTAAGAAATTTCGCCCTCGAAATTTTCCTTTTCCCACACTAAAACAAATGTGGGTAACTTAGCTTCATCATATCCTCCGACTCCCAAGTTGCTTCTTCAAACTTGTGGTTTCTCCACAACACCTTGACGAGGGGCATTGTCTTATTTCGTAGAACTTTTTCTCTACGATCTAAGATCTTCACTGGTTGCTCCTCATAAGAAAGATCGTCTTCTAATTGTACCACCTCGGAAGAGAGTACATGTGAAGGGTCTGGTATGTACTTCCATAAGAGGGATACATGGAAGACATCATGCACCTTGGCCATGCTAGGTGGAAGTGCTAGTCGATAGGCCACAGCCCCAACACGATCAAGAATCTCGAAGGGGCCTATGTACCTTGGACTTAACTTCCCTTTCTTTCCAAACCTCATGACCTTCTTCCACGGAGATATGCGTAAAAACACCATGTCTCTGACTTTAAACTCAAGGTCTCGTCGACGATTATCTTCATAACTCTTCTGTCGACTCTGGGCTGCCTTGATATGCTGCTGAATGGTTTTCACCTTCTCCACCATTTCTTCGACCATTTCTGGTCCAAGCAGCTTACGTTCACCGACCTCATCCCAACATGCCGGTGTTCTACACCTTTTCCCATACAGGGCTTCATATGGTGCCATTTGGATGCTCGAGTGGAAACTATTATTATAAGAGAAATCAACTAGAGGAAGATGTTGATCCCATACTCCTTTAATGTCCATTGAGAACGCTCTCAACATATCCTCAAGTGTTTGGATAGTCCGCTCGGATTGGCCATCAGTTTGAGGATGATAGGCCGTACTGAAGTTCAGTTCAGTATTCAGAGCATGTTGAAGACTCTTCCAAAACTTAGAGGTAAATCTTGGATCTCGGTCAGACACAATATATAGTGGTACTCCATGCAACTGTACCACTTCCCTGATATATATCCGTGCCAGTTGATCCAAAGAGAAATCCTCTCGAATAGCAACGAAGTGTGCAGTCTTTGTAAGACGTTCCACAACAACCCAGATTGCATTGTTTCCTTTGGATGTCCTTGGAAGTCCAGTGACGAATTCCATGGTGATGTTCTCCCATTTCCATTCTGGTATGGGCAATGGTTGCATCATCCCCTTAGACTTCTGCCTCTCTGCCTTCACTTGCTGACACACCAGGCACTTTGATGTATATTCAGCGATCTCCTTCTTCATATTATCCCACCAAAAGTTTTCTTGGATATCTCGATACATCTTTGTTCTCCCTGGGTGAATAGAGAAATTTGAACTATGTGCATCATCCAAAAGTTCCTTCATCATCTCCGAACTTGATGGAACACATAGTCTTTTCCCAAACTGAAAAATTCCTTCTTCATTAACATTAAACTCTGAGGATTTTCCCTTTTTGATAGCTTCCACTTTTTCTTGGATTCCTGCATCATCCTTTTGAGCATCCTTTAACATTTCCAAAATAGATGGTTGAGCAATCATTTGTGAAAGGATTGATGATGTTCCCTTCTTTATGATTCCCACGTTCATCTTCATCATGTCTAAGAAGATTGGATCCTTCTCAATTCTCATCATTGATAGAATTGCTGGATCCTTTCTACTTAGGGCTTCCGCCACCTTGTTCGCCTTCCCAGGGTGGTAATGTATTGAACAGTCATAATCCTTGATGAGCTCTGTCCATCTTCTCTGGCGCATATTAAGCTCTTTCTGTGTGAATATATATTTAAGACTCTTGTGGTCAGTATATATCTCACATTTCTCTCCATAGAGATAATGCCGCCAGATTTTCAAGGCAAAGATCACCGCCGCCAACTCCAGATCATGCGTTGGATAGTTTCGCTCATGGATTTTCAACTGCCTTGAGGCATAGGATATCACTTTATCATTCTGCATCAGCACACATCCTAAGCCCTTCTTCGAAGCATCACTAAATACCACAAAAAGCTCCCCACTTGTGGGTAAAGTGAGCACAGGTGCAGTGATAAGCCTCCTTTTCAACTCCTTGAAGCTTTCTTCGCATTCATCACTCCAAGCAAACTTTACTCCCTTTCGAGTTAGCTTGGTAAGAGGGTTGGACAATCGTGAGAAATTTCTCACAAATCATCGATAATATCCAGCTAACCCCAAGAAGCTACGGATATCAGTTACCGATGTTGGCCTCGACCATCCCTCAATTGCATCTGTTTTGGAGGGGTCCACAGATATCCCATTGCTTGTAATGATATGACCCAAGAATGAGACTTCCTTAAACCAAAACTCACACTTGTTGTACTTTTCATAGAGCTTCTCCTTGCGCAAAGTCTCTAGTACAGTTTTTAAATGCTCCTCATGGTCCTCCTTGGTTTTGAAGTATATTAGAATATCATCTATAAAGACTACCACAAATTTATCTAGGTAATCTCTAAAGACTTCTATTCATCAAGTCCATGAATATTGCTGGATCATTGGTGAGTCCGAAAGGCATTACTATGAATTCATAGTGCCCGTACCTTGTACGAAAAGCAGTCTTGGGGATATCTTCCTTCTTCACCCTTACTTGATAAATATCCCGACCGCAAGTCGACCTTGGAGAAGTATTGTGCTCCATGCAGCTGATCAAACAAGTCATCGATTCTTGGGAGAGGATACTTGTTCTTTATCGTGATTTTGTTAAGTTCACGATAATCGATGCAAAGCCGCATTGACCCATCCTTCTTCTTGACGAAGAGGACTGGTGCACCCCATGGTGATGCACTTGGGCGTATAAACCCTTTATCCAAATTCTCCTGTAGTTGTTTCTTCAGTTCTTCAAGCTCAACGACAGCCATTCTATATGGAGTCTTGGATATTGGTAGCGCCCCAGGTATAAGTTCAATTGAGAACTCAACATCTCTTCTTGGAGGAAGACCAGGAAGTTCCTCGGGAAATACTTCAGCGAATTCCCTCACAATAGGCATTTCTTCAAGGGTGGTTTCTTCCTTGGACTTAATCATCTGAGCCAGATATGCGTGCTCATAAGGCAGTAATATCCATGCTTGAGATGATGAAGCTAAAGTAGATTCATCTTCTTCCTGATACTTGTAAAGAATCGTGGGTCGATTCTCCATATGTAGTGTGATTTCCCTCTCCCGACAATTTATGTTGGCTCTATATAAGGAAAGCCAATCCATGCCAAGAATTGCATCAAATTCCACCAAAGGGAGTATGACAAGGTTCGCCGGGAAATTCAATCCACATATTATAACAGGGGAGGACTTATATTCATGGGATGCAATGATTGCCCCATTTGTCGTACTCACCGACATCTTTACTTCCATGATTTGTGGTGGTGCAGGGATTATTCTACTAAACTTTTGAGATATAAAAGAATGCGTAGAACCTGAATCAAAAAGTACGTTCGCTATTCTTGAATGAATAACTAGCATACCTGTCACCACTTCGTTGTCGGGGTTCACTTCGGCAGAAGTGATGGCAAAAGCTCTTCCTTGCTGTCTTGGAGGTTGTTGATTGCCTCCGATAACCCTTGGATTAGGGCACTGATTCGCAAAATGACCCGGTTCTTTGCATTTGAAGCATTGAACAATGCGTTTAGGTTCGAACGGAGCGTTCCTCTCCTCTGTCGCAGCCACGGGTCCTTCTTGCTGACAGTTAACAGCTAGGTGCCCTTCTCTTCCACACTTGAAGCATTTTCTTGTCCCCCTAAGGCAATTTCCAGGGTGCTTCTTTCCACACTTTTGGCAAGTGGGGTGCTGGAATTTCTTAGCACCGTTGGATTTATCCATCGGACCACCAGCATTGAAGTCCACCTTCCGCTTCTTGTCCCCATGATACCCCTGTGATTCTCCGATCTCCATTTCAACCTTGAGGGCACATCGGACAATTTCCTCATAGCTGTCGAAGTCACGGATCGCTAATGCTTTCCTCAAGCTAGGCTTCAGCCCACCAAAGAAGCGGTCAACCTTGCATTCGGGGGTAACGACAAAGCCGGAAGCGTATCGTGCAAGACTTGTGAAGTTTGCCTCGTACGCTCCCACAGATTCCTCATCTTTCTGCTTGAGGGAAAGGAAGTCCCTTTCCATCTTAAGACGGAGGGTGCGTGGAAAATATTTATCAAAAAATATCTTCCGGAATACCTTCCATTCCAAAGCCTCGATCTCCTCCTCATGCTTCATATTTTTGATCAACGTCCACCATTGATCAGCTTCACCCTCCATACGATAAGCCGCTAGGAGAACCTTCTCTTTTTCAGAGCATTGGAGGATGGAGAATATCTTCTCAATGGAGTTGATCCATTGTTCAGCGATCGTGGGATCAGATGATCCACTAAAAGTAAGAGGCCTTTGTCTCATGAAGCTTTCAAAAGCGACTTGTTCTTTCTTAGGGGGGGTTGAACGTTCCTCTTGACCAGTGTTTCTATTCAAAACTTCGGTTAGCTGAGAGAGAAGCGTGACAAAGTTCGCGATTCCCGCTCCCATTGAATTGGGCATCTCATAAGTACAATCATCACACTGATCTTCACAACAGTTGTTAGCCCGAGTTCTCCTATTACCGGCCATTGGATGGAATAAAAGAAAGTTAGGGGTAACACATAAAGGTTAATCCAAAGACAAAAGTTGATGACTTATAAATAAACTTTAATCTCTTTAACTCATGAGTCTATAGGATTCAATCCAGGCTTTTCATGATCTTCCTTCTAAAATATATTCTTAGGGGCATTTTTCCTTTAATAAGGGTTCATACTAAGATTGTGAATTCATCAAAACATATCCCCCGGGAGTGTCGTAAACAAGAGTGCAGCAAGGCCCGTTGTCGTGCACCAGTTCCCGTTTGAGTCTATCTCAAAGCGATGTTTTCGGGTTTTACCCCTAGGATACATCTGTGCCAGAGCCGCCTCTACCTGCTCGTATCCAGACAGGGATGTATTTGTTTGATAAACCACTTACTTAGTATTTACCAAAACATAGGGATGTTTTTATTATGCTTAGTCTTGTATCTAAGGCTTTACTAGGGTTTCCTAATCCCAAAAATAACTAAACCTATCCTCTGATACCAACTATGACAACCCTGCTTTTTATTACAGCTTAAGCATGCTTTATTACATAAAACTTCACTTGATAAAACAAAGAAGATCGAGAGGTTTAGTGTATTTGGGGCTTAGGATCATTACATAAAAACATTAAACTTGAAATACAACATCTTTATTGAAAACTTCCTTTACATGACCACTACATTCCTTCGTACTTAGCATTGCATGGGATAACCTGAGGACATGCATAAGAAAAGGGTGAGCTATAAATCCCAGTAAGGGAGTACAAAATGAATAACATGAGGAGTACAATACATGTTAGGAAATAGGCATATCAATAGAGCATAATAGAAACATGAACATAAAGGCATGATAAAGCATGATAATCATAACATGGAAATGTGGCAACAACACTTAACCTTAAATTAGCATGAGCCAAGGCTCATTGCACATGGAGCATGAGTAAACCCTAATTGCACTTGAAGCATGAGTAAACCCTTGTTGCACTTGAATTAGCATGAGTAAACACTCATTGCACATGACGTATCATGATACTATACTTTACCCAATGCATTGGAGCACTATAAAGGGCGTACCCTTCTTAAACATTTCATTTCATGCATAAGTGTGCCACATGGATCATAAAACATGGATTCATAAAACATAATCATTTCTTCCACGATAAAGGAATGTGTAATTAATACATGAAACTTTACAATCAATATGTATATGTGCATAAAGGTGAATACCCTTGATGGAGAAATGGGCATGATATTGACTACACAAAGACATTGGCTTAGAAAATCGGTGCGATTTCGGCAGCGTAACGGCGTGACATAAGAATTCACAAAAAAGGATGATGAGAGAGAAAGGGGCTCCTCATCATATTTACATGTAATGGACAGTAAGGAGATCATATATATACATTTCCCAACAATCGAAATGGAATTTAGATTCATGATACAAAAGTATTGCTTGAATGTAAAAGAAGAGAGAGAAGTTCCTTTCGGAATTTCGGCATAGTAATGGGTGTACATGGGAGGCATTTAATGAGAGAGAAAGGGTTCTCCCATCATTCAAACAATAAGAGGGCAGTATGGGGGAGGTGCGAAACCATACCCCAACATTCATAATTGAAATAAAAATGGAAATACAACTTAAAGAAAATTGACAAAAAAAGAGAAAGGAAGAAAACCCCTTACTTGGAAGTGTGCTTCCAAAGGCTAGAGAGAGGCTTGTGAGAAACTTCTTGGGAGCTTGGGGCACCTTGAGATGATTCTAGAGAGAGTAGGGCAGAGGTTGGACGAACTTAAAGGGCTTTGAGTGAGGAGGAAGTGGGAGCTTGGGTGGGTTTATATAGGAAAGGTGAGAGAATTCTTTATTATTTAGGTTTGGGACCCCTTATATTAAAATAATCCAAACCACAAACCATCCCATGGTATTTGCCCATGGTTTCTGGAAAAGGAAAGCGGAAAACAATATTTTACAAGTCCAAGGTCCTAACTTATTAAAAAAATTAGGGTTGCTTATGTGGAGGTGAGTCACACTCCCATGGAAATTAATTTAAAAAGGCAAAGTGTTGAATAAGTCTTGAGGGCTCCATTAATGCTTTGAAAAGTGAGTCAAACAAACCCAAAACCTCATTATTTTAATGATAAAACACATATTGGCCGAACATAAGGATTATGGAATTTTATTACATCACCATTGGGTCATTATGATGTCATAAAACACATTATATATTTAAATGGTATTTAATTTTTACCCAAAAATTTGACTGTCTCAGAAAATTATGAAAAATTCACCGTTGGATAATTTCGACGTCCTGATTCCAAAAATAATATTTATTTTATCTAAATAATTTTCTAAATATGTGAATTTTCACTTTTAAAATAAAAACCGACATTTATAAAAAATTCACGGGTTTTGACAGAAATGGCTTTCAAACCTTAATAAAAATTTTAATTGCATTCATAAAATTATAAGATCATTTATATTTAATAAAAATTAATTTAATATTTTATTAAAATATTATTTAATTCAAAAATCCTTTAATTTAATAAAATATAATTCTTAATTAAATAATAACTAAAAACACCATTTGTACTTTAAAAACTAATTACAATGTATCAAAAATGACTTGAAATTATATTCATTATTATATACAAAAATAATGTACATGAACATGGTGCTACTTATTTGTTACATAACCCCTTAAAATATCCGCATAAGACCTAAGGGTAAGGTGTGCGATGGTGACAGACTCTTGGGGTTGCTCGGATAACATCGCTCGAGTGGTAATCTCTATCAACTTCCATTTTTCCCGTAGACGATCACGTTCGAGCTTGACTTGATGAAGCTCAGATTGGGCTTGGTCAAGGGAAAAGCCCAAAGACGCCACCTCTTTTCTGATCTCCGACAAATGGGCTTCATAAGGGGCAATTCTACTGGATGAGGCCATCGCTTCCTTTGTCTGAGTAGAAAATTGGTTCATTAAAGACTTATATTTAAACTACCCAGATGATCACTGTTCAACGGCTATAAAAGTAACGGTCACAAATCATAAAGTAAAACTAAAAAAGTTGATATCTTATAAAAACATTTTTCATAAAGAAACATTTAACTGGATCAAGAGGGATTTTCCATTAATGAAATTTTGGGTCGTTACAGGTTCCCCAAATAGGTATAAGGAATTCCGAATCATTATAATCAGAATCACCATTAGCATAAGGATCTATTAAATGGATAACATTGATAGAATCAAAGATCAATTCTTCATCTGATAGAGATTCTTTCTGAGAGGTTAATTCAGATTGTACTATTTACCAGGGAGTTTCCCATGCTTTTGAAACAGATGACATGAAATTTGTCAGGGAAAAGGATAACTTTGGCCTTAATGTGAGCTCATATTTTTATGAATGATATTTGTGCTTATGATCACTTAGATTCATTGAAGAATGAACTTTTGATGAAGGTGGTTTTGTTTTGTTAGAAGTGGCAGGAGACATAATGGGTTATTTCAATTGTGTTTGTAAAATGGCATGTGTCCAGTTGATCATTTTTCTAATCTTCCAATCATCATGTTTGCACATATTTTTATTTTTTAATTCCTTCCATTAGCTTTCTTCCACTAGATCATTAGTGGTAACACAGACTACTTGAGTTGACAAAATTTTCAGTTTCACATGTCCAGAGTCTACCATCTTTTGCAGGAGATCCTCGAAAAAAACACTCTTAGATGGGATACCCTAACATCTGGTGAAATGAACAATAATTCGTAATGTCTTCATCTTATTCTTTATTTGGTTTCATCAGTCTTAGAAGATAAACCAAATTGTTTTACAGAGATGAGATGATGTAACCAAGAACCTGTTCATTCTGGAAAGAATATACATTGTTATTTAATTTCTCAAACTGTTTCCTCCGTTGATCTCTTTGATCTTCTTGACGAGACCGTCCTTGTTGCTGATTCTTAGGAGGCAGAGCCCTTCCGTATGATGAAGGTATTAAAGTATAAGCAGGTATAGGTGCTTGATTGATTGTAACTATAGAAGCTTCTACCTTTCCTATCCTCCTCCATGAAGCTAATGAAATTACATGAGTTTTAGCCTTAGTTTCTGTAATAGGGACTTCTGTCTTTTGAGAAATTAAATTATGGTCTCAAAACCCTCTTTTTTAAATTTAGAAGGATCAATGGTGTGCATAACACATCAAGTAGATTTTCCACAAAAATTGGAAGCAAATATTCTTGAGGGAGTGCTAGACTTAAAGAATATGTTAATCCTTTCCATCACACAATGAAATATGAAAATAATTCATTAAACCTTTGTTTTAAATTGGTAAGATAATAAACTATCATCTTTGGTAGCATTAAGCTAAATTGAAGAAGGAATTTCTGATGGAGATATTCCCATCTAGTAATTGATTGAGATAGTAAACTTGTATACCAGACAAAAACTGGTCCCTGTAATGACTACACAAAACACCTAATCTTTACTGCTTCTTGTTGTTGAGGAGTTGTCATCATGGGATCTCAATGAGAAACAAAATGTGTTAAGTTTTGTTCTGTATCTCCCAAACAAATAATGAATGGGAATGTGGTATTCAAAAAAATTGGTGGGGATGAATCGCATCCACCCATTCAGGGTAATCCATCTTTTCTGGAAGAAATAGATCATTTCGTTCCACCATAGCTTCTAATCAAGTTTTTAATGCCTCAACTGTGTTCATAAGAATTTGGGGAATATCTGGATGAGCTAGAACATATGCAGGTATAGAAAATGGAGCATAAGCTGGTGCATGATCGAAAAAACCACTGATGGTGGTGCTGATATTTGCCTTGGATAACCCATGGGAATAGGCCAATCATGATGTGTCTGATCTTACCTTGTTTGTGTACCAAGTAGAGGGAATTAATTATCCTCATATATAGTTACTACAAATTCTCTTTGCTGAGAAGCACCAACAGGATTAGCAAGCTGAGGAGTTTCCTGGGGAGTACGTCTAGCACAAATGCTGCTTCAAAGTAACTCTGTATTGAGTCTTTTCAACTCCTTAAGTTATTCTTCTTTCCATGAAAATATTTCTTAAAGCAAAAAATATTGAAATTCCCCAGTGGAAAAGTGAGTTGCAATCTGACTTTTACCTTTCCCCTTGTTAGATTCTTTTTAGAGGGGTGGGAGTTTGTTATTTTAAGGCATAACTAGATTCTGAGTATGCCTATGATTTTGGGAATGCACACTTTCTTCATTTGAATCAGTGCGTACCGTAATATGGAAAAGAACATTATCTTCTGATTTCCATGAACTGGACTCATTTTCTGGAGGATCTTTTATAGTGGTGATAATGACATTCACTAATGCATAATGAATCAATGACATTTGGTTACTATTTTTGTAAGATCGTATCCCTCTGTATCTTCCATGATACTATGTTTTCTTATATGATGAATTCCCTGGAACTGTTTGGAAGACAGTAACCTGAAGGGAATCCTTGGATTGTTCAGTTGTAATTTCTCCTTGTGGATTCTTCCCTAATCCGGAGAAAACTTACTTCCGTTGAGGAGGGGATTGCATATGTAAAAAATCCCCCAGCCCTACAGGCTAGGGCTGTTCCTATTCTTCTTCAAATCTTTGAACATTATTTAATGAATTTAAAGACTTAATTAAATAATCCCCCAGCCATGCAAGATGGGGTGATTTTTGAACTGCTTGGGTGGAAATTCGTGCAACTGTTCTTCTCATTTTGGGTAATTTGGACCAGACATTAGCTGGGTGCATTATCTTACTACCACTCAAATCAGATGTTTGTAAGATTGATTTTTATTTAAGACATTTTCATTCTCTGACGGATGACATCCTCTAAGTCGGACACCTACTCAAGATTCTCAGATGCATGATGTAAAAGTATCTCAACAACATTTTTCTTTTGTCATGACTCTAATGAGAGCCAGTTGAGGCCTATTCTTGAGCGTACATTCGATTACATACAAAATCTAATGATTTTGGCCGACCGTGGGCAATAATATTGCATGAGACCACTTTTGAATAACATCGATTCTTTTGGAGTGAAGTGAAAATCAATGCTCCATGTGAACCCCATCCTCTAATACAAACACTATATTGGGAATCCTAAATTAACTGGCGTAGCCTCTTTGGAATATTGAGGCATGCACGCTAATGGATTCTATATTGTTTTTCATCCTTTGGATGTTGGGAAACTAAGAGAGATTCCATGTGAATTTGGAGTTTCAACCCGTATATTACCATTACATGATTTTGATATTCACCATATGGTAACAATTTGGTTCTCAAAAGATGAAGAGCCTTTCATAGGTTGATGTAGATATCATGAACGTAATCTTCTGCAATCATTTATGGAATGTTATACTGATAATTTTCCAAAGGCCAGAACATGACTGGTTCTTATCCCTTTGTCAATTGTTTCATCATGTTTAAAAAATACTCACCGTCTTTCACTAGAGGTTTCTCCACTTAGTCTGACCAAAGTGGATGCTCTTTATTAAAAGACAAATGAAGTAGGGGAGGTTCATAGAATGATAGTTCCCTTAATATGTCTTATGGTTGAGAAAGTGTTTCACATTTCAATGAAAAGGCATCAAACATGAGTGTCCTTGTGTTTGCAAGTGCCCAGAGATAGGAGGGATTTCTCATTGCTACATTTCCAATTATAGAATTGTTTTGACAATGTGAAATACTACTATAGAGAGTACTTTCACAGCGAACTCCGTCATGGTTAGGATCACCATGGTGGATGACAGCAAGGTATAAATCTTCTTACTCCTTGGTCTTCTAGACACACATCGGGTTGTCATGTCTCTCATCCAAAGAGAGAAACTCTGGATTGACCAAATTTTCATGATGCAAGCCTTCATGATGAAGTGTCTGATGAGGAACCTCATAATTACCACTCCCACTCCTATACTTTGGTAATTTTAGGATATGATCTTGTACTGGAAAAGATAAATGTCTGAGGGATTCATGAACTCCAACATTAATAGGATCCAAATCACATCTTGACTCTTGATTTTACAATAGTTCATGGAAAGACTTCTTCATGGATGTTATATTATACATATTTGGGACCACTTGTAGCAAAAATTTGTTATCATGGGTAAATTTATGTTCTTGACTTGAAGTGTTTACCAGAACATACCGATTTAATCAAATTGGAAAGGGTGTATCTTCCTGATCTTGTTTTCCGTATGATATGGGGGAGTATGCCACCTAACCCTCTTGGACTGGAACAAGGGTTTGCATCTGTTCTGGGATAGAATGTTGATGTGTCATCCCATGTGTGGGGACAGATTTATGTGTCTATTTCCCCGGTACTTCTGAAGTGGTTATTATTATATACTGACATGTTTCCATAATATGGGCAGATATTTTTGTTTTCCATTTCACCATTTATAAGATGTGTTTGGTGACTTCAGCAGCCGGAACATGAATATACATCCATTCCATATCTGGAGCAGGTTTATGTTCCTGCTCCTGTCCTCATTTTCCTGTCAATGGGTATTGATGGTACTCATGTATGGGGAAAGAGAGTTGGTTCTACCCCAAATTTATCGTCAGAACTATCCAACTGACTTCTCTGAGAGCTACCAAACGAGACTATTAGAATACTTGATGAACAATCGAATGTTTATGTGTCTTCTGGCTATTTCCCATCAAGTATGGTTGATGGAATTCCTTCAATAATGGTATATTATACTACTAACAAAATTGGTGACTGTAAATAGGTGTATGTTCCTGTTTATAAGTTTTCACCACATTAGATTGGTAGGCTTCTTTAAATGCAATCAGACGAGCCTGATGACTGGTTGGTAACTTGTAAGCAAGCGTATATTCCTGTTCACGGTACTCCAGAAGATTTATCTAGAGGGACTGGTTGGTTTCTACCAAAAAAGTCTAATGGAGATAAAAATTAGGATGCACGTGTGTATGTGCCTGTTCATTGTTTTCCATCAAGTTTGGTTGATGGGATTCTTCAGAAGGGGTAGAGGTATGAACTTGCTCTCTATTGAACAGAAGTTGTCCCTGGTAATTTTTCTTGCATGCCTGGGTTAGAGAGACCTGGGCCAAATGTCCAGAAGTAGCACACCCATAATGTGGGGGGTTCACTACCATGTAATTCTGCTATCAGCGATTGTTGGGGGAGTCCTCAATATAGACTCCTGTATTCTTGAATTGAGGTCTTGAGTGGCCTCTTAATCCACCTCCCTATAGTATGGGATGGATTGATTATTTACTTATAGGGATAAGGACCTGAAATGGTTGAAGATGGTGGTTGGAACCATCTGCTTCTTGATCATCATTCATCGTTGGTTGGATGATCGAAAATTGTTATTGACCTGGAGGGCCTGCTGAGCAGTCTCTGAAGTCGGGATTGTACCATGACAACGATATTTGTTTACCTGCACATTAAAGACCCATAATTGAAGATGTTGGGTTGGTTATGACATCCTTCCCATGGATGGGGATCTAGCTTGAGCAGCGGTAGGGAAGTTCACAGATGTTGTCTTGAAGAAAAGCCATTTTGGAGTGAAGGAAATTCTGATAAAAATTGAGAAACAACAACAAACTCCATTAAAGAAACATCTTTTTAGATGGATACATGCGTGATTGATTCCTATGTCTCACCTTCCTATATCATTGGATAGGGTCCTAACAGGTGGGTAACATTATTAACCTGGTTAAGGATTCTCATCAGGTTCACCATTTTTGTTTCGTAGTTCCTTGAAATGTGTATTCTAGTTTTAAGAGTCACTGCTTCCAGGAAATTTCCATTTGATTTATTTGTGGAACTGGAAACATCAAACATTTGTTTATCCCAAGGGGAACTTCTTTTCAAAGGCATGTATTCGTTATGTTTGAACATCATGTTACCTAAGACTATGTATTGGTCAAGAGGATGGGAGGTTGGACTCATCACACACTTTTCGGGTGAATTATTGTTTACTCCGGGACTCTCTTTATAATTTATGATATTTTAATGAATCCTTATTAATTCACATTTTATATCATAAGTATCCCTTTTAATTTTCAATCACTTTTTTGGCATGTGAAAATTTTAAAATCATCCGTATTTATTTGATGTTCATCATTAATGGAGATATCCAAATATATTCGAGGTTCTCTGTCAATGATATCCTCTCATATACTAATTATAGATTATTTTATTCATCGTTATGATGATACTGGTTTTTAAGCCACTTAGTGGGGCACTCTAGAATTTATTGTCATCCACGGAGACGAAGGTTTGGTTTGGTCTTGGGATCGTGCCGATAAAATGGGCTACTTACACGTCATTGTAAAAGGAATCAGAACCCTCATAGTTCGGTGCCACTGAATGGGAAAAATCATTCCTTTTATGGTCCTGTGATAAAGACCTATCCATACAGTTTAATGTCATGTGGTATGAACATATATTTGGAAGGTTCTTAGTCAAAACATAGTGTGGGACTTATGTTGAACCATCCCAAGGAACATGGAAAGGATATGGGTTTCCATGCAGGATCATACACTGTTGGGAATATTGACAAAGGAGAACAATTTTGATTTAGGGTTTTGGGTTTGAACATCAAGGAGGCTTTCTACGTATCCCATATAGATGGGAATCAAATCCCAAATAGATCGATACGTCTCGTAAGAGATTATAGTATTTTTATAGAAATGAGTATGGGATTACTTTCTGAAAAGGATGCCTTTGTGATTTGAGAATGTAATTTTCAGATTATTCTTAAAGAGGATGCCCAAATAAGGGGAATTAAGGTTGGATTCTTGAAGATGACATCCAGTGAGCTCTGGCCCTGAGAAGTCTTCCTATGTATCCTAGATTGAACAAGAAGCATAGTTCTTGTAGTTCATTCCATCATGAAAATGTAGTGACAATGACAAATATATAAGCCCACGTGAGTCATGGTCAGTGTGAGAAACAAGAGGATGTCAAAGATTCAACAAAAACAGATTCAATTTTACTCCTCCACTGGTGAAAGAAGGTGCACACACCAATGGTGTCCAAGGGGTTTGAGGCCAAGTTGACCTGAGAACAGGGTGAGGTGATGATACTTCCCTCTGTTCTATTCTCATTGGACTAGGGTCTAATGGAAGGAAGAATGGATGAAGGTTATGGGCTTGCACCAGGATGGTTTCCCATGGTGAAAAAGCTCAACAATAGTAGAAAAGGGTAATGAAGATCCATGTACACATCTCTACTCTGGTCTTTGGCACTAAAGAAGAGAGGATGAGAAATTATGCCACCTCATACAAGAAAAGATACAGGCTTATGCCAGGATGGTTGACCTATAATTGATCCTAGTAGAGGAGGTAGAATTATCTTTTGTTCAAAATGATGATGTAGGGGTGAAATGTACCTTCCCTACCAAAAGAACTGAGGTTCTGGGTCTTCTCTTTGAGAAGGGAGAGCCCAGGACCCAAACCCTTTTTCAAACCGAGAACTTCCCATCACTTTTACTAGGAGAAAGGTCCATGTTACTATGGATATGAAAACCCAAATACATTCCATGTATCCTATCTCCCTTATAAAACAAATGTGAGAAACCTCTGACTGTGGATATACAAACCCAAATAGGAGACATGCTAATGTGCCTTTACCAAAAGTTTGATAAGTCATGAGGTTTTTCTGGAGGCTACAACTTAGTCCCTTTTAGATAAGGGAACCATGAAAAATGAAACCCTGCCATGAAAGGCTTTAAAGAGGGTACTTGAGTTGGTATGTATGATTTATAAGAAGATCTACCACATAATTTCCTCGCACAAGTGTGCAACGTAGGTACCCTATATTTATGTACCATGCAGCTATATCGCGCATGTATGCCACGCAGGTGCGGCGCCCAGGTATGCCGCGTAGGTGTGGCGTGCAGGTATTCCGCACAGGTGTGTATGATGACTAAAGAATTTATTTCACATTGGAGAACGAAACCTATGTGAAAAATTGTGAAAAGGCTTTCAAAACATGATTATCCCATTTAATTATCTCATCTCTCGTACTTTAGAGATCTACCTGAGACAATTTGAGGGATCTGGGTGAAATAGCTACGCAATGGGAGTTTCTGGGAATCTTTAAAAATTTTCAGACTTTAAAATGATGAGCCCAATGGTCCAACTTATAGGTATGCATGGGTCATATTCGAAGGGATTTTGCCCGCGCAGGTCCTTCATCCTGCTCCTCGGCACAGGTACTTCGCGTAGGGTAGAGAAATTATTCTGGCGTGTAGCTCTGCCACGTTGGTCTCTCACATTTCTCTTCCACACAGGTCTATCATGCAGGTCTTTTGGAGTATATGCCATTATTTTGAACTCTTCGAACCTTGCATTGGAATTTTAAAATATCTAGGGCTCTCTTCATAGTCATTTAGTTTTTTTAAGCGGTGTCAAAAGTACCCCACACCACTTCCCACCGGTTAACTGCCCATCCCTAATGGAGAACATCCAGAAACTACCACGCTCTTCCACAAGCCCCACTATCACAATATACCCGCACACACATGGGCCACAACCTCATCACATCTTGCCCATAGACACCTGGGGCATTACCACACCATAATCCTACCCACAGACACATGTTCTTCACACATACCACACCCAACCTAAAAAAACTAGGGCCTCAACCTGAAGACACCTGGGAAAAAATGACAACTCAAACAACTAGTAAAATAGATCTGGTAACAAACCTCAAGCCATTACAGTATACTTGAAGACTCTTGGGTGGTAAATGACTAGAAGAGGAAGTAGAGAATAGCCAATTACAAGCCATCCATCCTCCAATCGGGATGTTGGAAAATACACCCTCTCCCATAACAATAGGGGTGTTCATCACAATGTTCTCAACACAGGTGGGGTGCATCTAGAAAACACAAGGAACTAAAAGTTTATACATACAGGTAAACAAACATTCATCCCAAAATACAAGTTTCCATACAAGAAACCTTCCCACACAAACCTCCATTGCTTCTACCCCTACATGCACGTTGAACCACAGATGATGGTCACTTCTATTGGAATAATTATAACCCTAGACAACTCATTTAAATAGTTATCATTTTGTATTTATTAATTTATTAATTTATTTATATTATCCCTACCCGGACAACTAAAAACCAAAACATATGCCACCATTCTCAAAAGGATAAAATCCACAAAACACTTCCCATCGCAAAACACACATCAAACAACCCACTTCATTATTCCTTCACATTTAACACCCATTAGTTTCTCAACACTACCAAAATCAATTTTCAAATTAATCCTTATTAATTAATCATCTCACAACCAAACCTAGTAGCCGTGCTACACAACAACACCACACCCTACACACCCATAAACATGAAATTATAACACAACCCAAACCTATAGCCTTGCTATATAACCACTTACCAAAAGAAGTCCTTCTGCGCAACAAGTCCATCTGACAATCAATCAATCTCTCAACCTAAGATTCCATCACACCTATTGCACCATCTCATACACAAATCCCCCAAAAACCACCACCAAAACCATATCCCCACTACACAAACATACCATAAACCACTCACATAGCCAACCCCTCTGTCCACTCATGTATGCAAAACCATAGTCCCCGCCATAAAAACCACACAAGTCACAAAACCCAACAACACCAAACACATCACATACCCACACCAAATCAAGAAGAGTGTATTTATATTTTTTCTATAATGTCCTTTAATTGTACTTTCATAATTCATGTGTGATCACAATACAATTTTAATCATGGGGTATCCATTTTCTTTAACCAGATGTATGTGATTAACTAGATTTTATGTATATAGTCCTTTAAAAGTAGAAATATGTATAAACCATCATGTGTGTATAAACAAAGACCCCCAATGACCGTGATTTTAAGAATAACACAACCAACATGACTCATGAGATGGATCATGGATAATATAGAAAAAAGAGATCACCATCATCTGACTCCAACCCCCTTCATTTATTCCTTTTTATTATATTCTTTAGATTGGATTTAATAGAATTCATAAGGATACATGAGTATACCCACCCCGCATGATACACAATTAAATATAGACAAAGGAAATCCTTACCTAGAACAACAGGTGACCAAAAGTCGTCCTTGCGCAAAAAAAAACGGGGTTCACATGTAGCAGAAAACTCAAAGGAAAATTATATAGGGGGGCCACAACACAATAGAACTGCTCGATTGGTAATAATATTTCCTCACACACCAAGATAGATGATAATAGAGGACCTCAACAGTGGAAAAATCTAGATCCTATATCAATGGAATGGGAAACAGTTTCAAGGACATTAAATTTGGATTGTGGCAAAGACCATGCAGTTTGAATTTTTTTTAAATTCCCCAGAGCGTTATGATATTAAAGTTATAATTAATATACATTAAAATCCTCTTAGAAACCCTTAAAAAATTATTTAAACTTGATTAATGTCAAAAAAATGTAAGAGGGTTGAAATTGGATAATCTGGGAGAAACTAGGGAAAACTAGAAATTTCGAAAACATTTTGAAGTGGCTCCCCATTAGGTGATTAATGGTGTCACCATTTGGGGAGACACTGCTTGGTGAGCCATCATTCAGTGAGACACTATTCGGTGTCACCATTCGATGAGACACCACTCAGTTATCCACCATTCGGTGAGCCACCGTTCAGCGAGCCACCGTTCGGTGAGGCGTCGTTCAGGGTCGTTGTTCGGTGTCACTATTCAGTGAGACAACTCTTGGTGAGCCACTGTTTAATGATCCACCATTAGGTGAACCACCATTTGGTGAGCCATTATTCGGTGTAACCATTCAGTGAGCCACAATTTAAAAAACTGTATTTTTGGAAAATTCCAAAATTAACCCATTGTTACATCCCAGAACATCCCAAATACTCGATTTTCACAAAGTAATGGATCAGATGGGGTCTTCGTCATTACATCATATTCCTATTAAACCATTATCGGCCTTGAGATTTCAAAAGTAATCCTAGAATTAGGAGGGTTCTTAAACCCCCCCATAAGATGCATCTTAAGGATAAATCACCTTGCATTGTTCGGAAGTTGGAGTGAAAAACTCGACATCCCAGAACACCTCTCCAAAAATTACTACCCCAAACAACGACACAACACAAAATGTCTCACTGTATAGACACATGGGTTAGGTAATTTCTTCCTCCATGCCACAATACTATCGAAATTGGGTGGCATTGACTCACCCACATGGGTTTAATCACATCCGCATTAATGTGTATTGATCACACCACAATTTACTGTTTCATTTTCACCCTTACACCACTACGATAAACTTGTTTTATATTGAATGTTATAAAAATAATAACAAATTTCATTCCATGTTTGAATCATTTATTCAATATTTATCACTTTTAAAAAGGGTAATGTTACATGTTTTGATTATTCAATTGCAGAAAGACGTGATTTAAAGGGCCCATGATGATGTCCAAGAAAAATGGGCCAAACAACGTAGGATCCTTGCATACCAGTGGACTTATTCAGATATTTATACTTAAACATGAACCAAAATGGGATGAAATTTTGTGTATAGGTCCGAAATTTATTTATATACATTTAATATGAAGAAATCCAAGACTCATTCGTCCATATAGTGTCCCAACCGACCTGATCGGTCCTGCATATCAAAACTGCACAAAGTCAAATGCGGTGTTCTGTATTGTATCAATATATCAAGATGTAGTTTTCCAAATGGAGCCAAAAGTTAGGTGGAGATATTCAAGAGGTAAGGAAACATGTTTATAGTTTTATTCAAAGTGATATTCGGCTTTCAAGTGGTCTAAACCCAGGGGCCAAGTGGTTTTACACAATATATATGCCCAAAACCACCTCCCACTTTGCCTATATAATGGATCCTCGGGCTCCCCATTTTTATGTTCGGCCATGAGGAAATGATCTACCATTTTGGAGTCCTAGAGGAGTCTAATATTCACTCATAGAATTTTTGGAGGACACTATAATCATATAGGGATCAAGCATGAAGAAGGAGTTCCACCTGAGCTTCCTCCTCCTCCCGATGTTGAGATAAATGGTGGGAATTCGTTGTGAGGGAGCTAACCACCTATCAAGGGAGTTAAAATTAATATTTTAGCTACTGTATTGGAATAATTGGGTGTGAGAAATTTTTTTTCATGTATCATACATAATTTCAAATTTTAATTCTTATTTTGATGCTTGTGATTGAGATAATTGTAATTTCTAACCGATCAGTGTGAGGTTTTGAGTGTGTGACTTATGTTGTTCCGATTAGACATCATAATAATCCTTTTAATACCCAAATTTTTGAGATTTAAGTTTTCTTTGGATGATTTTATTCCATACATATTTTCTGTACCTTGAAAATATGATTGTTATGTCAATGTTTGGTTCTTCGAGCATTGAAATAAAAGCTTATGAATTAATCGGGATTCCAATTAATTTCAACCATGGAATTACTACAAACCAAAATGAATATATTTGAACAATGAATGTGAAATGTGTGTAGTAAAATCACAATAAACCCTTTTATTTCATATTTATCAAAATTTATTTGGCTTCTCAACTTTTATTCTTTCATTTAAGTCATTTCATCCTAAAACTATTTTCAATACCACCCCCTATTTTAGTACTTATTAAAAATGGACACTCTAAACCCACCAAAGCTCCTTGAGAGATGACCTAAAGTATTCCCTAGACTATAAATCAACCTTAAAATCATAGTCAATTTTATGTGTCATGACCGCACATTCAAATTTTGGCGTAGTTTTCGGGGTGCGCTTTGGTTTTTAGTGAGTGTTTTTATATGATTTTTGTATATTTTGTTAATATTTATTTGTTCTATATTGTACCTTTACCTATATTTTTGTGATTTTATTTATTTCTTATGTATTTATTGTGAATGAGACCTTCTAATCTTGGATATTTACAATGTTTTGATCCCGAACCAGAGAAGATCTTATGTCAACGACCACGAGACGCACATGAGAACCCTTTGAAGGAGGAAACACAAGACAACAACACTCTTCTTGATCCTTCAGCTTCTTTTTATAGAACCAAAATAAAAAATGAAATAAACTTTTATAACATGGATAAAAACAATATAACACTAAAAGGAATATCATCGCCTATTGTTGATATCCATCCCACATACATTCAATTACAAGGCGAGGCACCCAATTTTGAACTAAAATATGGTTTAATTCATCTATTACCATGATTCCATGGAATTCCTAGAGGGGATCCACTCAAGAAGTTAAAATAATTTCATATTGTCTATTATACATTAAAATATACCAATATGGATAAATAAAATGTAAAGCTTATGTAATTTCCTTTTTCATTAGAAGACACTGCAAAATACTGTCTTTATTATGTTAATTCACCAATAAGAGGTAGGGAAAGCATGAAACACCTTTTTCTTGAAAAATATTTCATAGCCTCTCGAACTGCAACATTAAGGAAAGAAATTTGTGGGATTAGAAAATCTCAAGAGGGAACACTTCATGAATATTAGTAAAGATTTAAAAGATTATGTTCAAGTTTTCTGCACCACCATATAAGTGATAAACTTTTAATTAAGTATTTTTATGAAGGTTTAATTCCAATTGATCAGAATATGATTGATGCTTTTGCAGGTGGTGCGCTAGTAGATAAGACCCAAATTAATGCAAGGGAATTAATTGAAAATATGGCGCAAAACACTCTACAATTTGGTTCAAGGACCAATGTACCCATTTCGAGGTGTCCATGAGGTGAAATGTACTGAATTCGAGAAGAAGGTGGACACAAAGTTTGAGGAGGTAAGAACCCTTCTACAAAAACTTTCTCTCTCCCAAGGGAAATCTCAATCTCCTCCTTCCATCCATTTGTGGTCTCTGATCTTATGAAACCAATTATTCTGACCAATGCCCCCAATTGAGAGAAAATTCTGAGAGTTGTGAGGAAATATTCCTAGGGCGTCCCTATAACCAACCCTTTATCCCAGAACCATACTATCCATGCAACTCTGGGTGGAATGAAAACCAAACTTATAGGCAAGGGGGGTATTCAAACTAGCCTCATCAACCATGGAACCAACAATCTTAGAGTAGTCATCCACCACCACCACCCAAAAATCTTGAACCACCCCAAATGAATTTCAAACCACCCCCTCCCCAACCCAAGACTATCCTAGAATATATGATGAAACAAATGGCTTCCAACAATCTACAATTCCAAAAAACCACCCAAGCTGAAATACACGGCCTCAAACCCCAATTAGTCTAACTAGCTAACTTTGTGGGGGAAATTCAAAGTCACGAGCCAGGTAAATTTCCCTCTCAACCAGTAGTTAAACCTAGGGATTATGGAAATTTTAGTGTCATCACCACTAAGAGTGGAAAACAAATTGAAAGTATAAATCCTCCATTGGAGTCATCCCCTCCCAAGGAAACCTCTATCCCAACCATTAAAAATGTTCCAAATGATGAAGAACCTTGTTCTGAGAGAATCCCTCCAAAGTAAAGAGTGTGTCTATTGATGAGTCACCTAACCCAACCATTCATCTTCCATTTCTTCAAAGGGACAACCAACCAAGGAAACAAAAGGAAACTGAACGTGATAAGGAAATATTTGGAAGTTTTCAAGAAAGTGTAGGTTAACATTCCCTTGATAGATGTTGTGAAAAAAATATCACGATACGCCAAGTTTCTAAAGGAGATGTGTACACACTGAAGGTGAATTTGCAGATATGGAAAGGTGAGCTTGGGGAATAATGATTCAGCATTTATAGAGCCATCACTTCTCCCCCCAAACGGAATGATCCTAGAACCTTCTCAATTCTATGCACCGTAGGGGAGTATTATTTTTCTAATTCAATGCTTTGTTTGGGTGCCTCTATTAATGGGATACCTCACTCCATTAACTCAAGATTATAGGTCGGGGAAATAAAGCCCACTAGAATTGTGGTTCAACTGGACAACTGGAGTACCACACACCATTCTGGTGGGTTAGAGGATGAACTTGTGAGGGTGACAATTTTAATTTTTCCTGAATATTTTTGTGTTCAAAAAATAGAAGGAGATTTGATGAATAGACATGCCCCAATTATATTAGGGAGACACTTCTTGAAAACCTCTAAAAACATAATTAATGTCAATAATGGTACATTATTTATGGAATTTGGTAGTGACATAGTCCATTTCAATATCGTTGATGACATGAAAAACCCCTTAGAATAACATTCCTCTATCTCTGTTAATTCAATAGATGTACTCCCTTCCCTTGAAAACACTTTTTAACATTACCATGATCCCCTTTTTGAGTTTTCATCCTTGATTGAAATTCATGGTAATGAATCATGCAATGATTGTTTTAGTGGTCTTGAAAAGTATCATGCATGTTTATTAATTGATAATTTCTTAAACACTGAGGATCAAATGACCATCGATGATACTACAATGCTTGTAAATTCTCATTCCTCTATTGAGGATGATACCATTGAGATGTTAGATGATATTAGTGATCTATAACTTTCAAACACACTCCCATCAATCCTAAATCTACTTGAATTGGATCTTAAACAACTACCTCAAGATTTAAAATATTAATATCTTGAGAATGTAATCATATTTCCCTTCATCATTTCCAGTTCACTCCCTCTTGATCATGAATTGTGACTGCTTGAACTTTTGAGGGAGTATAAACAATCATTAGGATGGACCCTTTCAGACATTCATGGTATTATCCCATCAGTTTGTACTCATCATATGTTATTAAAAGATGAGGCTAAACTAGTGAGGCAGGTACAACGTCGACTGAACCCAAACCTCCTAGATGTTGTGAAAAAGGAGGTAACAAAATTATTGGATATTGTAATCATTTTCCCCATCTCTGATAGCCATTGGGTCAGTCCTATTGAAGTAATTCCTAAAAAATGGGCCTTACTGTAATCAAAAATGAAAGCAATAAATTGGTTCCAACCCGTGTGCAGAATAGTTAGCGTGTCTAAAAAGAATATTACAGACTAATCCAACACACTAGTAAGTACCATTTCCCTTTTCCATTCATTGACCAAATGATAGATAGGCCAGCGGGTAAGTCCCACTACTTTTTCCTTGATGGGTATTCTGGATACTTTCATATCCATATTTCCCCCAAGGATCAGAAAAAGAGAACCTTCACTTGCACCTTTGGCACATTTTCATATACGAGGATGCCATTTAGTCTATGAAATGCTCCAGGTACTTTCCAGTGATGTAGGGTTAGTATTTTTTTGGATTACCTAGAGAATTTCATGGAAGTATTCATGGATTATTTCACTATTTATGGATCTTCTTTGGATGAATGTTTGAGTATTCTTGATTTAGCCCTACATCACTGTATTGAAAATTATTTTGTATTAAATTATGAGAAATTCCATTTCACGATGCGAAAAGGTATTGTTTTGTGACATGTCATTTCTGGGGATAGTATCCAAGTAGATAAATCAAAATTAGATGTCATTTCTTCCCTATCATTCCCAAAAAATGTACGGGATGTGTGGTCTTTCCTAGGTAATGCTGGATTTTACCATCATTTCATTCGAGACTTTAGTAAAATTATACTCCCAATCTCCCGAATACTCTAAAAAGAAATGTAATTTTTATGATAATGAATGTGATGAAGCTTTTAATAAGTTAAAATGGAGTCTCACGTCACCCCTGGTAATCCAACCACCTCAGGAGGATTTACCATTTGAGCTCATGTGTGATGCCTCTATCTATGCAGTTGGGGAAGTCTTTTCACAAAGGTTCGACTGTGCTCCATATGTCATAGACTATGCCTCACATACATTGAACCCTTCCCAAGAAAACTACACCACAACTAAAAAATAATTCCTTGAAATAGTGTTTTCCTTGGAAAAATTTAGTTCATATCTGTTAGGGACCAAATTTTTTATATTCTCCGACCATATAGCTCTCCATTATCTATTTAAAAAACTGGATGCCAAACCACATCTCATTCATGGATTCTCCTCTTTCAGGAATTCAATCTAGAAATTAGCAATATAAAAGGAGTAGAGAATGTGGTGGCTGACCATATTAGTAGGATTCCCCAATCCTCGAACATTAACTCATCTCTCTGTATTCTTATAAATGATTTGTTTCCCGATGAGAAATTATACCGAGTGTAGGATATTATTCCTTGGTATGCTGAAATTGTAAGTTATTTGGTAGCATCTTGCATTCCTACAGATTTCAACAAAAACCAATCCAGTCATCTAAAACATGAGTCTCGCTGGTATAATTGGGATGACCCCTACCTCTGGCGCACATGTAGTGATCATGTCCTTAGGAGTTCTGTTCCCGATACCTAGTTTTAGTATGTCCTTAGTTTCTGCCACACTCTTATTTATGGGGGCCACTTTGGTTCCCAACGGACTGCTCGCAATGTCATTGAAACTGGTCTCTTTTCACCAACACTTTTTCAGGATTCCCATGAATTTTTCAATTCTTGTACTCATTGTCAAATAATGGGGAATATATTTAAAAGAAATGAAATTACACAACAACAATTTCTCTTTCATGACATTTTTTATGTTTGGGGCTTTGAATTTATTAGCCCATTTCCCAATTCCTTTTAAAACATGTAAATTCTTCTAAAAGTTGACTGTGTGTCAAAATGGGTAGTGTTCCGAGCCATAAGTATAGATGATTCCAAAATAGTAGTGTAATTTTTGAGAACTCATATATTTTGTAGGTTTGGATTACCTTGGTTCATCATTAGTGAATAGGGTTCTCATTTCTGCAACCAAACAATGCAATAACTTTTGTGTCGGTATGGGGTCGGTCATCAAGTGTCTACTACATATTACCCATAGACCAATGATCCATCCATGGTGTCAAATATAAAGATAAAACAAATTCATAAAAAAATTGTTCAACCCAATAGAAAAGATTGGAGTCTTAGACTTAATGATTCATTATGGTCTTAGTGTACTTCCTTTACAACACCCATTGTAATGTCACCTTATAAGCTTGTTTTATGAAAAAAATTTCACCTCCCTATTAAGATTGAGCACTGTCCCTACTTGGTCATTAAATAGTGCAATTATAACCTTTCTGGTGCATGTTCTTAGTGGAAATTACTTTTCCAAGAGCTGTAGAAAATGCGTAGAGATTTTTATGAGAACTCCAATATTTATAAGGACCGAATCAAGGCTTACAATGAAAGCCTTATCCTACATCGTGAGTTCTACATTAGTAAAAAGGCCCTTCTCTACAATAAAAGGCTGAGATTGTATCACAATAAGCTTCTTCCCGCCAGTTCTGACCATACACCATTAAAAATGTTTCTCCATTTGGTTTTTTTCATTTTCAAAATGAAGAAACCAAGAAAACCTTCACTGTCAATTGGCAGAAGCTGAAACACTTCCACAAATCCCTTTTGGAGTCCCCCATGGAGGAAATCCAAGTTCACGAAGCAGTCTATGAATAATACATACCAGGTTTTATCATTCCTTACCACATTATATTTTATTACATTTAGGACACTACACACTTTTAGTGTGGGGGGATTGGTATATTCCTAGGATAGTTAGGAATTTTTGTCATCTCTATTCTTTTTCTATTTTTTGCTTGCTGAATTGTATTGTCACTTTTCCCACATTCCCTTCCACTCACCTTTGTGCCAGATTATTACTTTTTTATGCCTACTTTATCATGGAAAATGATGCCTGTTTAATCATGGAATTTATTGAAAATTCATGTGGAATTTCTGTATTTCATGTTGTTTTAGCATTAAAAAAATTATAATGCAATGTGAATTTCAGAAAAAATTCAACACAGTGGTGTGCCTTTCTTTGTAAATTTAGTTCTTTATCAATGATATAAATTGTTGTATTATTTTGAAACCATTGAGAAGAATGGTGCCCTTTTGTGAATATTTTAAGGGAAATTGTATCACATAATCTCTCCACACATTGTTTTAGCCAACCATGATGTGTGAAAATTTATTACTTAATGGAAGGTAAATATAAGTTAGGTTGATTTTTCACTACGTTCAAAAATCATTTTTCTATACATTTGTTCCTTATCTGATCTTTTTCATTACTATACCTGATTTACCTATGCATGTGTACCTTATATCTGACTGTTGTACGCCCTAAAAAAACCAAAACAATGGGTTGTATATTTTTCATGTCAATAACCACCCTTCCTCAACCTTTGATCTTGTTATAACTATTACAATTAGTGTCATGAGGAGATCAAACATGTGTTGGGAGAAGAGTGTGAGATCTGTTCCAAATGAAACTTTTGAAAAATTAATAAATGAGGGGAGTGCTGAAATGTACATTGTATGTAGATATCTAGGTCAAGAGCTTATGGTTTTTACTTTTGGTAATGCTTAAGTGAGTGGGTCTTGAAATTTGATTTCAAAGGATGTGGGGAAATTTTAGTGGAAAAGATCTTGTAAGTAGACAATTATTAAAATAACTTATATTTACTCGATAGAAAGTGGAATGAATAGAATGAAACGGTTTTCACACAAACACATGGAGAATTAGTTACATGATTTAATTATGAATTATTTTCCTTGATTTGTATCTTGAATCTCTTGTATTTTCATTTTGATTCAATTTTTGAGATTTCTTTTTCCATGATCACTAAGAATAACTCCTTAGTGTGATTTTTTCATTGATCACATTTCTATCAAGAATAAAATTTTAATTTAATGTTTAAATATTTATGAATTTGGAAATATATACAAGATTTTTTTTAGAATTATGATTTTTCCCAGGAGTGAAAATGTATAGGTGTGGGGGACTGATGGCAGCACGATTTACTGTTTCATTTTCACCATTACACCATTGTGCTAAACTTGTATTATATTGAAAATTATAAAATTAATAAAAAATTTCATTCCATTTTTGAATCATTTATTTTTTATTTATCACTGTTTAAAAGGGAATGTTACCTGTATTGATGATTCCATTGTAGAAGAAGGTTATTTGGAGGGCCCATGATGATGTCCATGAAAAATGGGTCAAACTGCGCAAGATACATGGATACCAGTGGAATAATCGACAAATTATACTTAAATGCGAATAAAATGGGCTGATATTTTTTTATCTGGTCCAAAATTTAGTGGGATACATTTTATATTAAGAATCCCAAGACTCATTCTTCCATCTATTGGCCCAACTGATGAGATCTGTCCAGCATATCAAATCTGCACAACGTCAAATGTGGTGTTCTGTATTTTATCAATATATCAGGATGTAGTTTTCAAAATGGTTCCAAAAACATGGGGGAGAGATTCAAGAGGTGAATAAACATGTTCATATTTTTTTTGCAAAGCGATATTCGACATTACAGTGGTTGAAAACCATGGTTCAAGTGGTTTTACACAATCTGTGTGCCCAAAACCACCTTCCACTTTGCCTATATAATAGAAGCTTGGGCTCCCCATTTGTAGTTCGTCCCAGAAGAAAAACTCTGCCATTTGAGAGTCCTAGAGGTGTCTTCTATTCATACTAGAAGTTATGGAGGCCCCTATCATCATCGGGGGATCAAGTATGAAGAAGGTGTTCCACCCGAGCATCATCCTCCTCCCGATGTGGAGCTAAACTGTGGGCATTTGTTGTGAGGGAGCTACGCACATGTCAAGGGAGTTCCAATTCATATTTTAGCTATTTTTTAGGATTAATTTGGGTGAGAAAACATTTATTTCCATGTATCATACTTAATTCCATATTTGAATTCTTTTTTTGATGTATGTGATTGAGACACTCTTAATTTCTAACCTATTAGTGTGAGGTTTTGAGTGCATTACTTTTGTTGATCCGATTGGACAGAACACAAATCCTTTTCATACCCACATTATTGAGGTTTAAATTTCATTTGGAAGCTCTTATTCCCTACATATGTTCTGTACTTTGACAGTACAATTGTTATGTCAAGGTTTGGTTCATTAAGCATTGAAATAAAATCTTAGAAATTAATCGAGATTCCAATTAGTTTTATCCAAGGAATTACTCCAGACCTAAATTAATATCTATGAATAATGAACATAAAATGTGTGTAGTAAAATCACAATTAACCCTTTTATTTCATATTTATAAAATTACATTTGGTTTCTCAACTTTTAAGCTTTAAATTAATTCATTTCATCCTAAATCTATTTTCAAAACCACCCCATATTTTAGTACTTATTATTAAAAATGCACACTCTAAACCCACCAATTCTCCTTGAGGGACGACCTAGGGTCTTCCCTAGAATATAAATCAACTTTAAAATATTAATCAATTTCATGTGTCATGACTGCGCGTTTATGTCTCAATTAGGGATCAGGTCTTCCCCTTCCTATATTTTGAGACTCTTATCACATTTGATAGCAATGAAACAACTCATCTCATAGAAAACAAGTTCACGTATAACATTAACAAAAGTCACACTATAAAAAACTCAAAACAACTCTCGGTAATTGGAAAAAATATACACCTATCACTCACAAGTACTCTTCTCCAGGCCACTATTCCTCCACAACACACGAACCAAAGGAATGATCCACCCACATAATACCTTCTCAAGATAATCATGGATCTCTATTGGCCACTCCACGAACGTTGCGTCGTCCTTGATATCCAAATTTCTTCAATAAATAAAATGGGAGTCATCATAAAGATACCTATGATGTTGGGAGATATTAAATAATTCATGGATCATTCTCAACTATAGTGAAAATTCCGGCTGATATTCCACCTCTCCAACCCATCCTAACACCTCGAAAGGTTCGATAAACCTAGGTAAAATCTTACTCCCTTTTCTAAACCTCTTCTTCCCAAATCGAGAGGAAACCTTCAATAATAAATGGTCCCTAAACACAAACTCCAATAGCCTTCTCCTATGACCGGGATATGACTTCTTCCGGTCCTGTGATGCCTTCTTCCTCTCATCGAAAAGCTACACCTTCTCTATCGTACTTCATACCACCTCTGGACCAAGAATAGTTTCCTCCCCAACATCCATCCAACACAAGGGTGAACTACACGATCTTAGGTATAGTTCTTTGAAAAAATACATGCTGATGGAAGAGTGTTAACTATTATTTCAATCAAACTATACCAAGGGAAAATGTCACACCTAGGACCCACTAAGATCCAGAACACATTCCCTAAACAAGTCCTCAAACATCTGGATAGTCCTATCTATTTGTCCATCCATGTGAGGGTGGAAAGAAGTATTGTGGAGTAACATAGTGCCAAAGTGTTGTTTCCACCCCCTCAATACACAAGATGTGAAACATGTATTCTGATCCAAGGTAATAGGTCTTGTGACTCCATGTAGTCTCACCACCTCATCTATATACATCTACTCTGTAACTACTACTATGCTCAACTCTTTGATCAATAATAAGGGAGCCGCCTTCAACAATTGATCCACTACTACCAAGATTTCAACACATCCTACCTAATCCCTAGGTAATACTATGATGAAATCCATCGATATTTCATTCCACATATGCTCAGGGACATATAAGGGTGTAAATAGACCACTGAGAACATTGTACTAAGCCTTCACTTTCAAGAACACCAAACATATTTCCACAAACTCAACCAACATCTTCTTCATCCCGAGACACTAGAACTACTCCCTCAATCCCTAATAGAACTTAGAAAAACCAGGGTTTACCGCTAAGGGTGAGACATAAAAATCATGGAAAACATCCTCACATAATTCCACTTGAACAAACATCTTCCCACAGATCAACATATGTTTCTGAACATCCTCCAACTATCCCACAAGAGCATCACGTTGGTCAAAGTGATCATACATAACCTCCTCATTTGAGTCTCCCCACTTATAATCCTCTAACTTATATATCATGTATGACTATACTATCATTTGAAATAGGCAGTCTCTAACACCATCCATTCCTACATCTAAGTTCATAGTAGCCAACTATGCCATTGCTCTCCAAGAGTCTGTATGTTCCTGAACGACTTCCTTCTACAACTTCTAGCACAGATCATCGGCCACAATGTTCCCCTTTCTTATGGTGTAGGAGATCTCAAAATCTTAATCCCAGAGAAACTCCATCAACCTCCACTTTCACATGTTCAGATCTCGTTGGGAAAAGATATACCTTGAGTTATTGTTATCAGTGATGACCACAAAGCACTCCCTAATGAAAAATACCCCCTAAAATCAGTGAAAACATGACTGTTTCATGTTCCAGATCATGGGTGGAATAGTTATTTTCACGGGGATATAACTTCCTATGCCTAGAAAGGATCACTTCCCATTGATACATAAACATGCAACCTAAGTCCAAACGAGAAGAATCACAGAACACCTTGAACATCACTGCTTTCTATGGAAACCTGATCACTAGGGGACTAACCAACATTCCCTTTATATAGGTGAATGATACTCTACACTTCTCACTCCACACAAATTCTTTTCCCTTTATGGTCTGAGCCATGAACAATTCTCATACCCAAGGGAAATAAGGCCTGAATATCTTGTAGTATCCTATGAAACCAAGGAAACTGTGAACCTCTTCCTCATTATTGGGTTCTTCCCATGATACAACTACCTCAAACATCAAAGGGTACACTGATATTCCCTACTGGGACACCATGTTCCCATGTAAGTAGACCACTAATTTCCAAAACATTCACTTGGATAGCCTTTTGTAAAGATGGTGGGGTCAAATAACCTCTAGGATATTCCTGAGATGCTCAGTATGATCCTACCCTAACCCTGAGTAAATCATAATTTCATTGATGAATATGATGATGAACCGGTCTAGGAACTCAAGAAAGGTAGATTTCATGAGCACCATGAACACGGCAGGTGCATTGTTAACACATAATGACATAACTAAAAAATAAAAGTTCTCATACCTACAATGGAAATCATTGTTTAGGATATCACCCTCCTTCACCCTCAACTGGTGATATCTAGACCGCATATTGATCATGGAAAAAACTTTCTCCCCTTAGATGGTTGATAAAATCATCTATCCTCAAGAGAGGGTAACGTTTCTTGACTGTTACATGATTCAACCTTTGGTAGTCTATACAAAGCCTCAGAACACCATCCAACTTCTTCGTAAACATGACCGTATAACCCCATGATGACACACTTGTCTAGATAAATCCCTTCATCATTATATATTTAATCTGGATCCTCAATTTCCATAGCTCAGAAGGCACTATCTGATAAGGATCCATCGACATCGAAGAAGCACCGAGATACAAGTCTATCCCAAACTCAATGCCACATCAAGGGGGTAGAGTCACCACCTCCTCGGTAAAAACATCCAAGAACTCCACCAATGACCCTAGGATTACTTTCAATCTCCTTGTCCATATATCCCACTAGTATCTCTACAATAAAGGAATGAAGTGTCTCCATGCACTAGTTGCCTACCCAACATCTCCGCTCGCCAACAAAAGACATACATTAGCCTTTCATGTCTGAAAACAAAACTCTTATCTGAAAGCATTTGATAATAGTATGACCAAAAACACCCAGTCGGTGCCAATTATGACATCATATGACTTCATCTATAACAAGAAGTGATCCCCACTAGACTCATGCTTCCCCATCACCAGTCTACATCCCTGGAAAACATCAAACAAGCTTGTGTGACCTACGACTTGTGTACACAACACTAGGGGAATAGGATGTGTCCCTATTTACAAACCCAATTATTGGTATAGAGTGGGACAAATGATGGAGTGAGAAGATCCTAAAGTAAAAAAATCACAAGAAAGAGTGTTGAAAAAACTGATCATACCTCAAATGATCTGTAGACCTGCTGAAACTACTACCTCCTTGGTATGAAATTTATAATTAAAAACTCCTCTACCCCTCTGTTTTTAACAGCCTCCCTAACTGCACCATGGTTGAGGTTCCATAGGATAACCCTGAGGTCGACCTTCTCCTGAACTATCCTCCCTTGGTGGGGTAGGGGCTTGTTGTCACTATTACTTGAAAGGAATGGCTGACAGATACTGTTGAGGTGGTAACTGAACCAAGCCACCTCCACAATACTGATCTTGAGTCTGGTAATATCCCTAGAGGTTTCCATGGATTTTTCAATTAAAACACCTCGACCCTAGGCTCATAGAAAAAGTTTGAGGACCAGAGGGTTGGAATTGAAACTCCTTGGGTCTATAACAACCCTTCTCTTTATTTCACACTTAAAAAAATTTATTACATAAAATATTCACTTGATACAAAATATAATATTGATAGGTATAGTGTCTTTGGTGCATAGAAACATTACATAACAGCTTAAAACATGGAATACACATCATTATTGAAAACTTCATTTACATGAGCACACTCATTCCTTCATACTTAGAAATGAATGGGATAACCTGAGGACATGCGTAAGAAATGGATGAGATGTAAAGCCCAGTAAGAGAGTAAAAAAGGCATAAAATTATGAATAAATTACTTGTCAGGCATTAGGCATATCAATGGATCATAATAGAATCATGAACATAAAGGCATGATATATCATGATTATCATAACATGGAAATATGGAAAAAACATTTAACATGATATTAGCATGAGACAAGGCTCATTTCACATGAAGAATGAGTAAAACTTCATTGAAATTTAATTAGAATGGGTAAACCATCATTAAACTTTATGTATCATGATACTAATCTTTACCCAATTCATTGGATCCCAATCAGGGTGTACACTTCCTAATCATTTTATTTCATTCATAAGTGTGTTAGATAGATCATACAACATGGATTCTTTAAACGTCATGATTTATTCCAAGATAAAGGAATGTGGAATTTATACATGAAAATTTATTATCAATATTTAAATGTGCACAACGGTTAATAACCTTGATAGAAAAATGGGTATGGTATTCATTACACAATTACTTTGGTTCGGAAAATAGTGGTGCAGTTTTGGCTCCATAAAGGCATGACATAAGAATTAATAAAAATGGTTGATGAGAGAGGAAGGGGTATATAATTAATATGTACCTGAAAAGGATACTAGTTTGGTCATATAGATACATGTCCCAACATGTTTAATAGAATTTATATTCATAATAAAAAAATAATTTCTTGAATGTAAATGAGGAGAGATAAATCCCATACAGAATTTCATCATGGTAACAGGTATACATGGGAGGCATTAATGAGAGATAAATGGGTCTCTAATAATTAAAACATATGGATGGAAGTATAGTGGTGGTGAAAAGTCATACCTCAACATTATTAATTAATAATAAAAGGATATAACAACATAAAGGAACTTGGAAAAAAATGAGAGGGGAAGAAGTCCCTTACATGGATGTGTGATCCAAAAGGCTTGGAAGGATCTTGATAGAGGAATATTGGGATATTGGGGTTACTTGGGAGGATTTTAGAGAGAGTATGTCAGGGTAGGGACGTTTTCCAAGGGTTTTGATTCAAGAGAAGTGGGTGTTTGGGTGGGCCTATATAGGAAAAGAGTGGGGATTCATTATTGTTTAGTTTTTGGACACCACACATTAAACTAATCAAAACCAAAAACAAAACCATGATTTTTTAACATAGTTTTTTCCAAAGGGGAGTGTAAAAAATATTTTATAAGGCCAATAGCCGAAATTATTAAAATTTTTGGCTTTCTTTTATGGAGGTGAGTCCCACTCTCAGAGAAATCCTTTTAAAAGTTTAAACGTTTTATTTGTCTTGGAGGGTCCACTAAGGAACAATAAAATTTATAAAACAAATCTAAAATCAAATTATTTTATAGTTAAATAATATATTGGTCGAAAATCACATTTATAGTATGTTATTACATCACTATTGGGTTATTAGAATGTCATAAAACACATTATATAATTAAACAATATTTAATTTTTACCCAAAACATTGACTGTCTTAGAAAATTATGAAAAATTCACCATTAGATAATTTCAACATCCAGAATCCAAAAATGATATTCATTTTATCTAAATAATTTTCTAAATATTTGAATTTCATTACTTTTAATATAATAACGGACTTTTATAAATAATTTCGGGGGTTTGACAATAACAACTTTAAAACATTAATTAAAATTAAAATTGAATTCATAAAAATTAAAAGATCATTTATATTTAATAAAAATTAAAATATTAATTATATTTTATTAAAATATTATTTAATTCAAAAATTTATTAATTCATCAAAATATATTTCTTATTTGAAAATTAACTAAAAAACAATTTTTTATTTAAAAATTATTTTTGAAGTTACAATAATTAAATGAATTTATATTCTCTATACAAAAAAATATACATAATCATAGTGCTAGGGTCTTTTTTCATAACCCCTTATAACACCCACATATGACCTAAGGGTAAGGTGGACGATGGTGACATACTCTTGGGGAGGCTCAGATAACATCACTCGGGTGTTAATATCTATAAACTTCCACTTCTCTCGTAGGTGGTTCTGTTCGAGTTTAACGTGTTCATGCTCGGCTTGGGATTGTTCAAGAGAGAAGCCTAAGGATTCCACATCATTTCTGAGCTCCGAAAAATGTGCATTGTACCAAGCAATTCTACTGGATGAGGCCATCGCTTCCTTTTTCTAAGAAAATTGTATTTGTTAAAGCCCTTTATTTATACTAATAATGTGGTCAATGTTCAATGACTATATTAGAAACTGTAACAATTAGTAATAGTACTTTTAAATCCAAAAACATAAAACCAATTAAGTGAATATGTTTTATATAACCATTTTAAATAATTATACATCTCATTAGATCAAGATTAATTTTCATTAATAAAAGTTTGGGTCGTTACAATCTTCCCCCTGAAAAAATTTCACCCTCAAATTTCCTTTTCCCACACTAAAATAGATGTGGGTAACTCTGATTCATCACTTCTTATTATTCCCACATTGCCTCTTAAAACTTTTGGTATCTCCCCAACACCTTGATGATGGGGAATAATCTTATTTCGAAGAACTTTTTCCCTACGATCTATAACCTTCACCAACATATATTCATATGAGAGGTCATTATCCAATAATACCGCAAATGGATTGAGTACATGCGATGGGTCAGGTATGTACTTCCTCAAGAGTGATACATAGAATACATCATATACTTGAGATAGGTTTAGTGGGAGTTCAAGTTGATAGTCTACATCTCTAATGTGATAAAGGATCTCAAAACTGATGATGTACCTTGGAATAAGTTTTCACTTCTTCACAATTCTCATAAATCTCTTCCACGGTGATATGATGAGGAATACCATGTCTCTGACCTGAAACTCTAGGTATCATCGATGATTATCTGCATAGATCTTTTTTTAATCTGAGAAGCATTAATGTGATGCTATGTGGTCTTAACCTTCTCTAGAATTTTTTCAACCATTTCAATACCTAGGAGTTTTTTCTCCACAACTTCATCCCATCATGCCTGTTTGTCCCACCTCTTCCCATAAAGGGAGTCATAAAGGGAAATTTGGATGCTTGAGTATAAACTTTTATTGTATGAGAACTCAACCAGAGAAAGATATTGAATCCATCCTCCTTTGAAGTCCATTTATCGTGCTCTAAACATGTCCTCAAGTGTTTGGATAGTTCTCTACGATTGTCCATCAGTTTGAAGATGATAATCCATACTAAAGTTAACATCTGCATTTAAATCTTGTTGAACACTCTTCCAGAACATATAGGTGAATCATGGATATCAATTGGATATAATAGATAGTGGTAATACATGTAGTATTACCACTTATCTGATATATATCTATTCTATTTAACCTAATGAGAAATCCTCTAGAATTGCAATGAAGTGTGCAGTCTTTGTAAGATGATCCAGAACAACCCAGATTGCATTGTTTCATTTGGATGCCTTGAAATTTCTGGTGAAAATTGCCATGGTGATGTTCTTCTATTTCCATGATGGTATGGCTAATGGTTGCATTATCCATGTAGACTTCTACCTCTCATCCTTCACTTTCTGAAATACCTGGCACTTTGATGTATACCGAGGGATTTCACTATTCTTGTTATACTAATAATAATTCTCTTATAGATCTCAATACAGCTTTGTGTTTCCAAGGTTAATGGATATATTTGAACAATTTTCATCATCTAAAGGATCTTTCAATAACTCCATATTATATGGAACACATTGTCTTGACTCAAATGTCACAATTCCTTATTCATTAATATTGAACTCCAAAGATTTCCTCTTTTTGATAGTTTCCACTTTCTTCTCAATTCTCACATCTTCCATTTGAGCATACAATAACATTTCCAAAAGAGATTATTGATAAATACTTTGTGAAAGGTTTTATGATATTCCCTTCTATATGATTTCTATGTTCATCTTCATCAAATATAAAAATATTGGATCCTTTTTAATTATCATCAATGATAGAATTTTTGGATCCTTTTTACAAAGAGCATTCACCACCTTGTTTTCTTTCCTAGGGTGGTAATGGATTGAGTAGTCATACTCATTGATAAGTTCCAACCATCTTAATTTGCGCATATTCAAACCTTTATGTGTGAATATGTACTTTAGGCTTTTGTGATCCGTATATATTTCAAACTTCACCCCAAAGATGCAAAGCTACCAAATTTTCAATGTGAAGATTAGTTCAGCCAACTCTAGATCATGTGTGAGTTATTTTTTCTCATTAACATTCAATTACCTTGAGGCATAGGCATTGACATTCTCTTTTTTCATCACCACAAATCCTTGGACCATCTTTGAAGCATTACTAGATACCATATAATGTTCTCCACTTGTGGGTAGTGTGAGAATGTGCATAGTGATATGCCTCCTTTTCAACAAATTGATGATCTCTTAACATTAATCACTCCAAGAAAACTTGATTCCCTTCCAAGTCAGACTAGTCAAAGGGTTTTAAAATTATGATAACATTCTCACAAATCGACGATAATATCTAGAAAACCCCAAGAAGTGACGGATATCCGTTACCAATATTGGGATCTGCCATCCCATAATTGTAGTTGTCTTGGAGGGATACACAGATATCACATTTCTTGTGATGGTTTGACAAAAGAATGATACCTCCTTCAACCATAACTCACACTTTATGTACTTGGATTTCAAATTATCCTTACGCAAGGTCTATAGTACAATTCTCAAATGATCCTAATTCTACTCCTTGGTTTTGAAGTATATTAGAATATCATATATAATAACTACAAATAGTTTTTCAAGGTAATCTCAAAAGACTCTATTCATCAAGTACATGGAGATTTCTAGAGCATTAGTGATTTCAGAAGGAATTACTATAAATTTATAGTGCACGTATCTTTTATGAAAAGCAGTCATTGGGATATCCTCCTTATTCACCCTTACATTATAATATCCAGACCACTAACCTACCTTGGAGATTTATTGTGCTCTACGTATCTGATCTAATGAGTCATCAATTCATGAAAGAGGATACTTGTTATTCATCGAGATTTTTTTGAGCTCACGATTATCTATGAAAAGGCGCATTGACCCATTGTTGTTCTTGACAAAGAGGACAGGTTCACACCATAGTCAAGCACTTGGGCGTATAAAACATTTATCTAGATTCTCCTATAGTTGTTTCCTCATCTCCTCAAGCACCACAACAACCATTCTAGACAGATTTTTGGATATTCTCAACACCCTAGGTATAATATTAATTGAGAATTCAACATATATTCTTAGGGGAAGACTAGAAAATTGTTCGAGAAACACTTCATCAAATTCCTTCACAATAAGAATGTATTCAATGATGGATACTTCCTTAAACTCAATAATCTAAGAAAGATACCCAATCTCACAGGGAAGTAATATCCATGCTTGAGATGATGGTGCTAAAAAAGATTCATCCTCCTCCTTGCACTTGTACATAATTGGGACTCGATTTGCAATATGCATAGTTATTTCCCTCTCACAACAATTTATGTTTTCTCTATATTGGGAAATCGAATCCACACCATGAATAACATACGATTAAAATAGAAGAAGTATGATGAGGGTCACCAGGAAGTTCAATCCACAAATTGTGATAGGGGAGGAGTTATATTCATGGGTTGAAATGACCTCCCCATTTTCCTTTCTCACTGAAAAATTTACATCCATTATTTATGGTGGTGTTGTGATTTTTATACTAAACATTAGAGTTATAAAATAATGAGTAGAATAGAATAAAAAATAAAATTCAATATTATTGAATGAATAACTAGTATACATATCACCACTTCATTGTTGGGGTTCTCTTCAGAGGTATTGATGGAAAATATCACCCTTTCTACATTGGAGGTTGTTTGTTGCCTCCGAAAATCCTTTTCTTAGGGAACTTGTTTGCATTGTGCCCTGGTGTTTTGTAGTTGAATCAACAAACAATGTGTTGAGGAAAAAACGGAGTGTTCTCCTCCTATGTCGAAGCCATAGGTTTTTCTTGTCAGAAGTTAATGTCTATGTTCCCTTCTCTTCCACGCCTAAATCATTTCTTCATCCCCTAAAGGAAATGTCTACAGTGATTGTTTCGGAACCTTTGTATAGTGGGGTGTTGGATTTCATAGAACTATTGGATTTATCCATCGAAGAACCAGAATTATTGTCTATCTAACGCTTCATATACCCATGATACCCCTGATAATCACCAATCTCCATTTCAACCTCAAAGGAACATCCGATAATTTTCTCATAGCTCTCGAAGTCATGGATCACTAGGGCTTTCCATAGGCTAGGTTTTAGCCCACTAAAGAAGTGGTCAACATTTCATTCATTGGTAATGACAAAGATGGAGGCATATCGTGAAAGACTTTTAATTTTTTCCTTGTATGATCTATTGGATTATTCTTCTTTTTTCATGAGGGCAAGAATGTCCCTTTTCATCTTAAGTCAAATGGTTCGTGGAAAATATTTATCAATTTTTTTTTCTGGAAATCCATCCATTACAATGCCTTGACCTCATCCTCAGGATTTTTATCTTTGATCAGTGTTCAACATTGATCAAAATCTCCATCCAAATGATAAGATTCCAGAAGAACCTTCTCTGGTTCAGAACATTGAACAATGGAGAAGATATTTTCAACGGAGTTGATCTATTGTTCACCAATTGAGGGATTAGATGATCCATTAAAAGTAGGAGGCCTTAGTGTCATGTAGATATCGATTGAGACGTATTATTTCTTAGGGGGGGTGAACATTCCTCTTGACCCATGATTCTACACAAAACATGATTTTAATAAGATAGTATCGTGATAAAGATTGTGATTTCTGCTCCCATCAGATTGGGAATCTCATTAGAACAGACGTCACACTGATCTTTGCATAGTTTGTTATCTCGGGTCCTCCAATTACTGGACACTGGCTATAATAAAAGTAAATATGGGGTTAACACAAAAAGGCGAATCCAATGACAAAAATAAATAACATATAAATTACATTTATTTCCTTAAATTATGAATTTCTAGCCTCCAATCTATGTTATGCATGATCTACATCACAATATATATTATTAGAGGGAAATTGTTTTCCCTTAATAATGGTTCATACTAATCTCATGAATTTACCAAAGCATATACCCTAGGATTTTCATTCCCAAGAGTTCAGCAAGACCCATTGTTAGGCACCAGTTCCGATTCGAGTCTAGCTCAAAGCGGTGTTTTCGGGTTTTATCCCCAGATACATCAGTTCCAAAGCTTCATGTACATGCTCGTATCCAGATAGGGATGTATTAACTTGCTAAACCATTTAATCAATACTCACCAAAATTTATGGATGTTTTTATTATACATAGTCTTGTCTCTAATACTTTCACTAGGTTTTTCTAATCATAATCCAAAAAATAACTAAACCTATCATCTGATACCAACTGTAACAACCCTGAAATTTATTTCACACTTAAAGATAATTTATTACGTAAAATCTTCACTTGATAAAACATATAAGGCAAATATTTATATTTTCTTTGGGTATTCATAACATTACATAACAACTTGAAACATAAAATACATATCTTTATTGAAAACTTCTTTTACAAGCCCTTGCACATTCCTTCATACCCAATATTGCATGAGATAACATGGGGACATGCATAAGAAAAGGATGAGCTATAAGGCCTAGTAAGTGAGTAAAAATGGAATAAAATGAACAATATATTAGATTTTTGGAAATATGAATATCAATTGAGAATAAGAAAAACATGATCATAAAGGGATGATATAGCATGATTATCATAACATGGAAATGTGGAAACAACATTTCACATGATATTACATGATATAAGTAAAATTACACATGGAGCATGAGTAAACACTGATGGAAATTGAATTATCACGAGTAAGACCTAATTTAACTAGATGTATCATGATACTAATCATTACCCAATTCATTGGAGCACTATCTAGGCACACCCTTCTTAATCATTTTACTTCATGCATATGTGTGCCACATAGATCATACAACGTAGATTCATTAAACATCATAATTTATTCCACGATAAAGGAATGTGGAATTAATACATGAAACTATATCATCAATAATTAAATGTGCATAATCGTGAATAACCTTGATAGAGAAATGTGCATGGTATTCACTACAAAATGATTTTGGCTTGGAAAATCGAGTTGCAATTTCAGCAGCATAACGACGTGACATAAGAATTCATAAAAATGGTTGAGGGGATAGAAATGGGTATATAATAATATTTACATGAAGTGGATTGTAAGGTGATATACAGATACATATCCTACCATGTTTAATAGAATTTCGATTCCTAATATAAAAGAACTACTTGAATGTAAATAAGAAGAGAGAAACCGGTTATGAAATTTTGGCATTGTAACAGGTGTACATGGGATGAATTAATGAGGGAAAAGGGGTATTTAATCATTAAAAAATAAGGAGTAAAGTAAATAAGATGTGTTAAATCATACCCCAACATTTTTAATTAAAATTAAATGGGTATAGAAACGTAATGGAAATTGGAAAAAATGAGAGAGGAAAAAATCCCTTACTTGGAAGTCTAATCCCAAAGGCTTGGGAGGGGCTTCAGAGAGGCTTCTTGGGAGATTGGGGCTACTTGGGAAGATTTTAGAGAGAGGTGGGAAAGGAAGGGAAGTGATATACGGGTTTTGAGTGGTGATAAGTGGGATACTGGGTGGGTTTATATTAGAAAAGAGGGGGAATTCATTTATATTATAGGTGTTGGACACCACACATTAAACTAGTCAAAACCACAAAAACAACCCACGGTTTTTCCCATGATTTTTTTCAAAAGTGGAGTGGAAAAAATTATTTTATAAGGACAATGGACCAGCTTATTAAAACATTAGGCTTTCTTATGGTGAGGTGAGTTACACTCTCAAGGAATTCATTTTAAAAGTTAAAATGATTTATATGACTAGAAGGGTCCACTAAGGCAGCATAAAATTATTCTAACAAATATAAAATCAGATTATTTTAAATTTAAAACATATATTTTCATAAAATACCATTTATATGATTTTATTTCATCACTATTGGGCCATTATGATGTCATAAAATACATTATATAATTAAACGTTATTTAATTTTTACCCAAAAATTTTACTGTCTAAAAAAATTGTGAAAAAATAACTGTTAGAAAATTTTGACATCCTAAATCCAAAAATGATATTCAATTTAAATATTTTTTTAAATATGTGAATTTTTAATTTTAAAATAAAAAAATCATTTATTGAAAATTCAAGGGTTTTTGACAAGAACAACTTTCAAACCTTAATAAAAATTTCAATTGTATTCATAAAAATTAAATGATCATTTATAATTAATAAAATGTATTTCAGTAATAATATTTCATTAAATTATAATTTAATTCAAAAATATATTAACTCATCAAAATACATTTCTTAATTGAATATTAACTAAAAATAATATTTTTCATCAAATAATATTTTTAAAGTAACAATAATAAAATGAATGCATATTCTATATACAAAAATAAGGTACATAATCATAGTGCTAGGGTATTGTTACATAAACCATTATAACACCCTCATATAACCTTAGGGTTAGCTGTTTGATGGTGAAAAACTCTTGGGGTGGCTTAGATAGCATTGCTCGGGTGGTAATATCTATCAACTTCCACTTCTCCCATAGGCGGTTCTGTTCGAGCTTAACATGTTGAATCTAGGATTAGGATTGGTCAGGTGAGAATACCAGTGACACCACCTCTATTCCATGCTTTGACAAATGGGATTCGTATGAAGAAATTCTACTGGATAAGGCTATCTCTTCCTTTGTCTATGTAAATTGGATTTTTTAAATACCAATATTTATATTAATCATATGGTCATTGTTTAATGACTATATTAGAAACGGTAACAATTCATAACATTATTTTAAAAATAAAAAACATAAAACCAAAAAATTGACTATTTTTTATATAACCAATTTACCTAATAAGACATCTAATTTGATCAGAAAAAATTTTAATTAATAATATTTTGTGTCCTTATAGGGTCAGATCCCCACTAGACTAAACCTAGAAGGCCCCGAAGCTACCGAATTTCTATAAATGGCCTTCCCCTTAGAAGAACTCGGATGACTTCACTCTCACAGTTTACCTCCTCGAAATTTCAACCTTTTTACTACCTCATAATTTTTCTAAACCTCTATGTATGTTAGTAAGGTTAAGGGACTAACCACATACATAAGGGAAGGATGACATGCCTCCTCTAAGAGCCTCCCTTGAGACTCCCCATCTGGAAAGGGATTTGGAAAAAATTGTAGAAGATCCCTGTACTTGATCCCCAATTCCATCACCAACATACTTTCTTACTAGAGGGAGAGTAGCTCTTACCTATTCTCATCCTTCATTGAGGAATAAAGGAATTCCACCAGAAAGTCCATCTCAAAGTAATCCCACGAAAAATCTGCCTTTTTCCTCTCCCCAAGGTAAAGAGCCCACCACTGAAATGCTTCTCCCCTTATCTGGCTCACTGCTAGAAAAACCCAATACTCTTTCATAGCCCGTATTAAACTAAAGGAAATCACCATATCCTCAAAACAAACTCTCTATTTTCTTGTCTGAGACGCTTCTTTCATACATTCCCAGAGTCTAATTCTAGAAGGTATGAAGTGTCTTCTACCACTGGTTATCCTAATCTACTGGATCAAACCTCAACCGATCATTCAGATTTCCCTACAGTGCCTCTACTTTTGAATCCACTCGTGGATGATGAATGGATGCCATAACTGAAAGGTAAACAAGGAAATACCAATCCCAAGTATTATGGGATTTAAATAGGGTTCATTTTAACTCGGTTCTTGTTTAAATTTATTTGAAAAATCCAATTCAAACAAGAAAGAAATCTCATCATAATGAATGTAACTTTCTTAGGTTCTATACCTTGAAATAAGTGTAGCCTTAGTTTGTCATTTGGTAAGCTCAGAGTCCATTCATGAGATCACAGGGAACCCTAAAATTACATATCCAATATAGTCTTCCATAGAATGTGTCACACACCCAGATCATCTAACACTGATTCTCGACCAACCCATGAAATCCTTAATGTGCCTAACTCCAAGCTCCATCATATCCATCAAACATCACCTCTGATACCATTATATCATGACCCACCTTTTTCAAGATGAGGGAAGGGTTAGAAAGGCATTGAGACCTTCCTTCCTCAAGATGAAGGAGAGAAATTGACCCTCAAGTCTCACCTCCAATAGGCCTGGTGGTGGCGACCAACACCAAGGTTATAAAAAATTCACAAAATTGGAGGCATTACCATTTTTATAGAATTCATGATCGGGAGATAAGATGTATCAGTCTCAAATAACAGCATGACTAATATATATAGAGAATCCAAAACACATCACACGTGTATGATTAAAGTAAAAATACTGAAAATTAAAAGAAAACTCCCAAGAATGTAACAAAATAAAACTAAGCAGCAACACCACAACCGTTCCTAATGTCCATGCTAGTAAGGTCCAATATGGTCTGAGTAATCATCCAAAAAACCTAAAAGGAGTTTTATATACATAGGGTTAGTATATAGGTACACTCAGTAGGGAAAAACCAAAGTCACCTGTGGAGAAGTGGGAGAATCATACTAATGACACTATGAGAAAACAGAAAAAACTCAAAAGAACATAAAAAAGTAAACTATCCACCCCAACCTCACCAAGGAATGCTAACAAAATATTGTATTTAATGTAAATTAGAGTATAATAACACCAGTATTTGGGTACCCCACAACACTTCCCACTAGTTAACTGCTCATCTCTATTTAAAAACATCTTGATGCTACTAAAATCTCTTACAAACCTCACTTTCACAACCTACCCGAACACACATGGTCCACAACCACATCACGTTACGCCTGCAGAAACCTGGGCCACTACCACACCATAATCCTTCCCGTAGACACCTCAACTTCACACATACCAAAAACTACCCAAAAACACCTAGGACTCAAATCGAAGACAACTAGGAAGCAAACCAACTCTCTCACAACCAGTACCATAGATTTGGTGTCCATCCACCAACCATTACAACCAGCCTAAAGATTCATGGGTGGTAAATTCCTAGAAGAAGGAGTATAGAAGATCCAATAACTATCCATTCATCTGCGCACTGGGATGTTGGGAAATATACCCTCCCCCATAACAATTGGGGTGTTTGGCACATGGTTCTCAACACGGGTGCGGTGCATATAGAAAACACAAGGAACTAAAAGTTTATACATATAGGTAAAACCCCACTTATCCCAACCTATGGGTTTCCAAACAAGAAACTAGCCCACCCAAACTACATTTACTGCTATCCCTACATGCAGCAACCACCACGAACAACGATCACTTCTATAAGTCAAAGTATACCCCTGACTAATTCATTTAACCAATTGTAATTATGAATTTATCAATTTATTCATTTATTTATTTCATCCCTACCTGGTAATGTAAAAATCACGACATCTGTAACCATTAACATAAGGGTAAAAGCCCCTAAATAGTTCTAATAACAAAACATACAACAAAAAACACACTTCGTTCTTCCTCCCTATTTAACTCCAGTTTGTATATCGACACCACCAACATCATTTTTCAATGATATCTTGTATATTTCATCCTTTCACAACCAAAACCAGCAGCCCCACTGCACAACAACACTACACAATGCACTCCAATAAATATGTTATCCTGACACATCCCAAACCTGTATCCCTACTTCTGAACCCCTGTCGAGAAGTAGTCCCACTTAAACAAAAAATCCATCCATTTCACAATCATTAAATCTCTCATCCTGAGATTCCATCACACTTCATGCACCAACTCATACAAAAATACCACATAAACCACCACCAAAACCACTACCCTACTACAGAAGCAAACCATACCCCACTCACATAGCAAATACCTCTATCCAATCATGTACCTACAACTATACACAACATCATAAAACTCAAACAAGAAAAAAAACACAACACAACGAAACACAACACACATACACACCAAATTAAGTAGAGTGTGTTTAAAATTGGTCCACACTATTAATTAATTATACTTTAATAATTCATGGGTGATCACAACATAAGTATAATAATGGGGATTCCGTTTTATGAAACCTGATATATGTGGTTAACTAGATTTCATGTTTATAGTCATTTAATCATAGAAATAATTGTAAAGAATCATGTATTTAGGAGAAAAGACCAACAACGACCATGATTTTCAGAACAACACAACCCACTTGATTCATGACATGTATCTAGGATGAAATACAAAACAAAGAATTCATTATCATCTCACTCCCACCCCCTTCATTTATTGTTTCTTATTGTCTTATTTATAATGGGTTCAATAGTATTCACAAGGGGACAAGAGTACACTAACCCTACATAATACACAATTAAATAGAGATAAAGGAAATCCATAACTGGAACAATAGATGACCAAAAATCCTCATTGTGGAAAAACAAGGGGTGTGTGAGAAGTAGAAATATTAAGGGAAAATTGGATAGTGGGGCACAACCTTGGAGCACAAATCTTCATGGAATAAATGTTCTATGTGCACTAAGTTAAAAGATAATAGATGACCTCATCCTTAGAAAAATCCAGATGCTATATCAATGGAACGAAAAATGGTTTCAAGCCCATTAAACATGGATCGTGGCCAATACCAAGAGGTAGGATTATTTAAATGTCCCCTTAGAATTATGATATTAATGATATAATTAATATCCTTTTAAATTCCTTCAGAAATTCCCAAACAAGGCTTTAAACTCGATTTACGTCAAATAAAATGTAAGAGGGGTGAAACTAGAAAATCATGGAGAAAATTGGGAAAACTAGAAATTTGGAAAACTGTTGGAAGTTACTCACCATTAGTTGAGTCACAATTTCTCCTTTCGTTGAGACACTTCTCAGTGTGCCACTATTTAGTGAGACACCGTTTGGTGTCAATATTCGTTGAGCCATTGTTCGGTGTCACTGTTCAGTGAGACACCTCTCACTAAGACACCATTTAGTTTCACCATTTCATGAGTTGTCGTTTGGTAACACTATTCAGTGAGGCACGTCTCGATGAGCCACCGTTCGGTGTCAATGTTTGTTGATCCACCATTCGGTGTCACTATTTAGGGTTCCACCGTTTGGTTTAACCAGTCTATGAAAAACTGCTTGGTGAACCACTGTTCTATGAGCCTACGTTCGTAGAGCCCCTATTTAGTAAACAACTATTTAGTTTCACTATTCGATGATCCACCATTTGTGAAAACTATATTTTTGGAAAACTCTTGAATTTTTCCACCATTACCTCATAGAACACCACAAATAATGGATTTTGACAAATGAATAGCCCGGAGGGGTCCGTGTCATTACAAAGTTCCTACGAACTAAATATAAATATTATTTATTAAAAACTATTAATGAAAATGATCAAGGAAATTTTATTAGACATTGACTAAAAATTACATTTAACAAACGATGGAATATAGGGCTAAATAAGTTGGTGGATTCCATTGATGTAAAATTTATTGAAAATCAATATTCCATTATAAAATTTTTTGAAAATGAAAAGGCAGAACAAAAAATATATATTGATGAAATCCAAATAAGATAATGATAATAAATATGATTCTAAGATATATTTCTTATACGATAATTTAGACCAGTATAGTCATGTTGATTGTAAAACAAAATGAAAATAAAAAAGGTTCCAAAAAATAAAAAAATTGGTTGAATCTGATATTACTATAAAAAATAATATACTAAATTCTTATAGAAGAATGAAATTATGATTTGAGGATAAAATTTCACTTATGACATAGGTAGAACCAAAATACATTTTATAGAATTCTGAATATAAATAATGGATATATTTGATGAATAAATATTCAGATCAAATTACTAAAAATGAATCCTGGTATCATTTTCCTAAAATTTTATGAAATAATATTATAGGAAAAAAATTTGTGTTCAAAAATAAGATAAACAAATGTGGATAAATTTAAATAAATAAAGCACATTTAGTTAGAAAAGGATTATCATGGGTGAAATATATTAATTTAGATGCATGTTTTCTCTTATTGTGATACTTATGACTATAGGAATGTTCATTCTATATATTAATCATAGAAACTATAGTGTCTGTTAAATGTATTCCTAATAAAAATCATTTAATTAAAATGTATAAGAATTTTTTTATTGTGAAACCTAGTGGGTATGTTATTGATAAAGATAGATCCATGGTGTGTTATATGAATAAATATATGTACTAGTTTAAATAGGCTCATCATTCACGGTATTCAAAACATTATAGTTTCCTTAATAAGAGGTTATATTCTAAAGGAAATTTTGATAGAAAATTTTATGTGAATTAGATGTGTAAATGTACACTGATTGTCATTGTTTACATTGATGGTATATTTTTTGTAGGTTATAGATATATAATTATAAGTATTATATATAAAAAATAAAATAAAATTTGATACATCAACACATGAATATTAGAACATCACTATGAATTTTCATGTTCAAAGAAAAGTAAGAATCGTCATGCTCTCACATGAAATGTATGGCATGTATTTCAAAAAAAAGTATAGAAATATTTATTCAGATGAGGTTTTAACACCAATATCTACTATTATGAAGATTAGTGATGTTGAATCATGGAAATTTTTGAATTATAACATCTTCTAAATGTTTATGGGAGGCTTACAATATCATAATTCTTGCAGATCATATACTTCATTTTTTTACATTGTATGCAATATATACGTGTGATCTAAATTCATCCCGCATATTGTAAGTTATGAGAAAACTCAAGTTTTTTAAATTAAAATCTAATTATGGCCTTACATATAGAAGTTTTATTTACGTAACCTCTAATTGGTACACTGATTCAAATTGTATTTTAGGTTTTATTGATATAAAATTAACATCATGTGGAACATTTTTCTTTAGAGAATGTTGTTTGAGATGATATAGTGAGAAATAGTGTTTTGTTTTCTTATTACAATAGAAGAATAATATATTTTTGTACATTAATATTATTGATATATGATTTTGATAAATGTAAAAAAATAGAATCTTTTAGGGTAAATGATGAAAATTCATTGAATAATATTATTTATAATTAGTGTTCAATTAATTTTTCTAATAATTCAGAGAATCATTCAATATAAAATAACAATGATATTAAATAGGATTTCATTAATGACGGTGTTTCTATAGTATATGTTTTGATTAAATATATTTCAACAAAATATAAAATTTATGATATTTTCGCTAAATAAATTTCATTGGAATGATTTTAATAATTGTGGATGAAACTACAACTTCATCCTCTAATAATGACATAAGTCCATTCTTAAGGACTCCCCCGTGATACAAAGGATTCAACTTTTCTAAATAGAATAATAGTAATTACTTTGTGCTATATCTATTGTTAATATAAATATGTTTTCTTCATAAAAAATTTGAGACTCGGATTGAGGTGGAGTTTATCAAAATTAGGGAAAAAATTAGTTACATCAAGGGATGTAATTACATCAAATAATATTACTTATCCTAATGTGTTGTTTAAGGAAACTCGCAATGAGAATGTTATTGTTCTGATTATATTTCAAATTTTTTTTGGTAATAATGTATCTGAAAAATATAAAAGGGGATATTTAAGATACATTGTGTTTTTTAGAGATATTTGTATTTATTTTCAAAATCTTATTTATGATTTTTTTATTTTATATGAATATATGTTTATTTTAATCTTATGAAAACTGTACATACTTTTATTAGAATGTATGATGATGATATACTGAACCTCATTGTTTATATAATATTGATTTTGAAAAAAATCAGGATTCTATCTATGTTAGTATGAATTTGTATAATTATATTCCATGAAATGATTGTATTTTAGATCTATAGTGTTTCTTTCTTAATGAAGTAATTCTTCCAATAAAGATCAATAATTCTTGTATAAAATCCAACAAAATTTGTTGACCATAAATAGAAATATGAAATTTCCATAATTGAAGCTTGTATGAAGTTATAATTATAATGTGATTAGGATTAAAATAGTACATAGTACAATTATAGAAATTCATGAATATCCAACTAAATTAATATTTATATTTGAATTATTAATTATAAAAATGGTAATTAGAGAGAGAAATTATCCTCTATTAGAACAATAATACTTTGATGGTCATTATATAGAAAACTACAGTGTTAAATCAGATAGATATTTATGGAGCTCATCAGATAGCTCATTGATTTATGAATGTCATCAGACTAAGACTAACAAATCAAGCTAATAGATTAAAATTTATAATTTTCAAATCCATATTGGCCTATTAATATTATAATTTATGTGTTCGTGGTATTTGATATAATCTCTTGAAAGGTTCTTAATAGGTTTGACCTATTGTTTTGCTACAATATGTTGTTCTCAATGTGAAATATGAATTAACAATATGAGTTTATGATTCATATCATGTGTAGCATGTGGTTCACTAATTTTTTATAATAGGAGTTCTTTGGATAATGTACACATAACATGAAGGGTGTATTCATGATTTTAGTTATATTGGATGAGATTCCATATTTTTCTATAGAATTTCTCTATGTTTGAGATTTAAGGAATTCATGAAATAAATCATTTTCACGACCTGGATTAATTGGCCACACATGAATTCACATCATATATATGTAATTAAAAACATGAATGAGCCATGTTACATAATATTTATATTATTAGTTTTATATTTTGTATCTAATTTTCTAAATTTTCTCTATGTTATTATGAAATATTGTTTGTTTTTGATGATATCTCACCCCCATTTCCTCCTACATTTATCCATGGAATTCAAATTTGATCATTCGAAATTATATTTGAGTTATGCCTTTCATACATTTTTCATTCATTCAACATTCAAGGATTAACAAAAGTTATATAGTTCTAGTTTTGGTGAGTTTGGGATATGTTTTGATGATACCTTGGTATAATCTATGGTTTTTATTTTATATTCATACTATTGTAGATTTCAGATTGTTTCACCTTCACCCTATTGTGTGCAGTGATTGGAAAGCTCATTTTGTCCAAATAATCCGTATTCTCCCCAAATTTAATTTTATGTTTGGTGATTTCAAGATTATGACTTCCACTACTAGGATATTAAGGGTGAAACTAATAATGATTACGAATTTTTTGAATCATTAAATATTTGTAATGGGGACAAATAAAATTTTAAACTATTTTAATGATAATATTGATGAGATTTTTCATTGTTTTCTCAATTACAAAAAATCATGTCTTTTAGGAGTCTTTTTTGTGTGGTAGTTTTTATGGTTGTGAGTCCCTTGATATGTTGATTTTTTTATTCCACCCTAAATTGAATTCTTAAGAAATTATATATGGCCAATGAATTTCTTCCCATGGGAAATTTTTTTCTATGATAATACTATTTTTAAATAATTAAGTGAGGAAATTTAAGAAAGTGAAACTAATTCTTGGAAGTACATATGTTATTATATATGTGGTTCTTATTTTTGTATTTCTTTATGGGATGTGGGATGTTGTGATGTGGTTTTTTGGTGCTGGGGTTGAGATGGTTTTTTACTTTGATGAGTTTTCATTGATGATGTGGTGTTTCGGAAACAAATGATTTGATATAGAAAATACATTATATGGGATGGTTGGGTTAGTCTCCTAGTTAACCACAGAATAAAATATAATGCTTAATAAAAATGAAATGGTTTAGTAAATAAATAATAGTTGGAGATAGTTATAATTTAGTAAATGAATTAATTAATGTTGAATGTTAAATGAGTGGGATACAAAAATTTAAAATTAAATGGATTAGTATATATGTTATACTGGGAACTCATTAAATGAATAAAATGGTGTCATATTCTAATGAATGTGTGTTTTAATGCATTTATATGGTGGTTGTGTAGTGTGGTTAATATCGTTGTTGTTACAGTTGTATTAGATATTTCCTGGTGTAATGGCACTATTATGGTGTACTATAGATATGTTGATATAAACCCATATGATTTTTGTTGTGTTATATCTGTATACAATGTATTTTATTCAATTTTTATATGTTCCCCTATAGAGATAGATAAAGATTATAATTCCCAAAAGGCATTTTATCCTACATAAAATATAGAGGCCATGTATATTTATAGATATCCCATCTTCCCCACTCATCCATTAGTAATAAAGATATGGGATGGTGTAATAAATTACATAATACTAATGTGGATGTGATTTATTTTGTGGTTCATTCAATGTTACATGATGGAATGAGGTTTATATCCTTCAATTTTACAACTCTCTACTATGGTTGTTATATGAAGATGTTGTGACATTATGTCACAAACATTTTATGTGATGTGATGTAGCTATGATGTGATTTAATGTGATGTGATGAACCTATCATGTGATGTGATGATAAATACTAATATTACTAGATGATTGAATATTTAAGGGTGGGGTAGGTAGGTATGTGTCCTAACACACTTTAGAGTTAGATGTTTATGTGATATTTCATGTATGGATATGATGAGAGCACACAATGTTTGGAATTTGGTAATGATTATAGAAACTAAGTTGGTAAGAGAATGTGGGGAGCCTTTTTTATGTTTTTCATACAATGTTCTATTATTGGATGTGTGAATTTATGAGATATTAATGGTGAGTCGGTGATTTGTTAGTTAAAATTTTGGTTCTTGTGGTTTCTGTTTATTTACTATAATATTAGTATGCTCTTTTCAAATGTGAATTACTGACCTTAGGTATGATCCATATGAGTCATAATGTTATGATCATCCAACATATATATAGTTATTTTTTTTGTTTCCAAGAATACTATTTAGAGTAATAAGGACATTAATATTATTGTATTTGGAAATGATATTATGTTAAAACAATAAGGAATATTTTTTTTGTATTTTACATTGACAAATTTATTTTAACTATTCACATTATTCATGAATTGTGGGATGGTATTGGGTTTACTTTTATTTTATATACTTGTGCTTATTGGTATTTATTTTTCATATATCTTTATCAAACATTATTACTAATGGTATTGAAATCTATATTTGAAAATTTTTAACTCTCGCTGTATATCTCTAACAAATAGACCTTTAGAGGTGTGATCTGGGGGTGGTTGTATCTCTTCTTTTTTTTCAACAAAGTAGGTGTACCATCCAAGGGAGGAGGCCATGTAAGAGTGGTATCTAAGGTATTATTATAGAGTTATTGGGTATTTTGGAGTTAATAAATATGAGGATTTCATGGGATTCTTGGAAAATTGTTCCAATTGACATTAGTATAATGAATGTGACTAGGATACCAGTTTAGACATTGTGTTTTGGGGCCCACATGATCTGATCTGTGGAATACAAGTTTATTGAATTCCCAAATTAGGTGGTACTATTTTCATGTTAGATATATGGTATATGTTCATTCATAATTATTTGTTATATCCCTGTATTAATTGGTCAATTATGGAAAGTTAATTTAATAAATTTTAATAAAATAATCCTTAATAAAATATTCTTATATCTATCTTCAGATTCCCCATTAAATTTTATTAATGGAATCTGGTGATCAACAACACGTAACATAGGCTTTTTAGGGTTTTTAAGATTATATAGTTTATCATTATTTGGTCAATACAATGGAGAAGTATGAGGCGTGGAAGAGGAATTTGTTTCCTTATAGCAGTCATGTTCGGGGAAGTATGAGTGGGGTTTCCCAAATTTAGAGATTGAATACTAGTTGGTGATATAATTATTGATTTTGGTCTAATCAGATCTCAGGATGAGTACTGGTACCATTTCAAGTTATTCATATAAGGATGGTTGGATGTTATTGGTGGTTGTTATACCATTCTGACCCCAGAGAAAAAGATGTGTGATGGACATACATTCGAAAATTGTTCTATTAAGAATTTCTATTATTGACTAAATTTATGCAAGGTGGTAGGAATTTCAGACCATTAAATAGGGGAGACTAATTGTATGGGATCATTGGATTATTTCCTAGGGCCCCTTTCACTTTTCCTCAGGTCTCTTTCTTGATAAGGATCTCATAGTTATATTTCATGACAATCCCTTTGCGAACAATGATCTAGTATGTAGTCACTCCATATATGTATTCTATGTACCTGTTGGTGTAGAAGAAGAGATAGGTTTTTAATCATATTGTTTCTATATAAGGTGTTCTATTAGTGGTTGGCTAGTACGGAGTTTCAAGGAGTAGAGATTCTTTCAGTTGTATATATACATTTAGAGAGTCAAGGTTTCGACTAGTGGGTAACTGACCGTGGCATATACTTTCTCATCCTTAGGAATGTGGATTTAGAGCATCTTTTTTTGGATTCCCATTCTTTGGTTATGTTTTCAACTGAACTAGTCACTGACATGATCCATTTCTTACCACCCAATGAGGTGAGTTTCATATTGGTGTTCAAGAACATTTTCTCAATATATGTAGTTTCCTCTGAGGTATTTTATGTAGTATGGGAAGTCGATTCTTGTCCATTAGCAGAAAGAATATGATGTGGTATGTGGAAATACCTATGATACTTCAGATCCACTATGACATAGGCTAGATCATCGACATGGTGCTCAAAATATTAGAGGATGTGTATTTGAGTATGGTAAAAAAACACATGTTGGATTTGGTGTCCCAACATTCTATAGGTTTTTGTATGTATGATCATTTTATCAACAGCTATTATTAGTGCCTTTCTTGATTCTGGATCCTTGAACTCATTTATTTCACAGACTATAGATAATTTCCAATAAATATACTATGAGATAATTAAATATCCCCTAAGGTTGTAAATAATTGATGGATGTTAAGATAATTTTTTTAATGCGTTTTAATGATGTAAATTGGTTATTTAGAACCCAGAGTCAGTGGGATACTATTTCTTTCTATAGAAACAACTACATGATTTGATCCTCGACAAGGATTGTTTATATTATGTATATGATATCATCGACTAATTTCATAAGAGGTTCTCAATTTCTGATATGGATATCTAGTGATTGTATTTTATTATGAAGAATGTTTTTGGATGGGTGGAAGAAAATTAGAACATCTTTTTTCTTAATTGATAGAGTTGTCATTGGAAGATCAGATAGATGATGCCCTAATGTTTTTGTAGGAGTCCCAACATGTTTTATTAGATGTGGTTATGACACAACCCTACCTCAATGAATTGATGTTGTGTTTGGGAGTTTGGGATAGAGTTTCAACATGGAACATATATGATTTCAATGACTCCCTATCAAATGATTTCTATAGAGATTGGCGAGATGGGGTTTCTTGTAAATGATCTAATGCGGAGGTGTTTCATCTGACCAAGCATATCTATTTTTGGTGATATATTATTTTTCCCTATAAAGGTAGATTGAATTATGTGAAATTTATTTACTATTGAAGGTTGAATAATGTATCATTAAATAGCTATTACGACCTCCAGAGGACCAGTCATCAGTTTTGAGAAGCTGAAGGGATCCCATTTATTTTTAAAGGATGACTTAAAACACTGATATAACATAATATTTGTGAAATATATAGATATCCCAAATACTTCTTTCAAATATTGGAATTTTTTTAAAATGTTCTTGGTCACGTTGTTTAGTTTCACAAATGCAGCATTTTTGTTCATCGAAATTATGAAATCAATATTCTATTACTTCATGGGCCAGCACATCATCATTTTCATCAAAAAATGTTTTTTGTAGTCGAAGATTGAAAAGACCATACTACACACCATAGAATTTTTTTGAATGGACTTCAACACCACCATATCTATATAATTCTATCCCAGTAAATTTTATGGATTTGAAAGGATCATGTACATGGGTTTTTTTGTCTCAGCAAGGTGTATATATATACCAATAAATAATCAAGGGATCAATTCTACGTCTTCACGGATGAATGTGGTAGAGGTTGGTAATTTTGTTTGTCATTATGGCTATTATTGGTGGTTTGGGTTTGATTTATCTTAGGTTTTATCCCAACCAATAGATTTTACTATGATGGAAAACGACTTTTGGGGAATGGTCAGTTCTATGTAGTGTTCAGTTACCAGAAATGGATCTTGATACATTATGAAGTTCCTCTGTAACCTACAGTGGGTGTCATGCTTGAGGTTTGATGTGATTATTCCTTTCTAGGATTCTGATGCTTCTCAATATATTAGTGGGTTGTGATCTCTTATAGTTTTTTTAGTTACATCTCCATGGTCATAAATAAGTATCCCATGATCTAGATATAGTCAAATTTATTCAATAAAGCTATGGGAAGACTATGTTAATGGTGAGATATTTTTTGTTTTCATGACCCCATGAGACTTAATTCCATCATTACTTAGTGGAATATGAATCTATTCTTGTAAAGGTGGATTCAATCTATCCAATTTTGGGATTTATGAGTCACTTACACCCCAGGAAAGGGTAACTTTTTTCAGATTCACTGAGTCAGAAGTCATGAAGAGATGTGGTTCATCCGTTTGAAAATTCTTGGAATGAGATGGAAGAGATAACATAAATACATCATGATGTTTGGGAGAGAAGTGGCCAATTTTTTCTTCATCAAATTTTTGAGGTTTCATCCTTGATTTTGAAGGTGGTGGAGTATTAATTGGGAGACTCAGAATAAGTGGTTATGTGTAACTTTGTTGGTCATTGTGATAATCTATATGCATGGCCTAAGGAAAGTCATAATGTGAAGTAGTTTTAAGGGAGGTTTTATGTTATGTTGGAAATGTTTGAGAATGATCCCAAGGAGTATCATAGTTTACCTTTATCCATGAATCCTAGTGTGACCATGATGTTACATACCTTGTGGAGATAGCTTAGGTTGATGGGGCTAAAATAATTTGTTGAAGATATTTTAAAAAATAAACTATTTATTTCAGCTGTAAAGGATACAAATCATGTTACGAAATGATTTTTTCCTCCCTTGAACATTATCAAGTGAAAATGAGAGTACATCTTGATGGATTTCATCACTAAGTTACCTTAATATTAGGTAATATGTGACATAGTTTGGGAGATTGTGGACAAACACAAGAAGGTGTCCAATTTTCTATAAGTCCATGAGTTTCGTTCCATGGATCTGTCGAGGAGGTAGTATATTGATTATGTGGTTAGGATTCATGAGGTACATAGGATGATCATATCATGTCAGGATCCTCATTTTACCTCATTATATTGTAGTGGATTGTATAATTCCTTTGTCTAAAATTTTCATATTAATACTTCTTTCGAACCTCATACAAATTGGTACACTAAGTGGACCATCTAGAAATTAGAGGATATGTACACTTATTGGTTCCTAGAAAATAGAAAATCAATGAAAAATCTAAATACCTTTAATGAGTTATCCTATAAAAAATAGATATCACTAAACCATTGATACAAATTCATTTGAGGTGTTTTATGGGTGGTTGGGTTGTTCTCTATTGTTCTAGATAGAGGTTTCATAGTCATAGGTTCTTACACGTGATGTAGTGTAGAGAATGATGAAGAAGATATAGTTTTACCTATATATAATCCTGTAAGAACCAGACTATCATATCACCAATACTAATAATATAAGAAGGCCCATATACTTTGAGTTTCGAGATAATTCATTCTTGATGGTATACCCTTGACGGATAAAGTAGGGGATTAGAAGGGGGTATAAGATTTATACCTCTTTATTTGGTCCTTTTAATGTGTTGAGATGAATTTGTGAGGGGGAATATTAGATGGATCTACCACAATAGATTAAAATGATCCCTGACATCTTTCATGAATCCAAACATTTTTAGTATCCTCAAAAATTCTAACGCATCATTTTAAAGGGATATTTGGATACCTATGGTGACAAAAAATTAATGGAATGAAAATATTAGATATAGTATCATTGATATATGGTGATGTGGGGGGGGATACATCCACTAGATTCAAATCATTTGGAGGCATCGTTTCTTAGAGGATTGTTCTAGAGAGCAGGACACATGGATATGTGCCATGTACATTGAGTTTTTTGGAGTTTTTCTTTACATAGTTTTTCATTTTTAGGATCTTTTAATCATTAAGAATATTATGATATTCATGTTCATTCCACATAATGGTGATGTGTGATTTGTATTCATGTATATAAATAATGGTAAACCCCTTCTTAATCAATTCTTGTTATGATTATGACATGTTTTATAACTAAGCGGTAGATTCAGTGATTTCAAAAGAGGATAATATCTTGATATAGAATACTCAATTACCTAATTAATGTACATGGGGAAGTGGTGCATGTTTTTTTATGAGAAATTCAAATTGTGTTCGGCAGAGGTTGGAATGTAGTTGTCGATGGTTATGTGAAAAGGATGTGCATTTTTTATGTTGGTAGATGATTCAATGTTATGGATAGTAAGGGTGGTTATGTGCATGTTTGGGATATTTTGTGTAGGTTTTTGTTTATTTTGTTTTTATGGTTGTAGTTTTTGGGTGTAGCAAGATCTCTAAGAGTAACTCATGGGGTGGTTATTCAGACCCCCTTCTTCTTTGGTGTTTGGTATGATTCTCAAGGATGAGAATTGGTTAAGAAGAAAATCATGTAGATGTTCATGACTTCTCAAACCATTAATTTTCTAGTTTGGGTGTTAGAGGTGTTTGTAGAATGGTCAATGAGCTTTTTGATGAGTTTGGAGCTATAATTGTTCTATAGAGAGTGTTCCATGATAAGAAAAATGACTTGGTGACCTGAGTTTATAATTATCCTCTATTTTGAATCGCAGTTCATGGATTGTGTTGAGTATATGATTTCTATGTAGATAAATATAATGATGTTGAAGTCATATTCTTGACATGAATTAATTGATATTTGGGACACCGCAAATTTTTATGGATGATTTTTGGGATTTACTTTTGTGGAATTCATTTATTAAACTTGTTTCACTACTTTAATTTACATTAAAAATAAGAACTCAATATTTAATATGTAATGTATGATGTGAATGAGGTGAGATGTAGCATGTTTCTATATATGTGGTTCAGATGAATTATCTCGGTCAACTCTTTTAGATTTGGTTTTTTTGAAATCTCATGGTGTTTTTTAGAATATTCAAGCCTCTTTCCCCCCTATATTGATACTTGTCTTCCAGGATTTGATCATTATAAATCTACATTCTATTCACCCTTTGATTTCCTTGTATCCTTTCATTATTCTTTTAGGGATTTATGGTCGTGATTTTGTTCTGGTTTGGGGATTTCCGTGGCTATGTTTTTATGATAAATTGTCTTGATCTAGGTTTCTTCTAGGTTTTTTTCATAGGGTTGTCATTTCTAGGTTGTTTCCCCATTTTCATGTTATGGACAATGAATCAGAAATATTCTTCGAGGTAGTGGAGATTTTATCTCTCCCATTTTATGTACAGGTGTGAGGAATTCATGATTTATCCTTCAAAAGGTTTTACATTAATGGTCAACATAATAATTATAATGAATTTTAAAAAATAATAATTTTTTAGGTTGGGAAGAAAACCCATGTTTTTACCACATTGATGATATTGTTGATGAGATTTGTAATTCTAGTTTCAAATTATAAAAATCAATGTAGTTGGTATAATTACTTGTTATATAGTAGATATTATTATGATATTTCTACAATATTAATTATTTTATGACACCATAAAAAATATGGAAAATAAAATATATGTGGATAATGATTTTTTCCCTATTAAATTTTATTTTTTTGAAAATACACGTGTTAAATAATGGTATGATGTAATGTATTTCTTTTAGCACATTTCAAGAATCCAATATGTGATTTTATGTGTGATTGTTCTTGGAATGTTTCCTTATGCACTGTGAGAATATTTTTGTGGTTGTGGGCAAAGTGGTTGATATATGTAGTTTTTATAATGAGATGGGTTGGCTAATGCGGTGTTGTAGTGACAAGTATTGTGAGATGAGCAAATTTTTGTGGTTTAGTTTTGAATGTTACCAAGTAAAACATGGAATAAAATTTAGTGATGAATCAAAATGACTTGTAATGTTAAAATAATAAATATGGGATGAATATTTAATATGGCAGTTGGAAAATTTTAATTGAAAAATAAATGTGTGGTATATGTTATTGTGAAATGAAATGGACTGATAAATGGGAGTTAGTGGGGACTCATTAAATATGGAAAATGGTTAAATTTTTAATTGATTATTGGTTTTAGAGACTATATGGGGTGGTTATGTGGTGTTATGAATTTAGTTGTGAAATTAGTTTTAGTAAATTTCATAGAGTGCAATAGAGGTGTTTTTGTCTATTTTATTGTTTTTGATGTGAAAACATAAGATGGATAAATTTTAAAATCTATCTTCCATGTTTTCTTGTTATTTAAATATGCACCCACCTATGATGTATAACTATATCAATGCTTAATGTTTTTGGGTTCCATGTTTTTCCTCAACATCTATGATATTGGCGATATGGGTAGCTTGATACATTCACTTCACAGTTATCTATTTATTAGTAATTACATAGGTTGTTATTTGAGATTACCCGAAAGTGATGAATATGTGATATGTGGTGGGGATCATGCATGGTAGGAGTAAGGCAATATGGTGGTGTCATTCATGTTCATGATACCATTATTCATTGGTTGTGTAACTTGGTTCTGATGTTATGTGATGAAGTTTTGATTTGATGTTATGAGGTTATTGTGTGACAATATGATCATGTGACGTACATGGATGTTGAAAAATGTTGTCATTATATTATAGACCATGCAAGGTTAGGGTAGGTTGGGAATCATCCGAACCCACATCATAGATGGCTAGTTTTTTGTCGTTACACGTATAGAAGCGATCAGTAAATATGATGTTTAATGTTGGGGATGAGAACAATAAATTAGTGGGAAAATATCAACATGGATCCTTTGTTATATTTTTTATAATATGATTTTGTATGAGATACGTTATTCGATTATCGATCCATGCTAAGGCTGGCATATTTTTAGTTAACCTATTTATTGAATGTAGGTTTTTTTTATTTAGTTGTAAAGTATTATGTCCATTTCAAAACATCTCTAGAGAAAATCTTTATGACCCTATTAAGTTTATATTCTATACTCACAAAATATATATATAAATATTTTTCGATCTTCAGAAGGACATTGTCCACCGAGATGGACATTACTATCATGGGATTTGGAGCATCTGTTGCATCGCAGTTGTAGGACATGTATTTAGATATTTTTCAAAGAGGTATTTATTTCATCTAGTGAAACTATTAATTTATTGTGCGATAGTTTTTAGATAAATTTAATTTTATATGGTGTATTTTCTTGGTGTTTTATTATCTCATCTCTTTATCATAAATTATTACATAGGGTAATGAGTTCATTATGTGTGATCATTATACCATCAATGTCTATCACCAACCTGAGGCCTACCAGGGGATGGATTCAAGGGTTATCATCTCCCTTAATTCTTTGTTATCCCATGAGGGTTACCCATTGATGGAGGGGTTATGAAAAAATTGATCAAATTATGGATGACATAGGGTTTTAGATAATAGTGTTATTAATTTACAACAAATATATTTTCGTAGATGTTCGGCCAGATAGGTTTATGATCAATCAACGGATATGAAAGCATCATCCAGAGAAATATAATGTAGTTAGATAGATGATTCAAGGATGTTTAACTTTAAAATGTTTAGTAAACTAATCCATGTATGATGTTTGAGTAGATGAAGGATATCTAAATGGATTTACCTCAACTCCTCGTATAGATCATGTCATATGAACTTTTGTGAAGCCCAATGGATATATGAGGCCGGAAGAAGAGAACTGGATGATGAAAGATTATGAATATCCGACCAATTCCACTGAATGATGCATATTGGAGAATATATATTTATATATAACTGTTTTATACATAAGATTTATTTGGAAAAAAATTTATAGATAGTTGATGTATGCAGTTCGAATAAAATATTAGTATACATATTAATATCCCTTACCATGATAATTTTGAGTTGTTCTTTAAATGTTTATTAATGTTTCATAGATCCTATTAAGTATAAATAAATTCATTGAACTATGTTTTTGAAAAAAAATCTACAAATACTAGGTGTTTTGTAGGTAATACAAAAATACTGAGTTATGTGGGAAAAAATAAAACGCATATTTTGGGAGTCTACACTTTCCCTTCATTTATCAGTGTAATACATCCTATATAATGGGATGTATGGTACTATGCATTTAATTTTATATATTTTTTATCTAATTATATTTTTTGAATAAAAGATAATAGATATAGATACCATATATAGATACAAAGTGATAATGTTTTTGAGTTGCCAACTAAAAAATCGAATTACTGAAGAAATTGTAATATAAAGAAGTAATGGATTAAAGTTTACTAAACAGAGGTACTAAACTGAAGAATATTACTCATATGATCTCCTAATAGAAGATGATAATATATATTTCATTTAACAAAGAGGCAATAAATTGTGAGTTAATAGATAAAGACTATGTGGATAAAAATATAGGCATACATGAAAAATTCATACTGGATGGACAGAAACCCGAAAGAGTATTTCTAAATAGATTTCTTCCTGATATTTTGTATTTTATATTATATTTTTTTATGGATTATAGGGAAAAAATAACTTGGGGGTTATATTTTTACTTCATATTGGGATATGGAATGATTAATTGTAGAGATGGGCTAGTTGTATTCAAATCATATCATTGTTATTTTCTGTGGACCGATGGGAGAAAACAAGGAAAATTCATAGTCTACAAAATTGGTGGTGAAACATGTAAGTATTTTTATCCATGTATTACTTCATTATCATGGAATCTTAGTAATGATGAGATATAGTTTTGATATTAGAAAAAATATAACCATTTTAGGTGTTAGTATCATAATACATGATTTTTATTATATCATCATCGATTCAACTCCCCCACATATATTGTCCTTTTATTATTTGGAATTCAAAATTAATTATTATAATATACATATGATATGATTCATGAACTATGATATATGTTTTATAAGGTATTTAAATTTTCTATAGTCACATTTAACCACTATTCTTTCTGAGAATTTATTTTATCTTATTATCACATATGATATTCGATTGTTATCGATTATGTTCACACTCCCTATGTTTTCAACCAAATTATTATTATGTTTATTTCCCCATAATTAAGAATATGATTATTAGTCATGGTGGTACTATAAGGGTATCAACAATGAATAATATTTGGTGGGGTTTTCAATACAACTTGTAAAATAATGAATCTTTGGCTAATTTGAAAATTTCTAATTAAGTGGGAAATATATTGTGTTTTTTAATATATGATTTTTTTCATAACTTAGTAATATTGTATATTTAAAGGGTATTGGGTATCCATATTAATAAATATATGTTATTAATATTATAGTTATGTATGTTCAAGTATTATTTCTTCACATGGTATAAAATTTAATTTTTCAATTATTTGTTTTTGGCACTAGATGTGGGAGTGTGTGTCTTGGGAGTCTTAGTTATAGATGGTAAAAACCCCATGGACCATATAATGTTTCAAAATCAAGGATATAGAAACCATTTTATAGTCATAATAATATAATTTCATTTAACTACACACTATTCTTTTGTATATTATGTCATTCAATACTCAGTCATTTCAAATGGTACAACATTATTTACACTAGAAACACGAGTTCATTAAATGCCATCTATATTCTCTAATAGAATCATTAAACATATACTAATTTATTTTCTTGTTTAAATTCATCATTATTCTCCTTCATGTCCACTTTTCCCTACCTTATTATATATCACATACATTTATCACTTCATCCCCCCGTGAACTCCAATAATAATGTCTCATCAATATATATTATTCTTGAAATAGTTATTATTAATTAACCAATAAATTTAAAAAAATATTTTTTGGTTTTAATGATATAAGGATATAGTATTAATTTTCTGTCTAGGATACAATATCTGACTCCAATATATAGTAAATATATCATTTCTTTTGGTACATAGATGATTTCATCTCTATGGTTTTACTATCGAGTACTGCATCAATTCTACTTATCAATTATTTCATATTATATTTTAATTTTTTATCCATAGAATCATAATTATTTTCTTCATAATTAAAATTTGTAAGATATAAGTTTTTATGTGGTCGATGATCATAATATTCAAAAAAATAAATATTTTCATGTTTTTTGTCATTGAAATACCAATGGAATAATTTTTTAAAGTATTAGTTTTATTTAGCCGGATACTCAAGATATTTATATCTTCAATTTATCTATCACATATGTTGAAAAATTTGATCTCACTCATATTTTTATGAAAACATGCAACATCCAAATATTAAAATATTAACTCACAACATGGATATCTCAAGATCACTAGATACATCATGGGTTAGTTATTCAGACATGAGTATATCCAATCACAATAAAATATGATTTTTATTTCTATTTTAGAAAATAATTTATGAAAAAAACATAAAATATAATCATTAATGATATTTAATCAATAATTGAAAAATTATAAAGTTACCTTTATTTCAGTGGTGTCTAATTTCATTACAAAATCTCAAACATTTTCTTTATTATATGGAAATTTATTTTAAAAATGTTCACTCGTTTTTCTTATCAGTTTCAAAATTCCCCAACATTCATTTCATAAGGTAAAATGATCTTGATGGTGTAAATTTTTCTCCCTAGGTATTCATGAATTATACTTGTTGTGTCTATAAATATAGCTATAAATTCATGAGTTAGACTTAAAAAATATATAGACAACCTCATAAAGTCACTTTGTTAATAGAATGAATCTTATAAAGGTCTTTCTAAACACTTATAAGTGACTTTTTTGTAGAATATACCATATAATGTTATTTATCAACATTACTAAGTCTATATATTGTCCCTATGAACCATACTATGAACCATAAAATATCACATCATCACCTTATAAAATTATTAAGTAAATGAAATTTTTACAATCACATTATTTTTCATAGGATAATTATTAAAGTGTATCAAAATGTTCCTTGACTAGATTAAAATTTATTCTTGTTGTGTTTATTCTAATTCCATTATTCATCAATAAATTATCTAAAAAAATCTATAAATATAAAAACTAGAATTAGTTGAGTATCATACTCTCAAATTCACATAAAATTTTTATTTTATAACATATTCCAACCTAAAATAAAAAATTTTATTATAATATTTTAATATACAAGTCAATATTAAATAACATTAGAAAAAAAATTTCTAACTGATCACAATACCCTTGAATCTCAACATCATTCGATTATATTAAAAAAATTTGATGTAGATTTTTCCTTAACAATTATAGGTTATCAAACTTCCCATTATACATTTACCAAAAAACACACATAAAAACTGTTGGAGTTATGTAATTAACATTTTGTGAGAACATGATAATAAAACATTCAATATAACTTAATGATCATATATTTTGAGAGTGTGGACTTCAAATATGTTTCATCAAGTACATAATATAGAATCTATCTTCCTAAGGAAAAATAATTAATTCAATTGGCCTATATATTCATTTATAGAATCTCATTATTAATTCATCATGTATTTGGATTTTTCACATCGCGTAATAATCACCATATACTTACATTAATTTTCATGGCTACATGGGAAATAAATAAAACTATGATCTTCAATATTCACCTTTATTGGGATCTTAGGGAATATTTCATGGAATTGGAATAAAAACTAGGAAATAATAAATATAAGATATGGTTTGGTTAGTAATTACCTCACACAAACATATATAGATAATGTTTCATGATTTTATAAGCATTTAACCATTAGACAAACTAATTTACAACATATTACACTCACAATGTTCCAGAAATTTTTTAATTAAAAAACTTATCATAAAAACTAAAAATTAAAACCCCCTTAATAAATATTTTTATGTTATTGTTCTATTTATGAATACTATTTTATAAGATAAAATTCTCCAAAGTGAAAAAAATTAAATATAGAAGCATCAAACATGTATATTTCTATTCAAAAAATTATGTATTGTCTAAATTAAATTTCCTCTTATTTATTTATATATAATAAATAGTAAATGAATTCAAATTTAATTATTTTTTATATTGTTAATGAATATATTTTAAATAATAAATTTTATTGATTAAATAGATTTATTACAATTAGAAAAATCAGAAGAAATATTTATAAAATATATTTTATTAAAAAAATTATTTTATTCTAAAATCATTAAAATTTATTATTTATTTAATAATTATTATTTTAATTTTATTAATAGACTAATAATTTAATAAACAATTCTTATATAGTGAAATTCAATTTATAAAAATAAAATTTCATATAATTTATAATGTTCAAAGTAAATATAATAATGAATATATATATGTATATGTTATTTATTACATATATAGTTTCATGTTTACATATTATTAATATATACTATATCATTCTAATAAATCCACTTTCTTTATAAATTTCATATTATAGTTACTTCTATTATTATATTTCAATTTATTGTCTTCGTTATAATTGTAATATTTTAAATAGATAATACTAAAATTTTTTCTCATTTTTTAGTTACAGGTTTAATGATTATAAAAAGAGCCAAATAAGTCAAATGACAATATAATTCAAATTTCAATAAAACCAAAATGCAAATGAATATATTGGCTATAATAAATTCTTATATAAATCCTTGAAAACATCACTAAAATCATTCTTCATATTGACATATATCCTCAAATATGGAAAATATATTTATAAGTTATTCTTTCATTACATAGTTATAATCCAAATCATGATATTCAATAAGAACCATAAGTATATATATATATTTAATCTTCATATTCATTTTATTTTATTCTGATTTTATTAAACAAATATTATTCTTTATGATGATTCATATTTAATTATCATAATGTAAAAATGTTAAATTTTCATTATAATAGTTTAACTGAAAAAATTATATCATTCTTTATTAGATCAATAATTCTTATAAAACATGTTTTCAATTATAAAAAATTAAACTTATATCCATATGTTATAGTTATTACACTCACACTTTCGAGTACATAGACCAAAAATATTTTAAGTGGAATCTAGACCATTTGACCTCTCTCTTTACTTTTAAAACATCACAGTTCCACTTCTCAACCTCAAGTTATTAATTAATTGAGATTTCTAAATTCCACTAAGAAATTATAAAACTCCACAGGCTTAGTCACTATATCTATTATAATTTTATATTTTAATTTATTGAAATCTACTATTTAATTGATAAATTTATAATAATATAGAAATTGATAAAATATAGAAAATCTATTTCCAAATAAAAAATGAAATATTTCACAATATATTTAAACACCATAATTTTCTTTGAAATCCCATTTTTATAGATTCATGTGTTTATTATGTAAAATATCCTATGATTAATTTCCACAAATACCTATTTGGACATATATTCTTATTAAATAAAACTACATTTTGATTTTATCATGATTACTTATAATATATCTTTTAAATATTTCTTATTAAAAACTCAAGAATAATAGACAGTTGGTCACATTTTTTTAATCATATGGAAACCTAGTGTTATTCATAGAATAATATCATGTTTTGATATTTAGTTTGTTGAATAATAAAAAATTATTCCAGTTATATTTTAGAATTACATTCATGAAATTCATCATCATAAAAAAACTACAAAATAATGAACCATATTCCAAAAAATATTAATATATCTCCCTAGACTTAAACATTAAAAAATCTGGAGTTAAGTCATGTATTTACATTGAAAATATTTTTAGGATTAGTGTTTTAGAGAATTAGAACATAACTATTACATTACATCTCAAATATTACAAAGTAGAAACTTATACTCTATCTAATTTTTTAACAATAATAAAATCCTTAAAATAAAACAAGAATTATTTTCTTGATAAAAACCTTCCTGAATTCTTCCTTTCTTTTACCCTTCCTTATACCCTATAAAAATATTTTAAAAACATGGGATGAGCATAAAAATTTCTATAAGGGATATAAAATAAGGAAAGAAAATATTAGTCAATAATTACATAAAAATAAATGAAATCATAATTTCCACTCATAAAACATTATCTCTTTAATATACCTCATGAAATCATAATATTTTTCAATAACTCATTGAAATCATAAATCATAAAGGTAACTTGTGGCATCGATGACATACTTACATTATAGATTTCACAACCACATGGGGAGTAACCTTCATGGTTATGTCTATAATACCTATCATATTATATTCCTAAAATCTCTTAGGTGAAACATTCTTGTTTACCTCCATAACGTTACCCAATGAATTGGAGTGTTATCACGAGCTCACCCACCCTAGGTTTATCACAAAACCACCAGTATTTGGTTTATCATGAAACTATCTACCAAATTTCAATGTAGAATTACATAATTATAATACATAAAAGATTGAAATAATCACCAATTTCACTCATTAATCAATAGAAATCAATTTAAAATATTTAAATATTCAATATATTTCTAAAACCATTTAAAACATTTAATGAAGATATTTTTGAATCAAAGTGTCTTATAACACTTTGAATATTTTAATAGAAATTAAATAATTAAAAGTTTAAAATATATATGTCCCTATAAATAATTCCTTAAACCCATTTTTAAAACATGTACAATAATGATAATTATTTAGAAGAATAAGTCTTTAAAACATTTAAAACAAATTTTTAGTTAATGAGTCACTTACCACTTGAGAAAATACTTGAATAAAGAAAATTAAATAAAAAACATTAGAAAAAACTTATAATATCATGAGAATAAATACATTCATCATATTATATGTCAATGGTTTTTATATACACTATATAAAGGTGAATTGGTTCATAAGATTAAATAAGACTCAATAGAATGTAAATTGAGACAACATCTCTTACAATGATCATATAATTTGATTAAGGATAAATCAGTGACATAATTATGTGTGATAAATATAAATACACCCAATATAAGTGGGTATTCAATGTAAAACAATCAAAGGCCATTCACACAAATTCATGGAACACGAAAAACCAGTGACATAGATATATAACTCAATGAATGGAGATTGGGTTAAGATTCCCCTTAACTTGAGTCTAATCGGCAGGTAGGTTATTGATTCTTTTTGAAAAAAAGATTTAGATATTTTTTACTTGTTTTAGAACCTTTTTTAAGTTTATTATTATTTTTTATATCACTTATTACCATTTTATAACAATTACATAACTATTTAAGTTAATATCAGTTGTTTTGTTGATATTCGGTACTTGAGTTGAAAATGAACTTGTTTTGTTGTAAATTGTCCCTATATTCAAACATAAATTATCTAAATAATGATATTAATTATTTAAAAATCATATATATCCATTATATATGTATTTCTTATAGTCTATAATATATTGATACAAAGAATGAAAGTCACCATTCATGGAGACGGTAGGTCGTACGTATGCATGAACGCCACATTCATTTCATTGTCATATTAAAAGAGTGTAAACTAAATGATACATAGTTATATTATAATTACATTAAAATATATATGTTATATATTTTATATAAGTTAATTAATTCCATCCTTTATATGCTCCATGTATGGAATGAACGAGTCATATCACTTTCAGGGGGCGGTTGTCTGCACTTCCTCAAATGAAATTATCGTATTCACACATTACAAAATAATAAAGGTATTGTATAAATTAGAAAAATTAGAAAAGTGGAAATATAAATATAATATATATCTTATTTATATATAGTTGCATCATAATTTCCACCATGAGAGGTTTTAGGAGAAAACAGAACAATCATAGTTTTATGAGGTAGTAGTTCTCCGTACACCGAAACAGTACGTTCATATCAATTAGATAGAGGTGTGAGTGAGATTTGATAAAATAATTATATTAAAAACATAATTGTATATTTAGGATATTGGTTCTATATTTAATATGAAAATAATATGAGAATAGGGAATGGAGATGTAAAATTAAGGAAAAGAACATGAGAGTTTACGTTTCCTCAAAATCAGGTTACTTATTTTGATTTGATCAAAAAGGATTTAGTGAATTTTATTTATCCCAAGGTAAGGATTATAATAGTAAGGAAGGGATTATTGGAGCTTATTTGAGAATAATTGTTATGATAAAAGTGGATTTAGAGGTGTGAGTAAGTGGGTAGAGGTGGTTGCCTTTTATAAGAGAGAGGATGGGACCTTTAGGCATGTTTTGAAATATTAATTTATTATAAATTAAATTTCTATTAAAAATTGTTAAAAACTAATTTGATTATAATATAAGATGATTTTGGTTCTAATACCAATTATAAAATAATATTTATACATGTTTTGAATATTATTTTATCCTTATTGTTTTGGTTAAACCGTTATTTTACCCTTTTTAATATTATAGTGATATTTTATTATTTACAATTTTTGGGTTAATTTAACTTCCATAACCTATAAAAAGTCCCCAAAAGTTACATATTGTGGCTTATTATAACCATTTTAAAACATTATATAATTTTAAAATTTTAAAAAAAATTAATAAACTATTTTATATTTTAAGTTAGGAATTATGTCAATTTTGACACTATTTATACCATCATTTTTCCCAAATTTCATAAAAACTTTATTAATTCAAACCAAAGGCATTAAGTCATATCTAACATGAAACTTTTATCATTAAAATTAGTGGGTGGAATCAAAATATTCAAATTATATTTATTTTAATATTTATAATATCATTTATTTGAATTTTTAATTGATAATGTAATCACTACATCATCATTGTGTCAAAAATTAATTTAATTATTTAACATATAAAAATTATATATAAAATAAAATTATGTATTAAATAGTATTATATTTCTAATTAATATTTATATTCAAAGATATTAGTTATATGACCCCACCTTAAAATTATTTTGGTCAAAGATACATGTTTATGTTATATTTATCTTTACATTAAATTAAATATTATAAAATGTCACTTTCAAACCCAAGTGGGTCCATGTCTTCCTCAAATTGACCAAATGATGATCACGGTAGTAATTAACTCATCCAATAGGATTAATACACTTTTTTTGGTAGTTTTATATTACTATAATATCATTTATTACCTTTATTTACCTGATTAACCCTTTAACCAAGGTAAATAAATATAACTATTGAAGTTACTATCATAATGGCAAAAAATAAAAGGTACCTATTTAAAAAAATTTGAAATTACGATTCATAATATTGAATAAATATTTACAAATTCAAAACACAAAATTTTCAGAAATTAATTGAAAATTAATTTCCATTGTCAAAACCAAAGAGCAGGATTTTTAAGATCTAATAACTGTCAAAAGATTAACATATATTTGTGTCCAATTTCAATGAAAAATTACTTCTAATGACCAAAATTATATTTAATGATAAAATATATTCTATTAGTAATTTAAAACCGTTATATAATATTATTTAATCACATAAATCATCTTGATGGAAAAAATTGTTTTTAATTAAAATTTAGGGTATTTTTACTATTCATCAAAATGTGATAGTTATCAAAAAAATATCAAAAATTCATACAAAGTAAATTTTGATATAAATATTATAAATAAGAAGTTTATTTTCTAAAATAGAACATATAATGGTGTGAAAAATAAATTTAAAATGGGTTCTCCATCAAATGGTTGTGAAACATCATTTTTAGAAAAAAAATTATTTTATCCAAAAAATTGAATTTATTCTTATATGATATCCTTAAAATTTATAAGATAAATTTAAAACATTTCATTGAATATAAAACATATTTTTTCAATTAAATTAAAATCCATAAATATTGATATGATTTTATAAATACAATTATTCTCTTTTTAAACAGGTTTTCATAAAATCACATCCTTTATATTCAATTGGTATTTATTTCCATTTCTAAAACATTTGGTATTCAATGAATCATTATTAAATCATGTGTAAACTATATTTCAAAATTTAGTTCATACTATTCATTCATACCATTCTAATGGCTTGGCGTTAACTAACATTTAAAATAATAATATTATTTTTTTATTATTTGTTGGTATAAGTCAATGTTGTGTGCAACATAAGATTTTGGAGAAACCTATTGTTGTGTGTTCAGTATACTATCGAAAAAGGAATCCCCTTTAATGTGAAATTAATATCTAATTCATAAATATTAATAAAAACTAATAAGTATTATTCCATAAGTACATGGGTCGTTACATCATTCCCCCTTTTGGAAACTTTAACCTCATAACATTAAAATTAGGCTCAGAAACATTATTGATAATACCACATCATAAAAAGATTCAATAAGACTATCACTTTAAAAGAAATAAATAGAAGCTAAAAGATCACCAGAAATAAAACATACAAGGATTATATGTAGGAAAATATTGATATGAAGGAAATACTAAACATCAAGTTCTGATAGAGAAAGATATAATACATTGTCAAGAGAAAGTTAACAATATGAATACCACAAACTTATGACGGGTTAAATGGTATTTGATTTCACTGTAGGGAATGTAAATGGAAAACGTTTTTATTTTAAGGTCCTTTTCATAATGTTGAGTAATTCATTTTTGATCTTGAAAAATAACATAAGTAAGAATAAATACTTGTCAAGTAGATTTTAATCCTTTACTAAATATCGACCACAAAATTATCTTTTCTCTAAATGATGAGTTATCCAGATGACTTGGTCACACCTAAAACACAAGAATTAACTTCTTGGGAATCACATAATCCATAAAATAAGAAATATATATTTCCCCTTATGTTTAGACATTAACTATAAGACAAATGGATAGAACAAGATTAGATAATTCTTTAAAAATTATAATTCTTTATAAAAATAAATACTACTCTAAATATACAAAATTCCACAAACAATAACCCATGTTTCAATAAAGACCATTCAATAGACAATTATCCCTAAAAATCTTCAAAATAAACCAAACTAAGATAAAAACAAAAAATTTATAAGTATTTGATCACATAGCCTTCCTTGATAAATCTTAATAGTTATCTCCAAATAAGATCTACTACTCTTAATGTCTCATACATAAAACTAATCAACCTAATCACATGTTCTCCATGATAGGATAATTATATTCACAAACAAACCAAATCTCCATAAGTCCACAATAAAAACTTAGATTTTTCCAACATAAAATTGAACTATTACTCCTCATATAAAATCCCGTAGTATTCTATATTTCTTAGGCATATTGTGTTCCCAAAAGAGAAAACGTCTTCCAAAATAACATTTATAATGTAATCACCAAATCATTTTCCCATAATAAGGTTGTCCATTTGATACAACATAAGTTCCCAAAATCACCTTATTCTTCATCCATAAAATCATTTAACTAAAAATAATAAGTCATAATAACTAGGGACTTCACTTATTCCATTGGTAAGCAATAAATCCCAATCACACTTCGATAGTGGGTTCGATTCCCATAACTTGGTTTTACCCAATAAGTTGTCACATGGTCTATGTTTTGTCCTTCTTTTAAAACAATATCAACATTATAACATTAAAAAAAATAATACAATGTCCTAAAAAATCAATATAACCTTGTTTAACCTATAAGGTTATCTATGAAATTTCATTTTACATCCCAAAAAGTAATAAACATTAATCACCTCAAAAATGAAAGATCATATGAACCCTAATGGTTATCTATTATGTTAACACCAAAAAAGAGAATTTGTACTTGAATAACATTTTCACATAACAAACTACAAGTTTAAACATAATAAAAAATGTCTTCAAATGCAATTCCATCACTAAAAGATCATTAATACTTTTGAACATTTCATCATCCAAAAATCTACAATAACACTTGAATCCCTTATATGTGGACTTCTTAATCATTCTGCATTCTTTATAATCCATTAACTATGAATTTCTACATTAATTCATAATACACCATTCCAACAGATCCAATATCCTCATCATTTATAAATATTAATTTGAATATTCTTTATTATTTATGGATAAGAAAATAAATTTTACTTAGAATCCAGATATCATGATCTTCATGATGTTCCCTTTCTCTTTCGGCATTTTTTCCTACTTTATTAAATTCAACATTCACTCTAATTCAATAATTTAACGTTTATATAGTGTTGGAGAAGCTGAAATCATGAAATAATATGAAAAATATTCCCTGACCCATTAATTTTTTTAGAAAAGACTAGGTATTGGATAACTCAAATTTTTTTTCTCAAGTTATTTGAATACTCAAGAAGATGCCAAAATAATTTAAACAATATTTTCCCACAATAGTGATGATAAAATCATCGGTGAGAACTAAAAAGGATGTGCAAGATATCTTTCCTTCCATCAGGACAAATTAACATTATTCTTCAGAAAATAATCATAACATAAACATGAAATTAAATAGTAAAAAAAGAAGCTTCTATAGGGTAATGATAACATAACAAATTTTATATTACTATAATCCATCAACATCCTTATATCTCATTGTTCAGCTTATTTATCCAATAAACATAATTTAACATAACCCTAAAAATGTTTCCATGTGATAATAACCCTCTTGGATATATGGTATCTTTAACATACACCAAGATAACATCATAACCTCTAATGTTTTCTAAAATGACTTCCAATACCAACCATAAGGCTCCAGCCTTAAACATTACATAATCATGAGTTATGTAAAGAATTCACATTGAGGATATTTTCAGGTTTATAGTTTTAAATAATTAGGCCATAAATATTACATTACATCTCAAATATTACAATGTAGACACTCTTACTATATCCAAATTTCCCACAATAATAAAACTCCTTAAAATAAAAAAAGAATTATATTATTGATAAAAATATTCTTGAATTCTTTATTTCTCATACCCTTCCATATACCCTATTAAAAGCATTTCAAAAACATGGGATGAGCATAAAAAGCTCAGTAAGGGTTATAAAATAATTAAAGAAAACATTAGTCCATGAATACATAGAAATCAATGAAATCATACTTTTCACTCATAAAACATAAGCTCTTCAATATACCTCATGAAATCATAATATTTATGAATAACTCTTAGAAATCATAAATCATAAAGTTAACATGTGGAAACAATAACATACTTACATTGTAGAATTAATAACCACATAGGTAGTAACCTTCATGGTTAAATTTGGAATACCCATCATAGAATATTCCCTAAATCTCATTAGAGAAACTTTATTGTTTACCTCTATTGTGTTACCTAATGCATTTAAGGGATATTATGGGCTCACTCGCTCTAGGTTTATCATGGAACCACCCGCATTTTGGTTATCACATAACCACCCATCAAATTTTCATGTACCATTACATAATACTAACACAACAAATATTGAAATTATACACATTTTAACACATCAATCACAAGAAATCAATTCAAGATATTGAAATATTAAATACATTTCCAAAACCATTTAAAACATTTAATAAAGATATTTTTGAATCAAAGGGTCACATACCACTTTGAAACTTTTAAAAGAAATTAAAGAATTAAAATGTTAAAACATATACATCCATATAAATAAATCATGAAAAGCATTTTTAATACATGTAAATTAATGAGAAAGGTTTAGAATAATATATCTTTAACAAATTTAAAATCATTTTTTAGTTAAAGAGTCTCTTACTACTTGAGAAAATAACTGAATAAAAAAAATTAAACAAAAAAGTTAAAAAACTTATATTATCATGAGAATAAAGAGATTCATGATATTATATCTCAAATTGAAGTATATACACCATATAAAATTGAATTGGTATATAACAACAAATAAGTTTCAATGTAATGTAAATTGAGACGAATTCAATAACGAAGATCATATCATTAGATTAAGAAAAAATTTATGAAATAATTATGTGTGAAAAATATAAATACAATCAATATAAGTGGGTTTTCTGTGTAAAAAAATCATAGGTAATTCAAAAATATTCTTGGAATAATAAAAATAAATGACATGGATATTTAACTCAATGAATGAATATTGAGTTAAGATTCCCCTTACCTTGAGTCCAAATCATCACGTATGTTACTTTTCATTCCTAAATAATACACTTTATTTAATTTAAACTTGTTTGAGAAAATTTTTGAAGTTTATTATTACTTTTATGTCACTTATTACCTTGTTATAACAATTACATAATTATTTAATTTAATATCTGTTGTTTTGTTGATATTCAGAACTTGACTCAAAAATGAACTTGTTTTGATGTAAATTTTCAATGTAGTCAAAATTAAATCATCTAATGAATGTTATTAATGATTTAAATATCATATATATTCATTATATATGTATTTATAATAGTCTATAAAATTTAGATATAATAAATGAAAATCACCATTAATGGTTATTATAGGCTATATGTACACATGAACACTACTTTTATTTCTTTATCTTATTAAAGGAATATAAAAGAAATGGTAAATAGTTAAGTTATAATTAAAATATAATATCTATTATATATATTTTAAATGTTTTCATTAATTCCATCATTTATATGTTCTATGTATGGCATGAACGAGTCATATCAAAATGAGGGGGCAGTAGTCCGCACTTCCTCAAATGAAATTATCGTATTTACACATTATGGAAAGAGTAATGGTATACTATAAATAAAAAAATTGAAGAATAAAGATAACATAAATTTAATATAAATTAAATGTAAATGCAGTTCCATCATAATGTCCATCATGATAGGTGGTATGAGAAAATTGAACAATCATTATTTTGTGAGTCAGTAGTTCGTCGTTCCATTAAACTGTATGTTCATATCCATTAGATTGAGGTGTGTGTAAGTGTAGTTAGAATCATTCTCATAAAAACATAATATAATATTTATTATATTTTTTTATTCAGGAATAATGTTATTATAGTTAGTGGATAAGGAAAATAATGGTAAAGAACTTGAGAGAAGACGTTGCCTCAAAATTGGGTATCTTATTTTGATTTGATGCAAATGGCTTTCATGAATTGCCTTATGCCCAAGGTAATGCTTAAAAGAAGAATTTAGAGATATTTGGAGAATATTTAGGTAGAATTTGGATAATAAATGGCTCTTGAGAGGTGTGATTAAATGGGTAGAGGTGGTTGCCTTTTATAAGAGGGAGGAGGGGCACTTTAGGAAAGTGTTGAAATATTAATTTATTATAAATTCAATGTTGATTACAAGTGGAACCAGACTCATTTAATTAGAATATTAAATTATTTTGATTCTAATACCCATAATACCATAATTTTTACACATGTTTTGAATATTGTTTTGTCCTTATCTGTTTGGTTTAACACTTATTTTATGCTTTTTAATCTTATAGTGATATTTTATTATTTACACATTGTGAGTTAATTTAATTACCAAAACATGTAAAAAGACCCCCAAAAGTTCCATTTAGGACATATTTGGACTTTTCATAACAATTTTACATAATAATATATTTTTTAAAACATTAAATAATTTAATAAACTATTCTATATTTTAAGTTATGAATTATGTCAATTTTTACACCATTCATACATTTTGTGTTTCAAAAATTTATAACAACTTGATTTATTCTAAATAAAGTCACTAAATCATCCATAACATATCAATGTCTTCAAAAAAATTACTGTATGACATAAAAATGTTCAAAATATATTTATTTTAATATTTATAATATCATTTATTTTATTCTTTAATTAATAAGGTAATCCCTACATCATCATTGTGTCATAAATAAATTTATAAATTTAATGTCAAAATATTATAAATAAAATACCATGATATATGAAATAATTTTTTCTTTATAATTAATATTTATAGTCAAAGATATCATTTATATAAACTAACCACAAAATTGTTTTATTAAAAGATACATGTTTATGTTATTTTTATGTTTACATTAAATTAAATATTATAAAATGTCATTTTCACAGCCAAGTTGCTTTATGGGGTCCTCAAATAGACCTAAGGCTAGTAAGGGTAGGAAATAAGTCATTAAATAGGATTATGACACATTTTAAGGTAGTTTTATATTATTATAATATTATTTATTACACTTATTTCCCTGATTTACCCTTTAACCGGGTAAATAAAAATAATTACCAAATGTACTATTCATAATGTAAAAAAATCAAAGGTCCCTATTTAAACAATTTTGACCTTATGATTAAAAATATTTAATTCATTTTTCCAAATTCAAATCATTGAATTTGAACAAATTAATTTAAAATGAATTCACATTATCAAAACTAGAAAGAGGGGTTTTTATAAAGAAATAACTATCAAAAGATTGACATATGTTTATGTCCAATTTCAATGATAAATTAGTTAAAATGATCAAAAATGGATTAAATGTTAAAAATTGTTCCATTTATAATTTAAAACCATTATATAATTCAATTTAATTATATAAATTATCTTTATGGAAAAATTTATTTTCTATTAAAATTTAGCGTATTTTTACTATTTATCAAAACATGATTGTTATCATAAAAAAATAAAAAATTCATCCAATGTAAATTTTGGTGTCCCTATTTTAAATAATAAGTTTATTTTCTCAAATAGGAAATATAAAGGTGTAAAAAACTAAATATAAAAATAGTTCTCCATCAAAAGGTGGTAAAACTGCATTTTTTATTAATACTCCTTTAATAAAAAAATCAATTTTTTCTTATAACATATCCAAAAAACAAATAAGATGAATTTAAAACATTTTCACTGAATATATAACATATATTTTTCATTAAATAAAAACCATAAATAGTGTTACGAATTTATCAACACAATTATTCTCTATTCAAATTTTTTTAATAAAAACACGTTATTTATATTCAATTTGTTATTATTTCTGTTCTAAAAAGATTTGGTATCAAATGAATCATTATTTAATCCTTTGTAAACCATATTTCAAAATTCAGTTGATACTATTCATTCCTTCCATTCCAATAGTTAGTCAATAACTACCATTTAAAGTAAATATATATTTTTTGTATTATTTTTTGGTTTAACTCAATGATTTGTGTAACGTAAGATTTCGGAGAAACCTATTGTTGGGCGTCATGTACACTATCAGAAAAAGGGTCCCCATTAACCTAAAATTAATACATTATCCATAAATATTAATAGAAATGAAAAGATTTTATTTTATAAATACCACGGTTGTTATAATTAATTTAATTGTTGTGTATTAATTTTTCAATTGTTTAGTATTCTTATCAAGTGAAAATGATGCATGATTTTTTAATCCTTAAGCATTGCATATTTTATATATCCTCCACAATAAATTTATATGAGTGTAAAAAAAATATGCATGACTCCAAATACCATACATATAGACTAGGACTCATGACTGGATACAATTAATACTATAATAATATATATGAAATTTGGGGAAATTATATATTTTTAAAGCTTTAAAATTTCCATGTTTTCCCACTTAAATGGATTATATTACATGATTTTATGAAAATAATATATTAGAGATAATATTTTATGAAATAAATGGTATTATTAATTCATATGTTGTATCCCCTTTAGAAAAAAAATTTATACATGGAATTTATTTAAATATCTCACACATAAAATTCCTAAAACAATTTATCATTGACAGACCCAAAATATATATTATCTAATATAAAAATTGTTTATATATCCCATAATAATATAAAATAAATAAATTTTATATTTGAATAATTAATTAAAAATTGTATTGAAAATATAGGAGAATATCCCCTAAACCCCTCACCATATATCCTCTTAGATAACCTACATTATTAATAGCTTTGGACGAAAACTCAACGAATTCAATTGATATTCACTCATAGTTTTCAGTAAAAAACAAAGTCCCCAATTCTTTTTTGTTCTTTATATATGAATAGATGAAATTTATTTTGGGGTTATATTTTTTTATATAATATAAGACTATTCTTATTTTAATATTATAGCTATAATGTACAGAATTAATTATTGATTTATGTATGATGGCTTATTATTACCTCTATATTATTTATAGTAATATAACAGAGGGTATTATATAAACATGATATTAATTGTAATTATTAACTATTCCACAACCTCTAAAATACATGGATTCAATCTTATGTTTATGAAGTTCTTCTTCTTGGAAATGTTGATGGTCACATTTCCATGGATTTTATTGTTTAAATAAAAAGTTAATGTTAAAAATCATCAGAATAATATAAATTGATAACTATATTTCAAATATTTTATTTATTGTATTTACCATCATTGAAAAGGGTTTAATCCTTTTTATAAAAATTGAAATAAATTTATGAGGAATTCAGAATAATCCCATGTGCTGAGATTTATGTATCCTCAAATTTTTTAGTTCATTTACTTTTCATATTTTCTGATGATATGTTGATGTAATTATTTTATTAGTACATTGGATATAAACTATGAATGAATTCATGATTTTATTGTTAAAAAATATAATATAAAATTTATTATGGTTTATATCACAGTCCTCCCCCACTTGTTCCCCTCCTCGAAAGGATTTGATGATGAGAAATGATCCCCTAAATCCTTTTTCATATCGTAAATTGGTATGTGACCTGTAGTATTGGTATGTAGTCTACATAGTTGAGATGGATTTATCCTAATTAAAATGTATGCATAAGAGATAATAACGAAATCCCATTAGACACTTCATAAAATGAATATAGAAAATAGTATGATTCATGAAAATCCCAATACATGATTGTAATTTCATACAGAACTAATACAATGTGATATAACACTAAATTGAATAATTAAATATGACCAGAAAACCCGCACTAGTCCTTAAAAATATCTCACAATTGAACTATCTAGCTTAATAACCTACCATATCATTCAAACATAAAAATATTATATATATATATATATTGGGTGAGAATAACATGTATATTAAGTATGATCTTCCCTAAAACCACTCTTACAAAATTATAAATAAGCATACTAGTACCTAGTGAGTAAATAAATTATTCCAAATAATAATCTAATATTTTAAAATAATTAGCAATAATCACAATTTTATTCATATAAGTAATAAAATCCATACAAAATAGATTTTATTATTGAAGTTAACCCCTTGAATTTCCAAATTGTTTTCTCACACACACCCCCCAATGCCACAAAACCCGAGGATCCAACCATTACATAAATAAATATTCAAAAATCTATAAAACTATACCATCATATGTATTTTAACACCGTGATAGTTTAAATCATATAATTTCCAATAAATTTTAAGGTTCTCGGTATAATGTTTCACAAAAAACATCTCCCCAAAACAAACTATGAAATATTATATGTCATTTAAAATACTCTATTTCTATAAATTTTCAATTTATATGATTTACATTAAGAAAATTAATTTATTTTGGGTAATATATAAATTTTATATGAATTAAAAATTTAACACCAATTTTATTAGTAATTGATTGGAAAAAAGGAAAATACTAAAGTTAAATTCTATGGAATACATTTTTCATTTAATTTTTATTGTTTTAATAAATATTTGTATTGAAAATTTTTAGAAATAGAAATTATAAGATTAACCTTGTTTATGGACTTAGAATTAAAATATAAAAAAAGATAAAAGTTATTGATTTTTATAAAATAATTTAATTTTTTGGTGACTATTGAAAAATAATATTTTTATGAAGACTGCAAAATTTATGCTGTTGTTACTATATGTGAAATACATATTAATTCATAAAAACATTTAATTAACCAAATAAGTGTTTGAGGTGTAAAATTAAATAATTAAAAAATGAAATTCTACATTTACGAAACTTATTTTGAAAATTTTATTAAATTATTCAATATTTTCTAATAATAATATTTTTTATTTTTTTAAGAAAATATTAATTTTGTAAAATATGGTATTGGGTTTAATTTAAAAATAAACAAATTTTTTTACAATCCAGTTTATATAATTATAGTTAATTTCATTGTTTATTTTATATTACACAACAATATTATTCCTAAAAATATAGTTTTCCCTAAAAATTAGAATTTACATGTTTTACATGTTAATGTTAAAATTGTGTTTTCATACACATATAAATTTTCTTAAGAAAATAGAATTATGTTTCAAATTATATGGTGAGAATTATTTTATATGGTATATTTTTTTTATTCATTAAAAGTAAATTACATAGGTACAAAGTATTCATCTAGGAAAAAATAGTAAAATTGAAAATTATAGTAGTAAAAGACATAAAATAATGTTCAAAACATGTGTGAAAATGAATAGTGGGGGTATTATCTACCTTATAAAATCCCTAAAACTATTTTTTCCTTTTTGAGTAATCATTACATGTGAAACTTATTCTATCTTTATATTATGTTGAAATATTTATAAAAATGTCATTCTCAGCACTTTTAAAAGGGGCCTCTCCCCACCCCTTGAAGAAAACTCAAAAAAAAATATTTTCTTTATCAAACTCTTCCATTATTCATTCCCCTAAAATCCTTTTCTTTTTCCCTAGGCCTTTAGTCAAATGATATTTTCCAAATACCTCTATTTCGATGGAAAATTATAATGAAATTCCCAAGTTCAATTTGTGATGAAATTTTTTCTACCTTTATTTATTTTAATTCTTACATGAGAAAATATAATTTTATATTTACTATGTAATTAAAGTATGATTTATTTTTATATAATTTTATTTTTTATAGAATAACTATTAATCACAACTCCTTCCTCCACTAAAAAAAGAATAAAAAATTCATTCTTGTGTTGTGCAGATTACGACATCAATGAATTAAGGAAATACATTTTATTCATCAAATCCTATACTATGTAGTAATGAGTATTAAATTAATGAATAAATTTTAAATAAATTATTATTCTTGTTGTTGTTGTTCTGTTTTTAAATAATAATACACCATCTATACCTTGAATTCTTTAGGAAATGAAAACGTTAATCATGGGCCATGTAGACTACTACATCCATGAAGTAATGTATCTCATTTTTCATATATCATCTTAATTATTTATTAAAATATATTCATATAAGATTCAAAATTATAAAATTACTTAAATAATATAACAATCCTACAATAATATTAATATTTTACTCAACAGTATCCACATTTATAATCATAATCACCTATTAATTATGGTATATTCATGTTTCAGTCATTCTAACCACCAAATTGTACAATACTAAAAAAATCATTGATGAATATAGGAAAACATAACAGATAATATATTTTATAAATAATTATATAATTATGTGATTTTGATTTTATAATTATAACATTAACATTAAACTAAAAAATTATAATATCAAGGTATGTTGGTTAAAAATCAATGGAACTTTCTCATTTTTGATTTAATCATTGAGGATCATAACCAAAAAAAACATATAACAAAATTATAATATTATAAATAATTAAAAATAGTAAATTATATTACTTTGTATTATCTGTTAATGATGAATGATTAGATAAGAATAAAGATCCACAATGTTTTTGTTAATCTAATTCCGAATCATTTGGATTTCATATACTAAATATTTAAAATTTAATAAAAAAACTCATATAAATGAAGAGAATAAATATAAATTATGATTATAATTCTTTATAAATATTAAAATGATTCTAAATTTAGTTAATAAGATGGTTAATTTTATTAAAAATTATATTCAATAACTTTAGTGGATGTTCAGATTTAAGCTATATCTTTATGCTTACTCAATTTTCTTTTGTTGAATTATAAAAATTCTTCATCAATAGTTTTGTTCCATTTTTAATTTAATATTCTGAAATAATAGTTTTTAATTTATTATAAAATTATTTTTTAGGGTTTTAAAATTTATATATATATATATTATCAATATCAAAAAAATTTCTTATCACAAATTTTGTGTTCCATGAATTGTGTTTAATGGACTCTATTCTTATTTTTTAAGACATATTCCTTTATATTATCAAATTTAAATTTATAAGGTATTTACACTAAATTTTTGTTATATCATATGACTAATTATCATTCATTATATGTTATTTTTAGATTCATTCTCTTTAAACATAAATGGTTATGATTTTTTACAATACCCATGTTGTAATGGTTTCTTATCTCAAATTTTCACCCCTGATAAATATTCCTTTTTATAATCCATGTCATAATTTTAATTGTTAATTTTCAAAAACATTAATATATTTTATCTTGATAAACTAATAATTCATAAATTTAATTTTGAGATTGAAAAATATCATTTACGGAGTTTTGACTTGAATGTTTTTTTTGAATTTAAGGTTATTCACTAAATATGTTTTCATTAATTGAGTTTGAAACATTTTTATTTTACTGTACATTTAATTCTTTATTTAATTATTATTATTATTGAATACGTTTATTATGTACACCCTTATTATCTATGTTTTTTCAATTCTTCCTCAGCTCCTCAATATCAAATGAATCTTTCTTCAAAGTATATGTTTTCATAATGGTTTCTTATCTCAACTTTCACCCCTTGAGACATTTTTAAAATTATACACAATGAATTATTTTTACATTGTATATACTACCAATGTAAAATTATATATCGTTGTCCTCTCAATATTCATGGTATTTAGTGTTTTATTTTAAATATTACCCTTTAATGTCTATTGATTCAAATGCTTCCAAATTCGTTAGTGTTATTTGCCTCAATTTTTAATTATGTGAAACATTTTTTCTTTTATACACCATATATATTTCACATGGTGTCATCAATACCTTATTTAATTTATGTATAATAAATATATTTAATTTAAATGATTTTTTCATTCATGGTATTACCCTCAAATTCATTTGATTCTTGTGCTCCTATAACCACAACTGTGTTTGAATGTCAATTTTATTTCATTGAGATATGATTCATATTGAACACTTATATCATTTTTTTAGTCTGTACAATCTACTTGGATTATCTTATAAATAATCTCATTTATTTTAGAACTAGTTTATTAAAAATTTAAAAATACATTCCCACTGATTTATTATTAAATTATTCTCTATTATAGAATTTATTTTTCTTCTAATTCTTTTCCAATGTGAACACTCAATATTTCCTTCTTATGATTGAACGGTTCTCACCAATATTCCATACATAGATATATTTGTAATGTTAATGAATTATTAATATACCCATCTCTGTATACTATTCCCGTTCAAGGGATTTTTATATATAAATATACTCAATGTTATGTTAGGGGGAATATTGAATGCATGTATAATTGTTATTCCAATATATTTGTTTATTGATTACTATAAAATGTTGGGAAAATAATTTAGATTTATTATTCCATGAAATTATAAATTAATTGGGATTAATTAATTATAAGTGTTCCCCACAAAATACAATATATTCATTGATAGGTCTCATGAGACAATTTTTCTGTGGAGTTTAGATGTTTTTCATCCCATATGAAAATATTACCCTAACTCAAGGCATTGATTATAAGAGAATGATGTTTATATTCATCATATTATGGATTTGGAAATGGAATTATTGATCTATAATTATTAATCTTTATCAACGATGAACCATTTATTTTCATCCATGTCATATTTATTTTTCATTATTATCCAAGAATGTGATATACATACGCTTTCATTTTATTATGGAATTATTTTTTGTAAACTAAAAACTATATTTTTACAAAAGAATAATTCAATTCACATTTTAATATTTCGTAGAACAAAATCTGAGTTTATATGATGAATATTTATTTTGATCTTATGTATTCAAAATATTCCTAGAAAGTATTTTTTAATATTTAAATTAAATAGTAATTTATGAATTATTGAAAATGTATTACATAAATATTCATATATTTATTTATAATAATTTATTATAATATAAATAATTAAAAATTAATTTACTATCAACATTATTGAATTAATGACTAGATCATTTAGAGGTAAAATAGATATTTTTTAGAAAAATATTTCTCAAAAGGAATAATAACTTTTCATATAATTTTTTTTATAAAATCATTAATTAAGAATTATTTAACAAAAATTTATAGATTATATATATAAATATATGAATTAAAATCAAAATAATTAGGATTACATTTCATATAGTCAATTAGAGATCGTCTTATGATAGAAAAATGTATTTCATAAACATATATTTTTTGAAACTATTGTTTGTTTATATTTAAATTAAATTATTTTACTTCCTCAAATTGAATTTGGTAATTGTATTCCATATTTTTAATCATTAGAATTAATTTTAGGTAATATTTTCAATGTAATTTATTTTCATAATGAATATTAAAAACATTAAGAAATCATTATTATGGTTAATGTCAAAACATATATACCAATAGGTTAATATGTTATTATAATGTTTAGTATGATCATTATTTTGAAACCAAATTGTTTGGTTTTATTTAAACCTTAAACATATACCCTTCTAATATGAGCCATTTTGGATCCATATTTCCATGATAGTGTCATAAAATTTTACAAAAACATCAAAAAACGAAAAGTGTTCAACTCCCATGAATTATAAAAGAAAACCCTCTTCAATCACATATTCACACCCCTCATTCCATTTATCATGACCAAAAACTTCCAAAAAAATATCCCTAATATCCTTAAATACATTATTGAGGTGAAATCCTTCCCTAAATTTAAACCCTCATATCCTTAACAAGAGATCCAAAGGAGATTCTTTTAAGAGAAGGTAATTCAATTCACTAAGAACGTTCTTGTTTACTTCTTTTGCCACATTTAATTATATATTATCAAATAAAATATAATAACAAAACTATATCCCATATAATATGATTTTATTATGTTTATGACATAATATTTACCCATATCCTTCTCTATAAAATTTGAAACAAAATTGTTTCTCATGTTCACAAGGGACAATCGCATCGTGGATTGAAGTAAGTTTTTTTACATCACCAACTCACATTGATAAGAATAATGTTGGAAATAATTAATATATATGATAGTTAACACATAATAAACTTTTTTGATATTTATTTCATCAAATAATAATTACCCTTTCACATATTAAAGAAATGATAATGTCTCTCAAGAATACATACGATATACCATCTCCAAAAAGTGATTTTATTGATTTTCCATGTTAAAATATTAATAATGATTATTAAAATTTATATAGGGAATATATGATATATATAATTTAATATAATTATATATATAATGAAAATTTATCCAATTATCAAGAACTGGAAATTTTTATGGTAAAACAAGCATGGAAAACGAGGAAGTTAACAGCTAAAACAATGGAAATAATTAAATATTATTAACTAATAGGTGAAACTATGTTACAAGTGGATCGAATATGATATTATATATATGAATATGACTATTAAATTAATTAATAACATGTTTAGATCAATTATATAGTAGGTTAAATCATGTTCATATAAATCAAAGCATGTAGTAATGTATTTCATCACAATTTCCATTATATTGTGGCATATGTGACATTACCCACATATTTAATTTTATGTGTTGTATATACTATACCATTGATATATTTTATATGAATAAGTATTTATGTCTGATGATTAATTTTACAATTCATGAATTTTATTTCAAAGGGTCAAATTTAATGTTTACAAAATAGGCAAGGATATATTTTTTAATATCATTATTTTATTGCTTTAATTTTCATTCCAGAAGTCACATAATCATTATATTGTTAATTACAACCATATTATTATCCTCTTTATATTTAAGGATATTCAAAATTTATTTAGTTTTCCCTCTCTTTAGATCTTTTATTATGAAAGGAAATTTTTATGAGAAAAACTCATTTTATTTCTCTTTTAATCGGACATATTTCTATTTCATGTTCTTATTTTTCAAATTAATATTAAAATGCGTTTTATTATGGAATTATATATTAAATTAATTTTATATTTTACTTTACTTATTTAATGGTATGAAAATAATAAATAATTGTTTTCTAAAATGGATTTTTTTGACTTTCATTGTAAAAAGTCAAAAGTATCATTTTAAATGTATATGGTGATAACAGAATTCACTACCACTATAAGTGTTTTAAAAAATTTAAATTCTTGTACACATTTTCAATGGTTTAAAAAAAAATTTATTCAATTTTATTTTAATATTCCTCTTCCACTCACATTATTCATAAAAAATATATGATTATATTAAAAGACATATAATGAACTGATGGTCATCTTTTGTCACCTATTAATTTTGTGTTCAATAAATTTCACTTGAAACATTCACTTTCATATGATAATTATTTAGTAAATTTCTCTTAAAATGTCAATATTTTTTTATATCATGGATTTTATTTTTTAAAAAATATATAGTTTCTACATATTGTGTTTTAATATGAATTGTCACGACCCGTCCTCGGGGCCCATGCCGTGACTACCCCAAGCCCGCCTTCCATATGCCAGGGGCTGGCGACTAGCACCAAAGGCGTAAATCCCGATAACTGGGAAGGCATTGCCTTTATAAAAGTAAAAAAACACCACAGAGTACAAGTGGAAGTAAAACACTAAGTACAAAGAGAAGTGTTGAAAGGTAAATGGGCCAGAATACAAACGAAAAAGAAAGTACAACTTCAACTGAACAAAGTACAACAGAAAAGGACAACAACAGGAGGGACGGAAGCGGCTCATGGGTCGTCCTCCTCGGATCCTACCTGAAGGGTAGGTACAGATGGCGCAGCTCCTAGATCGTCCACCACGAATCCTACCAGAAGGGTAGGTACAGATAGCCTCCACAAATCTCTCACCCGTCAACCTCCTTTGAGTGTCGTATCTTCGTGAAGTCCACCTCACGATACTGACTCGTCGTGTAGTCCACCTCGGGGTACCATCCAGTCCTCGAACACTCGGCCTCCGTCAGCACTTCCCGTCGTCTGCAACCAACAAAACGAGGTGCGGGCATAGCCCGTGCAGGGTTGAGTATAACGGTACTCAGTACGGACCCCAAGACCCTCAAGGTCTCACTAAAAACCAAAAAGGATAACCACAAAGAAGATCTCAACAGATAACCTCTACTTAGGTATATGCCCATGCATATACCTAAGTTATCAAGTAACCCATCTCAATCATGAGGAAAAAACCAAGATCATGAAATCAACGGATAACCACTACCCAGGTATATGCCCATACACATACCTATGTTATCAGGTGACCCATCTCAATCATGAGGTAAACACAAAGGTCAAAAGTCTCAGCTCAAACCAGGATTTTCATTATCGAAACCGTAACAGCTGAAGAGCTCCGTCTCTAGAGTGTAAAGTGGTCCTGTCACGACTCCGAGATACTGCTCACTAACCTAAGACTGCTGAGGTACTCCTCCTGTCGAGTACCATGGGTCAGCCACCCAGACACAGTAGTGCTTCCCGCCGGGGTATGCCTCCCAAACATAGTAGTACACACCCCCTATTAGCCTGCTGAGGTACTCTCCGGACGAGTACCGCGGGTCTGCACTGTCACATAGGTAGTGCTCAGTCCGCCATGAGTCTGCACCTCACAAAGTAGTGCTCCATCCACTAGCCTAGTCGACTCACTCCAAGTCGAGTCGGTCAAACAGTTGCCAGGTCTCAGTCGGCTATATGGTCTCTGTACTCCGCACACTCGTCTCCGGGAGGGTCTTCTCCACGAGCTACAGGTCGATACTCCAAGTGAAACGATGAAGTATCTCAAAGGACCGCCTCGTCATAGGGGTCTCAACGCAATAGACGGCGCGTCAATCGGACGCCCGGTCTATGAGTTATTAGCCTTTTTGTCCCAGGGGCCCGGTTGGTTTCGTGTGCGAACCAATCCGGTCGTATCTCAACTGTACCCCGAACTCTCATAAGGTATACTCATAGGGACTGTTTCTCAACAAGATCACCAACACCGTTGGCGGTTCGTCAAACTGACGTCCAGTCTGAAAGATATCAGCTTTTCCGTTCCAGGGGCCCGGTTGGATTTCGGGTACAATCCAATCCGGACACTATCCAACTGCATCCAAAACTCGGGCGAAGTATTCCAAAAGTTCCATCTCATCAAGAGAAATTCAACGAGACAGACGGTGCGTCAATCGGACGCCCGGTCTGTGAGTTATTGGCTTTTTCGTTCCATGGGCCCGGTTGGTTTCGGGATCATACCAACGCGACCACACTCCGACGGCGTCCACACCTCATGCGGAGCAAGCCAACAGTTCTGTCTCATCATGAGGAATTCAACAAAGTCGACGGCACGTCAATCGGACGTCCAGACCTCAAGATATGAGTGTTTCCGCTCCGAGGGCCCGGTTGGTTCCGTATCCGAACCAACCCGGCCGAACCCAAAGTATTCCGAAACCTTGAGTATAATATACCGAAAAGACCTTCTCATTCCAAGTATTTATACGCAACTGATGGTGTGTTGATCGGGGGTCTGTAGCCCAAGATATGGGCAAAAGACCAAAGAGGGTCTGAAAACAGGGGGTCTGGGCCCGGACCGACCCGGCCCGACCCCCCCTGGGTCGGCCCGAACCGGGTCGACCTGACCTGGGTACAACCCGGCTGGGCCCGGCCCGGCCCGCCCGGCTCGTTCTGGCCCGACCGGCCAGCTGCGGCTCGGCCAGCGCGGCCGCGTGGAAGCCGCGGGCGGGGTGCGCGGCTCCCCCACCCTCCCCACTAATTGAGGCCAGTGGCAACCGCCGCCGCCGCCGCCGGCCGCCGCGCCGGCGTGGCGCGCCGCCACCGCCTTCCGCGGACCACCGGACGCACTTCGAGGATCTGTTTCTCCTGCCGTCTTCGCCAACGGTCCTCTCGGGACCCGACCTTCACTACGAAGGGATTCAAACGCCATAGCGGCCTGCTTCGTCCTCTTCCGTTGATCCGCACGTCAATTAAAAAAACATACAATCTTTGTGGTTTTCCGGTGCGACGCGATGGCGCCGCGCCCCTTCACCGCGGCCCGACACCGGCCGCGGTTCCTTTGCAGTTCTTCGGCTCAGCGCGACTGCGCCGCGGAATTGGTTCAAAATAATTGATTGCACGGCATGACGACGTCCCGTATTTGTTGCGGCTCAATCCCACGCGGTGCGATGACACCACGCCACTTTAATTCAATCCGCAATAACAAGAAAAACAATAGGGAGGGGAGTGTTCGTGTTTGTGCGGTCCGGCCTCCTCCCGTTAACTGATATCATGTGGTCCAAATAAACGCAGATAAAAGACGGAAGAGAATCATGTATAGAAAACACGTAATCCCCCTACAGTTCTCCCTGTAATCAAGATTTCCCAACCCGTAACATATTCTTCGCTGATCAACTTAATATTTTGTTGATCCACGTTCTTAGATTTAGAAGGGTGTAAAAGAGGGTTTACCAAAAAAGTTCCCTACCTTTGATTCATCGGGGCACACGTTCGTCACGGGGGAAGATGATGACGCCACACGTCGCACGTCATGGAGAACGGCGTTGCGGGGGTCGGACGTAGATTCCGTGGACGTCGGGGTGCATCAGAGGAGGAAGCGACGTCTCCTCACTTGTTTCGGAGATGAAGAAGGAAGGTACGTTGTCGTTGGTGATGACCACCGCGGTCGGCGACTTCTCCCTTATCGTGGTGGAAGAAGAGGATCATCGACGTTATTCATTGTTCTTCGCGTTCTTCAATGAGGAAGAACGTTCTTCAAGTCTAGAGTAATTCTCCCCAAATCTTCTCACACAACAAACCACCAAAATAAAAAAAAGGTTTCCCCTTATATTATTCCTCATGTCAACTCTTTCAAAATTCAAAAGAATCCACGAATTAATTAACGTGTGTTGACCAATTTATGAGGCGTTTAAAAAAACAAACAAAAACAAGAGTTGACTTGGAATTAAGTGTGGGGTACGGGTGCGTTACTCAATTTAAGATGAGATTACAAAATTAAGGGGGGGGGGGTGAGGAGTTATGGAAAAAGTGAACAGGTGGGGCTCGTGTGGGACCCACCCCTACTTTATTCTCCCAAGGGAGGTTTGCAACCCAACGGGTCCCACTAAAACTTCCGCTCCAAGGAGTTAAACCACAAATTAGAGAGAAATTAAGTTGTGACACCACTTAATTTCACTTAAACCGCCTAGTAAAGAAATAAAAATAAACGATTATATTTTTATTCCTCACTTTTTTTAAACATCACCACCCGAGCAAAAGCACCTTCAAAAAAGGTATTCCTAAGAAATTACCGGCGTTGCGGTTTCATCGATGCCCTCAGATTTCGATTCCGAGCATCACTTCAAATGTTAGAAAAACCCGCTCATTCGTTTACTGAACGTACCCATTCTAAACTTCAGAAAATGATTCCGGGCACACCGGGCCTCGGAATCAGGCACCGTCAGAAACTGCGTTCTTGTAAAATTCCAAAGAAAATTAAGAAAACATTTTCCTTGAAATTTCTAGGTCTTTACATTACTCCCACCTCAGGGATTTACGTCCTCGTAAAGCTTTAACACAAACTAGGGTCACAAAAGTGGTACAAAGCATGCATCTGGGCCTTCTGCTCCCATGTGCTCACCCGAAGGTTCCCGTACTGCTAGAGAAAGTGCACCCGAGGAATCGGTCGTCCTCGTAGGATCCGCTCCTGTCGATCCTCGATCCCCACTGGAACCTCTGTGAAAGACACCCCATCGCCATCATCCAGCTCCTCATGGTCAATGATATGTGAAGGGTTGAGCACATATCTCCTCACTTGAGATACGTGGAAATCTTCGTGCACCTGGTGAAACTGAGGTGGATGGGTCAAGTGGTAAACCACCCCGCTTACCCAGCTGAGGACCTAGAAAGGTTCATTGAACCTCGGAGATAACTTGCCGCCTTGGCCACATCTCCATAAACCTCGTTGAGTTGAGACCCGTATAAGGACGTGATCACCATTCTCGAAATATGAGCCCTCCAAATCCTGTTAGAACTGAAACTCAAAACGACTGCTGCCACAAGGGTAAGGTCGAACGACTCAAGAGTGATCGGTCACACCCTCTTGAGCATGAGTTTATCCTGTGCTGACTGGGGTTTCCTTTTCACCGACCAAGAAAACCCCATCCCGACGTCGTAGCGAAACCACAACCTTTTTTCCTAATATAATCAATCCGGGTATGAACTGTGGATCCAATCCATACTCAGACCAACGTCGTAAGGCCTCGACGCTGCTACCAAGAGATTCCAACTGAAACTCTCGCCTCGAGGGTCTGACCACACTGTCGGCGTAAGTGTGATTATCGAGTCTCCTCCCAAGGTATCTCCAGACGTGAGGGTCAAGTCCACGGCTTACCGGAAACTCTAGGTCTGGAACAAGATTTGTGAAATCAAGGAATGATTCATGTCGACATCCATTTCTACAGCAGCTAGTAGTGGACACAGAATATCCCCTGAATCATTTCTAGTGCCATTGGGTCACACTCCTTGACTGCAAGCAACCGTACTCTTCCTCCTCCCTCCAGCTTCCTGAGCCTGGAAGGGATAACTAAGGCGGGTGGTTGTATCATGTTAAGATGTACACCACCTCATGCTGCTCTCCTAGCTCTGCCTCCATGTCTGCTGCTCCGCAGACTCATCTCTCCTTAAAGCTTCCTCTTCTTGAAACATTTAACACACCCGAGTCTCTAAGACTAGCACCGGTCTCCTATTTCTTACTGCACTGTGCAGTCTTCATCCGCTCCTGGATGATCTGCTCCATCTTTGCCTACGATCTGGAAGAGCTGCTAAATTTTATCCTTTGCCAAAAAGAGAAACCCGGTCTCACCCCCCCTGGATGAACCACACCCATTGCCTAATACAGTCAATCCTGACATGAAGGATGCATTCATGCCATGGATGATGTCGTAAGGCCTCGACGTAACTACTAAGAGATCCAACTGTCACTCTCGCCTCCAAGGGTCGAGTGACACTGTCGGCATCAGTGTGAGGTTACTGGGTCTCCTTCAGTAGAAATATAGAAAGTGAGGGTCTAGTCAACAGTCTTAACCAGGACCAATCAGTATCAACCAAACAAAAAAGACAAGAAAGCAAACATCACAAGGATAAGTGTCTTTTTATTATTGCAGCTCATAGTACAAAGACACGAATACAACAGAAATGTGAAACAAGGAGTACAAGGGATGTATCCACTAGTTCCTCTCCTGTCCACTTGCTCCCGGAGCTCTACTGCCTTGTCCACTACTCGACTGTTGCTCAAGAACCCGCTGCTGCTACTGCCTCGGTGGCTCCTCCAAAGCCTGTAGATCAACTGTATGAGGAGTCGGATAGTCACATGCTAGGTGAACCTTTTTGCCGCATGAGTAACACAGCCTGTTTCTGGCACGCCTAGCTCTGTTCCCACCCCGGGTGCCCCGCACCACCGATCCTAAAACCCGAGATCGCCCAACTGCTGGTCTGGTCCTCCTAGACCTATACATCATCTGTCTACTGCCCACATATGACTTGGCTACTGATCGAAAACCCTGCGGCAAAGGCAGAAGCTCTTGTACACGCTCGGGGTGTAGAGCTACTAGCAGAAACTCCACCATGAAGAAGGTCTCGGAGTCTTCCCATGCGAAGGTCATCCCATCGCAAAACTGGAACAAGTGGCTCCACCACCAGCCTGCTACTTCCTGAAGAAGGATGGTAGCAAAGATCACCATGAAGTCTGCAGGCGTCCCTACTAACCTGAAGACTCTCACCACAGCCTCCAGCCAAACCTCATCCTCCTGCGGGTCCGTCTCTACCCGGAGCCTGGGAGGCCTCTGGCGCTGGAACTCGTGCAACACACTCAAGTGGCGTGCATTGCCTACTGCTGGGGCTGGTGGCATCAGTGGACCAACGTATGGTAGTACCGCTGGTGCCTATACTGGTGCCTCAACTGCAAGAGGGACCTGTACCGAAGCCTCATTGCTCGGCTGACTATCAGTACGAACATCTCTTTGAGCTGTAGTTGGTCATCCGAGAAAAGGCATCCTGAAAGAAACAACGTAACACGGTCAAACGATTATACCTGGTGAGCTGACCTGGTTTGAGCTATTTTAAGGGAAAACCTTTGAAAACACTCACACAATCAGTGTTTTCGTGCACAAAGTCGGAAATCTGTTATCAGGGTCCTGGTGTATGGATACGTCGGCCGCCCGCACCAACATTGGACTCCCTGAACTGAAAACCACACTCTGTACTCTTAACACTATTGCTTCACAGAAAGAAAATATCAGAGTTATAAGTTCTACGGTAGAACCGACTCCATTGCTACCAATTTTTCACGACCCGTCCTCGGGGCCCATGCCGTGACTACCCCAAGCCCGCCATCCATAGGCCAAGGGCTAGTGACTAGTACCAAAGGCGTAAATCCCGATAACTGGGAAGGCATTGCCTTTATAAAAGTAAACAAAACACCAAAGAGTACAAGCGGAAGTAAAACACTAAGTACAAAGAGAAGTGTAGAAAGGTAAATGCGCCAGAATAAAAATTCAAACGAAAGTACAACTACAATTGAACAAAGTACAATAGAAAAAGAAAACAGCTAGAGGGACAAAAGTGGCTTATGGGCCGTCCTCCTCGGATCCTACATGAAGGGTAGGTATAGATGGTGCAGCTCCTGGATCGTCCACCACGGATCCTACCTGAAGGGTAGGTACCGATAGCCTCCACAACGCTCTCGCCCGTCAACCTCCTTCGAGTGTCGTCTCGCCGTGAAGTCCACCTCCGGATACTGACTCGTCGTGTAGTCCACCTCCGGGTACCGTCCAGTCCTCGAACACTCGGCCTCCGTCAGCACTGCCCGTCGTCTATAACCAACACAACAAGGTGCGGGCATAGCCCGTGCATGGGTGAGTATAACGATACCCAGTAGGGACCCCGATACCCTCAAGGTCTCCTAAAAACCAACAAGGATAACAACAAAGAAGATCTCAACAGATAACCTCTACTTAGGTATATGCCCATGCATATACCAAAGTTATCAAGTAACCCATCACAATCATGAGGATAACACCAAGATCATGAAATCAAAAGATAACCACTACACAGGTATATGCCCATACATATACCTAAGTTATCAAGTGACCCATCTCAATCATGAGGTAAACACAATGGTCAAAAGTCTTAGCTCAAACCAGGATTTTCATTATCGAAACCGTAACTGCTGAAGAGCTCCGTCTCTGGAGTGTACAGTGATCCTGTCACGACTCCGAGGTACTGCTCACTAACCTAAGACTGCTGAGGTACTTCTCCTGTCGAGTACCGCGGGTCAGCCACCCAGACAGAGTAGTGCTTCCCACCGGGGTATGCCACCCAAACACAGTAGTGCACACCCCCTAGTAGCCTACTGAGGTACTCTCTGGATGAGTACCGTGGTTCTGCACTGTCAAACAGGTAGTGCTCCGTCCGCCATCTGTCTGCACCTCACAAAGTAGTGCTCCGTCCACTGGGCTAGTCGACTCACTCCAAGTCGAGTCGGTCAAGTAGTCGTCATGTCTCAGTCGACTACACGGTCTCCGTACTCCGCATGCTCGTGTCTAGGAGGGTCCGCTCCACGAGCTACAGGTCGATACTCCATGTATCCCAAAGTCCCATGAAGATGTATCTCAAAGGACCGCCTCGTCATAGGGGTCTCAACGCAACAGACGGCGTGTCAATTGGATTCCCAGTCTGTGAGTTATTAGCCTTTTCGTCCCAAGGGCCCGGTTGGTTTCGTGTGCGAACCAATCCGGTCGTATCTCAACTGTACCCCGAACTCTCATAGGGTATACTCATAGGAACCATTTCTCAACAATATCACCAACGCCGCTGATGGTTCGTCAAACGGACGTCCGGTCAAAAAGATATCAGCTTTTCCGTTCCAGGGGCCCGGTTGGATTTCGGGTACAATCCAATCCGGCCACTATCCAACTGCATCCAAAACTTGGGCGAAGTATGCCAAAAGTTCTGTCTCATCAAGAGGAATTCAATGAGACAGATGGCGCATCAATCGGACGCCCGGTCTGTGAGTTATTGGCTTTTTCGTTCCAGGGGCCCGGTTGGTTTCGTGTGCGTACCAACCCGACCACACTCCGACGGTGTGCACACCTCATGCGGAGTAAGCCAAAAGTTCCTTCTCATCAAGAGGAATTCTACAAAGTCGATGGCACATCAATCGGACGTCCGGAGCTCAAGATATGAGTGTTTCCGCTCCGAGGGCCCGGTTGGTTCCGTATCCGAAACAACCCGGTTGAACCCAAAGTATTCTCAAACCTTGAGTATAATATACCAAAACGACCGTCTCGTTTCAAGGATCGCTATGCAACTGACGGTGCGTCGATCGGAGGTCCGTATCCCAAGATATGAGCAAAAGACGAAAGAGGGTCTGAAAACGGGGGGTCTGGGCCCGGACCAACCCGGCTGGGCCCGGCCCGGCCCGGCCCGCCGCGGCTCGGCCAGCGCGACCGAGCGGATGCTGCGGGCGGGGTGCGCGGCTCCCCCACTCTTGCCGCTAATTAAGGCCGGCGGTAACCGCCACCGCCAGCCCTCCGGCGGCGCGTCGCCGCTACCGGCGCCTCCGTGTCGGCAGGGCGCGCCGCCACCGCCTTCCGGGGACCACCGGACGCGCTCCGGTGGTCCGTTTCTCCTGCCGTCTTCGCTAACGGTCCTCCCGGGACACGACCTTCACTGCGAAGGGATTAAAATTCCATAGAGGCCTACTTCATTGTCTTCCGTTGATCCACACGTCAATTAACAAAACATACCGTCTTTGTGGTTTTCCAGCACGAAGCGATGGAGCTGCGCCCCTTCGCCGCGGCCCGACTCCGGCCGCGGTTCCTTTGCGATTCTTCAGCTCAGAGTGATGGCGACGTGGAATTGGTTCAAAAGAATTGAATGCACGGCGTGAAGACATCGCACATTTGTTGCCTCTCAATCCCACGCGGTGCGACGACACCGCGTCACTTTCATTTGATCCGCAATAATAATAAAAACAATAGAGAGGGGAGAGGCTGTGTTTGTGCGTTCCGACCTCCTCCCGTTAACTGATATCATGTGTTCCCAATAAATGCGGATAAAAGATGGAAGAGAATCACGTATAGAAAACACGTAAACCCCCTACAGTTCTCCCCGTAATCAATATTTCCCAACCCGTAACATAATCTTCGCGGATCAACTTAATATTTTGTTGATCCGCGTTCTTAGATTTAGAAGGGAGTAAAAGAGGGTTTATAAAAAAAATTCCCTACCTTTGATTCATCGGGGCACGCATTCACCACGGGGGAAGATGATGACACCGCACGTCGAACGTCGCGGAGAATGGCGTTGCGGGGGTCAGACGTAGATTCCGTGGACGTCGGGGTGCGTCCGAGGAGGAAGAGACATCTCCTCACTTGTTGCGGAGATGAAGAAGGAAGGTACGTTGTCGTTGGTGATGACCACCGCAGTCGGTGACTTCTCCCTTATCGCGGTGGAAGAAGAGGATCGTCGGCGTTCATCATTGTTCTTCGCGTTCTTCAAAGAGGAAGAACATTCTTCAAGTCTAGAGTAATTCTCCCCAAATCTTCTCGCACAACAAACCACCAAAATTAAAAAAAAGGTTTCCCCTTATTTTATTCCTCATGTCAACTCTTTCAAAATTCAAGAGAATCCACGAAATTAATTAACGTGTGTTGACCAATTTATGAGGCGTTTAAAAAAAACAAACAAAAACAAGAGTTGACTTGGAATTAAGTGGGGGGGTATGGGTGCGTTACTCAATTTAAGATGAGTTTACAAAATTAAAGGGGGAGGTGAGGAGTTATGGAAAAAGTGAATGGGTGGGGCTCGTGTGGGACCCACCTCTACTTTATTTTCCCAAGGGAGGTTAGAAACCCAATGGGTCCCACTACAACTTCCTCTCCTAGGAGTTAAACCACAAAGTAGAGAGAAATTAAGTTGTGACACCACTTAATTTCACTTAAACCGCCTAGTAATGAAATAAAAATAAACGATTATATTTTTATTCCTCACTTTTTTTTAAACTTCACCACCCGAGAAAACGCACCTTAAGAAAAGGTATTCCTAAGCAATTACCGGTGCTGCGGTTTCATCGGTGCCCTCAGATTTCGATTCCGAGCATCGGTTCAAAAGTTAGAAAAACCCGCTCGTTCGTTCACTGAACGTACCTGAGCAAAACTTCGGAAAATGATTTTGGGCACACCGGGCCTCAGAATCAGGCTCCGTCAGAAACTGCGTTCTTGTAAAATTCCAAAGAAAATTAAGAAAAAAATTTCTTTGAAATTTACGGGTCTTTACATTAATATTTTGGAATTGAATGGGGAAAATCTTGATAATTTCATATAATTTAATAAATATATATATTTAATGATATTTATATTTTTTATTAATTAAATAGATCTATCAATATATGAAGAGAGTGATTGATATTCATTAAATGGTGGGGTGTAATTATATATTTCCCATTAATGAATCAATAGGCCTTATGAGACAATGAATTTAGAAAAATTAAATGGGATTTTGGTGTATTTCTACCCATTAATTAAACTATCTTGACCTAACTTAAATATGGTATAGTATAATGATTTTCGAGATCATGAAATCCAATATTAATGATTACCTTTATTGAAAATTTAGTTATTATTATCCAGTAGTGTATTTAATTGATATAATATATTGATTCATTTTCTGCTCAAGTTATTTATTAAATGAAATGTGTTTTTAGATATTTACATTCACAAATTGATTATACCTTATTTACTCATGATAGATTACACTGTATGTAACATATAATAATAATTTCATCTCACAAATATATTTTTCTTCCTTTCCCTAGGTTATGATGAATTAATCTTTACAAGGGTTTCAGTGATGCAGAATTGTCACCACATTTATGTTTTGTATTTTAATCCCAATGTAAAATGGGTATAATAAATTTATCTAGATCGTGAAGACTACTAAACTGATTACACTAATTCAAATATTTCCTTTATCAGTGCTATAAAAGTCCATTTCTGGTGCTAAAAAAGCACTGTTAATCTCAGGGAAGATAAAGGGGTTCACTTTTATCATCACTTAGAAAAGCGCTAATAAAGGACCCTTTAAACAGTGCTAAAAAAGTGCTGATAAAAGAGGTATTTTATGAGCGCTAAAAAAATTGCTGATAAAAGGGGTCTTTTATCAATGCTAAAAAACAGTTGATAAATGGGTCCTTTATGAATGATTTTTAGTGATGATAAAAACCTCGTTTATCAACGCTTTTTAAAAACTACTGATAAAAGTTAAGAAATATTAAAAAAATGAAAAAATATTTTTGAAATTCAGGATGGTATTTAACACCACTTGAATCCCCCTTTAAAAGCGACCCCATCCCATCTTGTATACCCCAAACTGCACACCCCCCCAGCCTTTAACAGTTCCCCCACCCACCATTTAAAAAAGCTAGACTTTATTCCACCCACGTTCGTGACCTACCTCCCCCGGGATTCAAACTATGGACCAGTTTTCTGTGCACCTAAACCTTCACCACACCACCTTATTGCTTTTCTCTTCATTTATTAATATATCTATCTATTTATTTATATATACATTCATATTTACTCATATATTAATATATATTTGTATTAACAGATATATATTTATATTAATATATATACATTTCGTTATATTAATATATATATATATATATATTTTTATATTAATATATATATATATATTTATAAGATCAAATATGATTTTTGTTTGTGTTTATAAATAAATAAATACATATATACAACACACACACATATTATATGTGTATTTGTAAGTATAATTATACATATTTATTTATATCTACAAATATAATATATTAATATGTATATACACAGGTTTAAAATATATAGATAATATATATCAGTTTCTAAATACTGACACACACAAATACACAAACATTTTAACATCATATAGGTATATAAATATTAATATTTTTTTAAATAATATGAATATTAGTTTTTTATTTCGATATTCCTTATATATCAAGAAATATACTTTATATGTACATATTTTAAATTATTTATTTATAAAATTAAATTTTTATGACGAAATATATTAAAAATATGTATATATTGTTATATAAATGATTGTAAATAAAATTAAATTTTAAAAAATGATAAAATTTAAATGCTATAATATCAATAAAATGTAACCCCCCAGAATAAATTTTGTACCTAGTGAAAAAGGTCAAAAAACCCCTAAAACGAGGTTGAAATTCCATTTAATGTTAAAAAAAATTGGAATCTGGACCAAAAACTCAGTTTTAGAGGCCTTTTGGGCCTTTTTTGGCCTTGAAAAATGTGATAGAAGGATCTCTTCAATCACTAGCACTTATAGATTGTCACATGATTTTATTTGATATGCATTCAAACTCAAATTAACACCCAGATCAAAATTTATGGTCTCTTAATGTTTGAGTTATGGTTTAAACTTATTTTAGTTATTTTCTTATTTTTATTTTTATTTTTTATCTCTTAAAGTTGTAATTAAATTATTATTAGTCGATGATAATTAAAAAATTATTAATTGAAAATTTTTTAAGAAATTTTATAAGTAATTTTCACTACATATTTTATAGATTAATTAAAAAAATTTATTTATACTTATCTAAAGAATATTTAAAATATATATATTATATTTATATCAACATAAATTTACACATATATTTATATATCAATATGTTATTTTTATAAAATATAGTTTTTTTTCGAAAAATAAACTTTATTCGCGCTAGGAAAAAGTTAGGATAAAGCCCCCCTTGTTAGTGATACCAAAAAAGCGTTAAAAAGGAGTCCCCTTTAATAGTGACAAAAAAGCGCTGATAAAGGGATTGCCACTATCATTTATAAAAGAGCACTATTAAAGGCACCCCCTTTATCAGCGATTTTTTTAATAATGTTAAAGGGTGGCGCTACAGAAACCCAGTTTTGTGGTAGTGTTATTCCTACAAAGTTAAAATCCTTATATATATTTCATTGATATATAGTAACCATAAAATTTTAGTTACATGATTCTGGGTTGTTAATGATGTTATTAGAGGATTTTTAGATGAAAAAATGGAATCTTGATTTAGGAAAACATTGATTATGGAACATAACAATATGATAGACACTATAGATGATTTTATTTGGGGAATAAAATTATAACGTTTTTATATGGTAAATATTATCCATTTTTTCTAGATATACATGTTGGTCTGGATGATACATGTGGATGTGGTTTTTGAGTAGATTCATCATGTCGTAATAACCTGGAAAGAGGTTTTTTAGTATATCACACCAATCATTCTATTGGATGTTTTGTGTTTCCCTAATAAGAACCTGGCGTGACACTCCTAGTCGATATTATTTGGTTAATTCACATTTTAATTATATACCATTATTAAATATTAGAAAATGTTTTTATAATATTCCCTATGAAACAATGTTTATTATATCGTGATTAAGAATGTATAATCTTTAAATCTAAGTTATGTGTTAAATGATATTTATATTTTTATATTATGATTAAAAAATAATAATTTTTTATACTAATAAACTAATTTATATTTTCTATAAATGTTTTATAGAATATATAATGTAATCAATAATCATAGTCAATGTATAAATTTCCATATTGAGTATGCCAATACAACTAGTTTTAGAGTTGAGAATATCATAGCTATATTTGGGAAGATGATCCAGGTCATCACTAATAACCATTAATATATGGAGAAACATGATGTTATATTCCATGATACATCTATATTGGGTCATTTCATGCAATAAAATCCCTCGTTATTTAATTTATCTAGTAATGCAATTGTAGCTGATAAAATGATTATGTCTATGAAAAGATATTTCTAGCTTTTTATGTGAAGAAAATTTAATGGTTATACTCAATGTCTTTCTTTTTCAAGATTTATGATGACCTATAATGGACATTGATTTAAAATAATAGAGTGTAAGATGATATACAACACATGATATTGACATATTTTAATGTATCATTCTTAAAAAAAAATTCCCTCATGAGCAGTGAATTTAAATGAAGAGAAATGTCATAAACTTAATGAAATAGAAATAATAAATTCATGGGGGTATGAAGAATCCTTTACAAGAATATATAGGAATTTTTTATATTATAAATTCATTACTGAATTCATGGTTGACAATTTATTTCAAGGCCTTAGGCAAATTATTTGAAGGTCACATGTTTCTCAAAAAAAATGTATATGATTAAATAGTTTTATGTAATATCAAAAGAGAGAAGGAATTTTATAGATCAAATATATTCAATATGAATAAAAATAATAAGTGTTAAGATGAACAATAAGAACAAGGGAATACATCAAATAAAAAGAATAAAATGAAAAATTTAAATTATATAAATATTTTGTAATAAAACAAATTATAAATTTATCGATGGGAATGAGAGTTTGTCACAATGAAAACAAAGTCATCTTGATCATGAATATAATGGAAAGAAAGATACCACCTCTATCTAGTGAATCAGAAATAATGAAATGGAGGATTATTCAAACCAATTTACCATTAAGGAATATACCAAAAAATAGGCCATGAGGAGAAGGCCCATAATGGTGGATCATTACCACTAAGGTTTATGTTCCCAAAGATGTAGTGGAAGGTAATATAATAATAATAATTTTTTTATCTAATACCTGATTTTATTTCAGATTTTTTGATTTTTATTATCTTCAATAATCTCCATCAAAATTATATATTTACCTTCATCCTTATGAAAACAGTATTTACTAGAATCACCTAGTGGGAATCTCACTACAAAAAGTATCTAGAAGGATGTTCCAATTATGAAACATATACACCGAGTGGGAATCTCACTACAAAAAGTATCTAGAAGGATGTTCCAATTATGAAACATATACATGACCAATTTATGGAATTTATTATTATACTCGTGGTTAATATTGATATAATCCTTAGTATAGTTTTGATTTTAAAATATTATGAAAAATTTTATTATAATTAGATGAAAATTATAATTAGTGTTGATGATATGGAATTAATTATCTTTAGAGTATTGACTTCATTTTATGAGTCATTTCTAGATCCATCTATAGCAGTAGTACTTAATGAGATTATTATAAAAGGAAAAAAATAACAATATATTGATAGAAAAAAAAGTAAACTCCAAATTGACGATTTACCCATTTTATAAGAGTATTTTTTTTATTTCTAACAGAATTACATATACATCCCCTAGAGCCTGAAGTGAAGTTTTCTATTGATTTTATCCATGATTAAATACCTATATCAAATACTCCTAATAGAATGTGCATTGTGCAACTAGTCTAATTTAATAAACAACTATAAGAGTTTTGTGATGTGGGGTTTATTCTTTCTATTGTTTCACCATGGGGAGCCCCTATCCTTTTTATTTAGAAAAATTATGGATCCATGAGTTATTTCATTTATTATAGGGAAATCAAAGCTATTATTATAAAGAATAAAAAAATATGCCTCACAGTGATGAATTATTTGATGGACTTCATAAAGCTCAATATTTTTCATTGATTGCACATCGTTCTAGGTATTATAAATTCTCTATAAAAAATATACTCTAAAGAATAAATTTCAAATGAATTATGGAAATTGTGAGAGAATTGTAATTCCATTTAGATTAACAAATGCACCATCTATTTTTATAGATATGATGAATTTAGTATTCATGTAATATTAGGATAATTTAATTGTAGTATTCTTTTATGATATCTTTGTGTAGTTTGAAATCTATGAGGACAATGATACTACCTTGAGAATCATTCTTGATATTCCTAGAGGAAATAATCCATATGTGATATATAGAACATGTGAATTTTAGCTTGAGGAATATTCTTTTCACTGCCATATTTTCTATAAGGAAGTAATATCAGTTGATCTAGTGACAAAAATAGTAGTAATAGAATGGAATACACTAATGAATAGTAGAAATGATCATTTTTTCACTAGTTTGTAGGTTTCTTTTGGTGATTCATTCAAGTTGGTTCCTGATTGGATAACCCATTACCCAAGCATACATGTAAATGGGTAAGCTTTACATGGATAATGGAATATGAATATTTATTTGATGAATTGAATAAAAGATTGGGAATTACACCAATTTTGACTATACCATTCAAAAATAATGGATTTTTGACATATAGTAATGCATCAATGTAAAGACTTCATTCAATCCTTATATACAGAGATATTAGTATTTTGTCTACAAAAGGTATTTAAAATATCATAAAACAATATATCCATCCCATGATCCTAAGATGGTATTAGTAATATTTTCCTTTATGATATAGATATATTATAATTAATTTGAATGATGTGAGATATACTGCAATGTTTATAAAAAAACTCATGGATAATTATTTCTCAATACACTAAAACCCATGGAATGAAATTATGGTTCCAAACGTATGGGGTTGAAATGATCTTAGAGTTAAGATAAAGATGTGGATTATAAGGGATCATATGTTCATGGATCTTTTAAATATGGATATGGGACTTATTATTGAAGGGGTAGTGGCACTCATTTTTCAAAATATTGTGAATCAATCTTTAGTAGAAAAGATAAAAAACATCCCAATATGATAAGGGGAATTTTAAGAAGAAAAGTAACTCCATTAATGATGGAAAATTGGATGACTTTTTTTATAGAGATAAAACTATGATATTTTGATAGAAAATATGTGTTCCATTTATACTTGATATAAAAATTGAGTTACTTGCTAATTATCAAAGTTGAAAATTTTAATTACACTCTATTTTAATTGATATGTGTTGTGGTTGAATAGAATTTTATTATATGATAATATGAATCATGAAATTGATGATTATATATCAAGATACTTGGTTTATAAACATATTAAAGTTATGCTATGACATCCTAGAGGATTCGTTAAACCTATAATAATTCATATATGGAAATGGGAAGATAATTAATAAGGAATTATAAATAGCGTTAGAATAGAATCCAAGAAATAATGATTCAATATGGGCTATTTTTTATCACCTACAAAATATACCCATTTCCTAGAAAAATGGAATGATTTACCTCTTGAGTTACTTTCCTAAATAAATATTAATGATGTTTTACTATTCCATGGTGATTATATATTAATTATATCAGATCATGATCACTTATTTACACCATATTTAAGGAAGATTCTTCAGAATACTATTGATACTATACTTTATTTTTTCACCACATACTATCCTCATATCGATAGAGAGTCTAAAAAGACTTTTAAAACATGGGAATACATGTTGTGATTATGATTATAGATAAATAAATGTATGAAATTTTATCAATTATCTTTTTTATAGCTTTTCTATAACAACAGTTTCCATTATTGTATTAAAATGGAATCATATGAATCATTATATGGAAAAAAATCCATACTCTAGAATGTTGGTAAGAAGTTGGTGAAAGAGAACAAGTTCTCCTAGAACATATCATGTGTAACGCCCTGACCCCAAATACCTTGAGTCGGTGCATTATTTGAATACATTGTCATGATTATAAAGAATCAAGTCCCGAAAGACCAATCAATTTAGCAGTATTGGAAAATAGATTACATACATAAACGCTACATTACACATTAGAAAATAAAACACCACATAAATGATAGATGGAGAACACCATTAATTCCATCACTTAACCCTGCTTATCAATCATAATACACTTCTTGGAATCCTGGTAAAATAAAAACATAGAAAGGGTTGAGCTCAAATGCTCTGTAAGGATAACAATATAGCAGAAACATTAATAAATGAGAATAAACATTTAAGGCAGTTTATAAGAATAAAAATCATTTTAAACTAAAAATTCAGTATAATATGGAAAAGATACAATAAAATAATTCCATTTACTTATTCACATGGATATTTTACTAGTCGAATAATCACATGCAATATCAATATCCAGTTTCATAATGATGGAATGCATAATTCTAGACTTCATAAACACAAAGTCAAGGACATGTGCCAAGACTAAAAATAAGATTTTATCAAGGCCTTTTTCCAAGACACTAGTTTGTCTCATGAGACCTACGAATGCATCGAGGAAAAATAGCGGGGCCCACCCTTCACTTACTAAGTCTAGTGCATTCCTCATATGAAATTGTTGAAACATAACATAAACATTCTTATTATAACTAGCATACAAAATGTAAATACTTTATCCATAAATCATGAATAGTATAAAAATAACACATCCATAGTCAAACATATCAAAAAAACTTCAATACAATATATAAGATTTGTATCATAAGAAAACAACTTCAAACAAGTTTAAAATACATCTATGGATATTGACATAGATGAAAATGATTTGTAAAACTCTATGAGAAATAACCCTTTTTCATGAAATAATTTTAATAGTCACACCATTTATAAAGGTTGTAGTTTAAAAGATAGTTTTGAATCAAAGTGTCCCATACCACTTAGAATCTTTTGAAAGTAATTAACATTTTATAACATTCATGTTTGTATAAATAAATCATTAAAACCATTTTAAAAACATGGATATTATTAAGAAAGTTGTAGAAGAATAAATATATATAAAATTTAAAATGATTTTTTAGAAAAAAATCCCTTAAAAAAATCCCTTTGATATTTTTTGAAACATGGACTTGGATAATAAATATGTCCCAGTAGATACTTATGTAAAAATAACCACAGATAATAAAGAGATTGTGAAATTTACCCTTACCCTGTACTTTCTTTTAGTCGCGGGTACGTTTAACCTCTTGTATAAAGATCATAGTATGTTATTAAATGAAAATACAACAAAATTAATATATATGATATCATACATGATTTATTTATGACTTTATACTAACCATTTACTAATAATTTCCATGTTAAATAAACATTTTGGGTAATAATCACATTCTTTATCGAACATGTTTTAACTTGTTACTCTTGATTATATCACATAGATCATGATTTAAATACATCTAGAATAGAAAAAATGGTTTATATATCAAATATATTTAGAATATAAATATGTATAATAGACATATATATGAAATGGAAAACACTGTTTATGGAGATGGTAGGTCGTATGTACGCATAAACAGTGTTTCTGTTTTCATATCGTATTGAACGGAACTAAGTGAATAAGATATATGTAAGTACATAAAAAAATAAATAAATATATATATATATATATATATCCATTAGAATTATTATTTCATATATTACATACTTATTATTGATATATATTTTTATAATCATCGTTGAATGGTGAACGTGGAAATGAATCTCATCACGTCGTGGAGACGGTAATCTGTACGTACGCACGAGCGACAATATCATTATATTGATGGTGAAATTGTATGTAATTGGTTGTTATATCACATATAGAGAATAGTTAACATGATAAATTTATTATTTACATCAATTATACTCATTATTATACCCATCCAAATAATGATGTGTTTCAATAACAAACTATACCACGACGTGGAGACAGTAATCCGTACATACGCACGTATGGGGACTTTGTCATTTATAGGATGGATAGAATAATGAATATGGTTGTACCATTTTTATAATAACATATAAGTATATATATGATACTAGAGTTATTATTTTATAATGGAAACAACAAATAATGAGGAAGTGGAAGAAGAAAAGAACTTGACAGAGGTGATGAAATATTTACCTCTTCTCCGAGTTCATCGTTTTGATTTGATCAAAAGGGCTTTATAGGCTGGATTTATAACCACATTAAGACCTCTAGGATGAAGGGAGGAAATTTTTTAGTAAATTTGGGAAGGGGTGGGATGAGAAAAATGGCTTTTTAGGTGTGATTTTGAGAGAAGGGGTAATGCCCTTTTATAAGAGGGGTGAGGGTCACTTTAGAAAAAAAATTAAAATATTAATTTATTATATAATCATATCGGGTTTATAATGGCTCAAAATGAATTTATTTTGAGTATTAGGTTATTATGGGTCGAAATACCCTCAACCAATAGGTTTTAGACAAGTTTAGGTTACCATTTTAACCTTATATTTTAGATTTAACTCTTAGTTAAAAAGTTTAACTTTTAGCATGTCTTCTTGTATTCTTAATCTATATGGTTAATAAAATTACTCTAAACTTACAAGAGAACCTCAAGTGGTTCATTATTGAAATATATAATATTTATTAATCCCTTTGGCTGAACCAATGTTTTTTAGGAATATTATATCAACCAATAATATAATATTTGTTTTAAAAACTAATTTATGTTAATTTTGACACTATTTAGTATTTTGTTTTTGTGAAAGTAAAAACAACCTTATCACATTAAAAAAAATCTAATCAAACCTAAAATGTCATATTAACCTAGAAAAATATCTGAATTCATCATAAGTCTCAATTTACATTTATCTGGATATTTATAATATTAATTGTTTTAATATTTCATTATTAAGGTAATTACTACATCATCATTGTGTCATAAACAAATTAAATTATCTAATGTCTAAAAATTATAAATAAAATACCATTATGTAGTAAATTTATTTATCTTTATAATGAATATTTATATTCAAATTTATATTGTGTGTAACCCTATCTAAAAAATGGTTTAGTTATTAAACATCGAATTTAACACTTTTAACTATTCTTTAAATAAAATAATAATTAATGTCTTAATCTAATCCAAGTGAAAAAAAAGATCTTATTTTTTTCCTAAGGTTGTTTATGGTATAATTAGACTTATCCAATATAATTAGAACATGTTTTGTGGTAATTATGTTATCATTTTTACCCATAATTACCATATGAACTTTTAACCGTGCTGAATAAAAGTCAACTGTTACTATTCACCAAAATTATTTTCATCTTATTGAACCAAATTTTATGTAATGATATCAACCGTGTCTCTAAATTTTTTAAAATTACACTTACAAAAGAAGTAAAATTATGTTTTATGCAAATTTGCAAATGCTCCAAAGAGGTGCTTAAAAGACGGTAAAAATTTCGATAAAATTTATATATCAAAATTTATTATAAAATGAATCTAATGAATTATGTTGAAAATATATCATTATTATGTATCTATTATGGCATAAAATAAATTTAAATAATATAACTAATTATTTAAATAAAAAGTCGGTTATAACCAATAACGCAGTGTCTTTTCACTATTCATCAAAATTGAAAGTTTTCATAAAATTACAAAAAATTTAACCTTAACTAATTTTGATAATCTGAATTTAATAATAAATTATATTTTACCATATTCAAAACATAGAAGTTTAAAATATTAATTTTAAATTAATTCCTATTGTCAAAACCAAAAGGCATGTTTTTTAAAAAGAAAAAACTATCAAAAGATTGACAAGTGTTTATGTCAAATTTTAATGAAAAATTACTTTTAATGTCATGATTTTTATTAATTGATAAAATAATAATCTAATTATTCTTCCAAACCATTCAATTTCAAAATTTATCACTATAAATTATTAATATTAAAAAATTCATTTTTAATTAAAACATAGTATTTTCCAATATTCATCAAAATATGAAAGTTATCAGAAAAGTACCAAATATTGATACAAAATAAATTTTTATGTCCCTCTTCTAAAGAATAATTTAATTTCATTATATTTAATATATAAAAGTGTCAAATATTGGTTTTAAAAAGGGTTCTCCTTTAAAAGGTGATAGAATTGCATTTTTTTGAAAGATACTTATTTTATCAAAAAAATATGAATTTTTTCTTATAATTTGTCTAATAAAACACATAATATGGATGTTAAAACTATATAGAGTATATAATATTTGAAATGCAGTTAATACTATTCATTACTGCTTTTTGAACGGTTAGTTTAGTTAGTTGTTGTGCACTCGAACTCGGTGTTGCATATAGTGCAAGCTGCTGAATTACATTAATGAGATAACATACTATGAAATATTGGGGTGTTACATTTTCCTATACTTCAATAAATTTCATCCTCAAAATTTGAAATTGTTCTTCAAAAAAATGGTTAAAAACAGAAAAATACCTTTGTGGAAAACCCACATCAGAAATTAGGTTAATAAAATTTATTCTTAATAAAAGGGAAAGGGAAAGGAAAAAGTCACCAACAAATTATGATCACGATTAGGAGAACATTGGTGGAAATTAGAAACACATAATTAGAGGAAAAACATAAATATTTATCTAGAGTGATTGAGGTCATCAATCACAAACAACTGTAAAATTTAGGGCCTTAAATCCATCAATCTAAGACGATGTAAAATATCATCAGTTCAAAAAAACATATAGTATTAGGATAACACATTTTTTTTAAGATCCCTTCAATAAATATTATAAATTAATTTATTCATAGAATAAAAGGATATATATATATATATATATATTTGACACGTATAGTTTCATTCGTCAACTAATTCACACCACAAACTCATCTTTCACTCCAAAAAATAATAAAATTCAAAAATATTATATTTATTTTAATCGTATACAGTTAAGAAAATGAATTTATATTCATTTTTCAGAATATTTAAAAAACTACATTATACAAACCAGGAAATCACATAGGCCAGTGGTGGGTGATGCACCCTTGTCGCCCTTCTGTTGTGGGTTCAAGTCTCGCGGCCTTCCCAGATTTGACGGGTTGTTGCCCGACCTTCGGGTTGTCCTTTTATGAGAATTCAAAAATAATCTCAAGGAATGATTTAACCTTAACAATAGTATCCAATGTCAAAATTATTCTTTCCATACTCATAGTAAAAAATTTATAAGTAAGGTAACCCAATGAAGATCCTTTTTGTCACGTAATAACATATGAATACCTTCATCATGTATTCTTTTAAAAAACTATAACACCCTGAATTACTATAAAACCTTATTTATTACATTAATTCTTCTTTATTCCTTATATAATACATGATATACTCCTTCTATCCATAAATGTTATAAACTCCAACAATGACAGAATAAATAAACCATTAACCAGTTCCAGCGATGTCAATAATATCCGATATAATTTATCCAAATCAATCATCTCTAATTCCAAAATCAATACCTCAGTATCAGGACCATAATAATGCATTGTATTTACTTCAACCATGTATTTTCCAAAAAATTCAACTTGCCATTGTGTCACTTTTCTTGGTTCCACACAATCTAAAGTCCGTAATGAAATGGTACTGTAATACAATCTGTATATACTCGATAATTTTTATAACATGTATAGAATTAATACAATAGTCAAACGACACAATACATTAATAAAAACATAAGAACTTTTAATCATTTTTCTTCATCGTCAGTAGTATCATAACTAGATTATTATCCAATACCAGCATTTGGGGTATACTCAGATGATTTGGACATTGATTTGCGAAGTGTCCTAACTCCATGCAGATGAAGCATTATACACTTGAAACCTTTTTCTTACCCTCAAAATCACGTACATTGTGTCCTTTTTCTCCACACTTATAAAAATCTCCCATTCCCTTCAAGCAATTACCAAGGTGATTCATTCCACATTTATCACAAAATGGAAAATCCATCATTCCCTTATTCCCTTTATCGATATTTTTTCTACCGTCGTTTTCTCCTCTAGATTCCCTTCAAATCCATAGGACTTAGATAATTCTTTACTTATCTTATTAACACATGATACTATTTCATCATATGATTATGATATGTGGGAGACTATTTCCTTTCTAAATGTTGGCTTAATACCATGAATTATATGATTTTTCTTACTCATTGAATCAAGCATAATTTTTTTGTTCAGATTCCATCTATTGGGAACCATTTCTAAATAATGGCGTACACTAGGTTAGTTTATGAATCACATTGCATAATTCCAAAAATGTAAAATACCTAACATAAATTGAAAATTTTATGCATATAATGCATAATCATAAAAAAAATTCTTTGTGGAAGTACTTACTCATAAATATTTCATAGTGGCTGGTAATGAAAATATGAATTATCCTAAACATATCCCCTGGAATGTCATAACCAAGAGTGTAGCAAGGCTTGTTGTCAGGCACCAGGATATCTCAGGTCAAGCCCGAAACTCCTTGTAGGATTTTTCACTCCCCGATACATCTGTTCTAGAGTTGCCTCTTCCTTCCCATATCCCGACAAGGATGTATTTCTTTGACAATACAAAAAATATCTACATTACCAAAATCTTAGGATGTTATTCTATACTAATACACAAAGTATATCTTAGGGTAATATTCTCTAATCAGAGTTTACCTAAATCTATTAACAAGGTTTTTTCTAAAATTACTCTGATACCAACTATAATTCCCTAACCCCAGTTACATAGAGTTTGTGCATTATTTTAATAAATTGACATGATTACAAGGAATCATGTCCTGAAAGACCGATCAGTTTAGCAGTCTTGGGAAATAGATTACATATATGAACATTACATTACACATTAGAAAAAAAACCCCACATAAATGATCATTTGATAATTCCATTAATCCCATAGCTTAACCCTTCTTATTAGTCATAATACACTTCTCGAAATCCTGGGAAAATTGAAACCTAGAAAGGGGTGAGCTCAGATGCTCAGTAAGGATAAAAATATAGTGAAAATTTTCATAAATAATCATAAACATTTAAGACAATATATAAGAATAAAAATGCCTTTTAAACATAAATGTTAGCATAATATGGAAAAGAGACATTAAAATAATTCCATTTACTTATTCACATGGATATTATACTAGTTGAATAATCACATGCAATATCAATATCGTGTTTCATAATGATGGAATGCATAATGCCAGACTTCCTAACTACATAGTCAAGGCCTTATGAGAATAATACAAATAAGATTTTGTCAAGGCCTTGTTCCAAGACACTAGTTTGTCTCATGAGACCTACCGATTCATCAAGGAGCTATAGCGGGCTCCACCCGTCACTTACTAAGTCCAATGCATTCCTCATATGAAAATGTTGAAACATAACATAAACATTCTTGTTAAAACTAGCATAAAAATGTCAATACTTTATCCATAAACTATAAATGGTATAAAAATAACACATCCATAGTCATAAATATCATAAAAACATCAATACAATATAGAAGCTTTGTATCATAATAAATCAATGTCAAACAAGTTTAAAATCCATCCAAGGATGTTGACATTGTTGAAAATGATTCATAAATCTCTTTGTGAGAAATAACCCATTTTCAGGAAATCATTTTAATAGTAACACAATTTATAAAGATATTCATTTAAAAGATAGTTTTGAATCAAATTCTCTCTACCACTTTGAAACTCATGAATGGAATTAAAATTTTAAAACATATATGTCCATAAAAATAAATCCTTAAAACCATTGTGAAAACATAGACATTAATGGAAATGTTTTAGAAAAATAAATATTTAAAATAATTAAATTGATGTTTTAGTAAAAAAGTACCTTAAAATAATCCATTTGAAAACTATTTTATGAAACATGGACATGGATAATAAATATTCCCTAGTAGATACTTATGTAAAAACAACCTCGGAGATTGTGAAATTAACCCTAACATTGTACTTTCCTTTAGTGAAGGGTACGTTTAACATCCTATATAAAGACCATATTATGTTATAAAATTATACCAGAACCATACTAATATTTATGATATCATAAATGATTCATTTATCACTGTATACTACCAATTTAATAATAATTTCCATGTTAATTTAACATTTCGGGTAATAATCGCTTTCTTAATCGTATGTGTTTTATCTTGTTACTCTTGATTGTATCACATAGATCATGATTAAAATAATTACAGAATATAAAACATGATTTATATATCATATATATTTAGAATATAAATATGTATAATAGTCATATATATCAAATGGAAAACACTGTTTATGTAGACGGTAGGTCGTACGTACGCATAAACGCTCTTTCCGTTTTCATATTGTATTGAACTGAACTAAGTGAATAAGATACATGTAAGTACATATATATATATATATATAGTATCATTATTATGTCATATATTACATACTTGTTAATGATATATATTTTTATAATCATCATTGAATGGTGAATGTGGAAATGAATCTCATCGCGTCGTGGAGACGGTAATCCGTACGTGCGTACGAGCGATAATATAGTTATATTGATGGTGAAATCGTATGTAATTGGATGGTATATAATATATAAAGAATAATTAACATGTTATATTTATTATTTACATCAGTTATACTCATTATTATACCCATCCAAATAATGAAGTGTTTGAATAACAAACTATACCACGATATGGAGACGGTAATCCGTACATACACATGTGTGATGACTTTTTCATTTATAGGATGGATAGAATAATGAATATGGTTGTACCATTTTTATAATAACATAAAAATATATAAAAGATACATGAGTTATAATTTTATAATTGAAAAAACAATGAAAGAGTAAGTGGAAGAATAAAATAACTTGAAAGAGGTGATGAAATATTTACCTTTTCTTCGTGTTCTTCTTTTTTATTTGATCAAAAGGGCTCCTTAGGTTGTCTTTTTGAAAAAATAAATTCCTCTATGATTAAGGTAGAAAATTTGTGAGGATATTTGGGAAGGGGTGGATGATCCAAATGGCTTTGGAGGTGTGATTGTGAGAGAAGGGGAAGTTCCCTTTTATAATAGGAGTGAGGGTCACTTTCGGGAAAGATCAAAATATTAATTTATTATACAATTCTATTTAGTTTATAATGGCACAACATGAATTTATTTAGAGCCTTAGGTGGTTATGGGTCTAAATTATGTCAACCAATAGGTTTTAGGCATGTTTAGGTTACCATTTTAACCTTATGTTTTAGATTTAACTCTTAGTTAAATAGTTTAACTTTTACCGTGTCTTCTTGTATTCATACACTATATGGATAATAAAAATAATATAAACTTATAAGAGAACCTCAAGTGGTTAATTAATGATATATATAATATTATTTAATCCCTTTAGAAGAACCTTATTTTTGTAGGGATATTATATCAACCTATAATATTGTATTTGTTTTTAAAAACTAATTTATGTCAATTTTGACACTATTTGGTAATTTGATTTTGTGAAAGTAAAAAAAACATTATAACTTCTAAAAAAATGTATCTAATCAACCCTAAACTGTCATATTAACCTATAAAATTATTGTATTTCATCATAAGTCTCAATATACATTTATTCGGATATTTATAATATCAATTATTTTAATATTTCATTAATAAGGTAACTACTGCATCATCATTGTGTCATAAATAAATTAAATTATTTAGTGTCTAAAAAATATAAATATAATAACATTATATATGAAATATTTTTTGATTTATAATGAATATTTATATTCTAAATTATATTATGTTTAACCCTATATAACATATGGTTTAGTTATTAAACATTGAATTTAACACTTTTAAGTATTCTTTAAATAAAATAATAATAAATGTCCTAATCTTATCCAACTGGACCAAACACGATCATTTTTTATTACTAAGGTTGTTCTTAGTCTATTTACACATATACAGTAGAATTATAACATGTGTTAGTGTAATTATTATGTCATTTTTACCCTTAATTACCCTATTTACTTTTAACCGTGGTGAATAAAAGTTAAAAGTTACTTGTCCCCTAAATTATTCTCATCTTATTGAGCCTAATTTTATGTATTGATATCAACTTTATTATTTGGATTTTTGAAATTCCACTCACAGAAGTAGTAATATTATGTTTTATGAAAATTTTCAAATGCTACTAAGCCCGAATGGCCCAAAGGCCTTTATTTTATTTTATTATAGATAATCCCCCTTTTAACCGTTGAAGGGGAACCTATACATGACCCATATGCCCAAAGCACATCACCCAACATGACTTGCAATACATGACCCGATGGCCCAGAGGCAAACCATGCCCATTACATGACCCGTAGGCCATGCCCACTAGAACTACCCCTCCCCATCATCTTGCATCATTGATCTCCTTAGCTTCCAACCATGCATTTCTGATCAGCTAGCATTTCCTCGTATAAATCTTCACAGTGCCTGGTCCCGATGGCGGCTGCCATACCCTCTCATTCTTCCAATCCGGTTAGCTCTGCATCTGCGGCTGCTACTCATGTTGCTCTGATCCTCTTCTATGACCTATTCTGTGTGAAATGGGCTACTCCATGGTCTACGTGACCTGAAGGCCATGTGGCCCGAAGGCCTTTGATGAACCGAAGGCCCTGGAGACCCGTCGGCCCAAACCGGTGGCCCGAAGGCCCAAATCAGGTGAATAGTTTCGGATGCTATAGTGCCGAACATTAACTGCTACAGTAACTGCTACAGATCTTCTACAGTACCCCAGAAATTCGCCTCCACCTAGTTTTGAACCCCGGTCTCTGGATGCCAAGTAGGAGCCCTTACCACTCGGGTACGGGCTTGTTGGCAAATGCTACTAAGAGGTGGGTAAAAGATGGTAAAAAGTTCGATAAAAAATATATATCTAAACTTATTATAAAATGACTTTAATGAATTAATTTGAACATATATAGGTATTATATATCTATTATAACATAAAATCAATTAAAATAAAATAACAAATTTTTTAAATATAAAGTCAGTTTTAACCAATAACGCAATATTTTTTCACTATTCATCAAAAATTGAAAGCTTTTAGAAAAATACCAAAAGATTACCCTAAGATAATTTTGATATTCCGAATTAAAAAATGAACTCTATTTTAAAAAATGAAAAACATATACGTTGAATTTATTAATTTAAATTTAATTTTTGTTGTCAAAACCAAAAGGCGGGTTTTTTTAAAAAGTAAAAACTATCAAAAGATTGACCTGAGTTTATGTCAAATTTAAATGTGAAATTAAATTTAATGAAATTAATTGTATAAATTGATAAAAATATAATCTAATTATTCTTCCCAACCATTCAAATTCATAATTTATCACTATAAATTATTTCGATTAAGAAAGTTATTTTTTAATTAAAACATAGAATTTTCCATTATTCATCAAAATATGAAAGTTATTAGAAAAGTACCAAATACTAATACAAAATAAATTTTTATGTCCCACTTCTAAAGAAAAATTTAATTTCCTTAAATTTAATATATAAAAGTGCGAAATATTGGTTATAAAATGGGTTCTCCATTAAAAGGTGGGCGCATTACATTTTTTTGAAAGATACTTATTTTATCCAAAAAAAATGAATATGTTCTTATATTATATATAATAAAACACATAATATGGATGTTAAAATTATATAGAGTATATAATATTTGAAATTCAGTTAATACTATTCATAACCACTTTTTGAATGGTTAGTTTAGTAAGTTGTGGTGCACTCGAACTCGGTGTTGCATGTAGCGCAAGCTCTTAAATTACTTTAATGAGATAACGTACTATGAAATCTTGGGGTGTTACATTCTCATCTCCATAAATAAATTGCGTCCTCACAATTTGAAATTGTTTTACAAAAATATATTGTTAAAAATAGAAAAATACCTTGGTGGAAAACCCAAATTGGAAATTTGGTTAATAAAATTAATCTTAATAGGAGGGAAAAGGAAATGAAAAAGTCACCACCAAATCTTGATCTCAATTAGGAGAACATTGTGAGAAATTTGAGACACATAATTGGAGGGAAAATATAAATATTTATACATAGTTATTGAGGTCATCAATCACAGACAAGTGTAAAATTGAGGACCTCAATGCCAACAATCTAAGATGATGTAAAATATCATCAGTTCAAAAAAATATGGTATTAGGATAACAAATTTTTAGTTTTAAGATACCTTCTCTAAAGATTAAGAATTAATTTTATTCATAGAATAATAGGAAATATATATATATATATATATATATATATTTGAAAATTTGATTTTCATACTTCATCTAATTTCAACCACAAACTCATTGTTCACTCCAAAAGATAATAGAATTCAAAGATATTCTATTTATTTTAATCATATAGGGTTAAAAAAATTATATTCATTGTTATGACTATTTTAAAAAACTACATTATACAAACTAGTACATCACATAGGCCAGTGTTAGGTGATTCACCCTTGTCACCCTTCGGTTGTGGGTTCAAGTCTCGCGGCCTTGATGGACGCAACGGGTTGTCGCTTGACCTCCATGTTATTTTTTATGACAATTTAAAAATAGTCTCAAGAAATTATTTAACCTTAACAAAAGTATCTAATGTCAAACTCAATAAATTCAACCCTTTAGACCTATCCAAAATACTTTTGTTGAAACCCATATTCGAGAATTTATAAGGAAGGTAAACACAATGAAGATCGTTTCTTCCATGTAATAACAAGTGAATACCTTTGTCATGTATTCTTCTAAAACACTGTAACACCCTGAATTACCATAAAAAATTACTGATTAAATTCATCCTCCTTTATTCCTTATAGAATAATTGATATACTCCTTCTATCCATAAATTTTATAAACTCCAACAATGATAGAATAAACAAACCATTAACCAGTTCCAAGGATTCCAATAATATTCAATATAAATAATCCAAATCAATCATTTATTATTCCAAAATCAATACCTCAGTATCAGGACTATATTAATGTTTTGTCTTTCCTTCAACAGTGTATTTTCCAAAAATTTTATCTTTCTGATGAGTCACTTGTCTTGGTTCCACACAATCTCATGTCCTTAATGAAACATTATTGTAATAAAATCCTTATATACTCTATAATTCTTATAACAAGTACATAAATTAATAAAATACTCAAATGAAACAATACATTAATAACAACATAAGTACAATTAATCATTCCTCTTCATCTTTAGTAGTATCATAACATGATTATTATCCAATAACAGTATTTGGGGTATACTATGATGATTTGGATATTGATTCACGTAGTGTCCCAACTCCTTACAGATGAAGCATTGTAAATTTGAAACCTTTTTCTTACCAATGCAATCACGTACTTGGTGTCCTTTTTCTCCCCACTTATAACAAACTCCTATTTCGTTCAAGAATTTACCAAGTTTATTCGTTCCATAGTTATCACATATGGGAAAATCCTTCTTTCCCTTATTCCCTTTATCCATCATTCATTCTACCACCCTGTTTTTCTCTAGATTCCCTTTAATTCCATAGGACTCAGAGAATTATTTACGTATCTTATTAACACATAGTACTATTTATTCATATGATGATGATACGTGGGAGAATATTTCCTTTCTAAATATTGGATAAATACCATTAATGATATGATCCTTCTTACTCTTTTCATCACGCACATTTCTGGAGTTATTATTCTATTTACTGTGTGCCATTTCTAAAAATTTCATACACTAGGTTAGTTTATTAATCACAATGCATAATTACAAACCTATAAAATACCTAACGTAAATTGAAAAGTTTATGCATATAATGAATTGTCATAAAAATGTTTTTTTGAGAAATTATTTAATCATTAATCCCTCATAATGGCCTATAATAAAAATATGAATCCTCGTAAAATTAAAACATAGAGAGGGGTGAGCTCAGATGCTCAGTAAGGATAACAATATAGTGTAAACATTCATAAATAAGAATAAACATTTAAGGTAATGTATAAGACTAAAAAAATCCTTTTAAACTTAAACTTCACCATAATATGGAAAAGATACGATAAAATAATGTCATTTACTTATTCACATGGATATTCTACTAGTCGAATAATAACAAGCAATATCAACATCTAGTTTCATAATGATGGAATGCATAATTCAAGAATTCATTACCACATAGTCAAGGCCTTGTGCGAAGACTACAAATAAGATTTTGTCAAGGCCTTCTGCCAAGACACTAGTTTGTCCCATTAGACCTACCGATGCATCGAGGAGCTATATCAGGCTCCACCCATCACTTACTAAGTCAAATTCATTCCTCATATGAAAATGTTGAAACATAAAATAAACATTCATTTTAAAACTAGCATACGAAATGTAAATAATTTATCCATAAACCATGAATGGTATAAAAATAACACATCCACAGTCAAACATATCACAAAACCTTAAATAAAATATGGAAGATTTGTATCATAATAAATCAACTTCGAAAAAGATTAAAATCCATTAAAGGATGGTGACATAGTTGAAAATGATTTGTAAAACTCTTTGAGAGAAATAACCCCTTTTCATGAAATCATTTTAAGAGTCAGACAATTTATAAAGGAAATATATTAAAAGATAGTTTTGAATCAAAGTGTTCCATACCACTTTGAATCTTTTGAAAGGAATTTAAATTTTATAACATTCATGTGTATATATATAAATCCTTAAAACCATTTTGAAAACATGGACATTAATGAGAAAGTTCTAGAAGAATAAATCATTAAAAAATTTATTATGATGTTTTAGTAAAAAAGTACCTTAAAATAATCACATTGAAAACTCTTTTATGAAACATGGATATGTATAATAAATATTTCCTAGTTGATACTTATGTAAAAACAACCTCGAATAATAAAGAGATTGTGAAATTAACCCTTAGATTGTACTTTCCTTTAGTCTAGGGTATGTTTAACCTCCTATATAAATACTGTTGTATGTTATTAAATTATACAAAAACCATATTAATATTTATGATATCATAAATTATTCATTTATGACTTTATACTACCCATTAAATAATAATTTCCATGTTAAATTAATATTATGGGTAACAATCACTTTCTTTATCGTATGTGTTTTAACTTGTTACTCTTGATTATATCCCATAGATCATGATTTAAATAATTCTAGAATATAAAAAATGATTTATATAACATATATATTTAGAATATAAATATTTATAATAGGAATATATATGAAATGGAAAACAATGTTTATGGAGACGGTGGGTTGTACGTACGCATAACCGTTGTTTCCATTTTCATATTGTTTTGAATGGAACTAAGTGAATAAGATATATGTAAATACAGATATATATATATTAATTAGCTTTATTATGTCATATATTAAATACTTTTTAATGATATATATTTTTATAATCATCGTTGAATGGTGAACGTGGAAATGAATCTCATCGCGTAGTGGAGACGGTAATCCGTACGTACGCACGAGAGACAATATCATTATATTGATAGTGAAATCATATGTAATTGGATGTAATATCATATATACATAATCACTAAAATGTTATATTTATTATTTACATTAGTTATAATCATTATTATAACCATACAAATAATGAGGGGTTTGAATAACAAACTACACCACGACGTGGAGACGGTAATCTGTACATACACACGTACAGTGACTTTGTCATTTATAGGATGGATAGAATAATTAATATGGGTGTAACATTTTTATAATAATATAACTTTATATATTGGAAAATTTAGTAATTATTTTAGAATGGAAACAACAAAGAAAGAGGAAGTGGAAGAAGAAAAGAACTTGAAAGAGGTGATGAATTATTTACCTCTTCTTCGGGTTCTTCCTATTGATTTGATCCAATGGGCTCCTTAGGTTGGCTTCATGACTAAAGTAAGTCCTATAGGATGAAGGAAGTAATGTTTGAAAGATATTTGGGAAGGTTTTGGCAGTTCCAAGTAGCTTTGGAGGTGTAATTTTGAGAGAAGGGTAAGTGCCCTTTTATAAGAGGGGTGAGGGTCACTTTAGGAAGAGACCAAAATATTAATTTATTATACAAGAATATTCGGTATTTAATGCCTCCAAATGAATTTATTTCCAGACCTAGGTGGTTATGGGTCAATATCAACTTAAACAATAGGTTTTATACAAGGTTAGGTTACCAATTTAACCTTATCTTTTAGATTTAACTCTTAGTTAAATAGTTTAACTTTTACCATGTCTTCTTGTATTCTTACACAATATGGATAATAAACATACTCTAAACATTCAAGAGAACCTCAAATGGTTCATTAATTACATATATAATATTTTTTAAGCCCTTAATAAGAACTTTATATTTTTAGGAATATTATATCAACCAATAATATATTATTTATTTTAGAAACTAATTTATGTCAATTTTGACACTATTTGGTTTTTTGTTTTTCTGAAAGTCAAAACAACCTTATCAATCCGAAAAAATTATCAAATAAACCCTAACATGTCATATTGACTAGATAATTATTTTAATTCATCAAGAGTCTCAATTTACATTTATTTGGATAATTATAATATCAATTATTTTAATATTTCATTAATCAGGTAATTATTATATCATCATTGTGTCATAAATAAATTAAATTATTTAATGTATAAAAATTATAAATAAAATACCATTATGTAGGAAATGTTTTTTATTTTATAATGAATATTTATAGTAGAATTTATATTGTGTGTAACCCTATATAAAAATGTTTTAGTTATTAAACTTTGAATTTAACACTTTTAACTATTCTTTAAATAAAATATTAATAAATGTACTAATCTAATCCATGTGGGCCAAAAAGGATCATATTTTATTCCTAATTTTGTTTTTAGTCTAAATTCACTTATCTAATAGAATTATAACATGTGTTAGGGTAATTATGATATCATATTTACCCTTAATTACAATATTTACTTTCAACTATGGTGAGTAATAGTCAAAATTTACTATTCACAAAAATTATTTTCATCTTATTTAACCAAATTTTACATACTGATATCCACTGTGTCTTTATAATTTTTTAAATTCCTCTAACAGAAGTGGTAAAATTAGGTTTTATGCAAATTTGAATATCCTAGGAGGTGGGTAAACGACAGTAAAAAGTTCGATAAAATTTTATATATCTAAACTTATTATATAATTAATACAATGAATTACATTGAAAATATATAGGTATTAAGTATATATTATGACCTAAAATAAATTAAAATAAAATAACTAATTATTTAAATAAAGATATGGTTTTTACCAACAACGTAGTGTTTTTAACAATACATGAAAAATTGAATGTTTTTGGAAAAATTAAAAAACTTACGCTAGGATAATTTTGATATTCCAAATTAAAAAATGAATTCTATTTTCCCAAATTAAAAATTTATAATCTGCATTTATTAATTTGAAATTAATTTATTTTGTCAAAACCAAAAATCTTGTTTTTTTAAAAGTAAAAACTAGCAAATGATTAACATGTGTTTATGTCAAATTTAAATTTGAAATTACATATAATGACCTACATTGTATCAAATGATAAAAATATATTCTAATTATTCCTCAAAACCATTCAAATTCATAATTTATCACTATTAGTTATATTGATTAAAAAAGTTTTTTAATTAAAACATAGTATTTTTCAATATTCATCAAAATATTAAAGTTATCAGAAAAGTACCAAAAATTTATCTAAAGTAAATTTTTATTTCTCTATTCTAAAGAAGAATTTAATTTCATTAAATTAAATTTATAAAATTGTCAAACAATAGTTTTAAAAAGGGTTTTCCATTAAAAGGTGGTAAAATTTCATTTTTTTCAAAAATAATTATTTTATCTGAAAAAAATGAATCTGTTCTTATATTATGTATAAGAAATAAATTATATGGATTTTAAAATTATATGGAAAATATAAGACTTGAAATGCAGTTAATACTATCCACAACCACTTTTTGAATAGTTAGTTTAGTAAGTTATACTGCGCTCGAACTCGGTGTTGTGTGTAGCGTAAGCTATTCAATTACTTTAATTAGATAAATTACTATGACATCATGGGGTGTTAAATCACGGATAAAAAGAAAAAGGTAATGAATATTGAGACTCGTATTATTATATCTCAAATATGGTAAATGTTTATATTAATAATTGAAGGAAATATTGTAAATTTCAATTAGGATTTCATTTTTTGATGAATACATATCCATGGAAGGGTGTTTAATATTAAATATGAATGGAAATATGATCTGTAGGCACATCAAATATTTTGAAAATTTAGAAATAATTTGAGTTATTTAATAATGTTTATAAATTACACTAATTCTATCTAATTCACATGACATGTTCCATATATTTTGATTAAGGAAGTACATGAAAGACCTGACACATCTACTCGCATATGAGGAAATAGAATTGGATGTTAATCTATATTATTATTATGATCCTATCTATATTATTGAAACTTGTGATAACTTATTGATGTATCTGGTAAATCTATTATAAATTTTATGTAAGGGAAATCATAAACTAGAGGGACAAAAATTATAATCAGTGGATGTTTTGAAAAAGAACAACTGTTATTTATTTAGAGTGGAACAAACATGATAATTTCACTAATTGAATTTTTATATAATGGAAAAATGAAACACTCGATCTTCAATAATAGTAAGTGAATATTATATTTTAATAAAACTATAATAAAGTGAAAATTTTGATATTTCATGAATACAAATTCTATTTTTATACGATTAATTTTGACTTTGAATAAATATTCGTTTAAATTTTTTATAAAATGTCTAACAGGCATTTTATGGTAAATGAAAATAAGATTATTTTTTAAACATTATGTAAACAGTTAAACATAGGTAAAAAAAATTAATATTATTTTATAATAACAAACCAATCATCAAAATATTTTCATAAAAACATGAATATGGAAGAAAAAGTATTTTTGACTAAAGAGATAAATAATGTTTTTTATATAAAATTTATTTTGATCTCATGACTAAATAAATAGATGAAAATGAAATTAAAACATATAATTTATATAAATAACGATGGCAGAAGAAAATTCATGAGTTTCTTGAATGATAGATTATAAGATTTCGTGATCTGATACCCTCACACTCCGGGTCTTTTGATTCCTCTCGCTTTAGGGCTCCTTCTTAGTACCATTTCTCCCTCCCCATGGTGAGTGGTTTTCTGCAGTGAGCTACTTATATTACCTCTTCCCCTTGTCCCTCCTAGCATGTTTTTTATCCTTCATTGGATTCCCCTTCTATTTTCTAGTGATCCTAGGGCTTGCTCTTTCTTCATAGACTTCAACCACATCAACTAATTCTCTTGTGTCCTAAACCATTGTGAATAATCCCCACTTTATTGAATTGATATAACTTCAGCGATTTGGGTTTTTTTGTTAGAATTTAGTGATCCCATCACTTCCTAGTTTTCGTTTCTATTTTGTGCTCTTCCTATGCCATTACTGCCTTAACCAACATGAAAGACCCCATTACTAGTCACGTACAATGGTGTTTAGAATTGTCAAGGATGGTGTTGGTGGTAGGGCATTTGACATTCCCTATTCGAGTTTATTCATCATATCCATCACTTAATTTAAATGTGGTTACCTTTGGTTATCTTGTTCAAATTCATTTTTTTCTAGTGTTATCAGTTTTTTGTATGGCATGTTCATATGGGATTGATCAGTGATTCTTCCAAAACACGTCGATAGTTTCGTAGATTCCATATTTTGTTGATGCTTTTGATGCTAGATGTTTCTAGTTACAAAGATGATTGTTGCTATTTATTGGTTCTTTTACACTTCTATGGAACTGATATTCCAACACTCTTCTCCCAATAAGACTTGAGTGATGGTTTTCATGTTGTTTTGTTATGTGTAGTTCTAGTAATCAACAACATTCCAAGATGTGTTATTCATGATAGAGTCGTCTCTGTCTATGGGAACCTGCAAGGATTGATCTATATTGTATTATAGATATTATTTTACTAGTTGGTTGTATTTGGAATTTATCATGGTGTAGTTTTGATAAAAAAAATGATGGTTTCTGATAGTAGTTTTCTTATTAGGGAACTGGTACTTCGACAGGCTGCTCTCACAAGCATTTCATGTGATGTTGATAGTGGAAGTGGGTTTGGTGGCTTGGTGTAAGGAATATCACTTGTATCAAAGCATTATTTTTGGATTTAAAGTCACAAATTCACTTTTTTGATATTTAATTTTTAATTTTGGATGTGATATTTGTGGGACTCGGGGTGTAGTGGTGGTTTTCTGATGGATGTTTTAAATTTGAATTTTATTTTTTTATTCTGGTGGTGTTGGTTTCTTACAGATTGTTTTTGGTTGGATAATATAATTTTTATCAATGTTTTGTTCCTATTTTATGTGGTTCCCACATAACCTTAATGTGGTTTTATTTTAAAAAGTATATATTTAGACGATCATAAGATTTCATTATTGTAACTCAATCATAAATAAGCTCAATAAATAATGAGTCTGTAACATAATAACCACATAAAATTAGAAAATTTTGAATCATATGAACCTTAAATATTTATCCTGAATTGAAGCTTTTATTATATGAAAAATAATGGTTTTAATTATATAACAAATCAAATGGTCAATACATACACAACACAAAATAAAAGAGTGGTGAATATAGAATATGAATCCTATAAATAAAATCTAGACTAGATATCCATTACTTCAAGAATCTAATTTATTCATACACATTTTATCCTCATAAGTAATAAATATATTTTAATTATTAATATATTCTAGAACTAAAATAATATATATTGTAATGCCCTGGCCTCAGAAGATCAGAGCCTGTAAATTATTTAATTACATTGCTATGATTAGAAGAAATCCAAACCTGAAGGATTGATCAGTTTAACAATTTTTTAATTCATAATTACATAATGATATCTATAAAACAATAGTAAATTTAAAACAAAAACTTGATACATAATATAAATAAATAGAAATAATCCTTGAACGCTTAATCAATGATTTCTTATTCCTGACCTAGGGAAAGGAAACTTAATAAGGGTAAGATCAAAATCTCAATAAGGGTAATTAAATTGGATGAAATAATTAATCAATAGGATAAATTAATATGTAAATTTAAATAACCGATAACACATTCCATTCATATGACTAGATAAGGAAAAATCAATTTGGAAAGGTAATAAATTGAAACACATTCCATCTAATCAAAAAAATGAGAATGAACGATATCCAAAGAAATATAGACACAAAATATCTTGGATAAATAAGAACAAAATCTATATGATTGAAATGAACAAATATTGAAAATAATTTCTTAGTCGCATGAAAACCTATACCATCAATACCTTTCACAAGATGTAAAAAACTACGGGTAGAACCCAGTTTTATTTGGCCAATTTATTCGTCTCATGTGAACTAGTTGATGCATAGAGGAGCTATATAATATCTAGGATCCTCTAATCATTTTCTATTGAGATAATTACTCAAATTTAATAGTCTAGATAAATAATATTCCATATCATGTAGTTTTATTGAATAAATAATACATAATTATCAATATTTCCTAAAAAATCAAATAACTATCAATATAAACACCATATGTAAAACAATATATGAGTTAGGAAATATTAATATCCATTTTATGATAATATGGATATTCAAGTAAATTTAAAATAAAAATGAATAAAATATATTTATTTTATCAAGATAATGTTAATAATCACAAAATTATGTGATATTGCAAATATAATCCCTAAAAACATTATTCAGGAGAATAATCTTTAAACATTCCAAATTGCCTCATACCACATTAAAACATTTAAATAATAATAACCATGAAGTTAGGAAGTTAAATTAAAATTATAATATCATAATAATAAGGAGATTCATGGTTTTATGTGACAATGGGTAGTATATACACCCTAAAAAATTGAGTTGGTTCATAATAACAAACAATTATCAATGGAATGTAAATTGAGATGAAATCCCTTACCTTAACCTTCATTTTGTTGTGTTCTACTTTTCCTCGTGTATAGTGGTATAAAATATTTTACTAAATTATTAAATAACCGTGATAATGTTAATAATATCATATATTAATTTCTTCTAATATATTATTATCCATTTGTTAACACACTTTCATCGTTTTAACTATATCTGGTGTTAATTACTCAGTTTTATCAAGTATATTTTGACTTGTTGTTTTGTCCTCCTTTGAAAATAGATCAGTATTTCACAATCTCTATAATGTAAAATAATACGTAATTATCTTATATAAAAATTACTTATATAATTATAATAATTTATAATGTTTGGATATAAGAAATAAAGTGCACAATTCATAGAGACGGTAGACCGTACGTACACATGAACGTCATATTCATTTATTTGTTGTATTAAAAGAATGAAAAAATTGATTTATAAATATTATAATTATAGTGTAAGATATATTTCATATATGTTACATAGGATTTTGAAAACCATACTTTATACATTCCAGCCATGGAATGAATGAGTCACATCGCTTTGATGGGTCATTAGTCCACACTTCCACAAATGATGTTATCATATTTTCATGAAATGGAATGTATATATTTTTGTTTTATAAAGTAATTAAATATATATAAAGATGTTATAAATATAATATATATCCTATATAAATAGATTTTATTTTATAATTCTCATCTTGAGACACAATAAATGGAAAATGAACAATCATCGTTTCTTGATGTGGTAGTTCATTGTACAGATAAACAATATGTTATTTACACATTAGTTGGAAGTGTGTGTTGATGTATGTATATCCCTAGAATAAAATACTGTGTATTTTGGTTACTATAGTATTTATATAATCATATAATAAGGATATTTGAGGGACTGGATAATTCAAATAATACAAGAAAGCATGAGGAAGTTTGTTACCTCTTATTTTGGTAACTCCTTTTTTATTTTCACCTAAGGGATTCATTGGGATTATTTCTGCAAAAGGTGATCCTTTTATGTTTATGGGATGTATTTTTATGATATATTTGGTTTTTTCTTGTTCTATTCAATATTTCTTGATTGGTGTGATGAAGTGGGAGGAGAGGATGCATTCTTATAGTGGAGGAGAAGTGACACTCTTGTAGTATTTTGAAAATAGAATTCCATACATGTTTTTCACATTGATAGTTTCTCCCATAATGGTCACATTTCTATAAAAGTGGGTATAGGGTCGAAATATTTCCATGTAATGGCTATTTTATATGTTTCTAGGTCATTTGTTCCCTTAATATTTTTTATTATTCAGTTCTTAAGCTTAATTTTACCTCAATCGTTGTAATTAATTTTAATTAAATTCACTATTATTTTTAAAAAAAAACTAATTTGACATTATATGAAATTATAAATTTTTATGATTTAAAATATGGAATCTATTTTTTAAAATTCTAATCACATATCTGTAAGTAATTATTTTAAATTTAATCCCGTAGATGGGACGACAATGCAGGTTCAAAAAGTAAAAAAATCCAAATGATTGTAATGTTTTTTACCCAACATGAAAGTGAAATTGATTATAATGAAATAAATTGGATTAATTGATAAAAATATCATCCAACTAAACCTGTAACCTTATATTATAATTAATAAATCCATATAAATAAATTATATAAACAGAGTTTTATGTGAAATTTTAATATTTTTCCCAATTCATTAAAGAATGAATCTTCAAAGACAAAATACCGAAACATAACCCTATGAAATTGTTTATGTATATCTTCCAAATATGAATTTTCTTTTGACTTATTATATTTAGAAAAAGGTAAAAAAATTATTGAAAATGATTTCTCCATCAAAAGGAGGAAAAACTACCTTTGTAAAAATAGAGTATTATATGTGTTATATTAGGTTTGTTCGTATCATAAAAAAATCAAAACTATTGGATGAATATAAAAATTATTATATATATATATATATATAATATATAATACATTAATAAAACCCACAACTTTTAATTAATTAAATTTATTAGTGCTAAAACAATTTATGAGCCTAAAAAGAGTTTTCAAAAAAAATATTTCCTTTTTATTCATTTGGTTCTTATATCCATTTCTAATAAATTCTTAACCAACAAATTAATTTTATATTTTTGCAAACCTTATATTTTAATATTTCATATAATAAATTTTATAAAAACTCATCTAATGGCTATTTTATGTCCTATTATATTAAATAATAATATTTTAATAATATATATTTGTTCGGTGACACTAGGTCTTTTGTGTAATGTAAGCATTCGAACAAAGACGCTCTTGTGTGCAACACATGCTACCTCAATGTTGCCTGAATTTAAAAATACGTAAAATATGACATATATTTAAAATAATAAATATATTTTAAAGTATCAGGGTATTATAATCCCTTACACGCATGGTTTCACGTGTCATACACGCTATTAAATATAAGGTTCTTACATTAAAATTTAAGGGTGTCACATTATCCCCACATTAAATATATTATGTCCTCACAATTTAAACATGATCTTGGTGATATAGATTCTAAAAATAATATATTTTTGAATGACCCATGTCATAAAAATGGTTTATATCTCATCTTCTTAATAAAATAAAAGGTAGATACAAAGATCACGTAACAAGGTTCTCTGGTAGGAGAACATATGTGGGAAATGTAAACATTGATAGAGAAGAAAATTAAAAAAACCATATTTTAATAAAGACTGCTATAGAAATTTTTCAGAGGCAATTTGTTGACCACAAAACCATAAACTAGTGGTCTTAATAAAAGTTATTATTTCATCAAAAATGATGATAATATGACAAGGTTTTTTAATACCATTTTTAAATTATTTAGAAATTATTTCTAAAAATATAACTAAATATATGTCTCTATCTCTTAAACAAAATATTATCCTTTAGTTGTGACATTAACTATTTTTATTTTATCTCTTAGAATAAGATTCATTATATTATGATGTAATATATCAATCACTAAAACTAGATACATAGTTCTACTTAAACCATTTTTTAAATGATTAATCATTTAAAAAGATAATGATCCAATATTTTAGAAATTAATAAAATGAATTTCCAAAATTAACTTATCACTATCCTTTAATCAATAGGAAGGGTCTGTAGATTTTCACATTTTAAATATTTGAATTACTTTATCATGTATTTTCATTAAATATAATAATAACTCCAATCACAATTAAAAATTATAGGAAACATGAATTCTTCTTTTTCCATAAGTAATACGCATGTTGTTAGATATATTCCAAAAATACCAAAGTATTATGAACTCCAACAATGATATTATAGACCACTTATCAAAAAGTCATTAATTAGTTACAAGGTAGTCAACACTTGTCAAAATATATCATTTATTCATCATTATATTAAAATTAAAACATATTATGGGTTACATATATCTCAATCATGCATTTTCCAAAAAGACTATCTTTATAATAAATAACTTTTGTTAGTAACATTCAGAAAATTATTCCCAATTCCATAACAAAAAATTATTATAGTAAAATCCTTAAATATTTCATAAATCAAATGATGATAATATATTAAATTAAATAATTTTATGAAAAATTTCATAGATTCAAATATAGAAGTATGTTAACCCTTCAAATTTAGTTCTGTTAATAACATATGCTTGACCTTGATCCATTATCTTCTTCAGAGGAATATTCCCTTAACTCTTGAGGAATTTATTTTTATAGTTCTCAATATCTTTGTAATTTTAACACTGAATATCATCGTTTTCCATCTTCCCTTTTCATTCTTTTTCCTAGTGACCTTTCTTTATGTACATATAACATACTCTCAATCCTTTCAAAAATTTACCAGGGTGATTCATTCCATGGTAATCAGAAGTCGTAAAATCCCTCATTCATTTAATAGTCTTTTAATCATTCAATTTTTTATGGTTCCATGATTCCCTTTTATTGTCTTTGATTCAAGTCAATATGTATAGTATAGAAAATTCATTCTCTATTTTTATGTAACATAAAACTATCTCTTGGTATGATGAGAATGTTAGAGAAACCAGAACCCTTCGAATATTTGAATTAAGTAATTCAAATAAGTTGTTAGTCATCCACCTAGTGTTGAATTTATAATCTATAAAATACCTAGATAACCTTTTAAAGGTACCTTCATAATCTATAACACTCTATTATTCCATTTTATTTAAGCTACAGAACATTCTCTTTATCTCAACTTTAGTTTATCATGAGGGATGTGTTTATCGATGAATGTATCCAAATATTTTCTCCATTACATGAGTTATATTTCTTATTACTCCCAAATATAATGGATAAATCACCACCATTGATCAAAATCAACTTTGAGACAATAGACTGCAGGTTTAACCTTTTCCTTTTCGTTGCATTCTAAGGACGTAAATATATTCTACAGAGACTTAATCCATTATTATGATAGAATTGTATTAGTTTGCCCACTGAATGATAGAGGATTATATCACATAAAGTGATCCAGAAAAGGAGATTCTCTATGTGGAATAGGTTTCTTTATCTAAGAAAGGATATGTGCCAAAACAAAATTAAATTTTCCTAATATATCTATAACATTCCAAATTCCAACACTAGCTTTATTAACATTGTCAGTATGGAAACCCTTATATTGACCATGAGTGTTGACACGCTTCTTCCTTCGAGGATACATTTATAGATATCTTCATATAATCAATTATATTATAAAATTATTAACATTGTATAATTCTATATATTTCTTAATAGTGAACATAATTTAAGAGACTTATGCATAACTAATTTCATAATAATAATCATGATTTCATTGGGGATATATTTAAATCTGTAATAATGGTCCATGAAGAAAATTTTATTTATCCTAAGTGTATTCCCTAGGAGTATCAGCCCAATTATATAGTAAATCCTATTTTCATGTACAATGTTTCAGTGAGTGAGGTTGAGAAAATATTGTCGGTGTTGTTACTCTTAGGTACAATTGTTCCAGAAACACGTCCACTAGTAGTCTCTAGACAGGGATGTATTTCTAGGAATACAAACCTAATCTCTACCTTACAAAATATTTAGTATGTTCTTATATACTTATCCTTGATTTCTATCATAGGTTCATGATTCTTAATCTATATTTTCTGAATCTAGTTTACAAGGTTGTTTCTAAACATCTTTTGATACCAATCATAACGACCTGACCACAGAACCCTAAAGTCAGTGCATTATTTAATTAAAAGGAATCAAATCCCAAAGGACTGAATAGTTTAAAAGTCATATAAATACAAATTATATATATGATACCAATAATACCTTGGTAAAAAAATGCACAAACATGATACATTATAAAACAAATAAACTGTATCCTTGAATGCATAATCAAATATTTCTTCTTTATAACATGGGGAAAGGAAAAGTAATAACCGTTAGAAAAAATTATAAGTAAGGGTAAGTAAATAAGAATAAATAATGAATAAATAAGAATAAATTAACATTTCAAGGTAAATAACTGATAAAAATTTCTATTCGAAGAACTAGATAAGGAAAAATCAATATGGAATCGTAAGAAACTAAAACAGATGACATCTTGTCAGTAGATTAAGAATAATCTATATCCATAGAAATATCGACAAAATTTCTCATGCATAAATAATCACTAAATATATATGAAGGGAATTAATTATTATTGTATTTCATGTTTGTGGAATTGGAAAACCAAAACCATCATGACCTCTCATAAGATGGTTAAAACTATGGATAAAAACCCATTTAATTTGGCCAACATATTTGTTTCATAAGAACACATTGATGCATCGATGAGCTATAAAAATTTTGGGATCCTATGATAATTTCCTGTCCAAATAATTGATCATATAGAATAATAGAAATAATTAATGTTCTTTATCAAATATCCATATTGAAAAAAGAAACTGTAATTGTTAATATTTTTCAAACAATCAAATAACTGTCAATGTAGACAACTTATGGAAAATATTATATAGTTTAGGAAATAGTAATATCTATTGTATGAGAATATACATGTTCAAGTAAATTTATGATGAAAACTGATTAAAATAAAGTGATTGTTTCAATACAAAGTTAATAATCCCCAAATTAAGTTAGAAAATAAAGATAATCATTAACAACATTCTTGAGGATAATAATCTTTAAACATTCCAAAGTGACCCAAACAACTTTAAAAAATTTAAATCACAATCCACAAGAAGTAATGACTTTAAATAAAACTTATAATATCATGAGAATAATGATATTTATTATATTATGTGTAAAATGTCAGTATATACACTATATAAAAGAGATTTGGTCCATAAGAACAAATAAGTCTCTATGAAATGTAAATTGAGATGAAATCCCTTACCTTAACCATCCTTTTGTTGTGGGGAATTTATCCTCCAATATAGGGGTTTAAAATATTATAATAACTTATAACACACCTATAATAATTTGAATAATATCATATATTAACTCCTTATAATATTTTTTAACTATTCGTTAACACTCTTTCAATGTGAATTTTTTTGGAGGCATACAGAGTGGGACTCAACTACGGGTGAGGAGGAATCTTTCGTGGGTTTTAGAGATGATTACGACTATTATGATGTATAATGTTGTGATGTTCTGTTTTGTTTAAATTTCATCTTTATTGTATGCAGGTTGTACATTGGGGTACTGGTCCCCCATTAAACTGGCTTTCAAAAATGGAAAAAAATGATTTGCCGTATGAGAATCCCTCCAAAAACCAAAATAAAGTGCACCATTCCTGGAAATGGTAGGTCGTACATATGGAAGAACTCTACATTCATTTATTTGTTGTAATAAAAGATTGAAAAGTAAATTATAAATATGTATATTATAATTAAATTATCATATATATGTCATATATACTACATGGTATTATTAAAACCATTCCTTATTCATTCCATTTATGGCCTGAATGAGTCACCCTTCTTTGAGGGGGTGGTATTCCAAACTTTCACTAATGATGTTATCGTATTTAAACAAAATGGAATGTATATAAGTATATTTTTTAAAATAATTAAAAAATAATAAAGAAATTATCAATATCATATATATCATATATAAATATATTTTTTAATCATAATTCCCTACATGAGAGGCGGTGATGGAAAAATGAATAATCATCGGTTCGTGAGATGGTATTTTGATGTACACGTAACATTAAGTTCTTTTCACATTAGATTAAAGTGTGTGTAAGTGTAGGTTGAAACCATACCATAACAAAATATTATAATATTTTGGAATATATTTTTCTCTTATAATCATATAAAAAGGTTATTTTAGGGATTGAATAATGGAAATAATACTAAAAATCGCGAAGAATAATTTCACCTCTTATTAGAGTAACTCCTTTTTGGTTTTTAGCCAAGAGTTTCCCTATATTGATTTTTGGATAGGGTGAGTCTTATAGGTTTAGGGAATGTTTTTTTAAGATATATTTTGGTAGATATTGGATTATTCAATATGTATTTATAGGTTTCATGAAGTGGGAGGAAAGAATGCCTTTTTATAGTGGAAGAGGAGTGGAACTCTTGTAATATTTTGACAAAGGAATTCTATACACATTTTTCACATTCCAGGTGGATCCCATAATAGTACCATTTCTATAAATTTGGGTATAGGGTATAAATATGCCCATAAAATGGATCTTGTATAAGTTTCTATGTCACTTTCAACCTTAAGATTAATGTTTAGTCCCTTATTAAGCTTAATTTTACCTTAATCATTATAATTAATATTAATTAAATTAACTAATTTTTTTCCGAAAAAAACTAATTATATATTATTATAAATTAAAAAAAAATTATGATTTAAAATATTTAATCTATTTTTCCAATTTTATATAATTTAATTGGTAGAAAATAATTTAAATTTAATCTCACAGATAGGAAGATAATGTGAGTTTTTAAAGTAAAAACGTCCAACAGTTTGGTATGTTTTTGTACCCAATATCAAAGTGAAATTGATTACAATGAATTAAAATTTATTTATTGATAAAAATATGTTCTAATTATAATTTTAACCAGATATAAAATTTAATTTATCCTTATAAATAAATTAGATGAAATACATTTTTGAGTTAAATTTCATTATTTTTCAATACTCATTAAAAAACTAAATCTTCACAAGAAAATACAAAAACTCACCCTATGATAATTATTATGTTTATATAAAAAAATTTAAGTTTATTTTCACATAATAAATATATAAAAGTTTCAAACTTGTATTAAAAATGGGTTCACTATCAAATGGTTAAAAAACTACCTTTATAAAAATAAAGTATTTTTTGGATAATATTGGCTTTGTTCTTATCTTAAGATCATCAAAAATATTTGATGATTATAAAAAAATATTAAATACAATATATACATACATATATATATATATATATCACATTACTTATACCCACAAATTTAATTTAATTTAATTTATTATTGTAAAATATCTTTGTGACCATAAAAATAGTTTTCTAAAAATATCACCTTTATATTCAGTTGGTACTTATATTCTTTTATAATTAATTTTAACCTGTAAATTATTTTTATTTTTTTATAAATCAAATTTTTTATGTTATTTTATATTATTTATAACCACTCATTTAACAACAAGGTTAATTCTTATTATATTAAATAATAATAATGTTTTGTTTGGTGAAATGTTATCTTGCATGTAAAATATTCTTTTGAAGAAAGTCAATCTTATGTGTAACTCAAGATAACTCATTGATTCAAAAAAATTCAAATATTGAATATATCAAATATATTTAAAATAGTAATTATATTTTAATATACAAGGGTATTACATTACCTTTTTCACATAGTGTCGCGTGTTATGTATACTATCAAATATAATATTTTTGCTTTATAATTTTATGGTGTTACATATATAATTCCATATATGATTTAATTTGGATATTTTATTAAATTTTTATTTACAATTACATGTGAAATTCATGTTTTGTGTTATAACTTCTCCATTTTCATATAATTTTTTGTTTGTTATTTTGGGTCCTTTAATATTTTTCAAGGTACCATCATCATAAAAAATATAACCATGATATAAATATTAATTATATTAATTATATGTTTGTTAATAGTAATACATGAAAGTGATATATATATATATATATATAATTACATCATTCATGGATACAATAGACTATACATATGCATGAATGTTTATTCCATTCTCTAGATGGATGGAAAATAAAAATAGAAAAAAATATCACCATTATAAGATAATTATAATTTCATACCTATAATATATATTTAATAAATTTTTTATTATTACCATATATTTCAAAATAAAATGATAAACGAATTACATCTCTTCGTGGAGGCAGTATACCACTTGTATGCATAAACATATTTATCATATTCAATGGATTATATGTAATGATGTTTTATTTGAAATTAAAATCATACGACTAAAAATATGTCATTTTTATCAAATATATAACTCAAATTTATCATTTTATTCTTTCATGATAGAGATATGTGGGAGATGAATTGTATTTGATCAAGAGATGGTGGTCCGCTATACTCACGATTGACTGTTTTGTTTCCCATTGGATGGAGGTGAAATGGATATTGTTTATTACATTAATATTATAACATATCATCATATGGAATATATTTATGTTATAATATCGCCATATCATAATAATATTTTATAGAGGTTGAAGAAAAAATAAAATAAATATTCTTGATTTAGAACGACACCACTTATTCAGAATACTTCTTAGGTTTGTACCAAAATCATTCCTTAGATATATTCCAATTAAAAATAAAGACCATAGTATAAAGAGAGTAATGTAATAAATATATTTGGGTAGGTAATGTATATAAAAAATGTCTTTCGATATGTGAATAGGAGAGGATAGGGGTTCACTTTTATATGTGGGGGAGATGACACACTTGGAATATTTGGAATGAAAAGTTATGCTCATGTTTACAACAGAAAAAATGATAAAAAATGGCACATTATCAATCCATAGATAATATTATATTGATATATTTCTATAAAAATTTAATTGGATATGTTTTTGGTTATTTTAACCATTTTTTTATGGTCAACCCCATGGTAAACCCATTTTAACTTTAACCATATAAATTAATTTTTGTGATTTTTTATTTATTAATAATAACAACTATGTGAAATTATTATATTGTATTAATAATTCAGATATAAATATTGAATTCATTTTTTAGAATTCAATTCATAAAAAAAGAATAATTTAATTTCAAATTAAACCCACAAACAAGATGTAAATGTTGGATTCAAAAGAACGTTTTGATCACAGGTATATGATGTTTTATATCAAATTGAAATAAAAAATTGGATTAAATGACCTAAATTAGATCAATAATAATATTATCGACAAATTTAACTTTTAAAAAATATTAAAAAATATATATCTTTTTAAATGATTTAAAGTAAAAGGGTTATTTCAATATATTTAAGTATTTTAAATACTAATTGAAAAAAATATATTTAAAAAAATAAAAAAAACTCTCCCAAAGATAATTTCAATATGTTGATGCAAAAATTAATTTTATTTTTAAAATAGATTTTATAAATTAGAAAAAATTTATTTTGTTACATTTTTATAATAGGTAACGAACATCATTTTTTTGGAAAATATGTACTTATCAGACATATAAGGGATTTAGACAACTATTAGAACTTATTTATCAATATAATTTTTTTTTAAAATCTTCATAATGAGTTTTCAATAAAAATTCATTCCTAGTATTATTAAAATATGTACTTTTTAGATTATAATTTATATCTATAAATGGAAATGTAACTAGTATATTATGGTTTTTTAAAATTTAGTTTCTTTTGTTACATAAGATATCAAAGAAAATAAATCTGTTTGACAAAATAATTATATTTCATATAAGCATCCGAGTGTTAAATTCTACCCCCCATAAAATAAATTTCACTATTAAAATTCCATGAAATTGGTATAATAAAATTAGGATACTTATGACTTATTATATCATCAGGTTCCCATGTATATTCTTCAAGTTAGTGGTTTATTCATAAAACATTAACAATGTGAGTGGTAATTTTCCTATAAATTCCTCTCTATGATATTGATTCCCCATAGTTTATTCTTTATAGTAAATATTCTGATATATAATTATAGTCAATGATTTCAATACATGCGAAGTGTCAAGTATGTACTTACCCATGAGAGATAAATGGAATACACATTAGACACAAGAGAGGCATGGGGGAAGCACCAAGTCATTTTATACCAATGTTTAATATAATTAGGGATTATAATTCCATTCATTTGAATCATATAACCTTATTCCAAATGGAAATTTCTATAATAACTTCCCTTCAAAACCAAATTCTATATCACGCTGACAATTTCTAGCCTGAACATTCTATTTACCCTATATTTCCTTCATGTTCTATTGAATGGATTTGAAATTCTATACCGTTTGACCACCTATCTTATGTCTAGATATATTTATTTATATAACTTCCTCCTAAACCATTGGATATATCAAATTATTTCCATATAGGGATTTATTAGGAGCCATCTTTATTCTTGGGTGAAAGTTATTGATTCATGAAAACTCATATATATTAAGGTGTTGATCCTAAACACCTTTAAAATATTTGGAACTAGATGTAAACATATCTTTTAAGGTATTATTTTTTATATTATACTGAAAATATATATTAGGATGATTATTTAATATAAAAATTAACTCTTAATAAAGATCATATTGAAGGATTCTCCATAACTTCTATTGAGACCCTTTATATTTACAGATATTATTGCTTAATTTATTACATAAACAAATATTAATTATATCCAAATAAGATGAGTCCAACTGTATTTAGAAAGCTAGGTTCAAAAGGCATCAAATAAAGGGGGAAGAAAATAAAACATCTTTATTTTTTTTTTCTATAATTACCTCTTAAATCCATTTGAGCTCCTAAAAACATAGGACATCATGGGGTGATACATAATGAAATTTAAAATCTAAAAATACCAGCAACAGAATGAACATGGTAATGAAGCATTAGATGTGAGTCAAAGGAATAAGATTATTACATAAATTTTAAGGTAACTATTTAATCACATCAGAGTATAAAATAAAAAACATTTTATCATAAGATCATGGAATCATAAAGAATATGGTAACAACATAAAATATTAAGTAAATTTTTTTCAATATTAATGGAATACACAACATCAAATGGTTGAAGAGTCCCATAATTGATTAGTATCACACTGTAATCCCATACAAGACCTCTCCTGAGACAAAAAAAAATACACAATGCATTAGAAAGAAAAATAATTCTGCCCCAACAATAACATTTATATCATGTAAATGTATATAAATTCCATATAAGAAACTAACCAAAACAAAAAAAACATAAGAACTACCCATTTAATGAAATTGTGTTGCTTAATATTTCCCCATATAAAAATAATATGAGCTCTATGAAAGAATAATTTGATAAGTGTTCATATGAAATTTATTAAACCATAAATGTAATGGATATTTATCTAGGTTCGTATCTAATTTACATATATATAGAATTTATAATCATTACATAACATTATAGGTTGTTTTTCAGGATTAAAATATCTACTTCTAAAAGTATTAAGAACATTCTTTAGGAATTTAACCATTCCACTTTGAAAATCATTTTTTTTAAATTAACATAAAAAATATTATTGATAATGGTTTCATTTAAATTAATAAAGGAAAATTATAATGGATTATTCAAATAATTATTTCATCATAAAAGTGGATAATTTTTTACATGTTGTAGAAGTTAAAAAGAATTTTCATTTAATCTTTTATAAGAAGCTTAAAATTTCATCATTCAAAAAATGACAAAAATATTTTTTCAAGAAATTTTGTAAAAACTAAAACATGGGTGAAATTATTTTAATAAATAATTTGGAGAATTTTGAAATAGTTTTTAAAAATATTTTTAAATAACATTGAGGTACAAGACAAGAATTGTTTTATAGAAGTGAATATAAAGTAGTCTTTTCATAAAAAAACCTTTTTTCAATCATATTAAATACCAATGTCAAAAAATGGTAATTTAACATGAAAATTACATGAATTTATTATGTATATAATATTATATTTGGTTTTATATATAAATACCAAATAATTTCAGGTAACTATCAAAGATTTCTATTCCTGGAACTGATAGATCCAACACAAGATGACATCTTTGGAACCTACCTGGGAGAAATCTTTAAAGAAGCATACCCCACCCAGACTAGAAGAGAAACCAGCCTTGGGAAATATCACATAGAACACGACTCATGCCTTCAATGGAATATCCTTCATTGATGTTCTTAAAAACTCAGATCTCACAAAATCTTCACCAATGATGGAAACAAATTTTAAAAAGCTCGATGATGGAATCTTTGAGGTTCCAGCGGTTCGGGAATCTTTACATCAAAGAGATAAAATGTGTAAGTAATCTTTACTCAGAAAAATTTCTTACCTAAAAGGGGATAAGTCACGGACAGTGGGTGAAATCAAACCAAGAATCACACACTACTGCAGCACAAACAACTGGAAGCTTGTCCCCTTTTGAAAAGGGTATTTTCATATCATTTTGATTTCACAAGAGGATTTGGACCGAGCCTGGAAAGAATGAATCATAAAATTGAAGCATGGTCTACTTTTTCTCTCTAACTAGAATTATAAATTCAATCATTTTATGCATAGGAACTCTTTGGATCATATCTGGGTTAGGTTACATGGGCTTAATGAGTTTTTTTTGGCACCCGAAGATATTAAATGACCTCACATATTTCATAAGAGTGCCTCTCAAAATTGATCAAAGAACTCTAAATGGTGTTTTGGGTTGTTATGAAAGAGTCATGGTTGAGGTAAATCTTGAAACAAATCTACCTCATGTAATTGATTTTAATGATAAAGAATATAATGCTGAAGACAGGGTTTAGTATAAACATAAACCACTCTTTTGTGACTACTGTAAGATTATTGGTCACTCGATTTTCAATTTTAGAGTTCTAAAAAAATATGTCCAGCCTCATATAGAGAAGGATTGGACTGAGGTTAGAAGAAACATGAAGGAAAAGAATCCTACCTTGGAAAAATCTGAAATGCATATGATGAAGTAGGAAATTTGGAGAAGGAAAGCTAGTGACGCTTCCTCATCAAGTAATCCTACTAACCCAGTATGCGCAGACATAGTGTAATAGGAATAATTGGAAAATGAAATGCAGTCTTTTGCTGAGAACCTTGATACCATGGTCTTCACTATGGTACAAGAGAATGAAGGAGTAAAAGGTGATATTACTCACAATAATAATTCTTAGTAAGATAAAGGCGGAGTTGATACTCGCACAACCTTTACTTCTACTACTGCCTCTCAAGTAGCAGAACATTATATCAACAGTCAGACTCACAAAAATGGAAACAACACACTGAGAACCCATGCTGGTACATGCAGTGAGGAGAAGCCTTCAATAATAAAACCAATTACTGTATTCCCAGGTAAAGTAGAGGCAATGAATTTTCATGGGGATAGCAATTATGTGTTTACCTCTACTTCATGCATCTAAGGGAAGACCCCACCAATGAAAACCAATAATCTACTCTTGGATAAAACTAATTATTTGGTTTCACTACTCAAACCAAATACCTTGCATCTTAACAGAGTTAAGGTAGATCATGTGCATCAGAATAACAATTTGATGTTCACCTCTAATACCAACACTGAGGACAAGACTCCACTGAAATCAAAATTTATGCTCCTTGACAAAGCTATGGAAGAGAATGTACAGAAACATGATGAGCAAAAAATTGAGGATTTCAATTACCTGAACATCTCTACTGCTATCCAGAAAACCTCCCCTATGTCTACAAATATTATAGTACAGGATGATGGTAGTGGAATGGAACTACAACAGACCACTGAAATTTTCCACAGAGGCACTAAAGACAACATAACTCAGAATCTGGACAAAAAAGTGAAGGCATCTTCTTACATAAAATCACATGAAAGAAAAAAATTCAACAGGATGAAGACATGACATGTAAAAAAACTAAGAATAGCTCTACTCACTCTTCAATGATTATGCAAGAAGAATGTTCATCGACCCTAAGGAACATTTGAGCAAGAAATTGAGAAAATAGACACACGGAAAGAACTATGGATGTACCAAAAAAGGGGGCCTATCCCCAAGGGTAAGTATAAAGGAATATTTTATATGGGAACTATCAGGGTATTGCTAACTATGATACCACCTCAACATTAAAAAAAATTACTTTTTACGCACAAACCGATGATTTTTTCTATCTCTAAATGCAAAATCAGGTTTACCCTGGCCTTAATAGTATTGAAAAATATAGTTCTAATTTTATATGTGAAATTTCGAACAATAATAATTTTGATTCCTTGTGGGCCTTTGCACATGTATCTATAATTAAATATCACACTCATAATTTTGATTCTCAATGTTTGACATGTGAGATAAATGTACATGGAAATATTTTATTCTGCACTTTCGTTTATGCTTTCAATAGATTTCAAGATAGAAGATATTTATGGCATAATATATCTTCCCTTAACAACACTATTCAGGCTCACTGGGTCATTTTTGGTGACTTAAATTCAATTCATGGACTTAGTGAAAAATTGGGGCCTTCACAATCAATCACTTCCACTAAGGAATTTAAACTTTGTATTAAGGATAACAATAATGTGGAGATTAATCTGGTGGGTGCTAAATATATCTGGTATAGATGACAACAACATAGAATTTTGGCAAGTAATTTTGGCAGAGCTTTCACAAACCTTAATGCTCTTGATAACTGGAATAACATATCTAGTATTACTTTGACTAAAATTAATTCTGATCATCATCTAATTTTGGAGAGTCTCACAACTTGAACCAATAAACATACTCTCCCCTTTAGGTTCAATAAGGCATGGAATGCTGTTGATGATTGTAACAATCTTATAAATGGTACATTGAATTCGATCAGAACGAATGATGATTTCTCCTGTATTTTAAAATTAAAACTTCTAAAACAAAAGTTAAAAATATGTTGCAAATACCGAGCTCAACAAAATGATATTGAAATTAATTCCCTTGAAAATTCCCTTATTCAAATTCAAATGAATTCAAATCATAGTGATTTTACTAATGACACAAATCAAGAAGTTGACATAAGTAATAAACTCAATTATCTGATCACCTTAAGAGGCAATCTCAGAAAACAAACCCTCAGAGTCAATTGGCTTAAGGATGGTGAAAGAAACATGGAATTTTTTAATACCCTGCAAAGGATTATATAGTCTAGTAGACCTTTTTCCTTACTTAAATATGGAGAAAATATTATTGATAATGAAGAGAGGCTTGTAGACCATGTTACATTCTACTTTAGTAACATTTTTAATGGTCTTATCCTAAACAAAGATATCAAAGCCGACATCATCCCTGTTTATTTGTAGACAATGATAATAACCTTTTGAATAGTATTTCAATCGATCATGAAATTAGAGACGTGGTTTTTAGTTTAAAACCATATAGTGCTCTTGGTCCTGATAGATTTCCCAATTTTTGTTTTCCACATCATTGGAAAATTGTTGGCAATGATGTATGATGTCTTGTAAAATATTTCTTCACTAATGGATACCTTCCTTATGTTATCAATGCTCAATTTTTCACTCTAATTCCAAAAGTGGAGAATGCTTCAGAAATCCATCTTTTCATACCTATTTCTCTTATCAATACAGTTTATAAAATTATCTTCAAGCTATTAGCTACAAGTTTGGCACCTATCTCCAACAAAATTATCTCTTAGAACCAATTTAGATTTCTAAAAGGGAGAAATATCTAGGACTTCATTTTCCTCGCCTATGAAAGTACTAACAATCTCAAAAAAAATCAAAGAGGAGGGATAATTGTCATCATACTTAATATTAGAAAGGCCTTTTATACCATTGACTAGAATTTCATTTTCAATATCCTTTATAGTTTCGGTTTTAATGAAAACATGGTAAACATAGTTAAAACTCTTTTCAACTCTACTCACATCTCTGTCTTAATTAATGGATCTCGAAAGGGTTATTTCACTTGCACTAAAGGTGTTAGATAGAGAGATTCCCTTTTTGCAATCCTTTTTGTTATTGTTGAAGACTACATAAGAAGACTTATCACAGTTTCGATTACTAGAGATGAAATTAAGTCCTTATTTTCTTCTAGAACATTGATTGTTCACTCTTTTATTTTATATGATGATGATAAAATTATCTTCAAACAAGGTTATAAAAAACATAAAAAACATAAAGATGTCCTCTCTCACTATGAATAATACTCTGGTCAACCCATAAACTGGAGTAAATCGTCCATCTATTTTGGTAATCATTTTACGTAAATAGAAAGACTAATAATGTGAATGAACTAGGAATTCAACAGGGGTCATTCCCCTTTTCGTACCTTGGGGTCCCTATATTTTGGGGGAAACCCAAAAACATATATTTTTCAAATATTTTGGATCAGATCAATAGCCAACTATCCACCTAGAAATGCGAAACATTTTCTATGGTAGGGCGGGTTTGTTTAGTAAAATACAAAATTGTTTCAAAAATGGTTTACTCTATGATGGTTTATAAATGGCCTGCTGACATCCTCAAAAAGATAAATAGAATAATTTGAAATTTTGTTTGGAGTGGAAGCAATCTTGAAATAAAACTCGTGGCTGTTCCATGGAAAAATTGTAGCACTCCAATTGAAAATGGAGGTCTTGGGATTAAGAACCTCAATATTTTTAATGAGGCCCTTCAAGCCAAACATACTTGGAATATTGTGAACAAAAACTCAAAAAATTATTATTTCTTGCGTGGATGTATTAATATTAACCTTAAAAAAGAAAATACTCTTACATGGAATCCTAAATATGTCCTTCCATCAAACACACCTTCTCATAGATCCTATCTTGCTCTAGATGGATAGTTAACAGAAACTGTTCGCTCAATTTTTGGTTGGACAACTGGAATAGTTTCCCTCTTTCTAGTATGGTTGATACTATGCAATTATCCACAAATCCAAAAAAATCCATCTATGATTTTTTAATTCCCCCGATGATAATTTACATAATGAAATTTCTAATATTATTGAAAATTACACTTTTTTTCAACACCGATGATTTTTACGTTTGGGATCCTTCTTATAATGGAAATATAACCTCTAAAATTTATTACAATTATAATGTCAATTACAATAGAAATGATTTCACCAGGATAATTCATTTCAATAAAAGTTGGGTTAGGCACTCCTGCTTCACCTTAGTTTGTAGACTTGGTCATAATAAAATTCCCACGGATGGTAATCTTCAGGTTTGTGGAATTCAACATTGTTCTAAATGTCGTATATGCAATAAGTACAGAGAGGATACAAATAATCTTTTTCTTACCTATTTCAATACCTATGATTTATGGAATTTTATCTTTGATATTTTTTATCTTAGATGGAATGTTTTGAAATCTATTAGATAGCAACTTCAGAGATTCACTAATGTGGATACCTCTCCTCAAATTACTCATCCTTTCATAACTTCTGTTGTAGAATTGATACATCTTATCTAGTATGAAAGAAACTCTAGTATGCATAGAAATAACACTTTCATTTTTTTTGCAGCTAACATTAAGATATATATGAAATCAAGGAAGCTGGAACGATTCAAACAGGGACCTGTCACAACTCAGTCAACGATTTCACCAATTTACAAAGGATTGGGATCAAAGGAAACTACATCCCACCGATGGGGTTTTCTAGAGTATTTTTAGCAACCTCCCATCCTTAGTTGGATCATAATTAATGTGGAAGGTGCCTCAAAAGGCACCCCATGACCTGAAGGCTATGGTATTATCAGCAGAAATCAAAATGGTAACATTCTTGGATGCTGCTTTGGTTCTTGTGGTATCGCCTCTTCTTTGGAAGCATAAATGTATAGTATCATAAATTCAGTTCTTTGGATTTCTCAAAAGGGTTGGAACAATGATTGGATTTAAAGTTACTCAACCACTATTGTCCAAGATCTTAGACATGGAAGGATTCACCTTTCTTGGACGCTCACTCCAAAATGGATTGCATGCCCCCTCCACTTATCTAATCTCAATCATATTATCACTCATTCCTATAGAGAGGCGAACAAGGTGGAAGATGGGCTTTCTAATAATGGGTTCTACAACAATATAATGTACATGGGAGATCTTCCAGCTGATTTCACCCCTTGAATGAAAATGATTGTAATAGAATCCCCTCCTTTAGACTCTTGTATCTATTTTTTTATAATGTTTTTTGTGTCCTTGAAAGGAAAATAATGTAACTTAAATTGAATCATAAACTATTCTAAATAAAATGAGTTTGAAACATAAACCCATACCACTTTGGTAAGTATTGAGTCTTAAATCCCATGAATGATGTTTAAGAATTTGAACAAAAAAATTATTGAATTTTTTATGAGTTAATGTATATTATTTAAAAGTATTTTATATATAAAAAAATTAATTAAATTAGGCATATAAAATAACATGTGTATTAAAGAAGGATGTTTTGAGATGAAACCATTTTCTAGAGTCTATTTCTTTTGGTGTATGTATTTTCGGTCATATATAATAATATTATATCAATGATTTTATTTCATAATATATGTTTAAAATTTAAATAGATTATAATCAATCCATTTACTATATTTACTTTAATGATTTATTTAATTACTTAATTAGTTATGCTAACGTTGTGTTTTTTAAAACCAACCATGAATCATTGTTATTAAAAATCTAGTATTTTAGAATAGTGGATATGGTATGTCCTATGTATACACGAACAACGATTCCATTTTTGAATGATTAGAATAGAATAAAAGTTATGTTTTATTTTAAATATAAATAATTATAATTATATTAAAAATATTATATTATTCCATTAAATTCATGTTCATATACCATCCATGTAGTGTGGTAATAATGAACGATTCATAATTCCTCATGAGGTGGTAGTTTGTCTTATACATGAACAACGTTATCATTTTACAATGGATTATAAGGTAATGAGTTTTATGTTATAATAATATTCAATTAGTATTAGTATGTCATGAACATTATATATATATAATATATCAATCATTATAGAATGAAATGGAATTTTATAATGGAAAATGAATTTCATCGGTTCTCGAGGAAGTAGTCATCCATAAAAACAAATATAGGTTTTATTTCCCATTTAATTCAATTGGATATGAACATAGATTATTAAATTAAAATAATAAAATGTTTTAATATTTGATATAATCATTATATTATATGATCAGTATTGACTAGAATTTGAAGGAGTTGGTTGAATAAATAAATCATAAATGCTCAGTTAAGAATGTTAACTCTTCTTCAGACCACCTCATATGGATTATAACTAAATCCTTCTTAGATTGTACTTATAATCATGAAAAGTATTCAAAGTTATAGTACGTATGTAATTAATTTATTTGGGTATGTATTGGTTGAATTCTTTTTGGAATTGTAGAAATTTGTGGATAGGGGTTCCATTTACAAGGGATGAGGAGTGGCATTATTGTAAATAACCAAAACTATTCAGTAATGGTAAGTCACTCTCATGAAAAGTACCCAAATAATTTAAAAAAAATTTCTAGAAGGAGAGTTATGTCTAATTCACACCACTACCATTTTAAATAATCATTTTTAATCATGTTATCCTATTTACCTCTATTGCTACTCACTTTACCCCTTTTAATTTTTTACTACGGTAAATATTTTTATTTTTATTTTTACTATTAATTATAACTAAAAATTTTGGACAAGATATTATATTATATAATTTATTATTATTCCAAACATGATACCAATAACATAAAATTAAAATCAAATTAAAAGAACAATTTAATTTAAAATTAATCTGATACACGTTTTATAAAAATGATTTTTCATGAAATGTATTTTCGAAGGAAAAAATGGTCTTAAAATAACTATAAAGTTAAAAATAATAATTAAATGAATTTATATTAATATTTATATAATATAATCTATTAATTTAGTTCAATCATTTTTTAGTATAGGTTATTTTAATAACTTAATTTGGAGAAACACTATGCACGTTAAAATAGTTTTTAAAAGAACATGTTTCCATGCCAAAAAATTAAATATTAATAAAATACATTATAATGATGAGTTAAATGTAATTATTTTTAATAAATCTTTCTAAATTGTTCTTTTATTACATAAAAAATTACCTCATTCGAATAATGACAAGAAAATTACATTTAAATCATTTTTTTAAAAACCAGACATATTAAAAATTAATTTAAATATTCATTAAAAATAATAAAAACATGATTTATTTTTTTAGAAAAAAATGATGTTGAGAAAAAAAATGACTGAAGAGATCAAAAATATTGGTTTTATTTAAATTTTTTGGTATCATTAGAATATAAAGAGATAAAAATGAATGGAAAAAATATATTTACTAGAAATAAAAAGAGTTTAATAAAATTCGTGTGTTTATTGAGAGAAAAATCATATGATTTAATTATTGGGACATAATCATAAACATCCCAGTTAAAAATTGAGGTTGTAACATAATAAACATACACTTCACAGACTTTTTAATTATATACCCCATGAATGAATAATATGAATTGAAACATTAAATATCATGTATATAATAAGATGTATGATATAACATGGAGCACCACCAATTTCAAGTACATTACAATTTATTTAGGGCTTTTGAGTCTATGTAATTCTTGTGTTATTTTTAAAATTTTTTTTAGGTGTTTTGGAATGTTTCTAATTTTTTTGGAGTTTCATGGGTTTTTTAACAATACTAAAAACGTACAATGTCTCTAAGAAACTATGAATGGGAATATAGTGGGCACTGGGAAGGCACCTAATTGGCACAAAGTTTGGATAAACCTTGAAAATGGCCCAGATAAAATTTTCATTTTTAAAAAGTGCCAAAAAATGATTGATGTATAATTTTTCTAAGTATGTGAGCTAACCATCCAAGGAATATCCTTAAGATTGTAGCACAACATGGTTGGCACAATGATTTCCAAGTTGTGTGTCTTAACCACGTGATTTAGTGTTGTATCTCCTTAAATTGTCAATATAATATGAATTTAGACTTTTCACCCTTATTTTCTCTTAATCCTTCCATTACTCATTTTCGTATTCCTCCCTAGGTGTGAGAGATAATCTCTTTCAATACGAGAGAAATACTTAGTTGAATAAAAGTGCTTTGGAGGCTAGGATTCATAAGGAAGGTCTCATTCTTATTCATTCATCTTAGAAGGAAAGTTCATCTATCTCTCAGAACCATATATATAATATTTTTGGGATATATATGTATATATATATAATTGTGTGTGTGTGTGTGTTATGAATGGTTTTATGAGGAAATAATTTTGGATCTTTTGATGGATGGATGGGTTTTGATCATATCCTGATTTTTTTGTTTCCATATATATTTTTTCCAATAATAAAGATTTGTGTGGCTTCTCTCTTGACACCACAAGATTTTTAATTGAATTGTTAGTTTTAATTAAATGATTCTGTTGAAATGGTTTCGAAATAATGGAGTGATATTTTACGGTAAACTTGTTTTTTTATTGACTTGAAAATTGTAGAGAGTTGAATAGTTTTTGGAATTTTTTTATAATTTTTAATTAGTGATTCTGAAATGATGTTTGTATGGGTGAATATAAATAATTTTTTTAATGTTTTTAAATAAAAAAATGATTGAATTGAAATTACATGGAATGATATTTTATAAAATGGTGGTCTGTGATTTAATCGGATGGATAATGGTTGTGAAGTACTTCCATAAAATTTAGACAAATTATGGACATGAAGTTCTGCCATTATTGGTAAAAATTATCGTGTGTGTGTGTTTGTAGTTTTCCTTATGTACATGTAAAATAATGTTCCAAGAAAATGATAAATGGTTTAACATATTTTTTATTCATACCATGGAAAACTGGTCTATGGATTTTATATAAAGTGTCTTCACTTATTATAAATGTTTTATGAAATATAATATTACATTATTCACTATATTAATATGATGGTAAATGTACTGTCATTTCACCGAAGGTATGTTATTATTGTCCCAAATTGTTATTACCCACTCTTAAGCTAGTATAGCGCAAGTGCGGGGTCGATCCATGGGGAACATGGTGAGTGCATGAATTAATTTGATTCTATAATTAATTTGGTGATCTATGCTGTATTTAGAGTGGGATTTTCTTGGTTTTGGATTAAGGAACTTGTTTTGGTTAATTGAAAATAATGATTAATTATTAAGAAGAAAACAACAACGGTTTTTAATGAGATTGACAGAAAAAGAGCGTGTTGGGGCTATGGGGATTTATGCAGATTGCTTATTAAGTTGTATTGTTCATGATTATTCATCATTATGGATCTCAATTATGACAAGATTCCCTTGGCCCGATTTATTTTGTCTTGGAATTGAAGAAATTGTGACTCCTTGGTCCGGTAGTCAGTGTTTTAAAATTCTTAATTTCAGTTTAGTCCATTTATGAATCGATGAATCCTTTCAATGATCATGAAAGTGTTAACCATGATTCTTCTTTTACTTCCCTGATAATTCTTCCCTTGGTCTGGATCAGAATGCTTGGTGGTATTCAAAAATGGTTAATGAAGAATAAGAAGAATTTAAAAGAACAAACACAACCATATAAATGAATCCAAATTACAAAAGCTCTTCCTCATCCACAGCCCCAACACAAGGGGTGTTTAGTTACACATATTGGATATAATAAAAACAACACCTTCGATACCAGATGAGAACATCGAATAGGATTCATAGAGAGGTTTCAGAAGGTGGAATGGTTGAATAGTGGCACAATCATGGCTCAAGAATATGGAAGAAGAACTTCCCCCTTTTCTATATGAATTTCACCACCCCAAATCTGGAGGCAGAGGCCTCTATTTAAAGAAAAATAAATTACATGACGTGTATGAAAAGTACACGGCATGTACATTCGTCAACGCGTTTTTGGCTCTGTTTTTATTTGGTAGGTGGAAAGCCCCACCACCTTTGACTCACATGGCGTCTACAGTCAGTCGGTGGAGGGTACATGCTATGTATCACCATCACACACGGCGTGCAGTCTCAAGTAGGTGCGACCAACCGCATCTAGAAGCTTTTACACGGCGTGTAGAGGTAGAACACAATGTGTCATCTTCGGTCGGCCACAGGGGCATGTAGACTCTTCTCGGGCACCGACTGTTGCTAGAATGTCTTACATAGCGTGAACTAATGGAACACGACGTGTACTTCCTTTTGGTTACTTGGGCATGTGTTTGTCCTTGTCAACCCGTGTCTGAGCTTGGAAGTACACGATGTTTATACAAGTACACGCCGTGTAGTTGGGTTTTTTTGCTCGTTTTTCCTCCTTTTTGTGCATTTGGCCAAACAAAATCTGAAAATTAACAAGATACCCAAAATCAGAGTATTTGTTTAATAGGAATTAGTTAAATGATTAAAACTTGTTCTTATTTCCCAATAAAGTATATGAAAATGTATACACAAATCAGGTGTATCAAACTCCCCCATACATAGTCATTTTCTTTCCCCCAAGAAAATATCAACATCTAATTAAAAGATTTTATATTTTAAAAGGAAGAATTTTAGTTAATCATAAATGTAAATAATAAGTGATAGGAGAACATTTCAAAAATAATACAAAGTAGTTTCAATCCAAGAGATATTCTAATCATGCCTTATATATAATTCAATTAACTACTTTCATCCTCTTTTAACACATGTTTCAGCTGTTCAATAATAAGCAAGCCACATGATGATTTACCTCACCAAAAATATGCTCAACACTGAATATGTTTTTTAAACAAAGTTATGCTCAATCAAAAATATAAACACTCTATCGATAGGTTTTCAAGAGATCTAGTTCTCCACTTTAGAAGTTTTGATTTAAAAAAATCATGAGAACTTTCTAATAAGGATCAGATGTTTCTGTGGCTAAAGGTTGGTAGGTAAAGATATGAAAAATAACTCTAAGGCTTGAAAAAGGAAGCTAAATTCTTAAATAACAATGCATGATATTAAAATTTAAACTCAATGTAAAAACGTCCTCAACAAGCTTTATCAAGTGATCTTATCACCACCATCTCCTTTAGCTGAGTAGGGGTCAAAAACCACCAAATTTGTATAAGGCCCCTTTGTTTGTATCAATTTTTTAAACAAAGGAAATCTTTCTGAATTTCCAAAATAGATTTTTGGAACTCTTTTCACCCCAAATGATCAAGATTCACTCCCCCATACTTCATTTCATGACAATTCATGAATTTATACCATGTGTTTCCAATCACTTCTTGTGAGCTCAGATAAATATTCATGCAAAATCATAAAAAATAAGGTTATTAAGGGAAAGAGGATTGTAATATAGCTTCCTCTAAAGGCTATTCATGGTCTCTACATGCTTCATGAAGATAAGATGTAGGGTATGCTCCAGATAAAGGGGTTAAAACAATCATATTCCTCAATCATTTTAATGTAATTCAAAAATTCCTCATGTTTCAAAAATAAAACTTGAAAATTATGGTAGTTATGTATATTCTAGGAATCTATCAAGAAAGGGGGTATTATAAAGAATATAACAAAAGGGGATTAGAATACCAGTCGAGAGTGGTAAAAATAACGAAAGATACAACTAGGTCATGACTTTAAAAATAATTGATATGTTTAATCGATGTAATTATCCAAGGATTAGAAGTTGTAATTTAAATTATGTCATCGATCATTTTAAAATACCTAAGAATCAAAATAAGCATGCAATTTTTTTAAAAAATATTCCACTTCCATCTTTATTATTTTAAAAATATGATTAACCAAAAATGTCTTCATGTTTTTAGATATATATTCTCATAATGATGTCTCTATGAATCTAAAAAGGGCAAATACTAAAGTGGTTGAGAGACACCCCCAATACTTAATAGCGCATGTGGTCCACCATGTGCCCCAAAAGAGGAACAAGGGAAGGTAGGGACACAATAGTGGACCAGACCGAGGGGGAGGAAGAAAGGAAGTAAACCAAGAATGGAAAGATAAAACCCCCCTCGTGTCGAGGTGTAAGAAAATGGTATGTGATGTAAAAGCACAGCCCAAAATGTTCCAGAGTACCTGTGAGAAGGGAATAAAGAGAACACTGAAATCAAGCTGAACAAACACAGGCCCAAGATACCACGAAAATATATATACAATGAAAAGATGGTGTCCCAAAACCAGTCAAGGGGTCGCCTCAGAAGAGGCATCATCCAGGACAGAGATGGCACAAGATCCGTTGAAGTGGGAGGCTCAGACTCGACATCAGGAAGGGAAGTTGGAGAAGTAGGAGCCACAGGTACTAGACCCATCAAAGGAAGCACGACATCCCCCCTGGACTAGCAACAGTGGAGGCAACATCATAAGTAGCAGTAGTGGGGCCCACAGTAGAGTGTAGAATGGAATAAGTGGCCAGCACAGTGAAGGGCGGTGGAGTAGCAGCAGAAGGTCTAGGAGTCATGGTAGAGGCTGGTGGCGAAGGAAATGGAATACCCAGATGCTGAAAAATAAGCTCCAACAGCTGCTCCAAGCGATCATGGTGGCTGTCTATACGTACCAAATTTTACTCCATCGTGGCCAGGTAGGGAGAAAGGGTGAGATTGACTGAGGGTGCCAGGGTAGGTGGGGATAGTGGGGGAATATAAGAATGAAGGCTAGAAGAAGTGGGGTCAATAGGAAGGGGGTTGGGTGAGGAAATAGGTGGGGGTGGGGAAGGAGGTGCAGGTGCATTAGCTGGGGAAGGAGGGTTAATAGGTGGGTGGGGACAAGCCTGGGCAGGGATGTAGGCACCCCCTACTTCTGGACCAGTCCCATTTGAATGAGAAGGAGAATGTCCATCCACTGGGGAGAACCTAACAGGTCATGAGGTAAGGAAGGCTCAAAAACCCCACGGTGGTGGGCAAGGTGAGTGGCATAAAATCCACCATTCAGGTTTCCCTGATGGCCGGATAACATAGCATCGAAATTGGAGGCGGCTATGTAATGGAGGTCCGGGTAGTCTTGCCAGATTACACAGGTAAGGAGATCCATGTCACGAATGGTCACGACCCCCATATCCTCATGGAAGGGAAAAAGAATGGCGCTGAAGCACTGGTGGGTAAAACGAAGGATAGGGTCAATGAAATGGGTTCTCCTTGGTGAGGTAGGGGCATAGCGGTGGTCAGGAACAACAATCTCCCACCACATAACCACAAGCTCAGAGCACTCGTGTCTGGTCAGGGTGGAAATAGAGGGTAGGGTAATAGATGGGGGGTAGAAACTGCACCCTCAGCCAAACTCTGTCATGGTGAGGGAAAATCATCGGCCGCCCATCCAGAACCGAACCATGGGCACTGCATCACCGGATTTATCCTAGTACTTAACTCCATAAAACTCGATAGAGGCCGCAAACTCCAAAAATAAATTGCGGAAGATAGGAGTGCTGACCTGGAAAATGGCGAGAAGGGGAGTGTGGCCAAGGTGATTCTCTAACTCTCCCCAGATGCCTAGCTGCTGAAGAACTGTCCTTTCGAAGTAGTAGCCGCTCATCAAAATCGGACGGTGAGAAAAGAGACAAACCCTGTCATGTGCTATATCGGTGACCGGGAACACCATACAGGTAAAGGGAACACCTGAAGGTCCCGACCCAGGTGTAGGTGCAACAGCAGGAGCTGGCTCTGGGGGTGGATTGGCTGCAGTAGGGGAAGGGTCGCTAGACGGGGTGGTCAATGAAGTGCCAACTATAGAGGAGGATATCTCAGGTGGAGTGGAAGCTGGGAGGGAAGGAAGGATGGTGCTCGGACCAGCCTCGGCAGAGGGTGTGAGGGGTGTAAGGGTTTCAAATGGAGGGAGCTAGTAGACCAGAGCGTCTTGGTCTAGCTGTGTCAGAGGTCGGAGTCGAATCCACCGAAAAATGGGCCTCTCACCCTCAGTGGTGGAGGTTAGTCGAATTCACCGGGAAGGATCATGATCTTCCATAACCTAAAAAAGAAAGAAAAATAAAACAAAAGAAAATGACATCAAAACAAAACAAAGAAAAAGTGATAAATCGGAAAAATAAAAGTATACGGCATGTACATCCAGAGTACATGGTGTGTAGTAAAATCTAAGCAACATACAATGTTCTCTGGATAAACATGCTTAGTGTGAAGAAGATAGACCATGTAGATGTACACGGTGTGTACCGAACATACACGTCGTGTGTATACGAAGTGGACATGGTCATGTATTATAAACGACACAACCATGATTTTATCACTTTGAAGAATAAAAGACACACCATGTATGGGAGAGACACGACGTGTTCTTGATGTGAGGAACATGTCCATGTAGAGGCTAGACACGGGTCCGACCGAAAGAAATAGGCTACACGGTATGTACTGAACAGACACGCCATGTATAAGAACATGGGTTGAGAGGCCGTGTCAGGTGTTACACACGGAGGGGCCAAATGAAATGATATACATGGCATGTACCAAACAAAAAATCTGTGTATAAGAACATGGTGTGTGGGGCTGTGTTCAAATGGTACTCGGTCACGATGGGGAATGTACGTGGTGTGTACTGAACATACACACCGTGTATATTCAAATTGCGAAGCATTTTGTGTGTGGCCGTATACGAAAGTACACGGCGTGTGTTCCTCAATTCATGGCGTTGTACCGTGGAATCTGAATGGTCAGAAGATCCAAAAACACCCTAAATACTTCTAAAACCTTGAAATAGTGAGCGTAGAATGGGGTACCTTAACCGAGGATCACAATGCAATAGAAATAAGTGCTCGAAACGAACCAAAACGACGGATCTGAGAGTGGGAGGGTGGGTGGAGTTAGGGAGAAGAAAACGGGAGGAAGGGGAGGAAAGGGGGAACCACGCAACAAGGCATGAACCCGGGTGTCTCGTGGTATATATAGCTGCAGTACATGACGTGTACTTCGGGACTACACGCTATGTATTCCTTTTTTAATATATATATATATATATAATTAATATAATAAACTATATAATCATTAATATTAATTAATTAAAATAATAAAAATAAAATAGGTATATATATGTATATATAGAATTGAAAAATAATACTATACACATAATTTAGTGGGAAAATACACGCTGTGTCTTTAAAAATTGTAAAAAGAGAAGTACAAACTTTGGTCTGGTGCTCGGGGCGAGGTTCGAACTGGCGATCAGCCGCTCCGAACAGAATCCCTCAACCACTAGAGCGAAGGTTGTACTACTGCCCAAATTTATTATTTATATACATTTAATATATACATCTTATAAACATGGGAATAAAGAAATGCATGGCATGTGGTTTTTAATTATAAAAGAAGGGGATGAAGCATGGAGATTAACCGAGTTCGAACCTGGATCTTTTGGATCTAGGGCCGAGACTTTTCCAATCTACCAACTTCACCCGCATGAATTAATTTATATAGAAAATTGTTTTTATATTTTAATTTTAGAAAGAAAACAGGGAACAGATGCCATATTTTGGAAGGCACGCTGTGTGGTTTTATTAAAAGGGTAAATGATGGAAATGGGGCGGTTGTCAGGATTCGAACCTGGGTCTTTTTGAAACTGGGTTTCGAACTTGGCCAACCGACCCATCCCCATTACAGGTTTTAATATATATATATATATATATATAAGAAATTTACTACACATTCCATGTAAGAAAATATAAAAAAGAGGAATCTCGTGCTGAAGGTAGGACGGGAGGATTCGAACTGAGGACAACTCGGATAAACTCCAGTGACCTTACCATCAGCACCGACATCATACCTATTTATTTATTATTTACTTTATATATTTATACTATTTAATATTAAAAACTTAAAAGATAAGCACACACTATGTATATAAGTTGTACACGGTGTGTAACTGTGGGTTGCCTCCTAGGAAGCGCCTGTGTTGAAGGTCATTGGCTCTACCGACTTACCTTTTATTACTTGAGAGGGGTGGTGGAGATTGTTCCCACTGCATCTTACATGTGATGGTAAACCATCAGTCATTGACCGTTCACCTTGAATGGTTGACCATACTCCTTAGTAATTTCCACCGCTCTGTGGGGTAATACTTGTATGACATGGAATGGTCCTGACCACATTAACTTGAGTTTTCCTAGGAATAGGCGAAGACGAGAGTTGAAGAGGAGTACCTGATCACCGGGTTGAAATGTTTTTCGAGAAATAATCTGGTCGTTGATGGATTTTTTCCTCTCCTTGTATAATTTAGCGTTCTCATACACCTCCCTTCTGATTTCATCGAGTTCCGATAGTTGGAACTTTTATCTCTCTACAACTGCCTTCAAATCAAAATTTAGGGCCTTGATGGGCCAATATGCTTTTTTTTTCAATTACATTGGAAGATGGAATAATTTTCCAAAGACAAGGTAGAATGGTGACATCCGCAGTGGTGTCTTGAAGGTAGTGCGATAGTTCCACAAATCATCGTCAATCTTTTTGTACTAGTCTTTTCGTGAGTTATTCACAGTTTTCTCCAAAAAAAAATTGCACTCATATTTGGAGAGATCCACCTGTCCACTTGATTGGGGATGGTATGGTGTACCCATGTGATGCTTTACCCCATATTTAGACAGCAATCCATTCATTAATGCATTGTCAAAGTGAGTACCATGTCACTGATCAGCACATGAGGAACACAGAACCTACTAAAATGTGCTTCTTTAGAAAGGTCACGACTACTTTAGATGTGTCTTGTGTCATAGCAGTGGCTACCACCCATTTGGAGAAGTAATCAACGTAGACTAGGATATAGGTATTCATGAAAGAAGGGGGAAATTGTCCCATGATGTCAATGCCCCAGACGTCAAAGATCTCGACCTCCAGGATGGAGTGCTGGGGAATCTTGTCTCTATGTTCCATATTACCTGTATGTTGGCATGGATCACAATGGGAAACAAAGGCTCAGAAATAATTATGCATGGTGGGACAGAAGGAACCTGATTGCAGAATATTCCCTACGGTGCAATTTGGCCCATGATGTCCTCCCACGGGTGAGGCATGACAAAATTCCAGGACCCCTTGAACCTCTGTCTTTGGGATGCATAGTCAGATCACCCCATCTCTACAGAATCGGAATAGGAGTGGCTCTTCCCAGAAGTATCGCTTAACATCAGAGTTGAATATTTTATTCTGCTGGAATGAGAGATCGGGGTTGATGGAACCTCTGACTAAATAGTTAGTAATATCAACAAACCGGGGCCTAGGGGACTCGATAATTGAAAAGAGATGCTCATTAGTAAAATCCTCTCTTATCTCTCGATCTTCTTCTTTCTCCAAGTGTGGCATCTCTAGAAGGGATAAATGATCAGAAACCATATAGTCACTCACCTTCTTTTCTCAGATCTCTAAATCAAATTCTTGTAAGAGGAGGACCCATCAGATCAATAGTGGCTTTGAATCCTTCTTGTTTAATAGGTACTTAAGTGTTGTATGGTCAGTATAAACAATAACTTTATAAAGCACAAGGTAAGAACGAAACTTGTAAAAGGAAAATACCACTTCCAGCTTCTCCTTCTCTGTATTAGTGTATTTTAGTTGGGCCTCATTGAGTGTCCTGATCGCATAGTATATGGGTCGGATGATTCGGTCCAGCCATTGAACTAGGACAGCTCCCACCGCATAGTCGCTGGCATCACACATTACTTAAAATTGTGCCTCCCAGTTGGGGGCAATCATCACTGGAGCTTCGACCAGGCACTAGTTTAGATTCTCAAATTATATGGTACATGCCTCATTGAAATCAAAAATAGCATCCTTAGTCAGGAGGTTGGTTAGGGGTTGTGCTATCTTTGAGAAATCGTGAACTAATCGCATGTAAAAACATGCATGTCCCAGGAAGCTGAGGATGAATCTAATATAAGTTGGAATGAGAAGTCATGAGATGAATTTTATTTTCACTGGATCCACCGCTATCCCCTTTGGTGAAATTTTATGGCCATGGACTATGCCACTTTTTACCATAAAAAGACACTTTTCCCAGTTCAAAACTAGGTTGGTGTTTTCAAAACGCTCCAATACTAGCTCCAGGTGCCGAAAATAGGTGTTAAATGAATTCCCATAAATGGAAAAAATGTACATGAAAACCTCCAGGATTTGTTCTTCCATGTCGTAAAAAATAGCCAGTATGCATCGCTGGAATGTGGCGGGAGCATTGCACATAATGATAGACATCATACGGTAGGCAAACATACCGTATGGGAATGTAATGGTGATGTTCTCCTGATCTTCTGGGGAAATGGAGATCTGATTATATCCTGAGTATCCATCGAGGAAGTAGTATTGTTCATGCCCTTCTAGTCTTTCTATCATCTGATCTATGAAGGGGAAGGAAAAATGATATTTCCTTGTGGCGACGTTCAGCTTCCTGTAATCGACACAAACTCTCCAGCCCGTGACTGTGCAAGTGGGGATGAGCTCATTCTTGTTGTTAGATACCACAGTGATACATCCCTTCTTAGGGACCACTTACTGGGGACTCACCCATGGGCTATTTGATATTTGGTAAATGATTCCTACATATAACAGCTTGATTGCCTATTTCTTTACGACTTCCTTCATGGGAGGATTCAGACGCTGTTGGGTTTGTCTAGACGGATTTTCTCCTTCTTTGAGTGGCACCTTGTGGGTGAAAATGGTACGGCTGTTACCCTTCAAATCTGAAATAATCCATCCAATTTCCTGCTTTATCTGCTTCAAAACATGTAAGAGTGCATCCTCCTGCTCCTGGGATAGTGTTGTACTAAGTATAATGGGCAAAGTGTGATGATCTCCCAAATACCCATACTTTAAGGAAGGTGGGAGAGGCTTCATTTCTAGTTCAGGTTCCTTGAGCACTAAACGTACTAGTGGTTGTACTTCTGCCCTCTCTAGGATGTTAGGAATGATAGCTCATTTCCAGTAGTGCCCGTCCTATCCTTCAATGAATTTCAGGTCCTCTGGCACTTCATTAGTAGGCATGTGTGGAAAAATCATATCATCTGAAATGGAAGAATATACCAGATCCTCCTTGTGGCTGCTTAATTGTTCATCCATGTCAGTCACTGCGTAGAAGCCCTAATGTTTGGGTAACGATGCTAGTTTTACGGCCTTTATAACATTGTAGAAGACTCTTTCGTCCCCTACCCGAAAAATCAACTCCCCTTGGTGCACGTTCATCAAGACTTTCCCTATAGCCAGCAAAGGTCTTCCCAATATAATAGGTTCCTCTTCGTCCTCCTCCAGGTTAGGATAATAAAATCTATAGTGAGGATCAATATTCACACCTTCACAACCACATCCTCCAGTAGTCCCATGGGATATTTAATGGATCTGTCAGCATGTTGAAGGGTGACTCGGGTAGGCTTCATATCATGGAGTCAGAGCTTCTGAAAAAATATGAATGGCATGAGGTTGACACTGTCCCCTAAGTCACACATGGATTTTCCCAATTCATAAGGTTCAATTGTAGATGGAAAAGTATAGCTAACTGGATCCTGGAGCTTGGGTGGAATGGAATGTTGTACGACTATGGAGCACTCCTTTGTCAGTGCTATGGTTCCCAAATCCTCCAACTTCCATTTATTCGAGAGGATTCCCTTCATGAATTTGGCATATGTTGAAATTTGTGTCAGAGCCTTTGTAAATGGGATGTTGATGTACAGCTTTCTGAATTCTTCCATGAATTATCTAAACTAGTGATCCAGCTTCTTTTGCTTCATCTTATCTGGGAAAGGTAACACAGGATTGAATGGTTTGACGACCTCCGTTCCTTTCCCTGGTTGAGCCTTCGGTGATGGATTTTCGGATGAAGAGGGGTAACAAACTATCCCTTTGTTGTTAATAGGGAGTATAGGTGTAGTTGAATGTGCTGGTTCCTTGTGGTGTATATTATTTCCACTTTATAAAGTGATGCTATGGGCCTCCTCCCTTGGGTTCTTCTCAGTGTTTCCTGGTAGTGTACCAGGATTTCTCTCTGAGAGCTAGTTTTCTAAATGGCCAATTTGGTTCTCAAGACTTCTAAAATAAGCCTTCGGGTTCTAAAATCTGGTCTCAGTAGTAGATATGAATATTTTCATAACATCCTCTAACCTGGAGGTATTCTCTTGCTGTGGTGGTTGTGCAGCTGGTAGAGGTGGTTGCTGCCATGGCTGCTACGGGCGAGGGTTTTGATACCCTTGCTGCTGGTAGAAACCCTATTGATTCTGTTGTGGCCTTGGGTATGGGTTCTGATATTGTGGTTGACTGTAGCCAGGCGGTCTTTGGGGCAGAGGATTCTTCTACTGTTGGCCCCAGCCTGTGTTCTGGTTTTCGCGCCATGCTGGGTTCCGGTATTGTTGGTACTGGTTTGACCCTCTTTTTTTGAGAAATATAGCTCACCTCCCTTGTTTAAGGGTCGACTGAAGGTCCCAGACATTCTCCCAGGATGTGGTTGTTACCATAGTCACCGCATGCTGGATGGTTCGACGTATGGACTTGAGATGCGCCCATGAGATTAAATGCATCAATTTTTGTGGATAATGCATCCAACTAGGCCGCAAGCAAGGTAGTATCATCAATTCTAAGAATACCTCCTTTTTGGGTCCCCTGCTCAGAATTCCCCTGGAAGCTATTGGTAGACATATCTTCCAGCAGTTCGAAAAATTCTTCAGGGGATTTTCTCATTACCGTTCGTCCAGCAGCTGCATCCACCACAGACTTTGTATTCATTATTAGTCCTCTATAAAAGGTTTGGACTTGCATCCAGAGTGGAAGTCCATGGTGTGGGAATTTACATAACATCTCCTCGAAACATTCCCATGATTCATACAATGACTCAGAGTCGTGCTGCTGGAAGTTGTGGATTTCATTCCGCAACGTCACCATTTTTTGGGTGGGAAGTATTTGGACAGGAACGCCTGAGCCAACTCCTCCCAGGTGAGGATGGATCGTTGTGGTAACCCTTTGATTTGGTATTTCTACTTGTCCCTTATAGAGAATGGAAAAAGGTAAAGACGAATAGAATCTTAGGACACGCCGTGGTAGTGGAACGTGTTGGAAATCTCCTGGAAATTGGAGATATGGGTGTTTGGGTCCTCACTGGGTAGGCTGTCTAATTGAAAGGTGGTCTGGATTAGCTGTATAGTAGCAGACTTGATCTCGAAGTGCTGGGCCTATACCGGAGGATGAATGATGCCCATATCAGCTCCGTGGATCGAAGGCAGGCTGTACTCCTTAAGAGTACATTGTAGAGGTGGTTGATGAGGGAGTGGCGTTGTCATGTACTGCTGCTCCTGAGGGGTGAAGTAGGGATGTTGAAAGAGTTTCCGCTACTGCTAAGGCCGGTCGTACTGCAGAAGTGGTTTCTGTGGCTGTTGTTGGTAGTCCCTCAGGAGGAACTGCATGAAACCTCCAGGTTGGGTCTACTCCAGAATACATGTAGTGGGAGGCTGCTGGTCTTGGAATGGTTGTCCAGATGCAGCTTCAGTGGCTGGTGCTCCTTCTTTCTTGTTCGCCATAGGTAATGATTTTTGTCTGTGTGTCTCTACCAGTGCACGTCGACATCGCAACAAGGTTCGTTCGATATCTAGGTCAATTCGAAGAATATCTGATGATTCAGTGCTCCTGGACCATGTGGGGCATTGGTTAATGAACCTGTGATCATACACATACACAAAACAAAACCCTGGCATAAAAAGGGAAAACAAAGATAAACAGAAATGGGTTTAGGAAAGAAATTTTTGAGAATTTTTAATTTTTATTTTCTCCTAATTAATTACTAACACAACTAAATTTAGAAGTTGAACCGTTATGAATCCCTGACAATGACACCAAAATTTGGACTGTCGTTTCACCGAAGGTATGTTATCGGTGTCCCAAATTGTTATTACCCACTTTTAAGAAATTATAGTGCAAGTTCGGGTTTGATACACAGGGAACATAGTGAGTGCCTGAATTCATTTGATTTTAGAATAAATTTGGTGAACTATGTTGTATTTAGAGTGGGCTTTTCTTGGTTTTGGATTAAGGAACATGTTTTGGTTACTTGAAAATAATTATTAATGATTAAGAAGAAAACAACAATGATTTTTCATGAGATTGACAAGAAAATAGTGTTTTGGGGCTATGGTGATTATGGATATTTATGCGGATTGCTTATTAGGTTGTATTGTTCATGATAATTCAACATTATGGATCTCAATTATGACAAGGTTCCCTTGTTTCGTTTGATTTTGTCTTGGAATTAATGAAATTGTGACTCCTTGGTCCGGTAGTCAGTGTTTCACAATTATTAATTTCAGTTTAGTTCATTTATGTATCGATGAATCCTTTCAATGATCATGAAAGCATTCACCGTGATTCCTCTTTTACTTCCCTGAGAATTCTGCCCTTGGTTTGGATCAGAATACTCAGTAGTATTCAACAATGGTTAAAGAATAATGAGAAGAATTTAAAATTACAAACACAACCATATAAATCAATCCAACATATAAAAGCTCTTCAACATCCACATCCCCGACACAAGGGGTGTTTAGTTACACATATTAGACATAATAAAAAAAAACCTTCGATTCTTGATGAGATCATCAAATAAGCTTCGGGGAGAGGCGTCGGAAGTTGGAATGGTGGAATAGTGGCACAATGGTGGCTCGAGAATATGGTATCAGAACATCCCCCTTTTCTTCAAGTGTTTCACCTCCCCAAATATGGAGGCTGAGGCCTCTATTTATAGAAAAATAAAGTACACAGTGTGTATGAAAAGTACACTGTGTGTACTTTCATCAATGCGTTTTTCAATCTATTTTTCTTCGATAGGTGGCCAATCGCGTTACCTTTGACTCACACAACATATAAAGTTGGTTGGTGGAGGGTACATGCCATGCAGTGCCACCACACATGGCGTGTAGTCTCAAGAAAGTTCCACCAACTATATCTAGAATCTTGTACATGGTGTGTATAGGTAGAACACGGTGTGTCATCTTCGGCCAGCCACATGGGCGTGTAGACTCTTCTTAGCCACCAACTGTTTCTAGAATGTCTTACACAACATGTACCAATGGAACACGTCATGTACTTCCTTTTGGTTACATGAGCATGTGTTTCTCCTGGTCAACCCGTGTCTGAGCTTGAATGTACAGGGCGTGTATACAAGTACATGCCGTGTAGTTGGGAATTTTTTCTCGGTTTTCTTCCTTTTTGTAAATTTGGACAAAAACATTCTGAAAATGAACAAGATCACAAAAATAAATGTATTTTTCCACAAGGTAGAAGGTAAATGTTGAAAACTGCTTCTTATTTTCCAATAAAGAATATGAAAATGTATTCACAAATCGGGTGTATCAGGAAGTCATTAGGGAAATCCTAATAATTGGATAGTGATGCCATTCTTTGAAACTATTGTTAATTTAATGAGGACGTCTATTGCGATACGTGTAAAGGAAACACATATTAGTTATTTTTGATGACTCTTGATACCATGGATTGTCATGTGAAGATATATTTAGGAGTGGGTGTTGTGTTTCTAGTTGTTGCCAATTTGTAGTTTTTTTTGTGTGGAATTTTGTTCCTCTTGAGTATGTCATTCAGTTTCTTCTTATACTCAAATATGTTTTTTCACTTTCATTATGTTTGGAGTTTTATTTTATACTCATGTATCTTATAAATGATTGTTTAATTATTTATTTTTTAGTTTTGAAATTTTATGTTTCAAATGAAAAATAATTCTGCATATTTTATTGATGAGATTGATATTTATTGATAGCCTTTGGTGTCTTTCGGGATGTCACCATAGGCGTAGTATCACACATACTATTCCTCAAGCTAATGAAAAGGGCTGGGATGTAATAAATGGTATAAACCTTTTACATATCATCTTGATTTTTTTTGTAAAAAAATTTATCAAATTATTTCCTCCCATCTATTTTTTTAAATGGTATCGGTCTTGGATGGCATGTTTTTCAATTTCTTAATTTTTTTTACCATTGTCAATTCATGACATTCGAAATGGTGTTATTTTTGTTTAAACCGAGACATTCAATTAGTATCATTATATATATTGGGATTATAGTAAGTATTCGGATTATGAACATGAAATTGAGATAATCAAAAGTCAAACCTAACCTCATTATTCTAACATTCAAGTTACAAGGTAGTCTGAGTACATGAGCATTTTTAAACACTTTTAGATAAGTTTCCACCTATTCTTCATGTGTTTAGACAATGAGTTTTTCATGAAGTGATTTTATGGTAAAAATTACCAAAAAGTATACATTTTAAATTCAAAGGTAATGTTTTATTAAATGGAAAATGTGTTGATCACTAAAAAATAGTGAAAATGACTATTTTAAAAAAGCATGGTTGTAGTGTTTTGAAATATGTTTAACATGTTAACCATGGTTGAATTATGGATTTTTTTTTAAATATGTGTGGATGTTGTAAAATGGAATTACTAAGATATCAATTTATAATGAGTGATAATAAAAAGAATTTGTTTCTAGTTATACTGAATGACATTGAGTTGGAGTTACAGAAACAAACAATAAGAAACTTTTTAGAATGTGGCTGCACTTGGGCTCCAAGTGAACCAATATATGGTACAAATAATTGTCTCATATTTTTACGTTGTGATTAAGGGTATTGGGAATTATATACTAGGACAAGTATATCATTTATTTTAGTTTCAAAAACAGAATTCAGACAACTACCAGGGTGATTCCATGATGAAAAAAAGAAGAATTAATGCTAAATAGGATGAATCAATTCTAAAAATTACTTGGTAAACCAGGAGAACTGAATGTGAATTTGGAAATATATATTTTGGTGGATTTGTCATGAAAATGTTTTGAACTAGATGTTTGGGATAGACTAAAACAATTACTGACATTTGAGTATTTCCAAGAATATTTCATCAAGAAATTCAATCCACACAACCTTTTGATTTTTTGAATAATATGCATCTTTAGTTTGAAGAAGACAATCTCACAGTGATAGAGTATGAGGATAACATTATGAATTTCTCCCTTTTACCTTGTAATTTTCTATAAGTGAATCCTTTATGGAATGTGTGATTCAGACATTATTAAGGAAATACATTTAGTCGTAGATTCACATCATTGGTTTAATATATTATAAAGATATGATCAATAGTGTTAGGTATATTTTAAGGGAATCCTTTGTTTTTAATGTTATAGAAGTGTAATATTTGGATAAAAGAGGTATGTTTCCTTATACATGTTAATTCTTAAAAAGATATTTCCATAGATCCTGAAATGATAGAGGATGTTATCTCTTGTAAAATACTAATGAATGAATTTGGTATATATAGTAATCTTATAAGAGTCGGATACTAGAGATGTGTTCTATGTGATTCTTCATGTTTGGAATCACCAATTATAAATTTGATGAGAAAAGGTTTTTCAATCAAATAGAAGGAGTAATGTCAGAAATCCTTTCAATAAACTAATATTATATTATATCTAAACCTATTATAATGTATCTAGAGTCTGGTAAGATCTATGTAGTATATTTAGATGCATAAGGATCTAAGTTGGGATGTGTTCTCTTGTTAAAAGATCATGTTATTTCTTATGTAACTTAGAAGTTATAGTTTAATTAGATGAACTTCCTAACACATGCCCAAAAAATAACTGTTGTGTTCCATGAATTATATAAATTGAATCATTACATTTTTGTTGATAAATTTTTGGTGATTACATAACATAAGTATTTGAAACAAATTCTCACAATGATATTTTAATTTATGAAATCACATAACAATAGAGTATCTGCATATATTTTACATTAAATTATTGTATAAACAAAGTAAATGGAACTATATTGAGGATGCGTTGAGGAGGAAATCATATGATCAGTTAGATAAATAGGATGTAGATCAATGCCAAATAATATCACTCATAGTAGAAATGCATATAGAATTCTCAAACAAAGGCAGTTTGGAGGTTTTATTTCCTGTTTTTCCCTAATTTTGTTGATAATGTTATAAAGACTCAAAAATCTGATCCTATATGTGTTTCAATGGGGTCAAAACTAAATTTTTGGGATACCATATAGGGTTAGAAGATGGATGGATGTTCACTGTTGCGGTCTAGAGATCAGTTGTTCCTATTTTTGGCATACCATGAACAACTTCATAGTGCCTTCTACCATTCATGATGGGTTATTTACCCAAGTATTCAAAAACATTATACCGAATTGAAAGTAGAGTTCTAGTGGGATTGTAAGAAATGAATTATAACATAGTATGTCTCTCAATGCATCACCTATCATGAGGTCAGTGCATAAAATCAATGAAAGTTATATATGTTTCAATTCTTACCGATTCCCATGTGGGTATTGGATAATATATCCATGAATATTATAATAGTTCTACCAAGGATGGTTATGAAAAATGATTCCATATGGGTGACAATGGATTACCTCATAATGTTTTCTCAATCCATCCCTATTCATGAAACTAATTTGGTGGAAGACTTTTTAAAATTATATATTCATGAAGTTGTAATGTATCAAAGTAGTAAAGTATCAATTGTATCAGATAGAGACCCGTGGTTTATGTATCATTTATATAAACCCACATAGAAATCCCTAGAAACAATTTGACTATAAGTAAGGATTATTATCCCCAAAATTAATGGACATCATGAACTGATAATCTAAATGTTTGAAGACATGATTAGATATTTCTAATGGATTTTATTGGCTCGTGGGAGAAGAATTTACCCTTAGTGGAGTTCCTTTATAATAATTAACATCATTCCTTGATAGATATGTCTCATTTTGAAGAAATATATAATATTCCTTTTGATTCTCCACTTTGATGGGTGGAATCATATAATAAAACACCAATTTGACCCAACCATGTGCAATAGAAAACGAGAAATATTATGTTGACCAAAAAGAGAATAGATATGGATGAGAGTGGTCAGAATACATATATGGATCATTGTTGATGACCAATATAATTTGAGGTGAGTGATCATCTTTTCCTGAGAATCCCTCCTAGTCATGGGAATATTTATTTGGTAAATAACGACATGTTATATCCTCGTTACATTTCCCCTTTTAAGATACATAAGTGAGTTAGTGTGGTGGAATATTGGTTGTCATTTTGAAAAAGGTACAGTTCAGTGCATAATATGTTTCATTTATCTCATTTGAAGAATTACCTACTTGATTCTGACCATGAGCTTTTTTGGAATCATGTTGACTCAGAGCCATATACTATAATGATTCATGTGTTGGTATGAAATTTGGATTGAAAATAATATAAATTTCATGGTAAAAGCATCAGTCTAGTGCATGTTTTATTGAAACATGGTTAGATTCAGCAACAAACATGTGAGCATGAGAAGGAAATGTTAGAATAATGCACTAAACTAGATCAATATTTTAAAGGGATTTATACTTTATAAGGATGCAAATTATAATGGTGGGGAGAATTTTGGAAACCATGGTTTCAGTTAAATGACCCTTTATTCATGTATGTCGAGTATATTTAAATATCAGGTTATGTTTAAGGATGTTATGAGGGGTTATTCCATGTTTTAGAACCTTTTATGGTGTAGAACGAGTTATTCACGATTAGTATAAACTATACAATATTTCATAGAAATTATGAAATATAATTTAGGGGGAACTAGGTAAGAACTTTTTTTGTTCATGTTTTTTCCAAATCATGTGAATTCCTAGGAGAAACCATGAATCATGAAACATAGGAGAAAACATGGTTGGCACATTGTTTGTCTAACTATGAGATCCCACTGCGTGAGGTGTGGTGTTGAAACCCCGACCCCATTATCTTGGATTTGGTGTCCAGTTTATTATATTTTCATAAGATTCAAGTATCAACAACCTAAAGGACCGAATAATGTAGTAGTTTTTGTAAACTATACATATACATTATTCCCATATTACATTTCAAAACAAAAATTACAACAAATTTTTTTTAGATTAACATTGTCCCATATAGAATATCCTTCCACATAAATCATAGTACACAATGTAATCCTAGGTAAGGGGAAATATTTTGAGCCCAAATTCTCCGTAAAAGTTATGTATAGTGGAATCTATCAAGATTTTTTAAGAATAATCAACATGGAAAAGTAAATAACTAAACACACTTTCCATTTAAATAACATGACTATCATGATGAGATATAAAATAATCAATATATAAATGGAAATAACTAAAAACACATTATATTTACTTGACAACTAAGAATTAAACGAATTTGAAGGTAATATCTTAGAAAAAACATCATGGATATTAATAATAAATATATTCTCAATGAATAAAATTCAGAATTATTAGATGGAATGATCGATGGTAATGTGATACCTCTACTCTTAAGTCATTACACAAGAAGTATTAAACTATATGTATAAATCCTTTTAATTTGTCCAAATAATTTTTCTTTTAATACATTTTTATTCATTATGGGGTAACTATGGATGGTCCCCACCTGTATCTTCATATCCAAATAATTCCTCATATATCAAATAATGGATTAAACTCATAGGTAATGTGGCAAAATGTAAAATATCCATATTGATTAAATAATATATATTTCAAAATGTTTCCCAAAAAATAAACAAATAACATTCAATATATAACAGAATATTTATAAATGATATATCAATTAAGAAATAAAAAAATCCATGAAAAATCATATGGATATTTAAGGTCAATTTAATGTCTACATGAAAGTGAATAATTGAAGGGAAAGATAATTAATTCAAAAATAAATGAAGTGAATGTCAATATATTCAATGGTAAAGATAGTCATGAACTATCCAGAGGATGAATAAATATGATACATAAAACTACCAATTTGAGTAAGAATAAAGGTATTTTTTCATTGATGAATAGAAATATTATAATAATATTTTAACAACATTCAAGATGTAAATAACCTTCTTATTTTGAAAAATAATTTTAAAAAAACCTTAACAGTATGTTTTGAATATAATATTATTTGAAAATAACCATTTAAACTTATAAAATAATCTTTAGAACATTTTAGTGGTCACGATCACGGAAAATTCCATTCAATCGGTACATATTAAAAAACATCCTTTTACATTTTCTATAGAACCAAATAGGATTTTATTAAAAATGACATGAATATTGAAATAAAAACATTTTTTAATAATTAAAAATTGGAAATGTTTTCCTTAATAAATATTTTTTGAAGGAGTTACGAACATATTTGAAATCATTATTAGAAAACCAGTGTTTTGTAGAAAATGGTTTCCTAACTTAAGATAGAAAATGAAGTCAGATTCTCTTTAAATTATTTTATAAAAAATTTCTTGTACTTATGAGTGTAATAATATGACTATTACATGAAAATATCTTCAATATATTGAGTGTGACAAAATTAATTGATATTACTAGGAAATTTTCAAAAAAAAATACTTCATAAAAAATCAAGAATAATCAACCATGATTAGAATGAGATCATGATATAAACTATTATAATGATCCCAATGATGAAGTGAAAATTAGTTAATGAATTGATTCTCCATATCAACTATAAATACACATAATAATGTCTTAAATACAAAATAATTTATTCAAAACACATTTCACACATAATCCTAGAAAATAAAAGATGATGAAGAATTAATATAATTCAATAAAAACAAATTGAGTTATAAAATTAATTACCGAATGATAACTCTTAAATAAAATTCCATTTAATTAAATAATTAAAATTAAAATTTAAAATAGAATCAGTTATAAATGAATCATATAAAAAACTCACAAGGTCTGTTATAAACTCCATACAAAATAAATTAGGTGCATTACATTACAATATTCCTTAATGGAGGGAAATTGAGATGATGTCCCTTACCTCACAATTCCTTTTTGATGAACAATAATTAACATATTGTATAGGGGTTATAAACACTTTTTATCATATAATAGAACCATATTAATATTTATAATATCATATATGATCATTTAATAACATCTTATCACTAATTCATTATTAATATCCCATTATTTCCACTTGTTTTTTTGTGTTAATTGTATTTTTTTCTCATGTGGGTTTTTCCGTGAATGATCTTGTTCTTGAGGAAAAAAAATTATTTATTTTTTAATTTCATGAAAAATAAATCACTAAAATGGGAAAAGTGACAGGGAAATAGGGTCATGGGGGCCAATAGTAGAGAAGTCCAATGTCATCCAGACATACTAGATTAGGTCCCTCTATTTTAAATGATAAGAGATCTATGAAATAGTATAGTTTCACTCTATGCCTCACCTTGGATGCTAAGAATAGTGCCATAATATTCCATTCATGATATATATGGATCAACTCCATATTTTTTTGTATCATCCCTTTTCACCATTGGATATTATACTCAATGGACTATGGGGTAGGTTCTAGGACACATAAATCATTATTATCCATAAGTGAATCAGATTCAATTGCCACAAGTTGGATACATTTCTGAACACCCAATATGAGACCAATGAGTACCGCAAAAGACTATGTATTAAGGGAATACCTTCTACCAAATAAAGAATTAGAAGTAAGAAAAAAAATTCTATTATGTCTATGATCACCCTTCCACCCTGAATTATTCCTATATTGCATTAACCATAATTTTTCATTTTAAATCCCTTATTCTATGAGAACCATCAAACACACATTCTCGATCTAGTATTATACTCAATCAACTTGTGGGTGCCAATAGAAAGGGGTTGTATCATATTATTAATCCAACATTATTTTCACATGTGGATTAAATCAAGAAGGATATTTCCTTTTTTAAAATGAGAAACGTCCTTGCACCTGTGATGCCCATCTGTCTCACTACATTTCATTCATTTCATATGGGCATCTAGCATGCTGAAAAAAATGATCCCCCACATAGTTTTCTATGGATCTCTACTTCCTTCCTCCTAGAACCACCAATGAATAATGGTAGCACACTCCTACTCTTGTCTAGTCCATCTTATGATGTTTCTAAACTCATACCCTATAGTCCACTTATAATCACATTCAAATAAAATTTGTTTGGTGTTTTTGGTTCATGGATCCCTAGAGTATTATCACCTTGATGTAAGGTGCACACCTATATATTTGATATTGAATTCAATGGAAAGTTCATTATTCAAGACCTCCCAAACCAGAAAGCTTATTTTTTTATAAATTTACACCAGAGTGATTCTCCCAATTCATTACTACCTTGTTCTTCCATTTGTAACCATTGAAAATCCATTTCTAAAAATAACCCCCATTGGAATCTAAGAAAAACATCTGTCTAGGTCAGAATTCAAAAAAATATTGTCAAAAAATATATCATTGTTCCTTGTGAAGGATGGCATACATGAATACCCTATGACCAATGAATTTTCCTTAAGTTAATATTCGAAATGGTGTAGCTAGGGAAACCAAGTCATGAACCCACCCAGTTGTGTTGCCAAAGGTTGATACCCCCTTCCCACTTTCCATAAAGTGTGGTAGTTCAGTTCATAGATAAGAGGATGAATCATATTCCATATCATATATGTCCTTCCACTATTATTATCCTTATAAATCTCATACCACTCTTGTATAAACTTCCCACAAAATTTTATCCCGTCAATATCTTCCCATGATAATGTAGCTGGATGACACTAAATTTCACCTGATACACTTATAACATTTATTCCAACCTCTAACAATAGACTTTCCATCCTATCCCACATACCCTAATTATTATTTCTTTTGATATTCACATCCAAATGAAAAGATTCGATGATCCTTTTAATTATAGAAGTAACTCATTTTAGTACAATGATCAAGGATAGAATGTACATTGAGATTGAACATGAGACACTATTAATCAGTGTTATTCTCCCACCAAAAGACAAGAGTCGATTTTTGAAATTTTGTATTATCCCTGTTATTTCCCTGATAATCTTGTCAAAATGGTCTATACGTTTTGTCATTGTTGAAACTAGAGCACTATGATAATGTATGAGGATTATTAATTTTCTCACACCACAACTTCTTTCCAAGGTTTCAATCCTCCTTTCTATTCACATTCTTAAGATGAAGAAATTTATTTTAAACTTGTTAATCAACTTCCCACTATACATGTAGTGATCCTTTAGGATGTCATTTACACCCCTAATTGATCTATTTATTTCATTCAGAAACACAATTGTGTCATCAGAAAACATAATGTGGTAAAATCCAGAATAGTTGTACCTAAACCAACAAGGTATGATGTTTCCTACAACAATGAATCTATTAATGACCCAACTAAGTGAGTCATGGTCTAGGATGAAGAGAGTATGTGAGATTAGTTTAACTATCCTTAGACCTCAAATGGATTTTTATAAATAATATTATTTTCTGAAAAATAATATAGATATACCTGTAGAGTTAAAGCACCCAAAGAGTATATCTGTCACCCATGTAGATATTCTAATCCTAGATTGTACCTTAAGAATACAGCTTCACTCCACCCAGTCATATGATTTGTTCATATCCAATTTAATAGCAATACTTTAAATGATATATTTTTTGTTATTATCTTTGATAACCTCTTGATCTATCCCAATATCCCCTTGTTTTGAACGTCCTTTAATAAACCCATGTTCTTCATCAAAAATCCATTTAGGTGGGTAAATAGACAATATTTTCTTGAGAATGGAGGACAACACTTTATAGGGGAAATTGAACCACCAAATAGTCCTATAATGATTCAAGTAATGGGGGTCACTGATTTTTGGCACCATCGCCATCTTAGTAGCCCAATCCTAAATTACACAAACTATGTTATAAATTTTCAGTGTAAGAATGAAAATAATATTATATATTTTTTACTTTCATATATGTGATTAATATCATATTTATTTCTTTTATATCAGATATAATCTTAAAATTGTTTCTTATCACCTTTCACATTAAGTGTTAGTTAAAGAAAACTCACATGACTTCACAAGGCTGTAGTCCGCCATATAGATGAGTAACATTATAGTATCCCCTACATAATGGGATATATAAAAATGTTCATATGATTTAACGGATTTAGAGGTATAATGTTGATATAAATTTCATATATATTTTATATACATCATCATACCCTAACTCTGGGGTTGTAATAGAAAAATGAAGGACATAGGTTCGCAAGGCAGTAGTCTTACGTACACACAAATTATGATATCATAACCCATTTAATAAAGTGCAGATGGATATAGGTCCTTCCAATATTATAAAACAATATAAGTTTATATAATATAATAAGGATATTATATCATCATGGTTTAATAATAATTTAAGGAAGTGGAATAAAAAATAAATTAAAAATGCTCCTTGAAGAACATTAACTCTTCTTCGGGTAGCCTCTGAGGTCTGCAACAAATTCTTCCATGACTGGATTTCATCTAAAAATTATGACTCTAGGATGAGGGGAGGGGTTTTTGGAATTTAATTGGGTAGGTATTGAATGAAAAAATGTATTTTTGCAGTGAATATGATAGGATAGGGTTGGACATTTATAAGTGAGTTGAGTGACACACTTGTAAATTTTGAAATGAAATAGGTGTACCCACGTTTTTCACATGACACATGCGAAAAAAATATTATAGAACCTTATATATTATAGGGTAAAAATATTTCTATAAAATATATTTTATATATTTTTTTGGTCATTTTCACCATTTTAATGTTTGCTCAACCCCAAGGTATATCCACTTTTTCCATAACCACGAATAATTATTTTTACTGTTATCACTATCCATTTTCATGAAAAATTAATATGAAATTATTATATGATATAAATTATTATTATTTTAAATATCTAATAAAACATTAAAGTTTCCATTAAAATAAGCGAATAATTTTAATTTCAAATCACTCCTTCATACGTGACGAGAAAGTGGGTTTTTGAGAGAATATTTTTATAAGTTTACAAAGTATTTAGATCAAGATTTAGTTTGAAAATTAAAAAATGAACCAAATTATGTTAATATGTATATAATTTAACTAATTTTAACTTAAAACAAATTCAAAATATAAGTTAAATTTATACATAATTTAAACTAAAAGGCAGTTTTCAATTAAAATTCATTATTTCAACAGGTCAATAAAAAATAAAATGTTTCAAAAAACCCCATAAAAATCACCCTAAGATAATTTTTATATAATGATTTAAAAACCCAGGTTAATTTTATCTAATAATTTATCTAATAGTTGTAATAAATAATTTTATTGTATGCATTAGAAGTGCGACAAAACCATATTTTATAAAAAATATTGTTTTTTCATAAGACATTTATCTTTATTTTTTATGACTATTATTTCTTTTATAGTAAATAAATTATCATATTTTTTAAAATATATTTATTAATATTCACACCTTTTAATTAAACATAAAGGTTATAAAGGTATATTATATTATTTTTCATTTTTTAATTCGGGTTTCTTGTTCGGCATGCTATCGAATTGATTAAGTTTATTTATAAATAAATATTTTGAAAAGTCCTAGGTGTTATTTTTTTCCAATAAAAGTGTTTTCTATCATGCATGATATAGAAAATGATTTATTATTTAGAAATATTTTGGTGTTATATTCTCCCCGCATTGAATAAATTATGTCCTCTAAATTTAAATTTTACCTCAGTGATCAATTGTCCAACTTTTGGAAATACCATTGTTAGAAACCCCACATAATAAAAGTGTTAATACAATATTCTCTTATTATTTGTGAAAAGGGTGTACTATGGTCATCTAGAATAACACATAACTAGGTCTCCATATAAGAGTACATGGGTAGGAATTGAAAACACATTCATGGAAGAAAAGAATTAATAATTATGGAGAGTTATAGTGTTCATTTATAAAAAGGAATTTAATGTTAAATAGAATGTTAAGGACCTCATTACTATAAATTTGTGATGATTTAAAAAAATATACCATTAATTATATAAGAATGATATAAGTGAATATTTTTGTTTCAATATACTTTTTAAATATAGATGAATTATTTTACTATCTTAGATTATATAGAAATATACTTACTTGAAATGTTTCTATTTCATAAGAATAATTTCATCCTTTGGTTATCTTTTAATCAATTTCCAATTAATTTATTACTCCATGAAATTAATATCGAAAAAATTAAATTTAATTCCTAATTCACTAAAATTCTATGTTAACAGATCATAATATCAATATTATAATTATCATTTAGTAATTTGATATCTAGTTGTTATTATGATAAAATTGTTATCATAGTATGCATGAATCACTATATGGTGAGGTAGTATACTAATATCTAAAACCATTTCAAAATTTAAACATAAACCATTTCATAAATGGGTAACCTTATGAACCTTACAAAAGATTATGATACAAGACATTAGAATGAATGTCACTGAATTTATTTAATGAACTTACCATTAACCACCAAATAGGATTAAGTAGATCTTAATCATTACATTACAAAAATGGGAATACATTCATCATGCATTTTCTTGAAACATAGTAATAACATGAATTACCATATATCTATAATAAAAACACTAATGATTCATTATTACTTAAGTAAAACATATATTATTGGATATATTATTTAAATCCAAAGAAGTTGTAAACTCCATTAATGATAGTATAAACCACACGCCAAAAAATCAATAATTAATCATATGGTAGTAAGTAATATCAAATTTAATTTATCTAAATAATTCATCAAATTGTTCCAACATACATATATTAAAATAAAGAATATATTAATGGTTTTATATCCCTTAATCATGTGTTTTCAAATATGTTCAACTTGCCACTGAATCATTTTTCTGGGTCCTCAGTATCATTCAACATACTCTTTCAGATACATGATGAAAAAGTACGACAAAAAAAATAATTTATACATTTTATAATTATCATAATAGGGATATCACAGTTAAAATACTTTTATGAAATAATTGTTGAATCAAAACACAAGTACATTAATCATTCCTATTTTTCTATGTTAATGGTCTACGCTTGACTATAATCTATTAGTTTCTTTTAATGTATATTACTTTAATACATTAGATATTGATTTTTATAGTTCCCCATATCCTTAAAAGTGATTAATTTTAAATTTAAATATTTTTTATTACCCTTTTAATCAAATCAATTGAGGAATTTCAATCCATACTTAATGAAAAATCACATTTCTATTAATATTTTACTATGATGTTTCTTTTCACAATTATAAAATGATGGAAAATCATTGATTCAATTATTCCCTTCATCCATACTTTATATGTTATTCTCTTATTATATTATTTCTATTCATGTAATGCCCCAAGATTTTCATAGTGTGTTATTTCTTCAAAATAATTCAATAACTTACACTACACGCAACACCGAGTTCAAGTGCACCATGACTTACCAAACAAGCCATTCAAAAGAGGTTATGAATAGTATTAACTAATACTTAAAACTTTATATAATACTTATATTTTTGGAATCCATATTATGAGTTTCTAAGACATGATTGATGAAAAAATTCATTTTTTTTAGATAAAAGAAGTATTTTTCAAAAAATGAAATTTTACCGCCTTTTAATGGCGAAACATTTTTAAATCCAATATTTGAAACTTTTATATATTCAATTTGACAAAATTAAATTTTTCTTTAGAATAGGGACATAAGAATATATTTTCAATAATTTTTTGGTGTTTTTCTGATAACTTTCAAATTTGTGTGAATAGTGAAGAATACTATATTTTAACTGAAAATGACATTTTTAATCAAAATTATTTATATTGTTAAATTATACGTTTTAATGGTTTGGAATTATAAAAAGATTATATTTTAACTATATAATCCAATGATGGTCATTTTAAATAATTTCACCTTGAAATTGGACATAAACAAGTGTCAAACGTTTGATAGTTATTATTTCTTAAAAATACGCATTTTGGTTTCGAAAGTGGGAATCAATTTTAAATTAATAAATTAGACTTTTATGTTTTGAATTTGGTAAAATAGACTTCATTTTTGGATTTGGAATAACTAAATTAGCCTAGGGTGAAATTTTGGTACTTTTCGGATAACTTTTATATTTTGATGAATAGTGAAAATTACTAAATTTTAATTAAAAATAAATTTTTTAATCAAAATAATTAATAGTGGTAATTTGTGAATTTGAGTGGTTTTAAATTATATTTAGAATATATTTTCACCATGTAATACAATGTGGGTCATTTAACATAATTTCACATTTAAACCGAACATAAACAACTGTCAATCTTTTGATAGTTATTTTTTTCTAAAAAACACGCTTTTTGTTTTAACAATGGGAATTAATTTTAAATTAACTTCCTCCACTTATGTGTATTGAATTTGGAAAAATGGATTCCATATTTGGAATCAGGATGTCCTAATTGTGTAAATAGTTAACTTTTATTTAGACATTTTGAATAATTACATCGGTAAATATTTTATTTACCATGGTTAAAGGGTAAATCCGGTAAATAAGGGTAAATAAATGATATTATAATAATATTAAATTACCCTAAAACGTGTCTTAACCCAATTGGTTGATACATGGCCGACCATGGGAATATTTGGGTCTATTTTGGGACCCCATGGATCCACTTGTAAGTGATAATCACACTTTATATTAATTATGTTAAAGTAATTAAACAAATGTCATAAGCATATATCGTTTAGCAAAACAATTTTTACATAGGGTTATATATGTTGGATTTCATACTATAAATATTCAATAGAAATATAAAAATATTTCCTACCTAATTATATTTTAATTATAATTTTTAGACATTAAATAATTTAATTTATTTATGACACATTGATGATGCAGTAATTACCATAATAGAAATAAATTAAAATAATTGATATTGTAAATACACAAATAAATATAATTGGAGAATTTTATCAAATTTAACTAATTTTATAGGTTAATATGACATATTAGTATTTATTTAATTTACTTTTTTCGAAGTAATCATTCTGTTATGAGTTTCAAAAAATCAACTATTGAATAGTGTCAAAATTGACATAAAAGAGCTTTTAAAACAAATATTATATTATTAATTGATATTAAATTTCTAAAAATCTAAGGTTTGGCCAAAATACATATATCATGATATTTTTATCCTTAATGGACCACTTGGGGGTCTCTTGGATGTATATAGTAAGTTTATTAACCATGTAATATAAAAATACAATGAGGCAATGTAAAAGTGAAACTAATTAACATAGAGTTAATACTTAATGATAAGGTTAATATAGTGACCCAAACCTGTATAAATTCTATTGGTTGAGTTATTTTCGACCCATACCTAAATTAACCTTTAAATAATCCACTTTGGAGCCATTAGAAACCGAATATGCATTTATTATAAAATAATATTTCTAGATTTTTTTAAAGAGCCCCTCCTCCCCCTTATAAAAGGACACCAATTCTAACAAATTCCTCACACCTCTCAAGCATTTTGGCTCGTCCAAACTCTGCCCGATTAAGCTGCCTACATCCATATACTCCTATTAGAAGCCTTACCTTAGGCATAATTCACTTCTAGAGTCTAGTTTGGTTCAAACCAAAGGGAGTTACCCAAATTAAAGGTAAAGATTTCTCTTAGCTTCTTTTCATTTATTTTACTTCTCCAACCCCTAAACTCTTCTTATTATTTTCTTTTGTAACAAAACTAGTATCATAAATATACTAGGATATTTTTATTAGAATTATTATAACAACACTTACACATACATCCATCTAATGGGTGATGAACATAATGTTCTTGTGGATGGAAACCAAACGCCTCACGAAGCGATGATTGTTCAATTATCTCCTACCACCTCTCATGGTGGCCATTATGATGGAACTATAATTAAATATGACATTAATGATATTTATAATATATACAATCTTCTTTAATTCCATTTTATATCATACCATTATTTTTCTCATGTTGTATATATATACGATAATTTCATTTGAGGAAGTGCGGACTACCGCCCCCTCAAAGTGATATGACTCGTTAATACAATACATGGAACGTATAAAGGATGGTGTTAATGAACTTAAGTAAAAAATATAAGATATTATATTATATTGTAATAATTATATATCTATGAATCATTTGGTTTTTATTCCTTCTAAAATGAAAAATGAAATGGAAGTAGCATTCGTGTGTACGTACAGACTACCGTCTCCACGAACGCGAAGAGATTCATTCTCTATCGTATCCATTAAAGTATAATTATCATTTGATGATTTAAAATAATGTTTAAGTACTTTATATCATTCTGGATATGAATAAGATACAACCTATCCAGGTAAAACATGGCTTACGTAATAAAACATATAAAAGAAAATGAGTAAGTTAACACCCGAAACGATGATAATTCTAAGATATTATTAACAAAGAAATGTTAAAAGATCATATATGATATCATATTAATTTATATGATTATTGAATAATTTAATAACAATTATTTCACCATTATACAGGAGGTTAACCTACCCCCAACCAAGGAAAAGTACAAGGTAAGGGGTTTTCATCTCACTCCTTATTCCCATGAGATTCATGCCATATTGCCACTATTACCTTTTGTGTGGTGTATGTACTGCCCATAATTTTATTCTTTGTGTGATACACTTTAATTTATGTGTATTTAAATATTCATTGTATGATACCTCTTTCATTGGTTGTATGTTTCGTATGTTACCGAATTGGTAAGGGTTTATTTCATAAACTCTTCATTATCTAAGGTTGTTTATACGTAATTATCTATTGGGATCTCTTTATCATCCACATCCATGTTCCTTAAAAATGTATTTAAAAACATTATACTATTTACTAGACAATGGGTTAAAGTCATTTATACCCTTATGTGTTTTTAAAGGAATCCTTCCGTCGTTTTCCAAACAAGTCACTATTAACCTTTTTGACAAATTTAAGGTAAGAATGCCTTTTTTTAACTTATACGACGGGTGAGGCTATTTACAGCCGTTATAAAATCGTCAAAGTTTCCCTTACAAGCTTATAAGAATATTTTCAAAGTAAATTTTTTATTTTATACTTATGTTACATTTAAATGATTTCAAAATTAATATTTTAAGAATTTGTGAAAGGTACTCTTTATCAAGAACATAATTTTAAATGTTTTAAGGATTTATCTTTCAAAATCTTTTTAATTAATGTCTATGTTTTCAAAATGATTTTAAGGATTTATTTATATGGACATGAATGTTTTGAAATGACATCCCTTTTCAAAATTTCAAAGTGGTATGGGACACTTTGATTCAAAAATCTCTTTTAAATTACTTCCTTTATAAATGTGTGACTTTTCAATGATTTCGAGAAAAGAGATATTTCTCTCAAATTGTTTTGATTTCCTCTATGTCAATATCCTTTGATTGATTTTAAGCTTATCTGAAGTTGATTTATTATGATAAAAAACTTTTGTATTGTATTGAAGGTTTTGTGATATGTTTTACTATGGATGTGTAATTTTTATACCATTCATGGTTTATGAAGAAAGTCTTGAAATTTAGTATGCTAGTTTTAATACAAATGTTTATGTTATGTTTAAACCTTTTAATATGGGAATGCATTGGACTTAATATGTGACGGGTGGAGCCCGCTATAGCTCCTCGATGCATCGGTAGGTCTCATTAGACAAACTAGTGTCTTGGAACAAGGCCTTGAAAAAATATTATTTGTAGTCTTGGCACGAGGCCTTGGCTATGTGGTTATGATAGTCTGGCATTATGCATTCCATCATTATTAAAGTGGTTATTAATATTTCATGTTATTATTCGACTAGTAGAATATCCATTTGAATAATTAAATGTCATTATTTCATTTTATTTTTTCCGTACTATGTTTAAGTTCAAGTTTTAATGGATTTTGTGTTAGTTATACATTGCCTCAAGTGTTTATGCTTATTTCTGAAAGTTTCTACTATAATGCTTACCCTTACTGAGCATTTGAGCTCACCCATTTCTATGTTTTATTTTTCCAGGATTCCGAGAAGTGTATTGTGATTGATATGTAGGGTTAAGACAAGGGAATAATGGCATTTATAAAGAATTATTTATGTTGTTTTTTATGTTATGAAGTGTAATGAAACATTCATGTATGTAATCTATTTTCCAAGACTGCTAAACTGATCGGTTCTTCGGGAATTGATTCCTTCTAATCATGCCAATGTATTAAAATAATGCACCGACTCTAGGTCACTGGGGTCGAGGCGTTACAGTTGGTATCAGAGGAAGTTTAGTAATAACCTTGGAAACTAGATTTAGATAAACACTGATTAGAGCACGTAGCCCTAAGATAGACTTTGAGGATTAGTATAGAAGAACTTCCTAAAAAAAATTTATTGTAGAGATTTTGTGAGTTTTCCGAGCAATACATCCTTGTCTGGATACGAGCAGGTAGAGGCGGCTCTGGTACAGATTTACCTAGGGGTAAAACCTGAAAACGCTGCTTGGAGCTAGTCTCGAATGGGAACTGGTGCAGGATAACGGGCCTTGCTGCACTCTTGGTTACGACACTCCTGGGGGATATGCTCAGGATAATTCTCATTTTCTTTAAAAACCATTATTAAGGGCTTATGAGTATATACATACTCAAAGAAAACATTTTTATGATTATGGATTATATCCATAAACTGTTCAATTTGTGTTAGGTATTTTATAAGTTTGGTAATTATTCATTGCAATTCATAAACTGAACTAGTTTATGCTATTGTATAGAAATGGCGCCCAGTAGAAGGAATGTGAACTCCCATAATATGTATAATCCATAGAGTAAGAAGGAACATATCTTTCGTGGTCCTATGCCAGAATTTTGAAGGGAAATAGTTTCCCATGTATTATCATTATATGAAGAAAAAGTATCATGTGTTGATAATATGAGTAAAGAATTCTCAGATTCCTGTGTCTTTAAAGGGAAGAAAGAGATGAAAAGGATGGAAGAGAGAAAGATGGATAAAGGGAAGAGGGAAAAGAAGAATTTTTTCATATGTGATAACTATGGGAAGAAACACCTTGGAACTTGCCTGAAAGGAATGAGAAGTGTGTAGGAAAAGGGGCACCAAATACGTGACTGCAATGGTAAGAAAATGGTTTCAAATGTACAATGCCTCATTTGCAAGGATTTTGGACACTACACGAACCTATCATCAGACTATGCCGCAAATTATGCTATTGGATAACAATCAAGTTATGATACTACCATAGATGAAGAAGAATAATTACAGTTCTTATGTTTATTATGTCATTTGAGTGTTGTATCAGCAATGTACTTGTTATAATAATTATGGAGCATATAGGGATTGTACTGCAGTACTATTTCATTAAGGACTTGAGATTGTGTGGAACAATTAAAAGTGACTCAATAGCAGGTTAAATTTTTGGAAAATATATAGTTGAGAGAATTATAAACCATAATATAGTTCTGATACCGAGGTAGTGATTTTGGAAGAAGAGATGGTTGATTTTGGTAATTCAGGATGTTGCGGTGTTGTAAAAGAATATATGAGGAAGGGGTTCACATGTTATTACCTGGAAAAAATGATCCTCATTATGTTTGACTTCCTTGTAAATTTTGGACTATGAGTTTGGATAATAGTATTTTGGATATGTCTAAATGTTGGAATGTATTATGTTTGAAATGTTATTTTTGGATTTTTATAAAAGGACAACACACAGACCATGTGACGACCCGTCGTGTCAGACAAAGCTGTGAGAATCGAACCCAAAACCATAGTGCAATTGGGATTTATCACGTACCATTTTTCTACATGAAGTTCCTGGATACTATAATGTAGTTTCTTTTCATAAAGGATCTGATATGTGAATTATAAATTCATTATATATGGAACCATATACGCTTAGGATAAATATAGTATTTTTGAGTTGGGGTGAAATATGAGTTTGTGGTAGAAATTTATTAATGGATAAAACTCTAATTATAAAGTAAGTATATCTCCTTATGATCTTAGCCAATATCATAAATAAATTCCTCCACATTAAGAAAAGGAATATAGAACAAAAACTTTGTCCTATATGGTACCTTAGATCATCACAAATTTATGGCTTTGGGATTGTTGGCCTTTTCATAGCCATGTTCTCTACCACTCTCCATCAGATAATTGATGGTTAGATTTCTCTTCTATATCCATATTTTCCTACATGGAACCCTAGTATGTGTTATTTTCAGTAATCTTCATACTTACCACTCTTTATGTTAAATATAGGCCTCATTAATTCATTTTTCGATGTGGAATTTCAACTAAGATATTTTGAAACATCAAAATTGTATTATTTTAATACCTTATGTTTTGTTGAACCGATGGTATTTTAAATCATTATTGATTGAGGAATTAAAGGACCTCAATTTTACACTTGTTTTTGATTGATGACCTCAATAACTACCTATAAATTTTTATGTTTTTCTTCCAATTATATGTCTCTAATTTCCACCAATGTTCTTCGAATATAGATCATAATTTGGTGGTGACCCTTTCATTTCTATTTTACACTTATTAAGACTAAATTTTATTAACCCTATTTCTGATGTGGGTTTTCCCACAAAGATATTTTCTATTTTCAACCTTTTATTTTCGATGAAAAATTTCAAATTGTGAGGATGAAATTTATTGAAGGAGGGGAGAATGTAACACTCTAATATTTTCACAGTGTGTTATTTCTTCAAAATAATTCAATAACTTACACTACATGAAACACTGAGTTCAAGCGCACCATGACTTACCAAAAAAGCCATTCAAAAGAGGTTATGAGTAGTATTACCTAAAATTTAAAACATTATATAATCTTTATATTTTTAGAATCTATATTATGAGTTTCTAAGTCATGATTGATGAACAAATTCATTTTTTTCAGATAAAAGAAGTAGTTTTCAAAAAATGAAATTTTACCGCCTTTTAATGGAGAAGCCTTTTTTAAATCCAATATTAGAAACTTTTATATATTAAATTTGAAAAAATGAACTTCTTCTTTAGAATCGGGACATAAGAATTTATTTTCAATAATTTTTTGGTGTTTTTCTGATAACTTTTATATTTGTGTGAATAGTGAAAAATACTATATTTTAACTGAAAATGTCATTTTTAATCAAAATAATTTATATTGTTAAATTATACGTTTTAATGGTTTGGAAGTATAAATAGATTATATTTTTACTATTTAATCCAATGATGGTCATTTTAAATAATTTCACCTTGAAATTGGACATAAACAAGTGTCAAACTTTTGATGGTTATTATTTCTTAAAAATACGTCATTTGGTTTCGAAAGCGGGAATCAATTTTAAATTAATAAATTCAACTTTTATGTTTTGAATTTGGTAAAATAGTCTTCATTTTTGGATTCAGAATAACTAATTTATCCTAGGGTGAAATCTTGGTACTTTTCAGATAACTTTTATATTTTGATGAATAGTGAAAATTACTAAATTTTAATTAAAAACAACTTTTTTAATCAAAATAATTAATAGTGGTAAATTGTGAATTTGAGTGGTTTTAAATTATATTTTGAATATATTTTTACCATGTAATACAATGTGGGTCATTTAACATAATTTCACATTTAAACCGAGCATAAACAACTGTCAATCTTTTGATAGTTATTATTTCTTAAAAACACGCTTTTTGTTTTAACGACGGGAATTAATTTTAAATTAACTTCTGCCACTTCTGTGTATTGAATTTGGAAAAACGGATTCCATATTTGGAATCAAGATGTCCTAATTGTGTAAATAGGTAACTTTTATTTTTAGACATTTTGAAAAATTAATTCGGTAAATATTTTATTTACCATGGTTAAAGGATAAATCTGGTTAATAAGGGTAAATAAATAATGTTATAATAATTTTAAATTACCCTAAAACGTGTATTAACCCTATTGGTTGATACATGGACGACTATTGGCATCTTTGGGTCGATTTTGGGACCTCGTGGATCCACTTGTAAGTGATAATGACAATTTATATTAATTAAGTTAATGTAATTACAAAAATGACATAAGCATATGTCTTTTAGAAAAACAATTTTTTACATAGGGTTATATATGTTGGATTTAAGACTATAAATATTCATTAGAAAGATAAAACGATTTCCTAAATAATGATAGTTTAATTATAATTTTTAGACATTATATACTTCAATTTATTTATGACACATTGATGATACAGTAATTACCATAATAGAAATAAATTAAAATAATTGATATTATAAATACCCAAATAAATATAATTAGAGACTTTTATTGTATTATACTAAATTTATAGTTTAATAAGACATATTAGTATTTCTTTAATAGAATTTTTTAAAAGTAATCATTCTGTTATGAGTTTCAAAAAAATCAACTATTGAATAGTGTCAAAATTGACATAAAAGAGTCTTTAAAACAAATATTATATTATTAATTGATATTAAATTTCTAAAAATCTAAGGTTCGTCCTAGAGACTTACATAAATATAGGTGTATCATTAATGGAGCACTTGGGGGTTTCTTGGATGTATATAGTAAGTTTATTAACCATATAATATAAAAAATACAATGAGACAATGTAAAATTGAAACTAATTAACCTAGAGTTAATACTTAAAGATAAGGTTAATATAGTGACCCAAACCTAGCTAAATTATATTGGTTGAGTTATTTTCGGCCCATCCATACCTTAAACTTTAAATAATCCACTTTGGAGCCATTAGAAACTGAATATGAATTTATTATAAAATAATATTTCTAGATTTTCCTAAACAGCCCCTCCTCCCCCTTATAAAAGGACACCACTTCTAACAAATTCCTCACACCTCTAAAGCTTTTTGACTCGTCCAAACTCTTTCCAATTACGCTCCCTACATCCCTATACTACTTTTAGAAGCCTTACCTTAGGCAGAATGCACTTCAAGAGTTCTTTTTGGTTCAAACCAAAGGGTGTTACCCAAATTAAACGTAACGATTTCTCTTAGCTTCTTTTTTTTATTTTACTTCTCCAACCCCTAAACGCTTCTTATTATTTTCTTTTGTAACAAAAACAGTATCCTAAATATACTAGGATATTTTTATTAGATGTATTATAACAACACATACACACACATCCATCTAATGGGTGATAAACATAATGTTTCTGTGGATGGAAACCAAACGCCTCACGAAGCGATGATTGTTCAATTATCTCCTACCACCTATCAGGGTGGCCATTATGATGGAAGTATAATTAAATATGTTATTAATGATATTTATTATATATATAATCTTCTGTAATTCCATTTTATATCATACCATTATTCTTCTCATGTTGTATATATATACGATAATTTCATTTGAGGGAGTGCGGACTACCGCCCCCTCAAAGTGATATGGCTCATTAATACCATACATGGAACGTATAAAGGATTGTGTTAATGAACTTCATTAACACATATAAGATATTATATTATACTGGAATAATTATATACCTATGTATCATTTGTTTTTTATTCCTTTTAAACTGAAAAATGAAATGGAAGTAGCATTCGTGCGTACGTACGGACTACCGTCTCCACGAACGCGATGAGATTCATTCTCTATTGTATCCATTCAAGTATAATTATCATTTGATGATTTAAAAATAATGGTTAATGACTTTATATCATTATTTATCTGAATAAGATACAACCTATCCATGGAAAACATGGCTTACGTAACAAAACATATAAAAGAAAATGAGTAAGTTAACACCCGAAACGACGATAATTCTAAGATATTATTAACAAACCAATGTTAAAAGATCATATATGATATCATATTAATGTATATGATTATTGAATAATTTAATAACAATTATTTTACCATTATACAGGAGGTTAACCTACCCCCAACCAAGGAAAGTACAAGGTAAGGGTTTTTCATCTCACTCTTTATTCCCGTGAGATTCATGACATATTGCCACTATTACCTTTTGTGTGGTGTATGTACTGCCCATAATTGTATTCTTTGTGTAATACACTTTAATTTATGTGTATTTACATATTCATTGTATGATACCTCTTTCATGGGTTGTATGTTTCGTAAGTTACCGAATTGGTAAGGGTTTATTTCATAATCTCTTCATTATCTGAGGTTGTTTATACGTAATTATCTATTGGGATCCCTTTATCATCCACATCCATGTTCCTTAAAAATGTATTTAAAAACATTTTACTATTTACTAGACAATGGGTTAAAGTAATTTATACCCTTATGTGTTTTTAAAGGAATCTTTCCGTCGTTTTCCAAACAAGGCACTTTTAACCTTTTCGACAAATTTAAGGTAAGAATGTCTTTTTTTAACTTATACGGCGGGTGAGGCTATTTACCACCGTTATAAAATTGTCAAAGGTTCACTTACAAGCTTATAAGAATATTTCCCAAGTAAATTTTTTATTTTATAATTATGTGAAATTTAAATGATTCCAAATGAATATTTTAAGAATTTGTGAAAGGTACTCTTTATCAAGAACATAATTTTAAATGTTTTAAAGATTTATCTTTCCAAATATTTTTAATTAATGTCCATGTTTTCAAAATTATTTTAAGGATTTATTTATATGGACATGAATGTTTTGAAATGAAATCTCTTTTCAAAAGTTTCAAAGTGGTATGGGACACTTTGATTCAAAAATATCTTTTAAATTACTTCCTTTATAAATGTGTGACTTTTCAATGATTTCGAGAAAAGAGATATTTCTCTCAAATTGTTTTGATTTCATCAATGTCAACATCCTTTGATGGATTTTAAGCTTATCTGAAGTTGATTTATTATGATACAAAACTTTTGTATTGTATTGAAGGTTTTGTGATATGTTTTACTGTGGATGTGTAATTTTTATACCATTCATTGTTTTTGGAGAAAGTATTGACATTTCGTATGCTAGTTTTAATATGAATGTTTATGTTATGTTTAAACCTTTTCATATGGGAATGCATTGGACTTAATATGTAACGGGTGGAGCCCGCTATAGCTCCTCAATGCATCGGTAGGTCTCATGAGACAAACTAGTATCTTGGTACAAGGCCTTGACAAAATCTTATTTGTAGTCTTGGCACGAGGCCTTGGCTATGTGGTTATGATAGTCTGGCATTATGCATTCCATCATTATGAAAGTGGTTATTAATATTTCATGTTATTATTCGACTAGTAGAATATCCATGTGAATAATTAAATGGCATTATTTCATTTTATTTTTTCCATACTATGTTTAAGTTCAAGTTTTAAAGGCTTTTGGGTTAGTTATACATTCCCTCAAGTGTTTATGCTTATTTACGAAAGTTTCTACTGTAATGATTACCCTTACTGAGCATTTGAGCTCACCCCTTTCTATGTTTTACTTTTCCAGGATTCCAAGAAGTGTATTGTGATTGATATGCAGGGTTAAGAAAAGGGAATAATGGAATTAATAAAGGAGTATTTATGTTGTTTTGTATGTTATGAAGTGTAATGTAACATTCATGTATGTAATCTATTTTCCAAGACTGCTAAACTGATCGGTTCTTCGAGACTTGATTCCTTCTAATCATGCCAATGTATTAAAAAAATGCACCGAATCTGGGTCACTGGGGTCGGGGCGTTATATTTCAAATATATAATGTTTATATAATTCATTCTCTTCTTTTTTTAGTACTTGATACTATGTCCCCATACAATTTAAATATTTGGGGGACTAGTTACCTTATAAATATTATCATTGTACCATAAAGAAAATGATAATTCCTACTCTATGTATTGTGTGAATTGATGTAGCTCTCATTACATCTGCTAGGAACCACTTTATAAGGATAGAATGTAAAATTGTGTATTATTCTTTATGAAACATTATTTATTATCCCAAAGATAGTAAAATACATAAAATAAATTGAATAATTTATGCATAACTATTTTCATAATCATAAAAATGGTATCTTTGGTGATATATTTATTTTCAAATACATTATAATGTTTCTAAAGAAAATGTAAATTATCCTAAGAATATCCACCATGAGTATCAAAAAACTTGTGATGTAATTCATGTTGTCATGAACCAAGTGGACATCATGTCAAGACTAATGTTCCCATTTTGGAGTTATTACTATTAGAAGCATCAGTTCCATAACCACATCCACTTGTAATATCTAAAAATGGATGTATTTTCATAGAAAATTCACTTAATATATTATTCTATTAAACTATATTATTTTCATCATAAATAACTTCAAATTATATCATTGGATTGTTTTCATTAACCTTTTTCCTCAAATTATAATCCCTAAGATTGTACTGAAATTCCTCTAATACCAACAATAATAACCAAGACCTCATTAACATGGATATGATCTATTCTTTATTATATTGTAATATGATACAAAAAACAACATCCTAGTGGTTTTAATAGTTTAGTAGTATTGGAAAAATAGATATATACATGATTCCTATATTTCATTTGAAAACACAAATTAAAAAATATTTATTAAGAATATAATTATTCCATTTATAATATCCTTTCTCATCAATCATATTTCACTTCATATAATCCTAGGGAAAGGAAAAAAAATAGTGATATAAAATCCTCTGTTAGGGTTAAGTACAAAAAAATCTATTATAACTTAATAAAAATAATCAATATTGAAATGAAAATAACTAAACACAGATTCTATTTTAATAACATGAGTATCATAATGAGAAAAGGAACAAACAATATGGGAAGTAAAATAGCTAAGAAGACATTCCATTTAATCAATTACTAATAATTAAATGAGTATATGGATAAAATCATTGAGAAAAAATCATGGGTAATAATAATAAATTTATTGTAAATGATTTAAATTATTAATTATTGGATTCTATGATATTAAGAATCATGATATATCTACCATCATGTCCTCTAACAAGTTGGATTAAATTATTGGTGGAATTGTTTAATTTGATGAATTTATTTGTATTATAAGTCAGGTTGATGAATCAAGGTGAAATTTAAAACTAATCCCCACCAATATATTCAAGTTTAATAAATCAGTCATATATTGAAAAATTGATTTAATTATTGAATAATTATCCTTATCATCAAATTTTCATATTGAGTAATGAACATATATTTTTCAGTATTTACCTAGATAAGAAATAACATTCAATATATAATAAATTATGTTGAAATTATATATAGTTTAAAAAATAAACATTTCTATGATAAATAATATATATACATAGGGTACATATATTGTCCAAAGGAAAGTGAACAAACTGAGGAAAATATAACGACTACAAAATGAATCATGTATGTTAATGTCAATACATTCATCGGTAAAAATTATCATAAACCATATTGAGGAAGAATAATTGTGGTACCAAGACAAAATATACCCATTTTGTAATAATAAATTTTTTCTATCATTGATGAATATAAACACAATAAAAATATATTTTAAAACATTATTGAGGTAAATATCCTTTTCATTTTTAAAATTTCATTTTTAACAAAAATACTGAAAAAAATTTAAAAAAAAATCTTCGAAAATAAACTTTTAAATATATAAAATAATCTTAAGAAAAATTGAGTGGTCCTGGTGGGTGGAAATAATGTTCATGTCATACATGTTAAAATAAAGACTCTTTTCATTTTGATTGTAAAGTTCAAACTGGCATTGTTTTGAAAAAGATATGATGCCATCACTCAAATTCTTTTTTATAAAAAGTAAAAAGGAATAAAAGATTCATTAAAAAATTTGTTTTAATGAGATGAAAATATATTTTAAAATAAATTTATAAAATTGGGTTTTTTAGAGAAAGGATTTCTGACCCAAGATTGATATTAAGTTGGGCATTCCTAAAAACAATTTCAAAATCATATTAAGTACCGATGAGGAAAAAAGTTGTATTATTATAAGAAAATATCACTATTAATATGAGGTTAATAAAATTAAATATCTGTATTATGAAATTTTTATTTAATTTCCTTCAAGATAAATTCATGAATAAACAATATTTATTAGAATAAGATAATCAAATAAACCCTTACAGTGATCATAATGTTGAAGTGAAAATTAATGAATTAATCGATTTTGTGTTTAAACTATAAATACACATAAAAATTTATTAATAAAATATAATATAATAAAAAATAATTTCACACATAATCTTTGAATGTAAAATATTATAAGGAATTAACATAACCCATTGAAATGAAATTCAGTTAAAAGGTTATTTACCACATGGTAAATCTTAAATAAAATATACAAGGATGAAATAATTCACATTGAAACATAAAATATAATTAATTATTAATTAATCATGATATTTCGTTTCAAAGGGGATTTATATACACATTATCAAATAAATTATATGGAAAACATTACACTATGCCTCAGTAAAGGGATGTTGAGATGAAATCTCTCACCTCACGATTATTTTTTGTTAAATGTTCATTAACATCCTATATAGTAGTTTGAAACATGTTGTAAACATATTCAAGAACCATATTAGTATTTATAATATCATATATTATTCTTTTATAACATCTTATCACCCTTTAGTTAATAATATATCATTTTCATATTTTTTATGGGTTAATTGCCTTAATTTATCACGCTAGTTTTCTCATAAAAGAGTCATTTTTACACATATTATATAGTTCAATGATATAAAAAATAATAATCATGAAATAATTGTTATATTTATTAATAAATTTTACTTTTAATACAAACCATTAATGATGGGTTTTATAAATGATGTAATTTTAGATCATGGAGATGGAAGGTCGTACATACACAAAAATCACATTTCCATTTTTTTCTAATCATTATGAAAAAAGGTCATTAATATTATATATTTAGAAAATTATTATAATACCTTATACACTATATTATTTCTTTATATATACTTATATATATCATCATTGGGGGTTCGTTATGAAGATAGAATCAAATTTCTTTATGAAGGTAGCAGTACAGACGTAAAAGAATGATGGTATGGTTTCACAGTGTAAGAAGGAAAATGATATATTATCTTTTAATAATGATAAATATTTATTCAATATAACAATTATTTCATTTATATCACATATAATCATTATATTTACCCTTATCTTCATCCATGTAAAGCGTCTGTGACAGATGAATAACATCTTTTTGTAAGGTGGATGTCTACCATACATCCAAGCAACATTATTGTATCCCCATAAGAAATGGGATATGAAATTTTATATATGATATAATGAATCTAGAGGAATACAAATTTTATAAATATCATATATATATATATATTATACATATTTATAGAAAACCTTAAAAGATGGTTACAGAAAAACGAATGGCATCTGTTCGTGATGCGGTATTTTGTCGTACACATGAAAAAAGACTTCATAACTCATTTGATAAATGTGAAGATAATTTTAGGTAATTACAATAAAATAAATCACCTAATTATATTTAATATACTGTTTTTATTATATAATTATTGTTTAATAATAATTGAAGGATGTGTATCAAGAATTAAAATAAAAATGCTCATTGTAAAATGTTACCTCTTCTTCGAGAAACCTCTTTAGGTTTGCACTAACAACTTAATTATTGGATTAAAACCCAGAATATGGTTTATAGGATAAGGTTAGTGAATTTTGGGTGTTATTATGGAAGGTAATGTTGCAACAAAAATGGTTTGATGGTGTGAAGTAAAGAAAAGAGGGGTTTTCCTTTTATAAGATAGGTTATTGTCAAACCTATAATTTTTGAAAATAGAAACATGTTCCTGAGTTTTTCTAATTAAAAAAGGTCCAAAATGGAGTCTTAAATTTAATTTTACATTATAGGGTCAAAATAATTTCATAAAATATATTTTATTCTTTTTTTCAGGTCATTTTAAGTCTTATCATTTTAGTTTAATCCCAGGTTAAATACATTTTTACTATAATTAATGAAAATAATTTTTCAACTTTCACAATTAGTTTTGTTGAAATTTTTTTGTTGAAATTATAATATAATATAAATTTTTATTATAAAAATAATGGAATCCTTTTTTTTTAAATTTCGTTCATTTTATTGAAAATTTTAATTTAAAATTAATCTCGCAGATGCGATGTAGATACGTGTTTTTAATGTGAAAATGTTTAAAAGTTTACAAAGTTTTTATATCAAAAATCATATTAAATATTATTATAATAAACTTAATTGGATTAATTGATATATATAAAAACTAAATTTACTTTTAAACATATTAAAAATATAATAAAATATTATATATAATTCAAAATAAAACATAGTTTTCAATTGAAATTCATTATTTTAAAATATTCATTGAAAAATGTAATATTTCAAAAAAATCCCAACTATTCACCCCAAAATAATTTTGATATTATTAATAGGAAATTATATTATATTTATTAATAAATTTTATAAAATTGGTAAGATTTAATTTTAAATTATGTTCCCATAGCACGACTAAACTGTCTTTTAGAAGAATAAAAAACGATTTTCATAAGAAAGAGTTTTGTATATTAAATGAATATTAATTTATTTTAAATAAATATAAAATGTTAATTTATATAATTTATTTATTAATATCCATTCCTTTAAATTTAATGTGTATGTTATAATGGTATACTATATTATTGTTAATTTTGACTCATGGTTTCGTGTTTTGCTATCTATCAAAGAGATTAAATTTTTTTAAAATGAAATATTTATTAATTATCATGTTTTATAGTATCCTATAGGCATGGTGTTTCATGTCATTATTTCAATTAAATACAATTTTCTTACTTTTAAAATCTATGAGTGTTATATGAGGTCTTATGAAAGAACCAACTCATTGTTAGCTCATGGTTTTACAACCCATTCATCCTAACCAAGAGGGGTACAGTTGGCCCCCCATAAATTTTGGATCACATAATAATTAAGTATTTGGAACCACATTTTTCAATTAATCCTCTAAAAACTACAATTAATTTATCATACAAGTCCTGAAATATAACCCCCTTCGATCTGTGAGTGATCCTTAGGTGAATTAGCATGCATTGAAGGCTCAGATTCGTCAGTAGGGGATCATTATTCTCCATTCTTTTAGATACATGGTTCCTATCACTCTCATAACATTAAATATCATCCATTATGAATAGATTTATGTGTTATTAATGGTTTTACGATGAAATATATTTTTTTCTAATGGAGTTAATGTGAACTGTGTTCAGATCATGATGTTTTTCTGTGGTTCTTTGTTTTGGAAAACGGTTGAGATGTAGGTGACTTCTCTCTAAACTCAACGTGATTTGAAACCTAAATGATTGGTATTAATTAATTTTTTTCCTATAAAATTCATGTTAAATATTGGTGTGATTATGGATATAAATATTTTTGTTTTATTAGCATGAAAATTGTTGAATGTTTAATGGTTTTTTGGTGAACCTCTAGGATTATAATTTTATAATATTCACATTAAAATTATAATTTGATTGATACATGTAAAGTATTTTTTAAAATATTTTAATGAAATTAATTTTTTTATTTAATTGACATGTAATTATTTGTCATAAATTGTTTTCTGTGAGCAGAATGGGATTTATAATTGTTGAAAAGTAACATAATAAAAATTGGAGGAAGTATGGAATTGATGTTCTACTTTCAATATTGAAACAATGATTGAGTTTTTGTCTGGTTATGTGTGTGGAAATGGGAAATAATTTTCCAAATAAAAAGAAAAATTGACTAATTTAATTTTTTATTTTTCTCAGAAAAAATATTTTATGTATTTTATATAAACTATTTTTACTACAGAAAACTATTTTAAAAAATCTGCAAATAAGTGTTTCTAGTGGTGTGAGTGGGGATGTTTTTGGTGGAATAATTTTTCATTTAGACTCTCTATTTGAATGAGAATTTTTGTGAATTTAAATTTTCCATATATATATATACATTTAATGTCAAGGTATCTCATTTATATACTTAATCTTCTTGATAAAATTTCTTATCATGTGAATTTGGAGCTTGTAGTAGGTGGATTGTTGCTGGTTTTTATCACCTTGGATTTTTTAGTTTTGTGGCAATTTGGTCTTCTTGAGTATGAATTTTGGTTTCTTATTTAAAAATAATATGTTTTATTGGTTTGGTTATGTATGGAGTTATATTTTTTAATCATTCATCATATGGATTTATTTTTTGTTATTTTTTTCATTTGGATGTTTTATTTATCAAATGGAAAATCTCCCAGTAAATGATATTAAAGACCATAGTATATTTCATTATTATTTGGTATATTGGGGATATAAATCAAGTCTTAGTAGCTCCCCCATAACTCCTAAATCTAATTAAGAGGTTTAGGATGTCACATAACAAGTATAAGGGGTGTATACACCCCACACAAAATAAATGACTATTGAATAGTTTACATGTATCCCAAAAAAGAGAGACTATAAATCCGTTACTTCAACTCAAAAAATTATTAATACACACTAAAACCTCCAAAATAAAAAATATATTTTTAATATTAATATATTATATAACCATACTCATATATATAAAATAATATTTTATTTACATATTAATATTTATTATTGATTTATGAATAATTCCATGTAAAAATAACATTTTTAGTAACAACAACTTTATTTTCCATTTTTGTTTGGTTTTAGAATTTTTGGAACATTTAAGATAAAAATGGTTACATAATATCCTTAATTTTAACCTTGATATGAATATAATAAATATTAATTATATATGAATTTAAATTCTCCCTAAAATTTAGAGATAGAAAATTTGTTAAATTGTTTATGGAGATAGTAGGTTGTACACATGCATGAAGGATGGTTCTGTATTTTAGTAGGATGTAAGGAAAAAAAATTAATTAATATATCACTATTAAAGAATAATTTTTTTCATATATATTATATATATTTATTAAATATTTCCATATTACCATCCATGTTATAACCAAACAAAAAAGAACTACATCACTTTATGGAGGTGGTAGTCCACACATATGCATGAACAACATTATCTTTTAAAATTTATTATAAATTAATAATATATATGTCAAATTATAATAACATGACTGTATATATGTTATAAATATCATATATATACATTAAATACACCATTCTAACCATTTTTGTGATGTATTAATTCAAAACAAGTTACATCAATTAAAGTGGTTGTAGTCCTTCGTACACACGATCGACAGTTTTGATATCAATATGATGGATAAAAAGAAGCGTATAGATTATTCTATTAATATAATTACATAAAAGTATATTTATTACAATTAAAATACTATTTCATAATTTTAAAGAAGATATTATCAAGGTGGATGAAAAAATAAAACTATAATGCTTAATGAAGAACAATTTATATTCTTCAGATAACCTCCTTAGGTTTTCAACAGAGAAATTCAAAGGAGGGATTTATAATCAAAATAATGCCTCTTGAAATAGACAGGTAATTAAGGAATATATGTAGGTAGGTATTGGATAATCCAAAAGGCTTTTTAAGTGTGAATTATAGAGGAAATTAGATTCCCTTTAATAAATGGGGATAGAAAAGACATATAATTTTTGAAATGAAAACATTATAACAATGTTTTGAAAATTTAAAAAGGCCAATAAATGGAACCTTACAGAGAAATGTATGATATAAGGTTGAAATAAATCTAAAAAATAGAAAATAGATATGTTTTTAGGAAATTTTAACCCTTAATTTCTTAGTTTAACCCCTGTGACACCTATTTCAACCAAAACCACTATATTTAACGTTTTATATTTTTACTATTCGATATGACCAAATTTTAAGTTAAATTTTTAATACAATATTAATAATTATGATTACAATTATAAAATTTATTTTATCAAAATGAAATGCACAAAAATTTACACATAAATTTAAAATTAAACTCATATACGCAATGAAAACATGGTTTTCCATAAAAAAATAATTCAATATGTATAATACGTCTTTTTATCAAAATTAAACATAGAATTAATTCCAATTAGCAGAATTGGATGAATCGTAACATAATATATTGAATATTAATTTTAAACCATTTTATATTAATTTTAATTTTTAATTCAATTAAATTAAATGGATGTTTTCAAAAAAATTAATATTTTCACTTTTCATTAAAAAATAAGGCTTTTCAAAATGAGTACAAAAATCCACAATAAGATAATTTTTAAAATTTTATTCTATAAATGAGTTAAACTTTTCAAAAAAAACTTTCGATAATTCATAACAATAAATTTTATTATTTGGTACTTAAATAGAAATAATAATTATTTTTTGTCAAATATTTATTTGAAGCATTTAATCACTTTACCAAAAATTAAATATTATTTATCAATATATTTTATTTTCTTAAACATTCAAAAATTGTTTTCTAAAGGTTCTTATTCTAATTCGTACCACCAAGTCTTACTACTATGTTATAACGATAATTATTGAATAATAATTTTATGAGTTTGTTAAGGTTATTTAAAACTCTACATTTCATGTAATCAAAAATTTGAAGAAACTATATATATTTAATAATAATAATAATCATAATCATAATTTTCTAAAATATATTCACATGGGGGTAATAAAAATGAAATATCTAGATGAGTATCAACTATGTCTTCACTCTAGTTCATGATGAGTGTTCCTAAGATAACACATCTAGCTAGAAACATCATGTGTATATATATTTGGAAATGAAATTCTACTTCCAATCCATTACAGAGTATTTGTAATGTTAAGGAATTATTTTATGGAATATTATAAAAGCTAAATAAAAAAAGATTGTGGGATGAGGTATTATTCAGGAACTATAGGATAATTTAAATATTTCAATGAAAAATAAAATTTGACATTTTTTTTAATCTTATAAAAATTATCTTCCAATATAAATTTTTCATGAATCAGGAATAGATATTTTCTATTTAAGTAATAGATAAATCTTAATGGAACAATGTTAATAATGGTTTTCTTGGACAATGTAGTGGTTTTTCCATTGAGAAACCTAATTGGATAAGTTTTAGTGTTATAAATATTATGGTTGTTCCCAATCAACTATCAAAAATTAAGATGATTAATATTAATTTATTCATTTCGACAATTTATCAAAATAAGAGGTTGGTGGAGTCTCATAAAAGTTGAGTTGAAATAGATAATGAATGAAACAATGTAAAATTTGAATCATGAGAACAATGTGAAAAAAACACACACAAGGGAATATCATAAATAATTAGAATATACTTCTTGTATATAAAATAAGGGAATAGATTTATAACTTTCCAAGGATAAAAAATCAAAAAAATTAACATGAAAAATATATAATATGTTTTTCCAATTCGTACATAAGATATCAAGATACACACAAAATTTGGAAATATGTCTTTAGTTATTCATATCTTTTAGTTACCCATAACTTCTTTTGTATGTGAGTGATAAGTAAAATTGTGAGGGTAAAATTTATTTTAAGTTGGAGAATACTAAATACATTAATTTATATTATATTTTATAATCTATAAAATAATGTGTTTAGTATCACACTTCACACACAACACTGAATTAAAAAGAACCATAGAATGTTATATTTCCATTTAAATGAAATTGTTTTAAATTTTTTTCTTTTATTTGTTTTATTTTATAAAAGTAAATCTATTATTGAAAAATTATATTGTTGATATTAAATATATATTAACCGAAATTTAATTCATTCTTAATAAGTAATAATAATACATGTAATGTTAGTTTCCTATATTAATTGTTTTCATAATATTTTTATGTTATTATTTAAATGTTAAATACCAAAATTTATTAATTAATTTTTTTTGATATTAACTTAATTTTTGGTTTTAAAAAAAATACTATATTAGTTTAATTTTTTTAAATTACTTTTAAATATTCTATTTATAGATTAATAGTGAAAAATATAGTTTTTATCCAAAAATTACTATTTTTGAATATTATTATATGATAATTACCTATAAATTTAGAACACCATTTATTTCGTGAAATACACATTTATTAAGAAAAAAAATATTTTTTAATATAATATTATGAATTTATAATGCCTTTGTTTATAATTTTAAAAACTTATGTAATATGTTTTATTAACAACAATTTTTTGGTCATTATTTAATAAAAATATTTTTTTTAAATTATAATTTGTATTTATTTGAATTAGAAAAATATATATTTAATTTATAATAACCTAATATATATCCTAAAAATAAATTGCCAATTTAATATAATCCTAAAAATAAATTTTAATCATAACAATTAACTTTTTCAAGAAAATATGTTTTTACTCGTTACATGAGCTAATGTTAAAATAAATTTTTATTAGAAGTAAATTTATTTATCATAAAATTTTTTGTTTAAATTTTTTTGGAAAAAATTATGTAATGAGGTACATTTTATTTTTAATTTAGAAAATTAAATTATCAATGTAAAAACTAGTACCATCATAAAAATAATAATTGTAAAAGAGAAAATTATAATAGTAAAGGACTGAAAAATAATATTTAAAACAAGTTTGAAATATATTAGTTGAGTGAAGGTACATCATAATTCATCCCAAACTCAATTAGATTTCATTTTTTGGTCTTACTGACTTCTGAAACATGTGTACAATTTATACTAATTTGAAATAGTTATTAAAATAACATTACCACCATTTATAAAAATAATCATTACACCACCACTTCCAGTCTACTCTCAAAATTATATTTCTTATTTAAAATATTCCATTATTATATCCCCTAATATCCTATTAATTTTACATGATTATAATGTCATGGAATATTTCTCTAGGACCCCTATTACAAAGGATTCGTTGAAGGGAAATACATAGCACTCAATATTTGTAAATATTTACAAATATTTGTTATTATCACTCTTACAATCCCAAATATCATTTTTTTAATTCCTATTTATTTCTCTCAGTATTGTTAATAAATAAAATTTTATAATTCCAATTTAAAAACTATTGACTAAAATTTAAGTTTCCACTAAAAAAATTGATATGGTCATTCCAGCGTTGTTCAGAATACCACGTCCTCCAAGGGACAACTTCGATTTTATTTTCACCATCTCATATCATAGATAGTTATAATAGTAATATTGATGGTTAAATTTGAAATATATAATTTTATTATGTTTATTAGTATTAAAATTAAAATCACCTTTTCTCCCTAGCAATCATCATGAAATGAAATCATTAATCGTGTGTTTCATAGACTACAACCTCCATGAAGTAACATAAAAAATTATTCATCTCCATTAATTAATATTTATTAAAATATATCAACATTTGATTCAAAATTTTAAATATTTATTTATAAATTCATCATTATTCTATATAAAATTTTAAATTCTAAAATGTGTCAACTTTCATAGTCACAATCGTCCATTAATTAGGGAATGTCTAGGTTTCATTCAGTCTAACCACCTACTTTAACAATTCTATAAAATAACATCATGGATAACTATGAGAACATTATTAAAAATAATATATGATAAAATAATTAATTGATAATTTTTTAGCTATTTTATAGTAACCTTAATAAAAAAACTAATAGATAAGTTAACAATTTCCCTTCGCCAAACATCATAGAAAAATTCTCATTGACAATTTTATCCTTAATTCTTATAACCAAACCTAACTATTAATGAAATATAAAAATTAAAGGTTATTAAAATGATTATATTCTATTAACTTTTTTATATATGAATTATGAACTATTTGATATGAATGAAAAAACAATACTATTATGAATCTAGTAGAAAACAATCATCATTTATAATACTCAATATAAAAATAAGTATAAATGAAAACTAATATACATAGATAAATTAATAATAAATGAAGAATATAAAATTTATTGATATCATAATTTTTCTTGAAATATTAATTATAATATTAATTTTTGTTATATTGGGAATTTAAGCATTTTTTGGATGTCATGAATTAAGTTAGGGGTATGTACAAAATCTATTTTCTTCCATTTGAGTGAAAACATTCTTATAAAACTATATTTTTCTTAATTTCATTTAATATACCTAATGAAAATTTATATTTTATTATGTCATTATTTCATGGGTAATGATAATTATTCGTAATGAAATCATTATTAGATAGGTTGTAGCTAAAATAATATATAACATGAAATTGGTTTAGTGGCCTGGATAACTATTTCTTGATACAAGATTTTTTTATCCACCAATTTAAATTAATATGGATTATAAAATGAATATTTTCATATTATATCATGAATTTATATCACATTATGTTTGGGTTAGTTTCATGAATTTTCTCAATCTTCGGTTTTGATTTTTTATGATACTCAAGTCATAATGGTTTCTTGTCTCAAATTTTCACCCCTTAATACATAGTCATAATTATAAAAAATGTTTTATTTAGAATGGTGTGTCTAATAAAAATTTAATTATTTTTATGATATTCCAATTATTCGTGGTAATTACTGATTCAATTTAAAACATATCCTACAATGATTTGGGAATAGATAGTATCTAAAAATGTAAGGGTTTGGGCCAAATCAAATTTCTCCAATTGATCTACCAAATTTATCATTGAAAACATTAGTTTGATGATTGATTTATTCTATCTGATTAATAAATTTTACATTAATTATTCACCTTTTTATAGAGGGTTTCAATAATTCCCTATAACATCAAAATTAATAAATCAACAATTCAATGATGATGTTAATGTTTGGGTTTATTGTCTCATTTTCTTCTCTTTAGACATATACCATATTATAAACCATTTATTCTACTCTATGTTTTATCTAATACCTCATTTATTATTGTTAATGATTCACCCCTCATTATTCACGGTATTTCATATTTATTTTGATATATTACTCTTCAATGGGTTTTGATTCGAATTTGTATTTAACCTTATGATTCATTTATCTCAATTTATATATATATGTGAATTCTTAAATATAATAAAGCATGTGAACTGTTATATGGTTTTTTCACTGCCATTTTTCATAAAAGAATAATTAAAATTTTTTATTAATTATTTTTTAATTTCATTATACGCTTCTCATTTTCTACTTATTCTTAAGATAACATTACTCAAATTTTATATGTGTGTCAATTTTTTTAAATTTATTTATGATTCATATTCAATACTTGTCTCCTTGATGTTGTATATTAATTAGACATTTATTTACATTTTAAATACAGTAAATCAATTTTTCTATAGCGGTTAAACTTATTGAAATTTTAATGTCTCATATTTTCCTTATTTTATTTTTAAATATTATATGGATTAATTTAGTGACTAGGTGGTGAGATGACATGCTATTCTCATGACTAGTGTGTCTGGGATAAATACATAGAATGTATAAAAATATTAAATATCATTCATGATTGATTTTCCTAAAAAATTGGTATAACTTCTAAATGGGTTCATGAATCAGAAATATATGGGAACCACTGAGTTCATAATGGAGGATTTACATTATGAATGACCCAACATTGGTCAGCATGGGTTGAACATAGAAAAGTCATCACTAGTGATTAAATGAATAAAATAATTTGAGAAAATGTAATTTATTTCCAAACATCGATGTAGTGCGGTGGATCTTTAAATATGTAGTTTTTTTAGAGATCCATAGTTATCCGTATAACCTTGTAATCCTTGGGGGAATTGGAGGGAAAACATCTAGATAATCCTTCCAACAGATGACGATGAAACCTCATATCAGTGATCAGTGCACACCAATATTTATGGATCATGCTAATGAAAATGGTGTGGTAAACATTATTTATTAATGACCGATCCAAATCAAGGTAGGGTGATTGATTCAATTTATTTATTACTCACTCTTGATTCCTATGAGGAATGTTGACCAATCCATGAATAGATTGATCCACAGTTAGATCTTATTTTTGGGATGGGAATATTTTGTGGGATTTAATGTGAGTTGAAATCTTGAATTATATTTTTATTTGTTTATGATTATAATAGTGATGAACCAAGATCTACATAAACATCGATCGATTTTTGTCCCACTCGATTGGTTTGTTCTTTTCTCCAACAATAAACCATTCTTTGGGTGTTCTTTGTATTTCCCCATGGTTTGATATACCTTTAAATAATCTATCACTGAATTTTGATTCTTGGTGAATTACATAAAACCACAGATTTAGAATTGGAATGACTCAATGGAGGTTGGGAAGTGGTTTTAGTAGTCGATAAAGGATGTTTGGTTACAATTTCATATTAATCAAGGCATAATAAAGAATATATATGATTCATTTTCTGAGCCTATTTATGGACCAAATAATACCTATTCAATCATGGAATGATCATGTGACCTCACATTTAAAGTTTCATGGATAACCGTAAACCAGAACAAAAGCTAAGAGGTCTATGGTGTAAGGGGGTGGAAGAATACGGGTTCTAGAAAAACCTGAAACACACAGCATGAAGTCCCTGAATACACTTTGAGTATTCGTCCATGGGGGAACTCGACGTTTAGCATGGGAGATACATGGGAATGGGGGGAGTACATGGGTTTCCTACATGGAATATACTCCCCCACATGGCATGTCTAGGACCAAGGAAATGGGAATCCTCATGTACTGATACATGAGAATAGATACACAGTTTGACATCTTGTACTGGCACATGGCCAGAGTATATGGGCGGACCCTGGATGCTAGGAAATGGTGTATAACCCCTTCTACATACTGTGTATCCCACTTTTACATGACATGGTTTGAGGACATGGGTTTCAATACAAAATTTTTCCCCGAGGTCAAGGGACACAACATGTACCCTTACTATATTTATTCTACCCCCTTTCTACATGGCTTGAGCTTATTGTTCTAGGTATCTTGGACAAGTTTCTTTTGAGTTCATTCACATTATCATTTCCGAAAAGTTTGGTGTAAATCACTTCTTACCCTATTTACTATGATCCCTTTTTCATTTATTCTTATATAATGTTTTTGGAATCCCCTGAGTGGCCCAGAGAGAGAGCTTCTATTCATCTTCATACCAGTAAAGTTCCTAGTATCAGTGTGACCAACACTATACGAGAATCAATCCTTTACTTTTAGTTTAATCCATATTTGTTGTTGGTATCACCCCATGGAATTGGTTTTGATCCTCATATATGTATCATATTCTCTTCAGATCTATCAGCATACCTCTCCCATGATAGTTTACGTTGAGTAGTACCTCTTAGAAAGACGTCATCATAGCTATTAGAGTGAAGAGTGTGTTCTTCCGATTGAGTGGTTTGTGGAATATTCTTGCTGGGATCCTGGGATTGGTAAAAATGGTTGTGGATTACCTCTAGACCGTTCGTATTTGATTGAGTATATCTGTATATTCTTATTATATGTATTTTAGACATATACCTATATAGATCTTACTCTACTTTCCATTGTTATATTGCTTTGTGGTTTTGGGGTTTCCTACTAAGTATTTTTATACTCAACCCTATACAATATTTTCCTGCATGTGTCATGTCTTCTGTAGATGATCTACCATTTGATGGAGTCCTAGGTGGACCAGAACTAGCCAGTTCCTAGTGATACCAGACAGATCGAGGTGTGTTTTTATGTATGTTAGAAAGTAGTTCCAGTATCATTACTTTTAGGTTGGACTTATGGTAAATACACTTTGTGGTTGGATTGTATCTGGACTTGTTTTACTTTTCTTTACATCATATTATACTCGGTTTTTGAGTTATAGATGTATGCATGCATTTTTTAATAGTGGGTTTTCTACATTTCAGTATTTTTTTGGCTTCGAGATGTGTGAATGTGTATAGGTACATAGGAAATGCCTCCCATGCTATTGATATGCCAACTCAATTCTAGTCATAAGCCTCTAACCAATTGGAGGCAGGATTGGGGAGTCAGGTCATGGGGCCCATTGGGATGGGTCATGACATAGTGGTATTAGAGTGGTCAGTTCTACTTTAGTACTGGGATTCTATGAGGTTGATTTGGGGAAATATTGTTATGTATTTCATGTTTGGCTATTAGTCTAGGGACTGTAGTGTTATTTTGGAGGTTGATATATCCATACACCAAGACTCTGATCACCAAGTTTTTGACTTCATACACAAGAACTCTATATTTGGGGGAATCAAAGGTACCTGCATCGTATAGGAATGGGATATGGTTTCATGTCCTTCTTGAGTCACCTATCCAAATATACTCATTGACCATTGAATATCTTATGTTCTTTAAGGATGCCACCATGTAGATGACTAGCCGGGATTACGTAGTGTAATCACGAGGATAATCCCCTCAATGATATTGTTTCAATATAGGAAAGAGTCCCTGATATTTTACCTCTAGGTGGTGCACCGGCCATACCACCACCTATAGTGCAGCACATGGTAACCGTGGTACCAACTTATGAGGTGTCCAGGCTAATCATGCTTTATGAGTTTCAATAGAAAAAACCCCGTAGATTCTGAGGTCATCTCGAACCACAGACAGTTGAGGACTGGCTTGAAGTGGTGACCCAAGTAATCCATCTAATCATGACACCAGGAGAACAGATGGTGGTCTAGGTGGGAAGCCTTTTTCATGATCAGTGGGATGATGGTTGAGTTTGGTAACCAAACTCACAATGAGGTGACTCTTTCAGGGATAGAGTTAGAGCACCTGTATTGAGATGAGTTATCACCAGCTATGTTGAGGTCTATGTGTATCCAAGATCTTCTTTAGCTCCAACAGGGTAGCATGTTAGTGGATTAATATTCATTGAGGTTCACTAACCATTATAGCTACTTTATGGATATTGTTCGAGATTATTACTTCAAGGGTCAGACCATTGGGTGAGGTTTGGGTAGATATATCTGATCCATTGTTATATCTGTATACACTCCTACATATATTGGGGTGATTGAATGTGTTTTTGTGGTTGAATGATTCTTGGATGAGTAGATACAACATTTGATAGTTAGTAGATGGAAAGTAAGAGTATAGGCCTCAGTAGTAGAGAGCTGACGTTAGTCATAAGGACATGGACATTGAAAACATTTTAGTAGAAGGTCCCATGATATAGGATCTATAGTATAGGTCTCATAGGGTGGATCTAACTATCCTATAGAGAGGTGGTTCTACTCATGTGAGAGAAGTAGAAATCTCTATCGAGATTCTCTAACCCTCCGGACTAATGACATTATAACTTTGGATGGACCGTCAAGGCAGAGATAGGGACAGGAGTTGGAAGATCTGCAAGGTAGAAGATATGATAGAGGATCTATGGAGAAATAGGAGATGGTCGACATTTTAACTTGTCACCACATCCACCCCCAGGTGTTCCACATTTGGTGTAGGGAGATGGAGGATATGGGAAGGGAAAGCTACATTCAATTGAGGCTTATGACATGGGGGATCAAGGAATGATTTGAGATATGATATGTGACATTTCAACATTATCATTACTATTGATAGACATGGGAACTAGCCATTCCATTCTTCCATATATCTTGTACATGACCTTTCGATTTAGGATGAACCATTTACTTGAACCTTATGATTGGAGACTCTTACTTGGGAAGACTCGGAGATCATGCATGTGTGTCGATAGTGTGACCCTACTCATGGAGGTGATACTATCAGTTGGAACCTCTTGGTAGTAGTGTCATGTCCTTACAACTTCATTATTGGTATGGATTGTCTATCTATAGTACATGACCAGATTGACTATTTTAGGAGAAGGGTGTGGTGTATCCATAGTAATGGTACTAGTTGTTCTATTGCTGGAGAAAAAGGAAACCTATACAGTGCATGTTGGACTCATACGTAGGAAGCTTCATCAAATTATTCATCATCTGACTAGCACTACCGATTTTATAGTGGATGTAGTTAGTTTCTAGTTTCTTATAGCAGTGTTAGAGTATGAGGATGTATTTCTTGAAAATGTTCCAGGTCTGCCTCCTCACTGATAGATAGACTTCTGCATTGATCTACACCCTGGGATAACACTGATATCTATGTCATCTTATTGGATTTCTCATATAGGGCTACATGAGCTAAGGGTGTATTTTGAGGACCTTCATCGGAATAGCTTCATGAAACCCAATATTTTCCACTAGGCATCCCCAACTTTGTTTTCTATAATGTAAGATAGGAGATTGAGGTTGTGCATGGACTATATGATCTTGAATAAGGTGACAGTGAATACATTGTATCCACTACCAAGGATTGATGGCCTATTTTATTAGTTTAGAGAGGCCCAATGTTTCTCAAAGGTTAAAATCCAAGCATGCTATCACCATCTATGAGTATAAGATGATGATATATAGTAGACATACTTTAGATGATTTTTTTGTAATTATGAGTACATGGTGATTCCCTTCGGCATTGTGCCTTCTCCAACAGTGTTTATGGGACTCATGAACCATATCCTTTAGTCTTACTTAAATCGGTTCATAATAGTCTTTATTGATGATATCCTTGTTTACTCAGTGAGTGAGGAAGAGCACACGAGACACTAGAGGATAGTTTTGGATGTAATCAGAGAGCACTGTATTTACATGAATCTCTCGAAGTTCCAGTTCTGGATTTAAGAGGTCCACTTTCAAGGACATGTTATATTAGCAGATGAAGTGGCAGTGGACCCGACCAAGGTTTTGGTAGAGTTAGGATAGGAGCTACCTAAGAGCGTGATAGAGGTATGTATATTCATTGAGTTGGAAGGATATTACCAAATATTCATTCATAGTTTCTCTAGTATATCCGCACCCATGATATACTTGACTCAAAAGGGGAATCCATGCATATGGACAGAGAAGTTTCAGTAGTATTTTCATCAGGTGAGGCGGAGTTTGACAAGCGCTCTGGTCTTGATATTTCTAGAGAAAGGTTTTGAGAATGTAGTGTTCTGAGATGAATTAGGAAATGAGCTTTGTTTTGTTTTAATGCAATGAAAATTCATAATTTCTTATCATTCACACAAGATGAGACCACATGAGAATAACTACATGACCCATTATCTTGAGTTAGCAGCATTAGTATTCTCTTTGAAGACGTGGTAACATTGCCTTATGGGAGAGCGGTTTATCGTCAACTATGATCATAAGAGTCCTACGTATATATTCTCTTAGAAGGATCTTAACTTTAGATAGATGGTGTATCTAGATTTACTCTAGGACTATGACATTAAGATTCCCTTAACTCCTGTGATAGGGGACATGGTGGTAGATGCTCTCAGGAGGGGATCAAGTTTGCAATTGCTAGAAGAGATGTTAGAACAGTTGGCCTCATTGCAGTTATCCTTTATGGATGGAGGTGGAGTAGTTTACCTCTAGTCGATGGTTGTCACCCCAGCACTCTTATAATGAGTCAGGGAGGCATAACTTGGGGATACTGTGTATGAGAGCCTATATGCTCAAATATCCACAACACATTCTCCTCATAGATTTTCTAAAGATGGGGAGCATGTTGTTCTTTCTAGAGGACACACAATGGTACGAGTGACGTTGTATGAGGTGTTTCTGAGGGAGTTTCATACACCCCCTTAGGTAGCACATCTGGTTCTAGAAAATATGAACTAGGGCCTCGGATGTTAGTTTTGATGACTAGAGATGAATAAAGGAGTTTTAGATTTTGTCTCTCAATGTATTACTTGTCAAAAAGTGAAGGATGTGCATCATGTTCCATTAGGTTTTGATCAAACCCATGTGGTTCTATAATTGGAGTGGGATGAGATATTTATGGACTTAGTAAATGGATTAATATGTACATCTAAGGGAAGTGATGACTTCTGGGAAATCGTTGAAGGACACACCATGTCATCCCAATTATTATCTATCTAAGAGAAAAATTATGTATAGATATTGTGATGCCATTGTATTCAAAATATAGTTAGACTCAACGGAGTTACATTGACAATTTTTTTGCATTGTGATTTTTTCTTTACATCCCAGATGTGGAAAGGGATTATATAAGGCATTTGGGACCCAACTCAACATGAGCATAGCCTTCCACCAACCAACCGATGTCCATACTAAGTGGACCATCCAGGTTTATGAGGACATGTTGTTATATTTCATGTTAGAATTTGGTTGTAGTTGGGAGGATCACGTACTACTGGTGGAGTTTTCATACAAAAACAACTACCATTCCACCATTGGTATGGATCTTTTCAAGACATCATATGGGTGACCCTACTGGTCACCACTTTGCTTGACTGACCTAGGAGAGTATGAACTCATGGTCTTAGAGTTTGTGAAAGCTATTACAGAGAAGGTTTAGATCATCTATAAGTAGATGCAGACTTCACAGAGCTAGCAAAAAATATATGCTAATAGGTGGTATAGGCCTTTGTATTTTGAGGAATGAGACCATATGTGCCTATTGGCTTCACTTAAATGTTTATTATAGATATTTGGCCATGCTGTAAAGATATCTATGAGGTTCATAATCCCTTTATAGATACTATGTAGAGTTGGTGAGGTGGCTTACCACTTAGTTCTGCATATTTAGTTAGTTAGGGTACAAGACTTCTTCCATGTGTCATAGCATAGAAGGTACATGCATGAACCATCACATGTCATTGAAATGGGAGAGCTAGATATCATGGATAGAGTGACATTTTCTATGTACCCAGTAGAGATTTTGGATCGGTAGGAGAGAATCTTTCATGGTAGATCGATTCCTTTGGTGTGTTTCTGGCAGTAGCTTGGGAATCTCTATTAGAGAACTTGGGAGTGGGAGGATTAGATTCACTCTCAGTATCCTCGTATTTATGGGTATCCTTTGTTTTGGATTTTTATAGACATAAATCCCCAAGGTGGGTAGAATGTAATGTTTCATATTTTATGTGTATTATTTTAAAATTTTATAAGGATTAATTTCAATACCATAAATTGAGATGGCGTGTGATTTTGAGGCCCGATGTTCCTAGAATAATTTCATAAAAATATTAAAATAGTAAATAGCATACCCATAATGTTTTCCTAAAAGATTGGAAGAACATATAAACGGATGACTAGATCACAAAACTAGGGGAACCATTGAGTTTAGAATAGATTATTTTCCCTAGATGAGAACTAATATTAGTCGGCATGGGTTAATCATGGAAAATGAATCACAGATGCTTAAATGAATAAAATAATTGAATAGAAATTATTTTATTTCAAAACATAGATATAGTGACGTGTATCTTTAAATAAGTTTTTTTTTCAGAGATACATGGTTAGCCTCATAACTCTAGAATCCTCTAAAGACATAGGAGAGTGAACCTTTAGAGAATCCTTCTGACAGATGACAATAAAACTTCATATCAGTGATCAACATACACCAATATTTATGGATCTCACCAACGAAAAATACTTGAATACCTTTCTTCATTATTGAGCGATCTAAATTGAGGAAGGGGATTTTCTATAATTCATTTATTCCTAATTCTTGATTCCTACATTGAATGCAGACCAATCCATGAATAGACTAATCATGCATTTGAATGTATTTATGGGATTATATTATTTTGATGGATTTATCCGGTGTTGAAATATTGAATTTTATTTTGATTAATTTATCATAATAATGGTTATGAACCAAGACTGACATGAAAATAGATCAAGGTTCATCCCTCTCAATTGGTTTGTGATTTTCTCTACCAATTCATTGTTCTTCGTCTGTTCTTTGTTCTTCCCCACGGTTTGATATCCCATTGAAAAGTTAATCTTTGTTCCATCAATTCATAGGCCAGGGACTCCAAACTGTAGATTAGACACTGGTACAACTTGATGGAGGTGAGATAATAATTGAGGAAGCAGATCGAGTGACAGTTGGTGCCAATTTCTCATTCTTCTATATATAATGAAGAATAGAGAGCATTCGTTCTCTAAGCTTATTGAAGGGCCAAATCGTACTGATTTAGTGATGGAATGACCAGATGTCCATGGATTTGGATTTTAAGCAGTAAGCTAACACTAGAACCGAAGCTGGGAGATTAACGGTGAGATCCAGAGGAAGATTTAGGGTTCTAGAAAAACCTGACACACATGGTGTGTAGTCCATGACTTCATGATGTGTAATCCCCTTATAAGAACATAGTGTGTACCTTATGAGATACACAAACACAGGGTAGAGTACCTAGGTTTACAAAATGGAGTTTACTCCCCCACACAGCCTGTCCTGGACCTTGTACATGGGCTACCCCATTTACTAGTACATGGGCACAGACACACGAAGTTGATGTCTTGTACTGACACACAAATGAAGTACACTGGCAGACCCAGATTCAATGACATGGTGTGTAACCTCTTCTACACACCTTTTATACCTCTTTTACACCACACGGTTTCAAGAGATAACTCATTGTACTTGGGTAGTACCCATAGTTAATGGACATGGTGTGTATCCTTACTACACACCATGTACCCCCTTCTTAAATATCTTGTTCTTCTTGTCCTTTTTATCATAGAAAAGTTTTATTAGGGTTCGTTCCATTTATCATTTCATTGAAGGTTGGTGTGAATCATATCCTACTCCTAGAACTACAATATCTTCAATTATAATTCCTAAATAGAGTTGTTGGAATCCCCTGAGAGTCCTGTAGTTTGATCCTGTATTCATCTTTATTCCCAAGGTAGATTTCTTGGTATCGACGTGACCAACACTATGAAGGAGATAGTCCTCTACATAGTTGGTTAAAACATATTGAGTGTTGGTATCACCCAATGGTCTATGTAATGATCCTATTGTTTGTGTATTATTCTCTATAGATCAATCAACATATCTCTCTCATGACTGTACCTGAAAAGAAGTACCTCTCGTACAATAATCATTTGTGCTATTAGACTCAAGAGTGTGTTTTCTCAAGAGAGGTCTATGTGGAATATTAATGTTGGGATCCTAGGACTGGTAGATTATTTTTTGGGGTTACCTCTGCACTGTGTGCCCTGGATTGAGTATATCTTGATATTCTTGTAATATGTACTAGAGTTATTTACCTATGTAGAGATGACATTACATTCAATTTTTATTTTAATTTGTTGTTTCAGGGTGTCATACTAAGTGTTGTTATACTCACCCCATCATGGGTGTTCCCCGCACATCTCATATCATTTGAAGATGATATACCATTTGATAGATTACTAGGTGGACCAGGACCTATAGGTACTTAGTGAGACAAGACAGACTGTGGTTTTTTTCTACTACATTCAGACAACAATCCTCGTATGTTTATTTCATGATGAACTTGTGTTACATACTCTTTGTGATGGGATTGTATTTGGACCAATATTAATTTTAATTACTTCATATCCTACTATGGTATCTTGTTGTAGATGTATGCATGCATTGGTTGGTTAGTGGTTTTTCTACATTTCATTATTTTCGTATCTTTGAGATGTGTGAGTGTATAGAGGTACTTAGGCAATTCCTCCCATGTTAGGGATATTCCTACTTGATGATTTTCCCCAACCTCTATCCTATTAGATGCGGGCATGAAGATTTGCAGAATGGTCCCCAATGGGGTGGTTCGTGACAATAACTATCACTAAATTTTACATTCCTAGTTATACCCTATTGTGGAGAATATTTTATTTCCAACGCTATTCAACTATGAACCTTCAACATTTCCTTACCTTGATTCAAGGATGTTGATGTATATGCCATTTTGTGGTTGATTTATCAAATTACTAACTTAATATTTAACCAAGGATCAATACTATGTTATTTTAGGGATTCATACCTAAATAGATATTCCAATTATTCATTAAAGAATTATTTAAAATCTATATACTTGTTATTCTTGTAAGAATGTTTATCAATTACTAATGAATTTTGGTCATATATTATATCTTACTCTTTCAATTATGTGTTAAATTCATTGAACTTAATTAGTTATGGGTGTGACCATTAATCACCCCTTGATTTATTGTTTTTTCTCATGAAACTTACTAACTTGTTTATATTTTTGTATTCCATTCTATAGTATAATATTTCCAAGACAAAGGGGCTCGATGATATGATCATGATGTCTATGATCAAATTTTAATGGAATTGTTAATAGAATTATATACATGGCGTTATAAATTTTCATCACTGGGGAACTTTTTATAGTTATCCAGGTGATATTTTATTTCCATTGTGATCCTTGGATATATAATTATTTATGTTTCATTCTACTATGGTTTTATTTTTTCTTTTATGTTCCAACAATATTATTTATGTTCATATTATTTTCACTTATGATCATTTACATTGACCATTTTATGTGATTAACTTTACAAATTCATTGTCCATATTTCCCCAGGTTATGAAGAAAAATATCACACATGATATGTCTAAAAATATTTATAGTATATATAATTTATGGGATATAATAAAGACTAATTATGGACTAACATTTCTTATATATTTGGGATAAATTTTCCAATAGTTTATAAAGATATGGGGATTAATTATTAATATTTTTCATATTTCTATTAATCATAAATTCTAAAAGGTTGATGGACTGTATGTAATAACATATTCACTTAATCACATGCAATTAAGGGATAGTTATTTCCAGAAATTTTCTATTTGTATCAAACCCACTATATAAAGAATGTGTCTATAGACACTAGATCTGATAGTGCAGGTTTGGGGAGTCAAACCCATCCTGTGCCGAATGACCATATCAAGACCTCTATCATATGTACTATACTATCATACACATACTCCTCCAAATACCATAAAAAATTTAAGTATTCTATAATCTAGTACAAATTATGTAGTATATAGTATATGTTATAGCATTACAGACCCTATTTGTACACCCAACGAATTTCATAGCCACCACATCTAGATATTCATTTTTCTTATTGTCACTAGTTATTCTAGCCCATGTATTAATGTAAAGTGAATATGAGAATAATGATATACCTTTTTATAATAAACCATTATATTATTTGTGTACTACCTAGGAATTCCCACATTATATACAAATATCCAAATGGAGGGAGGGGAGAGTGAGTTGTCATTCGTCACCTCACCAAACTAGATTTTGGGAGAATGAATATCCCAAAAATGTTGATTGTTAGTTTCATTACTAATTTGGGTGGTAATATATATGGAATCTTAAAAAATAAATTATATTTCACATAACTACACTTAGGGAAACATCCCAGATATAGTGTCATCTAATTCAATCACTACTCATGATTATAAACTACCACAACTATGATAATATCATAACCATTAAAACAATAGAAAATATTCAATATTCACAATGTATCACCAAAAATATTTATAATATTATTTTAAATTCATTTTTCATTTATTACATTAATCAACTATGGAAAGTGTATTCGACACCATAATTCCTTGTTTTCTCCCAAGTATGTCATCATAATTTATAATAAAAAAACATTGACAATTATTTTAGAAACTATTTCTGAATCATACTTTATTTTGACTCTAGGATTCGTCCTATGCTATATTTTCAATTATTCACTTTCCATGAATAATTCAATTACAACAGTTAGTAGAGTAACATAACCAATATCAATCCAATAATATATCCATAAAAATCCCATCTAGTATAAATCAAAGGGAAATTAAATTTATAGAGTTATCTTGACAACCATTGTTTTATTTCTATACCCATTTCCAGAATAAATCCATCATGTCATGAAAAGCATTGACCATAAATTTGTCCCTAAGAAATATGGCCAATTTTTTTACCCTTGGTTATAGTTACATTTCCCTTTATTTATTTATTTTGTGGTAACATAATTCTTGGGGTGATTTTTTTAGTGGTTTAGGAAGAATTTAAAATCTATTGGAGGAATTTATAGAGGTGTGAAACATGTGGATGGTTAGTAGAAACTATGCACAACCTCCAAGAAAACATGAAACCTTTTTTGACATCACTATAATAGTGAAAAATGGGTTCACAATTTCTCAAACCATGTGACATTACCATGGTAGGGGTGGCCTTTAGGCAGTAGCCGCACATGGTTGGCAAATAGTTCTCCCAATGCTTGATTAATTTTATAATTATATCCCAATGCGATATTTAGGCGAATCAAATCATAATGGAGATCTATATTTTTTTATAATTCATCATTAATCATACATATTATTTACTATATTCTTCTCCACTATCACTGAAACATATATTTAACATGTACAATATATATCTGTATTCTTTTTTGGGAATCTTTATGAGATGCAATTGTATATAATTAAGTGAATTGTGTCCCATATTAGATCTATAGAACTATAAGACCAGTCATTATTTTTGACAAATTGTGGAGAGGTGGGATCCTTATCTTTCACCTTTAATTTATATAGAACATTAATGTTAAGATTTAATTACATAAATCATATGAATTTATTATTAATTAAATGTGGCATTACTAATAGAAACCTATTTTGGGAAAATAATTTGAAATGGTCGAAATATAACAGTCTAGTGGAAGTTCCTCTTTACCTATAATTTTAAAATGATGGATTTTTAATTACAATTTTACTTTAATACATTGATTTTTTTATAAAAATTTACTAAATAATGCCTAGTTTTATGTGGAATTTCTTTAATGGAATATGGTATACATGGTTGGTGTAACTGCATTAATTGGAATATACTTGTTGAAGGGGTGTTTTTCATTTGTTCCCTTTGTATTGATCACCTTATGAATACTTAGTGGATCGAAGTAAGACCGACCATGAGTATGGAAATATCACATTCAAATAAAATGTTGAATGATTAAATACATAGTTATGGGTATTCTAGATAACTAAAAAATGTTTTTACTGTAAATTTGTTTCCTTGAACTTGTTTACTTTTTTATTATAAATGATTTTATCTAATTTAAAAAAGAATTATATAAAATTTCCCAACCCATTATTATCATAATTGAGTGATTTGGGAAGTATTTTTGGAATCCCAAATGAGTTTAGACTCACCCCGACCATGGTCACTATTGTTATTTTTTTAATTTCCTCTCTAAAGCCATTGATGAAGAAAATGTATCTCAGTTAATTTGTTATTCTTCATGATACTATAGGCATGGAAGGTAGAGTTGGATAATAGAGTGAGTTGTGTGTTTTTTATTTTAATCCAATCAGGTTTTTTTCATGATTTCAGGTATTTTGATTCTTTTGATAATGTATTTTTTTCGAATGATGATATTGTTTAATATTTTACGTATTCGTTGATTTTTATTATTTACTCAAGAATCATATAGAGGATTATATGTTAATAGCTTATGTTGACCGGTTATTTTATCTCTTAAAAAGGAAAATCATCCAAAAAATGGTTTTGAGGCCCTTGGAAATTATTGTATACCTTTTTTGTATTAAGGAACTCACTTATGTTCAGTAACACCACAAAATAATATCAAGACAATGTCGAGTGGTAGGATGTAACAAATGATATCAACTTGTTCGGTCTTTTAGTTATAAATTTTATATGTATATCATTAGGATGGTATAAAAGAGATAGGAACATGAGAACATGAAATTTATAGATTAAAAATACATATATATCCTTTTTTATGTTGAAATTTGAGTTAAAAGGTTTTTTGGGTACATGATTATTTTAAAAAACTTATATGTGTGTTTTTAACTCAACTTCAAGAGTCTAGAAGAAGATAATTATAGGTCATGAATTAATATTAAGAAATCCCACTAGGATTCTATTATTCATTATAATTTTAATATTTTATAAAACCTCGAAAGCATCTGATTTTTGAAACATTCAAATGGGGTGATTTTGAAAATAATTCACGTAGTATATTAAAAATTGATAAAAATGATGATTACTATTTGATTTGTGAAATGTATGATTTTGATATGTGTTGATTTAGAAAATATAAATTAAAAAACCTTCTATTGATAATGGGTTATGAATAAATAGATTTTTTTCAATTTATAAATACTAGAACCAGGTATGCATCATTAGTAACACCGCTAAGATTCTAAAAATCAATATGTTTAATAGCATATTCAACACATAAAATTGGCTTTAAATAGAACCCTGACTTATTATTAAAATATAATTCATTAATAATAATAATTATAAAATAGAAATAAAATTATTAGTTTTTAATAAGATGAAATAGTTTATGAAATATATATAAAGGTTATAATCAATATAATTGTATTTATAAATGCATTGGAAATAATCACTCAATTTATAATTAAAACAACTATTTCAAAAATGAATGTAATTTTTTTCAAGGGAAAATAATATAAATAATATTTGTATATTTTAAAAATGTTATTTTATAAAGTTTAAATTATTTTTCAAGTTACTATATCTAAATTAAGGTAAGATGATATTTTTGGGCATTTTGGAAAATATTGATTATTTAGTGAGTAGTGAAAATACCAATTTTTGTATAAATGAAAATTCAGTTAATAAATTATCTAATTTAAAAGACCCACTAATTTTTTAATATCATTTAAAAGTAAAACAAATTAGTTTGATATGTTATTTTTTATTTAATTTAAATCCCCTTTACATTGGATTTTATTATATATTTATTTTTAGGCTTCAAACGTATTTTTCATGAAAATTATTTTAATGTGAATAAATATTCTTGATTTTAATTAATTAAAAGAACCCTTGATGAGAAATTATTTAAATTAAATATCTATATATATATATATATTAATGAAATTTAAATAATTATTAATTATATTCATAATTATACATATAGTCATCTTTTCCTTAAAAAATTCATATGTCTGGAACCTAATTTTTCATCACACTTACATGTTTTATTCTAAATTAAATTATTCAAGTTAAATGAATTGAAATTAATAAATGGATTTTATATTTCTAATAATAAATAATTTTAATTATATAATAAGTTAAACCTAGTTTTTTTATAATGAATAATTAAAAATGTAAAGAAATAGGTTCCATGGTAAAAATAAATAAAATTGTAAAAGTGGATAACCATAGAGGAAAATAGGATAACATTTGTAAAAAAAATTATTTTTGGTTGTGTAGGTGTTTCTTAGACTTATCTCTCCTCAAATATATTTTTTAATTTTTAACGAACTTTTCATTAGAGCGGCTTCTCAATATTGAATACTTCTGGGTATTTAAAATATTTCCACTGCTCCTCAATTATAAAAGTACATTCACTCCCTAAAAATCTTCACTTCACTCAATCCATTTTGATCAACCAAACCTAGCCAAAATCTCTCCCAAAAAACAATATCCACATTATTGTGGTTTTAATCTTCAAGAAAGACCACCCATAGGGTATATAATAAAATATCTAAGGGATGTTCTCCTAATAAAAAGTAATTTTATTCAATGAGCGCGTTCTTTTTTACATCTACATTTTCTAACATTGATTATGATTTAAAAATAACAATATGATAATAATAGTATATCCTATATAATTTAATGTTGTTATATTGATGGAATAATATTTTTTCATTTCCTCTTCCATCAAATGGGAAACAAAACCACGATTTGTGTAACACCACACCCCTACCTCATTAGCTTGAGGAGGTGGTGAGAGATACTAGGCCTTAAGCGACGTTCCCAAGACGCCAAAGGCTGGAAATAAATGCCGAAGGCTTCATGGTCAAATAAGGGAATGATTTACCCTTATGACAAAACAAACCAAGCCATCCCTTAACCACCACAATATGATGCATGTCAAAAAAACATTCCAACATGAATTCCCAAAATACAACCAAGTTGAACCACAATACAACCCAAAACCAATTCAACCAGACATATCTACATCACATCAGAGTACAAGTGGAAACCAATCAACTAACTCTATGAGCCATGAAACCACCAAAGCTCCACACCATGCTCCAAGATCCAAGCTCCACCAAGACATCAAAATGCACCACTAAAGGAGGGAGATGCCTTACCTTTTCCCTGTCATGATACTGAACATTTGTAAGGACACCAACGTGCCAAATCAGGGTGTGAGTACGAAAACTCAATATGTTTTCCAAAATAACTTCCTTACACACGCCACTATGATAAAAACGTTAGCACATTTATATTAAATAGTTTATATAAAATAATAAAAAGTGTTACCATTACCATAATCCAAACACACCCTTACCAAGACATTTCACCCAAACCAATCCACCAGGGGAAAGCCAAACAAACAAGCCACAAACCATTCCAAAAATTACACATAACACAACAATTCCATCTTGAAAGCAATGCACAACAAAACAACCATAACAACCAAATAGTGGAGCTTCTGTCCAACCCGTTCACCCATTAAAACCAAGAATCACTTCCCATCCATGTATCCTTGATGGTGGCCCTTCAGTCCACTATCTACCCCCTTTTTATAGTGGTATTTCTCACCACTTCCACACAACATTTAAAACAAGCCAATGTCAAGCATATAACCACCCCAAGGTCACAACCACATGCAATCATCTAATTCTATTGCATATCAATCCACTTCAATAAATCACCCATTTATTGAAAACCTTTTTCTATTCCCAAAGAAATTTCAAAAAAACAATCCTTTTATTGAAAACCATTTCCATCAATCATTTTCACATATCAACCATAGCATACAAATTTAAAATATCCATTTTAAAATTCACAACAACAACATTCCACCACAAAACCCTCTTTTCCCAAAAATCCCCAAAACATCACCCAAGGGATTTCCAACCAATTTCACACATCAAAACACTATTAATATAAAGCACAAAAAATTAGTTGTAACCAAAACCATTATCTCTAACCAAGTGGAGTTGAGAGAGAATCTACCTACCTTTAGGGTTCTCGAGAAATTGACCCACTAGCAACCACACCTCAAATCCGGCGAACACACCACCAAAACCTCTCTATATCCCCTTCCCTAACCATCACAAGCCTTTAAATCATCATCCAAGGTAAACAAAACCCTAGATCTACACATAACAAGTGTAGATCAAGAAATCCAAGAAAGAGGGAAGAGCATATCTAGAGGAAAACACAAATAACCCAAGAGAGAAGACTTACCCGGAAGCAATCACCTTTAAAACACCAAGAACCTTCCTCAAAATGCTTCCAAAATGAGTGGGAAAGCTCCTCCACCCCCTGAGAACCGAATAACCTGATTGATCCACAATTAGGAGGATGTTTGGGGTGAAATAGGTTAAGCCCGAGGGAGCCGATAACTTATAAACCTATTTTTAAGTGGCCGCACGGTTAGCCCGCATGGTTTGGAAAACCGTGCGCATGATACTGCCTCGAGAGCTAGGGTCCGCACAGTTTCGTTGCACAGTTTTCCAAACCGAGCACAGGTTGTGAGAAATCTACTGTCTCCCTTGCACAGTTTCCTGGAGAATTTGCATGGTTTCCAATAACCGTGATCAAATTGTTCCCCCATTTAAAAGCCTCCAAACCCATTCCAAACTCTCCCAAACACTTCCCAACTAATCCCATGAATTTTAAACACATAAAAAATCATAAAAAAGTCTATAGACATCAAACCGGGGGTACTACATTCTCCCCACCATTGGACTTTCTGTCCTCAGAATGTAGTGAACCCACCCTTTTCTGAAAGAGCTCGGGCCACTGCTCAATCATCTCTTTCTCCTGCTCCCAAGTCTCCTCTTGAATCTGACCATGCTGCCAAAAAATACGAACTAAACAGGTGATTTTACCATGAAAGAATTTTCCTTGGCTATCCACAACTTGCACGGGCATTTGCACTAATGAAGCATCCGGTTCTAGCTCAACATGATCCCACCAAATCACATGGTCATGATCCGGCTGATAATTTTTCAACTGTGACACATGATACACATTGTGCACTGCACTGAACCTGGGTGGAAAAGCCAAATGATAATCCACCTCACCAACCCACTCAAGAATCTCAAATGTTCCAGTATACCTAGTAGATAATGTTTACTTCTTTCCAAACTGACGATGTCCCAACCTAGGGGAGATCCTTATGAAAACATGATCACTCACCTCGAACGACAACGGCAGTCGGCGATGATCTGTATACGATTTTCGATGACTCTGAGCCGTCTCCATTCACTTTTTTGATCAACTTGATCTTCTCCGTAGTCTCCTGGACAAGGCTCGGTCCAACCATCGAGGACTCACCCATTTCCACCCAACATAGTGGAGAACAACATGGCTACCCATACAACGGTTCAAATAGAGCCATCTGTATGGATGCCTGGTAACTGTTATTGTACGAGAACTCAACCAATGATAAGTGACCCTACCAAAAGCCACCAAAATCTAAGACACAAGCCCGCAAAATATCCTCCAGAGTTTGTATCGTCCACTTGGATTGACCATCCGTCTGAGGGTGATACGCCGTACTCATGGTCAGCTTAGTTCCAAGGGCTTGCTGTAAGGATTTATATAAATGAGATTTAAACCTCGGATCTCTATCTGATATAATCGAAACTGGGACACCATGCCTCTTTACCACCTCCTGGATAAAGATTTTTGACAGATCCTCCTCCGTATGAGATTCAAGAATTAGGATGAAATGGGCCGACTTCGTTAGCTGATCCACTATCACCCAAATGGCATCGTGCTTTCTGACCGTTTTTAGGAGGCCTGTGAAAAAATCCATCACTATCTTCTCCCACTTCCAAATAGGGATTGGTAAAGACTGCAACATTCCTGCAGGCCTCTGATGCTCTACCTTGACCTGCTGACAAGTCAAGCATCTCGAAACAAACTCAGCCACTCTTATTTTCATACCAGTCCACCAAAAATATGCCATCAGTGCTTTATACATTTCTTGAATTCCAGGATGAACAACCCACCTGGAATGATGATATGCCCTTAGAATATCCTCCTGACAAGAAACTGGTAAAAACATCCGATTCTGAAAACATAAAACTGAATCTCCCTTCAGTTTCCAACCCTTAATGGTCTCCCCACCATTGAGTCTTGACCCCGTGTTCACACAATCAGAATTGGATATCTGTGCCTTTCTAACCAGGCCAACCATGTCCTGAATCAACAAAACCGGAAATAAGACTGCTCTATCACCCTGGTCCTCACATTCAAACCGCATATAATCTATAACTGACATCAAATTCCACTGTTTTGATGCCTATTTTACCACCTAAGCATATGATTTTCTACTTAATGCATCTGCCACTGAATTTACCTTACCCAGTGTGTAAATAAAGTCAAAATAAAACATTTGGAGATATTCCATCCATCTCCTTTTCTTCAAGTTTAAGTCCCTTTGTGAGAAAATATGTTTCAAGATCTTAAGAACTGTGTATACCAAGAATTGCTCACCGAAGAGATAATCATGCCACACTTTCCATGCATGGACCACTGCTGCCAATTCTAAATCATGAGTTGGGTAGTTCTTCTCATGCACCCTCAAATGTCGTGAGCCATACACAACCACATGATTCCCTTGCACGAGAATGCACCCCAGCCCTGATCCCGATGCATCACAATACACCACATACCCTTTTGCGGGTTCTGGAAAAACCAAGATTGGTGCTGATGTAAGGTGACCCTTTAGCTCTTCGAAACACTACTAACACTGTTCATTCCACTAGAATGGAACATTATTTCTTGTCAAAGCTATCATCGGCGAAGCCAAACATGAAAAATCATGAACAAAATGCCGATAATACCCAGCTAGACCAAGAAAACTCTGTATCTCAAACACATTATTTGGCAGTTTCCACGAGATAACAGCCTCTATCTTTTCTGAATCCACTGAAACAATTCTTTCAGAAATCACATGGCCAATAAAATGAACTTTTTGTTTCCAAAAGTCACAATGTGACAATTTGGAAAACAACCGATGATCACTCAAGATCCCTAGTACTATCTCCATGTACTGCTCATGATCTAACCTTGTCTTTGAGTACACCAGAATATCATCTATAAACACCACCACAAATGAATCCAGATATCTCTGAAATACTCGATTCATCAATTCCATAAACACCGCTGGTGCATTCATTAGACCAAAGGGAATAACCACATATTTATAATGGTCATATCTACTTCTAAAAACTGTTTTACGAATATCATCCTTCCTCACCTGGAATTGATGATATCCCAACCTCAGGTCGATCTTGGAGAACCACTGGGCTCCCCTAAACCGGTCGAACAAATAATCAATTTGTGGGAGTGGATATCTTTTCTTTAACATAACATTGTTAAGTCTATGATAATCAACACATAGCCTCAAAGTTCAATCCACCTATTTCACAAACAACACCGGGGTTTCCCACGGAAATGTGCTAGGCCAGAAAACCCTTTGTTTTCTATCTCTCCCAACTTGAATTTCAATTCCCGCAATTCATATGGTTCCATCCGATAAGAAAAAATTGAGATAGGACTGGTCCCCGGAAGGAGATCAATCATAAACTCCACTTCTCTTACTGGCGGTAACCCAGATAATTCGTCAGAAAAAACATCCACGAACTAATCTACCACTAACAGAATAACACTTTTCTCAACACCCTTTACCGATTATAACGACAACACTACCAACTGATATGATAACATGCCCACTACTTGTTCCAACAAACCTGTAGCACCCTGCGTTTCATGCCTCTCTCCTCTAAAGATATGTCTCATACCATCGTGTGTCATAAAATCCACTTTCAGTGCATTTCAATCGATGTGGGCCTTAAAATCCACCAGCCAATCCTTTCCATGTATTACATCATACCCATCTATCTCAAGAATTGATAAATTCCACACTATATCCACCTCACCCACAACGATACTACATGCTCTACACATGATGTTTCGACACTCACTTCATCCCAGATAAGTTTGATGTTTTAAAATCGAGGGCATTATTTCTACACTTAAACCCAACAAATCAACCACACATGTAGCAATAAAACAGTTTGAATCACCTGTATCAAACAACACTTGCATCAAGGTAGAATTTAAAAGAATAGTACCTCGCACCATGGATGGTCCTGGCTGATCATCCACCACAACCTGATCAGCTCCAAACAAATGTTTTTTTTCCACACTCTACTCTTTATTTCCCTACTAAGGCGCCGTGGTATTCAGAGAATCACCATGACCAACTTTACCCTGCTGTAGAGGGGTATGCTGCTGCCCCCATCCCGTCGAAGCATATGACGTCTGTGATCCCTGATAAGTATCATGTGCACCCGACCTCAGAGCATTCTGACAATAACGCTGCTAATTCCCCACCTTATTACAATTATGACATTCTCGAGGTTGTTCCATACAATCTCTCTTGATGTCGCTCATAGAACCACACTGTAAACATCCTATGTTGCTCTAGGGCTTCGGAGAAAGATTTACCGATCCTTCCGTCTGATTATATTTCATACTCTCACGCTGGGAATAAGTGTCCCTCATCCACATGAACCCAACATTAGATTTCCCACTATTCCCCATGGGTAACACAATGTTTCCTCTGCCCGGATTGCCCAACAGATCATGCTCTTCCACTGAGGATCTATTCACCATCTCTGTGTAATCATCTATAAACAGTACTTCTATCTTTGAATGGATTTCTTGCCTTAACCCCGCTTAAAAGATCCTTGCCTTCAATGACACGCTACCCACCACCTTAGGTGCTAATCTCACTAAGATCATAAACATAGCTGCATAATCTGTCACAAACATAAGTTCTTGCTTCAAATTGATGAAATAATTCGTACGCTGAATTTTGAACGTATGTGGGTAGAATTGTTTATTAAACAATTCTTTAAAGCATTCCCACGTCATACCCTGGTCCTTCCTCTCTTAGACTACGAACTCCCACCACTAAAGGGCATGATATACCAACATATACGTGGCCAACTTCACTTTTAACACCACCGGTGTTCCCAAGAACTCGAAGATCTTGTTCATTTTATTCAACCATGATTCTGCCCTCTCTAACTCCGAATCACCCCTGAAGATGGGTGGATTTTTCTTTTGAAATTGAACTTCATGATCCACATTCCATGGTTCATCCATTTTATTTCCACTTTCCACAACTTGGAAATCTTTCAATGTGCTTTTCACTAGCTTCTGGTTCACCTGAGGCTCAGGTGCAACCACATTCTCAGCAGCCTCCTCTGGTTGGTCTCTACAACGCCTACCTGGTTCCATTTCTGTCAACAGAAAACAAACAACCCTGATTCTCACTTCCTTAGACATCATGAAATCCCATTTTAAATGACATTACACAACACTATCACAACAAGGCTTTCCACCAGTTCACATTTTCTATGTTTCACCATTTTGAAAACCAAACCATTTTAAAAATTCCAATTTATTCACATAACAATTTCAAACATTCGTATCACATAATAAATCATTATACCCCCAATGAAATATTCATTGTAGAAGGAAGTCATTTCTACAATGCAATCCATGATCATCTCATTTGCTACACCAACGCCAATGAGATTTACAATGCCTATAAGTGTCTCTAAAACACTTATGTACCAAACTCCCTGGTAACATGAATTTCAGCATAAAAGGGTTAGTTACGTCCTTTTATTCTATACATTCCATGTTATAACATTCCTATTCCTTGCTACCATCCAGACTCAAGGAAGGCACCATAATGAATTTCAGCACCATGTCAAAGAATCATCTCCGAAGGATCGAAAAAACTGATACCCTTGTAACACCTCGCCCCTACCTCATTGGCTTGAGGAGGCGGTGAGGGATACTTGGCCTTAAGTGACGTTCCCAAGACGCCAAAGGCTGGAAATAAATGCCGAGGGCTTCAAGATCAAATAGGGGAATGATTTTTCCTTAAGACAAAACCAACCAATCCATCCATTAACCAACACTATATGATGAATGTCAATAAAACATTCCAACATGAATTCCCAAAAGACAACCAAGTTGCACCACAATACAACTCAAAAACAATTCAACCAGACATGTCTACATCACATCAGAGTACAAGTGGAAACTAATCAACCAACTCTACAAGCCATGACACCACCACATATCCACATCAAGCTCCAAGCTCCATGCTCCACCATGACATCACAATGCACCACTAAAGGAGGGAGATGCCTTACATTTGCCCATGACATGATACAAAACATCTGCAAAGACACCAACGTGCCAAATAAGTGGTGAGTACTAAAACTCAGTAGGTTTTCCCCAAATGACATCCCTACACATTCCACTATGATAAAACCATTATCATATTTATATTAAACAGTTTATATAAAATAATCACAACTGCTACCATTACCATAGGCCAACCACACACTTACCAAGCCGTTTCACCCAAACCAAACCACCAGGGGAAAGCCAAACAAACAAGAAACAAACCATTCCAACATTTAAACATAGTACAACAATTCCATCTTGCAAATCAATTCACAACAAAACAACCATTACAACCAAATGGCGGAGCTTCCGTCCTACCCATTCACTCATTCACACCAAGCGGCACTTCCCGTCCACTTATCCTTTATGGTGGCCCTTCTGTCCACTATCCATCCCCTTTTTATAGAAGTACCTCTCGCCACATCCACACAACATTCAAAACAAGCCAATTCCAAGCATATAACCCTCCAAGGTCACAAACACATGTAATCAACCAATTCCATTGCATATCAAACCACTTCATTAAAGCACCCATTTATTGAAAACCATTTTCCATGCCAAATGACATTCCAATAAAACAACCCTTTTATTGAATACTATTTACATCAATCATTATCACAAATAAACCATATCATACCACTTTAAAATCTCCATTTTAAAATTCACCACAATAGCATTCCACCACAAAACCCTCTTTTCCCCAAAAATCCCCAAAACATCACCCATGGGATTTACAACCAATTATGCACATAAAAAAACAAGTAATTTAAAGAAAAACAAATTATTTATAACAAAAACCATTAGCTCTAACCATGTGGAGTCGAGAGAGATTCCACCTACCTTTAGGGTTCCCGAGAAATCGACCCACAATCAACCGCACCTCAAATCCGGCGAACACACCACCGAAACCACTCTCTATACCCTTCCCTAACCATCAAAAGCCTTAAAATCATCATCCAAGGCAAAAAAACCCTAGATCTAAACATAAAAAATGTATATCTAGAAAACCAATAAAGAGGGAAGAGGAGATCTAGAGGAAAACACAAAGAACCCAAGAGAGAAGACTTACCCCCAAGCAATCACCTTCAAAACACCAAGAACCCTCGTCAAAATGCATCCAAAATGAGTGGAAAAGCTCCTCCACCCACTGAGAACCAAATAACCCAAGTGAGCCATGAGTGGGAGGAATTTTGGGGTGAAATAGTTTAAGCCCGAGGGAGCCCAGAACTTATAACCCTATTTTTAAGTGGCTGCACAGTTAGCCTGCATGGTTTGGCAAACCATGCGCTAACCGAGCACACGATACTTCCTTGAGATCTAGGGTCTGCACGGTTTCCTCACATGGTTTAGAAAACCATGCACAGACCGTGCGAAGCCTAATGTCTCCCTTGCACGGTTTCCCGGAGAATCCGCATGGTTTCCACTAACCATGCTCAAACCATGAACCCCTTTAAAAGCCTCCAAACTCATCCAAAACCATTCCAAACTCTCCCAATATCTTTCCAACTCATACCATGCACTTTAAACACATAAAAAGGCATAACAAAGGCTACACACCTCAAATTGGGGGGGGGGGGTACTACAGTTTGTGTGTACGACATATAACCATTTCATGGACTAATATAATTCATTTTAAATCGTCTCCTTCAAAGGCAGTTCATAGTGATAGTTTTAATTTTTTAATATTATATTCCTCAAATATTATTCATTTATTAATATTATTACACAATATACTTTAATAAACTTCAATCCATTAAAAAAAATCATAATATCATTTATGTTTACGGAGGACCACAACCACGTTAAGCGATGAGATTCGTTATTTTTTTTATTATCTCATCACATGGATATTATATTAAACATTATATAAATAAATAATTATTTATTTATGGTATTCTGATATTTTATTAATGTTAAAATAACACATTAATTCTTTTAGTGATTAAAAGTGAAAAATATAAATGATACAAATATATGTGTACAACCTACTGTTTTAATGATTAAAACTAAATTCATTTATTCATAAAAAAATTAATTGTTATTTTTAAAAGTTGAATATATATATTAATATTATAATTATATAATTAATATACTTTTGGGTATGATTTAACATTGACCCATGTGACCATGGTCAAAACACATGCATCATTTTGAAATTATGAATAAATTATCCACCAATCATTGTATGTGGATATAACTGACTACATAGTTAATTAAAAAATTTAAAAAATAAAGTTAATGGTTTAATTATATGGGATTAAAACATGGGACATTTTCTAAAAAATAATAATTTATATATTTTTTTTATATTTAAGATAAAATATATACATGATAAATAATAAACTCTATGTATGGATTTTGTCTCAAAATTTCCTTTTTGAGAGGCATGTCATTTTATGAATCATTCATATATAATTATATATTTTGTTACATTTCATCTACTTCATTAATTTAAAATTATGATTCTTAAAGTTACCAATGATATTGGGGTTTACATTTCAATTTCAAATTAATTGGGATTGTTTTTTTTCGAAATTCCATTGTTTGAAATTATATTTTCATTGTATGATAAAACCCTTTCATTTACATATCTTCTTATTATTCATGAAACTTTCAACTAATATTACTATTTTCTTCTCATTGGTATATAAAATAATAGACAAAATGACTTTATGATTAGATTACATTATTAATCTCAATAGTCAAAAAATATGTTTTTCTTGTATATCCACGTTTACAAAAAAAAATTAATTGATATTTCTAAAATTTACAAAAATATTTTATTAATGAAATTTGTACCCGTGATTGAATTTTTACAAAATAGTTTTATAGGAATCTTTGTGTCATTTTTCATAGTAGGAACTTTCTATGATGTTTACAAAATTGTGAAATAATGGTTTCTTATAACATATATGGATTTTATAGAATTACCTTATATTATAAGAACTCAACTGTTTGAATCATATATTATGTATTTAGTTTATTTTTAAACAATATGTTTTTATTAATATTATTATTAGATACCAAATATTATTATTTGAGGTTTAATCCGAACTCCAAAATACTAACTTCCATCCTGGGTAACAATAAACACCAAATACCCCAACTAACTAAATTTAAACCAAAGAATCATAAAATTTATTAAAAAATAATGGAGATAATCAAGAGGATTATTTAATAATAATGGTATTGATTATATCATTAGTATAGGGGTAACCAATCTTGTATTTGGATTTGGGAAGGATTGATGAATATATCTTAAACATATAATAGAGTCCCAGAGTTGGAAATTATTACACCAAAAAGGGTGTCATGAGCAAGAACACCCATTATATAAACCCAAATGTATTATAATATCTCACAAGAAATTTCAAAGTGAGAACCTTTCCTTGGAGGGAAGGATCACACTAGGGAGAAAAGATGGTTCTCGAGTCTCCTGGCTCTCTCCTATTTTCCTTCGTTTTTTCATAGGGTTTTCTCTTGAAACCCTAAGACTTGGGGTGGTGGCGCGTTCAAACACAGTTCATATTCTCCCATTTATTCCTCCATTTTTCTCCTCTATTCCATTTTTGTTGAGGGTTATCACTATTGAAACCCACGGCCTCTTCTCCCCTCTCTGACCTTGCTTTCCACTATGACCACCAGGTTGGATCCAGTGAAATAGATTCACAATGTTTTTTGGTTTTTTGGATCAATGGTCAAAGGTTTCTTCATTCACTCCCATATTGTCCCCTTTTATTTCTTTCTTTGTTATCTGGTTTCCGGTTGGAAATATATCTTCACTGACCTCATGTCCCCCCAAAATCCATTCAAAGTCAGTCTTGAAGTGGTGGATCTTTGATGTTTTGAGGAGGTGGGATACAATGATCAAGTAACCTGTATGGACTCCTTCTTCTATTCTTCTTCTTTTCCTTTGAATCAGATGTCTTCTTGTGCTCATCTTCTGTGGTGGCCATCAGTGTCTTTATCTATTCAATGCACTTCCTTGTCCTCTAATCTTTTTGTTCCCTCCAAGTCAGATATAGAGTGTTGGGTTCGAAGGGTATTTGGGTTTTGGGTTTTGGATGAGGATGGGGTTCGATTTTTCGATGGTGACTATTTGGTTCTTGTTCTTGCTAAGGCCAATTTTCAGAGATTTTGGCCCGTGATGATGGTGTTCTTTGGTGGTTTCTTTGTTAGAAATCAGGATGGGTTAGGTTTTATGAGTAGGTGTCCATCTTTTTTAGAGGATATATTGTATTGAGGTTTTTGATTTTTGCAACTATTTTATATTTTGGCTAGTGGATTTGATGTCTTGGTATTTCTATTTTTGGTGTTTCTATGGCAGCGACTGCATTGTGGCTTTCGATGATGAGATGATGCAGTTCGGCGTGATGGATGTTTTTTTTGTGGTTTGATTCACTGGTGGGACTCTTCTGGTGTGGTGATGGTGGGGAGGAAAAAGGATAAGACGTTTGATGAGTTTGGTGACAGACTCAAGGAATTTGCATGACTTGTGATTCACAAGAACCAAAATGGGAGATGATGTCTTTTGAATGTTGTATTTTGAATTTAAATTTTGCGGATTCAGCCACAGTTCAAATGTATTTTTTTCCTTCTTTCCATTAAATACGCCCTTTGAAAATGGTGAAATTCAATGTTTAGGACAACATGTCCTTGAAAAGTAGGTAAAAATGAACTCGAAATTATTATGGGATAAATTGTTTTTGTAGTTTTTGTTAAATACTGATTTTTGTAAAACAAATTTGTTCAATTAATAAATTAGGTAATCTAAAAGTACAATAATTATTTAATTTTTTTTCAAGAAACATAAGTATTTATTAGTATATTATTATCCAATTAATTACATCTGAATCACCTTTATACTATATTTTAGTATAACTTTATTTTGATTTTTTAAAAAGATTTTTTATAAAAACAATTTTAATGTGCATACTATTCTTCCATGTTAAGTAATTTTGATAACTCCTAATGAAGAATTATTTGAATGAAATATATTGATTAAATATCTATATTTATGAATTTTTATTAATATAATGTTGATTTCTATTTATACCACTAAAATAAGGTCATCCTTACCTTGAAAAATCCATTTTTTTGAAAACCATTTTTCATCATGAAAGTTGGTTTATTTAATTAAATTTATGAACATATTAGAATTTAATTTTCTAAAATTGATTCCATATTTTGAATAATATTAATTTATATTATACAATGTGTTCAAATGAAATTATGGTCATAATGAATATTCAAAACAATAACAAAATGGGTATCGTGGTAAATAAATTATAATGGTACAAGTTAACAACCATAGTGGTAAAGTGGATAAAAATGGTCAAAACAAGTTTATTTTTAGTAGAAGATGTATTTTTTGACCATATCACTCATCCGCTGTATTATTTTTTAATTTTGGAGGCAGATGTAATGATATTAACTTCCCATTAATGAATAGTTATTGGTATTTAAATGAACTCCACTCCTTCTCAATTATAAAAGGAAACCTCTTACCCTCAATTATTCACACACTCATGCCATTTGGATCAAGAAAAACCATAAAAAAAATATCACCCCAACATCCTTAGACACATTATAGAGAGTATATTCTTCCTAAAATACCATCTATAAGGACATTAATAAATGATCAAAGGGGATTTTTCTAAGTGAATGTAATTATCATTACCAAGATCCATATTTTTTAATTCTCCTCTTACACCTTCAATTATGTCTTCAGAAATCCAATATAATTAAACAGAAATGTACTACATATTGATATTTTTTATGTTGATCGAATAATATTGTTGGATCCAGAATTTTGTGGAGATATATCTGGATTGGTTATAGGAAGACTTTTTGCTTGTGTTTAGTACCTATCATTTGGGATTTACATTGGGGTGTGTTTGGCTGAAAATTTTACAATAATGAATAAAAGAGGGCTGGGAATAGTTGGAAAATAGTTAGGAAAAACTGTGTGCCCCATCCCAACAAACCGTATAACCCTTGACAGCTGATAATTGCATGGTTGGTGCACGGGTTTTCAAACCGTGTTTGCTCTTAGGTGTATCCATAAACCACTATAAAATAGGTGCATAGTTTAGGTGCATGGATAGGGAAAACTATGTGCCCCTAACCAAAAAATCATACTCAGCATTTAAAGTCACCCACAAATTAGTTTTTTAATAACTCGAACCCCTAAAACTCACCTTATTCAACCCAATCTCAAACCAAATCGATTTATCTCAATTTTAGACCCTCATAGATAGATTCAAAGCCTTACCAACCTCCCTTATTTGTGATTAGAAACCCATATCAAAGATATGCACCTCTTCCAACTAGATAATCCTGTCCCTCACGGTTTTTGGTTATTCTTCCTTCCTTCTCCCTTTATTTTGTTGGTTGTTCATATTGTTTGGGTTCAGATCTACATATAATATTATGGATCTAGATATAGTATTGTAGATCCAGATCTAGATTTAAGATACCTTGTTTTTCTAATCTTGATTTCGTATTTTAGATCTAAATCTTATTCTACGTTGTTATTCTGTTCAAATTTTAGGTATTTTCATTGGATGATTGTTCATCAATGAATTGATGTAGGCTTTCAAATATTCAAATATCAATGTCAGAAAAATGATTACTTGTATGAAAATTGTATAATTGAAGTTGTATTTTTCATTTGTATTTCCTAAATTTGATTAATTAATGTGGATAAATATCTAATTGAAGTAATTGTGAAATTTTTAGATTTATGGATTGTTGAATTAGATAATTAATTATGGAATTAATAATGATATATTGTGATTATTAATTAAGGAACATATTGTGGAATTAATTATGAGATATTCAGTTTTTAAACTATGAATAATTAATTTTGAAATTAATTAGTGATATTGAAATTTTGATTGGAATAATTAATTATTGGAATTAGTTAATGGATAATGAGATTGTGAGTTTAATTATTATTTGTTGAATTAATTATGGGATTAATGAGATTGAAGATTGATGTACTAATTGTTGAATTAGTAATATGATTGAGAAGATTAATTAATTGATTTGTTAATTAATATGAATGATATGATTAAATAAATTTTAATAATTGAGATGATTAATTAATCATTGATTTAATTACTAATAAATAGAATATTAATTAATTATTGGGTTAATTAATGAGAATGATAAAATTATATAATTATTTATAAAATTAATGAGAATGAGAATAATAATTAAATTTTTAGTTTATTAATAAGAATGTGAATATTAATTAATTGTTGATTTGATTAATGAGAATGAAATTATTAATTAATCAATTAATTAATTAATGAAATGATGATTTTTAATAATGAAATTAAAATAATAATTAGGATCTATAATTTTAATAAAAATAATTTTGATATTAATATGATATTGATTGGAAATATTGGATTTCTAGAACATAACATCCCTTTGGTATTATTTATACTTTAGCATGGGACGAAGCAGCAATTGAGTTTCAGGTGACCTTAGAAACCCATTGGATTATGTAGTTAATTAAATAATAATTGACAATGTGATATCTATTTACTTATGAAATGTGGTTTTTTATTTATACAACTACATACTCTATTATTGACTATATATTTATTTAGATTCCATTGGTCAGCCCGTGAAGTTATACTCGCACGCTACTCAGATTGCCTAATTGGTACCTGAATAGATGTAATTATTGCAAGATTGGTCAAGGGAAATGGCCTCATGTTAGGTGTGTTTGATTTGGGAATGGATCATGGATGAGGGAACCCAACATATTTTGGGATCCACTCGGTAGTAGTTAGTGTATTTATTTGGAGTTTTCATTTGTCATTGGACACATACTTTAGTATGGAATATTTATATATTGTTTATTTATTTTGTATTTCCAGATTTGGTATGCATGAGATATTTTTTTATAGTGATATGTTATTTGACTATTGTTTATTAATATCACCTAGTGTATTACTCTAATAAAAGAGGGTATAGTCTCCCCATGATTGATATATTAGGACCTTGCTACTAATCGGCAACCTAGGACCTATAGGAATGAGCATTTGTGGTCCTGTTTTGGTCTGGCTCGGTGCACCGGGGTGTGGTACCAAGGTTGGGATATTACAAAGTGGAATCAGAGTAGTTTTATTTTCATTTATTTTATTTTTTCATTGTATTTTGGAAATGTATACATGAAAATAGGAAGATTCTAGGATTGTTTATGATCTCATACATGGGAGTTACAAACCCATGTATGGGGGAAACCCCAAGTACCCAAGGTCAGATTTTTGTTATGGTTATTTTTTATTATCATTTAGTATTATTTCACCTTAGGTGATGAAATTGTTTTGTGATGTGATTATTTTCTCATATACTTTTTGAGGATTTTTGATTTTTTACTCAGGGCCTTTTAAGGCATGGGAGTTGAGTATATAGTCATCATTTAGACAGACATGAAAAAAATGGGTTTTTGGTGTGTAGTTGAAATTGAACAATTTTCCAATGCTTTTGAGATTACAATTAAATTGGTGTCTATCATAAAATTGATAATTATTTTAAAATAATTCAAGATTAGAAAAAATGGGTGTTTAAATGAGAAACTTGAATAATTAAAATGAGTTACCCTAGTTATCCTTGACCGAGATATAAGATTGTTAAGGGAAGTGTCAGATCCTAGGTTACGAAAATGTGGTATGGTTTGGGGAATAGACTAGTTGTTCCTTATCATTTTTTTCCAATCAATTTGTCAATATTGAGAAAAGTATCATATGGTGCGTGTTTGGAATGTATATTTATGCCTCCATGATGACGACTATTGAGATAATTATAGGAGGACATGGTTGGAGATGTTCCTATGATAGTGGAACTTGAGGCGCCAATAGTATCATGTAAGGAATTTAGAGAGATGTTCCGAGAGAACTTCTCTAAGTTCATGCAATTCTTGGAAAGTCACATATGGAGGAATTGGTATAGCACGTCTGACATGATGCGGGAATTTCAATTGTAGGATCCTTCAATTTTTTTTGGAGAGTGTGGACATGATAGAGATGAGTTCTAGGTTAATTAAGTAGATATTATACTTGATCACTGGTAGACTCCGGGTGAGACGAGGGTAAACATGTCGACTTATATGCTATGGGGATCATTGAAGCGTTACTATAAAGTTCAATCTCTTATAAGATAGGATGATGTTATGTTATGGATGTACCTATTGGAGATGTTATTCGACCACCTATATACATAGATGATGAGGATGGAAAGTGTAGCAGAGTTAATGAGGTTGGATTAGGGGAATATGACTATGGATGACTATGGTGTATGATTTACATAATTTTAGAATTTATCTCTAAAATTGGAAGCAGATGAGGATATTTTATTAAAAATGTTTCAAGAAGGAATTAGGTGTGAAATTAATTACCTCGTAAATATCTTCAATATGAGGAAGTTTGCAGAAGTGGTGAATGAGGCTATTATAGATGAGGACAACTTGAAAGATGATTCCAGTATAAGAAATTTGGATGTTGTTAGATCACCAGTAGTTATGTATACCAAGATCTGAAAGTATCATTATTATAAAATTACCTAGAGCAATAGAGAATTGAGTAGACAGGGGGAAATTAAGGTGCACAGGACCTTTCCCTAGTGATTTTACCTCAGTGTGGTAGGTGAGTCCAATATCATCAACACTACATCTGACCACATGTGGAGTGCATATCTTATGGAATGATTTTTCATATTCAATGTTCTATATAAACTCACAACATATGGGTAATTATGGGGTATCTAGATAGAATCATCATATATGAAGGGAATTTTCTGGACCATATCAGGCTGCCAGTTAGATTTCTACAGGTCGTCGCGATAGAGGTAGTGGACATGGTACTTATGTAAAATATCACCTATATCATTAGTGTGGTGTAGCACAATGGACATCGACAACCGATAAGGGAAGTATGATATGATAATTACATGTTACATAGCCCACACTTGTGGATTGCAAGGTGGGACCATCAACTGTGAGAGGATTCTAATATCTTCTACATTATCTAGTGCCTTATCTATTACAGGTTCCAGTAATTCCATTATTTCTAAGAAAATGTTTAATGGTTTGATCCTGGTGGTAGAGTATGTGAGTGGGGTATTAATGATAGATACACAATTGGGAGAACAGTCTAGGAACATCCTCTTCTGCAAGGGATGTTCTCTTGAAGTTTGTGAGTATTATTTAATGTGGAAATCTATTTTCTAGATATTTCATCCATAGACCTAGTTATGGGTGTTGACTGGTTAGACTCATACTGATCCCATATTGATTTTAATGAGATAAGGCTAACATTTATATCCCCTAAGGATGAAATCTATATTCACGATGGAGAGTGGGAAATTCAGGCTGGCTGAGAAGGTCCAATTACTCAGCAAATAAGAGTGTTAATCACCTATGTTACTAGCCTTTTCTTGGATTATGGACATGTAAAACATGATATCCATTCACCAATAGTGGAATAGTTTCATGACATGTTTTTGGATAATTTCTTCAGGCCTCCATCGGAGTGAGATAGAGAGATTACTATTAAGCTCATCCCATGAGTTGAACTAGTTTTTATTCCACTATACTTAATGGCATTGATAGACCTCCAGGGTCTTAAGACACGGCTATAAGAGTTTATAGATACAAGGTTTATTCGTCCAAGTACATCGCCTTGGGGATCACCAGTGCTGTTTGAAAAGAAGGATAATGGTAGTTTTCATTTGTGTGATGATTACCGGATGTTCAATCGGGTGATAGTGAGGCACTAGTATCCTCTTCAGCAAATTGATGATCTTTTTGACCAGTTGAGAGGTGTATTTTTTTCCAAGATTTACTTGAGATCAATGTATAATCAAGTTATTGTTAAAACATCTAATATACCGAGGAATAATTTTAGAATCATGATTGGCCTATATTAATTAATCTTAATTTCCTTTGGTTGACAAACACACCAGTAGTGTTTATAGACCTAATGAACTGAAGACTTGAATCCATACATGGATCAATTTTGTCTTATATCTGTAAATTGCATCTTGGTGTACTGTAAGACTCATGATGATCATGACCAATGTCTTGTCATCTTTCTGAGTAAACTAGTAGAGAATCGACTATATGAAAATCTATCTAAGTTTCATTTATTGATTGATCGGGTACCCTTCCATGGACACATCATCTCATTGGAAGGTGTGTTAGTGGACCAAGAAAAGGTTTATGTAGTTGAATCTTTGGAGTAGCCCCAGAATTTTTTTGATAACCATAACATTATGAAGTTATAATGATATTATCAAAGGTTAATAAAAAATGTTTCTCAATTGGAAGCACAAATATCGTGCTTGACCAAGGAGGAGATAATGTTGGAATGGTCAGAAACATGTGAAAATCACTTTGAGGATCTGAAAAATCTCTTGACACGGGAGTCAGTACTTATCCTACACAATCTAGGCGAGGAGTATTCAAGGTTTTGTGATGCTTTTGGGATTAGACTTGGAGCTGTGTTGATGCAATGAAATCAATTTTTTGTGTATGAGTCTCAGCAGTTGAGGCCACATGAATTCAATTTCCCTAAAAATGACCTTGAGTTGGCTATGGTGTATTATGATATGATGTTTTCATAACATTATCTATTGGTAAAGAATTTTATGATGTATACCGATCTTAAGGGCATAATGTATATCTCCTTGTAGTGGGATTTGAGTCTTTGACAATGAATATTGGTAGAGTATATGAAAACATTTTATTTTGTTCTAGAATATGCACTCAATAAAGGAAATAGCATGGATGAATCATTAATTAGGAATATATAGACACAGGTGGTTTAGGAAAATTAGGATAAGGTGACTTCAGTGTAATTTTTAGTGGATTATACCCCCAATAAGCTAGATCAAGGACATAGAATATGTGGATCTATAATGTTTATCTTTGAGGGAAAGCCTTGAATGTGGGGAGACACCGTAAAATAGATTTATAAATGAGGAAGAGATGATCTATTTCAAGAATCTGGTTGTTGTGCCTTTGATTATGTGGGAGGATTTAATACACGGGGCATTCTCAATGGAGTAGTAGAGAGATTTGTATGATTTATAGATAGTTTCTCGGCACTGGGTGAGAGAAACAATAGTTTCAAATAGTGACTCATGATTTAATTATTAATTTGTAAAGGCTTACAAAAGTATCATTATATTCATGTTTTATTGAGTACATCTTTCCACCCATAGACAGATGAGAAATCAGAGCATACTATATAATTTCATGAGGATATGTTGCGGACTTGTGTGGTTGACTTTGGACTATCTTGGGATAGGAAACTGAATGTAGTGGATTTTTACTACAGAAATAGTTTTCAGGCTACGTTATAGAAGGAACCATATTATGTTTTTTTGGTAGTCCATGAAGATCACATTTTTTGGATAGATTTAGGTGATAAAGATTTGCTGGGACTGAGTCTTGTGTGAGAGATGTTGGAGTAAGTTTAGTTGATTCAAAAGAATATGGATATATCTTAGAGTGGACACAGTTCATATACTGATAGAAATTTGTGACCCCTATAGCTTATTGGGGATGATAATTTTTTTCATCGAGTGTCACCTAGGTGGGGTTACTACAAGAGATGAAAGCAAGGCATGATGGGACCCAGGTTCATTAGACATTTTGAGGTTGTGGAAAGAATCAGGCCAGTGGTGTACCGATTGGCTATTACACATAAACACAATTCTACTCATGACTCTTTCATTTATCACAACTATGGTGGTATCACCACAACCCTTATCATGTGATAAACATGTATTATATGGAGCTTGAGGAAGATGTGTCTTTTGAGGATCATCCAATACATGTGTTTTATCATACAAAGAAAGTGTAGTGGGGAAATGATCTTATCAATATTTCAGTTATTTTGGAAACATTGAGGTGTGAAGGATGATACACAAGAAAGATAAGTGGACATTTGGGCTCATTGGTCTAATCTTTTTTACTCGGAATCTTAGAAAATATTGGGAGTGCATATTGTTGATGAGTTTTTATAAGGTGGATGATTGTAAGATCCTAACCTATTATAGAGATGTCTCGAACATGGATATAGGTACTCTTTTTACTTTTTTCGATTACATGTCATTTTGGGTTTTACATTTGGGTGTTTTGGAATAAAATTTGAGAAACATGAAAGAAGGAGGGTTGTGCACGGTGGGTGAACAGTTAGGGAAAATTGTGTGCCCTAGTCCAATAAATTGTGCATCCCTAGATAGAAGGGAATTTCATAGTTAGAGAGTAGTTTTTCAAATATTGAAACCGATTAGGAGTAAATATCAACCCCTATAAAATATCTTCATTTTTTAGGAAAAATATTTTATAAAACTATGTTTCCCTAACCAGGAAACATTTCTCTAGTTTTAAAGTCACCCAAAAATCAATTTTCTAGTCACCCAAACCACAAATCATACCTTATTCGACCCAAACTCAGACCAACCCAATTTCTCTCAATTTCAGATCCTTGAGTACTGATTTTATTCCTTTTTATCCAATATTATTTTCAATTTTAAGTTCTTATTAATGATCTTTACTCCTCCTGATAATAAAATCCTATCTTTCTTGGTTTCCAGTTTTTTTCTACACATCTCCCATTGTTTTGGTGGTTGTACATGCAATTTTTGGATAGATCTATTTATAATATTTTATATTATGATATTTTATTTTAGATATATATATATATATATATAAGAGATCTTTATTTAGTTTTTTAGATATAAATCCCTTTCCATGTCGTGGTGCTGCTAATGTTTTTGGGATTTCAATTGGTCGATTGTTCATCAACAAATTGAGGTGGGTTGTCTAATATTCAAATATTATATCCTTCATATTTATTATGTGTATGAAAAATTTATAATTACTATAGTTTTCTATCAATTGGAATTCCTAAACAGGTTCACTTAATGTCAAAAATTAATTAATTAAGGTAATTTTGAAACTGTGGGATTTAGGGACTGCTGAATTAGATAATTAATAAGGGTATTAATTATAAGATATTAGGATTGTGAACTTGATAATTAGTTCTGGAATTTATATTGAGATATTAAACATGTAGTCTACGAGTAGTTAATTTTGGAATTAATTAGGATATTAGGATTATATTTTGAATAATTAATTATTGAAAATAATTATACGATGATGAGATTGTGAGCTTATTAATAATTGATGAATTAATTATTAGATAAATAGGGTTGTGAATTGATGTACTTATTATTGAATTTGTAATTGGATTGATAATATTAATCAATTGTTGAGTAAATTAATAATATTGAGAATGTCAATTAATTGTTGAGTTAATTAATGAGATTGAGAGGACTAATTAATTGATGAGTTAATTAATAGGACTGAGATGATTAATTAATTGGTGAGTTAATTAACTGTATTGAGATGACTAATTAATTTTTGATTTTAATAATGATAATTATAAGATTAATTATTTTTTGATTTAATTAATGATAATGAGAAGATTTATTTAATTTTTGTGTCAATTAATGAGAATAAGAAGATTAAATAATTGTATAGTTAATTACTGAGAATGAGAATATTAATTAATTTTTTAGTTAATTATTGATAATATGGACAAGAAAAAATAATAAAGGAAAGTTAGTCTGGAGGTCGCGACCATGGGCATGGGGATGGACGAGGAACAAATTGGATTACTCTTCAAGAAGAGGAGAGAATGATGAAAGATAAGATTAAGAAAAAACATTGTCTTTGATTTTCTGATGAGGGCAGTGATGTCTTGTCTGACCCCATCCTCTCTTTTTTGTTTTCTTCTTTTCTATCATTTTATTAAATGGCTTTCGGGCTTAAAAAATGAGAATATGAACAATAGTTAATTTTTTGAGCTAATTAATGAAAACAATTTGATTAATTAATTCCTGAGTTAATTAAAGATATGATGATTGGTAAAAATTGAATTCACTTCAAAAATTGAGATCTAGATTGATAACAATGAAATTTTGATATTAAGATGGTATGAAATAAAAATAGTGGAATTTTAGAACATGAAATCCCTTGGGGATAGTTCAGACTCGGGTGTGGGGGGAAACAGGTATTGATTTTTGGGTATACTAAAAAACCCATGGGATTATGTGGTTAAAAAACCATAATTGTTAATACGATTACTATTTAATTATGCATTGTGCTTATTTATTTATAAAAATTCACACACTATTATATTGATATTATATTTCAATATTTGTATAGAATGAGATATTGGATTTTTTAAAATGATTTTTTATACCCCTGTTTTTTATTTTTACCCAAGTGTATTACTCAAATAAAATAGTGTATGGCCTCCCAAAGTTTGATATATCAGACGCTCATTGGTAGTCGACAGCCTTCTTCTTGCTAGGAGGTGAACATGATGTTATGTTGTGGTCTAGCTCGGGGAATTGGGGTGTGGCACTTAGACTGGGAAATTAAAAATATAGATTCATCTCCCATTTCATCAAATGGGAAATAAACCCGTCATTTCTGTGTATGGTGGCTCTTGAAATGATGTAATTTTTTTCCAAAATTTCCTCTCATGGATGTTCATAATTATGGATTTAATTAATATAAATTACCTTAATAACAAATTAATTATTCCAAAAAATTAAAATTTCATATAATTTTTAGCCATACCATCTATTGAAAAATGATGACATTATTCCTATTTATAGTGGACAACAACCTTGTGAAGCGATGTGGTTCATTATTTTTTTATTACTGTGTCACATGGATGGAATAAGTAAGTGTATTTAAATAAATTATATGATATTATTAACATTCTGTAATGATAAAATAACACTTAAATTCTTTCAACCATGGTCATTGAATGATGGAATTGTCATATATGCATTCATATGACATTCCATTTCAATGATTGTGATGTTGTTCATTTTTTCTAGCCATAAGTCATGGAAATTTTTAAAATAATTATTTAGGAAATAAAATATAAATTACACTATTTTTATTATTTTCGATATAATGGAACTATGACCACTTTGATTATAGCTGGCACAATGATGTTGTTTTGATACTATGAATAGATCATCCTAAAAACACCCTTAATAGATATAAATAACTAAGTATTTAATCACATAATTAAAATAAATGAATTAAATGGTTTAAGATAAGAAAAAAATAAATTATATAATTTAATTAGACATTGATAAAAGGTATACCAGAAAAAATTTGGATATGAGACAAGGGTATATATCACAGAACATCCTTCTATGATATGCATGTTAATTTATAAAGATAATTCAATTTAACTGGTTTGTGTGCATCCCCTTTACATATTGAATCATGAATCCATCATAATACTTTCTAAATTAGATTATAATTTTTCTACTTCATTTGTTTTCTATTATTATTCAAAATATACCAAAACGGTAAAGGTTTATTTTTCAATTTAAATTTAATTGAAATTGTCTATGTTTGAATTTCCATTATAAGAAATTATATGATCAAATTATAACAAAACCCTTTTATTATATTATCCTATGGTTCATCATTATATTTTAATTTATTATTACTATTTCCATCCCTTTTGTAGATAAAGTGATTGCCAAAATGTTTTTATGAAAAGATGACTTCATTTTTCTCTTCAGTCAAAAAATACTTTTTATTTTACATCCATGTTTTTTTAATATTTTTTTAGAATATTTTTAAACATTACAAAATGGATTTATTAATGATGTGTTTTCCAACATTTTAAATTTTAAAAAATGGATTGAATGGAATCACCTTTTCATTTTCCTAATAAAGAACTTCTTATTATTTTCATAAAAGTGTGAAAGGAATGTTTCTTTTTTCTTATATGGGTTTTACAGAATTACCCACCATCATAACCACTCAAATATTTATAAGTTCCTTTATAATTTCTAAATATTATTTTTATATAATTTTTTTATAATATTTTTGAAATTTTTAGTTTTCAAATGGTATTTTCAATATAAAAATATTATTTTTCTCAAGAATATTTTTAATCAATTTAATTTTATTTGTATTCATCACTGAAAACTACCTATAATTTCATGGAATTATTCTAAATTATTTATATATGTCTCATAACTATATAAATATCCCACTATAAATTCCTTTAACTATGTAATTAATTCTTTATGAACATTTCTCAAATTTCATCTTTACAAAATCTCATTTTGTACTGATATGAGGAAAGATTAGGTGACCCATTTTTTCCATTGTTAATTCTTGTTTTTTGGAATTTTTATTGACTTCCTTATATGGAACACTTATTATTGTACATGGAATTTAAGTGAATAGTGGTCCCGGAATAATTTATACATTCAATGAATTAGGTAATGTTTTAGTCTAATGAGATGTCATGTATGAAATTAGAGAGTGAACAAAATCCATTATGTGACTTTTTTAGCTATGTGATGTTGTCTTAGTGGTTATCCTTGAATAATTTTATATAATGTTTTTTATATGAAATTTCACTTGTTACCTTGATCTTATGATAAATTGTTCTTTATGTTATGCCACATTATGGTTACTCATGATCATTCAATTTTATGATATCATGTTTTCCCTTTAAATAAAAATTTATACATCCTTATCGTATTACTTATATTACTAGAATTTCTAGATCACCACTTTAGTTAATGTACTCCCTAGGTTATCCCATATAATTTTAATAGATCAAAAAATATTTAGGTGCACATTATAGAAAATAAAATAATATTGTTTTGTTTTTGTCTCACCATGTTGTATTATAGACCATGTATACTTATACACTATCCCTAATGATTATTCGTTTCTAATTAATTTTATTTTATGATGAAAATATTATATACATATGTGTAAAAGTACTGGGTCTCTATAACATAGGAATGAAATGGAATTGACTGTTGAATCAGTGGTTTCAAATGATACACGGCTAAACTAACAGCTGGTCTAAAGAATTGTCCAGTATTTTTAGGACGTTGATAGGGTCAATATAAAAGATTATCCACATTATGTTACCATTAAATTAAATTTTAAAATAATAATCCACCAATATTTAGGGGTATTGTGAGTTAGATAAATTATAATTTTGGTTTATTGGGATGAATCAAATTTATGAGTTCTTATGAAAACTAGAAGAGTTGAAAGCTAATTTGGAAATGTATAGATGTTAGGATCTATCATTCCAGGGGTGGGAATATTTAGTCCCTGATAAATATTATTATGGAATAATTTTGGAGGATTATAAAGAACATTTAAACAAATAATTCAATCCCAACATATTCATAATTGATTGAACAATGGCTATCCTTATATAAAACCAGATAACCTCTCATTGATAGAGTATGTGACTAAATTTATGAATTTAGTACTCTTTTACCTTGAATTTTTTTGCATGTGATTATTTAATGGAACACATATTTTTTCATGATTAATACTGTAAATTCAATACAAAATTCATGTTCATTGTATTTCAAATAGTCTAAAAATTATAAATAGGTAAATGGTGGTTGAAAGAAACATCTCGAGAATTAAGATGATAAAGAGATTGCGTATTCCTTTAGGAATAGGTTGTATCTTCAATGTTGGTAATAATAAAAAGATGAAAACCAACTTATATAGTTGTGATATATCTTAGAATCTGACCATGAGATTAGTAAATATTCCTCCTCGACTGAAAATTAAGCCATGATGTTTTAAATGCGGATCCTATGATCATTTAAAGTGAGATTATAAAAAAGTAGTTATATCATGTTGTAATTTTAATTATATTGGACATCATCAGTGATACTAATGCACTCCTCCAAGGATGAGTGATAGAGAAGCATCCCATAGTTCCCAAAACTCGTCTGCTTTGACATGACGAGTGCAGAAAAAAATTATCATCATAAAAATGAGTAACCCAGTTTGAATTAATGACACCATGACTCCTCAACCAATACAATCTCAATAGGGTAATGAAGACAAAAACACAATGAGGAAGATATTGTATTGAGATGAGGAAGTGATCATGCAAGACCAATCATTAATCTCAATAGTGTGAGGTACAATTCATTTAAATTATTCCATATTGTAACCATTTTTTGATATATACACATCCAAATAATTTATTTATTATCTTGAGGTTGGTTATGTATATTTTTATATTGATATGATGCATTTTATTTTTAAACATCGACCTCATCTTTGAAAAAGATAGCATTTAGACATTTAGTGTCAATATTTTTCTATAACTTTCAATGGGGATGGGTAGATTTTGAACTTATCCATGCTTGAGATATATATCAATGACTTGATTTTGGTTATGGATTGGTTGAAATAATTCAAAACCCACATCCATTTCTATGCCTGAAAGGATAGTTTCACATATCTTCAGAGAATTGAGATTATCTTTATATGAGATTACATTGTAAAGTAAGGTAGATATGGAATTTATTCACCAATGGTTGGAAATATCTAATATCAATTAGTATTTACAAATTTGGAAAAATTATAGTATATTTTAAATAGAGATTTTCGAAAAATCATTTACAAATTTCATGGTTTTTTTTACAATTTTTGGGGGTTTCCACCAAAATGTGATGTTGAAATTATCATTGATATCTTACCAAGGACGAGACAAAATTGAATTCCATATTATAGGGTTACACGTAAATAAAAAAAGGAATTATTTTTTTTGTTGGAAAAGTTGGAAAGAAAATGATTTATTTGACAAATCATGTCTTCGTGGGTAGTACTAGTTATTTCTATAAAATATGAATATTGAGATCATAGGATTTGTGAGGATTATCATAAGATTATCCAAATAAAAATAAATAATTTGAATCATAATCCTAATATTGATGAGTTGTTTGATTAATTTTTTGGATCTTAGTGTTTATTATAAATTGAATTTTATTTTGGATACCACTAGCTCTGAGTTCAAAAAGATGATTTTCAAAAGATAGAATTCAAAATCATATTTTTACATTATTAATATGTCATTATTCCTTTTTTTGTTTCAAAATAACTAGCCATATTAATGGAATTAACAAAAAATATTTTAGAGGCCTCCAGATTCCTTTCTGGAAGTGTTATTGATGATATTATGGTGTATTCTAGGAAAGTGGATCATATTAATAAAATTTATATAGTGTTGGATATTTTGAGGTAGAATCTCTTTTTTATATGTTATCAAATTCTAATTTTTGGATACAAGAGGTACATTTTATTTGAATCTAATTTATAAAAAACTAGTTCTTTGTATCCAAAAATGTTAAGAGTTGTTATATATTGAAAAACACAGAATAATGTCTTTAAGGTATATAGTTTTCTTTGATTAACATGATACTACCACATTAGTTTTCATGATTTTTAACATTATTCCCCTACAATGATATCTTTTATGAGAAATATTGTTATTTTCCAATGGAATAACGGATGCAAGAAATACTTTAAAAAAATTTAAACATATATAATCTCTTATCTTAACCTATCTAGAATATGTAAAGGGGGTATATAATCTATTGTGATGCATAGATATCTGGGGTAGGATGTGTTCTCATGTAGGGTAAGAATATTGTTTTTTATGGCTCATGGATGTTACAAGTTCATGAGAGAAATTACCCAAAACATGATTTGGAGTTAGTTATAGTAGTATATGTTTTGATGAAATTTCATCACAATATTTTTGAGTATAAATTTATAGATAGTATACATCCAAAACGGTTAAAAAAGATGATTGAAAATAATATTTTACCCTAATAAAAAGAATATGGATGGAATATATTTAAATTTTTGACATTCACATGTAGTAAACACTGGGGAAATAAAATTCAGAATTAGACCCATTTTGAAGAAATTTATAATCTCGGGTAGCAATTGGGGCTTCACAAAAAGGGAAAATTTTGTCTTTCATGGATTATATTAATTTGGATTGTGTAGAACAAGGTAATATTGTAGTTTTTATTCCAGTTTCTACTATTTATTATTTTGTTTAGTAAGTTAGTGTTACTGATACAACTTATCTTGAATGTCTAGAAATGATGTCAAAACTCAATGGTGGGAATACTTATATGGGATGGAAGATTGATGCTGGTTTAGTATAATGTTTTCTATATCGGATCATAAAACCATTTGATTATGAGAAAGTACTTCGTAATTTCTCCCACCATTCAAGATGGGTTTTTAATACTGTGATATAAAAAATTAATATAGCTTTAAAAGAATAGTTTAAGTGGGATTGAATGAAATTAATATTCTAAGAGTATATATCATGGTGTCCCACCTATCAGTAGGTCACGATAGAGCATTAATGGCACGCCGATATGTTGCAGTCTTTGTTGTAGGACCTTAGAACACCATTATAGGGGATTGATTAATCATGCAGTAGAATTTTTCTATCAATGATATTGATAATATCCTTAGGTTCATAAGAACTTCTTAAAACTATATGATGGAATCATGAAAATAATATACACCCATATGCTGAAATAAAAACCCAAAACATCTATTTTATACGGTTCACCACTAACTGTTATTCAAAAGATCATATGATAAAATTGTGTCATTCATACCGGTATCCACTAAGATTCACTAGATATTTTGGATTACAAAATATTAGACATGGTCACTCGGTTCTAGGCTCACTTCTTTTATAATAATTTTATGCATATCACTCTACCTCCCTTAGATCTCTTCTGTTGACTCCCATTTTATCACTACCTTGTGGTAAATATAACACAATTTTTCATCTTGAATTTCAACTCAATGGATTAGGCACATAATTATTTTTATTCGATTATAATTAGACTCTATCTAGAACTTACTCTTGAATGGATGGACTTGAATTCACTGTTATCTCAAACGATATGTTAAAAAAAAGTTGTTTATTTGAGTAACTTTCAAAAAAATCCATCCTTCATTAAAACAATTTTTTTCAAAGATTTTTTATCTTTCATGATGCTCCTATCCTTCATGAAGATATTATCCTTTATGAGAATCCAAATTATCATAAAACCCTTAGACTTTATGAAACTCCCTTTTCTAAAATTCCAATGTGTCAGTTAGTTATTAACGATTCATTTCTTAGTTATTTGGCTCCAAAAGTTCTCATAATTCATGAAAAAATTCCCTCCCAAAAAAACATTAAAAAATCTACATGATTCGACATTTTTCTAAATTTTCCCCATGTCTCAAAAGATGATCGGCCTGATATTTATAGCCATTTCCTCGATTTGAAGGTTCCAAGCACACCATGGCCTTTTAAAGAACTTATTTATTCATGATCACGAAGCTCCATTTCTTCAAAAAACATCAATGAAATTATTTCATTCATGAATATTTTCTTATCCATAGAGATTTATTTTTCTCCTTCATGCTCCATATAATCTTTACGAAACCACTTTTGTGAACCATAAAACCTTTGATGCAACAGATTCTGTCATGAAGTTACACACCTTCATGAATTTTTATTCTTCATGAAATTCATGCCTTTTACTTATTTGTAAAGTTTATTCCCTAGATATCAATCTTTCACTAAGTTGGACCCTTCTTAAATATTTTTATATCCAAAAATTTGTAAAAAAAATGGTAAAATAAACCACCTTTAATAGTAAATCCACCTTAACTGTAAGTTAATTTATCTTAAAAATCCATAATCAACCTAATATGGATTGAGAACTGAAAATTACAATTTATTTCCTATTGCAAAAAATCATGGTTCCAAAAATCGCCCCCTTTGGGTTTATTAGAGATATAGAAATAAATTAAATAATTCTCCATCATCATACAAATACTTGATTGGTGTAAAATAACTCATTTGTCACTCTAATTCGATGTGAGCAATGTTCATCATAGAAAACATGACTGAAAAATGTTGTTTTCATTCCTTAAGAGACCTCAAACCATTCCACCTATCTATAAACCCTCAAATTAATTTAATTTCATTCTCTCATTTGGTAAAAACCCAAATAACCTATATTGGGACCATAATATTGAAAAAAAATCCTCATGGAACATATTTCCACAATAATCTAGTATCACATCAGTAAATAGATTAAAACAATTAACACGAATTGGTAAAGGGGGAAACTATATCCTCATTATGTAATGGGAGGTTGATAAAAACCAAGGTTCAACCAGTGTTTCTCAATCATTGGTGTTGCAAAGGGATTAATCAGGATGTCAGAAACTTGATTATTAGTTCCAACGTGCTTCATTTTAATCACACCTTGTTCTAATTCTTATTTGATGAAGTGATATCTGATCTAAATATTTTTTGTATAATATATTTGAACCATATTCTTCATAAGATTTATCGTTATCTTGATGTTATAGTGTATCATAAAAGTTTTTTTCACCTCATCACCAAGGTTTTTATGTTACTTTTTATCCACAATAGCTAATTGCATTCCTTTGTCAAAGATATATACTCAACATTAACTTTACTAAGATAAGTAATTTCTGTATTCTTTCTCAATGACCCCACATATTTTTTTTTTCAATGATGAATTCACCCCCACATGTGAAATTTCTATCCACCACATGTCCACCCTATAAAAAATCATAAAATTACTATAATTAATTAGATTTTCTTAATACAATTTATTGTCCAATGTTGAGAGTACCTTGAATATATCTCGAGATTATTTCATCTATTGAAAAATTATATTCCTTAAGATTACATAGTATGTGATATTCTAAACATGATTCAAAGATGATATCTGGACATGTTGTACTCAAGTATAATAATCTTCTAATTATCCTCATATACTAAAGGGATAAAAAAATTCCATTCTAATGATTTCTAAATTTTTTCCCAACTGCAATTGGAGATGAATTTGGTCTGGATTCATGCACGTTGAATTTCATCAAACTCACTCGTGCATACATTGCCTTAAAAATTATGGTGTGGTACTTGTTTTTAGAGAAAAATATATCCTAGAAAAAAAATGTAAGTTCACAATTCATGAAAATTTCAAATTCTGATTTCTTGTGATTATAAAAATATTCCACTAATCCATGCATACATCTATAAAATAATATATCAGCCACCTACAAAAGTACCATTAATTTATCTCCACGATGAATCTTCACATATTTGTTATTTTAAAAACACTTTATTTTATATTTTATATTTTTTTGATAAGCATCAAGTTAAAGAAACTATGCTCATAGTACCTCTTTTTAGACCATAATAAGTCTTATGTAATCTACCAACCTTAGTTTATCCATTTCCAATTCGAAATTCTACTTGTTGTTTAACATTGACTTATTCTTCCAGCACAACATTTAAGAATACTATTTTCGTTTCTATCTGATAAATTATTTTCACTCATTTAATTTTCATGTCTAAGAAGAGCTTAATATGCTCTATTCGGGCTATTAGAGAAATCATTTCATCAATATCAATGCCTTAAAACCTTGCATAGCATTTACACACCAAGTTATCCTTATTTCTGATAATATTTCCTAAATCATTGATATTTTTTGAGGATTATATTTGTTCCAATCACATTATAATTTTCCTGTCTCCTAAAAAGTTCTGAAGTACATGTTTTTTAATCTAATGGACTTAGTCATTCATGTTCATAACCCAAGATTCATCCTTTCCTTCTTATTCAAAAGTGGTTAGTTCCACAATTCATAGGAGAGTAGAATATTCTTCATTCCTCTACCTCTTTATCTATGTAGGTATTGTAAAATACCCAATATTGATTTATTGATCAACACATGATCACTAATTTATCCTATGATATTTTGGTAGAGTTTCTTTTAAAATGGGTTAATATTCTAATTCTATTTATAAATTATTATCATTTTGTGATCCTTGAATGTTGGGAAAGCCTTCAACAATTTCTATAATTGAATCTACACCTCTTCCGCTTTCTTCTTCATCTTTAATCATATTATCATATGGCATCCTTGAGTTATTCATAGTTTTATCCTCATTTATCATGATATCATTTATTTCCACAATCATTATAATATAATTATTGTAGATTGTGTTGCTTTATGTTTCATTGGGTATCCAAGGAATATTTCTTCATTGCAGCATTACCATTCTTCCATTGATCTCCATCATTGTTTCATATGAAACATATAATAAAAGTACATAAAAATACATTTAAGAGGGATTTATTCCATTTCATATCTCATACGGTTTAATTTACACTATTATAAATATCCCTATTCAATTTTGAGTTTACACTATAACATGAATAGAATGTTTCCAGTATTGATGAAAAATATAACTAGAATTAGCATAGTTTTGGACATATTATTAACATGTCAATTTATTATTTTGACAAACCCTTTTTTGAGGTGTTCTCACTGAAGAAACCTCGCTATTGATCCCATGATTATTAAGGTAATTTTCAAATATAGTGGATGGTAAATCTATTCCATTTTCAAATCATAATAGCTTGATTATGCAGCATGTTTCATTCTCAAATGTTCAGAGATATATCTTTATGTAGTCAATCACTTCTTATTTTATCTAAAAAAACATCCCACATTCCATTATACTATAATAATCAACCTAAATAATTAATTACCCTCTCCATTTGTTCAAACCACATGAATTGGAACACATAAATCTGTTTGGATGAGATCATGAAGATTCAAAGCCCTTCTTTTCCTTGACAATTAAGAATTATGAACCAAATTTCCTTACATGAAAGCATCACATGTATTTTATTGAAAAAAATTTAGATTGGTAATAATTATAGTATCCTTTATCATTGATATTTTCTCCATTATATATTTGTTAATTTGACCCAACCTCTGGTTCTTCATGTTTTCTTCCTCATCAATTTTTTTGAATCATGTTTTTTCTTTACTATATACCTGGTATAAGTCACAATTTCTTCTTCAAACATTCATGATATAATTACTTGTCTTCCCCTTCATGATGAAAATTTTATCATTAAATGATAGTAACATGCATGAGTCACATATTTGACTCACACTTAGGAGATTTTGACCCAAACTCTCAACATATTGTACTTTTATTTTCATTATGTCATCATTTTTTAATTCTATATTTCCACTCCCTTTGAAAATTATGGAACCATCATTGTCAAGTATCACTATTTAATCAACCCTTTTATTAATATTTCAGAAAAAATTGAATTTTATATCATTTGGTATGGGAATCCACTGTCATGATTCAAGGTGTTATATCTCTTTGTAGATTTCATATCGATTTATTCCTAGATGTATTTTTCAATCTTCTATTTTTCCTTTAATTAGATACTTGATTGGGTGTAAGAAAAATAAGTAATTTTCTATATATTTTAAACATGCATAGTTGAATAATACTCATATTATTCATCTAGAAAAGAATACCTATTTTTATAGGTAATCATGAATATTTGGCTAGTATTGACATGTCTTATAGAGTTGTAGTTATTATTCCCACATTTCATATTCCTACCATGAATATCTTTATGGAAAAAGTTAGAACTGTGAAAATAATATCCATAGGGATTATTTATTCTATATGATGATAGATACGGTATCATTCTAATTTGTTTAATTCTAAGTGATTCTCCATCTAGATAGCTCAATAAATCTTCATGGTAATACATGTATGTCCTATAATGCCACAAAATTGAGATTTCATTAGAGTAAATATCTTCTCACTTCCAATTATCCATATTCCACCTTATTATTTATTTTTATTTAGTTGGGATTGTCTCTAGATAATTGATGTTTATTTTCTTCTCTCTTACTTTTGGTTAGAATCTATCTTTGTTTGGACATCAAGTTCTTTGGTTATGTGTCCAAATTTTTTCTTTCCTTTTATTTGGCACATCTAGTTTCCTAGTTTTAAGGTTTCTATATCATATCCTATTCTATATTTTCATATAAATTTAGATCATTGATCATTCAAGTATTTCTCTACTATTTTGAAACCATGTTTAAATATTTCCAAAATATTTGCATCTAGAACCTTCTAAAATATCATTTAATCATTGTTTCTGTTGATTTTGATTCAGTATCTAGTCTACTTCACAGAGAAATGTCCTCTTATTCAAGGCCCACAACTAGAACAACCTTTTTATCTAGCCTCAATGTAAGTTTATTTATAAATTTTGTCTACTCTTTGATCATGAGTTTAAACTCCACAACCTCTTATGATATTTCTATATTTTTCATCTTTTCTACCATATCTCCTAACTATTGTTAAATATTTGGTTCATTTTGATCAATACACAACAATAACTCATTCAACATGAATCTTTTTTTTCTTTTATTGAATGTCAATATCAATAAAAACCCCCATGAACCACCTTGAGATCAATAACACCATTCAACTGATTTTCTTCATCTTTTATTTGTTTCACCTTTTCAAAAGTATCCATCACAGACTCTTCAATATCATATTTAATATATTATTATACATCCTCTAAAAATTAATTATTATCTTCTTACTCTGAAATTTCTTTCATGATTATAAGTATCCATTTTTTTAGAACATTCTCTAAGGACTATTTATGATTATTTCTTCACTTTTAACATCATCGAATCTCATTAAGAACCAAGAATAAATGTGACTTACATTATCATTCTTAAAATATTCCAATTAAGGATTCCCCTAAAATATTATTTTTCTTCCATTAAATGTTTTGGAAACACAAGAACTAATATCAGCATTTACATCATATCAATCATCATAAATATTGAAAATGCCTAGATTTTCCATGTTTTTTAATTTTATTTACTAGTTTAGTCATATTTCTATATTTTTGGTTTGAATTTAATTATATAATACACTATACTACTTATTATATCATTAAGAGAAATATTAGATAGATATATTTTTGAAGGGATAACACTTTTCAATTGTACAATGGTGTGGGTGTTCTTAAGAATTTATTCTCAATATGAATTTCTTTGATTTCATCCCAAATTCCTTGAATATATCCAATATCATTAGTAATTTGATTAATGAAACGACCTACATTTTCATCTATAATAATTTTCAGATCATAGAACTGAATGTGAAAATGTTGAAGTTTGGACACCTTCACGTTTTTATCTACTTCATATATATTTTATAGTTTCTCCCAAATGGACATTTATATAGTTCATATCATCACATTAAAATATACTTGATCATATTGTGATGTAGTAAGAGTATTTTGAGCATTGGAATTAGTATCAAGAATTTTCCTAACTATTTCATTCATAGAAAAACATGTCGAATCATTGGCCTAAATCCCTAGAACCTTAGAAAAGAGAACATTCATACCCTGATATTGTAGATAAGGTCTCAATGTATTCCTCCAAATATTAATTTTACTTTTATCATAAAGGAAAACTCCCCCAACATTCACTAAATTCTCCATGACAACAAATACAATGGATTTGTTTAACACTTACAACAAGTACCATTACATACCACTTTTAAGACCCTAGAACACTCTGAGATGAAAGGGGTGAATCATGGTATTAAATATTTCTTTCAATAAGATGAATCTTGTACCCATGTTGGTAGTAACTTGTTAATATTTTATGAGGGAAGCATACAAATAATAGAACCCATATAATCAAATAAAAACACATTACGACATTTTTACATAGTTCACCATAAAGGGATAGTCTAAAGAGAATACATCGCCAGTTTTTCAATCATGCCAAAATCCACTAAGCATCACTAGATATTAGGAATTAAAAAAGATATGACATGGTCACATCATGCTAAGCTCATGGTCTATAGATGAATTTTAGGTATATCACCCTACCTCCTTAATATAACTTCTATCGACTCCCTCTTTCTCACAACCCCATGTGAATTTTTACCCAACTTATCGACTTGAAGGTCACCTCAATGGACCAGGTATATAAGTTTGTTTCTTGTATTGTCTCAATAATCAATTTTCTTCATGGTCTTTAATTTATGAACTTGATGAACTATTCACTCAACATGGTTGTTCGAAACCAGTTTTTCATGTATGTACCTTTCACAAAACTCCCTCGTTTATGAGACCCATTTTTCAAAAATATTCCATCTTTTTTGAAATTAAATACATTCATAATTCCAAAACTCTTGTGTCACTCTAAGCCTTTGAGGAACTCCTAACATTAACAAATCTACCATTCTTCATAAAACTACAAATTATCATGAAAATCTTATTCATCTTGAAAATACCTTTTCTGAAAATTCTAAGAGTTAATTGCTTCTTAAAAATTCTTTTAGTGATTATTATTATTACTAAGAGATCCTAATTAATTAAGAATTACCTTTTCAATAGAACATTAGGAAATTGGATTAATTCACTATTTTTCAAAAAATTTCCTCAATTTCTCAAAAATATGAGTGTCCAAGTATTAGTAGAGATAACCTCTTCGTGAAATATCCTACCTCACTATATTATTTTCACAAACCTCCCCATTTATGTTCCCAAAGATTATTTTCACCATGGAAAAATATTCAAAATTATTCCATTCAAAAATATTCTCATAGTCACATAGATTAAATATTTCTATTGTCCCTTAACATTTCTTTGTGAATCTTCTATCTAGAACCAACAATCCTTCACAACGCCATATTTCTTCATGAAGCTCCACACCTTCACATAATTTCATTCTTCACAAAATTCATTCATTTTCTATATTTGTAAAGTTTCTATCCTAGAAATTTATCTATCAAGAAGTCTACCCTTCCTCATGATTTTGATATCTCATTATTAAAAACTCTGTAAAAATAAAAAATGATCATGATTAAATCTACCTACACTGTAAAATTATTTTATTGAAAAATCCATATTTAACCCAATTTGGATTGACAGCAAATAGAAAATATAATCCATTTCTATTTGTGATAAACCATGGTTCCAATATCCACTAATTCTCATGTGGATGTGGGAGTACATAGCCATGTATTTTTTAATAGGTCAACTAAGGATGTCAGGAAACGTGATTCCCTATGGGTAATAGTAGATCATCTCACAAGGTTGGATCATTTGATCCTAATTCATGGGAATAATTTGATATAATACTTTTCAAAAAACATTATTCATGAAATTATAAAGATGTAAAATGAACCAATCTAGACTGAATTAGACCCAAAAAATACGTTCACCTTTCATTTTTGGAAGTCCTTGTAGAAATACATTGGAACCAATTTTACTTTGAGTACAACTTATCAACCTAATACGGATGGAAAATACAAAAGGAAAATATAGAAATTTTATGAAATTATTTGGGATTGTGTTATGGATTTTGGTTTCTCATGGGAGGATAATATACCTTTAGTGTATTTCTTAAAAAAACAATAGTTTTTTACCTCGATACATATATGTCCCTTTGAATCATTTTAAGGGGGTCATTGTTAGTCTCCATTTTTTTGGAAGTAGATGAGACTTTACTTATGACACATAGATTTATAAAAGAGACAGAAATAAAGATTCAGTTGATTAGAATGAGTATAGAGACTACTCTGAGTCATTATAAATCATGTGTGGATCATCATCACCGACCTTTGTTGTTTGAGTTCAGTGATCATGTCTTCTTTGAAATTTCTTCAATACTTCATGAACATAATATTGGAAATAAATGAATGGTTTTCTTATAGTAAATATGCTCTCATGATCTACTTGAATGTGTTGGTGAGGTGGGATATTGATTGGAATTTATACTATGTTTTATTCCTATGATCAATGTGTTTCATGTATCTTAGTTAAAGAATTACAAATGTGATCTTGACCATGTGATTTGATGGGATCATTTTGAATTAGATTAAAAAGATATGATTCTTCATGTGTTGGTATAAATTGTAGATAGAAAATAGATGATATTACATAATAAAAAAGTAGGTTTAGAAAATTTATTATTAAATCATGGCCATATTCATTAAGAAATGTGGGAGTGTGAAAAGAAAATTTTGGACCAGTGACCCAAAATCATCCATGTAAGAACCTATTTTATACTATCCATAGACGTAAATTTCAATGTTTTGGATATTGTATCAGCTCTAATTTTATGTATAAGACCCTTAATTTATTTATTTGGATCATACATAATTAGTTGAATTTTTTGATTTTTTGGATATTTTTTCATGTTTTAGAGTCATTTTTTGTTGTGCATGATTTGTGCATGGTTAGCAGAAACCATGAACGAACATTAAGAAACCATAAAACCATTTGGGTGGTCAATATGAATCATAATGGTGGGTATAGAGATTGGAAAAAGTATTTTTATTACTAGGATAATCCATGCACCATGTGATAGTGGGGAAAAGAGTGGTTGGTGCATAGTTGGTCAAACCATCGAACCAACCATGTGAGGTGTGGCCTTGAGGAAGTAGCACCACATGGGGGGTCCTAGATTTTCTAAAATTTGTGGACTAACCATTCTAAATATAATTGGAACCCTAAAATCATAAATATAATCTGAATTAATAATTAGAATACTTAATAATCCTCTATTCTCTTATGATATTGAATTATATTTTCTCTTAAGGCATGATTTACTATTTATTTTGATTTAGAAGTGATGTTGTATATTCAAACTCATTCATTATTCAATGTTATTTAAATGATATTATTATATAAATTCATATCCTATAAATTATAATCATATATATAATACATTGATTATATATCTATATTCTATAATTGAAATATTGATGATCTATTCGAGAATCTATTGACATGAATAACTTCTATGCATGGGTCTAGATAATTTTTAGGACATTATTTGTTTATGAAAACTATATAGAGATAGGTTGATTATTTTTCAAATCCACTTGACTTATAACATGATGGAATAGTTTTCTTTAAAATAATTTCAGGAAAATGATTTGAAATCCTTGTGTGATTCGGGATGTAATTGTCCTTTTTGTTAATGGTTTTGAAATTTTGTAAATTTAATGGTTTCATAGAAGATTCAATATATTGATCATATTAAACTTATGATTTTAAAAATAAAAATTTGTTTTGAAACATGTAAAATTATTTTTCAAATAATATAAAGAGAGAAATATTTCTGGTGGAATGGTTTTTCAAAGAATTTGGCATTTAGGGTTTTTGTGATTTCATTCATATTTATGACCTTGTAGAAGGAGTATGTACCATTTGGGAACTCAGTATTAGTCACCTTGTGATGAATTTTCTGTTCAATGAGATAACACTCAAAATTATGGAACATTATTTTGTCATGCATGGGTGTGTTTATGTGTGTATATAGAGTGATGGGTCTTTTAAATAATTTATAATGGTTTTATGAATTGTAAAATGATTATCCTGGAACTTATTTTATATTCATATATAAATTATTATGAAACAAATCAATATAAAATATATTAACTAGTATTTTACTAGTTTTGTATGTTGGGGTGCCTTTGGGTAAATACAACTATGTTTAAAATAACCACCTTCATGCGCTCTATTGTGTGTTTCCAAATATCATCTTTTAGGGTGAAGAAAAAAAAATTCATCTCAATTTTTAGTGATTTTTATTGATATCATGGGCCTGAAATTTTGATTAATATAATTGACTAGGATGGGTGTTTTTTTATTCCATTTGTGTCTTTTCATATTTTCTTGTATTTTTGTTCCATTGATAATGCCTTTTAGATTGTTCTCATACATGTTTTTTTAAAAAAATTAGGTTATGTATTGAATTTTACATTATAATAATTCAAAATTTAGAGGATTGAATGATTATTGGTTTTTTTGTATTGGTGTTTCATAATTAATAAAGGTGAATCATCCTCTATATGTTCTTGAGGCCCTTGAAATTTTTTACTAGCCTTTGGTGTCATTGGGATGTCACATAATTCCAGTAAGAGGACAACCTCATCATAATCCAATGTGGAGGGGTAGGACATTACACCATTAAAAGAAAAATATTTACAATTATACAAGGTTATCAATATATCACATGAATGATCTAATTTTCAAGAGAATGTATAAATTGAATTAATGTGTATTCAATAAAAATTAGGGAAAACTAAATCAATTTCATCGATGCAATCATGCCTCCTGAAACAAGAATGTTCTCTCTCAACCCAAATCAATTATCTTTAATAAAGAATATGCTCTATAACTATCATTAATTAGGTGATTTTCTATGCATGGGTTCTTTTGAAAAGAACCTTAACGTTATATTCTACCAAAAGAATACATAAAATTTGAATACCCTTTCATTAATATATCCACAATTAATAAATATCCATGGATGAATAGAAATAATTTACCCATACATATTTCATTATTTTGGAATTTGATTATTTATCAAATTCCAATCATATATACCATTCTAAGTAAATAAAATAATCCCAACACATAGATTTGGACAATATAGCTAATAAAAGTTTTCATTAATATCAAATCATAAATTAGATGTGATATCATATCCCCATGTATCAAAAAAATTAATCATGTAAAACATGTACATATCATTTATGTGATTTTATGAATTTAAATAACTCAATATATTATTCTCTAAAGTTTCTAATAATTTTGTATCTGCAATAAAATAATTAAAGGTAAAGTAGAATATATTTATATAATATTTAAGAATTTTAAACAAGTTATATTAAGAGCTTCATGGGATAATTTCTCCCAAATTATTAATTTAATCTCAATCTTATTATAAAACATTAATAATCATTTTCTCCTAGAGATTAATCCTTATAAAACACATCACTAGTTTATATTTCAATTATTTTCAATCAATTTATATAATAATATTCTTCATATAATAAAATTCATCTTTCACAATGATTGTCTTTGACTAATAATTATAAAATCTAACACAAGAAAATTTTCTCATTCTCATTCATTAATAATTTTCCAAATTATTATCTTTTTACGGTTCAATTTTGTTAAATTTACTAAATAGAATTTATTAACACTAAAACACATCCAAACATAAAATAAAATAGAAATAAACAATCCCCTAACTTAAACTATTGACTCTATAAACTCACTTAATATAATCAATATGGATATGAAGATGAGAGAACACACCAAATAGAAAACTTGTGGTCTTTAGATTTAATTTCATAAATAAAAAATGAAATTTTGAGTAATTGTAATCATACATGTATTTCTAATTAACTCTAAGAGGAATACTCCAGTAATATATTGTTCAAAATATAATGATTGAATATTAATGTGGAAAAGAAGTGAAAATGAATAGTCATATATTATTAAACACACAAACATCTATTTGAATTCCTTTTATGTTCACATTATGGATCATAAAAAGTCTAGTATTTGTTATAGAAAATGAAAGTGGGAAATATAACAAATACTCAAACATTTATCAGAGCATTGAAAATCCTTTCTAAATTTCATATTATATATATATGAGAATGTATTCATTTTGATTTTTCACTATTTAATTATTTTATCCCCAATATTATCTGATAATTTTTATCCCTTTAAATGATACAATGATTTCTTATTTTTATTTCAAATGATTTTCAACTATTTTTCACATTCATTCACATAAAATACATTTTATAAAGAAAATGGAAGATAAATAATATTCTGATAAAATTTACTAAATATACACAATTGGGACCCACGGTGTAATGTTGATCCATTTTACCTCTTTACTGCTGAACTAAAATCTACTATCATATGGAGAGAGGGTTATATAAATTTAGTTTGATCTACATTTTTAGAGCATTGATATTAACTTTTTTTCAACTAATATAAATGTGTGTTTACCAATGTGTAATTATTATAAAATTTTAATTACATTTCAGTAGAACATATAACTTTAGGTAACCTTTATATTACAATGTTAAGAATTAGGTTAACATTACATAACTTTTAGAAAAAGTAAACCGCATATATGAAACTCCAAAAAATTGGATCATAATGGTAAATATAATGTTTATTAAAACATTATTTATTACTAAAGAAATAATAAAATAATAAAGTGTAAAATATTTTTATTATACATTTTTGTAAATTTAATTATAAAATAGTTAAATCACATTGAAACTCCCATATTAATTTAAAACATTAAGAATCATAGAATTTTAAAATGTTGAAATTTAATTTATAATTTATAAGACCATTTCAAAATAGCTTCAAAAATATGAACACTCTCTTGGACCACCAGACACTTTAGAATGAAAATATAATAGATCATGAAAAATGGGGACCATTCATTAGATAAATTACAATAAATTCTTCATCCCCAATAATTTAAAAACAAATCTCATTTGAAAATAGAATGTTGTTTAAACATCCACATTTAGAAATATCTCTCATGGAAGTAAGCATAAAATCATTATCGTCACATATCATGATATATATGGGGATCATTACATCAATATATCTCAATGATCCCATTAATAAATTAGTAATTTTATATAATACCACATCAATAGGATAAAATATTTCTTTTATAAGAATCACCCAAATAAAACATCAATGTAGTATCTCGATAAAAATAGACATAAAACACTATTAAATTGAGTATATATGTTCCAATCATCTTCCCATGTGAAAATTTCAAACAACTATGTTTATATAAGAAATATATAGGAAATATATGCCAAAAAGCAATGTAAAAGGTGTAATAAATATAGGATAATTATTTCTTTTAATGACCAGACTCTCACTACCCATTAAAAAATGCCTTCAACAACACATGATATCCAATTCCAAAACATGTAGGTAACTCCTATGACCAAAACTATATTTTTATCTTTCTCGTGGTACCATTAAATACATCCATACTGATGGTAGAATGATAATTATTATTCTATTAAATCTACAGAAATGGTAGGTTCCTTACCCACAATTCTTCAAAATCTATAATGCAAGAATGTATTATGTATTACATAGAATAAGTTCTGTTTCTTTCTGAAAATATTTCATTGGTTTTAATTAATTGGTAAGTAATAATAAAGACCGAAAAGTTTTTTGGAATCTTCTAAAAACACTATTGTTCAAAATGTTACCCTAATAATAGATGATAATCATTTGAACCTCTTGAATATAAAAACCTCTTATATATAAATCCTCAAGAAAACTCATAGCAAACCCAACTCAATAATTGTTATGAAGAAATATGAAATAATTTAATAGTTTAGGGTCGCCCATATAGCATCATTAACACTTTGATTTAAATAAAACAATACACTGGGATATAAACACTACGTCCAACCTCTTATCACTAAACCATTAACACAAGCATTATGGTCATGGTACATGCACACCACACCAGGATGTACCACCTAGGATGAACTATGAAACTAATGGAAAATGATATCAAACATCACCATACGAATTATAATCAATTATTAATTTACCTTAATTTCATAAATGTATGAATTATTTTAAAATCATTCAAACCTTGGTAAGATCCCATTTTAGAAAAGGACCAGGAAACCTTTCCCTTAGTATATTCCATTTTCTTTTGAGAAGGTAAGGTTGTAGGTGGGTTGGATACTGGCTGTAGACAAAATACTCAGTGTGTGCTAAATACATAGAGTGTACTAAATACATGGTGTTTTCTTAGAATACACAGTGTGTACTATATACATAATGTGAAATGGGTTTATCATTCCTCCTTGACATTTTTAATTGGGCTTTCTCTAAGAAGAAGAAACCCAATCTTTACAGGGTGTGTAAAAATTACACATCATGCCAATACATAGGTTCATTTTTTAAAAATTGGTATAGGGGATATTTTTGACATAATTCCCTCACTTTTCTAGTAGCTTCTGTATAAAAGATCCCCTTTCGTGTATTACCAAGGTTTCATCGGATATCCTTCATCGAAGCTCCATCTTCTTCATTTTTTAGCATGTTGGATCCATAATGGTAATCTCTTTAATCATATTTATTCATTTTATTATTTATATCCCATATCTTTCTCAATTCAGGTGTGATACCATATTCCATATTTTCATGGTTTTAGCCTTTTCATCATATTTTTTGTGTTTTACCTTGATTAAAGGGTAGAAATTAGAGGAGTATAGTGCTATAAGATTAATGTAAGTGGTATAGTTCCATTCCCTTAATGTCAAATGGTATTTAATTATTCTCTATCTATAGTGTACTATAATTTCTGATGACACCCCAATATTTTACAATTAAATAAATTAAATTTTAACCATAAGTATAACAGTACCCTAGCAACCTATGTAACAATGTCGTTGGTAATTTTACTTCACACAAGCAAACCCTATGGATGTTCCCTTCTATAAATTCCTTAATTCTCCTCATACTTAACTTTTCGAACCGTGTTTTGAGGTGTTTAATTTTCCACATAATAAATGATATTCTTGAAACATGAAATGAATTGGAGAGAATGAGTGGCCATGTTTTTCCTGTATGGTTTATTCCATAGCTTGAATTACATGAATTAAATGAATTATCCAACTTGCATAAAGTGTTATGAATTACATTAGTATTAAATGATATGATCTGTTGATAGATAAACTTTCCTTCATACAATGTCAATGGAGACATAAGGGACCCAATTTGAGGACATTTTGGATAGATTCGTCTTGCTTTTTAATAAATACATTAAATAGATTATGTATATTTCAGGAGATATACATGGATCATTATTGGTTTCCTTAGATGGGATCACTGGGTAGATTACCTACCTACCCATGGGTGATACCAATTCCAAGTGAGAGTCAATATATATAGTCTTGAGGGAAATGTAGTTATAACATTCCATCAATGATACTTGGTCTCCTATGTGAGATACATGGCATGAGCTTAGAGGGTCATTCTTACACCATACCGAGAGTGATACATGGGATTCCTTTTTATTGGTCTCTATGAACTGACTCTATGTTGACGGTTATTTATAGAAATACTAAATAGAGACATTGGATTCCTATTATGGATCACCTTGAATGACCTCGATATGCCACTTATAAATTATATGGATGACTTTTATATTAAAAACATGGAATGTATAACTGGTACTGTAGGGATGCATCTGTTAAGAAAAATCACATGCTTGGTATTAGACCACTCTTGGAATCTATATTCTGATGACCCATTTTTCACACCTAATTCATATTTTTACATTATCACTTTGGATCAGAGATATAAAGCTTAGGCCAAAGTAGGTAATATAATTCAGGTATCCATGGGGAACCCAGGATGAGATTATTTATTTATTTATTACCTTACATTTATTATTCACTTTCACACTACTCATTTTATATGCCCAAATTGGATTGTTATAGATATTGTTTGTGGTAGAATACTAAACCATATCTCACACCTTAGTTATGTGAAACATGGATCCAAATCCAAATTCATTATTTCTGGTGTAAAAAAAGGGAAGCGTCCCATGTGTGATGATAGATTCTGAGTACTATGATGGAGTTCGAGAGAAAAATATCAACCATATGCTCGTGATTCTAGTGGATGAATCTTTTGTTTTATTTTATTTTTTTATATCATGTTGTAAATTCATGTTTCCACTATATCTCATGAACCTCACTTTTTTATTTCTTCATGAAATGATCATTATTATTTTATGTCTATTATTTATTCACCTTCCACCTGTTTATTTATTTTTTATGATTTAATTTTATTTTCATCTAATCCTTATTTATTACTATTTATAATTCTTACCATTATCATTTTCCATTTTCCAACACTCTAATTTATGATGTAATAGTCTCCCAGTGGACACACCCTAGACCCTCCTTGATAACTGTCATCCTCTTGCATACTGGACAATGGACTTGAGTTCATGTCGCCAACCATCTCGGGGAATAACTTAGTTGATTCTAGGATTGGATGCTACATAGTGGTATTAGATAATAATTTTATTTTTGTATTACTATTTGGGTATTAGAAGGGAGACTAGGATATATCATAATTCAATAATGATTATATTCCTGGGAGTAGCTAACCTGTGTACAGGGGAAACCCAAATTATCTATGGCAGGATATTGTTGTTTTTGTTCTTTCCTATTACAGTTGTTTTGGTTTCACCATTGGGTGTCCCACATGTTATTTATGTTATTATTTTTAATTCTATTACTATATACTCTTTTCCTTGTCCTTGTATGATGAGTAGGTATCATATCATGCATCATACTATGAACTTTATTAATTATATGACATGCATTTTTCCTAACACGTTTATCTTTTGTGTGCATTTCCAGCTGCATATAGTTGGTGCCTAGATTATTATATGGAAATGTAATAATGTTTAATATAGGGATAAAATAATTGGATTAATTACTATTCCTATACAATTCTAAATATTTCGTTCTCTCAAAGATTGATGATGATACCTTATTTATCCTATTATAATATGGTTGAGACATTAACCACTTATTCTATGGGATAAAACATTTAATTATTTTGATTAAATGAATTCCATTTTTAATTTATTAATCATGTACTTATATAAACTGGGAATGGAATTATATTAAATGAAATCATTATATATGAACTGTTACATCCTTATAACAGACATAATGGTCATGTCACAGTATCATAACACACCAAATAATATTTACAAAAAGTATGAGCCTTTTATATATTGGGAATAGTGGTGAATCTAACTGTAATGTGACATATATATATATATATATATATTATTTAACATTAATAAATTTTAAATTTAAATAAAAATGGTTATAGAAAAATGGGGATTACGATTACAAGGTAAAGGGTGTATTCCCCTACACCTTGGAATTGAAACTCTATATAAAAGATCCTATGGTACATGAATTGAGACCTTCAACCTACCTCGACCTTCATTTTGGGAAGTATGAAGTATATAATTAGAATTATGTGATCTATTCTATTCACCTAGACCATTATTCAGGGGTACGTAAAGATGTGTGATTCATTCATAGGAAGTCTTTGTACATTCCATTTCATACTTTAATTGTTTCCTATATACTATTAAATATTATCAGAGGTGTGTGTTTAAACCTTTTAGAATTATTCCATCATGATATCCTTGAGTCATGGTCTAGGATGGTGGAGATTACTAGGATATTATGGTTCTAGGACCTTATCCACTAGTATTACCTCTTATAGTGCCAATTGAGGCACCTCTTGTTCTTCCTCCACTAGGTATAAATGATTCTTTTCAAGATAGCATAATTTGTTTCATGAAGTTCTTTCGTGGAGCTCTATGACCTCCCCCTATTATGGTATAATTGACTTGTGAATTGTAATAGTATCACCCTAACCCCTTTTCATGGGATGGAAGTCCTTAGGCTATGAATTTAAATATATAGACCATGTTATTTTTCTTTGAGCATATAGAGACACCCCCAACTTGGATAGTCAAGCTTGTTATATATATTCTCTAGTAATACTCAAGGAATTGGTGGTATGCCATCTCACAATAATATTTTTATTGGGTTATGGTCTGGGAGGTCCTCCAGAAACCATTCTATGAATACTTATTCATGAATAATTTGATGTTGGACCATGAATAATAGTTCATAAACTTTTAATAGGGTAATATGTATATGATTGTATATTCAAATCATTATACCAAACATCATCACTTTTCACTAAACATGATTGGGGAAGAGTTAATGAATGTTATATGGTTTGAGGATGAACTCGTGTATTCCATCTCTTAGTATGTTAATTTTTTTGCTATAACCCATTTTAGATATAATTATCCATTCCATCATCACATTGACTATCCTAAGAGAATTTTGAAATGTGATCCATGATGGTTTAGATTTAAGATAGAGGGATGTCTTTTATATCAATAAAAAAAATTTCAAGGTTTTATGTGAGGAAATTCCAACCATATGACACAAAATAAATACAATGCGGGGTGTTTATAGTGTAGTGGGGTAGGAGAGAAGAATTCTCAATGTATGAGGGATATAGTTGAGTTCTGAGTTTGTGGGATGTTTGGTATTTAGTTATTCTACTGAGTCTTCCCTCTAATACCTTGTGAGAATGTATTTATACCCACACAGTGTTCGGGTACATGATTTTTAGCTCTGCGAAAGGCTAGGAGTTGGTCTCCTACTATCCAATTAGGCCTAGGGGGTTCATGGTCGAGGGAGTCTATCCTTAGAGGTATAACACCATAAGAGTGAACCTACCTAGGTTAGTAAAGTGTAATCTCAGTTATGTGGATCATACCATGTCTATGTTGTGAAACTACACTCGAGGATAATATTACAAGGCCTTTTACTATATGAGGTACTATTCTTGTAACCACTACATTAGTATCTGACTTATTTTATATAAGTTCATCACACTCATTTATATATGGACCAACTATGGAAATTATGGGTCTAAAATGGTGTAATTATGTGGCATGATAACTTTCAACAGACTACTAGGCATTCAACCAGAGATTAAAATCCAATGAAATGTTTTCCCCCTTGAGATAGGTGGGTACCAATTTATGTGAAATTTTTTTCTTACTCGAGATGATTAACTTCAAAGTCATTCTTGGGATGAATTGGTTGGTTCTATAACATACCTATCTTGATTTATATCATTGTAGGGTGTGTTTCACCTGACCTAAGGGCCATTATTTTGTGAATAAGAGAAAACATGATTTCTAGGGGAGTCAAGATGGACCCAAGCATCATGAGATTGGTGGAGTGATAGACCATAGGGATAGTCTCTTAATGAGCAATCAGGGAATGCATTCTGTGGAATTTTCTCCCATAGAAGATGATTTCAAGGAAATATTTCCTCATAAATTATAAGGATTTAAAAAAGTGAAAGAGGTATATTTCACCCTTGAGCTAGTGTTAGGTGTGACACTAGTGTCTATACCTCCATATAGAATAGATCTTGTGGACCTCCAACAACTCAAGAAGTAGATGGAACAATTGGAAGATAAGGGTTTTATTTGATCTAGTACTTCACCAAGGGGTTCAACGATCATTTTCATCATGAAGGTGTACACTACCCTTAGGTTTCGTATGGATTACTAATTGTATAACCAGATTTCTATAAAGAAATTTAATCCACTACCACATATAGATAACCACTTTTACCATTTCAGAGGAGAGGTAGTTTTCTCCAATATCAATTTTAGGTCGGGCTACTATAAGATGCCTGTGATACTATCATATATACCATGTTTCATGTTCTAGAGTAGATATGAATTATATTCATTACTTGTTATTTCGTTTAGCTTTAAAATTCACCAACAGTATCTTTAACCCTTATTAAATAGGTTTTCCAACTATATCTGGATTATTTTTTTATATAATTTGTTGATGAAGTCTTGTTGTATTCATGTACTCGAAAAGACCATAACAAACACATTGATATCATTCTTAATACAGTGAGGGAGAACTAGGTATATACTAATTAGATAAAATGAAACAATTGGTTCAATAAGTTTCACCTGATGGGTCGTATTATTTCATAGGTAGGAGTATCTGTTTACTCGGGGAAGGTGGGCATTGTGGTTTCTTGGGAGAATCCCAAGAATTTGTATGATATATATTTCTTCAGGGCTATCTAGCTATTAAATATCTTTTCCTCATGGATTCTCATACCTAGTAGTTCCTCTCATGGTCTTGATTAAGAATAATTTGATGTTTTTCAATTCAGACACAAGTGAGACATCCTTTTAGGAGTTGAATGGTAGTCTAAATTTAGTGGTCATCCTAATTCTTCTAGAATCATTTATGATCTATACCTTTTATTATGATTCTTCAATAATTAGGATATTAGAAGTATTGATTCAGGGTGATGATGTTATGGTGTATAATCCTCACCTATTAAGACCTCATAAGTGGAATCACCCTATGCACAAACATGAGCAAGCTATTGTTGTTCACGTATTACACTGTTTGATGACATATCAATTTTTTGGGTGGTTTGATTAATAAATGCATCATAAAATTCTCAAATACATTTCCATGTATTGTTACATTAATCTTAGGTATTTCATGTTGGTAGAGTAAATTATTTCATTCCACTTTGATCTTTCACATGCACATAGAAAGTGAAATCCAGTAGTGGACATCCTAATCTGGAAGACTCAGACATAGGCTACCTAGTATTCTAGTAGTGTGTGGTAGTTGGGGGATTTGTTTTTTGAGATTCACCTATAGGTTCTAGAATATCATGGGAAACCAGTTTTAGATGACAGAAAAGTTACATCCTCCATTCTGGAATGGGTAAGGACAATAAGAATTTCTAATCCTTCAGTCATAGTCCTTAGGGAGTGAATATTGGGTGAGGACCCACTACCTGGTTTGGTTTATCATGAGAATTAGATTTTTCACTTCTATATATGTATATAGAATCCTTCAGACACATGAGAAGAGTTTATTTGGGAATATCAAGCCTATTTTGGGCAGTTCACTATGGTCTTATGAAGATGTGTCTAGAAAAACATCGTTAGTATTAGTGGCCAGGTATGGAGAGGTATATCGTGGGTTTTATCACTCAATGAACCAATTTTCAGCCAGTTAAGGATGATTACTACTAGACTACTAGAGTTCTACATGATATTTCCATTCCGAAATGAAAATCACAAGTTTTTACTATGAATTTATTGATGGGATTTATGAGATACCTCCGAGGTAGTGACTCGGAATGGGTGATCGTTGAAAGGTAGACTAAGGTCACAAACTTTCTACCTAACCCACATAACTTCTCAATTGATGATCATGTGAGGCTTTATGTTTAGTATGTTTTATACCTTCACGTTTTTCATGTTCAATAGTATTAGACTAAGATGTGTATTTTACAACAAGGTTCTCGATATGGTTTTCTGCAGGCACTGTGTTCACAGGTTCTCTTGAGTACAACATATCACCCTCAGACCAATGGGGATTCTAATCAGACAATAAGGGTGTTATATAATATTCTCTAGTAAATTTCCCCTAATTTTTTAGGTTCTTGGGAATAATTTATACCACCCATTTTATTTTCTTATAATATTATATTTTAATAAATAATTAAAATGGATCCATATGTATATCTTTATTGTAGGTTGTTTCGTTATCCTCTTTGCTGGTTATAGGCTGGTGAGGTAGCACTACTGGGTCCTCAAAACATTTAAGAGAATTCAGAGAAAATACATCTGGAACAGAAATATATTACTATGGATGAGTTGAAGAACAATTCTTATACTGATCATCAATGATTATCTCTATATTTTAGGGTGGTACATTAGGTCATTCTATGAGTTTTTCCTAGATTTTTTCATAATGATATTGTGAGAAAGGGAAAGATATCTCCTCATTATGACAGTCCTCCTGAGATCATGGAAAGAGTCAAGCTGGTAGCCTATCATTATTCTTTACCGCAAAGGTATTAATCCATACCTGACATCTTCCACATATCACAACCTTGTATTTTTTATTTTGAATCATCCCATTCATTTTATCTTGAGGATATCGAGTTATAGGTAGATATTTCCTTTGAATATCATCTGATATGTAACGTCGAATGATGTTTAATGACACTCATAGGAAGGTCGGTTCCTCTAATTTAGTTGTTATATAAGAATGTTTGGGTATAGGAAGAGACCTTTGAGTGAGAAGTTATTGTTCATGGTCAGTGGAAAAAACATTTCATAGATGATTCCTTACAACCCTCCTATGGGAAATTTGGTGATGTGTTTTCTTAAGGATGGGATGTTGTAACATCTCATTTTTTAGTAAGGTATGAATTCATTTAAATTTTGTCCAACCATGATATGTCATTTTTTTGGTGTAATTCCATGTAACTTGGCCTTAGGAATAGTCCATTTTCTGTTAGAAAGGTAGGGTTGTATCTTCAATAGTGGTTGGATTCAGATAAAATAAACAACATGTACTAAATACATTTTGTGTACCTAGAATACATAGTATGTATTAGAGAAATGATGTGTAATGGATTCACATGGGAACCAACAAGTTGTGAACTGTGTTCTCTCTTAGAGGAAGAAACCCAAGAATTACATGGTGTATAAAATTTACATTCTATATTAATACATAGGTATATTTTTAAAAATTGTGAAAGGGATATTTTTTATAGAATACCCTCATTTCTCCAAAAGGTACAACATGGGATCTCTTTCTTCACACCACATATATATTCTATCAGATCTCATTTTTCTGAGATCTATCTTCATCATCATTAGGTGTGTTATATCCTCAATGTTAAGATCCTTATTCATATTCCTTCTATTAAATATTTTTCTCCCCATGTCTTTTATTATTTCAATGAAAATTGATATTTCTTATTTTTAGGTATCTTTTTTATAGAAAACCCTCATTTCTCTAAAAGGTATAGCATGAGATCTTCTACTTCACACCTCATATATATTACACTAGATCTCATTTTACTGAGCACAATCTTCTACATCATTTAGTGTGTTAGACCCTCAATGGTAAGATCCTTATTCTCATTCCTTCTTTTCCTTATTTATAACCCCATATCTTTTTCTATTTCAATGAGAATTGATATTCCTGATTTTTAGGGTTTTTTCCCTTCATATGATTTCTCCCATTATAGCTAAATTTAAGGGTCCACACTAGATGGGGAGAGTGCTACAAGAATGAGGTGGGTGGTCTAGTTAATTTCCATCAATTTCTAGTTTCATTTTATTATTGGTCATGTGTATTACCCCACACTTTTCAGTGATTCCTCCATATTTTCAAATTAAATAAATTAATTATTAATCTTATGTATAATAGGATACTAGATTCCTTCAAATTAATTTAATTTGGTATTTTTCCTGACATGAATATCCCCTTTTTGTATTCCCTTCCTTAAAGTCATAAATTCCTTTTTTTGTAAATTGTTAAACCACCATTTGATGAGTGTAATTTTATTCATAATAAATTATACTTTTAAAACATGCATTTAACTATGGAGAATTAGTGGTCATATGTTAAGGACCATGATTTAGGCCATAGCTTCAATTACATGAATTTAATTAATTGAACTTCATTGATAATGTGTTCTGAAATGCATGCTTACTCAACAATATGATCCATTGATAGCTAATCCCCTATTCACACCAAGCTAAGGGAGATACAAGGGATCTAATTTAAGGACAACTTGGACTAGATCATTGGGACTTTTAATCAAGAATTATTATGGATTATTTATCAAACAAGATATATACATGGATATTTATTAGATTCTTTGGATTGGATCACTAGGTGGATTACTTACCCACCCATGGGTGATACTGGTTCCCTAGGGGTGTCACGGCGGATAGGTTTAGTGGAAATATGGTTATTCAATTCCACAAGTGATACTTGGTCCCGTATTTGAGATATATGTAACATTATCCGAGGTTCATAATTTCACCACAACGAGAGTGATATATGGGATTTCTTTGTATAGGTATCTATGGACTGACTCTGTGGTGATGGGAATTTATTGTGCTTCTTGAGTGACACATTGTATTCCTAAAATAGATCATCATGGATCCTCTCAAGATTACACTTAGATATTCTATGGAGGAACTTTATATTTAAAATTAGGATTTCATAATTGATACTCTAGGGATATATCCACCAATTCAAGTCACATAAATTGGTTTGATCTGCTATTGAAACTTATCTTATGATGACCCATTTCTTACACCCATGTCATATTTTTATAGGTTCGCCTTGGGTCAATAATATCCAGCTTAGGAAAAAGCTGGTAGTGTCAATCGGGTATCCATGGGGAACCCAGACCGAGATTATTTATTTAATTTTTATTTATGTTTATTATTCACTTGCACACTACTCATTTTATATTCTTTGAATAGATTTTTCTAGACCCCATTGGTGGTGTCCTACTGAGTATATCTCATACCCTTTTTAGTCCACCCATGGTACCCGTGTAGAACTCATTAATGAAATTGTATAAAAAGGGATGTATTTAGTTTCCTATGATTAATTCTAAGTATTAGGATGAAGTATGGGAGAAGAAGACTGGGCCTCATATCATGATGTTAGTATAGGAAGTTTTGGTTTCTGTTGAATTTTTCTATATCATGTGTTATATTTCTGTTTCCACAGCATCATGTGTACCTAATTTTTGTATAGCTACATGAAATAATATCATCATTTTTTTTCTATTATTCATTTACCATATTTATTTTTATTTATATTATATGACTTATTAATCTTTTCTATTGATGCTTATTTATTAATTATTACACTATTTACCATTATTATTTACTAATTTTCCACACTTCTATTTATGAGGGAAAATTTTCCCATGCATAAATCCCAGTCCCTCACTACAATTTTTAAGCCTCAAGCATATGGAGAGGTGTTCTTGAGTTCATGTGGCTAACCATATTCGGGAATTGCTTAGTTGATTATTGGGTGGGATTCTGCCAATTTTTGATACAAAACATTATTTTAACAATGTAATCCACTCACTAATACATGTAATGCATTAGGAAATGAAAAAATCATCCTATAAATAAAACATATACTATATAATCCTAATCTTTTAATAGATGACTATGTTTGATATTGTACAAAATAAGAAACATTGATCATTGATAAACACAAAATATTATTATTTAAATATGATTATTATAACCCAAACATTAAATTTAAAGATGTGAATTCAAGTAACCAAATTAAGGTGTATATATATATCCAAATAAATAAAAATTTATAAATTAATTATTAACAAATAAGCTACCAATTTTTAGTAATGTCATTTTATGCTTCAAAAATACATTTTCACCAAAAAATAATTTCTATATCATTTTTCAAGTGAATACAATAACTAATTTATGCCACTTTTAGACATTATATTAGATAAATAGAATATAATTTTTGAAATTAACATATCAAAATATCTTATGATTTTATTTTTGTTATTATTTTTAGAAAATAATAATTTTGGGTGAATAAAGAAATTATATATTTTCCAATTACTGTCCCATTTTTGAAATTATTATAATTTAAGAATGAATTAATAATTTCAGAAACCTTTATGTTGACCATTGACACTTTAATAGAGTTAAATTATGTGTTTAATGAAAATTATAACCAATGCATGACATTTATGAATAGAAAATATATTTTTTCATATTGTAAACTATAACTGTATAACATGTATCAAAATCAAATCTAGAAATTTAAAGATAATGTTTTATCAATGGAATTAGGATTTTAGTTTTGAGGTTTTTATAGTTTTTATCATAGAAAGTGTTTATGTAACTTTGGAGATTAGGATGTTTGCATGTTATAATAACATAAGATTTATGGATACCATTATGTGTTTATATGGTTAAAGATGACCATGAGTTCAATAGCATAAAACCCCTTATGCAGTATTATATGATGGTATTTTAGGATGATTAATGATATTTTTTGGAGTCATTTATGTGGTATTAGGTGTATGTTATCATTAGATATAATGAGAATGATTAATTATGATGAATAATATTAATTTTTCCATGTAAGATTAAAGGTTTCAGAATATGTAACATCACAAGTAAATGAAGAATAAGATATTTTTATAATTATTAATATTTTTGAATTTAATATTAATTTTACTTTAAAAGGGTTTCTATGTTCGATAGCGTACTCGATACGCAACAACGGGTTTCTTTGAAATCTTACATTGCACACTGATAATATAATATTATTATTTTAAATGGTATTTAACTCCTACCCATTGTATTGGAAGGGATGAATGAAACTAACTACAATATGATTATACATGTTTGTTATATGTATTTACATTATCCAACAAAAAAGATTAGAGGCTTAAAATGTGAATGAATCCAATTTTAAGCATAATTTACATTAAAATTCCATTTATCACCTTTTAATGGAAAACCCTCTTTAAATCTAGTTTGGGTTACTTTAATGCACTCTATATAACCAAATAAAATACTTCTTTAGAATGGGGAAATGAAAATTTACTTTGTGTAAACTTTTGGAATTTTTCCGATAAAGTTCATTTTTTTATGAATTGTGAAAAATATTGTATTTTAATCGAAAAGTTTCTTCTAATCTAATTTATTTATATGGTTAGATTATCTTTTTATTTGGATTTAAAGAGAAATTAAAATATATTTTTACCATTTAATCCAATGTTGGTCATTGGAATTAATTTCACATTGAAATTGGACATAAACGACTATTAATCTTTTGATAGTTATTGTTTCTTAAAAACATGCTATTTGTTTTGATAACGAGAATTAATTTTAAATTTATTTAATTCCACTTATATGTTTTGAATTTGGAAAAATAAACATAATTTTTGAATTCGGAATATCAAATATATCTTAGGCTGAATTTTTGGTATTAATCTGAAAAACATCAATTTTTGATGAATAGTGAAACAACTTGGTGGTAGTTAAAAAACTGACTTTTTCATTTAAATAAAATTTTACCACTTATGTGAATTGAATTTAAGAAATCTGACATACATGGTTGTTATTAAGAAGTAAAATTTGTTTCATTAAGATGAAAATAATTTTTTTTGAATAGTAACTTTTGACTTTTATTTACCGTGGTTAATGGTAAATAGGGTAATTCAAGGTCAAAAGAATATTATAATAATTAAAAATAACCTTAAAACTTGTCCTAACCTTATTTTATGAGTCATTTCCTACCATATCCATCTTTGGGTTGATTTGGGGACCCCATGGAGCCACTTGGGTGTGATAATAACACTTTAGATTAATTAATTTAATGTAAAGGGAAACATGACATTTTCAAATATATTTTAGTAAATTATTTTTACATAAGGTTATATAAATTATCACTTTGACTATAAATATTAATTGGAAATGTAAGAATATTTCCTACATCATGGGAGTTTTTTTATAATTTTTAGACATCAAATAAATTAAATTTTTTATGACACAATAATGATGCAGTATTTACCTCATTAATAAATGATTTAAATAAATAAGATTATAATGATTAAAATATTATCCAAAACATGTCCAATTCTGATTGGATGATTTTATTTGGAGTAGGAGTCATCTTATCTGAGACTATAATGATCTTTGGACCATTATAAACTGAATATTAATATATTATAAAATAATATTTTCACACATTCTTAAAGAGCCCCTCCTCCCCCTTATAAAAGGAGACCACTTATAACCAATTCCTCAAACCTCTCAAGCCATTTGTCTCGTCCAAACTCTGCCCAATTAAGCTCCCTACATCCCTAGACTCCCCCTAGATGCCTTACCTTAGGACTAAGGCACTTCAAGAATTCCTTTTGGTTCAAAACAAAGGAAGTTACCCAAATTAAAGGTAACAGTTTCTCATAAATTGTTATCATTTATTTTACTTCTCCAACCCCTAAAATCTTTTTATTTCATTATTTTGTAACAACAACAATATCCTCAAAATACTAGGATTTTGTTATAAGAACTATTCTAACTACACTTACACAAACCTCCATCTAATGGATAAAGAAAATAATGTTTCTATGGATGGCAAACTAACGCCTCATGAAACGATGATTGTTAAAATATCTCCAACTGCCTCTCATGGTGGCCATTATGATGGAACTATATTTATATATGATATATATTATGTTTATGATTTCCTTATGCTTCTTTACTTCCCAATTATATCAATCCATTATGGTTTCCATAGTGGGTAAATACGATAATCTCATTTCAGGAAGTGCGGACGACCACCCCCTCAAAGTGATGTGACTCGTTAATGCCTTATGTGGGATGTATAAAGGATAGAGTTAATGGTATTATATATGATATTAAACTGTTATTATAATATAAATATGTATCCTTATGTTTAAATTTCATTAAAATATGAAATAGAAATGAAAGTAGCATTCATGCGTATGTACGACTTACCGTCTCCATGAACGGTGCATTTCATTTAATACCTCAATGAACTATTATAAATACATTTATATGCATGATATATATGATATATATGATATATAAATCATGAATATCATTCTGGATATAATGAACCTTTGACCACATGAACAACATGTAATTATAGGAAGTCTATTTTTGACTCAAGTACCAAATATCAAAAAAAACAAATGTTATTAACTTAAATGGTTACATAATGTTTATAACAAGGTATTAAGTGATATAAAAGCAATAATAAACATGAAAAATGTTCTTAAGAAAGTAGAAATTAACTTTATATTATTATTCAGGATATTAAAGAACGAATGGGTCAATTCAGACACGAGGTAAGGGACATCGTCTCAATCTCCTTTCATTGAGGCATATATTCATTTATACACAACTTTATTTTATATGGTGAATAAACCCCTTTGAAGTTTACTTTTATTCAAAAGTAATCTTTTTCAACGAAGTGTTTTACTAAACGACAAAAAAATAATGTTTCTTCAAATGTACACGGTGACAATTACCTTTTCCACCGCTGCGAGTATTATTTGATCTTTCGCTTCCTCAACAAGTCGTATTGTTTTTAAAAGAAAATAAATACCTTATAATATTTTAGGTATTTTTGGTATTGAAAATGGTTTTGAAAATTGATTAGTTATGTCAATATATTTAAGTGATATATTGTGATCAAAATGTGGAAATGTTTTCTTTCCTTTATATTTGTTGTATGTGTTATTATTTTATATTGGTAGATGTACATTTGGCAGGTGGTTACATGATAAACCAAATGACGGGTGGTGCTGTGAATACCAGGATGGGTGGTTACGTTATAAACTCCAATGCATTGGGTATAGAAGTTGGTCGTATGGCAGTTCCATTTAGTGATATGTTTGGAAGTCGACCGTATGGTTATTCCATTTAAGTATGTTTATGTCCAAAGTTACCATTATATGTTATGTCCTATTTATATGGGTTTTATGGTAATATTTTGGTTACAAATGGGTAATAAATTATGTTTTATTCAGTGAAGAGTATTTACAACTCCATAAAGGTAAAAAGTATTACTTGTGTTAAAGTATTCATGGTTTACATGTTGATTTAAAATACTAACAGTTTTCCTTCTTTTTGTATCCCTTACTAATCTTTTTATGCTCAACCCAACTTTTTGAAATGATTTTCATAGGGCATAATGTGTAACAGGTGATTCTCGCTCAAATTTACCAATGTGAAAAATGTAGCACGGTCCTTGTAGTTTAGCTTGGGTTGTCGAATCCTCAGAGACCTAAGAAGTAACCTATAGACATGTGCATTCTATGGACTTTTTGGGTTACGAAGTGGCCAACTTGGGTTGATTTTATATGGGTTTAAAGGATAACTAACATATTTAAGTGAATTCAATTTAAAAGAATGAGTTGATCCTAGGTTATCGCTCGGGGTGGATTGGATGAATTACTTTTTTAATGATTTCAATTTCTTATAATTTAGATGGATTCATTTAAGAAGATAAAACGAAATCATCACTTACTGGTTTAATGCATACACACCCTAATACTAATCACCTATACACTTGAAGGATCAAATTTTTGATCACTCCAAGGTAGAGGTTCGTATTAGCACTTGAAATGTGTGACCTTAAATTCAATAAGGATGAAGATGTTTTAATATCATCAAATAAAAATCTCATTTAAAAGAAGTGATTATCCATTAATGGAGTGATAAATAAAATCCAATCCTGCCCCTTGCTACTCCCTTGGATAAACCCATAAAATATTTATCCCTCCATTGATGACATGTCTTCAACAGAAGCGGGAAGTAGACTTACAAGGGTGGAATTGAAGAAGTAAAAACAACAACAACAAAAAGATCACTCCTCCGTTGTGTGATAAATATCACAATGTATGGTGTGAATAAATTCAAAACTTGAACCAACGGTATCAACGTGATAAGTAGAAGAATATAATAAGATAAGAAGAACTTTTATTAAGAAACTAGGATGAATTAAAACTACTTACATGTGAAGGAAGAACATTACAAAGAGAAATTGGCAGCATAACATTAAGATGAAAACAAGCTCAAAAGATTCCTAAATACTCCAACACCACTGCCTTAAATAAGAATTTTTGAGCCCTTGGGTATAGCCTCCAACAGTACAAAGCATCTCAATTAATTGTGGTAGGCCATAGGTGGTGGAATGCTTGTGGAATTTGGACTTCTCCACATTTGACCCGAGGTGGCAGCCACCTTTCATCCACAGAACAGACGCGTTTGGATGACCTTCTAGATGGCCGAATCAGAGTGGGCCATAGATGAAGAAACTGGATCTACATATGGCTTCAAACCTCTTGTAAAATATGGTCCCATTAGGAGTTATGGTGTTCGAGATATGGTTTAATTGGTGGGATGTGTTTCTGGGCCACAGAATCTGGCCCAGAATTTTATCTCTAAATTGGGCCGCCTAAATGGAAACCATGGAGGCCGAAATAGCATTGGATCCTGAATCCGGATTTGGTCCTCGACATGTCTTCTATCATCCCACGAAATTGGGGATTCATTGGGCCTTTATGTTGGGCCCCACCGTCTCATCAGTGGACTGGTGTCCAATCTTCCTTCTCCAGAATTGTTTCCTTTAATTGCCAAATATCTCCATCATCCTCCATGAATTATTCATTGATCCCTGAATAAAACATTTTCATATTGGAGTGTAGATCAATTTTCAAAAATATCAAATTAAAACATGTATAATTAGATAAATCAGTGGGTACTTCAAATGATGTTAAAAAATGTACGACATAATAGTGCATTTTAAGAAAGTATTACAATCATAATGTGAAATGATGTTCAAAGTGTAAAATGCACTAAAATGTTGTTTATGAATAATAAAGAACATGAATATTATATATATTAACAATGAATATTAGCCTCATTTATGAGATAATCACACACCCCAACTTGATTTTTGCTAGTCCCGAGCAAAATATATCTCAACAATATGAAATTCGAATTTCCTTTTCCAAAAACATTTTAAATACAATGATCACCAAAAACCCTTATACCAAAAAATCATGAAACCCATCAAAATATTTTAATACAAGATATTTTTATAAGCAGATCCCAATCCCAAGCTCATTCCTTTGTTCAAATTCATTCCCATATTTCATCCAATATCAATTAAGTATGAGGATGTGAATGTGATGTGCATCACAATAGACATGGGGGTTCATCTTTATTCAAAGGGGAAATTACGAAAACGCTAGGTGGAATCAAATTTCAATATTAATATGAGTATTTTTTTGTATTATTTTTTTGTGTTTTTGTTTTTTTTTGCAATTTTTCCATGGTAATTGAAATTGCACTCAAAAGAGTCAACCCCTATAGCGAGACTTTGTCGATGACTCCCAGGCTCAAAGAACTTAGGGAACTAAGTGAAGCCCACATACTCGGTAATCATCTCAAGTTAACTCAGTCAAAAAAAAATTCAAATTACCATAAATAGAGACAAAATGACTAACTCTGGGCCAGACAACTATGGAGTCACGATCCCCAAGTGCCGAAAGCCACGCATTAGGTCATTTCATTGCTCTACGAGCAATTTTTTTTAATAGTTTTTTTTGAATACTAATATTACACTAAAATGATCACCAAATCTATGCTATTTATTTAGGGGACCCCATGAACTCAAACTAATACCCCACTATCCAAAGGACATGCATTGTGATCTTTTTTTTAATTGGATGGAAATATAAACGATGAAATATCACATTGGACAACCATACTTTCCAAAATCAATGCTCATGAAATTATACAAGGATTAAAATCAGAATCAGGGTATGCTAAATTATTTGATATTCAGTTTCAAAGTGTACAATGTGTATTACCATGTTCAAAGTTAAAGGAATTTTTCCTTCTATTTGCACAATTTTGTTTTCAAATCATTTATCATTTTTTTGACACAAAAGAATTTTTTTTATTTTATCTCCCCCCCCCAACTTAAAACAACACTGTCCCCAGTGTTTAAAGAAATGAAAATTTAGAATGGGGTAGAGGTAGAGAATGAAAGTTCAAAAAGGAAATTGAAAATGAGGGTCATGGAATGAAGTCACCTGGTGGTTGAAGTTTGAAGTACTTGCTCGTCCAATTTAGTCCTTTGATATCCATGTCTCTTGTAGAGTTACCTAGTAGAAAAAGGAAAACAAACAAACAAAACAAAAGATTATATTTATATATATAAGTAAAATATAAGTATATATATAAAATAAAATAAACTGATGATACATTGTCTTCTTTTTAAATTTCAGGGTAAGGTATTACTCAAGGATCACACCACATGACACGAATGAATATGGTGCTCCCCTTTCATACCCATCCATACTCATAATAGAAGAACAGGTCAACAGACGATTTTTTTATATATAAAAATGATTAATTAAAATATAAATTTTATTAAAACAATAAAATGATTGGAAACTTCAAAACCATGGGTTGCCTCCCATGCAACGCTTTTTTTTAACGTCGCGAGCTCGACTTGAACCCCCCCCCCCCCAACTTATCCAATACCAAATTTCATCATTTTATAGACCACATGTTTCACTAATTCAACTAGGTTTAGTTTGATTCTATGTTTAGAATTTGTTTCATTCCCAAACCTATATCCTAAAATGAGTGGGTAAATCCAAGGAATATTAAAAATGGTGGATCTAGTTTCTTTTCTAGTCTTGCCTAAGGCATCAATAAACATTCCTAAATTTTCTTTTTCAATAGAAGAATGAATTCCAACTGAAAGTTCATGGTTATACCCTATGAATGGATACTTGATTGGGTAATGAAGAAAAATAATTTTGAGCTCGGGTTGGATAGGACATTTAGACACAGGTTGAGATTTTGGATCTAAGTCAGTTTCATTTTCCAAATTTCTCAATAGAATCAATTCCTTTTTAAAATAAGATTCAACAATAAAATTGGAAATATCGGTGTTAGGAATGGGTATACACTCAATGTTTGTCATTTCTCTCAATGGTTCAGTGATTAGTGTTTTTGAAAAATCATCAATGGAGTTATCCTTAGGAGGCTCAATCCAAGATGTCAAATTCTATTATTTTGAATCCAAAAAGTCAATTTTCTCTTGATTTATAGACCCTTCAACAATTCCTTGATCTTATTTATCTATCCCAAATCCAAATGTTGGTTCTTCAATAAATTCATGTGGGCTTTGTGGGAAACAAGAAACATCACATATGGTTATGGAAGGGACAGTTGGTGTAGGGATGTGTTCCTCATAAGTTTTAATGCTTTGTAGTTCCAACCTCACTGATGAAACCTCAAAATTAATTATCTCCATTTGTTGACACAACTTTTCAAGTAATGTTTGTGGATCATTATGGGTGAGGGTTGAGAAATATGGTCTATTTCAGGTGGATAATTAATTTGTTGGAATTGCACAGGAGGGTGATCATATTGGCTCTATGGGGATTGAAACTCATTATATATTGGATTGTTTTGTGGATCATAAGAGTAAATAAATTGTGTTTCATTAGGTTGTTGATGATCCCACAAGTATAAATTAGGATGGTCATCGTACATCACACATGGGGTTGGGTGATCAAAGTAGAGATAAGTGTCCCATGTTTGGACATGTTCAAAATTGAATTCCATAGGAGTGATGGGGTGAGAACAGAGAAGAGGGATGAAAAAAAATAATTATAATTTCTAAGATAACTTACTTAGGTCCCCGGAAACGGTGCCAAAATTTTATTCTCGCTCAAATTTACCCATGTAAAGAAGGTAGGACGGTCCTTATAGTTTAGCTTGGGTTTTCGAATCCTCAGAGACCTAAAAAGTAACCTATAGACACGTGCATTCTATGGACTGTTAGAGGCTATAAAGTGGCCAACATGGGTTGATTTTATATGGTTTTAAAGGATAACTAACAGATTTAAGTGAATTCAATTTAAAATAATGAGTTGATCCTAGGTTATCGCTTGGGGTGGATTGGATGAATTACTTTTTTAATGATTTCAATTTCTTATAATTGAGATGGATTCATTTAAGAAGATCAAACGAAATCATCACTTACTGGTTTAATGCCTACACACCCTAATACTAATCACCTATACACTTGAAGGATCAATGTTTTGAGCACTCTAAGGTAGAGGTTCGTATTAGCACTTGAAATTTGTGACCTTAAATTCAATAAGGATGAAGATGTTTTAAAATCACCAAATAAAAATCTCATTTAAAAGAAGTGATTAGCCATTAATGGAGTGATAAATAACATCCAATCTAGCCCGTTTCTAATCCCTTGGATAAAACCATAAAAGAGTTAGCCCTCCATTGATGACATGTCTCCAACGGAAGCGGGAAGTAGACTTACAAGGGTGGAATTGAAGAAGTAAAAACAACAACAACAAAAAGATCACTCCTCCGTTGTGTGATAAATATCACAAATTATGGTGTGAATAAATTCACACCTTGAACCAATGGTATCAAAATGATAATTAGAAGAACATAATAAGATAAGAATAACTTTTATTAAGAAACAAGGATGAATTAAAACAACTTACATGTGAAGGAAGAACATTACAAAGAGAAATTGGCAGCATAACATTAAGATGAAAACAAGCTCAAAATATTCCTAAATCCTCCAACAAGACTGACTTAAATAGGAATTTTTGATCCCTTGGGTCGAGCCTCCAACAGTACAAAGCATATCAATTAATTTTGGTAGGCCATAGGTGGTAGAAAGCTTGTGGAATTTGGACTTTTCCACATTTGACCCGAGGTGGCAGCCATCTTTCATCCAGCGAACAGACGCGTTTATATGGCCCTCTAGATGGCAGAATAAGAGTGGACCATAGAAGCAGAAAATGGAGCTACGGATGTATTATAACCTCTTGTAAAATATGGTCCCATTAGGAGTTATGGTTTTCGAGATATGGGTTAATTGGTGGGCTGTTTTTCTTGGCCGCAGAATCTGGTACAGAATTTTATCTCTAACTTGGGCTGCCTAAATAAACAGGATGGATGCCAAATTAGCATTGGATCCTGAAGAGTGATTTGTTTATAGACATGTCTTATATCATCCCACGAAAATTTGGACTCATGGGGCCTCTAAGATGGGCCCCACCGTCTCATCAGTGGGCTGGTGTCCAATCTTCCTTCCCCAGATTTGCTTCCTTTCATTGCCAAATATCTCCATCATCCTCCATGAATTATTCATTGATCCCTGAATGAAACATGTTCATATTGGAGTTTAGATCAATTTAAAAAAATATCAAATTAAAATATGTATAATTAGATGAATCATTGGGTACTTCAAATGATGTTAAAAAAAGTACCACATAATAGTGAATTTTAAGAAGGTATTACAGTCATAATGTGAAATGATGTTCAAAGTGTAAAATGCACTAAAATGGTGTTTACGAATAATAAAGAACATGAATATTATATATATTAACAATGAATATTAGCTTCATTTATTGGCTAATAAATAGGGTCATGGATGGGATCATGTAAAATTCATGTTGTCTTAAACATGGAAATAGACATGACTCTTTTTTTCAGGAGTTCATGTTTTGTAAAAAAAATTGTGTAGAAGTGTCTACCTTGTAAATCTTTTGAGATATAATAGTTATGTACTAACTCACTAAAACTCTAAACCTGAAAATATCCTCAATGTAAAATATTCGTAAAATTCACGATTATGTAATGTTTTAAGGCTGGGACCTTATATTTGGTATCAGAGGTTGGTTTAGATAACATTAGGTGTTAGGGTATTGTTAAAGTAATATCCATAAAGTAATTTATGTTAATATAGACATCATATAGTATTTCTAGACTACCATGTTGCTTCGCCTAAGATATTTTTGTGTTCAGAATTTTTTTCCGCAGAGGAAACAGAGCAGCTGTGTTGGGATGACATCAGGAGGAAGACAACCTTCCAAATCAGCAACCTGGGATGGTCGGAATCATAACTGAATAGTTTGTTACAGTGATGTAATTGTTGAATCAGGATATAAATGGTAGTGGTATCCATGTATGAGATCAGCCAGATCAACCACAAAGGAACATGTTAGTAGTGGAGCATTTCATGAGGCAACATCCCCCATTATTCATAGGATCATCTGACCCTGTGCTAGCAGAAGGGTGGATTAAAGAACTGGAAAAGATTTTTGATGTTATGGGATGTTCAGAACATCAAAAGGTTAGTCTCGATGTTTACCGTTTTGAAGGTGAAGCCGATTAGTGGTGGTCGATGGTGAAAAATATTAGGGATAGTGAGGAGATTGATGATTTTGATTGGGATGAATTCAAAGGTATGTTTCTTGAGAAATATTTTCCTAAGGTGGTTCGTTTTAGGATGGAAAAATAATTCTGGGAATTGAGCCAGGAGGATGAATCAGTGGCTCCTTATGAAGAAAAATTCACTTGAAAGGCAAGGTATGCACCAAATTTCATCTGAGATAATGATAGTAAGATAAATCGATTTTACTCAGGACTAAAGAGACGATATCAAAGATAATTAGCCTCTTGTGAGTTCAAAAGTTATGAAAAACTTGTTCGATGTGCGGAGAAGGTGGAAATGGAGTTTTTTTATGATCAAGTGTTCTTTGACAAACAATAGAATAAGAGGTCCATTTGGCAGGAAAAGGGGAAGAATTCATCAAAGAAGCCTGGAGGTAAGAAAACTAAATATCCAACTTGTTAGAAGTGTCGTAAAAATCATCATGGAGAATGTTTATCGAAGTCTTTAAAGTGCTTTCGGTGTGGTAAGTCTGGTCATATTGCTCGTAACTATAAGGAAGATGATCAAGCATGTAATGAAAAACCATTGGTAATATGTTTTAAGTGTACTGAAATGGTTCATTATGCAAATGAGTGTTCAGTGAATAACTAAACTGAGGGAAATTAGCTAGACGACAAGAAAAAAGGGGTCGTGAAATCCTTAGCAACTACTTCAGCAGATGTTGTGTCATCAAATGAAGTTGTATCAGTTACACTGTTTGTTTGTTCAGATTATGCCAATGTGTTGTTTGATTCAGAGTCTACACACTATTTCATTTCTGAGAAGTTTTCTAGTAAATTGGGAATTACATATCAAGATATGAATACATAACTAACAGTAAAAACACCTATAGGAAATGTTGAGACAAAAAAGAAAACATAAGAACATTCCATTCTTTGTGTGTAGAATGAATCTACCTGCAAACCTTATTGTTTTACCTCTAGTAGAGTTTGATGTTATTTTGGGCATGGATTGGATTTTTGTTTATCATGCTAAGATTGACTGTAGAGATAAAGAGGTTTCTTTTCAGAAATATTTTCAGTTTGTATACAGAATTGAACCCTTGCTGTTGATAACATATCAGGAAGCTGAGAAACTAGTAAAATATGGAAATGAATGTTACCTTTCACATATTGTTGAAAAAAAGGAACTTTTTAGATTAATGATGTGTCATTGGTAAATGAGTACCTTGATGTTCTTCCTGATGAGTTAGCTGATATGATATCTAATCGGGAAGTTGTATTTACTGTTGACTTAGTTCATGATGCTAAGCCAATTTTCAAAACCTCCTTATCGAATCGCTCAAATTGAACTTTTAGAGTTAAAGAAGCAATTGCATGAGTTATTAGATAAAGGTTTCATTCAACCTAGAACATCACCATGGGGTGCTCCTGTCTTGTTTGTTAAAATGAAATATGGTTCAATGAGACTTTTCATTAATTATAGAGCATTGAATAACATCACTGTTAAGAATAAGTCTCCATTGCCTCATATCGATTATTTGTTTGATCAGCTCTATGGAGATCAGAATGTTTCGAAGATTGACTTGAAGTCGGGGTACCATTAGTTGAAAGTAAAGGAATCAGACGTTCCAAAGACTGTGTTTTGTACTAGATATGGCCATTATGAATTTGTAGTTATGAGTTTTGGGTTAACTAATGTACCTGCTGTATTCATGGATATTATGAATAGAATTTTCCGTGAGTTCTTGGATAAGTTTTTGGTTGTTTTCATTGATGATATTTTGGTTTATTCTAAAAGTATGGAGTAATATGAATGTCATTTAAGGGTTGTCTTGCAAACCATAAAAGAAAAGAAACTATTTGGGAAATTCATCAAGTGTGAGTTTTGGTTATAACAGATTTTTTCCCTTGGTCACATTGTTTCAAAAAAATGGCAAAACTGTTGATCCAGCTAAAACAGAAGTTGTTGAAGAATGGCCAAGACCCACAAATATATCATAGATTCGTAGTTTTCTTGGTTTAGCAGGTTATTACTGGAGGTTTGTTGAAAAATTTTCACGGTTATCTAGTCCAATGACTAAGTTAACTTGAAAAGGTGTTAAGTTCATCTGGACAAAAGAATTTGGTGATTGTTTTCCAAAATTGAAAAGGAGATTGGTGAATGCTCCAGTTTTGGAACTACCTTCCAGAAATGGTGAGTTTGTTATGTACAGCGATGCTTCATTGAAAGGACTGGGATGTGTCCTAATACAGAATGATCAGGTAATTGCTTATTCTTCACATCAATTGAACCTCATGAGTTAAATTAACCAACACATGATTTGAAATTAACTGTTGTTGTTTTTTCTTTAAAAATTTGTAGGCATCATTTTTATTGAGTGATGTGTGAAATATATACTGATCACAAAAGTATGAAGTATATATTAACTCAGAAATAGTTGAACATGAGATAGAGGAGATGGTTGGGATTAATCAAGGATTATGGTTGCATGATCCTTTATCATTCGGGAAAAGCAAATAAAGTGGATGATGATTTGAGTTGAAAAAGTAATACTTCATTAACCATGATACATTTGGAATGAGATCATTTGGTTTTTGATTTGATTAACTTTGCCATAGGAGTTTTTGTTACAGGAAATTCTTCTATTTTGCTTCAGGTGTTAGTGAAATCATCTCCATCAGACAGAATTAAGCAAGCATAGAAAGAATACAATGAGATGTAGAAAATGGTAGAGTTAGTTTAGAAGGGTATGTTGCCTGAATTTAACATTGATAATGATTTTTTTTTGAGATTTGGGAAGATATTATGTGTACCTTGTCATTCACAGTGGAAGAATGAGTTGTTATGTGAAGCTCATAGTTCTCTGTTTTCAGTTCATCCTGGTAGTACTAAGATGTACAAAGATCTTCGAGAGTATTACAAGTGGGATGGAATGAAAAGAGATATTGATGATTTTTCTGTGAAGTGTTTGACTTGTCTGCAGGTTAAAGCAGAGTGGTAGTTACCGAAAGGGATGCTTCAGCCTCTACTGGTTCCAGAGTGGAAATGTGAAAATATATCCATGGACTTTGTTGTGGGATTACCAAAGAAATCTCAAGGTAATAATGCAATCTGGGTTATAGTTGATCGATTGACTAAATATGCTCATTTTCATCCTATTCGAGATACTCTTTCTTTAGATCAACTTGCCCGGTTGTATGTTAAATAGATATTCAGGTTGCATGGAGTTCTTCTCTCAATTGTATCTGGTCGTGATACGAGATTTACTTCTAACTTTTTGAAAGGCCTTCAGAAGTCATTGGGTACTGAATTAAATTTTAGTATAGCTTTTCACCCTCAATCAGATGGGAAATCAGAATGAACAATTCAGACATTGGAGGATATGTTATGTGCTTTCTCGATGGATTATTAGGGAAGTTTGGACCAACTTCTTTCTTTGGTTGAATTTTTTTATAATAACAGTTTTCATTTCAGTATACAGATGGCTCCATTTGAGGCATTATATGGAAAGAGTTGTTGAACTCCATCATTTTGGGATGAAGTAGGTAAAAGGAAGCTGATGGGACCAGAATTGGTAGGAGAGACAGCAGAGAAAGTTCTGTTGATTCAGAAGCACACGAGAACAGCTCTAAGCATACAGAAAACTTATGCCGATAACTGGAGGAAGGATCTTTCCTTTGAGGTAGGTGATCATGTCTTTCTCAATGTTTCTCCATGGAAAAGTGTGATGCGTTTTTGTAAGAAGGGAAAGTTGAGTCCGAGGTTAATTCGACCTTATGAAATTCTAGAGAAAGTGTGAACAGTTGCGTATAGAGTAACATTACCTCAAATTTTATCCCAAGTACACAATGTTTTTCATGTTTCGATGTTGAGACAGTATATGCCAGATCCATCTCATGTTTTGAGCGTAGAGGTAGTTCTGTTGGAAGAGAATCTCTCTTATGAAGAATAACCAGTCCGGATTCTTGACCATAGAGAGAAAGTGTTGCGGAATAAGGTAATTCACCAGGTAAAGGTTTTGTGGAAAACCCATATGGTTTAAGAGGCAACATGGGAGTCTGAAAATTCTATGAGGGATAAATACCCCCAATTATTTTGATATGTGAATAAAAATGGCGAGGACGCAATTTCCAAATGGAGGGAAAGATGTAACATCCCATCTAAATGAAGAATAAGATATTTTTATACTTATTAATATTTTTCAATTAAATATTAATTTTACTTTAATAGGGTTGCTATGTTCGATAGCGTACCCGATACGCAACAACGGGTTTCTTTGAATCATACGTTGCACACTAATAATATAATATTATTATTTTAAATGGTAGATAACTCCTAACCATTTTATTGGCGGGAATGAATGAATCTAACGACAATATGATTATACATGTTTGTTAAATGTATTTACATTATCCAATAAAAAAAGTTAGAGGCTTAAAATGTGAATGAATCTAATTTTAAGCATAATTTACATTAAAAGACCAATTTATCGCCTTTTAATGGAGAACCCTCTTTAAATATATTTTTGGTTACATTAATACATTATATATGACCAAATATAATCTTTCATTCTAATGGGGACATCAAAATTTACTTAGTGTAAATTTTTTGGAATTTTTTCGATAAAGTTCATTTTTTAATTAATAGTGAAAAATATTGTATTTAAATCCAAAAGTGACTTTTAATCTAATTTATTTATATGGTCAGATTATCTTTTTAGTTGGTTTTAAAGTGAAATTAAAATATATTCTTACCATTTAATCCATTTTTGGTCATTAGAATTTATTTCACTTTGAAATTGGACATAAAAGAGTTTCGATCTTTTGATAGTTATTGTTTCTTAAAAACATACTATTTGTTTAGATAACGGGAATTACTTTTAAAATTAATTAATGTTACTTCTATGTTTTTAATTTGGAAAAATAGAAATCATTTTTTAATTTGGAATATCAAATATATCTTAGGCTGATTTTTTGGTATTTTTCTGAAATACTTCAATTTTCGATGAATAGTGAAACAACTTCGTGGTAGTTAAAAAAATGGATTTTTCATTTAAATGAAATTTTACCACTTCTGTGAATTGAATTTCAAAAATCTGACATACATGGTTGTTATCAAGAAGTAAAATGTGGTTCATTAAGATGAAAATAATTTTTGGTGAATAGTAACTTTTGACATTTATTTACTGTAGTTAAAGATAAATAGGGTAATTCAATGTTAAAAGAATATTATAATTATTTAAAATTACCTTAACACGTGACCTAACCATATTGGTTGAGTTATGGCCGACCATGGAAATCTATGGGTCGATTTGGGGACTCCATGGAGCCACATGGGTGTGATAATAACACTTTAGATTAATTAATTTAATGTAGAGGCAAACGTGACATTATCAAATATTTTTTAGTAAATTAATTTTTACATTGGGTTATATAAATTATCTCTTCGACTATAAATATTCACTGGGAATCTAAAAAGATTTCCTAAATCATGGTATTTTTTTTATAATTTTTAGACTTCAAATAAATTAAATTATTTAGGACACAATAATGATGCAGTATTTACCTAATTAATAAATGATTTAAATAAATAAGATTATAATGATTAAAATTTTATCCAAAACATGTCCAATTCTGATTAGATGATTTTATTTAGACCATTAGCATCTCATCTTTTACTATAATTATTTTTCGAGGATTAGAAACCGAATATCATTATATTATAAAATAATATTTTCACACATTCCTAAAAAAACCCCTCCTCCCCCTTATAATAGGAGACCACTTATAACCAATTCCTCACACCTCTCAAGCCATTTGGATCATCAAAGCTCTGCCCTATTAAGCTCCCTACATCTCTCTCCTCTTCATATAAGCCTTACCTTAGGCAGAAGGCACTTCATGGAGTCCTTTTGGTTCCAACCAAAGGAAGTTACCCAAATTAAATGTAACGTTTTCTCTTAAATTGTTATCATTTATTTTACTTCTCTAACCCCTAAAATATTTTTATTTCTTTCTTTTGTAACAACAAAAGTATCCCTAATATACCAGGATTTCGTTGTAAGAAGTATTCTAATTACACTTACACACACCTCCATCTAATGGATGAAGAACATAATGTTTCTGTGGGTGGAAAACTAACGCCTCACGAAACGACGATTGTTCAAATATATCCAACCGCCTATCATGGTGTCCATTATGATGGAACTATATTTATATATGATATATATTGTTCTTATGATTTCATTTTGTTTATGTACTTCCCAATTATATCAAGCCTTTATGTTTTCCATAGTGGGTAAATACGACAATCTCATTTGAGGAAATGCGGACTACCACCCCTCAATGTGATTTGACTCGTTAATGCCTTATGTGGGATGCATAAAGGATAGAGTTAATGATATTTTATATGATATTATACTTTTATTATAATATAACTATGTATCATTATGTTAAAATTCAATTTAAATAAAAAAAATAAATGAAATTAGCATTCATGCGTACGTACGGCTTACCGTCTCCATGAATGGTGCATTTCATTTCTTACCTTCATGTACTATTATAAATACATGTATATGGTGGATATATATGATATATATGATATATAAATCATGAATACCTTTCTGGATATAATGAACCTTTAACCATAAGAAAAACATGTAATTATAAGAAGTTCATTTTTTACTCAAGTACCAAATATCGACAAAACGAACGTTATAAACTTAAATAGTTACATAATGATTATAACATGGTAATAAGTGATATAAAATGAATAATAAACATTAAAAAGGTTCTTCATCAAGTATAAATTAACTTTATTTTATTATTAAGGATATTAAAAAATGAACGGGTCAATTCGGACACGAGGTAAGGGACTTCGTCTCAATCTCCTTTCATTGAGGCATATTTTCATTTATACACAACATTCTTTTATACGGTATATAAACCCCTTTGAATTTTACATTTATTCAAAAGGAATATTTTTCTACGAAGCTTTTTACTTAACGACAAAAAAAGAGTGTTTCTTTTAACGTATGCAGTGACGATGACCTTTTCCGCCGCCACGAGTATTATTTGATCTTTGGCTTCCTCAACAAGCCATAATGTTTTTAAAAGAAAATAAATACCTTATACTCTTTTATGTATTTTGGGTTTTGAAAATGGTTTTGAAAATTGATTAGTTATGTCAATATATTTAAGTGAAATATTGTGATCGAAATGTGGAAATGTTTTCTTTCCTTTATATTTGTTGTATGTGTAATGATTTTATATTGGTACTTGGACATTAGATGGGTGGTTACGTGATAAACCAAATGACGGGTGGTGACATGAATACAAGGATGGGTGGTTACGTTTTAACCTCCAATTCATTGGGTATGGAATTCAGCCGTATGGCTATTCTGTTTAGTTATATGTGTGGAAGTCAACTCTATGGTTATTCTATTTATGTATGTTTATGTCCCAAGTTACCTTTATATGTTATGAGTTCAATATATGGGTTTTATGGTAATCTTTTGGTTACAAAATGGTAAGAATTTATCTTTTATTCAGTGAACAGTATTTACTACTTCATAAAGGTGAAAAGTATTACTTGTGTTAAAGTATTCATGGTTTACTTGTTGATTTAAATTACTAACAGTTTCCTTCTTAGTGTATCCCTTACTGACCTATTTATGCTCATCCCAAATTTTTGAAATATTTTTCAAAGGATATAATGTGGAATAGGGTTAAGGATGGGATCAAGGAAATTTCATGATGTCTTAATCCTGGAAAAGGACATGAATCTTTTTTTCAAGAGTTCATGTTTTGTAAAAAACTGTGTAGAAGTGTCTACCTTGTAAATCTTTTGAGATGTAATAGTTATGGTCTAACTCTCTAAAACTATAATCCTGAAAAGGTCCTCAATGAGAATTATTCGTTTAATTCAAGATTGTGTAATTTTTTAAAGTCAGGTCCTTATAGAATAAGTTTGAGGTAAAAATAATATTTAATTTTAATTTCATTGTTGTTAACTGGGTTATTGGTTTATTTACTTATGGATTAATGCATGTTGTACATTTAGTGTTATTCTTGAATTTTGGATATTAAAATATTATCTCTTTATATTAAGGATAATTTTTTGGTTATTATCTAGCCTTTTTATACCCATTTTTGATTAACTAAATACATAAAAATAGTTTTTCAACCATTTATATACCTCATCGTCAACTATATGTTGATTATAGTTACTAATTCACAAAATAACCATAATCATTGTTTGGAGTAAAAATGAGATAAAGGTGAAAAATAATTAAAACACACAACTAAATATTTTAATTATGATTATGTATTTAAAGAAAATAACACATGAATATATCGATATATCCCAAGTAAATATTGTAATGAAATTATAAAAATCAAGTAAAAGAATCTTTAAAAAATGATATTCAATTTCATTTATAACTAATGAATTAAAGGTAATCTTAATCCCAAATTTATTTGTGGTTTTACAGTAATTTGAACTATCATGACAATATTCTCTATTGCATTCCATCATTAAAATAATAATTTTATCCTCCAATTCCATATTTTCAAATTCCACTATATTTTACCGAGTTGGGGACCTAGTTAAGTATTATTCCAGATTAAATTTTTATTTCTCATACCCTATTTTCAAATGGAATATTTATTAACTATTTTTTAGACATCATGATTTATCAATGTTATTTTCAAATAAAAAAACCTTAATTACCATGCTCAAGATAATCTTGAGAATATTCAAATTTTTAAATGGGGGTATGTAATATATTCATATTTTAAAATATTTCTATGTTTGATAGTGCACAATACATGCAATGCTGAGCATTAACAACCATGAAATATTTTTATTTAAATATGGATGTTATGACCAATCTATTAAATTGGTGTATATGAATATGAATAACCCAGTTATGAAATAAATATAATGTTCCAACTGGACATGAATTAATATATCAACTCTTGGAAAATAAGAACTCATATTTTAGTAAATTATTTATATACTTAAAAAAAATATTTTTTTAAATTGTTTTTTTATTTATTTTTTTGTGAAAATAATATATTTTTGTTCGTATAGATTTAGAGATGTTATTTTATTAAAATTATATCATTTTTGAAATAATAATATCAAAATAATCTTCGGAAGATATTTTTGGGATTTATTTAGGAAATATTATTCTTTTGGTTGATATTAATAATCTTGATTTTTTTAGTAATATCACTTGTATGATATTATTATGATACAAGAATTAGTTTTTAAATTAAGAACCCTTATTCATTACCAAATAATTGTTAAAGCGGTTATGTAATGTGTATTATCATTATTTTTTTAATTTGGGAACTCATGCATAAATTTTATGAATATAAATAATATTAAAAAAAATTAAAAAAAAATTGGGTCATGTTTGTTGGTATCAAATCTATTAATATGGAGATTGTGATTTTACAAACGCATTTGAGACGATGGGTTTATGGCTATTATACTAATATCATCATGAATAGATTATGAGGATGTAAAACTCCTAAATTAGAAGTAAAACCCCAATATGATCATATTAATACATTTCTAACAAGTATGTTATCAATAGACACTGCCACCACTTATCTAGAATGTGATATGACAATTCATTCATCAATTTCATTAGCAACACTATAGAAATTCCACAATAAACAACATCCCAATGAACTAAAATTCCATATAACAACATATAAAGGCCTCATTTGTAATATCATCACATTTCACATATATTTGATGATTTCTCAACTAAAAATTGTACTTTAAGAAACATCGAGCTACCATTTCTATAGAAGATATTTATATATAAATAATAATGAATAAAATGTTCCATTCTCACATAAAAAAATATAAAACACAAGGACCAATATGAGATTAAAATAATAAAAAAGAAAAACTAAAATTATAAAAGTAACCCCACTGAGAATAAAAATAAAGTTCTAAAGAAAAAATATGATAATAAAATAAAAAATGAAATATAACCCCCTCACCTCAGACCATTGAATCCCAAGAATGACCATGGATAGGTCTATATAATACCATTTTTTAAGTCAATTCCAGTTAAGTTTAGTAATAAATTGTCAGATTAATATAACAATTATGATTTAAAGGATTTAGATGGGGGTTAAAATTAATTATAAATATGGGAATTAAAATCAATATTTTGAATGATGGAATTGATAAAAAAATGATCATCATTGTAGTCATTCACTCCATGAGGTTAATAATTGAAATTATTTTTCACCTACAAGGTAACTCATTGTTGTTTCAAACTATCGAGAAAATAATGAAAAAAATAAAATAAAATGATGGATAAAATGAATCTCTAACTGACAAAACCACTTCATAGTTGAAATAAAAATGCATAAAACTAGTCTATGAATATCCTAAATGAATATTTTGAGTAATCTGACCAGCACCCATCTGGCATCAATTGAAATTAATTCCATCTCCACCTCCTCCAAAAAATTGTATGGCTCATAATGTAAAATATATATTCATACATTTAAAAAAGGCATAATTTTATAAGAGTATCCTCCTCTTTGAGACATTATCATCAACCACAATGATATGGTGAACATAGAGCACACCATCATTAAATTCTTTACAAAAAAAATCATGGGTGATCACTAGGAGCTATAAATATAAAAAACCAATGTTATTGACCCTAAAAACATTATTATATATTATATAATAATAATTCATGATTCTCATATATCCTAATTCATATTTTTTTACCAAATACAATTATAGGATCAAGTAATTATTATAAAGGGTCCTAATAGAGGACGCTACCCCGCAAGCAACCTCACATCCCATACAACATTTAAAAATCATGAATCCCCTACAGTTAGATCATTAAGGGGGATAAATACCTATTTAATAGCTAATCTTACTTAATTACATGATATAAGATTTAGAGTTGATGTTGTTTGTATAGGACCCATTAAATCCAAACATATTTCTATTATTAAAAATTTTTAAATTCTTAATAAAAATTATGATACATATAATTAATATCCTCACTCTACTGGTGCCCCTCCTAGAACTGTTGTAAAGATTGGAAGTAATCCCTCAAATCCGTCCTCCAAAATTCAATTCTTCAGTAACTAGTATAACACCCATATATTTTATGAGATAGATTATTTTTAATTTCCTATATGTCTTGTGTTGTATGTTACACCAATATTATATTTCATTATACAAAACATTGTATTAGCTTGCAGTATATGCAACACTATTCTTGACTTGTGTTGCACATAGTTTCCAATTCATTTAATAGAATTAATTTCACACGACACTGAGTATAGATTTTGTTCAATGTAAAAAATGAACTATGTTTGAATTATGTTTTATTCAACACCAAAGGAATATTTTAGTACACACAATACTGACTTGTCATGCATTACACACAAGAGCGACCTTCCTCGATATCTTGCATTATACGTGATACCAAGTTTTGCTAAACAATGATATATTATTAAAATATTATTATGGGATATAAACTAGATGTTATGAGTATTATTAAACACATTTTAAATTTTTTATAACATTAACATTAATATTACGAATTTTCTAGACATGATATAGGAACATATTCAATTTTTCATATAAAAGAAGTATTTTTCAAAAAATGCAGTTTTTCCACTGTTTGAAGGCACACCGATTTTAAATTTATTTTGTAACTCTATTACATATTATATTTGAAAAAATAAATTTCTTATCTGGAAGAATGATATCAAAATATAACTTGGATGAAATTTTTTTATTTTTCTGATGGAATTCATATTTTGCTGAATAGTGAAACATAATGCATTTTAATTCAAAATTGTCTTCTCATCTAATTTATTATATAGTTAGACTATCGTTTTAATTTCTTTTAAAGTGTAATTGGATTATTGTTTTATCATTTAAACCAATTTTGGTCATTATAAATAATTCCATATTTTAATTTGACATAAACACATGTCAATCTTTTGACAGTTATTATCTCTTAAAAAACCTACTTTTTGGTTTTGACAACGGGAATTAATTTAAAATTAATTACAGCAACTTATATGTTTTGAATTTGGAAAAATGGATTCCATATTTGGAATCAAAAGGTTAAAATTGTGTAAATAAGTGCCTTTTATTTATGGACATTATGAATAGTAACGTCAATAAATATTTTATTTACCATGATTAAAGGGTATATCTAGTAAATAAGGGTAAAAAATAATATTATATTAATATTAAACTATCCTAACATGTTTCCATATCCTATTTTATGAGATATATACGACAATGTTCATCATTGAGTCACTTCTGGGACCCCATGGATTCACTTGGATGGGAAAATGACATTTTATGAGAATTAATTTAAAGTAATGATAATTATAACCTAAACTAATATATTTAATAAATCAATTTTAATATAAGGTTATATAACTGATAAATATGTTTATAAATATTAATTAGAATGATAATCAAATTTCCTACATCATTTTATTTTATTTATAATTTTTAGACATTATATAAATATATTTATTTATGACACAATTATGATGTAGTGATTACCTCACTAATGAAATATTCAAATATATTAATTTATAAATATTAAAATAAATTTTACTAGAACATTTTGATACCATAAACGAATTTTTTGGATGAAATTTAAATATTATGGATGATTTAATTCCTTATTTTCAAAGTAATCAGGTTGTTATAAATTTTTAAAAAGTCAAGTATGAATAGTGTTCAAAATTGACATAATTCAAAACATAAAACATAAAATAGTTTATTAAATGATATTAACTTCATAAAAATATAAGATTAGGGAAAATGGTTAATATAAATATATATATGTCATAAAGTACTTTTTTAGTTCTTTTTACATGATATGGTAATTACATTAACCCACAATGTGTAAATAACATGATATCATGGTAAGATTAAAAGATGTAAAATAAGGAAAAACCCAAAAGATAAGGATAAAAAAAGTATTGAAAAATTGTATAAAAATTATTGTATTATGGGTATTTGATACCAAATAATATTATATCCAAATTAAATAATATTTGGATTATTTTAAATAAAAATATAATTTAAAATAAATTAATATTTTCAGAGTTTCCTAATGTGCCCCTCTCCTCTCTTATAAAAGAGCACCTCCTCCATCTCTTATCAACCCAATTTTGAGCCTTCATGCTCAGACAAAACCTACCCATTTCTTTTATAAACTTCAATATTTAAATTTTATAGGTTATGTTCTTCAAAAATGACCAACTCTAGTGCCCTAAGAGGAAATTTAAAGGAGGCACATCAAGGAAGAGGTAATCTCTTCTACTGATTCTTTCAAATTTCATTCATCCTCTACTACATCTTCATTATTTGATTCATTATAAATTAATAACATTAGTATCAATCATATAATTATATTTTATTATAAATACAAACAAACCCTATTTCACCTTCTATCCATCCTACAAAAAACTAAATCATCGCACGTGCGTTCAAACGGCTTACCGTCTCCACGTTGTGGTGTAAACCGTTATTTCAACACCAACATACATGGATGGGTATAATGGTGAAAATAATAACTATATATAATTTTTATAACATTAAACTAATTATGTGATTTTATACACCATCCACTTCAATATCATTCATCGATTATGGGAGCGATATCGTTGCTCGGGTGTACGTATGGCTTACCGTCTCCACGGTGAGATGTGATTCGTTATACATAATATTCATTAAAACATGATTATATAAATGAATTAAATGAAAAAATATGATATATATATTATACTAATACCATGATTTAAATTTTATAATTATAACCTAAAAATATGAATATGAATTTATCTAACAAAACGTGCATTAGAACATAAAGCATTAATACCCAAATAATGTGTAATAATGAAATGTTACTGACAAAAGGGTGAAAATATGATCATAAATGTTATCATAAAAAATTATTACGATTCTGGAATAAATCAGTAACATTATTTAATTTATCATAAAGAGGTTTGGATACATACGAATCATATCATACCTATGGTAAGGTATAACTTTTCCAATCTCATTTTTATCTCAGATTGTTTATTCGTAAGTATTCACAGGGGATATATTTATCATCCATGAACATGTTTTATAAAAATGTTTTCATAAATAGTTTAGTATTATTAAATGTATATTTAATGTCATTTTCCCCTTAGTTTACTTTTACTATGTGATAGGGAAGGATTATTTTTTGTTTACGATACGAGGTAATATTTGACTTCTCCAGAGAAAGTACGAGGAGAATGTTTTTTAGCTTATATGGAATGAATAAGTTTTTATATATCCATAATGCCTTATTTCAATGAATCTCCCTCTACACGTTCATTAGTTTATTTTCAACTAAATTCTTTTATTTAAAAATTTAATGACATTTTGAGAAAAGAAAACATTTTTGAAAAAGAAAGGATATTTTCATCAAGAAGTAAGTTCAAGTGTTTTATCAAAATTATTTTCCATATAAAATGAAATAGTGTAATGATTCTATATCTATTATTAACATTATTTTATTTTTTTTATGATGGATTTATTTTTATAAATTCCATTTATTTTATATTAATTTTTATGGAATGATGTTTAAGAAACCCATTTTATTTTTGTTGTTGTGATATGATGACTGATTTATGTTTTGTGGATCATGTAAGAATGATTTTATTATGAGATGGGTAGGACATATATCCCCCACCAATTCATTGGGTAAATATTTATATCTCAATATATATGTATTAATGTTACAATAAGTTAATTTAGTACAATGATATATGGATGGAACAGTAAGTAAACCCAATTCAGTAATAGACTTTGTCCACTATGATGGTCATCGTATCAATGCCTTGGATACTATGGAAATCATATTATATGATTATTAATTTTCCATAATTACATATTTTATTCCAATGCTATTATATCATGGTTAATATTCTTTTATGATCTATGCCTAATATACGGCCAAGATTTATTTCATGATTATATATTTTGATGTTTTAACTTTATGTTCATGTTTTTACATTCAAATGTTTATGGTTTGATTTATGTTCTTCATGTTTACCCTTACAGAGCATTTAAGCTCACCCTTTTTATGTTTTCTTTTCCCTAGGATATAAAGAAGGGTTTTAGGTCGGAAAAAAGGGGGAGATTGTTATGAGTGATGTTCAAGATCTTTCACCAAGTTAGAAGATTATGTTCCATGTTTCCAGAGACACAAATCTAATACGGTATTTGGACACATTTTTTTGTCATGAATTTATGTATCCCAAAAAATATGTGTAACTTCCATGTGCATAAATATTGGGTCTTAATAGTTGGTATCATATAAAAAGTTTAGTCAACCTTTGGAAACAAGGATGCAAAAAAAATTAGTGAGATTCATATAGATATTTCTAAGGTACGTCTAGGGATGTTCCTAAGGTTAAGTATAACTATAGATTAAATTCCTTGAATTATGGTAATAATAATGAATAACCTTTGATTAAACCAATTTTTTTAGAGATTGATTGTATATCCCCTTGATTATGTTGTTTCTCTAGTATAATTTTTTTTTCTCACACAATACATTTTGGGTTTTAGAAAATGGCTGGATACTGGAGGATTCATGTTAATGGAGAATATAATGGACAATGGAAGGATGTTCTTCCTGAGAAACCAAATGAAATGTGAGATGTAAAGTGAAACATCACTATTTTTCCTAATCCAAAATCTCATAATATGATCAATAATATCAACTTTGGTGAGTTTCTTAAAACAGTTAATAAGAGAAACATGGAGATTCATGGTGGTCATTGAGGAAGGAATGTTTAATTTTCCTCATATAGATCATGAGGGAATAGGCATCAAGGAGAATGTTTCAAAGGAACTATAATATTATTTGGGTGTATAAAAAACGCTCAAAAGCATGTAATTGCAATATAAAATGTTATATAAACACAATGGACAAGGATAATGGTATTGATAAGTCGTCAAAAATGGTTAAATGTATTAAATGTATAATGTAAAGGAATTATGAAAATCTATGACCTAAGAGAAAATCTCTTGAAGAGAATCAGCATGGTTGTATGGGTAGTAATTATGTTGATTACAATGAATAGTCTACCAATGATATATGAGATGAATGAAATTTTGAGGAATAAAACTATGAATCTCGGTCAATGGTTTAAGAAGATAGTGGAATGATTTTATGTTTATCAAGAATAATGTATTCTACTATAGAATAAAGAAACATCTATGGATTGTTACACTATTGTTTTCTTTAATTATTTGAAATTATATATTGAGATGTTACTAGTAACCATGAAAAGTTATTTTGATATTTTTACGAAGCAAATGATATGAACCTAATGAATGGATAAGAATATAATGAGATGTTTGATAATATTAATGACCTCATGAATGATATAAGGAAAAATTCATATAGTGATTTGAGTATATATAATTTTTGGTATATTTGGGGTGTGGAATGATTTATTTTCGATGGAATGCATGTTTTCACTATGATTATACAGTAATCCATGTTATTATCATGATTCAAGAAAATACATGATTAAGTTAATCACATGTTTTGAATGTGACAACCAAGAACTTCCAAATGATATATGGGAGACAAATTTTTAGTTGATTTAGTTCACATCTTTCTGAAGATTTATATTTTCATTTTTTGGAAGTATTTTAATGTTATCCATTTATGGTTAGTATAAGTTATATTCTGGTAGAGGTTTGTTAGTTTAATGAATTATCTCACTGTAAGTGGACTTATACATATTTGATAACCTTTTAAATCCATTTTTTTGAGAAATATGGAATGATCAATCATTATATCGCATGATCATCTAACACTGCAAGAATGAAAAATTCAAATTCAATTCCTTAAATAAGAGATGAATCAAAAAAATTTTAGGGAATGACCAGTGATGAGATTGTACTAAAATCATGTAAGTATTTATCCTTATGTGAAAAATCATCATCTTTAGGAAAAAGATCATGAAACCAAAAATGTTATCCTAGTAACTTATTTTTTGATGATTTATATGGTCCCTTAAATCATCAAATATTAATGGATTTCTTGTAGCTAACTTTCTCCAAACCTTATTCTCTATCATTATCCATCAGAACATGATGGTTAGATTTCTCTTCTATATCCATGTTTTCACTTACAACTTATGTTCTTTTATATGGATACCTAGTGATGAGTTAATTTGGGTAACCATTATATTTCTAACTTGCCTTTTTAAAATCATGTTTTAGTATCCCATTTGATGATGTGTCTTTCCATGAAAGAAACTTTTATGAGTAAAACCATTTATAATCCTGACAAATTTTGAGGGCGAAATTTATTTTAAGGGGGCAGAATGTAACACCCCGAGATTTTATGAGATAGATTCTTTTTTATTTCTTTGGTGTCTTGTTTTCTAGGCTACACCAAGATTATCTTGCACTATATGAAACACTATATTAGCTTGTAGTGTATGCAATAGTATTCATGGATTGGGTCTCACATAGTTTCAAGTTATTTTGATAGAATTAATGTCTCACATCAATGACTATATATTTTGTTCAATGTATGGATGAATTATATTTTGGACAATGTTATACCCAACACCAAATGAATATTTCACTACACACAACATTGACTTAGCTTCTGTTACACGCAAGAGTGCCCTTCCTCGATAGCTTATGTTATACGTGATACCAGGTTTCACTAAAAATGATGTATTATTAAAAAATTATTATCAGATATAAACTAGAAGTTATGAATATTGTTGTAATGTCGCGGAAATTTCAAGGAAATTTTTTTCTTAATTTCCTTGGGATTTTACAAGAATTCATATTCTGACGGCGCCTGATTCTGAGGTCCGGTGTTCCCGAAATCAATTTCCGAAGTTTAGCTCAGGTACGTTCAGTGAACGAACGAGCGGGTTTTTCTATCTTTTGAACCGCTGCTCAGAATTGAAATCTGAGGGCACCGATGAAACCGCAGCGCCGGTAATTGCTTAAGAAGACCCTTTTTGGAGTTGTGTTTTCTCGGGATGAGTTGTTAAAAAAAGTTAGGAATACAAATATTATTGTTTTACAATTATATTTTCATTTCTTGTTAAATGGATTAAGTGTTGTGCCACAACACCTTTCCCCTATCTTATGTGGTTATAACCTAAGTAAGGGAGTTATGGGTGGGACCCACTTGTTGTTAACTACATGTGTAAGGATTAAGGTTGTGTGGGGCCCACACGAGGCCAACCCCTCACCTTCCCCTAACGTTCATAACTTCTTCCCTCTTAATTTTGTAACTCTCAAAGAAAAACCACTCTCTTAACTCTTGCCAACAAACACTAATTAATTAATTGAACCTACACAATTTATTAATTGAGCGTTTTGAGTATTGAATTTCAAATGGAATGTGATAATAAAATAATTGGTTGAGTCCTTTTATTTTATTTTGGGGGGGACACTCTTTGTGTTGAGGACCTTGTAGAGACAGGGCCTTGTGAGAGGAAGAAGAAGAAGGAAGAGGAAAGAAATTCTCCTCGTTGAAGAACGACGCCTCTTCAACGAAGAACAACGCCTCTTCAATGAATAACGACAACCTTCCTCATCCGCGAAAGGGAAGGAGACACCAACCGTGGAGGCCGACGCCAACAACAACGTTATTCGACTTCTTCTGACATCGACGGAATCGATATCGTTCCTCCGCGACACCCGACTACCGTGACGTTCGACTTCTGCAACTCGACGACGTGCAACATCAATTTCTAGGTAGGGGAATTTTATTTGATTTTCCCTTTTATCATTTGTGAAAAGGATGACAAGTGAGGATCAATCTCTATCGGTTGATCCACGGATCGCTCGTTCATGTGGGGTGGTTGCGGGGTGAATTTTCAGGATTGGTTGAGTTTGTTTTTGTTTTTAAAACCTCTAACACGAAGGGAACGGGCTAACGAACAAAGCTCGGACCCTTTGCAGTTTGTTGTCGATGTGCGGATCGACGGACGATGATGAGGTGGGCCACAATGGCGTTTTGAATCCTTCGCAGTAAAATATGGCTCCCGGGAGGACCACCTTCGTAGACAGAATTGAAAACGGACCACCGAAGCAACACCGGTAGTCCGCGGAAGAGCCTTCCCGGTTCGGGTCGACCTGGTTCGGGCCGCCCCAGGGGGTCTTGGGCCGGGTCGGTCCGGGCCCGAACCCCCTATTCTCAGGTAGTTTTTGTTCAAACGCCCATATCATGGGCTACGGACCTCCGATCGATGCGCCGTCATCTGTGATGCGATCCTTGGATTGAGACGGTCGTTTTGGTATATTACAATCAAGGTTTTGAAGAACTTTCGGTACGGCCGGGTTGGTTCGAACCTGAAACCAACCGGGCCCTCGGAGCGGTAACGCTTATCACATGAGCTCCGGACGTCCAATTGATGTGCCGTCAACTTTGTTGGATTCCTCTTGATGAGATGGAACTTTTGGCATACTTCGACTGAATGTTGGATGCAGTTGGATAGTGGCCAGGTTGGATTGAACCCGTAATCCAACTGGGTCCCTAGAACAGAAAAGCTGATAACTTTCAAACCGGATGTCCGTTTGATGAACCATCAACGACATTGGTGATCTCGTTGAAAAATGGTTCCTATGAGTATACCCTATGATAGTTCGGGGTACAGTTGAGATACGGCCGGGTTAGTTCACACACGAAACCAACCAGGCCCCTGGGACGAAAAGGCTAATAACTCACAGACTGGGCGTCCGATTGACGCGTTGTCTGTTGCGTTGAGACCCCTATGACGAGGAGTTACTTTTAGATACTTCTTCGTGGGACTTTGTTATACTTTGAGTATCAACCAGTTGCTCATGGAGCGGACCCTCCCGGAGATGAGCGTACGGATTATGGAGATCGTGTAGCCGGCTGAGACCTGACAACTACTTGACCGACTCGACTTGGAGTGAGTCGACTAGCCCAGTGGATGGAGCACTACTTTGTTTGGGTGAAGACCCATGCCGGATGGAGCACTACTGAGTTTGGGTGCAGACCCGCGGTACTCATCCGGAGAGTACCTCTACAGGCTATTAGGGGGGATGCACTACTATGTTTGGGTGGCAGACCCCGGCGGGATTCACTACTAGGTTTGGGTGGCTGACCCGCGGTACTCGACAGGAGGAGTACCTCAGTAGTCCTAGGTTAGTGAGAAGTATCTCGGAGTCGTGACAGGATCACTATACTCTCCATAGACGGGGCTCTTCAGCAGTTACGGTTTTGATAATGAAAATCCTGGTTTGAGCTGAGTCTATAACCTTTTTGTTTACCTCATGATTTAGATGGGTCACTTGATAACTTAGGTATATGTATGGGAATATACCTGGGTAGTGGTCTTCCGTTGATTTCATAATCTTTGTGTTTTCTCATGATTGAGGTGGGTTACTTGATAACTTAGGTATATGTATGGGCATATACCTAAGTAGAGGTTATCTGTTGAGATCTTCTTTGTGGTTATCCTTGTTGGATTTAATGATACCTTGAGGGTCTCGGGGTCCATACTGAGTATCGTTATACTCACCCCAACACGGGCTATTCCCACACCTCATTGTATTGGTTACAGATGAAGGGCAGCCTTGACAGAGGCTGAGTGTTCGAGGACTAGACAGTACCAGAATTGGATCTCACGATGAGTCAGTATCTGGAGGTGGACATCATGACGTGACGATACTCGGAGGAGGTTTATAGGAGAGATTGTTGTAGAGGCTATCGGTACCTAACCTTGAGGTAGGATCCGTGGTGGTGTTCCAGGAGCTGCGCTATCTGTACCTACCCTTCAGGTAGGATCCGGGGTGGACGATCCAGGAGATATGATATTTGTACCTACCATTCAGGTAGGATCCGTGGTGGACGACCTTGCAGATACTTCTATTCTTCCAGCCGCTTGTCTTCTTTGTTGTAATTTTGTTCAGTTGTAGATGTACTTTCAATTGGGTTTGTATACTGGCCCATTTACTTTTCAGCACTTCCTTTTGTTTTTAGTGTATTACTTCCGCTTGTAATCTGTAGTGTTTTGTTTACTTTTATAAAGGAAATTCCTTTGAAGTAAATGGAATTTACACCTTTGGTGCTAGTCACCAGCCCCTGGCCTATGGAAGGCGGGTTTGGGGTAGTCACGACATGAGCGCCAAGGACGGGTCATGAAAAATTGGTATCAGAGGATTCAGTTCTACCACAAAACTAATAACTATGATATTTTATTTCTGTGAAGAGACAATGTTAAGAGTACCGAGTGTGGTTTTTAGTTCAGGGAGTCTAGTATTGGTGTGGGCGGCCGACGTATCCATACACCAGGACCCTGACAACTGATTTCCGACTTTGTGCACGAAAACACTGATTGCGTGTGTGTTTCCAGAAGTTTTTAAAAGTCAGCTCAAACCAGGTCATCTCACTAGGTATAATCATTTGACCATGTCACATTGTTTCTTTCAGGATGTCTTTCCACAGACGACCAGCTAGAGCCCAGAGGGATGTGCGTACTGGCAGCCTGCCGAGGGACGAGACTTTGGTACAGGGCCCTCTTACAGTTGAGGCACCAGCGGTACTACCATACGTTGGGCCACCGATTCCACCAGCCCTAGCAGTAGGCGATGCACGCCGCTTGAGCATGCTTCACGTGTTCCAGTGCCAGAGGCCACCTAGGTTCCAGGGAGAGACGGACCCACAGGCAGCTGAGGATTGGCTGGAGGCTATGGTGAGAGTCTTCAGACTATTGGGGACGCCAGCAGACTTCATGGTGATCTTTGCTGCCAGACTTCTTCAGGCACCAGCAGTCAGGTGGTGGAGCCACTTGTTCTAGTTTTGTGACATGATTACCTTCACATGGGGATACTTTGAGACCTTTTTCAGGGTAAAGTTTGTACAAGTAGCTCTACACCCCGAGCGTGTTCAGGAGAAACTGCCTTTGCCGCCTGATTTTCCATCAGTAGCTGGGTCATCTATAGGTAGTAGACAGATGATGCAGAGGTCCAAGAGGACCAGATCCAGTCGTACGAGGAGCAGGAAGTTTTATGAATGCAACAGGAAGGGTCACCTGGAATGTGACAGTCCGACCCCCCGCACAGTTGATCCGCAGGTGTTGGAGGAGCCACCGAGGAAGAAGCAGCGGCGGGTTATTGAGAAACAACGGAGTAGCGGACAAGGCAGTAGAGCTCCGGGAGCAGGTGGACAGGAGCAGAACTGGTGGATTACTTTTGTTCTTAGTACTCCTAGTTCCATGTTGCTGTTCTATTTTATTCTTGGTACTATGAGCTGTAGTAATAAAAAGACACTTATCTTTTTGATGTTTTCTTTCTAGTCCTTTTGTTCGGTTGATACTGAGAGGTTCCGGTTAAAAACATTTGACTTGACCCTCACTTTCGAGATTTCTACTAGAGGAGACCCAGTGACCTCGCACTGATGCCGACAGTGTGACTCGACCCTTGGAGGCGAGAGTGACAGTTGGATCTGTTGGTAGTTACGTCGAGGCCTTACGACGTCATCCATGGCATTAATGCATCATTCATGTCAGGATTGACTTTATTAGGAAATAGGAATGGTTCAATCCATGGGATGAGGCCGAGTTTCTCTTTTCGGCAAAGGAGAAATCTTAGAAGCTCTTACTGATCATAGGAAAAGAAGGTTCAGATCATCCAGGAGCGGATGAAGACTGCACAGTGCAGTAAGAAACAGGAAGTTGGCGCCAGTCTTAGAGACTCAAGTGTGTTAAATGTTTCAAGAAGGGGAAGCTTTAAGGAGATATGAGTCTACGAAGAAGTAGACGTGGAGGCATAGCTAGGAGAGAAGCATGAGGTGGTGTAATTTTTTAACATGCTACAACCACCCACCTTAGTTGTCCTAGCCAGGCTCAAGGAGATGGAGAGGAGGGGAAGAGTGCAGCTGCATGCGGTCAAAGAGTGTGACCCAATGGCTCTAAAATGATTCAAGGGACAATCTATGTCCACAACTAGCTTCCGTAGTAAGAAGCATTGATATGAATCATTATTTTCTTCCATGAATCTCGTCCCATACCTAGAGTTTATGGTAATCCGTATACCTGACCCTCACGTATGGAGATACCTTGGGAGAAGACTCGATAATCACACTTACGCCGACAGTGTGGTCAGGCCCTCAAGGCGAGAGTTTCAGTTGGAATTTGTTGGTGGCAGCGTCGAGGCCTTACGACTTTGGTTAGTGTATGGACTGGGCAATCACAGTTCATGCACAAATTGACGTTATTCGGAAAAAATGTTGTGGTTTAACTATGATGTCGGGATGGTTTTTCCTTGGTCGGCGAAAAGGAAACCCCAGCAAGCACAGGATAAACTCATGCATAGGAGGGTGCGGCCGATCACTCTTGAGTCGTTCAACCTTACCCTCGTGGAAACAAGAGTTTTGAGTTTCAGTTCTAAACAGGAATTGGAGACCTCTAGAGTTCAAAGATGACGATCATGTCCTTATAGGGCTCTCACCTCGATGAGGTTTATGGAGATGTGGCCGAGGCGAAAAGATATCTTCGAGGTTCAATGGACCATTCTAGGTCCTCAGCAAAGTAGGAGAGGTGGTTTACCGCTTGACCCATCCACCTTAGTTTCACCAGGTGCACGAAGACTTCGATGTATCTCAATTGAGGAGACACGAGCACGACCCTTAACACATCATCGACCTCAGGAAGTAGGACGTCGATGGCAGGGTGACATTCATGGAGGTTCCAGTGGGGGTCGAGGATCGATAGGAGCAGATCCTATAAGGACGGTCGATTCCTTGGGTGTGCTTTCACTGGCAGTACGGGAACCTCCAGGTGAGCACATGGGAGCGGAAGGCTCAGATGCGTGCTCAGTACTGCTTCTATATCCCTAGTTTGTGTTAAAGCTTTACGGGGACGTAAATCCCTGAGGTGGGAGTAATGTAAAGACCTGGAAATTTGAAGGAATTTTTTTTAATTTCCTTGGGATTTTACAAGAATGTCGATTCTGACGGCGCCTGATTCTGAGGTCCGGTGTGCCCGTAATCAATTTCTGAAGTTTAGCTCGGGTATGTTCAGTGAATGAATGAGTGTGTTTTTCTAACTTTTGAACCGGTGCTCAGAACTGAAAACCGAGGGCACGGATGAAACCGCAGTGCCGATAATTACTTAAGAAGACCCTTTCTGGAGTTGTGTTTTCTCGGGAGGAGTTGTTAAAAAAAGTGAGGAATAAAAATATAATTGTTTTACAATTATATTTTCATTTCTTGTTAAATGGATTAAGTGTTGTGTCACAACACTTTTCCCCTCTCTTATGTGGTTATAACCTAAGTAAGTGAGTTGGGGGTGGGACCCACTTGTAGTTAACTACCTGTGTGGGGATTAAGGTGGGGTGGGGCCCACATGAGCCCAACCCCTCACCTTCCCCTAACGTTCATAACTTATTCCCTCTTAATTTTTTAACTCTCAAAGAAAAACCCCCTCTCTTAACTCTTGTCAACAAACACTATTTAATTAATTGAACCTACTCAATTTATTAATTGAGCGTTTTGAGTTTTGAATTTCAAATGGCATGTGATAATAAAATAATTGGTTGAGCCCTTTTATTTTATTTTGGGGGGGACACTCTTTGTGTTGAGGACCTTGGAGAGAGAGGGACTTGGGAGAAGAAAAAGAAGAAGGAAGAGGAATGAAATTCTCCTCGTTGAAGAACGACGCCTATTCAATGAAGAATGATGCCTCTTCAACAAAGAACGACGCTTCCATAACGAAGAACGACAACCTTCCTCTTCCGAGACAAGGAAGGAGACGCCGACCGTGGAGGCCGACGCCAACAAAAACGTTCTTCTACTTCTTCTGACATCAACGAAATCGATACTGTTCTTCCGCGACACCCGACTACCGGGACGTTCGACTTCCGCGACTCGACAACGTGCGACGTCAATTTCAAGGTAGGAGAATTTTATTGGATTTTCCCTTTTATCATTTGAGAAAAGGAAGAATAGCACGGACCAATCTCTACCGGTTGATCCACGGATCGCTCGTTCTTGCGGGGTGGTTGTGGGGTGAATTTTCGGGATTGGTTGAGTTTGTTTTTGTTTTTAAAACCTCTAACGCGGAGGACACAGGCTAATGAACAAAGCTCGGACCCTCCGTAGTTTGTTTTCAAAGTACGGACTGACAGACGATGATGAGGCGGGCCGCAAAGGTGTTTTGAATCCTTCACAGTAAACTACAGCTCCCGGGAGGACCACCGGCGCAGACAGAATTCAAAATGGACCACCGGATCAACTCCGGTGGTCCGAGGAAGAGCCTGTCGGTGCGCCGCGCCGGCACGGCGGGGCCGGCGGCCGGAGGCGGGGGCCGACACCGGCCGGCCGCCAGGAGGCGGCGGCGCCCAGTGCGTCGCCAAGAAGGTCTGCCGCGGCTTCAGCCGCGGCGACAGGAAACAGTCTCGCGGACGCGCGTGACCGATGGGGGACGCGGCCGCGCGGGAATGAGGGGGGACATGGCACCGGGCTGCGTCCGCTAGCCGAAGGAGCGGCCCCCCACATGGGGGCCGCGACTCATCAAATCAGGGGGGTAGCGCGCTCCCCCCTGTCCGCTCGGCTCGCCGATCTGGCCACAAGGCCGCACGAGCATGCCAGGCTGGGCCAGACTACTCCGGCTGGGCCGGGCCGCGCCCACCGGGCCGGGCCGACCCAGGGGGTCTCGGGCCGGGTCGGTCTGGGCCCGAATCCCCTATTCTCAGGCAGTTTTTGTTCAAACGCCCATATCATGGGCTACGGATCTCTGATCGACGCTCCGTCAGCTGCTCTGTGATCCTTGGATCGAGACGGTCGTTTCGGTATATTACACTCAAGGTTTCAGAGAACTTTGGGTATGGCCAGGTTGGTTCGAACCCGAAACCAACTGGGCCCTCGGAGCGGTAACGCTTATAACATGAGCTCCGGACGTCCGATTGATGTGCCGTCAACTTTGTTGGATTCCTCTTGGTTAGATGGAACTTTTGGAATAGTTATCCTGAGTTTTGGACGTAGTTGAATAGTTTATGGGTTGGATTGAACGCATAATCCAACCGGGCCCCTGGAACGGAAAAGCTGATAACTTTCAAATCGGACGTCCATTTGACGAACCATCAGCAGCGTTGGTGATCTCATTGAGAAACGGTCCCTATGAGTATACCCAATGAGAGTTCGGGGTATAGTTGAGATACGGCCGGGTAGGTTCGCACACGAAACCAACTGGGGCCCCTGGGACAAAAAGGCCAATAACTCACAGATCGTGCGTCCGATTGACGCGTCGTCTGGTGCGTTGAGACCCCTATGACAAGGCGGTCCTTTGAGATATTTCTTCATCAGACTTTGTGATACTTGGATTATCAACCAGTAGCTCGTGGATAGGACCCTCATAGAGACGAGCGTACGGAGTATGAAGACCGTGTAGCCGGCTGAGAACTGACGACTGCTTGACCGACTCGAGTTGGAGTGAGTCGACTAGCCCAGTGGACGGAGCACTACTTTGTTTGGGTGCAGACCCATGGAGGACGGAGCACTACTGAGTTTGGGTGACGACTCGTGGTACTCATCCGTAGAATACCTCTGCAGGTTGTTAGGGGGGATGCACTGCTGTGTTTGGGTGGCAAACCCCGGCGGGAAGCACTACTGTGTTTGGGTGGCTGAACCACTGTACTCGACAGGAGGAGTACCTCACCAGTCCTAGGTTAGTGAGCAGTACCTCAGAGTCATGACAGGATCAATGTACTCTCCAGAGACGGGGCTCTTCATCATTTACTGTTTCGATAATGAAAATCCTGGTTTGAGCTGAGTCTATAACTTTGTGTTTACCTCATGATTGAGATGGGTCACTTGATAACTTAGGTATATGTATGGGCATATACCTGGGTAGTGGTCTTCCGTTGATTTCATAATCATTGTGTTTTCTTATGATTGAGATGGGTTACATGATAACTTAGGTATATGTATGGGCATATACCTAAGTAGAGGTTATCTGTTGAGATCTTCTTTGTGGTTATCCTTGTTGGATTTAGTGAGACCTTGAGGGTCACAGTGTCCCTACTGAGTATGATTATACTCACCCCTGCACGGGCTATGCCCGCACCTCATTGTGTTGGTTGCAGACGACGGGCAACGTCGACAAAGGCCGAGTGTTCGAGGACTGGATGGTACCGGAGGTGGATCTCACGACAAGTCAGTATCCGGAGGTGGACTTCACGATGTGACGATACTCGGAGGATGTTGACGGGTGAGAGCGTTTTAGAGGCTATCAGTACCTACCCATCAGGTAGGATCCATGGTTGATGACACAAGAGCTGCAATATCTGTACCTGCCCTTCAAGTAGGATCCGTGGGGGAAGATCCAAGAGTTGCGCTATCTGTACCTACCCTTCAGGTAGGATCCATTGTGGATGACCTAGGAGCTGCTTCTATTCTTCCAGCAGCTTGTCTTCTCTATTGTACTTTTGTTCAGTTGTAGTTGTACTTTCGATTGGTTTTGTATTCTGGCCCATTTACTTTTCAGCACTTCCTTTTGTTTTTATTGTATTACTTCCCCTTGTACTCTGTGGTGTTTTGTTTACTTTTATAAAGGCAATGCCTTCCCAGTTATCGGGATTTATGACTTTGGTGCTAGTCGCCAGCCCCTGGCCTATGGAAGGTGGGCATGGGGTAGTCACGGCATGGGCCCCGAGGACGGGTCGTGAAAATTATTAGCCAAATATTAAATTTTTATAACATTAACATGCATACTATGTATTTTCTATACATGATATAAGAACAAATTCAATTTTTCAGATAAAAGAAGTATTTTTAAGAAAATACAGTTTTCCTCCTTTTGATAGAACACCCATTTTAAATTTAGTTTTTAACACTTTAATATATCATATTTTACAAAATAAATGTCTCATTAAGAAGCATTCCATAAAAATTTAACTTCTCTGATATTTTGGTATTTTTCCGATAGAATTCATATTTTAATGAATAGTGAAAATACTACATTTTAATTTAAAATTGTCTTTTCATCTAATTTAACTACATAGTTAGATTATATTTATAATTGGTTTTAAAGTGTAATTGGATTATTTTTATCATTTAATACAATTCTTTCTTTGTAAGTAATTTCACATTTAAATTGGTCATAAACACATGTGAATATTTTGAAAGTTATTACTTCTTAAAAACCCCACCTTTTGATTTTGACAACGTAAATTAATTTTAAATTAATTATTGAAAATTGGGTATTATGAATTTTGAAAAATGGATTACATATTTGGAATCATATGGTTCAAATTTTGTAAATAGGTGCCTTTTATTTTTGGACATTATTAATAGTAACTTCTGTAAATATTTTATTTACCATGGTTAATGCATTAATCTCATAAATAAGGGTAAAAAATAATATTATAATAATATTAAACTATACTTAAACATGTACTAATCCAATAGGATGATATATTTACGACCATGGAATTCCTTGGGGTGATTTGGGGTCCCCATGGATTCACTTGGATGCGAAAATGACATTTTATAAGAATTAATTTAATGTAAAGATTATTAAAACCTAAACATATATCTTTTACTAAATTGATTTTAATATAAGGTAATATAACAGATAACCATGTATATAACTATTCATTAGAAAGATAAAACTATTTAATACATCATGGTATTTTATTTATAATCTTTAGATTTTAGATAAATATATTTATTTATGACACGATTAAGATGTAGTGATTACCTCATTAATGAAAGACATAAATAAATGAATTTATAAATACGAAAATAAATATAATTTGAACATTTTGATGGTATACACTAATTTTTATGATAACATAGTCATGTTAGGGATGATTTAATTCCTTATTTTCTAAGTAATCAAGTTTTTATGTATTTTTAAAAAAGTCATGTATTAATAGTGTCCAAAATTGACAGAATTCATTAATTAAATCATAAAATAGTTTATTAAATGATATTAAAATTTCTAAAAATCTAATTTCTTCAAAATGGATAATATAAGTCCAAATGTTTCATAAATAATTTTTTTGGATTTTTTACATGATATTACATTAACCCACAATGTGTAGATAACATGATTTCACGATAAGATTAAAAAGGGTAAAAGAAGGGTTAAAACAAAAAGATAAAGATACAAAATATATTCAAAATTGACAAGAAATAATTGGATAATGGTTATTCGAACAAAAATAATCTTATCTTATAAGTAAAAAAGTTTTTTATCATTTTCAATTGATATTGAATTTATAATAAATTAATATTTTGAGAGTTTCCTAAAGTGCCCCTCTCCTCTCCTATAAAAGGGCACATCTATCTCTTCTCTTAACTCAATTTTGAGCACAAATTCATAGATAAAACATACTAATTCTTCTTCTAAGCTTTCCTAGTTACGTTATTGAGGTTATTTTCTTCTCAAAGGACAAATATAGTGCTATAATAGGAAATTTAAAAAAGGCACGTCGAGGAAGAGGTAATATCTTCTACCGATTCTTTCAAATTTCTCTCTTCTTACACTTACTCTTCATTAGTTGTTTCATTATAAAGTAATAACATCAGTATGACTCATATACTAGTATGTGATTATAAATATGAAACAAAACTATTCCACGTTCTATCCATCCTACGATAAATGAAATCACCGCACGTGCGTACGAACGACTTACCGTCTCCACAACATGGTGTAATCTGTTTTTTCACAACCACCTTACATGGATGGTTATAATGGTGGAAATAAAAACTATATCATACTTTTAGAACATTAAACTAATTATGAGATATTATACATCATCAACTTTGATACCATTCATCAATTATGGGAATGATATCATTGCTCTTGCGTATGTACGGCTTACCGTCTCCATGGTGTGATCTGATTTGTTATACATAATCTTCATTAAATAATGATTATATAAATGAATTAAATTATTAAATAATATATATATTATAATAATACTGTTATTTAAATTATATTACTATAATCTAGAAATAGGAATAAAAATTTATCTGACAAAACATGCATAAGAACATAAATCGGTTTATACCTGAATAATGAGTAACAATGAAAGGTTAATAATAAATGAATGAAAATATGATCATTACTGTTATAATTTTTTTTATGATTTTGTAATAAATTAGAAACATTATTTAAATCATAATACAAAGTTTTATGATATATATGAAGCATATGGTACCAAAGGTAAGGGATAAATTTTTCTATATCATTTTTATCCGATGTTCTATATTCGTAAGTATTTACAGGGGATATATTTATAATCCATGGCCATGTTTTCTAATAAAATTCAATTTTTTTAATATTCTTCTATTTAAATTTAAATTCTTTTTTACTCATTTTGGATTTTTACTAAGTGGTATGGAATGAATTTATTTTTTTTACCATAAGAGGTTCTTTTTAACATTTTCGGAAAAAGTACGAGGAAAATGTTTTTTTAACTTATACGACATGAATGAGTTTTTTAATATTCATAACTCCTTGTTTCCATGAAGCCTCCTATGCATGTTCACAAGTGTCTTATAATTAAATACTTTTCTTTTAAAATTTCATGAAATTTTTATAAAAGAATTTTTTTTTGAAAAATAAAGGATACATTCTTAAAGAAGTAAGTTCAAGTGTCTTATCAAAATTATTTTCCACCTATGATGACATTGGGTTATGTTTCTATCCCTATTATTAATTTGATTTGATTTTATTTATTATCAATTCATATTTATGATATCCATTTATTTTATATGGTATTTGATGGAATGATGTTTAAGAAACCCATTTTATTTCATGGGTTCTGTTATGATGAATGATTTATGTTTTTGTGGAACATTTAAGAATGATTTCATTATGAGATGGGTGGGACCTATATCTCCCTCCAATGAATTGTGTAAAGATTTAAATCTCATGATATAGGCATGACTGGAATGGAAAGTAAATCAGGTTCAGTAATACATGGCTAGAACAAAAAGTATACTTGGTTCAGTAATGTACTTAGTCCACTATTATGGTCTTAGTAACAATGCCTTGGCTAATATGAAAATCATATTATGTTATTATTAGTTTCCTATAATTACATGTTTATTTTCAATGTTATTCTAGTTTGTTTAATGTTCCTTTTATGATCTTTGCCTAACACATTACCAAGATTTATGTCATGAATCATGATTTTGATGTTTAAACTTTATGTTCTTGTTTTTACGTTCAAATATTTAGGTTTTTTTTATGTACTACATTTTTACCATTAATGATCATTTGAGAACACCCTTTTATGTTGCCTTTTCCCAAGGATATAAAGAATGGTTTGAGGTAGGAAAGAAAAATGGGAAGATCTTTATGGGAGATTTTGAAGATCTTTCACCAAGTTAGATGATTATGTTCCACATTTCCAAATACACTAAAATTCTTCTGTCTTTGGGCTTCTGTTTGTGTCATGTATTTAAGTATTCTACTAAAGAAGTGTAATTTCCATGTATGTCAATCTTGGGTATCTATGTTTGGTAACAGAGTGAAGGATTAGTCGACCTTTTTAAACTAGGATGAAAATACTTTTGTGAGATTCCTAGAGATATTTCTAATGTATGTATAGGGATATCCCTATGGTTATGTATAACTATAGCTTATAACCTTCGAATTATGTTAAAGATCATGAATTAAATAGGTTTAAAACAAAGATGTTATAGATTCAAAGTACTCCCCCTTGATTTTTTTTCCTATTATGGTTTATTTCCACTCACACTATTCTTTTTATGTTTCAAAATATGGCTGGAAATATAAGGATTCATATTAATGGAGAATATGATGGACAATGGAAGGATATTATTAATGAGCAACCAAATGAATTTGGAGTTGGAAGTTGAAACATCACTATTATTCTTAATTAGAAATCTCATAATATGATCAATAATGTCAAATTTGGTGAGATTCCTAAAGAAGCGAATAAGAGAAAGATGGAGTTTCATGGTGATCATAGTGGAAGGAAAGTTCAATTTTCCTCATGTAAATCATGTGGAAAGAGTAATCATGGAGAATGTTTCAAAGGAACTGGATGATTCTTTGGTTGTGGAAAAGAAGGACACAAAGGTAGTAATTTAAAAGGAAAAGGTTTTGTTAACACAATAGACAAGGATAATGGTATTTCTAAGACCTCAACAATGGTTAAATGTTTTAAATGTGGAATGTGTGGGCATTATGAATACCTATAGCCTAAGAGAAAATCTCATGATGAGAGTCAGCATGGTAATATGGGTAGTATTTATGTTGATGATGATGAAGAGACAACAAATGATATATGAGATTAAAGAAGTGTTGAGGAATAAAATGACGAAGCTCGGTCAATGGTTTAAGAAGATAGTAGAATGATTTCATGTTTATCAAGAATAATGTGTAGTACTATGCAATAAAGAAACATCTAAGGATTGGTACACTATTGTTTTCTATATGTATTTGAATGTATTTGACGAAATGATACTGGTAACCATCAAAAGTTATTCAGATATTTTTATGAAGCACATAATATGTAAATAATGAATGGATAATGAGATAATGAGATGTTTGATAGTATTAATGAGATCATGACTGATATTAATACAAAGTGATATCGTGGTTTGAGTATATAGAATTTTGGTATTTTTGTTGTGTGGAAAGAGTTAATTTTGACGGAATGCATGTTTTCACTAAGATTCTACTATAATTAATATTATTATAATTTTTCCAGAAAATACATGATTAAGGTATTCACATGTTTGGAATGTGAAAAATAGGAACTACCAAATGATATATGGGAGATAAATATTAATTAGATTTAGTTCACCTCTTTCTGAATATTTATATTTTCAGTTTTTGGAAAGATTTTAATTTTATCAATTTATGGATAGTATAAGTTATATTCCAGTTGATGTTTGTTAGTTTAATATATTTTATCACTTTATGTGGACTTATACATATTTTATAACATAGTCTCACCATTTTTTTTAGATAGATGGAATGACCTATCATTCTGTCGCATGTTCTACTAACACAACAAGATTGGAAAATTCATCTTCATTTCATTATATAAGAGATGAAGTGGAAATTGTTTAGGGAATGAACAATGGTGAGATTGTATTGAAATCATGTAAGTATTTCTCCTCCTGTAAAAAATCATCAAATTTAGGAAAAAGATCTTGAAACCAAAAATGTTATCTTAGTAACTTCTTATTTGATAATTCATATGGTCCCATAAATCATCACAAATTTATGTCTTTCTTGTTTTTAGCCTTTGCCAAACCTTATTCTCTATCACTATCCATCAGAACTTGATGGATAGATTTCTCTTCCATATCCTTGTTTTCACTTACCACATATGTTCTCCTATCTGAAAACACAGTGATGAGTTACTTTGGTAGCCTTTATATTTTCTAACATTCATTTTTAAAATGAATTTTTACTGTCATTTTTTATGATGTGGGTTTCCATGAATTAAAATTTTAAGTACAAAATCATTTATAACTCTAATGAATTTTGATGTCAAAATTCATTTTATGGGGGGTAGAATGTAACAACTAGTTATTTTATGAGATATATTATTTTTAATTTATTTTATGTCTTTTATTGTATGTTAAAACAAGATTATCTTGTGATATATTAAACACTATGTCAGCTTGTAGTATACACAACACTATTCTTGTCATGTATTGCACATAGTTTCAAGTTATTTTGTAGAATGCAATTCACACAACAATGAGTATAGTTTTTTTTCAATCTTTACATAAACTAAATTGGGAAATTTTTATTGGCAACACCAAAGGAAGACTTCACTACACACAACAAAAACTTGGCTTGTGTTACACACAACATCGACCTTCCTCAATATCTTGCGTTGTATGTGATACCATGTTTCACTAAATAATAAGATATTATTAAAATATTATTGTGGGATATAAAATAGACATTATATATATTATTAAACACATTTTAAATTTTTTTATAACATTAAAACTCATATTATGTATTTTCTAAACAATAGATAAGAACAAATTCATTTATTTGGATAAATAAGGTATTTTTCAAAAAAAATCAATTTTGCCACCTTTTGATGGTGCGCCCATTTTATATTTAGTTTTTTTCATTTTTATATATTATATTTTACAAAAGAAATGTATTATTTGTAATAGGGACATCAAAATTTAACTTGGTTGAAATTTTGGTATTTTATGATGGAATTCATATTTTGATGAATAGTAAAAAATACTGCATTTTAATTCAAAATTGTCTTTTCATATAATTTATTTATATAGTTAGTTTATCTTTATAATTGGGTTTAAAGTTAAATTGGATTATTTTGTTATAATTTCATATTATTTTTTTCATTGGATGAAATTTTACATTTAAATTGGACATAAACACATCTCAATATTTTGATAGTTATTACTTCTTTAAAAACCCAATTTTTGGTTTTGACAATAGGAATTAATTTGAAATTAATTACTGAAAATTTTTTGTTTTAAATTTGAAAAAATGGATATCATATTTGGAATCATAAGGTTCATATTTTTTAAATAGGTAACTTCTATTTTTTGACAATATGAATAGTAAATTCAGTAAATATTTTATTTACCATAGTTAATGGGTAAATCTTGTAAATAAGGGTAAAAAATAATAATATAACAATATTAAACTATCTTAACACTTGTTCCAATCCAATTGGACGATATATTTATAATAATGGGAATCCTTGGGATGATTTTGGAACCCCATGGATTCACCTGGATGTGAAAATGGAATTTTAGAAGAATTAATTTTGAGTAAAGATAATTATAACCTAAACATATATCTTTTACGTAATCGAATTTAATATATGGTTATATAACTGATCAATATGTCTAAAAATATTCATTATAAATCTAAAACAATATCCTACATCATGAGGTTTTAATTATTATTCGAAGAAAATATATAAATATATTTATTTATGACACAATTATGATGTAGTCATTACCTCATTAATGAAAGATTCATATAAACAAATTTATAAATGCTTAAAAAAATTTATTTGATCATTTTTAGTCCATAAAATAATTTTATAGATTACATTTAAATATTATATATGATATAATGCCTTATTTTCTAATTAATAATATTGTTATGAATTTTTAAAAAATTTACGTATGAATAGTGTCCAAAATTTCCATAATTCATAACATAAAACATAAAATAGTTTATTAAATAATTTTAAATTCATAAAAATATACGATTCCTCTGAATGGTTAATATACGTTCAAATATATCTAAAATAACTTTTTTGGTCTTTTGACATGATATGGTAATTACATTAACCCACAATGTGTAAATAGAAATATATCACAATAAGATTAAAAAGGATAAAATAAGGGTTAAACCAAAAAGATAAGGATAAAAAATATTTATAAAATATATAAAAATTATTAAATTATGGTTATTCTAACTAAAATTATCTTATATTTGATGTAAATAAGTTTTGGACCATTTTTAATCAAAATTTTATTTATAATAAATTAATATTTTTAGAGTCTCCTAAAGTGTCCTTCTCATCTCTTATAAAAAGGATCTTACTCCCTCTCCTCCTCACACCATTTTGAGCCTACAAGCTCATAAAAATCTGTTAAATTTATCTTATCAACTTTTCTAGTCAAATTCTAAAAGTTATGGTCTTCCCAAAAGACCAAATCTAGTGCCGTATGAGGAAATTTAAAGGAGGCATGTTGAGGAAGAGGTAATCTCTTCTACCAATCCTTTAAATTTATTTCCTCTTCTACATACTCTTAATTATTTGTTTCACTATAAATTAACAACCTCAATATCAGTCATATATTTATATTTTATTATAAATATAAAAAAACACTATTTCACCTTCTATCCATCCTACGAAAAACAAAATCATCGTGTGTGCGTACGAACGACTTACCATCTCCACGTCGTGGTGTAATCTATTTATTCACCACCAGCTTACTTGGATGGGTATAATGGTAGTAATAATAACTATATATTATTTTTATAACATGATAACAATTCTGAGATATTATAAACCATGCACTTCAATACCAATCATCAATTATGGGAACGATATCATCACTCATGTGTACGTACAACTTACCGTCTCAACGGTGCGATGTTATTCCTTATACATAATATTCATTAAATCGTGATTTTATAAATGAATTAATGAATAAATATGATATATATTATACTAATACCATGTATTAAATTATATAACTAAAACCTAAAAATATTAATAATGATTTATCTAAAAAACATGCATAAAAACATAAAGGAGTTATTACCCGAATAATTAGTAAAAATTAATGAAAATATGGTCATAAATTTTACCATAAAAATTTATTATGGGTTTTTAATAAAAAAGTAAAATTATTTTGATCATCATACATGAGATTCAGATACATACAGAGCATATCAAACCTATGGTAAGGGATAAATTTTCCAGTCTCCTTTTTATCTGAGATTGTTTATTCCTAAGTATTTACTGGATATATATTTATCATCCACATAAATGTTTTCTAAAAAAGCTTTCATAAATTGTTTAATATTATTATGTGTATATTTCAAGTCATTTTTACCCCTTTTTTGACCTTTACTATGTGGTTTTGAAGGAATATTGTTTTGTTTACCAAATGAGGTACCTTTTGAGTTTTCTAACAAAAGTATGAGGATAATGTTTTTTAACATATACAGCATGAACAAGTTGTTACATCTTACTAACACCTTATTTCCATGAATCTTTATCTACACTTTTACAAGCATAATTTAAAAAAAATTAATTTCTTTTAAAATTTCACAACAGTTGAGAAATGAAAATTCTTATAAAAAAGAGAGAATATTTTCCTCAAGAAGTAAGTTCAAGTGTTTTATCAAAATTATTTTCCATCTAAGATGGCATAGGGTTATGTTTCTATCTCTATTATTACATTGATTTGATTGTTTTTATGATGGATTTATTTTTATTAAATCCATTTATTTTGTATGGATTTTTATGTATTGATGTTTAAGAAACTCATTTTATTTCATGGGTTATGCTATGATGAATGATTTATGTGTTAGTGGAACATGTAAGAATGATTTAATTTTGATATGTGTGGGACGTGTATCTCCCTCCAATTGATTGGTTAATGATTTATATCTGATGATTTAGACAGGAATGTAATGGAAAGTAAATCTAGTTCAGTAATACATGGTTGGAATAGTATGTAAACCCAGTTCTGTAATGGAATTTTTCCACTATGATTGTATTTACAGAATTGCCTTGGCTACTATAGAAATCATATAATGTGCTTATTAAGTTTTCTAAAATTACATGTCTTATGTCAATGATATTTTATCATGGTTAATGTTAATTTATGATATGTGCCTAATATAATCCAAGGATTTATGTCATGACCCAATATTTTGATGTTTAAACATTATATTCATGTTTTTACATTCAAATGTTTATGGTTTGTTTTGTGTTCTCCAGATTTACCCTTACTGATAATATGAGCTCACCCTTTTTATGTTTTATTTTCCCTAGGATATAAATAATGGTTTTACGTATGAAAACAAAAGTTGATGTTCTTTATTGGAGATGTTAAATATCTTTCACCAAGTTGGAATATTATCTTCTATGTTACCAAAGACACTAAAATAATACAGTTTTTGGGATTCTATTTGTGTCATGTAGTAAATTATTCCAAAAAAGAAGTGTAATTTTCATGTACATCAAGATTGGGTCTCTACAACTAGCATCTTTCTTATATAATTCATATAGATTTGAGGAACATACTCAATATAAATATTGGGGTATGAGATGATTTTAAAATCCACTATGATGACCTATATCATAAATAAATTAACAATTAGGATACATAATAAACCCAATAAATGAATGTAATGTGATACAAAACTATTAAAAAATGAATTAATGCTAAAATAAATACATGAAATTGAAAATATATCCCAAACAGTTCTAGAACAACTCCTTGATCATGCAATGTATATATATCTCCCCAATCAGCCTCTATGAACTTGAAAACATTTTATAAGTAATTAGGGTGACCATAACATGAACACTAAATAGGATACAGAATTAATCCCCTCATGCAATTTATGACTATGACATACAAATGTTTGGTGCATAAATAAATGAAACTCGCATGTTAAATAACCATATAAACTAATTTAATATCTTCAAAAATGCTTCAAAACCCTAAAATTCATAAAATTGGGAATATTTTTATAATGTATTATATATAAATATCATAAACATTATTCCACATCCCCTTTTTCAACTACATGCCTCAATGAACACATCAGAAGCTCTCATCCCATCCAGAAATCATCCCACCCCATGTTGGGAAACAATATCAAGACTCACATTACATGAAAAATAATTATATCCTGACCTATAGTTTTTTACTAATACCATTATCAAATTTCCCATAATTTTCTTCTCTTATATATCTAGTAGTATTATAAATGCCACTAAAACCTATGTATCGTGTATTGTACTTATTTTCACTACCTCACCTAAATATATACATTTTCATGTTTTTTCAACATTTAGTTACAAGTATATGCTTTAACCTTAAGCAGTCATATCCAACACAAAAATGTATACTGAAATTAGGAACCACCATAATATATGTGAGACTATATCCTATATCGTTGTGTATCATAGCCATGGTATTCCTAGAGAATATACTATAGATGATGGGGTAGTATGGGAGATGGAAAATCCATCCATATAATAAACCATCAACTATGATGATATGGAAAACACTATACCATAAATATAGTTTTCAGATTCCCTGTTGATTTAGGTGGTGAATAATAAGAAATATAAAAATATAAAATCTAGTAATCACAACAAAACTATGGGAAATAACCAGGGCATAGACCCAAATGTAGTTATTTTCTATCATGTTGCTACTGAAAATATTTCTAACATGAAAAAATAATCAATATTCAATTCTAACTATTTATCATGTATAAATTATTTAAATTTTCTCTGTATTAATTAATATTATGAATAAATTTTTCAAATAATTCAAGTCTATTTGGCACCATAATTCACTTTTTTCATATATATGACATCATTGTATATAATCATCATGAACCATACCTTTTGTTTTATAAATTAATTTATGTTTGATAAATTACAAATACTGTAGGACACATCCTATACTACTATATAACTTATTTATTTAGTGTTTAAAATCCACTTGTAGAAGGTAGTTATGTCCCATAAAAAACTTTCATCCAACAATATATCCAAAAGAATAGAATACATCTTATATTAAACAATAATCCCAACTATTATCTCATATTGATTTCCCCTATGTCATTACTGAAACCATTGTGTATAATAAAATCCATCCTTCCATGACCAATATCAACTATCAATATAACCTTTGGAAATCCCATCCATTGCATGCCAAAAATTCCAACTATGTTATCAATACAACACATCAAGGATATAATTCTTTATAATATATATAAATGAAAAAATTATGTTTAATACACAGTCAAGGAATCGATGTCTATAAAATCAATTCATTCATGCCTCCCACAAAAATAATTGGATCTCTTAGACCTAATCAATTATCTCAAACAAACTTCTTATTTGATTACCTTTTAAATTAACCTATTTTTTATGCATAAGTTATTATAAAAAGAAACATAATATTAATAACTATCAAGAGTAATTATATTTCAAAAATCTGCATTGATCAATATAAATTTATTTGATAAATACTAAATAGAGAAAAATAATAGTTTACACACCATAAATTCATTAAATTAATTCACCTTTTTATATTTCTATTATTTATTAAATTCCAAGAATATCTACGAGGAGTCATAATAGTAATAATAACCATTAATAATTTACACTATCGAGTAAATAAAAAGTTTAATCAATATTAAATCATAAAGTACATGTGATAATATATCTATAATTGACAAAATAATAATAAACCATTGCAACATGTTTTCATAATTTTATTTGATTTTTTGAATATATAAACCTCAATATATTTCTATATTATTTTTTTGTAACCCACATGCATGAAGTGAAGTATAATTTTAAAAATAAGATTTTTTTTGTACAGACTAAAAAATTAAAACATATAAAATAAAAAATCAAATTCAATTATATCTGCAAACACTATAATTTAATATCCAAATTACAATTAAATAACAAAATCAACTATAGCATGTGATATTTCATTATAAGAAATTTCACTAATTTCAATTCTAATTATCCTTTTTAAATCCATGCAATAATATTTTTCATGTTTTATTTTTTTTTATTTCTTAAATATAAATATTGGAAATGCATCACATTTTTTTGATTGTATGCATCGATGATAGTCACCAACCCAAGGCTTGTGTACGCAAGATTTTGGAGTCATAATCTCTAGCTAATCATTTTTGAACTTGGATATGTAACATTGAAGGGAGTGGGTTGTGAATAATTATATGTTTCAATTAAGAATATAGATATCTTTTTGAATTTGAATTATAAATCCTAAAGGCTAATAATATTGATATTGTAATTATAGACATTGTGTCACACTAAACATTGAATTGAATATCTTGTTAAATATTTGTTATAGTATTAAATTTATTCTTTTATTTTGATATGTGAGATTTAATAACATGTTGTTAATCATAATGTAAACCTATATCGATAGGTTGGAATTAAATATTTTAATGTTTTTGAATTAGATACATTTTGTTTATTCAATTTTATTAGACTAAAACTGATGTTATTGATAATTTATGTGATCTATTTGAGTAGTAAAGAATATATTTGCTATTGAATTGAATTTTTTAATTATTTTAGAAGATTTTTTTTATATTTAGTTTATTAAATATTCATTTCATGGGGAAATATTTCATTAGTTTGAATATAATATATTATTTTAGGATATTTAGATAAATTAAAGGAATATGCTAGATAATTGGAGTCTTCCACCCCCATGATGATGGTTGAGTTAATATAGGGGATTTATATTATATTATTTGATGTAGGTCATGATTGTTGGTATATTTGAATTTTTTTTATAAAAATACTATTTATTTTTAATCAATTTATACAAAATTGATTGTGTAACAAATTCTCATTATGTAATGATTTATTAACTTTTCCATATATATGGAATATAATGGGGATATTTAAATTTATTAAAAGGGTGAAGAAAATGTTGATGAATAATGAAAGGAAAAAATTAAATTATTTACATAGAGGAATAATGAATTAAAAGGTATCATATTATAAAGGAATTTTGTGTGTGTGAATATTTCAGTATTATATGTGAATCTACATTATGTATTAATCTTCTATGAAAAATTATATTTCTCATGCTTGTTTAAAAAACATGTTAGGGGAACGTTATATATTATTTTAACTATATATATTACTAACTCATACATGAATAATATTTAATTAAATTAGAATAACTATATTTATTTTATAGATAATAACTATTTGAATATTAATATAATAAAATGTTTGTGGATTTTATAAAAATTTATAATTCTAGTAATTCTAATGATTATCTTGTTTTAATGGATTGTGAACACTATAAATCCAATTGTTCCCCTAATTTTTAATATTCATTCTACTTAAGAATTCATTAATTTTTAAAAATACAACTAAAATAATTTATTTAATAGTATAACAAAGTTTTTTTTAGTAGAATTATTATATAATTTTAGTGAATGTATACATAGACTCAACCCCTTCTTAGTGTATCAGTATTCACTCTTATACTATATTAATTTGGAACATAATTAAAAATGTTTATTAAAATAATATAATTGGCACTTCATGGACTGAAAATTTCATTGAATAAATTTGTTCAATAGTAAAATGGGTATGTATATAACCAATCATACCAAAATTATAATGGGATAGGTACAAACATAATGGGTATACATTATCCATAATTTATGTTTCTAAATATTATAGTTACTATTGTTTTGGAAATGATTAATTTATTAGTTCTAAGAAAATATTTCCCATTTATGAAAATATTTCTTACTTTTGAAGCATTACAAATAAGACTATTGGAATGAAAAAAATTTCAAGGGATATTTTTTCATTGAAAATGGATTTACGACATCTATTAATTGACATTCATGAATGTGAATTTGTGTAATGATATTAATAAATTAGGTACCCTTATAATAGAATCACATATGGAATGAAAATAAATATTTTATATCCAACCATAATTAAATAGTAATTATCCTATTATTTATTAGCATCTAAACTTATTCAATAATTGTGTAATAACTTTTTTTAGGGAATCCTTCATAAGTGATTTAAAAAACATTTCATAATTGTTCAAGTTGAGATGATGGATATTATATTAAGGGTTGCTATATAAAAGAGATTTAAATAACTAATAATGGTGAGATAATGATGAAATAATGCAATGAACATTATTTTAATATTTTTGGTTGAAATTATTATAACAGTATTCATTTTTTTCTTATGTTCATGATTGTTATATACATCATATAATTTCATTTAATGATAAAACAAATATTAACTAATCATAACATTCATATATTTGATATCACTTAGTTAATTTAAAATTTATATATTAGTAATATACTATCCAATCTCGTAACACATATATCTAGTGTCTTTAGAGATTAGTTGTGATAATATCTTATTATTCACTACATTTTCAAAAATATGAAAACCTTAATTCATACAAGACATATGTTTCCTATTAAATCTTTATGGAAAATGGTAAAACAAAAGTTTTTGTGTGCTAAAATTTATAGAATGGAAACATTTTATTAATGTCATAAAGGGTTCGATCATAAACATTTTAGAAAACATAATCATTGTAGAGATATATAATTAAATTGAACATGATATAATAATAGTTAACAAAAATAGATAAAACAATTCATGGATCATTTTATGTTAATAAAATGAAAAAAAGGATCCTTAGGTAATAATAACACATATACCATTTGTTTGTAATTAGGTGATAATAATCAGAAATAATATAAACATAACATTCTAATATGGAAAATAATTATCATAGAAATTATAACATATATTAAGGTTAACCACTAATAACATCTTTATATAGTGGATAGGCCATCACTACATGTTACACATATAATATTGATTTAGGTATCACTACATATTACCCTTTTTGGATTGAGAAAAATCATGTATGCCCTATATTAAATTCATGACAAGAAAAACAATACCTAATGCATTTGAGGGACATATCAGACCCACACATCCAATAATAATAAAACATATAAATGCCTTCCTTATGTAATAAATCATACATGTTATCTTTAGATTCCAATGAATAAATATGGGTGACATAAAAATTTCAAATGTTATTATATAAAATTTCATTCAGAATTATATCGAAGGATACGAAAAATTCAATCTCTCTAAAAAAGTATTCCCAATGCTAATTTCAAGGGTGATCATTAATATTAATCCAAGGTAAATATATCTATTATATGTTTTAAGGAAATTGGATGGAAAATCAAAAAAAATAATATATGTTTTTAAATAGTATTTGAAAAAATATATATAATATATTATTAAAAATAATATTTATGAAGGAAATAATAATGATTAATAAAAAAGTCCAAAATACTGTATAATAAAGGATATTTCATAAAAATTAATTATTATTTAATGAATTGTTGAGTGTAAAATTAAACATATAATAATATTTAATATATAATATATTTTATGTTTTTATGTAATTTTGAAGAATACCCAAAGCAATGAATGAGTTATAGAATTTTCATTTGAATAGGGAAAAGAAGAAATTATTAAATGTAATGATGATGACAATATATATATATATATATAATAACCTAAAAATAAAATTTTATTTATAAGAGAGAGAGTATGGGAATTTTTTAGAAAGATTCACTATTGGGGATAAGAATTATTCTTAAAATCATTATATTTTTATGAAGAAAGAATTATATCATAGAATGATATTTTGACATGAAATAGAAATTTCACTAGAGAAAGCATGAAAAAACACTTATGACTTAGGCAATATATGAATCTAAAAAAATATGATATATTAAAATTTCATTATAAATCTAATTAATCATATATAAATAATACTGAATTATTTGGATTTTTAATCATACACCACACATCAAGGAAAAAATATCCAAGATTAGAAACATACATCAATGAAGAGATTTTCAAACAAAATATCTTACCTTGAATTCCCTTTTAGTCAAAAATAAAATAATCTCACTTATAAAAAATATAGTTATATATTTAATCTATTATATAAAAATATCTATTTTTTCATTATATGATACAATTAATTTATTATTTATTATATCCTATATTTTCTATTTATTTTTAAAAATTAATATTCGGGTTTTAATTATCTTTTCAATTTTGTAGTAGCATTCATTTTTCTATTCTTATCATTAATATATTCCTATGTTTTTATGACCTATATAATCGAAATTTTTTCTAAATAGGTATTGATGAAATTTTTATAACAACCAATGGTCAATTTTTTTGATTTTATTGTGATTGTTCATAAAAATTTGTTATAATATATCTTTTTATAAATTTTGATACTATAAGATGAATTGAAATTATTAATGAATAAAATTATACAAATAATAATTATTGAAAAATTAAAGCATCATAAATTCATCAATATTACATAATATTAAAATTAAAGGGGCTTCATAATACATTATTGTATAACCATTATATCATGGTTATTTATGGTGGAAAAACTGTTAAAATAAGAACCAATTTTAACGATTTGATGAATATGAACATTTAACTATATATCTATAATATAACCATCCCAAATGAATAATTATTTTATTTTTTAATAAATATGAAATATTTGATTTTAGAAGATAATTATGGAAATGATTAATAAATGATTGTGACGTGGTTGACCCTTACATGGATGATATTATTCTTATCATAGACAGCCTCTTGGAAAAGAATTATTTGGGATCCTATAGAATGTGGGTTAATAAATTTGATATAGAAAATTTATGGAGAGAATATGGGAGGATATTTAATATAAAACTAAGTTTAAATAATTATTTGAGTTTAGTAGAGGAAGGTCTATTTTTTAGGTGATATTGAGTATACATTTTGAAAATATCATTCCATTAATGAATAAGGTGTTTAATTTCATAAATAATCTTAACAAAGGTGAAACAATAGTAGAGGTAGTATAAATAGAGGATCATTATTCCCTCATAACTTTACATAGAGATATTTTTGTGATATTTTCTGTTCTTATCCATTAATTAAATCTTTTTTCATCGATTAACATTATTGTGGAAACTGAATTTTTACCTCATTAAATTATTTTTATATGTAAAAATAAAATTTTACTTATTATTTTACATTTACTTGTTTATTCCAACAAAAAAGTAGAAAATACTGGATACACATTCTATAATTTGTAAAAAAATCATTTTCTAGAAGACTATGTCATGTTTAAATATTTCATAAAAAATGTATTTCATAGAATAGAAGTTATTTTATTCTTATACATCAACAATTAATAACAATTACATGGATGCAATTTTTAATTTTTTTAAAAAATTTATAAATTTCATCATATTCATTCATTATTGGTGACTATCGTGAACCATCCTAGATTCCCTAGTACATAGATACCTGAGATGGATCTTAGCATTCCTAATCCCCACAAGTTAGAAAATAACAGTTGTCATAAAATAATATCATATAGGTAATAAATTGTCCACAAAATAGTGGAAGATAAAATATTAAAATTCATGATCTTAAACATTCCAAACAGAGAAAGTACCATAATCTATAGGTATAAAATACATAGAGTTTTACATTATCAAAGTGCTCAACAGAAAGATAAAAAACCAAAAATTAATAATAATTTCTATAAAAAAAATTCTCTAAAACCATATGACATTAATGGAAAATAACTATATGAGTCACCATCACCACTCCATGGTCCAAAGGATAAATAACACCCACCACCTCTAAGTGGAACATTCGCCTTTCTCATACATAGTATAAAAAAGTCAACATATACTACAAAGAAAATGTATGGTATGATCTATAAATGAAGGTAGGTTCTCACTAAGTGTTCCATCATCAATACCATAATACCTCACTATCATTTTTATTCTATTAGTTATAATAAAAAAGGCATATAATTTCCATTTTCATATATCAAATCGAAACATTCTATTATTAAAATATATGCGAGATATATTAAAAAATATTCACACATTCTTAAATGAATTTTTTTATAAAATAGTTTATATAAATGAGTTGGTATAAATAAAATAAATCAATAATCAATTATATGTATATTAAACTAAACAAATCATAGTAAAGAACCTCGTACAAAATCCATGTGGTAATTTGGCTTGTGAAAAAATATTATCCTCGTATATCTTAAATGATCACATCTCACATTTGTTGTTCACACACAAATAAACCAAAATAGAATAACCCACCATGGTCATTCTACACGTGAATAGGGGAACCCATTACAGGAAGTCGAGATGTAGTTGATATAGAAAACATTTTCACCATTAATCCATTTATAGAGATTCAAGGTCCTATAGTTCTTATCCCAGTTACCACTATCAACCCAGTCTAAAAATTTCGTCAAAAAATCGAGAAATAAAATTAGACATCAATCATTTTTAAACAATTTAAAATGCAATTTCCATATATTTTTTTTTTCAACTTTGGTTTTCCATTTCAAAAACCAAATAATCAATTATCACCATTTCATTACATTTTGAGTCACTTAATAATTTAGTCCATTTTCTCAGTATCTATCATCAAATCATTTCTTTCAAAATATTTCCAAATCAACCCATTATTTTTAATAAATTCTCCAAACAATTTCAATTTAAATTGGGTTTTTTTATTAAATATCATTCCCATTTCAAATAAAAGACCATATAATCAAGTTTTTGAATTTGAGAAACAATTAAAAAGGTTTTTAAATTTAGTCTAGTAATTCAAGTTTCAATTGTGGGGAAACCATTATGGAACCACTTTTTAAGAGATTAAGTAATCAAAACACAAAACTCCCAAAATGGGGAATGAAAAAAATAACCAAGGCACGTACGATATGAGAACACAGCCTGGAAATAAGATCCAATAAAATGGAATTTAGATCAATCAATTATATGATGAAATATAAAACTCTAAGGAGGAGGTAAAGAGATATCAGAATAAAAGACATTAGAGGTGATCCAAATTTCTATTGGAGAGTAATCAAGATCAATGCTACTTTTATCCACCAAGGAAAAGGTTTATAAGGGAAAAAATTGCCTCATGGAAGCCTCCAAGGAATAATAAATTATGTTTGAAAAAAATGGAGTAATTATGTACTTAAACTGGGGGGGTTCTCTAATTATAAAATAATTTTAGGGATTTTAAAATCATGTGTGAATTTTAAGTTGGAGGGGGTACACTATTAGGAGAAATTGTCCACCATATATGAAACCCTACTATTAGGGGAACTCGGTTTACTCTAGGTGGGAGCACAGTTTGGGAATGTATTTACAAATTGTGCATTCACAACTATCATGGGATATAGACCTATATCAGGTTCCTCTAGAGTCTAATCCACTATGTGAAGAAGTATGTTCTGAATGCATGTCGCTAAATCCACTTAGATATTGAAAATTCTAATTCCATCACAACAATTTTGGGTATTGATGATAATGTGCCACTATGTGGAAAAAAATAAATGGATAAAAAAATTATAGGTTTCCTGGGTGACCACAATAACTATAGATCTTTAGAACCTTAGTAAAAACATGACTTGAATTCCAAACCATATGGCATTGGAATCAAGTAAAAGGGCCTCTAAAATGCACTATTAAGGGTCTAGAGGAAGCCTTCTATGGAGGACAACAATATTTCTCTTCATGCTTTTTAATTCCATTAAAGTTACATTTATAACTTATACTGAGAGAAAAACTAACATTCATTAACCATAATTTACCATCTAGATCAAGATCAACCATCAGTGCCATATCTAGTATGTCAGTATTTAAAGTCATCTTCAGTAAGATGACATGGGAATATATATCAGTTTAGTGACCCTTATCAAACCATTATTTCATTATTTTCTCATTTGGTTATATCTATGGTAAGAACTGTATAAGCTAGTAAAAGTGGTTCACATGATCTATCATGGTCATATTATCTGTATAGAAGTTAAAAACTCTACTTCATTAGCCCACACTAATGTTTTAGGTTAGAACTGATCAATAAAAATATCCTTCCACTCTAAACCCTCTTGATTCTTTTCCATTTCCATATAATCCCGCCATCTTCATCTAGGCCCTTCTAGCATAAAGGTAGAAAACAACAACTTAATTGAGTCATTCATTTTTATTAAATCAAAAATAATCTCTCTCTTTCTCAACCAATCATCATAATTTTGATGATCAATTGATCCTTGGAATGCTAGTGCATTCTATTAATGAAACTCTTGAGCATAGTTCTAAGATTCATCATTCTACGTCACCAAAATAGGAACCCAAATAGGAATTTGTGCAGGTACCTATCCCTGAGCTTCGATAGTATATGCAATAATCTTAACAATATTATAGTACACGGGAAGATACACATGTTATGGTTCACCAAAAGTTTCCTCCCATGTCCTATTCAAGTATCTTATCGGAGGCATAATGTTGAAAAACATCCACAATCAACACTATATAAATTAGATAATTACTCATATTAATAAATAAAACAAGTGGAATAGGAATATAAGTTTCATAAGATAAGACTTCCTGATATTGTTTCAAACATAGTTAAATAAATTTAATGTAAAACACAAAAAATCATATCAAATTATTTTTTAAAACACCTTTTCCTAAGAACCCATGGTTACATAATTCCTAATATAGTGACTGATGGCTAGGAAATCACTTGAATCTACCTTCTAGGTCCCACCAAGATATAAAAAAATGCATACTAATATTAAGGAATAATAATTAACCTTGAAACTATGATTTTACTTTATCACAAAATGGCCTAGATACCCTTGTACTGTGATACCCAAGTCATCTAATACATGTCTCTAAGTGAGTTCCTGATCCCCAACAGTTACTGACCAGCACCTAGAATCATTCAAGATAAAAGAAGGGGGAAAATTTCCAAAAAATAGTATAAGAAAAAGATTACAAGTCGGCATGCTCAACACTCAAAAATAAGAACTTACTTGAAACAACAGGTATAAAAAATCTAAGTATTACATCATCAAAGTAGTCAAAAGAATGATAAACATCTCAAAGGTAACTATGAAATCCACAAAAAAGTCTTAGAACCCCTATGAAATAAGTGGAAAATAGATCTGCAGGTAATCAACACCACTTCATAGTTTAATGGATCAAGAAACCAAACCACCTATAAGTGGTGCTTTCCCCTTTCTCAGATCTAGTATAATAAATTCTATAGGAACTTAAATGAAAAAGGAAGGTTAGGAGCTATAAATTTTTATAGGGTTTCACCAAGTGTTCCAGAATCAACACCACAACAATTTACCATATTTTTTCTATCATATTGATTAAAAAAGGAATGGATTTACATTTTTCATATTTTAATCGAAAACATGATTTTATTCAGAAAGAAGGAAAATATACCAAAACCACATTCAAATAGTATTAAATGAATATTTCATGTAAAAAATTATATAAACTAGTTTTCATAAGTAATATAGTTCAATAATTAATGGAATTTATATCAAATCAAACAAATCATAGCAAATCATCATGTAAAAAAGCCTTGTGGTACATTTGTTTATTAGGAAGTAGGATCCTCACACATATCATAATGATCAAGAATATAGTTAGGTGTACACACAAAAATACACCCCAATAGGGGGACCCATAAAGGGTAGTAAATTCCACAATAGGGGAACCACTTATGGGCTATCATTCCACATTTATTTTTGTAACTATTTTCAAAATAAATAAATTTCTATGGAGTGAAGGTCCTAGTGTGATTTTCCTAGTTGCCACTAAATATACATGATAATATGTACTACAGGAAATAAATCAATAAAATTTTTTATCAAACCTTTAAGACATTTTAAAATAAAATTTCCATATTTCAGTTTTCATTATTCCTTTACAATTTCAAAAACCAATTCTTGTGTTTTTATCATTTCATGAAATTTAGAATAACATTCAAGTTTAATCCATTTTTTAAAGATCAATCATTTAAACTTTTTTCATAATTATTCCCCAATATTTAAAAAAAAATTATAAATTGTTCCCACAATTTCATTTCCCTTGAAATTGAGGTTTGTCTCAAATATCATGACCAATTCAAATCAAGGAGAAATCATCATGTTTCCATGTTTTTAAAACAATTAAAAACTATTTTCAATTTAACCAATAAATTAAAGGTTCTGATTGTATAGTACTTAATTACGGAACCATCTAACATTAGATAAAGGAATCAAAATTCACAAGACCCACAACATGGAATGCTAATGGAGAACAATGGGACATAAAATATAAGAACACAACCAAGAATTAAGATCCTGTAAAATGGAGTTTAGATCCATCCATTAAATGATGATCAATCAATCTATAAGGAGGATTAAATGATAGATCATAAGAAACTACATGAGAATAGACCCACTTACCTAAAAGAGATATATCAAAATCAACACCAATTTGATCTTATAAGGAAAGGTTTTAGAGGGCAAAATCGGCTCTTAGGAGCCTCTATGGTATTATAAATCATGTTAGGTATGAATGGTGTAATAATGTAAAAAAACAAGGGAGTGGATAATTAGAAAATTATTTTCAAAATATTAAAATTCTTTGTGTGCAGTTAACTAGAGGGTGATGCACGATTAGGGGAAACTGTGTTCCACCAATGTGGTCCTTCAATTGTGGGAACATGGTTTTGGAAAAATTTCACAAATCATAAATTCCCCACTACTCATCAGGTGCACAGTTTTCGCAGGGGGTGTATGGTTTAGTCATACCATGTTCTAACCATTAACATCCCTTCAAGCTTCCATAAATTTCCAAAATCTCTCAAGATAACCCCAAAATGAGACCCGACATTAAGGATGCCAAAAAAAGGGTCAAATAATACTTGAAAACTATTAATGGTATTTTTCAGTGACTAATTTAATGACTCTTGTTTCCATAGTTTTTCACATTGAATATATATATGTATATATCTAGATTTTTCCTTGGAGTCGGAGTTGTTTTTTGGGTTCCCTAGGACCCTTGAATTAATATATTATAATTATTAATATATGTTGATGAATTTCATGTGACCACACCCAATATCCCTCAGTTTTGATGTGTTGTATTGATGACCAGGATATGGATCGTAAGAGGCGCTTTGATTGTTATTGTGATTTTGTGATAGTTAATGTTTTGAGATGATGAATATATTATGTATGATGTACTTTTTTAAAACTATATAAATAAAATTATATTTTTTTTTAATAATATAATTCCTTGTAAATTTTTATAGTGTCTATCAATCATGAATGGTTTTTTAATGGTAAGAGAATTGAAGGAGAAGTAGAGATGTTGTAGAGTAGGGATCATACCATAGGTGCTTTACTTTTCCATGGTAGACCAAAAAACACAAAAGAAAATGTTTTTATGATAATGAGGAGACATCAATTGATGTTAGACACATTTCAGTTAATGTATATGATGTTAAGATCAGTTTAAGAAATTTTAGTGCTTCTGGAATTTTGGTGACCTCCACCTCACAATCCTTTTACTTTATTGAAGTCCTAAATATGGAATATATACTACACCGTTATTATAATACAACACCATAGAGAGGATTCATGTGGATATTAGGGGCTTTGATGTTTTGGTGACATCCAAGACATAGAAATTTATCGATACATTAGAGCTCATCTTGATGAATTCTGGGGGTTCCTTAAATTTTGGGACCTCCACGCTATAGTTTGTTTACCCTTTAATATTCAAGAGAATGACCAAAGAACTATGAAATTGTGATAAATATGCACCACAAGATTGAGTTGACAATATTTTGATATATCAATTGATTTGGATTCCTCTACATCATAGCCCTTTGATGATGTCATTAAGAAACATGGAGGTTTTGTGGTGACTGATAAATAAATGGATAACATTAATTAAATTTACCATAATACAGATATTAAAATTGGTATGATTCACATATTATTGTTGAATAATCTTCATCTTATTAAAAGGGTGGTTATTTCATTCCCAAATAAGAAACAATTTCGAATTCTATTATTATGATCTTTTTAATTTTGATCCAAATAATGATATTAAAGGATAAATTAAATGATTCTAATGGTTTTAATTTGATTTTTAATTTAATATTTACACTATAAGCGATTATATGGACAAAATAATAATATATTCTACATTTTTTTCATAGATTAAATTGAGTAAAAATTTGAAAAAGAAGAATATAATACGAAGAAAGAGATGTTATACATATTTCAATAGGGTGATGATGTCTTTCTTATATTACCATAGAGTGTAGAATGGGTAGAAAATTACTACATCAAAAAAATTTAGGCAACATTTAGACTGGATTTTTTTTATTGATATCAAAATATGTTTTATTATTTCATTATGGAATCCACAATTAAAATTAGGTGACATGTTGTAATATGATTTTAAGGATGAACCCTTATATTTGTATATATATATTGAAACTATTAAGTTATATGATTTGGAAGAATCTAGATCATGGTAATTTCTATCCTTCATATTTTAAGATGTGGAAATTTTAAATATATTGTTCCATTCATGTGTGTATGAGTTAAATAGTGACCAAGAATAACTTTAACCAGTGATATGGTTTTTTCACCCAAAAAAATAAAATAAGTAGATTTAATGATTCACCAACCCCCTATCTTATATTCCATATTGCTCTAAGAGGTGTATTATCAAGTGATATCAGATTTTAGGTTACCCTTGTTGGTGATTTTTTGTTTCATGTTTGAGATTATGTATCTCACTTTTGAAGTAATTGTCACAAAATTCATTATGTATGTAACTAAAAAAATAACTCATTGAATAGAAAATGGTATCACACTTTTTATAGAAATAATTATTATATTAGGAAGGAAAGTGTGTTTCTTATCATTTTTCAATTGGTTTAGATGTTATTAATGATACAAGTGATGTTTTTCCACCTCATGATGTGAATTCTTCTCTGAAAATAATGGATAGAAGGAATAATTATAAATATATTCATATGAGGAATTATTTACATTAATCCTTATCTATGAAATAAATTCTGAAAGTTATAGGTATAAAGGAAACTAAAATCATTTAGGATAAACATCTAAAAATATATGAAGGTAATAAGAAGATGAAATAAGACAGAATATGTATAATGATAATGAAAAAATAATATCTAAGAAATAATGATGATGAAACTATAGATTATTTATTTAAAAGATTTATTGAGATTGTAAGTACTATTAGAAGTTATATTGATATATTAGAAGATATTACAGTGGTTAAAAAAATACCTCACAAATCTTCATACAAATTTGAATCCAACGTCTTTAGTATTAAAGACAGGGATCCATAATGACTTATTCTGTATGATTTTTATAACAATATACATGCCTATGAGAAATGAAAAAAAATACCTCGTGATAAAGTGAAAGGATACAAAAGAAATATATTTTATGGTCTCAAAGAAATGAAAGAATTAGAAATTATTAATTAATTAGGTGTTGATTATTTATATCCCAATATTTATTTGAGTTAGAAGATTGATAATATAATGTCTTTAGTATTGAAAATTTTAAGAATATATAAAGTAAGGTTTAAAATAAAATTTTCACTAAAATTATTTGGGTGCTCACTAGTTAGACATATGGAAGTAAATTTTCCTCTGTTAAAAGAATATTGAGTCATTGATAAAGAAGTTGAAGCTCCAAGGATAATGTTTATGAATATATTAATAATGTTTTAAAAGTTATAGGACCCCTCTAATCTTCAGAGAAAAATATATAATTATTCATGAAAGGAAATTTATTTTACATATTTGATGAAGTGATAGGAATGATAAAGAAAATGAAATTGAAATATCAAGATATATTCATGACATAATTCTTATTGAAACTGTGAATGATGTAGAATATAGTAGTGTAATATTTTGTGATTTTGAAGACAATAAATAAACTCAGATGAAAATATTTCTACAAAGATAACTCTTCTAGTGCTAGGAAAATCATTAAGTTAGGTAAAGAGATAAAAATGAAACGAATAAAAATAAATCAAATTTAAGTGATGAATTGATTCATATTGATGAAAAAATAAAATTATTGAAAGAATTTGATGAATTGAAAAATGGTTTTTTATCAAAATAATTACAAATTCATGATAGAATTAATGAAATGGGATTAAAAGGAGTTAGATATTAATCAAAAAAATTGATGAGTATGGAAAACCATATTTGAAATAGTATGATAAATTTCTAAATCACTATTTATAATATTATGGAAAGCTCAAGTAAACACATACATCAATGATATCAGTAGTGATTTGGAAAAAATGAAGATAAAAACACTAATAAAACATGTTCTAAATTATAGATGTACAACAAAATATTAATGAAAATGTTAGTAGAAAAAACAATTGTTTCTCCATATTATAGAAATTTGTTGTGAATCTACTTGAATAAAAAAATGCTAAAATTGGTGTTGGAAAATGAGCTAAAAAGGATTTGAATGTGAATAATAAAGTTTCTAAATTCCACAAAAATATTTTTTAAAATATAGGATCCAATAGTAACTAGGGGATGAATGTTAAAAAATATAATCATAGATCTTGATAACATTAGGTTTATAAATTAAAATAAGATTTTTATGGTTATTTTTATCATTGTAGAAGTTTAAAAAACATTTAAAAGATGTATTTATTTATTACCAATAAAATGATGAGTATATATGGTTTATAAGAAATAAATTTAGGGGGATTCATCTCTCTAAAAAGAGAAAAATATAGAGACAACATGTGGAATTTGAATTGAGAACTAGAAATTAACATGTAATGGTTAATTAATTGAATGCTGAAAATATATTTCAACCATTTAAAGAATGTTGTTAATTATGTGAGTAATATTGAAATCCTGAAAAAGGATGTCTTGTTATGCTTCTAGTTTAGATTATATAAAAAGTAAGTGCTGAGAAGTATCAGAATAAGAAGGTGAAAGGTAAAGAAAATGCTCTAATCTGTGATGTTGCCTTCAAAGCATCCAAGGGAGAATTTCATTGGATTTTAGATATAAATTATTCTTAAAATATGATATAAGATCTAAATCTACTCAAGGAAGTTATGTATTTAGTTAAATCTCAATGACTATGGTAAATGATGAGTCACTGAAAATCATATATGTTTTATCAACATTGATAGGTAAAGATTAATACAAATCCAAACTCTTGTTGTATGTGGAAGTAAAAAAACAATATTCCTAAAATTTCTATGTTATGTGATGAATAAAATTAATTAATATTTCATAATGAGGGTTATTTTAAGAGAGTAAAATTTGGATTCATTTTGATAAGAAGATTATCCAAAAGTTGTAATTTATTTCATATTGGTGATGTTGTAAATCAATAATATTTTAGAATGAAAGGATAAAATAATCTATTGTGTTGAATACTTATTTATCATAGAAAAAAATATGTGTCTAATCTTTGTTATTTAAAAAATGTATATGATTTACTATGTATAAAATAGAAATGAATTGGATGAGTTCCACTTGTTAAAAGGATTAAATTTTAAATAATCAACAAAAATATGTTGAAATAAAATCTACTCATTCTTTGGAGTTGATTCACTCTGAAATTTTAAGGCTTGTGAGAATGAAATAAAAAAAGTATTTATTTACATTGTTTCTTTTATCGATTAATTTAATATTATTATATGTATTATGGTTATATAGAATAAATAACGAACTATAAAATTCTAAAAAAAACTTTTAGGATTAGTCTAGAAAAATATTCTGGTTTCCCTTTGAAAAATATTAGAACTGATGATTTTGCTAACTATACTGGTGGATTGTGGCACATTAATTATTTAGAATATATTTCATTTTATAGAAATTTTATTTCATTGATAGAATGTTTCACACCCAACACTGAGTTTCAAGGAACCACAATATACAATTAAAATATTATTATCACATAGCTATTGGATTTGAAATTATGAATAGGAATAACTAAATTATTATAAATGAATGGTTTCATATTTATTTAAAAAATTATTGGTTATCAATTAATTATAAAATAAAAATAAAATTATTTCAAAATGTTATTTTTCTAAAAAAAATTATGCTGGAAATGAGTTTAAAATCTATAAATTTAATTATGGTAAATTATATTAAGGAAATTTATGTATTATATATTCAATAATATTTTTTAAATTTAATTCCATATTTTTTCTGTGTGTTGAATAATATTAAATGTAGTTTTATGCTTACAACAATATTTTTTTAAAGATCATATTTTATCAGGTTTTTCATTACTATTTTTAAAATTAATTCCAAAAACTTATAGATATTTAATATAAAAAATGGATTCCATATTTGGATTCCTAAAGTATATATTTCTTGAATATGTGCCTTTTAGTTTTTAATATTTTGAATAGTTACTGTTGTAAAATTTATCACTGCGATAAAGGGACAATCTAGAAAATCATGGTCAGAATAATGCTATAAATGGATAATTTTTCATCCTAATTCTAATCTGATGATTATAATATGAATATTGTAACATTATCCCAGAAATATATATTTTTAACACACATTGGTACATGAAAATGAATTATGTAATATTTAATGTAAAGAAAGATAAAAACAATATCTCTCTTGGTTTTATATATCTCTTATGTGTATACATAGAATTACAGAATGTTATGAGTGAATTCAAATCTATATATTGAAAATAATAAAAATATTTTCATGATAATTGTTTTTTTAATTAAATAATTACCTGTAATTATTTCTCAACTATATTATAATATTTATTCATTTAATAGATAAAAATTATTTTTAAAAAATTAAAAGAAATTTAATTTGAGTGAGTTATATAGATTAATGAGTTTTATAGATGTATATGAAATATTATTATTTTTTAAAATGAAATTTTTAAAATTATAACATTTAATATGAAATTTAAGTAAAAATAAATGTATAGTGTCAAAATTGACGTTACTAATATGTAATCAAAATAATAATTAATTAAATAATTTCAAAATCCTAAAAACAATGAAATTGGACAAGGATCATAAGATAGGGTCTAAAATATTATCCCATGGAATTTTATACCAACCTTTACATTATAAATAAAATTACAACCCACTTTCAGAAAAAAAATATGTCCTCGTGGTTAAGGATAAAATTTGTTAACTGAGAAGTTAATCAAAAACGTAGGGTCCAAAATGACACCAAAATCTATCCAAATTTTATCTATTGATTAAATTATATCAAAATAATATATTTTTCTCCAATATCTCTACCTTTTATATTTTTTTATTGAGAATTAATTTATAAAAAGTTTATATTTTCTTAAATTCCTTATGTTTTCCTCACTCAATTATAAAAGGACACCCCTACTTTCTCTTGTTAAAACAAAATTTTTCAATATATATCATCCATACACTAACAAAATTACATTTAAACTTAATTATCCATATTATATAGTTTTATTTATTCCAAAAAATACTAACCTCTGGATCCATAATAGGAGATCTACTGGAGTTTTTTCAAAGAAGTGGCCATAGCCTTAACTGATCACTTTCTTTTTACTTCTAAATTACCTATTCTAAATATATAGTATATTTAATAATATAATAACCTATATATCCTCAATATAATGTGATTTTATTAATATTATGATGTAATGATAGTACACCCACTTTCTTAATAATTAAGAAGTGAAGTTTTTGATCATGTGTATGCATAGCTTATAATATCCACATAAAGATACATTTGAATTTACACCACCATATTTAATAGATGGTTTTTATGATAGGTTTAATGTTTTTATTTGAAAATTACTATATAATTATTCTTTTGGAATTATAATACCATATCTACCTTTTTATCTTGTAATCTGTTGTAAAATGACAAGGTCACTCATGTGTATGTGTGGACTACCGCCTCTACGAAGTGATCAGATTTTTTTTCACTTCCACTATATATAGAGGGTGACAAAGGTAGGTAAAATGAATATTTATGATTAATATTATTAGTAAAGATTATTTTAAATTGAATTAATATTTACCTTTCTTTCTTTCAATCTATTAAAATTTAAAAACAATGTTCATTAATACTTACGACTTACCATCTCTGTGAAAATTTTAGTTTATTTGTCTACATATATATTTAATGGATTACACACATTGGAATGTTTTTAAAGGGACAATGTTATCATTTTCATTAATCATCTCTCAGGATATGTTGATAAATGGTGGTCATTTATTCAAAAAACTAATGATGATGGGGAAATTGAGATCCTAGAATAAAATAATTTTAATGAACATTTCTTGGAAAAACTTATTCCTCAGAAATAATGAATCGATATGGAGTGAAATTCAGGTGTATAAAACTAAATTAAGAGATAATAATTTCTCTATATTAACCTATATTTTAATGGATTTCATATCATTTTGTAGACTATAAATGTTATACAAAGATTATTATTGGACACTTTATTGATGGTTAAATACTAATCCTCTGAAGGAAACTATTCTACCAAACATTCTCTTCATATAGGGATATAATATCATGTTCTATAAAGATAGAGAAATAATTATCCATGTATTATATATTTGTAGGAATGTAAGATAAGACTTGGACGGCCAATAAAAAATAGATAAATGGAATATGATGAAGAATAATTTTCCAATGTGTGATAATTGTGGAAAAATACAAGTAATATTATTCATTTATTGAGGAAAAGGCCACCATGAACATAAATGAAATGGGAAGGTAGAATCAATCAATATACAGTTCATTAACAATAATAATATGAACTAATACTCAAAATAATGACATAAACATTAAGGGAACATTCCATAGAAGAAGATAAGGGTAAAAGGTTAAAAAAATGAAATTAATACAACTACATGGAAGTTCCTAGCAACATAGGGAAAGGTAAACATATTATACACTCCAAAATTGAAAATATTTTTTTATTCAAGTTCTACCCAATCATTTATGTTTTTATTATTTTCTATGGGTGTCATAAAACCTCATTAATTTTATTGAGTTTGGATAAAAATACTAATGGAAGGATGAACACATATGAATTTTATTACACCTCTCTAATATAATATTTTTGGATAAATATTCATATCAATTTTTTTATTCTTATTCTATTTAAATTTGATTTAATTTTGTGAATGTATTGGATATCCTAGTATAGAGACCATATCAATTATTGAGGAAACAATGTTACATTTGATATTCTGAATCAACAGTCAATCATCTATTTGTGAAATTAAGAACCTGAAAACCACATGAAAATTACTTCAACCATATTGGGTTTTCTAAATATTCCAAAGGAGTTTTTTTCCATGATGGTTGGGGAGAAAAAAAATAAAGGATGTTCCTATTATATTGGAGTTTGATAATATATTTATAGAATAATTTCCTAGTCCTCAACCGAATCTTGATGTTGAGTTGTAAATAAATCTCATTCCTGATAATCTACATATTTTAAAGACACTATATTGAATGTCCTCAATTGTGTTAAAGGAAATGAAGAAGAAAATCCAATAGAATCTATAAAAGTGAATGATTCGGCCCAGTGTTTCGCCTTGGGGTTCACCTAATTGATTGTAATAAAAAATGATCGATCAATGGAATATATATTGATTATAAAGAAAATAACAAGATAACAATAAAAAATTACTATTATATAGCCCTATTAATGAATTACTTTATCAACTGTGTGGAGTGAAATACATTTTTAAGAGTGACTTTCATTATGGATATCATTAATTGATGGTAAACAAGGAGGATATACCCCCGACAGCATTTTTATAAGTTATGGACACCATGAATTTATAGTTATGAAATTTGGTCTTACTATTTACCCCACTATCATCATGGATTTAATGAAACGTGTCTCTGGAGATATAGATTATTAGTTTATGGTAATCCTTATATATGATATTATTATATATTCAAATTGAATTGAATATCATGGATATCATTTGGGGATTTTTCTAAAGACCCCATGGGAGGAAAAGCATTATAAAAAAATTACTAGATGAAAATTTTGCTTTCAAAATGTATTTTTTTTCATATAGTCTCATGTGACGGTATATTAGTAGATCCTTCAAAGAAAAATGATATTGAATATTTGACTAGAACAGTCACTATGACTGAGAACCGTTGTTTTATTATTTTGTATATTATCTTAACATTGTGGAAAATTTCTCTTGATGGTCTAATCCACTCCCCATGTTAAATAAAAAGGGTGATATATTTTTTTTCTACATATGAATATGAATTAAATTTCCCAGAGCTATAGAAGATGATTTTCAGAACACATATTATTACTTTACCCTAATGTGGGTAAGGATTTATAATCTAGAGTGATGCATTATTTAAAATACTATGATGTGTTCTCATGCACAATGATTTAGTGATATATTATTCCTATGACGTGTTCTCATTCAGAATGATACAGTGGTATCTTGTTCTTATAGAAAATTGAAGATTTGTGAGAAAAATTATCCATGTAATTATTTGATCTTAGTTTCAGTAATTGTGTTATTAAATATTTGGAGGCATGATATTTATGGAAAAAAGTACGATATATATTCTGATAAAAACGTTGAATATTATATTTTCATAGAGAAATTTTTGAATAGGTTCCAGAGAAGATGGTAGAAGATGATTAAACATTATTACTGCTCAAAACATTACCTCTTTAGGAATGAAAACAATGTGGCTGAATCTATGAGTTGAAAGGATCATTCTAGCTTAAGACTGATAAAAATAATAAAAGATCCAATATTTTGGATTTTAAAATGATGAATATTGAAATATTGTTGGATGTGGATAAATTTTATTTTCTCAAATTATTGTTCAACCACATATAAAATTGATTTTTTAATAGAAACATAAGGAAGATGTAATGTTACAGAAGGAGGTAATAAATATTCGATAATTTTACCATGATTGTGGTGGAATGATAAGGTTTTGGAATCATGTGTGTGTTTTATCCATAATAGATTTGAATAAGGATCTATTAGATGTGGCTCATAGTTCATAATTTTTTATTCATCTTAGATGTATGATGAAATATAATTATCTAAATGAGTATTCCTAGTGGAAAAAAATGAAAATAAATATTATAGAGTATGTATCCCTATGCTTTTGATGTTATCATGTTAAGGTTGAGAGATAGAATCATAAGGGGATTTTAAAAACCTAACCCGTACTATAATCTAAATGGTAATGTTTCACCATAGACTTTTTATTAGACATTACATTAACCCTAAGGCCAATAATTCCATTTGGGTTATATTAGACCACCTTATGAATTTATAAAACATTATTTCCATTAAAAAAGGCTTCTATAATTATCATAATTTAATAATATACACAAAATGTAGTGGTAAGGTTTTATGGAATACAATATTCTATTGTATCTAATAATGATATAAGGTTTACCTTAAAGATTTTGTATACACTTTGGTAGGCTTTGGATAAAGATTTGAGTTTTAATAAATCAGACCATACTTAGGTAGATTTTCATTTTGAGAGAAAGATTCAAATCCTAGAGTATATATTTAAATATTTTTCTAATTATTTTAAAGGTGGTCAGGATCAACACCTTTCTCTGTTCTTGTTTCTTGAAAAAAAAATTGATTTTATTAAAGTATTAATATCTCTCCATATGAATCCTTTTACTAAAATAAGTGTATAAATCCATCTTGTTTGGTATATGTGGTGAAAGAATATGATTGGGACCTGATATAGTTGAAGAAATGGAATTGAATTTTAGATCTATTCAATATCACATCAAGGAAACTCTTAGACAATATAAAATTTATACTGACAATCATCTATATGATCTAAAATTTGATGTCAGTAAGAAAGTTTATCTTTAAAATTATACAAGGAATAAGATTATAAAAATTTTAAAGAACTAAATTATGATCCCAATGTATATTTCCCCTCTATATTCTAGATAAACATGGGAAAATAGTTCTTATCTTGGCAGTTTTAGAGAACCTCCCTCACGTTGATAGTGTATTTCATGTATCTATCTTAAAAAAGAAAATACTTTATCCTTCCCATGTAATGAACTAAAAGGTTTTAACATTAGATTATGATCATTCATATCTGAAAAAAGTAAAAAAAAACTTTGACCATCATGATATAGTTATATGGAATAATACTACTCACCTAGTTAAATATGTATTTACAAATAAAAAATATATTAAATTATATATGGGAACATGAGGATGTGATTAAATAGAGATATCCTCATAAATTTGTATTAAAATGATGAATTTTGAAGTTTAATGTCTTTTTAATAGAGTTATAATGTAACTCCCCCATACTTTATAATATATTTCTCTTCAAATGAACCTTATTTCCTCGAAATGTTGCATTACGCACAATACTAACTTTAAACGATCTGAGATATGCTATAAAAATATTATTATAATTTTTCTACTAGAAATATTTTTTTTAATATGAATATCTAAATTAAAAAAACATATGTTAATATAAGTATAAATTATATTCATAGGTTATTAATTAATTTTCAGTAATAAAACATTTGAAATTTAAATTGTGGTTTATCTAAAAAACAATTTTTATGCATGTGTTGTGTAATTATTGTAACAAATTAAATTAATCAATATCGATGAATGGTTTACATGAAATTAATATATTATATATTCAAAGGAGAAATTTAACATTAATTTAATATTCTTATCTATGAATGGGAAACAAATAATCATAGTTTTATACATAAATTTGTTTTACTAAAAAGTAAGTTATGTCATGTTTTTCATTCATATTTTTATTATTAATTAGAAAAAATTATTGATGATTAATAAAAAAATATAATCAATTTTATGAATCAGGAAGTTAAAATTTGATATATAGGCTCTATTAATATTTTTTCTTTATGAATAGTAACTATGGTAAGATTTATCACCACAGTAAAGGGTAAATCGAGTTGATCTAGTTTAAAACTATATGAAATAGACATAAATTTTCAACCTAATTATTATTTGATTAAGGACTTGACTTTTATAACCATATTATAGAAATTAATTTGTGTAATGGACACTTTTTTTGGAAATTACATATATATATATTTTAAATTAATGAAAGGTACTAAGTGTCAATCTCTTTATTTCAAATATCTATTATGTGTTAACATAGGATAAAATCAAGTTGTGAATATATATAAATATCTATTTGGATAATAATGATATCATTTTCATGAATGAAATTAGTTTCTAATATTTAGTAATTAAATAATTTCCGTAAATTCATGTGGAACACTATTGAATAATTTAATTAAAAAATTAAACAATTGTTATTAAAATAAAAAATGTATTATATTTTGAATGATATATAGTTATAATAAAAAAATTATATGAATATGAAATTTTTTTTAGTTTTATATTTTAATTAAAAATTTATTTATGTCTTTCAAGTCAAAATAATTTTATAGTGTCCAAATTGGAATTAATGCTATTTAATAAAAATAATACTAAATTTATATAAAAATACCAAAAACATTAAAATTGGAAAAGGTGTATATGATATGGTTTTAAATTTAATCCCTTTTATATTTATCAAAAATACCATATATGTAAAATTATAACATTTATGTGTAAAAAGGTTATTACCATGGTTACTGTTAATATGGATTAACCAAGCGGTTCATCAAAATGATTATGTTTTAAATGGAACCAAAACCAATCCAAATTTTATTGGTTGATGGTATTATAACCAAGTAATATCATTTACTATAATATATGGGAATTTTTAGTGATGATTAATTTAGAATAAATTATATTATTTTAACTTTTCATGAAATTTCAAAAGTGCTCCTTCACTAACTTATCAAATTAAGCCCATAATTTCTGTTATTGACACCACTTTAGACCTCATAGATAGACCATAATCTATCAAAATCCATTTTAAAATTTCTTATTCATGTTATACTTGTAATTTTAATCCCAAAACACCAACCCTAGGAACCTTATAAGAAGATCTTAATGGCTTCTTTCAATGAATATATAACGGCCTTATCCGATCACATTCATTTTTTCTTCCCCATTAAAAACATGAAATATATTATATTGATCATTAAATAATTAATAATGTATAATTAATATATTTTAGTGTCATTATGACTTTTCAATCACCATTATCTACCCTATTCCCCCATTAAATTGGAGGTGAAGGTATCGCTTGTGCGTTTGAATGTCTTACCATCTCCACGTAGCTATAAAATTCATTTTCCACTAAAATATTTTCTAGATGGTTAATATGATAATTTTTTATATTAATATGTGATAATGGTGATATTAATACACTTTTGGAACTATAATATCACCTATAACTTTTTAACATTCCATCCATTGGAAAATGATGACATCGCTCATCAGTACATGTGGATTAACACATCCATAAAGCAATGTGATTCATTTTTTCATCTTAACATTACATGGATGGTAATAATTATATATATAATAAATATTTATTATATATATTATATAATATTGTTTTAGTAATTTGGAAATAATGTCTTCATTTCTATTGTTCCAACTATCGAACTGCGAAAACAATATTCATGTTTATGTACGACCTACCATCTCCATGAAAGGTGTAATTTATTTTACATCTATAGAATTTATAGATTAATCTAAAAACATAATTTAATAAATAAAATGTGATATTGATTTCAGGGATAAAATTATTTAGGTGATGTAACCATGACAGTATTAAAAATACTAGAACTACAAAACCATAACATACATGAAAAAAAGATGTACTTAATATTTGTAACAATAATTTTAACAATAATATTTTTATAAATGTGTTATAAAATATTACAATTATATCATATATATGGTATGTTACTATTATTTAATATATTCCTAATAAATTTATATTTATAATACAATATTTTCATGCCCATCTAACAGAGGTTGATCCTTAAATTTGGGTTTATTTCACAATATCATTTTTTTGTGATTCTCTATGATTGAATATCATTAAGGTGATTTATGTGATCTTTAGACCATAAAACCAATACATTTTAATATCCTATATTTATTTCATTAAATTAAAAGTTTTAATTTCAATTCACACTCTTTATTTACTAAATATAATTAAATATTATTTTTAATGAAAACTAACATTGTTTGTCTACACAGTTGGGAGTCATTTTATTCTATCTCCATATTTTCCATAATATTAATAAATGAATGGTTTTAAAATTTGACAATGATTTATTAATGATATTTTTACCCATTTTTTTATTTTTATTAATTGGGATAAATTAAATCCTTATTTAATTTTCCAAAAATAGGTACCTTTTAATGATATTACAAAAGTTGAAAGGGAATTTTTTATCTTATACAGAATTAATGTGATTTATTCATGTCATAAACACTCATCTATTTAATGAACTTATAATGGTTTATAGGTTAAATTTAAAATAAAATGTTTTCTTTAATATTTAGGGAATAGTTTTTTTAAATAAGTTATTTCATTGGTAAAAGGGGTTTTCCTCAATATATTTTTGATAGATATTTTGAAAGTATATTCATCATTGACAACACCCTTTGTTAAATATTATTATTTACTATGGTTATAGTCAAATAATATAATCCACCTTATTTTTACAATATTTTTAGGATCATGTTGAATGGGTAATGTATTTATATTCAGTATTTTCATTCTTTTAATGTGGATAGTTACTGAATTTAAAAGCATGTGGACTATATTATGTTGTTTATTAAAAAGATGAATACATTGGATTTATTAAATGATGGGTGGGGACAAAAAATTGGTGGACCCTCAGTAAATATATATATATCATGATACATACAATATTGGAATTTTTATGAGGCCCTACCAATTTAAATATAATTCTTGACGTCTTGGTGGTATTTTTTGATGTTTTTTCAGAAGGCCTCAACCGTAGGTTTCATATGACTATCATTATCTATTCAATCATTATAAAATAAATTACTTATTTCCATGAATTTATTTGTATTGTTTCCATATTAATTAATATGTTTCATACTCATATTATAATTTATATGTAATTATTTAATCATCATTTATTTCTTCCATATTATTCATTCCTTATTTAAGTTTTGTTGTTTGCCTTCCCTTTTTGACCATATGAGCTCACAAATTTCTTATTTTTTACTTTCCTTTAAATTCCAAGATATGTTTTTTTATTTCTATGAAGGGATATCATAAATGGAATAAATACGATCATAATGAAAATACTATGTTTTTTATTATATTTTCAAATACAATGTGGGATTCAAGTATGTATCTAGTTTACCAAGAATACTAAATAATTATTACCTTTGGGATGTGATTTCTAGTATATAATAACAATGTAATAATGTTACCATAGACAATATAATAATTGCTCCAGGTTATTTACATAAAATATTTAATCCTATCTTAAAAACATGGCATTCTCCATGGGCTTGTTAGATCCTAAATAAAACCAAAAAATGGTGTGGATGAAAGAAATAATATATATCTTATAGTGATGGGTGAAACATTGTTTCATGAACATGATACATCTATATTTATTTTAGATAACCAATCTTGACATACATATAAATTACACTACTTTTTCGGAATACTTAATACATAAAAAAACCAACACACAAGGTCCGTAATAGTTTAGTGTCTTTGGAAACTCGGAACATAATCTTCTAATCATGGTGAAAGATCTTCAAAATCTCATATAAAGATCTTCTCCTTCTATTTTCTTACCTAAAACCTTTATTTATATCCGGGGGAAAAGAAAACATAAAAAAGGGTGAGCTCAAGTGCTCAGTAAGGGTAAACATAGATGACATAAAACAATCCATAAACATTTGAATGCAAACACTAGAACATAAAATCTAAACATCAAAATCTTGAGCTAAGACATAAATCATGGAAGTACGTAAGGAATATATAATAAAGGGACATCAATCATGATAAAATAGCATGGGAATAAAAGATATAATTTTTGAAAACCATTAATCAATGATATGATTTCCATAATAGACAAGGAATTGCTTCCAAGGCCATCTTAGTGGACAAAGTCCCTTTCTGAATTAAGTTCACTCCTCGTTCTATTCCTGTATCACTGAATAGGATTAACTTACTGATCCAGCCATGTCTATCTCATGAGATATAAATATTTACCCAATGCATTTGGGGGGGATATAGGTCCCACCCATCTAATAATGAAATCATTCTTACGTGTGCCACAACATAAACATAAATCATTCATCATAACCCAAAAAATAAAATGGGTTTATAAACATCATCCCATCATAACATAATCCATATAAAACAAATGGATATCATTTCATAATAATAGAATTGAAACCATGTAAATAATAGAGACATTATACTTGAATCATACACATATGAAATAAAGTCATCTTAGATGGAAAATGGTTTTTATAAAACACTTGAAATGAATTTTTTAGGAAAATATCATTTCTTCTTCAAAATCATTTTCTTTTCACAACATTCCATGAAATTTTAAAAGAAAATGATTTTTTTAAAAAATAATCATGAAATCTTATATAGGAATCTTCATGAAAATAAAGCATTATGAAACTATAAAAATCCATTCACGCCGTATATGTTAAAAAAACATTATTCCCGTACTTTTGCCGGAAAAGTCAAAAAGTTCCTCGTATGGTAAACAAAAGAAAGATTCCTTCCATAACATAATGTAAAAGTCAAGGAGGGGTAAAAATGACTTCAAACATAAATGCAATAATATTAAACACTTTATGGAAACATTTTTATGGACATGTATGAAAAATATAACCCCAGTAAATACTTACGAATAATCAATCTCGGGTAGAAATGAGATTGCAAAATTATCCCTTACCTTAGGTCGGATATGCTTCATACATATCTGATCCCCCGGTATAATGATTTAAATAATGTCATTGAATTATTACAGAATCATATTCATTGTTATGATATCATATATGGTTCACTGATGACTTTATATTACCCGTTTTTTTGTAAATTACTTGTTAAAGATTCATTTTGGGTGAAATCATTTTTTTATCGTACGTGTTTGGACTTGCTGTTCCTGATATTTTTATTACTAAGATCATGTTTTACTTATAGAATTTAAATAATGATTTATATATCATATATATTCAGTATATATATATATATAATAGATAGATAAATGAAATGAAATAAACCATTCATGGAGACGGTAGGTCGTACGTACGCATGAACGTTGTTTTCCATTCCTTATTGACTTGAATGGAAGTAAGTAGATTACATATATATATATACATAAATACTGTAGCTTTATCATGTCATATATCTCATTATTATTCATTATATATACTTTATAATCATTCTTTAGTGGTTAACATGGAGAATGAATCTCATCGCATCGTGGAGACTGTAATTCGTACGTACACACGAGCGATGGTATCGTTCCCATAATTATTGAATTGAATTGGAGTGGATGATATAATATATCAGAATCAGTATGATGTTATAATAACTATACATAGTTATTATTTACACGATTATACCCATCCAAGTAAGGTGGTTGTGGAAAAACAGATTACACCACGGCGTGGAGACGGTATTTCGTACGTACGCACGCGCGGTGATTTTGTTTTCCGTAGGAATTATAGAAGGTGAAGTGGGGTTGTTTCGTATTTATAATAACATATTAGTATATTAGTGATACTGATTTTATTACTTTATAATGAAAAAACTAAAGAAGAAGAAGTCTAGGAAGAAATATACTTGAAAATATCGGTAGAAGGGATTACCTCTTCTTTGACGGACCTGTTTTAAGATTCCTCTTATGGAACTAGAGTTGGTCTTTTAAGGAGATAAGAACCTCTATATTTTTTATAGGAAACTTTAGAAGAGAAATGGTCCGGGTTTGGCCGAGCTTGAAGGCTCAAAATTGTGTAATGAGAAGAGGGAGGAGGTGCCCTTTTATAAGGGAGGGGAGGGGTACCTTAGGAAAAACGTAAAATATTATATTATAATAATGTTATATTCGGTTTTTAATAGCTCAAAATTGATTTATTTCGAAGATAAGGTAGGTATGTATCTCAATCCTCTAAACTAATAGGTTTTAGACATGTTTAGGTTACTATATTAACATTATCATTTAGATTTAACTCTAAGTTAAATAATTTAACTTTTACCGTGTCTTCTTGTTTTCTTACACTATATGATTAATAATCTCACTATAAGAAGTAAAAAGAACACCAAGTGGTTTATTATTAATATATATAACCTTATCTAAGTCATTTTGCCGAACCTTAGATTTTTAAGAATAAAATAACAATTAATAATATATTATTGTTTTTAAAAACTATTTTTTGTCAATTATGACACTATTTGTAAATTGATTTTTGTGAAAATATTAACATCGTGATTAGTTCGAAAAAAGTTAATTAAATAAATACTAACATTTCATATTAACCTAAAAATTTAGTTTAATTTATAAAAAGTCTCAAATTACATTTATTTGGGTATTTATAACATCAATTATGTTAATATTTCAATAATAAGGTAATTACTCCATCATCATTGTGTCATAAATAAATTAAATTATATAATGTATAAAAATTATAAATAAAATACCATTATTTAGGAAATATATTTATCTTTCTAATGAATATTTATAGTCGAATTTATCTTATGTATGACCCAATATTAAAAATGTTTTAGTTATTAAACATTGATTTTAACTCTTTTAACTCTTCTTTAAATAAAATAATAATAAATGTCCTAATCTAATCCTAGTGGACCTAAAGGGTAATATTTTATTCGTAAGGTTGTTTTTTGTCGAATTACACTTATACAATAGAATTAGGACATTTTATTAGGGTAATGATAATTTTATTTTTACCCTTAACTATGGTATTTACTTTTCAATGTGGTAAATATAAGTAAAAAGTTATTATCCACCAAAAATTATTTTTATCTTATTGAATGAAATTTTACTCCTTGATATTAACTTCGTCTCTCTGATTTTCAAAATTCCACTCACAGAAGCGGTAAAATTATGTTTTATGTAAATTTTCAAATTCTCCTAGGAGGTGGGTAAAAGACGATGAAAAGTTCAATAAAATTTTTATATATCTAAAATTATTATAAAATGACTCCAATGAATTACGTTGAAATTATATAGGTATTATGTATCAATTTTGACATAAAATAAATTTAAATAAAATAAAAATTTATTAAAATAAAAATTTGGTTTTTAAATAGTAACCCAGGGTTTTCACTATTCATCAAAAATTGAAAGTTTTCAAAAAAATACCAAAAATTCACCCTTGGCTAATTTCAATATTTCTTATCCAAAAATGAAGTCCATTTTGAAAGATGAAATTTATAAAATTTCAAAAGGTGGGTACTACTATTCATAACGGCTAGTTTATATAATATTTTAATTACATATCGTTGTTTAGTGAAACTTGATATTGCGTACAACACACGCTATCATGGATGTTCGTGATTGCATGCAATGAAAGACAAGTCAGGGTTGCGTGTATTGCAAGATTCCTTTGTTTTTTCATATAATATAATCCACCCATATTTCATTTATACATTTAGTATATATATATATACACTCAATGTTGCGTAGAATAACTTCTATCAAACGAACATGAAATTGTGTGTAACATGATCCAAGATTACAGTTACGTATACTGAAAGCTAATAAGGTGTTTCCTATAGTGCAAGATAATCTTGGTGTAGCATAAAATAGAAGATATGAAAGAAATTAAAAAGGATATATCTTTTAAAATCTCAGGGTGTTACATTCTACCCCCCTTGAAATGAATTTCGCCTGCGAAATTCATCGGGGTTATAAATCGTTTACTACTTGAATGTTTCTTTCATAGAATCCCACATCGTAAAAAGGAATACTAAAACATAATTTTAAAAACTAATGTATGAAATGTAACGATTACCCCAATTAACTTATCCTTGGGTTCCACATAGGAGAACATAGGTGAAAATTTGGATATGGAAGATAAATCTAACAGTCAAGTTCTGATGGAGAGTGGTAGAGAACATGGCTATGAAAAAGCCAACAATAACAAAGCCATAAATTTGTTATGATCTAAGGTACCATCTGATTCATCAGATATGAGAGTTCTAGGACAACATTTTTTTTTCAAGATCATTTCCCTAATGTTGATGAACTTTTACATAAGGAGAAATACATACTTAATATAGTGTAATATCATCATTGGTCATTCCATGAACAATTTCCACTTCATATCTATTTAGAGAAATGAAGTTGAATTTTTCATTCATGAAGTTTTTGCAGATCATGGGATAGAATGATAAGTCATCCCATATGTTTCTATCACAAAAAGGTTACCATAAGTTATTCTATATACGTAAGTCCATATATGGTGAGATCAATAATATATGATTCCAACAATGGACTTATACTTCATCTATCATACTTCTTAATAAAATAAAACTAGTTTCTAGTAACCAGGGACTTCTTGTAGGCCCATGGTAGGCAATAAAGGCCTGTTGCACTTCGGTCGTGGGTTCAATTCCCACAACCTTGTCCGATGTGACGGGTTGTCTCTCATCCTACATGTTGTGTTTTTTTCTAAAACTTCACTATTATAACATTACAGAAATAATATCGAAAAAATTTATAGCCTTAAAAAATAATATATGATGTCTGACATAATCTATTCCAGTCTTTAGACTTATCCAAAATACATTTTTCCAATCTCATAGTATAAAGAAAATGATTACTAGAAATGTCATCAACCAAGCATGTGAATACCATCATTTATCTCCCATATATCATAAGACATATCATTTTGATCACATTCCAAACATGTGAATACCTTAATCCTGTATTCTCTTGTAACGTGAATTAAAATATAACCTTAATGAAAGCATGAATTCTATCAAAAGTTAACTCTTTAAACATTCCAAAATCCCAAAAATTCTATATAATCAAACCATGATATCAATTTATCCTTATATCAGTCATGAGATCATTAATACTATCAAACATCTCTTTATCTCTTTAACCTTTAATTATGCACATATCATATACCTTCCAAAAATATTTGTATATCCTTTCATGGTTACTGGTACCATTCATCATATACTTTAAAAAATTCATGGAAAGACAACAGTGTAATAATCCGTAGATTTTACTTTATTCCATTGTACCATACATTATTCTTGATAAACATACAATCATTCCTCCACCTTCTTAAACCACTGATTGAGCTTCATCGTTTCTTTTATCTCATATATCATTTTTAGTCTCTTCATAATCATCCAAATAAATACTACCCATATTACCATGTTGATTCTCTTCATGAGATTTTCCTTTAGGGAATTGGTTTCTATAATGCCCGTACATTCTACATTTAAAACATTTAACCACTGTTGATGTCTTAGCAATACCATTATCCTTGTCCATGGTGTTAACTGAACCTTTTCTATTACAATTACTGGCTTTCTGTCCTTCTTTTCCACACCCAAATCATCTTCCAGTTCCTTTAAAACATTCTCCCTGATGCCTCTTCCTACATGATTTACATGAGTGAAATTTAACTTTCTTTCCTCTATGATCATCATGAAACTCCATCTTTCTCTTATTAGATGAGTCAGGAAACATACCAAGTTTGAGATTATTGATCATATTGTGAGATTGTTGATTATGAATAAAAACTATATATAGACTTCCATATCCAATTTCATTTGGTTTCTCATGAAGAATATTGTTCTATTGTCCATCATATCCTCCATTATCATGAATCTTCCTGTTTCCAGTCATTTTCTAAAACCCAAAAAGAATAGTGTGAGAGGAAAAAATCATAATCATGGGGGAGTACCTTCAATATTTAACTTCTTAGGTTAAATTATAAGATCGTTACCATAATTATAGTATTATAACCTACATTTATACTTAACCTTAGGGACATCCCTAGACATACCTTAGAAATATATCTAGGGATCTCACTAAAGTTTCCACATCCTAGTTTCCGAAGGTTAACTAAACCATTCCTCTGATACCAACTGTACAGATCCAATATTTACATACATAGAAATTAAATTACTTTTTCGGAATACTTAATACACAACAAAAACCAACACACAGGGAACATAATAGTTTAGTGTCTTTGGAAACTCGGAACATAATATTCTAATCATGGTGAAAGATATTCAACATCTCCCATAAAGATCTTACCCATTTTTTTTCTTACCTAAAACCATTATTTATATCATGTGGAAAAGAAAACATAAAAAAGGGTGAGCTCAAATTCCTAGTAAGGGTAAACATAGAGAACTCAAGACAATCCATAAACATTTGAATGCAAAAACATGAACATAAAATCTAAACATCAAAATCGTGAACTAAGACATAAATATTGGAAGTACATTAGGTATATAGCATAAAGGGACATCAATAATGATAAAATAGTATAGGAATAAAACATGTAATTGTGGAAAAACATTAAGCAATGATATGATTTCCATATTAGCCAAGGCATTGCTGCCAAACCCATCTTAGTGGACAAAGTCCCTTTCTGAATCGAGTTCACTCCTCGTTCCAGTCCTGTATCACTGAACAGGATTAAATTACCATTCCATCCATGTCTATATTATGACAACCCTATTTTTTATTACAACTTAAACATGATTTATTATATAAAACTTCACTTGATACAACAAAGAAGATCAAGAGGTTTAGTGTCTTTTGGGATTAGGATCATTACATAAAAACTTAAAAAATTAAATACAATATCTTTATTGAAAACTTCCTTTACATGACCAATACACTCCCTTGTACTTAGCATTGCATGGGATAACCTGAGGACATGCATAAGAAAAGGGTGAGCAATAAAGCCCATTAAGGGAGTACACATGGAATAACATGAGGAGTACAATACATGTTAGGAAATTGGCATGTCAATAGAGTATATGATAAACATTAACATAAGGGCATGATAAAGCATGATAATCATAACATGGAAATGTGGCAACAACACTAAACATTGAATTAGAATGAGCCAAGGCTCATTGCACATGAAGCATGAGTAAACCCTCATTGCACATGAAGCACGAGTAAACCCTCGTTGCACGTGAATTAGCATGAGTCAACACTCATTGCACATGACGTATCATGATACTATACATTACCCAATGCATTGGAGCGCTATAAGGGTGCACCCTTCTTAAACATTTCATTTCATGCATAAGTGTGCCACATGGATCATAAAACATGGATTCATAAAGCATAATAATTTATTCCACAGTGATGGAATGTGGAATTCATACATGAAACAAGAAAATAAATAAGTAAATGTACATAAAGGTGAATACCCTTGATGGAGAAATGGGCATGATATTCACTACACAATGACATTGGCTTAGAAAATTTGTGTGATTTCGGCAGCGTAACGGCGTGACATAAGAATTCATAAAAAAAGGTTGATGAGAGAGAAAGGGGTTACTCATCATATTTACATGTAATGGAAAGTAAGGAGGTCATATAGATACATGCCCCAACAATTGAAATGGAATTTAGATTCATGATACAAAATTATTTCTTGAATGTAAAAAAAGAGAGAGAAGTTCCTTTCGGAATTTCAGCATAGTAATGGGTGTACATGGGAGGCATTTAATGAGAGATAAAGGGGTCTCCCATCATTCAAAAAATAAGTGGGAGGTATGGGGGATGTGAGAAACCATACCCCAACATTCATAATTGAAATTAAAAGGGCAATAAAACTTAAAGAAAATTGACAAAAATGAAAAAGGAAGAAAAAACCCTTACTTGGAAGTGTGCTTCCAAAGGATAGAGAGAGGCTTCTGAGAGGCTTCTTGGGAGCTTGGAGCACCTTGGGAGGATTATAGAGAGAGTATGGCATATGTTGGAAGAACTCCAAGGGATTTTAGTGAGGAGGAATTGGGAGCTTGGGTGGGTTTATTTAGGAAAGGTGACAGAATTCTTTATTATTTAGGTATGGGACCCCTTATATTAAAATAATCCAAACCACAAACCATCCCATGGTTTTTACCAATGGTTTCTGGAAAAGGAAAGAGGAAAAAAATATTTTACATGTCCAAGGTCCTAAAATATTAAAATATTAGGGTTGCTTATGTGGAGGTGAGTCACACTCCCATGGAAATTAATTTAAAAAGGCAAAGTGTTGAATATGTCTTGAGGGGTCCATTAATGCTTTGAAAAGACAGTCAAAAAATCCCAAAATCATATTATTTTAATGATAAAAAATATATTGGCCGAACATAAGGAATATGGTATTTTATTACATCACCATTGGACCATTATGATGTCATAAAACACATTATATACTTAAACGGTATTTAATTTTTACCCAAAAATTTGACTATCTCAGAAAATTATGAACAATTCACCATTGGATAATTTTGATTTCCTGATTCCAAAAATAAAATTTATTTAATATAAATAATTTTCTAAATATGTGAATTTTTAATTTTAAAATAAAAACCGTCATTTATCGAAAATTCACGGGTTTTGACAGAAATGGCATTCAAACCTTAATATAAAATTTTAATTGCATCCATAAAATTATAAGATCATTTGTTTTTAATAAAAAATTAATATATTATTATTATTATTATTTCATTAAAATATTATTTAATTCAAAAATCCCTTAATTTAATAAAATATATTTCTTAATTAAATAATAACTAAAAACACCATTTGTACTTTAAAAACTATTTACAATGTATGAAAAATGACTAGAAATTATAATCATTATTATATAAAAAATAATGTACAATAACACAGTACTACTTAATTGTTACATAAACCCTTAAAATAGCCGCATAATACCTAAGGATAAGGTGTGCGATGGTGACAGACTCTTGGGGCGGCTCGAATAACATCGCTCGAGTGGTAATCTCTATCAACTTCCACTTTTCTCATAGACGGTCACGTTCGAGCTTGACATAATAAAGCTTAGCTTGGGCTTGGTCATGGGAGAATCCCAAGGATGCCACCTCTTTTCCGAGCTCCGACAAATGGGCTTCATATGGGGAAATTCTACTGGATGAGCCCATCGCTTCCTTTGTCTGAGTAAAATTGGGTACGTTAAAGCTTTATATTTATACTAATCATGTGATCACTATTCAATGACTATAAAAGGAACGGTCACAACTCTTATCATAAAACCAATGAAGTTTACATCTTCTAAAAACATGTTTTATAAAGAGACATTTAATTGGATCAAGAGGTATTTTCCATTAATGAGTCTTTGGGTCGTTACAATATTCCCCCCTTAAGAAATTTCGCCCAAGAAATTTTCCTTTTCCCACACTAAAACAAATGTGGGTAACTCAGCTTCATCATATCCTCTGACTCCCAAGTTGCTTCTTCAAACATGTGGTTTCTCCACAACACCTTGATGAGGGGCATTGTCTTATTTCGTAGAACTTTTTCTCTACGATCTAAGATCTTCACTGGTTTCTCCTCATAAGAAAGATCGTATTCCAATTGTACAACCTCGGAAGAGAGTACATGTGAAGGGTCCGGTATGTACTTCCTTAATATGGATACATGAAAGACATCATGCACCTTGGCCATAGTAGGTGGAAGTGCTAGTCGATAGGCCACATCCCCAACACGATCAAGAATCTCGAAGGGGCCGATATACCTTGGACTTAACATCCCTTTCATTTCGAAACCTCATGACCTTCTTCCACAGAGATATACGTAAAAACACCATGTCTCCAACTTTAAACTCATGGTCTCATCAACGATTATATGCATAACTCTTCTGTCGACTCTGGGCTGCCTTGATATGTTGCTGAATGGTTTTCACCTTCTCCACCATTTCTTCAACCATTTCTGGTCCAAGCAGCTTACGTTCACCGACCTCATCCCAACATGCCGGTGTTCTGCACCTTTTCCCAAAAAGGGCTTCATAGGGTGCCATTTGGATGCTCGAGTGGGAACTATTATTATAAGAGAACTCAACCAGAGGAAGATGTTGATCCCATCCTCCTTTAAATTCCATTGAGCACGCTCTCAACATATCCTCAAGTGTTTGGATAGTCCGCTCGGGTTGGCCATCAGTTTGAGGATGATAGGTCGTACTGAAGTTCAGTTCAGTATTCAGAGCATGTTAAAGACTCTTCCAAAACATAGAGGTGAATCGTGGATCTCGATCAGACACAATAGATAGTGGTACTCCATTAAAACTTACAACTTCCCTGATATATATCTGGTCCAGTTTATCCAAAGAGAAATCCTCTTGAATAGCAATGAAGTGTGCGGTCTTTGTAAGATGATCCACAACAACCCAGATTTCACTGTTTCCTTTGGATTTCCTTGGAAGTCTAGTGACAAAGTCCATGGTGATGTTCTCCCATTTTCATTCTGGTATGGGAAATGGTTGCATCATCCCCTTATACTTCTGCCTCTCTTCCTTCACTTGCTGAAACACCAGGCACGTTGATGTATATTCAGCGATATCCTTCTTCATATTATCCCACGAAAGGTTTTCTCGAAGATCTCGATACATCTTTTTACTCCCTGTGTGAATAGAGAAATTTGAACTGTGTACATCATCCAAAATTTCCTTCTTCAGCTCCAGACTTGATGGAACACATAGTCTTTTCCCAAACCTCAAAATTCCTTTCTCATTAACATTAAACTCCGAGGATTTTCCCTTTTTGATAGCTTTCACTGTTTCTTGAATTCCCACATCATACTTTTTAGCATCCTTTAACCTTTCCAAAAGAGATGGTTGAGCAATAATTTGTGAAAGGATTGATGATGTTCCCTTCTTTATGATTCCCACATCCATCTTCATAAATTCTAAGAATATTGGATCCTTCTCAATTCTCATCATTGATAGAATCGCTGGATCCTTTCTACTTAGGGCATCTGCCACCTTGTTCGCTTTCCCAGGGTGGTAATGGATTGAACAGTAATAATCCTTGATGAGCTCTATCCATCTTCTCTGGAACATATTAAGCTCTTTCTGTGAGAATATATATTTAAGACTGTTGTGGTTAGTATATATCTCACATTTCTCTCCATAGAGATAATGCTGCCAGATTTTCAAGGAAAAGATCACAGCCGCCAACTCCAGATCATCCATTGGATAGTTTCGCTCATGGATTTTCAACTTCCTTGAGGAATATGATAACACTTTATCATTATGCATCAGCACACATCCTAATCCCTTCTTCTAAGCATCACTGAATACCACAAAAATCTCCCCACTTGTGGGTAAAGTGAGCACGGGTGCAGTGATAGGCCTCTTTTTCAACTCCTTGAAGCTTTCTTCGCATTCATCACTCCAAGAAAACTTTACTCCCTTTCGAGTTAGCTTGGTAAGAGGGTTGGAAAATCGTGAGAAATTTCTCACAAATCGTCGATAATATCCAGCTAACCCCAAGAAGTTACGGATATCTGTTACCGATGTTGGCCTCGACCATCCCTCTATTGCATCTGTTTTGGAGGGATCCATAGATATCCCATTTCTTGTGATGATATGGCCCAAGAATGAGACCTCCTTCAACCAGAACTCAAACTTGTTATACTTTGCATAGAGCTTCTCCTTGCGTAAATTCTCCAGTACAGTTCTTAAATGCTCTTCATGATCCTCCTTGGTTTTGGAGTATATTTGAATATCATTTATAAATACTACCACATATTTGTCAAGGTAATCTCTAAAGACTCTATTCATCATATACATGAATATTTCTGGAGCATTGGTGAGTCCAAAAGGCATTACTATGAATTCACAGTGCCTGTACCATATACAAAAAGAAGTCTTGGGGACATCTTCCTTCTTCACCCTTACATGATAATATCCCGACCGAAAATTCACCTTGGAGAAGTATTGTGCTCCACGTAGCTGATCAAACAAGTCATCGATTCTTGGGAGAGGATAATTTTTCTTTATCGTGATTTTGTTAAGTTCACGATAATCGATTCAAAGCCGCATTGACCCGTCCTTCTTCTTGACGAAGAGGACTTGTGCACCCCATGGTGAAGCACTTGGGTGTATAAACCCTTTATCCATATTCTCCTACAGTTGTTTCTTCAGCTCTTCAAGCTTGACAACAGACATTCTATATAGAGTCTTGGATATTGGTACCACCCCAGGTATAAGTTCAATTGAGAACTCAACATCTCTTCTTGGAGGAAGACCAGGTAGTTCCTCGGGAAACACTTCAGCAAATTCCCTCACAATAGGCATTTCTTCAAGGATGGTTTCTTCTTTGGACTCAATCATCTGAGCCAGATACACGTGCTCATAGGTTATTAATATCCATGATTAAGATGATGGAGCTAACAAAGATTCATCTTCCTCCTGACACTTGTAAAGAATCGGGGGTCTATTCTCCATATGGAGTGTGATTTCCCTCTCTCGACAATTTATGTTGGCTATATATAAGGAAAGCCAATCCATGCCAAGAATATCATCAAATTATACCAGAGGGAGTATGACGAGGTTTTCCAGGAAATTAAATCCACAGATTATAATAGGGGAGGACTTATATTCATGGGATGCAATGATTGCCCCATTTTCCGTACTCACCGACATCTTTACTTCCATGATTTGTGGTGGTGCTAGGATTGTTCTACTAAACTTTTGAGATATAAAAGAATGTGTAGAACCTGAATCAAAAAGTACGTTCACTATTCTTGAATGAATAACTAGCGTACCTGTCCCCACTTCGTTGTCGGGGTTCACATCGGCAGAAGTGATGGAAAAAGCTCTTCCTTGTTGTCTTGGAGGTTATTGGTTGCCTCGAAAACCCTTGGATTAGGGCATTGATTTGTAAAATGACCCGGTTCTTTGAATTTATAGCATTGAACAACGCATTAAGGTTTGAACAGATTGTTCCTCTCCTCTGTCGCAGCCCTGGGTCCTTCTTGACGATAGTTAATAGCTAGGTTCCCTTCTCTTCCACACCTGAAGCATTTTCTCGTCCCCTGATGGCAATTTCCAGGGTGCTTCTTTCTGCACTTTTGGAAAGTGGGGTGTTGGAACTTCTTAGCACCATTAGATTTATCCATCAGCCCACCAGCATTGAAGTCCACTTTACGCTTCTTATCCCCATGATACCCATGTGATTCTATGATCTCCATTTCGACCTTGAGGGCACATCGGACAATTTCCTCATACCTGTCGAAGTCATGGATCGCTAATGATTTCCGCAAGCTAGGCTTCAGCCCACCAAAGAAGCGGTCAACCTTTCATTCAGAGGTAACGACCAAGCCGGAAGTGTATCGTGAAAGCCTTGTGAATTTTTCCTTGTATGCTCCAACAGATTCCTCATCTTTTTGCTTAAGGTAAAGGAAGTCCCTTTCCATTTTAAGCCGGAGGGTGCACAAAAAATATTTATCGAAAAACATCTTCCGGAATTCCTTCTATTCCAAAGCCTCGATCTCCTCCTCAGGCTTCGTATTTTTGATCAACGTCCACCATTGATCAGCTTCACCCTCCATACGATAAGCATCCAGAACAACCTTCTCTTGTTCCAAACATTGGAGGATGTAGAATATCTTTTCAATGGAGTTGATCCATTGTTCAGCGATCATGGGATCGGATGATCCACTAAAAGTAGGAGGCCTTTGTCTCATGAAGCTCTTGATAGCAACTTTTTCTTTCTTAAGGGGGGTTGAACGTTCCTCTTGACCCGTGTTTCTATTCAAAACTTGAGTTAACTGAGAGAGAAGTGTGAAAAATTCCGCGATTCCCGCTCCCATGGATTTGGCATCTCATTACTACAGTCATCACATTGATCTTCACAATGGTTGTTAGCCCGAGTCCTCCTATTACAGGCCATTGGCTGGAATAAAAGGAAAGTTAGGGGTAACACATAAAGGGTAATCCAAAGAAAAAAGTTGATGACTCAAAATAAGCTTTTATTTCCTTAACACATTAGTCTATAGGCTTCAATCTAGGCTTTTCATGATCTACTTTCTATCATATATTCTTAGGGGCATTTTTTCCTTAATAAGGGTTCATACTAAGATTGTGAATTTTTCAAAACATATACCCCGTGAGTGTCGTAATCAACAGTGCAGCAAGGCCCGTTGTCGTGCACCAGTTCCTATTCGAGTCTAGCTCAAAGCGGTGTTTTCGGGTTTTACCCCTAGGATACATCTGTGCCAGAGCCGCCTCTACCTGCTCGTATCCAGACAGGGATGTATGTTTTTGATAAACCACTTACTTAGTATTTACCAAAACATAGGGATGTTTTTATTATAATTATTCTCGTATCTATGGCTTTACTAGGGTTTTCCTAATCCCAAAAATAACTAAAACTATCCTTTGATACCAACTATTACAACCCTGCTTTTTATTACAACTTAAACATGATTTATTACATAAAACATCACTTGATACAAAAAGAAGATCGAGAGGTTTAGTGTCTTTGGGGCTTAGGATCATTACATAAAAACTTAAAACATGAAATACAACATCTCTATTGAAAACATCCTTTACATGACCACTACACTCCCTCGTACTTAGCATTGCATGGGATAACTTGAGGACATGCATAAGAAAAGGGTGAGCTATAATGCCCAGTACGGGAGTACACATGGAATAACATGAGGATTACAATACATGTTAGGCAATAGTAATGTCAATATATCATAAGCTAAACATTAACATAAGGGCATGATAAATCATGATAATCATAACATGGAAATGTGGTAACAACACTTAACATTGAATTAGCATGAGCCAAGGCTCATTGCACATGAAGCAAGAGTAATCCCTCGTTGAACATGAAGCATGAGTAAAACCTCGTTTCACTTGAATTAGAATGATTCAACACTCATTGCATATGACGTATCATGATACTATACTTTACCCAATGCATTGGAGTGCTATAAGGGTGCACCCATCTTAAACATTTCATTTCATGCATAAGTGTGCCACATGGATCATAAAACATGGATTCATAAAACATAATCATTTATTCCACGATGAAGGAATATGGAATTCATACATTAAACATTACAATAAATAAGTAAATTTTCATAAAGGTGAATACCCGTTATGGATAAATGGGAATGGTATTCACTACAAAATGACAATGGCTTAGAAAATCGGTGTGATTTCAGCAGCGTAACGGCGTGACATAAGAATTCATTAAAAAGGGTGATGAGAGAGAAAGGGGTTCCTCATCATATTTAGATGTAATGGATAGTAAGGAGGACATATAGATACATGTCCAAACAGTTGAAATGGAATTTAGATTCATGATACAAAATTATTGCTTGAATGTAAAAGAAGAGAGAGAAGTTCCTTTCAGAATTTCAGTATAGTAACAGGTGTACATGGGAGGAATTTAATGAAAGATAAAGAGGTATACCATCATTAAAAAAATAATAGGGCAGTATGGGGGAGGTTTGAAACCATACCCCAACATTCCTAATTGAAATTAAAAGGGTAATACAACTTAAAGAAAATTAACAAAAATGAGAAAAGAAGAAAAAACCCTTACTTGGAAGTGTGCTTCCAAAGGCTAGTGAGAGGCTTGTGAGAGGCTCCGTGGGAGCTTGGGGCACCTTGGGAGGATTATAGAGATATTAGAGCAGAGGTTGGACCAACTACAAGGGATTTTAGTGAGGAGGAAGTGGGATATTGGGTGGGTTTATATAGGAAAGGTGAGAGAATTCTTTATTATTTAGGTATGGGACCCCTTATATTAAAATAATCAAAACCACAAACCATACGGTGGTTTTTGCCCATGGCTTCTAGAAAAGGAAAGAGGAAAACAATATTTTACAAGGCCAAGGTCCGAACTTATTAAAATATTAGGGTTGCTTATGTGGATGTGAGTAACACTCCCATGGAAATTAATTTAAAAAGGCAAAGTGTTGAATATGTCTTGAGGGGTCCATTAATGGTTTGAAAAGTAAGTCAAACAAACCCAAAATAACATTATTTTAATTATAAAACATATATTGGCCGAACATAAGGATTATGGTATTTTATTACATCACCATTGGGTCATTAGGATGTCCTAAAACATATTATATACTTAAATGGTATTTAATTTTTACCCAAAAATTTTACTGTCTCAGAAAATTATGAAAAATTCACCGTTGGATAATTTCGACGTTCTGATTCAAAAAATAACATTTATTTAATCTAAATAATTTTATAAATATGTGAATTTTCACTTTTAAAATAAAAACTGTCATTTATCAAAAATTCACGGGTTTTGAAAGAAATGGATTTCAAACCTTAATATAACATTTTAATTGCATTCATAAAATTTTAAGATAATTTATATTCAATAAAAAAATAATATATTATTATTATTATTATTTTATTAAAATATTATTTAATTCAAAAATCCCTTAATTTAATAAAATTGATTTCTTAATTAAATAATAACTAAAAACACCATTTGTACTTTAAAAACTATTTACAATGTATAAAAAATGACTAGAAATTATAATCATTATTATATACAAAAATAATGTACATGAACATAGTACTACTTATAGGTTACATAACCCCTTAAAATAGCCGCATAAGACCTAAGGGTAAGGTGTGTGATGGTGACAGACTCTTGGGGTGGCTCGGATAACATCGCTCGAGTGGTAATCTCTATCAACTTCCACTTTTCCTGTAGATGTTCATGTTCGAGCTTGACATAATGAATCTCAGCTTGGGATTGGTGAAGGGCGAAGCACAAGGATGCCACCTCTTTTCCGAGCTCCGACAAATGGGCTTCGTATGGGGAAATTCTATTGGATGAGGCCATCGCTTCCTTTGTCTGTGTAAAATTGGGTTCATTAAAGACTTATATTTATACTAATCATGTGATCACTGTTCAACGACTATAAAAGTAATGTTCACAACTCTTATCATAAAACCAAAGAAGTTGACATCTTATAAAAACATTTTTTATAAAGAGACATTTAACTGGATAAAGAGGTATTTTCCATTAATGAAACTTTGGGTCATTACATCTCTCATGAGATATTAATCATTATCCAATGCATTGGAGGGAGATATAGGTCCCAACCATATCATAATGAAAACATTCTTACGTGTGACACAATATAAACATAAATCATTCATCATTAGCCAAAGAATAAAATGGGTTTCATAAACATCATCACATCATAAAATAATCCATAACAAACAATTAAATATCATTTCATAACAAGAGAAGTGAAACCATGTAAATCATAGAGACATTATACTTGAAAGATACACATATTAAATAATGTCATCTTAGATGGAAAATTATTTTGATAAAACACTTGAAATGATTTCTTGAGAAAAATATCCTTTATTCTTGAAAATCATTTTCTTTTCACAAAATTCCATGAAATTTTAAAAGAAATGGATTTTATTGAAAATAATCATGAAATCTTGTAGATAATGCTTCATTAATATAAGGAATTATGAAACTGTAAAAATTAATTCACACCATATATGTTAAAAAACATTCTTATTGTAATTTTTCCGGAAAAGTTAAAAAGTTCCTCATATGGTAACCAAATAAAATATTCCTTCCATAACACAATTTAAAAGTCAAAGAGGGGTAAAAATGACTTTTAAACATACATGGAAGAATATTAAACACTTTATGAAAAACTTTTTATGGACATGGATGAAAAATATAACCCTAGTAAATACTTATGAATAAGAAATATTGGATTGAAATGACATTGCAAAATTATCCCTTACCTTAGGTCCGATATGCTTCGTACGTATCAAAACCTAATTTATAATGATTTAAATAATGTGATTGACTTATTACAGAATCATATTCATTGTTATGATATCATATATGGTTCACTTATGACTTTATATTACCCGTTCTTTTATAAATTCCATGTTAAAGTAGCGTTTTGGGTGAAATCATTTTATTTATCGTACATGTTTGGAATTGTTTTTATTGATATTATTATTAATTATATCATTTTTTACTTACTTATAGAATGTAAATCATGATCTATATATCATATATATTCAGTATATATATAGTAGATAGATAAATGAAATGAAATACACCGTTCATGGAGACGGTAGGTCGTGCGTACGTATGAATGTTCTTTTCCTTTCTTTATTGACTTGAATGGAAGTAAGTAGATGACATATATATATATACATAAATAAAGTATCTTTATCATGTCATATATTTCATTATTATTCATTATATATAATTTATAATAATTCTTGAGTGGTTAACATGGATAATGAATCTCATCACGTCGTGGAGAGACAGTAATCCATACGTACGCAAGAGCAACGATATCATTCCCATAATTATTGAATTGAATTGGAGTGGATGATATAATATATCAGAATCAGTATGATGTTATAATAACTGTACATAGTTATTCTTTACACCATTATACCCATCCATGTAAGGTGGTGGTGGAAAAATAGATTACACCACGGCGTGGAGACGGCATTCCGTACGTACGCACGCGCGGTGATTTCATTTTCTGTAGGATGGATAGAAGGTGAATTGGGGTTGTTTCATATTTATAATAACATATAAGTATATTAGTGATACTTATTTTGTTACTTTATAATGAAACAACTAAATAAGAAGAATTTGAAGAAGAAAGAAACTTCAAAGAATCGATAGAAGGGATTAACTCTTCTTCGACGCATCTCTTTTAAGCTTCCTTTTAAGGCACTAGAGTTGGTCTTTTGAGGAGACCAGAACCTCTATATTGTTTCTAGGGAAGTTTATAAGAGAGGTGGTCATGGTTTGGCCGTGCTTGAAGGCTCAAAATTGTTTAAAGAGAAGAGGTAGGAGGTGCCCTTTTATAAGGGAGGAGAGGGGCACCTTAGGAAAAACATAAAATATTATTTTATAAAAAGTCATATTCAGTTTTTAATAGCTCCAAATTGATTTATTTAAAAGTTAAGTTAAGGATGGGTTGAAATACACTCAAAAAAATAGGTTCTAGACAAATTTAGGTTACTATTTTAACCTTATCATTTAGATTTAGCTCTAAGTTAAAAAATTTAACTTTTACCGTGTCTTCTTGTTTTCTTACACTATATGATTAATAAACTTACTATAACAAGTCAAAATAACCCCACATGGTTAATTATTAATATATATAACTTTATCTATGTCATTTTTCTGAACCTTATATTTTTAGTAATAAAATAACAATTAATAATATAATATTTGTTTTAAAATCTATTTTATGTCAATAATGACACTATTTGGTAAATGATTTTTTTTGAAAATCATAACAGCATGATTAATTAAAAAAAGTTAATTAAATAAATACTAACATGTCATATTAACCTAAATAATTAGTGGAATTTATAAAAAGTCTCAAATTACGTTTATTTGGGTATTTATAACATCAATTATGTTAATATTTCATTAATAAGGTAATTACTGCATTATCATTGTGTCATAAATAAATTAAAATATTTAATGTCTAAAAATTATAAATAAAATACCATTATGTAGGAAATATTTTTATCTTTCTAATGAATATTTATAGTCGAATTTATGTTATGTATATCCCAATATTAAAAAAATTAGTTATTAAACATTGATTTTATCTCTTTTAACTCTTCTTTAAATAAAATAATAAAAATTGTCCTAATCTAATCCAAGTAGACCTAAACGGTAATATTTTATTCCTAAGGTTGTTTTTGGTTGAATTACACTTATCTAATAGAATTAGGACATGTTTTAGGGTAATAATAATATCATTTTTACCCTTAACTACCATATTTACTTTTAATCGTGGTAAATAAAAGTAAAAAGTTACTATTCACCAAGAATTATTATTATCTTATTGAACCACATTTTACTACTTGATGTTAATTTTCACTCTCGGATTTTCGAAATTCCACTCACAGAAGCGGTAAAATTATGTTTTATGTAAATTTTCAAATTCTCATAGGAGGTGGGTAAAAGACGGTGAAAAGTTCAAAAAACCATTTATATATCTAAAATTATTATAAAATGACTCCAATGAATTAAATTGAACTTATATTGGTATTTTGTATCAATTTCGACCTAAAATAAATTTAAATAAAATAAATAATTATTTAAATAAAAAGTCGGGTTTTAAATAGTAACCTAGTGTTTTTACTATTCATCAAAAAATGAATGTTTTCAGAAAAATACCAAACATTCACCCTAGGCTAATTTTGATATTCTGAATCCAAAAATGATATCCATTTTGAAAGATAAAATTTATAAAATTTCAAAAATTTGGTACTACTATTCAAAACGGCTAGTTTATATAATATTTTAATTACATATCATTGTTTAGTGAAACTTGGTATTGTGTACAAGACACGCTATCGTGGAAGGTCACGATTATGTGTTATGCTAGCCATGTCAGGGTTGACTGTATTACAAGATTCCTTTGTTGTTGTGTATAATAGAATCCAACCATATTTCATTTATACATTTAATATATATATATATATATTTACACACTCAATGTTGCGTAGAATAACTTCTATCAAACGAACTTGAAATTGTGTGTAACACGATCCAAGATTAGTTTTGCGTATGTTGCAAGCTAATGCGGTGTTGCGTATTGCATAATATAATCATGGTGTAGTATACAACAGAATATTTGAATGAAATTAAAAAGGATATATCTTATAAAATCTCACGGTGTTACATTTATCTAGTGGAAAGCCCGTGTATTACTGGTTTATATCCAAAATCATTTTCATTATAGTAAAAAATATTATACTTCTCTTTATTAAATGAATTTTAAAAAATCTATAACTTTGAAGGAAATAAGAGTTTTTGAAAGCCCTATCATTATCAAAGTAAAAGGTGAAAATTTCAGAAAACATTAAACAATATTTATTATATCATTGTTTTTTATCCCCAAATTTTAAAAGGACATCATTTTCACAAAAAAACGACAAGGATTATTTTTTATGTTATTGATTTGAATGTGACTGAACATAAAAATAAAGTGAACTATTATAAGGAATCATGTTTGGGAAGTTATATTTATTAATCTGTTTTATAAAATAGAAAGTTAAAGCTTCAAAAAAAATATTTAAAATGATGAGGATTCATCATTTGGTGTAGTTAATTAATAATATTATACAAATGAAGAAATATTTTTCTCTCATCCCCCAGGTTGATAATACAAGTTTAGGTATAAAATATTTTTGAAAATCTTAGACAGGAGATTCAAACTAGAATTAATTTTAGTAAATAATATCATATCACATTATTCACTCATTTTAAACCCATATATTTCCATGAATAAATAAAACCTCAAGCCTGTATTGATGAAATAAATGAATATTTATATGAAATTTAAAATAATGATAATTGTGAATTGGTACAAAATACCCATGAAAAGAAACTTATTGTGAAAAATTTGGTTTTCATAAAAAATATGAACTATAAAGATGAAGTAGTGAGAAAAGAATAATAGTTGTCTGTAAAGGGTATTCACATGTTGAGGGATTTTACATAATGAAAATTATGACGTAACATGTGAATAATATTAAAAATAAATGCACAATATTTTTAAAATGTACTTGATTTGTGTGATTTGGATAATTCTTAGCTTATAAATTTCTAAAGAGGAGGAGTATATTTTACTATATCAATAAAAATTGACTAATTAAATGTTAAATAAGTTTGTAGTAGAGGATTGAAATCATATTTATATGCTTATTTATATAGGATTTTTTTAAAAGGTTAAATGGGAAAGAATGTTGATCCAAGTGAATTATGGAAGTTGGATAAATGTTTACAATACTTAACTACTTGAGAACTAATTATTGTGTATGTTGTTACACATTGTTATAAGTATAAAGTTTAACCAAAAAGTTTTTTTAGGGGTGTAAATAAAATACATAAATACCATAAAGTCTTGATATATTTTAGTTTGACATATGACAGCATGGAGAAGCAAGATCTTTTCAATTATATAGATTCATATTAGGTAGGATTTATTGATGATAATAGGTATACATATAATTGATCATTATTTATTTTGGAAGAATGTGTTTATTTGGACATAAGAAAATAATACAATGTTAATCAATGAAAAATGAGGAAAAATATTTTTCTTCAACTCATGTATAGATAGAACATTTGTGGATAAAGTCCCAACTATATGATCTAAATGTTGATGTGAAGTTACCATTACTTTCAGGATGTGACAATAAAAGTGAATTTAACATTTTAAAAAATATGTATTAGCATTCATGATCAAATAAAATTTATATAAAACATGTCTTCATCAATTATCTAGTGGATAATAATGTATTAATGTTTTAATTTCTCTCTATAATAGAGAATATTGTAGATATTTTTCACTAAGAGATTGTCAAATGACGCAGTCTATAATTTGTGGTTAATGTTAGGTGTTAGGAATAAGTCTTTATAAAACTATTGTATGATATTGTTATCCACACTGTTATTTTATATGAATAATTTTGTCAAATGGTTAAAAATATCGATAACATTATTCTTCACATTATGTTTATCATCATATTTTCTATCATATAGGATGTATACACTTTAGATGGAGTATTAATTGGTATGTGTTACCTTTGGGGGAAGAATATATTTAAATATATTTATTAAATGAGGAAAGATTTTATTTTTTTCATTTTTGAAATATTTTAAAAGTTTATTTTATGTGGTTTTAGGAAAAATTTATTTTTTATTGATTTGATGATGTGATGACGAATTTTTGTTTGAATTTTGTAAAGTTCATGTTTAAGAAATCATCATATAAATAAATATGTTATTAAAATCATGGAATTATTTATTCAATTTTCTTTTTTAATGTACCGAGTTCAATAACATAGGAATATAATTATTTAAATTTGATATATTTCTATTTTATCATATTTTAATGTTGATTTATGTTCATTGGCTTCTAAAAAAATCTAAATGGGGTATTTTTTTAGCCCAAGAAGTTCTTCGATGATTGTTGTGATACTGTGAATGTGATGACTCAGGGAAGATAATATGATTAAGTACGTTGTATCAACTCTTCAATACAAAAATAAATATTCTCTGTGTTTTTAATCATTTGTTTTCAATTGAAATGTTCTTCTCTCTATATATCATGAATGAAGTTCAAGATGTTGACATATTTGAATTATAAGTAGAGAAGTTGTTCGGCTAGGTTAAATTCAATAGGAACGCATACTATGTTGTGGCAGAATAGTGTATATTGCATCACAGTTTTCCGCATCATAGTGGATTCATCAAATGAACTTATTCCTTCCATGAAAATGGTCAAATCTATAGAGCACTTATTTTAAAATTTCATTGGTTTAGGAATATTGGTAACTTCTACGAAAAATTCCATCTTCTACATCATAGTCTTGGATGTAGAAGACGGACAATAATGAAAAATGAAGATGATGCCTTATAGTATAATTAGGTAGATTTAAGTGGATCCATAGTTCTGTAAATCTCTATATCAAAATAATATATCCATGATATAGATCTCAGGTTGATGAATTTTTTTGGTTCTATAAATTTGGTACCACCATACCAGAGTCATGTGACCACACTATAGTAAACATAATGTATACATGACTATGAGATTGTGATCAATTCACACCATAGGGTTGAATTGGTTGTATTCCAATTTTTATTAGATATTTGGTGACTACAACACAATAGTATATTTACCACACCATATAAATGCATGGAATATTATTAGAACCCACAAAAAAACTACTTGGATACACCTCAATTACCATGACCATATAGTAGAAGTAAAAACATGGATGTTTTGAGTGATCTTACTAACTAGGATTTATATTTTGACTATGGTGGTTATTTTAGTGTATTATTAATAAAAAAAATTAAATTGGATGATCATGATATTAAGATTTTAAATCCAAATGCAGAGTTTGGAAGATGACATGAAAGATGTAATATATTTTAATATGAATTTTAATTTTAGATTTAAAATAAATGTTTCATTGGGAAAAAATGGGTTTGTATGAGATTAAATTAATGTGTAGATGAAAATTAGAGAAAATGGAAAGTGTAAGAAGATAATAATAAGAATATGTGGAGGATTATATCAGCACATAGAGACTAGATCCTTCCTATATTTATAATGGAGGAAGAGAAAGAAGATAAAATTTGTGTCAAGAATTGAAGGTTGTGGTTGGACGGTATTATTCCTTTTGATATAAAAATCAATTTAATTATTTCATTATGGTATGCAATATCATAATTCATAGAATGATTGTAATACAAGTTCATGGATAAACTGTACATTTTTGTATCTATATATTGAAACTATTGTGTTTTATAATCTCTGTGGAATTTGGTTCATGCTAAGGATTATCCTTCTTGTTTTTAGAGGTGACCCTGGTAAATATTTTGTTCCATTATTGTATGTTTGTTAAATAGTGTTCGATATTACCATTGACATATGATGAGTTTTTTTTTCACCAAGAAAAACATAAAAGAGTTACAATCTCTAATTCATCCCACATCTCAGTGATTTCTCACTGATCTATAGGGTGACTTTTTATGTGACCTCCACTGTGATTATCATGAGGTTGTGTATAGTGCATGAAACTTGGGAAGGGTACCTTAGAGATGTAATAATAGTCATCATAATCCTTATCCACCTATGCAGATTTTTTCTTCTCTTCTTTTTGACTGGGGTTTCAGGTTTAGCATATAGGATGTTTAAGTTTTCTATCCCTCTTTGTCTATGTATTAACATGGATTTTTTTCCTCATTTTATAAATTTCTCATTTTTAGGGAATCCTAATAAGTATATTAATATTCATCCTTTTATGTTTTATTCTAGAACATGTTGTTTCTTACACAGATGAATGGCCTATAAATAGTGAGTTTAGCGGACCTAGTATTAGAGGATCAATGCTTTAGATTGAGGTTTTGAACAAGTTTGGTGTTCATATTTTTTTATTTTGAACCATACTCTCATCAATATTATCATTATATGTAGTTTTTTGGTTCAGAAATCATTTTTGGTTGGGTTTTTATTTTTCCAATTTTCTATTGTTTTATAACCTTATTTCAATCTGTTTTATTCCCAAGAGGTTGTTTCATGCATTGATTAAAATCTAATTGTTTTATTCTTTTTATATATATCTACACTATTTTATAAGGATGGGTTTCTATGTTCATATGTGTATATTGGTTCGAGTATATTACTCAAGAGGTGGGTGAATTGAGTATCTATAAAAATTTAAATGTAATATGTATCCCTAAATGGGTCCCCAATAAATTTGAATACAGCTCAGTTAATCAAAGTTATATAGTTATAAATGTTAAACTGTTTAAATAACTTCTTAGAAGATTGATTAATTCACAGTAATCTTAATATCCGTTATTGACATTACTTTTGAAACTATATTAATAAGGAAAAAAAATTATATCTTCTTCCAAGATAAACTATCAAAGTAAATTTAGTGATTTCAGAATTAAACAATAAAATAGGGAAAACTGAAATAAACATCAAAACGGATATAAAACAATTGGTTCAGCCTCAAGATGAGACCTAATCCCCTCCACTTGGTGATTACCTGCCACCAAGTGGTTTATATAGATAATGCTGATCTACACTCTAGATTGGAGTTAATAACTGTACAAAAGATTATCCAAGTGACACGACCTCCTCCACATTTCATTGCGGGTATGAAAAATCTGGTCATATATGGACCTCTTAAACACTTATTTGTGGGAATACAAAAGTGATAAAATATAGAAGAAAAACTATATCGTGTATCCTTCAGTTTGATGTCAGAGAAAGTGTGTGTTTCTATACAGACACACACACTACTCGAAAGATAAAATAATACACAACAGATAAAAAATGATGAGATAAGGTTATAAGTGCTTTGAGTGTTAGTATATGCAGCTCTGGACTTCTAGGATGAAGTAGATGCAGAAATCCAGTCTTCTCATAGAAAACAGAGTATCGTAAGTCGGATAGGTCGGGCTCGTGTTCTTTGTGGAGTTGATAGTGCGGAAATGTTCTTGAGTCTAGGATTAGAGTATGCTTAATATGTTCTTCAAAAATTTAGGGTTTCATTAATGCTCATAGTACATCATTATTGCGCACACACTTGTTTTTCTGTTATCACAACTATCGCCACAGTCACCACTGATCAGGTTGTTCTTTTTATTTTTAGAATTCATGTGTTGGAGCCGACATGATTCATGTATTTGACACCTTGTACCTCATGCTGTCAGGTGACATGTATACAAATAATAATCAATTAGTTCAGTGCATTTAAAAAACATCAAATATGAAAGTTATAAATTAAATTTAGATTTAACAAAATTGATTAAGAAACAATGTCATGTTCTGTCTGTAAACGGTGTCGACATAAAACGGTGTCTCATATAAATAGTATCTCCCTCTTTTTCTTTGAGAAGCGAGATAGCTATGATTTCATAGTTGTATAGATATCGAGAACTTATAACACAAATGTGGTGTTAGGATCACGGTGTCTAGAAGGTCACTTTGTATGGATGGTCACAATGTCTGGATGGTCACAGTTCCTGTATGGTCATAGTGTCTCGGTAGTCACGGTGTCTATATTTTCAAGGTTTTTGTCTGGTCATGGTGTCTGGATGGTCACGATGTTTTGATGGTCACAGTGTCTGGGTGGTCATGGTGTCTCAATCCTTTGTCAAAAAAACACAACCAGTGGCAGACTCACAGTTCCTTAGACTTATCTAAATATATGTATACATACTTAAGTAGTGATATTCATATAATGAAATAAAATTAATCATTCATAAGAGAATTTCATTATAACAAAATAGTTTACAATAATTATTTAATTCATAAAGAATCCAATCATGTGTACACATGATTTTAGATAGATTAAATAGTATTAACATGATTTACAGAATGTATAGGCATTGAGATCATGAAAACATTATTAACACATGAGAATTCCAACAATCACCCCCTTTTTGATGATCACAAATCATGTGAGTGAGATATATGTTCATAGGGAATCTTCCCTTCCCTTAGTGTGAATATAGATTATATATTTCTCCCCCTTTTAGTATTATGAAAAAAGAGTAAATAAGATATAAAAGTTCAAAATGAATTAGATGGATAAAAAGTGTCATTAAAAATAGTAAGTAAACAGAATACATAAAAAATATCTATCAAAAGATAGTAGTCACTATTCTTCAGCACTGGATTTTCTTCCCTTGGCCCTTGGTAGCAGCATCAGAAGAAGAATCCATAGGAGCAGAGGTAGAAGCGGAGTAAGGGAGTGAACTAGTGGACATAGAATGTAAAGGAAGTCCTTTAAAAACATAAGGGTACAAGGTAGGTGAAATGGAAGACCTAGGAAACTATTGAGCAAGGATAACAATTATGATCTGACTTAGATCTTGATAGATAGACATAGAGGTAGGGGCAAGGGCAGAGGTTGAAAAAATAATAAAAATAGATCATAGGGGTGAAGCTGAAGGAGTGACAATTTTAGTACTCTAGAAATGAAGACTAGGCCTCAAAAGCATGATTAAGTCATCAATGATCTCACCATCATACTGTATGGCTTTCTTAAAGTTATCTTTGTTATCCATAAACTTATCCAACAAATGAGTTAAATATTTGATATTATGGACTTGATATTTGAAAGCTTGTGTGACCAAAGGAATCCTCACATTCTCCACATGGTACTTGAAGTGGTTGGCCATGTCATTATTAAAGAAGATCTTATTGAAGTAGAAGTCTACCTTCAAAGAAATTTTTTACTGAGAATCATTGGAAATCTTGGAAAAAATTCTCACCAAATCCAAAACTATGTCACTGTTTTGATAACTTCAGATAGATATTCCTTAGGATTTTCTTGAAAACGAGCACACATACACACACTAAACATAATGTCAGGCCAGCTCGCATTTAAGTAGAGTAAGCTTCCAATCATTCCATTGTAAGTGGTTTGATCAACAGATTTTTCATCTTCATCAAGATCCGACTTACAAGTAGTACTCATTCGAGTGTCGCTACTTTTTCTGTTATCCAATCCAAAACGTTTTAAAATATATCTAGTATATATTCATTGATTTAAAATAATACAATCGTTATTTTGGATGATTTGAAATCCAAGAATAAATTTGAGTTCACCCATTAAACTCATTTCAATTTATTTTTTCATTATTTTAGAAAATTCAATATATAAAGAATTTTTTAAAGATCCAAATAAAATGTCATCTCAATAGATTTTAACTACTGAAACATCATTGGAAATTTATTTTATAAAAAGGGTAGGATCAGCTATTCATTTTTTAAATCCTATACAAATAATAAAAGTACTTAATCTTTCATAACAAGCTCTTGGTGCTTGTTTTAAACCGTATAAATCCTTTGTTAATTTAAAAATATCATTTGGAAAATGATGGTTTTTAAAACTAGGGGGTTACTCAACAAAGTAATCCTCAGCTATATACCCATATAGAAATTCACTTTTGGAATCCATTGTTCATAGTTTGAAATTCATATGTGCAGCATAAGCAAGAAGAATTACGATGGCTTCATGTCTAGCTACTGGTGAAAAGGTCTCTTCATATTCAATTCCATCTTCTTGACTATAGCCTTGTGCAAATAATCTATCCTTGTTTCTAACTATATTACCTGCTTCATCTACCTTATTTCTAAACAGCCATTTAGTGCCTATGGTGAATATGTTTTTGGGTCTGTCAGCAAGTTTCCAAACATTGATCCTTTCAAACTGATTAAGTTATTCTTTCATATCCATCTCCCAAAATTCATCATGGATGGAATCATTAATGTGTTTAGGTTCAATTTGTTACAAGAAGACTTGATGTTCATCATAATTTCTACGAGAAGCTCTAGTTTGAGTTCCTTTGTCTATGTCTCCTACAACAGCTTATATGGGATGGTTCGTAAGAGATCTAACAACTCTAGAAAAACAAGGACAGGTGATTTCAGGTTCTTCAATAGGGTCAGGTTCATTGTGACCTGAATCTAAAGAATTTTCAGAACTGGAAGTTTTCAAATATTACTTTACAAGATGGTTTGAACATTTTCAATTAATTTTTTGATTTGATACATCATACTCCAAGTTCTTTAGTGTGGTCTTAGGCTCAGGAGGATCTGTTTGATCAAATTTTACATGTATAGATTCTTCCACAAATTTAGTTCTTTTATTAAACACTCTATAGGCTTTACTAGATATTTAATAACCTAAAAATATTCCTCCATCACTCTTGGTTGCAAATTTTTCAAGATTTTCCTTAGTATTAAGGATATATACTTTGAAACCAAATACATTAATGTAGCTAAATTTGGGTTTTCTATTGTTCCAAAACTCATATGGAGATCTTTTCAGAATACGACTAATCAATTTTCTATTGATAATATAGCATGTCGTATTTACGGCATCAGCCCAAAAATAAATAGGTAAGTCATATTCACTAAGCATGGTTCTAGAAATATCTTGTAGGGTTCTATTTATTGTTTCTAAAACTCCATTCTTTTGAGGTGTTCTAAGGGTAGAGAAATTATGATGATAGCCAATATGTGAGAAAAAAGTTTCAAAGTCTTGATTTTCAAACTGATGGCCATGATCACTTCTAAAGGATTTAATTCTATGTCCACTACGATTTTCAAGAGTTTTGGAATTTTTCATAAAATGAAAGTAGGCTTCAATTTTGTGTGCCAAAAATAAATTCGACATATTTCTAGAAAATTCATCTATAATAACAAATACATAGTGCTTCCCATTTATGCTAGAAACTCTATATGATCCAAATAAATCCGTGTGAACTAGTTCAGGTGTTTGAGAATTTGAGACTTCTTTCTTTGGTTTGAAGGTAATTTTGTGTGGAATTTCTTTTTTAACAATGACTACACACTTTATCAATTGGAAACTCAAGTTTGGGTAGGTATTTGACCAAGCTTTTTCTGGTTATCTTTCTATGGGAGTGGGTTTTACAGTTTCCTAGTGTCATATGCCAAATCTAAGATTCTTTGTGAATCACAGTTAAACATAAAGCATTTTGAGAAGCTAAATACTGTAAGTTAACAAGAATATACATTTTCATTTCTTAATGTAGAAGAAAAAATTCATTTTTATAATTAAAAACATTGAAAGCATAATTTTCAAATTTTATATGAAATCCATCATCACATAGTTGTGAAATACTAAGCATATTATATTTCAATCCATCAAAAAAAAGTTCATTGGAAATCAAAACTAGGTTAGAGTTACGGATTTGGCCAAGGCCAATAATACTTCCTTTGGCATTGTCAGTAAAGGTGACATGTACAACATCAATTTTTAATAAGTTCTTGAAGAATGAATAGTCTCTTATCATGTGTCTTGAACACCCACTGTCCAAGTACTATAAGCTTTTACCTGAACTCTTTAAGAAAAATTCCTACAAAATAGTAAAATAAAAACATTTTTTGGTACCCATACCTATTTGGGACCAGTAATATTAGTGACTAGTGCTTTAGGTACCCATATCTACCTTATAGGTTTTCTATAATCATTTTGTAAAGTATTTGAAAAATAAACTATATTAGGTACAGAAAATCTTGAAACAGTAGAGATTGTATTGTAATGTGAACTAGATTTTTGTTTTCCAGAACTAGGAGTAAAGTTTTATATCCTAGATTTAGAAACAAAATTAGTTCATCCAAAATTTCATTGACCAGGTTGATAGTCAATGCTAGTATTACATTTAAGAACAATCTATTTACCTAGAATTTGTACCAAATTATCCTTACCATTAGAAAATCTTTCATTATCCATTTTCAATTTCTCATTAATTAGTTTTAGTTTATTGTTCTCATTGTGTAATTGACCATTTTTCTCCCTTTCAAAAGTGAGTTCAGTTTTAACAGTTGAGGTAAGATCATGTTGTTTCTTTATAGGCATGTATTTATCTTTTAGTTCATTTCATATCTCTTCAATCATATTAGAGTACTCAAATAGTTCTTCATTAGAAATATTTTCAGAATCACACTTATCTCTAGAATAATAGAAATTTTGTACATGAGATTCCAGTGTTACTTCAAATGTTTCTATCATAAAACACATATTAGATTTGTTAGACTGTTCATGATATGAAGATTCTGAGTCACTTAAACTCTCTTCAGAAGAACTCTATTTTTATTTCATTGGATTTTCCTACTTTTTATATTTGTCGTCAAATTTATTTTTGTACTTGAGCATGGGATAGTCAGCCTTGATATGTTCTTTTCACTTACATTCATAGTTGACAATCTCATTAGACTTGTCAATTATTTTCCATTCCTTCTTCAAATGTTCTCTTGGATCATATCTTCCATTGAAGTTAGTATTTATAAAAAATTTCTTATTCTTATAAAATATATTAAAACTTCTTGGCTAATTGATCCATCTCATCATCACTATCAGGTGATGATGGTTCACTGTTGGAAATTTCTATAGAAACTCCCAATTTCCAATTTTCATTGTGTTTTTTTGTGGTGGTCTTGAATGATACAGATTTTATTTTGGGTTCATCCTCCTCTACCTTGTTTACTTTCATATCCTATTCACAATCATTAGTTTTCCAATGAGTTATTTCACAGGTATCTTGTTGATGTTGCATGACCCTCTAATAGAGACAAAGGTTCCCATGCATCTGTTAGGTAGGCATCTGTGAATCCTTAGGATTTGTTCATTGGCAGTGACTTCTCTTCCAAGAGAATTCATTTTGTTGACAATTTCGTTGAACCTAATATACATGTGAGAAATTGTCTCATAAGGTTTCATTTTAAAGTTGTCATATTTAATAATATAATTATTGTGTCTCATTTCTTTCACACTAGAAGTTCCTTCATGTGAAACAGACAAGGTATCCCAAATTTCAGGGGAATTTTTACATGAAGAGATCCTATTAAATTCCTCATCTCCTAAAGAGCAGTATAAAGCTATCATGAATCACCTTCACCAAGATGAGGGAAGGGATAGCATATTGCCAGAACCTTCCTTCCTCAAGTTGAAGGAGAGATAATTACCCCTAGACCCGCCTTCAATACGTCCTGAAGTCGTGTCTAGCACCGAGGGTATTGAATTACACACAAAATAGAAGTAATTACCGTTTTTATTTAGTAGGATTAAGAGATAAGATAGTAAATCCCAAAAAAAACCAAAACTGGACGTAATAGTAATTCCAAAACCAAACCTTCCCATATTCATGTTCCAAAAGAAAATGCTAAAAAAGTACAAGAAAATCCCAAAGGAAAGTACCAAAGAAAAAAAACAGCAACAACAACTGTCCCAAGGTCTAAGCTAGTACGGCCCAACATGATCCATGTTGTCCACTTGGAATCCAAAAAGCAGTTTATATACTTAAGGTGAGTATACAGGTCTAAAAGTAGAGGAAACCAAAATCTCTCATGCAAAAGTGGGGAGGCATTCTAATCCCCTGTGGAAAATAATAGATAACCAAAACACCGAGAAAATAAAACTATCCACCCAAACCTCACCAAGGAGCACTCCAAAAATAACACAAGTAAAATAATTAATAGTAATAGCACATCAATATTTGGGTACCCCGCGCCACTTTCCCATTGGTTATTAAAGAAATCCTACATGTCAAACCTCTTCCTCCATTCTCACTGTAGTCCCACTGCCACACCTCGCCCACACACACCTGGGCTATCACAATCAGATATCCTGTCTGTAAACACCTTGGCCACAAAAACCAAACCTATCCACGCCTGCACACACCTAGGTCTAAACAACTACTGCCACGTCTGAAGACACCTGGGCCTCATCCTGAAGACACTTTGGAAACCACCTGCCCACTGACACTTGATCCAACCACCACCACGTACCATGCCTGAAGAATCTTGGTCAATAATAGACCTCTGTCTATCCTAGACAGCCCAAAGATTCTTGGTCTCCTCGAGAAAGGGAGAAAAAAAGGAGCTAATAACCAACCACTCATAGAAGTGTTGTGAAAAACACCATCCCCCATGAAATGGGGGTGTTCGGCACGAAGTACTCAACTTTTGTGGGGAGAGAAAAAGAAAAATAAAAACTAAACTATACATACAAGTAAAAATCACTCATCCCATTCTAGGGGTTCTAAAACTATCCTATACACAAACACCCTCATTACTATTCATTCATAAAAAATGGAACACCCATGGACAAGTTACAAATTATTCCCAAAAACCAATTCCCCATTGAACCCACTCTTGTTTTCTTGTTCTAGTGATTCCATTAATGTATTTCTTCACTGCTGGGAAAATAACCGACATAGCCACAAGCCATGGAATGGAAAATAGCCAAACAGTAATTTAAGCATCCACACCCAGTTATCTTGTAAAGTCACAACAACAAAAGGGATCTTTGAGATCCCTCAAAGCACTGGAACCAAACCAAGCCCCACCATACGGCCCCACACGACCTCAGATCCAAAAACCAACAACTGCACCACAATAGAGGATCCCATCCCCATCCACATCTCTTCCCAAGCATCAAACATAAACATCACCAGAACAGAGTGAGGGAGTTTTCAAATTTGAATATGCCATTCATTCAGCTTCGTTGATCTATTCGGTAAACTAGGGTAATCACACAAGGATTATTATTCATTATGCATCCATTTAATAAACCAAGTTTACGTGATTTACGATTTCCCATGTTACAGCCATTCAATCACATAAATATCCAAGAAAACAGAGGATCAATACTGCACAATAAAAGACCACCAACGACCATGATTTTCAGTGGGCATAATCTCGTACAATTCACAACACAAAATCAAGGATAAAGAGTACAACAGAAAGATCATTCACCCCCCCCCCCCCCTTCATTATTTAAAATTCAATTTATTATTTTCATTAAGGTTTGGTTTCATCCAACCCTACAGAAACAATAGCATACCATCCCCACATGATACATAGTAAAGAGAGACTAAGGAAAATCCCTACACGATGATCAAAGACCGAAGTTTTCTTCTCCTCGGGCCAATAACTGGGATGCGTGACTTACAGGGGAGGAACTCCAGGGATTCCAAGAATGAGCAAGAAAGGCTACAGCACAGGCGCACCACTCACCTCGGGAAGGGGACTCCAAATGCACCAAGGGGAAGAACGAACCCAACTAAGAAGAAGAATAAAAGAATTATAGTTGTATATAAATTGTGAGATCCTTGCATTCTGGGGTATCAATATCGTTAATGGCTTTAAAGAGGATCACAGTTTCACCACGCGATTGGGTGGTTACACATGATGGGATTAATTATTATATAATTTATCATTAGAGAGGTGTCACTAAAGCTGTGAGTTAAATGATTTCATTTAAACATAAGAAAACATGTAACAGTGATACACATTGGGTTTGTTGAGGGTCTCCCCAGCCATAGGTATTTAAAATATTGTTTATGGGGCTAAAAAGGACCTTGAACCACTTTTAAAAGGTAAAAAATTCTTAAAAGTTGCATTACAGGAAAAACATGGGAAGAAAAACCCGACAAGCCAAAATGGCACTGATCGGCGTCACACCGATCATTGACACAAAAATTGGTGTCACCTATGTTTGACACCGCAATGACATCCTGCCATTGAGACGCTGCCCTTTGGATCCAGACCTGATGGGCCCAGGGCATGCCAAACACCAGAAATTTGGAAAAGGGATGGACCAGGAGGGTCAGGGCCATTACATTAGATACCTCTCAAATTATTCTCGTCTTATAGAATCAATGCTAGTCTCAAAGATAATAGAGGGGTCTGAACAACCACCTCTAAAGTTACCTCTCGGGGGAAACCTAACCAAAATAGCCATACCAAACTCAAGGATCACATTCTCTCGGCACACAGATTGGGGATTTATTTCCTCCATGTCAAGATACTATCCACTTTGGGTGGCATAGACTCACTCGCACGGTTTTAATAACATCTTCATTAATGCATCTTGATTATGGATCAAGTCCTCCCTTCCCCACATATCAGTTATTTTCACAAAATTTACACGGTAATGAAGCAAAACATCTTATAAACCAACAAGGTCATCATTACATCATAACAGGTCACCAAAAACATGAACAACATGGAAGGATGATAACAACAACTCAAAATAGCTTTGGGTACCGGGCGCACATTTGATCTTCTCAGTCCCAATTACTCTCCTCGAGACCACCTTCCCTCCACAACACACAAAACAAAGGGATGGTTCATCCATGAAGCACTTTCTCCTTTCAATCCTCAATCTTCTCTGGTCACTCCACGAAGGTAGCATTGTTCCCTATATCCAACTCTCTCCAGTCAATGACATGGGATTCATCGTGTAGATATTGACGAAGATGGGAGATGTGGAAAATGACATGGATATTTTACGACAAAGGTGGCAATGCCAGCTGATATTCCACCTCTTCGACTTGCCCCAACACTTCGAAAGGCCTGATGAACCTAGGAGAGAGATTTCTCCCCTTGCTAAACCTTTGTTGCCCACGTCTAGGGGAAACCTTCAAGAACACATGGTCTCCAACCTAGAACTCCAAGGGACTCCTCCTATGATCGGCATATGACTTCTTCTGGTCCCGGGCAACCTTTATCCTCTCACGCACCAGTTTAACCTTCTCCATTGTTCTCTACACTACCTCTAGGCCAAGAACACCTACCTCTCCAATATTCGTCCAGCATATGGGTGAACGACACGACCTCCCGTACAAGGCATAAAAGAGTTCCATGCCAATAGTAGAGTGGTAGATATTATTCTAGGAAAACTATACTAAGGTAAAATGTCGTTCCCATGATCCCCCAAAGTCCAAAACACTTGCTCGTAGCATATCCTCCCAGGTTTGGATGGTTCGCTCTCTCTTCCCATCTGTCTAGGGGTGGAAAGTTGTGCTAACGAGTAGCTGGGTTACAAAAGCATGTTGTAATCCCCTCCAGAATCATGAGGTAATCCTTGCATCCTTATCTGGGACTATGGACCTCAGAACTCCATGCAACTGCACCACCTCATCCATGTACCTTTTTGTTAAGGAATTCACCTCACTTGACTCCTTGATCACCAGGAAGTTAGTTGATTTCGTCAATCTGTCTACCACTACCCCGATAGCATCACAACCTCCTTGAACCCTAGGGAGTCCTGTTGTGAAATCCATCGAGATGTCACCCCATTTCCACTCAGGGACATCTAAAGGCTGAAACAATCCTCCAGGGACATGGTGTTCAGCCGTCACCTGCTGACTCACCAGGAAACTTTCCACGAACTTCGCTACTACACGTTTCGCCCCGGGCCACCAAAACTATTCTCTCATGCCTCGGTACATCTTGTAAACTCTAGGGTGTACTTCAATGAGTGAGTTATGGAACACACTGAGAACTTATTCCCGCATCACCTCTGGGAAAAACAACTTCCCTCAGAAAAGCATATGATTCTGACCATCTTCTGACAACCCTTCCAGAGCGTTGCCCTGGTTAACCTGATCACACATCACTTCACTCTCTAAGTCTCCCCACTCAGACTCCTCCACCTGCCGTAATAGAGAGGACTGCACTATCATCTATGACAAACAACCTCTACCACCATCCACCCTTGCATCCAAGTATAGGGAAGTCAACTCCTCCATTGCCTTCCAAGCATCTCCAGATTCTTGAACTGCTTCCCTCCATGACTTCCTACTCAAGGAATCAGCCACAACGTTCCCCTTACCTTCTGTTTAAGAGATCTTGATGTTTTATTCCTGATGAAACTCCACCCACCTTCGTTGTCACAAGTTAGGTCCCACTGGGTAAAGATATTCTTCAAAGACATTTGATCTGTAAATACCAAAATGTGATCACAGATGAGGTAATGCCGCCACAACTTCAATGCGAACACTACTACTGCAAGCTCTAGGTCATGGGTGGAATAGTTACTCTCATGAGGACGTAACTGCCTAGACCCATAATATATCACTGCCTACTACAGCATCAGAAGACACCCTAGGCCATGGCCAGAAGCATCACAAAATTACTCATACAACACCCCTTCCTCTGGAAACCTCAGCACTAGAGCACTGAATAACCTTTCCTTCAGATAGTTGAACACTGCTCGACACTTCTCACTCCATACGAAGTCCTATTTCTTTCTAGTCAAAGCTTTCAAGGGAGATTCAACTCAAGATAAGTCTGGTACAGACCTTCGATAATAGTCTTCCAGACCCAGAAAGCTTCGAACCTCCGTCACATTCTTTGGTGGCTCCCAAGAAACAAATTCTTCAACTGTTAATGATTCGACTTCTACCTCTTGCTGATACACACCGTGTTGAAGGAAATGCACTTCTCGTGTCATGAACTTACACTTGGAAAACTTCCCATAGAGTTGGTGGTGTCGAGGGATTTCCAAGACCATCCTGAGGTGATTAGTATACTCCCCCTCTAATCATGAGTAGATCAAAATGTTATCAATGAACACAATGATGAACCGATCTATAAACTCACGAAAACAGAGTTCATGAGACCCATGACCACTGCAAGTGTGTTCGTAACACCAAATGACATGACTACAAACTCAATGTGCCCATACCTCCACCTAAAATCAGCCTTTGGGATATCACTGTCTTTCACCCTTAACTGGTGATACCCAGACCGCAGATCATTCTTAGAGAACCAACTTACTCTCCTCAGCTAGTCAAAGAGATCATATATCCTTAGGAAAGGGTAATGGTTCTTGATCGTTACCTAATTCAGTCTCCGGTAGTCTATGCGTAGCCTAATATCCCGATCCTCCTTCTTCGCGAACATGATCGGAACACCCCATGATAACATGCTAGGTCAGACAAAATCCTTCTTCATCAATTTGAAAATCTGAATCCACAACTCCCGCAACTCAGAAAGTGACATTCGATAAGAATCCATCGAGATCGGATGGGCATCAGGTTGCAAGTCTATCCAAAACTCAACATCACATCGAGGGGGTAGAGTTTCCACTTCTTCAGGGAATATTTCTATGAACTCACTGACGATCCTTGATACATCCACCATCTCTGTATATACTAAATCCACTGACAGCCCAGCTAACAAGGTATGTAGGGGCTCTACCCTCCAACTGCCTTCCTAGAAACCCCGCTTGCTGGAGAAAGTCAAATGCTGGCCATCCGTATCGGAGAACATGAATCTTCTTTGGAAACAGTTGATAACAGTGTGTACAGAAAACAACTAGAGGATGCCTAGGATGACATCATATGGTGGTATCTGCAATAGTATAATATCCTTGCTAGACTGATGTGGCCCTATCATCAGCCTACACCCTCGGAAATCATAAAACAAGTCGGTCTGACCTCCGATTAGCGTACTCGACACCAGGGCCACTGGAAGTCTCTCAACGTCTAAACCCAGAGCATGAGCCAGACCGGGTGCAACAAAAGAGTATGAAGCTTCTGTATCAAACAACGCATAGGTAATAGTACTAAACAAGTTGATCGTACCTCGAACGACTTTCAGTGTAACACCCCGAGATTTTATGAGATATATTATTTTTAATTTCTTTGATGTCTTCTATTATACACTACACCAAGATTAGCTTGTACTATACGCAACACCATATTAGCTTGCAGTATACGCAACACTATTCTTGTATCGTGTTACACAAAATTTCAAGTTCATTTGATAGTAGTTATTCTACGCAACATCAAGTGTATATATATATATATTTTCAATGTATGAATGAACTATGGCTGGATTCTGTTATATGCAATAACAAAGGATTCTTGCACTACACGCAACCCTGACTTTTCTTACATTACACGCAATCATGACCTTCCATGATAGCGTGTGTTGTACGCAATACTGAGTTTCACTAAACAATTATATGTTATTAAAATATTATATAAACTAGCCGTTATGAATATTAATACCCACATATTGAAATTTTATAAATTTTATCATTAAAAATGGAATTCATTTTTGGATTCGGAATATCGAAATTATCCTAGGGTGAAATTTTGGTATTTTTCGGAAAACATTCAATTTTTTATGAATAGTGAAAACACTCAGTTACTATTTAAAATCCGACTATTTATTTAAATAATTATTTATTTTATTTATATTTATTTTAGGTCAAAATTGATACATAATACCTATATAAGTTCAATGTAATTCATTGAAGTTGTTTTATAATAATTTTATATATATACAAATTTTGTTGAACTTTTACGGTCTTTTACCCACCTCCTAAGAGAATTTGAAAATTTACATAAAACTTAATTTTACCGCTTCTGTGAGTGAAATTTAGAAAATCCGCGAGACACGGTTAGTATTAAAGAGTAAAATTTTGTTCAATAATATAAAAATATTTTTTGTTGAATAGTAACTTTTTACTTTTATTTACTACGGTTAAAAGTAAATAGGGTAATTAAGGGTAAAAAATGATATTATTATTACCCTAACACATGTCCGAATTCTATTGGATAAGTATAATTTGACCAAAAATATACTTAGAAATATAATATTATCATTTAGGTCCAGTTAGATTAGATTAGGACATTTATTATTATTTTATTTAAAAAAAGTGTTAAAATAGTTAAAATCAATGTTTAATAAATAAATTTTTTTAATATAAGGTCATACATAAGATAAATTCAACTATAAATATTCATTAGAAAGATAAAAATATTTCCTACCTAATGGTATTTTATTTATAATTTTTAGACATTAAATAATTTAAGTTATTTAGGAAACAATGGTGATGCAGTAATTACCTAAATAATGAAATATTAAAATAATTGATATTATAAATACGCAAATAAATGTAATTTGAGACTTTTTATGTATTACACTAATTTTATAGGTTAATATGAAATGTTAGTATTGATTTAACTAACTATTTTTGAACTAATCATGTTTTTATGATTTTCAAAAAATCAATTACCAAATAGTGTCAAAATTGACATAAAATAGTTTTTAAAACAAATATTATATTTTTAATTTTTATTATATTCATAAAATATAAGGTTAGGAAAAATGACTTATATAAGGATATATATATATATATATTGAACCAATTGGGGTTATTTTTGCTGGTTATAGTAAGTTTATTAACCATATAGTGTAAGAAAACAAGATGATGCGGTAAAAGTTAAATTATTTAACTTAGAGTTAAATCTAAAAGATAATGCAAAAATAGTAACCTAAACTTTTCTAAAACATATTTTTTGAGAGTATATGGACCCATCCCCACTTTAGATTCTAAATAAATCAATTCAGAGCTATTATAAACTGAATATGACTTTATTACAAAATAATATTTTAAGTTTTTCCGAAGGTGCCCCTCTCCTCCCTTATAAAAAGGGCACCCCTTCCCTCTTCTCTTCACACCCTTTTGAGCCTTTAATCTCGGCCAAACCCGGCCCATTTCTTTTATAAACTTCCCTAGAAACATTTTTTAGGTTATGGTATTCTCAAAAGACCAAGTCTACTTCCCTAAGAAGAAGTTTAAAAGAGCTGCGTCGAGAAAGTGGTAATCTCTTCTACCGACTCTTTCAAGTTTCTTTCTTCTTCTACTTCATCTTCTTTAGTTGTTTCATTATAAAGTAATAACATAAGTATTAATTATATATTTAAATGTTATTATAAATATGAAACAACCCTATTTCACCATCTATCCATCCTTCAGAAAATGAAATCACCGCACGTGCGTACGTACGGAATACCGTCTCCACGCCATGGTGTAATCTGTTTTCGACTACCACCTTACCTGGATGGGTATAATGGTGTAAATAAATAACTATATATGATTATTGTAAATTTATATTGATTCTGAAATATTATACATACACTTCAATACAATTCCACGATCATGGGAATGATGTCATCGCCCGTGCGTACGTACGAACTACCGTCTCCACGACGCGATGAGATTCATTGTCCATGTTAACCATTAATGAATGATTATAAAGTATATATAATGAATAATAATGAAATATATGACATAATAATGATATTTTATTTATTTATATATATATTTATGTATTTCATCTACTTAATTCCATTCAATTCAATAAGGAAACGAAAACAGCGTTCATGCGTACGTACAGTGTACCGTCTCCATAAACAGTGTATTTCATTCCATTTATCGATCTATCATATATATATGTATATGATGAATATATATTATATATATAAATCGTGTTTTACATTTTTTAATTATGTAAATCAGGATATAAGTAATAATATCAAGAACAACAAGTCGAAACACGTACGATAAATGAAACGATTTTACCCAAAATGCTGCTTTGACATGGAATTTACAAAAGAACGAGTAATATAAAATCATAAGTGAACCATATATGATATCATAACAATTAATATGATTCTTTAATAAGTCAATTACATTATTTAAATCATTATAAAGGATATCAAATGTAAGCTAAGGGATAACTATTCCAATCTCGCTCTTATCCGAGATTGTTTATTCATATGTATTTACTGGGTTTTTGCTATCATCCATGTCCCTATTATATAGAAATCTTTTCAGGTATTTTTAATGTCCTTTTTAAACATTTTTGAATTTTTCCACATGTTATGAAAGGAATATTACTTGTATTTACCACACGTGGAACTTTTTGACTTTTCCGACAAAAGTACGAGGAGAATGTTATTTTTAACTTATACGATGTGAATGGATTTTTACAGTTTCATAACGCCTCATTTTCATGAAGATTACTCTATAATATTTCATGATTATTTTCAACAAAACCCTTTTATTTTAAAATTTCATGGAATTTTTTAAAAAATATTATTATTTTGAATAAGAAATGATATTTTCCTCAAGAATTCATTTCAAGTGTTTTATCAAAACTATTTTCCACCTAAAATGACAATATTTAAAATGTTTATGTTTCAAGTATAATGTCTCCATTATTTACATGGTTTGATTCTTCTTATGATTAAATGATATCCATTTTTAATATGGATTATGTAATGATGGAATGATGTTTAAGAATCCCATTATATTACATGGGTTCTTCTATGACGTATGATTTATGATTGTGTGGAACACGGAAGAATTATTTCATTATGAGATGGGTGGGACTTATATCTCCCTCCAATGCATTGGGTAAAAATTTATATCTCATGAGATAGACATGGCTGGAACGGTAAGTTAATCTGGTTCAGTGTTATAGGACTGAAACGAGGTGTGAACTTGATTCAGAAAGGGACTTTTTCCACTAAGATGGTCTTGGCAGTAATGCCTTGGCTGCTATAGATATCATATCAAGTGTTTAATAGTTTTCCACAATTACATGTTTTCTTCCTAGGATATTTCATCAGGATTGATGTTACATTATGATATATGCCTTACGTACTTCCATGATTTATTTCTTTGCTCAAGATTTTTATGATTATATTTTATGTTCAATTTTTTGCATTCAAATGTTTTAGGATTGTTTTATGTTCTCTATATTTACCCTTACTAAGAATTTGAGATCACCCTTTTTATGTTTTCTTTTACCCAGGATATAAATAAAGGTTTTAGGTAAGAAAACCAAAAAGGGGAAGATCTTTATGTGAGATGTTTAAGATCTTTCACCATGATTAGAAGATTACGTTCTGAGTTTCCAAAGACACTAAAATAATACGGTCTTTGGCCGTCTATTTTGGTTATGTATTAAGTATTTCGCAAAAGTAATGTAATGTCCATGTACCCCAAGTTTGGGGTCTCTACAGTTGGTATCAGAGTGAAGGTTTAGTTAACCTTTGGAAGCTAGGATGTGAAAACATTGGTGAAATCCCTAGAAATATTTAATGTATATCTAGGTATGTCCCTAAGGATAAGTATATGTATAGGTTATAGTCCAAAAATTACAGTAATGATCTGAGAATTTAACCTAAGATGTTAGATATTGACGGTACTACCCCTTTATTATGTTGTTTTCCCTAGCATGATTTTTGTCTCTCGCACTATTCTTTTTGGGTTTCAGAAAATGGCTGGAAATAGGATGATTCACGATAATGGAGGATATTATGGACAATGGAATGATATTCTTCATGAGAAACCAAATGAAACAGGATTTGGGAGTCCAAACATCATTATTATGCCTAATCAGTAATCTCATAATATGATCAATAATATCTGCTTTGGTAAGTTTCCCGACTCAGCTAATAAGAGAAAGATGGAGTTTCATGATGATCATAGAGGAAATAAAGTTCAATTTCTCTCATTAAATCATGTGGGAAGAGGCATCAAGGAGAATGTTTCAAAGGAACTGGAAGATGCTTTGGGTGCGGAAAAGAAGGACACAAATCCAGTAAGTGAAAAGGAAAAGGTTTAGTTAACACCATGAAGAAGGATAATGGTATTTCTATGACATAAATAATGATTAGATTTTTTAAATGTGCAATGTATGGGCATTATGAAAACCAATTCCCGAAGGAAAAATCTCATGAAGACAAGCACCATGGTCATATGGATAGTAATTATATGGATGATGATGAGGAGACTACAAATGATATATGAGATGAAACAAGTGTTGAATCTTGGTCAATGGATTAAGAAGGTAGTGGAATGATTGTATGTTTATCAAGGGTTAAGTTGTATAGGTAATTTAATGGTACTATGGAATAAAGAAACATCTAAGGATTGTTACACTACTGTTTTTCTTAAAGTATTTGAAAGTATATTTTGAATGGTACTGGTAACCATGAAAGGTTATTCAGATATTTTTTGGAAAGCAGATGATATGCGCATAATGAAGGGATAAGGAGAAAATAATATGTTTGATATTATTCATGAGCTCATGGCTGATAAAAGGACAAAGTGATATCATGATTTGAGTATATAGATTTTTTTATGATTTTTGTATGTGGAAGGAGTTAACTTTTGATATAATTCCTGTTTTCGCTAAGGTTCTATGGTAATTCATGTTTCAAAAGAATACATGATTATGGTATTCACAGGTTTGGAATGTGACCAACAAGTCATATCTTATGATATATGGGGGAAAATGAAGGAATTCACATGCTCGGTAGATGAAATTTCTAGTAATCGGACAGAAATATTTTTGATAAGCCTAAAGGCTGGAATAGACATCATATAGTATTGGTTAAGGATATAACTTTTTATTTCTAAAATTTTATGATGGTATAGTTTTAGAAAAAGGACAACCTGTAGAACGGGCGACAACCCGTCACGTCAGACAAGGTTGCAGGAATCGAACCCACAACCGAAAAGCGACAGGCCTTTATCTCCTACGTCTGGCCTACAGGAAGTCCCTGGTTAGTAGAAACTAGTTTTATTTTATTAAGTGGTATGATAAATGAAGTATAAGTCCATTTTTGGAATCATATATGATTAACCTCACCATAGATGGAGTTATGTATATTTGATAAATTTTGATAACCTTTTGTCTGAGACATATGGAATGACCCATCATTCTATCACATGAACTGATAACACTTCACGAATGTTAAATTCAACTTCTTTTCTTTAGAGATTAAGTGGAAATTGTTCAAGGCACAAACAACGGTGATATTATACCAAAATAATGTAATTATTTCTTCTAATTCAAAATTTTCAACTTTAGGGAAATGATCTTGAAAACCAAAAATGTTGTCCTAGTGCCCTTATATCTGATGAATCAGATGGTACCTTAGATCATCAAAAATTATTGGATTTGGGACTGTTGGCTTTATCATAGCCATGTCATCAACCACTCTCCATCAAAACTTGATGGTTAGATTTTTGTTCCATATCCATATTTTCACCTATATTATCCTATGTGGAAACCTAGTGATTAGTTAATTTGGGTAACTATTACGTTTAATTCTTTAGTTTATCAAGATAAGTTTTGGTATTCCTTTTTACGATGTGGGTTTCTATGAAATAAACTTTCAAGTAGTAAACCATTTATAAGCCTGACGAATTTCTAGGGCGAAATTCATTTTAAGGGGGTAGAATGTAACACCTCGAGATTTTATGAGATGTATTATTTTTAGTTTCTTTGATGTCTTCTATTATAAAATACACCAATATTAGCTTGTACTATACGCAACACCATATTATCTTGCATTATACGCAACACTATTCTTGGATCTTGTTATACACAATTTCAAGTTCGTTTGATAGTAGTTATTCTACGCAACATTGAGTGTGTATATATATATATATATATTCAATGTATGAATGAACTATAGTGGGATTATGTTATACACAACAACAAATGATTCTTTCACTACACGCAACCCTAACTTGGCTTTCATTACACGCAATCATGACCTTCCATGATAGCATGTGTTGTACGCAATAATGAGTTTCACTAAACAATGATATGTTATTAAAATATTATGTAAACTAACCCTTATGAATATTTATACCGACTTTTTTAAATTTTATACATTTTATCTTTTAAAATGTACTTCATTTTTGGATTCGGAATATCGAAATTATCCTAGGGTGAAATTTCTGTATTTTTTTGAAAACATTCAATTTTTGTTGAATAGTGAAAACATTTTGTTACTATTTAAAAACCGACTTTTTATTTAAATAATAATTTATTTTATTTAAATTTATTTTAGATCAAAATTTATACATAATACCTATATAAGTTCAATGTAATTCATTGCATTCATTTTATAATAATTTTAGATATATAAAAATTTTATGGAACATTTCACCATCTTTTACCCACCTCCTAGGAGAATTTGAAAATTTACATAAAACATAATTTTACCTCTTCTGTGAGTGGAATTTAAAAAATCATAAAGACACGGTCAATATTAAGGAGTAAAATGTGGTTCAATAAGATAAAAATAATTTTTTTGAATAGTAACTTTTTACTTTTATTGGCCAGGGTTAAAAGTAAATAGGGTAATTAAGGGTAAAAAATGATATTATTGTTACCCTAACACATGTCATAATTCTATTGGATAAGTATAATTCGACCAAAAACAACCGTAGGAATATAATATTATCATTTAGGTCCACTTGGATTAGATTAGGACATTTATTATTATTTTATTTAAAAAATGAGTTAAAATTGTTAAAATCAATGTTTAATAACTAAAACATTTTTAATATAGGGTTATACATAAGAAACATTCAACTATAAATATTAATTATAAAGATAAAACGATTTCCTACCTAATGGTATTTTATTTATAATTTTTAGACATTAAATAATTTAAGTTATTTATGACACAATGGTGATGTAGTAATTACCTAAATAATGAAATATTAAAATAATTGATATTATAAATACCCAAATAAATGTAATTTGAGAATTTTTATGTCTTACACTAAATTTATAGGTTAATATGACATGATATTATTGATTTAACAAACTTTTTTTGAACTAAGAATGATGTTATGATTTTCAAAAAATCAATTACCAAATAGTGTCAAAATTGACAGAAAATAGTTTTTTAAAAAAATATTAAATTATTAGTTGTTATTATATTCATAAAAATGTAAAGTTGGGAAAAATGACTTATATAAGGTTATATATATTAGTAATGAACCACTTGGGGTTCCTTTGTCTGGTTATAGTAAGTTTATTAACCATATAGTGTAAGAAAACAAGAAGACACGGTAAAAGTTAAATTATTTAACTTAGAGTTGAATCTAAAAGATAAAGTTAAATTAGTAAACTAAACTTGTCTAAAACCTATTGGATCAGATTATTTCGACCCATACCCAATTTATCTTCTAAATAAATCAATTTTGAGCTATTATAAACCGAATATTACTTTATTATAAAATATTATTTTAAGTTTTTCCAAAGGTGCCCCTCTTCTCCCTTATAAAAAGGGCACCCCTTCCCTCTTCTGTTCACACCCTTTTGAGCCTTGAATCTCGGCCAACCCCTGGCCATTTCTATTCTCCACTTCCCTAGAAACATTTTTCTGGTTCTGGTCTTCTCAAAATACCAACTCTACTTCCCTAATAAGATTTTTAAATGAGGTGCGTCGAGGAAGAGGTAATCTCTTTTACCAACTCTTTCATGTTTCATTCTTCTTCTACTTCCTCTTATTTAGTTGTTTCATTATAAATTAATAACATCAGTATTACTTATATACTAATATTTTATTATAAATATTAAACAACCATGTTTCACCTTCTATCCATCCTACGGAAAACGAAATCACGGCGTGTGCGTACGTATGAAATATCATCTCCACACCGTGGTGTAATCTGTTTTCGACCACCACCATACTTGGATGGGTATAATGGTGTAAATAATTAACTATATATGATTATTTTAAATTTAAATTTATTCTGAAATATTATACATACACTTCAATACAATTCCACGATCATGGGAATGATATCATCGCTCGTATGTATGTATGGACTACCGTCTCCACGACGTGGTGAGATTCATTCTCCATGTTAACCATTCATGAATGATTATAAAGTATATATAATTAATAATAATGAAATATATTACATAATAATGATACTGGATTTGTGTATATATATATGTGTATTCCATCTACTTAATTCCATTCAATTCAATAAGGAAACGAAAACAGCGTTCATGCGTACGTACGACCTACCGTCTCTATTAACGGTGTATTTCATTCCATTTATCGATCTATCATATATATATGTATATAATGAATATATTATATTATATATATATATCATGATTTACATTATGTAATTAGGTAAATCGGGTTATAAGTAATAATATCAAGAACAACAAGTCGAAACACATATGATAAATGAAACGAATTTACCCAAAACGCTACTTTAACATAGAATTTACAAAATAACGGGTAATATAAAGTCATAAGTGAACCATATATGATATCATAACAATGAATATGATTCTGTAATAAGTCAATGAAATTATTTAAATCATTATACAGGAGGTTAGGATATATATGAAGCATATCGTATGTAAGGTAAGGGATAACTATTCCAATATCGCTCTTATCTGAGATTGTGTATATGTAAGTATTTACAGGGTTTTTTGTTATCATCCATGTCCCTATTTTCTAAAAATGTTTTCATGTATGTTTAATGGCGTTTTTACCCATTTTTGAATTTTACCACATGTTATGAAAGGAATCTAATTTTTTTTACCACACGAGGATCTTTTTGACTTTTCCGACAAAAGTATGAGGAGAATGTTATTTTTAACTTATACGGCATGAACGGATTTTTATGGTTTCATCACGCCTCATTTTAATGAAGTTTCCTCTACAAGATTTCGTGATTATTTTCAACAAACACTTTTCTATTAAAATTTCCAGGCAGTTTGTGAAAAAAGATAATGATTTTGAAAAAGAAAGGATATTTTTCATCAATAATTCACTTCAAGTGTTTTATCAAAACTATTTTCCATCTAAAATGACATTATTTAATATGTTTATGTTTCAAGTATGATTCCTCCATTATTTACATGGTTTGATTCTTCTTATGATGAAATGATATCCATTTTTTATATGGATTATGTTATGATGGCATGATGTTTAAGAATCACATTCTTTTACATGGGTTATGCTATGATGTATGATTTATGATTTTGTGGCACACAAAAAAATGTTTTCATTATGAGATGGGTGGGACCTATATCTCCCTCCAATGCATTGGGTAAAGATTTATACCCCATGAGATAGACATGGATCGAATGGTAAGTTAATCCGGTTTAGTGTTACAGGACTGAAACGTGGAGTGAACTCGATTCAGAAAGAGACTTTTTCCACTAAGATGGTCTTGAAAGCAATTTCCTGGCTACTATGGAAATCATATCAACTTCTTAATAGTTTTCAAGAATTACATGTTTTCTTCCCAGGATATTTTATCAGTATTGATGTTACATTATGATATATGCCTTACGTACTTCCAAGATTTATGTCTTTGCTCACGATTTTGATGTTTAGATTTTATGTTCAATTTTTTCCATTAAAATGTTTATGGATTGTTTTATGTTATCTATGTTTACCCTTACTGAGCATTTGAGATCACCCTTTTTTATGTTTTATTTTCCCCAGGATATAAATAAAGGTTTTAGGTAAGAAAACCAAAAAGGGGAAGATCATTATGGGAGATGTTTAAGATCTTTCACCATGATTAGAAGATTACGTTCCGAGATTCCAAAGACTGTAAACTAATATGGTCTTTGGGCGTCTGTTTTTTGTCATGTATTAAGAATTCCACAAAAGTAATGTAATGTCCATGTACTTCAGGTTTGGGGTCTCTACATTCAGCCCCGCTGGAACAGTTTTCTCTATTGCGTGAAGCTTCCCATGCCCAGTTCCTCTGCCTCTCGGCTATCAAGTGCCTACTTTACCACACCCTTATTGAGGTCCTTTAGGAGAACCATAGAGTTGGCCTCCTCCTACCACATCTACTCTCAGAGGAGCAGGAGATCTCTATTCCTACTGCTGCTGTTGCTGAAAGGGTCTGGCTGGAAGCTGCTCCTGCTGAGGTGGGCACTGAACCTTCTCACCCCCAATGTACTGCACTCTGTCCGAGAACTAATTCCGAAGGTGCCCACGGCTCCCACAGATGAAGCACCTTGGCCCTGGGCCCATGAGGAAAGGGCAAGGACTAGGAGATCGAAACTGAAACTGCTTGGGTCTGCTCCCCACTGGTCGAAACCGAGAAGGCCTTAACGCGGGAGGCCTACTGATAAATGCCTTCCCCTTTGGCGATCTTAAATGGATTCCCCCTCGAGGCATACCTCTGAGCGTGTGAATCCTCTCCACCACTTTAGCCTTCTTTTTGACCCTTATGTATGTCAGTAGGGTGAAGGGAGTAACAACATATTGAAGAGAAGGTTGGAGTGCCACCTCTAAACGTCTCGCCCGAGACTCCTCATCCAGAAAAAGGTCTGGAGAAAAATGAAGGAGATATTTGAACTTCATCCCCAACTCCCTCAATAACATCCTCCCCTGCTAGAGGGAGAGAAGCTCCTTACTCTTCTCATCCTTCATCGTTGAAGAGAGGAATTCCGCCAGTAACTCCCTCCCGATGTCATTCCACACAACTTCAGCCTCCCTCTTCTCCCCAAGGTAGAGAGTCCACCATTTACGTGCTACTCCCCACATCTGGATTACAGCCAGAGGAACCCAGTAGTCCGTCGGATCCCAAATCAAGCTGAAAGCTATCACGAGCTATTCGATCCAGCTCTCTGTCTCTATGCCTGAGACGCTGCCCACATACTTCCTGAGGGTTTGCCATTAAAAGGCATGATGCATCCTCTACCACTGCTTATCCTCCTCCTCTCGATCATACCTTTGCTGATCAGCCAAGACAACCTCTTGTGCCTCAATCTCCCGTAGTACTTGTGGTCATCGCCCGGTTTCCATAGCTGCAAGGTAACAAGGAATGCCTAAGCCCAAGTAGTGTAGAAGATTGATTTTAAATTCTCCTAGACATATTATACATTTTAAATCCAAAAAATACCCAAGAAACATAAGAAAGAAAGTCATTATGATGCATGTACCTTTCCTAGGGTCTCTACCCTGCAATTAATGAAGCCTCACTTAGTCATTTGGTAGGCCCAGAGTTCTTGCATCAGATTACGAGGGGCCCTAAAATCCTATTTCCTAGCTGATTTTCCTAGGCCAATTTCATGTACCAAGATTGCATAACACTGTTTCCCTACCATCCCATTCAATCCTCATTATGCCTAGCTCCAGACTCCATCCAATCTCTCAACCTCTTCTAATAAAATTCTGTCATGACCCACCTTCACTAAGATGAGGGAAGGGACAGTAGATTTTCAGACCCTTCCTTCCTCAGGTTGAAGGAGAGATAAGGACCCCCAAAACTCACCTTCAATAGGTCTTGGAGTGGCGACTGAAACAAAGGGTATTGAATTACACACAAAATGAAAGGAATTACCATTTTTAATTAGTAGGATCGAGAGATAGACTGTAAATCCCAAACAACACCAAAACTGGTTGTAAAAGTAAAGCCAAAACCAACCACTTCCTTATGCATGTTCTAAAAGTAAATGATAAAAAAGTACAACAAAACACTAAATTAATGTTCCAATGAAAAGAAAAACAGCAACATCATCTTTCCCAACGTCTGAGCTAGTACGACCCCGCACGATCCCTGATGTCCTTCTGGAAACCTGAAAGCGGTTTATATACGTAGGGTGATTATACAGGTATACTCAGTAGGGGAAACCAATTGCTCTTGTTCACAAGTATGGAGGCATTCTAATGCCCCATGGAAAATAAGAGATAACCAAAACACCTAGAATGGAAAACTATCTACCCAAACCTCACCACGACCCAATTCCCAAATAACACAATTCTAATACGTAATAGCAATAGCACATTGATATTTGGGTACCCTGATCCACTTTCCCACTGGTTATTGAAGACATCCTATGTGTCAAACCTCTCCCACCATTCTCACCATAGTCCCACTGCCACACCTCACCCACACACACCTGGGCTATCAAAACTGCACATCCTTCCCGTAAACACATGGGCCTCAACAACCAAACATTACCATTCCCGCACGAACCTGGGTCTGAAGAACTACTGCCATGCCCGAAGACACCTGGGCCTCATCCCGAAAACACTTAGGAAACCACCTGCCCAGACAGACCTGGGCCAACCACCACCATGTACCCTGCTCGAAGAATCTAGGGCTATAATGGACCTGAAGCCATCACAGTGTACCCGAAGAGTCTTGGGTTACTCCGGAAAGGGAGAAGAAAAGTATCTAATAACCATCCAGTAATTTAAGTGTTGGAAAAAACACCCTCCCCATGAAATGGGGGTGTTCGGAACAAATTGCTCAACTTGTGTGGGGAATGAATAATAAAAATAAAAACTAAATTATACATATAGGTAACAAGAACTCATCCTAGCCTTGGGGTTCCAAAACCAGCCTATACACAAACACCCTCATTACAATTCATTCATAAAAAAACACAACCCCCATGACCAAGTCACAACTTATTCTCAAAAATAAAGTCCCCATAGATCCTTCTATTGTTTTCATATTCAAGTGATTCCATTAAAGTAGTTATTCACTAATGGCCAACTAACATACATAGCCACAAGCCAAGGAATTGAATACATCCAAATAGTAATTTAAGCATTCACACTCAGTTCTCTTGTAAAGTCACAACAACCAAAGGGATTCGTGAGATCGCTCAATGTAATGGAAGAAAATCAAGCCCCACCATACGGCCCCACACAGCCTCGGATAAAAAAACTAACAACCGCACAAAAATAGAGGATCAAATCCCCATCCACATCACTTCCCAAGATTTAGCAGTAAACATCACCAGAACAGATCGAGGGAGTTTTAAAATTTTAATATTCTATTCATTCTGTTCCGTCATTAAATTTTGTTAACTAGGGTGATCACACAATTATTATTATTCATTAGGAATCCATTTAATCAACTAAGTTTTTGTGATTTACTAGTTTCCATGTCATAGCCATTCAATCACATAAATATCCAGAAAAACAGAGGTTCATAAGTGCACAAGAAAAGTCTACCAATGACCATGATTTTCAATGGGTATATCCCCATAAAATTCACAACACAAAATCAGGGATAAAGAGTTCAAAAAAACATCAATCACACCCTATTCATTCTTTAAAAGTCCTTTTATTATCTTCATTAAGGTTTGGTTTCATCCATACCCACAGATACAATAGAATACCCACCCCGCATGATACACAGTAAAGAGAGACTAAGGAAAATCCCAACATGATGATCAAGGATCGAAGTTTTTTTCTCCTCGGGCCAATAACTGGGATGTGTTACATTCAGGGGAGGAGCTCTGAGGACTCCAAGAATGAGTAGAAAAGGATACAGCATAAGCGTATCACTCGCCTCGGGAACGGGACTCCAAATGAACCAAGGGGAAGAACGAACCCAGCATAGAAGCAGAAGAAAGTAATTATGGTGCGATATAAATAATGAGATCTTGGAATTCTGGGGTATCAATATCATGAGCGGCTTTAAATTAGATCATGGTTTCACCACACGGTTGGGTTGTTACACATGATGGGATTAATTATTATTTCATTTCGCATTGGGGAGGTTCCACTAAAGCTGTGAGTTAAATGATTTCATTTAAATGGAGGAGAACATGTAACAATGATACAAACTGGGTCTATTGAGGGTTGCCTCACCCTTAAGGATTTAAAATATTTTTTATGGGGATAAAAACATCCTTGAACCACATTTAAAAGTTAAAAAAGTCTTAAAAGTGGAGTTATGAGAAAAATTCCAGAAGAAAAACCCGACAATCCCAACCAGCATTGATAGGTGACACATTGATCGGTTTCACCGATGGTTGACACCGCGATGAAATCCTTCCACTGAGTCACTACCCTTAGGATCTAGACTTGATGGGCCCATGGTGTGCCCAACACTAGAAATTGGGAAAATGGATGGACTAGGAGGGTATGGGCCATTAAAAAAGCATTCATATCTTTGCAATTGTTATTTTAGGTAGTTTTGGAAGGTTCATGCCAAGTGAATCTATCAGTCAAAAAATCTTATATTCATCTATAATTGAAGACCGGATTTTAAAGCTCATACTTTCTAAATGTATTTTCATTTTGATTTTCTATTGAGGATAATTGGTTTCATTAAATAATGGTGGTCTGTTTGTTGTATCACCTTCCAATCTATTATCCATAATTAAGAAATACTTTAATAGAGCTAGAAATTTAAAATTTATAGAAATTTACGGATCATTAAATTACCACTACAATCACAATTGAATAGGTTCAAAAACGTATTCTAAATAAACAAACTTCTTATACCAAATGTTTGTTGGAGTACAGTACTCAAGAGGGGGGGTGAATTGAGTGTCTATAAAAATTTATGTTTAAAAGGTATTCCAAAAAGGGTCCCCAATAAATTTAAACACAGCCCAGTTAATCAAAATTATACGGTTATGAAATTTTGACAATTTAAATAACTTATTAGAAGATTTATTAATCCTTAGTAATCTTAATATTAGTTATTAACGTTACTTTTGAATCTATTATAATAAGGAAAAACAATTATAACTTTTTTCCAAGATTAATTATCAAAGTAAATTTACCAATTTCATAATTAAATAGTAAAATAGAGAAAACTAAAATAAAAAGAACAACGAATATAAAACAAGCAATTCAGTCTCAAGACAAGACCTAAGCCACTCCACTTGGTGATCACCTACCACCAAGAAGTTTATATAGAAAACATGATCCACACCTTGGATCAAGGTTAACAATAGTACACAAGAATGTCCAAGTAACACGACCTCTTCTATAGTTCTTCATCAGTATGAACTATCATGTCACACATGGACCTCATCCACATTTATCCATGTAAATACACATGTGTAAAAAGATGAAATAGAATGGATATCTTGTATCATTCAGTTTGATACAGGAGAAACTGCATGTTTTATACCGATACACACACTATTCAAAAGATAAAAATAATACACTGTATAGAATAAATGATGAGATATGGTTTGAAGTTATCTAAGTGTTAGTCTTTGAAACTCTGGACATCTGGGATAAAGCAGATGTGGAAATAGATTCCTCCCATAAAAAACAGAGTATTTTAAGTCAGCTAGATCTGGTTCATGTTCTTCGTGGATTTTATAGTGCGGAAATTTTATCAACACTAGGATTTAAGTGTGCTTTGTGTGTTCTTCATCATTGTAGAGTATCATGAATTCTCATACTACTTTGTTATCGCACACACACTTGTTTTTCTATTATCACAACTATCGTCACAGTCACCACTGGTCACATTGTTCTTTTTATTCTTATAATTCATGTGTTAGAGCCAATATGATGCATACATTTTGCACCTTTTACCTCATACTGTCATGTGACATGTCTACAAATAAACATTAATAATGTTAGTGCATTTAAAGACATAAAATATTACTATTAGAAATTAAATTGAAAAATGACAAAACAAATTAACAAATAGTGTCACAGTCTGTCTGTAAATGGTGTCTTTATGAAATGGTTTATCCTTCTTTGTATCTGAGTGGTAAGACAACTATGATGTCTTAGTTGTATATAGATCAGGAATCAGTAGCACAGATATGGTGTTTGGTTCACAGTGTCTATATGGTCATGATATCTGGATGGTCAAGGTGTCGGGATGGTCACAATGTTTGGAAGGTCACAGTGACTGGATTCTCACTATGTCTAAATGGTCACAGTGTCTGGGTGGACACGGTCTCTGGATGGTCACGGTGTCTCGGTAGTCACAGTGTTTGGCTGGGCACTATGTCTGGATGGTCAGGGTGTTTGGATGGTCACAGTGTCTGGGTCCTTTGTCTGAAAAACACAACAGGTGGCAGGCTCATGGTTTCTTTGACTTAGCCAAATATTTTTATCCAGACTTATAGAGTGATATTAATATAAGGAATTAAACATAATCATTCATAAGATAATTTCGTTATAAAAAAATATATTACAATAATTATTTAAGGAATAAGGAAACTAATCATCTGTATACATGATTTTAGATAGATTATATATGATTAACAAGATTTACAAAATGAATCATATTTTTTACCATTAAAACATGATTAACACATGAGGATTCCAATAGTGTACATTAGGCTAAGGCCTCCAATTTCAGTTATATTCCTACCCGGGGATCTTCATTAGACATAGGCTTATTTAAGGTGGACATGGGGTGTCACCATCATCTTACTACTAGCCTAGGAAGTGTCCTGGAGGGATAATTAGTTAATGTGTGGTATTTGATGATGTTTTTTCATGAATCCTTGTTTTTATTTGGCCATTTCATGTGGATTTTTTGGGGAACTAAGGTAAAAAATGTTGAATTGTCTCATGTTTGGATATTATGACCATGTAACTCATTGACGGTGTAGTATCTGATCTATCTATACTCTAGAACATCGACTTTATAATTATTGACATGGAATTCTGAGGAATATCTAGAAGGGAGAAGAATAATACATGAGTCATATAGGGTTGGGTCATTTTACTATATTTTTATTCTTGTTTTATATCCCAATATATTCTTATTTTAAAATTGTATTTCTTTTTGACTTTTTTGAATCCCTCTATAACTAAAATGAACTCAGATATCGATACAAGGTTCTGACAATGAACAATTGAGAGATGAGTCCAAATTTCATGTACTTACTAATGACATCATTCATCTTGGAGAGCATTGAGTAGTGATACCACTCAATGGGAAGTCCATGGATCCACCAAAGGTGGTCTAGGTGGACGATAGACTACATTGTAGTAGTATAAATATTCAGTGTGTCAAGACAACCATTTGTGTAGGGTTAGCGGAATTCATGTGATCTAATAATAGATATCTCTTTTATTTTGTTTCTATTCATACACTCGTGTAGTAAAGGATTTGATGGAGGAAGATAGATAATTTTTCTGAATTATTTAAACACCACCAGATGAGATGGTTTTTCTTGGATCCATTCTTCATCATGGATAAGTAGGGTTATGAAAATGTACGATCACTCATATTAATGATGATATGATTATATCGAGGATAAAATTTAATTAGTTGTTCTATGATGATCATTACCATTTGTTCTTGTTTTATGTGAGGAATCTAGAGCACCATAACCTAGGATAGGGAGATATGTTGGTTGATGAGAATTTATTAAGGGCTACCAAAAACACATTTTATTATCTCTATGTGGTGTGGGATAGATACTTCAAGGTGTATTAGTTTTATAAGGTCATTCATATGAGAATTTGAGAAATCATGGTCTCTATATGAATTTCATCTTATGTCGTAGTGATAGAGTTGGATTTGGTTACATAAAACAATAAAAGATTGTGACTATGAGAAGTTAATGTCTATAGTAAAAATTATGGGATACAGTCATGTTTAGCAGAAAGTAGGCATCAGTCATTAGGGTCACAATGATGTTATGTCAAAATTCCTCTTTTGAATTTTATGTATTGTTTTGGAAATCACAAATCTATTCATAATTGTTTATCGTACTGAATATGTTTATCATACTTACTATGTTTATCGTACTGACTATGTGTATCGTACTGACTAGTTTTATCAAACTAACTATGTTTATCATACTTACTATGCTTATCGTACTAACTATGTTTATCGTACTAACTATGTTTATCGTACTAACTGTGTTTATCATACAGACTATGTTTATCATACTGAATAAATCATACTGACCCTTTCAATTGTACTGACTCTGTCAATCGTACATAATTTTGTGCATCATACTCACTTTTCATCATATCAATACATTGCACAAATTAATACTAATCGTACTCATTTTTTACTTCTATCACATGCATGTTTTTATCCTTTATCAATACACATGTTTATCATTTTCATATGTATTTTGTTTTAACCAAAACGATTTCATGGAGTTAGTTATAAACTAATAAAAACATTGTCGTGTTTTCTGTATCAATATGACCGTTATAATGCCAGGTTTCCATGTCCTTATGAGTTTTCTAAAGAAATATGACCATTGGAGGAAATATGACCATTAGAACCTGAGGCCTATAAATAGGAGGTCATTTGAAGCTTAGAATACAACTGAGAGAGTTTGATCATTCTTTTTTTATATCAAGTTATAGATAGAGACGTTGTGACTTCCCTATTTCTTCATAAAAAATCCTTGAAATTACAAAATGTGAATGGATCGTTCTTAGTTTTTTTATTTAAATAAGTGCTCTGTTTTTCTTTCTGCAACTGACCAGGTGATAATGATTGAGTACTACTGAGGATAGGAAAACGGTGATACAGATCTTTGTATCGAGGGCTTTCAAGTGTTTGAAAGATAGAGGTGCTGATTACCTGCAAAATCGAGGGCTTGTGGGGATAACAAGACAGTCATACCAATCATCTTATCGAGGGATTGCATGGATATAAAGACAGACGTACCGATCATCGTATTGAGGGATTACCAAGGTGGGGGTAAGAGAGACCTCTTATCCTAGGTGAAAGGATACCCTTCTCTTTGGGCTAAAATAAATGTAATACTTTTACATTTCCAATGTTGTTTTCATTAGAAAGAAAATTATATTGTTACCTTTCTTCATTTCATATTCAATTTTAATTGTTTCAATTACAATTATACTGCTCCATATTGTGTTAATAGATTCTAAACTCTTATGGTATAATCATTCACTATTGTATTACAATGATTATAATATTCATTTTGAATACAGTTGATTTACATTTCTTATAGTATTACATCATATCATACCTTTTCTATCCAAGACAATTGTGGTTAATTGTATTTATGTGAATTGTATTAGATTAAGATCATTTAAACTAATTTAGTAAGTGTTTAAACACAATGTTTTTTAAACCTAAAATTCACCCCCTCTTGTATTGATCCATCAACAATCAAGCCCAAACTAAGATACATGGATCAGTGGTATATGGTTCATGCAAATGTTCTAGTAATCCTCAAGAAGGGATATGTTATTCCTGTGATATTCAGGGTCACACGGATCATAATTTCCTAACTCATCATGATGCTGATAGTGATTAAGATATAGATAGACCACTGTGGAAAAGGAAACTTCATGATCAAGGATACTAAAGGTGCAGTCAAGGTGGTCTATGTAGAGGCAGGGTAGTAAAGTGGTAGGTGTATCCATTTAAGTGAGGGCTGTAGTAAAATGATGATATTTCCGACATCCTCCACCACCACTAGTTGGAACAAACCAAGATCATAGGGCTTGTAGACATTAGTGCTTCTAGTTATAGTCCATTGAGGGATATGAATAGTAATACCATGAGATGATTCGATATATGATATTTTAATTCCATGACATATCGCTAGTAGGAGTGGACATTAGAGCTAGTGGTTACATCATATCTATATCCCCAGGGAAAGATAAATATATTCTAGTAGAGTCTTTGATAGTCACATATGGAAATGGGTTTCTATAGGGATTAATTATTATATATTATACATCTTTCTGCATTATGATTTGGCACTCAGAAGATCGATTTTCTTTTGGGATATCATTCTATTTTTGAAGAAAAATTATGATTTCATCCTAGGTATATAATGGTTGAATACACTGCATTTCTAGAGATACATCCATCATGGGAGATTTATATGCCTTCATATAGATGGGAAAAAATTATTCTTTAAGGGAAGGAGGGATCTTATAGCTGAGTGAGTGGGGCTCATGGGACAAAAGCAGCAACCTATCACCCATTAGTTAGTGAGTTTAAGACATGGTGTTGTGGGATCTATAGAATTATGGCTTCCAGTTTTAATTGAGGATTATATGGATTAATTTATTTATGATTATATTTCACTACCTTCAAGGATGAATATTAACTTTTTATGTAATCTTTCACCCTAGGAAGGAAACAATATATTCCATAGAAAACAGGATAGCCCCTACTAAGCATCAAGATATGGGGTAAAGTTGGATTACGTTCAAGATAAAGGTTTTATGGGACCTAATGTGTCTCTTTGGGAATATCAGATGTGGTTCATAAAATAAGTGGATAAGAGATTGATTATTTTCATTAATTGACATCTCCTAAACCAGGTTATGATTGGGAACCCACGACCCTTTCTGATAATTGATGACTTTTCAACTATTTTAATGGTGTCAGTTGGTTTTCAAAAACTGATATAAGGTCTAGATACCATTATTTGAGGGTTCATGAGGATGATAGTCCGAAGATGACATTAGATGCTACTATAGTCATTACTAGTTCCTTGTGATTCTTTTCAGTTTGGATAAATCTTTTTCTATTTTTATGGAACTTATGAACCAGATCATTCATTCAAAAATGGAATAGTTCATAGTAGAATTTGTAAATTACAATCACATATACTCAAAATTGAAGGCGGATCACACTGTGAATTTTAGGATTCTCTTAAACTTTCTCATTGAGAACCAACATTATGGTAAGATTTTAAAGACTTAGTTTTTTATATAATTGGTTCACATTCAAGGGTATGTCATATTTGAGAATGGTATAGTTATGGATTTGTAAAAGTACTGTGTGGTGATCATTTGGGAACCAATCAAGATCCTATCAGATGTGTATAATTTCTTTATCTACACATGGTATTTTTAAAGGTGTATGATATGCATTTATAGTATTTCATCCCATTCAATTTAGTTGATACACAGGGTGAATCCATATTCTTCATTAGAAAAGTGTCATATATCTTTAAAAAGATGAGGTGGAGGTTAAAATGATTATATTTTAAGAAACCCCGAGGTATGAATCGAGTAAATGGTGGTATTAACTACCTATTTATATTGGATTATATTCATATTAATTCAAATATAGGAAGTGATAAATAATATATAGAAGTTGTTTATTACCCATTAGAATTATTATTTGAATCTTGAATTTGAGTTGACAGACGTAGTATTCAACATGAACATATGGTGGAATTTACTTCTAGTTGGTCATTTAATTTTTTCCTCATACCAAGAAACATTAGAAAACAACACTATATCGGGAGATCATAATACGATATATAGCAATTGGGTGGACTTCCTTTAGGAATAAATGTTTGAGATTTTATAAAATCCATTTATGGGAAATTTAGTGGCATATGTCCATAAAAATAAATATTATTCTCTCTTGGTGGAGTAGGTGTTAGTGGCAATGGACATGTTACAAATAACCCAAGTGGAGGATTGGGGTGCATCATATGTTCATTAGATGGTGGTGACTGCACTAATGCATCAACATGTGTGAGAATCTCAGTAGGGATATGTCAAATATGATGTTTTGTATAACTAACTCATCATAATTTTTTGGGGATGGAAGATAGTTATATTCCTATTTCTTGATGATGTATAGAGGTAGTTTCATACATCACACTTTTCTACACATGTTGTTATGGAAAATATTTAAAATGACCATTGGTATTAGTTTTGTTGTGAGGGGATGCGGTGAAGTGTTTCCATGTTGGTCTCTTGTTGCCTCATCTATCAGTAGGTATATTCCAATGATTTGGTTTCAGTAGGTTTGAATCAACCCCTATAGATTCTAGAATGGAAGATGGGTGGAATATGGATGGATTCTATTATGGGGATAAAATTGAATTTGAAGGTCACAATATTGTTTAAATGATTATTAAGAAACATAACATGTCCGGACACATTATTTTAATCTGTGGGAAGACTAAGTTCAAGTGTATATGGTGGTGGTATGTATAATAGATCACCACGCTATTTTGGGTTCCCATGAATACCATCTCTAACTTTGATTCTCGATTCTTATCATATTTTTGGAGGGGTCTACTGGAAGAATGTTTGGACCCAATTATATATGAGTACAATGTTTCACCCCCATAATAATAACCAAACTGAGAGTGTCACCTAAATAATGGAGGATATTATGAAATTATATGTGGTGGACTTCAACTACTGTAGGGAGGATCACTTTCCATTTGTGGATTTTTCTTATAATGAATTATCACACTCTACAAATTGTATGGACCCATTCAAGGCCATGTATGGGAGACCATAAATCCCACCCTTGTTATATATTGATATAGGTGAGATGTATCATGTTGGGAAAAAGATGTTTCTAGTGATGAATAGTAAGTTTTAGGTGATCCGTAATAATTTTATCACAACCCAAAGGTGGTAGAATCATTATTATAATTGGTGTAATAGTCCTTTCCATTTTCAGTAGGGATGAATGATTTCTTGAGTCTCCCTATGAAAATTACTGTAGTGATTTTATTGGGGAAGAAAGGTATATCTGATGTTCACCAAGTCATTCCAAATCATGTAAATGGTTGGTATGGTTTCTTAATCCGTGGATCTAGTCATACAGTTTGATCGAGTGTAGGATTTCATCCATGTGTAATGGTTTAAGAGATTTGTTCATGACCTAAAAAAACATTATTCACAAGGTAAATAAAAACATCAAGGACACTGAAATCTTCTTAGAGTACTCGATGGACAAAGAGTATCAGTGGGAGAATATAATTCATTGATGGACCATTTCTTTAGTTCGTGTTCTATAAGAGTATGGGATCAAGGGAGAGCTCTTAAGAGTGTAATATCCTCATGTGGGATTTGTAGCCCCACTAATTTATGTATATTATGATTTTATGTGATAAAATTATTGAGTTAGGGGATAATGTAACAAATCATGTTTCTATAGTTTTATGCTTTTTATATTTCACTATATATATTTCAATATTTTCCTTGGAGTTTTAATTATTATTTTTGGAGTCACAGGACCCCAAAATTTGTATAATATTAATATTTAAATATATTAAATCATTACTAAGAAATGTTCAGATAAAATGGTTTATACATCGACCGGGGCCCCAAATGGGAAATCTAATACCTTATTTACTTCCAAAAAAATAGGGATTAAATGGGCATAACATAAGGTTGGTTTGCATTTGATGTTGCATGGAAGATCGAAATTGGTCGGTGAAATAAGTAAATTTAAAATCCATTTATTTATTTTCTTTTATTGACTATAAACTAAATTCCCTCAACAAATATGTTGTTCTGATGAATCAATAGGGATTACCACATAACCTGGTGATACTACAATGGTGGATGTGAGAGATATATTAACATTGGTAACTTAGGAACGTAAGAAGGGGATTTTTGAGATGAATGTAAACACAATAGGATCTTGTTATTCAACTGTAGTGGCTGTGTTTTTCAGTTGTTATTAATCCAATCATGATATAGGAATTTTTACTTTATGGATTTATACCCTTTGATCAAAATTTCCAAACATGGATTCAATATCTTCATTATTCCTAAGATCTCTAATATTTGAATGATCCAATATTTAATTAGTGTTCTAGAAGATAATGTCTTATATATACCACACCCTTGTATATCCATTTGATACATAAATATATTAACATAGGCTAGGATTTTATCAAATAATGATTATATCATATCATTCAAGTGATTTTCACACCCTCGTTTAGTAATGCGAAATGGTCGGACAGGGGCGGGGCGGGCCAAGCCTGCACGGGTTTGAGCCCACACAGGTTTGTCCACAAAATCCCTCATATAATGCTAATAAAAAATTTCATGCCTGCCCCGCCCTGCATAAACCCATGGGTTACCCGCGGGTTTCCTGTGGGCTTAACCACCTTTACAAAAAAAATACTATTTATAATCATTTAAATACTATATTTTTTTATCATTTGTCAATGTATTTGTTGGGAGAAGTGGGAATTAACAATAACTAGAGTTTTAAAGAATGTGATGGAACATTGTTTTGTGGGTTAATGGTGGCATGCGGTAATGCTGATGTGGTGGAAAACAGTTGCGATAGAAAGTAGGTGAGTGATCGGTGATGGACAATGAATGATAATGTTGGTTGTGTGGTGATGTAAACAACTAAACCTTTGAATGAATGAAGTCTCTCCAGGTAAGGATCGGTTTTAGAGGAAGCTATTAGTGTTTTCACGAGGTTCTATCCAATTATCTTAATAACAAAATTAAATTAAATAATAACAAAATCAAATCAACCTAAAAAATATTATGACTATAATAACTCTTATTGAATTGAAACCATGCACAAGGGCGATGAGTTCCATTTTTCGAGAGATGGGTTGACACACCATGTGAATATGGTTAATAATTACTTTATAAATAATATAATATCATATTAAAAAAATAAATTTATGCCTATTTAAAAATCACATGTGAATAAATGCTGAAATAATATGACCAATACGGTGAGAAATCATATGTCACCGTTTAACCATTAATTTTTTTTAAAAAAACTAAAATGTTAAAGAAACATATATTGTAAAAATAATATATATTTTTTTAAATCAGGCCAGCGGGCAAGCCCTCACCCGCGCGGGCTCAACCCGCATTAGCCCGCACCCACGCGGGCTCAACCAGCATTGGCCCGCACTCTAAACGATAAAAAATTTTAGGCCCACGCCGCCCCACATCCACCCCATACCCACAAAGCTCGTGGTCCGCGAGCCTGCTTTGCATCGCTACCCTCGTTCTTCTGATTCTTAGATGTCATCCCACGAGGTCGATAATTCAACTTTTTCAGTCCTAATTAGAGTTATATCAGACCCCCCAAATTCATGATGCATGAAATGAACACATAGGGATAGAAATTGTTTTTTGTATTAAGACAAAATAATGAGATATGGGTTATTTATTAAAGTATGAGGACCCCGAATAGTGACAGGAGATATGACGATTAGCCCTAACGTAACTAGGATTCCATTTTCCAAAAAATATAGGTCCAGATATTATGTTTGGAGAAGAAATAATTGGAATTTAAATGTTTCTAGAATATCAAATAGTGGGAGTGTCGGAATAAATAGAGGATCCATACATTCTTAAAGATCATGATCCTATTTCATCAAAAAACATAGCTATAAGCAGTTTATCATGGAAGAAAACAAATATTGTATCATGGATACTTGATGAAGTTATAGCTTCATTCAAGTTAGGTATCACATGTTGTATTTCCTTGACTATATTTTTTGGGAAAATACCTAGGTATCTGAGTTGTGTGTTGTGATTACATTCCCAAGACCATATGTGAGATGGAACACCTTTTATCTGGAGGGACACATAATGTTAGGGAACATGTCTTGTCAAGACATTTATAGTGATCACATTCCCATGACATTGGGTAGACATATATTCCATGAGAAAAATTTACACACCATGGAGTTCCAAATTTCTAGTTAATTCATGTCTATGGGAGCACATTCCCAAGCATTCAAGTGAGGTAACATACAGTGTGACCCTATGTACACACCATGTTCTTTTCCAAGCAATATTTTCTTTTTGTACTTTCATCCTCAAGACTCAAATATGGGGCCATTAGTATCCTATCCTATGTATTTTTATGTTTAATACATGTTGGTATCCTTCATTTTTTCATCATATACAAAAAATGAGGTGTTATGAGTGATAAACTCTTATATGCAATGATTTTATCGAATGATAGTGATCCTATTTTTTAATCATATATATACTGGGGTCTGTAATCCCATTTGACACACTGGATTAGGAATCACATATTTTATATTGGTAGAGTATGTAAAATCCCATTAATAGAGGTTTTAGGTCCTCTATCTAGGTCGTGGTAGACCTCCATCGTCGATATCTAACAATTAGAAGGTCCTCTAATAGAGATAATACTCCCTTGGTTGTGGATCACAGTAACGTAGAGTTTTTCCTCCAATATTATTCATATGAACTATCATGTCGTGCATGGAATTAGAAGTTGGAACAATGAATCAATATGAATAATAATCATTTTCCATGGATAGCTTTGTAGATTGAGGAATCTCTCTATTTTGATTAGCTTTTCAGTATGATAATATCCTACTTTTGGGATTCCGTCTTCTCTTTTTCTACAGTTTAATATCACAATTTATTCCTATATATTCCCTTTTTGGTTTTTTGGAGTTATACTATGTATGTTTTTTATCATCCCATAATAGACCATGTCCACAAAAATTATGTATTATGAATATGACTAGAAGATCAATGGTGAGTTCAATGGACCTGGTATCAAAGGAGTGTAATGGTTCTCGTAGGTGCTGACCTTGTTCTCTATTCAGTCTTGATGACTTTGATCTAGGATTTATTTGTTGTTCCATTTCATATTAGTGGTGCAGATGCAACAACACTTATAGTTTATAATGTAATTTTTTAATTTTATATGGTTTCATTAACTTGTTTTACTATGGTGTTTTTTCTAGAGGTTGTTTTATAAATTGATTAAAATATTTATATTTAATTAGTTATTTATATCAATGCACTCTATTCTAGAGTTTATTGTGTTCATGTATACTATTTCATTAGGATAAGGTCGCCCATTTCAATTTTATTCCCAATTGGAACTTGTTTCTTACCCATGGTCAATTGTAGGATGGATTGGGGTCTCACCCTCTACTTACAATCGGCCACAGAAGGATCCCAGTGGGTCCGTTCATGAAAACTAATTTAATTTATCAATATTAAAATAATTACACATATAAATTTTTTCTAGACATATATCAATTATTAAAGTAATTAAGTTTTATCATTACTAATAATCATATACTGATCATGTAATTAATGGTTTTTATTATATATATATATATATATATTCAAATTCAATTTCATTATAATTTGTATTCAATACTTGTAATATTCATCAAAAAATAATATATATAAATTTTTTGTAGGAACCTGGTTCTTAGTTTTGAGGTACATGCTTTCTCGTTTTCCATTTCCTTAAGTGTTTTTGAGAAAATATGGAAAATGGGAAAAAATCCTGAATTTTGGAACTACACGCCGAGTACTTCTTCCACACAACGTGTACTTTTGGCCATGTTGGGATGAGTACACGGGGTGTGTAGCCATGCTGGCGAAGAGGGGTGTAGGAACCGACTACACGTCGTATAGTGGTACCTTACATGCCGTGTAGTCAGTCGGCAGGCTTAAACAGTAAGGCAGTGGAGCAGCGGCCAGCTGGGCGACAGTACACGCCTTATACTCGAGAGTACATGCCTTGTACTCATGTCAACGGATGAACAGTGTGGCGGTGCTGCCAAATGAACAGTTAAATGAAAGAAGTACACGTCGTGTACTCAGAAGTACACATCGTGTACTTTGTTTTTTCAGCTGGAAATAGGCAGTAGCCTCCTCATTTGGCAGAGGAGACACGTGAGCCGATTTGGTGCCGGAAAAGGAGGTCGGACCTTTGAAGCTTCACGAGGTGTTCGTCTGGAATCGGTTTCTACCTCGGAGGATCCCGTTGGAACCGCACGGGTAAGGGATTCCACCTCCTTGGCTGGCTCTTACCAATTATTCTCTTAACATGAGTTATTTACGTTTAAATGGGTTTTGTCCTTCGTCAGATCTACGCCGTTCTTGGGTGTTTTTAGAGTCGGCATTCGGGTATAATGTTTGTTGGCGTATAAGTAGGTGGCTTTGTGTTTATTTTCTAACTATTATGCATTTTTGTGTGTTTTCGTGCCACGAACCCATGTGGGGGTGTCGTGTGGATGAGGTCGTTGCTATATTTAATGCATAGAATTGCATAGGTGATTAAATTGTGATAATAAAATGCTGGTTGGGATTATTGCTTGGATCTAGAACCACCCCGGAGGTGTGTTTCACTGTTTAGCTATTTGGCCAGGATACCCGAGGGTATTCCTTAAATGTAATAATTGTAGAATTTCCTTGAGAGTAATTGCTTGTTTACTGCATTTTGATATGTTGGGAATGGCCCAGTTACCTGTTTAGCCTGAGGGCATTGTTGTGATTAGCTTGTGGGCACTGCACTGTTTATCCTAAGGACTGTAGTTATTTCAGCCCAAGGGAAACATCTTCCATGCCTATGGGCAGCTGATTCTGTGCCTCTGGGAAACACTACCTATTCCTGAGGGAAAAACTTTTTTATGCCTGAGGTCTGATTCAGTGTTGGATACTCGTTACTAGAGGGTAGGAGTTTACGTGTCTGAGGACTCTAGTTGTTTACTTATAAATGCACTGTATTGATTTCTTATATTAAATGGATTAAATGAATATTAAAAATGGAAATATAACTATTAGTTATTACTTTTGAGTACTTCTTACATTATTGCATTTTATTAATGCCCACTATTGTTTCATGCTTACACGACGTTGGGAACGGGCCTTTGGTGGGTGCCTACTGAGATATATTTCTCACACCCTTTTTGGGTCACGCTTTTTGGCCCAAACAGATTAAGTTTCTGCAGATGTAGATAGGGGCAAGAGTCCCTATACAGGTACTTGACTGTTGCTGAGGAGTAGGAGGGCATGGGACCGAGCCTAGGCCTGCGATGCTGCTGCCAGCGGTTTTGCTTGTTTTTATGTACTCTGTATTTTGTTGTACTGTATTGATGTATAACATGTTTTGGCTGTTTTCTTAGAACATGAAACATGTAGCATCATCACTTATATACTATTGGTTATATCCACTGCTGTATTTATTTCAGTTGTGTATGTTTACTGCTTCCACTGTCGTGTATGTTTATCTTGTATTCCGCTTCGCTACACTTGGACAAAGGAGGGCATAGTTTCCCCACTATCAGACCTGGGCCCTCGCTGCTAGTCAGCAGCCTCTGGCGTTTGGGGAAATGCACTTGAGGTCACGTGGCGAACCGGGCTTGGGGCACAAGTTGTGTGGCACCCAGGTCCTGGACGTTAAAAAGTGGTATCAGAGGAGTTTCTTTTCTTTTAATTACTATTTAGAGTCGTAGTCAAGGATAGGATGGAACGGTAGTTGGTAATAAGCTGTGCCCGGGCGTAGCTAACCCGTGTATAGGGAAAAGCCAGTCTACCTCATATTTTTCATTCTATTGATTTTTCAATTTTACGGTTGATATATTTTCACCGTTGGGTGACACACATTGAGATTTTGCAGTTTATAGATTATCTGTGGATTCTATTTAGTTGCAACCCGATGAGATGAGGGTATGTCGTCTCATGCATCATATAGGCACATGCTAGAAATCACATTCCATGCATAGTTTCTATGCCATGTAGGTGCATTAGAATTTGCATGTTGTTGTGATAGTTGTCGTGCTGATAAAGCATGCTGTTGTGATAGCTGCTTGATAAATATCGGCCTTGTGATATTGTGTTTTTGTTTGAGCTTGTTTATAGAATGGACGCCAATCATTGGTTTTTGGGTAGTATGGGCCCCCATTGACCGGAATTTGGTGGATCATTGACTGTTTATTGGTTATAACACAGATAAGATTTCAACCATTGATTCATGGAGATTATGGGCCCTCACGGATCAAAATTTGACTTTTAGGTGTTGCTTTTTTGTATTTTATGGGTTTTGGGGAAGTTTCTGAGGAATACTATCCGGAAAACCCAGAAGACACGTCGTGTAGGACCTCATACACGCCGTGTGTGTTCTTCTGTTCCGGAAAAAAATGAATTTTTTGAGTACATGCTGTGTACCTTGAGTACACGCCGTGTAGTCTCTTCCCGTGTCACAGACCGTGTGGGCGGCGACACGGGGTAGGGAAGGGCTTGGGTAAAACACACTATGTAGTTTTGTGCACGCCGTGTAGTGTTGACCCAGAGTCCAGTCATGTAACTAACAACATGGGTCGGTGAACTCCTTGATAGAACACGCCGTGTCAGCTATAGACACGCCGTGTAGTGTGACCTGGGGACTCGGCCGTGTTGCTAACAACACAGGCCGGTGTCACCTCTCCCTGAACACGTTGTGTACCTGTGGGACACACTGTGTAGTCTTGTCCGAGGATAGACCATGTGTAGGTATCTATGTGGCTGGGAAACGGGATAGTGTACACGCCGTGTGCGGGTGTAACACACCGTGTAGTGTCAAGCTGAGTAGTCGGTCGTGTCACAGACGACACGGGTAGTTGGGAAATAACACTGTACATGCCGTGTAGATGTTATACACACCGTGTTGTTTTGTTGAATGGAATCCGTGTGGCTTAGCCGTGTAGAGGGACCCGAGCAGGGGAAGGAAAGTCAAGTACACACCGTGTAGTCATTGTACACACCATGTAGTCTTGTTTTGTAAATTTTGAAATGCCTTCTTCCTCTTGTTTCATTGTGGTTCCTTCACTTTCAGTCTTAATAATCTTGAATCGGAGGCGTGCTTTTGACCTTGTAGAGTCATGCCGCCTAGACGACCGTAAGTTGTTCTCTAGGAGAGCGGCGACGATTATACTCTGGAGATGGTGGGCCATGGGCTACTAGTTGATCCACCAGCAGATCAAGATGCGGCGCCAGCTGCTATACTAGACACAGGTGTGGAGGCACAATTTCGTGAAGGCTTTATGCGGTTCATGGAAACCTTTTAGGGAGCACCGCAGGCTGCCACATCTATGGCCGAGCAGACACGTATCTTTCAACAACAACATCCGCCTATGTTTTCAAGGGATGGTGGACCATAGGCTGCAGAGTCTTTTCTAGGATTGATGCACACTATTTTTGAGCATCTGGAGACGCCTCAAGGGTGGAGGGTCAAGCTCACGACTTACATGCTGCGTGATTCCACCAAGAGGTGGTGGGATGTTACCACCCAGACAGAGCATCACATGGACATGGCGTGGGAAGATTTTCAGGCAGTCATCTATGAATTCTTCTTTCCCGACACGCTGAGGGTAGATAGAGCTCGAGAGTTCATGAATCTTTAGCAGAGAGCTATGTCGGTGATGGACTATTCTGCTCATTATAAGGAGCTTCAGCATTTTTCACCCGTACTGGTGGTTGATGAGACATTGAGAGCCAGATGATTTGAGGATGGTCTTCGGTATGACATCTGAGCGCTGGTGAATGTTTTCAGGTTGCCTACTGTACATGCGATTGTGAACCAGACGTTGATTACAGAGAGGAACCTGCGGGAATCGAGTGGTTTGGGACAGGGCGGTTCAGCACCAGTTACTGGTATTATTTCTGCTGGTAAGAGGAAGATATAGATGGACTTCTCTCAGGGTGGCATTACTAGTCAGAATAATGCTTTAGGTGGCTAGGTTATTTAAAACCAGTGTGGTAGAGATGGGAACAAGAGACCGCAGTGTCCACGAGATCCAGTGGAGTGCCGAGCTTGCGGCAAGTTGGGTCATTTACAGTTCTTTTGCTGGGTGTTTCCATCAGTTTCTAGTGAGAGGGGTTCTGTGAAGACTCCGCATGCGGGAGCATGACCAGTGGCTTCTTACCAGTCCAGAAACTAGAATACGTCAAGGCGTACAGGAAGAGATGGTGGTCGTGGTCGTGGTAGCCAGACACCAGGATCTCAGAGGCAACTGGGCGGGAATGCTTAGGGTAGCCAGGCTATGTCGCAAGGCCGCGGCACTGGGCAGGCATATGCAGTGCAACAGACCCAGCAGGAGTAGGATCTCGGACCTTCTACAGTCATAGGTACTATTCTAGTAGCTTATGTCTTGCCTTGAATACTTTTCGATATGGGTTCTACACCTGGTTTCATATTTGTAGCCATTGTGGAGAGCCTTGGGATCTGTGTTTCTACTTCTTCTGATATCTTGACACTAGACACTCCGTTGGGGACTAGGACGGCTGGTGTGCGTCAGTGTAAGGAGTTCCCCCTTGAGGTTGGAGGGTGTCACTTCCTTTGGGACCTCTATGTCTTGGAGATGACGATCTATGACGTCATTCTAGTGATGGATTGGTTGGTTCCATTTCGAACCTTTGTAGACTGCTATCGTCGCAGGGTGCGTTTTACATCACCAGAGGGCGGAGAGTTTCTATAAAAGGGCGAATGGGATGTTCAGGCGAGTCGAGCTGGACCAGAGCATCATGGGTGAGGTGGACTCATAGCCCAGATTGTGAGTTTGTATCTGGATGACCAGGGGACTTGTCAGACAGATTTCCCTCTAGTTGTTGATCGTTTTAGGGATGTCTTCCCGGACGAATTTTCAGGTCTACCTCCTGTGCATGAGGTGGATTTCTCTATCGAGCTAATACCAGGAGCAGCACTGGTGTCCATTCCTCCTTATAGGATGGCCACGCCTGAGTTGCAGGAGCTAAAGAGACAATTAGAGGAGCTATAGGCGAAGGGTTTTATCTGACCCAGTACTTCTCCTTGGGGTTCTCCGGTCCTTTTTGCGAAAATGGCGGATGGTACCCTTAGACTTTGCATGGATTATCGGAAGCTGGACCAGTTGATAGTTAAGAACCGATATCCCTTGCTGAGGATAGATGATCTGTTTGCTTAGCTTCGTGGAGAACAAGTGTTCTCGAAGATTGACTTGAGATCCAGATATCATCAGCTGCGCGTTAGACCATCTGATATACCTCTCACATATTTCAGGAGTAGGTATGGTCTATATGAGTATACAGTTATGCCTTTCAGACTGAAGAACACACCAGCAGTTTTCCTGGCTCTGATGAATCATGTGTTCCATATGTATCTTGATTCATTTTTGGTAGTATTCGTGGAAGACATCTTGGTGTACTCTCACACTCGACAGGACCATGCCACCCATCTTGAGATCGTATTGAGTACAATGAGAGAGCATTGGATATATGCTAAGATCTCTAAGTGCTACTTTTGGATGGACCAGATTCACTTCCTGGGTCACATCATCTGAGATGCAGGAGTTGCAGTAGACCCAGAGAAGGTGAGAGCAGTAGTTTCTTGGGAGCATCCCTAGAACGTGTTTGAGATACGGAGTTTATTAGGGCTGGCTGGTTACTGCAGATTCTTCATACTGGACTTCTCCCACTTAGAAGCACTGTTGAAAGGTCTGACTAAGATGGGTGTGAATTTCATTTGGTCAGAAGCTTGCGAGATAGCTTTTCAGGACCTGAAGGGAAGGTTGACATCAACACCGATCCTGATACTCCCGGAGCAGGGAAAGAGCTATAGAGTTTACTGTGATGCATCAGGGATTGGGTTGGGATCCATTTTGATGCAGGTCGACTGAGTTTTTGCGTACGGGTCTCGGCCGTTGAGGCCACATGAGAGGAATTACCCGACACATGATCTCGAGTTGGCAGCAGTTTTTCATGCGTTGCGCTGTTGGAGACACTATCTGTTGGGAGATCATTTTTTGGTTTTCACTGACCACAAACGTCTCAAGTATATCTTTACTCAGCGTGACCTGAATCTGAGGCAGAGAAGGTGGGTCGACTACCTACAGTCCTTCGATTTTGAGCTCGCCTATAGACCTGGTAAAGTTAATGCAGTAGCTGATGCACTGAGCAAGAAGACTCAGATACAGGCAGTGCAGGAGGCCAGTGGTGAGTGGCAGCTCATGGCTTTGTTCTCTGAGATGCATCTGGAGGTGCACGACAGTCAGGGGCAGACTTATCTTTCCTCCTTAGTTATGACTTCTACCCTCCTGGACAGAGTGAGGATGAGGCAGCTATCTGATCCGGAAGGCCCAGTTCTATGAGAGTCAGTGGAAAGTGAGGACACTCCTCCTGGTTGGACGATAAGAGATGATGAGGTTTTTTGTTTCCATGGAGGAGTATGGGTTCCATGGGATATACGTGAGGAGCTGATGCGAGAGTTTCATGCTTCATCATGGGCAGTTCATCCCGGGGTTACCAAGATGTACCGTGACATGAGGCGTCAGTACTAGTGGCTAGGTATGAAGAGGGAGATAACTGTTTTTTTATGAGGTGTTCCACCTGTCAGCAGGTGAAGGCAGAGCACTAGAGGCCAGCTAGGCTGTTACAGTAGTTTCCCATTCTAGAGTGTAAATGGGATGATGTCGCAATGGATTTCATGACAGGATTTCTGAGGTCACCTCGAGGCAATGACGCCATGTGGGTTGTTATGGATAGGCTCGCGAAGGTAGATCACTTCTTACCGATCAAGGAGACCTTCGGTGTGGACGAGCTCGGAAGGATTTATATCCGAGAGATCGTACGTCTTCATGGGGTACCATGTTCTATCGTTTCAGATATGGACACCCACTTTACGTCTCGTTTCGGGCAGAGTTTTCAGAGGGCGCTTGGTACACAAGTGCTTCTGAGCATAGCATACCACCCTCAGACAGATGGCCAGTCAGAGCGGATGATACAGGTGCTAGAGGAAATGTTGTGCGCATGCGTACTAGACTTTGGGGGCTCTTGGGAGAATCATATACCCTTAGTCAAGTTTTCCTATAACAATATTTTTCAGGAAACTATTGAGATGACACCATATGAGGGTTTATATGGTAGGCCATGCCGATCACCTTTGTTCTTGTTAGAGGTAGGTGAGGTAGCTTTAATGGGGACACATCTTATACAGGAGACATCTGAGCAGGTCCAGTTGATTCGGAAGCAGATGGCTACCACACAGTCTCGTCAGAAGTCTTATGCTAATCGTCGTAGACGACCTTTGGAGTTTGTGGTCGGGGATCAGGTTTTTCTATGTGTTTTGCCGAGCCTGGGACACAATCGGATCAGGAGATAGGGTAAGCTTTCACCGAGGTATGTGGGTCCATTTGAGATTTTGGAGAGAGTCGGGATAGTTGCATATCGGTTGTAGTTATCGCAGCGGTACCGATCCATGCACGATGTCTTCCACGTGTCTCAGTTGCGTAGCTACCATTCAGACCCGTCTCACACCTTTCAACCTGAGAAGGTTGAGCTTCAGCATGATGAATCCTTTGAGGAGCATCTGATCCGTATCATTGACAGGAGCATGAAGGTTCTATGAGGCTGGTTAGTTCCTCTCGTACGGGTGCTATGGCAGCATGGCCGAGTGCAGGACGAGACCTGGGAGCGGGAGGCCAACATACGTGCTCAGTGGCCAGAGCTGTTCTGAGCTTATTCTTTTCCACCCTTGGAAGGGCAATTCAAGGATGAATTGCTATAATGGGGGATGTTTGTAAGAACCCGGTTCTTAGTTTTGATGCACGGGCTTCTTTATTTTCTTTTTCCTTAAGTGTTTTTGAGAAAATATGGAAAATGGGGAAAAATCCTGAATTTTGGAACTAAACGTCATGTAATTCTTCCACACGCCACGTACTTTTGGACGTGTCGGGATGAGTACACAGGGTGTGTATCCATGTCGGCGAAGAGGGGTGTAGGAACCGACTACATGCTGTGTAGTGGTACCTTACATGTCGTTTAGTCAGTCGGCAGGCTTAAACAGTAAGGCAGTGGAGCAGCAGCCAACTGGGCGATAGTACACGTCATTTACTCTAGAGTACATGTCGTGTACTCATGTCGACGGATGAACAGTGTGGCGGTGCCACAAAATTAACAGTTAAATGAAAGAAGTACACGCAGTGTACTCAGAATTACACACCGTGTACTTTGTTTTTTCAGCTTAAAACTGGCAGTAGCCTCCTCATTTGGAAGAGGAGACACTTGAGCCAATTTGGAGCCAAAGGAGGAGGCCGGACCTTTGAATCTCCACCATGTGTTCGTCTAGAATCGGTTTCCGCCTCGGACGATCCCATTGGAACCGCACGGGTAAGGGCTTACACCTCCTTGGCTGGTTCTTAACAATTCTTCTCCTAACATGAGTTATTTATGTTTAAATGGGTTTGGTCCTTCGTCATATCTACACTGTTCTTGGGAGTTTCTGGAGTCGGCGTTCGGTTATAAAGTTTTTTGGCATATAAGGTAGGTGGATTTGTGTTTATTTTACAACTTTTATGCATTTTTGTTCGTTTTTGTGCCACGAACCCATTATGGGGTGTCGTGTGGCTGAGGTCGTTGCTATATTTAATGCCTATAATTGCATAGGTGATTAAATTGTGATAATAAAATGCTGGTTGGGATCATTTCTTGGATCCGGAACCACCCCGGGGGTGTGTTTCACTGTTTAGCCGTTTGGCCAGGATACCCGAGGGTATGCCTTAAATTTAGTAATTGTAGAATTGTCTTGAGAGGAATTGCTTTTTTAATTAATTTTGATATGTTGGGCGTGGCCCAGTTACCTGTTTAGCCTAAGGGCGTTGTTTTGATTAGCCTGTGGGCACTTCACTGTTTAGCCTGAGGGCTGTAGTTATTTCGGCCTGAGGGAAACTTCTTCTGTTCCTGTGGGCAGGTGATTTTGTGCCTGTGGGTGACACTACCAACGTCTGAGGGAAAAACTCTATTATTCCTGAGGGCAGATTCGGTGTTGGATACTCATTACCCGAGGGTAGGAGTTTACATGTCTGAGGACTATAGTTGTTTACTTAGAAATGCACTGTGGTGATTTCTTATATTAAATGGATTAAATGAATATTAAAAATGGAAATATAACTGGTAGTCTTTACTTTTGAGTACTTCTTACTTTATTGCATTTTATTACTGCACACTATTGTTTCATGCTTACACGTAGTTGGGCACGGGCCTTTGGTGGGTGCCTACTGAGATATATTTCTCACACCCTGTTTGGGTCATGCTTTTTGGCCCAAACAGATTACGTTGCTGCATGTGTAGATAGGGGTTAGAGTCCTTATACAGGTACTTGACTGTTTCTGAGGAGTAGGAGGGCATGGGACCGAGCCTAGGCTCGCGATGCCGCTACCAGCGGTTTTTCTTGTTTTGCTATACTCCGTATTTTGTTGCTCTGTATTGAGGTATAACATGTTCTTGCTGTTTTCTTAGAACTTGAAACATATAGCTTCATCACTTATATACTGTTGCTTATATCCACTACTGTAGTTATTTCAGTTGTGTATGTTTACTGCTTCCGCTGTCATGTATGTTTATCTTCTATTCTGCTATGCTACACTTTGACAAATGAGGGCATCGTTTCCCCACTATCAGACCTGGGGCCTCGCTGCTAGTCGGAAGCCTCTGGAGTTTGGGGAAATGCGCTTGAGGTCACGTGGCGAACCGGGCTCGGGGCACCCGTTTCATGGCACCCGGGTCCGGTACGTTACATTTTTAAAAATAAAACATATGTTTATTTGACTATGAATAATTAATATTTTGTTACTTATAATTCCATAATTGTTTAATTGATGATATTTATTAATATATTTTATAAAAATTAAATATTATTTTATCCATCAAATAGTATTATATCCATCCTTAAATCTAAAAAATTTGACAGACTATATAATTCATAAAAAAGATTATTTTGGATAAATCGTATTTTCACCAAATAAATACTATATTTCTATTCTACTACAAAATGATTTATTTAAATTTATTTTTAATTTAATTATATATTTTCAAAATTATAAAAAAATTATAATAACTATGTACCAATAATTTTGAACTTTTAATATATTTTATGGTCTTATACCCAAGTAATATTGAAATTGTAAAATGTTTTCTACTATTATACCCAATGAGTATTTTATATTTTATAATGTTCCAATAGTAGCTAAATTAATGTTTATTTCATTATTTCATGGGTTTAATCTAGAAAATATTTTAATGCATTTCCAAGGTGTAATGATATTATTCTTTTCTATTTATTTTCTTAAATTAATAATTAAATTTTAAGGGATGTAATCATGAATTGTATGAAATATGACATAATATATAATACATTGTTCCAAGTACATTTTATATAATATTTGGTTATGAGTGAATAAATTTTTTCCAAAATGATTCATTAATCTCATGATTTTTATTCTACTTAGTTTTAGATTCATTCTAAATTATACAATGTAATAGGGGGTAATAAAATACATACTTATATAATGAATTTGACATCCTTATACAAAAAAGTGAATTACAACGTTGAAATTTTAATCTTTATCCCTGATAAAAATACGTGAGTGCACTCTAAAAATAGTCATGACTAGATATAACATTTATAATCGTATATCTTTCTTAATCACTTGGGTATGAATAAGAAACTCATCATTTCCTTCAATGTGTTTGTATTATTATATTTTATTTATCATAAATACTTCTTCCCAATATAACTTATCATTTTATAAAATGACATAAGAATTTATAGAGGCATACTATTCATATATTATATTTCAAAATTATATTTTCAACCATATATTATAACATACATTGTAATCTATAATCCAAATAATATCATATAATATAAAATTAAACTGTCATATAAGATGTAATTTCATTTCTATAATGACATATATTACAAAACGTCCATTTCAACCGGGGTCAACCTCAATTTAGCTTATAACACATTGAGTTCTACCCTTATTTCCATAATTTTTATCCAGTTTATTATAATTACATAGTACATATAAATAATTAATCCCCAATAAGATACAAATTTGGATGATGTAATCATAACATTAAGATATCATATATCATTTCTTTATTTTAGAATTTTCATCTCGCAAACATAATAAAAAATAAAAAAACATGAGGGATTGTTTCTATTGATAATTAGGTATTTGAATGAATTATTACATAATATTTATTTAAAATTATAGGTGCATGAAATCCTATTATATATATTTTAATATATAATTCCACATGTGTATTGAAAAAAATTAAGTGAGCTCAATTTTCTAGTTAGTGAAATGATTATTAATGTTTCATGATGGGTTTGGTCATAAGGATGTGAAAATTATAATAAATGGGAGAAAAATTAATTTATAAAGATCATGTGATTAAAATGGTTAACCATACCACATGATATAACAAAACAGATCATTTAACAAGATTATAGTGTTAAAAAGTATCATTAAAGAATCCTAACACATACAACATATCATGGAAACATGGGTTAATAGTATTAAACTATGAAAATATGTCATTGAAATTGCCCACAAGAATAATAATTTAAATCATCACACAATTGAAAGATAACTATTAATACCATCATAACATAGTGGACTAGGAATCAGTTATCTTTTATCTAATAATAATTAATCAAGCATCATAACATACTTCTTATATTCGATTTAGCTTTATTACTCATGTCGTATAATAATCTCATGGGATATAAAACCTTTCTCAATACATTGGTAGCCTATATCAAAACCATATATTAAATAATGAAAAACATTATTTTTGTGTACCACCTAAATTTAATAGAATATTATATTTCTAAAACCCCATTAAATGACGATGGGTTACTAAATATCTTCAAATTGTATTGTATAAAATTATATCAATAATTAGATCTGCTGATATCAAATGTTATGATCTTCTTGATGTTATATTTTGTAAGATAATTTATTTTGTGACAATTAACATTAATATATAGAATATATGTATTTTGGTGATAATAGTAAATGGAAAATAAACCATAAAAATAGGCCTCATTAATGTTTTTTAATGTGAGTTTTTAAAAAATAGTTCAAATTCACATTCAAACATCATTTTTTAGATGATGATAGAAATAATATTTAAATAATTATTTTAAATCGATCTAAAATAATGGAACATTTAATTGAATTAAAGGATATGTAAATAAATTTTGATTAAAATATAGATAATATATGAAACTAAAAATAAATTCATTAAAATTATTTTTAAATTGTTTGAAAAAAAACCAATATTGATGAAAGTGTTATAAAATATCTTTTTATAATAGAAATAAACTTTAATATGAATATTATATAAGTAAATAAAAATTATAAATTATAATATGTAAAAAAAATATGTTTATGAAATAATATTTACATGTAGTAAAAATAAAAAAATAAAGTGGATGTGAATTTGTCTGAACAAAATCATATTTTTATTTAGAAAGTAATATTTCAAAGATTAAATATTTTAAATTAATATGTAATATATATATATATATATATAATTTTTTAAAATGTTAATGGTATTATAATTTATTCACTTAATAAAATGATCAAATAAGATAGATTATTAGTCATGGAAAAGAGATTCATTTGAAAAAAAAAACAGTTAAGAAAAATGTCATGTAAAACTAAAAATTAAATGAATGAGAGATCATAAAATGTATTCATAGATCCCATTGATAAAATGTAAATAATGATAAAATGTTATTATTTAGTTTTATAGGAACTATATAAAGGAAAATATGTTTATAATAAGATACAGGACTCTGTTAAATGAAATTGAGGTGAAAACTACTACTTCACATTCCATCTAGATGAAAATTATTATACAATCTTGTATAATTATTGTAGGTTTATTAATAATCTATTATAAATAATATTTAGTTTTATTTTACTTTATATAAATGATGTATAATTTCTTTTTACCAACTTTTAATCATTCATATATCAAATTAATATTATTGTGTAAATTTTCTTGGTCTCCATGCAAACCTCTTTATATTGATTCTGGTCCTTGATCTTTGACAGCATGTTTGTCAAATTTAAAATGATAATGAATGTTTTATATATGTTTTAGATATTTTAATATATATAATATTCAATTATTTATTTTGTTTTTATAGTTCATAAAGATAAGTTCAAATCCATTTCATTAAAAATGTTGACTAAATAAAATGAATAGATTTTATTAATGAATATAAATATATATTATGGAATTAAAGATGTTGGTAACTATATTAAATTGATAATTATTACATTATAATATCATTTTTTTATCAAAAATTCATGATTTCAACATCATTATATCCTTTATATAGTTTTCAGTACCTTCCAAAATCCCAACATTCCACTCAAGGTGGTGTGACGACATAGGATTTTGATGATTCAGATTTTGGTTTGGTTTGATATTCTCAGAGAGATTTTTGAATATTGAATTTTTTTTGGATTATATGTTGTATTTGATTTACTGATGCATATTTTTAATTGTTATAACTAAACCATATAAAAGTGGTTATTCCAAAAATAAAAAAAATCAGTTTGGAGCAGAAACTACCAAAATTAGAATGTGTTATATCCAAAGAATAATGAAAAAAATATTTCTAGAATGATATGAAATATAATTTATAGGAGAATAATTTTTTAGGATCATGTTACTAATATTATTAATCATATTGATAAAGTGTTCAATGAAAAGGACAATGAAAAATTATTACCGATAGGGTATCACTTATGTTGAAGACTTGAATCTTCACTTAGAGATCCTCTTGGAAATAATTGTTTTTTAATCATTCTTGTAGAAATTGATGACCAAATGTGTGAGAGAAATGTTATATGGATAATATTATATAGTATTGAATATAAAGGATAATTAAATTTTTTTTCCTTATTTTCAGTAGATGTAGGGTAAATTTATAGTTGATCATGAGTACAATTGTCACAAATACCCATTTCCATGATGATTATGGTATAAAATTTCCCATATAAATTCAAGAAAATGTAGAAATAAAATGGATATAAGAAAATGAGAGTTCTCTAAATACATCCTCCAAACAATTAGTTATTATTCTTTATTATATTTTTATAATTACCTCCCCCCCAACTACACTGTTTTACATCATTAACATCAACATATTCACTTATTTTTTAACTCAGTAAATTATTTTTATGCCTCAAAATTTAAATTATTTTATTACATAATTTTGAATTTTTTATTCTAAATATGAATTAAATTAAATTTTTATCAATTTATAATATTGATAATAATTAATTTTTTCATAAGAACACTTAATACATATAAATAAATTTTTATAATAATGAATTTTTACATATAAAAATAATTTTAATATTATTCCCTACAATTTTGTAGTTATTATATAGATTATTATTATTTTTAATATATATCATCAATAATTATGTTAGAGTCAATATTTATTATTGTTTAATTTTATATATTACTATAAAAATTCCTTATTCTGAAAATTAATTTCATTGAGGAATATCGACTTTTAACATTATGTGAATCTATCATTAATTACAACTATTTACTAATCAATTTATATATGTTTATTAATTTTATTACTTACATAAATGTTAATATATTATAATTTCATAATATAAATATGAGATATTTAAAAACACATAATATATAAAATCAACATTACGTATTTGAACATGTCCTTAATTGAACACGAATAGTAAAAATATATTTCTTTATCATTTGAAAATTATATAATTGATATTATTTATTTATTTTACTTATTATTACTATAATTTAGTAAATTGATTTTATTTTAATCATTATTTAAAAATAACATATATAACAAAATATATATCTCATAAAAAATTAGATTATAAAAAGAAAGTATTTATTGAAAATAAATTAGTGACATATTATTCCCTTAATATTTTATTCTCATTAACTGAAAAAATATTTATTATTCAAATAAATATTAATTAAAAGTAAATATTCTAAATTTAAATAAAATACATATCAGTAATTAAAAACATTTAATAGGTTTTTTGGTTTTATATTTAGTAACTAAATTAAATTTTATAATGGTCGAATAACATAACACAACCCCCTCCCCACAAAGATGTTGCAATGGTGGGGAGAGATATAGTAACTCCATGATTCCTGCCTTTAGTATGCCTCGGGATGGGGAATAACATTGAAGGTATAATAAACATGAATATGAGAGGCATTTCCTTCTAACAGAAACATGCGTAAGAGAGATAGATAAGACATATGCACCAATTAACGTCTACTAATACATCTATATATAATTAAATCCCATGTGAAAACCAGAAATAAAATACAACCCTATAACTACTTATAAGAAATTATAAGGACCAAAAAGGTAAATGTGGAAATTATCAAAAAGGCCAAACAACTCTCAAAAAACCATGAGCTAGTAATATCCAACTTGTTATCCAACCTTCTCTAGATGACCTAAACATTAGTTTATATATTCATAGGGTGAGAATAACTGTATACATGGGGGGATCCTCCCTGAATACCCTTATGAAAATTATAATGAAATCATGGTAATCATAGAGTACAACATTGAAACTAACTCATCACCTTAATAAATAAACTAGGTTCCCAAACCACATCATAGATAACTCTCACTATGTATCTCATACAAGAGAGAATAATTTAATAATAAAACATCATGGGTACCCCACTCTCACTTCCCCACTAGTTTTCCACTCTTCCCTAACATCACATGTCATAAGCCATATCTCTCCAAAATTGGCCACCTCGAGGAAACTAGGGAAAGGTGTCACAACATGCACCTCGAGCATCAAGAAATTACAGAAGCCCATATACATATCTGTATATAGTAACCAAGTTGTTTTTGGAATCCCCAACAACCTATATGACATGTGTCATACATCATGTATTATACCTCAAGCCGTTATATCTCATACACTGAGTAAGGTACAAGAATCTATCAAAACCCATACATGACATACCTATAATAATCCTTTGGATACTATATACAGGAATAAATGTGTGTGAATAACCACAATCCATCACATCCTTATACACTCATATATAGGGAAACTAATCACTGTGCACACCAACACAAGTAACTAATAAGAGAAGAGAGTGGGTGCCGAGGGGGTAGTCGTCAACCCATCCTCCCATTGAGATGATGGAGAAAAGTCCATCCCATAGCCCACTAGGAATTACATTCCCTGTCCAACAAGGGTGGGGCAGCAATATGAGATCATAGAATATACAAGATATATATAGTTCAGAACCACATTATGGCCATAACCTAGTCTTATACCCAACTACAACTAAGAAAAATCAAACTCTCGAATGCCACTTCTAATACTTGATATCCTTTAAGTAATCAAGTAGTTAAAAATAGATGAAATAATTACTTTTTCCTTTTGTATCACTTACTTTTGTTATTTAATTAATCATTCATTATTTAACCATTAAAATTATTCCACATAAATTTACATTAATCATCAAGGTAATGTCAATTCCCTCCAAGCATAATCTAAACCAAGTCCACAATTTCTCGGGATTAACATTTTTCATTATTTTCATTCCATCAACAACAACCCCATGGGTATGTAATGATTTATTCATTAATATCATCATTCCATAAACTAGGTACTCAATGAAAAACATCCTACGATACCACTAAGAGGAAACATGTGACCAAGCATACCAATAATCCTCATGAAGTGTGGAATGGAATGAAAATAAAATAAGAATCTTGACCATAATACATTAAACTGATTCAAAGGTGAGTATACTAGCTCTTAGAATCACATCATTAGGAAAGACTAGATTCGACCCATTACATCATCCTTTATACCACACCTAACACCCACATTTTTATCCTAATGAATCTCTACATAACAGGTGTGGATTTTTGCCATATCATTTGGGCCTCCCCTCACATATCACATTAGCCATCCCAGTATCATCCATCCTAGGCTATTATCACATCTGAGAATCCTCTTACCATATCACATCACAAAGAATAACACATCCATTAGGATTCAAAATTTTAGTAGGAACAACAATCCTAATTAACAGAGCAATCCATTCCCTAAAAAAAGGAATCCAAACTTCACAAACAAATGATCTCTCACTAATCCAAACTCTAGTCACTCATCTTTATCAAGAAGATATGAAACTCAGACCCTAGTAATTATTAATATCACACAATCGAATATTATTCATATTTAATCAACCAATTAATTATTCACATTTTCTAACTACACTAACATAATGTATTAGGCTATCATAAGTTATCAAAATCTAAACATTCTCATAACATTAAACCATCTCAACATACTATGAGAAGAATAATCTTCAATCAACATGTCAGTTATTATTATTTTCATCAAGAAAGAAAATGCTTCACACTATTTATCAATTCCATTAATATCATGGAAGATAATCTTTAATTATAAATTCAAATTGCATTAATTTGAATACCGTAAAATTATAAGAAACACATAATTCATTACAAATGCCTCTTATTTAATTTTTAATACAATTATTCAATTTAATTTGACATCAAATTATTATCCAATTCTGAATTTCAAATCCATGAATAATAATTTTATAAAAAATAATAGTATATATATCATGCTATCAAGAAAATAAAGAGGAAATCCGTTACCATGATATAAATCATTTACATAAACATTTGATCACTAAAAAATTCTTTATTAGTCTAGATTAATTGGTTGTTAGGTTCATTATATTACCATCTAATGGGATAAAACATTATCAATTTATTATTTCATTTAAATAATTATTGATACAATGAATCATCTAAATCAATAAAATCTATGTTCTTCACATGAGAACAGACCAACATCCTTCGTCCTGATCACCTGTTCAACAAGAATATGCATAACTTAAAATATTTTGTGACACAGCCTCCCCAAAAGACCTAGAAAAACCCCATTTGAAATATATTAGATGATCCGCTGTCACATAGAGATTTGAAATTGGAGGAAACAATATGGATATGAGATAACTATCTAGATAAAAAATAACACAACTTATATCACTATATATAGAAGATGAATGGCTAAGAATCAATTACCATCAAAGGAAACCCAAAATCCAAAAGGGAGTTCATTAGATCACTTGTAATAGAGAGAATTGGAATATGGTTTGAGAAATCTAGAGCTAATACACATATAATAGACAAATTGTGCAGGGTATTTACACAGTGTGTAACCATTTACACAATGTGTAAATGTCAGGTTACATATCTTTCTCAAAAACACATCACCTCAAACATTTTAATCCTTAAATTCTACACATCATGTAACACCCTATAAAATATCCTTATAATGTTTTTTAACCACTTCCTAGAAGTTAATGGATCTCACTCAAGTTTTGATATTCAAATACATGATGCAAAATACATTTTCACATAATGTATTTTCCCAGATTATAAATTTTATATTTTGAACCCCTCTAGGCTCATTCTCATCCTCCTTCTTTCACCTTGACATTCAAAAACATGACAGGGTCTAGAATACACTAACCTTCGTCCATACATTAGATACCTCTCAAAAAATTCACAACCTTGAGAATCAAAAACCAAACACATAGAAAAAATGGGTAAACCAAATATCCACCCCATGAGATACCTCTCAAAAAATATCACTATCACATTAACTCAACCACCTCATAATAAGAATTGTGTAAAACTATGTAATAGCAAAAACAAGATCCTAAACATTCTCTTAGAGGATATACTTATCAAATGAGTGTAAAGACAAAAAAATAAACAAGATAACACCATCTCAAAAACCAAAAAGGTCAACATCCACAAGGTGAAAACATTGAGATTGAAGTGCCAAATATCATATAGCTCAAGGAACTAAGTTTTCATCAATGACTCACATTCAAAAGTACTCTCCTCCATACCACCATTCAAACACATGACATGAATCAAGGTAATGACATTCCCATGTACCACCTTCTCTTAGAGTTCGTAGATCTCCATCAGGCTATCCTGAAAGGTCACATCATCATTAACAATGATATAACCCCAATTGAGAAAATTAGAGTCTTCATGAAGAAAAAAATTGATCTGAAACATGTGAAAAATATCATGTATCAAGCTCATCTGTGGGGGATGTTCTATCTGATATGTTATAAATCCAACAAGAGACAAAACCTAAGAAGGCCCAAAAATTGGGGAGAAAGCTTACTCCCAAAACTATACCTTTACTTCCTTTGATTATGAGTCAACTTTGGGAACATGTGATCTCTATTATTGAGCTCCATAGGCCTCATCCTATGATTGTAAAATGATTTATGATGATCCTATACTACCTTTATCCTCTAAAAATTTACTTGGACCATATCTATCGTATTATGTACAAGTTTCAACATTAAAATTGATGTCTCTATTACCCCAATACAACATAATAGATATTGGAAATATCAAACATACAAAACATAAAATAGTTTCATACAGATGATAGAGTGGAAACAATTATTATTATAAAACATGACCAAGTAAAAAAGTTCCTCATTCACAAAAAAAATCCAGGACATAGGCGCACAACATGGATTAAATAGTTTGGCTGGTTCACTCTGTATGACCAAATTTATGTGGATAAAAATAATTTCTATGGAATAAATAAGAACCAAAAATCATGTTGGATACCTCTCAATACCCTAGATGTGCATTGAGGATCTTGATCAGAGATGATCATCCTTGGGACACTATGTATTAGCACCACATTATCCAAATACTTCCTTGACAAAACCTCTACTGAGATCAACTTCATGATTTTTATAAAGTGGGATCATTTTTTCAAACAATCCACTATCACACATATATAATCACATCCTCCCATAGATCAAGGTAATTTGATAAATAAGTCCATTGATATTTCCTCCCACTTTTTATGAGGAACATCTACTGTCTAGAGCAAACCATATAGAACAGGATGCCCATACTTTACCTTCTAGCAGGCCAAACATCAAGAAACAAATTCAACAACTTCACGATTCAACCTAGGACACCAAAACTTACCTCATAGAATTTGGTAGGTATTTTTCACACTATGATATACTATAAAATGATATCTATGGAACTTATAGATAACCAAATCATTCATCATTGAATGAATGAAAATTATTCCTTGAAATAATACCTTGTGTTTTCCATCCTCTTACCAACCATTATGGGAATCTCGAAAAACCATTTTGTCTTTCCATACCTCCACCTAAAAATCCCCATATTCAGAATCCTCCACCTACTGCACAAAAAATGAGAGGTAACGAAGTTAATAAATTCATTCTATTCAATCCTTGGTGGGAAACAGTCATCCATGGATGAAACCATCATCACCATTAACCATGAATATCTGAAGATATACTAGGAGATACACACCTTATGGGTACATGCAACCTAGTGGAGGTGATACCAATGTCATAAATCGATAAATATCTATCAAAAATATTTATTAAGTCATACAAACAATACATTCATGCCAGGACTCTTTCTCCACAAAGAGGGGTGAGATCATAATAATGATAACTATCAGAATCTATGAATGAATTTCCCAATCCTCAAGATATTGTTCCCCAAGCTAACATCATTTATAATGGGGAACCATTCCCTACATGATAGAATGGTGAAGTCTCCATAAAATAAGGGGACTACCCACTCTTTGACCTAGGATATTGGATTATGGAAGGTATATGCATCCAGATACCACACTGGAATAACTATATATGTATAATTTTTGATAGTATGTTGAAGGGGACCATCAAGAGCGTTTTTAAAAATAAATCCATATATTTATAATAGAACTCAAGATGCTATATGAGAGAGAGAGAGAGAATGTTTTTTTTGTGTGTATAAATGATTAAATGAACATAGTCCACATAGGCTATTGGAATTTTAAAGAAATTGCTAAAATCGTCTATGATATGAAATTAAGACACAGTACTACATATTAACTCTACAGTCTATAAAGAGTATAATAGTTCTTCTACGATCCATAAATATGTCTAAGACCAATCAAAACTTGCTACAAAAAAAGGCGAGCTACTCATTCCTGGTTAACCACCATTGTGTGTGACCCAACATCCACTGAGAAAGACATAATCACAAAAAAATTACAAGATGGGTTCCAACCATTTAGAACACATGAGGAATCACACACAAAACTTTTGATCATTCCACAATTGGATTATACTCATTTCACCCACTCTTCTCTATCTTCAATATTATATTTTCATACCTATGGGTTTAGGAACTAAAAAAGGTATCAAATCATTTTTCCTACAAAATTTAATATAGAATTTGACTCCACTACTATGTTATACATGGAATGATACTCAGAAAAGAATATTATATTGTAAAAAATAAGCTCCATTGTGACCTGATTCAAAATTGATGTTAAATAAGAATGTACATTTCATGTACTAGAAGGTACATGATGTGTCCACTAAAGGCATTATTTTCAGCCTATCTTTAGACCAACCCATAAAGTACTTCACTAGTATATGGGGTGTTAAAATATTGAATTGGGTGTCGGGGTGCATGTGGACTTGGATATATTCCACATCCTAGATCATGTCATGTCACCCATTACGGCGTATACATGATCGTGCCTATGTTCCACTCATGGGTGTGTAACATGTGTATCTTTAGACTTATTATCATGTTCTCTATAGGTCTAATCAATTTTTACATTAGTTCCTTATACTATGTGGACCTCGTATCTAATGTGAGATGAATAAATGAGGTTCAAATCATGTGTTTTTTTAGATCACAATCCTTGTAGTGGTAAATTCTAGATTTTGACTACCTGCAATATACCCAAACATGTTTTGAGCATCTAGATTCAAATCATGTTCAAATGGAAAATTAAAATCTATTTATTAATGATCCAAAATAAAAGGAAAGAAGAAAAACTAATTGAAATAGATTAAAACTCCAAATAATGAGTCATGCCACATAGGGGATTCTGAGACCATATTAAACACATGTTTCATCCAATCAATACATGATTCCTACATCCAGATCTACATTCTGATCATCCATGGATGATTATCTCCCCCTTGATAAAAAATTCATATATTAAATCCACCAATAGAGAAGAATGGGATTTGGAGGGACTCCTTCATATATAGTGGAATAAAGGGTGTTATTTTAATAAAAAACATAATTATATTATTGAAATAGCCAATAAATGTTCTCAACCCATTTCCAATCACCTTAATATGGATTATACCTTGCATAGGAAAAATCCCCCATTTCAGATCCTACTGTGAAGTCATAATTCTACAATAAATGTCCATTTAGGTAATATTGACATTCAAACACACATAACAAAATTAACATATTTTATATAAATGTTCAGTAAATTAACAAAACTAACTGACCAAAAATATCCCCAAACATATAGTCTAGGGTAAACACAACATTCCAAGTGAACAAAACCCTTTAAAAGATATTCCTATGTCAGAAGAAATTACCATTTAAATCTTACTAAATGTATAGGGATGTGAATCTAAAAAAGAAAAGGCTTTCACATAGGTAAACATCAATTATTACATTATCCATGATCTTAATATTTAGGATATTATATAAAGAATTATCAATATTTAGAACAAAGTAACCATTTTCCACATTCCCAATTAAATAACACATTTTGATCATATATATAAAACTACACTTTTTGTAAATATTTAATAGAATTCCATTATTTAAAAAAATATAAAGAAATTATTTTTCTATTTTTTGGAGGAAAATAATAACAATTTTTAAATTATTTAACTAATTTATTATGTAAACATATATCTTAAATTTTAACATCCAATGTAGAAACTATTTCTTCATTGCAAACATACATATCTAATTCTTGTGTCTCCAATTCCCACATATATCTAAGCCTATCTTTATCCATGTAAATGTTTGATGCACACACAATATCTAATAATTATGAGTTTTAATAATGGATATTTATTTATATAGAATATAAATTCATATGCTTAGAATTAATATATTTGATAATACATATCACCATAAAAACCAATATAAAATTTTTTATACAAAAATGTATAATTGAACAAAAAACTACATACATTATGAATTCCATTATCTATAATAAAGACATTTATAGGGGTGAGTATTATTTTTTATATTATTTCATAAATAAATTTTAATTATTGTACACCCACTATAAATTAGAACTAAATAAATAATACCCATTTAGTAATCTATGAAGAATATTTCAACTTGACTTACATATTCTTGAGTACATAAATAGTCAATGACTATATCTCAAAGGAAACATTTTACAAGTATATCATATATGAATTTTTAATATTCCAGTATATAATTGTTTATAAATATCGACCACATAGTTAAAACAAAACTATGTTCGTCTTGACTAAATAATACTAGTGTTTACATGGAATATGTAAACAAAATAAGGTTCTAAAAATAAGTAACCAAATAATTAGATTCAACATATTATTTTATTTCCTTATGTAAGATAATCTATAGACCCCTAACTATTAGGGTCACTATTACTAAATGAATGAGGTCTTCACAAATGATTCATTAAAAGGAACATGAAACATATTATTTAAGGGGTCTTTATTTAATGTCTCACAAATTTAATATACAACATAATAATATTTAATCAATAACTATTTCATTTTATGCAATCAAAATAATATCATATTATAATTCTTTTATATATTCAATATTTATGGAATCTATATTCTAACTATGAAATTATTATGTTTATAATCTATTAATGTGTAACATTTTACATAACCCATAATTTGTGTTACTCACCAAATTATTGAGTCAAAAAATATTATAAAAAATATAATTTCATCCTACACATAATGCGTAAGATAATATAATTTTACATAGTTTAATTATATGAAAATAACAAAATCCACATGAGTAATCTTGGATATACAGATACCATCTACTACCTTTATTGAACATGTGATAACCTACCAGACATAGGGGTAGTCCCACCCAATGTATTTTAAAAAATAGATACATTACTAAACATCAAATTCAATTCATCATAACTCTGATAAATAATATATAGGAACTATTTTAGTTTGTCCCTAAATTGGATCTTAGGGTGACATTAAACTAAGAGGGGGTGTGAAGTAGTGTGTGCATTATCTAGAAACATATAACCAATTTTTTGCTTAATGTATCACTTTCCATCATGGATATTGACCTATAAACAGTGAGAGTCACATTTTATTCTATTTTAAATAATATAATTTTGGATTCCTTATCTATTTTTTGTGTACATATAAGGAAACAAATACACAAAATTTCACACAGTGCACCATCAAATGGTTAATTACGAAGAACAAGCATTATTATTTTTTCTTATGTTAATTTGCTATAATTAACACTACTATTCAAAAGGGTTCTGGTATAATTCACAATATACCTACCCTCAAAATCTCAAAAAAATTTATGGAGAACATAATTCTTCCAAACATTCACTTCCCCAAAATATTTATTTATTTTCTCATTATGGTGGAATGGAATACCCTCACATAGTTTATGGACTTATAGGTCTCATAAATATCTTCACATTCTTTGTCACAACGATTTTGGATTGGTATTTGTTGAATTATTATTATTATTATTATTATTTATAGTTATTTTTTGATGTCATCTCAAGTAACTAACATTTCCCCTCTAGAATAAATTTTTGAATTTTAACATAATTGCATTGTAGTGCTCTCTCTCTTAATAAATTGTTAGTCTTTAAAAAGTAATAAATTCTATTGTTATGTCTCCACAAACTTCTCTTAAATAGAGAGATTAAAATATATAGTGTTCCTTGTATATGTCACTTCTTATTTTACCTACATCCGATTGAATTCCTTAAAATTTTGAAGATTATTCTCAAAAAAATTACCACATTTCAGCATAATTATTATCCATTGAAATCACTTATATATCATCCATAAAACTTCTCCATGATCTCATCCATTTCTAGTTAACCAAATATTTTTTATGGAAAACATTTTCACCATTCTATGTGCAATTTGACGTCCATTTTGATTCTTCTTTTGAATATTAAAACAGTTATTATTCAGGATAGATTTATTTTTTGAAACCATTACACATTATTGTGGAACAATTCAGGATTATTTCATTCATATCTGTAAAAAAACTTCTCAAATTCTACATGTGACCTTTATATACAGAAATCACTTTGACATGGTGAAAACCCATTAACCATTTTGACTCCAATGCGTTGGTCACTTCAACATTTCCTCTCGATATTGTTCAGTTTATCTTCCAATACTATATGTCGACAATGTAATTCACCATGCCCATAATAGGATTCCCATTGATTCTTAGGGATTCTCTAAAGCCAATATTCTCATCTCTATTTCATTGAGCATCAATTATTACATATCACTAGAACATGACCTCTACCATGATCTTTTTATGTCAATTTTGATCAGAAAAACCACAATCACGCAATGAAAATATTCACAAAGTAGTATAGGTCAAGTTAGTATTCTCAATAACTGACAACAGCCTTCCCCATGATTTATATTAGTTTGGATCATTTTTCATAGTTTCTATGGAATCCCACCATGGGGACCACCATGGAATGTTCCCTTACTAGTTTCTTATGTTGGTAATTTTTATCTCCACCATGGATAATGTTATGGTGTGATTCACCTGTAAATACCTTTTTTAAATAGTACGACGACTAACACCTACCCAACATAGATTTGTTTGTTAGTATATGTGGAATTATTGTACAATTATCTTCCATAATCATCACATTTGGATGTCCTCTTGATAAAATTCCTTCCATTGTGTGAAAAATAGGCCCAACATAACAACCATTGATGATTTTTCAAAAAATTGAAGCATCATATTTTCACCTTATGATATTTTAAATAAATCCAATTACTATAAAAACACATATTACAAAAAAAAAATTGTTCGATCCATTATAATTATGATCACTCTATTACTTTACATTTTTTTTAAAAAAATAAATAATATCTCATAATTTATCTCAATATTACTTCTCCTTATGGGAAATGATGTAAAAAATAGAACTTAATATTTCTCTAAATGAAAATATCACCTTTAAATGGGACCATATTATTTATTTTTGAATCTATTCCCTCATATAATGTGTGGGAAGAAAGAAAAATGAATTTTCACTCCCCTGTAGATTTTAGCTATCACGAGGGATTCATCATGGGATTTATCACCCATAATCAGGATAGGGAGGAATTTTACAACTTATGTCATCTCTGATTTTGGTCTATATTTATTATCATCCACCACCTATTGATTAGAGAAATAAAATAAAACAAATATAAAAACATTTCTAGTTAGAATCTAAAAATTTAAAAAACAATCAAAATATAATTTTAATAACCACGGAAATAATTAAGAAATCCATTGAGTGAAACAATCACCTCACATTAATTCTATAAAAAATCATGTTATGACTACATATTCAAATCTCTATTTAAGAAAAAGATTCAAGAAAAACACCATCAAATCTATACATGTCACTCCTAAATATAAATGAAATATAAATCAACATTGGAAATTTCAATAACAATGACAACATTTGATCTCTAGAACACATTAATTAAAAAATATTTGATAAATAATAATTCACATGGTAGTGAGGATCATACCAATTATTAAAAATAATTCATATTATAAAAATAACATTGTAACCAATTAAAAAAATTTCTATTCCAAATACTTATAGGAATCATGGAATTATCTATATGGATAATAAGCCTTTAAATTTTGATCACCACTCCAAATAATAAATTATATTCAGATACTAATTATTGATTTCAAAAATGAGGATTCAACATTTGGGAATAACTCTTCTATCCATTCAGATTTTAGATATTTTGAAAGTCATCATATGATACTGGACAATAAACATTATTGTCGATAAAAACAAATATGTGGTTGTAAAATTATTTATTTATTATTCCAATATATTTTTATCATTATTGGTTGTAAAAAGTTAAAATTTTTACACTATAACATCCAATTTCTAATCCAATTGTATTTGATTTTATAGAACAATAATATAAAGGATCGTACCTCCTCTATAGTTCAACAAATCTTCTTAAATAGTTGTAAAAAATAAAACATATTCAGAGAGGGGTACATCAATATTCTAGATGTTGAGAAATGGGTATAGTAATATTGAACCAACCCTTAACCTTCGATCATTTCATTTACTTTTTTATTTTTAGGAATATAATTACATATCTCATTAACCTCCTCCTCCATCTCATCGCTAGTATTCATACTTCTAACCATCTTTCCAAAGGATCACCCTTGTGTGAATCCATATACACACATCTCATACAAGATATAATAATTGTTTTCCTATCATATCTTGACATTTTCAAAAATTTGGGAACCAATCACACATTTTCCTGTAACTTTTTTGGAACATAACAAGTGAATCTAACCCTTGGATTATTTACAATTAACTCTTCTACTACTTCCTTTTATTGGTTTGTGAGATACCACTTGAGAACCTCTCTTCCTTTATGAACATTAGTTACATTTTTTACTTCTTATTCCAATGTTATGAATTACTTCCACCTCTTTCATATATTTAACAATTAAGCTCATTATCTTCTATATTATTCTTTATTTTTTTTGGGAGAGTTGAATTGGGTACCTAGATTTTTTTTGTATTGTATCCAATTTATTATTGAGTCTCTCCATATCTCTCATTCTTGGTAAAATTTAACATGTTTTACATCATAAAAAGACTTTCTTTTGGATGAAATATTTATTTGAATATCATAAGAGTTAAGTGTGTCTATATAGAGTTATAACCCTTGTATGTAGCACTCTGATTAAAATACCATTCCATGTGGCCATGTTTAGAACCTATAAAGTATTTACCATAAGTATCATAACTCATGTGGTCTCTATTTGATTGAGATATAGTAATAAATAGAGTTCTTCATTCACATATGGAACTATTGGCTTCCAAAAACCTACCCATGATGTGATCAATTCTTCTATAGTTGTATCATATGAGTGACACTATCATTTGTTGAATACCACTGCCAGGATAACCATAGAACATCAGTTTTATTCAAGGTTTAAGATCATGAAACTTTCATTATATATTATTGGACTTTGGATTTATTTAAAATTCTCATTTTAGGTGTTTATCATCTTCTCATATTCTCTTCTCTTATTTTTTTCACAAAATATACAAATATATCCTCAATACATGAAGTAACACCAATCCCATTTTTAATCCAAGATGTTGGTTATCACTATGCAAGGGAAGATTTCCCATACATGGGATCTAATATACCTCATTATAAAGTGATCTTTAATGTTTAACCAAGGTAAAACCAATCATCATAGCTTGAGAGAAGCCAATTTTGCAACAGATGCCCTTTCATGGATTGTTAGTGTTGAGGATCCCCTTATTGACTTCATCCGATTGGGTTATCTTCCCAAGGAATGTAAGACCATTATTTAAGTGGATTCCCTTGGGCTTAATCACTTTAGACCTCCCTAATATGTTTGGTTTTGTTCTCATGTGAATTTTCTATTCTTTTTATCGAAATTATATAAACCATCTTTCAATCAATCAACTATAATAAGTTTCTCAGTAGAGATTCAATTATCACTGATTGGGAGAGAGGGTGAATCAGTGTTATCTTTTTCATTTATGTGTCCTTACATATGAAAAAACCTTTTACTAATGTTAATGATTCGTTTACCTACTAAACACAACTCATACACACATATATAGGAAAACAATAATTTTTAAGATTCACTACTCAATAAGAGTATCTATGTCTTTGGTATGATTCAAAAACAATCCAATACCACGCAATACACTAAAAAATAATCCTTTTTATGGAATAAAATAAGTGGGATATTTCCATGAACTCATGTATCACTTTTAGAACAATTTTACAGTGCATGTGCTTCTTCTAACACAGAATTATACAATACAATGTTATAGTGCATCTTAGTTATCTTTCACAAATTTGATCTTTTAAAAAACAAATCTTCTCTTTCCTACTAAAAATTTGGTAGGAACTTCCTTCTGTACACTAAAAACTGTCTTGTTTCTTCTATTAACATTCATAATTCCTCTTTGAATTTCCTATATCCTCCTTGATCTGAGTTGTGCTATTTGGGGCGAGTGCTTCGTAGACCATCTCTTCTTCAGGGACTGTCTCTAATCCATGAATGGAAAATTCCTCATTGATCACCTTTCCTACACAGCCCATATTTAATTTTCTGATTACATATTTCACCAAGATAATTCCATGTATTTTATTCCCTAACAAACTTTATTTTTTAAATGGTCCCCCACAGACTACTTCCCCATTCATGAAAACTATCCTCCATGAACTCTTCTTCGTCGCAAAACTATCCTATCAAAACTACTTCAAAATTCTTCATATTATTACTACAATGATGGTATTTTCATATACAATTATCTATTACTTGATGATGGGGTTAGTGTCTTTTATATTGGGAAATAAATCCGTAAATCCATAAAATACAATTTACCAAAAACATCAATGCGGGACAGCTTTCACTACAGACTCTACTCCTCCCGCGAATAGTTTTTCCCTTTGCAATCCTTATAGCACATTTTGTTTTTTTACAACTGCCAATATATTCCACACAAAAATCACTGACTCTTAACCACAAAAAATTTCCTTCCTCAAAAAAATCATCCCACAAACTACGATCCACCAGTAAACATTGATCCTCCCACAAACTGTTTTTCTCTACACGGTATGTGTAGCCTACTTCGCAGCCTGCATAGAACTGCTATGCTGAAATCTTACTTTTTTTATTTTCCTTCATCATTCATCAAAATTCTTTTATAGTTTATGGACTATTATTTGCGATCCAAAACTCTGAGATCCTGGGTAAAAAAAATTCCTTTTTTCAAAACAAACATCTAATTTTGAGGAACAAAAATTTGGAAAACTCTACGAAACGACACCACCATAAAAATATAATTCGGAAACACCAACCATACTGATTTGTGAAAATATTATTTTATAAAAAACATTCCATATCATAATATTTATCCTTTTATCGATCATCTTTATCATCATTAGATTTTATAAAGAAATTATTTTAACATCCCTATTTTCCAACGATATATTTCATTCCAATCAAAACTGAATAAGATTGAAAATACCTTTTCTCCCCCTTTTATTCATAATCATGGAATTAAAATTTATCCGAAAAAAAGTGATACTTATGAAATAGAAATCACTAAATCATCGTCATAGTTTCCAAAACTTTTACGAAGTTAATTGATTTATACTTTTAAAAACAAAAGAAAACACTCTTGAAAAACAATTTTTTCATAATTCCAAAAACATATCCATCCAACTTGGTCCAAAAAATCTCCCCCATTAGATTTTGTGGCCAACCAATATTCCTAAATCATAGAACTTATTAACTTTAAGATATGGATAACTTATCAACAATTAAATGCCTACATGAACTAACTCATTATATGAAACAAGAATTATTGACAGAAAAACCACACTATCAAAAAGTAGTGACTATGAAACCTCTTCAGTTTTCCACCTCAGCCTTTATTCCTCAACATTATTATTTATCTTTCACGACATCTTCAACATTATTAGAATACAAAAAATTCCCTATAACAACTCTAAAAAACTATTAAAATAGTTCACACACTTATGTGTCAGATTTACAGCTTACCCACTACTCCCCCATTATGCATGCTTCTATAAGGATTGATTTGTGAAATAATTATCCCCCTTAAAAATACTATCCAAATTTAATATGAGAGAGGTGATAGATATGCATAAATCAACCCTGATAAGAAAGTGGTTGCATTCCCATGTTCAACCTCAATTTATAAAATGGTACTTTTTGTGATGGTTTTGGGAATATGTCAGCAACTTGTTCAGATGTCAGAACAAAGTCCAACTTCAACTCAATCTTATCTATGTTCTCATTGATGAATTGGTACTTTATGTAAATATGTTTTTAATTATAATGTTGTAATCGGTTTCTTGAAATATTTATTTGACATTGATTATCACATACCAAGATCAGGGTTAACATTACTTCAACAAGTCAGTCTTCCAACTATGTTTTCATCTACATAAGTTAGGTAGCAGCTTGAGTGGAAGAAGTATACTCATATTTAGTTGTACTAAGATTTACTGAATTATGTTTCATTGTATGCAAACTAACACAAATTTTTTCTTGAATGAAATCACCACCAGATGTGGATCTTCTATCATCAACATATCCTTGTCAATCAGCATCTGAATACACAAATAAGTCAATACTTTCTGAGCTATCATGCCTAATTTAAAAAAAATTATTCCTTTGATATATCTAAGATTTCTTTCCAGAAATTAAATGTGATTATTTAGGAGAACTATGAAATCTTTCACATAAGGTAGAAACATAAAAAACGTTAGGTCTTAAGGCAGTAAAATACAAAAAACCTCCTATCAACATTCAAAACTCTTTCTGATCAACTTAATTTCCTTGGTCATTATTAGAAAACGTGGTTCCCACTAAAATTTGTGTAAAAAATGATTTTGAATTTTCCATGAAAAAATTAATAATATGTTCTTTTTTATAATTTTATTGAGAAAGAAATGTGTTTCAACTTTTTTAAAATTTTTAAACCAAGAATTTATTTCATTTCTCCCAGTAAGGACATCTCAAAAAAACTTTTTCATCTCTTCAAAAAATATTTCAAAATATCATTCATCATTTACATCCAAGGTAATGTAATAAACATAAATAATTAGTATTAGATAAAACTCTTGACTTTTTTGATGTAAGGATTTATATCAAATTTTCATTTCTTAAAACTCTTCTTCCTTAATCAAGTATCCAATTTTTAATTCCACACTCTCAAATCTTTTTATAGCCCATACAAGGCTTTATTCAGCTTATACACAGAACCTTTATCATTACCAACAAAAAATCCACATGGTTGTCCAATGTAAACACCCTAAACAATATCCCATTTCATGAATGCATAATTCACATCCATTTGAAAAAAAAATTATAACTTAATTGTGCAGTAATATAAAGAATGATTTTTTTTTGTTTCTAACCTTTCCACTAGAGAAAAATTCCCATCAAAATAGTCAGCTTAAATTTAGGAATAACATTTTTACACTAACCATTACTTAAATAATATCACTTCACCTTTTCCATTAATCTTGTTCTAGAAATCTCATTTTTTACCAATAACATTTTGATTATCTGGCTAGGTACAAGTTCCCAAGTATCATTATTTTCTATCTGGTCAAGATCTTCGTTCGTAGCCTAAACCCATTCAGGATTCTCAAAGGCTTCATTCACATCATTTGGATTGACATTTGAATACAAAGAAGTGTGTGTAATAAATTTTGAATTTATTCTTGTTTGAACCTTCAGATGTTGATCACAAGTAATGTTATGTGCCTCTACTTGCTTACTTAGCCTAGGATGAGCTATTTTTGTTTCATCCTCATCAATTAAAATAGCTGAGTCTGATTCGTCTTCTTTAGTAGGATTACAACTATCAGTATCCTTACCAGGTTTCTTGAAAAACTTTCCCTATCCCACTCAAAATCTATATCATCATAATTCTATATTTATTTCTCAACATTTTCAACAACTTTTACATTTCTAGATTTAGAAATTTTTGCTGTTTCTTTTTCCAAACATTTATATATTCTTCCTTCTGAAGAATAGCCAAGAAAAATTAAGCCTTCTCCCCTTTTCTCAAACTTTTCATGGTTTCCACCATTCTCCTTTATGATTCTTGGACTCCCAAAAACTCTTAAGTGTTTCACACATGGAGTTTTTTATAAACAAATTTTTATATGGAGCCATATTAGAACACTACCTGTAAAAACATCAATTTTTAATGTACACAACAGTACTCTTGGTTTTCCTCCAATAGTAATGAGAGAACCCATATTCAAGTAACATAGTTATCCCCATTTCCACCAAAGTTCAATTATTTCTTTCAAAAAAATTATTTTGTTGAGGTGTATATAGTGAACTAATCTCATGATGAATTCCATGCTTCAAAATATAATTTTATAATTCTTTATTCATATATTCACCACTATTGTCGGTTCTCTAGTTCTTCACTAAATACTCACATCCCTTCTTAACTTTCCTCATGAAACATTTAAACATTTTTATAGAATTTGACATTTGAATCATGTACATAACACAAGTAATGTGAGTAAAGTCTTCAATGAATGTGACGAAGTACTTATCTCCATTTGTTGATTTTTTTCTCATTTTCCCATAGATATCATAATGAATATGTTCTAGGTAAATTTTTTAACAAATATAAACATTATTATGCATAGAATTTGTAATATTTCCATTTTTAAAAATAGAGAAACTCTAATATATTATTTTTTCCAAATCAAGAATATCTTGGACATTGTCGTTCTTTGATAATATTTTTATGTTTCTCTAAATCTTTTTTCTCAGCCCTTTTTCACAATTGATTTTTTTTCACCATACCCAAGTATCAAGAGATTTGTAATTCCCAAACATCAAACAAGTTTCCCCTTGTACATTTTCCTCTTGTAACTATAATTACATCTTAGCTAATTTTATCGGCAAACCCATATTTTGTAATGATAATTTTGATACATTCATTACAAAGTTTTGAAACCCTTAGAAGGTTGTGTTTAATCCCATCAACAAAAAATGTTTTCTAGTATTTCATATTTTATTTCTTAATGATGGATGATCCCACACATTTGATTCTCACAGATTCATCATTTCCAAATATAATTGTTCCTTCTTTGAAGTCTTTTATATTGTTTAAAAACCTTCAATATCATGTCATATAATAAGATAACATACTCTCAAGATTCTATGTTCATCCTCATTTTATTTCTTTCAATGTGGTTTCAACAATAAGATATTTTTCTTCATCCATTTCTTTATTCACCTCGGACTTCTATGAATTGTTCAGAAACATTTTTTGTGCTGGTAACAAAACAAAACAACCATTGGAAAGATGTTTAGGTGCTTAAAATTGATCACAAATATTTTCTCGTGGTTGGAACCTATTCTCAACAATCATACCAACCTTCCCATATTTCTTCTAAACGTCCTTCTCAACATTCTTCATTTGAGAGGGTTGAATCCCTCTAAAAAATTTCCTTCGATAACCTGTTGAGTAGTAGTAATGGTGTTCGTTAAAGAAATTCCTATTTTTCATATTTCTAAATCCACCACAATATTAGCAATATCGATAGAGAGAGTAATTTCCTTTGATTTTTTTTGGATTGAGTGGTGTTATGAGTATGTTTCTCAGCATCCTTCTTAACATAACTTTTTTGAACACTAGCCTTTCTATTTTAAAAAGGATAATTCTTCTTCAACTCAGATTTGTTTCTTGATTTTTCATAACCATATTTAAAAGATATTTTTCAGGATTCATGGTTTTAGAAACGTATGGTTTTTAAACATGGTCCGCATACATTACTTTCCCAACTCTCTTCTTCTCAGAAACGATTCCAAATTTATTTTTAACCATTAAAGGTAAATTTTGTTGATCTTTATTAGGTTCATCCTTACTATAACTTTCACCTAATTCTGAGATATAGTTTTTTAAACTTATATCCCTTTATTCAGATTTATAATATTATTTGATGGACAAGTTCTATATCATAAAATCTTCCCCTTCATCATAACATCCATGTGTTCATTAAGATTATATTCTTTCTCAAAATAATTATTCAAATCATCAATATCGTTTACTAGTTTGAATTTCATATCAGGAAATCCTTCTTGATTTTTTGATGAGGAATTTCCATTTATCAACGTCCCATTTTTCTTCTCAAGCTTTATAATCTTTCTCAGACATTATTTCAACTCTTAATTCTTATTATATTAACATTTAGTTTCTTCTTAATTAAAACTATTGGACCCAAAATTATCATTATTCATTATTGCAATAAAAAATTTCTCTCCAGATTTTAAAAAAATCAGATTTAACTTCACTATCTTCTTCTCTATCATCTTTATACCAAAATATTATTATTTTAGATTTAAATAAATTTTTATCTTTACTACTAATAAAAGATTTATTTATCATCCTATTTCTTTCGTGACCTTCTTAGTATTTTTTATTCTTCATCATTGTCTTCTTATTTTTTCATTGAGGGAAATTAGCTACAAGGTGACCAATAACTCCATGTTCAAACCATCTAATGGATTTTTTCCCTATATATTAACATATTCATCTTCTCACTTTTTTATAAAACAAGGGAAAAATATCATCACTATTTTTACATGCCTCATTTTCAGTGTCAGATTAAGAAACCTCATCTTTCTCAGGAGCCTTCTTAGACTTTCCTTTCATAGAAACATTGAAATACATTTATCTATTAGATTTTTTCTCTTCATAGAATTTTTCCTTCTCATTTCATACGTAATGAATTTTGGTATGAAAATCATACAAAGAAAATGTTTTAGGGTCCCTCTATTCCAATAAATAAACATTAGCATCAAACTTTTCAGGCAGAATTCTTAATATTTTTTCAAAAATAGTATATTACTCCAACTTTTCAATAAGACATCTGTTAATTATAACAATGTCATTTACCTTGGTTAAGAAGTCCCCAAAAGATTTAAAATCTCCCATTCTCAAATATTCATACTTGAGCCACTATATTTTTTATTTTCCCTTCTTCACTTTTAGTATTTCCTTCATAGATGTTTTTCAGCTTATCCCAGATACCATTATATGTGGAAACACCTATCACTCTTAAAAACTCACTTTCATAAAGTTATGAGAGTAAATAATATTTATCTCTTCTATCATTATCATGATTCTTTTTATTAATAGGGATAATAAGAACCTTTTCATCAATATAAGGAAATCCATCAATTGTAGCTTCATGAACATCATACCCAAGAGACATAAGATAATGCCTCATTATATATTTCTAGATAAGAAAATACATTCAATAAAATATTTGAATCCCCTTACTATTCACGCAATTCATATTCTCTATCATAACTTCTCTTCAAAACTTTAGCTAAGAATAAAAGAAGGGAACCTTCATCTACAATTCCAATTGATGTTTTCCTTTCAGGATTCAAGTATCATTGATAGGGGAGGGGGTGAATCGATGATATTTTGTTCATTTATTTTTCTAAACATGTGAAACAAAATTCACCTCCTACTAAATATTTATTTCCCTACTGAACACAATTAAACACTAATCCATAGTAATACAAAAATTTCCAAGGTTCGCTACTCTACAAGAGTAGATACTTCCATGGTATGGTTTGGAAATAATATTATACCACACAGTCAACTAGAAAAAAACTTTCGTGTGGAATACAATGAGTAAGATATTCTATTAATATAATGTATATCTTTGAAAACAATCCATTATTGGGTGTGCTTATTCTACCACAAAATGATGTAATATAATCTTATGGTGGTTCTTTGTTAACTTTGAAAAAATTGATCTTCAAAGAAATCTATTCTTTTCTATCCAAAATCTAGTAGAAACTTCCATCATTCCTCTTCCAACTATATTTCTTCCACCATGAACTGTATTGCATCCTCTTTAAACTGTCATGATTCCTACACAAACTAAGTTGCAATGCGTGGAGCGAGTGATTCATGGGCCACCTCTTCTTCAAGGATTTTCTCTACTCCGTGAATGTAAAATGTTGCATGGTCCACCTTTCCTATGCAGTCCCCATTCCATTGTAGGTTATAGATCCCTACAAGCTTCTTCCATGAACTATATTTCCTTACTATCTCTTTTTTGGAAACTTTTCACCCTTGTACAACTTCCTCCTTTATGAAATCTATCCTACATAATCTCTTCTCATTTACACAATTCTCCTTCCCAAACTACTTTGAACTAATCTAAATAATTATCATTGTGATGATCTATTATTATTAAATAATATCTTACCTAATTATTGGATTGGGTCCTTTATATAACAAATAAGTCCTCAAATCTCTCTAATCCAATTTACCAAAACAATTTATGTGGCACAACCTTCCTCACCGACTATGCTTCTCAAGGAAACCATTTTTCCCTCCTTGGATTTCATAGCGTCTTTATTTCCCCTTGGAGGCCAATATCTTCCATAACCAAATCACCATCTCTCATTCCCAAATAATGGCCTTTCCATGACCAAAAATCATCCCATAAATTATGATCCACCCACAAACTATGATCCCGCAATGAACTGTTTTTCCCTATACGGTCCGCGTAGTGTGCTTCGTGGTATGCATAGCACATCTATATAGAAATCCTTTATTAAATTATTTTCATTCATCGTTCCACATAATATCTTTTTGGTTTATTAACAGTGAATCATGGTCGGAAAATTTTTCTTCATGGCCCATGAACTATGCTTCGCGGTCTGTGAACTTTGCTTCTCGGTCCATGAACTATGAGCTCTTTTGCAGAAAAAATTCCTCTTCCAAAAATAATTTCTTGATTTTGAGACCTAAAAATTTAGAAACACTAGGAAACTGTGACACCTTAAAAATATACTTCTACAATACCAACCATACTAATTTGATGTTATATTCTTTTATCTTGAACCTTATATTTCAATATTTTTAACCATTTATCAATCGTCTTTAACAACTTCATATTTTCCAAGAAAAGTATTATATCTTCTCTATATTCCAGCAACATCTTTATTTCCAATCAAACTTGAATACAATTTGAAACACCTTTTCTACCACAGTCCTTGATAAGGATTTCATTACAAGTACTCTAATTTTTTTTGATATTTTTGAAATACAAATAAAAAAAGAAAAATCATATTAACCAAAAATTTTACAATATGAATTTATTTATCTTTTTTGAAAATACTTGACAATACTCTTTAAATGTTTTTTTCTTACATCCAAAAACATCTCTATCAAACTTGATTTCAACACCTTATATTCCTTCTCTAGTGATATTTAGTTCAAAATTTATTTGTAATTCACATTAATCATGTAGATTTATTCTCTAATATTTAATATCAATTTAATTATATAGAAATTCAAGTCCACTTATTCTCTCATTTTCCATGTTTTTCCAAGGGAAAATTTTATTTAATTAAAAATAGTCATAACATAAAACATTATATCATTCCACCAACTCTTTTTAGGATATTATTTCCTCTTGAAAATATCATGAACACATCCTTGATTGGAAACATGATGTTTGTGACACTTATTCATTAAATATTATTTTTTCCATAAAATACTTTTTATATTTCTATAAAAATTTTAAAAAATAATTTTATAATCATATGTAATATTAGAATCATAATTTTTTACCTAGTTTAGAGAATAATTTTTTTTGACATCATTTTTCTTTTTGTTTCATTTATTAATGAGGAACTCTTCATTCTATTTTTCTATGGAGTTATTACAGTTTCAAAAATATATATTTGTAGAACATTCCATGTGATAAATATTTATACATGTACTCTCTAAGATCACCCTTTAATTTGATTATTTTTAAGCAATAAATATCATTGTTTCTTTAAATTGTCTCAAAGTTAATTACATGTCATGTTATAAAAACATTTCCATCCTCAAAAACTTCTCATGGAACTCTAATACAATCATCCATGTATTAAATGAACCCAATATTATAATTTTTTATACTATTTCAATAAGATATTATATCGTTAAATATAGATTTTATTTATCTTGAACAACTTTAGATCTATATAAAGTAATAAATTATCCACGAATGATAAACAAACCTTCCATTTTATAGCACTGTTGGGTCTCATAATAGGTACATTGAGTTCAATTAAACTAATATGTTTTGGGTGAGTCTATATGTCCAAAAAAGAAAAAAATATAAAAATTACCTTCAAAGTAAAAATTGTTATTATAGATCACAATATATTGACCTTAATGGTAAAATGTTATTTTATATTACCATATATACATTAGGTTACATGATTTTTTTTTGTGAATGCATAGATAATGTAAGGACATGTGAATTGGAATTTTTCTCCCACATTAGGCTACATAAAAATAGCACATATCATTAATGCCCAGTTCATAAATCATTATAATTCATAGATTTATTCACATGGTTTTCAAGAAAGGTATCTTATTTCCTTGGACCACTACCTTACAATGTTTTGGGAAAACATACTACATCACAAAGTTCACTACCTCAAAATTTCTTTTAATAATTATGTGAAATGGAAAAGTTTAATAAAATTTATATTCCAGCGGGTCTCTCCACTAGATTCACATGTATAGTAACACCAACTATGGATTGGATTTATTGAATACCTCTTGTTTTTCATTATAGAAAAACATTGATCTCCTCTCAATCAAACATATTTTTTTACATATTGACTATATTATTGAATGTGATATTTACTAAAAAATAATGATGTATACATTTCTTCCTTAAGTTTAGTATTCAAAAATTAGTAACATCAACCCAAACATTTCCAAGAAATCCTTATTCACACAAATATCCAAATATTCATTATTTATCATATCTTCCACTTCATCTTTTACCATCTTTCATTTGACCCCATTATAAAATTACTAATTATTAAAACAATAATTGGACACCTTTGAGCATTATTATGGGCCATTAAAATCACCCAAAACTCTTCCATAAAACTGTTTCAGTTTGTAATATGTAATTATACATAAATTAAATTTATTTTGGTATTCTTAATATTCCTTTAAATAAGGCTGATTTCATGATCAAAAATTGAGAAATGTGATTATGTAATCATTCAATATATGTTATTACATCACTCTAAATAATTCTCTTGATTATGCACTTACTCATTTACATTCCCATCACCATGATATGGTGAAAACCCATTTTCTATTAGGACTCTAACAATCATGGAAATATTTCATTATAATATATTGTTGGTATTTTTTTTCAACATTGCCAGTCGAACATGATAATCACCATTCTTGAAATGGGATTCCCAGTGTTTTAGAGGGATTCTCTCATGTGACCTCATCTGGCTCTATAGAATAGACCAAAATTTATTATACATCCCCATACCACAATATCATTCTTTTTATTTTTTATCTAGGATACCATTATTACTCAATTCTAAGCTCCTTGAAATAGAATGGTCATGTAAAACTATATAATACATGAGCATGAATTCCCGTATTACTATATTATCCGTAACCCTTTTTATAGGTGTTATGAAATTACACCCTAGGGACCATCATTACCAGGTCCCTGTTTAGTTTCCCATGTTTTTTATTTACTTATCCATCATGAAATTTTTGTGGTTTCATTCACATAAAAATATACTTTAAACCCACCACCATAACCACCATCATAGCATGGTGTTCTTTGGTTTTTAATGTTACACTCTAGAGAAATTATCTTCCATTATCTTCTCATTGAGAGTTCTTATGTACTTCTATCCATTATTTTTTAGATAATGTATCCATAATAAAAAATTATGGATTTATTTTCAAAGATTTGATCCATCAACATTTCCACCTAATTATATTATTTATGAATCAATTTATTTCCAACACACATATTTTCAATAAATCCAATAGAAACATTTGGTATTAATAAAAATATTTTAAAATATAATTAAATAGAATAACATTTTTACAAAATAAAAGGTTATTATAGATTAAAAAACGTTTTTTTTTCTAGAATTTAATTCATGGAATAAAAATATATATGTATAAATTTATTATATAAATTAAATAATACATAACATCATAATTTCATTAAAAAATTACAATTATGATTATTCAATAGATGTAATTAATAAATATTTTAATTGTTTTTAAATAATTAGTCACAATATGAAAATTCCAAATTTATATTAGTTTTGAAAGTATGTTGTTTATAATGGACAATACTAATAATTCAATGAAATTTTGTAAAATATATGGAATTAATGGAAATTTTATTAATTTTTTAAAATTTTATTCCACATTGTTTTTTAAAATTTATAATATGGAATCATAAATTATAATATATGATTTATATCATAGAATAAGATAGCTGTTATTGAAATCTCTTTATCATATTCGATGATATCCACTTTGTCAGTGATATGACATGAGGCTCTATTTTTCAAAAACATGGTTTCAGTTATATTCTATGATATCATATATCCTTTAATACAACATATAATAAAATTTATTGTTTTAAATATACCATATTATACAAGACTGTGTATTTATAAATTATGAAAAATAATTAATTAATTAATCTTTCCAATCATACAGAATGATAAGACCCCAAGAAACATAAGAAATTCATGTTATTGGGAACATAAGTATAAATACCAGTTTATTCACTAATAAAAGTGGATATAGTACCATTGAAATATTTTATAAGTTCATATTATAATCACAACTGTATAAGAAACATAATAAATAGCCCAATATATCAACAACAGAACAAATTTGTTAAATGATCAAATTGAAAAATTGGGGTTCTGTAATCGTTTTATGATATAAAACAGTCAAACGAAAAATATGATTCTTTATATAGAGAATTGATAAATATTAAAATTTAAATTACATAAAATTGTGGTATGATGGCCTTATATTAGCATTTATAATGATTGTACCATAAAATCACTAAAGGTTGTCTTACAACTTCTGTGAAATCAAAATATAGTGTTGATGGGAGAAGATAATTTTTTTATCCAAAAAAATCACACTCTAACCAATAGGGGTCCTAATTTTTATATTGACTCTCTTTGTTAAATGAATAGGGTGAAGTTTTGGATTCCAAATAATGGAAACTAACATGATTTATGGTCCACTGATGTTGATTAAATTTTTAACCATTTCAAAAAATTACACTATACATGTAAAACTATAAAATAGAATATCTTATGATTATTTAATTTTTAATGTTAGTAAAAAAAATTATAGATGGTGAATGTTGTTTCATGAATTGGGGACATGTTTGGTGATGTTTGTATCCAAATCCATGTGAAATTTTGAAATGATGGAAAATAAATTAGTAGTTACTTGTTTGTTGAAATAAAAAAAATATATTTAGTTTTTTCATTTTATATGGTATGGATTATTGAAATATTTAAATTTAATGAGAATATGAAATGAAAATGAGTTAGGTCACTCCAAATGAATTATATTTTGTGATAAAGAATATCTTCATAATAAGAATATTTTTGATAACTGGTAATTAATATTTCATAAAAGGAGTATCCAAAATATTATTTTTTTTAAAATTAACAATATTTTTTTGAATTTTTTTATTTCCATATATTTTTTCTAGAAATTATATTTCCTATAATGGTGTTATAAAATTCAATATTATTTTTATGAAATTTTGGGATTGATAGTATATTGTAAAATTATTATTTTTATTTAAATTAAATTATTGATTTTTCAGCTTTGTATTTGATTCTCAAAAAAATACGGATTGAAAAATGTGATGGTTTATTGGATACTCCCTATACCCCTATTTCATATGTGTATTGGAAGTCCTGTATACTAATTTTTTATTCTTTTTGTAGTGAGACTACATGTGATAATGTAATAACCAAATTATGTATGAGGGACCATATATATTTTATGATGATGGTTAAGTAATCTATAATATATATGGGGCCCCAACGGGGTTGAAGATGATTTTTAACAATTCTCCTTTAATTGTCCAAGAATTTTATATTATTCAGTGGTAGATATTTTTAGCTTGTCTACTCATTATTAGGAATTACCTAAAAGATATCCCTTATTGACTTAGATACCTTTTTATTTTCATAAGGATATTATTTTATGGATGAAATGTTTTGTAAATGGTTAAAATAGCTTATTATGATTCTATATAAAGCTTTTTGTACTTATGAAATAAAAATTTTGTTTCATGATAAATCTTAAAAAGTGTTACTTATTGTTTAAAAATTTCTACATGAAATTTTATTCACAAACATTATATTTTAAGAAGGAAATAATGTATTTTTTTTATACTCACCCTTTCATGTTAATATTAATTCACATGGGGAATACTCTATTTTTATATTATATTATTGGTTCATTAGTTCATGATATGATAATAAAAACAAGGTTCATTTCCTCTATAATTTATACTAGTGGAGGAGTCTCTAATAAAGTTTTTTTTTCAATTATATATATTAATATTTTTAAAGTGATGTGTGTATGGATTATATTATTTATTATTGTATATATTATATTAATATTTTTGTTTCCTATGGGTGTAAAAATAATAATTGATTAATTTTTTCTAATATAAGAAATATTCTCCAAAATAAATTATGTAAACCCGTTTTTATTGTTACTATGTAGTAATCATACTTAGGACTCATCAAGAATCTTGAAACATTCTAATTCAAAAAAATATTTTTTTTATATGTTGGGTAGTGATGGGATATTATAAAAGGTTTCATTTTAGTTTGGTTAGTGTAAATTTTTTAATTTTGGTTGGTTCATGGACTTTTGGTAATGATTTCATAATGAGTTGTGTTTTGGGTTGAAGTCAATAAAAATGCCTCCTTATATAATTATGTTTTTTCTCTTTTAGTTTTCAAATTCACTGTATCATGGAATTAATGGATTTAGAATAGATTTACATCTCATGGATCATATAGTATCAAGGTTTGTATTCCATGGGATTTTATCCAACACACTTGTTGTTGGTATGTATTTTCCATGAATAATATTTGAAAGGGGTGATATAAATGGTTGACTACATTGTTGTCAAATTTATAAAAAATTATTTTGACTGAAAATATTTATTTTGGAGATTTCTTTGACATAGTGGAAAATGGTTATTTTTTACACATACATTTATAAAGAATTATATTTTCATTTTTCATGAATTTGGTAGTATTAATTAATAGTTTCTTTATTAGTTATTATAATAGCCCTAAGCCCACACTACCAAATATAGAGCTAATGGAAAAAAGCATTATATATATGGAGTTGGTAAAAACAATGTGACCTAATTTCAACAATCTAAAACTTACAAAATCAAAATGAAATATGGGATCTTGTATATCCCAAATGATCATTTAAGTTCAAGGTTTTATATAATTAAGAAAAAATATTACATATCAATACCCATTTCATTAATTTTTCTTTATTCCACCATACATAGTTATTCCATTCCCATATTAACAATTCATATTTATTCATAATCATAATTAAAACCTATTAAAAACAATTAAAAACATTTTTATTAATAAAATAATTTAGTAATTGATATAAATTTGATAAATAAACTAGTTATTATATTTTAATACCATATGGTCTTAAAAGATATATTTCTTTTAACATAATAATCATTCAACCTAAAATAATGAATTACATACTCTTGAAATCAGCATTACTTACCAAAAAATTTCATTAAAATATAATAATAAATAATTAAGGAAAAATAAAAATTATATGGTATTCGTAGAAATAATTGTAACCCAAGAAAAAAATTCATAAAAATATATGATTTTTCTAAAAAAAATTAATAAACATTCTTTTACAAAAAAAATAATATTAGATTACATTTTTAAATAAAATGATTTTCATGAAAAATCATTTGAAATCATCAAAAAAATTATTAGATTACTTGGTAAATATTATTAATAGAACCATTAAAATCACTATTACATTTGTAATAACTAATATACTCAACTTGTAAGATAATTCTCTAGAGAACATTATCATTTCCCAATGTGTCGGAGAGCTATTTCGGGCACATCAGACATCATGAGTTATATCAATCTCACCAATAATAATGATCTATACCAGTATCAAACATCATAATGAGCTATATAATACTCACCAGTAATTATAAAAAATGTTCTAGTAATATAAAATTCATGAAATACAGAACAACATTCAATTCCATCATCAAAGTCTATAAAATATACTTATAAAACCAATTTTCATAACTAAAATTCCCAAAAAACAGGAATAATGTTATTTATTTTATAAAAACATTTAATCATATAAAATATTAAAAATACCAAATAATGTTTGTTGTGGTGGGAAAGGATGTTGACACCATATACTTCAAAATATAATATTCATGGTATCTTTTGTAAAGAATATGAAAACAATCCGTAAAAATATGCATTATGAAATATTTTATAAAATGAGAAAAATAACCACTTATAATTAATTCATGTCTATATAAATAAATAAATTAAATATTTTTCTATATTTTTTAAATTGATGAAAATTATTTAAAAAATGAATCATTAAATCATTTAAAATGTGGTTTTTAATATAATTTCCCCCTTACTGTGAGTCTGATTTATCACACACATTCATTAGCATCCTAAATGATAAAATTAAGTCAAATATTTAACTTCTTAAAAACCAATTTTAGTTCATTTAATTTTTTTTATTTATTTCAATGATATAGAAAATTACATAATGGTTGTTGTTCACGTAAGTAATTTTGATGATTTTTATCTCATATGTCACAAATAAATTCTAGTGGTTGACTATTTCCAAATAGAACATTATTACATAGTATATAGTATATTATTCATTGATTAAATATACTTTTTATACCAAATTTATTCTTTTAAAATAATATATTAATGATAGGTTATGTAAAAGTTTTAAAATTACAACTACAAAGATGGTAGGTCGTAGGTATAGATGAGTAACATTTCAATTTTTCAATGTTCATCATGGAAAGAAGGTAATAATTTGTTTAATAATTATATAATTATAATTATAAAATAATTATAAAATTTTATACCTAAATAATTATATATATATAATCCATGTGATGTTGTTATGAAAAATTAATCATATCACTTCGTGGAGGTGACAATCTATAAGTACGCATGAATGAAGTTATAATTTTTAATGGATAGAAAAGTAAAAAAAATAAATGGTATTTTAAATTATCTAAAGGATAATTATATCATTAATTTCATATATATATATATATGTGCTTTATATACATTATTATAACTGTTTGTGAGAGGCAATGATGTTAAAAAAGAATTATATCTGATCGTGTGCGAGAAGTCGACAGTACACACAAACGGTGGTTTTGTTTCCCATTTGATGGAAGGTGATAAAAATCTAGGTTATTATATTAACATAAAAAATCTCAGTATATATAATATAATTTTTTATTATAAACCCATTTTCTAAGAATATATTAATTATGTCTATAAAGAAATGAAACTAAAACATTGTGTTAAATGTGATACATCTTCTATTGAAAACCTCTATTTTATTAAAGAATAATACCTTTAAGATTAGTATTATTCCAAATATAAGACACCTAAAATTTGGGGATGGATGGTTTTAAGTTATTTGGTTAGGTCTTGGTAGAAATAGTGAGCTAAAAGGGTGTTAGGAATAGTGGATAGGAGTCTCCTTAAGATATCAAAGCGGAGGGGTACTTTTAGAATTACCTAATCAATTAAATTAGTAAGAAAATTATTGATATATAGTTAAATATATATATATATATATATAAAAGATGGCATGAAAATAGGTCCAAATAATATGATCTAGTCAAATGTTGTTATGTTTAGATTTTGCTTTTTTTCTTGTCTCTTTGTTTTAACATTTTGTTATCCCTTTTGACAATTATAGTTATATTAATGTTTTCAACTCTATAAAGGTTATGAATGATACTATAAAATAATAAATGACATATAAATTCACCATGGTTGATATTCTAAACCATATCTCATTCAATTTTGTAAATATTAAATTTTGGGACACAATAATGCAACCATATAATAATAATATTATTGTTTTAAATTTTATTTAAATGTTTTTTATTTTCCTTGAAGAAGCATTATATCTATGTTTTGTAAGAATTTATGTTAATTATTTCATTAATAAAATTTAAAAATAAATTAACATGAAATAAAAATTACATTCAAATAAAAATTTAGTACAAAAAATAAGTTATGTTTATCCCTTTCAACATATATTAAATATATTAAATAAAATAGAAGGAAATTTTTTACATTGTATTTTCTTAAAATAATATATAATTTATTTTCATTGAAAAGGGAATAAAATTTCCCTAATTTCAATTCTTAGATGAATACGGTCTATCCCCACTCATCTAATTGATTAATGTAAAGTGGTAGGGTTATTTTTATTACTTATCATGTTATTTTTTATTTACCTAATTTACTTTTATCAAGGGGATGATATTTAATAATATCAATTATTTATAATGATCAAAAATAAAAGGGTCTTATTTAACATTTTCAAAAAATTTAATTCCAAATAGGGATTCCATTTTCCAATATTAAATTCATATAATATTATTGAAATCAATTTTAATATAACTACTTAAAATTCAATGAAAACCAATTTTTTTAACAGTGTGTTTTGAAGTCCAAAAAACAAGGTATACAAAAATGGTGAATAATGTTGATTTAAATTAATTTTATTTTATTATATCTAATTAAATAATATTTGTGATACATTTAGATTGTATTTAATGTATAATATGGCTTTTTAATGAAATTATACGATAATTGTACAAAAATCTGTATATTACACTATTCACTGAAAAATCATTCATTTCAGAAAAACCCTAAATATTCACCCTAAGTTATTCTTGATATATGAATTTCAAAAATGAAATCATTTTTATTTAATAATATTTATAAAGGTACTATAAATTAATTGTATAATTTTTTATAAAAACATTAAAAATCTTTTTTGAAGAAAACACATTTTTAAAGAATAAAATTACAATAATAAAAATTAATTAATTATTTACTAGGATTTAATAAATTTTTATTGAGTAGAACCCTAATATAAAATAAATAATTTATTTAATCATATTCATACTTGGAAATTATAAAACTATAATTTTTTTTTCATATTAAAATAATTGTATTCCATGGTTTGTTTATGCTTGGTGTTTCTTATTTTATAATCTATAAAAATAAGGGTTATTTTAAAACATCTTGTTTTTTAATAAAACCTTTAATAAATTTATTCTTAAAATTTTGAACTTTATCTTTATAATCAAGGTTCTTAAATTTGAAATTTTCCTATTGAAAACCCACATCAAAAAAATATTTATAATACATCATCTTGAATATTGTGAAAGGGAAATATAAAGGCCATATGGAATAACACATAGCAATGTTTACAAATAGTTGAACATTAGTGTGAAGATAAAATTTAGATATTGAGTAAAATTTAATGTAAAAAATTCTTGAGAGTGACATAGGGAATTTTTCATATAAAATTGAATGATCATGAGAAATTTAGTGGCTATAAATCTGTAAATCAATGGGTTCTGAGAAAGGACATTGTTTCATTAGAAATAAAGGTAACAAGAATTTTTTTTGTTTCAACATCCTCTTCCTATAGTTATAGAATATTTTTACCATCCTGAAGAATAAAATTAGAAAATAAACATACTTTATATTTATAATCTCATCAATTAATAAATTTTCAAAACATTACCATCTTTCTTTTCAAATGATGAGTATATTAGGTAAATTTTTCATGACTAAAGTAATAAAATAAACATATTTCAAATCATATAATAGAAAAAAGGAAAACAAAAAACCCTCCTATATTTAAGTATTAACCAAAACTAGAATGGATAGATTATAATAAGATAAAATCCAATATGAATAAACTTTAGATTAATAAAAACTAGATCAATATTCAAAAACAAAACAAAAAACTAAAAATATTAACATAAATCATTGGAAAAATAATTAACCTTGAAATTTTAAAAAATATTCTCGATCAGGTTTGAATCCCAAATATCAGAAGGATTTGATCATATATTCTTCTTTTAGTAATATAGTATTTATATCCAAAAATATTTAGTCACTTATAATGTCATATAACCAAATATGTATATTCCATAATCATATAATCTCAAATATTTTATAATTATTTCCATAAATAACATGAATCAACATAAAGCCACACTGAAAACATATATTCTTCGAAACTAAAATTTTACCTTTATTCTTTAAATAAAATCCCATTTTATCAAAAATTATTTCAATTTAAATTAATCATATAATGTTCCAAAAATAGTAAAATTCTTCCAAACTAACATTAATCACTTAATATGTAACATATCCTTATCGATCTAATAGGTACATCTTTAACCTTATTGTGGTTTCCCCTTTTAATTTAAGTGGTAGGGTCGGGATTGAATTTAGAGGATAACGATAAGGGTGAAGTCATAGATTTGTTGGATTCTTACCTTTAGCCGGACATTTTTCAAAGGCTGAATGAGGGTTACATGTCATGTAATGGTTATATTTACAAGTCTTTAATGGATTCATTATTTGATATGTACATTTATAGTTGATTCATTACACATTGTAAAGGAATTAAAGATCAGTTTTTAATTTTGAGCATCAGAATTTAATTTAAGGCAATGCGTTTTTCAGTGGTTATTTGGATTAATTATTTCACATTGTGTATTGAGATTACATGTCTTATAATACCCCAACTAAAATTATAAAATAGGAAGTGTGGATCATATTTTCCTTTTTCCCCTCTCCAGTCTCATCTTCGTCTACCTAAGGCCTTCCCTAGGCGATCGTGAAGCCTTCAAATCCTTCTGGATCCATTAGTTCGGAGTTCGAACATCATTGAACTGATAGTGTGATTTATGGGTAATATTTCACCCTCATTCATTATCTTTATCTCTTTATCCTCTTTTTTTATTTTAATGTATCATATTGAAATTGATGGATCCATGCCCTTAGCTGTTGGATATCACTTCTAGTTTTAGTTTCGAGGACTTATGCACCTTCATTCTTATTGAGGGGTGTCATTGCGAGTTTTGAGTTCTGGGAATATTTTAGTGATTCTGTCCTAATTTCTATATATTTAATAACCTTGAATCACTTTGATTGTTTAAATTATTGATTTAAATTAAATTTTAGATATTTCTATCAATATACTTACAAAAATCCAATTCATGTGAATTGGGTGAATTTAAAAGGTTTTAACATGATAATTTGTAAAACCTCTATTCCTTTGAGTCGGGGTTTGTTTATGGAAATTTTCTTATTTAAATTGTTTAATTTAAATTGGTGTTTTTATGGAAATGATTTCAATTAAATTGTTGAACATAATTGTGGAAATTAATTGCAAAATGATGGAATTTGTTTTTAATGGATTTGAAACTTGTAAAAATGGATTAAAATATTTTGGTTGTAACCTAGTGGTTTTATCTTCTTAAAGGGGCATGTTTTTTTATTAAAACCCATTTTTTTAAGAGAAATTTTGAATTGAAATGGAATAATGGGATTTTATTTTATTTTATGTAGTCATAAAATAAATTTCCCTTCATTGATCATGTAGGAGCACATGCAAGGCGAGGGCGATGTGTGTATACACATATTTTTGAGATCACTTAGAGAGTGTGGAGTCCTATATCTAGAAATACTATCATACCTATTTGTCTTATGACTATGTATATCACCTGTTATTTATATTTGATATATAAATGTATTAAAATGTTGTAACACTACTTTACATGCCTTCTACATTTACATAAACTATTTTATATAACTATTTTATCTTAATCAATTATTTTATAAATATTCCATAATTTGAAAATCTTGTTCTTAATTTATTTTCCCATAATTTGAACCGTATAGCATGATTCGATTAAATATGATTTAAAATGAAAAACTTATTTACCATTAAATTGAAAACATTCCATTGGTTAATAATTTATTGGAATCTGTCATGGAATCTGTGATGCACCCCAATTGATATTTTTAGCTCACACCATACTTGGGAATATGGGTGTTTGTAGATTATAATCTTCCAGGATTGAGTAAGAAGAAATGATATATTGAATGTGGATCCAGCTATTAAACCACAATATTTCTGAGTTATTTCATTAGGTAATTGCCTTTTATTTCCCTATTTTTTAACTTAGGTTCTAGTACTTTAGGATTTTTCCCTTGTTTTTTTGGTACATTACTCCCAGTGGAGTTTCTATTGTTATGAATATTGTCTTGTTTATATTTCTTCAGAATTTTTGGTGAAAAAATAATCCCCACTTGCATGTTGTGTGATGACAGGTTCTAGTCACCAACCAATGGGAAAGAGGAACACCATTAGGGATATTTCAAGACCGGTTCCGTTTTCTGGTTACTAGGGTACCCTAATTGGTTCATAACAAAGTGATATCAGAGCTTCAGGTAAATATTTTCACATAAAGTCTATATTCATTTTCTAAATCTTGTCGAGACTTACGAGGTAGTATTTATTAGGTTCCTATCCATTACTCACCACAATGAACTTAAGTCTCAATGGGTGGTTATAGATAGGTGTATTTTGTATTAGTTCTATTATTTTACCTTTTTTGATTTGGATAGAGTGGAATCCAAATCGAGTTGTTTCATCTGTTGGGAATAATTTATCTTTTCACTCAGATTGAGTGTTAATATAATTTTTTCCTATTATTTTCTAATATGTGGAGCATCATGGATTCGAGAGGACATGAGAACCAGGTCCAAAAAAAGGATGTTGTCGAACCTCAGTAAGAAAATCCTGTTTGGGATCTAAATCTAGTTGAGAGGATTGTGTGAACTATCCAAACTCTAGGATATGAACCACCTCATGTTCCCTCTCAGGATCCATCTATAAATCCTTAGGGATATGTTCTTAGAAATCATTCTTATGAGTTATTTTTTAAAAATCCACCACTTTTCAAAGGCTCCACGAATCCACAACATGTTAAGGAATTGTTGGGAATAATGGAACATCTATTTGAGTTTTTGGAGACACCATATGTGATCAACGAGAAGTGTGTGACCTTTGTACTAGAAGGACCGAGAATGAGATAGTGGGACCCAATGGTGAAGGTAAAAAGACATTGAAGGATTATAGTGTAAGGACATCAATGCTATTTTCACCTACTAGTTCTATCCAAAATCAATGGTGTTGTCCAAGGATTTTGAGTTTTTGAAGCTTGAGCAGGCCGACAGAACCATGATTGAGTACTCAAATAATTTTGTTGAAATAGTGCAGTTTTCTCTTGAGATTGTATCTAATGAAACGATGAGGGATTAATTTTTTGAGTTGTAGCCTTGATCAGATATATGATCTCAGGTTTTCTTTCTGAATCCGACCACTTATGCCGATGTATTAGATAGGGCAATGGTGGTTAAGATGTACCTAGATGTAAAGTTAGGGTTTCTAGGATTACCTCTTTCTCCTAGTGGAAGCATCAGTTCCTTTAATAGAAAATGGAAACATGAGGATTCTTATTAAAGTTCTCAATATAAGAGTCATTCTAGACCTCCTACATTTCTAGGAGTATGTCCATTGATTTTCTACCAGTGTGGAAATCTAGGACATTCTAAGAGGGTTTACACTTAGGCATCCAAGATCTGTAACTCCTATGAAAATTTAGGGAACATACAATGATTATTACATCAATTTTCTTCTCTTTATAGTCTAACATGATCATCATATCCTCCTAAAACTATGGGGTAATCATATGATTCATGTTTAAAATGGTTCTAGCTACAAGAATTTGGAACTAATCTTCTTTATGAAATGGAAGAGTCTCCATAGGAAGCAGACCTGGGTCCAATAATTGTTAGAGGTGTTATTACTATAGAATAATCATTGGTGAATGGTCTATTTGATACTGGTGCATCAAATTCATTTATTTCAACTCGTATTGTTAATCTGCTTAATATTTCTATGGAACTTTTTTATTCTATGATTGATATTACTACATCCCTTAGTATGAAGAGAGAGTAGGGTATCTATACTTTTGCTTGTGTCTACTCTCTATCGGATATCGATTTGTCTTGGAGTTGTATCTTCCTCAACAATAAATCTATTGATTTTATATTTGGGATGGATTGGATCATTCTTAATAGATCTCAGATAGATTATTATATTCAGTGGGTCTACTTCACTACACTCAGTGGTGTATCTCCTATCTCTCAAAGAGATTGGGATCCAAGTTTAGGCAGATCTGGACCTTCTTATCCACATTTGTGGAAAGTAATATCAGTTTTTTCTTTTGATCTGAATCTAGAATCATTGTGTAATGATTTCCCTCTAGTTTTCATTGAGTTTCTCGATGTTTTTCCTTATGATTTATCTAGTATTCCATAATTCATGGAGGATTAGTTTTCTATTGACATATTTCCTAGCACTCAACTAGTTTCTTTTCCCTCTTACTGCGTGGAACCAGCTAATCTAAAATCTATAATGCCTCAATGGGACGATCTTCTTGAGAAAGGATTTATTCGCCCAAGTGTGTCACCTTGGGTAGTTTTAGTTATCTTCACCAAGAAAGTTTATGGTTCTCTTCACCTATTTTTTAACTATAAAAATATCAAAAAATTTACGATAAAGGAAAAATATCCATTTCCACAGATTAATGATCTATTTTATTATTTGAATGGGTAATATTGGTTCTAAAATATAAAACATCAATCTAGTTACCATCAGTTGTGAATAAAAAACACTAACATTCAGAACACTTCATTTTGGAGAAGGTGTGTCCATTATGATTACCTTTTTATTCCCTTTGGTATTATAAATTCTCATGCATTTTTCATGGATCTGATGAATTGTATCTTCCATGATTATCTAGATAATTTTTTAGTGGTCTTTTTGGATTACATCCTTGATTACTCTAAATCCAAGGAGGATCATGTTCATCATCTGAGAATAGTTCTGAGTCTGCTGAGACGTCACCAACATTATTCCAAGCTAATGTGACTTATGGATTCAGGAAGTGAAATTATTGGGGCACATGGTGTGTGAGAAAGAAATTTCTATTGAACCTTAGAAGGTAAAGGCTATTATAACTTTAGAGAAACCACATAATGTCTTTGGGATTCATATATTCCTTATCTTAGTCTTATATTATAGAAGGTTCATGAAAGAATTATCAAATTTGGATTCTATGATGACTTCTATAACTTGTAAAGGAGTAATTTTTTGGAATGATAAATTTCGTAATTATTTTTTGGAGATAAAATTTATTTTCACTACTATGTCAGTATTGACTCGTCAAGAGGCGGTTAGGGCTATGTGATCTTCTATGATGTATCTGGTTTATGCTTGGGTTGTGTACTTATGTAGGGTTATCATGTAGTGTCTTACGGATCTCATCAACATGGACCACATGAGAAGAATTATCCAACCCATGACCTTGAACTTGTAACTAAGATGCATTTGATTAAGAGTTGGTGTCAATAACCTTATGGAGAAAGTTTTAACGTGTTTTCATACCACAAAATCTTGAGTTAGATCTTCTCTCAAAAATATTTCATTATCCACCAAAGGCATTGGGTGGAGTACCTATAGTCTTTTGACATTGACATCTATTATACCGTGAAGAAATGGAATGTATTTACTAATGTGTTGATGAAGAAACTTCCCACCCATGCATTGAAGGAATCTTTAAAGGAGTGTAACGTGATAGATCTCATCTCATAGTTGAATATTGGAGTTCAGGATAGAGGAGATGAACTTTTTTTAGCAAGCATTCAGTTATTATCATATCTTATGGAGATGATTATTTGGGATCAACAACTTGATGATGAATTCTGTAATATTAGAGAATCTATTTATAGTGGGGAGACAGTTTCCCTGTGGTCATTCTCTAAAGAGAGTGTTTTATGCTATCAGAATTGATTCATTGTGACATTAGCAGTAAGGATGTTTGTGATGAGGTATTTTCATAATATTCATTTGTAAATGCACCTAGGAACCATATTGTTGTTCTCTAACCTGTGGTGGTATTTCTAGTGGCCTGTTCTAACATAGAACATTGTCGATTTTGTCTTTCACTTCTATATGTGCTAGTAGGTTATGGTCGAGCACCAAAAACCTTTGTGTTTTCTTCAGACACTTAAAGTCCCTACTAGGCAGTGGGATGAGATATCTATGATCTTTTTAGTTGGATTTACATGTACCTAGAGAAATTATAATGAGATATGGGGTTTGATCAATAGGTTAACAATGTCGGCTCACTTCATACCCATTCATGATATAGGAAAAGTTGAGGAGTTGGGAAATATCTATATGAAAGGCATTGTTCATTTACAAGGATATCCATCTTCTATAGTATCTGATAAGGATACTTAGTTTACTTCCCCCTTTTGGAGAGGCCTTCAAGAGGTACTGCGGTCTCAGTTCCATTTGAGCACAGCCTACAACCTACATTTCGATGGTCAGACAGATAGAGCTGTACAGATTCTTAAGGATATGCCTCATGTATGTGTTCTCGACTTCATTGGGGAATGGGACAATCACTTTGGGATGGTTCAGTTTTATTATAACAATAGTGACCGATCTGAAATCGGAATGGATCTTAAAAAGACCTTGTATGGTTTCCATTGTATATATCTTTTTTTTGGTCAGATATTGGTACAAGTTCCTTGGTTGGACCGTGTTTTGTGCAAGAGAAGACAACAAATATTTAGCTAATTTTTTAAATAATTTTGATGGTACAATGATGATATAAATCTTATTTTTATCATCATCATAGACCTTTGGAGTTCTTAGTTGGTGACCAATAATTCTTGAACGTTTTACCTCGGTTGGATCATTGATGGCTTTGGTGTCAAGGGAAACATTATCCTCATTTTGTGGGACCTTTCGAGGTTGTTCGGGAGGTAGGGAAAGTTTCATACCATTTATCAATTCCACCATAGCTGACATCGATCAATAAAATTTTACATGTCTCAAAAATAATAAATTATCTCTCTGATCCATCTCATGTTTTGAGATAGAGTGAATTTTAGATTTAACCACATTTATCCTTGACTAGGCAGGTAGTCAGGATAGATGATAATGAGACCAAGGTACGTTTTGGTAGGATGGTACCTTTGGTTTGTGTAGCATGGAAGGATGGTTCTAATAACCATGAGATGTGGGAATGTGATGCACTAATGAGAGAGTAGTGGCATCATCTCTTTGGCATGGGAGCTTTGACATAGGCTATCTGGGGATAGAAATTTATTATGGTGGAAGTGGTTGTAACATCTCGTTACTGATTTAACAGGTACTTATTTAACATTGTCAAGTTTTTCCCTTTTCTGGATGGATTAGTGTCAAGATTGAATTGGGAGGATACCTATAATGGTAATGTTAGAGATTTTTTGTATTATCACCTTTAACTGTCCTTCTTCCATAGGTTGTATAAGGGTTACACGTCGTGTAATAGGGATAAACATCATGTAATGGTTCTACGTAAAAGTTGTAAACGGATTGAAACTGTGATGGGTACACATCATGACGAGTCATTACACATATTTAATGAATTAAAGATCATTTTTTAATTTTGATAATTATAATTTAATTCAAGGTAATGTATTTCTCTACTATTACAAGAATTAACTATTTCACATCATGTGTTGGGATTACACGTCATGTAATACCCCGAATACCATTTTTAAATGGGTAGTGCAGCTTATCTTTTCGTTTTTTTCTCTATAGTCTCATATCCCTTGAACTACTACCTTTTCAAGGTGATCTTGAAGCCTTACTACCCTTTTGGATACATTGATTCAGCGTTCGATCATCGTTGCGCTTGCGTTTTGATTCCCAGGTAATCATTATCCCTTGTTATTTGTCTTTCTCCCTTTCTCCTCCATATTAATTTCAATGGATTATAATGAAATTAATGGATTCATGCCTTTTCATGTTGTATCTCAATTCTAGGTTTAGTTTCGAGGTCTTATCCACATTTATTCTCATTGACGGGTGTTGATATGAGTGTTGAGTTTCAGGAAAAGGTTGGTGTTTCCCTCTCTGTTAGCTAAATTGATTAACTTAAAATTGGTTGTTCTATTCCAAATTTTTATTTAAATTCAAATCCAAATATTTCATTAAATTGATTTAATAAAAAACATTTCCAATGAATTGGGATATTTGAAATGGGTTTGGCATGTGAATTTAAACCCCCCCCCAATTCCTATTAGTCGATGTGTGTTTATGGAAATTAGTTGATTCAAATTGTTTCATATAAATTGGAGTTTTGATGGAAATGAGTTCAATTAAATTTTTTGAATTTAATTGTGGAAATGAATTGTGAAATGATGGAATTGGCTTTTAATGGATTTATAACTTGTGAAAATTCCTTATAATGTTTTGATAGAAACCTAGTGGTTTTATCTTGTTAAATAGTCATGTTTTTTATTAAAAAACATTTTAGTTATAAATAGAAAATTAGAATTAATATTTAAAAATCTAGATTAATTGTATTTTATGTAGTTAATGATTTATTTGGACGCACTCAATTCTATTACAACATTCTAAAACATACATACAGTGGGCCACATCTCTGGTTGGAGGGTAATGAGCTACCTTTTTCCAGTGTCAGGGGGAAATTTGTATACACATATTTCTAAGATCACTTAGAGAGTGTGGAATCCTATAGCTGGAAATACTATAATTTTTTTTTGAATATGACCATATTCCTAGCTTTTTATTTATATTTGAGAGAGAAATGTATTCTAATGTTGTAAAACTGCTTTACATGATTTTTGTATTTACAAAAACTTTTTTATGTTATTATTTTGCCTTAATCCGTTGTTTTAAAAATATTCTATCATTTCAATTTTTTCTTAAAGTATATTTCCATCATTGTAATTGTTTGTCATGATTTGATTAAATATTCTTTCAAATTACTCACATGTTTACCTTTAAAATTGAAATCATTCATTTGTTTATTTATTTATTGAAATCTGTTATGGAATCCATAGTGAAACCCTACTATGATTTTCATCTCACACCATACTTTTCCCTTAGGGTAATTGTAGATTAAATTCTTTCAAGGTTAAAGTAAGGTGAAAGGATATCGTGGAGGTGGATATAGCTATTGAACTGTGGCCTTGGTGTTTATTGTTCATAGGGACTTGGGTTATGTTTCACCATTTTGTTACTTGGGTTATAGTACATTGGCCTTGTTTTTTTTTTCTTGTTTTCTGTTACATTACTCTTAGTGGGTTTTCTTTTTTTTATGCATATTGTCTTGATTCTTCTTATTTTGCATTATTGGTGAAAAACTCATTCCTATATTCTTGTTGTGTGATAAAAGGTTCTAGTTTTCACCTATGGGGATCAGAAATTCCCTTCGGGCTATGTCAGGGATGGATTTGTTATTGGGTTACCCGAGTACCCGGTCTGGTTTGTGACATAATCATAAAATCACATTTCATTACTATGGTTATCTATATAATAAAACATATGTTCCAAAATTTTAATAACCCATAATTACCTCAATACCATAGATAATATAAATCTTAATGGTTATAAACAACGTTTAAATATATTTCTACAAAATATATAGGAATTATTCATCAAATAAGATTTCATGTTAATCATATGGGTGAAATATACCTCAACATAATAAAATATTTCCCAATAAGTAATTAATCAAATTAAAATTCCATCACTTAAAATATAAAAATGTAGTGTTTATACCTTTGATAATATTAAAAATAATAAAAAATAAACCCATGATGGTATTCCTAACTCTTAATGTAACTGCACATGAAAACATCTAAATCTACAATGTTATCTAAATCATTGCACTGATACCAACTATAGTTGTCTCAATATTATACTCTCTGGTCTCATGCTAAAAAACTTAAAATTTATATTTCTAGATTTGATACAAATAAATGTTTCCTAATTTTAACCATCTAAAACCTTGAACCCAAAAAATTGATATATGGTATAACTTATATACCCAAGGACCTTTTTGGTAAAGTATTTTAAATAAATAGTACAAACTAATTCATAACATTACCCATGTCATTAAGTGGGCATTATTACCACTTTACCCAAATTTTACATTCCCAAATTAATCCTTTATCATTATTCCTACTCATCCCTAAACACTATGAAAAACATTTAAAATCCTGGGATTGGAAAATAGCTTAGTAAGGGATATAAAATGAGGAAATAAACCCTTTAGTCAATTTTAAGACCCTAAGATCATTAAAGTGATTTCCATTATCATAGTAATATTTGATCTCAAAATAATTATTTTCATACACATGAAATAACTGTTTTCCCATCCTTTTGCATAAAACACTTTATAAGAAAGAAAACATGAAATAAAATAATCATTATTATTTATTAAAAACATAAAAACCCATGTATTCATTTTTGAAAAAAACATATCTCTTTACCAGAAAGGGAATAATACATCCTTTTAAATAAATGATAATTATCTTACCTCTTGAAATAACAACATTCCTCTGAAAAAAATTAGTAATCATAGAAAAAACATGGAGTTGTATTGTTAAATCAATATTAGAGAACAATAATAATAACTCTTGGATGAGATGCCTATCACGAGTGATTAGAAAAACATTTTTGAGCCTAGGAAAAATGTATTAGTATTTGGGATTGAGTATGTATTCTATATTGAAGGTGTTATGGATTATTTATATGTTTTGGTATAGTCAGTATAAGAAATAATTTATAAAATTGAGTTGGAGGGAGGCAATTATCACTGAATCCATTAATCTCTCCTTGCCTAGTAATTAGCAAACTCGGATTAACATTAAGTCAACCAAATTCCCATGATTCCAAGAAATAGACATGACATAACCAATAGCTAAGAATTATTATTTTAAGAACAGATGACTATTTCTAAATAAAATAAATTAAAAATATCTTATTTCTTTTAGTTATTGGAAAAATAAAGAGTTCAATATATAATATTAAACTATTGAAATACTGAAATCATTAATAAGGTGATATGGGAATATCCTATGGTAAACAACTAAAATGATAGTGTGAAATATCTTGATTTATAACATAAATAATGTATGGAAAAAATAGTAGTAGTAAAGAAGAGATATTATATTAAATAGCCACTAAGAGAGAGCTCTGGTAAGAGGATAGTGCACTTTTTATAGAACAACTCTCATCCACCCTTAGTGTTCTTAAAAATTTTACATGAAAGTAGAACATGTATCATTAAATTTATCCCAAGAAGTTCTTGTGAATTTTTTAATATTCATCAACTCCACCACCAATCCTAATTAAATTCTTCCTCAGATGCTTTACATGTGTTTCTCTTGGGTGTTCTGATGAATTTTCTTATCATGTAATGAATTTATAACTAAATCATGTTACTCCCATGATCATGATCCATTAAATTTGGAGTTGAATTTATTTAGTTAATTGTATCATAGTGGATTTTATAAACTAATTTTAGGTTGATAATAGATGAAATGGACCTGCATTTGAATTTTGAGCCTCGTAAAGTAGGCCAAGATAACATGGTACATGGAAAAGTTATTTTCAATATGTCCAGATATAAAATTATTCCTTATTTTTTAATGCATGGAAACTCTTATTCTTAATATTATACGGAACAATAATAAAAATTTAGACTAATTCGTCCCACTTCGATAGGAATTATGATTTTATCTAATGTGTCCTAATAAACTCCGGTTAAAAAAATCCTTTCAATCATATGGATCATTTTTCCTCCTCCTTATATTACTAAAAACTCAGGGGGTAATTATAGTGGGAACATGGGTTGATTCCATTGATGATGTTTCGACTCGTGCACTTGTTTCATGATTAGTCATGGTGGACTTAAAATTACTACATAGGGAAAAACTAAGGCAAGTAATTAATATTAATTTGTTTCAAGTGTGTTGACCTATTCTGGGGGTAAATTTCATAAGTTACCATAGGAGGAACATATAATAACATCATCTAATATTTGGGAACACACCACTCCCACACTCTTGAACTATTGCACTACTGGGAAATTTTATCATTAAAATAAATTTTTTTTAATTATTGTGCCAAACTCTAATTACACAAACTATAATTGAAAAATATAAAATAATTCATATACTTAATGGATCTTCCTCTTATTTGACATTTATATATTTTTTAACATCAGTTTTTAATAAAATTAATGTTTAATGAGTAAATTAAAAATATTTTTTGGTAATAAAAAATTTAGCATGTAACATTTTCTTATATCCTGCATTCAAAAGAGTCTTAAACAAAATTTAATTTTCAAACATCATTGAAATTTCCTAAATGAAATTTTTATATGTCAAATCTCCATTTATGGATTTAATATTGCTATCACATAAATTAATTCATCTTTTTCTTATGAAAAAAATAGTTATTTTTTATTCTGTTTGAATTTTTCCCATACATTTATGTGTAGAGCACTAAGAAAATGAAGTTATTGAAATTTGTATAGATGAGAACTCACACAACTAGTTCTATTGATATATATATATTCATTATGTGATTATAAATTTCTATTTTATTCATAATTCAATTTAATTATACTAATTTCTTTTATAGAGGCTCTCGAAGGTTTTTCTAAATTACATAGGTCAAGTCACTCAATATTTAGTTTGATGTTATATTGAACACCTGATAGAATTTTTATTCCAAAAATAAAATTTTAGTTTTCAATATATTTATCATTCTATTAAACCTTGTATCAATTAAAATGATGTTATGTTCACTATGAATCCATTCAAATAGTTTAATTGTCTAACCATTAAATTCCTCAAAAAATGATTGGTATTTTAATTACATAGAACTCCATTGAAGTTAATTTTTCCTATAACTTTATTCATATATTTTTTTCTAAATTATTTATTTACACTCAAAAAATATAAATATAGTTACCTATAGAAACTATATACATATTCTTTTAAAAGAATCTATATTTTCTTTTGTTATGTTTTGAAACTATTTTTAATTTTTTAAATATATATATATATATATAATATTGAGAAAAAGGTATTTATACCCTAAGACAACTATATCGCTCTACTCGAACCTATCTCAAACATTATTTTATTTAAGTAAAATTTTATTTTTCATCAACAAATTTAAAATAAAACAACTAATGTCTAGAAAACATTAGAGGAAAGTGGAAATCTGAATTCCTTTATTTGATATATGTGTGGAGGGAGTTTAAACTCCTCCATGGTCTCTTTCAAAAGGTCATCATAAAAAAAGTGTAATCTTATTGTATTTCACCTTCAATTAGTTATATTATTTTTCTCTTTTAATATTAACTATATCAGAATGAAAAAAATTAGTCATGATATATGGTCTAGAATTATTAGAACAATTTTTACAAGGCATCAAAATTCTTTTTGGAGACTGCAAAATCACATTGTATACTAATTGAAGTTATCTCTTCTATGTTAGTCTATCATTAAAATATTTTTCATTTTCTTCTATTAAAGAATTTTCTAATTGGACTCTATTCTTACATTAGAAAACTATATCTTTTATAGCTTCCTCTATTTTTTAAATTTCACAAACAAGTAAGCTCATAAAGTACCCCACCATTTTTTTTATGTAGGAGAACATGCACTTCATCATTTCCTAAATACTTTATAGTTGATATTGTGATGAAAGGAGTAAATTATGGTAAATTTAATGAATTATACTTATTTTAATCATATTTTTTAGTAGTAGAAAATATTTCACATTCAAAAAATTTATTAAAATATATTCAGTAGTAATGTATTTATTTTATAATGCCTTTATAAAAACAATTTCATCAAAACATCCAATAGATTATTATTGTAAATATGTTACTTAAATGTTGTATAAATTAAAATTATTTGGTACTTAATGAGGTAATTTAGTTGATTAAATGATGTTAGAATCTAATATATTATCTCCAAATATCATTCAATGTATTCCTTCATTGAAATTTATTATTTTTTGGAAGTCTTAATAAATGGAAAACCAAAGATAATAGAGGAATGAGTATTACCTATGTATTCTTCCGTGTTTAGAATGTACAAGTCATCAGGGAATGGTTATCCTTGTACACATACTAGAACATAATCTAAAACACCTAATGGGTTAGAAATTTATTAGTTGGGATAATTTTCAACCACTCGGGTAGGATTTAGTTTGGTAACCTACAAAGTTGACTAATATAATTGAAGCATGAAATTTTTTGAAACTCATAAATCAAATATTTCTTTGTAATAATTAATCTCCCCTATGGTGTAGGGGATTGAAAATATAATTGGATATTAAATATAATGGGGGGTGGTAAATACTGAAAAAATATATTTTTATATAGTATTAACATTTTATTTCCTTGAAAAATGATCCTTTTGGTGAACATTTATTGGACAAAACATTTATACCTTTGTATTACTAAGATGGAATACAATATAGGGACATTGATTTCCACTTTTTCGAAGAATTTTAGGGTCTCATATTATAATTATTCCTCACATGTTTTCTTGGGTTTTTAAATTATATATGGTAGGGGTGTCTTGGGTTGAATTAGATCCTACATCAATTCTTTACCTTTTTCCTTCTTCACATGGGATACTTCCTTGAGTACCTGAATATCTATATTGGCGATAGAGTATTAAATTTAAATTTTTATTTACTTTTCTTTTTTCATGGGATGGGGATTCATCAACGCTTTCAATATCCTTTCAACTCAATATGGTAATGAAACTATCATTTCTACTATGACTAAGAATGGATTGGGTTCGAATATTACCTAATATTTTTTATTAATATCTTTAAAGTAATTTTGGATTCATCCATTAGAATACAAATTGTTTTTCATCAAATCCATCATTAATGATTCTTTATCTTTCCATGGTTTATAGGTTGTAAAAGGTTTTGAAATTTTTCTATGAAATGGTTGTGGGTAGAAATTTTGTTGGAAACATTACTGAATGGTTAATATCTAATGATTTTGGTTTCAAGAAACATATTAAGTGTTTAAATACACCCATAATACATTATTATATCCAGGATAATACTGGTGTTGTATTTGGTACATGGATTCATAGTTTCCTTGAACTTGAGGACATGCATAAGTGAAGAGATCCTAAGAAAAAAATGATGAAAGACTGAAATCGGGATAATAGTGAAGTCTCTAACACATTCTTAAAAACTAGATATTTCTCATCTGGGTTATATCCATTAATTATATCAATAAATATAGAAATAGAATCATTCTCCCATGTACACCCCTTTTGGTAGTTCTCAAACCAAAGTAATGAGATTTCATGGAGATTATTTCGATAAGAACTTTAAAATTATCAAGAGACCAGTCAATTAGTGAGTCTCCTAAAGAAGTATCCAAAAGCTTCTAATAATTTCCCATAAATCGCTAGTAAATGAATACCATCAAATGATTCTCTACATATGGATAGTTTGGTTTGTATCTTTTCAATCCTTTAAATCACTCTTAATACTTTTAAATGGTACAATGACATTATTGATTTATTGTATAAATATTCGTTTTCAACTGGACACTCAATAATGAAGGGAAATACATTTAGAGTAAGGATATATTATTTTCATCAAAGGTTGAAATATGTCTATGTTGAGTGTTGTATAGATTGTCTGAGGCATATCCATCAAGAGATAATGTAAATATAATCCAGCTAATCAGAGCCTCTATGGTTTCTCTTTGTTTAAATTCATTAAAAATTTATAAAATTGTCATATTTGTTTTTGGGGTCATCTCTAGAAAACCCATGAATCATATGGAGGTGATATAAATTAGCACTTTAATCGTAAAAACTTATTGATTATTCATTTGTTACTACATGTTATTGTAATTGAAATTAGTTTCATAAAATTATCTTAACATTCTATTCAATTAAGATTCATTATCATCAATGTTATGGTTTTTTAAAGTGACACTAGTGAAAGTATTATTTAGTTATGAAGAGTTATTAAATGGGTTATTGAAAAATTACCTTCCCACTTCTTGTGAGATTCTCCATGATCAAATTCTATCCATAATAGTTTTATAATATTTGATATAAAAAACATAGAGTGATATTAATTTTATCTTGTTATTTAATGCATTAATTATTTAATACAAGAGTAAAAAAACACTTTTTACTCCTTGGAAATGAGGATATGATTAATTATACTCCTATCATGAGGCACTCAGTAAAACAATTTTTTAACCAAACAAAAATATATTATTATAGGCACTCATGTTTATCTCCTAAGAGCAATGTGTTATTAGTGTGTTCCACATTTGATTATTGGTTACTATATGTAAAAATAGTTTCAAAGACTAAACAGTATTGGTTTTTTTATTCATTTTTAGAAGAGGTTTTCAATCCTCAGATATCTCCTTACCTACCCTATTAAATCTATATTCCAGTTTTTACTCTTTATTTCTTTTCTATTCAACTGAGATCTTAAGTGATTACATTGTATTGTAATTTAAGTATAAATCGAAGGATTTTCTAATCACTATATCCTTTAATCATCCCTAGACTAGTAATAAAAATATATAAATACCATTTTGTCAACCCAATTATTATGATTGAATGAAGAGAATGGAAAACCTCGATGGCCTTTGTGTGTGAATTAGTAAATATTGTAAAACTATTTCAAAATGAAAAAAATACCTTATTGAATATATTGTTAGAATAAACCCATATAATAATATAATATATTGAACTACAGGAATATTTACATGGGATATGGGGAATCTTTTTTTCTTAACAACAAAGGGATTGGTGTCCCATAACAAGATTCATTACAAAAAATAAATTATAGAAAAGAAGAAAGTAGTAGTAGTCACAATCTATTACAGAAAATAGCCTCTGAGAGTTATAAAGTGATAGGATAGTATGTTTTTTGTATATGAACACTTGGGTGTCAATTTTGTGCTCTAATGTTATATATGTGAGTAGCACTGATTTATCCATCTTGATCCCAAGCAGTACTAGTGTAATTGAAAATATTATTCAATTTCAACAATGTTACTAATGGAATTACTCAATGGATCCTTGAAATGTGTCTTACATGAGGGATATTATTGAATTTATTATTATTAGAATCTATTATAATAGATTTTTTTTCCTCCTATGACCAATCAATATTTAATTTTGAGGAGGATTTATTCCATACATCAAAGAATCGTTGATGTTGAAATTATTTTGGAGGAATATTTTTGATGAATTGAATTAGGATTTGGACTTTTTACCAAAGAAATTGTTCCTAGTCCTCATTGTATTATGTATAATTATTTTTAATCTGTATTGATGGGTTTTTCTTCATTATATTTTATATAATGATAGGTCTTCTTCTATAAAATATGAGTCTCATCAATCGAAATTATATATTCTTTATCCAACTTTGAAATAAATGTTGATCTTATCAAGTGTGTCTAGAGGAGCATGAGTTCAATTTTTTTTCTATCAATCATGGGGTTAATTTATTCTTAGCCTCATATTAGTGTGAACTCATGGAGGAATTTGATTTATGACATGGGGTGTATCCATTTTTAATGTTATAACATGTGTGTTAGAGTCGAGTATGGTCTCACTATTCATTTAATTTCAGTATGGTGATAAACAAATATCGTAAAAATATTTTATTATTTTCTTTAGAAAATACAAACTTATAGTTCTAATATAATCAACATCTAGTATTCTCGGTCTTCATGCATTGGGATTTCAGCCTTCTTACTCTATAATATGGTGGTTGGATGACATCTGGTCTTCTCTATTATAACAGTGATCTTGAGCTTCAAATGGAAGTGGCATCTCCACTTTTAGGTCTCCTATGGCATGTTCACCTCTTGTTCATCCAATCTTCATCTTGGTGGTATATTATTTTGGATGATAAATCATGAAATTGTTAGGGATTATTCATCACATGTGGTGATTCATCTTCCATATCCGTGGCTGGTATCAACAATTTTTATAATGACTTGTCCAACCCATTCTCATAATAGAGACGAGTTTGGATTAGCGAGCTTAGATATCACAAATGTGGTAACTCTAGGGATGTGATTGTGATGGTCGGTATAAGATATTGATAAGATTTCTTAAGATTCTATGAATAAATGGTCACTGAGGTGACTGTGGGAAGTTTGGTAATTGATGATGTTTTCTGGAAAAGACAGTGAGAGAGGGTCGTGATAGTTTAAAAGAATCCTTGCAGTCACACATAAGGTGACCATGAAAATAATTTCTAATAACAACATTTTCCTATATGACTTACAAATTTTTTTATAATATTTTTATTTTCAATCATGGTAAATTCAAAATTCAACATGCATTCACTATAGGGTTCCTGTTGTTTTGGTCAATATAAAATTGAGCATTATTTTTTCATCGCATATATCACTTACAATCACTTGTATTTTCACAAGTGAGATATGTTCAAAAATGAGTTGTGCATTGACTTTTGAAGTTGACTATCAGCGTCTTTTGGTCACTCCATCCATTTATAATTTCTTACAATCATAAAATCTCAGAAAAACATATTTTTAGTGAATTATTTTCCTTAAATAAATTTCAAAAATAAAATTTTAAAAAAATAAAAATTTCAACCTTATAACTGTTTGAATTCAACATCATAAACTAATTAAGAATTGTCTTTTTAAAAACATCATATTTACAATCATTTAAAATCACATCAAATAGTTTTGTAATGTCATTTTCCAAATAAGGACTTTTAATTTCAAAATAATATTATGGATTTTATTTAATTTAAAAATAAATAGAATAAATAATACCACAAAACAAATTCATTTAATAATATAATTCGAATTTTAATATTTTTAATATTAAATCTCATAACCCTAAAAAATTTATGCCTTCACAATTTAATCTCAATTATGAATAAAACATATAAAATTCTATTTTAAATCCATTTTCCCATGGAGTCCAAAATCTAAAAAAAGGTATCAAAAGAATTTTAATAACCTTGTATTTGAATTATTAATCAGTTTATTATCAATGAAAATAAATTTAAAAATAATAACTTTTGGTCTCACATATTTCTTACTTGGAAAATAACCAATACAATTGACATCAAATATAGTTCTCTAGTAAAGATTATCATAACCCAATGTATTGTAGAGATATATAGGGCTCACCCATCATTATGAGCTATATCAAGTTTACTTATCATAATGAAAAATACCAAGATCACCCATTATAATTAACTTTATTAGGCTCACCCATAATCATATACAATGATGAGGTTCATTACTTGAATGAAATACTTAACATCTTATATATCCATCACAAAACTCATAAAAATAAACTTTTAAAAAACATAAAAATTAAAGTTCCCATAACTGAGTGAAGGAGTGTTTTTTATTGAGGAAAAATTGGAATATTAGAATGGAATCCAAAAAAATGGAGTTAGTAGTGGGAATAGTCATGGACATCATATATGTTAAAATTGAACATTTATGTTTCCTTTTGTTAATAAAGTAGAAAATTATATAAAAATATTCCTTTTGAAAACTATTTAAAAAATATAAAAGTTCATTTTTAATTAATACATGTATATATAAATACATAAAAAATGAATTCATGATTTTGGACATGGATGAAAAATAATTGAAAAATAAATCTTTAAAACATTTAAAATGAGGTTTTAAAAGTAATGTGTTAGTTACTTTATGTATGATTTGTCCCGCACATTGTTTATCTTGCTAAATAATGAACATATATAAATTATTTTCTTTCTTGAGAACATTTTTCATGTATACTGTTACTTTTATTTTATTTATTTCCATGTTTTATTCAATTACTTAATAATTTCAGTTCATGTCGGGCATTTTGATGATATTGGTCTCATGTGCCCAAAATTACTTCAATTTGTTTCAAATGATCAAAGAATTCGTAATTACATTATATAAAGAATAATATTAATGAAGTAATTATAGTTTTTAAATAATAAATATACTTTAATAACCAATGATGCATGATGTTTTAGTAAAAATGATCTGTGTTTCAATCAAGGAGATGGTAGGTCGTATGCTAGTATGAGTAATGTTTCCATTTTCAGGGATCATGATAGAAATAAGTTAAGTATTATATTACCTTTATAAAATTATTATTATAAAATAAATATAAGATTTTATCCTTAAATAATCACATATATATATATATATTATTTATGAGATTTGGTTTTAAAAAACTAATCACATCGCTTTGTGGAGTTGGTATTCCACACATAGAAATGAACGATGTTAGCATTTTTCCATTGAGGGAATTGTAATAAAATGAAAATACCATATCAATATATACTGATAATTATTTAACTAATATTATATATATATATACATTCATCCCATAATTATAACCATGCTTGAGAGGCGATGATATAAAATTAATTACATTAGTTCCTAATGTGGTAGTCTATTGTACACATAAACAAGGATTTCTTTTCCCGTTTGAAAGAAGAAGGGATGAATATATATTATTACGTTATCATGATAAAATATTAGTATATATAAGATACTATTGTTCTTATTTAATTATTTTAAAAAATATTTGAATTAGGTATATGAATAAATAATGCTAGACTATTATGTTAAATGGATTATCACTTCTTAAGACCACCACCTTTTCTTTACACCTTAATCCATCCATGGTTGGTGTTTTTCTCCAAAATTAGACCTTTATAATGTGGGGAGGTATTTTTGGATTTTATTTCAATAGATCATGGACAATATATATTTCTCCAAATGTATGCTGAAGAAATGAGATGAGATTACCTTTATAACTGAGTAGAGGGGCAATTTTGGAATTATATAGAATATTAAATTAATGAATATTGGAATTCATAAAAAATGGATCAAAATTAATATAATTAGAATATATAATTTATATTGTTTTAAATAATATAATCCAATAAAGTATATATATAATCGTAATTTTATTTTACCCATATCTTTTTATTTTAAACCCAAGTTAACCCTTTTGACATATACAGTGTTATCAATGTTTTTTACTCTTTAGGTGTTATGCAAGTTACTATAAATGTCCAGATAACCAATAAATATATAATGGTCATATTTTCAGCTATATATAACTCAAGTCGAGGATTATAATATTTTTATAAATTTTATGTCAATCAATAATTATTATTTTTTATAAAATATCATTAATGTCATTATTAAAACTATTCATTTTACTTGACATTCAAAACAACATGATAACAAAAAAATAGAATATAATTCATTAAATTATAAAAAAATAAATATCAATGATCTATATAATTCATGGGACACTAAAAAACCATATAATACATTAGTTATATCTTCTAATATTATTTACATTATTTTTCTACTATTTGCACATGCACTACATCAACATGGCATTAGCATTGAATAATATTATTTAATCATTAAAATTTAACAATAAATTAATCATAATAAAAAATTTATTAATAAAATAATAATTTATAACTTAAAATAAGTTATTTTTATCCCAATTAGAAAATAATATAGATATTGTAAAAAATTCGTTGATATTTTTGACTTTATTTTTATGTAAAAAATTATACATAATGTTTAGTTAAAATTATTGTGAAGTGTCTATAAATTAAAGTAATGAATGGGGATAGTCAATCTCCACTAGTAAAATAAATTAATGAAATTTTTTATTTTATTTTTGGTCCTTATAATATTACTTTTAACCATAATTACCTATTTTGAAATTACAGAGGTGACAATATTTATGGAAAGAACTATTCATAATGAACAAAAATAGAAGGAACCTATTTACCCAATTTAACCCTCCTGATTATAAATTTTCAATACACTTTTCATGAATAAATTTATCATATTTTTAAAAAATAAATTTTAATATATCTTCTTAAAATGTATCCTAAAACATTTTATAGAAAAATGACTTTTTAAGGAAAACAATCAGCATATAACAAAATCAATTGTAATTTTTATTATAAGTAAATTAATGTAATTATATTTAATTAAATATGAAAAATGTTACTATGAGAATAAATTCAATTAATAATGAATATTTTTTTGAAAAATATTTGGAAGGCTTACAAAAATATGATTCTTCCACTATTCAATGAAAAATCAATCTCTTGAAAAAAATCATAACATTTGATCCTAAAATAATTTTGAAATTATTATCTAAAAAATTAAATCCTTTGTAAAAAATATTATCTATTAAGGTTATATAATTTAATTATAATATTTTCCTTAAATAAAAAATGAAAATCATTTTTCTGAAAGAAAATTTTTATAGTATAAAATGTCTTTACTGAAAATTATATAATTGTTACAAACGAATTGATAAATTTGGGTTGAGTAGAACCCATATATATAAATTATAATCGGTGTAATCTTATTCATATTCAACAAATCAATGTCCATATTATATATATAAAATTTAAATAATAATATATTGTGTTTTATCTACACTAAGGGTTGTGTGTTGTATGTTCCATTGAATATAGCGCTCTTTTAAAATATTAAGGTGTTATATTTATGAAATAAGATAGATTTTCTTATTGTTTTCCCATATCATTGTAATTTATTTCAATTTATTGAACTAGGAAATTTAAAAAATGGGAAGAGCATTATAAAAATTTAACGTTTACTAAGAGATGTCTCATATATAACTAAATAGTTATTTTATCTATGAACTAACCGGTCCATTTTTAGTGTTCAACGTTATTGGACTCATGTGATTTTTCCAAGCGATATGTGACTATATCATAATTTTTAAAAAAATATGTAATGAAATTTTTCATGGATAAACTTTAATGAATTATCAATGTAAATAATCATTTGAGGGAATTAATATTTTTCAGTTTTTTATATTTAACTATTAATTGATGATTGGGTATTTCTTAAGGGATTAATTTTACATAATGATAGAAAATTATAGTTTAAAATAATTTTTTGTTAGGATTTTATTTTTCGATAAAATGAGTTTTTTCAAAAATATTTTTTTATTTTTATCCATTCTGGAAATGTTAAAGATGTTGTTTTTAGGAAAAAAAATCCATCCATTCACATTTAATGAATTGTTATTACACTTTATTGGTTATGAATATTTAAAAAGTTTTTTGAATAATAGACAACTTATTATTATTTTTAAATTATAAATATTATAAATATGGATTTTTCCTATTTACTTTTTATTTTTAAAAATTATTAATCTACTTCTATTGAGTTCTTTGTATGATATATAAAATTCAACCGAATTTCTAATATTTTTATAATAATGGATTATTTTTATAATTTTTATGAATCAATGTTTATAGATTTGTGAACTATGTTACAATTAATACATGATCCATAGTTCATATTATGTATTTTTAATGTAAACATCAAATAATATATGGATATGTGAGAAATCATTTTGTTTTATTGGTTTTGGTAAATCTAGTTTTCCAATTTGAGATTTTTTATATTCTTTTTCAAGAAAGTGATAAATTTTATTTAATGAGTGATGTTTTTTAACATTCATAGAATGGTTTCCAAAATATGATATTTTAAATTTATATATGTTTGATTTTTATGGTTTAAATTAAATATTTTTTTGTAATATTATGATGAATATTTATTATACTATATTTTTAAATAAAAAATATTTTTATGAGTTAATGTTAAACTAGTTTTGAATTGATAGATTTTTATAGTAATAGGAAACTAGTTTGAAATTTTTTGTTTTAAAATCATAATATTTGAATTAGTACATTGTATGAAATGTTTGAATGAATAATATTTAGAGGTCCAATTGGGGGAATGGTGTATAAATACTGAATTTTTTTCTTTAATTATAGAAGTATCTTGTTAAAAGTTAGATATATGATAAATTGTTTTGCTGGTTTACTTGTTTAATGGGAAATCATGTTCTAAATTGGATTGTAATATAATTAAAGATATTATTGAAGAGAATTATAAATCTGTTTTGGGTAAAATAAATGATTAATAAAATTATAGGTGTTTATAGAAATGTGTTTGGGTTTTAAAATAATGATGGTGAGCTTATAGGTTTTTCCTGGTCGAATGATGTATTTAGGAACATATATTGATTTTAAAATATTTACCTATGAATATGATCTTTTCTAATGTTTAGTACTTAAATGAAATATAGATAGACTATATTCTATGGATTTTTGACTAATTAATCCTTGTTATAGATTATCCTTATTAGATTAATTCCTAGTGCACTATGAATTTAGAACATTGGGTGTGTGGGATTCATTTGAATGCTTTATTGTCGTTATATTAAGAACTTATGTTATGATAAATATTTTATTATTTTTATTAAATGAAACTATCTTCATAAGTTTCAGAACATTATTTTTTATTAGTATATAATGTAGAAAATAGATACATTTAACATGATAGAGTGAATCAATGTTATATTTCATTAATACATGTTGTAATTCATATGGAGGTATTTTATGATATTAGAAACTTCTTGTAGATATTTTAGACAATAATTATGTAATTAAAAATAATAAGGATCAATTTTAGTATATTCATAGTATAAAATGCATGAACTTTTTCTGAAGCAGAGTTAAGGGAAATCATGCATGTTTCGAAATTCAGTCCAGTGTAGAGAAAATTATTGTGTACATTTTTGGGAAACTATGTATCCCAACCAATTTAATTGTATTTCCATTTTATTTTATATTGATTTAATAATCAATTTAGTTAATTTTACAGTACTCAGATGAATTTGTGTCCTCAAATATGGGGTTATAAAGATCATCTAAGTATCATTTATAAATTATTATTCAAAAATTGTGTTTTTGTAACCCTAGTACTTTTGGGAAATAAACATTTATAATGATATTTAGTTCTAGATTATATAAAAATATTATCATTGTTTTAAATAATCATTTCATTAATTATTTTTCTCAAGTTGAGGTCAATGTGTATGTCTTATATAGATTTCACATAAAAAATATTTCATTCATTTTTTGTTCATATATATTAACGGAATACATTAGGGGTATAAAAATACTTTTTAAAGAAAAATTTGGTTATATCTAATGAAAATGGATTCCCATAATTGCATTTGGTTGCATGATTTTATTTATACAACATTTATAAACAATTTTTAATTTACATTCAATATTGATGGAAATGATTTCATATATTTTAATTAATAATTATAAATTGTAATATTCATCACACTATGAATGAAAAATATTTTATGAAGAAAATAAAAATCCTAGGATGAATTTAAATTGAAAAATTTTAGTGTTTGATCATTGGATATCATGGTAGCCAGTGTTTTTCCGAAGGAAAATGTTTAAGTGGGGTAATGTAATAATTTCAAGGTTCATTGGTAGAATATAATGAATTAGTTTTGGTTGTTTAAAAAAATTATTAGATGTGATATTTAATTTTATAAGGTTTATATTATTCTAAGGGTTGGCGTACTATAATGTTTCTATACATTTAGTAAATTTTTAACAATATTTTTGGTATAAAATATGATTAATGTGAGAAAAGTTGTATTATGGGTTTTTCATATTACTGGGATATATTTTTTTGTAGGTATTCACTTATTGAACCTAATAATGATGTTTTGGGATGTAACGAGGTGCTTTCTAATAATTAGAGTTAAATCAAGGAAAACTGGAAAGGAGTGCAAACCGGAATGGTAGTTGCATAGTCTCTAAGATCATGTCTTTGTTTTTGGAAAGTTTTATCATTATTTTGATTAAAATGTTTGAGAAAGTAATGGTTTTGAGAGTCTATTTATTTATTTCTCCATGATTTCCAAAAAAAATATGTCGTTTGATAAAATACAGGACATATTACATTAATCTTCAAAAAACCATGAAATAATATTATTTTAACTAAAATTTCTTAGATTATGAATTGGAATTTATGATTAAAATTAAATAAAATAAATAAAAAAATAGTCATAATAAATAAAATTGAATCGATTCACTCTATGGAAGTAAACACTCAATTTTTATTGATGTCATTTTATGCTTCAAAAATACTTTTTCTACAAAAATGTGTTTCATTGTATTTTATAAGAAAATAATATAATTATATTATTCCTATTTTATTAATTTTATTTTATAGAAATAAAATAATTTTTAAAATCATCATAATAAAATTATCTTAATGTTAAAATTTTGGATTTTTCCAAAAATATAAATTTTCAGGGATTAGGGAAAAATGTCAACTTTATAGAAAATTATCTCATCCGTTGATTTATTTAAAAAATCCCTATATTTGTTTATTTTATTTTAAAATCTCAATATATTATTTTTATTAAACATAATCAAATTATAGTCTTTAGAATTTATATTATACATATTTTTTTTATGAAAACATTGTTATATTTAAAAATGATTTTTAACACCATTTTCAACATTTGTTGGTATATATTAAAAATAATATATTACACTTATATTGAATGAATTTAAAAAAATATATTTCATGTTATTAATCATCATGTTTTAATTTTCTAAATATCATACCTTTTATCTGGACATAATGAATAGTTACACTAATAAAAATGTTGTTGTCTTGGTAATGGTAAAATAGGTAGAACAGTTTTATAACTATGAAATAATGATTCAAAATAATCCACACTTATTAATATATATATATATGTGTGTGATTTAATTCCTTCACCACCTTCATATATTCAAAAATATTTCTTTCAGGATCCATTATTTTGATAAAATTCATTACATATTTTTTAATAAAGTAATACCCCAAATGTTTCTATCTTCTTTTAAATATCTAATATATTTTATGAAAATGAATAAAAATGAATGCATGGTTCTAAAAAGTGTTTTTCATAGTGAGTAACTCAAATATGAGGGTAAGTCGAGTTCTCAATAAAAATTATTATTTAAAAAAACTAAAAAAAAATCACCAATTTAATAAAAAATCCTAGTTAATAAAATTAGTAGAAATATATAAAATTTTATCATTTAAATAATTTATTCGATACAGAACCTATGATCGGTTAAAATAAAATTTGAATAATTTATATTTTTAAAATATGTTACTTAATAAAACTCTTAATATAAATAGAAAATATAAAAGAAATATTCTTCCACAGTTTAGAAAATAGAAATTGATTCTCAAATTATAACAACAAAACTAGAAAATCACACAAAGGAATTTAAATAAGGGTTTTTTCATCAAGATGATACTTAATCTTCTCCTCTTGGAAATCACCTGTTTATATGAATATTGTTATAAAATAAATTGATCAATATCCTAGATTAGGTTTTATAAACAACATTACATAAGACTATCTCTACACATTCTATCTTCCAGAGTTATATGTGGGGTGAAAATGATACCAATTCATGTTGGACCTCTTCAAAATTTATTCATGGGAAAACAACCAAAATTATTTTATAAAATATAGTGTACACTCCAAACTGGTATTGGAGACTTTGATTTTAATTATTAATAGAAAAATACAAAACACACCTTGTAAGTTAAGTAAGAACATAGGGAGAAAGATAATAGAATAAGAGAAATTTGTTGTTGCTTATTCTAATTAGCTTCCGTGGATCCTAAGTATCCAATTTTTTCTTTGAAGGGATTTAACTAAGTTTTTCTACAGTATTTTGTAAAATATAGTTTCTTATGATAACTTTTCTTTAGAATTTAATGTATATATTTTTATTTTTTTACAAGACACACAACTCAATTTTTCATGTATCCCTATATTATGTTCCATTGAATAATACTTCAACATAAACATATATATCCTCTAATATTTGAGATATAAAATAATCCTTATTAATTAATGTGTTGAATCTTTATTTGATGTATCAAAAACTATCCGTTTGGACTTTGAAACGCTCTGATTCTATGTTATTCCAAACAAGTTGTTTTCCATTAATGAATAGTTAGTAGACCTCATGGAAATATAACATGGTCATTTGATTAAAAAAAGGTGACATGTTTGGATCATTTCATTATGTGGTCTGTTCATTTTAAAATGTGTTAGGTTTATGACTTCATGTGGGAAAATATTTCTTCATATGGTCACTACATTAAAATAAATAGAAAATATATTAATTTATGAAAAATTATACATACCTTTGTATGGTAACTTTATCTCTTCATTAGTTAGTTACAACTCCATCTCATGGAAGTATTATTGTGCATACGGTAAGGTGGTTCTCAAAATGTGGTGGACTCATTCATCAATGTGTAGTCAATTTATGAATTGGATAAATTTTGTTAATCTCACTAAAGGTATGAAATTTTTTCATGTAGTAAGGTGGAATATAACGTTTGGTGTGGTGACATTGTCACTGGCCTTCACATAGTAAGGTGGAATAGTAAACTCTATACTTATCCATTTTTACACATTTTGGGAATTATATAATTTTCTAATAGAATACATAAAAATCATTAATTTTAAGATAAACATGATTTGGGATCACTAAAATAAAGAGGAGGTGGTGTATTCCAACAATCTCCCTAGTTGTTCTAATCACAAATCATGAAATTTAAATTGTAATTATTTAAATGCAACAAACGTATGTTTTCAAAGGATTTAAATACTTGTTTAACAAGTTCCTAAAATAATGTAATGTCTTCAACTAAATTATTCTTTTTAATTTATCTTCACTCATTACTCATTAAAACCCCTTTTGGTATTTTTAAAAAGAATAAAATAGAAACTAAGATAAAATAATTTTTATAATAGAATATATGATTTAATTAATATATCAATATATAATAAAAAAAGTTATAAATATGTTTTAATAAATTGATTTTCATATATACTTTTCAGAAATTCTAATCTAAACCCCAATGAGGTAAATATATGACATATTTAGGAAGGATATGTTCCATTACTTTGGTTCTAGAGGTAAGAAAATAAGTAGTATCAATAGTAGATGAGGAGGCAGGGTCTCCAATAACTATAAACCGGAAAATCGTCTATGTTGGTGAAAGTATTTGGCAGGATTTAGGCCCAAATGATTGATGATAGAGTATTTAGTGTTATGAGATAAACGAATGGATGAAGTGGCAATCATATTTGTTTGAGATGTGTATAAGTAGGGTCCCATTAACCTAGGTAAATCAATGAAAACCCAAGAACCATGATCCAATAACTAATGGAAATCATCTTGAATATCTATAAATTCTTTTAAATGTTGATTCATATCTCAAGGATTCTCAACATGGGACATAAAATCATGATTTTTTGGTGGAATATTCACATCTAAAGAAATATTTCAAATAATTCCATCTTAATATAACATTTTTAAGATCTAGATCAGATAATAATCAATAGATTTCATCATTGTTTCCTAGTCATGACTAGCCTACCTGATATCCTCACAAACTAATGATAAGGTATCAGCAATATGGGTTTGAAACTGATTATACACATCTTTATGAGTCCTAATATACTCTTCAAAAAAAATTCAACTCATCCCAACTGAACTATTTGATCTTGTCTTCATCAAAAAAGATTAAAACGGAGGAGCACAAGATAAATGAGTAGGTTGAAATGATAAAATTCATGAACCATTGGTCTAATTGAATCACTATATCAGATACATCATCCTAAATATAATCAACCTAAGCTCTCAAATCTGAAGTCTCATTTTACATCATCTTTATTTTGAAATTAATTTTAGGCTAAAGATGATTGATCACTAAAATCATAGATTAATAATATCTACTTTTTAACTTGTTTCAATGAGTTTTCATAGTTAAGAAATAGTTTCTCAAATATATCCAGTATTTTTTATTAGAAAACATCTATGTCATCCTTAGTGATGTGGCATTAAAATGTATGATTTTACCACATTACATTAATATGTTTTCAGTCATTAAATTAATTAGTTTTTCATTTTTTCTATTTAATTACACTTTTTTAATTATATGATTAAATTTATTAATTAATAATTATTTATAATTAATTTTCTATTTATAGCCTTTAAAATAATTAATTTTGTTTTAATTTTTTTTCAGGTTATTTATTTTTCTAATTACTCTTTTTTGGTTTTTATTCTACATTTCTTTTAAATTTTATGATTTATTATTTTTATTAACAAATAAATTAATCAACTTATTAACATTTAATTAACGTAAACTTTAATTTAAATGATTAATTGATTTTTTTATTAATTTTTATATTTAAGATTTTAATATTTTATTGCACATATTTAAATTTCATTTAAATTTATGTTTTTATTATTGATGCCTCAAAAATAAGACACTGGCAGGAAACAATAGTGTCACAACACATCGTTAGTATTTTTCCTTTTTCATAAAAGGGTGACACACCACCAGAAGAAAAATTTACACATTTAAAACCAATGATACATTGCCATAATCAACGATGCATCCTTCTTCTGTCAGCATCATAGTAGTGAGACACCACTAGCTTCTCAAGCACAAGACACCACCAGTTTCAATTTTTCATACCTCCAGGAGTCCATCTTCTATCAGGACAGAAACACACCCTCATCCATCTCCTTAACACACCGCCACAACCCATTCTCCATAGACATGAGACACCGTCAGTACCTTCCCTTCAACACACCATCGACCACTCGACACCATGCCAGCTCGATCCTGCACCACCACTGTGACTTTCCGTAATTGGTCACCTCACCAAATATCTACAAGTCCCTATCATCGCCCAAGAGGAGGCGATGTGGCAGATCGATATGTATTCAAGTAGTTAGTTGACCCCTATGACGAAGAAGAACAACCTACCCCTTTCATATTTGGAAATCACAACAAGAACCAGTTTTTATCGCTGATGTTTCTCGGAGGAGAGCCACTAGAGTGAGGAGGACGATCCCTTCACCATTCTTGAATGAAAAGTCGAGATGTTTGTCGTACTATGGAGAAATCCACCAGAGTTGATGTGCATTGTTAAAGGAGGTACCATTTTGGGGAGTAGCTGCCGATTACGATGGCATCGCCCGCCATTGGTTTGAGATGTGTCATCATGGGTCGCTGCTACACGATCTCAGATCTGAGGGGAGGAGGGTTTCCACAGTCACTATGCTGAGGAGGAGGAGCTATTCTTTGCCAACTTCTCCATGAAGACAAACCCCCCCCCCTCACGGTGAATCATCCTAAATAAAGGGGGGAATAAATAAAAATAAAATAAAATAAAAACAATAATTAAAAAACATAATAAAAATTAAAAATAAATTAATTAAAATAAATTAATAATTATAATAAAACAATAAATAAAATAAAACTAATAAAATAATAAATTAAATTAAATTATTTAATTGATTAGTTTAATTTATTTAATAATTGTAAATTAATAATCATAATAATAAATTATTTATATTGATAACTACAATAAATAAATTATCTAAATAAATAAATAATTTAATTATATTAATACAATTATTAATAAAAATAATTAATTAATTTCTTTTATAAATTAATTTGTTTTAAACAATAATTAAATAAAATAAATTATTAAATAATTAACATACTAAAATAATAACATCTAATAATATTTAATTTGAAATATAAAATTAATTTTTTTTGTAAAGATATTGAAATATTAAATTTAATAATATTAATTGAATAATTTAATAATATTAATTAATAATTATTAATAGTTTTAAATAAAAAAAAAATTAAAATGATTAATTAAAAAAAATATTAATAAAAAGTGATTATAAAAAAATATAAAATCAAGATTTATTATTTTTAATCTAATAATTATACTAATTAATTAAAAAAGTAAATATTTATTTAATATTTTTACAATAGAAAAAGTTTTAATCATTCTCTTTTTTTTGTAGATAAAAGAAGGAGATGGCATCATATCAAGATTCAAACAAAATGCTTGAAGAAGTTTGTTTAAGGGGTTCTTTTAAGGTCACAAGCAAGTCAGAGATAAGACTTATGCACGGTGGAAAAAGCGCGCCAACCTAAGTCGGTGGAGGTTGTGGTGACAAACAGTGATAAAAGATAGTATGAAAGAGGAATTAATATTTATAAAAGCATCAATGGTAGGAAATATATGGGTGATTGAAAATATATATTAGACACTTGCACGTTGGAGGGACTCATTCTTTCATCAGATTTCAGGATCTTGAGAGAAAGGGATAGATCAGAGACCTGGAGGGGTAGTAGTAGGAGTTATATAACATAGTCACGGATAAGGGCAATAACATGAACTTTCCCACGAGGGAGAATTATTCTTCCTCAATTTTAATTATTTTATTTCATATTGTATTATGGACATGAGTGTTGGCTAAAAATGTAGTTTAGGGACTTTCTTCTTCTACTAGTATTCATTAATTTCCTTCTCACTTTTTCATTTCAATGATTTTATTACTGATATGTGATATCAATTCTAAAATCATTAAAATTCTTCATGCCACTTCTGCATAGTTAAAATTCCACAATCCTTTTTATATTTTGGTAGTGGTTGCAATTTTTCTAAGATTTAATTTCAAAAAGCAAACATTTGAAAATTATATGTGTTTTTTATTCCTTTTTATAATATATTTTTGCAGATGAAACATTTATGGAGTGGTGAAATCTAATATTATATAATCTCTATGATTAATCTCCAATAGAGGGAGATAAATCATTAATTTTTATTGGTTATGTTTTCATTTACAGTTCTGTGAAAAGTAACCTTCTTTAGACAAGTAGGATAGATTTTCCCCAGGAAAGTTTTCTTGATTGTTAATCTCTCATAATTTCTTTTCTTTTCTACTCAGTTCATAATCATAACTCCATTTTCTGAATAGTTAATTAAAAAAGTAAAAAGAACATTTTGTATCATTACTGTTTTATATCAAAATACAAAAAAAAGAAAAAAAAATTAAAAAGAAAAATACACCCACAGTTAACAATAGTAGGGTATATTTTAAAAAAAATTGCTCACTAAACCTCTACTTTTTTCCCCTTGGGTTCGAACCTACTTACCACTCCACTATAATTCATAGGAAAATATAAATTTTTAAACATTGGCATCAATTCAATGAAGTGTTTTTCAATTATCTCCATATATAAGCATTGATTTTCTGCAAACTATTCTATGCTTTATTGTCTTATGAAAAATAGAAATATTCTTTTATTAATCAACTCAAGATAAACCATGTAAACCAGTTTAGAATCACAAGACTATAAATTGTGAAATAGGCTTTTGAAATGAAATTTTCAAATTAAATCTTACCTAAATCAAATACTCACTATGTGATCTAGGAAGAAATTTATCATCTACTTTTGAGGATGGAATTCCTCATATATGATGTTTCCTACTAAATTACATTAATTCAAGACCAATTTATAAATCTAAGAGTGATAAGAGGTTAAAAATTATTGGAGTTAAGAACATAAGAAAAGGTACCTTATACTTTTATTTTTTACTAGGTTCCAAAAGGAAAAATTGATTAAATTTTTTTAAATCGCATTGTTGATATAGCTAAATGACTTTCTTATAAATCGTTTTCTCCTTATTTACCTAGAGTTCAAAGTTCCCCTCACCTTAATTAAATCATTTTTGAAAACATTACACTTTGTTTCTTTTTTTCAAGTTTTCTCAGTTGTGTATCATGTTCTAAGAAGTATTAATATTCACTTATTCAAGTTTTACAGAGGGATTACTCACACACTCAATGTCTAGTGTCACCGAGGGTCAATATGGGTTCCCCAATACCCATTTTACTATACCTTCAAAAGATTTATTGGAATAAAATTTAAGTTGGATCACTAAAGTGATTACTTTTTTAAAAAAAGTTATTTCCCTAGGATAAATTTTAAACATCCAATATCCTATGGTTATGATAATAACTACACAAAAATGTGTCCTATATCACTCTCAAACATAGCATATAATTAGAATATTCATAAAATCACTAAGAAAATTCACTCTGTAATCATTCATTCACAAAACATTTAGATTCAAAGAAACTCTTAACAACAATTAAGATATTATGGTTAAGAAAGACTAATTTTAAGTATAATATGGCGCCTAAATTACAAAATATTAAAATGTGATTTCAAAAAAAATTGACAATTTTTAACCAAATTATTTAAAGGATAAAGGGATTTGAGGGATTTTCATTAAAAAATATATTAACATGAAGACCCTCTCTCCTATACATAAACCCAAACTCTATCCCCAAAGTTGAATTAGAAGGTGGAGAAAACAAATTTACAATTAAAGCTCAAAGAAGATTTTCAATTGAGCAGATTTTTGATATGTACAAAGGTCAATGTGAAGTTCAAAAAAATTATGATTGTCACAATAAAAATATTATATTATAATAGATTCACATGCATTTTAATTAAACCCAGTGAATAATTCTAAACACCAAGAAAAAACAAACAAATCGATTCATATTCATTTAAAGGAAAAAATAAATGGTTAAACCCCCCCCACACACACACACTTAATTTCAGAAAGTGAAGAGATTTAAAATTAGTGACTAATGAAATGTAGAAAAAATTTCAGCAAAAAACACATGAAGTATGTTTTCTACACTATAAGGTAACCACAAAGGTAATAAAGAATCAGAAAAATGAAAAGATTAAAATAAGGAACTTCCCTAATTATATTTTGTTTTATATTCTCCAGTAAGAAATTCCAAGTTATTTAATGAAAAAAGGGGATTATTATCCTCTAGGGGCATCAGTATCAAAAAGATTGATATAATACAAGAAACTAGGAGGAACAAGATCTTAATATCAATTCGATGACAAACCAAAGACATAACAAGCAGTATTTTATTCAATGTAAAAAAATCACAAGTAAAAATTAAGACAAACCATGGGTTCACTATCATAAAGCACTAAATATTAATTCTACAATTAGACATTATTGATATTTATTTTTCACACTTAGTGAAGGAAGCCAATCCATTCAGCTTCCCTTCATAATAAATTTTGACTATTTGGCCATTAAAAATCATAGGATTGTTTTCATCTCCTACCACCTCAATAGATCTGTTCTTTAACACTCTAACAATAGTAAAAGTTTGATAACACTTGGATTTAATCTTAACAAGAAAGATCTTAAGTCTTGAATTAAATATAACAAGCTTCTGTCCTATTTTAAATTGTCAATTTTGAATGATAGAATCATTTGGACCTCTCTTTTTATATATTACAGTTCTCAAATTACTCTCCCCTAATCTCATCTAGCTCCCTCGGCTCAAGCAATCTTCTCTCTCCCGTACTCTTAAAATAAAATATTAAGGCCTTAACTTCTCAATATGACATATTTTGCAACTCCATAGGACGTTGAAAACATTTTCCAAATAACATCCTGTATGGAGACATACCAATTGGGGTCTTTAAAGTTCTTCTATAGGCCCACAAAGCCTCATCTAACTTAAGATAACAGTCTTTCAAAGAATTTAGGACAGTTTTCCCCAGAATCTTTTTCAGCTCCCTGTTAAATATTTCTACATTTCCACCTGACTTTAGAAGGTATGTAGATCAATTATTATGGGTGAATTCATATTTTTCATTAAATATTTATATTTTTTATTTTTTAAGTGGGTTCCATTACTAGTGATGAAGGCTATTAGCACCACAAATATTTAAAATATGTTCTTCGTGAAAAATTTAATTACACTTTTCACTTTATTTTTGGTAAGTTCTACTCCCTCAACCCACTTAGACACAAAACCAAAAGGATATAAGATGTACACATTACCATGATATGATAGAAATGGTCTTATAAATTATAAACCCCAAACCTCAAATATTTCAACTTCTAAAATAACTTATTGTGGTAAATCATGTTTCCACCCATAACTTCGTATCCTCTGACTTCTATCACAGCCAACTACTTAACTCTAGGAATCCTTGAATAAGGTTGTCCAATAAAATATATCTTGAAGGGCATTTTATGCTATACTTTATCCACCATGATGTACTCTCCATGTTTAGGAGTAAAAGCTCTCTAGTATAGGTAACATCTTTTATTTTGGAACACACCTTCTAAGAATTCTATCAGTGCATCTCCTAAAATGAAAGGGATTATCCCAAAGATATTACTTAAGTACTAAAATTAATTTCATTATTTTGTTTTTTGATAGGTCCTTACAAATGACACTAACTGCTAGAACATTTTCACAATCTAAAAACTAGGAAGAGTGCCTAATTGAGACAGTGAGAAGATTCTCATTAGTAAAGGAAGAGTTTAACTCCCTTAGATCTTCATAGCGGGTATTAGGAATACTATAAATATGGTTTGTGACTACATTTTCAGGTCCTTTATTTTGTCTAATCTTCAAATCAAATTCTTGTAACAACATATTCCACTTAATTAGCATGGGTTTGTCAACCTATTTACACAGTATATACTATAAGGCTGAATGATCAGTAAAGGTAATGACTTTGGAACCTATGAGATACTACCTACATTTTTAAGGAGAAATAGCTAATAGCTCCTTCTCTATAGTGGTGTAATTTCTTTATTCCTAATCTAGAAGCCTACTAGCATAATATACCACATGAGACTTCATGTCTGTCTTATGTATTAAGACATCTCCAACAACTATGTCACAAGCATCACACATTAATTCAAATGGAATTTTTCAATAAGGTGTAGTGATTTTAGGTGATATAGTGAGTTCTTATTTTAACTAATTAAATGATTTGAGATTGTTTTTAACAAAATTAAATGGTGAATCCTTAACTAGTAAAGAATATAGGGATTTTTTATTTCTGAGAATTCTTTGATAAACCTCTTGTAAAAATTGGCATGCCCTAAGAAACTCCTATTACCCTTCACATTTTCATGAGGGGTAGTTTTTCAAAAACTTCTATCTTGGTAGTGTTAACCCTTAAACCCCTCTTGGATATATTATATCCCAAATCTATCCATTTATTGACCATGAACTGATATTTTTTCTAATTAAGAGATAGATTTCTACTTATGAATATTTTCAACGCTATCTCCAAAATTTCCTAAACAAGTATCAAATGTGATACTAACAATGTTAAAGTCATACATGAAAACCTATATGATCCTCTTGAACATGTCAAAAAAAAATATTGATAATACACCTTTGAAATGTTTCTATAGAACCATATAAACCAATGAGAATTTGTCAGTAGGCTAATTTCATTAAGGGGAATTTGAAGATAGTTTTATCTTAATATTCTAGAACTACTAGAATCTGGTTCTAACAAGAATAGCCAACCAGAAAATTGAATAATCCATTCCCATCAAGCCTATAAATAATTTTATTAATGAAAGGTATGAGAAAATGTTCTTTCCTAGTGAATGAATTAAGCTTCCTATAATCTATAAAGACTCTCCATTTGGTTTCTCTCATCACTTGAATTTATTCATTCTTTTCATTAGTGACAACAGTGAAAAGTCCTTTTTTGGAACATCTTGGACTGGACTGACCCATGTATTATCAGAGATGGGATATAGATAATCCCAATGTCTAGATGTTTAATTACTTTCTCTTTAACTACCTCATTCATTTTGTGATTTAGTCTCTTTTGGCACTCAACACTAGGTTTCTGGCCTGGTTACATAGTGATTTTGTGCCTTCAAAAAGAATGGATAATCACTTTAATATTGAAAATGGAACAACCAATGGTATATTTTAATTTCTTCATAAAACCCTACCATTTTTCTTCTTGGTTATCATTAAGAACAGTATAAATTATTATTGGAACTCTATAATTCTCAAACAAAAAAAATATTTAAGATTTATAGGGAGAAGTTTAAGATACAAAGATGGTACCTTTTTAATTAATGGAAGAATCTTGGGACTGGGAGGTACAAGGTCTTAAACAAGTATTTTGTATAAAGTTTTAAATGATAAAATATTTTTAATTTCATAACCATAATTATGACTTTCTTCACTAAAGTTTAATGTGTACAGTTCACTCTCATAGCATTCCATTTCAGAATTCTGGAAATTTAATAAATAAAAATCATCAATCTGTGCAATAATATCTCCCTATATTGAATCATATTTTGCAAAATGGTTTTTTACAGTATAATCAAACTCATGTTCACTTTATAAATATTTAAGTTCAGAATCAGAAGATACATCTCAATCAAAAGTTCGAACCTAATTTTTTTCCAGTTATAGAAAAATTTCCAAATTATTTGTATGAGTATATTTATCAAAATGTGATATTTCATTTTCATCATCCAAGTTTATTTCTTTAGAAAATGATTTATTTTTAGATTGTTTTATATTTTTAAATGAATTTCTATTTTCTAGGGATTCTATCATAAAACAATTTTCAGAAAATGATGATCCCATGATATTATTAAATACATTGAATTCTTCCCATTGATCTAAAATTTTAGAAATCATATGAACCTTAGAGAAATCTATAACAGCTCCACTAGTGGCCAAGAAATGCCTACCTAGATTTATTGGCACCTCTTGGTCACACTACACGTCTAAGTCTACAAAATAAGTAGGCAAAAAAAATTCTTACAATAACTAGAATATCATATACCCTTCCCACATAATGTGTGAATAAGAAATCAACCAATTATAAGATTACATTGGTGGTCTGAAGATCATCAAATTGAAAATGTTGGAATAGTTAGTATGGGATTTGGTTGATACTTACACCTAAGTCACATAAGAATTTGATTTGAATATAATTTCCTAAAGTGAAGGGTATGAAAAAACTACATGGGTCATTAATATTTGGTGGGATTTTATTTTGAATTATAGAACTACACTCTTCAGTGAAGATGTATGTGGAAAATTATTCAAGATTATTTTATTCAAACAATTTTTTAATATATTTGAGATGAGAAGTTATTTGAATTACGTGTTGGATAAAAGGAATATCCACTTAAATCTTGTTCAGGAGCCCAAGGAACTGAATAAGTTCATCCTTATTGTTACTTTTTGGTTTAAAATTTATTAGGAAATGGATGGGTTGGAAAATCCTCCTATGGATAGAAGACATAAACCTTAATTTTTTAATATTTTTCTACTTATTCTTAATTTTTTTATTTTCAGAAAAAAAAAATTTAGATTAATTTATAGGTGAAAATTTATATTATCTTAATTTTCAACAATTTTCTATTAATTTTCAGATTGTGTGTGCATCATATTTTTGTTTCTAGATTCATTCAATTTTTTATATGGGGAATTTATTAATTCGTTTTTATGATCATTTTGAGTGTTAATCCAACTTCATATTACCATAGCAATGAAATTCTCCCTAGGGATTAGTTAAGTTGTTCTAGTTAGTTTAAATTTATCTATAGAAGTCAAGTCTCTAGCTTGTTGGCCCAATTGAGTTTCCATATTTTTCATTCTAGCATCACTTGTAATTTTATCAAATTCATATTGGGATTTTTTTTTCAATTGAGTCTTGGATTTTTCGTATTGATATTCCATTCTATTTAATATTTTATCATGTCTAGAAAACATTGGACCCTAAAAATTTTCTTGTGAATTAGAAGACTCACTCTTTTTCTTTGATTTTGAAATTATTGTCTTGGATGGTTTTGGTAACTGAGGTTAGTATATTTCCTTATAATACCTTGTTATTTACATAAACATTTATGATAGTTCCTATTACCATGATTATATTTGGTTTAAAATGGGTCATCACTATTTGGAATCCTTGGAAAATAGTTACCAAAATTTGAATTTTCTTGTTTTTGGGTTGCAATGTAAATTCTTGGATAGAAATTATCAGTTTTCCCAAACATGCCACACTAAAAACACTATTCCCTAAGAGATTGATTTCAATTTTTAAATCTCACATGATTAATAGTTAGATTGGAATTTTGGTTCATTATGGTTTGAAGTAGATTACTATTTTCATCAAGTTGAGAGTTCATTTATATTCCAGAACCAATGTTGTGTACATTTATATTAACTCTTTTCCTCCTTAAATTTTGGTGTAGAGAATTAAAGGAAATTTTGTTAAAAATTTGTCTCAATTATTCATCAGTTTTTTCATTATAGTAACCCCCAGTAGATTTGGCTATAATTTTTTGACAATAAGATGATAGTAATTAGAAGAAAGTTTCCACAAAAACATGGGGTGGTAGTTCATTATATAGAAACTGCCTAACCAGATCCCTAAATCAATCCCAGGAATCATGAAATGGATCACCATCTTATTGATATAAACATTAGATTTTGGATCTAATTTTTCATTTTAGTCTTTGAGGGTTAAATTTTATAATAATTTAATCTAAGTCTTGGTCCTAATTCTCATATATATTCTCATCTAGACTCAAAAACTTGTTTTGAGCATTCCCTTTAAGGAAAAAGGGAAATACTCACATTCTAAGATAATTTTTAGTGAGTCTTAAGAGAAGAAGTTGTTTCACGGTGTTACAGAAATATTTAATTAATGCTAGATTCCGCATTAGAGAGTCCATTGAAATATGTAATCAGTGACATGTGATACTATTTCAATTCATAATTTCCGGATCTTGGTGAAAGTAAATTAGAGGATGGGTTTTATGAGACTTGAGGGAGTTTGAACTCCCTCATCCTAGGCCTCTAAATTTTTTCTAAGGGTAAGGTTAATGTTTTGGGAATTTTTAATAGGAACTCTATAACCTATGATTTTTTTTATTTTTTTTTTATTTTTAAGATCCATTAAATTTTATTCATTTCTGATTTTAGGGGTTGTAGACTTTCATAATATGCTCTTATGCTCTTAAAAATGTGATAATAGAGAAAACATAGCACAAATAGTTGTAAAAAGTAAGCTTTAAAGGTATAGTGAAAGATAATTTAGTGTGATAGAAATGTACTACAATAAAAACAAGAAAAAAATGGTATAATTGAAAAAAAATTAAACAATTTTCCATTTTAAAAAAAATTGATTTTTTTTATTTTTGACGTTTTTTTGGAACGTTTTTTCCAGAAATAAAAAGTGTTCATTCAAATCCTTCCCCAGAAATGGCACCAAATTATTATAAGTCCAGAGGTTTTCACAACCCTAAAAATTAAATTTATAAACCTACACTAGTATAGTAGTGAAGGTTCAACCCCATGGGAAGGAAAAAATTTAGTTTGAGTGTCCAAGAATTTCAAAACAAAAATCCACTGCAAGTAGTAGAAGAAAATATTATTTATGTATGTTTATTATAATAAATTGATGAAAAAAATAATGATAAAACCAAATTTTTTAGGGAGTAGGATGAAACTCTTTATTTTAAAGTAATATAAATTGTAATGATGATCAAGGTAGTGAGAGAAGGAGCTAAAAAAATCAATCATGAAACATTCTTAAAAAATTTAACACTACTAGTTTTAAAAGTGATCTTCTTTATGGTAATATTAATTGGTATTGAAACCTCAAGAAATGATTCATTTAATATTCCTCTCTAAAAGATCAAACACAAATAAAGATGAAATCTTGGAGCTTACCACTCTTAGAATCATCATGCTACAATTGATTTTGAAAAGGTGATGTTGGAATTAATATCACAAAAACAATCCATCATTTAGGAAATAAAGGTTTGATAAATGTATCCATGTTCGTTCTCTCTAAATGATCAGGTACTAATTAAATTAACAAAAAAAGGTTCCAATCAACTTTAAATGAATTCGGAATCAATATTATCCGTTGATTCTGGTTTCATAGAATAAAAATGTGCATAAATTAAAAGTAAAACCCAGAAGAAATTAAAATCCCATAGCATAATAAAATTATCCAACCATCATCAGAAAATAAAGATTTAACAATATTCAATTACATTATGATGAAAAGAATAACTGAGGAATAAATAATCTCCCTTGAGATTGGTGATCTTCTGTTTGTATAATTCATTTCTCATCCTGGTACCTTTGCTCCTTCGGCTTCTCATCTCCGGCTCCCAATTAAATATGTGTTCAATGAATGAGAACTGTTTCAAACCCTTTCTTACAATTTAATCCTCTATTTTTAGAGTACTTTGTTTTCTACTATTAATCACCCCCTGTATGCACCAACTCATAATTGTTTCTCTTCATTGTATTCGCATACAGGGGGGGTAACTTCTTGGAGAAGCTTCAGATTCTCCTCCTTACAGCACTGCTCCTCCATAGTGACCACGGTGATGGCTTGGTCTGACGATGATCTCGGCTCCTCAGAATGGGTTTCAACTAGTGGATCAGCTTCTTCAGCACCCCTTCAAGAGACCACGACAACATCTATCAGCTAGGCTACACAATGTATGTCCTCCATAGTGGCTCGATGCATCATATCTATATCCCCAAATGGAGAAAACTCATGGGATGTATCCGCACCTTTTAGAATAGTGGATGACTGTGAAGCTTGGACGACATTGGGAGGGGTTTCAATGACATTGAGTTCTTCTTCCATCTGACTGATTCAGATTTTTTGGGACTCACATCTGAAGAATTGAAAATATACTTTGACATTTAATTGTAAAAAATTTTTTCTCCAACATTTAATTAAACATTGGGGATAATGTTGGGTTTTAATTAATAGAGATAGTGTCTTTATATTTATCTATGTTTTAAAGTAAACTCATCAAATCCCTTTACCCTTTAAATTTTTTGATTAAAAATGGTCACCTTTTAGAAATTATTTTTCAATATTAATTTATTTATGCTTCATATTGTACTTATAAGAAGTATTTCCTAAGGATAAAGACTACATTACCTACTTCTTTTGGATATAAGCAACAAAATCATTTTACTTCTTTTTAAAAGACAATAAATAATGATAATAAATTGAGGAAAATCAATCAATAATTGTGGGGGAATTTTATATGTCCTTAAAATTCATGATTTCTCCACATATTTTTACTTGAATATAAATTCTTTAATTAATTCATTCTACACTTTTTTCAAATTAATTTTACTTTGTAATTTAATAATTTAATTCCTCAATTTATCAATTTTTAAAATAAATCAATTCTTAAAATTAATCTTTTATTTTTATCCCTTACAATCATTTTGTGTGTTTTAATTTTTTATCTTTCTTTAATTATCTAATTACTCTTTAGATTTTAATTATTCTTATTCTTTTAATCTTATTTCATGTCTATTTTTAATAATTTAACATTTATTTACATCTAATTACTTTTTTCTTTAATTTAATTTTCATTTTTTAATTTCATTTCCTTAAAATAAATTTACATTTATTTTTCAATTTAATTAATTAATTTGATCTCAAAAATTAAATTAGATCATTTACCTTAAATATTTGAATTTAATTTATTAATCTAAAATAAATTTATAATTTATCTCTAATTTTTTGGCTATTGAATTTAATTTATTTTTTAGTTTAAGTATCTATTTTTTATTTAAATAATTCAGTCTCTAAAAAAATAAGTTAATTAATTATTAATTGAGTTATTTTTACTATTTATATTTAATATTATTTTTAGTTTAAAGTTACCACTTAATAAACCACCAATCATTCCTCCCACTTCCACTACCATATTACACCGGTGTCTTGACAAACTTCTAGAAGCAGACCCTATCCAACAGTGTCTAATTTAGGCAATGCCAACCCTTTTCTTCCAATTCCACCGTTTCTTTCACACCGATGATTGTAAACTCAGACACACCACCTTGAGAAACTTCAAGAAATTTCCAATCAGATGTTTCTCAAGGTGGTTTGTCTGAGTTTACAATCTTCAGTGTGAATGAAACAGTGGCATTGGATGCAAAGGGTTGGAATTGTTTAAATTAAACACTACCAAAATCATCACACCTCCAGAATTGTGACACATCTTCCGTTCAACATTGTTCTAAACTTGTTCTTCAACTAATTCAACACCTACCATCGCATAGATTCATAGTCAATCCACTACTTACTGCAAACCTCAAACTCATACCATAGATTCAACATCAGAAGAACAAATAACTACAAAACCATACCATACCTGAAGAGTCTTCTACATCTCTGAGACCCACGAACTCCAAATTCACCGATTAGAAGAATAACTTTTCATTGTTGAATCCCCTCCTGATGTTGTCCAAGATTTGCAACCATATTCATTTATAGAGGATGATAAGTCATCGCCACCAGGGGCTATAGATTTGAAAATTCTAGCCGTCATGGTGGACTGATGTTGTGTCTCCTTGCTGAGGGAAGCGGTTGTGGTCTCTTGAAGGGGTTCAGATGAAGTTCAGTCTCGATTCAAAGCAACTTACGAGGATCTGAGCTCACCACCAGACCAAGCAGCCACCATCGGCTTCATGGAGGAGAAATGATATGAGAAGAATAATATAAAGCTTCTTTAGGAAGTTGTCCTCCCCCTGTGCGTGGATAAGTGGAAGTGGGGGGTGAAAAAAATTAAAATAAAATAAAAACAAATACAAAATAATAAATTAAAATAATAATACTAAGTAAAAATATAAATAATAAAATTATTTAAATTATTTAAATTAATATAAAATTATGAACATAATAATTTAATTTAAATATAATAATTATAATTATAATAATTATAACTAATCATTATAAATAATATATTTATAATAAAAATATTTATATAATTAAATAAAACAAATAATTATTAATTAATTTACTAAAATAGAAACATTTAATAATATTTAAATAATTTAAATGTTTATCTTAAGAAATTAGCATATTAGAAATTATAATTTATTAAATAAATAAATATTTATAAAAGTAATATTATAATCCTTGTAATATCTCAATTTATTATATAGATTCATTCAATAGTTAGAAGCATGTCTAGGTACATTTAAAACCATCCTGAGGATTCGGTTAGAAGAGTTTCACTCAATTCACATGCAAGCCAGTGTTTGGTGGTGAAAATTGCAACATGTTCAGTGAAAATAGAGATAAATAGAAATGGGTTGGTGCATATAGGGGTGAATATTAGTAGACAACCAAGTTATTTAAAATAGATGAAAAAGTAGGAAGGAAGGGGCCACAACACTTCTCATTCGTTGAACACATCTTTAATCGGGATATGGAGATGAGATGCAGTAGGACCAGAGGTACCAAGAGGATCAATGCATCACGCACAATGGTGAACACCAATATTTTGAGAGATTATATCTACCAATATTATTCGTTTCATCATCGTGAAATTGAATATTATTAAATCTTTATTTTGAAATGATTCTTGGCTAAATTTATTATGTTCAGGGGTTTTAATTTCTTCTAGTTTTTACTTTTAATTTCATCACATTTTTTCTTCAATGAAATCAGAATCAAATGGTGATATTTATTTTGAATTCATTTATAGTTTTTTGTTACCTTTTGTTAATTATTTCATCACTCCATGATCATTTGGCGATAATGATCATGGATTCATTTCTCAAACCTTAATTTCATAAATGATGGAATATTTCAAAAATATTAAACCCAATGTCACTTTTTCAAAATCAATTGCGGTGTGGTGATTCTTGGAGTGGAGAGATCCAAGAATTCAACTTTATGTGTGTTTGATCTCTTAGAGATGGAAGATTAACCCATCATTTTATATAGTTTCAAAACCAATTAACATTCTTGCGAAGAATATCACTTTTAAAACCAGTAGAGTTAAATTTATCAAGGATCTTTCTTGATTTAAATTTTTCAACTCTTTTTCTCACATCCCTGTTCATATTTACTTTTCATATTAATTTAAAATAAACATTATTAAACTTGTTCCTTAAAAAATTCGTTGTCTCACTATTTTTTTCATCATTTCATAATTTAAAACATATAACAAAATATTTTCTTCTATTTCTTGCAGTGGAGTTTTGTTTTTAAATTCATGGACACTCAAACAAACTTTTTTCCTTACCTTGGGTTCAACCCTTCACTATTATACTAGTTTATGTTTAAAAATTTAATTATTATGTTCATGAAGACCTTCGTCCTTATAACATAGTTACATATGATGTTGATGGAATAGAAGGTATAGGAGCAGATGATGATGGATCACAAGCTTCATGGTTATAATCTACCTCTGGAGAAACCTCCATTGATTATCTCTCATCATATGATCCTCAACACTATTATGAGATTCAAAATAATCTTTATCAAAATATTCAACAATATCCTTAAGAACAACAAGATTGGAGTATTCAATTATCTCTTTAATGTCAACCTCGATAATCAAAGATCCTTCTAAACATTTTTGAACAATGTGAATGGCGGGTCTACCATGTCTTGGTGGACTACCTCCATGATCTTCATTATCAGAATTGGGATATTCTAATCCATAAAAAAGAGACCTAGGGGACTTCTCCCTCTTAGATAGTGTATTTTTTATAGTATTTCTAGTAGTACTCCCAATAATATGATATCTTTCAATGCAAACCTCAACGTTATCAGGTCAAACTGACTAATCCTATTCTAGCTCATGCTCATAAGATAATCTGGCTTCTTTATTATGTTCTAATTTTTTTTTCATCTTCATTCTCTTATTCCATATCAGCATCCTCACCTTCTACTTTATAAGGAGAAATATCATCATATGAATTCTACAAGACATTATCAGGTTCAATACTTCAATCCACCAAATCCGTATATCTAGCGTGATATAATACATAGTCAAACTGTTGGTATATTTTTATAGGTTATCAACCCAATACTATCAACCTATATAACCATATTTATATTGAGAATGTTTTTTATAAGAACATATCCATCAGATTAATTTATATGTTCCTCCCTCTAAAGAATAAATCCTTTCTACTCTAGAAATTCCAAAATAAGCACATGATATGGTGAATAAAGGAAAAATAAATGTGTTTTTTATAGCTCAACCATATGTATCATAAAATATCATAAAGACTGATTTTACACTACTCTTTATCAAAAATAAGAAAAATTGGACATGATTTCTTTGGATAATAAATTATCCTTTTCTTGGGCATATTAAATGAAAAATAAATTTAAATTGGACCCTATATCCACCAAAAAATTCAACAGTAATTAGACTTTTAAGAGTTCTATTCCCTTCTATCTCTACCAACATATTCTTAAATTCTATGTGTTGAAGGTTACTAGGATAATGAACATTGATAATCATATATTCAACTATATTTGGCATGCTTATACACTTTACCCAATGCTTAAAATATAATTCAAGAATATCCCCATTTATCATTGATTAAATTGTATCTCTATTCACTCTAGTAAATAAAAAATGGTTAATATAAATCTCCTTGAATATATTTTGATAGAAAGGTTTAATGTATTCCTTAAGAAAATCATCCCATTGGTGTTCTTGAATCACATTACAAACCAGCAATCTGCTCAAATTCAACCACTGTGAATCAGCTAATTTTTACACTAAAACTAGAAGATCAGTTAGATTCATATTTTTAATCATTAATTTCTCAATTGATCTAGATTATGACTTCCTTGAATTCTTAAAATGCGGTGAATAAATAAGAAATATGGTCTCTAAATTTTTCTTAATCCTCTGCATTTCGGTTTGATTCATGGTCTCTGATGGTTTAGAAACTAGAGGTAAAGAATAGATTATTTAGTTGGAGAGGATGAGTGGTTTCAGACAAGGGAAATCATTCCACTCCTAATATCTTAAAATGTTGGAGTAAAACTAAAGGAAAATATGGGTAATTGTTCACATTTTTATTCAAATTATAATTTAAATCATTTAGTGGTTAAAATACCAAGGAACAAAAAAATCCATCTTATAAACCTTTAAGAAATATTATAAATAAATATTCTTGGTAATTATGTTGACCATAGATCTATAAATAACCTATGTCTGGTAAGAAATATAACTATAACTTTATGGTAGATATTATAACCACACAACCAAGATATTCCTGACAAGTAAGTATTTTCATGATGAAGAAGTTTTCATTGTAATCATAGTGATCATGTAAATAAATATTTATTTTAAGGGGACTGAATTACTAAGTGTTCATTATAGGCATACTAACTGCATGAACAAAAACTCATGGTCATAATATTGATCATCTAAATCATACTTCGTAGTTGTTTCCATAAAATCCTAGATAATATTAGTTAAGTAGTTTTATAAAGGAAATATAAGATAAAATTAAATTAAAATGATGAGAAATAATTTTTCTGGACCAATTCATGTCTGATATAATTTATTCTCTCAAAATTCAATGTATTTTTAGATTTACCAACAAGATGATGTTCAGTTCCAATGAATTCCAGAGTTATATCACCTTTTGGAAATGATCTCTTAGAAGATGATTCCATATATTAATTTGAATTTTTATTAATTGTGATGTAGTATTTTGAGAAATATTTTTCCTTCTAGTATTATCACAATAGATGATGACATGTCGGTATTTATATCCATAGTCTAGTAATTGATTTTTCATTAAATAAATCTATGCATAGAAACTGCATGCATCTATGTACTTAGAATTAGTAGTGGATAATGAGAGAGATCTATGTTTCTTACTACACCATAAAACAATATAATTTCAAAAAAAAATGGCATGTTTTAGATTTTCTTTTTTTATCTCACTTACAACCACAAAAATATGCATCTGAATGACTCACTAAGTCAAATTCTATCCATTTAGGATAAAACAATCATACATTGGTTGTACCTTTGAGGTATTTAAATGTTATTTTAATACCAATTAAATTTAATTATTTTGGATTTTTTTGAGAACAATATCATGTACACACACGAAACATTATATTAGGATGAATATAATTTAATTTCAATATACATCCAATCATACCTTTGTAAGTGCATTGATCAAATTATTTCCCAATTTCATCATGATACAACATGTATTTAATACTCATGTAAGTATCATTTTATTTAATCTTTTCTATTCCAATACATTTTAAAAGTTCTCTAGTGTTCATTCTTTGATTTTAAATAATTACATATTTATTTTATAAATTTAGAAAATGAAGAAAGATTATACGTTCTCCTATCAAAATCATTTCAAATTTACAACTCATTATTTTTTTAAACAAAGTATCCAAAACAGTTATTTATGATCCAAAAATAATATCATAAACATAAATTTATATTACTAAAACATGTTTTGAAATTATTTTAATAGATAAATCAGGGTCAGTTATACCTTTAGTAAAACATTTCAAAATAAAAATGGAGTGATCTTGTCATACGAAGCTCCAGGTTACTATTATAAACCATATAACCATTTTTATTTTTTAAAAACATTATTTGAAAATTGATGGTTTTTAAATACATGGGGTTGTTCCACAAAAACATCATCAATAATATAACCATTTATGAATAAACACCTGATGTAAAATTGATATAGTTTGAAATACAAATGTTCTGCACAAGAAAGAAACATCCTATTGAATTCATATCTAACAACTAGAGTAAAGGATTTCTTATATTCAATACATTCTTTTTGATTATATCATTATTCCACCAATCTAGCATTGTTTCTTACTATTGTGTTTGCCTCATCAATCATTTTTCTAAACACCCATTCATTTCCAATAATTATGATGTATTTGGGATATTTAAAAAGTTACCATACTTCATTTCTATCAAAAATGAATAAGTTCTTCTTGAATTTTAAAAACCCTTAATTAATCATTAATTGCATCATTAATTTTTTTAAGTTGAATCTATGACAAGAATTATTTATTTTCAATATGATTTCTAAGAAAATCTCAAGTATGAGTTTCTTTATCTAGGTAACTGATAATAGATTCTAATTTATGATTTATATGAGTCCTAAAAATTCTATGATTATCAGTGCTTGACACCTCATTCTCATATATAGTTTCTAGTTCAAGATGTTCATCAGAATTGAAAAATTTATTTATTGGAGTTCATGCCAAAATATCACATAGTTTAATATTTATGTCTTGACTATAAAGGTTATACTCAAGATTTATTAAATATATCTACAGCTCATGTGTACCAATTTTATCAAAGTTGATATGTATATATTTTTTCACAATCGTGGTACTTTTATTAAATGACCTATATGATTTATAATATGTATAGTATCTAAGGAAAATTCATTTATCACTCTTGGAAAAAATCTAAAATTTCTTTTTCATTGAATATAGAGACTTTACATGAAAAATCTTTAATAAAGTTATCCTTTGGTTTTCTATGATTCCATAATTTATAAGGGGTACTCTTTAAAAGAGGTCTAATTAATACTCTAATAATTATATAGAATGTTTAATTTAGAGCTTCTAACAAAAAATATATAGGTAAATAATAATCCTTGGGAATGATATGAGAAATATATTGAAGGGTTATATTTATTATCTCTACAACACCATTATTATATGGGATCATAATAGAATAAAAATTATGATTGTATCAATGTTATGATAATAACGAAAAACTATATATTTTCGAACTCAGAAACATGATCACTTTTTATGGTTTTAATTTTGTTTCCTCTAAAAATTTCTATAGATCTAGCTTAGTTGGAAAAACTGAAAATAGATTCACTTTTTTGAGAAAAGAAGTATACCCGTGTGTATCTTGAATAATAATACCCTATAACATATGAATAAATTTTTATTACTAAACTAGAAACTCTAGAGGGTCTAAACAAATCCATATGAACCAACTCTGAAGGTTGAGATGATGAGGATTCTTTCATAAATTTTAAATATATTTTATGATACTTTCCATTTTGCATGTATTACATGAATTATCTATTTGGAATTATATCTTGGGTAGATCCTTTAATAAACCATTACTCTTTGTCTTTATATGTGAGTGTATTTTGAAATTTCCTTGTGTTTTATGCCAAATCCAAGATTCTATTTGAATGGAATATACCAAAGAAACGTTTTTATAAAATAATGAATTTAAATATATTGCATAAACATTTTCATTTCTCAAATAAGTAAAAACTAAATTATTTTTGAAATAAAAAATTTCAAGAATATCTTTCATACATAATATGATACTAATCATCACATAATTGTAAAATTCTAGAAAATTATATTTCAATATATCTTAAAATAGAATGTAAGGTCCTGGTCTTCATGAAGGAATGAAATTTTTTAAATTTTGGTTGTAATCTATTTTTTTGTTAATTAAATGTTTCATGTGATTAAGGGGAGAGTTGGGTATGTTTCAGGTGTTTAAGACATGAAATGAAGTAAACTCGGGCCAACCTGTGCAAGGTGCATGATCGGCACATGGTTAAGTAAACTTTACGGCCTTCCCAGTAAAATTTTTCAACCTTTGATAATGGAATTATACAGGGTTGGCTCATAGTTAATCAAACTGTGTAGAGATCCCTAGGTAATGGTGTGACCATTTCCCCTTAGACAGTATCATTTACATATTTTGCAAATATTTTTTTGAAACAGTGCCGAAAAACCATACACCCCAAAAAAGAAGGAAATTTTTCTATTTTTCCATTACAAGATATTTATATCATGACCTAATTTTCCATTAATTTCCCCCTATCAACCCTAAGGAATAACCAAATTGACCCAAGCTTCGAAAGGGTTGTTCTCCTTCTATTCTTGGTCTTTTGGAGTGTTGTTGGTTATGGATCGAGGACCTTGGTAAGTATAATACTCTTCTGGCTTCACTTTTCTAGATTAGGGTTTTTAGTTTCTTTAATATTCAATAGAATATGCAAAAAAATATTTTTTCGATATAATCTAGGTTTGGAATTCAAAATTTGTTTGAATCCATATCTAAGCCCACAATTAAGAGTCTGTTCATCATCTAATTCATGGTATGGGGTCTACAGGTTATATCAAATAGTTTTTTATTGATATGTGCATGCGTGTTAGGATCCTACTTCCCTATTGTTTTGAATTTTTTTACCTTGAGTAATATTCAGTAAAATTGTTGGTGAATTAATGATTAATACCCCTCATGATATTCGTGGGATGCACTTTGGATGATTCAAATGATTTAAGTCCACCCATGGGGTGCACCGACATTCCCAAACCTAGAAATTGGTAAAGTTAAGTGTAGAGTTGACTTGAGATAATATATAGCCCATATTGATCATGTTGAATACGATTAGTGAAGTTGAAAATGGAATATTTATAGTTATTCTTAGGTTTTGAAAATGGAATGTGTGGTTTTTTATAATGGATTGAAATGGGGTTTATTAGGATAATTGAGATTGTGTCGAATAGCTTATAAATTATGTTGAAATGACTTTAAGGATTAGTATATATGAAATGATTAACCTGTTAAATTGGTAATGGATTATGAATTCAAGATCATGTAAATGGGTTTACATATGGTAATTGATGAATACGTAGAATAATTTAATACATGGGAATTATGGGGTATACTTAATGGGTTGAATGTAATAAATTGGTTATTTTATGGGATATATGAACTATACTTGAAATTTATAAGTGAAAAAATGCTTGTCAAAAAGATAAATAGGATAAATGGAAAAATTTATGGAAATTGATTAATATTGGCTAATGTATCGGAATTATAGAATATACTAAATGGGATAATGTATGAGAATGGGAACAAGGTTAAATGTAATATAAATGAAAATGTGTTAATAGGTTATAGAAAAGTAATAATTCCCTTAATGATGGTTATGGAATCTGATTTCTATTTGTATTGTTTGGTTTTGGTTGTGATATGCTATGTTTATGTTGAATGGATAAATAAGATGTTCACATGGATTAATATTGTGGGGTATTGACATGAGGTTCTAGGCCCACGAGTTGAGTTAAATTGTGGCTTTAAACTCCACCGCAATATGCACAGGATAGGGAAGGGGACCGAGGATATATTACCCAAATTGTTTCATTCTACTCGGATCGAGGATTTGAGGTGAGGATAATGTGTTGATGTGATGTGTTTGTCCCTATTGATATAGGTACATGAATAATTTCCTTATGCATAGTAATTTATTTCCTTATAACTATGTGTAGATGATGTATATGCCTTACCCATGGAACACATAATTAAAAGGGATTATGTAATGAAGGTGGTAAAAATGATGGAAATGGTGATAAAGATAGAAATGGTATAAGTGTACTTGTTTATCTAATGGAACCTGAGTTTTCATTTTGTTTATCTTACCATTTACTTAATACTTTCATGAACTATCAATTTAGACTTGATATTTTGTAGACACAATTGGTGTTTCTAACCGAGTTGTAGTCACACAATTCTTGGGCCCCCGTTGTATACCTGGGCATACTTTATTATTGCTGGTTTGGATAAGGTCAAGGGCCCGATGCTAGGGAGTATAGTCAGGCTTTTGATATGCATAGATGAGGATCTGGACATAGATTCGGGACCATTTTAGGGATTCAAATTGTTTTTTTTATTTTTGTACATAATTTTGGCACTATCAGCATAAAATGACATAGTTAATGTTGATTTGTAGTTTTTACCTAGTTTGGGAGATGTTTAGATATTCATGTTTATTAGTTATTACACATTTTTTCACAATTTATATTGTTATCTCCAGTAGCCTACTCTGTTAATTACGGTATAGACTCCCCACATGACTTATTAGACCCTCACCATATGTTGGAAGCCTTTGGGATATTGGGAGGCATGCTTTAGGTCATGCAATGACCCTGCTCGGGGAACCAGTTTAGTGGATCCCAGTTCAGTGACATTACAAAGTGGTATCCGAGATGTTATTTTCTGGGGTCTTGTTATTTGGGATAGTAGATAAGAGGTTAGGATGTGTCGGGACTTAGTAATAAGCTCATTCATGAGAGTATCTAACCTGTTTTTGATTGAAAATTCAATTCACCCTAGGTGGGAATTGTTGTTCTTGATGTGTGTTTTTTATAGTTTAATGATTTTTCACCATTTGGTGATACACATATTGTGTGATGTAACAAATTTATGATAATTTTCCCTTAGATATAATGGAATGAGTTTGTTCATTCATGCATCATTTTATGAACCTAAGGATATAGTTAGAAATCATCAGGATAAGAACACATGGGGTGGGTGTGTGACACATGAAGGGTGGAATGCATTTTAATTTCCTGAAATTCAAAGAAAAATGGTGTCAAATAAAGATGATGCAAAAGGTTATAATGGAATAAATATAAAGAATGAATAAAGAATTTTTTTAATGGAAGGTTTATATTAGTATTAATGATGATTGTAACATGTTTTGAAATGGGGAATGTTCCTGAGAGAAAATATTTTTTTGTAGAGGAGATGGGTTAAAAACATGTTTGATGAAAGACTTGTGATTATGTAATTTGGTTTACCCCATGTTGTCCATGACCTAAAAAATGGATAACAGAGTTTAGTGTTCTATGTTTGATGGTGACTGTGGGAATTGTGTTTGTGGAGTGGTTTGTTTAAGTATTATATTATATGACTTTTTCCATCTATTTATTAAATCCAGTGGATCATTCATAAAAGTGTTTATTGAAGAAAATTCATTGGATTATGGTCATGAAAAAAGTAGGTACTTTCGAAGCATCGAGTGAATGGGGAATTTAAACTATGAATTCTTGAGTTTCATGTTAGAGGAGTTAATTATGAAAATATGTGTGGTTATTGAACTTTTAGGAAAACTAGGTAGTGGGTATTACTTGTTTTGTCAATTTTACCCTTATATGGGTGGTTTGGGGCAGTGATTGTGCCCCAGTATAAGACCTTGGATTTTGATTGTGAGGAATTTCTGGTTATGATATGGTATAGGAGATGTTCTTAGGGTTCCCTTGGTTGGATTTTGGCCTTTGGTTTAGGAGGTTTTGTTCGGTAATGTGAGTTTGAAAACTCTTGTGGGTCGTGACTGTATGTAGTTCATGCTATACTTTACGGATGATGCCTGGGTTTTTGTGAAATTGTGAGTAGGGACCTTGCGAGTTTTTTTTGGATATTTAAGAGGGATAATTGGTAATTTTGATGGGTTGGTGTCGCAGCATGAGTTGTGGTTACACATTGACAGTTTCATGGAATGAAAGGGTGGCCTCATTGGAAGATGGCCCAGTGATGTAGGTTTCTTAGAATATGAAGCATGGGAGATGATTCAGATGTAGAATCGATGCATATTGAGTACCATAGATTTGTGGAAAATGGTAGAGTTGTTCCCTAGTTCTTTCATAAGGGATCCCAAGTTATTTTGGTAGGTTTTAAGGTTTTTTTAAGTGTTTTAATGTATGGATGCATAACCTATCCATATGTATACTGATTAATCACATCCTAGATATTGTTTTTGAGTGGAATAGATAGTGGTGAATAAAGCATATATAGATGATTTTTTTAAGGTGACACCCGAGGTGAGGGTTGTCACATGGATGAGCTTGTTTATGTGAATGGTTTGGTTGTTGGGTGAGATGTTTAAAATTCATTGGGAAAGATAAGGATGACAGAAAAAGAGGTATGGTATTGTGAGTAAGTGGGTATTGGGATATTCTTAGGTGATGGTTGGATTGTGGGAACTAAATTTCGTGTAAGAGTGGTCATAGGAATGTGAATGACCTTGATGGATTCTAATGAGGTCTAGATGTGGGCACACACAGGTAAGATGCAATTTTTATTAGGATAATCATTCAAATTTATTTATGAAACAAATAACAGAATAATGGTCAAGTGACATGCCTTTGGTTTGATAGGTGTGGTGGAGCCTTGTGTTTTTATTGTTTACTATTAAGGACATACTGAAATAGATCAAGTGGTGTGGTATAAGTAGTTAGATAATAATTTTTTATTCTCAAATTCTTGGAATATGTTCATAGACAGATGGTGAGTAATAGTTGGAAATCATGCTTGAGTGGTGGAAGTTATGTGCTGATGATATGTGTGCAATTAGTAAGCATGAGATCCTTGTAAGGTCATGGTGTCCCATAGTGGTAGGTGACATCATCAATTTATATGTTGGTGGTGGTGTTCTTTGAAAACATTTTAGCATACCTCAGCTAGTGATGATCATTCCCAAGTTCTTAACATCATTTCGGGTACATTGAGAAGATTTGGGTTTACGTGAAGTGACTTGAAGGTGTTTTGGTTGGATAAGGGACATCATGGAGCTTATGCGCAAGGGAGAAATATATGTGGAGGTGGATGATATTATATAAACCATCAATGATTTTAGTTGAGGTACTCATGATGGATCAGTTGTTGAAGAACATTGTGGATGTCGTTCACAGAATCCAAGAAAGGGCACTCGGTGACATTTGTTTTCATGTTATGGGAAAATATAAACAACTGTGTTTATGTTTTATACTTCAAACTGTGATCAAGTGTAAGTCATGGTAGTTTCAATCCCTCATGAAGATCAATGGTAGTGGAACTGCTAAGGTGGGGAGTGATAAGATGGTCCTATATGTGAAGAAGAGAACATTGAGTTGATGTAGTGGCACTAGGATTCCATTGATTAACCTCAAAGTTGAAAGTTGAGTCTCTCATAGAGAACGGGTGGGAATTTATTATGTTGGATTATTGATCCAAGTGGTGGATTTGGGCCCATGGTAGTTACAAATTGAATTTGAAATGATTGTGTTGAATCCATTGAAGGGGGTGGTAAGACATAACAACAGTTTGTGGTAAAAGAGGTTGGGTTATATAACTCCAAAAAATTTGATGTAGGCTCACATAAGTGTATTTTCGTGGTATTGGAATGCCTTGAAGTTTAACGGAAACTTGTCCATGTTGTGTGGTGTCATGCCAATGGTGAAGCTAAGCATTCCATGATGCGTCAGCCGAGGACAACTCAACTTGGCTAGGAGTGGGTGACAGATGTGGTAATTTGTAAATCAATATTTGTGGATGTTTTGGAGTGATAAGTACATTTCAAATTTCAAAATGGGTTTTAATGATAATCTAGACTTATTTAGTTATTTAATATGTAATAGGAGTTCTTGTGTCGGGAATGTTTATGGGGGAAGTGGATCCCAATGATGGTTGGAGGGCAGTGATTTTGTGATGGAGGAATTCTACCACAGGTCAGGAAATTACCTCAGTCGGCGTGTTGGATGATTTTGATAGAATTCAAGTCAGTAAGATCCTTGGGAAGGTCAAAAGAGTTTGAATTCCAGTAGTAGATGATTGGTGTTCTGGTATAAGCCAATTGGGGGCAGTCCAGCCTGAGATGGTAAATAGTAACGGGTGTGGTGAGAGTGACCCACCTATGATTTGGTGGTGTAGTGGAAACTTCCATTTCAAAATGAATTCATACTTTTGTGAGGTCAGGTAGATCTTAGTACTCAAATGGGTAGTGTAGTAATGTCCTCTTGAGTGGTTTCAATTGCAAATATGGAGGCCAGTATAGGGTTAATTTCATATGGATGTTTTGGTATGGTAAGTTGGGAACATGTTGGGTATGATGTGAAAGTTAAGTTGAGATTTTTGCGGTATTTTTTTGATAGTGGGGATTCCAAATAATGGATGATGGTGAAGTGAACCATAATGTATGACTGGTTGTATGATGTTGTGATTAGAATCTCCTCTTAGAGGGACTCTAGTGATCCCCACTCAAGTTAGTTGGCCCAGATAGCGAGTGTTGGAAAGAGTTTAATCGGTTGAGTTCCCTATGTTTTTTGGTTGTGTTTGGATGTACACTTATCGAATGGGATCATCGGGACATGAGTGGTGGATTGACATAAGTCATGAATTTTTTTTGGAAAGACCTTGTATTTTCCTTTGGGTGATATTGGGTTTTGATCACTATTAGAGTTTTTAAAATAGAGTAAAATGATGCCAAGTGATTCAGGTCATGAGTTACGAAGAGGATTGAACTGATGGGATGGGGATTGGTTCCTCTATAATGGTGTGATAATTTTTGTGATGTTTTTTCTTCTATGAATTAGTCACTACTGAAGAAGTTTTACTTATGAAGTTGTTGTGGTCGATGTATGGTTGAAGTTGATGTGTCCTTTGAGTATTATCTGGATTGTGTTGTGGGTTTTGGTGAGGAAGATTTCAAGAGAAATAGTGTTCCTTTGGTTTGAATTATATATTGAAATTGTAATGTTCAATGAGAAACATGGAAAGGGGGAATGAATAGGTGGGATTAGTGGCTGGATCTCTTTGTTACAGAAGCTCAGTGATGCATGGAAATACGGCTCGAGGATGAGTCGTTATAAGGTGGGGAGGTTGTAAGATCCCTATCTCTGTGAAGGCATGGCCTCATTTAAATTTTGGTTTTAATCACTTTTTTATGTTGATGAAATGTTTATTGAGAGTAAAGGGATCCTTGGGGTTTTTCTATAGATTTTTTATCTGAAAGGAAGGAAAACAAAACACCAACTTGTGCAAGGCGAATGATCAGTGAATGGTTAAGTAAACAGTGTGGCCTTCTCAGGAAAACCGGGAAACCTTGGATAGTGGTTTTACACATGGTTGGATCATTGTTATTCAAATTGTGCTGAGCTACCTGGGTAACCATACATATGCTTTCCCTCAGTCAGTATCATGCACACAATTTACGTACAATTTGGAAAACCATGCGGAAAAACATTATGCCACAATAAAAGTTGGAAACTTTACAGCTTTTCCATTACGAGATTTTTATATCCCCATACAATTTCTCCCTCATTTCTCCCCCTCTAAACCCTAAGGATAAACAAAATAAACCCAAGCCTACCAGGGTAAGTTCTACTTTGATTATTGGCTATTTGGAGTACCATTAGTTTCGGATTGAGGCCTAGTTAATTCTAATGGTCCTTTTTCTCTTTTTCAGATTAGGGTCTGTAGTTTCTCTCAACTTCTTATGAAGCCCTAAAACCTTATTTTTCTAGATTAATCTCTATTGTGGCTTTACGGGGTGTTTTAAATTGGATCTAAGGCCACGATTAAGAGTTAATTCATTATTGGATTCGAGTTAGTTTTTCTATAAGTCATATCCCATAGTTTTGTTATATATTTGTGAAATCATGTTGATATATTAATTCCCTCTTATTGTTAATTTATTACCTAGAGTACGATTTAGTAAAATGGTTGGCTAATTAATGATTTTGACCCCTCATTATCCCTGTGGGATGTGTTTTGGATGATTGTAATGATTTAGGGCCACCCATGGTGTGTTCCGACATTCCCAAACATAGAAATTTTTAATAATATTTATATAGTTGTCTTTTGATAATATATATACCATATTGAACATGTTGAATATGTTTAGAGGATTTTAAAATGGAATTTTCATAGTTGTACCTATTTTATGGTAATGGAATAAGTGGTTGTTTGGTGTGGTTTGAAAATGGGTTAATTGGGTTAATTGTGTCGAATATATTACAAATTATGTTGAAATACCAAGAAGGACTAGTATATATGAAATGATGTACTCATTAAATTGGAAAAGGCATGTGAATTGAAGATCATGTAAATAGTTTTGCATAAGGGGATTGATGAATATGTATAATGGGTATACCTAATGGGTATAATGTAATAAAGTGGTTGTTCAATGTGATATAAGAATTTACCCAGAAATGCTTATGTGGGAAAATGATTGTGAAATGATAAATAGGACAAACAGGATAATTTATTGAAATTTATGAATATTGGATAATGTATGGGAATTTTTTATTATAATTAATAGGTTGAGGAATGATAATGGGAGCAGGGAAAAATAGATATTTAATATAAATAGAAAATGTGTCAATGGGTTATGGAAAATTACTAATTCCCATGTTTATGTGTATGGAATGTGATTTCTATTTGTATTGGTTGTGTTTGGATGTGATATGGTATGTGTTTGTTCAATGGATAAATATGAATGTTCACATGGATTGGTAGTGTGGGGTATCGACATGAGATTCTATACCCATAGGTTGAGTTAGACTAAGGCTCTAAACTCCACCCCAAAATGCTTGGGTTTGGAGGGTGATGGAGGATCTATTCCCGCAATGGTTTCATTCCACCCAGACTGAGGCTTCAAATCAAGGATTGTGTTTTGATGTGATGTGTTTATCCCTACTAATATAGTGACTTGACTTATTACCTTATTCATAGTGATTGATTGCCATATACCCATTTTTAGATGATGTATATGCCAAACCCATAGAATATATGATGATGAGGTATTAAGTAGTGAAGATGGTATAAATGATTGAAATAGTAATAAAGATAGAAATGGTTTAAGTGTACTTTGTTATCTAATGGAACCCAAGTTGTACTTATGTTTATCTTAAAAATTACTTCATAATTGTATGCAAAATCTATTTATACTAGATATTATGTAAACACTGTTGGTGGTGGCCTACTGAGTTGCACTCACACCCTGCTCGGGCTGTCGTTGGGTACCCGAGCAAACTTCATTATTGCAGGTTTGGATAATGGAAAGGGCCTTGTGTTGGGGAGTTGAGTTGGGCTTGGGATATGCATGGATGAGGATTCAGACTTGGTGTCATTACTTTTTTTTGGGATTCATATGGTTTTCTTTATTTTGGGGTTCCTTCATTTGGGCACTATGTACATGAAAAGACATGCTTAATGTTGATTTTTGTTCTATACCCAATTTTTTGAGATGTTTTTCTATGTATTTATACTGGTCATTAAACATTATTTCTATTATTTATATTTTTAACTATTGTATCCAACTATGGTAAAGAGAGTATAGTCTCCCCACATGGCTTATTAGACCCACATCACTTGTCGATAGCCTCTGGAATATGGGGAGACGCGCTTGAGGTCTTTGGAGGACCCAACTAAGGGCACCCGTTCTGTGGATCCTAGGTCGAGGACATTACACTGAACTTTATAAATTAGTAATGTATTAGAGTTGCCATTTTTTCATGTCCAATTATTTTCCCTTGGGAATTTTCACCAAATATGACATGTCTATAATCCACTTTATTCATGTTTTTGAAGCATGATTTTTACCGGTCATATGTCTAGAGAATCTACTTTCTAGGTACCATATTTTTTACTATAACTCTTTAATAAGATTAAATATGATGTGTGTTTACTAAAACACATATTATATTTATCACTTATATCTTTATTTCTTAAGTCTGAATCACTTGAATTGTTCTTCGAGTCACTCCATGTGGCATTCATAACATTTTTATGATTTTTTATATCTTCCTCGTATTTTTTTATATCTCAAATTAGGAAATTATTATTATATGTTTCCCTTAATTTTTCATTTATAATATATTATATCATTTTTTGAATCATCATTCCTCCAATATTTTCTCCAATTCCCTTTATTCTCACAATTTATTCTCTAATTAGGTTTGTATAAGAATTTCCACTTTTGAAATGTGTAGCTAGATGGTCCATTTTCTATTCATTTTCCATAGGTGATTCTACATCACATGTGATTTTATATATTATCATCTATTTTTATTTTTATTCAGTAGTCTAAAACGATACATACTACCTTTTTAGATCATCAAATTTCTCTTTGCTTGCTTGCAGATATTCATCATACATAATTTTTAATTCAATTACCTCTATTATTGGTAGTGTAATACTATCACATGATTCTCTTCTCATCACATATTTTCCTATCCATATTTCTAAAATATATATGATATATTTTAAGACCTGATTCTTATCAATAATTGTCTTTCCCAATGTGTGCAACATGTTAACTATCTCATTGAACCTCAGATACTTTTTAGATACATATTCTTCAGGATTCATGTTAAATGTACCATATTTAATAGTGTAAATTATTAAATTCATTTGTTTGACACTATATTTTATATTTTGAGATATAGATAGGGTATACCAAATTTCAAAAATATTAGCAAATAGAGATATATTGTTAAATTCATCTTTTCCAAAATAATAGTATAGTGAATTCATAGCATTACAATTACAATCATATGCTACTTTAGGAGCATCACTTCAAATATCTATATCATTTTTAGGTTATTCTTATTTATCTTTAATTATTGTCTAGTTAAAAAATACCATACCTTCAATGTTATTTTTTGTTTTAATATTCCATTGATCATAATTATTTCTATTAAAATAAGGAGGTCGATTAGTGAAAATCCAATATTATCTATTATTATACATAATGAATAAAATTTTTTAAAAAGAATTTTAGGATATTTAAATTTAACTGAATACCAGATAAAAGATTTTTTAAAACACATTTGAAGCCTAATGTTGTTCCAAGTGAGTGAATCAATATGGGGGTGGGGTGAATTGTGTTTTCAAAAAAAAAATATGTTTCATAACAATATAAAAAATATAACCTCAAATTTAATAAAAAATCACAGTTACTAAAATGGTATAAATTTGGAAAATTTGATCTTTAAAATAATTTCCCCAAAGTGTGAACAAGAATAAGTTAAATTATATTTTAAATAATATAAATTTTTATACTATTTTACATAATCAAACACATTATATAAAAAAATAATAAAAAATAACAATGTAATGTTCTGTTACTGTTTTGAAAATAGAAATTGATTTGGAAATTAAGATGACAGAACTATCAAATCAAAGAGTAGAATTTTAAAATGGGGATTGGTTTCAAGTTACGACATCATCCCCTCAACTTGGAAATCACAAACTCCTATGAAGGTTATTAGAAATTATACTGATTCAAAACTTGGATCGAGTTTTAGAAAAAATAGTACACAATACTATCCATTCTTAGAACCTCTACTATAGTTATATGTGGGATGAAAATGATATTTGGTCCAGAAGAACCCATTCCATAGTTATTCATGGGAATACAAATAAATGGACTATAGATAATATAAAAAATTATCCATTTCACTATAATATAATGTTCTTCTATGGAGAAAATAAGAAATAGAAATTATAGCTAGAATATTAAAAAACAAAAAGGGAAATAGAATATAATAAGATAAATGTCATGCGGATTTGTCTGATCATATTTAGGGGATAATTATTCATTATTTTTATCTTTTAATGGATAAAAATTATCATTTATATAGGTGTTTGTAAAATAGAGTATCATAGAAACACTTTTTGTTAGAATATAATTTTTATAATCTTATTTTAACAAATCTATGAAACTATATTTTTGATGTTAATATATATTATTGTCCACTTGGGAATAATTCAACCTAAAGAGATATATTTTCTAATATATGTTTTAGAGAGTAATAATTATTCATTAATTCATTGAATCTACATTTAATGTTTCAAAAACTATCCACTGGTAATTTGAAACACAATAATAATAAGATTGACATGAAAAGTTATATTCACTTAATTAATGGATAGTTGATCTCTCAATAACATGACATGGATAGTTGATATGGAAATGTGGCATGGTTGGCTCATCTCACTATGTGGTCAGTTCATTTCCACATGTGCAGGGTTCATGACTTCTTGAAGTGATCTGTTTCCTCAAGTGATCACAACATTAAAATACATTGTTAGTATATTACATTATGAAAAATTATACATACCTTGGAAAGGAAACATGATATTTCATTAAATTGGTATAAATATATCTCATGGTTGGTTGGTGGAACATGCGGTAAGGTGGATTTCAAAGCAAGGTAAGATCTATCTTTAATGTGTGGGTAGTTCATGCCTTCAAAAAAAATCATCGGACTCATGGAAAGATGTTTGTTCATGTGATAATGTGAAGCATAATGTGTGGATAGGTAACATGATCACGTGATCATCACATAGTAAGGTGGCATGATAAACTCCATATGTATCCCTTTGGAAAAAATATCCAGTAAATTATTAATCTAACAGAAAACATGAAAACCATTAAGAATAAGATATAAATGATTTGGGATCATTAAAATAATGAGTTTTTGGTGTGATCCAACATATGGTTATTTTGAATATGAATAAATTTATTTAATCATGTTAATATTTTTTAAATTTTTTTATGGGATAACTACCTTAAATTCTTAAGAAATGATGATACAATGTTTGTGGAAGAAGTAGATTAGTAAAGTAACTGGATTTAAAAACATAAAAAAAAATATTTTATGGTGATTTATGATGATAATTTATTATTTTAGAAATAGATAATATATTTTTGATGATTTAATTTTTAATATTTGAGTTACATTAATATCTTGATATTTCTAAAATTCAAATAATGTGAATAGTTCTAAAAATGACTTTTATTATATTTTTTGTTAAATGTTGTTTATTAAATAATTTTGAATTCATAAAAATATAATCCTCAAAAAATTTAATTATATATAGTCCAAAATATAAACCATTATCACATTAAGCAACACTTTTACTTTTATATTAACATTATGGTCCCCTAAATTGTAGAAATAATTGTTTTCATGGTAATTATTAAATGGATTAATTTGGGTGAAAACTAAGTTATGAGGGTTAAAACATCACATTGAATTCTATAAATTTTATTTACCAATTTTATTTAGACTATTATACATCCTTTATTATAAATATATTAATTTGGTTCAATGTGAAAAAATTATTAATTCATATTAGTTCAGTACATTATGTAGTTTTGAGGGTGCCCCTCTCCTCCCTTATACATAAGCACCACTTATCCTTTCTTCACCATAATTATTGAGTGACATAGAATGATAAAAACCTACTTAATATTCAAATAAAATTATTTATATACATTATAGAGTTTCATCTCTTCATTACTTATCATCCATTGGGTCCTTACGGAGAGACTCAAAAGAGATTCATCAAAGGGAAGGTAATCATCTCAAATGATCATATTCAATTTTTCTTTTTTCTATAACATTAAATTCTATCATAACCATTTAAATATAATAAAATTTGTATGTATAATATAATTAGATATAATTATTATAATTTAATAACTTTATTCATCTCTTTTTTTATATCAAATGAAAAATGAAACCATTAATCTTGTGTACGTGTGGACTACCACCCCACAAAATGATGAATTTCATTTATCATCAATGCCATTAGTAGATAATTATTATGATTGATTTAATGTATATATATATAGGGTAACAATTAATTAATTATTATTGTGAATATATAATATATCATCCAGCTTCATACCATTTAAATCATTAATAATAGAATCATTACACGTGTGTATATACAAACTACCTTATCTATTTTGTGGTATACATAATTTTTTTAAAACCAGATCTCTTGGATAGTCAGGAGAATGGATTTAATTTTATTATTTTATTTTTATAACATGATAATTATTATTTAATTATAATATTTATTCTTATTTAATTATTATTTATCCAATGAAATGTAAAAATATTGCTCATGTGTCTATGAAGACGGTCACCTCATGAGATGATGGATTTTGTTTTTTCATAACCACTTCTCATACATATCAATAAAATATTATTTTACGTATAAAAAGGAAAATTATTTCATGATTAAAATTCTTATATTATGTAACTATAACCCCTTTGAGTAGGTTAAACTTTCTATTGTCATTTTTTAGTTGTTAATTAAACATCCTAAAAACTCCTCACATAAAAATAACCAATTATTTAATAAAATATGTCATTTAAATAAATAATTTAATGATATGTTAATAAACATAAAAAATATTATGAAAAAAGAAAATAATTAATATAATTATATTATAATAGGGATAAATAATGGATGTAGTGAGTCGAGACACGAGGTAAGTGGCTTCCTTACATAGTTTTTAATTGGTTTAAATTAATTTTTAATTACCTATGTAATGAAATGATTATGTGTTTAGTGGCCTATGATTATTTTATTTTTTCAATTTCAATTTTTTTATTTTTATTTACATTTTTATATATATAATCACTTCCTTTTTAATTATCACTGTAATATTATGATCTTTTTATGGGTTTGACATATAAATTTATTATTAGTGATACATATTCCATGTTCACCACATTCTCATCCAAGTGGTGTATATTCTACCACTGTAATAAGATATATCATGAGTTGATTTATATTTATGGTATTTAAATAATAATTTATTGATATTTCCTTCATAGGATTTATAATTCCAAAATTACCAAAAATAGACAGGTTTTACTTCACAGTCTCGTCCTTATTTCGGATTATTTATGAGTATTATTCCCTTTACAGAATTATATGATTATTATATATATAAACCCATATAAATTATCTAATTTACTTTTTATTTATTTTAGTTAAATTTTTTTATAATTTCCTCTTTCTAAGTACACAAAATTTTGAATGAATGTTTTGAAGGAATAATGACATTGTGTTTCTATTTGGTTGGGAATCTATTTATTCAATATCCATATTTTCATTAAAAAAATTTAAATAATGTTTTTAATATTATAAAAGGATTTATTAAAGTAATTATTTTCATTTTCTGATTTATATAATAATTTTTAAAACTAATCATATTATTATTTTCTAATTGAGGTACATTTTACCAATGTTTTCAATGGAATAATTATTTTAACATATACCACATGAATGAATTTTACCATCATCATAACTCATATTTTCACTGATGTTTTCTTTTTGTGTTTCTAAGTTTATTTTCAAATAATATAAATTTCCTAATATTTTATGAAATTTTAGTTTTAAATTTTACTAATATAATATGATATTAAAATATTTTTTAAAGACATTTTTTAAATGTTCCTTTAAAGTTATTTTTATCTATATCAATAACAATTAATGATTCACTTACATCACTAGAAATATGATCTTAGGATACAATCCATATTATTTATATGAAGTCTTATGATGATTAATTTAAAGGATATTATTATAAAAATTGTTTCTTTTCCACATGTAAATCATGTTATAATGAACTGTAATATTTTTCAAATATTTGATGACTGAAATTCATTCTTCAAGGTGTTATATTTATGTAAAATACATGAAAATTATTGACATTGATAGTGGATCATGATATATCTCATGATGTTAGGTAAGTTTTTTATAGATTATATGAAGGATATACCTAATATAGCTTTACAAACCATTGGTTAATATCTCTTATCTTTAAAATAATTAATGAGGTTGTTAACCGGGGAGGTTTCTGATCTAGTTTTTTTAACATGAGTGAACACATTTGAAGAAGATAATGTTACGTGATACAAAAAGATTTTTTGTATGCTTGTTTTTATAATGATTCCATTGATCCATATTTATTTCACATGGATCATGATTACAAACTCGATCACTAATTTTTTTCTAAGAATTTATTCCATGTGGTTTGATATAAAATCAATGTTTTTATGGGTATTAATTATCATATGTTATTCTCACTTTCTTTATAGCAATACGATCATCTCATCATCACTGATGATGTTCAATTGATAATGCATATGTTTACATTTACTAATCATTTGAGATTTCCAATTAATTATATTGCATTTTCCCTATGTCATAATAAAATATGTTAAGTAATGTATGGATAAAAAGGTTTCATGAGGGGGATGACTAATACATATTTTTAAAGAAGAAATGTTGGATAATGTGGGAAAAAAATTTAGTTAAAGGAATTGAAAATGATATGGAATATTTTTTCATATTTCTATAAAAAACTAACCTAAAAGGACCTTGGTAATTTACATGATCAAATATTTCATGACGATGTCATTTTATTGGATAACTATAGTTGGTTTATGATTATTGGTATCTATCTAGAGAAATTAAATATTATGATTTTAGCATGGGATCTTATAATGTGGATTCTATGTTGTTATAGTTTATATTAGTGTATGGTAAAGTTAACATTAGGGAATATAATGTTTTTATATGAGGAGAACTCAAGAGTTTTGGATACTATCATGGATTTATATGATTAATTTTGACTATATTTTTAGTGGAGAAATTTTTCTTTTTAATGTCATAAGTGATTATACAATAATGTGATTTTTTAATGATAATATGACACCTTTCCTAAAAGGAAATGGATCTTTTATTAGAAAATAATGAAAAACGTACATAATTTTAAAAAAGGGAGATATTTATCAATCAGATTAAGAATCGTAAAATGAAATATCATTACCATCATCAGGATTAAATGCATTGGCAAATTCCCATTCTGATGATTGAGCCTAATTTTTGATTCTTAGAATTGATACTTTTGGCCTTTCCAACTCCAAAGTGGGCTCGGTATTTAAATATTAGGAGGATGATTTGGAATAGGAATTCCTTGTAAATTTATAATAATCTTTCCTTGTTCTTATTTTTGGAGGGGTCATTTCCTTATTTCCATTTTTTATAGCATCCATAATAGAAGAAGCTCCCTTCTTCTAAACTTTATTGTTTTCTTCATTTTAGATGTTTTCCCATTTATCAATTTTTTATAAGTTAGTATTATACCTAGAGTTATGGATAGTTTTTCTAGAATCCACCATCGTATATTCAATTTTCATGTCCTTACCTTTCCTAGCATTCAATATACCATCAAGAGAAGCATCAGTTGTGATACCACCATCATTTTCAACGAATCCAATAGAGGTATTAGTGGGGCCATCAATTGGGGATATTACATTTATATTAGAAGGTAAACTATTGATTATCATTGTAGAATCATCCAGTATCATATCATTTCATTTAAAACGCATAAGGTAATATTTTTCGAATACCAACCAATCAGCTACTGATAGTTTTTCTCTATTATGATCGAGGGGATTTTACAAAGATGAATCCTTCATTTTAGGCTTCCTTCGATGGAGATTAGAAGAATTACCACTCATCCCACATCTCTCACATGAGACCTTCCTTCAACATAACTATAAAGAATTCACAATATCTACATAATCATTGCAGAAGAGTGGTTTTCTTTCATACGCAAAATAAATTTGGATATTACTAGAAAGATCAGGAACTGGTGGTATCCAGACCTAATAAAATTAAAATAAAAACAAGGGAAACAAGTCAAGCATACAAGGGGTTATTAAGACATATAGGAGTCCCAATTGTTGTGTTGATATCTGGAAAAATATTTTGATGCCAAACAACTCAATTGAGTTCAGGAAGGAGAACCCAAACCTAATTAAATGTATTCTTTTAACACGAAATATTAAATTTCAAAGAACATTCATGTGAATTAAGCCATCCAAGTTTCAAAAAACAAGGAAGAAGTGATCCATGCTCGCAACATAGAATCATTTGAAGGGAAAAGGCAGTGAAAAAAATCATCAACCAAGAGAGACACATCTCTAGTTAAAACAAACCCACCTAAGATATTTCTAAAAATACAAATATTTCATCTTTCAAGGATTTTATCCTTTAGGTAAAACAGGTCACACAATTAGATAATTTTTCTAATTTCCAATCATTCAGCAAGAACCTCAGCATTCAATTCAACATGGACCATTGATCCCTTGTGAATGGTTATTCTATAATTTGAGTCCTTGAAAACCCTAAAGGTTGGGAACCATCAAATTTAGAACCAAAATTTTACATTGAATCATTCACCACAACAGCGTAAGATCTCAATTAACCACCTTTACCAATGGGTGTAACACAAGTTTCCTGTAATGAAGAAACCATTCCAACTTCTTTAAGAACAATTGATCCACCATATATGGTCTTTGAATCATGATTTAAATCCTACCCTGAGATATAATCATGAAGCACCGATGAATCCTTATGAACGGTTGATTCATTACTGGTATGACGTTGTGAGTTCAAAATGAAACTATAGAAAACCTGGAAATCTGCAGATTGGGGTTTTGAATCAACAGAGCTATGAAGATCTAGTTGCTTTCCATTTTTTGTCTTATCCACTACTTTCAAAGCGTGGGTATTATCATGAACTGAAACAACATTAGTCATACTGGGAGTTGATGTCACTTTATCCCCCAAGCCAAGAAGGTCATCACGTAGCACCGATAAATCTGTTGTCTAATGGTTTCTAGTTAGAGAAATTAACTTATCCATCAATTTCAATCCGCAGGCATCCACGAAAGAGAGAGTCTCCTCAACAACGAGTAGAAGAGTGGATATCAATGAGGGCTTTAATGAAGATCCACTTGGAGAAGAAGGTTAAAGTCAAGGAAGTGAAAAATATCCATGATGAAACCCTTGAATCCATTTTTGAGAGAGGGTTTAGTCACTTCCCTCGCCATCAAAAGTACACTAGGTTTTTAGGCCTAGGGGGTTATATGGTATTGACATGCCATCACCCACCACCAAGAACCTTTATGTATTTACACAACCATAGTCCCAATTTTAATAGATCCAAGGATTTAAGATTAGTTCCCAACATGGTAGATGCATCCACGAGTGAATTATTTTGGCGTCTCAGGTGTTTCCATAGTGAGGACTAAAACCTAGAACCATGGTGACAGACTCTACAACCCCAACCAACTCACCCATGCCCCATGGGCATGCGATTTGAACAATTTATCATTCTCAATGAAAATAAATAAAATTTTCTTCTTATTTATCCTGATAATAGGATTCAAATCCTTTTATTTTAAAATTAGGATGGTTTTATAATACCAAAAATTCATAATTATAAGATGTAATCTAATAACCAAGTAAATTATGGTAATTTAATTGACTTTATTTAATTTATATTATAGTTTATTATGAGAAAAATAACACGATTTTACCTTAGGATAGTGTTTTTAATGGTAAATTATGTATCCCATTTTTTTACCATATGGGAATTCAAAATGAATACAATATATTTAATTTAGAAAAAAATCCTAGATTTGTCTCTATTAGTGTTTAACATTAATTTGGTCATTTATTATCTGCATTTTTTAGTAAACTAAATTCACTACATGCTCCCTTTATTTCATAATCCAAAAATTCATTTGGATAGGTCCTATTGTACTTAGTATAGTCATCTTTTAGAGAGATGTGTTAGTTAACCTTTATAAGGATCAATTAATCATCATGGTTACACAGATTTTAGACAATATTCTATAGTAGAGAATGGGTAAAGGGGACCTCCATAACACATTATCCACTAAGGGGATCAACTGAATGAGAAATAATAATATTAAAAACATTTAGATCATTGTTTTCCACAGTACAAGTAGCATTTACAATAGTAGAAACACTATATAGTGATTATGGAATAGTTACAACCACATCCACCAAAAGTGTATCCAATTTGATGGCTGGGGAATTCAAAGAAGATCCCAATGTCCAATCAAAACCCTATTTAGTATGATTGATGTTTTGAAAGGGAATAATAGCATCCTTTTCATCAAGGATATGGTTATTTATTCCTGAATTTATTAGTACACCAGTTGTTCCATTGTTAAATATAATGGAATCTTTAGCATCTATGTCTATTGGTCTTGATAGTAGAGACATGCTTCTTCAAAAACACCATTTCAACTAGAATAGGGTTTGAGGATACATTTGAACAGTCTTTTCTCTACATTGCAACATCACTGGTACCTGAGATGGTTCATTAATTTTCCATCCCCATATATTGGTGTGAAATCACATAAACATTCCTTAATTCCATTATCTAAATACCTCTATAACATATACTTGTTTTTAGTGCGTAATATAACCCAATTGAATCTACATTATTCCTAATATATTCTACATTCAATACAAATATTTCTAATGAGTTTTTAGTCAACATATAAGGTAAGAAATCCTTTATAATTCATTTTGATATTGATGTTTTCCTCCAACGTTTTGAGTACTGACTAACTAACCAATGCATTATTCATGTCAACCTCAATATATGTCTAAGAAAAGTGACTAATCCTAAACCTATCATTCTTAGTATATAGTTTGATAGTAACCCCAATTTATGAAGTAATACCTCATGGAATCATCATGGGCTTCTAGATCTAGTTGTGGCTATATATTTTTTTCAATATATAAATATTGGAGTTCATAAAATTTAATGTATATAAATTATTGTCCCGCTACTGAATCAATAAAATCCATGGATTTACTAAAATAGTAATGATACCCCCTAAATTTCACTATAATTAATCAACTGTAAATATGGTATTAAAATATCTAAAACTCACAAAAATCATACTCTAATAACTAATCCCCAAATCATACCAATATATCTATATATATATATAAATCCTTGATTTCCCATGGTTATACACCATTTGAGAGTATAATTATACCAATTATAGGGAAATTATAAATGTAAATTATCTCTTTGAAAACTTTATTTCATGCATCAACATAAGAAATCAAACCATTTAAGAGTTCTCATCTAGATAGGTTATTTAGGATTATAAAGTTTCTTTTATTTCACAAAACAACTGTTGCGACAGTCTTTTCCTTCTCAATACACATGGTGTTTCTTATTAATGGGGTTCTATAGGGTTTATGTAATCAGAATAATTTATTCAACTAATTGAAGTTTTATACATTATATAATTTATAAAAATATTTTTAATATCATGTATAATCTCTAAATTTTCTATGATCATACCTGTTCTTTATCATATACCATTTTGGATAAAAAAATATTATAATAAGTAGATCAATTCCTTTTCAAATAAATGTATTTTATAAATGAATTAAAACTTTTTGATCAATCACTAATATAATCAATTTAAAATATTTATCTTAAAAATTAATATTTATTATATTATATTAAATACATTGTAAATTTTTTTAAATATCCCCATCATTAAAAATATAAATACCATAAGAATTAGTATTCCAATTAAACAAAAAAACATTATATAATAATAAGTTCATATATATTACTCTCAATATATAATATTTAAATTTAGCTAATGAATTTATAAGTTTAATTTTTAGTGGATTCATGATGTTTTACATATTTTATGGAATTATTTGGTTTTCCATATGATTTTAGATACACATGTTCAAATAGTTTATTGAGTCTAACTCAAACAATAACTCTTAATTATTTTTAAAATATAATTATCATTTTTACTCATCCACGTATAAAATAGAATTTAATTATTATATTTTTAAATAATAAAATTTTAAATCAGTAATATTCTAACATATTCCATTAATTTAATTACTTTAATGCAATACTCATAATATTTATAAGTTAATAAGCAGATGAATTCAATTTATATTCCAACTCTTTTTTTAAAATTGATTTCAAAATTAAATTTTTTACATAAGTTATAAAAATAATGAATTTGAATATTTACCCATGAAATTATTAATTTATATATATATAAATCATAAATTGAAATAAAAATATCATTAAAAGTAGTTACCAAAGTTTTTATTGAAAAGAACAAAAATTATACAACACATTTACAATATATTTTCATATCATATTTCTTATAATTTTATTTCAACATAATTTACAACTTTTTTTTGGATTATTCAATATATGCAATTAATTTAAAATCGTTCTATAAGTATGAATTTTGAAAATAAATTAACAAGATATTATATATATTATATATATTCTTAAGTAATAAATAATTTTTTTAAAATTTAAAACTTCATTATTCTTTCATATAATACAATGATTATTTCTACGAGTTAAAAAATGATATATTTTTAAATACATCCATATATAGAAACATAAATATTCATTTAGAAAATATCTAAAAATTATTTATTTCAAATATTACATAAAAAAATAATAAACTTTTTTTACAAAATTTATTTATCCATTAAATAAAAAATGTCTTAATTTAACCATAATAATTTTAAATAAATAATTAGATCCTAAGAAGTTATATAATATCTTTTCTAGTAGGAAATAAACATATATATTGTTTCAAATAAATTTAAATTCATATAATTAAAATTAATTAAACATTCAAATAGTATATTATTGAAATAAAATGTTTTCACAATATAGGAAAGAAATAATTTTCTAATAGGTTCATAAAAAGTTATTTTTTTAATGTACTTGTAATATATGAAATATTATTTTTAATTCATACTATAAAAGGGGGCATCTATATAAATTGATCCCCATAAGTATAATTTTATTTATGAGATAAATTATTTATTCATGTCTAAATTAATCTTATGGATATATTGGATACTCATTTAAAAAAATAATTTTATTAAAATAATATATCTTAAAGTTAATACTCTTAGATATATGTGAAATAAATCAGAAAATATAAATAGAATTAATTACCAATAAATTATTTTGATATTATGATATAATATAAATCTATTATTAGTATTAAAATATTAATTTGCGTGTTTCTTTCCTTGGTAGTGTTTTTGATGTTTATGTAATACAAATTCTTATGAGGATACCATCAAAAATATAAACACTAACTGATAACTATAAATTAATATTTTTTATAGTATATATAAATTCCATTTTTATTTTTGAAATATCATTAAAATGTCAAATAGTATTCTAGTTCATAAAATTGTAAACAATAAAAATGGACCCAATGAATAGAAACTTATGAATGACGTCATATTCCATAATAAAATCCATATCACAAATATTTTATTATTGATATGTGTCTTTTTCGGAAATCTGGTTTTTCAAATATTTTTATTAACAATTTTTTTATTTATTTTTATATTATATAAGGGGGATATATATTGTAACCCATATTCAAATCATGATTTAGATTCATTTCGTGATAAATTGGAATGTTAAACGGTATCATAATATATATAAATTTTTTATGAGGTATATTCCTATCAATTATTTAATAATGTTATTCTCAAATTTAACATCTTAGATATTTTCTTTTCGAATTATATATTTTTGAGTTTATTAAAACATAAATGGTTTCATTTATAAGACCTATTTTTTAAAATCTAATTTTTTAATAAAAAATTACTATATTTTCCTTATATATTTGGTTTTATGTTTTGAAATGGTTCGTTCATTCTTTCTTATAAGATCATTATTATTTTAAAACATATGAAAAGAGATATTGTGTTCCAACATGGTTTCCACCATGGAAAGTTAATTAGTGAGTTTTGGTATTGTTTCCTAGATTATTAATCTATTTTTAGTACATTTCACTTATTAAGAATGAATTTTTCAAATCGTTGACTCTTTTTCAAATCTTAATTAAGTTTCCAATTATCAAAACCATTTTTGAAAAAAATATATTTTGTTATTCATTTATGAAAAATATCATTGAAGGAAATATGTCATGTAGGAATAAACGACACATTAATCAATCTTCATATTTTATTACAAAGAATACCCACTGAATCCAAAACATTCAAATATTTTTCAATGCATAAATACTCTTAATATATGAAATGAACATTTAATAAATAAATCATTACCAAAATTAGTTGTTTAGCATCTTTTGGATCTAGCCACATATTACATAATAACTATATATAATTCTATGAAAATTAATCATATCATTTTTTGAATATTCTTCTATGTTGACTAAACCCATATTAAAATAATTGACCAAATGGGGATACACATCAAATAATATTTGATCTAAAATTAAAACAAGTGCATGACATGAAATCCTGATAAATATAATCAATATAAGACACTATGATATCCATATGTATTTTATTGGATTATAACATGGGATGAAAAAACGGAATAGTATAGAAGTGTTTCATAGGAAAGTGGATTACAATGATAATATTTATTGAATCATAAGATCATAACTAAAAAAATTTACAAAAATAAAAGTTGAAATAAATTAAAAAAAATTTGATAGTGTATAAAAATATAATAATGAAACAACATAAATATAATAAATGGAATACTTAGATGAATTCATAACATAGTGGATAAACCTAATTATATATCTACTATGTATAACAAAGTAAAAAATTATATTTTTTTATCATTTTCATGAATAACAATGTGAACAAGGCTAACAAAATCATGCCCCTATATAATGATATCATTATATTTGATGATTTACCTAATACAATTAAGGGATGTGTAAAATGAATCTATTATAACATTTCATAATTCATTAAAAACATGAATTTCAAATAGAAGGTATTGTAATAAAAAAAATATATAAATCCATAAACATAATATAGGTAAAACTTAATGAAATTTGAACCGGTTTCTGGATAAACACCAATGGAATACCATATCATAAACATAAATTCAGTCATTAGAGAGAGAGGAAAGAAATCATGAGTGTAAACATAAAGGTCCTAAGAAAATTTTATGGGGATATATAAATTTTTCTTCATATAGAGGTGACATTTTATAAATGGGGTAATGAAATAGTATAATTGAAAAATAAATATGATAAATAGAGAAAATTATAATATATCCTCTTAATAATTCATAATATCATCATGTTGAATCAATATTTAAATTAAAATAACAATGACACATAAACCATTAGAAGAAAATTAGAATGTTGAGAAAAAAGTTATATATTGTATATATAATTATTTTAAATGAAAATTAAAGTGGAAAAGTTTTATAGAAGTTGGAATAAATGAATATGTTAATAAAATATTATAATAATTAGAAATTAAATATAGAGATAAATTAAAAAAAATATGAATAATTTAGAAATAGTGGATTGAAGGTAAGAATATAAAAAATTAGTAAAGTAAGGATAGAAAGAGTGAATTCAATCCTAAATAAGAGACAATCATTAGGGAATCCCATAAATTATTTTGTATAGAATTTATTTTTACTAAATATTTGAGAGAATATGAAATTAAACAAAAATATGTAATTAAAATTTCACTAACTTCTTCTAGAATAAAATATAGTAAAATATGTTATTTCATAGAGAAGAGGGATATGTTTCATATATTTTTATATTCATCATAAATTGGGTATTAAAAATAAATTAAACCTTAAATTATAGGTGGAATATAGAGTTAAAAATTAATATAGAATAATAAATTAGTTAAATATAAATTAGGGAGGAAAAATAATTCAAAACGATACAAGAGAATATCTATGTTATATCTGATCAAAAACATTGTTATGTTTGGATTATTCAAAATGGTTTGACATTACAATGAATAAGAATATATGTCACCATATAATTTTAATATGAAAATGAGTATGAGAATTAAGTTTAAAAAAACATATGAATAATTAAAAATAGTATTGAGTCTGTGGGAGTATCTCAAATAAGTTGCAGGATCAAAGGATAACCTCTTAAAATATTAATAAATAATAAATATTGAATAAATAAAGATGAAATTTATTTATGCTAAAAAAATTAAACAGAAAAAATTATACAATAAACTTATTAAATATTATAATAAATAATATGAGAAATGTTATTAAGATGATGGAACAAGATTCAAATAGATGATCTTGAAAATAAATCCTCGTAAATATTTTCTATGGTATACCATAAGACAAATATATAAGATTATAATGAAAGATAATGTAAACCTATAGATAATTTCAATAACAAAATTATTATGAGAATCATGGTAAACATTACTTGAAAATATATAAAAGTATTTCCACGCCATTAGTGTGAATTTCAATGAAAGTATGCTGAGATAATCCACTTACTAATACGAAAACATGTGATTTAGTCTTGAATACCAAATAGAATAAGAAAAGTAAATATAAATTAGAAAATTAAAAGAGATATTTTATTGGAGAATTTCCTAAAGAAACTAATAGTTAATATTTATAAATAAGTGGGAGTATATTTTTCAAAGTTGATTATGAGATGAGATATTCTTATGAACTTTGTAAGGTATAATATAGGCCTTAATGATTGATATATGATTAATTATATAAATATCTAAAAAATATGAAAATATAAAAGGAAAAAATATCATATAAATCATATCAATGAATATTTGGAAGTAAAATGCTTCATTTATTTTGGAAATAATGTAAGTTTATATAAAATAGTGTAATAAATATAATTGTGATATTAGGAAGAATAATATCCCCAAAGAATAAATAAATTTATAAATTTAAATTCATAGTGAAAATATAATTAATTAATGAAGAAACTGTATTAAGAGAGAATTTAAAATAAAGATAGAGATAATTAGTGATAATTCCCTTTCATAGGTCATGGTTTAGTTCATTAATCAAACACATCATCTAAAACCTAATCAAGTTTATTAATATATTATTCCAAAAATGTTTTTCATACATTATATATAAATTGATATTTTTTCTGTTATGGCCTACCCCCATTGAAACCCATCCTAGGTCAACATAGGATAGTAGATTAAACCATGAGGTCCACCTCTAAATGGCCATACATTGGAGACTATAATCGATGGAATCATATATAATTATGGGATGAATTATACTACAAATTTTCCATGTAATAAGATTTAATAAAACACCAATCAAATCCATCAATAAAAAAATGAGACATTATAATACCCTAACCCCTGTTACCTAAATTTGGTGCATTATTACATAACATTGGCATGATATAAAGAATCATGTCCCGAAAGACCGATCAGTTTAGTAGCCTTGGAAGTACTAGATACATTCATAATTTTTCCATTGCATCATGAAATAAAAACATCAACAACATTTTTTCTCCTTTTTAACACACTTATATCCTTATCATAACCCTGTAGGTCAACCATAAAATACATCTTCACATCCTAAGAAAAATAAAATATAGAAAGGGGTGAGCTCAGATGCTCATAAAAGATAAAAATCTAGTAGAAACATTCATAAATATGCATAAATATTTAATGAAATGTATAAGAGTAAAACAAAATCATTTTAAACATAAACTTCATTATAATATGGAAGAGATAAAATAAAGTTATTACATTTACTTATTCACATGGATCTTCTACTAGTTGAATAATCACTTGTAATATCAGTAGCCACTTTCATAATGATGAACGCATAATGCTAGACTTCATAACCATATAGTCAAGTCCTTGTTCCAATAATACAAATATGATTTTGTTATGTCCTTGTTCCAAGACATTAGTTTGTCTCATCAGACCTACCAATGCATCAAGGAGCTATAGCGGGCTCCCCTCGTCACTTACTAAGTCCAATTCATTCCTCATATGAAAAGGTTTAAACATAACATAAACATTCCTATTAAAACTAGAATACAAAATGTCAATACATTATCCATAAACTATGAATGGTGTAAAAATAACACATCCACAGTCAAACATATCACAATACCTTCAATACAATATGGTAGTTTTGTATCATAATAAATCAACTTCAAATAAGCTTAAAATCCATCAAAGGTTGATGTCATAGATAAAATCAAAACTTTTTTTAGAGAAATATCTCATTCTATTTTTAAATCATTTAAAAGGCATTTAATTATAAAATAAACCATTTATTTTGAAAATATTCTTTTAATATTGTAAGGGAAGCTTCGGCGATTTTATAATGGAAAAAATAGTCTCACATGCTGTATAAGTTAAAATAACATTCTTACATTAATTTTTTGAAAAGGTCATAAAGTACCTTGTTTGGAAAATGATGGAAATAATCCTTTAAAACAATTGTATAAAAATTCAACCAAGGGTATAAATGACTTTAACCCATATTCTAGTAAATTGTAAACATGTTTTGGAAAACATTTTTAAAAAACATGGATGTGGATGATAAAGAGGTCCTAGTAGATACTAACATATAAAAAAACCTCAGATAATACAGAGATTGTGAAATTAAACCTTACATTTTACCTTTCCTTGATCAAGGGTATGGTAACCTACAGTATAATAGTTAAATAATTTTTATTAAATTATAAGAGAACCATATAAGTAAATATGGCATCATATATGATCTTCTAATATTACATTGTTAATAATATTTTAGTATTATCATCGTTTTGGGTGTTAACTGATTCATTTTAATTTATATGTTTTGTTATGTAAGTAATGTTTATTATGGATATGATGTATCTTATTAATATTAAGAATGATATTATTTATTTAAAAATTAATTTTTTTAATCAAAAAATGAAAATTAGTCTTGAATGTATATGATGGCTAATGAATCTCATCGCATTCGTGGAGATGGTAATCCGTACGTATGCATGAGAAACAATATCATTCTTTTAATATTAAAATCGTATATAATTGGATGTTATATCATATATAAATAATCATTATCATGTTATATATTTTATTTACATCATTTATACTCATTATTATACCCATCCAAATGATGAAGTGTTTGAATAACAAACTACACCGCGACATGGAGACGGTAATCCGTACGTACGCAAGTATGGTGACTTTGTCATTTATAAAATGGATAGAATAGTCAATATGGTTGTAAAATATTTATAATAACCTCACAATATATATAAGATACTGGAATTAATATTTTATAATGAAAAAAAAGAAAAGTGATGTGGAAGAAGAAAATAACATGAAAGAGGTGATGAAATATTTACCTCTTCTTCGCGTTCTTCCTATTTATTTGATTAAAATGGCTCCATATGTTGGATTTCTGACTAAGTAAATGCCTCTAGGATGAAGGGAGTAATGTTGGGAGGATATTTAGGTAGGGGTTGGATGAGCTAAATCTCTTTGAAGGTATGAATTTGGGAGAAGGGTAAGTTCCCTTTTATAATAGAGGCGAGGGTCACTTTAGGAAAAGCTTGAAATATTATTTTGTAATAAAAAACATTTCAGTTAATAATGTATCCAAAATGAATTATTTAAAGTATAAGGTGGGTATGGGTAGAAAACCTCGCAAACAATAGATTTTATATAGGTTTATGTAATCATATTAACCTTATCTTTTAGAGTTAACTCTTAGTTAAAGAGTTTGACATTTACCATGTCTCTTTGTATTTTTATATTATATGGTTAATAAACATACTATAAAATTCCAAGAGAACATTGAGTGGTTCATTAATTAAATTTATAATATTATTTAATCCCTTTGGAAGAAATTTATATTTTTAATAATAGAATATCAATTAATAATATAATACTTGTTTTAAAAATTATTTTATGTCAATTTTGACACTATTTGGTATTTTGCGTTTGTTAAATTCATAACAGAATTATTAATTCGAAAAAAATTAATTTAATAAACCCAAAAATTTCATATCATCCTATAGAATTAGTGAAATTAATTAAAAGTCTAAAATTATATTTATTAGGATATTTATAATATCAATTATTTTAATCTTTCGTTAATAAGGTAATTACTACATCATCATTGTGTCATAAATAAATTTAATTATTTAATGTCTAAACATTATAAATAAAATACCATTATGTAGGAAATATTTTTATATTTTTAATGAATATTTATAATCGAAATTATCTTATGTATAATCCTATATTAAAAATGGTTTAGTTATTAACCTTTGATTTTAACTCTTTTGACTTTTCTTTAAATAAAATAATAATAAATGTCCTAATCTAATCCAATTTGACCAAAGGGGATCAAATTTTATTATTAAGGTTGTTTTTGGTCGAATTATACTTATCCAATGGAATTTGGGAATGTGTTAGGGTAATTGTGATATCATTTTTACCCTTAATTACCCAATTAACTTTTAACCATGGTAAATAAAAGTCAAAAGTAACTATTCACCAAATATTATTTTCCTCTTATTGAACCACATTTTACATAATTATTTTAACTTTGTCTCGAAATGTTTTGAAATTCAACTCACAGAAGTGCTTAAAATATGTTTTATACAAATTTGAAAATGCTCCTAGGAGGTGGGTAAAAGAAGGTAAAAATTTTGATAAAACATTATATATCTAAACATATTATAAAATGACTCCAATAAATTACGTTGAACATATATAGGTATTATGTATCTATTTTAACCTAAAATAAATTAAAATAAAATAACTAATTATTTAAATAAAAATTTGGTTTTATCCAGTAACGCAGTGTTTTTCATTATTCATCAAAAATTGAAAGTTTTCAGAAAAATACCAAAAATTTACCCTAAGCTAATTTTGGTTTTCCGAATCCAAAAATGAAGTCCATTTTTGAAATATAAAATTTCAAAAAGTGGGTATTACTATTCATAATGGCTATTTTCATTGGTTTTGGTGTGTTTGAACTCGAAGTTGCGTACAACAAAAGCTATTGTATTATTCAAAGGGAAACATATTGTGGAAGCTTGGGGTGTTACATTTTACCCTCCTTAAAATAATTTCATCCTCGAAATTTCTATAATATTACTGCATAAAAATATTCAGGTGGTTCTTCATAAGTTACTCGGATTCCCATGTTGTCTCTTCCAACTTATGGTTTCTATATAGAACTTTCACCAGATGATTCATCTGGTGTCTCAAAACTTGTTCTCTGGTATCAAGAATTTTGATAGGATCTTTACAATAAGACAAATCAGTTTCAGGTTTAATTTATTCATAGGTGAGTACATGCGTTGGGTAAGGCATGTATTATCTCAACAGTGATACATGGAACACATCGTAAACTTTGGAAAGACATGGTGGCATTTCCAAACAGTAAGCTACAACCCCAATTAGTTCTAGAATATCAAAAGGTCTGATGTACCTAGGACTTAATTAACCCTTCTTTCTTAATCTTATAACTCCCTTTCATAGAGATACCTTCAAGAAAACATAATCTCCAACCTGAAAATCGAAATCCTTCCTTCGGTTATCGACATAGCTCTTCTTCCTACTTTGAGCTGTTTTGATGTGGGTTTGGATAACCTCCACTTTTTCTATTGTTTCCTCAACAAGTTCTAAGCCTACAAATTTTCTTTCACCAATATCGTACCAACAAGTTGGTGCGCGGCATCTCTTTCCATGTAACGCTTCATATGGTGCCATCTGAATACATTAATGGAAGCTATTATTATAGACAAATTCTACCAGTGGTTAATATTGATCCCACATACCCTGAAAGTCAAGTGAGAAGGATCTCAACATGTCTTATAAGGTTTGAATAGTCCATTCGGATTGTCCATCTATTTGAGGGTAGTAGGAAGTTCTCAAATGAAGATCTGTATCCAGGGCTTTCTGAATAATTTTCTCCAATCTTGATATAAAATGGATATCACTATCAGAAACAATCGATAGGGGTACTCCATGAAGTCTTACAACTTCATTAATATATATTCTTGTTAGACATTCAAGTGGTAAATCTTTTCTTATGGCAAAAAAATGTGCTGACATGGTAAGACGATCAACAATGACCCATATTGCATCATTCCTTATAGGATTATTTGGTAGCCCCATGACAAATTCCATTGTAATATTATCCCATTTCAACCTAGGTATGGAAAGTGGTTTCATGACTCTTATAGTATATTTCCATCCAGCTTTCACCTGTTGACAAACCATTCAACTTGACACAAAATCAGTAATATCACTCTTCTTGTTGTCCCACCAAAAATGTTATGTCAAATATTTATACATATTAGTGCTACTAGGGTGTGTAGGGAAATTGGAGCTATGAGCATCATCAAAAAATTCTTTTTTCAGATCAGGTATATCGGCAACATAATGTCTCTTCCCAAATTTCAAAATCTCATCATCATATATGAAGTCGATCAATCTCCCATTGTTCACAGCTTTAATTTTTTTTAAACTCCTCATCATGAGCCTGAGAACTTTTTATCATTTCCAGTAAAGATGGATTGGAAACCATTTGAAAAGGTATTTATGTTTCAACTTCCATGATTATTCCCATATCCATTTTCACTAGATCCATGAAAATATTACCCCTTTCAAATCTCATCTTGTTCAAAACTCTATGATCCTTTCTGCTCAAAGCATCAACCACCTTATTTTCCTTCCTCGGGTGGTAGTATATTGTGCAATCATAATCCTTGAGTAGTTCAAGCCATCTCCTTTACCTGATTTTGAGTTCTTTTTGTGAGATAATATACTTCAAACTCTTGTGATCAGTATATATCTCACACTTTTCACCATATAGATAACGTCTCCGTATTTTCAAAGAAAATATTATAGCTGCTAACTCAATATCATGAGTAGGATAGTTTTTCTCATGAATTTTCAGTTGTCATGATGCATAGGCAGTAACCCTATTATTCTACATAAGGACACAACAAATTCATTACTTTGATGCATCACTATAAATAACAAACCAATCTTTCCCTGATGGTAGAGTAAAGATATAAGCATTGAATAATCTTCACTTCACTTCTTCAAAACATTCTTCACACTCTTTTGTCCAAAAAATTTAACCCCTTTACATGTGAGCTTGGTTAATGGGTTAGATAACCAGCCAAAATTCTGGATGAAGTGTCGATAATAACCTTCTAAACCAATAAAACTGTGTACCTCAGTTATACTCGTCGGTGCTGGCCATTCTTGGATTTCCTTGGTCATTGAAGGATCAAACGATATTCCATCTTTAGAGATAATATGGCCAAGAAAAAAAATCTCTTGAAGACAGAATTCTCACTTTCTAAACATCCCATATAATTCATTTCTTCTAAGAGCCTTTAGAATAATGCACAAGTGATTTTCATGATCTTCGTAGCTTTTAGAGTATACCAAGATATCATCAATAAATAAAACTACAAATTAATCAAGATATTCCTTGAAACTCTTTTCATTAGATCCATGAATACATAGGGTGCATTAGTCAATCCAAAAGGCATTAATGTAAACCCATAATGCCCATACCAGGTTCGAAATGCTGTTTTTAGATTTTCATCCTTCTTCACACACAATTTATGATATCTAGATCGAAGGTCAATATTTGAAAAATATTGAGCTCCATGAAGTTGGTCGAATAAATAATCATTACGAGGTAGGGGATACTTGTTCTTTATTGTTATAGCATTGATCTCCCTGTAGTCAATGCACAACGTCATAGATCTGTCTTTCTTTTTAACAAAAAGGACAGGGGCTCCCCATGGAGAAACACTTGGGAGAATAAATCCCTTATTACTCAATTCCTCTAGTTGTTTATTTAGTTCCACTAATTCCACAGTGGCCATTCTATAATGGGTCTTCAATATGGGCCTTAAACCAGGAATTAAATCAATGGAAAACTAAATTTCTTGTTCTGGAGGATGTCCAGGTAAATCCTCTGGAAACACTTCAACATATTCTTGCACAATAGGTACTTCATCTATTCGAACATTGTTTTCCTCACCCATATTTATTTCATTCTCTTATTCCCCAATAATTGAATTTAGTAGAGCTACTGGGGAGGATCTAGATAAGAATCAGGTGGTGAAATTTCTGTTCTAAAGATAATGTACTCTTTATTATCATTGAAAACTGTATCCTCCTTCTTCTTACAATAAATTTTCGCATCATGGTCCGAAGGCTAGTCCATTCGAAATATTATATCAAATTAAATCATGGGTATGATGATGAGATCAGTAGATAAAGAACAATTATATGCTCTAATGGAAACTGATTCACAAAACGTTGTTGCGATGATACCTCCCTTAAGAGTTTTGACTGACAACTCCCTTGTTAAGTCAAATTGAAAACTTCAAATTTTCATAGAAAACTAGGAAGATATGAAACAATGTGATCTTCCATAATCAAATTAATCATTTTCTAAACTTGATGAGGCCATTAAATTTTCGTCCACCGTGTCTTTCGGAGCATCAACCTCAGTAGTAGTGATTGAATAAGCTTGGCCTTACTCCCTTATCCTTTTATGATTTAATTTCCCTTGGATCTTAGGACATTCATTTTTATAATTCCCCTTTTCTCTACAATTGTATCAATCAACATCCACTTTATTCCCCTTGCAATCAGGAACTTGGTGGCCTTTTTCACCACACTTGTTAAAGAATATCATTCCCTTCAGGCAAGTACTAGGGTGTTTCTTCCCACATTTACCACATGATGGATATTCATATTTTCCCTTATTCCCATTATTTACATTTCTAGAGTGTTCAGCAGATCTCTTCTTCTCTTTCTTTTCTTTAAAGTCTTAAGACTTCGAGAATTATTTTTTTATCTTGATAGCACATGAGACAATATCTCTGTATGATGAGAAGGATTGTGAGACTAATTATCGATGAATAAATGGTTTTAACCCATAAAATAATTGATAAATCATACTCCTTGGTTTATGTGTATAATTTGTTTCATGCCTTTATATCCTTGTAAGGTCAGCCTCATATTTTGTGACATTCTCATCCTTCTTTTTCCTTAGACTCAGAAATTGCCTTTCCATATCCTCTTGATGGTCATGAGAAATGTATTTTTATTATAAAATATCCTTATACTCCCTCTATTACATATCTTATACTTCACCACCTTCCTTTTTATTTTGAATCAATGACCACCATTGATCTGCATCTCCCGTGAGGCAATAAACTGCCCTGACAAATTTTTCCCTTCTGCTACTCCCCAAAGCATGAAATATTTTCTCTAAGGAATTTATCCATTCCTCAGCTAATAATGTATTTTTACTCCTATTGAATGTTTGTGGTTGTTGGCTCATGATGTCTTCTAACATTGATCCTCTACGTTGTGGATCTCGGTGCTTTATACGGGTAAGGTTATTATTCATAACCTAAATGAGTTGTCCCAGTATTGTGAAAAGCTGATCAGCACCAGTTTCTTCACCAGCACCACTATAAATATCTTGAGTAGGAGGTAAATCTCTACATGGATTACATACATTGATAAGGTTTTTATTCCTTCCACTAGGAGCCATTTCTAAACAATTTCATACACTAGATTAATTTATGAATTGCAATATATAATTCCAAACATGTAAAACACTTAACAAAAATTGAATAATTTATAGATATAATCCATAATCATAAAAATGTTCTCATTGAGGAAGTATATAATACTAAACCCTTCATAATGGTTTATAAATAAAATGATAATTTTCTTAAACATATCCCCCTAGAGTATCATAACCAAGAGTGCAGCAAGGCCCGTTTTCGTGCATCAGTTCTCGTTCGAGTCTAGCTCAAAGTGGTGTTTTCGAGTTTTACCCCTAGATACATCTGTGCCAGATCCGCCTCTACCTACTCGTATCCAGACAGGGATGTATTTCTTAGAAAACTCACAAAATCCCTACAATACCAAAATTCTAGGAAGTTCTTCTATACTAATCCTCAAAGTCTATCTTAGGGTAATGGTCGCTAATCAGAATTTTTTAAATCTAGCTTCCAAGGTTTGTACTAAACATACTCAAATAATAACTATAATTCCCTGACCATAGTTACCCAGATTCAGTGCATTATTACATAACATTGGCATGATACAAAGAATCATGTCTTGAAAGACCGATCAGTTTAATAGCCTTGGAAGTACTAGATACATTCATATGTTTTACATTACATCATGAAATAAAAACATCAACAAATATTTTTTCATTTTTAACACACTTATATCCTTAGCCTATCCCTGCAGGTCAACCATATAATACTTCTTCAAATCCTAGGAAAAATAAAACCTAGAAAGGGGTGAGCTAAAATGCTCAGTAAGGATAACAATATAGAGAAAACTTTCATAAATAAGCATAAACATTTAAGGCAATGCATATGACTAAAAAAATAGCCTTATAAATGTAAACATCAGCATAATATGTCAAAGATAAAATAAAATAATTACATTTACTTATTCACATGGATATTCTACTTGTAGAATAATAAAATGCAATATCAATAGCCACTTTCATAATGATGGAATGCATAATGCCAGACTTCAAAACTACATAGTCAAGGACGTGTTCCAAGACTAAAAATAAGATTTTTTCAAGGTCTTGTGCCAAGAAACTAGTTTGTCTCATGAGACCTACCAATGCATCGAGGAGATATAGCAGGCTCCACCCGTCACTTACTAAGTTCAACGCATTCCTCATATGAAAAGGTTTAAACATAACATGAACATTCGTATTAAAACTAGCGTATGAAATGTCAATACTTGATCCATAAATAATGAATGCTATAAAAATAACACATACACAGTAAAATATATCACAATATATTCTATACAATATGGAATTTTTTTATCATAATAAATCAACTTCAAATAAGCTTAAAATCTATCAAAGGATATTGACATAGATGAAATCAAAACATTTTTAGAGAAATATCTATTTCTATTTTGAAATCATTTAAAAGTCATATAAATATAAAATAAAATATTTATTTTGAAAATATTATTATAAGATTGTAAGAGAATATTCGGTGTTGTTATAAGGGCACAAAATAGTTGCACCTTCTATATAAGTGAAAATAACATTCATACCTTAATTTTGTTGAAAAGGTCATAGAGTACCTGGTTTGGAAAATGACGGAAAGATTCCTTTAAAACCATTGTATAAAATTTCAAAAAAGGGTATAAATGAATTTAAACCATAGTCTATTAAATAGTAAAAATGGTTTGGAATACATTTTTAAGAAACATGGATATGGATGATAAAGAGGTTTCAGTTGATACTAATGTATAAAATAACCTCAGATAAAAAAGAGATTGTTAAATTAACACTTACCTTGTACTTTTCCTTGGTCGAGGGTAAGTTATACTCCTTTATAATAGTTTGATAACTTTTATTAAATTATACTTGAACCATATAAGTAAATATGGTATCATATATGATATTCTAATATTACATTGTTAATAATATTTTAGTATTATCATCGTTTCCGGTGTTAACTGATTCATTTTTCTTTATATGTGTTGTTATGTAAGTAATGTTTGTTATGGATAGGATGTATCTTATTCATATTCAGAATGATATTATGTCTTTAAATAGTATTTTTTTAATCATAAAATGAAAATTAGTCTTGAATTGATATGGTGGGGAAGGAATCTCATCGCATTCGTGAAGACGGTAATCTGTACGTATGCATGAGCGACAATATCATTCTTTTGATATTAAAATTGTATATAATTGGATGTTATAACATCTATAATGAATCATTATTATGTTATATTTATTATTTACATCATTTATACTCATTATTATACCCATCCAAATGATGAAGTGTTTGAATGAAAAACTACACAACGACGTGGAGATGGTAATCCATACGTACACACGTATGGTGACTTTGTCATTTATATGATGAATAGAATAATTAATATGGTTGTAAAATTTTTATAATAACATAAAAGTATATATAAGACTCTGAATTTATTATTTTAGAATGGAAACAAAAAAGAAAGAGGAAGTGGAAGAAGAAAATAACTTGAAAGAGGTGATGAAATATTTACCTGTTCTTTAGGTTCTTCCTTTTGATTTGATCAAAAGGGCTCCTTATGATGGCTTTATTACTAATGGAAGGCCTATATGAAAAAGGGAGGATATTTGGGAGGATATTTGGGTAGGTTTTGGCTAATCCAAATGGCTTTGAAGGTGTTAATTTTAGACAAGGAGAAATGACCTTTTATAAGAGAGGTGGGGTCACTTTAGGAAAATCTTGAAATATTATTTTATAATAAAATAATTTTCGATTTATAATGGATCCAAAATGAATTATTTAAAGGATAAGGTGGTTATGGATCGAAAAACTCTCAAACAATAGGTTTTAGATAGGTTTAGGTCATCATATTAACCTTATCTTTTGTATTTAACTCTTAGTTAAATAGTTTGACATTTACCATATCTCTTTGTATTTTTATATTATATGGTTAATAAACATACTATAAACTTCCAAGAGAACCTCAAGTGGTTACTTAATTACATATATAATATTATTTATGACCTTTTTCTAAACCTTATATTTTTAGAAATATAATATCAATTAAAAATATAATATTTATTTTAAAAATTCTTTTATGTCCATTTTGACACTATTTGGTATTTTGTTTTTGTTAAATTCATAACAGCATTATTACTTCGAATAAAATTCATTTAATCAACCCTAACATGTCATATTAACCTATTAAAATAGTTTAAATCATTAAAAGCCCCGTATTAGATTTATTTGGATATTTATAATATCAATTGTTTTAATCATTCTTTATTATGGTAATTATTGCATCATCATTGTGTCATAAATAAATTTAATTATTTATTTTATAAAAATTATAAATAAAATAAAATTATGTAGGAAATATTTTTATATTTATAATTAATATTTATAATAGAATTTTTCTTATGTATAACCCTATATTAAAAAGGGTCTAGTTATTAAACTTTGATTTTAACTCTTCTTACTCTTATTTAAATAAAATAATAATAAATATCCAAATCTAATCCAAGGGGTCCAAAGGGGAACATATTTTATTCCTAAGATTGTTTTTGGTAGAATTATGCTTATCCAATATAATTATGATATGTGTTAGGGTAATTATGGTATCATTTTCACCATTAATTACCCAATTTACTTTTAACCGTGGTAAATAAAAGTCAAAATTTACTTTTCAAAAAAAAAGTATTTTTATCTTATTGAACCAAATTTTACTTACTGATATTAACCATGTCTCTCATATTTTGGAAATTCAACTCACAGAAGTGGTAAAATTATGTTTTATACAAATTTTCAAATGCTCCTAGGAGGTTGCTAAAAGACGGTAAAAAGTTCAATAAAAGTTTATATATATAAACTTATTATAGAATGACACCAATGAAATATGTTAAACATATATAGGTATTATTTATCTCTTTTTACCTAAAATAAGTTTAAATAAAATAACTAATTTAAATAAACAGACTGTTTTAACCAATAACACAGTGTCTTTCATTATTCATTAAAAATTGAAAGTTTTTAGAAAAATACACAAAATTTTCCATTAAGATAATTTCGATATTACGAATCCAGAAATAAAGTCCATTTTGAAAGCTAAAATTTATAAAATTTCAAAAAGTGGGTATTACTATTCATAATGGCTAGTTTGATTGGTTGTGGTGTGTTTAAACTCAATTTTGCATACAACACAAGCTATTGTATTATTCAAAAGGAAATGTACTGTAGAAGCTTGGTGTGTTACAGACATAACCATTATTAATTAAGAACCATACTATATGAAACATCTATAATAACATAGAAATAATAAATGATGACCATTAAGCTTTTGGTCATCCACCAAATTTATCCAACCTACCCAAGTAGTAGCTTTAATCTATCTCGGTCAATCCTTCAAATAGTTAAAAACCTGTGGAGGGGGGAGTAGTTAGGAGATCATAGTAGGATCACCTTTTTATGTAATTATATATCAATGATAAATTCAATGATTGGATAGACATGAATGAAAACATCTATGAAATTTAAGGGTATGGTTAATCTTAATATGAAATTAATACCTACATATTGTTCATTATTATCAATATCACATGTAGATATCATATAATATTTGACCAAAATATTATCTCATGTGACCATATAAAATCGCCATAAATGAGGAATCCTAGAATATAAAATAATCAATGAATAAAAATAACATATAATATCCCATCCATAATTTTTTTAGATAAGTTGGAATGTGTAGCTCTCAACATTTTCTGAGCATTCCATCATCACACCCTTTCACCCCTTTCATCCACAAGATCACATCTCTTCATACTCTTTAGCCACATAATCACTAACCTATATCCCATACATCCACATCATCTCATACATGCATCACATGAAGTGACATCATCACATCTCTATATCATGTGTAGTAACATCATTATATCCCTTCACCCCATGTATCTACATCATCATATCTTTGAATCCAATGCAGTATCATCACCTCATCCACGAAACCCATATAGCCACATCATCTATGACATCATACCGAGCCAGGATCCATTACAACATAATATATGACATAAACCATCAGGAAATCATATATATAGGATATGAGTACATGTTAACCATTAGCCATTATAACCCACAATTAATTTAACATGTAATAACTTTGAGCCATTACATCCCACATATTTATATATACACTTCACATTTTTCATTATTCTTTATGTAAATGTGTATATATATTCTTGTCATAATAACGATCCATTACATTCCAAAATGGACTATATATGCAATCACCAGAATAAATTATGATTTTTATGTATATTTTCAATAAAACACATATAGAAGTAATAAAATAATTAAACATATAACCATACTCTTAAAAAACATACAATAAATATAGATAATTGAAACATGTTCAAAAAAAATAATTTCAAATAAATAAAAATTGCAATGAAAATAAATGATTCATCCAATCACACAACATGAGCACCAAATAATACAACATTAGATAAAACATCAACAATATTATATGATCAATAATTTCCCCACAAGTTTATATTTTCCTAAATCATTTATTTTCAAATTTTTCTAATTTAATCCACAAATAATCTCTTTTAATATTTTTATAGTGATCATACCAACTATTATCTATAGTTAGATTATTCAATTCCCTACTTCTAATATCAATAAACACAATTATTTATCAGAAACTTTAATTATTATTTGTTTTTTCAAATTTATTATTATCTACATATTTTACTAAAATCTATTCCTTAAATTTTACCTATAAACATTGTAATGATATGTGTTTAGAACCGGACAAAAAAGAGAAGGTTTTTGAAATTTTTTCAATTACTGAACAAGTTGTTTATTAAAACTGAGAATCAGAATTTAACTCGAAGTGTTTTTTAGTTTCAAAGTGATGTTTTTGGGCTTGGTTGAATCCAATTTATGTTTCTCAAGTGGCTCTAGGAGTTTCAGGAGCGCTGGGCCCAAAAATGGAATGTTTTGAAATACTACAGAGGGTGTACGGTTTATCTGAAAACCACGCGGCCCATAGTAGGAACTGTTCATCCTTATAGAGGGAGAAATATATGTTTCACATGGGTTGAAATTTTTTTTTCCAAAATTTCACCTAGATCGTTTGGGGTTATGGAATCCCTCCTTGTTATTACATAACATTGCATTACATTTTACAATCAAAGATCTTTAATGTTTAGTGCCTTGGAGAAAAGGTACATAATACATAAAAATATAAAAAATTATTCTAATACACATTTATGTATTAATAATAGGTTCATAATAATTACATGTAATACATCTCATAACCTTGTTACATACATCAAAGGAAAAGGTGAGTAGAAGGCCCAGTAAGAAAAAACAAGGGAAACAATTTACATTTGAACTTGAGAGATAACAATAAGAACATGAGGAATATGATACAGGCATGATAAAGAGTCATATCATAAAAATATATACTTGTATTATAACTTCAAATGTTGGATGAAACATTTAATTTATACATTGATAAATATATCACCATGTTCCATCCCCAAGGTGTTATAAAACTTACCAAGGTTATTCACTAATGTATCTTAAAACTTTTCATCTCTAGAGATTAAATTATTTACCCAATCCATTGGAGGTATATCAGGGAATAACCTTAATATGTATTTATTTTCATTTTATCCACATAGATCATAATTTTCTTTTTCATAAATAACCCAAAGATAATAAAAGAAATGGGTTTCATATAAAAAATGTGACGTTTTAAAAAGTGTTTTAAAACATGATCATTATATACATTATAACCCACGGAAAGGGAATGAGGGTTTTATGTATGTCCATTAAAAAATAGAACATATAAATTTTATGTCTTTATTAATACCCCTAGAAATTAAATAGGTTTGTATATTCACAGAAAAAATTCTTGAGAAAAAGAGAGAGATTTTGAGATGAAATTTTTTCCACATAACAACTATGTAAAATGGTTTTATAAAACATTAAAAAGAGATAGAAAAGTGATAACCCATTCATTAAATACTCATAATACAATATATGGATATAATTCAATGTAAATAAGAACACGGTATGTAAATTTGAGACCCATACCAGATAAATAGAATATAAAAACAAAAAGAAGCTGAGAAACCCCTTACGAAAATTCAACAGCATAACTGCGTCACTTAAAACTTTTGAAAAGGATTTGATAATAGAAAAAATGGTCTATTATCATTTGGAAATAATATTAATTGAAATAAGGATATAAAATATTGTTCCCTAATATAATAAAATAGAAATTAAAATACATAACATAAAAGAATTCATTGACTAAAAGAGGATGGTGAAAGGTTCCCTTACCTTGAAGGGCAACATCTAAAATTCGATGATAGGGACTTTGGGGGATTTAAGGGAACCTTGGGAGGACTAATTGAAAGGTAAAAAATACCTGAGAATATTTTTGGGGGAATTTTGAATGAATGTAATAAATTAAAGTGTTGGTATTTATAGAAAAAGTGAGGAAATATTTTATTAATTTTCATGGAACACCTCATTAGTGGTATTTTTAAAACCATGGGCTTTACCAGGGTATTTGCACAAGGTATTGGACACATGGGACACCTAATAAAATATTTTATTCCTCAAGAGTATATTAGAAGTTTTATATCATCATTACAACATTAATGAATTCATTAAACACATCAAAACTCAAAACTCTATTTTTACTATTCATTAAAAAACATTTTATAAAAATATCATAAATTAACTCTAACCTAATATCAATATTATGAATTCAAAAATGAAATTTATTTCATAAAGAAAAATCTAAATATGATAAATTTTACTTTTAACTATAAAATACTTATTAAGAACAATAGCGGACAGAAAATGCACTGTGAATTTGCATAGTACAATTTCTAAAAAATATTATTTTATCATTTTTATTTGAATAAGAGTGTTTTAATAATTATATTTAATTAAAATGGAAATTATTAATAATTTAATTTTTTATTATAAACATATATTCATTTTTAAAAAAAATTGGTCTGAGAAATTCATTTATCAAAATTAAACTGAATTTTATTAAGAAAAACTATTCTTACAATGTGAAAGATGGAATGACATTTTTTTACATATAGGGAGTATACATTAAGTTACTAAGGCCTTGACACATAACACCTTATAACACTCACGTACGACCTAAGGGTAAAGTGTGTAATGGTGATAGAATCAATGCTTGGCTTAGATAACATCACTCGAGTGGTAATATCCACCATCTTGAACTTCTCCCAATGGGGATTTATTTAAAGCTTCACATGATGAAGCTCAAATTGGGATTGGTCCCTAGAGAATCCCAATGATTCTACCTTCAGACTATGTTCTTAAAATAGGATTCTTAAGGAACAACTCCACTAGTTGAGGTTATCGACTCTTTTTTCTTCATTAATTTTCCTTTTTTATTTCTATTTATAAAATATATTTATAATGTCAAAAATTATTACCAGGAGTATAGTTTCTAATTGTATTATTGAATAATGGTCATAATTAACCAATGGTCATAAAATGGGAAAAACCTGATGGTTATGTCTTAAATTATACTCACTTAATTTAGGGGAATATATTTTTGTTGTGTAATATAATATAACACAGTTTTCCAAGAAACAAAATATTATTCAAAATTTCAGGTCATTTCATTCTTCCCCCCTTAAAAAATTGCATCCCTGAAATTACCACTCGTAAACTCAATCAAAAAGGTGTCGTTACTTATGCCTCATGGTTTTCTTAGGTTCCTACGTCGTTTATTCATATTTTTGGTTCCATCGCAATAGTTTAATGAGGTTTTAAGACTTTTTTCATAGAACCATGTATCTACGATCCATGATATCCACCAGCTACTTCTCATAAGACTAGTTGTATTACAGTTGTACCAACTCTATATTTAGTACACGTGAAGGGTCAGGTATGTTCTCCCTCAAGAGGGATACATGGAAAACATCATGAACATGAGGTATATTTGGATAGAGTTAAAGTCGATAGGCCACTGCTCCAACGTGATCAAGGATCTAATAGGGGCCATTGTACTTAGGGTTGATCTTACATTCTTTCCAAATCTTATGACTCTCTTGAATGTAGAAATTTGAAGGAAGAATTTTTCACCAACATCAAACTCCAAGTACGTTTGATGATTTTCAGCATAGCGCTTCCACCGAATCTAAGAAACCTTAACGTATTATTGGGTGGAATGAACCTTTTCTGTCATTTCTTGAACACGATTAGGCCAAAGAAGCATTCTCTCACCAGCTTCATCCCAAGAAGTATGACTTATATATCACTTCCCATATAGAGCTTCATAAGGATCCATTTGAATGCTAAAATGGAATCTATTGTTGTAAGATAAATCAACTAACAGGAGATGTTGATACCATCCACCTTTAAATTCCATTGAGCATGTTTTCATTTTGTCCTAGAGTACCTAAATTTCACTTTCATATTGGATATTAGTTTGAGGATGATTGGCCATACTAAAATTCAATTTGGTACTCAATGAATTTTTAATAGTTCTCTAGAATCTTTATCTGAAACTCATATCACAATCAGATATGATAGAGAGTGGTACCCCATGGAGCATTACCACTTCCCTTATGTAAATTCTGTAAAGTTGATTGAGAGAGAAATCCTTCCGGATAGTGATACAGTGGGCAGTCTTGGTGAGATGGTCCACTATAACCCTATCATCTTATTCTATATAGATGTTTTTGGGAGACCAGTGACAGATTCCACAGTGATATTTTCCCACTTCCAGGATGGTATGGGTAGTGGTTGTAATACCCCTTTAGGTATTTGTCACTCTAACTTTAGTTACTGACACACCGGGAACGATGTAGTGTAGTCAAAAATCTCCTTTTTCATGTTATCCCACCAAAAATGATCACAAAGTTCTCTATACATTTTTTTCTCTTCCAAGATGTATAGAAAAGTTGTAGCTATGAGCATCATCCATCAACTCCTTCTTTATTTCCAGAATAGATGGAACACATAGTCTTGTATGAAATTTTTTTACACCTTCCTAATCAAAATTGAACTCAAGAAACATCCCATCCTTCACAGCCTCAAACCTCTTCTGTAACAAATGATCATATTTTTAGCTTTCTTGATCTTATCTAGAATTGTAGATTGAAAAATCATTTGGAATATGTTTTATGATGTCCATTCCCTTACAATTCCTATATCTAATTTCACTAGGTCGTTGATTAAGGGAAATCCTTATATCCTAATCATTTCCAAAACAAAAAGGTCATTCCAACTTAATGCATCAACGACTTTAGTTGCTCTTCCAAGATGATAATGAATTGAAAAATCGTAGACATTAAGAACGTCCAACCATATCATATGTCTCATGTTCAATTCCTTTTGTGTGAAAATATACATTAAACTTTCATGGTATTTGTATATATCACACTTCTCCCAATAAAGATAGTTCAACCATATATTCATAGAAAAAAACTACTATAGCTAGATCCAGATCATGCATAGAATTGGTCTCCTCGTGAGTCTTCAACTGTAAAGGTGCATAAGCAATCTCCTTATCATTTCTCTAGTGGACTCACCCAAGACCTTTTATAGATGCATCACTAAAAACAAATAATCCTTCTTCGCATGAGGGCAGAGTTAACATGGGTGTAGTAACCAATTTCTTTTTCAGCTCTTGGAAACTTTCCTCACACTCTTTTGTTCCAATAAACTTAACCCCTTTTCGAGTTATCTTGGATAGTGGATTAGAATGTTGGGAAAAGTTTTTCACAAACCTCCTATAATATCCCTATAATCCAAGGAAACTAAGAATATCAATTATTATTTTAGGCGGAAGCCTTTCCTCTACAACCTTTGTCTTTGCAGGTTCAACCGTGATTCCTTCATTGGTTACAATGTTCCCCAAGAAAACAACTTCTCGAAATCAAAATTCACATTTACAGAACATTCCAAAAAAGAATCTCCTTCTGTAGAGTTTTCAAAATAACCCTTAGATAGTCCTCATGATCCTCATAACTTTTGTAATATATCAGAATATAATCAATAAAAACTATAAAAAATTTACCAAGGTAGTCCTTAATGTCTATATTCATCAAATCTATAAAAATAGTAGGAGAATTAGTCAAGCTGAAGGGGATAAAAATAAACTCAAAATTCTCATATCTTGATCAAAAGGTAGTTTTTTGGAATATATTCTTTATTCACCCTTAATAAATTATTGCCAGATCAAAGAAAAATCATGGAGAATAATTGAGCCCCATGATGTTGGTCAAATAAGTCATCAATTATTGGAAGAGGGTATTTGTTCTTCACTATTATCCCATTTAGTTCACTATAATCAATGCATACATGCATTGATCCATCTTTCTTCTTCACAAATAGAATAGGTGCTCCCCAAGGAGACCCACTCAGTTGAATAAACCCCTTCTCCAATAGATCTTGGAGTTTTTTATTTAAATCTTCCATCTCTACATTTACCATTCTATATGGGTTTTTTATAATTGGCTTTGATCTAAGGATAAGTTAAAGGTATAACTCTACCTTTCTTTCAGGGGGAGGTCTAGGTAACTTCTCATGAAATACGTAAATGTATCCATGAATGATGGGGACATTATAAATCCTTACACTCTCATTTACTTATTCTTCTTCACCGATCAACTCCATAAATAAGGCTATAGGAGGTGCTTCTAGAAAAAGATCAGGTTGAGATATCTCTCCTTGGAAGATAATTATAGGTCATCCATTTCATACTACTGAAATTTCCTTGCTTCTACATTTGATCTTAGAATTATACTTTGAGAGCCATTTCATCCCTAGTATAATTTCGAATTCCAACATGGGAAAGACTACTATATTTGCTATAAAATTGTGCTCACAAAAGTAAATACTATAGTTTCTAAACAATATTGATTCTTGGATAATCCCACTAGGAGTCTTGAATGATATCTCTAATTTTATAAGATCATGGATTGATTCTATATTCTTTGCAAACATGGAATAAATAAAGGAATATGTAGAACTATAATCAAATAAAGTGCTTGATATCATTAATAGAACAACAAGATTACCTTCCACCACATCATTTGGTGCTTCAACTTCAGCTATCATGATATAAAAAGAATGACCATGCTCCCTTTGACTTTGATGAGATTGATGGTGACTCCTCTCTAATACCCTCCGATTTGGACAAAGATTAGAAAAGTGGACAAGATGACCACACTTCAAACATTGGACTTCATATAGGGCTGACACGATATTCCCTTTGTCGTTAGTATGGGTAAGTTGAGGCCTTACCTCACCATGATAATTCCAAGTGATATAGACATCTCCTTCACACTTTTAACACTTCCCGCTCTGAAGAAGACATTTCCTTTAATTATTATTCCCACATTTATTACATATGGGATGTTGTACTTTCTTTCCCCCTCTTCCATGATCAAAGATCCTTCCAAAGCTTGGATTTTTTGTTCTATTCTTATCATTAGATTTGTGAGACCACTTTGTCTCACCGAACACTAGTTCAACCTTCATAGCACTTTGTACGATCTCTTCCCACCAATCATAGTCTTGGTTGGATATATTATTCCATAGATGAGGTATTAGTCCACCGAATAATTTATCAACCTTTCCATTTGAATCCATGACCAATCTAGAGTTATAACATGAATGCCTAGTGAAGTTCATCTCATAGCTTCCCACAAATTTAAACTTCTTTTGTTTTATCTTAATAATTTCCTTCTCAATTTTCATTCTCATCGAACGAGGGAAATACTTATTAAAAAACATATCTTTGAATTCATCCAACCCTATTTCTTCAATATCCCCTCTTGGCCTTGTGTTTTTTATCAGAGTCTACCACAGATCATATTCTCCCTCTAGACACTAAACTAACAAGGTGATATTATCTTATTCAGAACTACAAATAATAGAAAAGATATTTTCTATATATCTTCTATATATCTTATCAATTGTTCCAGAATAAATGTTTCGGTAGTTCCTCTAAACTTTGGTATTCATTGACGTATAAAGGAATCAACGAAATAGTGTTCCCTTGTTGGATAAGTTGGTCTCTCAATTTAATTAAAGTTATTTTCCATAAATTTATTCAGTTGATTCATCATTCTCAGGAAAGCTTCCATTATGACATCCATTAGAGGGTTGTCAGCACATGGTCCGTTGCAATCACCATTTTCATGGTTCCCCCTATTTCTAGCCATTTTCAAAAAGAAGAAAACCTTAGTGAGAAACTTGTTTCATTAATTAATATTATAAATCTAAATTATTTTTTATGTCTCAAAACAATATTCTTAAACATGTTATTCATTAAAAACAATTTACAGTTTCTCTAAATCCTTCATAATGATACATAAAAAGCTTTTAATTGAACAAACATATCACTAGAGACTGTCAAACCAGGATTACAGAAATGCATATTATCGTACACCATTTCTTGTTCGATTCTAGCTCAAAGAGGTGTTTATTTACCTCTATATGCATATGTTCCAGATCCACATTCAATTTTTCATATCCAGATAAGGGTTTATTGGTTTGGAAACCACTTTCATAATATTTCACCAAAATACCAAGACGTTTTTATATATTAAAACATTTTTATAGGGTTATTACTAAACATTCAAGTCCAAATTTCCACAAGTAACTAATCCTACCCTTTTATAAAAACTATGAAATCCCACTATGTTATTAAAAAACATTTCATTACATTTTATAAACAAGGATCTTTAACATGTGAACTTGAGAGATAACAATAAGAGCATGAGAAATATCATAAAGGCATGATAAAAGAGAATATAATAATAATAATAATAACTTTTATCATTACTTGAAAATTTGTATACAAAATTTAATTTATAAATTTATAAAAAAATCACCATGTTCCATCTCTAAGGTGTCATAAAAAGATCCAAGGTTATTCACCAAGGTATTGTAAAGCATAAAATCTCTAGAAAGTAAAATCTATACCCAACAAATTGGAACGCTATCAAGGTGAACCCTTAATATGTATTTTTTTCATGTGAGACCCATGATAAATATCAAACATTTCATAAATATCCCAAAGATAATAAAATAAATGGGTTTAATATCAAAATTGTGACGTTTTAAAAAGTGATTAAAAACATGACTATTATGTCCATAATATCCCACGAAAAAGGACATATGGATTTATGTATTTCAATTATAGAATAAGAAATATCATTTTTATATCTTTATGATTACCCATATAAATTAAATATGGTTGGTTATTCACATAAAAAAATAAAAAATTGCTTGAGAAAAAGAGAGATTTTGATACAAAAATTTTACAACATAACGGCTGTGTAACATGGTTTCAGAAAACATTAAACAAAAGATGGGAAAGGGGATATACATTAAGAAAATAATGATAATACAGTATATAGATAGAATAAAATGTATATAAGAACTTCGTATTGGAATTTGAGAGCCATACCATATTAAATAAAACCTGAAAGGAAAAGATAATTTGATAGTTCCCTTATGTAAATCTGGAATCCTAACGACGTTGATTAAAACTTAAGAAAATGAGTTGATAAGATAAATAAGGGTATATCATAATTTGAAAATAAAATTTACAATAGTAATTTTATATAAGAACATACCCCGACATAGAAGATGGAAATTATAATACATAACATAAAATAAGTCTTTGACTAAAAGAGGAGGGTGAACGGTTCCCTTATCATGAAGGGTAACTTCTAAAACATGTATATCGGGACCTTGGGGGCTTGAGTGAACCGTAGAAGGACTAATTCGGATGTGAAATACCACAACTTTGTTTAGAGGTAATTTGGAATGAAATTAAGGAAGGTATGGGTTGGTATTTTTAGAAAAAGTGAGGGAATATTTTATTAATTTCTAAGGGACACCTCATTAATGGTATTTTCAAAACCATCGGCTAGACTATGGTATTTTCCCATGGTATTGGCCACTTGGGACACCTAATAAAATATTTTATTCCTCAAAATTCTGGCATAATTATTAAATCATGATTACATCATCAATGATTCCATTAAACACACCGAAACTCAAAACTGTATTTTTACTGTTCATCGAAAAAAGAAAACAAAATCTCATAAATTCACCATAACCAAATATAGATATTATGAATTCAAAAATAAATTTTTTTATTAAAATAAATCTCTAAATATGAGAAATTTTTCTTTTATCTAAAAATACATATTAAAAATAATAGCGGACCGAAAATGCATGGTGTATTTGGATAGAGAAATTTCTAAAAAAATTATTTTTTCATTTTTATTTAAATAAAAAAAATAATCATAATATTTCATTAAAATAGACATTATTAATAACGTCATATTTTATTATAAACATATATTCACTTTCTAAAAAGTATGGTCTTATAAATCAATTTCTCAAAACCAAACTGAATTTTATTAGGAAAACTATTCTTAAAACAGGAAAGTTGAAATAAACATTAATTTACATAAATGGATTAATCATTAAGTAACTATGGTATTGAAACATAACCCATTTTCACACCCACATAAATCCTAAGCTTTAGTTGTGTGATGGTTATAGAATCAATGGGCGGCTTGGATAACATCTTCCGAGTGGTAATTCCACCAACTTGAACTTCTCCGTAAGGCGATTTATTTCAAGCTTTATATGTTAAAGCTCAGCTTGGGCTTGGTCCAAAGATAAGCCCAATTATGCTACATCCCACCCAAGTTGTGAAAAATGGGATTCGTAAGGAACACCTCTAATAGTTTAGGACATCGACTCTTCTTTCTGCATTAGTTTTCCTTAGTCATTTCCATTTATAAAAATAATTATAACATTAAAATTATTACCATGAGTATATTTTACAACGGTCTTATTGACCAACAGTCTTTTTCAACAACTGTCATAGTTAAACATTGGTCATAAAATGGTCAAAACCTGATGGTTACATCTTAAATTATACTGACTTCATTTAAGTTAATATATTTTTGTTGTGTAATATAATATAACACAAATTTTCTAGAAACAAAATATTATTCAAAAGTTCAGGTCACTACATTATTCCCCCTTAAGAAATTTCATCCCAAAAATTATAACTCATAAACTTAGTCGAAAATTTGTGGGTACTTCTACCTCATTGTCTCCTTAGGTTCCCATGTCGCTTCTTCATATTTTTTGTTCCACCCCAACACTTTAATGAGGTGGGTAGTCTTGTTTCATAGAACCTTGTCTCTACGATCCAATATCTCCACCGGTTGCTTCTCATAATAGAGGTCATGATACAGTTGTACCACCTCTAGATTTAGTACATGTGAAGGGTCATGTATATACATCCTCAATAGGGATGCACGGAAAACATCCTGAACTTGAGCTAGATTTGGAGGAAGTGAAAGATGATAGGCCACTGCTTCTACATGATCAAGGTTTTCATAGGGGCTAATGTACCTAGGGCTGAGTTACCCATTCATTCCAAATATCATGACTCTTCCATAGAGAAGTTCAAATAAATACTTTTTCACCAACATCAAACTCTCAGTCTCTTAAAAAATTGTCGGGATAACTCTTCTGTCAACACTGAGTTTCCTTAATGTGTTGTTGGATGGAAAGAATTTTTTCCATAATTTCTTGCACATGATCACGAACAAGAAGATTTATCACACAAGCTCCATACCAAAAAGTATAAAATCTACATCGCTACCCATATAGATCATCATATGGTTCCATTTTAATTATTGAATAGAAGCTTTTTTGTAAGATAACTCTACTAATGGGAGATGTTGATCCCATACACCTTTAAAGTCCATTGAAAATGTTCTTTGCATGTCATCGAGTGTCTAAATAGTTATTTCAGATTGGACATCAGTTTAAGGATGATAGGCTATATTTAAATTAAATTTGGTACTCAATTCATGTTGAAGAATTATCCATAATTTTGATGTGAACCATGGATCATGATAAGACACGATAGAGAGTGGTACCCCATGCAGACTTTCCAATTCCCTTACGTAAATACTGGTAAGTTTATCAAGAGAGAAATATTCCCAGATAGTAATAAAATGGGAAGTCTTGGCGAGACATCCCACTATAACCCATATCTCATTGTTTCCTTGGGATGTTTTTTAGAGACTAGTGAAGCATTCCATAGTGATATTTCCCCACTTCCATGCTTGTAAGAGTTGTGGTTGTAATACCACTTTCGAATTTTGTTACTCTGCCTTTACTTGCTAACACACTATGCACCTTATAGTGTATTCAGCAATCTTCCATTTCATGTTATCCCACCAAAAATGATCGTGAAGGTCTCAATACATTTTTTTTCTTCAAGGAGGTATAGAGAAATTATATCTATGAGCTCAATCCATTAGATCCTTATTTATTCCCGAAATAGATGGAACACATAGTCTTGTTAGGAATTTCAGTAGACATTCCTGGTCAATATTGAACTCAGGAAACTTCCCAATCTTCATAGCCCTAAAATTATTCTGTAACAATGGATCTTCATTTTGGTAATTCTTGATATTCTCTATTAATTACGTTTGACAAATAATTTGGGATAGGGTTGAGGATGTACCTTCCTTTACAATTCCCATGTCCAGTTTCACCAGGTCTTTGATTAAGGTATCTCCTTAAACCCTCATTATTTCCAAAATAACGGGGTCTTTCCTACTTAATGAATCAATGAATTTTTTTTCTCTTCTGGTATTTTCTCTTCTGGTATGGTAATCAATTAAACAATATTAATATTTAAGAGGTCCCAACCATCACCACTATCTCATGTTTGATTCCTTTTGTGTGAAAATATACTTCAAACTTCGATCAATTCCCCCCATAAAGATAGTGTCTCCATATCTTCATAGAAAAAACAACCACATCTAGCTCCACATTATGTGTAGGATAGTTCTTCTCATGTGTCTTCAACTGTCGAGATGAATAAGGAATCACATTTTAATTTTTCACCAGGAATCACCCAATCCCTTTTAGATATTAATTGCTAAAAATAACAAAACCTTCTTCTCTTGGGGTAGAGTTAACCTGAGTGTAGTGACCAATCTATTTTCTAACTCTTGGAAACATTCCTCACACTCCTTTATCCAGATAAACTTAACTACTTTTTGAGTTAAATTGGTCAGTGGATTATAAATTCATGAAATGTTATTCACAAACCTCCTATAATATCCTAAAAATCTAAAGAAACAAAGAATATCAATTATTTTTTTAGGTTGATTCCCCTCCTCTACAACCTTTTTCATTGTATAGTCAACTTTGATTTCTTTATTGGTTACAATTTTTCCCATGAAAGAAACTTTTTTTTAACCAAAAATCATATTTACTGAACTTTCCAAAATTCCTCTCCTTCTATAGAGTTTTTAAAACAACCCTTATATGATCCTTATGCTCCTCAATACATCTGGAATATATCAAAATATCCTCAATAAAAACTACCACAAATTTATCAAGGTATCCCTTTAAGACTCTATTCATCAAATACATAAAAATAGTTGCAGCATTAGTCAAGGATAAGGGAATAACAAAAAACTCCTAATGTCCATATCTTGGTCAGAAGGCAGTTTTTTGAATATTTTTTTCTTCACCCTCAATTGATGATTACCATATCGAAGATCATTCTTAGATAACAATTGAGCCCCACGAAGTTGGTCAAATAAGTCATCCATTCTTGGAAGAGAGTATTTTTTATTTACTATGATCACATTCAGTTCTCTATAATTAATGCATATCCACATTGATCTATCCTTCTTCTTCACAAAGAGAACAGGTGCTCCCCAAGGAGACACACTCAATCGGATAAATCCCTTCTCCAAAATATCATGGAGTTATTTATTTAAATCTTCTAGCTCCATATTCACCATTGTATATGGGGTTTTTCAAATCATCTTAGATCTAGGCATAAGTTCAATGGATGACTCTACCTCTCTTTCTGGGGAAGGTCTAGGTAACTCCTCATGAAATACATCAATGTATTCCTGAATGATGGGTACATTATCTATCCTTATACTCTCATTTCCTTATTCTTCATCACCAATCAAATCCATAAAGAATGATATAGGAGGTTCTTCTAGAAAAATATTAGTTCAAGATATCTCTCCTTGGAAGATATCAGTAGGTCATCCATTCAAGAATACTAATAATTCATTGATTTTACATTTTATTTTAGCATTATACTTTGAAATCCAGTCTATCCTTAGTATATTTTTGAATTACAACATGGGAATGACTTCTAGATTTTGGGTAAGATTTTTCTCTCTAAGGTAATTAATATTGTTTCTAAACACTATTGATTCTTGGATAATCCCACCATGATTCTTGAATAATAACTATACTTTTTGAATATCATGTATTGATTCTATATTCTTCGAAAACTTATAGAAAATAAAGGAATTTGTAGAACCATAATCAAACAAAGTACCTGAAAATTTTTAGAGAACAACAAGATTCCCTACCACCACATATTTTGGAGATTCTACTTCCACTATCGTGGTAGAAAAAGAAAAACCATGCTCCCTTGGTTTTTGCAAAGGTTAATGGTGATTCACCTCCACTACATGTATATTTGGACAAAGATTAGTTAATTTACCAAGTTATCCACAATTTAAACATCGGACTTCATGTAGGTTTGGCACCATCTTTCCTTAGTTTTTATTGTTGGGAAGTTTAGGCTTCAACTCACTATGAAAATTTTGAGTGATATGTCCATCACTTCCACACTTTTAAAAAATGCTACTTCCAATAACACTTTTCCCTAAATGTCTCTTCCCACATTTATTACATGTGGTAAGATTCACTTGACTTCCTCTTATTCCCTGATCAAAACTCCTCCCCAAGCTTGGATCCATTGTTCTCTTTTTTTATTGTATTTATGAGACCATTTCCTCTCACTGAACTCCAGTTTGACATTCAAGAACTTTTTATGATCTCTTCATAGCTGTCATAGTCTCGGTTGAATAGATTCTTTCATATATGAGATCTTAGTCCACTAAAAAATCTATTAACCTTACCATTTGTATCCATGAAAAATCTTGAGGTATAACATGAAATCTTAGTGAATTTCACCTTGTTGATTCCCATAAATTCATTCTCCTTCTATTTAAGCTGAATAAATTCCTTCTCCGTTTTCATTCTCATCGAACAAGGTAAGTACTTATTGAAGAAGATCACACTAATCTCTCCCAATCTATTGCTTCAATCTACCCTCTTAGACTCATGTTTTTAATCATCACCCACCACTGATCATCTTCTCTCTCTAAATGGTAAACATATATGGTGACTTTGCCTAGTTCAGAACTAAAAATTATATAAAAGATCTTTTCTACTATGCTTATCCATTATTTTATAGTCAATGGGTTGATAGATCCACTGAATGTTGGTGTTCATTGATGCATAAAATCTTGTGATTAACAAAACATATCCCCTGGGATTGTCAAACCAGGAGTGCATCATAGTCCATTTTTGTTCACCAGTTCTCGTTCATGTCTAGATCAAATTAGTGTTTTTCTGTTTTACCCCTAGATACATTTGTGCCTGATCTATATTAACTTGTTCGTATCCAGATATGGATTTATTTGTTCGGAAACCACTTACATAATATTTCACCAAAATACCATGATTTTTTATTATATTAAAACATTTATATAGAGTGATTACTAAATTTTTTAAATCCTAATTTCCACATATAACTAAACCTACCCTTTGATAGCAACTATGGCATCCTGCCTTGTTATTACATAACATTGTATTGCATTTTACAAACAAGAATATATAAAGTTTAGTGTCTTAGAAAAAAGGTACCGAATACATGAAAACATAAAACATTAATCTGATCCACTTTTAAGGATAATCATAGGTTAATCCTATGTAAAATTACTACATCTCATAACCTAGGGAAATACATCAAAGGAAGGGGTGAGATGATGGCCCATTAAGGAAAAACAAGGGAAACAGTTTAAATGTGAACTTGATAGATAACAATACGAACATGAGGAATACCATAAAGGAAAAATAAAGATTCATATCATAATAATAAGAACTAGTATAATAACTTTAATATCTGGTTACAATATTTATTTTTTACCTTAATAAATATATCACCAAGGTCCATCCCTAAGGTTTCATAAAAATGACCAAGGTTATTCACCAAGGTATCGTAAAACCTGTAATCTCTAGAGATTAAATTCTTTACCCAATGCATTGGAGTACTATTAGGGAACACCCTTAATATGTATTTTTATTCACATGATCCACAAATATCATAATCAAACATTTCATAAATAACCCATAGAGAATAAAATAAATGGGTTTCATATCAAAATCATGATGTTTTGAAAAGTTCTTAAAAACATGATCATTATGTCCTTTATTACCCACCGAAAGGGAATTATGGTTTTATATATGTAAATTGCAGAATAATAAAAAATCAACTTTATGTATTGATGAATACCCTAGAAATTAAATAGTTTTGGGTATTCACATAAATAAATAAAAAATTCTTGAAAGAAAGAGAGATTTTGAGATGAAAATTCTACAGCATAACGGCTACGTAACATGGTTTTAAAAAACATTAAAAATAGAGGTGAAAGGTGTCACCCAATAATAAAATAATAATAATAAAATATTGTTATAGAATAAAATGTAAATAATAACATGGTAAGGAAATTTTATAGCCATAACACATAAAATAAAATATGAAACGAAAAGAGAAGTTGAGAATTCCCTTATGAAAATTCGGCAGCCTAACAACATCACATAAAAATTCAAAAAATGAGTTTATGAGAGAGAAAAGGGTCTATCATCATTTTAAAATAAAATCGATCGAAATAAGTATATATAATAACATACCCCAACAAAATAAAATTGAAATTAAAAGACATATCATAAAAGAAGTCTTTGACTAAAAGAGGTGAGTGAGAGGTTCCCTTACTGTGAAGAGTAACTTCTAAAACATGAAGATCATGACTTTTGGGGTTTTAGGGAACCTTGGGAGGACTAATTGGGAGTAAAAAAGACAATATATTTTTTTAGGGGTAATTTTTAATGATATTTATTAAGTAATGGGTTGGTATTTATAGAAAATGGAGAGAATGTTTTATTAATTTCCAAGGGACACCCCATTAGTGGTATTTACAAAACCATTCTCTTTCACATGGTATTTTACAATAGAATTGTCCACATGGGACACATCATAATATATTTTATTCTTAAATATTCTACCAACATTATTACATAATTGTTACATTATTAATTATGTCATTAAACACATCGAAACTCAAAACTGTATTTTTACTATTCATCGAAAAAACAAAAAACATTATAAAAAACTCATAAATTTGAACTAAACTAATAACTATATTATGAATTAAAAAATGAAAAATATTTTATCAATATAAACTCCAAATATGATAGATTTTACTTTTAACTAAAAAATACTTAATAAAAATAATAGCGGACAAAAAATGCATATTGAATTTGCATTGTGAAATTTCTGATAAAAACAATTTATCCTTTATATTTAAATAGGAGTGTTTTAATAATTATATTTAATTAAAATAGACGTTATTAATAATTTCATAGTTTATTATAAACATATATACATTTTATGGATATTATGGTCTTAAAAATCAATTTATCAAAACCAAACTCAATTTTATTAGGGAAAACAATTCTTAAAATGGGAAAGATGGAATAACAATTTTATATACATAAAGGGATTAAACATTTATTAACTAAGGACTTGATACATAAATGCTTATATCACCCATGTATGACCTATGGGTAAGGTGCATAATGGTGACAGAATCAATGGGTGGCTCGGATAACATCGCTCGAGTGGAAATTTTCACCAGCTTGAACTTCTCTTGAATTAGATTTATTTCAAGCTTCAAATGTTGAAGCTCGGCTTGGGATTAGTCTAGAGTGAAACCAGAAGATTCTAATTACTGCCCAAGTTCTGAAAAATGGGCTTCGTAAGGAACAACTCTACTATTTGAGGCCATCAAATCTTCTTTCGGCATTAGTTTTCCTTTGTAATTTATATTTATAAACATTAATTATAACATTAAAATTATTACCAAGAGTATATTTTAGAACCTTATTGTTGACCATTGGACATAATTGACCATTGGACATAATTGACCAAATGACATAAAATGGTCTAAACCTCAAGGTTACATCTTAAATTATACTCATTTAATTTAAGGGAATATATTTTTTTGAGTAATTTAACATAACACAAATTTTAAAGAAACAAAATATCATTCAAAAGTTTGGGTCATTACAAGGGTGCTCCAGATGTCTAGTGGAGGACGCACAGCTAGCACATGGTTTTCCAAACCATGTGTGACACCCAATTTTTTGGAATTTAATTATTTTAAATTAAACTATAATAAAATTAAAACCATAAAAAACTCTCCATCACCCCCTCTCTTGTTCGACCTACATCGCACAACACCCCCAAAGGGGTTCCCCATTTGACGCACGACCCTCCCCTCCTATGACCTTATCTTTGATATTGATTCCTCATAGATTTACACCAGATCTTGGTCCAAAACTCCATGGTAGGTCTCTATCCCTCATTCTCATGGTTTGTTTCGTCCGATTTTGGATTCTCCTTTACTCTACGATGCTCGGCCGAACCTAGGATTAGGATTTAACCCAGATTATTTGTGTTCTTCCGATTCATGGTTATGAAAATTCTTCCTTAGGTTGTTTTCTAGAATGTTCTGGCAACCGCCACTGATGGCAAGGCGGTTTGGTTTGTTTCAGTTCACCATTGTTATCCAAGGTAAAGTTTCATACCCGTTTTTTGGTTTCTCAACATGAAAATAAGAGATTTTGTGTGTTTTAAGGTTCATAGTATTTATCTTGTAGTGTGTTGGTCATTTCATTGTGATTTATGGTTGTCGCGACATGGGAGACCCACCTACGTATGCATAAGTAAGTAAATACATATATGTGGGATCCCCAGTTACATGTATAGTCATCTATGGAATTGATTTCACATGTATGTGGCTAGGTTTTCCCATGTATATGTATTGAAATGCATACTTAGGTGAGTGGAGATAGGTATATTCATATAAGAATATGTGTGAGGATCCCCTTGTTCATGCTTCTGGACATGTGGGTGTGTGCATTGAGGCTAGGTGTTCTTTAATGTGTGTGAAGGTACATGGGCTCAGTGGGGGAGAAGCAACATTTAGTTATAAGGCATCAAGAGCTGAAGTGGACGGCTTGGTTCCACTTTGAGGTAGAGGCCCTTTTCATACCCCTTAAATTTTGTTAATGTATTAATAATAATAAAAATTGCATAGTTCTTAGATTTAATTAATGTTGTATGTTTCTCTGGGTTAAATGCTTCCATTGGTAATATTAATTAAAGTATTATAGAAGTTGAATTATTTGTTAGTTGGACTAAAACGTGTTTTCATAATAAAACCCCTCCAATGGAGGATCTCTTCCTTCAAGCTAAAAATGCTTCCCTTGTACCATTTAAACAAATTTTCCTTGTTAATAAAATTGAGTGTGTTGGACCTATAGATGATTGTCCACCGAATGACATGTTTCTTTTGATAGGATTAAATGAGATAATGAAATCATTCATTTAGAATGATCTTGAGTGGGTTGACTCATAACAAGTGGTTTGTCTTAAATTAATAGTTTAGCCACAATTAGTTGTTAACTGATATACAATGGTTTATATGTAATGGTTCCTTGAAAAGGAATATATTATGGTTAATAACATGTATTAAATGTTTTTTCCTCATGTATTGAATTAAATGGGGCCATTCCTTGAATAATGTACAAACTAAAATACTTAAAATGGTTTCCCATAAGTATAATTGTGACCCTGATTTCTTTTGTGTAATATGGTATGACTATTTTAAAAGCATAAGAGGTACTGCATTATGCATTACATTATGAATGTGAAAATTATTATAAGTTTTTATGGATAGGATGCATTCATACACCATTCCATTTATGAATTTGATTATCAATGTGAGGCCTTCTTACCCCAAGTAATTTATGTATTTGATTATGGTAGGGAGGCATTCACACACCATTCCTTCTATGTATTTGAATATGGATGAGAGGAATTCTTACCTCGTGCCATTTATATATTCCCCAATGGATGAGAGGAATTCTTACCTTGTTCCATTTATATAATATCCAATGGATGAGAGGCATTCTTACCTCATTCCATTTATATAATCTCTAATAGATGAAAGGAATTCATACCTCGTGCCATTTATATAATCTCCAACGGATGAGAGACATTATTATCTCCTGCCATTTATATAATATCCAATAGATACGAGGAATTATTACCACATACCATTTATATAATCATTTATGGAAGAGAGGCATTATTACCTCATGCCATTTAAGTAATTCCCCTTAGATGTGAGGCATTCTTACCTTGTGTTAGGGATAACCTATATATATATATATATAAAGTTATGGTAGGAATTATTACCTCATCCCATTCATAACCTTTACATATATATATATATATACACACATGGTGAATTAATCAGAAATACTAGCCACGGGATGAAGTAGGTATCTCCATCAAGTGTCCCTTAGGAACCTGCATGAGTGTTAATAATTTATTCAATTCTATCATTAATACTTCATACCTACACACAGTTATATTTATCTTACATTGTATGGATAGGGCTCGACACCGGTGGTGCCGACCTACTCAGATTTATATCTCACACCCTACTCAGGCCATCATTGCATTGGGATTCCCATGTAGACCTTTCCTACCCACAGGACTGTAGAACATGGACCTTTCTTATTGTTGTATGCTCATAAATGGAGTTAAGTGGGAATGACTAATCTGGAGCTCAGGATGCTCATGGATATTGCCTTAGGAATTTTTAGTTCTTTTCTTTATTTGAGTTATGTATTATTATGTTGTAAAAATTATGTTGTTAGTTTTTTTCATTCATGTATGTATCAATAACATGACATTCATAGATTGGATAGAATATCATTGACATATTTTAGAAAATTGGTATTATATGTCTTCCGCTATATTGTCAGCTATTTATATACTCATTATATTGTTCTTATTTCTTATTCTCTGATAGTACAATTGTGCAACTCGAATAAGAGGATATAGTCTCCCCACTATCACCTTCTGAGACCCTCACTTCTATTTGGTATCCTTTGGTGTATGAGGATATGTGATTGAGTCCAAATGACCCCCCGGTCCGGCTGCTGGGTCAATGGTCAGTCGGGCTAGGATGTTATAAAGTGGTGTCCAAGGATTTTTCATTTCCTTGGTATTATTTTTTTGGGTTGGTAGAAAGAAGATTAGGAACAGTCTGACACTTTGTTAATAGCCATTCTTGGGACTGATCACCCCATGTACAGAAAATGACCAAATGGCGAGGGATGGGATTATTGTTTATGCAGTTCGTTGTTACATTTTATATGGTTTCACCTAGAGTGACTGTTGTACCTTCCATTTATTATAATTTACTGAATTCCTAGTATTTATACTCTTGGCCTAATATGGAAGGAAAGTTTCATTCCATGCATCATACTTAGTACATAAAAATTCACATGTCATGCATAGTTCTATTCCATATAATTGCATATGTAGGATTCCAATTGATTTGATTAAGTATCATGCCATTCCTTTTATACATTAGCATGATTGTATTTATAACATGATTCTATGTAAGATTCTGGTATTTTCATTATATCTATCTTGATTATATTCGATGGTCTTTTGTTATTGCTTGTGATAGAATTCTTGTATAGTTAGATATATGTAAACCGGTTCTGATTACGTCGGAAGACAATTTTCAATATTAAGGTGTATGGGTGCCATATAAATGGGAAAGGGTAACCCGTGTATTCAAGAATTTTTAAAGGGATACTAAATTAAGATTATAAAGTGAATTTAATTTAATTAAAAGAATCCAAATTCCAAACTATAAAGTGTATGGTCACTTTATGGGTTGGTAAGTGGCCACCCAAATGATTGAAAAATTTATTTTGAGCGTTTTAAAATTCTAAATCGGGATTAGAATCGATTAATGGGAACCGATTTTCAATCCATGAAGTGTATGGGTACTTCATGAATTTGTAAATGGGAACCTATATTAAATGTAATGGCATGATTCCTTGTGAGAAGTTTATAATTGTAAAAGCTGTTTAGGTTTGATCTAAAATTAGTGGAGTAACTATTATTGGGTTTTGTTCAAGAAACACTGGGTTGGGTTATTGGAACCTTTTTAGGTTTCTTTAAGAGTTAAAAGTAATTTATTATTTTAAATTGATTTTTCATGATGGGATTTCATTGAATATTTAAATTTTTAAAAGGATGTTTCATGAAACTTTCCTGTTTTTTCCTTGGGGAGTTGGATAAATCAAGTAGCATGTGTTTTTTTTTGAAAAATGGTACTTGGTATTGGATTATATCTTTTAATTTTTTATCATTAAATGTGAATAAATATAAAGGTCTTATAAATTGAACCATAATTGCTGACCTTAGTAAAACCCTCGTGTATGGATAGCTTGAGAGTTTTCTTTCAGTTTCAATGGAATAGAAACACTAACATTCTCCATAGGCGTGTTTCTTTAGCAATGTCGTGATGATCAGCTTTGAGCCTAGTATCTTTTTATTTGGAATGACAAAATTCTTGGGTTGATACTTGTTTTTTGTAAGGTTATACACCATGGTAGGTATCACCCTTATAATTTGATTCCTTACTATTTTAGTTTTCTTTTCTAACATTTAGTGTCATTCGGGAGTCGTTGTCCTGGGTAGGACTTCCAGTTTTTAAATGAACCCCTTGTTCGAAGGGGAATTCATGTCTTTCTTTGACCTTGTAATGGGATTGAGCATTGGGTAATGCTTGTTTTAAGCAGGTTACACCTTCCTTGGGGATGGTCGGCTGCTCTGTAGTTCATTTGATCCTTTAATTTTCCTTGGTAGTGAATGATGTTCATATAAGGCAATGCGATGTTGAGCTAAATCTTTTGTGAAATTGAGAATGGTCTTAGGTCATCTCAAACTAGAGTGACCTTAGTTTTAAAGAATCAGTTCATCCCAAAGACTATGATGGATTTCAGGAGACTTGGGTGTTTTGACAGGCCAGTCTCATCATTTTATCCTCTTTTATATGTTTTGACATTCTGATCATAGCTTAGAGAAGAATCACATGTCCATTTTCATTGTTTGGGTCTAGCACACTTGTGAGCAGCTAGTTATATTTCCTAGAAGCTATAACACTCCTATGATAGGAAGTGTTGTTCTAGTTTTGGGGATTATGTTTCCTTCCAAGTAGAAGGAATTCAGCTAAGAAAGACCTTTTGGAAATGATCTGGTTGCTGGAAATCCCTTAGGGTTGATGGTCTTTAGTGAGTTTGGGTGCTTTCTTGGCACTGTGACTTTGTTCTGGGTTATAGTTTATGCGACCCATGAAAAACACCACGGGTCTTGGATGACTTAATTGGTTAAATATATAATGATCACGTGATGACTTTGGTGGGGAAGGAATTCTATTTTAGTTTATGACGGTTTTTCGGTAAGTGAAGTCGAATTTCTTCTTGACATTGACTATTTGTGGTCCAACTATTCATCTTTCTAGTAATTTCATATGGTTGACTGGAATCCATCAAAAATATTTTGGTGTATTCTACTATGTGATGAAAATTTCCCCAATGTTTTCTTCTTCCTAGATGCACTAAAAGATCATCAATATTATGTCACACTAACACCTTAAATCCCTTGGTCTTGTTTGGGTTGTTCTCTTTTGGTGTTGCATGTTGGATGCATGTTTACCATGTGCTTTGATTTTAGAAACATCATTGGAAGTAGGTTGTATGATTCAGTGAATGTCCTCATGGTGAATATGATATTCCTTGGGATATGGAATCGGTGTTCGTCTTTCAAAACACTAGTCACCTAAGCTGGGAATATTCCTAATTAATCGACCATAGCATCTTGACTCATTTCCTTTTTTTTCTAAATGAATGCGGTGGGTGAAGAACAATTTTAAGGAAAGTATTCATGTGAAGAGGAGTGCAGTTGGTGTCATCTGGGCATTTCATGAAAATCCAACTCAACTCGGGCGTTGTGTTCGATGGTAAATCGACTGTTCAATCATTTTAAAATCACTCAATGAGCACCAATTGGATGCATAAGGGTGTGGTTGTAAGGAAAATAAAATGGTAGGATAAATAGGGTTTGGATAGATTGGTTAACGTTAATAAATCTATGGTGGGAACTACCTTTGATAGGATACATAGCAGGATGATGACAGGTTCATGTCTCTAGGTAGAAGGGCTCTGGAAAGAGGTGTATCAGTGTTTCGGTTGGAATTCAAGAATTGGCTTGATCTTAAAGGACGTAAGTACCATTTGGATTTGAATTTATTAAGGTTTTTTTTGGGTGTTTGGAAATTAAACGTGGCCATTTAAACTAAGATTCATGACCCCTATGGGTCGGGTGATGGATTATGTTGTTTCCTAAGGCCTCTCGAAGATGATAAGTTCTAAGGTGGGAAGGTTGTAACAATCTGAATTTCGAACTGGACTAAAAAGAGAAGGTTTTTTAACTTTTTCATATACTGAATGGGTCATTTTTAAAACTAAGTCTCATAATGGAATTATGAGAGTAGGGTCATTTTAAATTGATGTTTTTGGACTTGGGTGAAGCCCTGTTAATTTTCTCAGGTGGCTAGAGGAGTTTCGGAAACACCAAACCTGAAAAGGGAATGTTTTGAAACCTTGTAGAGGGCACATAGTTTGTCCAAAACTGTTCAGCCCACAGTAGGAAGCGTGTGGACTTGTGTAGGGAGAAAGATATGTTTTTTATGGGATGCACATGGTTTTCCAAACCATTCCCCTATCCTATGTGGGGTGCTCTTGATTTATAGTGTAGGATGCACAGTTAGCGCACGGTTTTCAAACCTTTGTAGCTTAACTGTATGCGGAACACAGTTTTTAGAAATTTAATTATATAAAATTAAATGAAAATATAATTAAAAATGTAAAAAAACTCTCCCTCACCCCCACTCTTGTTTGACATGCATCGCACAACACCCCCAAAGGGGTTCCCCCTTCAATGCACGTCCCTCCCCTTATACGGCCTCCTCTTTAGATCCAATTACTCACATATTCTGGTATGATCTTGGTCCAAAACTCCAAGGTTGGTCTCTCTCCCTCCAATTCATGCTTTTTTTCAGCTGATTTTGGACTCTCCTTCAACCTACGGTGTTCATCCAAACCTGGGGCTTGGATTTAACCCCTCTTTTTGTGTTCTTTCGGTTCAAGGTTATTTGATGGCTTCCTTGGGTCATGTTTTGGTGTGTTCTGCCAACTTCCACTGAATGTGAGGTGATTAGGCCTGTTTTGGTTCACTACATTCATATGAGGTAATGATTTATAACCGTTTTTTGGTTTCTCACCTTCCAAATAATTTTATTTATATGTTTTAAGGTTCATAGTATTTATCTTATAGTGTGTTGGTCACTGCTTTGTGATTTCGGTTTGCTGGGTCAAGGGAGACTCACTTGCATATGCATTGGTAACTAAATATATATGTGTGGGTTTTCCCATTATGTGTATAATCATCCATGGTAGTTATTATACATGTATGGGGCTAGGTGTTCCCATGTATATGTATGAAAATGCATACGTAGGTGAGTGGATATATGTATATACGTATAATAATATGTGTAAGGATCCTCGTGCGCATGCTCATGGCCATGTCTGTGTGTGGATAGGGGATAGTTTTCCTTGCATGTGTGTGTAGGTGCATGTGATCAATGGGGGAGCAGTGGAATTTAGTTAGAAAATGTCAAGAGCTGAAGTGGATGGCTTGGTTCCACATTGAGGTTGGGTCCCTTTCCATACCCCTTTAATTTTGGTAGTCCATTAATTAAATTGATATTTGATTAGTTATTATATTTAAATAATGTAGTATGTGTTTGGGGTTTAAATACTTCACTTGATAATGTTAATTTCAAGCTTAAATGGAGAAGAATTATTTTTTAGTTAGAAAAAATCATGTTTTTATAATAAACCCCATCTAATGGATGAGTGTTTCTTCAAGCTAAAAATGTAGTGTTATACTTTCATGATTTCTTGGTTTATTAATTTTCTACCTCCTTATTCTTCTTCATTGGTGTTCCCTTATTCCAAGGATTATAATTTTTAAATGTCTTGTTAGGTAGTTTGGCCATTTATGGTGCTTTTTCCCAAGTAGCCACATGCCTTGTTTCCATCACATAACTCCATACACTTGAATCCTAGTCATGAAGTTTCTAAGTATCAATGAGTTAAATATAATGGATTACCATAATGGAGGGGTTAAAATGACTTATGTAGGTTAGTGGAATCCCTTAAATAAAATGACAATGTCACCATCCTTGTATCTTGTACCATGAAAACCAATTTTCTATGTTTGGAAAATTGAGTGTTTTAGACATGTAGATGATGGTCTTCCTAATGAAATTTTTTCCTTCAGTTGGATTAAATGATATAATGAAATCATTAAATTTGAATGTCCTTGAGTTTCATGACTCATAAAAAAATGATATTTCATGAATTCATGGTTTAGCCATAATGAGTTTTTGACTAGTATACAATGGTTTAGATGAAATGGTTCCTTTAAAAGGAATATATTATGGTTAATAAAATGTATTAGAGTTCATTGCCTCATGTATTGAATTTAATGTGGCCATTCCATGAATAATGTTAAAACTAAAATACTTTAAGATGGTTTTCATTAAGTATTATTGTGAACCTAATTTCTTATCTGTAATATGTTATGATTATTTGGAATTCATAAGAGGTAATGCTTTATGCATTACATTATGACTATGAAAATTATTGTAAGTGATTATGGATGGGAGGCATTCATGCCCCAAACCATTTAGGTATTTGATTATGGATGGGAGGCATTCTTACCCCATGCCATTTATGTATTTGATTATGGATGGGAATAATTCATACCCCATCCCATATATGTATTTGAATACGGATGTGAGGCATTCATACCATGTTTCATTTATATAATCTCTAATGGACAAGAGGCATTCTTACCCCTTTCCATTTATATAATCTCTAATGGATGAGAGGTATTCTTACCTTGTTCCATTAATATAATCTCTAATAGATGAGAGGCATTCTTACCAAGATCCATTTATATAATCTTTAATTAATGATATGAATTATTACCTTGTACCATTTATATAATCTACAATGGAAGAGAGGAATTCTTACCTCATTCCATTTATATAATCACCTGTGGATGAGAGATATTCTTACCTCATGCCATTAAATTAATTACCCATGGACGAGAGGTAGGCTTACCTCATGTTAGGGATAACCTCTCTCTCTCTCTCTCTATATATATATATATATATATATATATATATATATAAAGGGTGGAGAGGAATTCTTACCTCATCCCATTCATAACCTTTACATATAAATATATATATATATGTTGTGACTTGATTAGACATACCATCCATGGGTTGAAGCCGGTATCGCAATCAGGTGTTCCTTAGGAACCTGGATGAGTGTTAATTATTTATTCAATTATGTCATTAATACTTCATACCTTCACATTATTAAATTTATACTTCACTGTCTGGATAGGTCTAGACCCTGGTGGTGTCATCCTACTGATATTTATCTCTCACACCCTACTTGGGTCACCATTGCACCGGGGTACCTGAGTAAACCTTTCTTATTCAGAGGACTATATATCGTGGACCTTTTTTATTTATATATACTGATACCATGATTTAGGATCAAAGGACTAAGTTGGATCTCAGGATGTTTATGGTGATTTCCTTAGGACTTTTTAGTTCTTTTCCTTATTTAATTCATGCATTGTTCTATTGTAAAAATCATGTTATTTTTTGTATCTTTAATATATGTATCAATAACATGACATGAATACATTGAATAAACTGGTGTTGTTATCTTTTATAAAATTGATATTATCTTTCTTCAACTACTTTTTCAATTGTTTATATATTTCTTCCATTGCTCCTATTTCTTATTCTCTGACAATACCATTTTGAAACTATGATAAGAGGGTATAGTCCCCCCACTATCTCCTCCTGAGACCCTCACTACAAATCAGAAACCTCTGGTATATAGGGAGAAAAACTTGATGGCATGTGACCCACCGGTATGGCTACCTAGTTAATGGTCAGTAAGGTTGGGACGTTACAAACATGGCTAAATTAATACTCAACCATGAAAATATTAAACAAATAACTAACTAATACTTGTAAAATATTTCGAATATAATTTTCTAGTTACTCCATTTCAATTTATCATTGTTTTAATCAATTTCCATAACTGTATATAATTAATTGGATCTTATATTATTTATAAAACTCTAATTTATCTTCGTATCATCATTAAAAACAACCAAATAACTTTAACATATTCCTATATCTGTAAACTCCTTATTCTATCATTTAATTACTTTATTATATTATTATAACATCAGAAAGTGTCGTAACATTTTTTATATACATAATAATGAATCTTATTAATATAATTGACACAATTCATTTCTAAACCAATATTTTTAGAATGATACTTTTTATTGTGTGCACATAAAATGATATCATTGGTCAAGCTATTCAATAGATAAATATGATAACATACACCCATAAAATCATAATATCGATCCAATTATGAAACCCATATATCATCATTTAATAATGCATAACAATATAGCATAGAATCATATATACCTTCAATTTAGAATTCCCTAGTAAATATCCTCCACATTTAATTTTCTAGGATATAATTTATTTCAAATTCTATGTCACATTAGTTGGAAAACACATATTCGATATCATCATTGATGCCCTAATCATGAAATAATTCTAAACAAAAAATTCCCCCCTTTTATATATTAAAATATCCAAGGTATATTTATCTCATAATATAATGGATAAATAGTTCCATGCAATTTTCAAAATAATAAAAATATGATAATAATAATTCCATGGATCAAATTAGAGAATTAAGTATAATGATTAAATATTTAAAAATTCATTACCACAGTGAATGTAATGTAATTTTCACCCCTTAACCAAAACATTACATGGGCTAGAAGTAATATTATATTGCAATAACAATATTCACAAATACATACACCCCCTCCCCCAAGACCATTTCATCTCCACCGAGCCTATAGAGAGATTATAAAAATTTTCCTTGATCGGTGTGGTTATCCCAATGTTGTTTCTCAATTCATTGGGGTATTTCAAGATAATAATTTTTTAGGTAATAAGAGTTGATTTTCAATATGAAAAAATAAATCATTGTTATTAAACTCATATTGAAAGGGGTATCATGAAATTATAATTTTGAAAAATCAATTCATTTAGTGATTAGGGATATCATTTGTAGTCTATAATTTAGATAAGGCCTTGAAATATTCTCAACATATCCAGCATATGACACTTTATAAAAAAATATAAATAATAAATCCCATATCTCAATTTTTAGGTGAATTCAGTAATGAAATTAATTTTCACTAATCTTGGATACATAGGTATAGAAATTTGATGCAGATGAAGAGAATATCATTATACCACCAAAATCTCATGGAGATACTCTAACTTAGTTCACAACAGAATATCCTAATTAAAATCACTTGAAGCGCCAATGGTGTATATCCAACCTATTATTTTTAATGAATTGTAAAAGATTAAAATATAGTGAAAAATAGCTTACATATAAAATAATTAATGTATTTATTATGTTAAAATGAAAATTCATTGTTGGTACCACCACCACAAGTCTATTCCAACTTATATAATTATTAAAATATAAGGCATTGTGTATTAGTTGTATCTATATTATGATATTAACATAGAAAAAAATTATATTTAATAAGTTTTATTCATTCTTACATTATAATATATTTGAATATATTATTGAAATATATCACACATTCGTAAAACAATATAATATCAGTCTCGTTATTTTTTCTCATTTTGTTACAACAATTGAAGAGAGAAGACCCATATTAATTTTTTATATTCATTCATGTGATTAAATAAGACTATAAATTAAGTAAATTATCAAGTGTGAATATATATATATATATATATATATATATTTATTTATTTATTTAATTATTTATCATTCAATTTGTAATCATTCATTGAGTTCAGGTACATAATTATTTAAAATAATATCTTTGATGGAATGAGCCACGAATTAAATGAATATTTGTTTATAGAAAAATTTATAATCCAAGGTTTTCCCATTTAAAATATCATTTAAAATATTGAATAAATTTTCAAAAAATTATATATATATATATATATATATATAATTAATTTCCCGGCTCAAGTGACCATTAAACCAGTAGCCGGATCAATCGCCACATGGCCACAAGCGCCCCTCCTCATACATCAGAGGCTATCGACTAGCAGTGAGGGTGTAATGATGGTATAGTGGGAAGACTATACAATCATGATTAGAGTAGAACAATGATATAAGAGATAAAAAATAAATCACATCACAATGGATGTATTATAAAATAGATACAATAACAACATAAGATAAATACAATATTGATAAAAGTGACCAAAACCAAATATACATCTCTGAATTCATGTTTAGATGATGCTACAAGGTACACACAAGAAATAAATAAAAGGGAGGTACATTAAAATATATAACTAAGAAAAGAATAAAAATATTCCAAGGATAACTCCATTATCATCCAGAGCTCCAGCTCAATCATGTTCTCCTAACTCCCAGGTACAAGCATGACTGCACAAGAACAAACCAAGGAACCTCTGATCATGAGATATTCTCAAGTACCCTAGTGTAATGGATGACCAAACAGGGTGTGAGATATACTCTGTATGCCACCAAAAATTATGTATAAATATTAATCTATTATATTAATATAAATTGAAATAGTTTTAAGGTATTAAAGGTTAAGAGATAATAATCAAAAGTAAACAAGTGAGTTCAGGTTCCTCGGGGACACTTGGCCAACCATACCTCGTTTGTACTAAGAAATACTATTTTTGAACTTGGGTAAATCTATAAAGATGTGACATAGGTGTAAAAATAATAATACATCGTAAAATATATATCATGAAATGGAATGAAATAAATCATGTGATTTGTCTTGGAAGATGCTTCCCTGTTTAATGGCTATATTTCCTTACTTTTTACTATATAAGTCATCATCTAAATTTCAAAAGAGGCACCCTGATCCTTTCTAATGTGATCCAAACAAGAGTCCCAGTATCACTCTAGGGTCACTATAAATACCACATACCATGAGATTCCATCCAAATTGGTCCATAAATTGAATCCCAAGTATCACTCTCAGCATGGAATGGAGATGAATCCCTCTGAGCCTATCACTATTATGCCACATAGGGGACCTAGCATCACCTATGGCCTGGTACAACCATCTAGACACTAATCATTTTTACGATGTCTCCACTAGGGAGCTTGTATCACCCACTTAGGGGTAAGAAAAACAACCGGTGTTCCCATCTAAGTCATTCCACATATCGAACATGAAATATATAAAAACTAGGTAACCTATGATATCATCCTTAGAATTTCAAAATGGAAACCCAAGTATTTCCCAACATATATACAATCACTAATATCATATTTCACCATCCAATGAATTCTAAAAGAATGAAACTGATTATCGATCATGGTGTTTATGGTTTCTTTATCCATTTAAATTAATCAAAGATAATTTTAAAGTTCAAAAACATGTCGCACGACTCAAATATACATAGAGTTCCATGCCCAATTACCATTTTAACTAAAGAATGAAAAAGGACATAAACTGAATCATTCCATGTACAATTTATCAATTATTTTAACTATCTTGTGGGTAAATTAATAATTATAAAAAAGTAATGTGACAATGTCTTACCAATCACTGTAAATTTACTTGAAAATATTCATTTAATGAATCTCCCGACCGAAACCCTTTAGAGGTTGGTTTTGAAACATGTGGATAATAGGGTAGTGAATTATATATTCTCCTCACCTCATGAAAGCCATTCAATCATTCCATTCTCACCTTAGATGATAGTGCACCTCATTGAGGGTTTTTATTAGAAAAAATATAATAAATTTATGGAATTCAAGGTAAACACCATTATGAATTGTTCAATATTTATTTTCATGAAAATAAACTATGTCGATATAATAGAAATGGTCTACTAGATTTTTGGAGTTAGGTTCTACAAATTAAATTTCACATTTAAGAGGCATTGTATGGAGACACTAATTCATGAAAAAATGGAGAAATTGATAAATTTAAATAATTTAAGGGAAAAATGTATAGACCTCATACCTTATAATCGGCATGGTCAACTCATCCAATATAGAGGATTGATTATTTCTAGATTGAGAGATATTGGACAAACATAAAAATGCCTTGAAAATAGAGAGAATTTGTAGAGACCCAATCTTGATATATATAGACATTACATTACTTTTTCGGAATACATAATACATAACAAAAAGCAACACACAAAGACCATAATAGTTTAGTGTCTTTGGAAACTCATAACATAATCTTCTAATCATGGTGAAATATCTTCATCATCTCCCATAAAGAACTTCCCCTTTTGTTTTCTTACCTAAAATGTTTATTTATATCCTAGGGAAAAGAATACATAAAAAGTGTGAGCTCAAATTCCCCATAAGGGTAAATGTAGAGAAAATAAAACAATCCATAAACATTTGAATGCAAAAACTTGAACATAAAATCTAAACATAAAAATCTTGAGCTATGACATAAATCATGGAAGTACGTAAGGCATATATCATAAAGGGACATAAATCGTGATAAAAATAATTGGAATAAAACATCTAATTGTGGAAAAACATTAATCAATGATATGATTTTCATAGTAGCCATGGAATTTCTGCCAAGACCATCTTAGTGGACAAATTCCCTTTCTGAATCGAGTTCACTCCTCGTTCCAGTCTTGTATCACTAAGCCGGATTAACTTACCATTACAAAAATATCTATCTCATGAGATATAAATCATTACCAAATGCATTGGAGGGAGATATAGGTCCCACCCATCTCATAATGAAATAATTCTTACATGTTCCACAACATAAACATAAATCATTCATCATAACACAAAGAATAAAATGGGTTTCATAAACACCATCCAATCATAACATAATCCATATAAAACAAATGGATATCATTTCATCATAAGATAAGTGAAACCATGTAAATCATAGAGACATTATACTTAAAACATACACATATTAAATAATGTCATCTTAGATGGAAAATGGTTTTTGATAAAGCACTTGAATTGAATTCTTGAGGAAAATATCATTTCTTCTTCAAAATCATTTTCTTTTCACAAAATTCCAAGAATTTTTTAAAATAAAAGGATTCTGTTGAAAAATAATCATGAAATACTGTAGAGTAAGCCTCATGAAAATAATTCATTATCAAACTGTAAAAATCCATTCACTCCGTATAAGTTAAAAAACATTCTTCTCGTAGTTTTGTCGGAAAAGTCAAAAGGTTTCTCGTATAGTAAACAAAAGAAAGACTCCTTCCATAAGACAATGTAAAAGTCAAATAGGGGTAAACATGACTTTAAACATACATGGAAGAATATAATAAACTTTATGAAAACATTTTTATGGACATGGATGAAAAATATAATCCTAGTAAATACTTACGAATAAGCAATCTCGGATAGAAATGAGATTGCAAAATTATCCCTTACCTTAGGTCTGATATTCTTCGTACGTATCCAAACCTCTTGTATAATGATTTAAATAATGTCATTTACTTATTAAAGAATCATATTCATTGTTATGATATCATATATGGTTCAATTATGACTTTATATTACCCATTCTTTTGTAAATTTCATGTTAAAGTAGCGTTTTGGGTGAAATCGTTTTATTTATCATACGTGTTTGGACTTGTTGTTCTTGATATTATTATTACTTATATCATGTTTTAATTACTTACAGAATGTAAATAATGATTTATATATAATATATATTCACTATATATATATATAATAGATATATAAATGAAATGAAATACACCGTTTATGGAGACGGTAGGCCGTACGTAGGCATGCACGTTGTTTTCCTTTCCATATTGAATTGAATGGAAGTAAGTAGATGACATATATATATATATATAAAGTAGCTTTATAATTTCATATATTTCATTATTATTCCTTATATATACTTTATAATCATTCTTGATTAGTTAACATTGAGAATGAATCTCATCACGTCGTGGAGACGGTAATCCATACGTACGCACGAGCGATGATATCGTTCCCATAATTATTGAATTGAATTGTAGTGGATGATATAATATATCAGAATTAGTATGATGTTATAATAACTATACATAGTTATTATTTACAACATTATACCCATCCAAGAAAGGTGGTGGTGGAAAAACAGATTACACCACGGCGTGGAGACGGTATTCCGTACTTACGCACGCATGGCGATTTCGTTTTCTATAGGATGGATAGAAGGTGAAATGGGGTTGTTTCATATTTATAATAACATATCAGTATATTAGTGATACTTATTTTATTAATTTATAAGGAAAAAACTAAATAAGAAGAAGTTGAAGAAGAAAGAAACTTGACAGAATGGGTAGAAGAGATTACCTCTTCTTCGACGCACCTCTTTTAAGCTTCCACTTAAGGCACTGGAGTCGGTCATTTGAGGAGACCAGAACCTATATATTGTTTCCAGTGAAGTTTATAAGATAAATGGTCAGGGTTTCACCAAGATTTAAGGCTCAAAATTGTGTAAAGAGAAGATGGAGGAGGAGCCCTTTTATAATGGAGGAGATGGGCACCTTAGAAAAAACATAAAATATTATTTTATAATAATGTCGTATTTGGTTTTTAATAGCTCCAAATTGATTTATTTCTTAATCTAAGGTGGGGATGGGTCTAAATACTCTCAACCAATAGTTTTTTGACAAGTTTAGGTTACTATTTTAACCTTATCATTTAGATTTAACTCTAAGTTAAATAATTTAACTTTTACCGTGTCTTCTTGTTTTCTTACACTATATGATTAATAAACTTACTATAACAATTCAAACGAACCTCAAGTGGTTCATTATTAAACTATATAACCTTATCTAAGTAATTTCTATGAATCTTAGATTTTTTGGAATAAAATAACAATTTATAATATAATATATTTTTTAAAAAACTATTTTATGTCAATTATGACACTATTTGGTAATTGATTTTTTTGAAAATCATAACAGCATGATTAGTTCTAAAAAATTTAATTAAATCAATACTAACATGTCATATTAACTTAAAAAATTAGTGTAATTTATAAAAAATCTCAGATTACATTTATTTGGTTATTTATAACATCATTTATATTAATATTTCATTAATAAGGTAATTACTGCATCATCATTGGGTCATAAATATATAAAATTATTTAATGTCTAAAAATTATAAATAAAATAAAATTGTGTATGAAATATTTTTATATTTCTAATTAATATTTATAGTCGAATTTATCTTATGTATAACCCTATATTAAAAATGTTTTAGTTATTAAACTTTGATTTTAAATCTTTTAACTCTTCTTTAAATAAAATAATAATAAGTGTCCTAATCTAATCCAAGTGGACCTAAAGGGTAATACTTTATTCCTACGGTTGTTTTTGGTCAAATTAAACGTATCCAATAGAATTAGGACATGTGTTAGAGTAATAATAATTTCATTTTTACCCTTAACTACCCTATTTACTTTTAACCGTGGTAAATAAAAGTAAAAAGTTACTATTCACCAAAAATTATTTTTATCTAATTGAACCACATTTTACTCCTTGATATTAATTGTGTCTCTTGGATTTTCGAAATTCCACTCACAGAAGCGGTAAAATTAAGTTTTATGTAAATTTTCAAATTCCTCTAGGAGGTGGGTAAAAGACGGCGAAAAGTTAAATAAAATTTTTATATATCAAAAATTATTATAAAATGACTCCAATTAATTACATTGAACTTATATAGGTGTTATGTATTAATTTTGACCTAAAATTAATATAAATAAATTAAATAATTATTTAAATAAAAATTTGGTTTTTAAATAGTAACCCAGTGTTTTCACTATTCATCCAAAATTGAATGTTTTCAGAAAAATACCAAAAAATCACCTTAGGATAATTTCAATATTCTTAATCCAAAAATGAAGTCCATTTTGAATGATAAAATTTATAAAATTTCAAAAAGTGGGTACTATTATTCATAACGGCTAGTTTATATAATATTTTAATTACATATCGTTGTTTAGTGAAACATGGTATTGCGTACAACACACACTATCGTGGAAGGTCGTGATTGCGTGTAATACAAGCCAAGTCAGGGTTGCGTGTAGTGCAAGATTCATTTATTGTTGCATATAATATAATCCAACCATATTTCATTTATACATTTAATATATATATATATACACACTCAATGTTGCGTAGAATAACTTTTATCAAACGAACTTGAAATTGTGTGTAACACGATCCAAGATTAGTTTTGAGTATACTGCAAGCTAATACGGTGTTTCGTATAGTTAAAGATAATCTTTTTGTAGCGTAAAACAGAATATATGAAAGAAATTTAAAAGGATATATCATATTTAATCTTGGGGTGTTACATTCTACCCCGCTTAAAATGAATTTCTCCCTCAAAATTCGTCGGGGTTATAAATCGTTTACTACTTGAATGTTTCTTTCATAGAAACCCACATTGTAAAAAGTTATACTAAAACTTAATTTTAAAAACTAATGTATGAAACGTAACGGTTACCCAAATTAACTTATCCATGGGTTTCCACATATGAAAACATAGGTGAAAATTTGGATATGGGAGAGAAATCTAACCATCAAGTTCTGATGGAGAGTGGTAGAGAACATGGCTATGAAAAAGACAACAATCACAAAGCCATATATTTGTGATGATCTAAGGTACCATCTGATTCATCAGATATGGGAGTACTAGGACAACATTTTTTGGTTTTCAAGATCATTTCCCTAATGTTGATGAACTTTTACATAAGGAGAAATACTTACTTGATTTTAGTGTAATATCATCGTTGGTCATTCCTTGAACAATTTCCACTTCATCCCTATTTAAATAAATGAAGTTGAATTTTTCATTCATGAAGTGTTAGCAGATCATGCGATAGAATGATAAGTCATCCCATCTGTTTCTATCACAAAAAAGTTAGCATAAGTTATTAAATATACATCAGTCCATCAATGGTGAGATTAATCGTATATGATTCCAACAATGGACTTATACTTCATCTATCATACCGCTTAATAAAATAAAACTATTTTCTACTAACCAGGGACGTTTTGTAGGCTAGTGGTAGGAAATAAAGGCTTTCCGTACTTCGGTTGTGGGTTCAATTCCCGCAACCTTGTCCGATGTGACGGGTTGTCTCTCATCCGGTAGGTTTTATTTTTTTCTAAAACTTCACTATTATAACATTACAAAAATAATATCAAAAAATGTTCTAGCCTTAAACAATACTATCTAATGTATAACAAAATCTATTTCAGTATTTAGACTTATCCAAAATACATATTTCCAAAATCATAGTATAAAAAAAACTATTACTAGAAATGTCATCAACCAAGCATGTGAATACCATCATTTATCCCCCATATATCATAAGATATATCTTTTTGATCACATTCCAAACATGTGAATACCTTAATCTTGTATTATCTTATAACATGAATTACCATAGAACCTTAGTGAAAACATGAATGCTGTCAAAAGGTAACTCTTTCCACATACCAAAATCCCGAAAATTCTATATACTCAAACCATGATGTCAGTTTGTCCTTATATCAGTCATGAGCTCATTAATACTATCAAACATATCATTATCTCCTTATCCTTTCATTATGAACAAATCATCTACATTCCAAAAATATTGGAATAATCTTTCATGGTTACCGGTACCATTCATAATATACTTTCAAAAACTCATGGAAAGACAACAGTGTAACAATCATTAGATTTTACTTTATTCAATAGTCCTATACATTATTCTTAATAAACATACAATCATTCCACCACCTTATTAAACCACTGCCTGTACTCATCATTTCATTCATCTCATATATAATTTGTAGTCTCTTCATCATCATCCACATAAATACTACCCATATGACCATGCTGATTCTCTTCATGAGATTTTCCCTTAGGGAATTGGTTTGCATAATGCCTATAAATTCCACATTTAAAACATTTAACCGTTGTTGATGTCTTATCAATACCATTATCCATGTCCATGGTGTTAACTGAACATTTTCCTTTACAATTACTGGCTTTGTGTCCTTCATTTACACACCCAAAGAATCTTCCAGTTCCTTTAAAACATACTCTATGATGCCTCTTCCTACATGATTTACATGAGGGAAATTGAACTTTTGTTTCCTCTATGATCATAATGAAACTCCATCTTTATCTTATTAGCTGAGTTGGGAAACTTACCAAAGTTGAGATTATTGATCATATTATGAGATTTATGATTAGGAATAATAACGGTATGTGGACTTCCAGATCCAATTTCATTTGGTTTCTCATGAAGAATATCGTTTCATTGTCTATCATATCCTTCATTATCGTGAATCTTCCTGTTTCCATCCATTTTCTAATACCCAAAAAGAATAGTGTGAGAGGAAAAAATCATAATCAAGGGGGAGTACCATCAATATCTAACATCTTAGGTTAAATTCTTAGATCGTTACTGTAATTCTAGGACTATAACCTACACTTATACTTAACCTTAGGAATATACCTATACATACCTTATAAATATATCTAGGGATCTCACTAAAGTTTTCACATCCTAGTTTCCAATGGTTAACTAAACCTTTCCTATGATACCAACTGTAGCGGTCGGGAATTACTTCCAGTGGACTATAATTGATACTTATCAGGGCACTCCATTGGCAGCTACACCCCCTGGGAAGGACACACCACCATCCCCAGTGGTAGCCATTTCCTCATGAAGCCCTTGGGAGGAGAGCCATGCTTCGTCCAATGCTCACATGTTAGAGTTCCCAAGGATCGGATTCATTCCTACCTCTTTTGCCTCTGATACCAACTATAGTGACCCAAAATTGACATACATAGACATTATATTACTTTTTCAGAATACTTAATACATAACAAAAACCAACACCCAAGGACTGTAATAGGTTAGTGTCTTTGGGAACTCGAAACATAATCTTCAAATCTTGGTGAAAGATATTCAACATCTACCATAATGATCTTCTTCCTTTGTTTTCTTACATAAAACCTTTATTTATATCCTGGTGAAAATAAAACATAAAAAAGGGTGAGCTAAAATTCTCAGTAAGGGTAATCATAGAGAACATAAAACAATCCATAAACATTTGAATGCAAAAACATGAACATAAAATCTAAACATCAAAATCTTGAGCTAAGACATAAATCTTGGAAGTATGTAAGGAATATATCATAAACGGACATAAATCATGATAAAATAGCATGGGAATAAAACATGTAATTGTGGAAAACCATTAATCAATGATATGATTTCCATAGTAGCCAAGGAATTGCTGCCAAGACCATCTTAGTGGACAAAGTCCCTTTCTGAATCGAGTTCACTCCCCATTCCAAACCTATATCACTGAACCAAATTAACTTACCATTCCAGCCATGTCAATCTCATGAGATATAAATCTTTAATCAATTCATTGGAGGGAGATATAGGTCCCACCCATCTCATAATGAAATCATTCTTATGTGTGCCACAACATAAACATAAATCATTCATCATAACCCAAAGAATAAAATGGGTTTCATAAACATCATCCCATCATAACATAATCAATATAAAACAAATGAATCTCATTTCATCAAAAGGGAAGTGAAACCATGTAAATCATTGAGACATTATACTTTAAACATACACATATGAAATAATGTCATCTTATATGGAAAATGGTTTTGATAAAACACTTGAAATGAATTCTTGAGGAAAATATCCTTTCTTCTTCAAAATCATTTTCTTTTCACAAAATTCCATGAAATTTTTAAAAGAAAATGATTTTGTTGAAAAATATTCTTGAAATATTGTTGAGGAAGCTTAATGAAAATAAGGCGTTATGAAACTGTAAAAATCCATTCACACTGTATAAGTTAAAAAAACATTCTTCTTGTACTTTTGGCGGAAAAGTCAAAAAGTTCCTCGTATGGTAAACAAAAGAAATATTCCTTCCATTACACAATGTAAAAGTCAAATAGGGGTAAACATGACTTTAAACATAAATGGAAGAATATTAAACACTTTATGAAGACATTTTTATGGACATGGATGAAAAATATAACCCCAGTAAATACTTACGAATAAGCAATCTCGGGTAGAAATGAGATTGCAAAATTATCCCTTAACTTAGGTCTGATATGCTTCGTACGTATCCAAAACTCATGTATAATGATTTAAATAATTTCATAGACTTATTAAAGAATAATATTCATTGTTATGATATCATATATGGTTCACTTATGGCTTTATATTACCCGTTCTTTTGTAAATTCCATGTTAAAGTAGTGTTTTTGGTGAAATCGTTTTATTTATCGTACGTGTTTGGACTTGTTGTTATTGATATTATTATTACTTATATCATGTTTTACTTACTTCCAGAATGAAAATCATGATTTATATATCATATATATTTGGTATATATATAATAGATAGATAAATGAAATTAAATACACCCTTCATGGAGACGGTAGGCCGTACGTACGCATGAACGTTGTTTTCCTTTCCTTGTTGACTTGATTGGAAGTAAGTAGATGAAACACACACACATATATATATATATACATAAATCCAGTAGCTTTATCATGTCATATATTTCATTATTATTCATTATATATACTTTATAATCATTCTTGAGTGGTTAACATGGAGAATGAATCTCATCGCGTCGTGGAGACGGTAATCCGTACGTACGCACGAGTGATGATATCGTTCCCATAATTATTGAATTGAATTGTAGTGTCTGATATAATATATCAAAATCACTATGATGTTATAATAACTATACATAGTTATTCTTTACACCATTATACCCTTCCACGTAAGGTGGTGTTGGAAAAACAGATTACACAACGATGTGGAGACGGTATTTTGTATGTACGCACGCGCGGTGATTTCATTTTCTGTAGGATGGATAGAAGGTGAAATGGGGTTGTTTAATATTTTTAATAACATATCCGTATATTAGTGATACTGGGTTTTTTACATTATAATTAAACAACTAAAGAAGAATAATTTGTAGAATAAAGAAACTTGAAAGAATCAGTAGAAGAGATTACCTCTTCTTCGACGCACCTCTTTTAATATTCCTCTTAAGGCACTAGAGTTGGTCTTTTTAGGGGACAAAAACCTCTATATTGTCTCTCGGGAAGTTGAGAAGAGAAATTTTCAGGGTTTATCCTAGCTTGAAGGATCAAAATTGTGTAAAAAGAAGAGGGAGGAGGTGCCCTTTTATAAGAGAGGAGAGGGGTACCTTAGAAAAACGTAAAATATTATTTTATAATAAAGTAATATTCGGTAATTAATATCTCCAAATTGATTTATTTAGAATCTAAGGTGGGTATGGGTCTAAATCCTCTCAACCAATAGGTTTTAGACAAGTTTATGTTACTATTTTAACCTTATTAGTTAGATTTAACTCTAAGTTAAATAATTTAACTTTTACCGTGTCTTCTTGTTTTCTTACACTATATGATTAATAAACTTACTATAACAAGTCAAAATAACCCCAAGTGGTTCATTATTAATATATATAACCTTATCTAAGTAATTTGGATAAACCTTATATTTTTAAGAATAAAGTAACAATTTATAATATAATATTATTTTTAAAAACTATTTTATGTCAATTATGACACTATTTGGTAATTGATTTTTGTGAAAATTATAACAGCATTATTAGTTCGAAAAAAGGTAATTAAATCAATAATAACATGTAAAAGTAACCTAAAAATTATTTTAATTTTTAAAAAGTCTCAAATTACATTTATCTGGGGATTTACAACATCAATTATGTTAATATTTCATTAATAAAGTAATTACTGCATCATCATTGTGTCATAAATAAATTAAATTATTTAAGGTCTCAAAATTGTAAATAAAATACCATTATGTAGTAAATCTTTTTATCTTTTTCATTAATATTTATAGTCTAATTTATCTCATGTATAACCCTATATTAAAAATGATTTAGTTATAAAACGTTTATTTTAACTCTTTTAACTCTTCTTTAAATAAACTAATAATAATTGTCCTAATCTAATCCAATTGTACCTAAAGGGTAATATTTTATTCCTAAGGTTGTTTTTGGTCAAATTACAATTATCCAATAGAATGAGGACATGTTTTAGTGTAATAATAATATCATTTTTACCCTTAACTATTCTATTTACTTTTAACCATGGTAAATAAAAGTAAAAAGGTACTATTTAGAAAAAATTATATTTACCTTATTGAACCACATTTTACTCCTTGATATTAACTGTGTCTCTCGGATTTTAGAAATTCCACTCACAGAAGCAGTAAAATTATGTTTTATGTAAATTTTTAAATTCTCCTAAGAGGTGGGAAAAGACTGTGAAAAGTCCAATAAAATTTCTATATATCGAAAATTATTATAAAATGACTCCAATTAATTAAATTGAACTTATATAGGTATTATGTATCAATTTTGACCTTAAATAAATATAAATAAATTAAATAATTATTTAAATAAAAATTTGGTTTTTAAATAGTAACCCAGTGTTTTCACTATTCATCAAATATTGAAAGTTTTCAGAAAAACACAAAAAATTCATCCTAGGATAATTTTGATATTCCGAATCCAGAAATGAAGTCCATTTTGAAAGATAAAATTTATAAAATTTCAAAAAGGGGGTTCTACTATTCATAAAGTCTTGTTTATATAATATTTTAATTACATATCGTTGTTTAGTGAAACTTAGTATTGCGTATAAAACACGCTATTGTGGAAGGTCGTAATTTCATGTAATGAAAACCAAGTTAGGGTTGCATATATTGCAAGATTCCTTTGTTGTTTCGTATAATACAATCTGACAATATTTCATTTAAACATTTAGTATATATATATACACTCAATGTTGCGTAGAATAAATTCTATCAAACGAACATGAAATTGTGTGTAACACGATCCAAGATTAGTGTTGCGTATAATGCAAGCTGATAGGGTGTTGTGTATAGCACAATATAATCTTGGTGTAGCATAAAATAGAAGATATGGAAGAAATTAAAAAGGATATATCTTATAAAATCTTGGGGTGTTATAGAATTATCTTACATTGCAAGAACATTTTAGATCGAAAAAAATAATATTTTATGGGAATAAGAGTTGTAGACAAACCAAGGGATATCAATTTCACATGATGGTGTTTCAATTTTAAATCGTATGGAATAGACCCTTCTATACCTAGGAAGAAAAGAGAAACTTGAGAAAGAGATATTGTTGCATGTGGAGGAGGATGAAGAAAATATGGGAAAATAAAATAATTTTATGGAAGGTAAAATATGTAATTTTACCTTTATAAATGAGTTTTAGAGTGTGGATATGTGGTTTTCAAAATTGTGTTCTAACCAAGATTAAGGCTCTTCCCAAGGAACCTCCTCACACAGGCTAATCGCACAGTTTGGTAAACCTTGCGCATCCCATGCAAAAGATATCTATCGAGGGACATGCAGTAAATGCATGGACATGTGCCTCCTCCCACATGGTTAGAACAAACTTTGTGAGACCAAAAAATCCATTGGATTATCCAAAAAAAATCTCTTGGAAGCCACACAGTTTCAGACAAACCATATGCCCCTGTCATCCTTCTCCGGTTTTGAGGTTTTGAGTTCTGACACTCCAAAAACTCGGTGGAACACCCTAGGAACCTATTATACATTGAACTAAGTATAAAAGTAACATTTATGTGTTCCAACTCCAAAAACGTTATTCTGAGACTCAGTTTAATGAACATCCCATCCACCAAACATTAACATTCAAATTCCATTGGAAATTTTACTTGGTCCAAAAATGTGGGGCACTACAACCTCCATGCCTTAAAACTTCTCATCCCTGAGAAGCCTTGGGTAAAAAGAAAAATTCACCCAAACTATTTGGATTGGGAATTCCTATTCAAATGGTCATTCTGTGTTACCAACATGTAACACAACCCCAAGAATCATTTTCAACACCCGATATATAAACTGTTGCAACTTGAGCCAACTCTTGTACCCCAGAGGATCATTAAGATGACACTTACCTAAGCTCATCTAACATGAGACACGATCTCCTCATCATCTCCTTAATAACCCTACCGAAGGTACACCCCACTATAGGTTTTATCATTCAATGGAAAATTCAGAGTCACAATTTCTATACCATCATAATTTTCCATTTATGAGTGCCCTTAGTGATATAACAATGCTCCTGACATGATTCTAAATTTGATCAATCAAACAACTCTTAATTAACCACAATTATCCTAGTCATACATGTTTTTCTATAGATGTCTCATCAAACCCCTAAAATAAACTTTTCTAATCCTGATGACATTCCATGAAATGGTTCATCAATGACTGCATTTAACGATATAAGAGGAAAACAATTTGATCCATGCATGGTCATCTATTTTCAAAACTTCTCATCTTATACGATTGGTGTAACAAAAACCATAACACAATTCCTTCTCCAAAGGAACTTCATATTTACCTTGATCATTTTCACTGAAGTATGTAACCAAATTTTGATGATGTCTATTAGTCAAAACATCCATTAATGTTTTCATTCCATAGCAAGAAAATGAGTATATATCAGATCGAACACACTTGAATCATTTCCCATTAAAAAATAAATTCCATTTAGACTGATGTTCAGGGTGGCCTCATAATTATCAAGAAAATTACAAAGATCTAATAAAAGGAAATATATACTATGGTTCTTACAAGTGAGACATCGATAAATTGTTGAGCATCCACATATCAAGAGAACCCACTATACTAAAAGCAGCATCTTCCTAGATAACAAGTCAAAAGAAAATTGTTGGTGTCCATGAGTATATAGAAGGTGTTCTTAGCAGGGAACCCATGTGTCTCTTATGAAAAACTAGGCCTCCATAAAAACAAGGTCTCCATAGTGAAACTCTTATATTGTCTTTATAGAATTAAAGGGAATTTTTAACTTTTATCTTGATAAATAACCGATTCTCTCTATGTCTACCCAAAAAAATTCAAGGTTGGGAAAATTATCATCATAAACCCAAGTGTACACTATGAGTATTAAAATGATTTCTAAAAAGGACCTGAGGCACTCCTACTACTTCAAAAATGAGCTCTTTCTATGATTTCAAAACAATCGTAACCATCTAAGTAAGGAAAGGATAATCGAAACACCTTTGGAAAACTCTGAAGAAGAAGTTTTGTTTCACCTGCTGAAGTGTTTTCATAACTAAAATATGATTCCTTTATCACCTGAGTGTTCTCAGAATCACTCAATCATAACCAGTGAATTCCAACCCAACTATATATATTTATAAAGGTTCTGTAAACATCCAACCATGTTATTGTTGTGGTACCATGAAAGCATAAAATAAAATTAAAACTCATTGTAGAGACCCAAATCTTGATGTGTATGGACATTAAATTACTTTTTATGAATACTTAATACATAACAAAAACAGACACACAAGGATTGTAATAGTTTAGTGTCTTTGGAAACTCGGAATATAATCTTGTAATCGTGGTGAAAAATCGTCAACATCTCCATTAATGATCTTCCCCTTTTTTTCTTACCTAAAACCTTTCTTTAAATCCTAGGGAAAATAAAACATATAAATGGTGATCTCAAATGCTCAGTAAGGGTATTCATAGTGAATATAAAACAATCCTTAGACATTTGATTGTAAAAACATTAGCATAAAATCTAAACATAAAAATCTTGAGTAATGACATAAAACATAGCAGTACGTAAGGCATAGATCATAAAGAAACATTAATCATGATAAATTATCATGGGAATAAAACATGTAATTGTGTCAACCATTAGGCACATGATATGATTTCCATAGTAGCCAAGGCATTACTGTCATGACCATCTTAGTGGACAGAGTCGCTTTTTTAATCGAGTTCACAGCTCGTTTCAGTCCTGTAACACTGGACCGGATTTACTTACCATTCCAGCCATGTCTATCTCATAAGATATAAATCTTTACTCAATGAATTGGAGGGAGATATAGGTCCCACCCATCTCATAATGAAATCATTCTTACTTGTGCCAAAAAAATAAACATACATCATTCATAACAACCCAACGAATAAAATGGGATTCAAAAACATCATCCCATCATAACATAATCCATATAAAAGAAATGGATATCATTTCATAATAAGAAAAGTTAAAACATGTAAATCATATAGACATTATACTTAAAACATACACATATGAAATAATTTCATTTTAGATGGAAAATGGTTTTGATAAAACACTTGAAATGAATTCTTGAGTAAATATCCTTTCTTCTTTAAAATCATTTTCTTTTCACAAAATTTCATGCATTTTTAAAAGAAAAGGATTTTCTTGAAAATATTTATGAAATATTTTTGAGTAATCTTCATAAAAATCAAGCTTTATAAAACCGTAAAAATCCTTTCATTCCATATAAGTTAAAAAAACATTCTTCTCGTACTTTTGCCAGAAAAGTCAAAATGTACCTTGTGAAAAAAAGATTATTTACATACCATGTTGTAAAAGTCAAAATGAGTAAAAAGTAATTTAAAAATACATGAAATAAAATAAAAAATTTTATGAAAACATTTTGAGAATATATGGATATGGATAATAATCATAACCCTAGTAAATACTTACGAATAAACAATCTCGGATAAGAATGAGATTGGAATAATTATCCCTTACGTTAGGTCCGATATTCATTGTACGTATCTGAACCTCCTATATAATGATTTAAATAATTTCATTTACTTATTACAGAATCATATTCATTGTTACGATATCATATATGGTTCACTTATGACTTTATATTACCCGTTCTTTTGTATGTTCCATGTTAAAGTATTTTTTTGTATAAAATCATTTTATTTATCGTACGTGTTTGGACTTTTTGTTCATGATATTATTACTTATAACCGGATTTACTTAATTAAAAAATGTAAAAAATGATTTATATGTAATATATATTCATAATATACATATATATATATATGATAGATCGATAAATGGAATTAAAATACACCGTTCATGGATACGGTAGGCCGTACGTACGCATGAACGATGTTTTCATTTCCTCATTGAATTGAATGGAATTAATTAAATGACATACATATATATATACATAAATCCAGTATCATTACTATGTCATATATTTCATGATTACTTATTATATATACTTTATAATCATTAATGAATGGTTAACATGGAGAATGAATCTCATCACGTCGTGGAGACGGTAGTCCGTACGTACGCACGAGCGATGATATCATTCCCATGATCGTGGAATTGTATTGAATTGTATGTATAATACTTCATAATCAATATCACTTTAAAATAATCTTATATAGTTATATATTTACACCATTATACCCATCCAAGTAAGGTGGTGGTCGAAAACAGATCACACCACAGCGTGGAGACGGTATTCCATATGTACGCACACATGGTGATTTAGTTTTCTGTAGGATGGATAGATGGTGAAATAGGGTTGTTTAATACTTATAATAACATATCAGTATATGAGTGACACTAATTTTATTACTTAATAATTAAACAACTAAAGAAGAAGAAGTAGAAGAAGAAATAAAGTTGAAATAATCGGTAACAGACATTACCTCTTCTTTGAAGCGCCTCTTCTTAACCTCCACTTAAGGCACTAAATATGGTCTTTTAAGAAGACCAGAACCTCTAGGATTTTTCTATGTAAGTGGAGAAGGGAAATTGGTAGGGGTTGTCCGAGCATGAAGGCTCAAAGTGGTGTGAGGAGGAGAGGGAGGAGGTTCCCTTTTATAAGGGAGGAGAGGGGCACCTTTGAATCCTCGAAATTATTAGTTTAATATAAATTCAAACCCCACATAAAAACCTCCAAAAATGAATCAATTCTAATATTAGATTATATAGGGTTGTAATCCCATCAACCAATATAATTTAGACATGTAGGGAATTTATTTTAAACATTATAAACTTGGTTCATCCTTATTTAATCAATTAAATTTTATTTGTGGTAATAAGATTCTAAATTTTAAATTGTTATAAATAATTACTTATGTGTTGTGAATTATCCATAATTAGATAATTTATGAAATTTTAGACTATATAAACTTCAATTTATATTTTTTAAATATTTTTGGGATTTCTAAACAATTTAATAATATGTTATTTTTATAAAATAACAATGGTGTCAATTTTGACACTATTCATTTTTTTAAATTTAAATTAAATCCACACAAGAGATATATTCAAAATAAAATATTTAATAGGTACCTAAAATTTCATAGTATTATATAAAATTAGTGGAGTACATTAAATAGGTCATATAATATTTATGTTAATATTTTTAAAACCATTTATTTGGTATATCTCTTAATAATTTAATTAGTTCAACATTTTTGTATAATTATTTAATATACTTATTTGTTGCATAAAAATTATAAATAAATTCCTTTGATGAATATAAATATTAAATATTTTATGATAATAATTTTACTCTAATTTATCATCTTAAAATAACAACATGTAAATTGTTATCTTTATTAAATTATGAAGGTGACAACTTTGGAATCATTTAAAATAAAATATTATAAGTGTCATAATCGCTTTAATAATGATCTAAATGTTCTAACATTCTTCCAGTGGATGATTAGGGTTTATATATACACTACTAATAAGTTTTGTGCAGATTTTTGGGCCTTTTGATATGTATTACTATTTCAATAAAAACTATATTATCGATTTTTACTAAATAAATAATTTATGCATCATTAATGTATAAGATAATAAGGTAATTAAATAACTCTAAAAAATTACAAATAAATTACCATGATAAAGAAAAAAAATTATATTTAAAATGATTATTTATAACCGAATTTATATTCTGAATAAAGTTATATTAAAAATACTTTAATTATTAAAGTTGAGTGAGACATATTTCACTTTCCTTTAAATAAAATAAACTAAAGGTCTTAATCACCTCCAAGTGGGTTATAATGGATTCCATTTCTACCCAAATATGACTTAGGACGAAATATAATTATCTAATTGTATTAAGACAAGTCTTAGGGTAATTTTATAATATTATATTTACCCTTATTTACCAGATTTACCTTTTACTATGGTAAATAAAATTTACCGTAGGTACTATTCATAATGCCCAAAAATAAAAAGTAGTGTATTATTATAATTTTGACCCACTGATTCCAAATATGGAATCTATTTTTCCAAATTCAATACACATAATTTGTAGAAATTAAATTAAAATTAATCCCGTTGTCGAAAGAAAACGAGTTTTTGTTTAAAACATTGCAAAAGATTGAATTGATTTAACCTACGAATTCAATGTAAAATCAATGCTAATGACATACATTACATTAAATGGTGAAAATATAATCTATTTATACTTTAAAACCATTAAATATTATAATTTAACCACATAAATTATTATGATGAAAAAATTTGTTTTTAATTAAAATATAGCGTGTTTTTACTATTCATTAAAATATAAAAGTTATCCGAATAATATGAAAATTTAATCCAAAGTAAATTTTTATATCCTGATTCCAAAGAAGAATTTTATTTTGTCAAATTGAACTTATAGACATGTCAAAAACATGATTTATGGTGGGTGCGCCATCAAAAGACAGGAAAACTACAATTTTTTAAAAATACATATTTTACACGAAAAATTTATTCTGTTCTCATACCATGTTCTATAAAATGTGTAAGATGAATAATAATGTTATAAAATTAAAAATGTAGTTAATACTATTCATAATGTCTAATCCATAATAATATTATTACAATATATCGTTGTTTAGTGAAACCCGGTATTGTGTACTACACACTCCACCGAGGAAGGTCGTTATTGCGTGTAATGCAAGCCAAGTCAGGGTTACGTGTTGTGCAAGACTCATTTGTTATTGCGTATAAAAAAAATACAACCATATTTCATTTATTCATTAAACAAAGTCTATACTTAATGTTGCGTAGAATAATTTCTATAAAACAAACTTGAAATTGTGTGTAACGCAAGCGAAGAATAGTGTTGTGTATACTGCAAGCTAATACGGTGTTGTGTATAGCGCAATATAATCTTGGTGTAGCGTGAAACAAAAGCCATTAATGAAATTAAAAGAATATTTTTCATAAAATCTCGGTTTGTTACATTCTACCGCCCTTAAAATGAATTTCGCCCTCGAAATTCGTCGGGGTTATAAATGGTTTACTACTCAAAAGTTTCTTTAATAGAAACCCACATCATAAAAAGGAATACCAAAACAGGACTTTAGAAACTAAAGTATGAAATGTAACAGTTAACCAAATTTACTAATCACTGGGTTTCCACATAGGAGAACATAGGTGAAAATATGGATATGGAAGAGAAATCAAACCATCATGTTCTGATGGAGAGTGGTAGAGAACATGGCTATGAAAAGGCCAACAATCACAAATCCATAGATTTGTGATGATCTAAGGTACCATCTGATTCATCGGATATAAGGGCACTAGGACAGCATTTTTTGTTTTCAAGATCATTTCCATAATGTTGAAGACATTGGAATTAGAAGAAATAATTTCGTGATTTTGGTAAAGTCTCACCTTTGGTTGTTCCTTGGACAATTTCTACTTCATCTCTTAAAGAAATGGAGTTGAATTTATCATTCGTGAAGTGTTAGCAGATCATGTGATAGAATGATGGGTCATTCCATCTGTCTCAAACAAAAGGTTAGAAAAAGTTATCAAATATACATAAGTCCATATATGGTGAGGTTAATCATATACGATTCCAAAAATGAACTTATACTTCATATATAATACCGCTTAATAAAATAAAACTAGTTTCTACTAACCATGGACTTCCTGTAGGCCAGTGGTATGTGATAAAGGTCAGTCGCACTTCGGTTGTGGGTTCGATTCCCACATCTTTGTCTGACGCGATGGGTTGTCGCACGTCCTGCAGGTTGTCCTTTTTCTAAAACTACATTACTATAACATCCCATCAATAATATCGAAAAAAGTTCTATCCTTAAACAATACTAACTTATGTCCAACATAATCTATTCTAATCTTTAGGATTATCTAAAATACTTCGTCCCAAGCTCAAATTATTAAAAAAAATTACTAGAATGGTTATCTACCAAGAATGTGAATACAAGCAATTTTCCCACATATATCATAAGATATATCTTGTTGGTTGCATTCCAAACACATGAATACCTTAGTCATATATTCTCTTGAAACATAAATTACCATAGAACCTTTGTGAAAAACATGAATATTGTAAAAAGGTAACTCTTTCCACATACAAAAATCCCAAATAAAATCTATATACTCAAATCATGATATCACTTTGTCCTTTTATCACCCATGAGCTCATGAATACTATCAAACATATTATTTTCTCCTTATCCCTTCATTATGTGCATATCATCTTCTTTCCAAAAATATCTAAATAACCTTTCATGGTTACCAGTACCATTCAACATATACTTTCAAATACATTAGGAAAAAAATAGTGTAACAATCCTTAGATGATTCTTTATTACATATTACCATACATTATTCTTGATAAACATACAATCATTCCACTAAATTCTTAAACCACTGACTGAGCTTCGTCATTTCTTTCATCTCATATTTCATTTTTAGTCTCTTCATCATCATCCACATAAATACTACCCATATGACCATGCTGATTCTCTTCATGAGATTTTCCTTTAGGGAATTGGTTTTCATAATGCCCATACATTCCACATTTAAAACATCTAATCATTTTTGATGTCGTAGCAATACCATTATCCTTGTCCATGGTGTTAACTGAACCTTTTCCTTTGCACTTACTGGATTTGTGTCCTTCTTGTCCACACCCAAAGCATCTTCCAGTTCCTTTGAAACAATCTCTCTGATGCCTCTTCCCAAATGATTTACATGAGGGAAATTGAACTTTCTTTCCTCTATGATCATCATGAAACTCCATCATTCTCTTATTATCTGAGTTGGGAAACTTACCAAAGTTGAGATTATTGATCATATTATGAGATTGCTGATTAGGCATAATAATGATGTTTGGACTTCCAAATCCCATTTCATTTGGTTTCTCATGAAGAATATCATTCCATTGTCCATCATATCCTCCATTATCGTGAATCTTCATGTTCCCAAGCATTTTCTAAAACCCAAAAATAAGTGTGAGAGGCCAAAATCATAATCAAGGGGGATTACCTTAAATATCTAACATCTTAGGTTATATTCTAAGATCCTTACCATAATTCTATGACTATAACCTATACTTATACTTAACCTTAGGAACATCCCTTGACATACCTTATAAATATCTCTAGGGATCTCACTAACGTTTTTGCATCCTAGTTTCCAAATGTTCACTAAACCTTTCCTTTGATACCAACTTTAAAGACCCAAAGCTTGATATACATGGACATTACATTACTTTTGTGGAATACTTAATACATAACAAAAACAGACACACAAGAATCTTAATAGTTTAGTGTCTTTGGAAACTCGGAATATAATCTTTTAATCGTGGTGAAAGATCTCCAACATCTCCATTAATGATCTTCCCCTTTTTTTTCTTACCTAAAACCGTTCTGTAAATCCTAGGGAAAAGAAAACATATAAAGGGTGAGCTCAAATGCTCAGTAAGGGTAAGCATAGAGAACATAAAACAATCCTTATACATTTGAATGTAAAACATGAGCATAAAATATAAACATCAAAATCTTGAGCAATGACATAAAACATGGTAGTACATAAGGCATAGATCGTGAAGAAACATTAATCATGATAAATTATCATGGGAATAAAACATGTAATTTTGGCAACCATTAATCACATCATATGATTTCTAAAGTAGCTAAGGCATTACTTCCATGACAATCTTAGTGGAAAAAGTCCCTTTCTGAATCGAGTTCACTCCTCGTTTCAGTCCTGTAACACTAGACCAGATTAACATACCATTACAACCATGTCTATCTCATGATATATAAATATGTACCCAATGAATTAGAGGGAGATATAGGTATCACCCATCTCATAATGAAATCATTCTTACTTGTGCCACAAAATAAATATACATCATTCATAATAACCCAACGAATAAAATGGGTTTCATAAACATCATCCCATCATAACATAATCCATAAAAAAGAAATGGATATAATTTCATAATAAGAAAAGTGAAACCATGTAAATCATAGAGACATTATACTTAAAACATACACATATGAAATAATTTAATTTTAGATGGAAAATGGTTTTGATAAAACACTTGAAATGAATTCTTGAGGAAAATATACTTTCTTCTTTAAAATCATTTTCTTTTCAAAAAATGTCATGCATTTTTAAAAGAAAAGGATTTTCATGAAAATTGTCATGAAATATTTTTAAGTAAGCTTCATCAAAATCAAGCTTTATAAAACCGTAAAAATCCTTTCATGCCGTATAAGTTAAAAAACATTCTTCTCGTACTTTTGCCGAAAAAGTCAAAAAGTACCTTGTAAAAAGAATATTCTTTACATACCATGTTGTAAAAGTCAAAATGGGTAAAAAGGACTTTAAAAATACATGAAAGAAAAGTAAACATTTTATGAAAAAAAATTGAGAACATATGGTCATGGATAATAATCATAACCCCAGTAAATACTTACGAATAAACAATCTCAGATAAGAATGAGATTGGAATAATTATCCCTTACCCTAGGTCCGATATTCTTCCTACATATCCAAACCTCTTGTATAATGATTTAAATAATGCCATTGACTTATTACAGAATCATATTCATTATTATGATATCAAATATGGTTCACTTATGACTTTATATTACCTGTTCTTTTGTAAGTTCCATGTTAAAGTAGCGTTTTGGGTAAAATCATTTTATTTATCGTACATGTTTGGACTTGTTGTTCTTGATATTATTACTTATAACCTGATTTACGTAATTAAAGAATGTAAAACATGATTTATATGTAATATATATTCAGAATATACATATATATATTTATGATATATCGATAAATGGAATGAAATACACCGTTCATGGAGACGGTAGGCCGTACGTACGCATGAACGATTTCTTCGTTTCCTCATTGAATTGAATGGAATTAAGTAGATGACATACATGTATATATATATACATAAATATAGTATCATTATTATGTCATATATTTCATGATTACTTATTATATATACTTTATAATCATTAATGAATGGTTAACATGGAGAATGAATCTCATCACGTCGTGGAGATGGTAGTCTGTACGTACGCACGAGCGATGATATCATTCCCATGATCGTGGAATTGTATTGAAGAGTATGTATAATATTACAGAATCAATATCACTTTACAATAATCATATATATTTATCTATTTACACCATTATACTCATCCAAGTAAGGTGGCGGTCGAAAACAGATTACACCACGGCATGGACACGGTATTCCGTATGTACGCACGCGCGGTGATTTCATTTTCCGTAGGATGGATAGATGGTGAAATAGGGTTCTTTCATACTTATAATAACATATCATTACATGAGTGACACTAATGTTATTATTTAATAATTAAACAACTAAAGAAGAATAAGTAGAAGAAGAAATAAAGTTGAATGAATCGGTAATGGACATTACCTCTTCTTTGAAGCACCTCTTCTTAACCTCCTCTTAAGGCACTAAATATGTTCTTCTAAGAATACCAGAACCTCTAGGATGTTTCTATGGAAGTGGAGAAGAGAAAGATGCAGGTTTTGGCCGAGCTTGAAGGCTCAAAGTGGTGTGATGAGGAGAGGGAGGGGGTGCCCTTTTATAAGGGAGGAGAGGGGCACCTTTGGAATCCTCAAAAATATTAGTTTAATATAAATTCAAGACCCACATAAAAACCTCCAAAAATGACTCAATTCGAAGATTAAATGATATAGGGTTGTAATATCATCAACCAATAAAATTAATTCATGTAGGGAATTTATTTTAAACATTATCAACTTGATTTATCCTTATTTAATCTATTAAATTTTATTTGTGGTAATAAGATTCTAAATTATAAATTGTTATAAATAATTACTTATGTTCTGTGAATTATCCATAATTAGATAATTTATGACATTGTAGACTATATAAATTTCAATTTATAATTTTTAAAAAAAAATTGATTTTTAATCAATTTAATAATATGTTATTTTTATAAAATAACAATAGTGTCAATTTTGACACTATTCATTTATTTGAATTTAAATTAAATCCACACAAAGGATATATTCAAAATAAAATATTTAATAGGTTCCTAACATGTCATATTAATCTATAAAATTAGTGTGGTAAATTAAATATTTCATATAATATTTATTTTAATATTTTTAAAACCATTTATTTGGTATATCTCTTAATAAAATAATTAGTACAGCATTTTTGTGTAATTATTTAATATACTTATATGTTGCATAAAAAATAAAAATAAAATCATTTGATGAATATAAATATCAAAGATTTTATAATAATAACTGTACTCTAATTTATCATCTTAAAATAAAAACATGTAAATTGTTGTCTTTATTAAATTATGAAGGTGACAACTTTGGAATCATTTGAGATAAAATATTATAAGTGTCATAATCGCCTTAATAAGGATCCAAGTGGTCAAAAATTCGGCCAGTGGATGATTACGGTTTATATATACACTACTAACAAGTTTTCTGTAGATTTTTGAGCCTTTTTATATGTATTACTATTTCAATAAAAACTATATTATTGATTTTTCACTAAATAAATAATTTATGCATCATTAATGTATAAGCTAATAAGGTAATTAAATAACTCTTAAAAATTAAAAATAAATTACCATGATAAATAAAAACATTTTATCTCTCAAATGAGTATTTATAACCGAATTTATATTCTGTATAAACTTATATTAATAATACTTTAATTATTAATGTTGATTGAGACATATTTCACTTTCCTTTAAATAAAATAAACTAAAGTTTTTAATCACCTCCAAGTGGGTTCGAATGGATTCCATTTCGACCCAAATATGACTTAGGACAAAATATAATCATCCAATTGTATTAAGACAAGTGTTAGGGTAATTTTATAATATTATATTTACCCTTAATTACCCGATTTACCTTTTACTATGTTAAATAAAATTTACCGTAGTTACTATTCATAATGCCCAAAAATGAAAAACAGTCTATTAATATAATTTGGACCCACTGATTCCAAATATGGAATATATTTTTTCAAATTAAATACACATGAGTTTCATAAATTAAATTAATATTAATCTCGTTGTCGAAAGAAAACGGGTTTTTGTTCAAAACATTGCAAAAGATTGAATTGATTTAACCTACGAATTCAATGTAAAATCAATGATAATGACATACATTACATTAAATGGTGAAAATTTAATCTATTTATACTTTGAAACCATTCAATATTATAATTTAACCACATACATTATTACGATAAAAAAGTTGTTTTTAATTAAAATATAGCATGTTTTTACTATTCCTTAAAATATGAAAGTTATCAGAATAATATGAAAAATTTATCCAAAGTAAATTTTTATATCCGGATTACAAAGAAGAATTTTATTTTGTCAAATTGAACTTATAGACATGTAAAAACATTATTTAAGGTGGGTGCGCCATCAAAAGGCGGGAAAACTGCAATTTTTTAAAAATACATATTTTACACGAAAAATTTATTTTGTTCTCATACCATATTCTAGAAAATGTGTAAGATCAATAATACTGTCATAAAATTTAAAATGTAGTTAACACTATTAATAACGGCTAATCCATAATAATATTTTTACAATATATCATTGTTTAGTGAAACCCGGTATTGTGTACTACACACGCCACCGAGGAAGGTTGCGATTGCGTGTAATGAAAGCCAAGTTAGGGTTCTGTGTTGTGCAAGACTCCTTTGTTGTTGCGTATAAAAAAATACAACCATATTTAATTTATACATTAAACAAAGTCTATACTTAATGTTGCGTAGAATAATTTCTACAAAACGAACTTGAAATTGTGTGTAACACGAGCCAGTAATAGTGTTGCATATACTGCAAGCTAATACGGTGTTGTGTATGGCGCAAGATAATCTTGGTGTAGCGTACAACATAAGACATTAATGAAATTAAAAGAATAGTTTTCATAAAATCTCAAGGTGTTACACTCATCAACCTCGAGGGAATTTAAAAGTAACACTAACCATTTCCAAATGAACCTCCTTGGTTTTTCCCCTTCTACTTAGATTCACATGTTTAACCATAAATGAAGTGACTATTCCTACCGTAGGATTTTCCTAGTAATTGGATTTACTGAAAAAAAGATAACTCATCCAACCGTATAATTCACACACTTTTTCTCCAATGTCTCTTCTCTCCATCTCAGAGGAATTCTAGGGTTATGGTGAAAACTTAAATTCCCTAAAAAATTAATATTTGAAAGAGTTGAATAAAATATTTTAATTAAAACAGATTATTCTCATTACATATAAAGACTGTCTTTTGTTTTCGGGCCATGATGGCTGAAGTTAGGCCATAATTAAGGTTAATTCATTGTTCTAAATGCAACGGTGCCCTCAAATATTTGATTTAGGAACCTGTTTAGAAGTTATTTCACTTTTTCAGGACAATTTCTTGCACGTACTATTAAAAATTGAACATTTTTCAACAAATTGTATTGGGAAAACCAAGCCTCAAAATCACATGATGTCTTAGAAGTTGGTCTCAAATGTTTTCCAATTAATTTATAAAAATAAAACTGGAGAAATATGAGTCATTACATTCTCCCCACCTTAAGGATTTATGTCCCATAAAATACAAAACAAACGACTCATCAGAAAGATGTGTGCACACTGCAATTATTTGTGCCTCCCACTCTCATGTTCCCCCTTATAGAATCATATGATTTCACTAGACATGCTCTAAGTGAATCACTCGCCCACTAAGTATTGTCTTCTACTGATCCTTAATCTCGACTAGGTACTCCACAACAGTCGAGTCGTCCTCAATGTCTATATCTCCCCAATAGATAAAGATCGATGGGTCATGCAAATACCTCCTCAACTGTGACACGTGAAATATGTCATATACATGGTGCAACTATAGCAGTATAGATATGTGGTATGCCACCTCGCCAACTCTAGTAGAATCTGAAAAGGAATGGAAAACCTCAGAGATACCATTCTTCCCAGAAAAAATCTCTACACCCCACATCGAGGAGAGACATGAATGAACACATGGTATCCCCCCTCGAACTCTAAAGGTATCTGTCTAATATCAGTATATGGCTTCTTCCAACTATGAAAATTCTTCATCTACCCCTGGATGATTTTTACCTTTTTAGTAGTAGTATGTACTAACTCTGGGACCATGAGTGCTGACTCGCCTGGGTCAGTTTAGCAAAGTGGTTACCAAAAGGGTCACCCATACAGATCCTTCAATTTTCCCATACTAATGGTGGAGTGGTAGCTATTGTTTTATGAAAACTCCACCTATGGTAAGTGGTCCTCCCAACTATGATCGAAGACTAAGATGCAATCTCACATAATGTCCTCCAGAACCTTAATGGTGCTCTGCATCTGGCTATCCATCTGAGGAAAAAATATCATGATTAAGTATAACTAAGTCCCAAACACCTCCTCAAATCCCTTCCACATCCGGGATGTAAAACGATTATCACAATCTGAAACAATCATTGATGGAAATCCATGAAGCTGAACTATCTCTTGAACATAGAGGCATCCCAAGATATCAACTAAACTCTACTTCTAGAAAGTTAGAAAGTGGGATGACTTGGTGAGTGGGTCAAAAATAACTCTGATGGTATCATGTCCCCTCAACATATGTGGTAAACCCATCATGAAGTCCATAGATCTCTCATCCCATGTCCTCTCTATCACAGTAAGGGGTTGGGTCAAGCCTGTCGAAACTAGTGCTTAGCCTTCACTTGATGACAAGTGAGGTGTTGAGAAACAAACACCTCCACTGCCTTCTTCATCCATGGCCACCAAAACTGATATTAGAGGTTCCGGTACATATGTTTCTCACCTGGATGTACCACCAAAGGGGATGTGTGAAACTCCCTCAAAACCTCCTCCTGCAACGCCATTGGTACAACTATGCATCCCTGGATAAGTATGACATGCTATCCACCTTTTGAATATCCATCAGGAGAATGCATTGGGGATAAATGAGCATGTAGAGTCTTTCAATTGGAATCCCCATGTTATGCCTCCCTAACATGCTGCAAGAGTGTATTGGTAATAACCATCGACTGAGGGTAATCTCCCCATCTCTATACACAAAGGATAACAATAACAAGGATAACTTTTCGGACGCCCCGTCCATCGAATGAAAATATGATCTACTACTAAGAGAATCTGCTACCACATTCCCCTTCTTAGGAGTGTAGATGATTTGAAACTCATAATCCTATAGAAAATATATTCAATGCCTCTCAATTAAGTTCAAATCCATCCGAGATAAGATATACTTTAGACTCTTGTGATCAAATTAGATGATAAACTACTCACCCATAAAGTAGTGTCCCCACATATTCAATGTGAAGACAACTTCTACCAACTCAGGATCATGGGTCATGTAGTTGTGCTCATGTGGTCAAAACTGGCATAATATATAGGCAATCACCTCTTTCCTCTACATCAGAACAAAACCAGGCCCGGTTTCGAATGCATCGCAGAACACTATGTACTGGACACCCTCCTCCAGAAATCGTTAGATCACGGCGCTCATCAAACATGTGGGATTGAAAAGTGTATATAAATTCTTGGATACAAGAGGTGTGGTTGATTGTATGTTTAAAAACATTCATTTTTAACCATAATAAAATATTTCTTTAACAAATTAAAAAAACAGAATAAAAACCCTATTTTTTAAGTTATATTAAATGTACATTAGGTTTAATAAATATTTTTAATGAAATAATAATGGAGGTAATAAAAAATATTCTACCTTAAAGCATATAAAATCTTATGTCAGTGTTATTACAAAACTGAATGTATAAGAAACACTTTTTATTTTTAACAATTTGTAGTGGAAATTTATAGTACATGTAAAAGAGTGGAATTATTTTATCCCAAAGAGTAGGTATCCAAAAATCTTGGATAAATATACCTTAATTTATAATTTCAAGAAATTTTTTCTTACCCACACTAGTGTAAGACCTCAATCAATGAAAGATTAGATGCAGCTTCTGTCTTGTTATCCCCGCAATCCCTCGATTAAGAAGGTAGTTGTCACCTCTGTGTTCTTTCATCTATAAGACCTTGATTTAATTAGGTAATTGACTCCTCTATATTATTTTATATTGTAATAATATGATCTTAATCACCAATGATTTATGTCGCACAAAGTATAATAAATCTTATTGAATATTTCATTTATTTTGAACAGGAATTTCACAACTTGATCACTTCAAGTATTTCACATAAATCAATTTTGGTAGATCTATAGTGTGTCTCTAAATCCAAAAGTAATGATATCTTCCAAATGACCATGTATTTATAGGTGAGATCTCCAATAGTTGAATTTCCATCCAACTGTCATATTTTTCCAAAAATTTCAGAGGGACCTGTATAGTGGTAACTTACAATTGTTATATAATAACTATTTTGATGACATCATTTATAATGACATAAAAAATCTTTAGAAACAATATTATGAAACAAGTATGAATCTTATTATACATATAAGTAAATATAGAGTAATTAAGATTCTATATACAAAATGAATTCTTATGAAAAAGAAAATCAGATTCTGAAATTTTCATGAATATGATTTGAGAAACTCGGAATCAGATTAAATGAAGTGTTCCAATCATATATAAAAATATGTGAGAATCATATTTGAGTAAGTCTACAAATTGGATTCTAAATTTTTTGTGAATCTGAATTGAGAAATATAAATTGGATTCTATTTTCTGTGTGATTAATATTTTAGGAACATATAAAATCAGATTATATATTTTGAGAGAATCAGATTCATGATTCTGAAAGAATCAGAATTGAGGAAGTGAGAATTAGATTCAAAATTCTGGACGATTCGGAATTGAGGAATATAGGAAATTGGATTCGATTTTTTTGTGGATAAAATTCGAGAAATAGGAAGAAGTGTATTCAAAATTTTAGGAAAATCAAAAATTATATAGTGAAGGATTTTACGTTTTAGTAAGTATCTAATTTGTTCTGGTACCTATTATGAGTTAAGAATATTAGACTTGGCTATAAAATTGTTAAAGAATAAGATTCCAATTGGAATAGTATTTTCATATAAATTTTCTTATAGATAGAAAGTTTTATTAATGAAAAGGGTCTGTGATTTCCAAAACATAAAGGAATGAGAAAAGTAATAAATAATCTTTATGACTCAACAGTCTCCCCCTTTTTTGAAAGCACAAAAAATAAATTTAAGAAAATAATATTAAGACCAAAAGACTTCATATTCAAAATTAAAAAAAGAAATTATCTCTCCCTTAGTTTATGACTCAATATGAATATGAATAACTCCCCCTTAGGATATGAAATCCCCCTAAGGATCATATTTTGACTTAATATATTTGTATTTAAAGAAATATCTCCCCCTTACTTAAAGGTGTTTTTTTAAGCATTCTCCCTTTTATGTTGTCCTTCTTATACTAATATTGTTTTTAGAAAATTCTTCTCCCCCTTTATTATTTATAAAAGGGAATGGGGAAAACTATAATGTACCTAGAAAAAGTTAGGAAACATATGCACTAACTAAGGAGATAATCATTTCTTATCATTGAAAGTGATTTTTAAAACAAAAGATCGGATTATAAGAAAATCAATCAATCTTTATTATTAAGTCCATGATTATAGCCTTAAAATTCTTTAACTCCATGTGATCATATTGTAACTTTTTTATGAGCACTTCCTGATCCTAACTCTTCTTCTCAAGATTCTAAATATTTTCTTCTTGGTTTAGAATCTTCTTCTCCTAAGTCATAATATTTTAATCCAAATACTTATGTTTTTAAGACACTTATTCTTTGTAACTGTTCTCTCTTCTAATATTAAGGGAGAGAGAATTAATTTTCCCATATGATTACTTCTCTTCTTGAAACCTAATTCCCTTCCTCTTCCATCATCTTCTTCTGAAAACCTGTTTGAAAGTTCTTTGAAATTATCCTTGAATTCTTTAATGGAAATTTTTACTAACTCAAGCATATCATCGAAAAATTTAACATCAATATTGATATATTTTTTAAAACATTTTCATATATCTTCATGATTTTCTATGATAATCATAATTCTAGAAAAATGTTTTGAAATCATCATCATGAATTTGAACTTATCTATGAAGAGGGTTATTGATTCCAATTTCTAGTTTGCTGATTCTTGAATAAGAAAATATCTTGACTCAATGTTTGGGAAATATGGAATCAATTTCAAAAACATCTTCAAGGATTGAAAAAATAAATATTCTTCTAGGAATGAGGAATACCATTATGATTTGGATAAAACATTCTTAGATTCTCCAACATTACCTTTCTTCTCTTTGTCTTTTACTCTTGTAGATTTATATATCCTCTAGTTTACTTGAATTTCATCAGAAAATTAAATAATATAATCATTATAATCATAAACATCATTATCATCTTCATTATAATTATTACCAAAATCATCATTTTCATTTTCATCTTCATAGGGATGTTTTTGAACTTCACTTTCTATAATATTGTCTTTCTGACTATCTGATTTGGGAACTATTTTTTTATGAGGAAATATTGGAATAAGAAGCTTGATAATTTCTTATTGAGAGATTATAATATTGAATCTATATTTATGTAAGACCAATATCTTGTATCTAAACATCACATTGTTTTTGTTGGCTATTTAATTATTCTTATTCTTCTTCTTCTGACTGTTCATGAACAATCAGAACTGATCGTGGAACAAAAACCCTTCATTTTCCTATTGGGGTAGCCTATAATTCAACTTTTTATGATTGTTGGGGACATTTAGTTTCTTCTAGAAAATATTTAGGAACAAAAAATTGTTCTAAGACCTTTTATATATCTTTCAATAGGGCTTGAATTATATCTTCTTCAATTAGATATTTCTTATGTTTCCTGTCCTTTTCTTGTTTCTCAATTTATTTTTCTTCTCGAATTTTCAAAGATTTAGCTTCTACTGAATATATCCCAAACACTTAATATGTTTATTTCCTTAGCTCGTTTTATTTTCTCCAATTTTCTATAACTTCATCTGTGTAGTATTTAAATTTCTTTAACATTTTTGGTTTAGAAGCATGAGTTTTTTTCTGCAGTTTTGGGACTTGAGACATTCTTTTCTTTGGTTCCAATTTAGAAATCATTCACACTTGTTATAACTTACCCTATAAATCAACAAACTCATTTTTCTTATCACTAAAATTTTATTTCATTCTATTAATTGTGTCATCCCTTATGTGAGGACTCTTGAACTTATTTGGATTTATCTTATAAGCAATATTGAAAGAGTTCAAGTAGTTTACCATCAGCTTAGTTAGGGTAGTTGGAATCATGAGGATCTGATACTTGATCGGATATTCCTTTATCTTATTGATAGTGAGAAAGATTTAATTCACTAGGATAATCTTTCTTATATTAACAAGAAAATCTATCATGAATATGTATGTTATTTTTAAGGTGTACTTGTCTCTTTTTCTCAGTATTAATAGACCTTGAATTCATAAATCCATAATCCTATAGTTATCCAATATGTTGGAAATATAGGGATTCATTAATCCTTGAATTCCTGAGAAATCCACATCCTTTTCATTGTAACAAGAACCTTTAGAATCTGGAAACTTATGAGTGAGATAATAAGCTTCACCATCATAAGGTATCACAAAGATATATGTAGCTTTCTTAAAAGACATTGAATATCTTTTCCCATAACATTTAAACTAAAACTTATCATTTCCACATTCATTAAATAATTTAACTAATTCACAAAATTCAATTAACAATCCTACATTCACTGGATCTTGTTCTCCCTTAATTTTAGCAATACAACCATTTTCCAGGCTATGGAACTTTATGATATTTCTTATTAAAGAATCATACATAAGAAAGAAATTCTGATCAACTAATCTTTATATAAAAATGAACCAATCCATAAATTCTTTGGCAGGAATAGAAGTCTAAGAAGATATAGATAGAGACATCTGGATCATAATAAAGGGATCTAGAAAAATGGAAGATAGACCTTGAAGGGTGGTTAAAACTTAGGAGAAAAAACTCTAGAAATCGATGTGGGGCACAGGGGTGTCCCCTCATTTATATAGGAATCATAAATGAAGGTTATTCTTCTAAGTTTAATTCTATATTAGAAAACACACAGATCTAATATGAATATTGAGATTAAAATGAAGAAGTTTTTACCAGTTCTGATCTTTTTGAGGTTTTAAGAAATCAAATCAGATTTAGAGAAATATGAATCTAATTTTTTTAATAAGTTTGAAAATACCAACATATAGAAATTAAAGTTAAGAAGTAAAAGGTAAGATAATTTAACATTAAGGGTTCTTATATGGTTTTTTAGTGTTTGATAAGATTCTTTGAATAAATAATAGATTCTAAAATGTTTTATTAGAGTCTAAAAACATTTTATAGGTTCCAAAAACATTTTTTAGTTTTTGAAAAAAAAATATTAAGGAAATAAAGTGTACTAACCCTATGAAAAGGAGTATCACATTGTTTGGAGATAGTTTTAATAAAAAAATTATATATAAATAATTACCTTATATTTATCATTAAAAGAATTTCTTTAATATATCTAAATCTATCTGAAGATAATGATATTGTAAAAATAACAAGAATTTGTTCTTGTGTTCTGATGAATTGTAAAATATTATCATTTTTAGGTGTGTGATCCCTAAGAAATTGATGTATAATATCTATGTTCTTTTCACAAGAGTGATGTGTAGGGTTTTTTCTTAAGTCTAGGGAACTAGTGTTATCAAAGAGTATCTGATATTGAGTAAAACTCAAGCCATAATCAGTGAGTGTGTGTTGCATCTACAACAATTGAGCATAACAACTTCCATCTTCCACACATTCAAATTTAGAAGTGGAAAGTTCTACAGAGTTTTTTCTTACATTACCAAAAAACAATTGAATCTACTAAGAAACTAAAAGATCCAAATGTACTTTTTCTATTCATTCTACAACCACCAAAGTTAGCGTCTAAAAACTTTTTAAAACAAAATCATTACTAGAAGAATATAAAAGTCTTAAATCCATAGTTCCTTTTAAATGGAAATTTGTTTCACTAATATAAAATGGGATTGTTTTTTGGATTATATTAATATCTTTCACATAAGCACACTAAAAACAGTGATTCTGGATGACTAGCTGTTAAGAATGGTAAACTTTCTATCCTACCTCTAAATGTTGTTTGATCCACTGGTTGCCTAGCTTCATCAAGATCTAGAGTGTTTGAGGTACCAATTGGAGTACTTATACATTCAATGTTTTCATATCCATATTTTTTTGTAAAATATTTAATATATAGATGTTGATATATATAAGTTCTTTATGGTTATTGAGAAAATTAAAAACCAAGGAAAAATGTTAACTCACCCATCATATTCTTTTCAAGCTCATATTTCATAGTATTCCAAAATGAATTAGTTATGGATTGATATGTTGATATGAATATAATTTCGTCAATATATATTTGAACAATTAAAAAATTATTTTATTTCTTTATAAAATTGTTTGGATTAGCAATTCCCTTAACATAATTTTTCTGTAATAAAAATCCTAGTAGTCTATCATATCTGGATCTTTGGGCTTTTTTAATGTTGTACAATGCTTTGGAAAGTTTGAAAAGATATTCACGATGTTTTGTGTCTTCAAAACCAAGATTTTTTCAACCTAAACTTACTCTTGAACATATCAATTAAGAAAATCATATTTTACATCTATTTGAAAAAAGTTTAAGTTAAGGAATGTTGTAAAGGCTAATAGAATTTGAATAGATTCAAGTATTGCTACTAGATCATAAGATTCTTTATAGTCTATTCTTTCTTATTGATTATAGCCTTTAGAAAATAATATTTCTTTATTTGTTACAATGATTTCATTTTCATCACATTTATTAATAAAGACCCACTTTACACTAATAACATTGGTTTTTTTAGGTCTTTCAACCACGTCCAAACTATATTCCTCTTGAATTTATTATGTTCATCTTGCATATATTTAATACAATCTCCACCACTTAAATCCTCATCAAGACTTTTGGGTTTGAATAGGGAAATAAATTCTAGATGATCTACTTCATATCTTAAAACACATCTAGTCCTTATGGGTTAATTTACATCACCAATGATATTGTCATTGGGTTGATTCATTAGAAACAACTGAATTGGGTTTTGTAAAACATATTCATCAATATAGGATAGAAATTCATCTAGAGTGAATACTTCAGAAACATTTTCTTGAGTATTATTCTAGTTAGAAGTGTCTTCCATCAAAATGACGGTAATTAGTTTTGTAAAAAACATAAGAATATTTAGGTTGAGGTTGCATAAAAAGGGTCAATTTCATTAAATTTAACATGCACTCTTTCCTCAACAGTACAAAAAATTTTGTGGGAAACTCTATAAACCTTAGAAGTAATGGAATAGCCTAAGAAAATTCATTCATAATATTTGGGTTCAAATTTCTGTAAGTTTTCTTTTGTATTCAAAAGAAATACTTTGCAACCAAATACTCTAAAGTATGAAATTTTTTATTTTCAACCAGTCCACAACTCATAAGGTGTATTATTAAAAAAAATCTTAATTAAAACTAGATTTATAGTATAAAAATATGTATTTATAGCTTCAGCCACAAAATGTTTTGTAATTGAGTATTCACTCAACATGGTTCTTATTATCTCTTAAAGAATTCTATTTCTTCTTTCAACAACACTATTTTTATGGGGAGTTCTAAGAGTTGAGAAGTTATTATTAATGCCTTTATTACTACAAAATGTTTCAAAATTTTAATTTTTATATTCTCCACCATGATCACTATGAATAGTTTTAAATGGAATGCTTTTCTCAATTTTAACTTTGAATGAAAATAATTTGAAATAATAAAATGATTCAAATTTATTTACTAGAAAATATACCCATGTAAATATAGTGCAATCATCAACTAAAAAATTTAGTATTTTCCTCTAATACATTCCATTTCTGTAGGAATAAACAAGTCCATGTGCATTGGTTTTAATGCTTCATAAGTTGATACTTCACTAATTGATTTAAATATTGACTTATGTTTTCTTCCATATTGACAAAGATTATATACTTTTGAAGAATACAATATAAGATCTCGTAGATCCTTAACAAGTTTTTTCTTAGACAGTTTACATAATTTTCTAATATTATAGTGTCCTAGTCTTTTATGTCATAACCAAGATTGTTATTCCATTGAGCTAAGGCAAGGTATGTCTTCTCTTCTATGTTCTTCTAAGTTAAGTGTATAAACATTATCTTTTTGATCGGAATAAAGAATGAATTTCTCCATGTAATTGTGTACTAAGAATTTATAATTAGTAAAATTCACAAGGAAACTTTCTTCAAGTAATTTACTTATTCTTATAAAGTTGTTCTTATGATCTTTCACAAATAAGCTATTATAAATTAAGACTTTTCTGATATGAACAATATTACTTATACCAACAATCTCTCATTTTCATTCTCTTCAAAAGTGACTCTTCCACCTTTCATTTTAATAAAATTTTAAAATATGTTTTTTTATTATTCATTTTCTAGGAACATCCACAATCCATGTACCATGTATTTTTGTTGGTACTTCTTTTGTTTTCCTAAAAAACAAAATAGTTAGATTTCTAGAATCAAAAAAAAATAGATTCGTTATTGTTAGAAAGTAAAATGTTAAGAAACCAAATCTATTTAAAAAATAGGCTTTTTAAAATCCTAAGGATTAAATTTTATTTAAGGAACAGTTTTCTCCAAGTTTCCACCACTTTGACACTTAATAGAAAAAGTGGATCTTTTAGGAACAAAATAGTTGTGACTAAAAATAGGTTTTTAAGAAGTATAACCTATTACAAAACTATTCTTAAGAGGAAGAATTTGTGAATATATTTTTTTCAAATCCTTCCATACCAGAAGTAAATTTGGATAAAAGATTCTTTATGAAAAATATTTCATATTTTATCCATAAGACTATATTCTTATTCTCATAGTCATTAGATTTAGAATTGAGTTTAGTCTCTAAAATTTTTTTCTCAAAAACAACCTTTTCATGATCCTTAGATAGTTTATCATTTTCAAACTATTATTCCTTAATATTTTTGTAAATCGAAAAAATTTCAAAATATTTTTCATCAAGATCGTTATAAATATATGATACTTCATTTGTTAAAATAGTGATTCTTGATTTTTCCATGTCAGGTTTCTTATTAATCTTACTATTTTCAATTACAAGGAACTTGGAAAACCTAGAGACTTCTTCAAAATATGGTAAGGTATATTATGCTAAAGAATATTATTCATCCAATTAAATATATCCATTATCATTATGATATACATAATTTAAATAAATATTGTATAAGGATTTAATAGTGTGTACATTTTCCAGAAATCAATTATTTTCAATAGGTATTCTGGAAATAAGACCAATATTCTTTTGTGCAAAAGATTCATTATCTAAATATTAATCAGATGATTCTACACCACTTTCACTCCAAGAGTAATTTTACTTCAAAACATTATTTCCATTAGACTTATAATATAATCTATGATTTCTTTCACAATGTATATCTTTCATGTCCTTTTTTAATCTGAGTACAATCAGGTCTGATATGATCGTCTTTTTTATAGTCCTAGAATGTGACATATAAATATTTCTTATCCTTCTTATAAATTTTATTATATTTGTATTGGAAATCATTTTTGAAAAAAATATTGTTCATCCTTTGAGAATATTTTCAGATTCACTTGAGTTGGATTGAACAAAAAGTTTCTTAGTCTTTGTTGACTTAAAAAATTTCTTAGGAGTTTTGGATTTTGTATGATTTGATATAGTTGTAAAAGAAACCCTCCCATTATTCTTCTTTATATTCTCAGCATCTCTCTTCAATATGTTCTCATGTTTTAAGAGAGTTCCAAATAATTTATCTGGAGTTAAAGTTGTTAATTTCCTTAACTCATAAATAACAGTTCTTTTTTATTGTTATTCATTAGGAATGATGTCTAAAATCTTGTCTACAAGAATATCATCATCTAGTCATGATTCTCCCATTGAATGAAGATTGTTTGGGATATTCATAATTATCTATTGAACATTAAATATAGTTTCTCTATAGGGAAAAACAAAACCATGATAATCTTCTCTAGGCATGGATCTTCTAGTTTTAATAACTTGTATAAGTACCAAAATGTGTAACCTCTAGTTTCATCCATATGTTTTTAGCTTCTTCAAAAAAAGATATCTTGTTGTATATATTCCCAGATAAAGAAAAAGTCAAAGTATTTTTAGCTTATATTTTAGCTGATATTCTCACTTATCTTTATTAGTAAAAGTTCTAATTTCCTTGTCAGGTATTTTTTTTAATCTACACTATGCATGAAAAAGTTATCCATTCTAGTATTGATAATAAAATTCTTCATTATATCTCTCCAGTATTCGTAATTATTCTGATCAAAGATCAGTGGTCTTGTAAGGATCAGATTATCTATGGATCTGATATTCATTCCTTCCATATTTAGAGCAATACAAAAATTCTTTTTACACAACAAAAATTACTGTAGAAAATATTTATCAACAAAAAGTTTATAAAAGAAATTATAAACAACTTGAAAAAGTAAATAAAGAGTAAGTAAATTGAGCTGTGATAATTTTCTTTTGATACCAAGTATAGGTATCAGAATTACATAGTTATCCTCTTATACCAAATATATAATCAAAATATGTATTTATATTCTTAGATAGAATAAGGGGTGAGTCGTAAGTTTAAAAACATTCATTTTTAACCTTAAATAAATATTCGTTTAATAAATTTAACAAAATTGAATTCACTAAACCCTATTTTGTAAGGTAAATTAAAAATAACTTAGGTTTAATAATGATGTGTAATGAAATAAGCACATAAGTACTGAAACAAGATTATACCTTAAATCATATATAATATTATATCAGATTTATTACAAAAGTTAATGTTTAAGAAACACTTTATATTTATAAAAATAATAAATGGAAATTAATGTAGCTATAAAAGAGTAAAATTATTTCAACCAAAAGATTAGGGTATCCAAACACCTTGGATAAAGATCCTGAGATTTATACTTTCATGAAAGTCTATATTTCCCACTCCATGGTAAGCCCTCAATTCAAAAAATATTGGATGCAGCTTCTATCTTTCTGTCCCCATAATACCTTGATTAAGAAGGTAATAAACACCTCTATCTTCCTTCAGTTGGAAGCCCTAAATTTAAGCAAGTAATTGTCACCTATATCTTCCTTCATCTTGGAAGACCTCAATAATAATGACCAATTATCAGTGTTTTACAAGGCAGAAGAAATATTATTGTAGATTTCATGTATGTTGAACAAGTAGGTCACAACATGATCAATTCAAGGCCTTTGCACAAAGAAATTCTGGAAGAGCCCTCATGTCTCTCTAAATTCAAAAGTAATGAGCTCTTCTAAATGACTAGGTATTTGTTGTTGAGATATCCAATGGTCTAATTTTCCTCCAATAGTCATATTTTTCTTTAAATTTCAGAGGGAATTGTATAGCTGGCACTTACAATGGTCATATAATAACTTATTAGATGTACATCATTTAGAAAAACAAAAAAACCTCATGAGAAATAATATTATGCAACAAGTATTAATCTGATGATAAGTATAAGTAAGCATAGAGTAATGAATCAGATATATATGAAATTGAATTCTTAGGAAAAATAAAATTGGATTCTGAAATCTATGTGAATTTTGTTTTAGAAACTTCGAATTAGATTCGATGAAGTGTGAAAATCAGATTCACAAATACGTGAGAATCAGATTTGTATAAGTCTTCAGATCGGATTCCAAAGTGTTTGAAAATTGGAATTGATAAATATAAATTGTATATGATTTTATATATGATTCTTTTTTATGATCATAGTGAATCGGATTATATATTTTGAAAATTTTGGATTCGTGATCTTCAAGGAAACAAAATTGAGGAAGTGAGAATTAGATTGAAACTTTTAGATTATTCAGAATTTAGGAATATAGAAAATCAGATATGATTTTTTGTTCGAATCGGATTTGAGAAAAAGGAATAATCGAATTCGAAATTTTTTGGCATATCTGAATTGATAAAGTGAATGATTCTGAGTTTAATTAAGGATCATATTTATTCCAGTATCCATTATGAGTTAAAAAATTATACTTAGCTATAAAATGGTTAAAAACATTATTCTAATTGAAAAAAAACTATATAATTTTTTTATAGATAAAAATTATTATTATGGAAAATTTTGTGGTTTCCAAACTGTAAAGGAATCAGAAAAGTCATAAGGAAAATTTTTGACTCAACAAAACTATGCCTTAACTAAATGGCATACAGGCACTTCTCCATCCACACAAAAGGTTTCCCCTTTTGGTTCAAATTTTTCATCGGTACTGATATCCTTTAGAAATTAGGTATGAATCTCTAGTGATAGCCTTTTGTCCCAAGGAAGCTATGGACCTCCCTCATACTCCAAGGTGCATCTCATGCTAACACTACCTCTACTTTGGTTGGGTCCACTACCACTCCATTTTTTGAGATAACATGTCCTAGAAAGTGGATAACTTGAATCCATAAAAGACACTTTGAGAGTTTCTAATAAATATGGTTCTCTTGAAGTACATCCAAAATCATTCATAAGTTTCTCTTGCGATCCTCCTCAGATTCTGAGTACACAAGGATATCATCAATGAAGACCACTAAAAACTGGTCTAAGTACGACTTGAAGATCTGGTTCATGAGTCCCATTAATATTGTGGGAGGGGTTCCTCAAGACGAATGGTATCACCAAGTACTCATAATGAATGTAGTGGCATCTTAATGTGGTATAATATATATCTTTGTCCATTACTCACAACTGGTGAGACCCTAATAGAAGCTCAGCCTTTGATAACCATCACTCCCCTCTCAACTGATCAAAGAGGTCATTGATCCTTCAAAGTGGATACTTTTTATTCACATTCACCTAGATTAGGCACCGATAATATACACACAACCTCAATCTCCTGCATTCCTTTTTGGAAAACAAATCTAGGGCCGCCCAAGCTGAAACATAGGTTCTCATGAAGCCCTTTCTCTACAAATACTCCAATTACACCCTTAGCTTGTGAAGCTCTACGGGAGCCATCCGGTATGTTGGTGCGTATATCAGTGTCATATTAGGGTGTAGTTTGATGTAGAAGTTGATATCCCAATGGGGGGTAATCTCGGAACATCTTCTGGGAAGAAATCCTCATACTCAACCACTACTACTAGAAACTAGAAACTTATAACATCTTATGCACTGAGGGTCAACATAGACAAGTTATGAGTGATCGTTTGCACCCTCTTATGTATGAGTCCATCCTGGGCTGCATGGGGTTTATTTTCACCAACAATATAAAACCTTGTTCCATCACTGCAGACACACTGCACCCTTCGCCTAAAACAATCAATCTAGGAATGGGCCAAAGTTAACAAATGTATACTAAGAATGAAAATGCAAGGCCTCGATGCCACCACCAACAGGTTCCAATCAAAACTCTCACCTCCAATGGTAAGGCAACACTGTTGGCATAGATGTGTGATCATCAAGTCTCCTCCCATTGTTGTCTCCAAGCATAAGGGTTGATTCAACGATTCTACCCTAATCTCAAGGTATCATACAATATATGTGGTGAGGAATAAAGGAATACCACCTGTATATATTTGTACGACTACTATAGTAGAAAAACAGAGAACATACCCTGAATAATCCCTAGATCCCCTAGGACATAAGCCTCAATAGCATGCATTTTCCCCCACCCTTGTCCTCAAGCTCCCAAAGCATGGCGTGGACCACCTCGGGGTAGTGGTGAAATCAAGTCAAAATTTTGACCACCTCCCGCTGCTCTCCTAGCTCCCTTGTCATGTCTTCCACCCTATGGATCAACATGCTCTTTCCTTTGCCTCTTTCTCAGTGGTATATCTACTATATCCATATCCGTAGCATGATGGGTTGTAAAATCTTGAGAAAGATTCCCACGCCATCACATGAGTAGAATCACCTCTCCCTAGGCTGGATGGACCCAACCTGAGATCCCTAAACTGAAGAACCTCTATCCTGGGACTTCCTCCAAAAATGTCACCCGCATTTGGATCTTATAGGCTGATTTCAGCTCTCAATTATTGAGGTCTCTTAACCTTCCCATCCACTTCTGAATTTCACCAGCTATCTCATCTCATCTAGGAATCTCGTAACCAACAAATCATGCTCACGCACTCAAAAATAAGTAGGTATGCTCATACAGATAATACTAGCTTGGATGTCTCCACAGATACCTTTCTCAAAAGTCTGAGACCAGAAGTACTGATCCCGGAACATATCCATTGAGTACCAATAAAGGTTGGTGAACCTTTATGAATAATTATCTAGAGTCATAATTCCCTGTTGGAGTTGAATAATTTCATGTATATGAAAAAATCTAAGTGTAACTGGTGAGAAATCCTCTCTGAAAAGGCACTTGAACTTTGACCATGAAAGAGTCTCCACATCGTGAGTCAGGATTTCCAAACTCCACCATTACCCTACTGATCTATATATAAGGCTCACTGTCAGGAATACCATCTAATCCACTGGTGTCCTGTCATGATGGAAAACTCATGTCACAATCTCAATCAATTATTCATCCTCTTGAGGGTCAGGCTTTCCTTTGAACATTATGGTTCTATGTCTCTGAAACTCATAGAGCACCCTCAACCTACACTCCGCATTTGCTGGTACTGCAGGTAACAAGGGATTCTCCATAGGTGGTATTATATCTAGTGCAGCACCTAGAAGTAATATATGATAAACTAGCCCCCGTACAGAAGCCTCATCACTGGTGGGGTCATCCTTGTGATCGACTTGTTGAATCCTATCTGGTATGCATCACATAGGCATAATGTATAGATAAAAGATATACTGTGGTCAATGATTATATCTAGATAGATGAGTCAATAAGTATAAAGAAACTACAACCCATTCATATATGATGCATGTACCATTATTATTCATGAAACCAGTTGTTTTAAGTACCAAGTCAAAAAGTGGGTTATTAGAGTTCTGGATTATGGATACATCGGCCACCACACCAACACTAGATTCCATGGCCTAAAATATGAGCACGAAACACTTAACATTATTTTCCGGAAAAAACCTCATAGAATCTAATTCCTAAGGTATAACTAACCTCCCTCTGATACCAGTCTATCATGACCTATCCTAGTGGGGCTTGTGTCATGACAACCCCCAGCCTGCCTCCTATAGGCCAGGGGATAGTGAATATCATTGAGTAGGCATATCACACAAATGGGAGGAATTAGCCTAAAGTAACTATATGGACACATAAATCTTTATTCCACAAATGATGAGAGAAAAAACTCATTAAAACCACTATATCACACAACCATAGTACAACAGTGAATGTGTTGGAAAGTAAATAGGTCCAGAATACAGGCCCACCAAAAAATAGTCTGTAAACAAGATCATGAAAATCATTCACAGAAAACCCTACCTTTTCCAACATGAGGTAAAGATACTGGGGATACTGTATGAAATTTTAGGACACCATGGTCTGTATGATCTCACAAGGCTTCTCCGGTTCTTTTCTACCCTAGACTCTATCAAAAGGTTACTCATCTTCACAAGACATGACACATGTGGGAGAATCATATACAGGGGTGAGTATAAAAATACTCAGTAGGACACCCCTGAAACACAATTCAATACATAAAATAAAGATACATTAATCTCTACAAAAGTATATGTCTACAACATATAACAATAATATCAATATATACCCAAACCAAGACACGTAGTTGAAAGAAAATCCATGACTATCGCATACCACCACTAGGTATTTAGTCCAAATATTCCCCAAATCACTCAACCGGGAGAATTCACTCCTGGGTCCAATAGAAATGATGACATCAATCTGAGAAGTAATATTTATTAGGAACATCCATGAGATATATACATTGATAGATCTAAAGAGAGATACAATGATAGATCTGAAGAGAGATATGATACATCAGAGGAGGATCACAGCCAGGGATATATGGACATATCAAAAACTCCATATAGATTAAGCCTCTAAGTAGAGGATTTAATCCCACATAGTATTGGTCACATTGATACCAAAAACTCTACCTAAGGCATGAAAAGGGATAAGGGATCCACTCTAGGCCTCTCGGGGAATTCCAAAAATGCTATCATGGATGTCCTATTGTAGGGATCATAACCCATTGAGTAGGAAATGATACCAACAACCCATTAGGGGAAACAATAAAGAGAACAAACTCTAATTAATATCTTCAAAGATATAGTGGATGAGAGAATCAACCCACATAGTAATGGAGGGATCACAGTGACTAATAATAACACTCGTTATGTCCCTTGACCCCAAGTACTGCCTAAGTAAACAGATCATCTCACTGGAAGTCCATGTTAAAACCCACCATTGGACTCAAAAATATTGTCTCAACATCAAGGTCTCAACACCATATATGGATCATCCAATGGTCGTATGGATTTAAAGATATGGTTGTTCAAAAGAAAAGGTCTGACTTGTGGGTGGACCCAACCCTGTCAGGTCAACTCGACCCGACTCGGCCTGTTGGACCCGATCCATCCTGGCAGGTCTGGCCCAATCTGGCCCAAACTACATGGTTTTATCCTAGATCCCCTGGCCTATCCCGCATACACATGGGTAAGCTGATCTACCAAAAGCCCCCACCCTCCCCCTCCCCCCCAACCATGTGCCCCTGGTTCCCCCACAGTTTCATGACATACCCCACATGGTCAGCCCGCCACGTCCTTGTGCACTTGGTGTGCTCCACCTTCATGTGTTGTCACCATCGCCGCAGCTTCCCAAGGGGCCCTACTAGGCCACATTCTTCCTTCACTGGCCGCCCCACCAGCGGCTCATTTTTTTCCTCACTATCTTCCTGGACCACAACGCCGCTCACCTGGACCACACCGCCACTTGCCTTGACCGACTGGATCCTCCACTGTGTGCCACCACCTATAACTTCATACTCCACAGTCCCAACCAAATCTCCCTTCACCATTATTGTCTCACCTTTTCTATGCTTTCATGAGGTCGGATGTTTGATTTTAGATCATTGCACCACAACAAAAAAGTGCAATGATTGTTTTTTTTTTCAAAACCACGAAGAACGTGAAGAATGCAAAGAACATCAGGGGAGAAAATAACATGGAACAGCCCAATGAAAACCCCTCATCCATTGTTCATTATAGACTCAATCCATTCCATAATAATGATCATGAAATCATATAAAATCATTAAATAGACCAACACCACTAATAAATCCCTAAAACATAATCCCAACCTGCAATACGCACAACCTGTGAAACAATACATTCATCAATTGATTCACATTCATCATAGGAATAAAGAACAAGGAAGAAATCAAATTAAAACACACACCCTACCTCATGTTGGAACTATATTTGTGGAAGATAGATGTTGTGTTATCATCGTTCATCGATCCTTGGTCTTTTGAATATGAGGTTGTGTCGATCCACTGTCGTTCACCAATGTTTTCTCTAGAAGTCCTTCTCTCTATCTTAGAATAATTCTAGTGTTATGGTGAAAATCTAAATTCCCTAAAAATTCCTACTAAAATGAAGATGTTTTGTGTTAAATAAAATATTTTTATTAGTGTTATGTCCAAAAATAATCTTTCATTACTGACCCCCAAGGACCGATGTTAGGCCTCGCCTAAGGTAAAGTCGCTACTCTGAATGCAATAGTGCCCTCTGATTATTGATCTAGGAACTTGTTTATAATTTATACAAATTTTTCATGAAAACTTCTCCCACATACTGTTAAATACAGAATATTTTTCAATGAATTGTTCCTAGCACACCGAACCTTAGAATTGTACACCATCTTAGTGGGTGGTCTTGGAACTTTTCCAATTAATTTATAAAAATAATGCAGGATAAATCTGGGTTATTAAACCAGTTTTTCATTAAAGGATTTAGACTTATTGGTCTCCATTCCCAAGTTACAGAGGTATTATACTATATATAAGAAACCAAACATTTAAAAACAAAATTTATGATCTTTTATATTCGAAATAGTTTCTAGTTATCTCATGCTTCTATATAATGTTTTGAATATATGGTATTTCATTTCAAAAATAATAAAAAACCCATAATCGTTATAAATTGAAAAGTGGCTCCCATTTAATCACAACTAATATGTTTTATCCCATGAAACCAATGGTAAATTTCTCAAACATGTTAGTATTGGTTTTTTTATGGTGTCACCATTAATATATGTGGGGAAAAACCATTTAGGTCGAGATTGGAACTTTAATAAACAATCATATACTTAAAATTATAACAAGGAAAGCTAAAAATAGGAATTACAAACAAGTAAACATGGAAATAAGAATATAATCATGGAATATAAGGAAAATAATACTAATTAATCACCAAAAAATGGTAATAATTTTGGACATCTAAATAATCAAGAATAAAAGAATTTCATTTCCTAATCATAACAAATATATAATCATGTAAAATAATTCACTAAAACATAGTGTCCAAAATAATCATGTAACTACAACACATAAGTCACATCCAACATGTTATCAAGCATTCAAGAAATGCAACCTTCATGGCATGGAATATGCATTTATTGTGAATCTTTATGTGCATAGAATGATGCATGAAATGATACTTACTTATCATAGAATTCCAATGAAAAAATACCATAAATCTCATAAATTAGTAAGTAGGGGAAATTACATTGATCACTCAAGGTGAAATCATAATCAACTGTAAAAATAAAATGCACAAACAATAATCCCATCCCAGGACACTTGGAATTTTCCCTGTGTGTGGGTTGAACACTCTGAGAAATTACTATTTACCAAGTTCCAATATGTTCCTAGTCTTCAATATACCAACCAAAAATAGTAATAAAAATGAAAATAATCCTTTGATACCATATTGTAACATCCTGTCCATACTAACCATTAAACCTGTAGCCAGACCGATGGCCACATGGCCTCAAGAATGCCTCCCTGTACACCAGAGGATACTAACCAGTAGTGAGGGTGTAATGATGGTATTTTTGGGAGACTATACCATCATGAACCTAGTAAAAAGTTGTATAAGAGAAAAATAATAAATAAAACCACAATTGAAGTAGTATAAAATAGAGACAGAAAGAGTAAAAAATAAATAAAACCCTTGTAAATGTGGACATTTACATATATAAATCTATGAATTCAGGTTTTGATGATGTTATAGGGTACATGTAGGAATGATAAAGTAGTTATTATATTGAAATACATAAATACGAAGAAAATAAAAAATCTTCAATGGGTATCTCCAAGAGTATCCTAAGCTATAGATGAGTATTCTGTTCCTAACAGCCATGTACAAGCATGATAACACAAACAAAAACCAAGGAACCTATGAACATGAGATCTACTTGGGCACCCCATTGTAATTGAAGAAAAATTCTGGGGTAATAATACTCATTAGGACACCATCAATGGTGTATAAATTTAAATACATTATATGAATATAAATGACAATGTTGTGTAGGTATGACGGGTAATGTGATAATTAAAAAAATAAAAAAATTCAACTCAGGTTCCTCAGGGACACTTGGTCGACCATACCTGATTCATACAAAGGTGTAATGTCTCTAACATAGGGTCAACCTGTATAGATGTGATATGGGTGAAAATATAATAAGTCATCCTAAAACATGTATCATGAGATGGATTGAACCAAAGCATGTAATTTGGCTTAGAGGATGCATCCCTGGTCAACACATATACTTAGTTTTTTATATAAATCCATAGTTAAAATTTAATAAGATAAATCCTAAGCCTATCTAGGGATATTCGAACAGAAGTCTCAATATCGACCTAGGGGAACTATAAGTACCCAATACCATGAGAGTCTGTCCATAGCGATCCTTAAATGGAATACCAAGTATCACTCTCAGCATGGCATGCAGAAGAATATCTATGGGCCCATATCAATTATCTCACATAGGTGTCCAATTATCACTCATTGACTGGTATTACCATCTATCCACCAAGCCTCTCTTTGGTGTCTCCCCTAGGGAACCAATATTGCACCTTTGGAGGTAGGAAAACTCCGGGTGATCCAGTCCAAGGCATTCCAAGTATCGCTCCCACCATATATAAATATCAGGTAACCTATGATACCATCCTTGGCATTCACTAAAGGAAACCCAAGTTTTTACCAATGCACATGCAATCTATAATATCCTATGAGCTCGTCTAAGTCATTCCATAATAATAAACCTAAGCACATTTCAAAGTGTTCATGGTACATTTATCCATTCAAATTAATCAAATAAAAATGACTTTTTCATAAACATGACACACAAATTAAAAATTAAAAGAATTCCATGACCATTTACCATTTCAATTAATGTCCAAAAACTGAATCATTCCGTATACAATTTATCAAAATCATTTACTATCATGAGGCTTAATTATTAATGATAAAAAAGGTACATGATAGGGTATTACCAATAACTTTACATTTACACATTTTACGTATCTTTGTAAAAACATCCATTAGAGTATGGTTTATCAAAAAGTGGTTAATTGGGTGTTTAAGTCTATCCGTTTCACACCTCATGTAAGAAATTCAATGAATACATTCTCACTTTAGAAGACAATGCACCTCATTTAGGGGTTTTATTAGAAGAAAATTAATAAATTAAATTCATTCAAGTAACACACCCTTATGGGCGGTTCAATAGTGAGGTTAATTACTATTAATAATTTTCATTCAATATTCAATGGATACTATATTTGGGTCATTAGATTTTTCAAATTAAATTTCACATTTAAGAAGAATCACATGGAGATATCGCCGAGCAGTATAATGAAGAAATTTGGAAATGGTGATACATTAAGGTAAAAATATATACACCACAAAAGTAATAATAAAGAAGTTTCACTCATCTAATATAATGTTTGGATTCAGTATGGTTTGATAAAAATTAGAGAAACAGAAACCCCCCCTAAAAATAGGATGAATTAACATGATCCATGATTGCATTTTAGATGAAAAAATAAAACAATATTAGAGGGCATAGGAGTTGTAGACTCACCAAGGTCTATCTAATCAACCAAATGACTCTCAAATATTACATTTAATGAAATATATCCCTCCATACTAATGAGGATTGGGAAACATGAGTAGGAGAGGCAGCTACCCATGGAGGATAAGAAGGAAAAGAGTGGAAAAAATTAAATTGATTTAGGGGAAATGGGTAATTTTACCCCTTTAAATGAGTCGAATGTTTTTTCCCATATATTTAATCACTATGCATCAACTGTGCTTTAGACTCTACCCATGGAATCCCCTTTCACTATCCATTCATGTGGTTTGGTTAACTATGCATAGCCCATGAAAAATATTTCTACCAAGGGACCTGAAACAACTTCCCAGTCTTGAAGCACTTATCCCACAGTTAGACCAAACCTTGTAAGACCTTTATCTCCATTGGATTAGCTTCATAGTTTCTTATTGGGTTCATACAGCTTCATAAAAATTATACACCCCTACCAGCTGCCAATAATTTTTATATTTTAAGGTCGGATGCTCTTGAAACTCGTTGAAACACTTGAGGCACCACTCAAACCTTAAAACAAGTCTAAAAACAACACATTTAATTATTCAAACTCCCAAAAGTTCATTCTAAATCCTAGTTAAAATAAGGGATCATCCACCAAATTTTAAAATTCAAATTCCCTTGGTAATTTTACCTTGTCTGAAAATGAAGGATGATACAAATAGTGTTTCAAATCAGGAGTATCATTGTAGAGTACCCTTATTTAATGTTTCTTAATTTTTCAAATTATAAAAACCATATTCAATTATAATCAATATTTATTTTTAAAATATTATTAATTTAATATAATTATTTTCCTAATTAAAATAGATTTATAGATGAGGAATGGAACGAGATGAAGAAAAAAAGTAGTTAAACAAAAATTATTACACAAATCATTATACATGTATAATGGTTAAATAGTATAGCATTTAGGAACTTATAATAATATCTAAAAATGTTCTTATACTTTCATTTATGAGGATAATAATACTACTAGACTACCCATACAGAGATAAAGGATTTCCATTAGAAAATATATGAAATGCCTGGTTACCTTTATGTTGTAAGATATTTATTTTATATAGATATAGGATTTTTCCTTCATGTAAATAAGGGAGGTTATTTATATATGTGTAAACCAAAATTGATCAATTACCTTTATTAATAAATTTAGAGCCATATAATGGAATTTATAAGGTTAATACCATGAGTAAAAGTATCTTTATAGTGAAGGTAATACATTAAGGTTATTCTAAAAAATATCATATAAAAACCCTGAAATCATAAACTTATTTATATTTCATCAAAACCCTTTAAAATAAATTTATGCATACTAACATTAATCCTTGTAATTTCACCAAACCCTAGAATGGAAAATGAAAGTTTTAGTGATAAATAGTGCCCTTATATAAGATATCTCACAAGTAATTTCATTCTTAATGAACATAGAATAACTTATTGGTGAAGAAACTAAACCCGATGTATTCTGTCAAGGATGATACCAATAAAAAGGGGCCTAGGTTGTTTGGAAAAAAATTACACTTCAATTGAAAGTGTGATGTAAATAAGAAATGAACTCTTTAATATTAATTTAAAACAAAATCTATAAAATTTTCCAATGTCCATAATTTTTTTACGTATTATTAATTTGAATACTGAAATTTAAATAAATCAATTTATAAAATTAAAACTATACTATTTTTTAAAATACAATTATTTCTTAAATATTCATTAAATGGTTTCAATAAATTATAATATTTTATAATATAAACACCTGTCAAAATATTTAAGGTGCTGCAATTATTTTACAATTAAAAGGAAATTTTAAAAACTAATCCTCACTATTTTAAATATAAAAATAAATGTATATGGATTATTTCTTACCATTATGGTATGATAAATTTTCATTTTCATTTATGTAAATCATTTAACATCCATTTTCAAATAAAATATAAATTTTATTCCAAAATTATATTTGGATATTATAGAGATGATGTAAAGGAATCAATCTATAACACATATCACTCCCAAATAATACCAACTAAATGTTAATGGAGTCACAAAACCCATGATATAACTATTGATATTATGCTAATAAAAACAAAATGAGTAAATTATTATATCTAGATCATGTCTTGATAAATCATTCATGCCCATATATCGATATCATACGATTCATCATATGTAAGACACCTCTATGGTAATTATCAACGTTAACATGTATTTCATATATTTAATCATTCAATCCATTTAAATATTACTATATAGAATCACATAAAGTGATGAGAAATTATTACACCAATATCAATAAATATATACATTAAACAATAATGCATTTATCAAAGCATTTATTCTTTAAACAATCAATGTTCAAACACCACCATTAATTATTATCAATTTATGAACATTATTATTTGATTTACCCTTAGATTATACCTTATATTGTTTTCAGAAGGAGACAAAAAAAATTACTCCATATCCATAAAAAATATGCAAATTAAATATTTAACCATCTAATGTAATATTTCTAACAAATGATGGAAATATATTAACCTTAGCTATAAAATAACTAATAAGAAGCTATAAAATAATGATGAGAGGATATAAATAAATCCTTCTTTAGTTCTCCATAAAAACTTTCCACCATTAGAAGCTAACCATTTCCATATAATACTCATTCCATTCTCAAAAAAATTTCATTATAATCATCACATTACCATCATTAACCATATGAAAACCTTTCAATGATATCAAAAATAATTTCCCAATTATTTATTTAATACAACATCATATTTGGACGATACTTCAATAATCACAAACCAAGATAAAGTATTTTACTGAATTACTTTATAATAATGGAATGCCAACATTAATATCATTTGTAAATTATCAATATTTAATAGGAGGTTCACATAACATATATTTTCATTTGTTGTGTCACGATTTCATATATATATATATATATAATAGCATACATCTTTAACCATGTCAATTTATTCATTCACACTCATCATGATTTTAATTTTTCACATATCTCCTACATGTATTCCTTTCATGATTCGTATTTAATAAAAATAACCAAATATATCATTATGAAAAAAAGTGTTAGTAAAATGACACAGTGAATTTAAATCTTGTCGGAACAATTAAAACTTATCATTCTTAGCATGGAATAAAAACAATCAAAAAATCACCAAATTATCAAGCTCACACAACAATAACAAATTCAGTCACACAATTGATAACAAACAATTTATGCATGTCCCATTATATTTTAATTCATACCATCCATTAACATCCCATTTCAAATAGATGATATATATTATACGTGCCTATAAACATTCATTAAGTTTCTCATAATTTAATTTTTTACCAATTTTCTATCATGATCATTAATTAAATAAAAAAAATATTATATCTTTCATTCAAATTTAAATAATTATAAATACACCTTTTAAACATATTATAAATAATATAATTTTAATTCATGAATTGATTGAATTTTTGATATTCTCTAAAAAAATTATTTTCAAAAATATATAAACATAAGAAAAAATTTATAATGGTATACAAATAAAAATGTTTTCAAAATGTTTTTAATACAAAAAATATTTTGTAAATGGTCAATTATTTATTAAATAATAGTAAAATTTATTAATTTATAAATATAATTTTTTGTTTCTAACATGCTTCCAGGTTTTCTAATCATAAGAATTAATCTTCAAAAAATAAATGTTAACATGGAATATAATACTTCAATACATGACATTCCTATAATAGAATCATATTATCCTAAAATAGAATAAATCTAAGAAAACACCATAAAATTATATCATCCTCTTACAAATTTATCAATATAATATGCATCAATATAAAATGTATAAAATTTATATTTTCAATTTATTAAATAATACTAAATATTCTCCATTTTATTAGTTCTTAAAATTAAAAGGATTATTAATTTGAAATAATTTTTCAGATCATATTTAAGATAATCATTGAGGGTGTATTAAATGAATAAATCACAACATAAATAATCAAAATAATAATAATATGAAATTAATATAAAACACAAATTAAAACTATAGAAATGATGCACGAACTCATCCTAATACATCCTCACATCATTTAGTGCATTTTCCACTTAAATAAACATTGATGGTTTTTGTGGTCCATTCTTAGGAACATAGAGGCACAAAGTACTACAATCCATTTTGGACTCCTTGAAATTAAGAATATTGCATGGTACATATGGGCCCCTAAATGTATGATTACTTTAAAATTCCCCTTATATATTTGTTCTTCCCTTCACTGGGTTCACATGTCACCTAACGTGCCCCCCCCCCACAAGATAGGGCATCTTGTATCATTCTCTCACCTTTCTAGAAATTGATTTGATCCTTTATCTAGACCTCTTACCCTTCCCTCATTACATTTGATCATGGTGTTTCATAAAGTATGAATCCTCTTCAAGGGATTTATTTCTCTCCAAGTTTCCAAAAAATAGTTCTTAGAGGCTTCATCCATTATTTGAAACTCATTTATATCTCAATTAAGGGGGTAAAAAAATTTTATCGATTATATTGATATATTTTTCAGCAAATATTGGGGTACTAAAATGAATTATGTGGTTGGAATACTCAACTCTTGGAACCTCCTTATTTTTTTATTATGAATAAGATCTTAGGTGTGTGTGGTTCACTGCCCCTTGCTTATTCAATTACATATGTATTTTTTTACTGTGATTATCCTTTGATTTCTATCTAAAACATGATTCTTGAACATTGTATGTTTGGATCAGTCTCCTCATACTGTCACCTCCATTATATAACTCTTCAATTCACATGATGATTATATACATGGTTAGATGATTCCGTTTCTTGGATCAAATAAATTTTTCCTTAAGTCACCCAATTGTGTTGTGTATTCATTTTGAGGTTTAAATTTCTTTTCAACTTATAGAATTTTTCTAGATTTAAAAAGATGTTTAATATGAGTATAAGGAATTGGTCTTTTATGAATCTTGGTTCAACTTATTCGTGATATATTCCAAGAAAGGTTATTTACCCCAAATATATTACAATGGAGGGCACGCACCTCACACTGGAAATGTCTTAGGTTCCTTATTTAAAGATAATTCTCATCAGATCAAGGGAAATATAGGGAGTGTTATTGGTAAAATATTTTCCTATGCTACTGGTATGCTTATCAAGTGGGGTAATCCGATCATAGAAGATCTGAAACAACATTAAAGATTCCATGTTAGCGAGACAAACATGAATCCAACACCTATTGTAGTGTCCAATGATGACGATATGAAACCTAGTGTATCTCCTAGGTGCCATTCATATACCTTTATAGGAGGCACTGCATTGTAGTTCCATCCATTTTTCACATTGGGAATGGAGTTTCAGTTTCTCTTGCTCCAACCCAACTTCACAATAGTTAATTGGTTTTAATAAAAATGATAAGGGTGGTATAGTAAATTATTATATCAATATCATTCCCAATAATTTATCTCTAAATATTAAGTTGGATATTTATTTTAATCGTCTTCAAGAAAAAAAATCTATTATGAAAATATGGATTGTAAAATGGTTACATAAAAAGGGAAATGAAAGGTGGGTTCAACGAAATCCAGCAAGATCCCTTGTATGGATGGGAATTAAATTGTATTTTAGAAATCCTATGAGGCTAGGTCAACTGATAATATCTCTAACCTATCATTAGCTTCCCATGAATATAGAACAAAACAAGGAGTACTAAATATCCTGAGAAAGAATAAATTGTTTAAAGTATTTTAGGACTCGGGGAGTTGCATTGTGTATAAGGGGAAATAATCCAAAGTCATTAAAGATTACTCCCATATTCCAACATCTATGCAGATAAGGTCTTCCATGAAGGATGGTGCTAACAAGGTTTCAAAATAGGGAATATGTTTTTACAAATTGGACAATAATAAGAGTTTCACATCATAGGTTTTGGTAGCACTGGATCATGAAGAAATCACAGGTCAGGTACTTAAAATTTCATTAAAGAAAGAAATTTCTTCTAATGATAAGTATATGGATGAGAATGGGGATATGAAAAATTATCAAGATCAAGATCTAGAATCCATTGATGAAATTATAAAGAACTTAAGTATATAGAAGGACCAAATATATTTTGGACTGTAACTTCCCATAAATTCTAATGATGAGATGATATAAGATCCTTTGAAGATCAATGCTTCAAAGGATGATGCAACCAGAATGATCAAAATAATGGTTCAAAATGAACTCAATAAAGAGGAAGGTTATCGAACCAATAAAAAATATTTGATTTTAAAATACAGATTCAATGAAATGATAATATTTTGGGTGATTACATTCAGACAAGAGATAATATGGTTTACCATATTTGGGATCTCATCATGGATGATCTAAACAAGAAGGTTACTTCTATTGAATAGATTTTATATAAGGTGAATGATTCAAACTCTTTTAATTTTTTTAAGGTTCAGGTTGAAGCCTCATTTTATTATTAAATCAAACACTGCTTTTGACTGGGTAGAGAGAGAGCCACTACATAACCCAAATCCCCAAGGCCAAGTGGCATGAATAAAAGGCTTGAAACCCCATTTTATGGCCCAAAGGGCCCTTTGGTGAACAATACTGCTACAGTACCTTGGCGGCTATAATGTCACTGCCACTGCTATAGTGCGGCTACAATACCCCAGAAATTTTCCTGTAATGGAATGTTAATTTATTATGTGCATTTACATTTGGTAATGTTAGGTACATTGTAGATTTCCTATATTTCCTTTGAAAGTTCTTTTAGAAATAAAAATTATAATTTTCAGTCATGTTAGTTCTCTATTGTCAAAATATGTATAGTCTAATGGCACTATTTCCCTATTAGAACCATTAAAAATCACATATATTCCTAAAACCAATATTAATACTCACTATGAATAATAAATATTTGATACGTCTTTTTAATTAACCACTATCAAGAACCAATCCAAATAACCTTTTAAAATTGTAACCAAATCAATCCTGACATGACCTGAGGGTGTTTTTAGATCCCCACTTGCTAACGACAAGTTCTTTGGCTTAAAAAATAATAATGGAATAATTTTACCAAAAGAATAATTCAAGATGAAAAAAGAAGTTAAAATATTTCACAAATAGTTTATATAGAAAATGTTCATAAAGTGTAAAGTACTACATGATAGAATAAGTACAAAACAAGAAATGGTAAGAAAAATAGGCACATCATTTATTCAATAACTAAACCATCCAAATATCTTATCGTAACAAGTGGATCACAGATTCCTCCTATCACTTCCATCTTATAAATTCCTTATATTTAGGAACAACAACAATTTTCCTACAGAGCATTCCCATTTCTATGACCTAGAAAAAAAGTCAACAAAATTACCCAAGGAAAAAGGTATAGAGTGAGATAAACTATCCTAGTAGGATCCCACTAGGAATTCCAAAAGATTTATATATCATATAAACCAATTATTATCAATTTTACATAAAATATTTCATTATAATAATTTCAAAATTTAGTATAAACGTTTTTTTAAATCATTTTATTGCAGAGTATAATATAGGTAAAAATGAATTTGCAACAAATCAGGCATGGGTTGGTATTTCAATCAGATAGAAATGATTAAATCATGTCCGAAAAATGGAATACATAAATAATATTCAATAATTACAGCATGGTAATAATTTTGATGGTGATTTAGTTCAATGATCTAGTATCGTCACACATATCAGTCAAATATAGATCCATGTGTGTAAATTTCCATGGATCTCAAATCTAGGGGGGATAGGAGACCACCCAACCCCAATTTCATCACGTCTAGTATCATTGTCATCATTAATACATTACTAGGTAAAGATAATACATGAATAGAGATCTTATACTAGACTACCCACCAAACTACCAAGGATCTCATGTGATTCAATTCAATCATTCATAAATAAAAATATTAATCCATAATAAGATCATTAATTTTCACCCAAGTATCCTGAAATCATGTTTTCTAAGGTTCTGTTTCATTTTAAGAACCAGTAAAAATGGACTTCGTAAAAAATAGTTAATTTTTAATCATTAAATTCATTTAAAATCTATAAAATATTTCATTTCTTATTTTCACAAAAATTATCAAATTCATTCCTCAAATACTTATTTTTTATTTAATTGTTTTTATAAATAAAAAAAATCTCGCAATCTTATAATAATAGGGGATAAATAAACATCATTACAACAACAAAAATTTATAAAAAATCGTAATTAATGTATTAAACAACAATTTGAATAGAAATTAATTATATTATGGAACAAGCAACCTTAAATATGGTATCATTAGTCACCACCATAGCTTGAATACTTGTAGAAAATTAAGGATATAATCAATTAACTAGTGAATCCTTGAAAAAAATTTCCAAATCAAAACCATAATAAAAAAATATCCCATGATTTAAAATCCCATGAGGAATATTAAACATAAAGGTGAAGGGAGTTCATGAATATATCTAAGAAACATACATATAGATAGATTCAATTATTTAATCGGTAATTTGATTAGAGAATATTAATGGTTATAAGAGAAAAATTAGCCTCAAGAAAGTCTACAAGTATTTTTTTGTCAAATGTTGTTTGAGGTATGAGATTATATAAATAACATGTTTCATTCAGGAAAAAAATTAAAAAAAATCCCATCACATATTCACACATATCTGTGTAAGTATCCATCCACTACCTTGCATCCTCTAGCTGGGTCACTAGACAGAATACCTATTCCATTAGGAGCCCAAACATTTGGCTGGTGGAGTTTCTATAGGGACTCTATTCTTCCAGTCTTCCACTATCATGTTGGTACCCCTCACTAGTGATCTGGTGAACTTATAGTAGGAAAATTTATATATTCAGCCTCTCAATGGATAGCTGCAGTCTTTAACCGTCAAGTCAATGTTCCACATGTTCCATTATCTATAAAATGGTTTGTATCGACCCATACCCAAATCATAAATGCACTTTATGACCACTAAAAATAGAAAGAAAGATACATTTTTGACACACACAAAAATCTTGAATCAACTAGATACAACCAATAATAAATGGAAAGACTAAATATCAACAAGAAAAACAAGAATATCAAAAAATAAAGCATGGATTGTGACTTAATTAAAGGTTATGGTTGTTATAATTCTCCCCACCATAAATGAATTATACCCCAAAAACATGTTAAGAATATTTTTTTCAAAATTAAATGAGGCCACTACTCAGTCATAAACATCCCACATTCATAGGTATCCTTAAAATCAAGACCATGATATCATAGAACGTAAACCCTTGGTGTGGAATTCCCATAGAGAAACAAAAATCATAGAATCAAAACTCTAGACTAGATTCTTAGACATGGACATATCCATATATATAAAAAGAATATCCCTAATGAAATCATGATATGGGACCAAAAGAGAATTCATAAGTTTTGAGAAGTGAAACACATCATGGATCAAAGACAACTAAGGTTGCATGAGAAAATGGTAATCCACCTATCCTATCCACTCTACAACATCAAATAGTCCCACATAACTTTTTTCCAACTTCCCATGTTTTCTATGATTTTAGTGACCCAAACAAGGAGACACTACCCATAATTCCTAGTCTATAACTAATATTTCCAAAGGATGTAGATGATAATCCATATATGATTAAAATTGGAATTTTTCTTTCACCTATATATTTCAAATGATCATGATATTCTATAACTTTTCCTGGTAAAAGTTTTTTTCCCACAAGGTAAGCTTTACCAATCTCTAACTAGCAGTGTGGAGATTTATAAGGATGACTATATAAGGAATAAAACGGTCCCATTTTATTATTATTACTTATAGTAATTGTTATAGAAAAAATAATAAGTACCAAGTGGAAATAACACTCTACCCCAATGTTATGTAAACAATAATAAATCATGTCTTCAAGAATCTATATAGACTATTCTAGGTAACAAACTATTTGATGATGGTAAATTGTGGTCAAATTTATATAAAATACTATCACCTATAAGAGGCATCACTAAAAATTATGTGTTAATAGATAATTCCTATTGAAAAAAATAGCGGATAGATTTCTATGTCATTTGAAAATATTATATATATATTTCCAATTTCAAAATCCACAGTGTTATCAGGAATAAGAATAAAATGATCTAATTTTATCTACCGATCTATCACCACTAAACCCATATCCACTCTTCAATGAGTACATGTGAACCCAACAATGAATTTTATTGATATTTCATCCCATATTCATGATAGTATAAGAAGGATTTAAAGAAACTTGGTGGCTTCATATTCTCTACCTTGATCAACTGAGAGGTACAATATTGAGAAACAAAATCAATGATATTTCATTTCATACCAGGAAAGAAGAATCAACACCACATGTCATCAAACATATTTTTCATTTTGGGGTAAACCATCCACTATTGATGGATAAAATTCCCAATCAAAACCTTCCTCATAGGTGATGGAATGACATAATGATAGATGAATCAAAGGATACCCTTTGATTATAGAGATCAATTACCGATTGTATCTCATTCATATAAAAATTCCTTAATAACTCAGAACTCATCATAAAGCCATTTTCCTTGGTATACCATATTGACAGGGGAATATGAAAAATTAATAGTTTGTAGATCAAATATATCATCATCCTCTCATAATCCCACATATATTTGATCAAAGAGATCCATTATTTTCTATTCCTTTAATGATTTCTTTGTGGAATGGGATGGTTGTTTTTTTCTTAGATCATTTACAACAATGTCCTCCTTCCAAGGGGTGTAGGAGATAAAAATATAAATAGATTTAAGTTAATCTAGTCATCACCTCTATAAAATTTTCAGTTCATTTTTGATGGAATATATAAAAAAAATTATGATCAGATTGAATGGTAAAACATTCTATGAAATGGAAATACCACTATATCATACGAGCATAAATCACAAATAAACTTTTATAATCATCTGTTGGACTATTTACAAATCTTAGAAAAATCTTTTATGAATAGATATTAATAACCAAAAAAACAAAAAAAATCTTTGAATCTCAAAAACATTTTATGTTTCCTATGAATAAAATGAAGTTCAACTCTTTTTTGATCAACTAAGATTCTATATTCCAGTATCATGTTCCCCAAGAACTCCATCTTTGGAATCCAGAATTGGAACACTAATAATTTATCACAAAGTGATTTTCTAAGATTTCCAAAATAGTTTCAAGATAATGTTGAAGTTTACCCATGATTTTAGAGTAATCTAAGATGAAATAAATGAATAACACAATGAAATAGTTACTATTTTTATGGAAAATTCAATTCAACGGTGTCATAAAAATAATAGGAAAATGTTTAAGAGAAACTGGCATAACATTATAACCAAAATAGACAAACTGAATTCAAAAATATAGTCTTTGGAATATCAGACTTCATGATCCTGAGTAGGTGGTAACTAGACTAAAGATCAATCTTAGATAGCCACTTTATCACTTTCAACTAGTAAAAAACTTCAATCAAGATTAATATATACTTGTTCTTGACCAAAACCCCATTGATCTTATGATAATAAATATAAAAGTAATGGGTTTGATTTCCATTCTAGGATAAAGCACAGGTGATACCCAAGGTGATACATTGGGTCGAATGTCACCATTTCACATCAATTAATAAAAATAATATTTTGGATCCATTAATTTAGTTACAGATATATGGTAAAAAGGAATATAAATTGATTGAGTACATGACACCAAGTCAATAGAAAACTCTACCTACCTATCTATCTGTAGAAGAGATAAGTTTAATGGAAACCCATTTATAAATTAAATAGCTACTGGTGTAAGTTTAATATAACTCGCTGATATTTTAGTATATTATTAAATTTAAATATATCAAGGTTTTCAATAGTATTCACCACATTCAACACTGAACATAAATGAAACCACTGTATATTTTAGTACAACCATGATAACTTAGCCATTAAATTAATATTTATGAATAATAGTAATTTAATTATTAAATATATATAGAAATAAAATAATTCATGCTTTTAATAGGAATGAAATTCTTTTAGTTTACCTTAAATTTCTAATAAGATAATTTATTGTTTATAAGAGTATTTTTGTTGAAATTTTTTTTTTATGTGGAATGGTTTTATATTTCAATAAATATATGAATAACGATGAAAAAATATTTTTGATATTAATTACTTGTTAACATGAATTCTGTTGGTAAATGATAAGAAATTATAATAAAAAAAGTTAATGTTTGAAAATGTAAATTTCCATTTAAAATATAATTTTCATTATATTTTTTATATTATGAAAAAAAATATTATAAATTTTTCAATTTTAAATTAATGAAATTAACACAATTTTTTAATTTCTCATATCAGAATTGAGATCGTATAAATTGTGGATCTTTTCTGGAAATGGTTGGTTTTAAGTCAAAAATAAGGTTTTCATGAAAAAATTAAATTTTATCACATTAAAATTATATTATAATTATTTATAATGTTAAAAAACTATTTAGGTGATAAAATATGAATCCATAGATTAAAAATATTCATTTTAAATCATTATTTAAAATTATAAAACCCACATCAATCATTTTTAGAATATATGTTAATTGTGAAATTAATAGAAATTATTCTCAGATATTATTTGATTGAAGTAATTTCAATGTGATATTTAGTTATTTTGTTCCATTAAATCATCATTAATTTGTCTTGGTTTTTAATAAATATACATATATAATTTTAAATATGTAAAAATGATAATTTTTTCCACTAAATTTAATTCTGAATAACATTATTTCTCTAAAAAGGCCTACACAATTAAGTGCGTTAATTTTAAAAATAACATTTTTCTCCTTATAAAAAATATTAAATAAAATTATTTTCTATTGTGATATGGGTTATTTAAAATTATATAAAAGTGGTAATATTTATTTTCAATAAATTTAATTACTTTGGTTAAAAATAAATTTCTATAGAAAATGTAAATTTGAGAAAATGTTTAAAAGTAAGGCTAAATTACTTAAAATACTCTACATTATAAAAAAATTGAGTGTATGAGTTGATTTTCAAACCAAATTTAGTTTCACCATTAGTTTTTTCAATTCAAGATCCATTGACCATAGAATAGTTACATCACATCATTAAAAATTAAAATTTTTTATCTACGAATCACCTTCTCCTCCATAGTAATAAATTAACACTCACTCCACATTAAGAATCACTTATCCATATTTTATCCATTTGAAACTCATCAATTATTTTTTCACTATAACTCGATCTAAATTATTTTGTACCCTTTGAACATTATTTTATCATAATGCCTTCATTTCAAGAGATTATTCTCAGGAAATATGATGTCTTCAACATAAGTGTTATCCCCTTCATAAGTTTTTCTTCTTAATCTTACTCTTCCGAATATATTATCACTATAATAATGTAATGACTTCGGTATTAATATAATTATACTAATATGATTTTATATTAACAATATATCATTTATTTATTCATTTCCATTGACTTAAAATAATTGTGGAAAACCAATCATGTTTGTGTGTTGACTACCCCTCCATGAAGAAACATTTATTATTTTTTTATATATGAATGTATTCAATATAAAAAAAATTAAATATTTTTTTCACCAACATAAAAATATCAAAATAATATCATTATTATTATATTTTAATGTTATTATAGTAGAATAAATACATCCTTAACCATACTCACCCATCGAGTTAAATTTTTTTAATGTTTGGGTTAGTTTAACCACCTATATGAATTATTATATAAAACTAAATCATAGATTAAAATGGAAACATTAATAAAAATATTATTAAAATATAATAAGAATATCTTGATTAGAATAAGTTTCTATAAATATTATATTATGCATTTATCATACGATTAATGTATCATCTTCATTCACTAAAACCACTCAAATCAGCTGATGTCATTTCCAATTTCATGCAACATAACAAAAACACATACAAAATGATATTATAGAATTATAAATAAATAATGGTTATACATTAAATCATATTAATATATATATTAATTATTAACCTGGTATAATATATTGTTCAATGATATCAACATTAATAAACATGCGCAAATGGTGAAAGTTCCTAACGCACGACGATTGAAATAAGATAAATTTAACCAACATACCACTAATAAATAATTATAAATGGTGGATATATGAGCCAATATATTAGAATAAGCCTATGAAATAGATGTTTTAATTTTATATGTTTTTTAATGAGTCCATAGGGTCATCATATAAGTAGGGAAATAAGGTATGGCTTTTCACCTCAAAATACCACTCTTTGATAAATGTTTGGTATTATGAATTATATTTAATTTATTTGGTCTACATACAAAATATTTTAGATATCATATAATGAATTATATTTTACTAATTATATTTGAATTTAAAATAAAATATATCTATTTCATAAGGTCTGATTAAAATTTCACTCAATCCATATGGGTTTTTAGTCTCAATTCTGATTCTTTGACACATGTAACATGTTATAAACCATGTTCACTTTATATAGTGTTCTATTGATTTAATATTCCAAGAATGATATATAGTTTTTAATCTTTTATATAATTGGATTTTCTATCCAAATCATTATTCTTTATTCAAATGGATATTGATTTAGTTTTTTCCACTATATTAATTTTTTTTGTAACTGAACTTTCATTTGTTATGTTATAATCATTCTCTTGAACTTATGTCATTTTTTAGTACATTATACAAATTAAATTTATTATTCAGTATTATCAAATTTTATTTTTTGGATATACATTCTTACCAGATAAACACTTTGATAATTATATCTCACATATTAGGTTATGTTCATTTGAAACCATCCACCTTCATTCACTAGATTGATTATGATAATGTTATTCATGTATTAACATGGAAATATTCTCAATTAAATATATGGTGTAAGAATAAAATTTTACACATTCATATTAGATGATTCTATCCTTGAAATAATTTTATTTTGTTGATATAAGGATAAGTATTGGTGTTTTATGTTTTTTTCTTCTAATAATGTTCTTAAATGACACATTTAATATAACTTTATTGACCACCCGTCTTCTTTATATATATGGGTAGTGATCATGTTGTCCCTTTTATTGAAATGGGAAAATGTTTTATCATTATATTTTTTTATTTCAATATGGATTATTATAGAAAAGTTAACATTTTAATTTTTGATCATCCATCTTATTCCTTCAGATGTGTAATGATAATTTTATCCCTTTTATTGACCTGAGGAAAAGTATTGGAATTTCATGTGTTTTTATTCCAATACAGAAAATTATTGGCAAGTTGCATATGTATTTTTTTAAATTCTACCTGCTTTCCTAGAATTTTTTATGATCTTTTTATCCCATTTATTGAAATGAGGAAAATTGTTGAAAATAATAATAATTATTGACTATATACATAGGTTGATCATTTTATAATATTTTATATTATTCATTATGCTAATGAATTTTTTTTATACATCCAAAGATACCTAAGGGAATTGTATAAAAGGTCTTATTGAATCTAACATTGAATGAAGTGGGAATAATTAGGTGATGGGAGGGGACCAAAATTATATAGTCTTTCAAAGAATCATTATGTATTTTTAGACAAACCTTCTTGGGTATTTTGTGTATACCTTACCAATTTAGCAAGTTTCACTGACTGTGGTCTTCAAAGAAAGTAATGGTTTTCAAAAAAATGCCATGAAATTATGTTCTTGATGTCCAAAATATTTCATTCCATTAGAATGAGATCATTATTATTAATATCCGTGTTTCTATTTGTTATCAGTGATATAGTATTCTCTATGTATTAGTTGATTATAGATTCATATTCTTTACTTATTCCTTGAATAATTTTTATTCCAGGTTTATTTCAAGATTACATCAGTTTTATTTTTTATATTTCTAATCGTTTAAGATCACCAATTATTTGTTTCCTTTTCCCTAGGTTATTAAAAAAATACACATGATATTCTTATATGGATAGATCGTATGGGTATATTTATGGGAGATTTTGAATACCAATTATAGAATATGAAGTTCCATATATAGTATAAAATATGTTCATTAGTTTAGAAATACATGGGTTTTTTTATTTTATGTTTTTTCATAATTCAATAATACAATAATCCTTAATAAAATTAGTATGGAAGTAACAAAGTGTTTTCTTAATGTTAAGTAATTGTGGGATAGATATGATTAAGAAGATACAGTTGGCTTCAAAACTAGTTCATAAAGTATCTATTTATGAGAACTGGAACCAATAGTGTGGGTTTGGGGCATCAAATTCAATACAAGAAGCTCATTCTAGTTGTCAATAATACAAAATTATAACATTTGACCTAGAATTAGAATAGGAGGTCTTTCTCTGCTAGACCATGCATCCTATTCTCTTAGAAAAACCTGGAATACCCCATCATCTAGCATTAAAGAACACCTATTGATGATAGCAAACAATCTAATATTTGTGAACTAATAAAATTTCAATAAAATTAAGGAAACTAATAGGATTAATTTCAAGATATTAAATATCCCAATAATGATTGATTTATGATGAAGAGAAATATCAATAAGTTCTTATGAGAGCCTATTCTCTCTTAATCCTAAGAATCATTATAATTTCCATCAAATATGGAAAGAGATTCATAGTAATGTTGAATATGTCCATAGTTAATGTCGATATGAAATAATGGGAGGCACCAACATAAAATAATTTAGTCACCAATGATAAAGAAATAGTAATGGTACCTCTCACTATTGCAGGGCCCACATTAGTTCCTACTAGAGAGTCGTCCACTACATAATGATGTTTCATTCCTGATTCATGTGTTTGGAACCCTATTGTTCATGAAATATATAACTATATTTTATATCCTATAGGTTATGAAGACTTCATATCACAAAAAATGTGGTATAAACATGGAAAAAACTCTACAAGTGAATTGGGAATCCACATGTGTTGCATATTTGTTGTGCTTCCATGGAAGAATTCGAAGAGTTTTCAAAAATACCCCATTTGAAACATTTTAGTGGGAATTTTATAGATACATTAGTTGGTCTGGATTAATTCTACTATTTTGTTTCACCAATACTATTTCCACAATATGAATCATCATGCATTTTATTTACTTTAAAGGATCAACTTATTCTGAAACTATATGTGTTAGGAACTCAATTCAACCCATATTTACTATACATATAAATTTAATTGATCAGATCCATATCTAGAACATCATCATATGATGTGATATTCTAAATAAATACATGAGATTAGATATCTAATCAATACCCAAAATGAAACCTTCAGGCTATTAACCTCTCATTCTTTACCTCCCCATGTGATAAATGAGCATGTTCAACAAAACTTTTTGTGTGCTAAATTATTATCAAATCACTTTGTTGAAGGTTAAATAGATCTAAATATATAGAAACAAATATTTAAATTATATAGATTTTATACATTAAAATATTCTTGATGACTTTTCACTCCAATAACCTATTAACCATTTCCATAACTATAACATCTCACTACCACCATCAACGCCCTTAATCTTGAAGATGTCATATCTCACCTTAATTTAATTTTGAAACTCTTTGAACTTAGAGATTCATTAAATAATTCCCAACCAATACACTACATTCTGAGGAACATTTTTTCCCTCTAATATTGGTGGTTTCTAAAAAATATTCTCATGGGATCTATCTCTACTATTTTCCCACTAAGGTTCTAACTCTCTAGCTTAAACGAATATAGGTTTGGCACCTTTTCAAAAATCTCGGACCACACTTAATACTACCACTATGTGGTTTTGGTAAACTAGACATATATATTACTATGTTTTGTTTTAATATCCCTACTAAATTCTTTTTGTAAGACTTATTATGGTCATGTTACTACAAAAAATCGAGAGATGATAAGGAATGATCATTCATGATATAAAGGATCAGCATCTCTATCAATCATATTTCATATTGGAAACATAAATGTCATATCAAAGATTGGTATAACACTATAGTATGTTTAATTTATTCCTCAAACACCCTTTTCCCAAAAACCCAATGTAAATTAAGGCCCTCTATAATGATAGATGACCAAAAAATCACTTATAACCAAACCCTTAAGTTCTGAAAATCTCATCCCTTATCTTCCATGACATCCCAAAAGGCATAAAAACATCCAACGAGAGACACAACCTCATTTGATAAAAACATTCCATCATAAAAACCAGATAACCTATAAAAATATTACCCAAAACATTCTTGAAATTACCCTAAGGTTATTCTTAATCCCCATGGGCTCCCAGCTTTCACCAAGGGATCAAAAAAATAAAAAGGTAATAATTTTACTACAAGATTATCTCATGAAGAAAAATAAAGGGTAAAGGATTCATAAATAGTTATTATGCCAAAAATTTATCATGTGTAATTTACCACAATTTTTAATAATTACCTAATCTGAAATGGTAAACCTAATCAACATACCATATATCTTGAATTTGATTCATACAATGATCTCATCCTAACATGGTGATCACATGCCTCTCATATCACTGCTAATTCCTCAATTATAGTAAGTGAAAATAATATTTTAAAAATAATATTATTAAATTTTAATTTCAATATTTTATGGAAAAAATAGAATTTTATATGATGAATATAGATTTTGAACTTACTTGGTCAAAATAAGCATATAATATATTTTTGATACTTTCCCTTAGATATAATATTTTAGGAGTAATAAAAAATTATTATATAAATATTCCAAATTTAATATAAAATAATAAATTATAATATTTATTAAAATAAGTTTATAGAATATCAATTTGATATAAATTATGATAATATCATTTGGAAGTAAACGAAATATTTTTTAAAAAATGATTTTTGAAAGGCATAATGTCATTCAATATTAATATATTAAAATCATCATTTATAATGAATGGTTTAATATTAATTTCTATATTATATATCTAAATATATGAATTTGGATCCATATAATTATTATTACTTGTTATATAGTTAATTTAAGATTATTTTATGCTTAAAAATTCATTTCTTGAAAACTCCATTTTCATCACTTTTGAATATATTATTTTTAAATTAAATTTTGAGACATCAATAAATTGAATTTGATGATATAGATTCAATATTTGGAATTAGAATAATTAATATTAGTTAATATGTTCAAAATAATTTTTAGTCATAGTTAATAGTTAAAATAGTAAAAATAATAATCTTAATGGTTATTGTTTAAATAGGTTTACCATGTGGTTAAACAAAAAAGATAAGACTCAAAATGAAAAAAAATTCGGAACCCATTTAGTTGGTTTAATTTATTACATATCAGTATCACATTATAATATGATCCACTTTGGACCCATATCTCCAAGAATTTTACTAAAAATTATTGAACATCATTGAATTATTAAAAGGGTTCCGCTCAACTAAACCATTAAATTTTACCTTCTTCCCTCACTTATTAACACCTATGAAGACATTTATCTCTAAAAACCCCTTCTAAAATATCTCCCTAACATTATTTTTCACTTTATATAGGTTCTGGTATGACCAAAATTCCCACCATAGGGTCCTTATAAGTGATCCAAATAATTTTTTTCAAACTAAATGTAATTGTCTTTACAAAGAACATTATTTTTACTACTTCTTTTACCAAATTTAATTATGTATTAATAATTAAAATATAAAAATAAAAGTATATAAAATATACTTATATATTTTTATTTTTATGTAACAATATATATTCTTCTCCTTCACATCAAATGCAAAACAAAACCATCGCTTCTTTGTAAGATGAGATACTACCTCGCGAACTGGTGTAATATTTTTCACCATTAATCCACATAAATTTTCATAATTATGGAATCAATAAAAATATACAATAATTAATAAATAATATTTATTCTATAATTTTAATATATCATATACCTCTTTACCCATTCATCTATTAAAAAATTATATCATCCCTCAGGCATACATATGACCTCTTGACTTTACGAAGCAATATGATCCATTTTCCATGTTCAATTTTTACGAATTATTTTAAAAATGCATCGAATGAATAAATTATATATATATATATATTATAATTATGGGGATGATGTAACTATTTCTGATTAACATGTACTAGAACTTCCACTTCAATACATGAAAAATAAAATGAATTTTTAACACCTCAAACAATGAAAATAATGGAATATTATTAATGAATGAGTGATAATATGTTATTAGAGGGTCATATATGATATTATAAAAATTAATATTTTATAAAATATGTTAATAACATATTTAGAATCATTATATCAGTAGTGAAATAATATTCAACATAAGGGAAGTGTGCGGTAACGGATTTCCTCTCAATTTACACTCCATTGAGAAATAATTGATATTATGAAAGTCTTCAATTTTTTGTGTTGTATCTAATGCCCCATTTATGTGTTTAAAATTAATAACTAATCATTATTGATGAATAAGGCTTCAATTCAGGTATATTATTTCATCAGGTTTCAATATAAAAGGTACCAAAGTTGTATAAATTTATTTTAAATAACAAATTTTTGGGATTTCAATTGTTTTCATTAAAGGAATCTTATAACCTACCCTTAATAATCTCTATCTACTATAATATAGTATTAATATTAAATTAGTTTCCATATATTTTTTAAAATATTTCTATATTTATAACTTGAATCAAGTAATGAAATTTTGAAAATAAGAACTGATTTTACTTCTATATTAATGAATATATTTTCTTCTATATCAATATATGTAAAAAATTTTAAAAAAACCAATTGTTTACTCAAATGATTTATTAATTAAATATTATGTTATAAGTCACTTTTTCAAAATAATTGAAATGAATATTTCTAATTTTTTCCAAATGGGATGTCTTTTAATTTCTTTAAAAAAATACAAAATAACATTTTTAACATATATGATGTAAAGAAACATCCCAAAATCCAAAACTATTTTACAATATTTAGATTATTCAATAAGTTAGAAATTGTTTGGTAAAAAAATTTAATAAATTCTAATTTTAATATTTCCCTTAAATTACCTGTATTCTTCGAAAGGTTAATATTTTTATTATAAAACATATATCCCCATTGAACTAATGATCTTCTCTTATCTCTTATTAATTTTTTGGCCATTAGCATTTTCTTTAGAAAATAACTTTTATATTATCATTGTATATAAAATTAATATAAAATATCCATATTCATGGAATCATGGATATGATTATTTATAATTGAGTATTTCCTTTATACATATGGTATTTTATTATAAAAAATATTTGATTTACTAGGGATAATATTTATAAATTTTTATACACTACTGAATACAAATATTTATTGATAATGAATATTTTTTATGAAATTTATTGATCATTAAATATATCAAGAATTAATTTTTCATGTAGTGACTGGTGGGACCTTGTTATTGACAGATCCTTGTTTCATCGACATGCCTCATGAGATTAATCAATTGGCTAAATTGAATGGGCTTTTGGTGTATAACCCATCGATTAAATTGTCATGGTGCAAGGTCATGGTTGTATAGATATCATGATGTATGAGATCATGATGTTAAATATTCATAATTTTCTTTTATTGAGATTAATGTTATTATTATCCATGGTATTTTTTCATTTATATTATCCATGTATGCATTTCATCCTCATGTTATTGATTAAATAACATGTTTTTTAGTAATTTATTTTTTCATATTGATTATGTTGTATTGACTAATGATATCTTCCCATTTTTTATAACCCTTATTGAGTAATTGAGTTCAACCTTATTTTTTCATTTCCCCTCTATATGAATAATAAATCATTGAATTAGTTTCAAGGATGGATAATTTTAACTATTTTCATATTTATATTTTATTTTCAATGTAAAATGGGTATCGTGTATTTATATTACTCTCTAAGACTACTAAACTAATCGGTCCTTCAAGATTAGAAACCTTGTATCTATTATAATGTAATAGTGTAACCAAATGTTCTGGGGTACTATATTTAGTGTTGTTATAGTGTGTATCAAATAATTTTTAGTATAAACCTAACGAACTAGATTTTGGAATACTTATATTAGGGAGCATAACCACATGATAAACATTGAGGATATTTAAAATTATGGAATAACATTCTAATTTTTTGGTATGGTAGATATTATTTGTTTTTACTAGAAATAAATCCATCTATGGATACTAAAAAGTGGATGTGTTTTTGTAAAAAATTAATATAGGTATAATAACACTAAAAATACTTGGTTTTAGTATATGTTATCCATCAATTTATTTCATGGATATTGTTCCCACATTAAGCACCAAGACTGACACTCCATTAGTTTATGATTTGTTTAATTTAAATTTTCTTTTTAAACCATTATAAAGTATTTAAAAATATTTATAACATTTAATGATATTATCAGTGAAAAAAAGTTTATGGTTTTGAGATTAACATAACATAAATTTTTAATTTATATTAAGTGTTACACTGGATTTATAATTATACATTATGATTTAAAATTCATAATCTTTTGGTGTAATTTAGTATAATATTTTTTTTTTAAATGGTGTCTTACAAAAATAATGGTAACAAAACTTGTGGTCAATATAGAAATTTTTCTAAAGAGAAAATCGATACAACTCATGTTGGAGCTGGGAAATCATGGTTGTATTAGGGTAGTTATCATGGGTTATTACTAATAACCCTCTACATATGGAGTGAAATAGTGTTCCAAAGCATGATTCACATATACTGGATATTTTTATTCAACAAAATCTCTCCTAGTTTATTGGAACAACTAATCCTATAGTATCTAAAAAAGGATTATGTCCCCTGAAATTAAATTTGTGGTCTTGGGATGCAATGAAAATTAAATTTTTATACTGGTAGTATATTTTCTAAAGGATTAATCTAATCAATGGAGGATATTAATCCATAATATTTGGGATGGTGAATAAATATAACACATTTCATTGAATGATTTAAAATAAATTTTCTTTAACAAATATTTTCCCTATGAAAAAAAATGAAATAAAGATATAGTTCCACAACCAAACAAAAAAGGATGAAGAAAATTATTTTATAATATGATGTTACCTTTAAAAAATTATCCATTTTTAACGTATAATACATGCACAATTCAAAATGTATGAATGAAAATTTCATTAAAGGGAATAATCCAAGTCTCTAAAGGGAATTATTTTCTCAAACATTTTCAGCATATGATGATATAGTAATATGTATGATCAAAATAGAGAAGGAATTCTCTGGATATTGTATATTAAATGGGAAGATAGAGAAGAATAGGTAATTTAAACATCAAGAAAAATGGAATTCATTATATAAGAATTAAAATTTTAAATAACTTCCATCATGTGAAAATTGTGGAAATAAAATTCCTGAAAAGGGATTAATAGGCATGGAAGTGTGTTATATGTATAAAAAAGGTTCTCCCAGCTCATAAATATAAGGGAAATAAATATATAAATTCTATCTAGTAGTTCAACATTAATGAAATTGTGCATTATTCCAACCAATGTTCCAAACAATAAGGGTATCTACCAAGAAGAGCCCAATGGGAGAAGGCCAAGCTTATGTGTTTACTACAGATAAGAACAATTTTAAAAATTATTTAGTAGATGGTACATTAATCACAGACTCATGTTTATGAAATTATTTGAATGATATTGGATCTTTTAAATCATTTATATCTTCCATATTTTCTATGAAAATTTTATATTTCCCTTGAGTAATAAGAAGGTATTTTTTAGTCAATATGTATATTATAAAACTCACAACAACAATGACGTATCAAGAAGTTACCATTATGACACATAAACATAGATTATTTGTGGATATTATTATTATACCTATATTTTAAATTTATATAATCCTTGGTATTTACTATATTTTAAATTTTGATGAAAAAATTTATTACAAAGATAATATAATTATTATTCATGATAAAGATATTGAATTCATTTTCTTTAGAGTGGAGACTTCATCATATGAGTCATGTCAATATCCACCACTAGTAACACTTATGAATTAGATACTTGTGGAACATGAGAAAATAAAATCTACAAATTTTATTGGTTATCTTTAAATTGATGATTTTTATATTATAAATAAATACATGATGTATTTTTTAAATAATTACCTGGACATACACTAGAGTTTAAAGTTGGTTTTTCAAATGATTTAATCTTTAATGCAATAACTATATAAAAAACCCTATAAAATTTCTAATGTTGATTTATTGGAGTTGAAGAAACCACAAGGAGAGTTTTGTGATAATAGATTTATTCTCCCTAGTGTTTTAACTTGGAGAGAACCGATTATTTTCATTAAAAAATATGGATAAATGAAGATGTGAATTAATTATTAGAAAATAAATGATATTATGACAATTTTCAAGTATCTTATTCGTAACATTGATGAATTATTAGATAAAATTCATGGAGAATAATATTTTTCAATGATTGACCATCACTATGGGTATCATAAATTTTTTATAATGAAGGAAGATGTTCTAATGATAAAATTTTGAATGGGGAATTGACATTAAAGGTTTATGGTAAGGCCTTTTGGATTGGTTAATTCACCATCTGATTTTATGGTTCTAAAGAAAAGTGTATTAAATTAATTTAATAATAATTTCATTATTGTATTAATTAATGATATCTAGGTTTATTATAAATGATATGAGGACCATGAGAATCATTGAAAAATCATTCATGATACTTGTATAATAAAATAGAAAAATTGGATATTTAGAAATTCTGATTTCTGGGAATAAGATGTTTCATTTCTTGGCCACATTGTCTCTAATGAAATAATATTAGTTGATCATGTGGAGAGATAAGAAATAAAATAATGGACTACACCAATGAACATAACTATGGTATATAGTTTCAAAAGTTTGGTAGGATACTATCAGCGATTTAGTCAAAGAATTTCTTGATTAGCTGACCCATTAAACAATATTACATGTAAAGGGTTTAAGTTCCCATAGAAAAAGGAATATGATTAGTGTTTTGAAAAATTGAAGAGGTGATTTTTCAGTGATCTGATTTTGACTCTCCCACCATGAAATAATTGATGTGTTATATATTATGATGTATCCAAAAATAGACATGGTTGTTTTATTATGTTTAATTATAATATTATTTCCAATTCATCAATACAGTTAAAGATTCATTAATAGAACTATCCAACTCATGATCTTATGTTGGAAAATAAAATCATTAATTTTAATATGTGGAGACATTATCTATGTGGTTACATATGTGAGATATACATAGACTATAAGATTCTAAAATATATCCTTTCACAAATAAAATAACAATATAAGGATAAAGTTATAGATCATATTACTCAACATTAATGATTCCTTAATACACTACTTCCCTAGGTAGAAAAATAAGGTATCATGTGCCTTTAGTATGAAATATTATGGATTTATGAGTAGAATGTGAATTGACAGGGATCGTGTGTCCATAGATCTAGTAAATATTTATATAGGAATCATTAAAGAATTTGATACATCAATCCTTTCTCAAATGATTTCACAGTCAAAATTATTTGAAATGAAAAGTTTTTTCTAATATAATGATGAGATTTTCAAAGGAGAATTATATTCATAAATGAAAGAAAAATTGGGGACTTTGTTTCTGAAGATGGAATTATAAAATTTGAAAAGAGTCTATTTGTTCCATATATAACTAAGAAAAAAGTAATTATTGGATGATTCTCATAGACCTAATTTTTCTATACATCATGATTTCACAATGATATATAGGGATTTGAGGAGACATTTTTTATAGGATAAAATGAAGCTATTAGTTATTGATTATGTAACAAGATTCTTTTTTTTTTTCTTAAAAGAGGAGTCATGCATCCTATATGTATTACTATGTGGCATTGAGATGACCTGACAATGTAAATCTTATATAAATTATAAAAATTCCTATAAATAATGATGAAATTTGGGTTATTCCAGATCCCCTGACCAAATCTACACATTATTTTAATTTTATGTGAATATTTACCTCTTCAACACTTTGCATGACTCTATATTAATGATGTTAAAAGACTTAATGGTGTTTTTATTTTAATTTTAATGATCATGATCCCTGATTTACATCAAAATTAGAGAGGATTATTTGAAAGGATATTTATACTAAGATTAATTTTATTACCAACACCTATACTCAATTTTATAAATAGGCCAAAAGGATTATTAAAACATAATAATAAAAGTTGAGATCAGGCTCACGTGACATTAAATGTATATGGGATCAATATTATACTTTGGAAGAGTTTTCTTATATCAATAGTTTCCATTAAAGCATTAAAATGGTTAAAAATGTTACATTATAAGGAAAGATATTTCAAACTCTAACATGTTGGGATGAAATTAGTGAAAGGAAACATGTAGGCTGAAAACTTATTTAGGAGAAAAAAAGAAATGTATAGAATATTCAAAATCATATTAATGTGGATAAATATAGGAAAAATATTTATATTAATAACCATTGTAAATATTTGGAACATAATGTGGGAGATCAAATTTTCATGAATATATCTCAATAGAAGTCTGTTATAATATTCAATAAGAAAGGGAAAATGTGCCCTAGGTACAGTGGACCAATTAACAATCTGAAATGAATTTTTTGTATAGCCAAATATTTAAAAATTCCATAGAGGCTATCTAAATTACATAACCTAATAGATATATCATGGTTAAAGAAGTACATTCCAGAACTGACACAAGTTCTCATCTCTGATGAAATATAATTGAAAACTAATAAATCGTTTTATGAAGAGCCCTTCCAAAATCTAGGTAACTGGGAGCATGTATTGAGGAATCAGATGACTTTATTGGTAAAGTTAGTTTGAATAAATAATAAAATGTACGAAGCTACATGAGAACCAAATGGCGTTATAAATAAAATCAACCCTCATTATGTTAGAAAGTAATATCCTTGAAAATTTAAAGGACGAAATTTTTATAAGAGGGAAGAATGTAAAACTTAAGTCTAAACTATTGTAAGTGAAAGTTTTATTTTAATAAAACTATAATACAACATAAATTTTAATATTTCAAGGTAAAAATATTCTGATATGAAATTATGAATATTGATTTTGATCTTACATCATTAAAATAAGCATAGAATGAATTTTTGAAAATTTTCATTTACAAATATGTTTTTACGAATATGTGAAAATATGGTATTTAAATATTACAAATATTATTTATAATAATATTTTATAACACGTATAATATACATTATTTATAATATCAACTGGTTATAAATATTGATGAGATCATTTAGAGGTAAAAATGGATTTTTTTTAAGAAATTATAATTTTTAAAAAAGGAATAACGTCATTCCAATTTAAGAAATTAAAATAATCATGAATGATGAATTATTAAAATTAAATTTATAGAACATATAACAAACTATATTCATATAAACCAATATAATTAGGACTAATAGTAATATAGTTAATATAATATCATTTTATTCTTGGAAAATGCATTTCTTTAAAAAAACATTTTTCAATGTATTTTAATGTTTAATTTTAAATTAATTTCTACCACTTGAATAAAATTAATTTGATAAAATTGATTCCATATTTTTAATTCACATAATTTTTTTTATCAAATAAGGTCAATATAATTTTATTCATAATTAAAAATAAAAAAATTTAATTGTTGTAGTTAAGGTTAAAAAGAGTTTACCAGAGGGTTAACCTAAAATGATAAGTGTGAAAATAAACAAAAAAAACTAGATAAATCCCCAATGGATGGTTGTATTTTGACCATACCATTATCCCATTCTAATATGAGACATTTTGGATCCACATTACCTTGAATGTGACATGAAATTATAGAAAATAATTTAAAATTAAAAGTGTGTCACCGACCACAAAAATAAAGGGGCACCTCCTCCCCTCATATAACACACCAATAAATCCATTTATCAATACAAACCCATGATTAAATATCTTCCAGAAATACTTAAACACTTTCTATAGGTTTCGGTCTTCCCAAAAACCAACCCTATTGTCTTTAATAAGAGATCCCGATGAGGTTTTTCTATGTGAAGGTAATTTTCATCACAAAGTTCTTTTTTTACTTCTTGTATTTAAACATTTAGTTATTTCCTAATAATTATAATATAAGACACACGTATCTCCAATTTTTTTATATTTTTTATTTTATGACATAATATTTATCCACTCCTTCTCTATCAAATAGGAAACAAAAACATCTCTCAGGTATACGACTGACTACTACCTCGTGAATTAATATATTTATTTCAATAAAAGAATCAAATAGATTTACATAAGGATAAGACACATATAACATAATATTGATTATTTAAATTTAATATATCATCCTTTCCCTTACAATTTCAGCAATTAAATAAATAACATCATCACATGTGGGTATGTATGACCTAACATCTCCATGATGTGATGTAATTCATTTTCTAAGTTTAAATTTTAAGAATGTTTCTAAATATTTATGTAATAAATAAATATGATATTTTTATTTTTATTAAATTATATACATAATATAACTATATAATATTCATAGTTAACATAACTTTTGTGCCAAAACATTCCTGAGAAAACGAAGTAGTTGTCTCCTGAGAAAATTTTAATAGTAAAATATTATTAACGAATGGGTGATAAAATTTATTAAGAGGACCACATATGATATTATAAATATGAATTTTATTTTATTGTAAATTAATAACATGTTCATACCATTATACAAGATTTATTACATTTTTTAACTGAAATAAAGTATGAGGTAAGGTATTTTCTCAATATTTTCTCAATTGAGACATATTTTTTATTATGAACCTACTTAATTTTATATGGTGTATATACTGCACCTTTTATTTATTAAACATTAATAACTAATTTTTCATAATTATTAATTTTTCAATTAAAGTTTATTTTTTCATGGGGTTTGAAATTAATAGATTCAAATGTGGTAAAAATTTATTATAAAATATAACTTTTTTAGGATTACTCTTATTTTCATGCAAGGAATATTAAATTTTATCCTTCTTAAAATCCATCTATTTTTTATCCCTTATATATTTAAGGAGTTCATATATTTTCTTCAATACTTTCTTTTATTTGTTATTTTAATTCAAATAAATTAAAATAAAAATATTATTTTATTTCTCTTTCAATAAAATATATTATCTTTGATGTCTATATTTTTCATAGTTATTCTAAAAATGTCTATTTATTCACTAAAATTATTTATTAAGGAAATTTTAATTTATCCTTGAATTATTTAAAATAGTTTAAAGGAATATCTATAATTGTATCTAAAATACGTTATTTAAAATTTCTTTTTAAAAAGTCAAAACATGTGTTTTTAATGTAAAGAATGATTACAAACAACCCTGGTGCCATAACAGTTTTACGATACATATCATACTTTAAAAGTTTTAAAAAATTTTACAAAGAGAACTTTTTATGGAAATATAATTTCAATATTTCACTTCCATTACCATTATTTTTTAAAATTATATGAGTTATATTAAAAAACTTATATCCCTGATGAAAGATGATCCTCAATAATCTCTTATAAATTTTTTGGTAATTAAATTTCTCAAGAAATATTCATATTCTTGGGATCTTTCTCCGTTAAATTTTTATTAAGTACTTGTATTATTTGATTCATGGATATCATTATTTCCTAAACTAAACACCATTTCTATATATAGTGGTTCATTATGAATCTTATTTGATTTATTGTGAGAATCATGATAAATTCATATTCATTACTCAATACATATATTTTTTGATAAACCATATTGTTTATTTATTGAATTGATTATTCAATATTTGAGGAATGCATTGGACATGCAGTGATTGGTGGGCCCCTATCATAGATAACCCCAAAATGTATTAATAGAACTCAAGATAAAAATAATAGGTCCAAATTAAATGGGTATTATGTGTATATATACCGATTTATTAAACAACATTTAAAAAATGTGTTGATTGTATAGATATCATCATTTTTTAGATAATGGGGTCCAATATTAAGTGTTTATTTCATTACAAATTCATTCAATATTATCCATGAGATTTTTTTATTAAAATTATAAATGTATGAATTTCATGATAAATTTTATGATTAAATTTTATCTGTTTTCAATTATTTACTTCTCTATATTGATTATTCCATTTTTAAACATGAAATATTCTAATGTATGTCCCACTTACTAGGAATTTCAGCTCACTGTTAATTTATTTTCTTTCCCCTATATATGAAAAATAAATATTTTAATGAGTTTAAAGGATAGAATAATTTCAATTTTTTATGTTTCTTATTTTATTCCCAATGTAATATGGGTATCTTGAAAGTATATGTCTCTCCAAGACTACTAAACTAGTTGGTTATTAAGGATTAGATGCACTATATCTATTCTTATGTATTAATTTAACAGCGAGCTCTATGATACTAGAGTTAGGGATGTTATTAACACCAGCTCAAGAACTATATAATCAAGAATATTAACTACCTCCAATATGAGCATTTCCATTTCTGTGATCTAGAAAAATAATGTCAAAAAAAATTTATTGGTAAAAGCATGGTGTGAGAAATAATATCCCAGTAGGATACCACCAATCATTCCATATGTATTCATATCAAATAAACCAATTATAGTGCATATTAAATAAAATATATCATGATATTATTTTCACATTTCATTATATAAAATAATTTTAAAATAGTTTATATGGATAGTATAAAATATATAAAAGAATTAATTTCCATAAAATAAATATTTAATAAATATTCCTATCAAATGAACATGAGTAAATTATTTTATAAATACCGGTATATATAAATCATTTTCAATTAATGAACCATAATTATAAAACCTAAGGGTAGTTATTTAAATTCTCAAGTGTCCTTACACATCTATGTGAAATATCTCTCTAGGTGTGGACACATCCCTAGATCAGTCACTTATGGGGGGAAAGAGTACACCATAATGAATGAACTCCATGCCATCATCAGTTTTTGTTATCGTTTTCATATTCAAATCATGGCTTGGTTAAAATAATATATATATATTATTATTTACCTAACTACCAAGTATTTCATGTTCTTCATGTTAGTCATTCCTATTGAAAATCATTAATCTCAAATCACTACATCCATCATCCTTGAAGAAGGACCAAACAAATTTTACAAACATGCCTTTTTATTTCAAAAAACAACATCAAAATGTTTTTAGTAAAACTAATTTATTTGAAAACATTCCATTCATTTATATCTATAAAAAAATTCATTCCATATATTCTTAAATATCAGAAAAAAAATCTTTAAATCATTCATTTCAATTGGAAATAATTTTCTATATATAAAAACATTGTTTTAAAATAAATAATATATGAGTTTCAATTCACACCATTACAATTAAAAAAAGTATCAACAATATAAATTTAATCAATAATAAAATGTTTTAATTTATAGGAATTTAATTATGAAATAACCTAACTCAATCATGGTAATGTCAATCCCGAATGGAGGATCCAGACTCAGAGAGATAATGGGATAGAATTATTTGAAGTGTAAATTTTTGGAACACAATTATAAAATCAAAAATCAAACCCAAAAATATCTCTATATTTAATATCCATTGGATAAGAAGAAACATGAAGTATAAGGGAATTAATTAATGCATCTAGGTTTCAATCTCTAATATTGATTTAGCACTTCAATCTGTACTTTGATCTATGATTTGGAAAGGTTAAAAGGTAAATATTCATCTCAATTGTATATACATGATTTTGAGGGATAAATGGTGTTCATGGGAAGAGACTATAGAATTTTTTAGGACGTTTTAAGAAATAATTTTATGATAATGCATATCACATACTCACCCAGATCAGCATCCAGTGATATCCATTGGCTTCCACCAACTTGTCGATGGAAGCTAGAAGAATACATTGGAAACTGGAAACCCCATCAAATGGTCAGTAGACCCCCTATAAGAACTCAACTCTCCCGTTATTCCAGTAGATAGAATTTAGAAATCAATTTAAATTCAGTGTATTAGTATTGGAAAAATCACTGCAAGTAACCTCCCACCTACTAGCAAATGGGTCTTGTTGGTGAGCTTGTCAGAAAACGGTAGTATTTTTTAGCTACATGTTAGTATCCTGATGTGGATAAATCCATAAAGAAAATCCCATACTATTAATCCAAAATAAAAAAACACCATTGAAAAATCATAATATATAAATAGGTAAGGAAAACTAAAAATTAGTGGAAATAACCATAGATCAACGTCAAAAATTAAGAGAGGTGAAAATAAACCAAGTCTCATAAATGGAATATTGGGTTATGATATTACACCCATCCCCATTAAACCCCTCAATGGACAAGAGTGGAGATAAATATAACCACTATGGTCCATCTCTAGTAGTTCATGGCTTAGTGACTAGCATTGGGAGAGTCTGTCTCAAATATCAGATGCATTACACTATAAACTTCCATAGGAATAAATTGTAATCAATAACCAAACGACTATATTAATTATAAATAGAGATATTACATATTCCTATCTAGAACCATACTATATTAAAGATGTATAATTCCTTATAAATAATAAATTATGACTACTAAACTCTATATCATCGACTGAATCCATATAAACAACCTTTAGAATAGCCCCATTCCATCTTAGGCCATCCTATAAATAGTTTGAAATATATGGGGGTGATGAAATTGGAATGCATAGAAGAATAATATTTCTATGATATTATATGGTGATAATAAATACAATATCAGGATAGAAATATGTTAAAAATATCAAAAAGACAAGGGTGTTGATATATATCCTAAGAAAGTAATGCACACTTATTGTTCATTCTAATCACTATCACCTATAAATATTTTGTCATAATTTGTCAACATTTTATCTTAATTGAGAAAGGAAAATATCAATAAAATAGGAATACCATCATATAACAACATCAATGAATAAATGTGCGATATAATATTACATTCATTACATTATTCTAATGTGTAAGAAATCCCATCTATCAACATTCAAAGAAAATTTTATCATCACATCACTACAGTGTGAGTTGAAACATCATCATATCCCTATTACCCATGATATCAAATCTCCATATCCAAAAACCCTATGAAGCTATATTGTTATATATCTATAACACATGAAACCACATCTTAACATCCTATACATACTCCTCATATCTGAAATCATCTAGAATCCTGATTTATTACAACCTAATATGTGACATATTCCTTTATTCTATCACAGCCATAGGTTATGTGTAAATGTTAACCTTAATCCATACTGACCAATTTTTAATTGCATTTATAATAACCTAGATCCCTTAAATCTCACATATATATACTTACACTTAACCTCAATACAGTATTTACCATGTAAATATATATATATATATATATATATATATATATGATACATGCTACTTCAATCCATTACCACCCAAATAGTCTATACATGAAATAACCCATATCCCTTAACGTTTTACCATAGAGTGTCATGAAAAGATATAGAAGATAAATAAAATAATTATACCTAGAACCATTCATGAAAGGATACATAAAAGTAATCCATTCATGAAAAAATAGTCACACACAACAAACACGTCCAATAAAGAACGATTATAGGAAAAATAAATAAAACATCCCATCGAACAGTAAGATAAATGAATACTAAAACTAAATCAATACAATATATATCATTTCAGGATCAATAAAATCCATACATGGGTCCATTCCTCATCATCTTTTAAATTCAACTCTTTCTTCTTTTATTATTCAATAATCACATTTTAACATTTCTAGAATAGTGATATCGACTATTTCCTAACACTAAATTATTTATTTCTCTATGTCTTTTATTTCCATAGATAACTAGTTATCAGTCACATAATTTATAATTAATTAAATATATTTTATTATTATATCTTTATTTACATAAAGACTCTTCCTAAAATTTTCCATCTAAACAAGGTTTACATATTAAAAAACCACAAACCACATAACTAAATAGGCAAAAAATAATAACAGAATAATTCTCATACAATTAACTGGTTACCCTTCTTCAATTTTACATTTATTGAAATAATTCCCATAAATATATATTTTAAATTTGAACTCAAATTATATATATATAAATACATGTCACCTTACTCTCATTATTTACTCTTTAATATTTTTAAATTGATTCCATTTCTATACATTCATTATTCTACAATTTCATTACTTTCTAATTTTTCTATAATATTAGACACTAAAACAAAATTATTGATATATTTAATAATATAATCTTATCAGTACCTCTCTCATAATTCCATTCCAAAAAAATGACCTCAATTAACATGGAAGTGTGTGAACAAAAAATGATATCACCAGTAAAGTGCTTCAATAAATAAAATTTACAATGTATGCACATAACATGATAAATTTATTCTAGTGATTTACTAAATATATTATCACATAATCTGTAGATAATAATATAAAATATCTTCATATTTAAATTACATTTCAAATTTAAAAATAATTCTCTTTCAAAATTTATTTTTAGGATATCTTCAGTATCATATGGGATGTTACATAAGTTTAGTAGAATATATTCTACATCGTCCTTCATTCAATAATCATGAAACAATTGTGAACATAAAATTTTTCATTTTTAAATATTTTCATTTATCATGTATAATTATATCATTTAGTAATAGATAACCAATTCTATTAAATTCACATAATAATATAATATGATAATAAACATTTCATCTATCAAATTAGATATTTAAAAAAAAGATACGTAATTTAATCCTTAATTTAAAAAATGTAATTTATGACCCCTTCCCTCTGACCAAACATGAACCTGAGCCTGAGGAGAGAGTATAAGATCTTACCTTAGTCTCCATGGTTGGGAAAACATAAATTATATATTCATTGGGGACATTTCAAGAAAATAATGTGTTAAGTAGTAATGGGTGACTATAAATATTAATAAATGAGTAAGTATCCCTGAAATCATTTATAAGGATCTATAAACAAATTCCAAATATGACAATTGAATGCATTTTGTTCTAGGTATCTCAATTGAATAGTATATGGATGGAATACGAATATAAGTGATCTCATCATATCAAGAATATAATACATCGTAATATAATGAATGAATAAATCCCCAATTTCATTATCTAAGAAAATTTCTGGATTTAATCATTTTATATATATCAAGGATACTAAGATTGAAAAATTGGTTATACATGATAAGGAGAGACTAGCAGCACCAGAAACATAATAAGAAACATCATCAAGGTTTTCATCATATTTTTTTATTAGATTCACTCAAATCTCCAATGGTGTAGCTACAACCAAGATAAACTAGAAGAATAAAAAAAATATGTGTGATAAATTTGCTTTACATATAAAATATAGCTGGTCTTCCTTATATTAAAATAAAAATTCACAATAGGTCTTTTCCAGTTTTCCCAAATTATGAATTATATAGTTACAAAAACAAATGAATTCATAATATAATAAAAATCATTACGATTCATAGTTTTATATTATAGAATTCATATTTTAAAAAATTAAATAAATATTAAAACTGGATAGAGTGGAATGAATTCTTATAATATATCAAACATTCCTAAAATATCATATTTTGGATCTTATTATTTTATCTCATTCTGATATAATGAATAAAGATGTGAATCCCATATTAATTTTTAATATTCATTCTTGTGTTATAACTTACCTCAATGTGTTTTATATTCTTATGAGTGTATATATATACATATATATTCAATGTTTAATATCTAATTTATGAAACATTAGTTGACTTCATGGATATCAATTATTTAAATTAATTTCTTACAATGTTTGAGCAGCAAATCGAAGGAATAATATTTATTTTTTAAAATCATTCACATTTCGCTAATTTAACATTTTAAATCCCATTTAAAATCATGAAAACATGTTAAAACACACACACACACAGATATATATATATATATCATTAATTCAGATTAGTTATTACACTATACAACATTTTTATTTCAAGATTTGAAATTATTTTTATTATAAAGGTACTATTCCATGATGTTAAATATATTTTTTTATTAAAAATAGATTTTATGTGATGGAAGTAAGAAGATGAAGAAAAAATAGGTTAATCAACTAACCTTACACAGAATATGGTCCATGAAAAAAGCTAAGTAATTCTTCCATTACACATCATATAATATGCTCTATGTAAAGGTAATTCATGTTAACATTACACAATTGGGAGGATTAGCAGGATATGATTATATAGATAAGGGAATACATTTATGATACATATGGAATAGTCATCTTCCCATTACACTATAAGAGATGGCATATATGATGATGTAGGGTCATACCTTCACATAGATGAGGGAGGTTGTTTCTATGAGGGTTAAAAAATTAACAATGACCTATATGCATGATAAGGTTTTAAAATAACATTATATCTATGATCAAGATCATGTGAAATTGTAATTATATTTATAATTATTCCATATAGTTTGTTCGAGACCTAAATAAAACTAATTATAATAGCTAGAAATCACACGCTTATTTTCATTTCCTCACAACTCATTACATAACTACTTCAACTCTAATAATAATTCCTAGATGTAGATGGATCCTGGTATTGGAAAACTATAATCTTTAGGTAAAACCCTCTCCCATTTTATTACCATTTTAAATTATTTATAATCATTTCATTAATGATAAAAAATGCAGGAAAACATGTTTTTTGAATTATTCCATTTTTTATTTAAAATTGATGTTTTGATTGTTTTAATTCACCCATTAGTAACATTACCTCAAAAGCATAAATTTCTTAAATATAAATACATACATACAAACTTACATTCATACATATGTATATAAAAAAGATACATTAACTATCCATGAAGATGGTGATGAATAAAGCATTAAATAATTAATCACTAGAGGTAAACATAGTAATTAATGAAATATCATCAAATAGAGAGAAAAATCATATATGTTATGAATAGTATATAATAATTTTATCAAAGAATTATATCAATTATATAATATAAAAATTTTATTTTCTAATTTAATTGTTAAAATCTAATTTTGAATAATAACAAAATAATAGAAGGAGAAAATGAAATAAAAAGAAATGGGATAATTTTTTTATAATTAATCATTTTATAAGAGACTAATTTAAAAAGTATAATATTGGAGGGAGACTATAAAATATCTATGATAGATTAATATATTATGAAGTGGGGGTATAGGTAGACATTTTATAATGATGAAAAAGTTGTATCTTATTTTAAATCGGATTGGTAGGGGTATTTATATTCATATAAGAGGGGTATTTTGTTATAAAAAACTAGTTTAATTATTTAAAATAAATTTTCTATGTTTATTAATAACATATCATTAAAAATATGTGTGTAAAGCATGAAGAAACTATTTTAGAGAAAATACATATTTTTAGAAAACATTTCATTTTCATTCAAATAATTATTTTCTGTTTCCTATCAATAGATAATGATTGAATTTATTTTATACATGTTTAAACAGTATAATTTTAAAAATTTATTATTTCATATTCATACCCATCACATTATTTTCAAGGTTATAATGTTCTACTTTATTGCAATTTATTTAGATTTGTGGTTTCTTATTCTTAATTTTATTGAAGAGATTGAATTTAATTAAAAATAAATATATTGTAAAGTCTCAAGGTGTTACATTATCTTCTAAACTTGGTGTTCCATGTCATATAGACTATCAAAAATTATGTTATATTTTTAAAATATTGGGGTGTTTCATTGTGTACTCATGAAAGATAACGAAGTGGGGGCCTATGCCTCCTGCCAAATAATGAGCCATGAGAAGAACTACCCAATGGATGATTTAGAATTGGTAGTAGTGATCTTTATATTTATGATTTTGTGACATTACACCTATGGAGAAAAGTGTGACATAAATATGGATCATAAAATATAAATATAAATATTCACACAAAAGCATATTAATATAAGAAAATGAAGGTGTTTAGAGATGGTAAAGGATTATGATTGTGACGAACTAACCCAAATACCCTCTCAAACGAGTACCTGACCCAATCTACCACATGCCCAAAGGGTGTTCCCCATCCTTATGGGCTCCTGACTAGCACTCTGCCCCAAAAAAACATGAGTTAATGATTTCATCCATCTTTAAGTGATAAAAAAATAGAATGTATACACATAAAATAAGAAAATAGAGGAAGATATTGATATATTTTATAACAGAAAAAATAGGTAAAACCAAACAACTCAAGACAAAAAAATCTCCATGTATATGTATAACAACAAATGGCTACCAAAAGATGATAAACTGACTAATTTTTGTTCTATCATGGGAAGACTCTCACAATCTCACCACTATCTACCATACTAAATTGATCAAAAAACTCATCGCCTCATTGTGGCACATTGCCTTTCCCTATAACGAAATACATAACTAGTTCTACACACCACTGAAGGGATCCTCTGGATGTGAGCTAACAGGTTCTATAGGTTATCGCCTAGTTTTTTCATATTAAGTCTCTAAAAAATAATCCAATCGGGCCAATTTTATAGAAAACAATAAATGATAGTTTTTTAATAGATTTTATATCAAAAGAGTTGAAAAATATTTTAATTTCTCCATTTTCAAAATTTCAAAGTAAAGTAGGTAAATATGTTTCAAATAATTTCATAACCATATATAATAGTAGATATATAATTTCAAAACAAAGCATGAATCATATATCATATCAAATAAATGGCACTATAAAAAATAGTACAAGTCAAAAGTAGAAGCACATGCGACATCACATCAAGGATCACACTAGGTCAGGATAGCTAAGACATTCTTACCTAAAATAGACAATCAAATACACATTATGCCACTAGACATATGTGTCATGTATAGATAGAATAAGAACACCCCAGTAAGTAAACCCCCCAACAGATCTAACAAGTCCCTAGAGAAACAGGTTAATAATGAAAAGGAAAGACCCATGATCAAATTCTCTAAAAGTGAACAATGACTATTACTATACCTTCCACCTAAGTAACCAAGGATTTACATGAGATCAATTTTCAAAACCAATTCATAAAACCATTTCATAATTTAATTATTTCAAAATTATTCAAAAAAAATCATAATACTCTAAAAAAATCATCTATCAAAACTAGGGTAAACCCATCTTTTATAAAATTAAAGTTCCGCGCACAAAAAAAATCAGTCATATCATAAAATTTCATTTAATAAAATGAATTAAAAAAAGAACAATAAAATTAACCAAATTAGGCTAGATACAGAATCACCTACCTCAAAACTCGGGTCACACATTCCCATGATGGAATCCACCAACAAAAAAGAACATACAACCACACCAAAGTCCCATAAACCAATACTCAAATCTTAGAATCGATTTGATTAAACAAAAGTGTTGATAGAGAAGAGTAAATAACACATACCTCAAGAACACACACCCATCGCACCACAACCAACAAGGTAAAAACCCCCAAAATGAGATTGCACAAAATATATAGAGAGAAACAAGAAAAAATATCACCATGTATCAACAGATCTGATAATGAAATGAAAAGACACAAACATGATCAAATAAATGAAGAAGAAAAAAAGATTACTCACCCATAGAGATGTAACCCAACCTCAATGGTGATCCATATATGAATGAATCAATTTGAATCGAATGAAGGTTATAAAAATCACTAGAGAAGAGCCCTAGGATGATAGGGGAGAGAACTGAGGAAGAATGAAATAAAAATCAACCAATGTAGTGCCATAAAATCCATTTTCACTTCAATTACATGGCATGTAATACTTTTACATGTTGGGTAATCCATATTGTTAACATATCATAAATAACCCATTGATTTTTAATTAAAAATTGATATATTATAAATACATAATGTGTGAATTTTAGATGGTGTGTACTCACTTAATACTGTGTTCCAGGTTCATGGCATCTACCATTCTAAACTTACATGTCATGTAATCCCATTACACATTTTTTATTTCTCCTGCAGACTGTAAAAACTATTGATTCTCTAGAAAACCCTCAAAACAACTTATGTGTTCTCCGAACATGAGTAGAAACCTACAATTCATTTAAAAAAATTTATTCACTGGCTCCATTAATTAAAATAAATAGACATCCCCAAATTTTTGGTTATTTTTCTTAGAAATTGTTTTCCACCCTTGGGAGTCCTGTGATGAACCCAATTCAAGGGGGAAAGAAAAGGAGAATTAAAATACCTGAAATTGAGTAATGAGATGTTCGAAACTCCCTAAAATAATACTTTCCATCCATAAGAAGTCATTTGAAAGAATGAAGTCCGGTAAATAGGTGAGGAAAAAACTCACTTATTAACAACTCATGCTCACAAGTATCATGAGAATCCAGTTCATTCCACCATAACACTATGACCAACATAATATAATTCCCATGCAATAATTTCACTTTAAATTCAATGATCTCAACTAGCTTCTCAAAAAAACATCTGGATCTAACTCAATCTCTTTCCAACATAGAATGGAAGAGGTATCAAGATGGTATTTCTTGGGTTGTGATTATTGAAAACATCATGAATTATTATTAACAAAGCCATAAATTCCAACTGATAAGAAACCTTCCCAAGATTATCAATGACATCAAATGGTACAATATTTATTAGAGCCAACTTTTCTATTTTCCCAAGATAACAGTTACACAACCTAGGAGAAAATTTCAAGAAAACCTGATCACATATGGAAAACTCCAAATGAAGATGCCTTTAGTCCCCATAATATTTATGCCAACTATATATTATAACTACACACTGATGTATATCCTGAATCCTCATAGATGTCTCCTGAACCAAACTTGGTCCTACCAAAGAAGATTTCCCCACCTCTTTAAATCAATGAATTTATCTTTATAGAAGACCATAAAAATCCTCAAAATGGTCTATCGTGATTGATGAATGATAACTTTTTTTATAAGCAAACTCAACCAGTCCCAGGTGGTTATTCCATGATCCACCAAAATCCAAGACATAAGTCCACTCTATCTGACCATATGTATGTGGATACGTTGTACTCAATTTGACATGAGTCCCCATCTCCACTTGGAGACTTCTCCAGAACATAAAACTAAACATAGGATCCCTATCTTAAAAAAAGTTAGAAGTAACCCCATGTATAGAGACACTAATTTTCATTATATGATTATTACATCATTTTAATGATAAACAACATAATAATGTTACAAATATAGGCCCAAACAGTTTAGTGTATTGGAAAAGTTAGGAACATGCATAAATTTTATATAATAAAACATAAAAAATATTCAATTATTTCTTCTATATATTATTAGTGGACCTCATGTTCTCATCAGTAAAATTAATCACCTGAGGATATACATCAATGAAAGGGGTGAGCAAAAATCCCAATAATAGGATGAATAAGGGATATGAATCAATATAACATGAGTGAGAACAATCATCATCATCGTAAGATAATCATAGTATTTTCATTAACATAATGATGTAAACAATTGATAAAGTTGTATAATTCAGTAATACATAAAAATGAAATATCATGTCTAAGTGTTCAAAACAACACATAGCTGTGAACAATGCTAGCTTCATGTTCACGTATAACATTTGTGCCTAATCATAACATCATAATTATGAACAAATATAGAATCATGTTCAAAAATATTTAATATTATATCATAAGATATATAAAATTACTCAATTCCTTGAAGGGTATATAACTCTAAGCCTAACTGTCACATAATAACATTTATATATTCATGCATTCCACATAGAATATATAGCAATTGTAGTCATAAAATAACCCATGGAAAAAATGGGTTTCAAAAGAATTTAAGAATAATTAATTCATTAATAAATTTTGGGGATTCAAAATGAAAAAGGAAACATCATACAAGTTATAATAATCATCAATATTTAGTAAATAAGAAGCAATCTCAACGGGAGTCAAGATGTGCTTTTGAAAGGAGAGTTCTTTTGGAATTTTTTTTATATTTTTTATAAACCCAAGTTGGAAGCATGTATATCCTCAAAAATAAGATGGAAGAATAATGGAATTATATTTATGGAAAATTAAAGGAATATCATCACTAAAATTTGGCATGAAATAGGTATAACCAAAAGAACATAATTAGGTTTGAGAATCTCCTTACCTTAATTCCCTCTTGATTTTTTCACTTTTACACCTCCTAAATAATAAAAATTTATTTATTCAAATATTGATCCTGAAGATTATTATAGTCATTTATATAATTATTTATCAATTAAAATAATAGGATTATATTTCTTAATTTTCATTGATGAAATTGAAGCATTTTTATATCATGTTTTACTTAAAAAAATTTCTATTTTTCTTTGATTTATTATTTTCATAAACCTAATTTATAAATTAGAATAATTAATTCTAGAAAATTATAATGCATATAATTACATGTTTATTTATTATATATATATTATAATTTCCATCCATGATGAATTTTATATGTGTTGACATGGAAATGTCTCTGTAGGTGGTTAACCAACCTTTGATGAGACATTATCTGGGGAGCGGGAAAGAGAAGTTTAAAATTTATATATATATATATATATATAGTTTTATGATAATTATAGTTAGTTAAAATAATTAATAAAATTTTAAAGTACTACATAGTTATTTCAATTATGGTTTTGTTGTGAAATGGTTGGTGGAAAAGAGAAATAGAATAGGAAGAAGAAATAAAAAATAGATAAAGTGGTTCGGAACATACTTAATCCTTGATGTAGCTTCTCTTGTACGACACTATAAAATCCTCAGTGATCGGAGTTGGATTACTCCATAATGTCCATATGTATTCTAAGAGTATTTAGATGGATTATTTGGGTTGATATTTGGATCCTAAATGGATGGGGGAGTGGTTTATCAAGGGAAGGGAGAGGGTTTATTTATACTTGAGGAGGGGCATTTTTAGAATAAAATTGTGAATAAAATATTATATAAAGGTAAAACTTATAATATTAAATTTTTGAAATTATAAATATATAATGGGTTTAAGATGTTAAATACCCTGTATAATTCTAATTCATTAATTTATTAAAAAGAAAATTTAGAAGACAAATAAATTGATATTTTAAGGAATCACTTTTGACTTTATGTTTTGGAAAGTTATTTTTAGGTTTATAAATTGATTTTATTATATTTTAATGAAAAAGTTATGAAATAAAATAAAAAATTTCTGAACTTAATGTTCTATAAAATATTATTTCATTATTACATCATCAATTATTTATTTCAAGATACACTGGTTATGTAAAAAACTGTATTTTTACTATTCCCTCTAAAAATTAATGTATTTTAGAAAATAATAAAAAAGAACCCATTGATAATTTTTATGTGCTTATTTCAAAAATTATGTTCATTTAATCAAAGTAAATTTATAAAATTGGTAATGTTAATTTTAAATATAAAAATAATTATTTTTATAAAATACATTAAAATACAGTTTGTTAAAAATTAGTTTATATTATCTTTGATTTTTAGTCTTGATATTTATTTTTTGCAGTATAAAATTTATATTTACTTAAAATAATCATTATAAATATTATTTATATCATAATTTATTATTTTGAGGTGAATTTACTAATCCAATGGTCACGTTACTATTCACAACGGTTTGGATACTATTCTCAATGGTCATGTTACTATTCCAATGGCCACATTACTATTATAATGGTAACATTTCCTCCTATAATCACCTCTATAATAATTCATTCATTATTCAACTTAATTCCTATCAAAGTTCTTTATTTCCATTTTCTATAATGTTTCCCAGTTTACTAATATTTTTTTCTCTTCTATAGTGTCTGTAATGGGGGTGATGATTCTAGTAGATTAGGGATATCCCTATTTTCCCATTTTAGCTTTTCAATTTTTTTATCTTGTTGTAATGTTTGGAATTTTAATTGGTTTCACTATTGATTAATGTAACCGTATTTAGGAATGATACAAATCCTTTATTTATTTTCTTTTTATTTTTTATATTTATAATAGTATATAATACACATTTATTCAGGAAACAAATTTTACTAATAAAAATTTGGTCGTTACATCCTTACCCCTTTAGAAAATTCTTCACTAAATTTTCAAATTGTATTCTCAATTGAGAATAGGTGAGGGTACTTCTATTTCATTTTTCCTATGGTTACCATGTTTCTTATTCATACTTAAGGTTCCTCCACAATACTTTGATAAGGTGAGTTCTATTGGTGTGTAGAAATTTGCATCTACGAACCAAGATTTTCACTGGATGCTCTTCATATGAGATTTGATTTTCTAGTTATACCACCTATGGGTTTAGTAAATTTGGGGGATTAGGTATGTACTTCCTTGGGATTGATACAGGGAACATGTCATGAACATGATCCACACTTGGTGGAAGTACAAGTTTATAGTACACTACTCTTATATGATCTAGGATCTCAAAGGGTCCAATGTTCCTTGGTCTAAACATCCCTTTATTCCCAAACCACATGAATCTATTCCATTATGATATTAAAAATAAAGTATTTGTCTACAACATCAAACAAAAAGTCTCTTCGAAAGATGTCAGCATAGCTCTTTTACTGACTCTGAGTATCTTTTTTATGTTCTTGGATGGATTGAACCTTTTCTATTATCTCTTACACAAGATCAAGTCCAAGTAGTTTTTTTTCAACTTCATTTTAATAAGTATGAGTTTTACATCACTCCTCATACATAGATTCATATAGATCCATTTGAATACTTGAGAAAATCTATTGTTGTATGAGAACTCAACCAATGGGATATGTTGATCAAATCCTCCTTTAAATTCCAATGAGTAGGCTCTTATAATTTCATCAGGAATATTAATAGGATCTTCAGACAGGACATTAGTTTTGGGGTGATAGGCCATGCTGAAATTAAATTTAGTACTCAAAATTTATTGAATAATTATCTAAAATTTACAGGTGAACTTTGGATCATGATCATAGATGATCGGGAGTTGTACCCCATGTAGCCTTACCACTTCCTTCACATATATCAGGGAAAGTTTTTCAAGTGATTAATCTTCCCGAATAGCAAAAAAGAGGGCAATATTGAGGATTTGATCCACCATAACCCACATTGAATTGATTCCTTTGGATGTTTTTAAGAGACTAGTGACAAAGTCCATAATAACATTATCCTATTTCCACATGGGTATACGCAATGTTTTCATCATCCCTTTGGAATAATTTTACTCTAATTTAACTTTCTAACATACCAAACACTATGGGATATACTCTACAATATCCATCTTCATGTTTTTCAGCAGAATATTCTCAAAGATCACCATACATATTGGTGCTTCCTATGAGGATAGAGAAATATAGAGATATTTTCATTATCCAATTTCTCTTTTTTTATCTGGTGATGAAGGCACATAAATCATCATTCCAAACTAAATCACACCATCATCATCAATATAAAACTCATATATATTCCCTTTCTTCACCAAATTCACCTTCTTTTATAATTCCAAATCATCCCTTTGTTCATCCTTAATATTCTATTGCATAGATGGTTAGTAAATCATTTGGTCAAGGTAGTATGTAATCCCTACTGTTATAATTTCTAGATCTATCTATTGCATTTCCATGAAGATAGGGTGTTTATCAATCTATATGGATAGAGCGGAAGGTTATTTTCTACTAAAATCATTATCTACCTTGTTCACCATTCCTGGATGGTAATGAATAGACAAATTGTAGTCCTTAATTATCTCTAACCATATTCTTTGAGGCATTTTTATCTCCTTATGTGTTAATATATACATTAGGATCTTATGATCAGTATATATATCACAATTATCACCATAGAGATAGTGCATCTAGATCTTTGGAGTGAATATTATATGTTTTAACTCCAGTTCATGCATCAGGTAGTTCTACTCATGGATTTTAAATTGTAGTGAGGTGAAGGATATCACTTTATCATTCTGGATGAGTACACAACCCAAGACTTTCTTTTAATTAGTAATATATATCACAAAACCTTATTCTCTTATTGGTAGTGTGATTACAGTTTCAATGATAATCCTCTTATGTATATCCCTAAATATTTTCTCACATTATTCCATCTAAACGTAATTTTCACCTTTTCAGGTAAACTTAGTTAGTGGACTAGACCATCGTGAGAAATATCTCAAAATATGTTGATAGTACCTATTCAATCTAAGAAAACTATGGATATCTATAACACTAATAGGCCTGGGCCATTCCTCAATTTACTTTTTCTTTGAAGGGTCCAAATAAATCCCCTCACTTGTGATCATGTTCCCCATGAATGCAACTTAATACAACCAAAATCACACTTTTTGAATTTAGAATACATTTTATTCTTTCTTAATATTTCCATTACAATCCTTAGATTCTCTTTATGTTCCTCCTTTCTCTTAGTGTAAATGATAATATCATCAATAAAAACTACCAAAACATTTTTGAGGTATTCCCTAAATAAACTATTCATAAAATCCATGAATATTACAAGGGAATTAGTAATTCTTAAGGGAGTCACTATAAACTCATAGTGCCAATACCATGTACAGAAAGAAATATTCTGTATATCTTCCTTCTTCACCTTCAGTTGATGATATCCATAATGAAGATCCACCTTTGAAAATTGTTGGGCTCTTATTAGTTGATTGAATAAGTCATCTATTCTTCTTAGAGGATACTTGTTATTTATGGTGATCTTATTGATCTCCTAGTAATTGATACACAACTACATCGATACATCCTTCTTCTTGACAAAAATAACTAGTGCACCCCAAGGTAACGCACTAAGAAATATGAACCCTTTGTTCAAATTATATTACAGCTACTTCTTTAACTCTTCTAGTTCAATCAGGTCCATCCTATAGGGGAATTTTGAGATAGTACTATCTCCGGGTATAAACTATATTGAGAACTCTACCTCCCGATCTGGGGGAAGTTTGGGTGACTCTTTGATAAATACATTATTACATTCCCTAAAAATTTTCATTTCCTCTTGGTTGATAATTTACTTTGACACAACTATCTGGGCCAAGTATTCTTCTTTACATGGTATCAATGCCCACACCTTTTAGGGATTTTCTAAATATGATTCCTGACCTTCCTTGCATTTGTAGAGGAGCATTGGATGGTTTAGAATATGAAAAAATATTTCCTTTTCCATATAGTTGATGATTGATCTATATAATGAGATCCAATACATTCCCCATTTAGTATTGACTTCCACCATGGGAAATATTATGAGTTTCACTCGAAGAATCTCCCCACATACGCCAATAGGAAAATATTCCAACATTTGGGTTGTATTCATTACACCGATATGTTTTTATGGATATCTCAACCTTAAGGTATTAAATCTTCATTTCAATCATACTATAAAACTTATAAATATAAAATAATTCTTATAACCAAAATTAAAAAAAAAATCCCATTCTTGAGTGAATAAAAGGTATACCTTGTATGACTTTGTTTTCTTTCTCTAATTTACCAGTAGTGAAGGTATAATCTTTACCTTACTAATTTGGATTTGGTGGCTGTTGATGTTGATTACCATTAAAGAATCAATGTTTAGTTCACTATCTTTCATAGATCATGTGATCCCTACTCTTGAATCATTGTACCGTAGGTGGTTCATTAGGAGGTTCCCTCCTTTCCTCTATCATGTTGGTTGGCTTCATTATGTCTATTCAAAATTCATGATCTTTATGGACTTTTCTCCCTAACTTGAATCATTTTACCATTCATTTGATACAATTCCCATGATTCTTATTCCTAAATTTTTTACACTTGGGTTGTTTTATCCTCTTTTATTCTTTTTCATTTGACCCACTAGCTTGAAACTTCATTATTATCTTCTTATCTCAATAATAATGGGACCATTATTTGAAATACATCTCTACTTTGAGAACACATCGAACCAATTCTTCATAACTACCAATGTTGTGGATATCTAGAGCCTTTTGAAGGTGTGGTTTTAAACCAATAAAGAATCTATATATTTTTTATCATTTTTGGTAAAACAACCAAGGTGTATCTTGAAATCCTTGTGAAGTTTTCCACATAGGTCGTGGTAGATTCACCTTCTTTATACATTATCACTATGAATTATCTCTCCATTTTTGTTCAAAGTGTTTGACAGAAATAATTTGTAAAATATATTTTTGTAAAGTATTTCCACTCCATATATTCTATTTCATACTTTGTTTTGGTGTTATTTACTGACGTTCACAACTGATTGACTTCCCTATCTAAATGATAAACCACAAGATTAACCTTATCCTTCTCAGTTTAATGGTTCACCGAAAATATCTTCTCCATCGTGTTAACCCACTGTTCTATGATAAGGGGATCAATGGTTACACTAAACGTCAGTGGTCATTATCACTTAAAGGACTAAATGTCTAGTTGATCCTTCTTGGTTGAGGGCATACATTCCAAGTGATTTAGTTTATTATTTATAACTTAATATAACTAGGTAAGCATAACCTTAATTTTTTTAACTCTACCTTCCATGGAATTGTGGATGTTTTTTGGAAAATCATTTCATTGTACTTTACATGGGTTGTTGGCATGGTTTCTCCTTATTCCCAAAATTTTTAAAATATAAAATGTTTGAAAAAATGTAAGTCAACAAATCATGTGTAAATAATTTATTATTTTGTATAATTAACTATAAAGGAATATGTTATGGGATCCCTATGTTAATAATTTTTTTTAAATCAAATCTTCTTGGATATTTACAAATATCTAGTCTTATATTAAGGGTTTTCACTAAATTAATATAATCATAATTCCCAAATTAACTAAATTTTCTTACAATACCAACTACAGAGACCCTACTTTCTATTACATGACCATTACATGATTTTTAAGATAAACAACATAATTGCCTGACAAATCCAGGATCAAATAGTTTAGTGTCTTAAGAAAATTAGTCTTAGAAATAAAATTTACATAATAAAACATAAAAATTATTTAATTCATTATTATTTATATTATTATTGGCCCTCATTTTCTCCTTAGTATAAGTAATCACTTGATAATATACATCAATGAAAGAGATGAGGAAAAATCTCAGTAAGATGATGAATAAAATACATGGATCAATATAATAAGAGTTATAATAATCATCATCATCATAACATAAGCATAGTGTTATTATCAACATCATGATGAAAATAATGGATAAATTCATGGAATGTGGAAATAAATTAAAATTAAACATAATGACTTTATGGTCAAAACCACACATAGTTGTGAACAAAGATAACAAGATGTTCATGAATATCATATGTTCATAATCATAACATCATAATTCTAAACAATGATACCATCATGTTCACGCCTATTTCACATTATCTCATTTGATAAATCACATTATCCAATGCATTGTGGGGATTTATAATTATGAACCCACCCATCACATCATAACATTTACATATTCATGTATGCCATAAAAATGTACAACAATCGTATTCAAAAATAACCCATGGAAAAGAATGGGTTTCATAAGAGTTTAATAACATTCATGAATAAAATTTGGGCTTCCCAAATGAAAAAGTGAAAATCATACTTGCTATAAGAATCATCAATATTGAGTGAAGAATAAAAAAACTCTAGAGGAGTCAATATTTTTTTTTGAAAGAAGCGTTATTTTGGAAAAAATATTTATATTTGTCATAAAACAAAGTTGGAAACAAGTATATCTTATAAAAGAAGAGGGAAGAACAATTAAATTATATTTAAGTTACATTAAAGGAATATCCATCCTAAAATGTTTCATAAAAGTGGTATAACCCAAATAAAGGAACTGGGTTCGAGAATCCACTTACCTTAATTCTTGTTTAATTTCATCGCTTTTGTGCCTCGTGATTAATAAACATATATTTATTAAAACATTAATATAGAATTGTATTATAGTCATTTATATAAATATTTATAAATTATAATCATTGGATTATATTTCTTAATTACCATTGAGAAATTGAGGAAATTTGATATCATGTTTTACTTAAAAAATTCTAATTTTTCTTTGTTTTATTTTCTTAAATGAAATTTATACATTATTATAATTAATTAAATAATATTAAAGTGAATATAATAAAAAATTTATTTATTATATATAGTTTATAATGTTCTTTCTGGATAATGTTTATATGTGTGGACATGGAAATGTCTTCATAGGTGGTAAACCGACCTTTGACGAGACATTATTAAGAGGTCAGGAAAGAGATTTTTAAAATTTATATATATATATATATTAGTTTGATACTTAAAGTAGGTTAACATCATTAATATAATGTTAAATTACATCCTAATTTATTATTTTTAAGGTTTTGTTGTGAATGGGTTGGTGGAAAATTTAAATAGAAGAGGAAGAAGAAATTAAAAAAAAGAGATAAGTATATCAGAACTTACTTAATCCTCATGTAGTTTCTCTTTTATGACACTATAAATCCTTGGTGATCTGAGTTGGGTTTTACCAAAGCACCCTTAAGTATTATTTGGGGATATAGAGGGAGGATTTGGGTGGATATTGGGATTTTTAATGATTGAGGGAGTAGTTTTCCAAGGGAAGGGAGATGGGTTATTTATACATGAGGAGGGGGTATTTTTAGAATAAAATATTGAATAAAATATTAAATCAAAGGTAAAAAATGTAATAGTGAATTTTTGAAATTATAAATCATATATTAATATAATATAATAGTTTTTATACTTTATATTCCCATTATAAATTTAATTCATTAATTTTTAAAAAAGGAAAGTGGAAAGAAAGAGAAATTGATATTTTAAGGAATCACTTTTGACTTTTGGTTTTAGAAAGATATTTTTAGGTTTAAAAAGTGAGTTTATTGTATTTTAATAAACAATTTATGAAAACAAATATACAATGTCCGAACCTAATGTTCTAGAAATTATTATTTCATTATTATATTAGGAATTATGTAATTTGCGATACACTGGTTATGTGAAAATTTGAATTTTTACTATTCATCCGCAAATTGAAATATTTCAGAAAATTACCAAAAAATCACCCATGGATAATTTCAACATCATGACTTCAAAAATGATATTAATTTTTTCAAAATAATTATCTAAAATAGGTAATTATAATTTAAAAAATAAAAATATATATTTTTACAAAAAAAATTACAATAGAGTTTATTAAAAATGTGTTTATATTTTGTTTGAGTTTTTAATCATGATATTTTGTTGGAATTATAAAATTTATATTTACTAAAATTAATCATGATAAATATTATTTATTTCATAATTTATTATTTTGATGTAAAATTACAATTTTAATGGTCAGGTTACTTTTCTCAACGATTAGGATATTTTTTTCCAACAGTTAGATTATTATTCCAACAGTCACATTACCATTCCAATGGTAACATTACCACCTATAATTACCTATACACTAATTCAACAATTCATTAATTATACATATAAATTCCCCTCAAGTTTCTCTATTTCTATTTTCTATAATGTTTCCTATTTTACATATATTTGGTTTCTTTTCTACATTGTTTGTTGTGGGGCAATGATTCTAGTAGATTGGGGCGATCCCTTTTTTCCCATTTTAGATTTTCTATTTTTTGTATTTTCCCACTTGTAATATTTGTAATTTTAATTGGTTTTAATGATGATTAATGTAATAGTATTTAGTAAAGAAATAACAGTTTTTTTTGTTTTTTGTATATTTTGTATGTGTATAATATTATATAACACACATTTATTCAGTAAAAAAAATTCTAATAAACATTGGTTTGTTACACTACATAACCTTAGAATTATTTTCACATATATATTACCTAGATATTTAAATTTTGTAGTGAATTTTATCAGAATAAAGTGTGATGAATTTTTCAAATGATCAACCACCACACATATAGCATTCCTCCCTTGGAGATTCCATGGAAATACAGTAATGAAATCCATGGATACCTTATCCCATTTATATACTAGAATTGGAAGATTTTGGATGAAAAAAAAGGTTTCAGATTCTATGCCTTAATATATTGTAAAGTGTAATAGCAGGAAACATCCTAAAATGTAAATTTTTATTCAAAATCAAAAATCGAGAGCATACAACCAAAGACATCAAGGAGGGTGAAAGTAATGGAGACCAAGAGCATCATTTCTAATAATGAGTTTTCAATCATCAGGCAGAGATCCCAAGCTAGTGTAGGTAATCAGTCTCTCTCCTGATGTTCCCTTACTAGCCAACAAGTCAGCCGCGTAATTCCCTTCACGCCAAGTGTGCTTGACAGAAATATTATGGTTGGAAAAGGTTTTACAGTAACGGGCCATATGAACCAACTCCCAGGGGACGGCCCCATTGCCCTGAAGAAATTTGACCATCATAACAGAATTTGTCTCAACTTTAGTGATGTGGATATTGAACTGCCTATATAAGGAACTACCTATGACCAAGGCTTTAGCTTCTGCACCCAGGGATTTACTGACACTAAAGTAGGAACTAATCCCTATAAGCATGGAACCCTTGCTATCACGAACTAGCCCGCCCCCTCTCATTTCTCCGTTCAAGCAAGAACCATCCACATTCAATTTTATCCCCATAAAAAGAGGGACCCATCGCACCCATCGGCCCTGGTTGAGTTGGCCGGAATCCAAACCCGAGCACATACCAGGGATAAATCTTCTAAAGTCGTAGGCTGCTGTGTATTATTAATAAGATCCCCCAACTCCATCACAAGCAGCCTCACCTGCACCTGTAAATGGTAGCCCGAAATCTTGGTTCCGTACCTGACTTTTTTCCTAGCTTCCCAGAGAACCCAACAAGCAGATCAAAAAACCATCCCGTGGATCTGAACATCTTTCCCCAATTGCCCCGACCCCTGGAACTAGCTCGAAATCACCTCCTACATGGGACAAATGGAGACGTGGAGATTGAACCCGTGTTGCAGGAACTAACATAAACCTTTGGCCCAATCACCGTGGAAGAAAATATGCTCCTACGTTTCCTAATGCAGCCTGCTGCAACATTGGCACCGGGAAGCCAGACTCACGCCTCTTTTTTCACATTCTCATCCATTGGTATAGCATGATTCCTCAGGCGCCAAACCAGAAAGTTCATCTTCCCTTGGATCTCCTTGCACCAGATCTTTGAATCCCACACATCCATACCCCTACTGGAATGGGTCAGGTTCCTAAAATCACGACTGGAGAATCTACCGGAAGAAGATCCCAAAAAATTACACTAGTCAGGCTCATCCACCAAGATGATGCTGTCAAAAACCTCCCTTTGTTCCCTTTTTAGGATCACATCAATGAATTTCGAGTGTAGACATGCCTCTTTAAACGAGATGGTCGGAGCTGGGAAGCCTGGAAAATGGAGAGTGGTTCCAGACCAGTTTGAGTTTCAAAAGTTGACATCACCACAACCAATGGTCCAGTGGACACTTCCTTCCATTACCTCCAATGATTCAACATGCAGCGAGAAAGGCCTGATAATTAGCAATGTCATGCTTCATACACAACTACCAGAATCATCATACCATGTCACAATAATTATTTTTACTACTTAGATGAATATCCCATGAAGAACTTACATTCAAACAAAATTTATCTCCTCACTGATATTGGGATGAAAAAATGATCCCTAAAACTATGAATACCATATACAGAGATAGACTGACCATAAATGGTCCCCCCATCATATAGGGTTTCTAAATATCCCTTGAACTCGGTATCCAACTCCTAACTCTACAAAATATACTCAAGTAGGGATGATGATAAGTAAACACGAGTCAAAACCATGTCTGAAACATCCTCTTGATCATCTAGATGAAGTTGAGAAAAATTCCTCATATAGTTCCACTATTCCTTCGATTCCAAAAGATCTTGTGATGGAAAATTACTTCTAAGAGTGCCTGTAATGGCATTACCCTTCCCTATGATGTAGGTAATATTGAATTCAAACATCTGAAGGTATTCCCCCACCACCTCAGCCTAAGATTCATGTAATTATAATAAAATATATAGCTCAAACTCTTAGGGTAAGAAAAGACTATGAACCATTCACCAAACAGATACTTTTTCTGACACTTAAGTGCATGAATAACTACATATATCTCTAAATCATAAGTGGGGTAATTTCTCTCATGAGGTTGAAGCTAAAAATAGATTTAAACTACCACATGATTGTCCTAAATGAGCACAAAGCCCAAACTAGTGCCATAATCATCATAGAAAACATCATACCTCTCATTAGTTTGAGGTAAGATCAAAATAGAAGCTAATATCATATGTCTTTTCGGCTTTTCTAATGAAGATTCACTTAACATACCATGTGAGTTTCACCCCTTTCCTAATAAGAGTAGACAAAGATGATTACAACTTCAATATACACTTGAAAAAGCATCGATATTATTCAAAAATACCGAGGAAGCTCCAAATTTCAAAGACAATGTGTGGCTCTTCCCATGAAAAAAATATCATTTACCTTCTGTAGATTAATTGATAACCTATTCTCAAAAATAATGTGCCCTAAAATTTTCACTTCTTGAATCCAGAATTTTAATTTAGAAATATTTCTATATAAACAGTGACTCCTTAAGATCTTCAAAACTAAACTTCTATAGTTTTCTTTCTCACAATCATATCTTGAATAAACCAAAATATCATCCAAAAACACAACCATAAATGTGTCGAGATACTAATGGAATATCGGATTCATCAAATACATAAAAACTACTAGAGAATTAGTCAGAACAAACAACATCATAAGATATTCATAATGGTCATAACTACTCCTAAAATACATCAAAGTTATATCACATTTACAAAATCAAATTTGATGATAACCTGGCCAAAGATCAATCTTTGAAAACAAATTTTACCCCATTAACTGATCAAAATGATCATCCATACAAGGAAAAGAATAGTTGTTATTAAATATTACCTAATTAAATTTTGGATAGTCCACATATAATCAGAGTTAACCATCTAGATTCTTAGAAAAGATAACTAAGGATCCACAAGGTAAAACACTAGGGTAAACAAAATCCTTCACCACTAGGTTATACAACTGAATAATGAGCTCTTCCAACTCCTCTGGTTCCATATGATAAGAAGTTATCGATATTGGATATGCACCTAAAACCAGGTAAATTTTAAACACTACCTCCCTCTATGGGGGAATAACATATAAATATTCTAGGAAAATGTCAGGAAAATCGTGAATAATAGTGAGAAGATCAGCAACAGAAGATATGCCATTAGTAACAATTTCTAAAATAGAAAAAAAAACTTCTGAACTCTAGGCAGAAGGTCCTGCATGACCAAATATTGGATCCTACTCTCCTTGAAACACCTATAATCCCCCATCAGTGACAATAAATGAGACAATTTTAAGATAATAATAAATTATATAAATATGAGAAACAATCCAATCCATCCCAATGATTACATCAAACATATCTAGATCAATAATCAAAAAAATCCTAGAATAACTCCACATCATCTATCAATAGTTTTCAAGATGGACATTGAAACCCTTCCCCTTTCATCATCCCAAGACGTTTCTCTAACTCTATAAAAAAGGACATGAGTTATGTTAGACGTTTAAGCATATCAATAAAACTACTGGAAATAAAATAGTGGGAAGAACCAGTATCAAATAAATAAATCACTATTGAGGATGAAATAAAGGTGGTATTTTCCACTATCACTTGAGCTTTGTCTACCTTCATAGAAAACTCATCTATTGTGTGAATTGAATTCACTTATGTGGCCTATAGATGGATCCCTATAGTCTTTGAGGCATATAACTATTTCACATTATCCTTTGGAGCTGACAATCCCTACCCATGTTGATGTGTAAAAACATTCGGAAAAAAGAATTGTAGATGACCATAACATCCATAGCTATTACGAATCTTATCATTATAAGTACAAGAATTTTTTGTGTTTGTGAACATTTCATAATGATTATAAGTCAAATTCACACCACTAGCTGCAAATAGAGGTGTTAAAGAGGAATGCAGTCAAGAAACACCTCTTCCACTCCTTCAATTATCTTACCACTTCTTCTTCTTCACTATTACACCACTGAAGCTACCACTAGGTGAAAGATAAGGGTAATAATATATAACATTTCCTTCCATATTAATTTATTACATTATATCCATGTTAAGTGTGTATTAATATGTCTAAATCTTCAGTATAAATAGTTATGATCTGATAACCAATCACAAAATATGAAGGTACTTCTGAGCTCTCAACTGGTCATTCTTTAGAACCTCTAGTGAAAAAAACAGCTCAGAAAACCGGTTGGTGTATTCAAACATTTAAATATCTCCCTACTGAAAATAGAGGAACTCTATATACTTTTCCATCATATACGACACTATAAAAACTACTATAAGAAGAGAGTCTGGAAACCCTTCCATTCCAATCCCACATACCTATCTGCATGTACCATAGAATCCCACCAATACTTACTAGGACCCTAATGTCTGAACACTACACACTTCACATTGATTCTCTTAGGTGTATCTAGTAAGTCAAAGATATGATAAATATTTTCAATAAAATCATCCACCTCTTGAGGTTCATTCCTACCTTTAAAGGAATGTGGCTTCTCTCGAAATAACTCTTATGATCAATCTCATTCTCATATAGTTATTAGATGCATCTCAAAAACTACGTTATGATATTATAGTACATTATGATCACCTTTATGAACTAATTACATGATATCCTAAATATATTTATTATACATAGAAGGATTTCCTTGAGGAGCATCAGTTGTACCCTCTTGAAGAACTTGTAGAACATGTCTCAAAGGTATACTACTACACACTAAAACAAAAGGAATAATCAAACAATATAACAGTCTCATTTCAACTAGAAACACCAAAATAAAAAAATGAGATTAACATCAAGAACTTAAAACAGCAGACACACGTACCAACATCCCATGGTATCTTGAGTCTCATCATGGAAAGAGTTGGCCAAACACTCACCACAACGTACCTCTCAAGTCCTAAAAATCTTATCTTCAGTCTATCAAACATCCCAAGATAAGGAATATTGTGTAAAGAACACCTTTGATACCAAACAATATTGATACACCCCTAATACCTTCTCAAAATAATACCTGGCCCGATCCTCCGCGTACTCGAAGGGAATTGTCGATCCCCATGGGCTGATGACTAGCACCCCTACATCAAACAAAAACATGAGGGAATGATTTTCCCTAATCTAAAAAAACAAAAACCTAGAATATAAATATATGACATAAGGAAATAGTGGAACATATAGATATATACCATAATAGAAAACAAACAGTGGAAAGGAAACAACTCAATAGAATAAATAATATCTAAGTATAGGTCCAGCCAAAAAGGACTACCAAAACAGGATAAACCAACTAATCCTTGTGATAGCGTGGGCAGACTCCCACCATCTCACCACTATCTACAGAACTCAACCGGCCAAAAACCAAACTTATTCATTGTGGTTCCTTGTCTTTCCCTACATTGAAAGACATAACCAGGTTTATGTACTGCTTAAGGGGTACATAGTGTGTAAGCTAACAAGCGTATTATTGTCCCACCTAGGTTTTCTATATCAAGTCCCTAAACAATAATCCAAACATTTTCAATTTTTCCAAAAACAATCCATGATAATATTTTAATAATTTTTATATCACAACAATAAAAAAACATTGAAATTTCACCATTTCCACATTTACAAATAATGCATGTAAATCAGTTTAAAATCATTTCATAACCATATATCAAAAAATGAAATATCAGGTCAAAAAAATCATGTGTCACATCTCATATCAAATCCATAGTAGTACAACAAATATTATAATCCAAAATCAAGATCATGGGAAACATCACCCCGTGGATTGAACTTGACCAGGATAGCTAGGATGCTTGTACCTAACATGTACAATAATGTACATATCAAGACACTATACATATAAAGTGAGTCTAGAGATCAAAGGAACACCCCATAAAGTGAACACCCACATAGGTCTAACAAGTAACAATAAAAACAGGCCAAGGGAGAAGAGGAAAGCCTCGTAAGAAAACCTCCCAATAATGGATGATACCTATTACTATACCTTTCACCTAAATACCCAAGGCTTCCCATGTTATCTAATTTCCAAACCAATTAATCAAACCATTTAGTCATTTCATTATTTGAAAACCATTCCACAAAACTATTTCTTAGTGATTATTAAAACCCTTTTCATTTAACAAATCTAGGGAAACCTATTTTTATAAAAATTCAATTCCACTGAAAAAATTAGTCATATCATGAAATTTAATTTATTAAAAAATTTATCAAAAATAGGGGTAATTATGTTCACCAATATAGGAAAGATACAGAACCACCAACCTCAGAACATGGGTTGCACATTCCCATAATGGAATCCTCAGACAAGAAATAACATACAACCACAACAGATTACCTATAACTAATCCTCGTGTCGCATAGTTAATTCAAGTAATCAAAAGGGTCAGAGAAGAAGAGGAAATGACACATACATAAAGATCGCACACCCAACACACTAAAACCAATATGGAAAATTCCCCTTGAATGATATCATATAATGTATCTAGAGAGAAATAAGAAGAACCACCACCGTGAGTCAACAGATCAGATAACATAATTAAATGAGACTATTTTGATCAATGAAATGAAGAAGAAGAAGAAGAAGAAATGATTACTCATCCAGAGATATGAAACCCAACTATAACAGAGATAAATCACTAATTGAATCAATTTGGATTAAATGGAGGATCCCATAATTTCCAGAGTAGAGCCCTATGTTGAGAGGGGAGAGATCTGTGGAAGAATGAAATAACAATCAACCAAGGTATCACCCTAAAATCTCTACTCATAAAATTATTGTGGTTTTTAATTCATTTACACATCATGTCATCCATGGGGACCACATTCCCTGAAAAACCAATGACTTTATAATCAAAACTCAATATTTTTACATTACAAGGTGTGTGACCTTTACATGTCATGTACTCCCTTCTTGTTGTGTGCCAAGTTTATTAAATCCAACCTCTAGAACTTATACATAATTTACTTCCATTAAACCTCATGTATTTCTCCTACAAACTACAAAAACTATAGAATATTTACAAGAACTCAAACCAATTCAAGTATTTTCTAAACTCAAGGAGAACCCTACATATCCTTAAACACATTTATACTCAAAATCCATTAATTCAATCAAAAATACATCCCATAACTTTAAGTAACTTTTTATCAAAAAAATGTTAATTATTCATAGGAGTCCCAAGACATGCCTAGTTTAAGAATAAATAAGAAAAGAGAATAAAAATACCTGAAAGCAAACACTGGGATGTTTCAATGATTATTCTATCCATTACCATCCTATGAAGGAAAAAAATGCTAGATTCTCTAAGTAGAAGGGATCCCACAACCTTATCCATGAGGTGTATTGAAAAGTATCCAATATTCTAGGACATGAAAATGATGGATATGGGAATAATATATGGGTATTCATCCTACATTTCTCAATAACTGCTCAACCATCTATTTTTGAGAGGGTCAAAGAGCCCTAGTATGATAATCAGTTACAAAAGAAAAATGATGTGAATATTATAGAGTTCAACTTTGTTATAGATGAATTTATATGTTTTTAACCTAGATATGTGTCCCATAAAATCCATAAATAATTAGGTAACTTCTAAATTATGCACATAGCTTATCTTTCTCTATTATTCCAGGAATAACTATGGATTTTTTGGTATTTGAATCAAAACATCTTGTGGGATAATATGAAGAGGGTGATTGTAGAGTTTGTATATCTATGTTTTGTATGCTGAAAATTCAAGGTAGAATGGTAGAATTATAATTATATGATGAAAACATTTTGTATATAAGTTTGGAAATGGGAATTCATAACTATGGGTTTCATCCAAGAACTCCCCAAGAAACTTATAGGCAGTAACTTCACCTGGGTGGTAGTCGATCTACATACCAGGTCAGTGAATTTAAATGCTATTAAAGAAGATTTATCTCTTGAATAACTCTCCATGATAAATGTAAGGGAGTTGGTAAGACTACCTGGAGTTTCACTCACTATTGTATTTGATTGATATCTAATGTTTAACTTGAGGATTCTGAGAAACCTCCAGCAAGTGTTGGATAAAAAATAGATCTTCAGAATTTCTTATTACCCTCATAAATTTATTTAGTATTAAAGGACCATTAAAACACTATAGGGTATGCTTACATCAGGTTTAAAGGATATAGAATGATTTAGGGATCAGTACCTTCCCCTAGTGGAGTTCTCATATAACAACAATTTTAATTATATCATTCAAATAGAACATTATGAGGCTCAGTACGGGAAGTGGTGTTAGAATATAACATTCTCAGATATATTTTGAGAGAAGAAGATAATGGGACCTAACTTATCAAATAAATGAAATAGAAGGATAAAAAATTAGGCATCATATGAAATTTTTATAAATTAGATAAGAAATTTATGCAGATAATCATCAACAGAATCTGGGGTTAAGGATCAAAGATAACTTTTTCATTTTTTAATATTTAGAGAAGAATTTCATGATTTTTTAGATGAAGAAAAATATTATTCCTATATACAATTCCTTATTCTATATCATTGATATCATTAGAGTGGTGTCATTTTGAAAATAAATCCCACCTAACCTATCTCAAGTATATGATTTGTACCATGTATCACTCTTAATAAAGTACATACCATACGCCTGACATGTACTATATCCAGAGGTGGTAACATTAGAGAATGATCATTCATATGAGGATCAGTTGTTCAAGATCATAGATCATAGATACAATGTTCTAAGAAATAAGACAACCTATATAGTCAAATTATTATGGATAAACCATAAATTCATAGAAGCAACATAATAACTGTAAGAGAAAATGAAATAGAAAAATCCTCATCTACTTTAATACATGAAATGAAAATTATAATGGTGAAATTTATACTAGGTTATAATTTAATGACCTGATCATTTATAAATTAAAATCCATTTTTATTGAATAAATGAATTATTATGTAATGAAACTATAGAAAACATGTGAACTTCTATTTTTATTTTTTACCATTATAATTTTTATCCTATTAGATTGAAAATTACATTATGAATCAAAATATTTGATAATATATCCATCTTATAATGACTATTAAGACCTATATACTAATGTTTATGATAAAAACCAATTGATACATTTGGAAGGATAGATGGCCTCGATGAGTAGAAACATTCCCTATGAATCCCATTTATCGGAGCATCTGAGGAATATAACATTACTGGGGTTTTCCATTAACTAAGAACAAGATGATAATAATAAACTAAAACATGAGATAAAACAATTATGGGAGATGTACCATGTCATCAATATGATAGACCAAGCCATATTCACTGAAGCACCCCATAAAATTCTCACCATCGCACAACTTACCCATAATGAATATGCTAGTGTAATAAAGGGATATGTATCTAGTCCCTAATAGTATTAATATTTACATTTCATTTTTAAAAAAATGATGATAATATTTACCCTGTTTAATATTACTTTTTCTATTATGTTTGAATTTCGTTTTGATAAGATAAAACACAAATTGTATTATTTCTGATAATTTTTAGTTTCAATCAAGACACTCTATTTTAAAGAATTTAAGAATTATTAAAATAAATTATATATTAGTAAAATATTATTATTCTATAATATGAATTAAATATAACTTATAATATAATTTTATATAGTCAAAAATAATTTTATACAGGTCTAAAAACTATTGTTGTCAAAAAAACATGTATTTTTAATTAAATGTAGATATTTTATTAAATATTGTAAATTATCAAACATTGAGTTTTATTTGGATAAAAGATATATTATTTTTAATTAAACATATTGAAATTAAAAAAAAAATAATTTTTAATTATTTTCAGAGATAGTTGAATTATTTGGTAAAATTTAAATATGGTATAAATATACGGTGTGTATTATGATATCATAAAATCCCAAAAACAGATATAATAAATACTAGAAAAAATCTAATAAAAATATTATGTATTAAATTTAAAATAATATGTTTTTGATGTTATTTTATTAATTTTATAAACCCTAAATTAATCCTCCAAAACATATAATATATTTTGAGGATTTAAAATTAATTCATTATAAACATGATTCACTTCCACATCACTAAGAGAATTATGTTAATGATTTCAGTTAATATCCATATAAAATTATGATAAATATTCTCATTTTGAGTAAACCATTGGAGAAAAAAAATCAGAAGGTTTTTGGGTTTGAATAATTTATCATATAGAGTCTAAAACCTTTATTCATAAATTAGTAAAGAATTCTCCTCTCTTTCCCTATTCAAACACACCCAACCTCTAATTCCTCTTCACTAAAAACACTTTGAGAATTATTTTACTCTTAATTTTCCTCTACAAAGTCCTCCTATAGTTCCTCCCATGATCTTAATAAGCTCTACTCATGTTTTTATAGGATCCCTCCGAAGGTAAGGGGTCCTCTAGTTTTCTTCTTTATTATAGAACCTTATTTATGTCATGACTTTTGATTTCCAATTGTTCAAGTTAGGATATGTTTTTATAAATAAATATTAATATAGTTATGATTCCCCAAAAATGAGATACCCATTTCTCTCTCATTCACTACTTCTATAAACTTTTATGTGCACTAGTTATGCTGGAGAAGTTATCCAAGGATTTCCCATGTCAATCATTTTTGTAGTGAATACCCATCTCCATTTACACTCAAGGGTATTAACCTAGTTGTACCTATACATCATGTTTTTGGGATTTATATGTATGTAACTTTCAATCCTTAGTAATGGGGTTACAATTTATGAAATGAATCATTTCTTTGGATGATCTATGTTTCATAGTTATGCATGTACATGATATAAAAGTGATGGGTGGGACTAAAATTATATATACCTCCAATGCATTGAGTAAGGTTCTAATCTCATGAGATTCCATTTATTATGCATGGGTGGTTATACTATGGACACTATGTTTCATTTCCATTATAGTTATCCATGCCTTATTTTTATGATGTAATGTTTTATGTTGTGTCCACATGATTATGTTTCCATTTTTCTATCATTTTATATCATTCCTCATTATTAATGATTATTATTATCACTCTAGTTATGTATCCTTGATATGCCTCTATCTCACTTTCACTACTCTAACTTGTAATATTCATTATCAATTCACTTAATGGGATTTTTATCTTACCCCTCTCTTATAAACATCCCCATTTTATCTCATGTTGTTTTAGAATATCCATGGAATATAAGGAAATGTTAAAGAGTTTTTTTAAACAATTTTGATATATATTTTTCAATTTGATATGTTAAGTACCTAATAAACCAAATACACTAGGATTCACAACCTTATTAGATTGTATAATGAGTACCATTATTTAATAAATCTGGAGTTAATGTGTATTAAAGATATGATTTTTCATATGAAAACACTTATTTAAAATAATAAAAATCCCAAATATTATAGAAAAGAATTTCTTTTAAATAAATAGTGGAAATATGAAAATGAATCATTAAATAATTTATAGATCTTGATGGTGTAAATACCATTCATGTCATACATATTAAAAAATGATTCATTTCACATCTTTTATAAAAAATCAAATGTCCATCATTCGGTAAAAGACAAGAATAATCCTTTTAAACCATTTTTTAAAAATTAAAACATGTGTAATAATAAGTGTAAACATTCATAGATGATTAATATAAAATTCTTGAATTGTTTTTAGAAAACATGGATATGAAATGAAAAAAATCTACTAAATAAATAATTAAAATCATTTTTTTTTTAATTTTTATCCTAGTGTCAAGAGTACATAATGTGAGAAAAATAAATATAAAACATTTATTCTCAAGAAATAACAAGTGGATAAAATAATTCATGAGTTTCTTGAGATATATATCATAATATTTCATTATAGAATGTATAATTATACAAAATCTTGATAAACAATGAGACTATATAATAAAACCCTTATCACATTGGTAACATTTTAATTATAATCCTCATAAATTAAATAACCTTGTAAGGATATTTAAATCCCAATAAATCTCGTAATAATACACCACATATGAGAAATAAGTGGTGAATATGTCCTTTGTCTCACAAAAATAAAAGTGAAACTAAGATCTTTTATAACTTTAGAAAATATTGAATTGTAGTAGACATTAAAGAATAACATAAAAAATAAAAAATAAATATAATTAAAATAAGAATTTTCATGATATAACATTTAAAATGGAAAGTATATACCCCACACAAAAGAAACAGGTGGTTAATATGGTGAATGTCTCTCATAAATAAAAGAGGTACTTGAATTCCCTTACCTTATGTTTTAAATTTTTTGTAAACTTTCATAACAAATATATAATAAATATTTGTTTATTATTAATATATTATATAACCATAATAAAATATATCATATAATATATTATTTACCTATAACCTTTTATCATGTGTTTATTAAAAAATATTTGTTAAAATCATTGTTTTGGGTAATAACTGCACTATTTTTTCTTGTATGTTTTGGTCTCGTAGATTTTGTACTTGTATATTCATCATATTTACATCATAAACATAAATTTAATAATGATATAAATATAATATTTATTCAATATATATATATATATATATACATTTAGAGTCATACATAAATTTTTGGGTGAGAAAAATGAGTTACATTGTTCATGGAGACGGTAGGTCTCACATACGCATGAATGTTGCTTCCATTTTCAATGGATGGAATGAAAGAAAATTAAGTTAAAATTCACCATTCCAGAAAATAAAATTATATAATATATATTTTTTGAATATAACCTTATTACCAACCATGTTTAAATAAAATTAAAAACATTTTTCATGACTTCATGGAGGCGAAAGTTCATATGTATGCATGAGTGATGATATCATTTTTAAATAGATTGTTTAGTAAGAAGTAAGATAAGATGTTATAATTAAATATGTATAATTATTTCATAAATATCATATATATACATAAAATAAATCATTATATCAACCCATGATAGGTGGTGATAGAAAATAAATTACCTCAGTTCTCGAGGTGGTATTGCATTGTACACACGATTGATGGTTTCATTTTCTATTTGATAGAAGAGGGGATGGGTGTAAGTTATTAAATTAACATAATAACTTATAAATTTATGGAATACAATTATTATTATATATCATCTTGTTTTAAGATTATTATAATTAATTATAATATTAAATTAAATTAATAAAAATGGTTAATGATTATACCTTTTATTTATAGAGCCTCTATAGATTTTCATTTTTTGCATTCATAGGAGGGTTTCCTAAAAAAACTAAGTAATACAGGGCATGGGGAGGGAAGAATGAAAGGGATATAGGAATGGTTTTTCTGAACTAAATATTTCTTGAAATTTATATATGAGAGGATATAATGTGTCCTTTTATAAGCGGGGAAGAGGATGCTCTTGGAAACAGCATAGAAATTTCCTAAAAGTATAAAAAATGATAAATCCATTCTTAATATGAAATTATTCTAAATATAAATTTATTAAATTTTTTGAATTATATGATTGAAATATGGTGATCCAATTAGATTTGGACAATTTTTTTCATATAAACCCTTATCTTTTGGTTTAAACCCCCGATAAACTCATTTTAACCTTAACTGCATTAATTAATTTTTATAGTTTTTACTATTCATTAAGAAAAAATTAGATGGAAATATTAAATTATTTTAATTATTATTATTACAAATATGTAATTCATTGTACCAAATTAAATTAACAGATGTCGTCGAATTAAATTTAAAATTAGTCCCACGAAGACAATAAAAAATGATTTTCCAAAGAATATTTTTCATAAGTATAAATTATTTTTTTATAAAACATCAACATTAAATTGATTTAAATGGCCTAAATTGTATTAATATTATTATTATTGAACTAATTTTACATTTAATTTATTATAAAAAAATATATAACTTTTTATGTGATTTAAATAAAAATTCGTTCTTTTTATTAAAAATCGGCATTTTTTACTATTCATTGAAAGATTCATCTTTTCAAAAAAATATAAAAAATTCACTCTATTATTATTTTAAAATTTTGGATAAAAAAATAAGTTTTTTTTTAAATAAATTTTCAAAAATTAGAAGAAATTTAATTTTAATTTAAGTTCTTAAAACATGATGTAACTATTTTTTAGAAAAATGTTATTTCTTAAAATAAATCATTATTTATTCCTATCCCATTATTAAAAATAATATTAGATGAATGATAAAACATTTGATTTAATATATTATATATAAGTTTCATTAAAATCAATTACCAATAGTGAATAATTCATTTTATTATAATAAAAATAATTAATACGCATAAACATATTTTTTCTGAACAATATTTATTTTATATTTGAATGCTTATTGTTTTTAATTTATTTTCTAACAAATTATAAACCAAATAATTTAGGTGTAAAACATATAAATTTATTAATATTATTATTACTATTTAAACCACCCAATAATATAGCTAGGATATTTTTAACACATTAAATACTACTATTTTAATAGTATATTGTGGTTCATTAAATATCAATATTGTGTTGTAACACAAGTTGTCGAATAAATTTAATTTATTTGAAAAAAAAATCATAAAATATAAATTTGTAATAATTCCCTTATATTGAATATATAATATTTCAATATTCATGAATAATTTTATGTCAATCATTCTTCTCTTTGTAAAATTCACATACATTGATAATCGGATATGGAACAGTGAATTCAACTACATAGCTTCACCTATACAGGAATAATCCATATGTGGATATATATATATATTAACATTTTTGGTTACACACTTATTCAACTAATAACCATAAATCATATTATTATATTTTATTCCTTCATCCCCCATTCATACCAAATCTATATCAAATTAATAATGGTTAAAAATGACTAATATCATTATGTATAATTATTCAAATATTTGTTTACCAAGTGTAATCAAATCTTATTATCTTGTTCTTAGGTTGATCCCTAAGTCACATTTCATGTGACACTCACATTATCCCCTCTTACAATGAGACCAAATATTACTCCTTTTTTAATGTAATTGTTATACTCACTGAGGATGTGTAATGCTTCTCATCGAATAAAATCACATGGATGATTCACCCATATAATCATATTCTATATAAGTATAGTCTATAATGTCATCAATAAAAATAATAGAATCACATTTTTACTCAATGTTGAATTTATTCATCACCATCATGGTCAGTTCTCATTTCCTGATATAATATATGAATATTTATTTAAAAATAGTACAAAAGAACATAAACCAATGTATATTATAGTCATAGATTTATTAATAACCGAAAAAATGAAAAACATCTTGGTAACAATAATCTCCCCCTTTGGATTTTGTTTTCAACCAAGGAAAATAAATCACTGATGCCCTAAAACTAAATCTATGGATTATTATCCAAAAGTTCTATGACTATATGAGCTTTCTCATTATAGGAATCAAGAATAATTGAAAAATAATACCTTGATGTCTATAAATAAATAATCAAGAATCATTATGATATTCTTTCATTATCATGTCTACACATTTGAAACTAACTTCAATCTAAAAGAAATAGTTCTTATATTACATCAAACAAATTGTTAAAATAGTTCACGCATGTTATCATCATAGCTTACTCATTTTAGAAACACCCCTTAAATATATTCTCTCCCTAAATAGATACATCACATATTAGGGGATATAATATTTTATCATATTTATCCCTCTTTGAAAACAATTTCCAAAGAAAAGATGATATAGGTGAGTAAAAATCACATAACTTATCCTTAAATATGGTGATGTAGAACAACCTCCCTCAACAGCAATTTCTAAGATGTATCCTCTAGTATTTATTTAAAAATGATATCAACCATTTATTCCAATATAGGGAAAACTCTAGTTTTATTTTATTCCCTTCCACAGGATTAGGGATGAAGTGATATATAATATTAATGTCCTCAAATATTGAGTGTTTCATGGGATTTTTTTAAGATTAATAACACTTTTATTATCATACCAAATATAACGATCAACTTCACAACAATAATAAAATCATCACGGTGTTTCTTTATCAAAATTAACTTTTTTATATTTAGTGGATGCAATATATTAATCTTATACAATTATGAGATTCACTTGATTTTTCTTTTTTTAATTAAAACTCACATATATCTCTCATGGAATGAAAACTACATAAGATGTGAATCTTTTTTCCTAGAAATAACTTACCTTGTATGTATTTATATTTATAAATAGATTCATCATTACTATGTTGTCATATATTATCCCATAATCTATAGTTACTTTAATATATGTTATAATTATTTTTTCAGTAAATGATTGTTACATTTTTATTTTTAAAAATGTAATATGACAAAGGCAATGAAAACACAAAAAATCTATGTTCAAGAGGCTATAAATTAATATAGGATTCCAATTAATTTCTTAAATTAATTAGGGTAAACATACCTTCAAACATAATCTTTAAAACATTCCCCATTGAGATATGTTTGGAAAATAAATTAATCATATTTTTCATATCACTTTAGTTGATTATTGGAATATTTTTCTTGTATTAAATTTTTTTGATCCTTATCTTAAAAAATTTTGAAGCTGTGAAAGTACCTCATCTCTCCCAATATAGAAATTTCAAATATCATCTTTTTATTTTTTGGAATATTGTACACAATCTTCGTCATTATTTCTAATTACTATGATATCATATTATATTCAAAAATAATGATAGAAACTCCATGATTTCTTTTATGTAGAGGTTTTTATCCACTTTATATTTCATGAAGATAAATGTCATTAATAAATTATTATGATATTTTAAAGTATTGTAACTAGTAAAAATGTATCATAAAAATAAATTCCTTCAACCTATAAGTATCTTTTATAAACTAATATTCCCTTCATTCCTATTACTCCACCTTTTCCATTCAACTCATATTGGAAAACCATCCTTGTTCCAATTGTATTACAATATTCAGGTTTGAATACTAGCTCCCTTATCTAATTTTTATCAATATAATCTAATTCATCATTCATGTATTTGATTAAATATTTATTCTATAATGATACTTCATATTATTTCGGCTCCATCTATGAATAAAAAACATTGTATGTGAGACTTTCATAATTTTTTTTATTGTCTGAATCTATTTTCCATGATCATCAATTATATTTTGGATATCCACTTAGTTCCTCAACATAAGATGATATGATCACATTTTCCCCTATCATATGAAATTTTTTTAATCAATATATTCACCCTTTAGGCCATTTAAATCTGTACTTCAGTCCAAAACATTTTAATTTTGGTTAATAGAAATATGTTTATCGTCACATCTTCTTATATCGATAGGTGACTATGGAAATTTATTTTTGACTATGCTATCACTTTTAACTCATCATATTCATCAGTTCATCCATTTAACATGTTGTATCATCATTATCATCTATGATTAGGAGTGTTTCTATCATAAAATATCATCAAAACCACTTTTTTAAGCTTCTTATGATTTTCAAATTTTATTTTGAAAATACATGGGCTAGAAAATACGATTATATACCTTCAACATTGTTTGTTATTATAATACATCTTGCATGGAGAAATGTTTTAATTTTTTATATATATTTTATATTTTAATTAGGGCTATTGTTCCAATAACATGTCACTTAGAAACTGATAAATATCATGTTCAATCAATAATGTTCAAACCATATTAATAAATATTTTATTATTTTTTTAACCAAATAATCTTTTAAGGATTTTATAGTGAACTAAACTCATAAAAATAAATTATTTTCATGATAAACATTAAACTTATCACATGTTTATTCATAACCATCATCAGTTTAGATCATCTTTATAATGTATCCACATTCCTTTTCAATAATCATAAAACTTTTAAAAATCTTAAGTGCATATAATTTATATTTTTTAAAAATATAAAATTTATTAAGATTTAAATTATCAATGAATGGAATAAAAATATTATCTATAATAATCTATTTCTAATTTATATTTTTACATTTTTCAAAATAAATATGTTCCAAGGTATGAGATGTATGTATCTCAACCTTAATATAAGAATAATTTGAATATTTCCATTTATAAGATATATAAAAACACCAATCTTTATTTCATATCATATTAGGGATATAAATAATAGTACCATATATTTGTTAATTTGTTTTTATTTATTTGGAACATATATAAAGTTCTTTTGTGTGATATTTAATTTTCTTTCTTCATACTCAGATAAAATGAATTTTATGTATCTCTAACCTCGAACATGTTCTGTTCCCCTTGGTTTATTTTCCTCTTATAATAACCTCTTAATCATTAATAATTTTCAAAATGAGATAGTATCTTCTAAATATATATTCATTTACTTCATCAAAATGTTTTTAAAAACTAAAAAAATCTATTTCAATACGTCAAAAAATAAGATACTTCTAGATTTTAACTTTTCTTTTCCAATAATAGAATATCTAATTGCATTAATTTAGAAAGAATCATCATTACCGACATTTATTATTCATTATATTTGTTCTTTCACTTTCTTTAGTAGTTTTAAATATCTATTATTATTTAAATAACACCCAATTTTAAGGATCTAATATCTTTCTCCATTTATATCCTTAAGGGTACTTTTAACGACAAGATCATTTTATTTTACCATTCCCTCCTTCTACTAATGCTTTTTTGATTTGTCAAAAAAATGTTATTGGTCTGGTAATATCACAAGAAAAAAAATTCAATTATTCCCATATTATTTTCCCACTCACATAGGGTTTTTTGAATTTGGAATATGTTTTAAATATTAAAATTAAAATTTTCAGTTTTTTTTAGACTTTATTTTTTATTGAGATGATTTATCTTCAATATCTACCTAGAATAGATCCTAGATCAATTGAATTTTTAATGAATAGACTTTAACAACATCACTCTATCTATAAATCTCCCACTGAACCATCAATATCCATAAATAAATATTTTCATTCATAACATGCATTCATTTTAGAATTTTGTAACTGTATTTCGACATTTTTCTAGCCACCGATCATAGAACCTTTATATGAACCAATATTGTTTTTAAACACATTAAATATTCTTCTTTTTCATAATATACTTCTCCATATCCTTCACAGATTCACTAATTTAAACATTTTTTTCATTAAATATTGAATTCTCAAAAAATCCATAATTTTTGAATTCATTTATTTTCGAATAATACATGGTACATTTGTCTCACTTCTTGTTATAAGAATCTTTACTAAAACCTTCAGTCATTTTATTAACGTTTATCAATGATTTTTTATGATCTCTTTTAGATTTACTCTCCCAAGTAATTTTACCAAAATATAAATTAAATTTTAAATGTTAGATATTCCTTGATCAACATCAATCAGTTTCTGTTTTATAAGTTAAAGTTAATTATTCTTATAACTAATCATTTCATAAAACATGATGTTGTGATTTTTCTCTTTATCAGGTATCTTCTTTAGTTTTTCAATCTCCATTAAAAATCATTATCATTCATCTACATATAATTTTTCATTATTTTTAATAGGTTTAACATCCTTCCTGGACATTATTTTTATATTCTCTAGATTTTCAATTTATATAGACATTAATCCAATTCTATTTTTAGTATGAACACTATCAGAGATTTATCTTCTTGTTCATTAGATTTAGTACTTTAATTATAGGTAAAAGTATCAGCATTAAAAAATTTTATAAGAAACATATCTGCACATTCATCACTATAATTACTAACATCAAATTATTCTTCACAATTATCATCATCATTGCATTTGAAAAAATACATCTATTTTAAAATTTAAACATCCTATTATTACTTCCTTTTTATAGGACTTTTATTTTTCTTATTTCTTCTTAAGTGGTCTTCTAGGAATTATGTTTTCTTAGATACTATTTTCATATTCATTTACTATTTTAATATTTACTATAATATGTCAACTGTATCTAAAATTAATGAACTATAGTAGTAGCATTCCATTATACATCCACGTTCCCTTTTCATATTTCATTAAAATGAAGGCCTAAATTCATCAAAATTCATACTCACGTCTATTATAAATAAGAGTATCCAACTTTATTCTAAATTAAAAGAGACTTTGTATTTTCATACTTAATTTCTTTGAAGTAGATTACATGATCATCCATTCTTAATAATTTGAGAACATTCTTTTTTCTCATTTCAAATGTGACTGGAAAACTATGTAAGTAATATAGAGTTATTTTTTAATGATTTTTATAATAAATTTATGAGACATTGGCATCCAATTTTTTATGAAGAATTCATAAAAAAAATTCAACAATTATGGATCTATTCAATTTTACTCCATGGATTCTTATGGTGCTAAAAATATAATTAAATATTTCTAGGATCTATCCAACAAATTCATCATCTCCCATTTTCTAATAACTGTATTTCAATCTCTAAATTTCTAAATTAGATTTTTTATATTTTAATTTTCAATTCATAAATATTCATAAACATATACCACATTCCTTTAGAAATTATAATTCCATTAACATAACAAAATTAACTTTTTGACTGAGAGTAATGAAAAATATTTTTTCTCATGCATCATTCTCAATATTCCACTATTTATTATATATAAATAGATCATGCTCATAAAAAATTGAAACTATCTACAACAGATTCAAGAAAATCATATAAAAATCATAATAGATTTTCCATTATACTGTCATTTGAGATATGATATTTCTTCCCATAAAATATAATAATAACTAATTTCATATTATCCATTATATTATTATTCATCTTGAAATATCATATATTCAATGAAATAACCTCAATCAAATACCATTTTATAAAACCAATTAGGACCTGTGTGACCACTTAGAAGGGTGATTTATGGTAAATTATATTTATGTTTTATTCTTTTAAATTAATATTCACTTCTTGTTAGAGAGAAGGTAATTTTATTAATAAAAACGAAAATCACTCCCATAAGAATATATGAATTTATATAGTTCACTATTTAAAAAGAGTAGCTAGTTCGGGGCACGATCTAAAACAGTATGAGATCACATTATCTACAAGAAAAAAATCCCTTGTGGTTTAAAAAATATATAGTATCTGCATAAATTGTATTTAACTATAGTACATATATATTGAATGCTATCCTCACATAGATAATATGATAAAAAAGATTTTTCAATAATGGAATAAATCATCACAAACATGATTCAACACATCATCATTTTGCTGGTTGAAAACTTCACACATTCCCTTAACCATGTTAGATATTATTCTTCTATAATTTCATTGACAATAATGATAAAAACCCACTTACTCTTTTTTATATCTCTCAAAATATTCTAACATACAACACACAAATCCATTTATCAACAAAAAACTATAAATTAAATATCATAAAACTTAAGTTATTTCATCTATTTATTCTTTATTTATACATTTATAACACGGTGTAAATACATTCAAATTAAAATTTTAAGAATTATTAGATCTATTTCTAAAATAATATCCATAAGAAATCAATTCAAAAACACATTGTAACTACATATAAAAATTAAAAACATTCACATCCCTTTCATCCATATTAATTCCTTATGATTAATGATCTTTCCAACTTCAATCATTTAATTCTTCCTAAAAATACCACTGAAGACATTCCTCTATCATTCCATGATAATTTCTCAATTTAATATTTATAAAAATCATGAAAAAAATCATGAAAGTATTTTGAAATGTCATCCATCATTTATGATAGAAGTATTTTCATGATTTCATCATCCAATTTCCCATAAAACAGTATCGAAAACCCCATCAAAACATTTAACTTCACAACCAACTCATCCATTCTTTTTTCATCATAATATGTAATCATATATTAATAACACATCATTCTCTTAATATATATTTTAGTATACATGAAAAGCTACACTGGATCTATCTTGATTCTTCTTCATTTTATCTTCATCATTTACACATATGATATATTACTATATAGTTCGTCCTCATATATGGACCATTCTCTTACATGGTCAATAATATATCTAATTTCTCATACATTTTTATTTTCATATGTATAAAACAAATAATATATATAGATTCTCCTACATTATATCAGATATGTTTCTTATTAACCTATATGAAACATCATTATCAAAATACACATTCATTAATGACTTGGATTTTTAGAAAATTCCCTTATATGTCAATTCAAATATGTGTATCTTTATAAATAAATGTACTTCAACCATTCACATATTCAGTAAATTCATGTGAATCTATAATTATATATTCGATAGTGAATTTAGATATATATCTTTTACTAAGTAAGATAAACTCATAAAACTGATTTGCAGAATTATGTAGGTATAGCTAACATCTTCAACCAACAAAAATACATCATCTTATTTTATTTTATTCCATAATCCTTCATTCATACATAATCTAAATCTCATAAATAAATGATCATGATGACAAATATCATGATATAAGAATATTTTAATTTATTTTTACTAATAATCACAATATTTGATTCTCGTGTTCTTCGATTGATCTCCAAGTCACCATAAGTGTAACGCTCACGGTAGCTCCTCCTACCTTGTGACACACAGTCACACTTTTTTAACTCATAGAATTTTATTACTCACATAAGATTCATGATTCTCCTCATAGAAGTACAATAAATTAAATTTTCACCCGTGGAAGCATAATCCACATTTGTATAGATCTTTATACTATAAACCACCAATAAGTAATATCTTTATTACTCATAGTGTACTAATGTTGACCCCAGTATTCTAGAGTCAGTGTATTCATTATTACGTTGATATAAGATACAGTGAATTCTATCTAAGAGTATTGAATAGTTTATTAGTCTTGGTAAACTAGATACATAATTGAAATTCACATTACAATTCAAAACATAAAATTCAAAATGAATTTTATTTGAAATTTAATTATTCCCTATAGAATATCCCTTTATTTCAATCACAAAATACATCTTAGTATCTTGGGGAAAATAAAACATAAGAAATGGGTGATCTCAGATGCTCGGTGTGGGTAAGCATACAGAGTAAGCTATAAAAAATAAGTTATAATCAATATGGGAACGTAAATAGTTGAAACACATGTCATTTAATCAATAACTTGATCATAATATGGTTGGAGTAAAATATTATCAAATAATTCCATATAAATAATCACATGAGATTGAAACATTACCATGGATATTATAACTAGTCAAATAATAACATGGAATATCAGTAACTGAATTCATAATGTTGGAATGCATAATGTTGGAAATCTAAAACATACAATCTAGTCGTGTTCCATGGTATCTAATAATATTGATGATTGTACCAATACTTGTAATACCATTGAGTATTTTTCCAAGAAATATATATAAATGGGTAGGGCCTTGGCTAAAACCATATATAGTTTATCTCTTGAGACCTACAGATGCATCGAGGGGCTATAGCGGGCTTTTCCCATCACTTACAATCTTCGATGCATTCCTTATATGAAATGGGTGAAACATAATCAACATAAACATTAATATTTAAACTAGAATAAAGAATATAAATAATTTACTTAATCAATTACGTTAATATTAAACCATCCATAGAAAAATGAATTTTATCAACATAGTACATCCCTTGAAAAAAACTCATCATAAAACACCAAAATAAATAATAAGAATGGTATCACTAGATTATATTCCCATTAAATCAAAATTAAAATCAATAAATTTATTCTTGGATGTAAAATGATTTTGAAGGATCACTTGGAAATATTTTATAGGAAAATATTATTTTATTAAAAATCAAACATTTTATTTTGAAACTAAAAGATTTCTAAAATATTTTCAAAATAAATTTCATTGAAAATAGATTTTCAAAACTAAAAATTTCTATAATTTTAGAAAAAATAATTTATTTAAAAATAAAATTATAAAAATGAAAATAATTATTCAAATAATGGATGGTCATGAAGGAAGGTAATTTCATACATGTTGAATAAATTAAAAATAACATTCTATTTTCACTATAAAAAGGATTGAAATGTTCCTCATTTAGAAAATGATAATAATGTTTCATTAAAACTATTTTTTTAAGTAAAAAATAAATAAAAAAATTTAACAAATAAATTATAAAAATTTAAAAAAAACAGAAAAAAATTAGAAAACATGGTTTTGGAAGAAAAAATGATTTTCGACCAAAAAGTGAAATAAAGTCAAATTATCTAAAGAACATTTTCTTAATCATTTAAATCACAAAATAGATGGAAAATAGTACTAGTACATGAAAAATTTCATGAATAACTAGAATATGATAAAATAGATTTATTTTAAAATATAAATATAATGTAATTCTCCCAAGATATACTTAAACAAAAACAATCCGAAATAATGATGAGATTGTAAAATAAACCTTTAACACTTTGGTAACTTTTTAATTATAAGCCTCATGAAAGAAATAATTTTAAAAAAAACTTTAAATAGCATGAATATAAATTAATTCATGATATAACATTCAAAAGGATTGGTATATACACCATGAAAAAGAAATAAGTGGTGAATATGGCGTATGTCTCACAAAAGTTAAACTGAGAGAGAAAACCTTACCTCATGATTATTTTTGGTTAAATGCACTTTAACCTCATGTATAGTGGTTTTAAACATGTTATCAAATTATTACAAAACCATATTAATATTTATAATGTCATATATGATCATTTATAACATCTTATCACCCATTTGCTAAGAATCTTTCACCATTCTCATTATTTTAGTTATTAATTGTCTTATTTTCTCCTGAGTGTTTTATCATGAAATATCTAGTTCTAGAACATATTATATATTTCCATGATATCCAAAATAATAATCATGATATAATTATCATATTTATAATTAAATTCTAATTTTAAAACCAATCATAAAAGGTGGTTATGAAAAATGAACTATGATACAATCATGGAGATGGTAGGTCATACGTATGCATGAGTAACATTTCCGTTTTTCAATAATCATTATAAAAATAAATTAAGTTGTAAAATAATGATATTTTAAAATAAAATTATAATAAATATTGTATAAAACATACAACACCGAGATTAAACAAACCCCAAAATATTATTATTTAAATATAACAATTATAACATAGCCATCAAATTAGTGGTTATAAATAGTATTTGTAACACCCCAAGGATTTTCAAATAAATGAAATATTGAATGAATGAGACATTAAGTCTCTACAAAATACCATGTTGTTACAACCTAGCTAGTAAACAAAATTTTTCTACCTCTATGTTTTGAATTTCGAAAAATTGACATACACGGTCGCATTTAGTAAGATATTTAGAGTATGATAGGATCAACTTACATTTTCTTTTTGAATATTAACTTGACCCTTATGAATAGTAGCATACCATTATAAATAGTAATATGATCCTTATTAATAGTAACCATACCCATGAAAGTGTAAATAAAATTTTGGAACCTTATAAATGAAATATAATATTTTATAAATTAATAATTAACTATTGGTATTTTTGTGAGAAATAAATATTTAATTAAAATTTTTAAATTAATAAAATTAATTTTCATGAAATGTGTTCCAAAATAAATATTTTTTTTCCTATTATTTTACGATAATTTTATGAGACCTCTGTTAATTTTTTAATGTATTATAAAATCAGTTTTAAATTTAAAATATGTATTCTTTTCAAGAAAATAATGATTTCATTTAAAAATTAAATTAATCATATTTATAAATTATTTTTATAAAATGGATTTCCTTTTTTAATTCTTCAACAGAAAAATGTTTAGGGTGAATTTGTGGTATTTTTTTCAAAATACTTGAATTCTTAGGGAATAGTGAAATTCGATAATTTATGAAATATGCTAAATATATGAATTTATGTCTCATGACTGAGTTGTGGCAGATGTAAATGACCATTGGTTCAAACTCACATAACCTTATTACTCTTTGGAGTCCTAATAATCAATAATATTCATAGTCTTGAGCCAAAATAATAAAATAATTACTAAAATAATGGAAAACCCCTCATCTCCTCAACTATAAAAGCCCCCCTCACTCCCGGTACTCTTCACTCTTCTAAAGCCATGTGCCTTGCCTAAATTATGATAAAATATCCTCCCAATCTCCCCCACCCCACGTTCATCAGCTCCTGGTCTCAAAAAAATACCAAAAAATCTCCCCTAAAGAGGCTCTTAAGGAAGATAACTTCAAGATGTAAATTCATCTTTTCATTTCATTTATTTAGAGTTCCTTTATTTTCTTTTTCTTTCCTCACCTCCTTTCATCCAAATGTTATGATAACTCTATTACCTTAAATGTACTATAATTTTGTTATTATAATGGAATATTTCATCATCATCTCTCATTTCTCATTCTTCTATACTAGAAATTAAAAACCATCCGAGATGTGTTAATTTATCACATTCAAGAACCATGGGTTTTCAATTTCTATTACTCTATTCAATTATGGTAAAGAAATCATTTTTATGGTGAAAAAAACTATAATATATTTATTATAACTTATGTATGTTTCTTTAATCTTTTTTTTCACATGATATTAATTTATAAATCAAAATGAGTTCATTGTGATCAAAAATCGCCAATTAACCCAAAAAATTATCATTAAAGATTTATATAATGATTCATCTTTACACCCAATAACTAAATTAATTTTATAACTATTTAATCTTATGTATGTTAAAAATAATATACAACTTCTATTCTAGATAATAATTACATTTCACCTGTTTATCCTTACATGTGTATAAGTAAACTGGTCATGAACACCAAGGAAGAAAACCCTCCAAAACAATAAAATTTAACCTCTTAAACCCATCAAGAAGGCCATGAATGAACTTAATATGGATATAATAAGTAAATTAAATAAATAATAGGTTATTTTAATATTAATTAATGAATTTTATTTGGTTTTATAGGGAACTAATATCAAGTGAAGAACACCATCAGACATAAGGTAGGGGTTTTCAACCTGAACCTCCATTTTCATTCAGGTCACTCTTATTCTCTAATCACCAAAATTAAATTCTTATTTATTCATATTTACTCCTCCTAAAATTTGTATGAATGTTATATAAATGTGTACCAACCGTAATACTGATTTCATTTATGGGGATTTATATTTTTTTAAAGGATCTTTCAAAAATTCTTCCTGAAATACAAGCCTAATTCAAGGGAATTTCTCAAATTCTTGCCTATTTTAAATGGAACACTATATTATATTATTATAAATCATTATATTTATAAAATAAATCATTTTTTATTAAAATAATATTTTAATTCACTGCTTATTTTATACAGTTATTTTTTCAAAAGTACTATTCTTTTCAAAGTAAAGAGTATTTATCTCAAGAATTACTCTGTGATTTTATAAGTGAATCTTCATATATTTAAAAACTATTTTTGATTATTATGTATTATTTGGATTAATATTTTATGATATAATATACCATATTTAATTTATTTTTTTATGATTAGTTTTCTGTGTATGTACTATCTTAAAACCATTCACTAATTTACCTTGAATGGTTAGTGTTTATCTAAATGTTTGGGGAAAGTTATTTACATTTTATATATTAACTTCAATATGAATGTATATGTTATTTATGTTGATCCTTATCATATTACTAATTAATTTGACTTATTAAGTGATGGTTGGGGCCCTCTATATCCCCTCGATGCATCGGTAGGTATCATGAGAAAAATTATTGTCTTGGCATGAGGCCTTGACAAAATGATTATTTATGGTCTTGGCATGATACCTTGACAATATGATTGTGATGTTTGACATTATGAATTCCAACATTATGAAACTAATAATTGATAGTTCATGTGGTTATTTGAATTTTATAATACCCATGATTATGCTTTACTATGTCTTTATTTATTCAGATCTTATTCCTTCCATAATGTGTTCATGTTTATTTTTTTAAAGGAAGGTGTTTTTAGTTATTCACCATGACTAATGTTTATGATTATGATATCTTCCACTGTATTACTTACCCTTACTAAGAATTTTAGCTCACCCTTTTCTTTTGATTTATTTTTCTAGGAAATTAAGAGGTATATTGTGAATGACAAGTAGGGATAACCTAGGAGTTATGAATGTTTTCAAAGGAATTTCTATATTGTTTTTTCTTTCAAGTTGTAATGTTTAACTTATATATGTATCTAGTTTTTCAAAAACTACTAAACTATTTATTACTTAAGGATGTGACTTTGTTTTAATCATTATAGGGTAATGAATTAAGGCACTGGCTCTAGGAAACTGGGGTCAAATCTTTACAATTGGTATCAAAGGATGTTTAGTAGAAAACATGGAAACTAGATTTAGAAAATGTAGATTATGGGAAAAACCCTAATATAGTATTTTAGGATAAAAATAAAAGAACATCATAGAATTTTGGTAAGTAATATACTATATACATATTTCTATAAAATAAATCCATGTTTAGAAACTACAAGTGGACGTGGTTTTGTCACAAATGTACCTAGGAGTAACAACTCTGATAAAGAGTTTCTGACTTGACCTGGGTTATCCTAGTATAAGAAAATGGTTCTTAATGCACACCTAGTTTGAAACTCCGGGGGGGGGTATTATTAAGTATAATTCACATTTTCTTTACAAACCAATATAAAGGAATTAAATTGTAATTTTTTTAATGAAACCATGATTAGTAGATTGGCTATGGATAGTATTTCAATTTATACTAATTATTTTTGTATGTTGTGATTATACGTTATGATTCATACCCTAATCTATCGTATTCCATTATTTAGAAATAGAACCAAATGGAAGGAATGAAAATCTCATGAATGCACATATCCCATGTAGGGATTTCCCTCCTATGTAAGATAATGATGTCGGCTCTAGAGATATGACTGGTGCTGAGAAACTTATAAATATATTGGGAAAACTGACTCAGGTTGTAAAAAATAACCTTACCCATATGGAGCATCCTAATCCACAACTTGGAGGATAAATGTTAGGCCTCTTTATATGACAACAGCCATCATCATTCAATGGGACTACAAACCCATTCATAGTAGAGTAGTGGATACATTATTTAGTGAATATATTTCTCACATTGGGATTTAACAAAAGATAAAAGGTTTTCATGGTGTCTTATAATTTATTGGTAGATAAATATCAGTGGTGGTTGTTAATTCAGAACACAAAAGAGGATGAATAAATAGAAAAAAAGGAATGGCTGGATTTCAAGGAAATTTTCCTAGAAAAATATTTTCCTCTTGAACAATGAGCAGATGTGGAGAGGAAATTATTGAGTCTCAGATAGAAAGATAATGAAAATGTTGAAAAGTATAAATCCAACTTTACAAGGTTATTAAGTCATGATACAAACTAGATACATAATTAAATGAGCAATATTGATCAATTATTTAATTGTTTAAAAACATTCCTCTAAAGGGAACTAGTTTCCCAAAGTTTCTCATTATACGAATACATTGTCTCAAGTGCTATCTAGAAAGAGAAATAATTCTCTAAGTCTTATAACATTAAAGATAAACAATAGAAGAATAGGGTGGTGGAGGATAGAATAGATAAAGGGAAGAATAAAAAAATGAATTTTCTAAAATGCAATACTTGTGGAAGGAAACAACCCAGTACCTCCTTAAAAGGAAAAGTTGTAAGCTATAAGTGTGGATAGAAAGTCCATAATGCTGTTAACTATAAGGGAATGAAAGAAACTATCAATTATCAATGCTATAATTGTTGAGAGATGGGGAAAAATTCTAATGATTTTCCAAATCATCATGGAAACGAGCCTTAAAAAAGTCTTAGGGAGGAAGTACAAGCTTATACAATCATAATATCTAAGGTTGAAGTTAATAATGATATAGTGGAAAGTACATTAATCATTTCCTCAAACTTAGACAATGATTTATTTGATTCTGGATCATCACATTCTTTTATATCTTCCCAGTGTACCAAGAAAATTAGATATTTCTAATTTGATTTAATAAAGGAGTTTTCAGTCAAAACTATTAAGGTAAGTATCATTGAAAAAATTATGTGTCAATAAATTCCTTATATGACACATAAATATGCCTTAGTTGAAAACCTTATCATCATACCCATGATTGACTTTGATATAATCCTCGGTATGAATTGGCTTTAAAATTATGAAGCAAAAATCTATTGCAAGAAGAAGGAAGTTACAAAACTACTAAAATGGGAGTTATGGATGTTGTCAAAGGATTTTATATATTCTTTATCCTTTCAAGTTATAATGTTGAACTTATATATGTATCTAGTTTTCCAAAACTACTAAACTATTCATTTCTTCGAGATATGACTTTCTTATAATCATAAAAATGTAATGAATTAAGGCATCGTCTCCAAGAAACTGGGGTTAGTTATTTATAGTATTAACCAAATTATAGACTATATATATATGTGGGATACTCATTAAAATTTTATTAAATAATTTGTTTTGAAGAAGCACTTTGTTTTTATTAATGTAATGTTATTCTTTAAAAATATGTTTTCTTCAAAAATGAGTTTTCTTAATTTTTATGAGAATATTATAATTATATTTTAGAAATTCTCTAAATTTTATTTTAAAAAATTAATTTCACTTTTGGACACATCATGTAAAAATTATTTAAGGATGAATTTTTTAGAATTTAATGGAAAGCTTGAATTTTTAATGAATAGCGCAAAATACTGATTTTCATTAAAAACAGTATTTTTTTAAAGATTTTACAAAGTAAAATTATATTTTGGATTAGTTTTAAAGTTTTATTATTTAATTTTAATATAATTTTTATCTTTGAAAATAATTTTATACATGAATTTAGTATAAAAACATTTTATAATTAAAAAGAGAATATTTTTTAAAAAACTATTTTTCATTGCATTTTTTCAGTTTAATTTTAAATTAAATTCAGAAAATATAGTGTATTAAATTTTTAAAAACTAATTTAATATTTGGAATATTGAGTTTTAAATTTATTAAATATATCCCTTTAATTTTTGGTAAATATTAATTGAAACCTTGGTAGTTTTTTGTTACCACGGTAAAGGCTAAATCAGGTAATTAAGGCTAAAAATAATATGATAAGGACTATAAACTAACCCTAAAATTTTTCCCAATTTTATTTTATGAGTAATTTTCATTTGTAATAATTTTATATTCTAATATATGGAATTTTTATATATTTAACTGATTATGATATTTATGATATTTTATTTAATGAAACGTCAAAGATGTCACACTCATGATTTTAATAAGTAAAAAAATTTTAATATGGGGTTATCCAAAATATATAGTCAACAATAAATATTCATACGAAACCTAAAGGGTTTATAATCATTGTTTTTATTTTTTTTAATTTGTAGTGAATATATAATTACCTTAAATTCTTACATAATGTTGATGAAGTAATTTTAAAATTATTGGAAAAATCAAATAAATGGTATTAAAAATATTAAAATAAATATAATTTCATATATATAATGAGATACACAAAAATTTTAGATTAAATTAACATTATAGGGATATAATGATTTTTTTTATTTCTATGTTTTATTTTTATATTTTTAAAGTAAAATTAAAGAATAGTTCTAAAAATTGATATTATGAATATTTTAAAGTAAATAATATTTTATTAAATGATTAAAAAAATACTAAAAATATTAAATTCATCCAAATTAATTTGATATGGTTAATTATATATATCATAGTCCATTTGAGGTTCTTTTTCAATTTTTTAGTAACATTATTTTCTCTTATATATTAGAAATTTTAATAGTATAATAGTTGTCAAAGGAGTTAACGAGAGGATAAAAAAAGTTAAGCGTGTAACCATGACAGGAACTTGACCAAAAACGTTTTTGAAGATTATTCTACTATTATATCCTAATTATTGAATTTTAGTTGTTTAATAGACAATTTTCCACGAAAATGGAATATATATTATTTAAATCAAAGATAGTTACAAAATGTTATTCTCTTTATTTTTAATATATTTTATTTGTCCACAAAGGGGGAAAAAGACATGAATGAAATTAAATGTCAATATTGATTTTAATGAATTTGATTTCATTATTAAAGTTTTTTTAATTTTTATAAATTATATAATTACATTAAAGGCTTGTACATACTAGTGAATTATTTATTTAATTAATAGAAAAATAATGTAATTGATTTTAACAAATTTTAATTTTGATATAATTTGAATGAGTTAATTTGTGAATGAATTTTAAAGATATACATGACATATTATAAAGGTTTTAAAGCATTATATTTGAATTTTCCATTTATTTTATGTATTTTATATCAAATTAAATTGATAACATCAAAATTGACATTAATGATTATTTATTAGAATAATAATTTATTAAATTATTTAAAGTTAAAAAAATATTAAATTAATAAATGTGAAGAGAATATGGTTTAACAGATCATATATGTTCTATTTAGGAGTCATTTATCCATTTATAGTAATATTATTAACCCTTTAGGATTAAAATAGTGGTTACCATTGTTATAGTTAAAAATAACTAAAGAAGGGGTTAATAAAAATGATAAGGTTTTAAATGACCCCGAAACTAGCCTAAATTATAATGGTTTATGGTATTAAAAATATATAATATATTATATTGAAATAAATGTTCATTTTGGAGACATTTTGAATGATAAATTAATTTTTTATAATTTACTCTTTTTAGAAATTCCAAAAGTGCCCCTCATCACAATTACAAAAGGGAACCTCCTCCCTCAATTATTCAAATGAAATTGAGAAATGAAGATTGAAAAATCCCTAACTATTTATCTTCCCAAAATCCTTATCCATGTTTTGAAGGTCTTGGCCTTACAAGAAGACTAACCCTATTGTCCTTAAGAAGAGATCCAAACAAGAATCTTTCAATTTTATTTCTTCTTCTACTTCCTCTTGATATTTTGTACCAATTAAAAAGTAAAAACTCTAATACCATAAATATACTGAGATTTTATTATGTTTAGGGGAAACTTTTTTCCATATCTTCTCTATACTATGAAAATTTAAAACACTGCACGTGTGTATGTATGACTTACCGTCTCCATATAGAGGTGTAATTCGTTTTCCATCACCACCTTAATCAAATGGTTATAAATATGGAAATAATTAGTATATATGATATTTATGACATAAATATAATTCTTAAAGTATTAATTACTATTCAAATTTCTTTTTTCCCATCCTTAAACATGTGGAAATAGTGTTCATGCGTATGTACAATGTGTCATCTCCATGAATGATGTAATTAATTTTTCTATATCTATATTTATGGATTACTCAAAATATATATATATTTAATTTATATTATATTAACACCATAAATAATATTATGTATATTATTTTTCTGTGAAAAAAATATAAATTCATGAACTATCGAATAAAAAATACATGAAAAATGAAGTAGTTGCCACCCAAAACAGTGATTTCAGAAATGAATTGATAATAAATATGAGATAAAATATTTTAAGTTAATAAAATATGGTATAATATATATGATTATGTTTCTATAATATATTTATAATAAAACTATATTTATTATACTGGAGGTTCTGGTGTGTATGAAGGAGATCATACCTACGGTAAGGATTTCTCGTCTCACTTTTACTTCCTTGTGACATATGCCTTTTTCACAACTTATTTTTTTCATGTGGAGTATATATTGACCAATGATATGTTATATCATTAATAATTTTATGTTAATAATATTTAATGTTTCATTTGAACTTATTTTTTCACGGGGCTTTTGATTCAAAAGAAACCCAAGTGGTAATAGTTCCTTTTACAATATCATCATTTTATAGAATTCATTATTTTTAAGTATAAGAAGAGGAATATTTCTCTTTCATGGCCATTTTTACTAAAAATGTTTACAGATTTTTTTTACTCTTCTCTTATAATTTTTTAAATTACTTCTTACAATTATTTTACTTTTTAGAAAATGTTTTAATTTGAATCTTTCTATCACTTTCCAGACAAGGTACATTATGACTTTCTCAGAAATAAAAATATGAAAGGAATGTTATTTTAAATCATATGGAAATATGGGACTTTCCCATCATAATTAAGCCTTAATAAAATGAATCTTTCTTTACAATTTTACAAGGTTATTTTCAAATAATATTTTTTCATTTATAATTGCGCATAATTTTAAAAATAAGTGATTTTCAAAGTGGAAAAGGGGTATTTTCCTCAAGAATTTTTCAATCATCTCATTAAATTATTTTCATATATTTCAAAATAATTTGTTGAATTTTATTATTAATTTATTTTTATTTCTTTTTATACCATCTAGAAAACTTTATTGAATGTTTTATGATTAGTTTGACTGGGGATGCACTGTACTGATACCATTCACCATATTACTCTTAATAGTTTATTATTATGTCTATTAATTTGGGAAATTATTAAAATTTTGTATTATTTTTTCAATATAAATTTTTATGTTGATTATGATTCACCCATTTCGTATGAGGAATGCATTTGACTTAGTAAGTGATAGGTGGGGCCCACTATAGCCCCTTGATGCATCGATAGGTCTCATGATACAAACTTGTCTGGGAATGGGATAATTTCTTACCCATTATGACTTAGTTGAAGCCTTGATGATATATTTATGATGTACCAAATTATTTATTCCCTCATTATGAGATTATTTATTTATTTACATGTGATTATCTGATTAGTTGTGATATCCAAGGATAAGTTTTAGCTCATGTTATTTTGGGATTTTTTTATCATCATTTATTCCTTCTATATTATGATAAAGTTATTGAATAAATGGCATGTATTTTCGTTATTTATATTTACATATTGATTATTCATTATTTATTCAGTGTTTTTATTGTATGTTTACCCTTGCTAAGCATTTAAACTCACCCCTTAGGTTTTATTTTCCCTAGGATACAAGAGAGTGTTTTGTATATGATATGCAGGGACACGCTAAGGGGTTAATGTCATTCTCAATGAAATTTTTATATGTTTTTTATGTTTAAAAATGTAACGTGAATTTTAAATATGTATCGACTTTAACAATACATAAACTATTTGGTCCCTCCATATGTGATAAATGTATCTTAGTCTAATGTAATAATATAACCACCAACTATGGGCCACTAGAGTCGAGGTCTTCATAGTTGGTATTAGAGGAAGTTTAGTAGAAACCTTGGGAAATAGATTTAGTAACACATAGATTAGAAAATAAAATTCAATGACAGAACTATGAAATATTCCCAAATAAACCAAGCCTATGATTTAGATATTAGTTATACATAAATTTTCAATTTATGTTAAGTGTTTCCCTATTGTTTGAGATTATAAATTATGTTATGATCTAATATAGAGAATTAAATTCTTTTTGATAAATAGAACCTAGAGTAAGGAATGAAAACTCTATCAATACACATAATCCAAAGAGAATGAATGATTATTTCATTGATGATATTAAGACACTCTTTAAATAGGGAACTACTCTCCCAAACATTCTCAACATACGAGGACATAGTATCATGTTCTATAAATGTATATACCAACTCTATAAGTATTATAGCTTTGAAAGGAAGTATGAAAATAAGATGACATCAGATAAAAAGGAAGATAAGGGGAATAAGGGAAAGAATGATTTTCTAATAAGTGATACTAGTCTAAGGAAACACATTGGTATATGCATAAAATAAGAAGGAGTTTCCTTCAAGTGTAAGGGGAAAGTAAACCATTCTCATAGTGGAAAGGAAAATAAATAACCTACCAATGTGAAATTATTCCACTATAAGGATATTGGGTACTATGAAAATGAATTCCCTAAGCATCAAGGGAATATTCCTCAGAATAAGTTAAAGGATCAAGGTTAACCATATGTTATTTATACATTTTATATAGAATGATTATTATGATTGTGTATTTGGGTCCATGAAATATGATTTAAAATTATTTTATTAATGAAATTCTCATTATAAGAATCATTTAACTTATAAGGATTGTACTGAAGTACCAAATCTTAAAGGATTTGGAAGTGTGTGATTAATATTACTAGTAACCAAGAGAAGTGATTCTATTTCAAGTTGATCTTTTTAAAACAAGTTATTTAAGGAAAATAACCCTAAATATGTTCCCGATGTTGGGATAATAATGATAAATATATGTTAATGGTATAGTATTGACGACCTTCAAAATGGATAGTGATTTGATTAAAAAGTAATTCATGGTGGAGATTACTGCATTTTGGTATTTATGTAATACATTTAATATTTTGTTATTTTATAAGGAGAAATTTAATACATGAAAGCATGCATGTTTTCATTATAGTTTTAATATAATAAAGGTATTCGCATATTATGTATTTGACATTAAGAACTAATTTTTGTAATTAATGGTCTATCAATTTTGGAAATTTATTGAATTTATTTCAGGATGTTTGGTTCTTGAATTTGGTGAGACATATTTTGGATGAGTTTTATGAATAATTACTTATGGATTGGATTAATATAACATATGGGTATTACTTTTAATTTATTTATTTATCTATATTGGATAAATTATGGTGTCCATTTTGGTTTTGGTTAATATCAATATATCGGAAGAGTGTCTTGTTAGCCTTTTGTGGATTATGTTATCTGTTAAAAAGTGATCTTAGTGCTTGATGCATAAAATTTTCAACTTATTCATCATTTAGAGAAAAAGATGGTATTATGGTGGAAATTGATTAATGGATGAAATTATACTTTTAAAGTAAGAATATTTCCTTATTTTATTATTCTGGATTGAAAAGTAATGCCTAAACACTAGGAAAAAATCATTTTAAGAAAAAATATTTTATCTTATAACCTTTAATTTCGATGATTTGATTGACTTTTCTACATCTATGGAATACGATTTTGTAATTGTTAAATCTATCAAGATCATTCACTTTATTGTGATAAATTATCATTTGACATTACTTTTCTTCCATGTGTATATCTTCACTTTCCACTAATGGTCTCTTATTTGTAATCATAGTTTTTTTGGTGACCTTTCATTTCCATTTCCCTCTTTTTAAGAAGTCGTTTTATTAACATTTTTTAGGATTTAGGGTTTCTAAGAATCTATTTTCAAATTTTAATTTAATGATTACCAATCATAAGTTGAAATAGAAAGGATTTAATTTATTTAATTAGGGTAGAATGTAACACACTAATATTTTAAAACAACATTTTGTTCAATACCATATACAACACGCAACACTGAGCTTAAATAAACCGCAAAATATTATTATTTTAATATGCTAGTTATAAATGTGCCATTAAATTTCTGGGTATAAATATTATTAACCAAATTATAGAATATATTTATATATATAGTACCTACTCATTAAAAATTTATTAATTAATTCACTAGTAATAAGCACATGGTTTTTAGTAAAGTAATTTTATTCTTCAAAAATATGTTTTCTTCACAAATGGGTTTTATTTTTGTTTATCAGAATATTATAATTAATTTCTATAAATTATAGAAAATTTATTTGAAAATAGTGAATTTAACTTTTTGATTCATCATTTCAAAATTATTTAAGGACGAATTTTTGAGAATTTTCTAAAAAGTTTGAATTTTTATGAATAATGAAAAATCCTGATTTTTATTAAAAATTGTATTTTATTTTAAATAATTTAAAAAGTAAAATTATATTTTTTATTTTTTTTAAATTTAATTAGTTTTTTTTATCTAATGTGTATCTTTTAAATTACATTTATATAATAATTTTTTATAAAATCATATTATACTTAAAAATGGAATTTTCTGAAAAACTATTTTCCATTGAATTTTATGTCTAAATATTAAATTAAGTTATGAAAATTTTCTATATTTAATTTTGAGCAACTAATTCCATATTTGGAATTAGGAATTATAAATATAGTAAATATACCATTTTTATTTTTTAAAAATATAAATTGTAACCTTAGAAAAAAATTCATGGTAAAGGGTAAATCATGTAATTAAAGGTAATAAAAATATGATAACGACTATAAAATGAACCTAAAATTTTTTAAAATTTTATTGAAATAGTAATTTTCATCCATAATTATTTATGTTTCTAATATATGGCCTTTTTTCTATTCATAAGTGATTATGGTATTTATAATATTTTATTTAATGAAAAGTAAAATATGTCCCACTCATGATTTTAAATTTAACATTTTAAATATGTGGTTATATAATAAAATATTTTTTACTATAAATACTATTTTGAAAGATAAATTATTTATATTAATCATTGAAATTTATTTTTAAATTTTAGTGAATAAATAATTATCATAATTGCTTACATAGTGCTGATGAAATAATTATTCAATTATTGTAAAAAACAAATAAATGATATTAAAATTATTTAAAAAATATATAATTTTAGATAATTAGTGAGGTCCAAAGATTTTACAGATTAACTTGAAATTTTAGAGATATAATAAAATATTTTTATTTAATTCTATGTGTTATTCTGATACATTAACATTTTAAGTAATAAAAAGTTCTAAAAATTGACATTATTAATATTTTAGAGTAAATAATTATTTATTAAATGATTATCAAATCATAAAAATATTATATTTTTTCAAATGAATGGTATATGGTTAATTAAATATATCATATTCCATTTAAGGTTATTTTGGCTTTTTATATTACAATTATTGGCACTTATATAGTAAAAACATTTAATAGTATGTTACTTGTCAAAAGAGTTAACGAGAGGTTAACACAAAATAGTAAGGGTATAACCATGAACTAAACTTGTCCAAAAATTATTGGATTAATATTATTAGACCCTTATCACTTTAGTCTCTAATTTTAGTTTTTTAATGGACACTTTTCGATGAATATTAATTTTTATGTTATTTAAATTAATGATTGTTACAAAATGTCACTCTCTTTGTTTTCAATATTTTTTATGAGTCCACATAAAGAAAAAAAGAAAGATATGAATGAAACTAAATATATATTTTCATCTTAATAAAACTATTTTCATTATAGAAATTTATTTTTTGTTTTTGTAAATTGTATAATTATCATAGGTGCTTGTGTAATAGTGATAAAGTATTTATTTAATTAACCGAAAAATAAAATAAATGATTTTAAAAATATTAATTTTGATATAATTTAAATTATTTAATGTGTTAAATGAATTTTATATATATATATTACATATTAAAGTGGTTTAAAATAATTATATTCTAATTTACCCATTGTCTTGATTTATTTGAAGTCAAATTAAATGAATAGTTTGAAAATTGACATTAATGATAATTTATCAAAATATTATTTTATTAAATTATTTAAAATTTGTAAAAGTATTATATTAAACCACATTAATGTAATATAGTTGAAATAATAATAATTTTTTTATTTATGGGTCATTTTCCTATTTATAGTAACATTATTAACCCTTTAAGATTAAAATAGTGGTTACCACATTTAAGGTTAAAAATATATATACAAGGAGTTAATGAAAATGATAAGGTTTAAAATGACAAAAATATATATGAATTTTATTTTTTGAAGTGATTAAAACCTTATCCTATCTTATATTTTAATAACTTACCATTAAAAGGAATTTGGTATGAAAAATTAATTTATTATAATTTAATATTTTGAGAAATTACAAAACTTCCCCTTGCCTCAATTACAAAAGAAACCTCCTCCCTCAATTATTCATACCACATTGATCAATATATATCAACCAATACCTTACCATTTCTCTCCCCAAAATCCTTATCCAAGTTGTGGAAGTATTATACTTCCAAAAAGACAAACCATAGTGTCCATAAGAGGAGATCCAAAGGAGGATTCTTTAAGGAAAGGTAACTATCTTTACAGACTCTTTCAATTTTATTTATTCTTCTAATTATTATTAATGTTTTGTACCAATTATAAATTAAAAATATATTATAATAAATATAATAACATTTTATCATGTTTATGGGACAATAATTTTCCATCTTTTCTTCATTCTACAAAAATCGAGAACACCGCTCGTACATACATATGGCTTACCGTGTCCACATAATGGTACAATTTGTTTTTCATCACCACCTTACTCAGATGTTTATGAAGATATAAATAATGAATATATATGTTATATTTATGACTTAAATATTATTAGATAAATATTAATTATAATTAAACTTTTTTCATGAATCAAAAAGTGGAAATAGCATTCATGCGTATATACAGTCTACCATCTCCCTGAATGGTACAATTTGTTTTTCTCTATTATTATGGATGAATATAAATATATATATATTTAATATATAATAAATATTCACCATAAATAATATTTTTTATATGATGTAACTATGATAAAATTATAGGTTCTAGAACTAAAAAATCAAAACTAACATGAAAAGAGAAGTAGTTACCACACAAAAAAGTGATTTTAATAGTAAATTGATAATAAACAGGTGAAAAAATATTATAATTAAATAACATACAGTATGATATATATTATTATGGTTCGGTAATATATTTAAAAAAAACTATATTTATTATAGATCAGTTTCAGAAATGTATAAAGGAAATCATATTTAAGTTAAGGGTTTCTCATCTCATTTTTACTTCCCAGAGATATTGGTCATTTTCACCAATTATTTCTTTATTGTGGTGCATATAGTTACAATTGATACATTATATCATTAATATCTGTATAGTCATTGTATTTAAGGTTTTATTAGAATTTATTTCTTTCATGGGGCTTATGATTCAAAAGAAACTCTTTTGGTAAGAGTTTATTTCACAATCTCATCATTATTCAAGATTGTTTTTTTAATCTGAGATGAATAATATTTATCTACCATGTATATGATTTATAAATATGTTTTAAAAAATTTATTTAATATTATTCAATTAATTTTTAAAGTCTTTTTTAATATTTTTTGACTTTTTACAAAAACATTTAAAGGAACCTTCCGAAATATTTCCAAACAATGATTTTGTGACTTTTTAAAAAAATATAAAAGGAATATTTTTTTAACTAATAATTTATTAATTTAATTTCCCTCCATAATGAGGAATTAATTATTTGAACCTTACTTTACAATTTTACATGTTTATATTCCAAGAAAATATTTTCTTTTATAATGGTGCAACATTTAAAAATAAGTGATTTTGAATGTGTAAAAGGGTATTTTCCTCAAGAGGTTTTCAATGATCTCATTAAATTATTTTCATATATATGAACATACTTTATTTAATATTATGATTCTTTGAGTTTTATCTCTTATGATACCATATACCATACTTTATTTAATGTTTTATGATCATTTTGACTATAGATGTAACATTTTTATTCCATTTACCATATTACTCTGGATGGTTTATGATTATGTTAGTTGATTAGGGAAATTATTAACATTTCATTTGATGGTTTTAATTCAAATGTGTTTTTTATTAAGTTTCACCCCCTTAATATGAGGAATGAATTGGAATTAGTAATTAATGAGAGGGGCTCCCTATATCCCCTCGATGCATCAGTATATCTCATGAGACAAAATAGTTTGGGTATTGGCAAAGGTCTTACCCGTTTCTCTATGATGTATTGGATGAATCCTTGAAAGTATGTTTATGATGTACCACATTATTAAATCCCTCATTGTGATATTATTTATTAATTTCCATGTGATTATTTGATTAGTTATGACATCCACGAATAAGTTTTAGCCCATGTTATTATGGAATTATTTGATCATCATTTTATTCATGCCATATTGTGGTCTAGTTATTGATTAAATGAAATGTTTTTAAATTATTTACCATTATATATTAATTATTACTTATTTATTCATAGATTATATTATATTATTTCCCTTAATGAACATCTGAGCTCACCCCTTCCTTATGTTTTATTTTCCCTAGGATACAAGGTATTGTTTTATGTTTGATATGAAGGGACACACTAAGGATATTAATGAAATTCTCAAAGAAATGTTTTTTTATGTTTTAAAATTTAATTTAATTTCAACTATTTGTCTATTTTACCAATACTACTATAATATTCGGTCTTTCAGAATGTGATTCCTTGTATCTTATGAAAATGTAATTTACCACCAGCTCTAAGATACTAGAGTCGGGATATTTACATAATAATTATTTCACCTTTCCAGGATTATCATAATATAATTTATACAATATTATATCTTAAAATATACTTATATTTTTCATCCATGTGATTTAGTGATGAAAATAGGGTCACATTGCTTCATGAAGGTGGTAGTCCGCATATACACGAATGACATTATCATCTTTCAGTGGGTAAAAATGTGAGAAATAAAAAGATATATTATCTTTTAAGAATGATAAATATTCCATTAATATCAAAATTATGTCATTTAAATCACATATAAACATTAACATTATCTTTATTACCTTCTGTGTAAATTTTTAGTGAAAAATGTGTCAAATTGCTTCGTGAGGCGGTAGTTCGACATACATATGTATTATGTTATTGTGTCACCTATGGAATGGAAATTAAACAAGGTATATATTATATAATAACTATATATTTATAATTATGTTATAAATTTAATATATTTACTTTATATACATAGGCATACATAGCTGTGAGATGTGGTTATGGACAAACAAAAGACATCAGTTTGCAAGGCGGTAGTCCGCCATATACATGATTGATGATTTTGTAATCTATTTGATGGAATAATATATGAATATAGGTAATTTAAATAACATAAAAATAATCTCAATATATTTAATATATTTAGGTAATTATATATTCATAAATAAAGAAGATTTTAATGAGTTGGAAGAATAAATAAATAAAAACACATAGTTAAGAATTTTACCTTCTATCAAACCAATGCTTTAGAATTATACCAAATGTATTCCTACAATAGATTACTGATCATAAAAAATCTTCTAGGATATGGTTATGGAAGTTTGGATGTTATTTGGATAGGTAATGGCTGATCCAAATGGTTTTTAAGGTATGAAGAAGAGATGAGAGTGGGTGGCCTTTTATAAGTGAGGTGATTGTCACACTTTTAATTTTTTTAAAGAAAATGGTGTACCCATGTTTTTTACATTTCAAAAGGGACAGAAATGGATTATTATTACGAATTAGACATGATAAGGTCTAAATATGGCCATAAAATGGATTTTATACAAGTTTTTAATCCATTTTAACCCTTATATGTTTAGTTTAACCCTCAGAAAATCCATTTTTACCTTATCCGCTATAAATAATTTTTATTGTTTTTACTATTAACTATGGTAAAAAATTAATATAAACTTTTTATATTATATAAATTATAAATATTCCAAATATATAATTCATTTTTCTAAATTTTATTCAAATAAGGGGATATTTTAATTTAAAATTAACCCGCATACGTGATGAGAAAGCGGGTTTTCAAAGATAAACTTTTCAAAAGTTTAAAAGTTTTTATATAAAAATTCAGTATGATAATGTTAAAAATGATCTAAATTGGATTAAAAATATATAATTTTACTAATTTTACTTTAAAATAAATTTATAATACTGTTAAAATTTATAAATAATTTAAATAAAAAGGCAGTTCTCAAATAAAATTTAGTATTTTTCACTATCAATCAAAAAATTAAACTTTTCAAAAAATCCCAAAAATTAAACCTAAGATAATTATGATATTTTTATTTAAAAATGAATTTTATTTTATCAAATAAATCTTATAGAAGTGGATAAATTAATTATAAATTATGTGTGCAAAGGAGGACTAAACATCTATTTAAAAAAATATAGTTTTTTGAAAAACATAACTCTTTCTTTCAAATGGTTCTAATTTTATCTCTAATCAATTGATAACCATAATTATCATAATTTAAGTTTACTCTTAATGCATTCCAACATAACATATAGGTTAAAATTGTATACTATATTGTGGTTTATTTCGATATGAGGATGTTTTTTCTTCAAGCCATTGAAGATATCAAATTTATTCAAAAATATATATTTTGTAATGTCTCAAGTGTAATATTTTCTTATAAGTTTGGTGTTTCATGTAATACATGATATCAAAAAAATTATTCTTTTTAAATCTATTGGTTTTATATTCTCACCGCCTTAAATAAATTGACTCCTAATAATTTAATCTTGATCTCAGTAATCAATGTTTTGAAATTTGGAAATACCATTATTGAAGAAACCACATCAAAAAAGGGTTAATAAAACATCCTATTAATAAGAGAGAAAATAAAGTAAAAAAAGGTAATTTGGAATAACACGTAACTAGGTTATTTATTAGTATAACATAGGTGGTAATTGAAAATATTTACATGGGAAAAAAAGCATAAATAATTATAGAGAGTGATATAGGTCAATAATCAAAATAAAGTGAATGATAAATGGAAAGTTAAGGACCTCAGACCAATAAATCTATGATTATTTAAAAGATCATATGATTTATTATATATGAAAGTAATATGAAAACATTTTTGTTTCAAGATCCTTTTACAAATGTTGAAGAATTACTTTACTATCTAAGATTATAAAGAAATATATTCACTTCATGCATTTCTATTTCATAATCACAATTTCATCCTTTGATTATGATTCAATGAATTTAAAATTCATCACTTACTTTATGAAATGAATATCTGAATATTAATTTTTTATTCCTAAATCACTTTAATTCCCTTTTAATGGATCATAATTTCTATAATATAATGACATGTCATTAATTCAATCTCCAATTATTATTATGAAAAAATTATTAGCACAACTTATCCAATATGAATGAATCTCCATATAGTGAAGTAATAAATCAATCTATAAAAACTCTAACAATTTTCATCTTAAACCATTTCATTAATGGTTAACATTATGGCCCTTCTAGAATATTAAGATCCATAAATGTATAAAGAAGTTCAATAAATTTCCAAAATGAACTTATCATTATTCAGTAACAAGTTAGTTAGTACTATCCAATTTACTTAATCCATATCAATCATCTCTTGGTCACAACATCATTATACTGGTGGAAATCCCACCTATACCAATGCTTATTTCCCAACAGTATGAAAAACCTGTTGTAATAAATAACCTATACCAGTGGTTCTATAAAACCATTGGCATAGGTTGATATAAGTTGGGTTTTGCCAATGGTTTAGTAAACCCATTGGCATAGGATGATATAACTAGTTTTTTTTTCCAATGGTTTAGTAAACTATTGAAAAATAAGACCAATTTACTGACAGCTCTTGAGAACCATTGGGACAAACCTACCTAAAACATCGACTTCTCCTCACACCCCACTGCTCTAATCCCTACCGCACCGCTCCACTCCTCCCCTCCTCGCATCCACTCCCATATCGAGTCCCCCTAATCGCCTCTCTCATCCCCCTTGCGCTCCCTTCCTCACGTCCTCACTCCCCCCTCGTTGCTCGACGCCTCTCACTTCTTTCCGCTCATTGCTCGCTGCTCGACGCTCGTCGTTCGCTGCTCCATGCTCGCCTCTCCCTGCTCACTACTCCCTAGTCACCTCTATTTACTACCCACTCACCTTTGGTCGATGTGAATCCCCCCTCCTTGACCTCCTCTAGTTGAGCATCCCCTCCTAGCTCACGCATCCCCCTCCTCATCCTCCTCTAATCGATCGTCCCCTCCTAGGTCACACATCCCCACCAGGTCGAGCATTCCCTCACCCGACGTGAATCCCACCTAGGTCAAGCATTTTATCACACAACAAGAATCCTTCCTAGGTATAGAAGGTTGAGAATCCCCTTTGGTCAAGCATCCCGCCTAGGTCTAGGATCCCCTCTGGTCGAGCATCCCCTTCTACATTTTTCTGATTTGGGTATTCTTTTACCGTGAGTCCCTAATCTTTTTCTAGCATGGTTAATTGATTAATTATTTAGTTTGAGTTTTTTTGATTCAATTTGTATCATTTCATATTGTTTAATTTATCTTTGATATATTATTGATTTTGGTTTTCTCAAAACATAAAAATAGTTATCATTGTTGTGTTTGTAGATATAAATCATTGGAATTTCACATAGAAGATACCTTGAGAACATGATGTCTTTGCTATTTAGGTGAACAGTATATTATTTGTTTGTAGTTTCATAAATAATATCATATTCTTCATGAAATAATTTGGAGCTCATAAAAATTTTAATAATATTTTATGTGTAGAATTATTCATACCATTTATGCTTTGTAGATGAAGTTTTCATGTGAATGGAGTGTTATAATTTTCAAATTAAAATGTTATCTAATTCATATTATTTTAATATGTACATGATGTATGTGAAGGGAAATTGGTTTATGGATAAATGTGTTGTTCTTTTGGGATTCATATACAGTTGAATGGGTGACCGTATTTTATTAAATTATAAAGTGTTATCTAGATGAAAACTTCCCTATAAATATGGTATTAACTCATGGTAAGTTTGTTGAAACTTTTTTAGAGATGTGATTAACAAGAATGTATTTTCGTATTTTCTCTATGTTGATTTTTTCAATGGAATAACAACACTATATTATGGATTCATTTTGAAAAATTATTTTCCTTCACAAAAATATATATTTATGTGAAGTGTGGGTTATGTGACATTTCCATTCGAATGTTGTTTTATATCAACAAGTATGGTAATAAGGTGGGTTTATCAACTTCTATGTTATAACATAGACTTGGGTTTTTTTCTCAACACTGGAGAACTTTCCTTTGAAGCTCAATAATGTTTTATTTTATTTGTTATTTATTATTTATCACATTATAAACATGTTTATGTTGAGCAAACGAAGTTTTCTCTTCTTTCACATGATTATTATTATTTAAAAATTGCATATTCACTTGAGAAATCAGAACTCTAAATGTTTTTCATTTTCGTAGTTTATCCTTTTATAAATCATCAGATTATATGATCAAACATTCCTTATTATCATGTTAAACCTTCTTCATAGGTGTGGATCCATTTGTAGTAACTGATTTAGAACTTAATAACATTGGATATTTTTTCTCACCACTAATAAAATTCTTTTGACTAGGAATCAAAGTCATACTTATGATAACTCCATGAAAAACATAATTACACCTTCAAATGCATACATATGATAGCTCCATGACCAACATAATTAACATATTCCTCATTTAGAGTTTCTACATAACAAAATTCCTCATAATAGTGACCATATACATTGCAATATTCACAAAAATTATCAAGGAATTCAAATATGTTTCTAAGAGATTAATTTCTCTTCATATGTGAAAACTAATTTTATATAATAATTGTGTTCTTAGTTTTAAATATGCTCTCATTTTATTATACTATTATACCACTTGTATGAGTATATATATTATACCAACAATCAATGTCAATGTGCCCAAACATCATGAAACTCCAATATTTTAAAAAAAATCTCGTTTCTTTATCCTTTGAGGATGTTTTTCTATATTTATTTCATTGATTTCTTTGGATAGATTCACCATAATTTTGGAATTATTTTGGGGAACTACTCTACATATATATTCTCACATCAACCCTTAATGTATTGGTGAGTTTGGTTATATTTTATATCACTGGGTTTTTCATAGACTTTCATCTTTGTACAACACTTACAAATAAAAAGGACTTAGCAATTATAAATTTATTAGGGTAGTGGGATACATTATTCTATGAGGATGAAGTGGAGACTCTCCAAATTCTCTAAAGACATTTATCATTGTTTATCACTTATAGAATATATTATTTCTCTTATTCTTTTTTTTCTAGGTATTCCATAATAACAATAATACTTTCCATAAGTTTATATATACATTGCCTCCACTTCAATATACATCTTGCTTGAAATAATATCTTTTAATTCCATTCAACTCCATTCTGGAATATCTTTGAAAGCATGGAGTTTTGATATTGGGAAAGCCAAAGAGAAGAGTGTGGGGAGTTCTCATTGTTTGGTTTTATGCCACATTATATGTTATTTATAGTTTATATTTTCCATATAATTTCACATCACCATATTGTATTCTATTCAGGTTTTCAAGACCTTTACAAAGTCTACATGGGAACTCATTTTGTAGCTACAAAAGATTGATGGAGACAACTATCACAATGTATATTTATGATTATGTACAGAGTTACTGGAGTCACTGAAGATTTCTATTTAATAATAATGAGAAGTTCAAAATTAGAACCTTACTAATCTAAATAGAATTAAAATGTCCTAAATAAAATTATAGGAAATTGTTTCAAAGAATGAATAAATAATAAAAAATAATCTACCATAAAATTGACTATAAAATACTAAAAATAGTAAAACATAATTAACCACATCTATAAAAAACACCATTAAGTAGACAAAATAAAACTCACCCAACTAGTCCAAGCATTCACTGAACTAATAGAAATTGAAAATAATAAATGGATTGTAAATTATGATAATTTGATGTATTGTGAAAAAATTAATAGTAAATTAAAATAATGTGTAGTAACCATATGATGATTCACATAATTAAAAATAAAAAAGAATTAAACAATTCTGAATTAATCAATGTGAATTTAACATATTGTTTGTTTCCATTATATATTTTTTAGAAATGAAACACTGATATGATATATAATTTTCGAGCCAAAAATAATTATATACCATTAATATGAAGAGTAATTGTTAATTAATCATAATGTACTATTTGATAGTATCATTTTGAAACATGGATTTGTTTCCCCTTACTTGAAGAAACATGATTTGACCTATGGGGAGTTGTGGTTCATATATGTTGGGTGGTGACATGTATAGTCACGAGAGACCAGTATGTTGTAGTTTAATTTTTATTTTATTTTCTCCATCTCATCGGCCATTTATGCCTTTTACCACTTTATATGGATGTAGGTTAGTTATATTCTATGAAGGGAGGCATCAGGGTACTGGTGGCAGCTACGCAGTTTTCTTTACAGGAGAAGGAAATTGGGGTAGTGGAGAGATTTATTACTATGTTTCATTTTTCTCTAACTTTATACCAGAAGACCCCCTTTTTATATGCATCACTCATTTCTCTGGGATATTAGCGCTAATACTGGTGCATGAATCTAGATGACACTACATATGTATATTTCACTTGGACACCACTTTTCTTCTACTACTAAAAACAATCTATCATCAGCATGCTCCATTCACTGAATACACCAAGATTTCGACTGTTATTGCATAGATAATATTTTTCAAGTTCTATACATCGACATCTATTTGTGGTGTCTTCTCCTTGATCAATTTGAAATGTATATCTAGGGGTATAGTCATTGGTTTCACCTCTCTCGTGATAAAGAACTCCACTACAATCAAAATGCAATCCAATTGAGTATGGTACAAATTATTTGAACTTAATCCTCTCACTGTATGTATCCCAAAGACCCATTTAGCTTCTTCAAGATCCTTAATATCAAATCTTTTATACATTTCAATCTTCATATCATAAAGCCTTTTCTTTACTCAATCAAAAATAAGCATATCATCATCATTAAGAGTAAATATGTTGAAACTCCCATCACCAAACACCTTTTGGTAATATAAATGGTCAACATTCCACAAGATGAACTTCCATTACATCATAAGGTCATTAAACATACACTTCCACTTCTACTTCCTTGGAGCATGTTAAAAACTATAAAGGCTTCAAATTTTCTTGAAAAAATATCCTAGTTTCCATTATCTATAAAACAATTTGAATGCTCCAAGTAAATTACCTCATCAAAGTCCCTATGAAGTGATCCAATCTTCAAATTCAACTATTCTAGATGAAATTTCTAAATGAAAACCATAATCAATATCATTCAAATAGTCATGTATTTAACTAAAAGTGAAAAAATCTAAGATAAATACACACATTTTATTGATTATCACCCCTTTATAGCTAGTTATTCCTTGTACCTTTGTTTAACATCTACTCTCTCCTTCAACTGATTCACCCATTGATTATAAATATTTTTCTTCCTATTTGAATTTTTTATCATATCCCATGTTCCTTATACATGGAGGGAATAATTATCATCTCTCATGGATAACTCCCATTGATTTGATTCTTTTGTATTTCTAGCCTCTTTGAGGATCTCTAGCAATCCATCTTACATGAGTGACTAATAATGAAGATAACTCCCATATCTTTTCATTTGGTGCCTTACTTTAGTAGACCTCCACAACTCCCTCAGTGGCTCACCTCATTCTGATATTGTAACTTATGGAGATATATATTCCATATCTCTTTCATTCAAAAGTTAACCCCAATATTTTACAGGCTTAGGGATTTATTAAACTTATTGTTTTGGAAAGACCATTGTAAATTAAATATAATCCATTGAAACTACTCGACGGTCTGGTGTTTTTGGTACCATTTTCGTTCTTGAATTTTTTAGAACATCCATAACTTATGGATGCCCGTTCAGTTGAACATCAGCCTCTGAATATAAATTTCTCTCATTAACATTCTCAGCTAAATTTAAAACCTTCCACATTATCTATTCATTGAATGAAAAATTTCAACTTATAAAAATCCCTTAAGAATTGTTATCCAAGAGTTAAAAAATAAGACTCTTCATTTACATATCTTATAAACTAATATCCTTTTTTCACGAGGTATCTCCATCAAACAAAGGTTACAAACACCTCGAAAAAGTTCTTGAGAAAGAACACACACACTTTTTGTGTTTAATTATTGATGAATGTTATATAGAACAATGATCCTCTGATATAATGAGCTGGAGCTAGCCCCCATAAATCTATATAAACCAACTCTAGGTTATGGAACTTTAATACCTTACCTTCATTTTGGAAGGAAACCTTAAACTGCTTTCTAAAGATGCTACCTTCACACTTCCCATACTCCATAATTCTAATTTTTAGCATACCTTTAATGGTGATGATCTTTATCCTCTTCTCACTCAAGTTATCCATATGGATATTCCATGACATTGAAAAAGTAACTTATCTTGCATGAATTGAAACTTTTTATACACTAATGATGTAAAACTTCCCATCCTTAACTTTTTTATCCACAACAATGGAACATTGTGAAATTTTCCATGCACCATATATAAATGTTGTATAAAAACATTCATCATCTATACAATGAAAATTAAGTCTTCTTTAATCCTGTTATGCACCACACACCCCTTAACTCAAACATACCTCTATTTCCCATCTGCAAGGATATGTCACCATTTTCTATAATTTTTAACGAAATATAATCTATAAAATAAAGCTTTTTAATATTTTGGAAGTATAGTTCTTTATAATTCCCTTACTACATGTTAAGTTAAATGAATCTTGAGAGTCTATAGCTAAGAATCAAGAGAATTATAACACTCAATAACATAACACTCGTATCTTCTAATATAAGATTAAGAAATACACATTTGAAAGTGTATCTTACATAATTCAATCTCCACTCATTGAAATCCTTTTTCAAGTTTCCTTTCTTCCCATAATACCAACACATGGAACTATCTTCCTCTAGGATACTTCCACTCCAACATGTTCTGATTTCCCTTTTATCAAACATTTATGTGGTGTAGAACTCTCCCTTCCTTACACACTATATGAATTTCCAGAGGATTCCTATTTTAGATGAAGTTATCATTATATATTAGGTCTTTAATGTTTGCAAAGACCTAGTCAGTTTTTCTTCTTGAATTACTCACTACGGTTTCCATCATGTCCCAAGACTTAGGGAGTGATGAAACTATCTAAATCTAATACAGTTCTCCAAACTTCATTTGTATTGAATATAAATAACTATAAATCATATTGAAGTCATTGATATGATGTATCACTAGTTTACCATTTGATACCTTCATGAAAAACAACCTCACCAAAAGGAATACCTTATTCATTATAGTAGACATCTCATACATGTCAATGATGTTATCCATAAGTTTTAAAATAATTTTCAATTAATGGATATTATAATCCATGTTCCTAGATAATTACATATGAATCAAAGATGAAACCTCCCATATGAGTCCTTCCAGATCTGGAAATGTTTTCCACATTAAACCACAAATATTAATCCCATAACATGATTCCCATTCTTAGCAAATAAAAAAATGAAGAGTTTAATTTGAGAGGAGAAATCATCCAGAATCACCTTAGAGAAGGTCTGGATTGAGAGATAAATAGAAGGGAGGTAGAAATAGGGGTTTTCTAAAGAGTAATTGATTCCAATACTCATTAATAAATTCACTAAAATAATCACTTGTCATTAACCATCAAGTTGTAAAAGTTCCCCCAAAATTTAGTGGCTAAATCCATCATTGAAAAACTATGATGAATGAAACCACTCTTTAGACCAGGACATGGTGTGTTTGCTCAAGCTGTTTTAGATAGCCTACCAAAACAAGGTCGACTGTGTGCCAACACAACCACCAAATAATGCCACTAAAGTGTAAGTACATCCCCTTGGTCATTTTTCATGGACCAAAACTTCCACCAGGGACTGGTGAATCCGTACTCCCAATTTCCAACTCACCATCCCAACATTCCCTTGTTTCAATGCTATTAAGCCCATGTTCTACCACAACCACCACTATAGTCATGGAGTTATTTCCATTTCCCATTTGAATAATCCTAGTACGCTAACCCCAAATCCATGCCCAGTGTTATGGCATGGTGGTATCTTTCCACCCAACCAGTTCACCATACCCATAGCTCAACACGGCCAACTCCACATCGAGCACTATGACCTCCACCACACCGGCCACTAAGGCATGGTAAATCCCAGATTAACCCATATTCAATTTCTAACCATACACCAATCCTATACTCCCTGAAACCAATATAAGACACTAATAAATCACAATAAAAAACACAATTCCATATATTGGGGGGGTGTCACATTATTGGAAGGATCACAGAAGTCATTGGGATGCATAAGGTTACTTGTAATGATATATAAGAGTCACTCTAAGTTTTTATGACACATGTAAGAGTACCTATGAAATTAAAATGTATATTTAAGGTTTTTTAAGACCTTGAAGTCTAGAAATTGTAAAATTCCTCAATCACACTATGTTTCATCAAGGTAGGTTATTAAATATGGAAGGGTTATAATAGTTTTCAATGGGGTGTGTAAAGGTAATATATGTGTAGAATTAAATTTGAAAAAATTACTTGATTCATTATGATATGTAAGATTAAACTACTTGATATGTAAGGTTTAGAAGATTTCTTCAAAGGAAATACATAAGGGTAATCATAAATAAGTGAATAGGGGTACTCAAAAGGTAATGAAGTTTTTTATAATTAAATAGGATTATTGGGATGATTATAATGCCAATTATCATATGATTTCTATATTCAAAATATAAATATAATATTCACTTGAATCTACAAATATAGAATATAAGAAGAAGATTAAGTGTGGTGAAGATGAGGGAGTCTAATAATGCAATATTCCTAGAGATTATGTGTATCAAAGTATAATACAAGAATTAAGTCGATGAGATACTACAACTATATTTCCAGTTTTCTTATAAGACATAAGAGAAGAAAAAATATGAAGAATGAATAAAAATAAGAAGAAGAAGAAGAGAGTTAAGGTCGATGCTACTACTACTAGTTCTTGATCTTTGAGTTGAGGCTGTAAAGAAGGAGACGAAGATTGAGTGAGTAAGACTAGAAATCCTAGTATTGTGTAAGATTTGGATATTTAATGTCATGAAGAAGTTTTAATTGAGATAAATATACCAACATACAAGTAACTGTAGCATGTTATCCTTTGGTTATTAAAGACATTGATTAAGGAATAATATATTATTATGGTGATACAGTGACATCCTGTTGTATCTTGAAAATAGTGTTCAAGAGTTTTTAGGAAGGATCCATTATAAATTGGCAATATCCAGTATAAAGACCGCAATTTAGAGACTACAAATTAATCAGGGTACTGTAAAAATATTGGTAGAGAGTAAAGTATTTTTGGGAGATAACCAACTTGTATTCACCTATGTGATATAGTGGACGTATGATTCTCAGACATTACCCAAACACACCAAGGATTAAATACCCACATTGGGATCAAACCATGTAAAAATACTATATAGTTATTCTATGTCTTTATTATTTTTCATGTTGTAATTGTGAATTAGGAATTCATAAATAGATATATATATATATATATATATCTTAATTGATATAGTAGTTCAAATTAATTGTAGAGGGATAAATATAGATACATATATCAGTGGGGTATATATTGGATGTATTTTGAAATCTAGGGTGTATTTATAGTGGTAATTGAAGAGGGATATATGGTGTTGTGGTGTATTGGCAGTAATTGTAGAGGGTTGCAGGAAGGATATTAGGAGGGATGCAGGCAGGCTGCTAGGAGGGATGCAGGCTGTTGGGAGGGATGCAGGTGGATGTAAGCTACTAGGAGGTATTGGCAGTAATTTCAGAGGTTTGAGGTTGTAGGTAGGGATACAGGCAGATGCAGGCTACTGATAGCTTTGAGTGGCAGTAACAATATTCCAATGGATTCCAAGAACTATTGGTAAAGATTTTCAGTATGGTCTATACCAATGGTTCGTAAGAACCGTTGGTATATATGTGAGTATATATCAATGGTTGGTGTGAAACCGTTGGTAAAACAATGTACCAATGGTTGAAAAATTGTTGGAATAGAGGCATTTACCAATGGTATAAACTGTTGGTAAAAATATATCCCAAAGGTTGTCACAAACCATTTGGATAAGGTGATTTTCAATGCTTCATCCCAACAGTTATCTAGTAACCGTTGGGATATATCTATCCCCATGCCTCATCATCCAACGCTTTGGAAAACCATTGGTATACTATATACCCACAGTTTTCCATCCTATACCATCGGTTTAAAACCGTTGGTATACTGTAAATTTCCAATAGTGTTATCTCAACATTAAGAACATATAAGGGTTATATTTTCCTCAATAGTGTGTTTTCCATGAAGTTCAAATTTCTAATAAATTATTTTTCTTGAACATAGGTAATGTTAAACATACACTTTAAAATACATAGGAAAAAATACTACAGTACAATCTTTTTACATTCCAAGATATTCATTTATAAATTACTTTTACAAAGTATCTCTTGGATACAAATACAGAAGCATAGTAATTGATCCACTTAATCTATATTAATAGAATAAGTTATACCTGGACCCCTTAGATCCTTTTGATATATTTTCCCTTAAAAATTGGGGAATTCATTTGCATTGTTCCCCATCTCCATAAAATGGAAGTATTGAACATTGGAAAATTATTTCATTCCCTTGCAATCAAGGGAATAGTGGATATTTTATTCACACTTAGAGAAAAATACTTTTCCTTTTAAGCATGTATTAAGGTGTTTCCATCTACATGTATCATATGTTAGAAAATAAGTTTACCCCTTTTTCCATTTATCTATTTTTTCTTTATCTTCCTCTTCTTATCTTTATTATCTTTGAATCATTAAGACTTGGAGAATTATATCTCTATCTTGATATAATAAGATACTATGTGATAATATGATGATAAATTTTTTTAGAGTATTTCCTTTCATAAAATTGGATTAATCCCATAAAATAAATGGTAAATCCACCTCTTTTGATTGTGTATGTAATACACGGTATGCCTTCCTAAACTTGTAAAGTTGGCTTCATAGTTAGCAAAATGTTACTCTTCTTTCTGTATTAGATTCAAGAACTCTTTTTACATATATTCTCATTGATTATGAGGAAAATATTTTTCCATGAAGATTAACTTGAAATCTTTATACTCTATACATGTTATTTCCTCCTCATCCTTAGTGTTTTGAATCAATGGAAACCATTGATCTATATCTCCTAAGAGATGATAAACTTCCTTGAAAACTTTCTCCCTTTCACTACTTCCAAGAGTGAGAAATATATTCTCTAAGTAACGTTTCAATTCATCAATTATAAATGGATTTTTAGTCTCATTAAATTATGGAGGATTGTGACACATTAAGAGGTCTAACATTGTTACACCATGTTTCATATCAATAGGTTGTTGCATATGAGAATGAATATTACTCATAACATGCATCATCTTCCCCAATATGGTTATAATTTGATTATTCCCAACTATAGTTAAAGCTCCATTTTCTTTATCTTTCCTTTGAAGTAAATCCCTATATTGAGAACGTATATTGATATGATTCCCATTCCTTCTATTAGGCACCATTTCCAAACAATAGAGTACATTAGATTTGATAAAAAACTATGAAACATATTATATAGTCCCAATACTTGTGAAACACTTAATATCAATTCTAAAATGTATGCATATATAATATCATAATCATAAACATGGTTTCTTAGGGGATATATGTTTTTTAAAATATTTCATAATGGTTTATAAATAAAATTTGAATTATCTTATGAAAATTCCCTAGGAGTTCTAAAATAAGTGTGATGTAAGGCCCATTATCATACATCAAGTGATGATCGGTTCAATCCTAATCCACTCTCTTTGGGTTTATTACCCCTATGTACATATATTATAGAACCAAATCTATTTATATTATGAAAATAGGGATATATTTTCATAGTAAAATTACATAATATCATCCTTAAAAAATACTATTATGTTCTTCTATGCTTATCCCCAAAGTCTATTATAGGGTTACGTTCACTAATATATGTTTTCCCAAATCAAGTTCCAAAGTTTTCTACTAAACTTTCTATAATACCAACTTTAGAAACCCCAACCCTAGTAGCTCAGAGCTGGTGTCTACTTTATTATATTGGAATATGATACAAAGAATCACATCCTGAAATGTAAAATAGTTTAGTATCCTAGGTAAAGTAGATATAGTTTTAAAAATCATATTACATTTTTAAACACAAAATACAAAATAAATTTTCTTTTACAATTTTGTTATTCCCCTTAGATTATACCTATATATCAATTATGAAATACTTCTTTTTATCCTTGTAAAATAAAACATAATAAAGGGGTGAACTACAATTATCAGTAAGGGTAATCATATAGAAGATTGAATAAATAAATAATGGATAATCAATATAATATGTATTTATGTCATAGCATGTGGTATCTTCTGAATCGTCTTGTGGTTGTTTTTTATTTCCTGAATTACATGGATTGGGGTTTCCATTTTTAATTTTATAATTCATGGTAGTTTCGTTGTGTTTTGTTAATTCTATTATGTGTTTGGTATGTGGTTTCCAGTTTTTGGTATTTGGTATGTGTGTTTATCAATTTAAACTTAAAGTGGTTTTTTAGAATATATAAAAAATGGATTCGCTAACATGGAATATCAATAACTAAAATTATAATGATGGAATTCATAATTAAAGAAACCTAAAACATCTCATCGAGGCTTTTGAATATATCTAACAAAATCTAGTATTGTTCCAACACTTTTATTACCATCGAGGATTGTGCTAATAAATATATATAAATGGGTATGTATTGAGCCAACACAATATCTAGACTGTCTCATTATACCTAATGATGTGTTGAGGGTCTTTGGACACCCTTCCCATCACTTAAAATTCCAATGCATTCCTCATATGATAGGGGTGAAAGAAAATTAACATAAACATTCATATTTAAACTAGAATATGAAATTTAAATACCCTCCCCAATCAATAAAATTAATCATAAACCATCGAGAGTAAAATGAATGGTATCAGCATTGTACATCCCTAGTCAAAGTGATCATAAACCAACCTGAGAAATAATAAGGATGGTTTCATTAGAGTATATCCCTATTAAATAATAAGTAACATCAAATAAAGTATTTTTAGATGGAAAATTATTCTAAAATACCTCTTGAAACATTTCAAAATGAAAATAACCTTTCATTGAAAATCACCCTTTTATTTTAAAACTAGAAAATTCATAAAATATTATCAAAATCATTTTCTTTGAAAATAACTTTAAACACTAAAAATTTCCATGTTTTTATGAAAACAATATTTAAATATAAACTTGTAAACTTGAAAATGAATCTTCAAAAAAATGAGGGTCATGATAGCGGGTAATGTAATGTCCCAAAATTTCTGTATAATTTTTTTAAAATTATATCAAATTATTTGGAGACTAGGAGCTGAGTTGGTGTGTGATTCTGAGGCCCAGGGTGCCCGGAATGATCCGTCGAAAAATTTTAAGTTGTAAATAGCGCTCATGAGAGATTTTCCTAAAAAGTGAAATAACTCTTAAATGGGTACTCAGATCAGAAATATGATGGCACTGTTGCATTTCGGATGGCAGGTTTACCTTAGGCGCGACTTAAGTTTAGTTGGTACAGCCCTCCAGTGAGAAAATGAAAAAATGGAATAACTATAAATAAAATTATTAAATAAAATTATTTTATTTTTCAAATGCTTATAACTCACAAACGGTGACTCAGATTAAAAATATGAGACCACCGTTGATCTCATGAGGGTATGTTTTCCTTAGGCAGATCCTAACATTGTCCTGTGCGGGCCAACAGTGGAAATTTTTTTTTTGCTGTAAATAAAATAATTAATAATTATTTAGTTTCAAATCCTTATAACTCATAAACGGTAACTCACATTGAAAATATGAGAGTACTGTTGATCTCGTGAGTGCATGTTCCCCTTATACAGAGCCTATCCTTGACCAGTGCAGGTCAAGGGTGTTTGTTAATTTTTTGAACTTTTTTCCAGGTACATTCAATAAACGTGGGAGTGGGTTTTTCTAACTTTTGAAATCTTGGTTGGATCAAAAATCTAAGGGTGCAATTGAACTCGGAATTCCAGGATTCACTTTGAAGGTACTTAACTTCAACCGTCAAGGGTTAGATAGAAAATTTAATTTTCAGACTTTTTTGAAAATAATAAAATAGCTTTAAAAAGTCATTTTATTTTATTTTCTCACCGTTAAGTGGTGGAAAACGGCCCTACGGTGCGACGATGAGGCAATGATAAGGGAAATCAATGGAACTCATTAATGGCATGAAAACCCATAGCATAATGATTCTATAATGATGCATTACAGCGATGTTGTTTCATAAATAAAACAGTGTAATGTTGCGACGTCGCAGCGTAACAGAAACATTGCGACGTGTTTTTTTTATAGTTTTTCGCATTGGTGGAGCAAGGATTAATTGGATGGTATTCTGTTAAGAACCTATGATGAACTTACTCTCTAAATAAGAATGATGAATGTCGGCGAGACATCAACATCTTCAATTCATTTCGAAGAACGGAGCCGAAAGCGAAAAACGTTGCCGACATCATGAACCCTCAAGGAGGAACTCAATGAAAAAGAACATCAAAGAGGTATGGGTTAATTTATTTTAAATTTATTCTACATTATTTTCTAGAAACGATGAACATAGATCAACCCACAAATAGGTTGATCCGTGATTCGTGAGTTTATGAGGGATGGTGACATTTCTTTGAGAGATATTATCTGGGATTAATATTATTACTTGTTACGGTTGAAAATAGTCCATGAGCCTCCCCCATATTATAAAATTCTAATGCAGATGGAATGGGCTAACATGAAAATGGCTCGAGTCCCTCCACACATGTGTTCTTCGTGGACAAACATCCAAATCGACGGCAAGGCTGGTTTGAGACCTTCGCGGTGAGGAGGACACATCCTAGAGATTGTAGGCGCAGATGGTGTGAATAATGGACCATGGAGAGTGTCTGTTCGTCCCCCAAAAAATCTGTCAATGTGTTGGTGTCTACGTTAGGAGTGGCACGCGGTGGCGCTGGTCGTGATGGTGGTTGGGTGGAGAGGCGCACCCGTCGGCAAACCTTGGTGGCAGTGGGGAGACGCAGAACCTGCCTAGCACCGCATGGAGGGACGGCATGCATCTGAGCCATCAGGGGGGCTCAGCAAGTCATAGTTGCCCGACCGCAGTAGGAGGGACCCACGTATTCATGGAGCCAGTGAAGGCCGGATGCAGCAGCCGACCACATCCCGGCAAGGCGGCAAACATCAGCCCGCACCGCGCGGACCGAGCTGCGGGCAAGTACCATGACCCAGTGGGCTGGACCCGTGCCTTTAGTCCAGACATGCACTGGAAGGCTGGAACCGTGCCCTTTGGGCCCGTCCGGACTAGACCGGATCTTCGGGCAACCTGACAGACTTGACCCTTGGCCAAACCGGGTCGGCTATAGCAAGGCCCATTAGGTTGGGCCAACTGGCCAGGCTAGAACAGACCAACCCATACCCAAACCAGGTCAGGTTGAGTTGGTCAAATTTAACCAAGATATGTGGGACCCCGGAGCGAGTTTGTTCGGGCCGGACTGACCGAGTCGCACCGGGCCTAGACACAACCGGCCCCTATTTACTAAAACACTCGAATCTTTCAAATTGAGCTTCTGATTGACGAGTCATTTGTGGTGTTGGAACCCTCTTGATGAAACGGATCTTTTAAAATGTTCTATGGTGACTTTAATGAAATTTGAGATGCGAATAATGGATTGAGGAGCGGGTCTCCCAGGCGGGATACATACGAAACCTTGTGGTTGGATGAGACCTGAAGATTGCTGACTTTCGACTCTGTGTGTCTTGACTATGGCCTAGTGGGTAGCACTTATGTGTAACTTTGTAGGACCACAGTATGCAACGAGGAGGAGTACCTCAGTTGTCCAAGATTAATGGTAAGAAATTCAGTGTGACTTGGCAGGCCCACTATACTCAATAGAGTAGGAGTTCTCCTATAGCCGAGGTGTTCGATGATGTGACTAATGATTCTTCTATCACTACCCTAAATGTATATCTGGTGTGAGTTGTCTTGTGCTTCATTCTTTACATTGAGTATTATTGTGTCGTCTTTCCTTTTTTTTGGGTCCCAACTGAGTATTTTGTTACTCACCCATGCACGAGCTTCGTCTTCACGTTTTGTATCTGGTGAAGAGGATCGATGTTTTGATAGAGAATTTGGTGGACCAGGACCCAGAGGTGGTCAAGGATATGGAACCGACAGATGCTACGATGGTGGACTTAGTGGCCTAGGACCAGGAGGGGGCAAGTAGGATCGGGTGGACAGAAAATTCTACTTCAGCTTCTAGTAGCAACGCTACTCTCATGACCAGGTGGGGTTTCCCACGTATGGCCACCAAAGTTTCTTTTTTGTACTTTTTTGTTTTCAATTATTTTGTTAGGTTTGTATTATGGCCCATTTATATTATTTTTACTTGTACTCAACTTTTTTTAGTGATAATTGTTTTTTTAGTGTGTGGGACTTGTTTGGGAATGTGGGTGCATATAGGTACTCAGGAAAATGCCTCCCACTTTCAGATTGATGCCTTTGGCACTAGTCTCCAGCCCCTGGCCTTTAGAAGGTGGGATTGGGGTAGTCACGGCACGGGCCCCGAGGGATGGGACATGAAAAATTGGTATCAAAGGTGGTAGGTTCTACCTCAGAGACTGAAATTCTGTTTTTTTTTATTTTGGGGAAATATTGTTAAATGTTTTGAGTCCGGCTTTTAGATTTAGGGAGTCTAGTGTTGCTACGACGGTCGATGTATCCATACACCAGGACCCTGAATTCTATTTTCTGACTCATTATATATAAATACTAATTAGATGGGTTTTGGAAATGATTTTCTCTTGATCTCTTTTGTGTCAACTCACTAGGTTTAACTTATTGGTTTTGGTTTATCTTGATTCTCTTTCTAGATTCCTCTACAAAAACAGCCATCCAGGATTCCAAGGAGTGGCCATGAGGATGGTCCAAAACATATAATATATTTTGAGGATTTAAAATTAATTCATTATAAACATGATTCACTTCCACATCACTAGGAGAATTATGTCAATGAGTTCAGTTAATATCCATATAAAATTATGATAAATATTCGTATTTTGAGTAAACCATTGGAGAAAAAATCAGAAGGTTTTTGGGTTTGAATAATTTATCATATAGAGTCTAGAACCTTTATTCAGAAATTAGTAAAGAATTCTCCTCTCTTTCCCTATTCAAACACACCCAACCTTTAATTCCTCTTCACTAAAAACACTTTGAGAATTATTTTACTCTTAATTTTCCTCTATAAAGTCCTCCTATGGTTTCTCCCATGATCTTAATAAGCTCTACTCATGTTTTTATAGGATCCCTCTGAAGGTAAGGGGTCCTCTAGTTTTCTTCTTTATTATAGAACCTTATTTATGTCATGACTTTTGATTTCCAATTGTTCAAGTTAGGATATGTTTTTATAAATAAATATTAATATAGTTATGATTCCCCAAAAATGAGATACCCATTTCTCTCTCATTCACTACTTCTATAAACTTTTATGTTCACTAGTTATGCAGGAGAAGTTATCCAAGGATTTTCCATGTCAGTCATTTTTGTAGTGAATACCCATCTCCATTTACACTCAAGGGTATTAACCTAGTTGTACCTATACATCATGTTTTTGGGATTTATATGTATGTAACTTTCAATCCTTAGTAATAGGGTTACAATTGATGAAATGAATCATTTCTTTGGATGATCTATGTTTCATAGTTATGCATGTACATGATATAAAAGTGATGGGTGGGAATAAAATTATATATACCTCCAATGAATTTAGTAAGGTTCTAATCTCATGAGATTCCATTTATTATGCATGGGTGGTTATACTATGGACACTATGTTTCATTTCCATTGTAGTTATCCATGCCTTATTTTTATGATGTAATGTTTTTGTTGTGTCCACATGATTATGTTTCCATTTTGCTATCATTTTATATCATTTCTCATTATTAATGATTATTATTATCACTCTAGTTATGTATCCTTGATATGCCTTTATCTCACTTTAACTACTCTAACTTGTAATATTCATTATCAATTCACTTAATGGGATTTATATCTTACCCCTTTCTTATAAACATCCCCATTTTATCTCATGTTGTTTTAGAATATCCATGGAATATAAGGAAATGTTAAAGAGTTTTTTTAAACAATTTTGATATATATTTTTCAATTTGATATGTTAAGTACCTAATAAACCAAATACACTAGGATTCACAACCTTATTAGATTGTATAATGAGTACCATTATTTAATAAATCTGGAGTTAAGGTGTATTAAAGATATGATTTTTCATATGAAAACACTTATTTAAAATAAGAAAAATCCCAAATATTATAGAAAACAATTTATTTTAAATAAATAGTGGAAATATGAAAATTAATCATTAAATAATTTATAGATCTTGATGGTGGAAAATACCATTCATGTCATACATATTAAAAAATGATTCATTTCACATCTTTTATAAAAAATCAAATGTCCATCATTCGGTAAAAGACAAGAATAATCCTTTTAAACCATTTTTTAAAAATTAAAACATGTGTAATAATAAGTGTAAACATTCATAGATGATTAATAAAAAATTCTTGAATTTTTTTTAGAAAACATGGATATGAAAAGAAAAAAAATCTACTAAAGAAATAATTAAAATCAATTTTTTTTAATTTTTATCCTAGTGTCAAGAGTACATAAAGTGAGAAAAATAAATATAAAACATTTATTCTCAAGAAATAATAAGTGGATAAAATAATTCATCAGTTTCTTGAGATATAGATCATAATATTTCATTATAGAATGTATAATTATACACAATCTTGATAAACAATGAGACTATATAATAAAACCCTTATCACATTGGTAACATTTTAATTATAATCCTCATAAATTAAATAACCTTATAAGGATATTTAAATCCCAATAAATCTCTTAATAATACACCACATATGAGAAATAAGTGGGGAATATGGCCTTTGTCTCACAAAAATAAAAGTGAAACTAAGATCTCTTATAACTTTAGAAAATATTGAATTGTAGTCGCCATTAAATAATAACATAAAAAATAAAAAATAAATATAATTAAAATAAGAATTTTCATGATATAACATTTCAAATGGAAAGTATATACCCCACACAAAAGAAACAGGTGGTTAATATGGTGAATGTCTCTCATAAATAAAAGAGGGACTTGAATTCCCTTACCTTACGTCTCAAATTTTTTGTAAACTTTCATAACAAATATATAATAAATATATGTTTATTATTAATATATTATATAACCATAATAAAATATATCATATAATATATTATTTACCTATAACCTTTTATCATGTGTTTATTAAAAAATCTTCGTTAAAATCATTGTTTTGGGTAATAACTGCTCTATTTTTTGGGAATTAATATAATCTTACTTCACCTCACACAAAATATTTGAATAGTGTTAGTGAAAAGATTAACTATAGATTTTAGATATGGTGATATTTATGATGCATCATATATATGTACCACTATAATTTTGGGGATATTCATTATTGGTTAGAACACACATACTAAATGATGTGTTAACTAAACTGGAATAATAAATTCACTATGATTTATTGTATTGGAGGAAGTATGTTTTGTCACATTTTTGGGAATGGTATTGAAAATCATTTGTAAAGGCTATATAGGGGAAAAACAGGCACTAAGAGTAAAAATGCTTATCAATATAGGATATCCCTTAGAAACCAAGGGATATTTTCCAAATGACCCCTCAAAAAAAGGTAATAGTGGTAAGACAGGAAATAATCTTTGAATGGAACATATTCAAAATTTATAATTGAAGAAATTTTTACTTAAGTTAAGTTAATGATTGGGATAAACATGTGAAATAACATTAACAAATTTCAAATTTTCTAATAAAATAGGTTGTTCAAGAGATACATGTACCACATATGAGAACTAGAGTTCTTATAGAACAAGTGATATATGGTTTTCTAGTCAAAATGGATTGTGTCCCTTTATTAATTGATAATTACGAATATTTATCATACAGAGAAATAGTAATAATCATAGATATTTCAATATAAATAGAAGTAATGATTTTTGAGATAGATTCAATTTATAATGTTGTTCTGAGTGGACAATTAATGAGGAGGTGTGAATTTATATTCCAATAAAAATTAATGTTTAAAACAAAATTCCTTGATTTATAAAAATATCCATATTAACTAAAATAATATAAATATACAATTAAATGATTTTGAATCATTTCTCAAATGCTTGATCAGAACCAAGTTAAAATAATTCAAAATTACTTTAACATTCAAAATAAATATAATCACAGTAAACACAGTATATAAAACACTAATTAAAGGAAACTATAATATTATTGTTTTCCTAATGAATTTTGAAAACTAAAAACAAATTTGTTTATAAAGAAATATAGAGAAAACATGAAAACACTCAATGGATTAAAAAAAGAGTTTTTTTCTCAAGCCAAGACCTAGTCCCCTCAAATTTGAAATCACCCACAACAAATAATTTTATTAAATAATGAACTTGATCCAAAACCTAGATCGGTATTTTGTAATGTCCTAAACTTACTGAATACTAAATAGTATTCATATCTTTCCTCATATGGCCTTAAACATGCCTCCCCATATGCCTGAGGCTGCCAACTAGTAGAGACGGTCCAATAACGTTGCAGTGGGGAGACTATACCTTCTTAATTAGGGTAGTAAAACGGTATAATTAAAGATAATAAATAAATCACTAAATAATGGAAGTAGTATTAAATAGAGACCGGATTAGTGGAAGATAAATATAATAATAGATTAAAAATGGACAACACCAGATATACATCTATGTATCTTTATCCAAATGATAGATGAAGAAAAGAAAGAAAAATTTACAAAAATCCATACAATATAATGAATAAAGGCGTAAAGGTAAAATCCAAGATCATCCTGAGTACTAGCTCGATCATATACTTCTAACTCACTTGTATAATGCACAACATAAGAAATAATACATGGACTTGCAAACATGATATCTACTAGGGTACACATAGTGCAATGGTTACCCTATCAAGGTGTTAGATATACTTAGTAGGCCACCACCAATGGTGTCTAAATCATAGTCCAACTCGTGCATATAAATAGAAGTAGTGTGCTTTTATAATGAGAAAACTGGAAATAAATGAGTAACAAAATGTAACAAGTCAAGCTCAGGTTACTCAAGGATTCTTGGCTGACCATACCATCTTCTTTCTACGTCATAATGTCTCTAACTAAGGAGAACATATACAGATATGATATGGATCATCCTAAAATAAGTAGAAAGAATAGATTGATCAAAAATATGTGATTTTTCCTAGAGAATGCATCCCTGTATAACAGATATGAAATCTTAGTCTTTAACATTTAATTCGTCATTAAAGTTTAATAAGAGACACCCTGAGGCAATAAAATGTGATCTATAAATATAATCCTAAGTATTGATCTAGATGAACTATAAATACCTCGTCTCCGTCAGATTCTATCCAAGGCAATCCCTAAATGGAATCCCAAGTATCACTCTCAGTATGGTGTGAAAAATAACCCTTTGAGTTCATCTCAAGTTTCTCATGTAGGGGACCGAGTATCACTCGTGGCCTAGTGTAACCATCTAGACAACGAGCCCATCTACAATATCTCCCATTAGGAACTGGTATCGAATGTAAAAAGGTCATGAAAACACATGATGAGATTATCTAAGTTACACCAAGTATCACTCCCGATGTATATACAATCAGGTAACCTATGAGCCCAACCTTGGATTTCCAAAATTAAGAGACCCAAGTAATACTCAAGGCGGAATGCATTTCAATAAATTATTTGAAAATTTAACTTTAATCAATAAGAAGGACCCAACCCATTAGTCATTCCAATTACAAAATGAAATAGGCCACACACTTAATCATTCCATTTATATAAATCCATATATAATTAAAAAGGATGATCGGTCTCATAAGAAGGACATAATATAAATCAAATTCACTAAAAGATATCCTTTCTCAATTATCATTTAAATTATGGTAGAAAATGTTGTGTACTTAAACATTCCAGCACATGCAACAACATCCAAAAAGTGAAAGGAAGACACCCATTCCATAAGGCCAAGAAATATATAAAATACTAATCATTTCCTTTTTATTTTATAAAGAAACAGACCTTAATGAGTGGTTTTATTGAAAAACATAACATTGTCATAAAATAATTCATTTTCCTCAATTTAACCACCACAATCAAGTATGATAATTTAACACACCTCAACGAGATATAAATCATAAGCTAAAATTTTTATTTCAATCATTAAGTTAACACACCCCATGTGTGGTTTAAGAACAAGGTACAAAAGATAATTTTCTATGACTAATTAGGTAAACCCATCCTAAGGGGCAGTTTAGGTTTAGATCATAACCTCCAACCATATCAAGGGGGATCTAAACACACTAGATGGTGATATATGGGTTTAATTTAAATCATTAAATAATTTCAGAAGCGACACCTAAAATGTTTGAAGTGTGTCACAATGGAGGTATTCGATAATACAATGAAACATCAAATCAAAATCTATATACCACCAACCTCGTGCTTAAGAGGACCCACATGTCCAATATCAAGGCTTGATTCATTCTAGTTTTAGATAAGTCAAATAAATGGATATTCTCCTTGAAAATTGGGGTATTAGCTCACACCAAAATAGAAAATGAGAATAGAAACTAAACATAGAAAAGAGTAAGGGTGATTCATAGACTCATTAAGTGATATCTAACAAGATTAATGGTTGTAAAAAATGAAATTGGATGAGGGATATACCTCCATACCTAGGAAGAGGAGGAAGTGGTGGAGAGCTCCCATGAAGGGATAATATGCAAGGGTAACAGGAGAAGATTAAGGGAATAAAATAATTAAGGTATTGTGGGAAAAGGTAAATTTCACCCCCTTTAATGAGGCACATGTTTTGGGAAAACAGTTGTCCAAAGCATGCACCAACTGAGCTGGAGACACAACCAAAGAAACCCCTTGCATGGGCTAGCCCCATGATTTTTCTAACCGTGTAAAACCCATGGAAAATACCTCTATCAAATATTTTCAACAACTCACACGTGTGTTCAGCCTAGTGTTCATGGTTAGACAAAACTGTGAGATACCCTCATCCCCTCTAATTTGGCCACACAGTTTCTCTTGGAGGGATGCAAGTTTTCATACCACCTGTGCACCCCTGTTAGCCTTCCTCATATTTGAGATTTTGAGTACAGTGCTCCTAAAACTCTATGAAATTACCAAGGCACTTCTCAGGCCTTAAACTAAGTCTAAAAACAACACGTTTGAGTGACCCAAAGCTTAGATATACATTATGAAGGTTGGTCTAAAAAATATCATGTTCACTAAATGATAAAATTCAAAATCTATTGTAATTTCATTCAGTACAAGAACTTGGGATGCTCTAATCTCCCCACCTTAAAATTTATCCTCTCCAAGAATCCATGGGGAAACAAAAAATTAAAATCCTGACCTACTCAGGTTATGAAGTCTCATTTGAATAATCTTGTTTCATTACCAATTCCCATTGAACCTCCAAGTATCAACTTAAGAATATGGTATATGAGTTGTAGAAACTTAAGACAATGCTCATACCCAATACTGAATCATTGATATTGTGCTTACATGAGTATGTCAAAATGAAGACATGATCACATCATCATCTCATTAAATAACCATCCTATGGAAATCTCCAAAATTTGTTCTATAATTTGAAAGTCCAATTCTAAGTCACAGTATCTCCACCATCAAAACTATCTATTTAAGTGTTCCCATAGAGTTCTTACCATGCTCATGAAACAATTTATGACTTGATCTAAGGGTCGTTCCTCATCAGCCTCATTACTCTTGTTGAACGAACCATTCCATGAAAAACATCATAAAACATTCAAATTTCACCTATATCATCCTGGCAACTTGCTATAAAGTGGTTCCTCACTGACTGCATTAAACGTGATGAGAGGAAACAAGTCAATCCATACCTGGTCAACTAATCTCGAAACTTGATTACTTCTACCATGCATCTCATGTTTGCTACGATCACATCCTAAAAATCCCACATCTGACTTCCAGTTATGTATTAAGCCAAATGTTCACTTTAAGATGTCATTACTTGGAATTAAATGGGTACATGACCAATCCAGCACACTAGGATTTCTACCCACAAAACATTTCACCCAAACATGACTGAAGTTTGGGGAAACCTCGAAATCATTCACTATGAACCAAGGAGATCATCCAAGTTAGATCATACACTGTTGTTTATGATTGAAACATTATTACACAACTAAGATGTTCTCACATTAAGAACATTGATCGAGTCAAAAGTGGTATCCACCTATCACTCGTGTCATAAGAAACTAGCTCGTTTCAATGAATATTTCTAAGGTGTTACTGCTTCGGAGTCCAATTATCAATCAAGACTAATCATTCATTGATAACAAACTATTCTTCTAGAATACAAATCTAACAAATTATAGTTATTAATCCCAACAGCTTTTAAATTTAACTTGGTGTATAAAAAATTCTCTATTATTGTACCTAGATGATATCAAGATAGGGGACATGGTAATTGTTTATTATAGAATACACTAAGAGGATTAAAATTATTTCTAAAAGGTACCTAAGACACTCCTACTACCTCAAGGATAAAGTGCTTGGTATGGTTTTGAACCAACCATTCCAAACCGCATACAGAAAGGACAGTTGAGCCAATCAATCCAAATTATTTGGAAACTCTTAGATTCACCAACCAAAGTATCACCATTTCCTGACCAAAATGACCTTACCATCAAATTCATCATGTTATTTCTCCAAGAAAACCACCAAAGTCCATCCTAAACCAATAGTGTTTTCAATGGTTTCACACATACCCAATCATTCCGCCAACATGCTTAGAGATCCTAGAACACCCTTAGAGGGGAGAGATGAATCATGGTGTCAAATTTTTTCAATTAATGTGATGGAAATTGTTCCCATGTTTGTAGGAACTCATTAAACTTGTATGATGTATTTGATCAACAATAAAACATTCACATGTATAAAGACAACACAATAGTTTTACTTGGTACGCCACTAAGGGATAGTCCAATTAGAATACACTGATAGTGTGTTAGTCATAAAAACACACTAATATTCATAGTTATGGAATAAAATAGTTCATACGTAGTCATTTTGTTCCATTAACACTTCCTTTAGATGATTTTATGGATTGCACAATGCATCCCTCAGAACACTTCTGTCGACTCACCCCAGTTCACAGACTCAACTTAAGTCTTACTCGGTTTATCGAATTGAAGGTCACTTAAATATATTTGAATTTAATATTTTTTTCCTTATATATCACAAGACTCTACTTACATTGAATTCATGAATTGATTCACTTTGAAATCACTGATCAATCAAAATATATATTTAATACTTTAATGAATTTCACCACTGCACTTTCTCATAACACCACTTCTTGCATGCATGTTTGTCGATTATCACACAATATGTATTTCTCTCAACCCTTATCTTTCATGAAACTAAACGATGATATTCACTTGTTCTTGATATACTCAAGTAACATTCTATGTGTAATATTTATTACATGTAATTCCTCTATGCACAACTCTTTTGCATGTCTGAGACATCATATCTTCATTGGAAAAGGTTATAAGTCTTGCATGGGGGTAGTTTCATATTTATAGGCCTAGATGACCCTATATATAAGTTCCTGGAGTGTCAACCCTCATGCGTGTAAGACTGAATTTGACATTGCATTCAGCGTATAAGATCCTTCCACACGTCCCATGCCTTTTCCATATTATTATGTGAAAATACAGAAACTCCACATACTCCCAACTCACTTTTGACATCGCATTGGGTGCGTAATAGTTTTACACACAAACACTAATCATTAATGCAGTGCTTTCCTTTGATATATTTCAATGAAATTTTCCTGAAACAAACCTTGTGTGCAATATTCTGATACACTTTCAATCTTGTGTGAAAATTCCTTTTTCAAAAACATCTTTCTCTATTATCTAATTTTTGGACTAAAAAATATGGCAGACGCTAGGAAACAACTCCACCTTCATGATTTTTGTCAGCATGTACTATAAGATCAAGTGTCTTTCAAACTCCTTGATAAACTCAATGTGAATTGGAAAAAACAAAAACCAAACTCCACTACAATGAAATAATATCCTGGGGTCCAACACATGTTTCCCTATAGGCACCGACACATTTCCAAAACTTTCCAGATCTATGGAATTTAAAAAATATATTGACCATTTTAAAATATTTCCCCTTAGATTTGTTCCTTTTACTTGGAAGGAAATAATTTACCCTAATTGAGATTATGCTCCCAACCATATGAGTGTACTTATCATTGGGTTTATTGAAAAGGAGAACACATCCCATGACACACACTCCATTGACCACTGAGTGCGGGTCCTAGATGTGACTAGAACATTATTGTCAAGAATAAACTCAAGAAGGGAATGAAACCCCACCACTTAAAAGTTCTCTTGAAAATATTTTTTTTCTAGAGATATGCGTGAAACTCCTCCGAAGTTACATCCATGTGCACCATTGCCTTTCGTATAAAATCCAAAACAAACTATCCATCATGTTAAAACGCCCAATCCAACTTGGAACTTCATCCAGATCATTGGGAAGAGTCTAAAATTAATTTAACATCTTGGTCACTCTACTCTAGAGATGATACAAGCATGTATTGTAGAACCCTTTTAGAAACTCGACATGTATTGTGTGTATCAATGCATACTACCCCAATATTCATTTTCACAATAGCATATCATTTCACACTATCCATAGTCTTATCATACATTTGAATTCAAGTATCTAATATCCCACAAAAAAGATCTTACTTAGAGTCATAGTATCCCATACGACATTAAAATTGGTTGTCAACCTCCCGAGTCATCCAACACATAAGAAGAGAAAGAAGAGGGGTCACAAAAACCACTAAGTGGTCAAACATAACCTAGGCATGTTTAACCTACTAAAATTGAGCATTACATGATGTTCATGCCCATAGCAAGGTTCAAATACTGGACAACCACTAGTCCACAAAAAGGTGTTGTTTTAGAACTAAGAGTCATCACACAACTATGGAACCTAAACAGTACCACACAAATTAAAATATTTACAAGAATTTAGAAAGAATTTCTATTTTTGTGGGACCTACCTACCTTAGGCTATCCCCCTTAACAAAAGATTAAGCATTGACCTTAAGACTATGCCACATCGGAGAAGGTCACTAGGATTAATGACTTAACACTTTGGTTCAATGTAACCTAATAAAAGTAACAAAATCCAACAGGAAATGCTCGCATTCTCATTACAAAGAAATACCAGTAAAACATTCAAATTACCCTTAATCAAGGGTTTAAACTATGGGAACCACTTAAGGTTTCATTTTACGGTATTACACAAATTAGAATTAGTTATTATATCATTTCGAGGTTTAGTTTCCAAAGGATATCAAAAATTAGTCATAAGGTAAAACTTATTGGTACATTACCTATCTAATGCCACAAGGACTATATAAGGTATGTAAGATTCCCTTTAAGAATCATATTTAACTATCATCCTGTTTCATTTAGAAAATTTATCACATGAATTATTTTTATCCATTTTATTCATCCAAATGGATCTCACAATTGGTATTAGTAAAATAAAATTTCAATTTCAATCTATAGAATTAAACACCCATTAGGTTGTAATTGTAATTTTATATAACTGAAGATTAATAAATAATAAAACTCAAAAGAAAATAATAAGGTCTTTTATTTATTAAATTGGGGACCGATCATGTAAGATGCCACTATACGCTTATATATGAACCCATATAGGCAGTTTTGGACACATTAAATAACCATCCTTATATAACATAAGTATAATCCCATGTGTTTAATCCGTAAGGAATATGAAAAGAAGGTAAACCCACATAATGGTGACTGATTAAGGCCCCATGATATCCATCCTAGGTCCATAAACCACAGCAGTTTGTTTGGTTATTGAAGTTTCAAATGCCCTTAAAGGGTTGTCTTATAGGAATAATTCACCAACATAACTAATTAGGACCATATAATCATTTAAAAATTTATCTATACAGGTCTTCATGCCCAAGTAATATGGATACAATCCCTTATAAAGATTCCAACTCATTTAAAGTCAAAATTTAATAGATTTTTTGTATCTACAACCATCTCAAGGTATATCATTATCATATATAATGGTTCGATTATATGGGTTTCCATTTACTAATTTATAAAGAACCCATAAACTTTATAAATTTAGAATTGGCTCGCATTTAACAGCAACCAATATATTTTATCTCATGCACCCCATGGTTCATCGACCAAACATGTCCAGATTGGTTATTTAAGGTGTTACCATCAATCTGGATGGGGAAACACAATTTAGGTTAATTCTAGAAATTTGATAACCAATTTTATATTAAAATTATAACTATAAATTATATCAAAAGTAGTGAGTGTAAGTAAACATGGAAACTAATCATAGAAATCAACTACCTAATAAATAAACCACCGAACATGGTATATAAGAAAGTCATGAAGAATAAATCATAGCAGCATGTTGTGCATGAAGATGTACTGAATAAATAACATATCATGTTATATAAACTTCTAGGATGAAGAAATACCTAAGAAAGTATAAAACCTAGCATGTTACTAAAATACCTAACATGGTATAAATTAGGCATTCTAATAAATACCCAAGTTAGATCATTAAATCGAAATCATCCAAGAAATGAAATCCACATGGAATGGAATATGCATGGCATGTGAATCCTTATGTTCCTATAATTATGCATATAATATACATCCTTTACATACCAGACCAAGGTTAAACACTGAAATATCATAATCCTATAAGAAGTGGTAGTACACCAATCACTCAAGGTGAAATCATAATCAATTGTAACATCGAACAACGTAAACAACAATCTCGTCACAGGACACTTGGACTTTTCCCCATGTGTGGTTTGATCACTCCCAGACATGACTATTTACCATGTGCCAACAAATTTCTTGTCTCCTGTCTACTAGCCCAAAATAGTAAGAAAAAAGAAAAAGGATGCTCTGATACCACCTTGTAATATCCCATCATGATTGGCTACTAACCAGTAGCTAGACTGGTCGCTACATGAAATCAGGAACACCTCCCCATATTCAAGAGGCTTTCAGCTAGAAATGAGAGTCCAATAATGGTATATTTGGGAGGTTATACCCTCTTGATCAGAGTAGTAGAGTAGTATAATCATAGATAATAAATAAATCACTCAACAGAGGAAGCAGTTTGAAATAGATACAAGAGAATTGAAAGATAAATATAATAACTAAATTAAAAAGTCCAATTAAAAATATATATCTATGAATTCATTTACAAATGATACTAAAAGTACAATCAAGAAAAAAATACATAAAAAGGTATAAAAGAATGAATAAAGTTTCAAAGGCAAACTCTAGGAGCATCTTGATAACCAGATTAGTATCGTTCTCCTAACTCCCATGTACAGTGCACAACATAAGCAATGATACTTTGATGTTACATAAGTTTTACTAGATATATGATCCAACGATACCATCCTTATTCTCGATCTGGATGGATTGTTAATATAATGACAATATGTTTATGAAACGCATTCATTACCATGGGTTATTTAATGAGGAAATTATAAAATATTTATGAATCGTGTGTCATTTCCCATGGGTTATTCTTTGATGAAAAGTTTATAAAACCCATTTTATTTAATATGATATAATATGATGATTTTTGTATGATCTTGTGGAACACATATGTGTGATTTTCATTATATAATGGGTGAGCCTGAAATTTTATCTCTCTCCAATAATTTCGGTAAATATAGATATCTCAAGAGATAAATTAGATTATAATTGGAAGTGATACCAATTCAATAAGGGAATTTATACACTATGATAGTCTTGGGAGTGAACCTTGACTACTAAAATGTTTTTGGGAGTGAACCCAATCCACTATGATAGTCTTGTTAGATAACCATGACTACTATGTAAATTATTTTTTATTTATATTTGTATGAAAAAATTATTTCGTATGCCAAAGTTATTCTCTTATGGCTTAAGTTCTTTAAATCAGTTATGAATCATATCTTATGACCTATCATGCATTATAGCATGACTCACGATTATGATCTTTGATATGAAGGGTCTCATTTTAAAATTTCAAGATCATGTTATCATATTCTTATACTAATGTTATGATTATGTGATCATTGAGGTCTCCCTTGTCTACACTTATTGAGCATCTAATATTGAAATTTCATATGCTTCCATTCTTAGGTTATGAAGAATGGTGTTAGAAATTTTATGTCTAGGAGGAATGTTAGTTATAAAGAGCTATTTTGGAGATGATGTAGATCTCTTATGAACAATATTTTTTTGTGTCCAGCTTTCCAATGATACTTTTCCTATATGATTTTGGCATGGATTGTTATGTAATTTATTGAATATTAATTTATTAAGATGTGATATATATGTATGAATATTATGGGTGGACATACATACCAAGCTATAGGATCTCGTTTGAAACCATAAAAATATTTAAAAAGCATAAAAACATGGTTTAGAAGATGAGGATTTTGAAATATAGGGAGTTATTCTAAAAAACATCAACAATAATATTATATTTTATAAATTCTAGTTTAACATAAATTTGTAATATATTTAAATTAATAAGTGCTACATATGAAATTGGTGTTGTGAAGGATTTATGTCTAGCCATTGGTGTATTTTTTTCTTTATAGACAATACCATCTTCTTGATTATAACCATTTATAATAAATTGATCTTTGTTTGTAATTATTATTCCAAACTCATCAACATTTTTCTTATATATCTACTCTGGTACAAATAGTTAGACATTCATTAGGTTTACCAAATAATTCCTATATTTTATTTCATAAAAATTGATTTAATTTTTTTTGTATATCTATTACCTAATGTCCATCTTTGATTTATTCCTTTATATTATTTGGATCAAGATGATACAATAAGTCTTAATGTTTAACCCGATTTAATAGTGAGGTGTGAGTCTAAGTACCTCCATGAATTTATTGTATAACTTCATCCAAGGGATTGTTTTTTATGGTACTAATGTTTCTAGGTACTAAATAACATGGTTTTTCCAAACCTTTTTCTAGTTTATAAAGAATTATATAATATTTTCAAGGAGAATTATCAGTTATATGAAAATAAATATTGGAATTCTTTAATATATTATTGATATTAATTAGTTTTTATTTCTATTTAAATACTCTATAATATTTTATTTTAGTTTAATAACCAATAAAAAATTCCTTATTTGTTTTTTTATAGAAATGTTTCTAGATTTTGAATTGTATTTAGAATATATACATTGAATCCAAAAATGCTAAATTAATTTATATTATGTTGTATACCATTTCTCCAATCATATGGAGTCTTATTCAATGTTTCTCTATTAATAACATGATTAATTAAATTACAATATACATTAAAAAAATTATCCCAAATGAAAACTCATAATTCATATTTAGTATACATAGTGTGGTAATTTTAATGAAGGGTCTTATTTCTCCTTTCAAAAAAACCATTATTTTTTGGTTATTAAACTACTAGAAAATAATTGATGATAAATTATGTCCAAAAATATTATTATATTTCTTGCATTGATATATCTTTTGTTTTATAAGCCTGTATAAAATTATTTATTAGTTTCCAAAATTTGTAGAATAATTTCCAAAACCATTAAATTTCATGAAAAATTGTGTTTTATTTTTGGAACTATGAATGAAATAAATTTTATAAAGCTTCTATATTTTTCTAGATCAATACCGAATTGCATCTATGGTTTTTTTATTTTTTATTTTTGTTCACTAAAAATGATTTTCAATGATTATTCATTATCAAAAAAAATTCCAAATCCTTTTTGAGTTGTTTATTAACCAATTTCAGATAAATATTTACAATAAGAAAATAAGCATTTATTTATTTTTCTACAATAATATAAAATTTATCAATTACACTTAACACATGATTATTTTTCATATTTTTGTATTTATATTTTAATACAGTCATGGTATATTTTAACATAGCACAGTACTCTTATAATGATTCATTATAAATTTCAGACTCATTATAAATATTAGAAGAATTGCGTCACCTTTATACATAACACTTGCAACTCCATGAATCACCATAAGGATTCCTTTTCCTGTATATACAAATTGAAAATATTAAAATAGGCCCTTAAGGGTTGGTGTAAAACTGCAAATTATCAAATAGACCAAGATATTTCCTCTCTTGAAACGGATCTTAGCCAGATCCAAACTCAAAACACTAATTCAGATTTTAATATGGACCCTAAATTGGAAGCAAATATATCCCTTAAACTTAATTATTTCCTCACTTTTAAGTATTCGTAAGAAAATGTTTAATACTAAATGGATCACTGATGGTGATCGTAATACTAAATTTTATAATTCCATTCAAATAATCAGAAAGGCCAATCGTCCTCTTTCTAAACTTATTCATAATGATTTGATCATAGACTCTGATGAGGCCATAACGGATCATGTTATCTCATACTTTTACAACATTTTTAATGGTCCAGAGATGAATATTGATATTAGATCTGAAATTATTCTTCAATGGTGGATGAAAGAGAGAATGAATCACTTTTAGGCACTCCACTTGATCAGGAAATTAAAGATACTATTTTTGGCCTTAATCTAGACAGCGCGCCTGGTCCGGATAGGTTCAATAATGGTTTTTATCAAAAGCATTGGGATATTATCCACAATGATGTTTGTAACCTGGTCAAGACCTTTTTTAGTCATGGATCTCTCCTTCACGGAATAAATGGTAAATTTATAACTTTAATACCTAAGGTTGAAAATGCCTCAGAGATCCATCAATTCAGACCTATTGCTTTGATTAACACTCTCTATAAAATAATCACCAAAATTATTTTGAGCAGACTTGTGCCTATTTGCAATAAAATAGTCTCATGGAATCAGTTTGGTTTTATTAAAGGTAGGTCCATCCAAGACTGTATTTTTCTTACCTCTGAATGCACCAATAGTCTTAATAAAACACTATAGGAGGATGTGTGGCCATCAAACTTGATATTATGAAGGCTTTTGACCCCATTTATTGGAAATTTATTTTCATGGTCTTAAATTTTTTTGGATTTCATGATTCTTTCATTGGAAAACTTAAAACTCTATTTCACTTAGCTTTTATTTCTATTCTGATTAATGGAACCCCTAAGGGTTTTTTTAAAATGCTCTAAGGGTGTCAGGTAGGGTGACCCTCTCTCTGACATCCTTTTTGTTATTGATGAGGACTACTTAAGTAGACTTCTCAATAATCTGGTTGATCAAGGTAAGCTCAAGCCTATACAAGCTGCCAGAAATATTAATACCCCTACCCACCTTTTATATGCTGATGATATCATCCTATTTCTCAATGGTGATCAAAAGAATATACATGTCCTCAAGAAATCTCTTAATCACTATGAGGAGGTATTTGGACAAGCGATTTCCTGGAATAAATCGTTTAGTTTTTTTGGAAAGAGCTTCCCTGTTAGAAGGAAATATAGCATCACCGCTTCTCTTGGAATTAAAGAAGGCCTATTAACTTTCATCTATCGGGGTGTCCCACTTTTCTGGGGTCATCCTAAAGCAATCTATTTTGATAATATCGCTGATCAGATCATAAATCAACTCTCTACTTGGAAGGGGAAATCTCTTTCTATGGCTGGTAGAATATGTTTGGTCAAATCGACCATTGTCTCAAAAATGGTCTACTCTCTTATGGTTTACAAATTTCATGTCGGCATCTTCAGAAATATTAATACTTACATTAAAATTTTCATTTGGTCAGGAAATATTTTTGAAAGGAAACTTATCACTATACCTTGGAATTCTTGTTGTAAAACCCTTGATAAAGGTGGCATTGGTATAAAAAATCTAAAGCTTTTCAATAATTCTCTTCAAGCCTGCATTACTTGGCGTATTATTAATTGTACCTCTAAAGTTTCTGAATTCTTGAATCATAGATTCCTCTTCAAACTCTTGAATAGGAACTATAATTACATCAACCCCTCGATATGGCCCTCTATTAGGGACTCATATCACAAAATCATGGAAAACCCTAGATGGATGGTTAGTGCTGATTCTTCCATCAATTTTTGGTATGGCAAATGGTGTGGTAACCCCTTGATTTCTTTGTTACCTCCAAATATTATCCCTGAAGATACTACTCATTCTATAAAATAGGTCCTTCAATTTCATAGACATGACCTCCCTGACAATATTGCACAAACCATTGATAATCATCATTTTTCTCCTAATGGTGACTTCTTGGTTTGGGAACCTGCACCAAATGGCATCCTATACTCAAAAAACTTCTATAAGCATTGCTTTTCTGGGGATGAATCTAATTGTCAATGGGTGAGCCAATTTAACAAGCCTTGGATCAAACCTTCCACGATCACCCTTATTTGGCGCATTGCTCACAATAGATTACTCACTGAAGCCTGTCTGCAAGCTTTTAGCATTCATCTCTGCTCTAAATGTCACTTTTGTAACCAAAACAGGGAGGACGCTGATCATCTTTTCTTTTCTTGTGCGATGGTCTCTACCCTATGGAATTATGTTCTGGAATTATTTAATTGCATATGGCCCTTATTTGACTCTATTTGTTTGTTTCTAAAAAAATGCATTAGATATGATGCCTCTGTACAGGTTAAAAATATTTTTCTTGCGGCGGTGGCGGAGCTCCTGCATGAGATCTGGTATGCTCATAATGATCTTATTCATAACAATCACTCATTTAGTCTCAATGCAGGAAAAGCTCGGATTCTTATTGTGATTCATGAAGCCGCTTCAATTCAAAAAGACTCTTGCAACAACTCGGTTGGCGACTTTGAGATTCTTCGCCATCTCCGTGTGCCTGGTATTTACCCAAATCCCAAACGTTTTTTTGACGTTTTCTGGCAATCACTGATGCCTGGATGGATCAAAGTGAACGTGGATGGCGCTTCCAAAGGCAATCCTGGCCTTGCATGTTGTGGTTCCATCTTCATAGACTCATCTGGCCAGTGTCAGGGCTGCTTTTATGTTGGATGTGGTCATTCTTCATCACTAGAGGATCAGATGTTGGGGGTCATCCATGCTGTTGATTTTGCACTTCAAAGAGGTTGGAGAAAGCTTTGGATTGAAAGTGATTCCACCACTATCATTCATGCCATCTGGAATGGCATCACTCATATTTCCTGGACGCTTACCACTCATTGGATGAATTGTCTGAACTCGCTTCATGGATTAGAATACATAGCTACTCATGCTTACCGTGAAGTGAATGTTGTTACCGATGCTCTTGATAACAAAGGAGTTCAACAGAGCATGACTTAGCTTGACACTCTGCCGTCTGACTTATTATATATTTTTGATAGAGATTGTAAAAAATCCCATCTTTCCGTCTTTTTTACCCCTTTTTCTTATCAATAAATTGTTCTTTGTTCATTGAGAAAAGCATTACCTTTAAAAAAATCGACCTATATTTTCTTCATGTCACAGGATTCTCAAATATAGACCACAGTACCACTCCATTGACCTGGTAGGCATCTAAAGATTATCATCACTTAATATTTTTCCTTTATTATTTATCCATGTGTAATCGTAGTATTTATGGTCTCAATGAACTTGAGATACATGTCAGAGATATATTCGTCTGGCGTGATTTTGGAAGTATCATACATAATATTATAAGTATATAATATCATTTCATTTATATTATAATTTCCTTCATGAGATATAGAAATTTTATCCTAGATTTGGTTGGAATTATAATAAGAGGATATTTTATTAAATTTATCTTTTCCTAAAGTATAAAATAAACAATTCATACCTTTATAATTTGAATCATATAAAACCTTAGTCGGAGGATACAATTATTTTCAATCAATATTGTGGTTTTCACATTTATCTTCAATAGATACCTATATCAAAAACCCATTCTTTCAAGTTGTATTTTCATTTTTATTTTCCATTAAGTTTATGTTAAAGATATTATAGTTATTAAAAACAAGAGTCTAACATTTTTTAAATTTCCTTAAATAAAATATTATAATGGTTATTATCATATACAAACAAAAATTTCCATATAACAGAATATTATATTAGTATTGATGAAATTTTCTAATAAAATACAATAATGGAATTTGTTAGAGTCAATTTATAGTCCTTGTAATTTTATTTTTAATTTTAATTACATGGTTTCCCTTCACCATGGAAATAAAAATTACTAAGGATATTATCCATATTGACAAAAAATAAAAGGAACCTATTTAACAAATTAGGACTCTCTATATCCAAATATGTAATACATTTTAAAAAATATAAAATACAGAAGTGGCAGAATTTAATTTAAAAGTAAACCAGAAAATGTGATGTAAAACTATTTTTAAAAAAAATGTAGTTTTAAGTATTACTAAATTAAAGTATAAAATCCATTAAACATAATATAGTTAAATTTTATTATCAAAATAAACTAATGGAATTTTAAAACTAATCAAAAATATAATTTTACTATGTTAATTACTTAAAATAAAGTGCAATATTTAAAAAAAATATTATTATTCACTATTCATTGAAAATTGTACTTTTCAAACAATTCTCAAAAATTTATCCTAAGATAATTTGGACATTCTAATTTCAAAAATTAAATTTATTTTTTAACTTGAAATTCAATAATATAAAATTAAACTTTTAAATAAAACTATATAATTAAATATTTTAATAAAACTATTTCCTTTTTGACTTAAAAAATGTGTTGAATATAAATATCTACCTCATAAATACTAATAAATATGAAAAATAATTTATTATATAATTAATTAGGTTATTAAATTCATCCCTTACTTTTCATAATTTTTAATTAAAAATTTATTCACTTATTAAACAAATGGGGATACCTTTCCCACATGGCATTTTCAGACTCCCATTTTGCTTCTTGAATAATATTTTTTTTCCAAAAAACCTTATTCTAGGGAATTACCTTGTTATGTAATGCATGATCTCAATGATCAAGAATCCAAATAGTCTATTCATCGTAAGAAAGGATCTCTTATAATTAAACTACCTGAGGCCTCAAAAATGATATAAGTCTAGCATATATATTCTTAACATCAAAACATGAAATAAATTATGTACCTAGGATAAACTCGGAGGAAAGGCTACAAAGTAATAAACTATTCCAACTTTATCGAGGATTTAATGTGTTCAATTGATCCAGGGAGTTATCTTCCCCTTTTTTCTAAAATTCATATAACTTTTCTATGGTGTTAATTTAAGAAACAAATGATCTCCTACCTCGAAAGAGAGTTTATTACTCTGATTATCCATATAACATTTCGGACATTTCTATGCTATCGTGATATACTATTAAATGAATTTCACCTTCTTAACTATTTCATCTACCAATTTTGGTCCCATCGACATCATTTCACCACCTTCATCCCAAAAATTTGAAGTCTTACATTTCTTTCCATATCAATTATCAATATTTTCATAAACTTTTAATGCATATTGGGATAATCTAGAGGGATCTATATTCGGTTACTTTAATAAATAGTCACTGATGATTAATGGTTGTAGATCACATCTTAAGATCAGAAGAGTTAATTTTTAAGCTTAATTTTAATACTTAATTCCTTCATGAAAGATACTTAGAATTTGTAATCAGCTACACATCACCAGATACAACAAAGTTATACTGATCGGTAGAAAAAAATTTAAATCCCTGTTCCATCTACTTTTGATGTTCACCCCAGTACCTTCAATTGATATCAGAGGGTTATATATCTATTATTTTAATAATATTTATATGTATTTAAATTATTTAAACCCTTCTAATTTATCAATTTTAGTTTATTTTCATGAATTTTAGATTTTGGGGTGTTTTGGACTAAAATGTAAAAATTGCTTAATTTTGGAATTTTATCATTTTTTAATCATTTTTTAGTCAATGCATAACTTTTAAAATATTTATCCAATTGATGTGATTTTTTTTAATAATTATATTTTTGTGGGATAAAACTTCCTATTCTATACCAAAAGCTAATTCGGTCATACAAAGGCTTGAATAATCAATCAAGTTGGCAAATTGCTCTGGAAGAGAGATTAGACCCCACCTCCATAAATCAGGAATAACTTAGGATACACACCTCTAACTAAGGTGATTCCAATGGGATTTGGAAGAGTGCTACATGAAAATTTTTTCAATTAAACTCCATGGATTAATTCACTCATTAAGGCATTCATTGGATGCTGAACATTAAAAGAGGATTTCTTTAATTCTCGGCTAGAAAAATTCATACTGATTAATAATTCAATAACTTCTTTAATACACATATAATTAATTTAAAATTTTTAGGGGAGGTTGTAAATTCAATTTTTAACAGCATGTAACAAGGTCCCTTGGGGTGATTTGATGGAGAGGTGCACCAAACAGGGGTAAACATTCGGTGGATAGATTCTGAAGGATGATTTTCTAATTTTCTTTTCCTTGATTTTCTTCTTCTTAGTTTTTTAATTCCTTCTTATTCCCAATTCATCTTGATTACTCTTAACATAGTTGAGTAAAAATTTGTGTGATTAATTTAAGGGTTGGTTTTATATTTTTAAATTCTTGAGTTTGTGGTCTTAATTTAATGAAATTTCTTTCTCTCTTCTATGACGTTGTTTTAAAATGCATATAGAAGTTTTTATATCAAGTGAAATCATATTTGATTTTTGATTCCTTTACTTATTTTTTATTTGGTCAATGATCATTTTCTCTTTATACTCAGTACTATTTTATATACGATGGAATAGGCCAGGGCTTAGTAGTGAAATACTCGACGATCGTCAGTACCTATGAAAGGAGTAGAGGATAATCTTGATTTTTTGGGATAAACAAGTCCTGATCAGGTATTTTCCAGGTCAATTGAGGATATTTACTGTAACTCTATTTCACATGGAAGAATAGTAGACCAATCCTATATCTTCCTAAAGTTTTCTCTCACCATCATCATTTGACCAAATGAGTGAGAAGAAACGATCCTGGAATCTCATTTCAAATTACTTTATAGAAGAATATTGAATAAAATAGAACAGGTATAGCATTGAAATTGGAAAAATATCCCTAAACTAATCACCATTCTCATATCATAGTTTTAAATCATTTTTTAAAATTTAATTTCAATGATTTTCTTAATTGATGATATTTATATTGATTCTTTCAAAACCAATCGATTCAAAAAACACTATATTTTCCCTCTAATTAAAAGTGAAAAACTATTTTGTGTGTACTCCCCTTTAAGAGACTACCAAGTTTTAATCACTAGATTATACTTATGTAAAATAAAAAAAATTATAACACACCATGATAGGCATGCATCAGAGGGATCACATGAATTTTTAAGCAAAGAAAAATTTTGTTTTCATTAAATTCAAGACAAGGACATCCTTATGGTCCCACCATATTAGTTATAAATATAATACGATATTATGTGGCCAAAATATGGTCATCCAAAGATAATAAAATATATCATCACTAATTTTTGTGGGTATATATTTTAAAAACAAAAAAAATAATTTATCCCATGTTGTGTCTATGGTATAAATTTTATGAAATTCACGAACTCTATCTTCAATTTTGGTGTTTGAAATATTCTTTTCCTACCAGGTAATATTTTATATGGACAAATATTGTTCCAAAAAATTATAGAAATAAAATAATTGATTAATTTTTTTCATAAGCCTAATGAAATTGGATTTGAAAAATGAACAAAAACAAAAACAATGGGTGTGGGGGCTGGTCACGTGGGTCTGCTATGACCCAAAGAATATATATATATATATATATATATATATATATATTAAATAAATGTATTATATTGGGTGTGGGTGTGGTTTAAAAAAATAAGAAAAAAATTCTTTACAAGGGGAAGGGGGAGGATATCGACACCACAAGCCAGAGAAAAGAAATTAGATAAAGATATGGGTGGTGGATCCCAGCTATGAAAACCAAAAAAATGAAACTTAAATTAAAACATATATCAGTTGGGGTAATAGGAAAAGAATTGTCTCAAGTTCATGTGGTTCCACTGGAGGTTCCACTCCAGTGGAACTACCTGAAATCACCACTGGAACATTCACTGTTCCAGTGAACAGTGAAAGTTTCAATGGGATTTCAGAAAGTACCACTGGACTAGAACCTCCAGTGGAACCACCTGAATTGAAGATGATGTAGAGTGGGGGTAACACCTCTATGATTCATATAATATCTATTTTAGGTGGTTCTACTACAGGTTCCAGTCCAGTGGAACTGCCTAAAATCCCATTGGAACTTTCACTTTTCACTGAAATAGTGAAAGTTCCACTAGAAGTTCCAGAGGGTATTTGAGGTAGTTCCACTAGACTAGAACCACCAGTGGAACCATAGAAACTGGAGATGATTCTTGTCTTTCTCATCCATCTTCCATGAACCCAATCTAGGTCAGCTTGACCTAGGTCATTCTAGGTCTAGTTCTTCTAGACCCTCCCTACCCATTTTGATTTTGGAATCAGTATGGAACTCTTTTAAGAGGTTTTCTAGCCTATATGGGACCTATAATTGTTTTTAAATTTTCAAAAAATTATTTCATATTTTCTAAATAAGATTAAATTTAATTAGGTGAAGAGTGATAAGTATTTTTTGAATTAAAATTATATTCAATTATACTAATTCATTATAATTCTCCTCAACATAATTTATCACAAATTTTATTTTTATTATGAATTTAATTTTTGTATCGATTAATCTTGAGAAGTGACCTGCTAGTGTAAATCTGGGTTGTATTTATTAATTAAGTATTGGATGTTGTAGATATATGTTATAATTAATTAATTATATATATGGTTTGTTCTTCATATATCTATCTCATTATATGTATAAGGTTTTTGTGCCCATACGACTTTTATTTTATGTTTATTACGCATTCTCAAGACCCCCTTGTCTATATGAAGGTATTTATGAATTATGATGAATAAAAAAAAGATGTGGATCATTTTGAGATGAGGTGATATTCCAGATAAGACATAGATACATTGGATCAAGGTAAGAACTACGATAAAAGGCAGACATGACTCTGGTATTTTACCCCTAGGGACACGGTTGACCTATTTAAAATAAATGGATCAACCACCAAATTCTCAAGATCAGTCATGGTGTTTCTTTAATTTATTTATATTTTATTCTTTTTTAATTTGAAAGTTTAAACAAGAACATAAAATAAAAAAAATATTAATAGATTAAATTAAATTAATATTTGATTAATATTTTATATTTACTACATAGTCAAGATGTGAGTACGATCACATAATACGTTTATATCCCATAAAAAATGGATTTAATTGTCAGTAAAAAAGAAAAAAACTTCAAAGAAATATCAATTCATGATATCCTTCATCATTTTAATCTGAAAAAAACCAGGTGTATGAGGTACTCGTCTTCCCTAGTCGAGGGTTCCTTCTACAATTGGGGAGTTATTATGAAATAAAACATCCAACTTAACTAAATATGGTAGCAAATAATTAGTCATATCTAGTTTGTTTCCACAATAGAGGAGAATAGGTGAGTAAAAAAATTAGGATTTCTAGAAGCTAGGAAATCACTCAACAGTCCAAGGAGCCCTGAGTTAATGTGGTTGTCTCATTAAAAACATACCTTTAAACACTCTGAGTAGTGACATAGCCATATATTGGACTATGAGTATAGGTTTCAGAGATCCTTGCCACTTGAATACTCATGTAACTGGGTATCCTAGATCTAATAGTGAGGGATACTAGGGTTAGATAAAATAGTAGGGGACATATATTGATTTAATAAAATATATAATGTATAATTGATAATAAATATAAATTACTCATCTATTAAATTTATTTTGTATCAAATTGAATGTAATACCACAGAGACACTATAATCTATATTGTATAATGAAAATGTCTTTACTAGAATCAATTTCTATGTGTCATATATACACATGTTAAAAGTACTATGAAATGAATGGAAATTATATATGCTAGAGTCCCCACTACCTGTTAATCCACCTCAGGAAGTAAGGGTGTGTAATATTATTATATGAGACTCATGTGTGATGTGTTATATGTTTACATAATAATTATATCATCAATAACCAATGTGTTTTGGAAAAAAATTAGTACATGGATGGATTCACATGTTGTCCCATATTTAACAATCATATCACGGGAAATCAAAGTGAGATGTCAACGATATAATGATTACACTTAATACATGTAAATAGAAAGATAGACCAAGATCTTTCAACTCATCCCTTTCCAATATGTTTATCACTAACTTACTCCAGATTCATTTAATATTAAAAATAGAATATTATAGGGTAAATGATTAATTTCCTTTTGGGTAAGGTTTTTTAAGAAAACAAGAACCTAAATAAAGCTCAATCTTTAGTTCATATGGTGAAAAATTTGAAAGACTGGTGAAAAATCCAAATGGAAAGTGTGATATTAAAGGAACCTTTGTAACAACCTTAAAAATAAAAGAGGTAGGTCACCATACATGATATTATCTACTTCACATGTCAATAAATATTTCCATAGAAGTTTAAATTCTATGAATTGAATTGAAAAAGTAAGTAGTCGCTTCTTCTTCAGTTATATTTATCAATTATATGCCATGTTTCTATTGTTATTTTTGTGTATTAGATACTAAATGTGTTTTATTATTTTGTATCAAAATAAAGTGACAAAGTAAGTATAGGAATGTTATAATAAGTAAGGTGATTTCTCCAAGAATCTGATAAATGATGATTCTTAAGTCAATAATGAGAGGTACATAACTATTAATTTCATTGTTTTAATGGTTCTGGTTCAAATTTTATTGATTATAAACAAAATATTTATCTCACTTGTACATTTTACACAGGGATACATTATTCAATTTTTGGAATAAATTTTTTTTATGGTATCTAATAGTCAAATAATATTTTATTAATGATTTAATAATTGTAAATAAGTGATGAATATAAAATGGAAGCTCAATTAATCCCATTTGTGAAAAAATAATTCTTTTTTGGTAAAACTATGTAGTTTTTTAGGATATACCCAGCATGGTTTTAAAATATTTGAAGCTAAAACAATTAGGTATTATCTAAATAATTACTTCTTTATACTTTGATAAAAAAACCTTTAGGATTTAAGGTAGGCCACAAAGCTTTTGGAATTTGTTCATCTAGTGAGCCTGAAATGTTCCATGGTCAAGATAGTGGTAAATATACTTCATAATATCTCTTTATGTGTTTTAATAAATGTAAAAGAGAAGTATGAAATATTAATGGTTAGAAGATATGATTTTCTTTCATCCCATGTTATGAATAATATCTTGACCAAGCATTAGTCTATCATGAAAATTTAGAGTGGATATATTCCTAAACTCACATTTCCTTATACACATCAAAGTGAATATATTGATAAGGAGGATTGATTATGAGTATTACATGAAAAAATTTATCATTAAAATGTATCATGGATTAATTCCAAAATATGCATTTCCTTATACATATAAAAGTTATGATGTATGAAAAAGGAGCATTAATGTTGAGACTAATATGCATTTCCAGAAATTCGATTATTTTTCGAGACATGCTTCTCAAATAGAGGTGTTATCCCATAACTATATGTCAACTATAATGAAAAATGGATATCATATGAGTAATAACATGATATAAATCCATCGTGTCATAATAAAATGTGTTTAGATGAAAAATATTTGTTATGGATATAAACAAACTTACATAAAGCAAAACAAAATTTGCGTCTAACATAATTATCTTAAAGGATTCTACGGATATTACAAAAATATATAAGATAGAAAAGTGATAGTTAAGTATTATGATATATTTCTAGAAAATGGTGAAAGTGTCTATTTTATATTGTGGGAGAAAGATTGGATAAGGTTTATTGAATTCCAAAGATTCACAAATAATTTCTATAGGAACAAGTTCTATAAGAGATTGTGGAAAAGGAATGTTCTAGAGACACATACTACCTAGGAAGGACAAAACCATAGCTGTGGTTTTACATTCACTACAACAATTGATACTTTTTCCATTCCCAATAATGAATCCTATAAGTAAGAAGTATATGGAATTTAGATATGATTGATAAGTTCAATTAAAATTCAATAATGGATTACATGTATCAAAGTACAGATGCTTAGTATTTTGAATGTTTCAAATCTTGATAATGTGGTGGTGTTCAAGAGAAATAATACATGTATGGTCAAGTTTGGACCAATGGGTAATGATTAATAGTTAAAAGACACAATATTCTAGACATATAATTTGAAAAACCCTTTTCACAAATTATCATGCTCAATCTATTATAATTTTACTTATCATAACTACTTTCTATGATCATTTTATTTTTCATTGGATGTCAATACCACATTTCTTGTAAAGTGACTATATGATACAACCAAAAATATTTACTGACACCATATAATTACAATAAGGGGTGAAAGTTACTAAAATCTATTTTTGGATTGAATTAAGAAAAAATATCATAGAATATTCATTTATAATGAATTTTGTCCATTTGACTATAAGAGGTTTGGGAGAGAGCCATTATTTTCAAGTAAAATATACTGATAACATATATAAAATAATTAAATATTATTATAGTTTGTTATGTAATGATCCCTCTTAGTCCACTATCTGAAACAGAGCCAGAACCAGCCAACCGCATACGTGAGAAGCATCCCCAATACCCCTAAGATGATGAAAATCATTATGGGTATAAAATATAACTATTGGGGATGGTTTCACCCTCATTAATCCAAACACAGACATCCAAACATGTAATAATAATAAAGAGATGAATATAAATTCTAAAATAAATTACTTACAACAAATAATTATCTAATAAAATTTTATAAAACTACAACAAAATCTAAAATAAAAGAAAATGGAAGAGCAAATAAACCTAAACAAATCTTGATCCAACTAGTTCCAGGAAATAGAAGGACTGATCACTTTTCTGTGTGACACCCAAATCATCACCATGATCCCAACAACCAATCATGTAACATCCCCAACCTAGAAGCCACTATACTGGTTCCCTAAGTTAGGTCACCACATGACCTCAAGTTCACCTCCCTATATGCCATAGGTTTTTGACTAGTAGTGAGGTTCTAGTGGGTCACATTGGGATATTATACCCTCTTTATTAAAGTATTCCACAGCAGATAACATATGAAATAAGGAAAAAATAAACAATAAACAAGAAAAATTAATCACTAACCATTTACCAAATGAGGATATAAACCACAACCAAACAAAAAATATGTTATTTCAGGATAATAGTTATTAAAGTGAAGGAAACCCAAAATAAAGACTAATAGTTGAATCCCCAAAATGGTTCCTGACTCCAAGTCCGGATCCTTATCCATGAACATCCCAATCAAAACTCTATTGCCAAGTATAGGGATTATTTTTGTCTAGTACTGCAACAATGAAATCATCTTGGGTACCCAATGGAGGCCCGAGCAAGGTGTGATTTCAACTTAGTAGGCCACCACTAATGGTGTCTGTAAAATATATTGTCTCAATAGATAGTGCATGAAAGTATGAAAAAAATGGAAAGTTAAACCAAGAGACAACTATATTTCCATTATTTATCAACATCCACTTTAACCATTTCTAACATCAAATCCATTTTCATCATTTATACTATCCTCATTACTATATCCATTCTCAACATAGTTTCCAGGGGTTATGAATTAACGTCATTTATACAATGGCCTAATCTGGTCAATTACTATACATAAGGGGAATAAGTCAAGTTCACTATCTCACTAGGGGTAACAATTTCATAAATTGTCTTAACACACTTTCCTTGTAGCCTCAATCTAGGTATTATCATCCAATGAAACCACTAGGGACCTAGAGCATCAGTCTAAATACCTAACCCATGCATTCTAGGGTAGGGTTTAGATCCTCATTCCAACCCGACCCATGGGAGGAGCCTTAGTCCTTTATCTCACACCATCAATCCATGTGCACATTCTTATTCATCAATTCATCACATATATCATATCAAAAATAATACACAATCAATAAACACAACATTTACAATTCACATGTCATTCAACATGTCAAGCATCATCAATCCTTAACCAATTAGCACATTTACCATTTACTTATCATATCCCATTTAATCCATTTCCCTTTTATACCTTAACCCATTTAACATAATCAACAATTCTCATATGTTAGTCCATTTAACATATTTATTAACTTCCTAAGCAGTAACCCATTTAAAACATTCATCATTACATATGCCTTAACACATTTGTGAATTTTCATTGCCATTTCATAAGACATATGACACATTCACATTAATTCATTTAACCCTTTCTCACCTTATTCCAAAAAATCCATTATTCCCTTGCTAACAACTATACACAATCACTATCAATTCCCCTTTATGTTTTAAACTACATTTCAACATGCTTACAATGGGCTCTACTACATATAAAATCAATAATAGGCTTAACATCATAAATCTCCATGTTCGTGAATTTCATAACACCCCACTAGTGACCCTAAATCAGTCTAATAAACCTCAATGCATCCCATGGTGATCATCGGTGGTTCAATTCATCATTTATCCAACTAATTTACCAAATCATACCGAAGGAAATGAATCCCAAACAAGAGGGAATAAATATCACAACTACAAATGCACAAATCTAAAAAAAACTCTGGGATATAAATTATAGACCACCTACCTCAAATCAAATGATCAACATACTCTTAACCATATCCTTAGATCTAGATTCAAGAACCTTTTGAAGCCTTAATATAAGCTCCACTGAAAAATTAGGGTTTAGATCTTTGGAAGAAGAAGAAAAAATCTATAGCTCTAATCTGGAAAAGAGATACAAGAGGAGCATTAGACTTACCCAGAGCTTCGATGCCCAATCAATGGAACTACAAATGGAACAGAATCAAAGGATATCCACCCTTGGGAAGATTTAGGAGCTTGAGTTCATCACTAGGGCTCTAGGAGGAAGAAATAGGGATAAAATTGGGTGAGTGGTTTAAAATATTGAGGGGTAAGTTTAGTATATTCACACTTTTTAATGGGGTACACGGTTTGGCCGCACAGTTTTCCAAACCATGCTCAAAACGTGTGTCCGCCTCTATCTAATAGGGGTTAAGTTTCATGTTTATTGAGGTATGCCCGCACGGTTTAACAAATCATGTGTTAACCATGAGGAATGCCTCTTTCCAAGGTTTCATGGTTTGGATCTCCCCCTCACACGATTTTTCTTAACCATGCACCCATCCTCCGGGTTAGAATCATTTGGGTGCATGATTATCCCTAACAATGTTTCAACCATAAAACATGCATTGGATAGCCAAATTCCTTTTTCTTTCATGTTCTGAACTCAAAAAACACCCCCAAACCTCATCATACATCTGTTAAACATTCCATTACCAACAATTAAGATATTTAAACCAAGATATAGAAAAGGAATTACCTCCATAATGTATCATCCTCGAGCCACAGGTCTAAGTCTCACTATGCTTATGAAGAAAAGATATCGGGCCACTAGGCATGCACATTTGACTCCCTTTCCCATGTTTCCTCCTGAACATCACCATGTGGCCACAAAACTCAAACAAAAGGAATAGTCGTACCCCACAATAATTTCTTACTATGGTCCACAATATAAACCAGATTCTCTTTAATGGATGCATTGGCATCAAGATAAACATCCTCGCTATCAATCAAATGAGATAGGTCAAGGTGATACTACCAAAGCTGCAACACATGAGAGACATCAATCATACCACTATACCATTGTTGAAGATCCAATCACACACCACCAGTCTAATCCTCTCCACAATCTCAGACGGCCCCATGAACATGGGTGACAACTTACCCTACTTATGAATTTGATGATGACCCAACCTAAGCAACATATGAAGAAACACACGATCACCCACCACAAACTCAATAGGTAAAAAAGATGATATGAATATGACTTATGACTACTCTGAGCCATTCTTATATGCTTTGGAATCAACCAAACCAGTTATAATGTCTCTTGTATGAGACTAGATCCCATAAACTCAGATTCCCCAGTCTCTAACCAACATAAAATAGATCTACATGGTCTACCATAGAGTGCCTCAAATGTTGATATATGAATTGTATCCTAGTAATTATTATTGTAGGAAATCTCAACCATCTCTAGATTCTTTTACCACAATCCACCAAAATCTAGGACACAATCCCTTAACAAGTTTTCTAGTACCTGAATAGTATGATCAGATTGCTCGTATGTCTACGGGTGGAAGGTCATACTCAAAAACACTTGGGTACCAAGAGCCTTATATAATCCCTACCTAAAGCATGATGTTAAATGTAGATTATGATCCAAAACTATATTTAGTTGTACTTCACGCAACCACACTACCTATAAAACATACATCTCACCCAACTGACCCATAGTGAAAGTCTCTCAAATTGGAATGAAATGAGCCAATTTAGTCAATAAATCAACAAATACCCAAATCACATCATTATTATAAGGAATCCGATGAAGACCCACTATGAAATCCATCATCATGTAATCCCATTTCCATTTTGGAATGGGTAGTGTCTACAATAACCCACTTGGCCTCTAATGCTCAGCCTTAACCTACTGAAAGGTAAGGAATAGTTCCACAAAACCTGCAACCTCTTTCTTCATCCATGGACACTAATATTGTCTACAAATATTGCGATACATTTTGGTAAACCCTATATGCACTACCCACTTCGATGCATGAAACTCATTCATTAACCCTTCTCACATACATGTTGGCACAACTACACAACCCCAAAACATAAATGATCTCATTGTCACCAATGGTCTAACCAGAAGGTGACTCCCCACCTTTAATACTTTCACTTAAAGCTAAAAATTCTAAATACTCATGTTGGTTCTCCTTGTTCTAGCTCAGAATCATGGACTCAAATTCCAAGGATGCAAGGGCTATCTTCCCTTGTCCATCCTACACCTCAAGATGTATCTCAATGAATAAATTTATCGTCCTCCACTCTGAACTTGATTCATGAACTTCCTGGTCTTAAGTCTTCCAACTCAATGAATTTTCAACACTATTTTTTATAACTTTGTGTGTAAAGTATCTCAATGTCAAAGGATTCATGTATTCAACCCGTATTCGTTGTCGAAGATTTAGATCACACTGGGAGAAAATTTAATTAAGGCTCTTATGATTGGTATACACTTCAAACCATTCTCCCAACAAGTAGTGTTGGTAACACTTCAAAGTGTACACCACTTCAACCAACTCAAGTTCATTCATAGGGTAATTTCTTGTAACATCTTAGCCTAGGTTCCATTCCACAGTTCCCCAAACTAGACCACCACATGACCTCAAGTGTGCTGCCCCATATGCCAGAGGATGTCGACTAGTAGTGAGAATCTTCTATACCAATCATGGGGAGACTATACCATCTATTACGAGAGTCAATAAAACAGTGTAAAATAATAATTAAAAGCTAAATAACATGTAATCTTAACCTGAATGAACTAGTATCATAATATGGACAAAACTATAAATACAATATCAAAACTAAATCCTAAAATTTTTCATTCCAATGTACGTATCAAGTGTCTAAATTGAAACCCAAAATAAAGACACTGATGACTCCCCCAAGTGGTTCCCAAAATGGTTCTCATTCTCTCATCCATACTCCATACCATAGAATCCATCTAATGTAAGCCATTTTCTATTAACCTATCCAGAAAACACAAACTCTCTTCAGGTAATGATCAGGAAACCTAAGTAGGGTGTGAGTAAAACTCAGTAGACCACTACCAATGGCGTCTAAAGCAACATTCAGTCAATATAAAGGGTATGAATTTTTATAAATAAATAATTATAATGAATAATTAAGAAGTTATTACATTATTAATTAATCTAAATTTAACCACATAAACCCTTGGGTTCCTATAGACATCCATTCCTTGATACCTACTTCATCTCATGTTGGACCCAATGTTTGTCCAAAAGATATCATATCTTAGAATTCCACTATTACCATTATTTAATTCATACTTGAATTCCCATGTTACCATTAATAACACATAATTAATTCAATAATTAATTATCCACATCAACTCCATTACTAATTCAAAATTTATATAAACATGACAATTCTATTAGTTAACTCAAAAATTAAATAATCATTCAATAACATTAATTAACTCAATAATTAATTAATAAAACTAATTTCTCTAGTCAATTAATCAATTAACCAATCACACTTATTTCATTACTAATCACAAAAATATTTTATCACATAAATCCCCTGAATTTAATCCCCAATTAATTAATTACGTCAAACTCATTAATTAATTAATCAATATTCCAAAACTATAGGCCCCATAATTAATTCCACAATTAATTAATTCATCATAAAATATAAATATATCATAATTAATTCATCAATTAATTATCTCAAATAAAAAAATCAATACCTCACAATTAATTGTCTTAATCCATAATTCCCAAAAATCCCCAAATTCACATGTCCTCAATTAATTAATTTAGAAAATTAATTAATTCAATCAAGAACACAATTTCTAAACATATAAAAGAAATTATATAATTACATAAACATAATTTAAATAAATACTTTGGGATCTTAATTATAGAAGACCTACCTTATTTTTTTGATAAATGATCGCCCAATGGAAATATCCAAAATTTGAGCGGCACAATGACGTAGAAAAAGATCTAAATCTAAAACTCTAAATAAAAAATAAACAAATAAAGATCTCGTAAATATAGTTATAAATCTAGAACTCTATATCTATATCCAAAAAATAGATCTATATATAATCAAAATAAAATGAACAACCCCTTTATTTAATGGAGAATAATGGAATAGGAATGGGAAACCAAGCGGAATTGAATTCACTTACCGAGAGAGGTGATGATATTCAATTTGGGATTTGAATTATGAATAATGGAGGTTAGGAAGTCTTGGAATCCATCCTAGAGGCTCTAAAATAATGAAATATCATCTAGGGTTGAATGGGGGTCAAATAGAAGTTAAAATTGGGGTTTGGAAGATTAAAAATCTAATTTTTGGGTGATTTAAATAGTCATGCATGGTTAGTTGGGAAGGGGTGCACGGTTTTCCTTAACCATGCACTGAAAACATGTGCCTATTTTTTAGGGGTTGAATGGTCACTACTATGATGGAACATGGTTTGAAAAAACATGTTCCAACCATGAAAATATCCACTATCTATGGTTGCATGGTTTGCGGGGTTGGGGAGCTCGGCTTGGGTAAACTATGAGTCAACCGTGCACTACCATCCTATCTTCCTATTTTCTCAAATTTTCACCCAAACACACCCTAAATTAAAACCCAAACAAAAAGTACTCAACTCATTTCAAAATAGTACATATAAACAAGCCTGATATATCTCTAGGAAATGTTGGGGATTTACAATCTCCACACCTTATAATAACTCATCCTCGAGCTGCACTCCCAAGCATCTCTAAGATTCTGAGTCAAATAGAATAGGCCATAGATCCTGTATATCTGCTTCTCTCTCCCAAGTTTTTTCCTAAATACAACCATGTTGCCAAAGTACATGAACTATTAGCATGGTCTTTCCCCTTAAAACTTTCACATTGTGATCCAACACAAATATCAGATGCTCCTCAAAGGAAACATCTATCTCAAGATCAACATCATCCACATCGATCACATGGCAAGGGTCAAGGTGAAAACACTGAATTTTTGACTCATGGAAAACATCATGCATAGCAATATATCTCTATGGAAGATTCAGTTGGTATTTCACCAATCTGAATCTCTACACAACCTCAAATGGTCCAATGAACCTTGGTTCCAACTTTCCCTTTCCCAATATCTTATGTTGACCTAACCTAGGAGACACCCTAATGAATACATGATCTCCCTCGATAAACACTAGGGCTCATTGATGTCTATCATAATATGAATTCTATCTACTCTAAGTTATAGCCATACATTTCTGAATTAGTTGAACCTGCTCTGGTTTCTCCTACACGAGACTTCATCCCAATAATCTGACTCACCTTCCTCCATCCAGTATAGAGGTTATCTGCATAGACTACCATAAAGAGCCACATATGGTTCCATGTGAATAGTTTCCTCATAACTATTTTTATGGGACAACTCTACTACTATCATTAGATTCTCCCAAGACCCACCAAATTCTAGAACACGTGCTCATAGAATATCTTTAAGCACTTGTATAGTACAATTTGACTTCCCATCTATCTGTGGGTCGAAATGTGTACTCAACAAAACCTACGTACCAAGAACCTTCTATAATCCCTACCATAAGTGAGAAGTAAAGAAAGAGTCTTCTTTTGAAACTATATTTTGTGGCACCCCATGGATACGGATTGTCTCCCATACATACAAAACTCCCAACTACTCCACTAAAAAAGTCTCATATATAGGAAATAAATGCATTGCATTCGTTAGTCTATCCACAACAACCAAAATATCATCATTCTTCCTGGGAGTCTTTGGGAGACCCAAAAAAAGTACATGGTCAAATAATCTCACTTACACTTTTGAATGTGCAATGGCTATAGAAAACCTCTAGGTCATTGATGATTGGCCTTCACCTAATGATAGGTGTAACAACGTGTCACAAACATTTCTACCTCTTTTTTTATGTTCATCCACAAAAACTATCATTGTAGGTCACAATACATTTTGGTCACACTTGGATGCACCTCCCACTTTGAGGAATAAAACTTGTGCATCAACTCCTCTCACATGCTCGTAGGTAGAACAACCTGATTCCTTACATAGATGATTCCATTTTCATTTATGATCTAATTGGAAGGTGACTCCCCACCTTCAAGGATTTACCTCAAGGTCAAACATTCTAGATCCTCATACTTATTGCTTATAATACATCTAAAAAGTGTAGACTCCACTAAAACCGATACTAGAGTCATTTTCGTCTGACTCTCCTAAAATACAAAGTTCATCTTAGCCAGTAAAGTCATCATATTCCACTCAACAATAGACTACTAAACCGCTCAAGTTTGAGTTTTCCAGAACAAATCCTCAGCAATATTATTCCCCTTTCTAGGTGTATATGCTAGCTCAAAATCTAAATACTTCATATACTCAACCTTCCACTGCTTTTGAATATTGAAATCTCAATGAAAAAAGATATACTTCAAGATCTTGTGGTCTATATAAATAGTAAAAAATCACAAAAGATATTATTTCCAACACTTAAGGAATTCACCACTACTACGAACATTAGTTTGTGCAGATGGTAGTTCTATTCATGTGGCCTCAACTGCTAAGACCCATACTCCATAACTAGATCTCCCTGCATTAACACAACTCTAAGACCTATCCCCGAAGCATCACAATACACCATATAATCCTCACCTAGCTCAGCTAGGATCAATATTGGTGCTGATTTAAAACACTTATTCAACTCTTGTAAATAATTCTCACATGATTCTGACCAATCAAACATTATCCCCTTTTTGGTCAATCCAAAAAGAAGCACTTATAAATGGGAAAATACATAGATGAACCTCCAATAATATCTATCTAACACTAGAAACATATTCATACTGAATACGTTCTTAGGATTCTATTAATAAACTACTTCCTAAACTTCTTATGGGTCCACAGGAACACCTTACTTTGAGATGATGTGACCCAAGAAGTGTAACTGATCAATCCAATACTAACACTTAGATATCTTAGAGTATAGTCGATTCTCTCTCAGTGTACTCAAGATGATGTAAATATTTTGGCCATGATCATCATAAGTATTAGAGTAAACTAAGATGGAATCCACAAATACTACCACAAAAAAATCAAGGTACAAATGCAAGATTCTATTTATTGAGGCCATAAACATTGTTGGTGTGTTTATCAACCCAAACAGAATTATGAAGAACTCATATAATCCATACCTTCTTCTGAAAGAATTCCTCCATATATCAGAAGTCTGAACTCTTAGTTGACGATACCCTGATCTGAATTCAATCTTAGAAAAGACACAATATCCCCTCAACTGGTAAAAAAGAACATCTATATGTGGAAGAGGATATCATTTCTTCATAGTTATCTAGTTCAACTTTTGGTATTCAATGCATAAGAATAAAGTCCCATCATCCTTATTAGAAAATATCACTGGTGAACCCCAAGGAAGAATACTCAGTTGAGTAAATCCCTTGTCATATAAATCCTCTATCCAAGTCATGATCTCTTGAAGATCTGTCAGTCCATTCAGTATGGTGGGATTGAAACTGGATCAACCCCCAATATGAGCTCAAAGGTGAATTCCACATCTCTATTAGGTGGAAACCCTAAGAATTCTTTAGGAAACACATCCTGAAACAAGTACACTATAGGTCGAAGGAAATCTTTCTCTAAAAATAAATAATTCAGAAATAGACATTTAACCTAGGATGTGATCTCTCCTAGTTGTTGAGCAGTTGTCCCTGCTCGTCCTTCCTAGATATCCCACTCTCCACGGTGAACATAATCATCACCCTTATGAGATGTAAAATTTACTCTCCTATGATAATAGCCTCAATGGGCTTAGTATGCCAATAACCAGTCCATACCCAGAATTATGTTAAAGAATGGCATGTCAAAAAATATTGTGATCCCATAGAAAATGATACTCTCTGATCTCAAGATAGTATTCCTTACACAAACTAATATCTCTAGGTCGTACTCTAAATAGTGTATCTATCATCATAACTCTGCTCACAAACTCCACCTCCATGATCAAACCATTAACATGTTTTTCATATATAAAGGAATGAGAGGAACTAGTATCAAATAAGTCACTAGCTAAAGTAGAAGTTGCAAGGATAATACATCTCCTAGTCGATGGTCCAGCCTCATTGTCTACAAGTATAGGTTTTATAGCATGAAATTGTACTATACCTCTTCCCTATGGTGTAGTCTGACTCCCCTAAGTTTCACCACTCTAATGATATGGGTGTTCTTTCCTAGAAACTCTGCATTTACTACCTCTACCTCCATGTACAGTAGAACTCAAACTGCCAGTCTAATATGGTGCATAAGATCCCATTTCCCACACCCTAGTTATATATAGGTCTTGTATCCCTACTCATTAGTCACTAGGTCCAACATAAATTCTGTATATACCTCATATTTCCACAAGAATGACACTATACTAGTGGTTGGGGAACTGTCTTTCAAAGTGTCCTGACCTACCACACTAGTGACAGATCACTCTATTATGATCCTGGGAAACTAATCCCTCTATCTATATACAACACTTCCCATTTCCCGGACCAATGCTATTGTAGCAATGCTTCCTACTATCAAAATTCATACCTTCTAATAATCCATCTCCAAATATATTTCCTACACTAGAAACCACCATTAGGTTCCCCTCATCTATGAGATCCCAATCCACCTCCTTAGTGAAATTATTTAACCATAAGAGGTTCACTTGGGACTTAATATCACATTTAATAATGTTTTGGAAATTCCTCGTTATAGTTATCTCATCCCCTACCAATTTTGGAGAAAAGCACTGCATGTCAGTAAAGTTTCTTTCATATTCCATCACAAACATACTCCCTGATTCAATCTCATGAACTCAACATATCTTTCCTGTCTAAGCGTATCTAGATAGAATTACTCCAAGAACCACTCTCAAAATTCCTTCAATAACATACAATAAACTTTCCCAATTTGAGACTAAACATACCATGAGCATTTCATTTATTCTCTTAGCATATAAGTAGACAACTTGGCCCTTATCTCATCAGGATTCTCTAAATGGTCATGTATCATCTTCAGGGATTCAACCCATAATTCATCTCCCTTAGGTCCAACCTCTCTTGTAAAAGCCATAGGGTGCTGCAACTGAAACTCCCTCATCATATGAAAAATAATCATCACAACCTAACCTTGTTCTCTTCCCATGAATTTCTTTAATTGAGAAAAGTTCTCTCAGGATTTCTCCCATGTTTCCTCACCCTGCACAACGGGTGCCTTAGGTCCCACTATTGGTAGATCATCTCCAACCATTTTTTCATGTTTTCCTCTCATCAATCAACATCATGGAGGGATTTTTTATAGAATTCCAAACACACACCTTAGGACACATTTCAAAAAATTAACATGTTTACATAAGAGTAAAACACAACAAGACACAAAAATTATTTCTCCCAAACCCTTCTACATGGTCAGAACTGAGGCTCTATTACTACCCTTAACCATCTTACACCTAGGTCTTGGTTAAAAAGGGTGAATACATTCTCATCATTAATTTTCTAATTTATAAACTCCTTCATTCTCAGCATGAATCATTCTAAAATTTGTCTCAATTTCATGTTGGGCACTATTTTTAGTTCAATTTCACAAGCACGAAAAAATGGCTCAAGTTTAACAACTTACCCAAAAACCATTTTCCCATGAATTCCTAAAATGATTCATGTCACAATAACCCTAAGTGCCTAGATTGATGCATGAAAATTAAACTCTCATTCCATACTAGTCCATGAGTCAAATATCATAAAATATCAACATTAATAATCACAACACACAATAAGTGTATCACCCATGGTGAAATAATATTCAACTTTAACAACACGCATTAATAACAACAATTATAACCATGGGTACTTGTATTTTCCTCTATACATGGGTTTGAAACTCCCATGCATGATCTCATAACAAAGTCTCGACTCTTCCAAATATCTTATCTACCATTTCGAAATAGAAAGACAAAAGAAAATGAAAACTGGGTTCTGATACCACATTGTAACGTTCCGGCTCGGGTTCCATGCACTAGTTCCCCTAACTATAATTTCATAGGACCTCAAGTGTGCCTCCCCATATTACAGAGGCTACTGACTAGCAGTGAGGGTCTAATATATCAATTATGGGTAGACTATACCCTCTTTTTCAGAGTAAATACACCATCATATAATAATAAACAATAACTAAATAACATATAAACATGACTTGAAAGAATGAATATCACAATATAGTCAAAACTAGAAATGCAATATGAAAACTAAACCAAAAAATATTATATGCCAATGTACGTGTCAAGTGTCTAAAATGAAACCCCAAATAAAGACACTAACGAATCCCCCAAGAAGGTATCAAAATGTATATGGTTCACTCATCCATGCTCCATCCCATATCATCCATCTAATATAAAGCATTTTCCCTTAACTTTTTAGAAAAAAAGTCTATTCTGATACCAATCAGTTATCCAGAGTAGGGTGTGAGTAAAAATCAGTAGGTCACCAAAAACGGCATATAGAACAATATCCATTCAATATCAAGTGTATATAGTTATATAATGAAATAACTACAATGTATAAGTAAATAGTTATTACATTATCAATTAATATTTATTTATTCACATAACCCCTTGGGTTCTCATAGACACTCGTACCTCAATACATGCTTTAGCCCATCCTGAAGCCCAAAGTATATCTAAGGGAAATAATATATCATAATGACACTATTCCCATTATTTAATTCATATTTTAATTCCCATGTTACCATTCACACATCACCTAATAGAATTACCATGTTCTCATTCTTTAATTCACAACTAAATGACGATGTTACCATTCATACCTTACTATTACAATGACCATGTTCTCATTCCTTATTTCACAACTAAATGACCATGTTACCATTGATACCTTAGACATTGTAATGACCATGTTATCATTCTTTATTTCACAAAAAATGACCATGTTACCATTCATAACACATAATTAATTCAACAATAAATTATCGGCATCAACTCCCTGACTAATTAAACAATTAGTTAAACATGAAAATTCAATTAGTTAACTCCAAAATTAACTAATCGTTTCAAAAAAATTAATTTACTCAATAATTAATTAATCATATCAATTCCTCTATTCAATTAATAAATTAACTAATCACACCAATTTCTTTAATAATTCAACAATTAGTTTATCATATAAATCCCCTTAATTAAATCCCCAATTAATTAAGTATGTCAAACTCATTAATTAATTCATCAATCAATTGATCAGTATTCCCAAACTACAAATCCCATAATTAATTCCAAAATTGATTATCTCATCCTCAAATCTCAATATCTCATAATTAATTCATCAATTAATTATCTCAAATAAAAAATCCCAATACCTCATAATTATATCTAAATCTATAATTCCCATAATCCCCAATTTCACATCTCCTCAATTAATTAATTCACCAAATAAATTAATTTAATCTAGAACAACATTACTAAACATCTAATAGAAATTATAAAATTACATACATGTAATTTAAATAAATATATTGGGATTTAAATTATATACAACCTATATTGGTTCATTGAAGAACGATCACCCAATAGAAATCCTCAAAATTTGAGCAGCATAATGATGTAGAATGAGGTCCAAATATAATCCCCCAAATCAAGATTAAAAAATCATGATATCATAAATATAGATCTAGATCTACAATTCAAGATCTAGATCTACAAAACAATATCTATATCTAATTAAAATATGATGAGGTGTAGATATTTGATATGTGATTAGAATCATGAAGAACGGAGGTCAAGAAGTCTTAGAATCCATCTAGGGGTCTCCAAAATCATGAAATATTTTCTAAGGTCGAACGGGGGTCAAATAGAAGTTAAAATTGGGGTTTGGGTGATTAAAAAACTAATTTTCGGGTGATTTAAAAAGTTGTGCATTGTTATTTTGGCATGGGCACACAGTTTCTCCTAACTATACTCCATAACCATGTGCCTCTTTTTTTGGGGTTTCATTATCCAAATAGGGAACAGGGATTGAAAAACCATGAGCCAATCGTGAAAACCCCCACTATCCAGGGTTTCATGATTTTCTGGGCTTGGGTGCACGATTAGAGAAAACTGTGTGTCAACCGTGCACTGCCCTCCTCTCTTCCAATTTTCTCAAATTTTCACCCAAAAAACCCTCAAAGTAAAACACAAACAAAAAGTACTCAAATCAATGAAAAATAATACCTGTAAACAAGCCTAATACGTCTCCAGAAAAGGTTTGGATTTTACATTTCTTTCATGGTATCTCAACTGTTATGAACCATACACAACCACCAGATCATCCTACATCAACACTACCCCAATTCCCACACCAGATGCATCATAAAATAAGGTATACCATATAACTGGATCAGGAAATATCATAAATATCATGGTTGAAAACAAATTCTTTAACACCTATAAGGTATTCTCACATGATGCAAACCACACCAACTTGATCCCTTCTCAATCACGCCTGAGTGTGGGGCTTCCAATTGGGAAAAGTATCTGATGAATATTCAGTAATAATCGACCAAAAATAGGAAACTTAATACATCATAAATGTAATGCCCTGACCCTAGCTACCCAGAGTCGGTGCATTATTACATAACATTGGCATGATCACAAAAGATCAAGTCTTGAAAGACCGATTAGTTTAGTATCCTTATAAATACTAGATACATTCATAAGTTTTACATTACATTATAAAATGAAAAACTACAACAACATAGTCTTCATAGGCCACACTCACATCCCTTAGACTATCCTTGCAGTTCAGTTATAATATACTTCTTCGCATCCTGAGAAAAATAAAACCTAGAAAGGGGTGAGCTCAGATGCTCTGTAAGGATAACAATATAGAGGAAACTTTCATTAATAAGCATAAACATTTAAAGAAATGTAATAATAAAACAAAATCATTTTAAACTTAACTTCAGCATAATATGGTAACAATAAAATTAAATAATTCCATTTACTTATTCATATGGATATTCTACTAGTCAAATAATCACATGCAATATCAATAGCCACTTTCATAATGATAGAATTCATAATTCTAGACTTTATAACCACATAGTCAAGGCCTTGTGCCAAGACTAAAAATAATATTTTTTCAATGCTTTGTTCTAAGACACTATTTTATCTCATTATACCTACTGATGCATCGAGGATCTATAGCCGGCTCCACCCATCACTTACTAAGTCCAATGCATTCTTCATATGAAAAGGTGTAAACATAACATAAACATTTGTATTAAAACTAGCATACAAAATGTCAATACTTCATCCATAAACCATGAATGGTATAAAAATAACACATCCACAGTCAAACATATCACAAAACCTTCAATAAAATATGGAAGAATTGTATCATAATAAATCAACATCAAACAAGATTAAAATCCATCAAAGGATGTTGATGTAGATGAAATCAAAACTTTTTTAGAAAAAATATCTCTTTCTATTTTGAAATCATTGAAAATTCATATAATTATAAAAGAAAACATTTATTTTGAAAATATTATTATAAGCCTGTATGGGAATCTTTGACGATGTTATCACAGTGGAAAATAGCCACACTTACCGTATAAGTTAAAAAAACATTCTTACCTTAATTTTATTGAAATGGTCATAACGTATTGTTTGGAAAACGACGGAAAGGTTCCTTTAAAAACATATAAGGTCAAATAAGATTATAAATGACTTTAACTCATTGTCTAGTAAATAGTAAAAATGTTTTAAAATGCATTTTTAAGAAAACATGGATGTGGATGATAAAGAGGTCCTAGTAAATACTCATTTATAAAACAACCTCGGATAATAAAGAGATTGTGAAATTAACCCTTACCTTGTACTTCTCCTTGATCAAGGGTAGGTTAACCTCGTGTATAATGGTGAAATAATTTTTATTAAATTATATAAGAACCATATACATTAATATTATATCATATATGATCTTTTAATATTGCTTTGTTAATGATGTTTTAGTAGTATCATCGTTTTAGGTGTTAACTGATTCGTTTTCCTTTATATGATTTATTATGTAAGTAATGTTTGTTATGGTTAGGATTTATCTTATTCATATTCAGAATGATATTAAGTCTTTAAACATTTCTTTTTTAGTCATCAAATGAAAATTATTCTTGAATGGATATGATGGGGAATGAACCTCATCGCGTTCGTGGAGACGGTATTTTGTACATACGCACGAGCGGAAATATAATTATTTTGATATTAAAATTGTATATAATTGGTTGTTATATAATATATAAATAATAATTATCATGTTATATTTATTATTTAAATCATTTATACTCATTAGTATACCCATCCAAATGATGAAGTGTTTGAATAACAAACTACACCACGACGTGGAGACGGTAATCCGTACGTGCGCACGTATGGTGACTTGGCCATTTATAGTATGGATAAAATAATGAATATGGTTGTAAAATTTTTATAATTACATAAAATTATATATAATATACTGGATTTTTTATTTTATAATGGAAATAAAAAAGAAAGAGGAAGTGGAAGAAGAAAAGAACTTGAAAGAGGTGATGAAATATTTACCTCTTCTTTGGGTTCTTTCTTTTGATTTGATCAAAAGGGCTCCTTAGGTTGGCTTTATGACTAAAGGAAGGCCTCTATGATGAAATTAGGACTATTGGGAGGATATTTTTTCAGGGTATGGTCAAGAAAAAAGGCTTTTGTGGTGTGATATTAAGAGAAGTGGAACAACCCTTTTATAAGAGAGGTGAGGGTCACTTTCAGAAAAGCTTGAAATATTATTTTATAATAAAATCATTTTCAGTTTCTAAAGGCTCCAAAATAAATTATTTAAATGCTAATGTGGGGATGGGTCTAAAACCTCTCAAACAATATATTTTAGACAGGTTTAGGTCATCATATTAACATTATCGTTTAGATTTAACTATTGGTTAAATAGTTTGTCATTTACCATGTCTCTTTGTATTTTTATATTATATGGTTGATAAACTTTCTATAACATTCCAAGATAACCCCATGTGGTTAATTATTAATATATATAACCTTATCTAAGTCTTTTGGCCAAACCTATATTTTTAAGAATATTATATCAATTAATAATATAATATTTGTTTTAAAACTCAATTATGCCAATTTTGACATTATTTAATAAATGGTTTTTTTTTAAGTACTAAAAATTTTATTACATCGAAATAAATTCATATGTTCAATCCAAACATGTCATATTAACCTATAAAATTAGTTTAATTCATCAAAATTCTCAATTTACATTTTTTTGGATATTTATAATATCAGTTATTTTTATATTTCAATATTAAGGTAATTACTACATCATCATTGTGTCATAAATTATTTAATGTATAAAAATTATAAATAAAATATCATTATGTAGGAAATAATTTTTATCTTTCTAATAAATATTTATAGTATGTATAACTCTATATTAAAAATGGTTTAGTTATTAAACTTTGAATTTAACTCTTTTAACTCTTCTTTAAATAAAATAATAATAAATGTTCCAATCTAATCCAAGTGGACCTCAAGGATCATATTTTATTCCTAAGGTTTTTTTTGTCGAATTACACTTATCCAATAGAATTAGTACATGTTTTAGGGTGATTATAATATCATTTTTACCCTTAATTACCCTATTTACTTTTAACTATGGTAAATAAAAGTAAAAAGGTCACTATTCACCAAAAATTATTTTCATCTTATTGAACCACATTTTTCTTACTGATATCTACTATGTCTACATATTTTTGAAATTCCACTCATAGAAGCAGTAAAATTATGTTTTATGTGAATTTGCAAAAGCTCCTAGGTGGTGGGTAAAAGACGGTAAAAAGTTCGATAAAATTTTATATATCTAAACTTATTATAAAATGAATCCAATGAATTACGTAGAAAATATATAGGTATTATGTATCTATTTTGATCTAAAATAAATTAAAATAAAATACCTAATTATTTAAATAAAATTTCGTTTTTAACCAATAACGTAGTGTTTTTCCACTATTCATCAAAAATTGAAAGTTTTTAGAAAAATATCAAAAATTCACCCTAAGCTAATTTCGATATTCTGAATCCAAAAATGAAGTCCATTTTGAAAGATAAAATTTATAAAATTTCAAAAGTGGGTATTACTATTCATAACTGTTAGTTTGATTAGTTGTGGTGTGTTTGAACTCGAAGTTGCGTATAACACAAGCTATTGTATTATTCAAAGGGAAACGTATCGTGGAAGCTTGGGGTGTTACATTCTCCCCTCCATAAAATAATTTCATCCTTTAAATTTCTAGAATATTACTTAATATTTTTTGGGTTCTTCATCATAAGTTCCTCGGGTTCCCAAGTTGCCTCTTTCATCTTATGGTTTCTCTATAGAACTTTTACCAGACGAGTCGTCTGATTTCTTAGCACTTGTTTTCTAGTATAAAGAATTATAATAGGCTCTTCACAATAAGAAAAATCAGGTTCCAGTTCTAATTCTTTATAGGTGAGTACATGTGTTGGGTTAGGCACTTATTTTCTCAACAGTGATATGTGGAACACATCATGAACTTTGGAGAGACTTGGAGGCATTGCCAAACGATAAGCTACAACTCCAATTCGTTCTAGAATTTCAAAAGGTCTGATGTACCTAGGACTCAATTTACCCTTCTTACTAAAACGTATAACACCCTTCCATTGAGACACCTTCAAGAAAACATTGTCTCCTCCTTGAAATTCAAAATCCTTCCTTTGGTTATCGGCATAGCTCTTTTGCCTACTTTGGGCTACTTTGATGTGGGTTTGGATAAACTTCACCTTTTCCATTGTTTCCTCAACAAGTTCTGGTACTACGAGTTTTCTTTCACCAACATCATCCCAACAAGTTGGTGTGCGACATCTCGTTCCATATAACACTTCATATGGTGCCATTTGAATACTTAAATGGAAGCTATTTTTATAAAAAAAATTATACCAGAGGTAAATATTGATCCCACATACCTTGAAAGTCAAGTGATAAAGATCTCAACATGTCTTCTCAGGTTTGAATAGTCTGTTCTGATTGTCCATCAGTTTGAGGGTGGTAGGCAGTGCTCAAACAAAGTTCAATATCCAGGGCTCTCTAAAGACTTTTCTAGAATCTTGATGTAAAATGGGGATCACAATCAGAAATAATTAATAAGGGTACTCTATGAAGTCTTACAACTTCATTAATATATTTTCATGCTAGACGTTCAAGTGGTAAATCTTCTCTTATAGCAATAAAATGTGTTGACTTGGTAAGATGATCAACAATGACCTATATTGAATCATTCCTTTTAGGAGTATTTGGTTTCCCCGTGACAAATTCCATCATAATATTATCCCCTTTCCAATCAGGTATGGGAAGAGGTTGCATGAATCCTTTAGGTTGTTTCCTTCTACATTTCACTTGTTGAAAAACCATATATCTTGACACAAGATCAGAAATATCCCTCTTCATGTTTTCCCACCAAAAATGGTTCTTTAAATCTCTATACATCATGGGGATACCATGGTGTATAGAGAAATTGGAGCAATTAGAATCATCTAACAATTCCCTTTTCAGATCAGGTATATCAGGAACGCAAAGTCTCTTCCCAAATTTCAAAACCATGTCATCATATATGATGTTGATCAATCTTCCATCATTCACAGCTTTCATTTTCTTTTGAAACTCTTCATCATTATCCTGAAAACTTTTTATCCTTTTTAGTAAAGATGGTTTGGAAACCATTTGAAAAAGTATTGATGTTTCACCTTCCATGATTATTCCCATATCCATTTTCACTATATCCATGAAAATAGGATCTCTTTCAACTCTTTTCATGTTCAAAACTCCATGATCCTTTCTGCTCAAAGCATCTTCCACCTTATTTGCCTTCCTCGGGTGGTAGTGTATTGTGCAATCATAATCCTTGTGTAGTTCAAGCCGTATCATTTGCCTCATGTTGAGTTATTTCTGTGAGAAAATATACTTGAAAATATTATGATCGGTATATATCTCACATTTTTCACCATAGATATAATGTCTCCATATCTACAAATAAAATATTACAACTGCTAACTCAAGATCATGAGTATAATAGTTTCTCTCGTGAATTTTTAGCTGCTATGATGCATATGAAATAACCCTATCATTCTTCATAAGGACACAACCAAGTCCTTTCTTTGATGCATCACTATAAATAACAAACCCATCATTCACTGATGGTAGAGTCAAGATGGGAGCATTGACTAATCTTATCTTCAATTCTTCAAAAAAATCTTCACACTCTTTTGTCCAAACAAATTTAACCCCTTTACGTGTGAGCTTGGTTAATGGGTTATCCAATCGGGAAAAATTCTGGATGAAACCTAGATAATAACCTACTTAACCAATAAAACTGTGTACCTCAATTATACTCATCGGTGCTGGCCATTCTTGGATTGCCTTGATCTTTGAAGGATCAACGGAGATTACATCCTTAGAGACAATATGGCCAAGAAAATAAATCTCCTAAACACAAAATTCACACTTTCTAAACTTCCTATATAATTCATTTCTTCTGATGGTTTTTAGAATGGTGTGAAAGTGATTTTCATGATCTTCATAGCTTTTGAAATATACCAGGATATCATCAATAAATACCACTACAAAGTCATCAAGATATTCCTTGAAAACTCTGTTCATTAGATCCATGAAAATAAAGGGTGCATTAGTCAATCCAAAAGGCATTATTGAAAACTCGTAATGCTTGTACCTGGTTTGAAATGTTGTTTTTGGAATGTCTTCCTTCTTCACACACAATTGATGATATCCAAATCATAGGTCAATCTTTGAAAAATATTATGGTCCATGAAGTTGGTCGAATAAATCATCAATGTGAGGTAGGGTATACTTGTTCTTTATTGTTATAGCATTGATCTCCCTGTAGTCAATAAACAACCTCATAGATTCTTCTTTCTTTTTAACAAAAAGGATAGGGGCTCCCCATGGAAAACACTAGGGAGAATAAATCCCTTATTACTCAATTACACTAATTGTTTCTTTAGTTACACTAATTCCACAGTGGTCATTCTATAAGGGTTCATAGATATGGGCCTTGAACTAGAAATTAAATCAATAGAAAACTTAATTTCTCATTCTGGAGGATGTCCAGGTAAATCTTCTAGAAACACATCAACATATTCATGCCCAATAGGTATGTCCTCTATTTTAAAATTCCTTTCCTCACCCATAGTTATTTCATTCTCTTCCTCCCCAATAATTGAATTTAGTTGAGCTACTGGGGGTGGATCTAGATAAGAATTAGATGGTGATGTTTCTGCTCTAAAGATAAGGTACTCTTTATCATCATTGAAAATTGTAACTACATTCTTCTTACAATAAATTTTTTCATCATGGTCTGAAATCCAATCCATACCAAGGATTATATCAAATTCAATCTTGGGTATGATGATTATATTAATAGATAAAGAACATTTATATTCCCTAATGGGAACTGTTTCACAAAACGTTGTTGCAATGATACTTCCCATAGGTGTTTTAACTAAAAACTCCCTTGGTAATTCAAATAGAAAATATCCAATTTTCTTAGAAAACTCAGAAGATATGAAACAATGTGATGATCTAGAATCAAATAAAGTAGTGTATAAACTTGAGGAAATCATTAAATTACCTTCCACCAAGTCTTTCGGAGCTTCAGCCTCAATAGTAGTGATCGCATAAGCTTGGCCTTACTCCCTTGGCCTTTTCTGAGGTAAGTTACCTTAGCACTTACTACATTCATTTTCATAATGCCCCTTTTCTCTACAATTGTATATTTCAACATTAACAGCCTCTTTCTTCCCCTTGCAATCACGAGCTTGGTGGCCTTTTTCACCACACTTGTAACAGAATCTCATTTCCTTCAGTTGAGTACTGGGGTTTTTCTTCCCACATTTACTACAGGATGGATATTAAACTTTTCCATTATTCCCCTTACTTCAATTTCCAGAGTGTTTATAAGATCTCTTCTTCTCTTGCTTTTCTTTAAAGTTATAAGACATAGAGAATTTATTTTCGGTCTTGATAGCACATGAGACAATATCTTCGTACGATGAGAAGGATTGTGAGACTAATTTTTAATGGAGAAATGGTTTTAACCCATCAAATAAATGATCAATATTACTTCTTTGTTTTTTATATAATCTGTAGCATTCCTTACTAACCTTTTAATGTTACCCTCATATTTTGCGACATTATCATCCTCTTTTTTCCTCAGACATAGAAATTGTCTTTCCATATCTGCTCGATGTTCATGAGGAAAGTATTTTTCTAAGAAAATATCTTTAAACTTCCTCCATTATATATTTGATACTTAATCATCTTACTTTGTGTTTTGAATCAATGACCATCATCGATCTATATCTCCCGTGAGGCGATAAACTGCCATGACAACTTTTTCACTTTTTCTACTCCCCAAAGCGTGAAATATTTTCTCTATGGAATTTATCCATCGCTTAGATACTAATGGATTCTTACTCCCATTGAATGTTGGTGGTTTTTTCCTCATGAAGCGGTCTAACATTAAACCTTCTTATTGTGCATCAGGGTGCTCCATACGGGTAAGGTTATTATTCATAACCTGAGTGAGTTGTCCCAGTATGGTGATAAGTTGATCAGCACTAGTCGCTTCACCATCTCAACTATAATTATCTTGAGTATGAGGGAAATACCTAAATGTATTATGTGTATTTATACGGTTTCCATTCCTTCCACTAGGCGCCATTTCTAATCAATGGAATACACTAGATTAGTTTATGAATCACAATACATAATTCCAAAATTGTGAAACACTTAACATAAATTGAACAGTTTATGGATATAATCCATAATCATAAAAATGTTTTCTTTTAGGAAGTATATACTCATAATCCCTTCATGATGGTTTGTAAAGAAAATTATAATTATCTTATGTATATCCCACGGGAGTGTCGTAACCATGAGTGCAGCAAGGCTGGTTGTCGTGCACCAGTTCTCGTTTGAGTCTAGCTCAAAGTGGTGTTTTTGGGTTTTACCCCTAGGTACATCTGTACCAGAGCCACCTCTACCTGCTCGTACCCAGACAGGGATGTATTTCTTGGAAAACTCACAAAATCCCTACAATACCAAAATTTTAGTAAGTTCAATTATATTAATCCTTAAAGTCTATCTTAGGGTAATGTTCTCTAATTAGAGTTTTTCTAAATCTAGCTTCCAAGGTTTGTACTAAAGTTCCTTTCATACCAACTAAAATACCCCTACCCTAGTTACCCAAAGTCAATGCATTATTACATAACATTGTCATGATCACAAAACATCAAGTATCAAAATACCTATTAGTTTAGTAGACTTGGAAATACTAGATACATTCATAAGTTTTACAATACATTATAAAATGAAAAACTACAACAACACAGTCTCCATAGGCCACACTCATATCCCTTAGACTATCCCTACTTGTTATTCATAATATACTTCTTCGCATCTAGGGAAAAATAAAACATATAAAGGGGTGAGCTCCGATGCTCAATATGGATAACAATATAGTGGAAACTTTTATAAATAAGCATAAGCATTTAAGGCAATGTAAGACTAAAACAAAAGCCTTTTAAATGTGAACTTCAGCATAATATGGAAAATATAAAATCAAATAAATCTATTTACTTATTCACATGGATATTCTACTAGTAGAATAATCACATGCAATATCCATTGCTACTTTCATAATGATGGAATGCATACTGCCAGACTTCATAACCACATAGTTAAGGCCTTGTGCCAAGACTATAAATAAGATTTTGTCAAGGATTTATTCCAAGACACTAGTTTGTCTAATGAGACCTACTGATGCATCGAGAAGCTATAGTGGTCTCCACTTGTCACTTACTAAGTCCAATTCATTCCTCATATGAAAAGGTGTAAACATAACATAAACATTCGTATTAAAACTAGCATATGAAATGTCAAAACTTTATCCATAAACCATGAATGGTATAAAAATAACAAATCCACATTCAAACATACCACAAAACATTTAATAAAATATGGAATGTTTTTATCATAATAAATGAAATTCAAACAAGATTAAAATCCATCAAAGGATGTTGACATAGATGAAATCTAAACTTTTTTAGATAAAAATATCTTTCTATTTTGAAATCATTTAAAAGTCATATAATTATAAAAGAAAACATTTATTTTGAAAATATTCTTATAAGCTTTTATTGGAAGATTCGATGATGTTATAACATCAGAAAATATCCCCACCCACCGTATAAGTTAAAAAAAGACATTCTTACCTTAATTTTGTCGAAAAGGACATAAAGTACCTACTTTTGAAAACGACGGAAAGATTCCTTTAAAAACATATAAGGTCCAATAATGGTATAAATGACTTTAACCCATTTTATAAGAAATAGTAAAAAAAATTGAAATACATTTTTATGAAAACATGGATCTGGATGATAAATAGGTCACAGTAGATACTCACGTATAAAACAACATCGGATAATAAATAGATTGTGAAATTAACCCTTACCTTGTACTTACCCTTGGTCAAGGGTAGGTTAACCTTCCGTATAATGGTTAAATAATTGTTATTAAATTATACAAGAACTATATACATTAATATTATATCATATATGATCTTCTAATATAGCTTTGTTAATGATATTTCAGTAGTATCATCATTTCGGATGTTAACTGATTCGTTTTCCTTTATATGATTTGTTATGTAAGTAAGGTTTTTTATGGATAGGGTGTATATTATTCATATTCGTAATAATATTAAGTCTTTAAAAATTATTTTTTAAATCATCAAATGAAAATTAGTCTTGAATGGATATGATGGGGAATGAGTCTCATCACGTTTGTGGAGACGGTAATCCGTACGTACGCACAAGAGACAATATGATTCTTTTGATATTAAAATCATATATAATTGGATGTTATATCATATATACAGAAACATTATCATGTTATATTTATTATTTACATCATTTATACTCATTATTATACCCATCCAAATGATGAAGTGTTTGAATAACAAACTACACCATGACGTGGAGATGGTAATCCGTACGTACGCACGTATGGTGACTTTTTCATTTATAGGATGGATAAAATATTGAATATGGTTGTAACATTTTTATAATAACATCATAGTATATATAAAATATGGGATTAATTATTTTATAATGTAAACAACAAAGAAAGAGGAAGTGGAAGGAGAAAATAACTTGAAAGTGGTGATGAAATATTTACCTCTTCTTCGGGTTCTTCCTTTTGATTTGATCAAAAGGGATCCTTAGGTTGGATTTATGACTAAAGTAAGGCCTATAAGATGAATTTAGGACAATTTTGAGGATATTTGGGTAGTTTTTGTCCGAGACAAAAGGCTTTGGAGGTGTGAAATTAAGAGAAGGGTAAGTTCCCTTTTATAAGAGAGGTGAGGGTCACTTTAGGAAAAAGCTTGAAATATTATTTTATAATAAAATAATTTTCATTTTATAATTTCCCTAAAATTAATTAGTTAAAGGCTAAGGTGGTTATAGATATAAAAAATCTCAAATAATAGGTTTTAGACAGGTTTAGGTCATCATATTAACCTTATCTTTTAGATTTAACTCTTAGTTAAATAGTTTTTCATTTACCATGTCTATTTGTATTTTTATGTTATATGGTTAATAAAATTAATATAACATGAAAAGAGAACCAAATGTGGTTAATTGTTAATATATATAACCTTATCTATGCCCTTTGTATTAACCTTAGATTTTTAGGAATATTATATCAATTAATAATATAATATTTGTTTTAAAAACTCAATTATGTCAATTTTGACATTATTTAATAAATGATTTTTGTTAAAGTCCTAACAACTTTATTACTTCGAAATAAATTCATATGTTCAATAATAACATTTCATATTAACCTAGAAAATTATTTTAATTCATCAAAATTCCCAATTTAGATTTTTTTTTATATTTATAATATAAATTATTTTAATATTTCATTATTAAGGTAATTACTGCATCATCATTGTGTCATAAATTAATTAAATTATATCAGGTTTAAAAATTATAAATACAATATAATTATTTAAGAAATCTTTTTATATTTATAATTAATATTTATAGTCGAATTTATATTATGTATAACCATATATTAAAAATGGTTTAGTTATTAAACTTTGAATTTAACTCTTTTAACTCTTCTTTAAATAAAATAATAAAAAATGTTCTGATCAAATACAAGTGGACCTAAAGGATCATATTTTAATCCTAAAGTTGTTTTTTGACGAATTAAACTTATCCATTAGAATTAGGACATGTGTTAGGGTAATAGTAAGATCATTTTTACCTTTAATTAACCTATTTACTTTTAACTGTGGTAAATAAAAAGTAAAAATTTACTATTCACAAAAAAAATATTTTCATCCTATTGAACCACATTTTTCTTACTGATATCAACCGTGTCTCTTATTTTTTTGAAATTTCACTCAAAGAAGTGGTAAAATTAAATTTTATGCAAATTTGAAAATGCTCCAAGGAGGTGGGTAAAAAACGGTAAAAAGTTCGATAAAATTTTATATATCTAAATTTATTATAAAATGAATCCAATAAATTAAGTTGAACATATATATATATTATGCATCTATTTTGATCTAAAATAAATTAAAATAAAATAGATAACTATTTAAATAAAAAGTCTGTTTTAACCAATAACGTAGTGTTTTTCCACTATTCATCAAAAATTGAATGTTTTCAGAAAAATACCAAAAATTCACCCTAAGATAATTTCAATATTCTGAATCCAAAAACAAAGTCTATTTTGAAAGATAAAATTTATAAAATTTTAAAAAGTGGGTATTACTAGTCATAACGGCTAGTTTGATTGGTTGTGGTGTGTTTGAACTCGAAGTTGCATACAACACAAGATATTGTATTATTCAAAGGGAAACGAACCGTGGAAGCTTTGGGTTTTACAATAAACATTATTAGGCTTCTCCCAAGATACAAATGCATGTAATTTCTTCAGGTCTACTGACACACCTTCCTCATAGATTATGTGACCCAATAAATGCCTCATATCGGTCCACTATACCAAAATCAGTAACTAGAGGTGGTTTCTTAAACCGTCTCTAAAAAATATAATCAAAATATGGTTGTGGTTTTTAAAAAAACACCACTAAAATTTTTTTTACCCGAAACACTTCTTTCCCTCCCCCCTCCCCCCCTAAACCCAATGCCCCCCAACCCCTCTTCCCCCAACCCCATAAAACCCTATCCCCCTCTCCACTGACCCCCTTCTCCCCCTCATCACCAGCCCCCTTCTCCCCCTCACCATCATTGTCAGCCCCCTTCTCCCCCTCACTACCATCCCACCTCTCCCATGATCTCCCCAAGCCTGAGACACCGACCCCTCTCTCCCATAAACCTTCATTTCCACTACACCCTAGGCATGTTAAGGGTGTGGTAATCCTATAACCTTGCTTCTTCTATTTTTTATAAACTGTTTTATAATGTTTTTATTTTGTTTTACTTACCATGGTTTATGCTTATCATTTTGACAGACTATACTATAAAACTTTTTCATTGTTTGGATATTTTCATTGCATGTTAAATAATTTATTAATAATGATATAAAATGGAATTGATGTATTATATATGTCATGATGACACCCTCCATGATTTAGAATAATTTTCAAGTTATAAAATGTGTTATGATGTTTCTTGTTTCTTTCCTGTAATGCTCTAAATTGTAAGAAAAGTTAAACTTGTTGTTAAATTTGATATTAGTAGATTATGAATCATGATAGAAAGGGATATTATATGATTAAATAGAAAGGGTTTCTTAGGTAAACCCATTATTGATGGGTAGGTTGATGGTATGTGATGGGATCGCTATGCCTTGACACTAGTATACCCCTTTCCTTATTCATGAATAGATGGGATACAAGATTTACCTAACACTAATATATATGATTCATTTTACCTTGAGTGTGATTATTGTTTCAAAATAATTATTTTATTTTTATTATATCTGATCTTGAGTTAGTCCTGAAGTAGGTATATCAAGTATGGATCCTCTCGATATAGTGGGTTTTTCATTATCATTGAAATCTATGTTAAATAACTTTCTTAAATTATATTGTTTGTTATATTTATTATTACTCTATATTTTTATTATTGTTTCATACACTTTGGATTGGTAAAGGATATTGGGGATGGGGAGGTGACCACCTAGTGAGTATTTTATTGTCACACCTTATATGTGTCTCACTTGGGACACATGTATAACTTCTTGTATGTGATACACATAAGGATAATGAATCAAAGAAATATATTTAGTTCCATTTAGAGTCTTGAAAATTAGTTGGATCACTTTTACCATTTAATTGATGAGTGGATAAGACATGTAGGGGTTTTCCACAAGTTTTCATTCAAGATACCCCACTCATTAAACCTCCATGTTTGGTACTTAGTATGTGTTTGGTTTCCTAACTTGTGTATAAGTTTTATTTTACTAATTTCATGAACTTTATAGAATTTATGGATATTTTGGATTGTGATCATGTTGAATTTTATTTTCATACAGTTATTTTTCATTTATTATCATCTGGGTGTCCCTGAGAGACATTTACCCTTTCCAATGATTAGGTTATGTGTGTGAGTAATTCCTACTTCTAATAAGGTCATACTGAATTTTTTTCATGAACCTATAATATTTTAGTTAACACTAAAAATAGGTAAATACATCTCTTATGTATTTATTTCTCAATCCCTTGTATTTACACCATCCTTCGGCAATCGGAAGTTACACATGTTGTGTTATGGAGTCGTAGTCTGAGTATTATTCAGTTTTTTAGTTCAAAATAATTATATTTGAAGTGGTCGTTAAATAATTATAATGAATGTAGTTAACAATATAACTTGATAGTTTTGGTAGTAATTTCATAAAATAAGAATCCACTCTAGTAAAGGCTAGTTTTTTTTTGTTACACTTATATTGTGAACATTTTCACTACTTTCCTTGAATGTCTCATTAATTTCATCCTATAACTTGTTAATTTTCTCTCAAAATATCTATTAGCTTTTTATATTTATTAAGATAAAATTTTCTTGAAATTATCATTGGTGTCATGTTTCTATCTATTAGAAATATATATGTTAAATTAGTAGGCAAGGGTTTAAATTCTAGATCTAGATGAATGATTAGAGATAAAAATAGATTTGGGTTACTTAACCCAATAGTTTATACTTCCTATTCAATAGATGAAGTATCAAACTCTTTATCATTGAATAAATAGTAAAATCCATCAAATAAATCAAAATTTATTTCATCTTCAAATGGTTGGATGGAATATTTATGTTTTTACCAATTTTTTTTCAAATTTTTAGATATTTATTTGTTTCCCAAATGAAAATTTTATTATATAAAAAAACTTTATTCACATGGATTATACTCATCAGAATGTGAAAATGTGAAAAATTGAGTTATCTCATTATGGGTACATGATGAAATCAAAAATATAAAAGTGGAAAAAAAATATCCAAAGTCCATTATTATATTACCATCATGGACATTTATGATTGAATATTATATTTCTAGGAATGGTTTATCTAAGATGATAGGTGACTAAGAATAGATCATATCCTCCTCAATGATCAAAACAGAAATATCAGCAAGGAAGATCAAATTATTCACTTCAAATAAAACATCTTCAATTACTCTTTCTTGGAATTTAGTGGATCTATTAGGTAATTTTAAAACCACTATATTTGGTTTGAGAAGTACCATCCGTAAATAATGTAAAATAGAATATTACATATAGAAATAGAATCTCTTTGATCACCACTATAAATTCTAGTGAAGAATTATGTGACACCCCCTCTAGATATAGATGTGTTAGAACTCTAAGTCCACTACTATGGTGATAGAGAATTAATAGGTTCACCTAGACTTAGTGAACCTAAGGTGATTCTCCCATGATTCATGTTTTAAATTAATGAAGTTATGATTTTTATTTTTCTTCTATTTTACATAATACTTTCAAAGATTGAATGCATTTTTTTAATTTGACTTTTTTACTACTTATATAACTCTTCTTATATCTTCTTGGGTTATGTTTTTTTACTTCAATTTATCTCTTTTCCTACTTAGTAATACATATGTGTATTGTTTTTTAATAAATTTTAGGAACATTGTGTTATGGATAAAATATGGGTCCCATTACCAAGGAACACACATCAGTACGCTAAGGTTTTGGAGGAGTTTTTAAATTTTTCAATTTCCAATCAATCTGTTAATGGAAGAATAAGATGTCCATGTCCTAAATTTAAATTTAGAATATTGTTGAAGAGAGATGATGTTTATGAACACTTGATATTGAAGAAGTTACATGCTTGATATTTGTGTTGGATTTGGCACGTAGAATTAAACTTTACAAGAATTTTGAGAACATATGTCATTCAACATAATGATCTCCCAAATTCATTGACAATAGAAAATTAAATACAAAACCTTATAAATGATGCATTCGGAATTGAAAGACATGAAAATCAATATCGAAACATATGATAACAACCAATTAAGGGTGCTATAAATAAAAACTTTATAAGTGATGTCTTTGAGACTATATGATAACCAGATCAAGATTATAACATATCATTGGATCCTCCTCTTGATTCTTTGGAGACCAATATAAGAGAAAACTTCACTGAGTAGACAAATGTGTTTCATAGTTTAGTTGATGATTGAAATCAAGAGTTATATAATGGATGTTTGAAATATTCATAACTTTATTTGCTGCTGAAGTTATACCATATCAAATGCCTATATGGAATTACAAATAAGGTGATTTCTGTGATATTAAAATTGTTACGTGATTCATTTCCTTAAGGAAATACCCTTAAGTATTTTTATGATATGAAAAAAGTTGTTTACAATCTAGGTTGGAATTATACAAAAATACATGTGTGTCCCAAGGATTGTATGCTTTATTGGGGAGAGGATTCAAGAAAATCGAATGGTAAAAAAATTCTTTTTCTAGTTGGCAGTCAATGGATGATATTCAAAGTATGAATCAACATACTACTTTGAATAAGAAGAAATAAAACACACCTGCAAATTGTTTTCATTACTTTCCTTTAAATCCTCAATTGCAAAGATTATTCATGTCATATAAAACCACCAAACATAGGAAGTTCTATTCTATAGATAATAACAATGGTTGGTTAATGTGACATACAAGTGATTCAAAATCATGGAATACATTTGATTAAATACATCTAGATTTATCATCAAATCCTAGGAATGTTCGATTAGGATTAGATGTTGATTGATTCATCCATTTGGTACTTTGACCATGAGTTATATCATTTGGCCAGTTTTTCTATCCCTTACAATCTGCCTATGTGGATGTGTATAAAAAATGTATTTTATCATTTCCATTATTATTCGTGGAAAAAATTCTTGGAAATTATATTGATGTATACTTATAGCCTCTAATTTAATAATTATAGAAGTCATGGAGCAATGGTGTTGATACATATGATGTATCTTCTAGAACAATATTCAAAATGAAATCTTCTCTAATGTGGATCATTAGTGACTTCCCTAGACTTGGGAATTTAGCTATTTGGAACACTAACACAGGTTTGGCTTTTCCTCTTTGTAATGTTGATTTTTTCTATAACAACTACCTTATAGTATAAAATGGTGCTTCTTGTGACATCGAAAATGTCTCGATGAATCTCATAGATTTCAGTTGAACAAGTCAAAATTCAATGGTTCTATTGATCATAGACCACCTCCAATGTTTTTAACAGGTTCTGAAATATTGCTAAAACTTGGAAATGTTGAAACAAAATTTATGAAGGTGTATGATTTAAATTATTTTAGGAAACGAGTTTGAAGTGCATTATCAAGTGAAATTGGAATGCAACAATGGAAGAAAAGAATTGTAATATATAAACTTTCATATTGGGAATTTAATTTTGTGTGGCATAATCTTGATGTTATGCATATTGAGAATAATGTTTGTGACAATTTGATCTTCACATTTCTTAATGATCATGGAAAATTGAAGGGCCATCTCAATGCTTGGAAATACTTACAAACAATGAAAATAAATTGTCATCTCTGGCCAGATGAGATTGGAAAGTATGCTCCAAAATTTTTTGAAATGAAAAATAGGGATAAAGATACATTCCTTTGAATTTTAAAATATGTGTAGGTATCTGATTTGTATTCAAGTAACATCTCAAGATGTTTTTACTTAAGGAATCATAGGTTACATGGATTGAAAAGTTAGGATTCGCATATTTTGTTACAACAATTACTACCATTGGAATTGTGTACATTATTACCTGAAAAGGTTACTATTGTTGTACTCCAATTTTAAAAATTATTTAGACAAATATGTGAGAAAACTCTATAACCATTTGATCTTGAAAACATTCATGATAGATTTTTATTGATACTTTGTGCAATGAAGATGATCTTTCTTATGTTATTTTTTACTATCATGATGCATTCAACTATGAATTTAGTTTAGGAAGCTAAATTAGGAGTCCCCATACATTATCGACGGATGTATCCAATTGAGAGGTAATTTGTTTATATTTTTTTCATTTATGTAAACAATTATTGACACTTCATTAAATACACAATTCGGTATTTTTTATTTTATTTCATAGATATATTGGGTATTTTAAATAATATATGGAAAATAAATCTCAACCTAAAGGCTTTATTTTTTATGGATATTTAGAAAAAGAGTTAATTAACATTTATTATAGATAATTGTATGATTTTGAGACAAGATTCAGTCGAGTTGGATGTGTTGAAGGCACATTGAATCAATCTCAACTACATGGGAAATCAAAAATCTTTCATATTATTGGCCGATCAGTTGGGAGGAGCTCAAATGTTACACTAATAGAAATGAAATTATTACAAGCACATAGATAAGTGTTTTTTAATAGTGAAATTTTATATCCATTTATTGAAGAGTTGAGGATACAAAAAAAATATACAAATGAGAGGATGAACACAGAATGAGAAAGATATAACAAAATTTATTAATAAAGAACTTGTAGAATGGTTTGAATGACCTGTAAGTTCATAAATATTGAAATCAATAAGGATATTAAGTTGAAACATATATTTTTCAAATCTAATAATTTATATTACTTTTTTTAGATCATGAATATAGATACTTAAGTTGACTTTTCAAAAAAAATTAAGTTTCTTGCTCGAGGCCCTCTAAAATAGACTAGAATGTTCAACGATTACAATGTGAATGGCTTAAAATTTCATACCATTGATCGGGAAGAGGGTTTGAAAACATAGAATAGTGATATATTTTCATTTTTTGAAGTGGGATAATATGGAAAGTTGACTAATATTATCAAATTAAACTACAATGGGTATTTTTTTAGTTGTTTTGTTCAAATGCAATTGGGTCGATATTATTAGGGGTGTTAATAGAGATTTATTTTGATTTACTTATGTAAACATCTCTCACATGATGGATGTTTGTGACCATGAATTACATGATCCATATATCTTATCATTGTAAGATAAAATGTTATATTTTGTAGAAGATTTTTTGGATCAAGGGTGAAGTGTAGTTTCTCATGTAAAATGAAGAGACTTGTATGATATGGGTGATAAAGTGGAATATTTGACCTTTGACATTGAATCCCATCAATAGAAAGAAGAAAACATATTTTTACATCATGATATTGAAAATATTATTCTTGAAAGTGTGTATGAAGTAATGATGGAGTAGGAAAATGACATGATTGAAGGAGAAAATGATTGTACGTGCATTCATCCAACCATTTATCAACCACTTATGTCATTTGTGTAGTCATTAATTATCATAGTTATGTATATTTTTTTGTCAGTACTATGCATCTGTTATCTTTTCTATTTTTTTGCATGAATTTTTTAAAATATATGCTTTGATGTTAATTTTATTTGATTAAATGATAGGAATTCCAAGGAGGACGAGTTATACTAATGCATGTCGACTCTCAATTGATGTTCCCTCAACCATAATGACAGGTGATGATATATCAATCTCCCTTCATACATCATCTAAGACCCCCCCTGCTTGCACCCCTAAACCATCTCTCACACCCTCTAACAGTATCCCATCATTAGCTCAGCCAACGCTTATCCATTTAGCATCCTCAACAGCGAGGGATCAGGTTTCCACTCTTGGTTCTTAGTGAGGATATTGGAGGGTGACAATTATAGGTATAAATTTTAATATTAATAAAATTATTACACTTTTTTATATTACTAACTATTTTTTCTATAAAATATTGAAATAATTCTACTACGGAGAAAATATGAAAAGTTCAGATGTCTGGAATATTAATGGAGTAAAGATAGTCATCTCATTTAACTTTTGTGGGTCCCTATGGATGACACTTCAGAAATATTTGGATAGATTCAAGGTCTGGTAGCAGTGGAGCTGGTTACCCTTCCGATTACATATGCTGATTAGAGGCATATTCCTTCATCTTGGAAAAATGATGTTTTTGATTCATATATAAATTTAATTTTAATACATTATGGTGTAATTTAATGTCATTATGTAATTAAATTCTAATATTTTCAAAATGAATCTCTTTGTATAGATGTTTTTCCACTTTCCCATTACTGGTCTTATAGTACAAAAGTGGACATTGAAAAATTTGGGTAAGAACTAAAAATATTTTAAATGGATATTATGGAATGAATTCAACAATACTTTTTTGAGCAACCAGCAATAGTATGATAAGGTTACCAATGGGGTACCTAGAGATAAATGGAGAGTTTTCATTGATATCCATCACGATGAGAAGCATGTGGTATTTAAATATATATTATTATATTAATCTCATATCAAATTTATATATGCATATGACAAGGATATTACATTTCATACATTAATATTAAATTACATGTTATTTATTTCAGGATGTTTTAATGAAAAATGAATCGAGTCGAGCTAAGAAAATCATCCCCCACACTGTGGGGTCAAAGAGTTTTTCTAGAAATGGATTTACTTTGGTCATATTTACATTAGTATAAATATTTATAAGACAATATTATCTATTTCATATATTAAATTGTTGATTTATCTTTGTTTAATTTAGTCATAGAATTTAGGGAACCAAGTCTCCCGAACAGAATTGTTGTTGGATGTTTATAAAAAATATGATGGGAGTTATGTTAATGATCCTTCCAAAGAAGTTGGGTATGAATTCATTTTTCATTATAATAACTTTTCATCAGTTTTCACTATGTTAATATATATTGCCTCAAATATGACTGATATTTTATTTATAGGTAAAAATTAAATAAATATGAGATTTTAATCCTTTGCATCCCTTCTCAGTCTCCTAGGATGACCCAGTTGGTAAAGTCCTTGGGAATGAGCATCATGGTTGAGTGTACGAGATGGGTTTGGGAATAGTACCATCTAAGGTCTTTAATAGTTCATCAGGGATTTTAGCTGCATATGCTCTTGGTTGTAGTCACTCCCTACCCTGATATGTTAATTGAGAGTTTGTTTCAATGAAAAATAAAATTTAGGAATAGGGGGCTTAGATATCCGCTTTGCAGAAAGCGTTAGTTGATTTATATCAGAAGATGACCGGATCTGTCCTTGATGATATTTCATTGATGACTAGTGGTGAGAAAGTAAATCGCACAACTTCAAAATCATTAAGTTTAAAAACTTTTATTGGTCATAAGTTTAAATATAAATAGGCAAAACTGTTTAATTTTTAATATAATTGTCTTATAGGTGCCGGTACTAGGAAGTAGATATGGAGATGGAGATATTGATGAGTAGAGTTCATCATCAGGTAGTGATTAGTGGTCTCTTTGATCTCTTGGACTAATGTGTAAAGATATGGTTTTTTCATGTATTATTTGTGGCATATAGTATTCACATGACATTTTCGGGATTTCTCATGTTTGAAGATGTTGAAACCATTTATATCATGTTTTTTGGCATAATTGTATTGTAGAATGTTATGGTTAGTGTAAATTAATATACTTTTTATATATAATTAATTTCATTCATTGATTTTTTAGGGTACTATGTAGATTAAAATGTTCTAAGAAAACTATAGAGAAATATATAGGATTTTTTTTTGGCCTCTTAAGCTTAGAATAAGTTCTCTTTAGTACTATAAGTAATTAGAATTGTTTGGTGACCATGTCACCATGCATAGAGGGTACTATTTAAGTTGAAAATAGATTTTGGGTGGTATCTGGATATGATACTTAATGTGGGTATCCTTGATTATTTCCTCTAAGTATAGTCTAATATGTATGAGAGGATTAAGACCAGTGAAAGAAATGGGTGAGATGCCTTTATGGATCAAGATTTATGAGAAACACCCCCATAAGTGTGGGTTGAGGCTTAATGAGCACTATGTGTGGGATGAGTCCTTTGGGATGAGATGATGTGTGATAGATAAGGGTTATAACTAGGTGTAAGGATTAAATATATTCCTTAAGATATGGTAAATGGAACCTAGGTTCAGGTCATGGGAGTTTCTTGATACATGGCATCATGTTTCGAAGGGGTATAAACCATGATAGGTTGGGATGATACTTGGGTAGTAGAAATAGGAGAGATAAGGGATTTTGTTTATTTGGACCAAGCCCTGAGGTTTAGGTCAGGGGAGATTGTGGGTAGTGGTGTGACTGATAGGTGACAGATATGAGATCATATCAATGAGCTTAGATCATGATGGTTATTGGGGATCTAGGTAGTTCCTTGATAGGAAAGACATGCTTTAAGATGAGGGGATGGGTCTCAAGTGATTAGCACCGTGGGATTTTTTGTTGATACATGTGAATGGATTCATTCCATATTTCTTATTTCATGTGTGTGATTTTTTGTGCTTATGATAGGTGATACACCTAGTGGGGGAGAGGGTCTTGAGGCCTGGCCTCACTATGAGTGAGATGGATCTACCTAAACTACCATGGGTGAGATGGATTCCTTATGTTAATTAGGTAGTACCTTTCCTTGAGTAGTATTGCATTGGGATATTAGAACTTTCCTTGAGTAAGATTATGTTTTGATAGTGGACCTTGCTGAGTGAGAGGGTCGGTTCATTGTATAAGGAGATTCATAGATGATGGACACTACCTTGATAGATGAGGTAGTGCGTTAGGATTCAGATATAAGATTTTAGCATGATTTTTTAGCCAGTGAGTCAAAGACTTAGATGATGCATTCCCAGAGTCTTTAGGTATGAACCTGGTTATGAGTAAGATGGCATAAGGTGAGGTGATGATGATATTTTGGCATGAAATCAATGTAGGTATGATATATTATAATAGTGTCCCAGTAAGTACATAATGATCTAATGAAAATAGAGTCATGGTATCCAAGTTAGAAAATTATATTCATGATCTTGTGTGATTTGTTTATTTTCATCTTATGCATACAAGTACATGATGGTGTGTACTAGGGAAACTTTCTAAAACCCTACTTAGATGTTCCCTCACACCCTGTACAGGCACCCTGGTGTGTATACTACATTATTTTTATTTTTTTCTTTCAGACTATAGGATGTGTAGTGAATTGTAATAGAGAATATTGGTATGTAGTTGGAGGCGGGGTAATGTGCTTGGTGATTTTAGTAGGTCTGTGTATATTTTTTATCTTTTTCTTATATTTTAGATAGGTTTGGGACAATGGGTGACCTATGCATGTTTTTTATAACCATGTCTCTATATGTTTTGTTTCATTTGTTATGGAATTATGTTATTGATTTATGTTTACTGTGATTATAAGATATTAACCTTTAGGTATATCTATATGCTGGAATGTTCTGATCTGTGCATTGTTTGTTTTTTCTAGGTTTGTTCTAGGGCTGCAGATTCCACAACTAGTTTTTTTGTAAATCATCGTATTGCAATGGTTTAAACCACCATTAAATATGGAATTTATTTCACAGTGGTTTAAAACACCTCTATATTATGGTCTTTTTTTATGGTTAAAACCAACACTAAATATGTCACACTATTATTTTTTGGTAGTTTTCTTCATTTTAGCGGTGGTTTTTTGGTAAAAAACACTAGGATTTAGCGGTGTTTTAACCGCCGCTAAATCCTTGTAATTTTTTGGCTAGAAACCAACCAATAAATACATGTTCTATGATGCCTACTAGAAACCACCTCTAAATGGAAGGAACCGTCGTGTTTTAGATGCCTACATCAACTTTAGCAGTGGTTTTTTGAAACGACCGCTAAATGGAAAGTTTCTTATAGTGGTCCAGAAATGAAATTTGGATATCTTGGTGTATATCCTATGTTGTGTAATAAGAACTATGTAAATATTTTTTTTAATTATCATCATGAGTCTTAGAGTGTAATAAGATGTTATTAACAATGAAAACAAAAAAATACTCGAGATATGGGTGAAATATTTGGTTAATTAGATCCATGAACATAGTCCACATATTGGCCACCCCGAACGGCATAACAACAAACTCATACAACTCGTACATACTTTTGAAGGTTTTTCATGGTATATTTGAAGGTCTCACCCTTAGATGATGATACCTCAATCTCGAATAAATTTTAGAAAACACTAATGCATCTCTCAACTGGTCAAAAAGATCATCAATTCTTGGAAGAGGGTATGAGTTCTTAACCATCATCTGATTCAGATTTCTATAATCAATGCAAAATCGCAATGATCTGTTAGATTTCTTGGAAAATAGAACTAAAGATCCCCAAGGTGACATAATAGGATGAATAAACCCTTTATTCTCCAATTCATCCAACTGAATTTTATGTTTCTGGAGTTTTTTCAGTGCCATTATATATAGTGGAGTGGAAACTAGTTCTACTCCCAGTAGAAACTCTATTATGAAATCGACATATCCCTCGGTATTTAGCCCTGATAAGTCCTTAGAAAACATGTCATAGATATAATATATCATAGGAGGAAAGACAATCTTCTCTCTTCCTCTGTCATCAAGCATAAGATAATCCACTTGGATTGTGAGTTTACCCAACTACTGATAAACTAGCCCTGCATGGCCCACCCAGAAATCTCATTCACCATGATGAACATAAGTTTCTCCCTCAAGAGATGTGAACGTCAACCTAAAAAATAATAGTCAATATTTTTTTGGTACAACACTAGACAGACCATACCCAAAATTAGACCAAAACCCGACATTTCAACCATAGAGAAATCCCATAGAAAATGATACCCACCAACTTCAAGAGAACACCCCATACATTTCCAGATATTTTTTTTCTCGCACTCCTAACGGTGCATCAATAGACATAAACACCCACATATATTTCACCACTAGGCCCAACACAACTAAAATCTAACTAAAAATAAAAGAATGTGAATCACCTGTATCGAACAAAGAACTAGAAAGCATGGAAGCAACAAGAATTGTACATCGTACAGTCGAGGGTCCAACCTCACCGCCTTTAGAAACATGATGAACTATCTGAAGTTCACCTTATCCTATACCATGATCCCAGATCTAAATTTATAAAGTCACACTACCCTACTAATATGAATTCTCTCGCCCTAGAGTAACTCATCCTCCATCTCTACCTGTATGCCCAGTATAGCTCTAACTGCCTACCTTATATGGTGTAACCAATCTCTTTCATGTACTCTACACTTCACTTGGGACTCCCTCATTACCAATATATCTAGGGTTCCAATATAACCTCGACACATGTCCCATTATACCTCAAGCTCATCACACAATTGATGGTCGGGGGCACTAATTGTGCATGTGTCCTGGCTTGCCGCACAAACTCGATCACTACTAGGATAGGTTGGTTCCTTTTTCTTGGAAACCCTTTCCACCCCCTCCTTGGTGTAAACACTCAAAATAGAGCTTCTTAACATCAAAAGTTTCACCACTGCATCGCCCAACTAGAAGTGAATTTCAACTGCTAGATGCCTCTTTAGGGTTCCCTTCTGAAATAAGGTCCTAGTCCACTACCTATGCAACCCTCTTCAAACAGAAGATATTTACTTAGGACATGATCTTAGGCCTAATTCTATCTTGAAAACATCTTGTTGTGGGTGCCACATCAAATACCAAGTCTAGAACAACATTGCAAGTCGGCAAATGGCCTGTATACTCCATCACTAACATAGACCCATGGGTTAACCTCATAAGGTATGTGTCTTTATCCTTCCTCAAGGTCTGCAGATAGAAAGGATCTAGAAAATTCTCCTAGAAATACTTCTAGGATATACCATCATTCTATTGGGTCTAGACCAAAACATACGACCATAACTTTTCCTAACCTCGTAACATATAAGTCACCAACTTAACTCCCCTCTCTCGAGGAGTCTCTTAGTGATCAAGAATCATTTGTATGGACTTTATCTAGAATTATACTGCATTAGGTTCACCCTCCTCAAAAGTGGAGGGTTTTGTAGTTGAAACTCCCTAATCAGATCTTATATACTTTTCAAAACCCACCCTAGGTCACATTCCATCATTTTCATAAAATGAGGAATGTTCTCATGGAACTACTTCTCTCCTATGTTACCCTGGTTCAACAGGTTTTCCTACTCCACTTTTGTAGGATCATTATCCGTGATATACTCTAGTTTCCCAACCAGCACATGACATCATGGTGGCATTTTCTTATAATGTCAAACATGCACCTCAGAACACATAACATAAAACAACCATAATTACATGAGGAAATTTCTTCACTAGACACAACCATGCCATCCCACATACACTATCCCAAAAGATGTCATCACACCTCTTCACAAGCTACCAAAAACAAAAAATTATGCCATTTATAAATTTTCATTAAACACTACAATTTAACCATTCTTTAAATTTACCCATTTTCATTATCTTAATTAGACACCACTTCCTTCAAATTTTCAAAAAACCAAATTCATTTATATCCCCCACGTCTCCCACATCTTTCTTGTGTGTGCCTACCACAATGCATGCCACCTATATCCCTAGGTGCCTATAATGATGCATGAATGCACATCCTCATCTCATTTAAGCCAAGAGAAAAATATCATAAAATAATAACATCACACAATAAGTGCATCACCCAGTGGTGAAATATCATTCAAATATAACAACACATATCAAGAACAACAATTTCCACCATGGGTACTTGGGTTTTCCCTCATCCATGGGTTAGATACTCACATGCATGAGCTCATTGCCAAGGCCCAACACATACTAATCTCCCTTATACCATCCAAAATAGTAAGGCATAGAAAAAACCATGCTCTGATACCACTTTGTAATGACCCCGACTCAAAAGTCACTAAACCGGTACCCCAACCCGGGTCACCACATGACCTTAAGCACACATACCCAAATGCCAGAGGTTTCCGAATAGAAGTGAGAGTCTAATAGATCACATAGAGAGACTCTACCCTCTTTATTAGAGTATTCCACAATAGATAAAATATGAAATAATTATGCAATAAACAATAAACTAGAAACATTCAGTACTAACCATTTTCCCAAATAGGGTATAAACCATAACCCAAAAATAAATATGTCATGTCATGCTAACAGAGAAAAAGTGAAGGAAACCCAAAATAAATAAAAATATCTGAATATCCAAAACAAGTCATGAATCCAAGTCAAGATCCTAATCCATGCACATCTAAATCCCAACTCAACTCTCTATAATAGGTGTTTTTCTCTTTTCCTAACCTGAAACTATGAAATATTCTTAGGTACCCAATGACAATCTGAGTGGGTTGTGATTTCAACTTAATGGGCCACCACAAACAGTGTACAAAATATCCAGTCTAAACAGATAGTTCATGTAAGTATGAAATAAATAACATCGTAAACCAAGAGATAACTTGAGTGCCATTAGTTATCAATATTCACTTTAACCATTTCCAACATCGAATATATGTTCATCATTCAGATCATACTTAGTATTACACTACTATAAATTCGGGCTATATCCATGTTTTAAAACTGTGGCTATAGGTCCTAAAAATGTGGATATAGGTAATAGCCATGGTTTGAGAAACTGTGGATCAGTTTGGTGTGGATATAGTCCTAGACTTATAGCCATGGTTTGGAACCATGGCTATAGGTTTAGAGACACGGTTCCAACCATGGATATAGGTATACATCCATGGTTCAAACCATGGTAATATATATATCCACATTTTAGAACCATGGCTATACTAGAGGAGGGACACAATTTATTTCCATAGTTAGAAACCATGACTATAGGGTCTGAAAAACCATAAAAAATATCCCCCACACCCTGCATAGCCCCCCACTCCCATGCAGTAGCCCACCCCCCTACAGACCCCTCCATCTTGGACACTGGACTCCCCTACCCTATATAAACCCCCCTGGATATCCCCCCCTGTAAAGCCCCCCTCTTGGACAGACCTTAGACACCCCCCCCCCCAGACAGGCCCTACCCCCCGGATAGACCTTGGACACCCCCCCCCCAGATAGACCCAGGAACCCCCCCCCCAGACCCTGGACAACCCAGACCTCCACTCCCCTGGACAAACACCCCCCCCACCCTCCTGTACAGACCCTAGAACCCCCCCCCCCCCCACCAGACCTTGGACACCCCCCAGACCCTGGACAGATCCCCCTAGACAGCCCAGACCTCCACTCCCCTGGACATCCACCCCCCCACCCTTCTGAACAGACCCTAGAACCCCCCCCCCCCCCAGAACCTGGACACCCCCCAGTCCTGCCCCCCTCCCCCTGTTTCCCCTCCCCCCTGTCCCTGTCAGCCCCCACTTTCACCCCTTACCAGCCCCCACTTGCACCCCCTGTCAACCCCCTCCCCCTGCCAGTTTTCCCCCTGCCCCCCTGACAGTCCCCTCTAAATTAAACTATACACGAAATATACTTACATAGTAAGAATTAAACAAATCAAAATATAAAAAAAACACATAAATGCACTTACATGAGTCTCCCTATAAGAGAAACTGTCAAAGAAGTCTGGAACCAGCTCAAAAGTACCTAAAACACAAGGTAGAACATAGTAGTTCTCATCCCTAAAAATTATGGTAAAACAAAACATCTTAGAATATTCACAAATAATATAACTCAATAAACAAGAATAGTGTATCCTCTCCCCTTTTCTAGACCCCACTGGATAGCATCCCCCCCTGCCAGACCCCCCTGGACAGTAGCCCCCCCTGCTAGACCCCCCTTGCACCACCCCTGCTGAACACCCCCCCCCCCCCCCCCCACACACACACACACATCCCTTTAACCCCTTTCACACACCCCCTTGAACCCCCCTTGCACACCCATTTCCCCCCTACTGGACCCCCTGGACAGCAGCCCCCACCCCCTGGACAGTAGCCCCATCCCCCCTGGACAGCAGCCCCAGTCCCCCTTGATAGTAGCCCCCCCCCCCACTAGACCCCCCTGGACATCCCCCCTAGACAGAATCCCCCCCTGCTGGACCCCCTGGACAGCCCCCTGTTGGACAACAGCCCCCCCCCCCCCCCACACACACACATCCCTTGCACATATCCTGGAGTAGCACGTGCACTATCATCATGTTAAAAAGAAAATATCACATGATGAGGGAAGAAATAAATCCATGCTGCAGAAGGCTGCTTCAAAATTCAGAAGTGCATGCATGAAGAGTCCATCCAGACTTGGAGCTAAATTGGAAAGGACAAACTGGTTGAGAAAATTTTCTCAACCCAACAACTCACATTAATGAGCAATGACATCCACCTTAATCTCTAATTATTTATTATTTTTTTGTTATTAGTGTGCCATATAATGTAGTGAATTGAATGTGAAACTAGTTCTCAAGAAGAGAGCAAATGAAGGGAAGTGATCTGGAATAACTTTTCAAGATTTGAAAAAAATTCACCATCTTGGTATGATTTATCAAATGGTATTCCAAAGAACATTATAAGGAAAGATCTTCCTTGATGGAATGAAGATAGTGTGTCTCCTCGATGGGGAGATGAGTGGAGAAGACCCCTAAGAAGCTACCAGACTTATTTATTCCATGCAAATCTGGAATTTTAGGAAAGTGGTTGAAAAAATCATTGATGAGGTATGCATTTCTCTCATCCCAGTTAATGATCGAATAAAGTCTAATATTAAGGGGATAAATTGAATTAATCAATGACAAGAAGTTGAGGAAATTTGAGATCTCAAGTCTGATTTCTAAAACCTGGTACATGTACTTGAATGTTTTCAACATGTGTATTGAGATGAGTGCAAGATCTCAGGTTGTAATTCCAAAAAAGAATGAAGATATAAATTGTAATCATTTGGTTTCACCTTGAGGACATATGAACAATCCCTAAATGAGTCATGGGAATTAGAATTAGTTGGTATCATGTTCACACCCATGCCCCCCTGCACACCCCACCCCTGCCCCCTACACATCTTGGTATGATTTATCAAATGGTATTCCAAATAACATCAAAAGGAAAGATCTTCCTTGATGGAGTGAAGATAGTGTGTCTCCTTGATGGGTATATAAGTGGAGAAGACCCTTGAGAAGTTTCCAGACTTATTTATTCCATGCAAATCTGGAATTTCTGGAAAGTGCTTGAAAAAATCATTAATGAGGTATGCATTTCTCTCATCCCTGTTAATGACTAAATAAAGTCTGATATTAAGGGGGAGAAATTGAATTAATCCATGAGAAGAAGTTGAGGAAATTTGAGATCTCAAGGGTGGTTTCTAAAACATTCTACATGTACTTGAATGTTTTCAACATCTGTATTGAGATGAGTGCAAGATCTCAAGTTGTAATTCTAAAAAGAATGAAGATATCAATTGGCATCATTTGGTTTCAGCTTGAGGATATCTGAATATCCCCTAAATTATTCATGGTAATTATAATTGGTTGGTATCATGTTCACACCCATGCCCCCCTGCACACCCAACCCCTACCCCCCCATGCACACACCCCCTTCCCCCCTGCACACCCCACCCCTTCCCCCTGCACACCCCACCCCTGCCCTCTGCACATCTTGGTATGATTTATCAAATGGTATTCTAAAGAACATCAGAAGGAAAGATCTACCTTGATGGAGTGAAGATATTGTCTCCTCGATGGGGAGATGAGTAGAGAAGACCCTTGAGAAGCTGCCAGACTTCTTTATTCCATGAAAATCTGGAATTTCTGGAAAGTGATTGAAAAAATCATTAATGAGGTATGAATTTATCTCATCCCTGTTAATGAACAAATAAAATCTAATATTAAGGGGGAGAAATTGAATTAATCAATGACAATAAGTTGATGAAATTTGAGATCTCAAGGCTGATTTCTAATACTTAATACATGTACTTGAATGTTTTCAACATGTGTATTGAGATGAGTGCAAGATCTTAGGTTGTAATTCCAAAAATAATGAAGATATCAATTAGCATCATTTGGTTTCAACTTGACGACATCTGAACATACCCTAAATGAGTCATGGGAATTTGAATTAGTTGGTATCATGTTTACACCCCTGCCCCCCCCCCCCCCCGCACACCCCACCCCTTCCCCCCGTGCACACACCTCCTGCCCCTCGTGCACACACCCCCTGCCCCTGCACATCCCACCCCTACCCCCTGCACACCCCACTCCTACCCCCCTGCACATCTTGGTATGATTTATCAAATGGTATTCCAAATAACATCAGAAGGAACGATCTGCCTTGGTATAGTGAAGATAGTGTGTCTCCTCGATGGGGAGATGAGTGGAGAAGACCCTTGAGAAGCTGCCAGACTTATTTATTCCAGTAAAATCTTGAATTTCTAGAAAGTGATTGAAAAAATCATCGATGAGGTATGCATTTCTATTATCACTGTTAATGAATGAATAAATTCTGATATTAAGGGGGAGAAATTGAATTAATCAATGATAAGAAGTTGAGGAAATTTGAGATCTCCAAGTTGATTTCTGAAATCTGCTACAAGTACTTGAATGTTTTCAACATGTGTATTGAGATGAGTGAAAGATCTCAGGTTGTAATTACAAAAAGAATGAAGATGTCAATTGGCATCATTTGGTTTCAACTTGAGGGAATCTGAACAACCCCTAAATGAGTTATGGGAATTATAATAAGTCATTATCATGTTCACACCCCTACCCACCCCCCCCCCCCCCCACACACACACACACACCCCACCCCTGACCCCCCGTGCACACACCCCCTTCCCCCTGCACACCCTACCCTCCCCCCCCCCCCCCCCGCACACCCCACCCCGGCCCCCCTGTATATCTTGGTATGATTTATAAAATGGTATTCCAAAGAACATCAGAAGAAAAGATATACCTTGATGGAGTTAAGATATTGTGTCTCCTCTACGGGTAGATGAATGGAGAAGACCCTTGAGAAGATTCCAGAATTATGTATTCCAGGAAAATCTGGAATTTCTGGAAAGTGCTTGAAAAAATAACTGATGAGGTAAGCATTTCTCTCATCCCTGTTAATGACTGAATAAAGTCTGATATTAAGGGGGGAATTGAATTAATCAATGATAAGAAGTTGAGAAAATTTGAGATCTCCAGGCTGATTTCTAAAACCTTCTACATGTACTTCAATGTTTTCAACATGTGTATTGATATGAGTGCAAGATATTAGGTTGTAATTCCAAAACGAATGAAGATATCAATTAGCATCATTTGGTTTCAACTTGAGGACATATGAACAGCCCCTAAATGAGTCATGGGATTTAGAATCACTTGGTATCATGAACACACCCCCTGCCCCCTGCACACCCCCCCCCCCCCTCACACACCCCACCCCTAAAAAGAACATCATAAGGAAAGATATGCCTTGATGGAGTGAAGATAGTGTGTATCATCGAAGGGGAGATGAGTGGAGAAGACCCTTGAGAAGCTACCAGACTTATTTATTCCATGAAAATATGGAATTTCTGGAAAGTGCTTGAAAAAATCATTGATGAGGTATGAATTTCTCTTATCCCTGTTAATGATCGAATAAAGTCTGATATTAAGGGGGAGAAATTGAATTAATAAATGATAAGAAGTTGAGGAAATTTGAGATCTCAAGGATGTTTTCTAAAACCTGCTACATGTACTTGAATGTTTTCAACAAGTGTATTGAGATGAGTGCAAGATCTCAGGTTGTGATTCCAAAAAAATGAAGATATCAATTGGCATCATTTGGTTTCAACTTGAGGACATCTTAACATCCCCTAAATGAGTCATGGGATTTAGAATCAGTTGGTATGATGCACCCCCCCCCCCACACACACACACCCCACCCCTGCAAAGAACATTATAAGGAAAGATCTACCACGATGGAGTGAAGATAGTGTGTCTCCTCGATGGGTAGATGAGTGCATAAGACCCTTGAGAAGCTTCTAGACTTATTTATTACATTGCTACTTTTCAGGGAAAAGAGGGCTCAGGAAAGGGGATCCACTTTTTCCTTTCCTTTTTGTGATTTGCATGGAGTTTTTCTCATGCATCCCAGAATGCAGGAGGCTGGGGGCTGGTGTGCTGGCTGGTGCGGGATGGAGTGGCTAGTGCGGGCTGGAGTAGTTGGTGCAGGTGGGAAGGAAGGAAGTAGGGGGATGGAAGGGGGCTGGTGCAGGCTGTAATAGATGGCAGGGTGTTGTTTAAGCTGGATTGCAGGTTGATGGGGGTTATTGGGCATGTGGAAGGGGCTGGTGCGGGCTGGGATGTAGGAGGTCGGGGGCTGGTGAGGGCTGGAACTGGTGGTTAGGGCTGTTTTTTAGGTGGCAGAGGGATGGCATGAGTGTTTTGCAGGAGGCTGGGGTGTAGAGACCCGAAGCTTGACGTACATGGACATTACATTACTTTTGCGGAATACTTAGTACATAACAAAAACACACACATGAGGACCGTAATAGTTTAGTGTCTTTGGAAACTCGGAACGTAATCTTCTAATCATGGTGAAAGATCTTCAAAATCTACCATAAAGATCTTCCTTTTTTTTCTTACCTAAAACCTTTCTTGATATCCTGGGGAAAATAAAACATAAAAGGGTGAGCTCAAATGCTCAGTAAGGGTAAACAAAATAAATACCAATCACATCATATTCATAAGAACATATCTTTTGGAAATCTTAACCTGCAAAAGAGATCATAATTTTATAACATGGGATAAATCATAGTAGTGAAATGTAATCCCAATAGTCATAACTTAAAACATGAAACTTTGTGGCATACACACATAATCATAGAGAATCATTTCTTATTAGTCAAGACTCATTTCCAAGACTATCTTAGTGGACAAAGTCCATTTCTGAACTAATTCACCCTCGTTTCAGTCCTGTTTCACTGAACCGGTATAACCTACCGTTCCAGCCATGTATATCTCATGAGATATAAAATCTTTACCCAATGCATTGGAGGGAGATATAGGTCTCACCCATCTCATAATGATACCATTCTTATGTGTGCCACAAAATCATAAATCATACATCATTGCATAACCCATGTAATACAAATGGGAATCTTACACATCATGACATCATAAAACAATTCATATAAGATAAAGGAATTCATAAAAATAATTTCATCACAACATAATCAAATCAATGTAATAATAGGGATAAAAACAGAACCCTTTATTATCTTAGATGGAAAATAATTTTGATAAAACACTTGAACTCCATTCTTGAGGAAAATATCCTTTCTTCTTCAAAAACATTTTTCCTTTCTTAACATGTCATACAACTTTAAACTAAAATAAGTTGATTAAAAATAAACTTGAAAACTTTTAAAGGATGCTTCTTGGAAATAATGTTTTAAAAATCCATTCATGTCATATAAGTTAAAAAACATTCTTCTCATACTTTTGTCGGAAAAGTCAAAAAAGTACCTCGTACGAAAAACGACAAAAGATTCCTTTCATATCTTTTACTAAAAACTCACCGAAGGGTAAAATAGGATTTAAAAAATTGTAGGTGAATGGAAATAATATTACATATTGAGGAAACATGGATGAGTATGATAAAATACACCCCAGTAAATACTAAAGTATAAACAATCTTGGATAAAAATGAGATTGTGATATTTCCCTTACCTTTGGTCCGATTCGCTTCGTAAGTGTCCGAACCTCCTGTATAATGATTTAAATAATGTTATTTACTTATTAAAGAATCATATTCATTGTTATGATATCATATATGGTTCACTTATGACTTTATATTACCCGTTCTTTTGTAAATTCCATGTTAAAGAGCGTTTTGGGTAAAATTGTTTCATTTGTCGTCCGTGTTTTGACTTGTAATTATTCATATGATTACTTAGATCATGATTAATTAATTCCAGAATATAAAACATGATTTATAATATATATTCATAATATTCATATATATAATAAATCAGTAAATGGAAAGAAATACACCGTTCATGGAGACGGTAGGTCGTACGTACGCATGAACGTTGTTTTCGTTTCCTTATTGAGTTGAATGGAATTAAGTAGATGACATACATATATATACACATAAATCCAGTATCATTATTATGTCATATATTTCATGATTACTTATTATATATACTTTATAATCATTCATGAATGGTTAAAGTGGAGAATGAATCTCATCGCGTCATGGAGACAGTAGTCCGTACGTACGCACGAGCGATGATATCATTCTCATGATTGTGGGACTGTATTGGAGTGTATGTATACTATTTAAGAATCAATATCACTTTAAAATAATAATATATAGTTATTATTTACACCATTATACCCATCCAAGTAAGGTGGTGGTGGAAAATAGATTTCACCACGGCATGGAGACGGTATTCCGTACGTACGCACGCGCGGTGATTTCGTTTTCCGTAGGATGGATAGATGGTGAAATAGGGTTGTTTCATACTTATAATAACATATCAGTATATGAGTGATACTGATGTTATTACTTCATAATGAAACAACCTAATAAGAATAAGTGGAAGAAGAAATAAAGGTGAAAGATTCGGTAACGGAAATTACCTCTTCTTTGAAGCGCCTCTTTGAGACCTCCTCTTAGGGCACTAAAATTGGTCTTTGAGGAAGACCAGAAACTCTAGGATGTTTCAAGGGAAGTGGAGAAGATAATTTGGCAGAGGTTGGCCGAGCTGGAAGGTTCAAAGTTTTGTGAGGAAGAGAGGGAGGGGGTGCCCTTTTATAAGGGAGGAGAGGGGCACCTTTGGAATAACTAAAAATATTATTTTATTATAAAGCCAAATTCGGTTTTAAATAGATCCAAATTGATTTATTTCGAAGATAAGGTGGGTATGGGTCGAAATATTATCATCCAATATAATTTGGACAAGTTTAGTTTACTATTTTAACCTTATCATTTAGTTTTAACTTTAAGTTAGATAATTTTACTTTTACCGTGTCTTTTTGTGTTCTTACACTATAAGGTTAATAAACTTACTATAACAAGCCAAACGAACCAAAAGTTGTTTATTATTAATATATATAACCTTATCTAAGTCATTTTTCCGAACCTTAGATTTTTAGGAATAAAATAACAATTAATAATATAATATTTGTTTTAAAAACTAATTTATGTCAATTTTGACACTATTTGGTACATGATTTTTATGAAATTTATAACAGAATGATAAGTTCGAACAAATTTACTTAAATGAACAATAACATGTCATATTAACCTATAAAATTAGTGCAAGTCATAAAAAGTCTCGAATTACATTTATTTGGGTATTTATAACATCAATTATGTCAATATTTCATTAATAAGATAATTATTGCATCATCGTTGTGTCATAAATAAATTAAATTATTTAATGTCTAAAAATTACAAATAAAATATCATTATGTAGGAAATATTTTTATCTTTCTAATGAATATTTATAGTTGAATTTATCTTATGTATAACCCTATATTAAAAATGATTTACTTCTTAAACATGGATTTTAACTATTTTAACCCTTCTTTAAATAAATTAATAATAAATGTCCTAATCTAATCCAAGTGGGCTTAAATGGTCATATTTTATTCCTAAGGTTGTTTTTGGTCGAATTAAACTTATCTAATAGAATTAGGACATGTGTTAGGGTAATAATAATATCATTTTTACCCTTAATTACCCTATTTACTTTTAACCGTGGTAAAAAAGTCAAAAGTTACTATTCACCAAAAATTATTTTCATCTCATTGAACCACATTTTAGTCCTTGATATTAACCGTGTCTCTTGGATTTTTGAAATTCCACTCACATAAGCGGTAAAATTAAGTTTTATGAAAAATTCATTTTTTTAACTACCACTTAGTGGTTCACTATTCATCAAAAAATGAACGTTTCTAGAAAAATACAAAAAATTAGGCCTAAGCTATATTTGATATTATGAATTAAAAAATGACATCTAGTTTACCAAATTCAAAACATATCAGTTACATTAATTAATTTAAAAATTAATTCCCGTCGTCAAAACAAATAGCGTGTTTTTGAGAGATAATAACTATCAAAAGATTGACACTTGTTTATGTCTGGTTTAAATGTGAAATTACATCCAATGACCAAAATTGTATTAAATTGTAAAAAAATATTATAAATATACTTTAAAACCACTAAAATTAATAATTTATCACTATTAATTATTTATATTAAAAAAGTTGTTTTTAATTAAAATTTAGTAATTTTCACTATTCATCAGAATATAAAAGTTATCCGAAAAGTACCAAAATTTCACCCTAAGCTAATTTCGATATTCCGAATCCAAAAATGAAGTCCATTTTGAAAAATAAAATTTAAAAAATTTCAAAAAGTGGTTATTACTATTCATAATGGCTAGTTTTAATAATATTTTAATAGTATATCGTTGTTTAGTGAAACTCGGTATTGCGTACTACACACGCTATCGAGGAAGGTCGTGATTGCGTGTAATTCAAGGCAAGTCAACTATGCGTGTTTTGCCAGCTCCTTTTGGTGTAGCGTACAACACAAGACATTAATGAAAAGAATATTTTTCATAAAATCTCGGGGTGTTACATTCTACCCCCCTTAAAATGAATTTCGCCCTCGAAATTCGTCGGGGTTATAAATGGTTTACTATTCGAAAGTTTCTTTGATAGAAACCCACATCGTAAAAAGGAATACCAAAACCAATCTTTAAAAACAAAAGTATGAAACATAACGGTTACCCAAATAAACTAATCACTGGGTTTCCACATAGGTGAAAATATGGATATGGAAGAGAAATCTAACCATCATGTTCTGATGGAGAGTGGTAGAGAACATGGCTATGGAAAAGCCACCAATCACAAAGCCATAAATTTGTGACGATCTAAGGTACCGTCCAATTCATCAGATATAAGAGCACTAGAACAACATTTTTGGTTTTCAAGATCGTTTCCCTAAAGTTGATGAAATTGGAATTAGAAGAAATACTTTTGTGATTTCGGTATAGTCTCACAGTTGGTCGTTCATTAGACAATTTCCACTTCATCTCTTAAATAAATGAATCTGAATTTGTCATTCGTGATGTGATAGCAGATCATGTGATAGAATGATGGGTCATTCCATCTGTCTCAAACAAAAGGTTAGCAAAAGTTATAAGTCCATCTTATGGTTATATTAATCGTATATGGTTCCAAAAATGAACTTATACTTCATATATCATACCTCTTAATAAAATAAAACTAGTTTCTACTAACTAGGGACTTTATGTAGGCCAGTGGTATGCGATAAAGGTCTGTCGCACTTTAGTTGTGGGTTCGATTCCCATAGCCTTGGCCGACGCGATGGGTTGTCGCACATCCTACAGGTTGTCCTTTTTCTAAAACTACATTATTATAACATCCCATCAACAATATCAAAAAAAGTTTTATCCTTAAACAATACTAACTTATGTCCAACATAATCCATTCCAATCTTTAGGCTTATCTAAAATACTTCGGTCCAAGTTCATAGTATAGAGAAAATGATCACGTGAATGCCATCATTTATCCCTCATATATCTTGTTCGTCACATTCCATTTATGTGAATACTATAATCATGTAATCTCTTGAAAAATGAATACCCATTGAATCTTAGTGAAAACATGAGTGCTGTCAAAAGATAACTCTTTCCACATACCAAAATCCTCAAAATTCTATATACTTAGTCCTTATATCAATCATGAGCTCATGAATACAATCAAAAATCTCATTATCTTTTTGTCCCTTCATTATGCGCATATCATCTACTTTCCAAAAATATTTCAATCACTTTTTTTTTCCTGGTTACCAGTATCATATAATTATTGAAAACCAATACATAGATATTCCAAAATTCCACAATACCATAAATGAGATTTCATGATACTATTTTGAAATCCCATTACATAAACTCTTAATCATTCCACCACATCGTTGTCATATTCAACATCGCCAATAGTGATCGTATGTGACTTCCCTTTTTCCTTTGCCTTAAGTGGTTGCTCATGTCGATCATCACTAACCCTTGAATTAGGGTATTTATTGGCATAATGTCCCATCTCCTTGCCCTTGAAACATTGAGGTGTAGTAGGTTCATTCTGTGTATCCCTTCCTTTGTTTGAATCATTAGACATCTTCTTCCCATCATTGAGGCATTCAAATGCCCGATGACATTCCTTTACACATTTGAAACATTTACTTGTCCCTTTAAGACAATCTCCACCATGCTTCTTTCCACACTTTGAGAATAAGGAAACATTCATCTTTTTTTCACCATTATTCTGAGATTTCTCCTTGAACTCCATATTTCGTTTCTTGTCAAAACCATGAGATGGATATGTAACACCAACTACCATTTCTACCTTGATTGTACAACGCACAATTTCTTCATAGCTACTGAAGTCTCTTATAGCTAATTCCCTTCGAAGATTTGGTTTTAAGCCATTGAAAAATCGATCAACTTTACTTTCAGGTTGGATGATAATGTCAGATGCATACCTTGTAAGTCTTGTAAAATTTGCTTCGTATATACCAATAGATTCATCATCCTTCTACTTCAGCTCAAGAAATTCCTTTTCCATCTTTGTTTGAAGAATACGAGGGAAGTACTTACTGAAAAACAAGTTCTTAAACTCGTCCCATTCCATGGACTCAATTTCATCTCTTGGCCTCGTATTCTTGATAAGATTCCACCATTGATCAGCTTCACCTTCCAAACGATATACTGCTAAGATGACTTTATCATGTTCAGAACATTAAAGAACTGAAAATATCTTTTCAGTGGTACTGGTCCATTGTTCAGCAACAAGTGGATCGGAAGACCCACTGAAAGAAGGTGGACGTTGCCTCATGAAGGACTCAATAGAATATTGTTCCCTTCTCTTCTCATTTGGAAGTCCAGAATGATTCATAGCTTGTGTAAGTATAGAAATAAGATTTTTCACTCCATCTCCCATAACATTTGTTTGTTCAGGAGGAAAATCATTGCATTGTCCATTACAGTGATCAACACGGTTCCTTCGGGTTCCAGCCATCGTCTAAAACCCAAAAAGAATAGTGTGAGAGGCAAAAATCATGCTAGGTAAAACAACATAGTAAAGGGGGAGCACCCTCAATATCTAACATCTTAGGTTAAATTCTAAGATCGTTACCATAGTTCTAGGACTATATCCTATACGTATACTTATCCTTAGGGACATCCCTAGACATACCTTAGAAATATCTCTATGGATCTCACTAACGTTTTCGCATCCTAGTTTCCAAAGGTTGACTAAACCTTTCCTCTGATACCAACTGTAGAGACCCAAAGCTTGACGTACATGGACATTACATTACTTTTGCGGAATACTTAGTACATAACAAAAACAGACACACGAGGACCGTAATAGTTTAGTATCTTTGGAAACTCGGAACGTAATCTTCAAATCATGGTGAAAGATCTTCAACATCTCCCATAAAGATCTTCCTTTTTTTTCTTACCTAAAACCTTTATTTATATCCTGGGGAAAAGAAAACATAAAAGGGTGAGCTCAAATGCTCAGTAAGGGTAAACAAAAGAAATACCAATCACATCATCTTCATAAGAACATATCTTTTGGAAATCTTAACCTGCAAAAGAGATCATAATTTCATAACATGGGATAAATCATAGTAGTGAAATGTAATCCCAATAGTCATAACTTAAAACATGAAACTTTGTGGTATACACACATAATCATAGAGAATCATTTCTTATTAGTCAATACTCATTTCCAAGACTATCTTAGTGGACAAAGTCCATTTCTGAACCGAGTCACCCTCGTTTCAGTCCTGTTTCACTGAACCGGTATAACCTACCGTTCCAGCCATGTCTATCTCATGAGATATAAAATCTTTACCCAATTCATTAGAGGGAGATATAGGTCCCACCCATCTCATAATGATACCGTTCTTATGTGTGCCAAAAAATCATAAATCATACATCATTGCATAACCCATGTAATACAAATGGGAATCTTACACATCATGACATCATAAAACAATTCATATAAGATAAAGGAATTCTTAAAAATAACTCCATCACAACATAATAAAATCAATGTAATAATAGGGATAAAAACAGAACCCTTTATTATCTTAGATGGAAAATAATTTTGATAAAACACTTGAATTCCATTCTTGAGGAAAATATCCTTTCTTCTTCAAAAACATTTTTCCTTTCTTAACATGTCATACAACTTTAAACTAAAATAAGTTGATTAAAAATAAACTTGAAAACTTGTAAAGTATGATTCTTGGAAATAATGTTTTAAAAATCCATTCATGTCGTATAATTCAAAAAAAACATTCTTCTCGTACTTTTGTCGGAAAAGTCAAAAAAGTACCTCGTACGAAAAACGACAAAAGATTCTTTTCATATATTTTACTAAAAACTCACCGAAGGGTAAAATAGGATTTAAACAATTGTAGGTGAATGGAAATAATATTAAATATTGAGGAAACATGGATGTGGATGATAAAATACACCCCAGTAAATACTAAAGTATAAACAATCTCGGATAAAAATGAGATTGTGATATTTCCCTTACCTTTGGTCCGATTCGCTTCGTAAGTGTTTGAACCTCCTGTATAATGATTTAAATAATGTTATTTACTTATTAAAGAATCATATTAATTGTTATTATATCATATATGGTTCACTTATGACTTTATATTACCCGTTCTTTTGTAAATTCCATGTTAAAGAGCGTTTTGGGTAAAATTGTTTCATTTGTCGTCCGTGTTTTGGCTTGTAATTATTCATATGATTACTTAGATCATGATTACTTAATTCCATAATATAAAACATGATTTATAATATATATTCATAATATACATATATATAATAAATCAGTAAATGGAAAGAAATACACCGTTCATAGAGACGGTAGGCCGTACGTACGCATGAACGCTGTTTTCATTTCCTTATTGAGTTGAATGGAATTAAGTAGATGACATACATATATATACACATAAATCCAGTATCATTATTATGTCATATATTTCATGATTACTTATTATATATACTTTATAATCATTCATGAATGGTTAAAGTGGAGAATGAATCTCATCGCGTCGTGGAGACGGTAGTCCGTACGTACGCACGAGCGATGATATCATTCTCATGATCGTGGGACTGTATTGGAGTGTATGTATACTATTTTAGAATCAATATCACTTTAAAATAATAATATATAGTTATTATTTACACCATTATACCCATCCAAGTAAGGTGGTGGTGGAAAATAGATTTCACCACGGCATGGAGACGGTATTTCGTACGTACGCACGCGCGCTGATTTCATTTTCCGTAGGATGGATAGATGGTAAAATAGGGTTGTTTCATACTTATAATAACATATCAGTATATGAGTGATACTGATGTTATTACTTCATAATGAAACAACCTAAGAAGAAGAAGTGGAAGAAGAAATAAAGGTGAAAGAATCGGTAACGGAAATTACCTCTTCTTTGAAGCGCCTCTTCGAGACCTCCTCTTAGGGAACTAAAATTGGTCTTTGAGGAAAACCAGAACCTCTAGGATGTTTCAAGGGAAGTGGAGAAGATAATTTGGCAGAGGTTGGCCGAGCGGGAAGGTTCAAAGTGTTGTGAGGAAGAGAGGGAGGGGGTGCCCTTTTATAAGGGAGGAGAGGGGCACCTTTGGAATAACTAAAAATATTATTTTATTATAAAGCCAAATTCGGTTTTAAATAGCTCCAAATTGATTTATTTCGAATCTAAGTTGGGTATGGGTCAAAATCGTATCATCCAATAGAATTTGGACAAATTTAGTTTACTATTTTAACCTTATCATTTAGTTTTAACTTTAAGTTAGATAATTTTACTTTTACCGTGTCTTTTTGTGTTCTTCACTATAAGGTTAATAAACCTACAATAACAAGCCAAACGAACCCAAAGTTGTTTATTATTGATATATATAACCTTATCTAAGTCATTGGGCCGAACCTTAGATTTTTAGGAATAAAATAACAATTAATAATATAATATTTTTTTTAAAAACTAATTTATGTCAATTTTGACACTATTTGGTACATGATTTTTATGAAATTAATAACAGAATGATAAGTTAGAACCAAGTTACTTAAATCAACAATAACATGTCATATTAACCTATAAAATTAGTGAAAGTCATAAAAAGACTTTAATTACATTTATTTGGGTATTTATAACATCAATTATGTCAATATTTCATTAATAAGATAATTACTGAATCATCGTTGTGTCATAAATAAATTAAATTATTTAATGTCTAAAAATTACAAATAAAATATAATTATGTAGGAAATCTTTTTATCTTTCTAATTAATATTTATAGTCGAATTTATCTTATGTATAACCCTATATTAAAAATTATTTACTTATTAAACATGGATTTTAACTATTTTAACCCTTCTTTAAATAAATTAATAATAAATGTCCTAATCTAATCCAAGTGGGCTTAAATGGTCATATTTTATTCCTAAGGTTGTTTTTGGTCTAATTAAACTTATCCAATAGAATTAGGACATGTGTTAGGGTAATAATAATATCATTTTTACCCTTAATTACCCTATTTACTTTTAACCGTGGTAAAAAAAAGTCAAAAGTTACTATTCACCAAAAATTATTTTCATCTCATTGAACCACATTTTAGTCCTTGATATTAACCGTGTCTCTCGTATTTTTGAAATTCCACTCACAGAAGCGGTAAAATTAAGTTTTATGAAAAATTCAGTTTTTTTAACTACCACTTAGTGGTTTCACTATTCATCAAAAAATGAACGTTTCTAGAAAAATACAACAAATTAGGCCTAAGATATATTTGATATTATGAATTCAAAAATGACGTCTATTTTACCAAATTCAAAACATATCAGTTACATTAATTAATTTAAAAATTAATTCCCGTCGTCAAAACAAATAGCGTGTTTTTGAGAGATAATAACTATCAAAAGATTGACACTTGTTTATGTCTGGTTTAAATGTAAAATTACATCCAATGACCAACATTGTATTAAATTGTAAGAATATATTCTAAATATACTTTAAAAACACTCAAATTAATAATTTATCACTATTAATTATTTCTATTAAAAAAGTTGTTTTTAATTAAAATTTAGTAACTTTCACTATTCATCAGAATATGAAAGTTATCCGAAAAGTACCAAAATTTCACCCTAAGCTAATTTAGATATTCCAAATCCAAAAATGAAGTCCATTTAAAAAAATAAAATTTACAAAATTTCAAAAAGTGGTTATTACTATTCATAACGGCTAGTTTTAATAATATTTTAATAGCATATCGTTGTTTAGTGAAACTCAGTATTGTGTACTACACACGCTATCAAGGAAGGTCGTGATTGCGTGTAATGCAAGGCAAGTCAAGGATGCGTGTTGTGCAAGCTCTTTTTGGTGTAGTGTACAACACAAGACATTAATGAAAAGAATATTTTTCATAAAATCTCGGGGTGTTACATGGGGGGTGGTGGCTGGTGTGGTGGCTGCTGCGGGCTGGATTGGAGGTGGATGGGGGCTGGTGTGGGCTCAAATGCAGGTGGAAGGGGGCTGGAATGCTAGTGGAAGGGGGCTAGTTGCATGTGTTCGGGGGATGGTGCGGGCTGATTCGAAGGTGGCAGGGGGGGCTGTTGCGGGCTGGAATGCTGCTAGCAACGGGATGAAAGAAGGTGTAAGGGGGCTGGTGTGGGCTGGATGTGGCTAGAGAAGGGCCAAATCACGGCATTACCCTGGCGTGACCGTGGCATGACCGCGGCGTCACCGCGGCGTGACCGCGGCATGACCGCAGCGTGTTAGCCTGGTCCAGTGACATCTGCGGGGCAGCATCTTCCGGCCAAGAGCGAAGGGAGCAGGAGGAGGTGGGGCAACATTCCAGCCGTCGCCCCGCCAGTATAAATTGTGATTAGTTAGTCTCAACATTGATCACAAGACTCATGGATTACTATAACTCTGAACCGTCGTGGGGTGTCATCCTAGAGCAGGGCCAAATCACGGCATGATCGCGGCGTGACCACGGTGTGACTGCAGCGTGACCGCGGCTTGACCGCGGCATGTCGGCCCAGTCCAGTGACATCCGCGGGGCAGCATCTTCTGACCAGGAGTGAAGGGAGAAGCAGGAGGCGTGGCAACATTCCGGTTGTCACTCCGCTGGCAGAAATTGTGATAAGTCAGTCTCAAAATTGATCACAAGACTCATGGAATACTATCTTTGTGAAATTCCACGGGTTATCTTCCTGGAGCAGGGCCAAATCACGGCATGACTGCGGCGTGACTACAGCGTGCCGCGGTGTGACCACGGTGTGATAGCGGTGTGACCACAGTGTGTTGGCCCAGTCCAGTGACATCCACGAGGTAGCATCTTCGGGCTAGGAGTGAAGGGAGCGGGAGGAGGTGGGGCAACATTCCGGTCGTCGCCCCGTCGGCAGAAATTGTGATTAGTCAGTCTCAACATTGATCTCAAGACTCATGGAATACTATCATTGCAAACCACCATGTGGTGTCATCCTAGAGCAGGGCCAAATCACATCATGATCGCGGCGTGACCACTGTGTGACCGCGGCGTGACCGCGGCATGACAGCGGCGTGACTGCGGCATGTTGGGCTGGTCCAGCAACATCTGCGGGGCAGCATCTACCGGCCTGGAGCGAAGGGAGTGGTAGGATGCAGGGAAACATTCCGATCATCGCCCTGCCGGAAGATGATAGAACAGATCAACTATTTAATATTATATAACAAGGGATTTCCAGAGAAGGTTGTAGTGAGCGGCACAATGACGCAACGTATAAAGGGAAACAAAATGATGGAAAAGAATCATACACCCTACACAAACCATTTACAAATTCATTCACTTTGCCTAAACATGGAAATTTTATTTATAATATTCAAATCGTGAAAAGGAAAGTGTCATGGTCAAGGAATATGCCTACTCGAGCAATGTCATTTGAGTTAAACGAGTATGATAAGACAATTTATATTATTCAAAGAAAAAACTAACTAGCCATAAAACAAACACCAATAAGAGGCATATGAAATACTCAAACCAAATCTAAACATGATACAAATAACTATCACTACTCTTTGGTTTAGAATACAGCGCACCTCCGTTGGAGGGGTTTTATTATAAAATCATGGCATTGCTTTATCACACAATTAATTTAATTATATTTAACATTTATTCTAAAACTCATTCAGCACAAATCAAATGCAATAATTTAAGCAACTAGATCAACATAATTATCACTGTGAGTTTTTGCAGATAGCACACCTCTGTTGGAGGGGTTTTATTATAAAAACATGTCTTTATTTATCAAATGAAAAAATTATATTAAAGAACACTTATTCAAGATATGCAATTCAATATAATTAATAAGAATTAAGAAAGAATCTAAATTCAATTTAAATCATTATTGAATTAAATAGGATAGAAGAGGGATCCCACCTCAAGGTGGAACTAAACCATCCAATTCGGCTCTTGGAGATTTCTAACTAAAATTTGATGCTCCCCCACTAGGTATACACACCTTCACAAACATGTAAGGACACCTATCCCCAATGCACACACCCGTATGGCCATGAGCTTGTGCAAGGGGATCCTTGCACATATGCTTATATGCATATACCAGTCTCCACTCACCTGCATATGCATTTATATATATATACATGGGCACACATAGCACCATACGTGCATAATCCCTACCATGACTAATTATAGTTCACTTTACTTTCAGTTTCAAAACTAATTATAGTTGTGATAAAGGGAATGTTATACCTTCTCAAGGAAATTCCCAATGCACAAGACGTAGTCAATCAGTGAGTTCATCGAGTTGTTGTGTACTATTTCTCCCAATATTTGATCAATTGATGCACCCTACATAACATACATTCAAAAGAAAAAATAATGAATATTGAAAATTGAAATGCTAAGGCCCATTTAGTCATGAAAAAAAAAGTTTTTTTTATTTCAATTTAGCATAATTAAATAAAACATTTATAAGTTTAACTTGAATTGCACTGGGAGATAGATTGTTCCACACATTAATTGAAAGCCTACAATTTTAAGTGGTGTATCACCAATGAAGGAAGTTATAATAAACCATTAAATAACTAAATAACATGTTTGATTAAGTCCAATTACCTTTGTAACACCCAATGGTCGCACCTAAATACACTAGTTTCCCCAGACAACGTCAATTGATGGATTTGAGATTGGGCCTGCCCAGAGATGTTTCAAAACATCCCTTGCTTGAATCCTTCCAAATTCATAATCTTCTTTGAAAAATGAAAAAACAGAAGTAAAATGTGGGGGGTGATGAGTCAAGTTGCATTTTTAAATGAGCATCTGAAACCATTTTTAGTTATACATGCATACTTGAAGTTCCAAAAAACTGAGGTTTCCTGAGGATAAAGAATTGATCTAGGTGTTTGATCAGTAAAATACCAAAAAACATGTTGTAAAGTTTTTCAGAACATTAGATATTATGATATCAAAACTAATGCCTCATTCAAAATATTGTAAGTGCTTTCAATAGAAGGGAAAGAGGTGTGTCATGGAAAAGTGGTAAATAAAATATAAAATAAGTGAGGTTTAAAAATGATTTTGGTATATAAAAAAATACGATAGAAAATAAAACAAAATAACCAAAACATTAAAAAAAAGACAGGTGGGCATGATAATAAAGAAGAGGTTGTTTTGTGGATGTAATGTTACAGGTTCAGCTACTGACTGTTGATTTCAAACAGGGCATATTTTTTAGCTCCTATAGATAATGAAATGTAAAAAATGGAGTTATATTTCATGAAAAACAACATTGTATTCATTTTTTAAGAATTTGTCAAAATAAACAGAGTCCTTTCTTTAATACAATAGGTTGCATTTCCTACATCCTAATAGTTGAAAATATAATTGAACCATAAAATGATACATGCTACAAGTGAACAACAACTGATACATCCTAACAGATAGAAAAATAACATTTTATTCCTTGAATAATGGAAAAATTTCAGGTGCAATGGTATTTTCCATGACACGGGATATACTAATAATATCAAAATAGGAAATGAGTAGAAGAATACATTTTAAATGAATTGTCTATACTCTATCTAATGTAATACATATTTCACTAAAAATTTAATTCTGAAAAAAATAATGAAAAGAATATGAATAGTGAATATGTATGGTTACCTTGTGTTTTTGAAGCAGATTTCAGTTTGTTTTTTTTTCTGTTTTAATGTTTATATCTCCCCTTGGTATGGTGTGTAATTCAGAAATATGACTTATCGTAGCGATGCTTTCTGGAGATGTCTTGTCACTATATTTCAAACCATCCTCACTATCAAAACAATGCGACAAATTTTTCTACATAGAGGATATTGTTAGAAGAAATAGAACCTCGAAACTAAAGATGTTGAAATAATTGAAAAATAGAGTAGATATTTAACAGTATGGTGCACTGTAACAGCAGAAAATTGTAGATAGAATGAAACATTTTTTTATATATATTAAAATTATAGAATGCCAATGTATTTATACCATCTATTTTTCTAGTAATGAAAATAATTTATAAGATATAAAAAATATCAAATATATAATGGAGTAAAAGTTACAGACTTTGAGGAACAAAAGCTACATAATGAGATGCATTTTCAAACAAATTCATAATGAAAAAACAAAAGTTAAATAAAGACAGACTACCTAGGAATAAAATTTATAGACAATGATGAATAAAAGTTACATGATGAGGTAGTTTTAGCTATAATAAGAATTTCCAAAACCCATAACTAGATTTTCTATCAAGTCTACAGAAAGACGGACTTCCTTAAAACGTTTACAACCTTCTCTTCCTCCATCAAAACTGTCAATTTCTGCATCAAAGGAAAAACATGATCCAATGTTAAAATACAATACATGATTTAGTACTCAATGAAACTAAAAGACCCATTGTTGTAATAAATGATGCACTGATCTAAAACATGTCGCCAAACATGCCCTTTCAAAACACCTTTTATATGAAAGAAATTATTCTTATACCATTAATAAGATTTCTATGATTCTTAATTTTTAATAAAAATAAATAATAATAAAACATCACCAAGATTACTTCAAGAATCCGCTGTAGAATTAATTCTTCAAGGGAAGCAGTAACCTCCTCTGTAATCACAGTAGGGTGTCTCACGTTGTGATAACAATCTAGATCTATATCCAAAGAACTATTTTCTGGTCTCTTACCAGCAATTACCTATTACAAGTGAACACATGTCATAGTAAATACATGAATTAATTCAGCCTAAAACTTAATAATATGTTTTTTTTTTGTAGACAATCCATGCTAGGGGATCCTTGATAAATCTAGGTAAACTATGTATTAGTTATTTAATTGAAATTCTAAACTTTAAATATGTGGAAAAAACATTTCATAAAATGGTTTATATAAACTGAAATTTCTATACACTTATTACAATATATAAAAATAAAAAAAACATATTTTTAAATTAAATAAACAATCACAATTTAGTATTACCTTGTTATTGCACCAAGAAAAACAATTTTATAGTTTTTCCTATATGAATAAGTCATGTGAATAAAAATATAAGAATAAAAAACATTCATATAAAGGAGTTTGTAAGATGAAAATCATACAAGGAGAAATGGTGTAATGTTTTACCTACCATGATGTGTCAGAATAGATGACATGAAGAATTCGTTGTGTCATCAATAGAAAGAGTTTATGACAAATGCATTAAACATCATAAAAATCTAGTAGTTAAATATTTGACATGTAATAATATAAATCAGAACTAAAATCATAATTAATAATGTTTCAATGGCATTAATTACCTATAAAAAACATGATCAACAGTATCTTGTGAGTGTTGAATCGCCAAAATTCCCAAAAGTTCCATAGTTACTAAAACAGAAAATCATTCCTGATGTATAAGAAATATGGAAACACTTATGCATAATCAATATGTAAAAACACATATCTATAACTAATTGGGAAATGATTTTGTATAACCAGTCTATAAATGAATGGATTCATGGAATAACTCATGGAACACATAATAATTGACATAAAGAATGAAGTAAAAATATATGACAGCAGAAAACATGTATGTACTGAACATAAATGGAGCACATAGGGCACATTTTGTGGATAAGACATGTTATAGAATACATGAGAAAGCATGGTAAACTGGGTATAAGTAAAGGAAATCAAAAAATAAAATATTCATGTAGTCGATAAGCCATCTATTCATGTAAAATTTGAGCATTGTACATTAGATTTTTCTTGTAAATGCAATCAATAAGTCAACTAGGATTTTAGTCAAAGATACTAACAAGAATAGAAATCAAAATTATAGTAAATCTATATAAATAAAACTGTAAAAAGTTGTGTGCTGAAAGATGTCAGGTATGCAACTGATACATCACATGTTGTGGTGGAAATATATAATAGCCTTGGTAAAAATTATAAATGAAGTAATATTGTCTGAGAAAAAGAAGGACAATGCGTAATTATAGATTCAGATATGGTGATCTATCTTGTTAATGTTTGAATAAAGCATGTGTAACTAGAAATACTAAATCATGTCGTAAAGGTAAAATATACTAATTCATGGAGTGGAGGGAAATAACACTAATCAGTAAGTCAACTATACATTATCTGCATGAATGAAACTATAAAAATTATGTATTGAATGAAACCAGGTAGGCATAACAAAATTGCATGACACTCAGATGCAGTGCTGGAATTCTATAACATCCCTGGTAAAAAATATATATGAAGTAACATTGGACAAAAAAAATAAGGACACAATTTAATATTCAACCAAAGTTAATATTCAACCGAAATTCATAATTCTTGGATAGAAGGGAATAAATTTCCAGAAATTAAGAAGTACACACCTTTTTCTTACCTCTAGACCTGTAGAAGAAAACATGTTTGTACTGGACATAAATGGAGTACATAGAAAAACAATTATTAACAATACATGCTAGAGGATCAATGAGAAAGTAGGGTAAACTGGGTAGCAGTAAATGAAATAAAAAAATAAAATAGTCATGTAGTCAATAACTTAGAAAATCTAATGCAATGCGCAAGGATATACATACTCCATAGTTTCCTCACCCAGAGAAAAAAATAGAAGTTGCAGGATACGAAAGGTTGTTCAAAGTATAGAATTTACTAAGACTAACCTGAACAAGTCAAGTATCAGCCCAAGATACGCATATATGGGAATATAGATTCATGAATGTATAAAAAACTATATCAAAATCATACAAATGGATGAAATTATACCGAATATTGTAGAACATTTGTACATGTTTAAAAGGGGAAAATAAAACCCCATAAAGATATATTCGAAATGAGTTATACTAATAAAAGGGATGAGAAGAATGTCTGGGGAGGAAGCCATTTCAAAATGACCATCATCATTTGAGAAATAATATTGGAAAAACGAGGTCCAATGGAAATGTACTCCAAAATCTTGTACTAAAAGAACAGCACAGTGGTTATAAAATGAAAAGACAAAAAGTATTATTGCATTGAAATTGATTGTAATTACCTCTCAATGTCATCAAGGATTATGGTGCTTAATTGGGACTTATAGGCATCCTCAAATACCTGAAAATAACAGGTGAAAAAAATGACTAAAAGTATTCAGTATACAAGTTTCAAATTCCATAAGCATAAATAGATGGAAACCTAGTTGATTTTAAACCTTGAAATTTTTTTCACATTTACTGGCCTCGCTTACCCCAGTCATTGATTCATGTGAAACCTAGCCACATAGAACCCAATAAAAGTTGAAAACACAAATAGATGGAAGTTCTTTCATGCGAGAATAAAAGGAAAAAAATGAGAAGTGTAACGACCCAAAGTTTCATTAATGGAAAATCCCTCTTGATCCAGTTAAATGTTTCTTTATGAAAAATGTTTTTATAAGATGTCAACTTCTTTAGTTTTATGTTATGATTTGTGACCATTACTTTTATAGTCGTTGAACAGTGATCACTTGAGTAGTATAAATATATGGCTTTAACAAACCCAATTTTACTCAGACAAAGGATGTGATGGCCTCATCCAGTAGAATTTCCCCATACGAAGCCCATTTTTCGGAGCTCGGAAAAGAGGTGGCGTCTTTGGGCTTCTCCCTTGACCAAGCCCAAGCTGAGCTTCATTATGTCAAGCTCGAACGGGACCGTCTACGGGAAAAGTGGAAGTTGATAGAGATTACCACTCGAGCGATGTTATCTGAGCCGCCCCAGGAGTCTGTCACCATCGCACACCTTACCCTTAGGTCTTATGCGGCTATTTTAAGGGGTTATGTAACAAATAAGCAGTACTATGTTCATGTGCATTATTTTTTTATATAATAATAAATATAATTTCTATTCATTTTTTATACATTGTAAATATTTTTTAAAGTACAAATGGTGTTTTTGGTTATTATTTAATTAAGAATTATATTTTATTAAATTAAGGGATTTTTTGAATTAAATAATATTTTAATAAAATATTATTATTAATATTAAATTAATTTTTATTAAATATAAATGACCTTATAATTTTATGAATGCAATTAAAATTTTTATTAAGGTTTGAAAGCCATTTCTGTCAAAACCCGTGATTTTTTTTATAAATGTCGGTTTTTATTTTAAAAGAGAAAATTCACATATTTAGAAAATTATTTAGATAAAATAAATATTATTTTTGGAATCAGGACGTCGAAATTATCCAACAGTGAATTTTTTATAATTTTCTGAGACAGTCAAATTTTTGGGTAAAAATTAAATACCATTTAAATATATAATGTGTTTTATGACATCATAATGACCCAATGGTGATGTAATAAAATACCATAATCCTTATGTTCGGACAATATGTGTTTTATCATTAAAATAATGTGATTTGTGTTTTTTTGACTTACTTTTCAAAGCATTAATGGAGCCCTCAAGACTTATTCAACACTTTGCCTTTTTAAATTAATTTCCATGGGAGTGTGACTCACCTTCACATAAGAAACCCTAATTTTTTAATAAGTTCGGACCTTGTCCTTTTAAAATATTGTTTTCCTCTTTCCTTTTCCAGAAAACATGGGCAAATACCATGGGATGTTTTGTGGTTTGGATTATTTTAATATAAGGGGCCCCAAACCTAAATAATAAAGAATTCTCTCACCTTTCCTATATAAACCCACCCAAGCTCCCACTTACTCCTCACTAAAAGCCCTTGGAGTTCGTCAAACCTCTTCCCTACTCTCTCTAGAATCCTATCAAGGTGCCCCAGGCTCCCAAGAAGCCTCTCTCTAGCCTTTGGAAGCACACTTCCAAGTAAGGGTTTTTTTCTTCCTTTCACATTTTTGTCAATTTTCTTTAAGTTGTATTGCCCTTTTAATTTAAATTATGAATGTTGGGGTATGGTTTTGCACCTCCCCCATACTTCCCTCTTATTGTTTGAATTATGGGAGACCCCTTTCTCTCTCATTAAATTCCACCTATGTACACTCATTACTATGCCGAAATTCCGAAAGGAACTTCTCTCTCTTCTTTTACATTCAAGCAATAATTTTGTATCATGAATCTATATTCCATCACAATTGTTGGGACATGTATCTATATGACCTCCTTACTGTACATTACATGTAAATATGATGAGGAACCCCTTTCTCTCTCATCAACCTTTTTTATGAATTCTTATGTCACGCTGTTACGCTGCCGAAATCACACCGATTTTCTAAGGCAATGTCATTGTGTAGTGAATACCATGCCCATTTCTCCATCAAGGGTATTCACCTTTATGCACATTTACTTAAAGATTATAAAGTTTCATGTATGAATTCCACATTCCTTTATCGTGGAATAAATGATTATGTTTTATGAATCCATGTTTTATGATCCATGTGGCACACTTATGCATGAAATGAAATGTTTAAGAAGGGTGCGCCCTTATAGCACTCCAATGCATTGGGTAAAGTATAGTATCATGATACGTCAAGTGAAATGAGTGTTGACTCATGCTAATTCAAGTGCAACGAGGGTTTACTCGTGCTTCAAGTTCAATGAGGGTTTACTCATTCTCCATGTGCAATGAGCCTTGGCTCATGCTAATTCAATGTTAAGTGTTGTTGCCACATTTCCATGTTATGATTACCATGCTTTATCATGCCTTTATGTTCATGTTTCTTTTATGCTCTATTGATATGCCTATTTCCTAACATTTATTGTACTCCTCATGTTATTCCATGTGTACTCCCTTACTGGGCTTTACAGCTCACCCTTTTCTTATGCATGTCCTCAGGTTATCTCGTGCAATGCTAAGTACGAAGGAATGTAGTGGTCATGTAAAGGAACTTTTCAATAAAGATATTGTATTTCAAGTTTAAAGTTTTTATGTAATGATCCTAATCCCCAAAGACACTAAAACTCTTGATCTTATTTGTTGTATCAAGTGATGTTTTATGTAATAAAGCATGTTTTAGTTGAAATAAAAAGAAGGGTTGTCATAGTTGGTATCAGAGGATAGGTTTAGTTATTTTTGGGATTAGGAAACCCTAGTAAATCCTTAGATACAAGACTAAGTATAACAAAAACATCCCTATGTTTTGGTAAGTATTGAGTAAGTGGTTTATCAAGAAAATACATCCCTGTCTGGATACGAGCAGGTAGAGGCGGCTCTGGCACAGATGTATCCTAGGGGTAAAACCTGAAAACACCGCTTTGAGCTAGACTCGAACGGGAACTGGTGCACGAAAACGGGCCTTGCTGCACTCTTGGTTACAACACTCCCGGGGGATATGTTTTGATAAATTCAAAAGCTTAGTATGAACCCTTATTAAGGGAAAAATTCCCCTAAGAATATATGTTAGAAGGTAGATCATGAAAAGCCTGGATTGAATCCTATAGAATCATGAGTTAAAGAGATTAAAGTGTATTTATAAGTCATCAGCTTTTGTCTTTGGATTACCCTTTATGTGTTACCCCTAACTTTCCTTTTATTCCAGCCAATGGTCGGTAATAGGAGAACTCAGGCTAACAACCGTTGTGAAGATCAGTGTGATGATTGTACTAATGAGATGCCCAATCCAATGGGAGCGGGAATTGCGAACTTTGTCACACTTCTCTCTAAGCTAACTCAAGTTTTGAATAGAAACATGGGTCAATAGGAACGTTCAACCCCCCCTAAGAAAGAACAAGTCGCTATTGAAAGCTTCATGAGACAAAGGCCTCCTACTTTTAGTGGATCATCTGATCCCACGATCGCTGAGCAATGGATCAACTCCATTGAAAAGATATTCTCCATCCTCCAATGTTCTGAACAAGAGAAGGTTCTCCTGGCGGCTTATCGTATGGAGGGTGAAGCTGATCAATGGTGGACGTTGATCAAAAATATGAAGCCTGAGGAGAAGATCGAGGCTTTGGAATGGAAGGAATTCCAGAAGATGTTTTTTGATAAATATTTTCCGCGCACCCTCCGTCTTAAGATGGAAAGAGACTTCCTTTACCTCAAGAAAAAATATGGAGAATCGGTGGGAGCGTATGAGGAAAACTTCACAAGGCTTGCACGATACGCTTCCGGGTTTGTCGTTCCCCCCGAATTCAAGGTTGACTGCTTCTTTTTTGGGCTGAAGCCTAGCTTGTGGAAAGCAATATCGATTCGTGACTTCGACAGCTATGAGGAAATTGTCCGATGTGCCCTCAAGGTTGAAATGGAGATCGGAGAATCACAGGGGTATCATGGAGACAAGAAGCGTAAGGTGGAATTCAATGCTGGTGGGCTGATGGATAAATCCAACGGCTCTAAGAAGTTCCAGTACCCCACTTACCAAAAGTGCGGAAAGAAGCACCCTGGAAATTTCCTTAGGGGGACGAGAAAATGCTTCAAGTGTGGAAGGGAAGGGCACCTAGCTATTAACTGTCGGCAAGAAGGACCCGCAGCTGTGATAGAGGAGAGGAACGCTCCGTTCGAACCTCAACGCATTGTTCAATGCTACAAATGCAAAGAACCGGGTCATTTTTCAAATCAGTGCCCTAATCCAAGGGTTTTCAGAGGCAACCAACAACCTCCAAGAGAGCAAGGAAGATCTTTTGCCATCACTTCTGCCGAAGTGAACCCTGACAATGAAGTGGTGACAGGTACGCTAGTTATTCATTCAAGAATAGCGAACGTACTTTTTGATTCAGGTTCTACACATTCTTTTATATCTCAAAAATTTAGTAGAACAATCCATGCACCACCACAAATCATGGAAGTAAGGATGTCGGTGAGTATGTCAAATGGGGCAATCATTGCATCCCATGAGTATAAGTCCTCCCCTGTTATAATATGTGGATTGAATTTCCCGGCGAACCTCATCATACTCCCTCTGGTGGAATTTGATGCAATTCTTGGCATGGATTGGCTTTCCTTATATAGAGCCAACATAAATTGTCGGGAGAGGGAAATCACACTCTATATGGAGAATCGACCCCCGATTCTTTACAAGTGTCAGGAGGAAGATGAATCTACTTTATCTCCATCATCTCAAGCATGGATATTACTGCCTTATGAGCATGTATATCTAGCTCAGATGATTGAGTCCAAGGAAGAAACCACCCTTGAAAAAATGCCTATTGTGAGGGAATTCGCTGAAGTGTTTCCCGAGGAACTTCCTGGTCTTCCTCCAAGAAGAGATGTTGAGTTCTCAATCGAACTTATACCTGGGGCGCTACCAATATCCAAGACTCCATATAGAATGGCTGTTGTTGAGCTTGAAGAGCTGAAGAAACAACTACAGGAGAACTTGGATAAAGGGTTTATACGCCCAAGTGCATCACCATGGGGTGCACCAGTCCTCTTCGTCAAGAAGAAGTATGGGTCAATGCGGCTTTGCATCGATTATCGTGAACTTAAAAAAATCACGATAAAGAACAAGTATCCTCTCCCAAGAATAGATGACTTGTTTGATCAGCTGCATGGAGCACAATACTTCTCTAAGGTGGACTTGCGGTCGGGATATTATTAAGTAAGGGTGAAGAAGGAAGATATCCCCAAGACTGATTTTCGTACAAGGTACGGGCACTATGAATTCATAGTAATGCCTTTCGAACTCACCAATGCTCCAGAAATATTCATGGAGTTGATGAATAGAGTCTTTAGAGATTACCTTGACAAATTTGCGGTAGTCTTTATAGATGATATTCTAATATACTCCAAAACCAAGGAGGACCATGAGGAGCATTTAAAAATTGTACTAGAGACTTTGCACAAGGAGAAGCTCTATGCAAAGTACAGCAAGTGTGAGTTTTGGTTGAAGGAAGTCTCATTCTTGGGTCATATCATCACAAGAAATGGGATATCTATGGACCCCTCCAAAACAGATGCAATTGAGGTATGGTCGAGGCCAACATCAGTAACTGATATCCGTAGCTTCTTGGGGTTAGCTGGATATTATCGAAGATTTGTGAGAAATTTCTCACGATTGTCCAACCCTCTTACCAAGCTAACTCGAAAGGGATTAAAGTTTGCTTGGAGTGATGAATGAGAAGAAAGATTCAAGGAGTTGAAAAGGAGGCTTATCACTGCACCCGTTCTCACTTTACCCACAAGTGGTGAGCTTTTTGTGGTATTCAGTGATGCTTCAAAAAAGGGCTTAGGATGTGTGTTGATGCAGAATGATAAAGTGATATCCTATGCCTCAAGGCAGTTGAAAATCCATGAGCGAAACTATCCAACGCATGATCTAGAGTTGGTGGCTGTGATATTTGCCCTGAAAATCTGGCGGCATTATCTCTATGGAGAGAAATGAGAGATATATACTGACCACAAGAGTCTTAAATATATATTCACACAGAAAGAGCTTAATATGCGCTAGAGAAGATGGATAGAGCTCATCAAGGATTATGATTGTTCAATACATTACCACCCTGGGAAGGCGAACAAGGTGGAGGATGCCCTAAGTAGAAAGGATCCAGTGATTCTATCAATGATGAGAATTGAGAAGGATCCAATCTTCTTAGACTTGATGAAGATGGACGTGGGAATCATAAAGAAGGGAACATCATCAATCCTTTCACAAATGATTGCTCAACCATCTCTTTTGGAAAGGTTAAAGGATGCTCAAAAGGATGATGTGGGAATTCAAGAAAAAGTGGAAGCTATCAAAAAGGGAAAATCCTCAGAGTTTAATGTTAATGAAGAAGGAACTGTGCGGTTTGGGAAAAGACTATGTGTTCCATCAAGTCTGGAGCTGAAGAAGGAACTTTTGGATGATGCACATAGTTCAACTTTCTCTATTCACCCAGGGAGCACAAAGATGTATCGAGATCTCCGAGAAAACTTTCGGTGGGATAATATGAGGAAGGAGATCGTTGAATATACATCAAAGTGCCTGGTGTGTCAGCAAGTGAAGGCAGAGAGGTAGAAGTCTAAGGGGATGATGCAACCATTTCCCATACCAGAATGGAAATAGGAGAACATCACCATGGACTTTGTCAACGGACATCCAAGGACATCCAAAGGCAACAATGCAATCTGGGTTGTTGTGGATTGTCTTACAAAGACTGCACACTTTATTGCTATTCGAGAGGATTTCTCTTTGGATCAACTGGCACGGATATATATCAGGGATGTGGTACGGTTGCATGGAGTACCACTATCTATTATGTCTGACCGAGATCCAAGATTCACCTCTAAGTTTTGGAAGAGTCTACAACATGCTCTGAATACTAAACTGAACTTCAGTACGGCCTATCATCCTCAAACTGATGGCCAATCCGAGCGGACTATACAAACACTTGAGGACATGTTGAGAGCATGCTCAATGGACTTTAAAGGATGATGGGATCAACATCTTCCTCTGGTTGAGTTCTCTTATAATAATAGTTTCCACTCGAGCATCCAAATGGCACCATATGAAGCCCTGTATGGGAAAAGGTGTAGAACACCGGCATGTTGGGATGAGGTCGGTGAACGTAAGCTGCTTGGACCAGAAATGGTCGAAGAAATGGTGGAGAAGGTGAAAACTATTCAGAAGCATATCAAGGTATCCCAAAGTCGACAGAAGAGTTATGCAGATAATCGTCGACGAGACCTTGAGTTTAAAGTCGGAGACTTTGTGTTTTTACGCATATCTCCGTGGAAGAAGTTCATGATTTTTGGAAAGAAAGGGAAGTTAAGTCCAAGTTACATCGGCCCCTTCGAGATTCATGATTGTGTTGGGGTTGTGGCCTATCGACTAGCACTTACACCTACTATGGCCAAGGTGCATGATGTCTTTCATGTATCCCTCTTAAGGAAGTACATACCGGACCCTTCACATGTACTCTCTTCCGAGGTGGTACAACTGGAAGATGATCTTTCTTATGAGGAGAAACCAGTGAAGATCGTAGATCATAGAGAAAATGTTCTATGAAATAAGACAATGCCACTCGTCAAGGTGTTGTGGAGAAACCACAAGTTTGAAGAAGCAACTTGGGAGACCGAGGATATGATGAAGCTGAGTTACCCACATTTGTTTTAGTGTGGGAAAAGGAAAATTTCGAGCGTGAAATTTCTTAAGGGGGGAATATTGTAACGACCCAAAGATTCATTAATGGAAAATCCCTCTTGATCCAGTTAAATGTTTCTTTATGAATTTTTTTTTTATAAGATGTCAACTTCTTTAGTTTTATGTTAAGATTTGTGACCGTTACTTTTATAGCTGTTGAACAGTGATCACTTGAGTAGTATAAATATATGGCTTTAACGAACCCAATTTTACTCAGACAAAGGAAGCGATGGCCTCATCCAGTAGAATTGCCCCATACGAAGCCCATTTGTCAGATCTCGGAAAAGAGGTGGCGTCTTTGGGCTTCGCCCTTGACCAATCCCAAGCTGAGCTTCATTATTTCAAGCTTGAACGAGACCGTCTACGGGAAAAGTGGAAGTTGATAGAGATTACCACTCGAGCGATGTTATCCGAGCTGCCCCAAGAGTCTGTCACCATCGCACACCTTACCCTTAGGTCTTATGCGGCTATTTTAAAGGGTTATGTAACAAGTAAGTAGTACTATGTTCATGTGCATTATTTTTCTATATAATAATGAATATAATTTCTATTCATTTTTGATACATTGTAGATAGTTTTTAAAGTACAAATGGTGTTTTTGGTTATTATTTAATTAAGAATTATATTTTATTAAATTAAGGGATTTTTTGAATTAAATAATATTTTAATTAAATATTATTATTAATATTAAATTAATTTTTATTAAATATAAATGACCTTATAATTTTATGAATGCAATTAAATTTTTTATTAAGGTTTGAAAGCAATTTCTGTCAAAACCCGTGAATTTTTTTATAAATGTCGGCTTTTATTTTATAAGTGAAAATTAACATATTTAGAAAATTATTTAGATAAAATAAATATTATTTTTGGAATCAGGACGTCGAAATTATCCAATGGTGAATTTTTCATAATTTTCTGAGACAGTCAAATTTTTGTGTAAAAATTAAATACCATTTAAATATATAATGTGTTTTATGACATCATAATGAACCAATGGTGATGTAATAAAATACCATAATCCTTATGTTCGGACAATATGTGTTTTATCATTAAAATAATGTGATTTTGGATTTGTTTGACTTACTTTTCAAAGCATTAATGGATCCCTCAAGACTTATTCAACACTTGGCCTTTTTAAATTAATTTCCATGGGAGTGTGACTCACCTCCACATAAGCAACCCTAATTTTTTAATAAGTTCGGATCTTGGCCTTGTAAAATATTGTTTTCCTATTTCCTTTTCCAGAAACCATGGTCAAATACCATGGGATGGTTTGTGGTTTGGATTATTTTAATATAAGGGGTCCCAAACCTAAATAATAAAGAATTCTCTCACCTTTCCTATATAAACCCACCCAAGCTCCCACTTCCTCCACACTCAAAGCCCTTGGAGTTCTTCCAACCGCTTCCCTACTCTCTCTATAATCCTCTCAAGGTGCCCCAATCTCCCAAGAAGCCTCTCACAAGCCTCTCTCTAGCCTTTGGAAGCACACTTCCAAGTAAGGGTTTTTTTCTTCCTTTTACATTTTTGTCAATTTTCTTTAAGTTGTATTGCCCTTTTAATTTCAATTATGAATGTTGGGGTATGGTTTCACACCTCCACCATACTTCCCTCTTATTGTTTTAATGATGGGATACCCCTTTATCTCTCATTAAATGTCTCCCATGTACACCCGTTACTATGCCGAAATTCCGAAAGGAACTTCTCTCTCTTCTTTTACATTCAAGCAATAATTTTGTATCATGAATATATATTCCATCACAATTGATGGAACATGTATATATATGACCTCCTTACTGTACATTACATGTAAATATGATGAGGAACCCCTTTCTCTCTCATCAACCTTTTTTATGAATTCTTATGTCACGCCGTTACGCTGCCGAAATCACACCGATTTTCTAAGCCAATGTCATTGTGTAGTGAATACCATGCCCATTTCTCCATCAAGGGTATTCACATTTATGCACATTTACTTATTGATTATAAAGTTTCATGTATGAATTCCACATTCCTTTATCATGGAATAAATGATTATGTTTTATGAATCCATGTTTTATGATCCATGTGGCACACTTATGCATGAAATGAAATGTTTAAGAAGGGTGCACCCTTATAGCGCTCCAATGCATTGGGTAAAGTATAGTATCATGATACGTCAAGTGAAATGAGTGTTGACTCATGCTAATTAAAGTGCAATGAGGGTTTACTCGTGCTTCAAGTGCAATGAGGGTTTACTCATGCTCCATGTGCAATGAGCCTTGGCTCATGCTAATTCAATGTTAAGTGTTGTTGCCACATTTCCATGTTATGATTACCATGATTTATCATTCCTTTATGTTAGTGTTTCTTTTATTCTCTATTGATATGCCTATTTACAAACATGTATTTTACTCCTCATGTTATTCCATGTGTACTCCCTTACTGGGCTTTACAGCTCACCTTTTTCTTATGCATGTCCTCAGGTTATCCCGTGCAATGCTAAGTACGAAGGAATGTAGTGGTCATGTAAAGGAAGTTTTCAATAAAGATGTTGTATTTCAAGTTTAAAGTTTTTATTTAATGATCCTAAGCCCCAAATACACTAAACCTCTTGATCTTCTTTGTTGTATCAAGTGAAGTTTTATGTAATAAAGCATGTTTAAGTTGTAATAAAAAGCATGGTTGTCATAAGAAGTATTAAAATTCACTTACAATCTTAACATATGTGAAATCACTTTCAATACCAATGGTGCCTACACAGCCCCTTCCCCCTTGAACACCCCCCCCCCGGCCCCCACTGCCCCTTTCACCCCCCCCCCACCTCCCACCCCCTGGACAGCACCCCCTCTCCCTCCCCCTACCCCCTTGCACACCCCCCTGCACACCCCACCCCAGCCCTACTGCCCCCTTGTACACCCCCCTACCCCCTTGTAATGGAATTGTGTATTTAGAACCCAAAAAAAACAATTTATCACAGGATTTCCATGAAACTCCAATAAAAGTACAACAAATGTTTACTAATGTCTTGTAAAAAATTGTATAAAATAACCATTACCTCCTGAATTTTATATTCACATCAATCCCGATTGCAAGTCGTGGGAGAAAATCAATTGCATCGGCTCTATTTTCTTGTTGGTTCTCTACATAGGATGCATCCCTATCCTACACACCAATACAAGTCATTAAACTCACAATATGATCAGTGAAACTAATAGAGGGGACACCTCAAGAAAAAAATGAAAAATTGGACTACATACCTTCAGAGTTGTGGTAGATGAGATAGAGGAGCTGCATCAGAGTAGCGTCATCATGGAGGTATGATGGTCACGTTGGAGGATGATACAATTTAATATAATAATAATAATACTTAACTACTACATAAAAAATATGTAGAAACAGTCAAAAACACCGCAATACAATTCAGTATTAAAATAATAAAACTTCGTTTCATAATAAAATTACACATATTAACAATCCAAAAATTCAATTCACATCAATAGTGAGTCTCAATATCAGTGTCATCAGATTCATGATAACCCTCATTCACACCTCCTATATAATCACCATCACCACCTCTCACGCCACCATCATCATCATCGACATCAGCATCGGTACCGGCACCGACACTGGGACCGGCTCCAGATATAGCTCCAGCTCCACCAGCAGAACTCATCAACATCAAGCATGTTTCAACCGCTGCAGCTTCTTCTGGTGAAAGTATAGAAGAAATGGCAGACATAACTTTCTTCATATTTTCAAATATTGCCTTTTCTTCTTTTTGAGTTGCTTCTTTGATTGTGGAATTCATCTATTCCACTGTGACCAAACCAGAACTGGTACTCGAAGAAACGTTGTCAGTAGACCAGTATCGAGATGGTATAATCTTCTTCCCAGGTCAACAATGCACTCTGCCATGATTCTCATCTCCTAATACCTAATGTAGATGATCGTTCGGGCCCAAATTGTCAGGCTATTTTTCTGCCAATGTCTCCAAAGCATTATTTTGATTGATATATAACATAAATTAAAATGGTAAAATAATATAAGGAATTAAATTCAGTCAAAATAAAATAAATTGAAGTATACTTACAATCGCCTTCTTGGTGTCAGTATTTGGCATAATACCATATTTCTTTTTTTCTTATACAAAACAAAGTAGAGCGAGGAACGTGACCCTTGATATTCAATTCTTTTTTCTGAAAAAAAAGAAATAAATCAAAATTGGAAGCCAAAGAAATTACACTAAACGAAGATAAATATTTTAAATATTAAATTACTTGTGTTTGCTCAAGATCTGGGAGTGAAGTGTGTCCATGAGTATAAATATGTTTCATTACACTATTATTTCTTTTATTTCTGTCTGATTTCTCCTATAAAAAAATAATTATATAATTTCATTAACATAAATAAAACTCATTTTTAAATAAATAAATGAATATATATATATAAACTTAACAAATACCTTAAACTCTTGACTCTTTCAATAGTTGATCATCTCTTTGTATTTTGATATTGGGCAATCATGAATCACTGGTACTTCTTCAATATTCATGCCAACTCTCTTTTTCCAACCAAGATATAAGTCATACTTGTATGCTTGCCACATTTCACCTAAATCTATTAACCATGCATCCTTGGCATTTTTTCCATCAGAAAAATCATATCGGAGATACAATGGACAAAATATTTGTTAAGAAAATATAATAAATTAATATATATAAAAGGTTATTAACATTACTTACCCAGATCTATGCCCAGGCATTATCCTTTATTTGTTCTCCAAATTCCCTCCAACTTATTGGTTGAACCGGAATGATATTGTTGTGTCTAGAAAGTGTTCCCATAAATATTTTACATTCTGTACCATTTTTTTAATTATAGCTTTGTCTTCATTGTATTCAATCATGATTTGAGTGTGTCGATTCCAAGCCTCTCGCATTTTTTTGTGTCCTCTTCATCTGGTGGAGACTAGAGCTAATCATGAAAAAAGGTAAAAAAGGTTAATAATATATATGAATTTATCATTAATCACTAACATTAATGTTTAAACACATACCAGTAGATGGGGGATCTGTTGAAACCTAAATTTTAGCATCTAGAGGGGGAGTAGCCTCTATGGTAGGTGGGATATCTATAGTAGGAGTACTCTATACAGTAGATGGATAACACTGTACAGATGATGGTAGATATGGATATGGATATGGCGGTGGGATATATGGGGGCGCAGTGCCCTGTACAGTGGATGGTGGGAATGGAAAATAAGGAGGGATGGGATTCTGAGAACTACCATCTGATGTGGGTGCGGGAAGAAAGGGATATGGAAAATGTGGGTATGGATAATATGGAGGTGGCATAATGGAAGGATGACCTTCTGGTGAATCAAGCAGCATAGTAGTAGGATGAACTATAAAATCAATACCCTTCTCCATACTATCAGCCTCAGTAGTATAATCCAATCGTCTCCTCGATGAAGTTTCCTAAAATAACATAGATGATAAAATTAAATGAACGATAATGAGATAAATAATATGAAAGACCGTAATATTCAAACATAAATTTCACTTATAGTGTTGGCCAGATGAGACATATGTTGTTCATTTCTTCGTATTCTTCTATTTCTTATAATATCATCATATTCAAACATTTTGACCTGGAAATTTAAAATAATATTCTCAAATAAATAGAAATAATGAAAAATGTTAAATAATACAATTTCGTCATAAAATAATGCGATACATTTTTAGTGTGATATTTATATTGATAAAATATACTAGTTAATTTGATATCATGTATGAAAGTTTAAAAAACACATACAATATTACGATAATGTCAGGTTAATACTTACAAATGTATCAACATTCTGTGTGGTCTATGACAATTTTTGGTTCACAATATATTCTAGAAATTGAGTCATATGTGTCATCAAATGAAACATTTGAATAAATATTGATAGGTTCATCCACAAAATCATTGTCATCCATGTCTTCATCAAAAAAATATCTGGGAATGACATAAAAAATAACACCAAATTGTTGTTGTAATGGGTCAGTTACATAAAACACTTGTCTATCCTATGACACAAGAATATAAGGTTCATCGGTGTGAAGCTAGTGATTCATATCAATCACTCTAAATCCACAGTTATCAATATGCATTCCTTTTCGTGTCATTGAATCAAACCACTTACATTTCATCATTGCGATACGACCATGTGCATAGTAATCTAATATAATGATTCTTTCAACAACACAAAAATATTATATATATTTTTACTGAGTTTTTCTATCTGATTCACTTGAATAATAATCTGTCGTGGTGCTTAGCGTGACACCTTCATGTTGTGTTGCCATTTTTTTCACACCTATTTATAACAAATTTAAATCCATTGACAACCTTGCTTTACAATCACGTACCACATCATTTGGACCAAAGGATAACGCTCTTACTTCATCTGATACTTCATTCATTGGTAGAATTAAAACCTAAAAGATACCAATATTTAATATTAAATAGAGACATGTGATTATGTTATAAGAAGAAAAAAATCAATTACCTTTGACTTTAACCAAGCAGAAAATTCTTTGATGTGCAGCAGTTCCTTCCACTTAATAGATAGAGAGCGATGTCTCTTTTTTATAATTTCTAAATTTTCTCTACAAATATGAAATCATAAAAATGTCAGAATATATGAAGAAATAACATAATGAAAAAAAATCATATTTATTAGTTTACTTGATATAATCATCAAGCACACCACAGTTGAATAATATTGTATGATGAGCCATTTCCCGCTCTTCCCTTCTTAAAGTACACAACGAGTACAATCCAAATATCCCCCCTGTTTGGGGAAGTGAAGGAAATGCAGGCTCAATGGGATCATATTGCTCATCTTTAGTTCTCATAAGTCAATTAGACCTCATGGTGACATTAGCCAAGTACGATGAATAGAAATCCATGCATTCTTGTGCTAAATAACATTTCGCAATAGATCCTTCGGGGTGATATTTATTTCTCACATAATATTTCAATGTAAACATTATTATTTATGTAGGATACATCCACCGAATTGAAACAGGATCACCAAAAAGAACTTTTGTGGGAAGATTCACACTCAGATGTAACATACATGTGAAAAATAATGGTGGGAAAATTTTCTTCAAGTCACAAAGAATAATCGGTGCATCTCTCTTCAATTTATGAACAACACTTATGCTCAGTCTTTTGGCACAAAGGTCTCGATAAAAATGAAATAACTTAATCATAGAAACTCTAACATTATGTGAAAGTGAATGTCGAATGTCAATAGGAATCAACTCATGTAACAAGACATGGTAATCATGGGTTTTAAGAGATTTTAGTTTCACATCTTTTGTATTCACCCTTTTCAAAATATTACTTGAATAGCCATCTGGAACCTTAAAACTTTCCAAGACCTAAAAAAATTGTTTCTTCTCCACATTTGTCATTGAATAACAGGAAATAGGGACTTTCCAATTATTTTGACCAATTAACTCAGGATGATGTTTTACTCTTATAGCCCAATCCATCAAATCACGATGAGACCGCAAATCGTCATTTGTTATGCCTTTGACATTTAAAATAGTAGCAAGTAACATCTCACAAATTTTTTTCTCGATATGCATTACATCCAAACAATGACGCAATAAATTCGATGACCAATACATAAACTCAAAGAATATGATTTTCTGTCTCCAATTGTTATTGAAATTTGAATTAACATGTTTTCACTTTCTGATATTTGAATGAATTTTGCCAATAACATAATTTAAATCATCAAGTTCTTTAACAATATCATTCCTTGAAATTCGTTGAGGTGTCTCATCTGTCTCGACGACATTATCAAACTGTCTTCGATTTTTCCTATATGGATGATCCATCAGTAGAAATCGTCGATGCCCTATGAAGATGAAAGTTCATTGAAACTTTAATCTTTGGAAACGTGTATTTTTTATACAAATAGGGCATGATAATTTCCCTTTATTACTCTAACCAGAAATCATTCTGTATGAAGTGAAATCATTTATCTTCTATAATAAAGCTGCAAAAAACATAAATTACTCCTTCACGAATGCATCGTACACCTGTGCACTAACAATCCAAATCTCCTTTAACTCCTCTATTAATGGCTGCAAGTATATATCAATATCATTTCCAGGATCACTGAGTCCAGATATCAATATACTCATGATAGTAAATGGATTCTACATACACATCCATAAAAAAAGTTATAAATGTGAATGAAAATAGGCCAAGTACTGTGTGCAGTATGAATTTGGTGAAATGGGTTGAAACCATCACAGGTTAATCCCAATCTAAAATTTTGTGGGTCAGCTACAAAATCAGGATGTAACCTATCAAATTTCTTCCAAGCCAACCCATCTGCAGGATGCACTATTTCATCATTATCTATATTTCTTTCATCTTCATGCCATCTCATATTCTTTTCCATTTGTTCTGATATAAAAATTTTTTAAAGCCTGAGAATTAAAGGTGAGTGCCACATCGCTTTCTCTGGTATGTGATATTACGTTCCATCTTTATTATTCTTCCACCTTGATGTGCCACACTATTTTCACTAACTTAACTCTGAATCATATTTCTATAATAGACAACAATATTTTGGGCAAGAATGAATCTTAATAGATGAAAATCCAAATTTCTCAACCAACTTTGATGCCATGTAATTATTTTCTGGAATACATGCATCATCAATCAGTAAGTCCTTAATAAATGTAAGGAGATAGTCGACCGCAGTATTACTAAATCTATAAATTTCTTTCCCATGATATAAACGCATTAAAAACTCAAGTTTTCTCATTTTTCCACATGCCTGATATATTGGAGTACTTGCATCTTCCATCAGCTTTATAACACTCTAAAAGTCATCATCCTGATTAATAGACTAAAACTATGTTCCGGTATTCATTTCCTCTTGCACTGGTCTACATGAGGAGTTGGCTTCAGAAACAAAAGGAAAACAATCAAAAATCATATTTTTCATACCAAACCTTTCCGCTGAATCGATGTCATTCACCACTTGTGCTTTTTCTCCATTGTGATAACACATATGATAATTTTTTTGGAAACCTTGTTTAGTGATATAATAACTCACTTCCTCGCGAGTTAACCATGGTCTTCCAACACAATCAAAACACGGGCATCGAATCAATCCTGTATCTGAATCATTAGGGAATGAAAAGTCCAATAAATGTCATAACTCCTTCTGAAATTCATCAGTGATCCGATCAACATTGTACATCCAGTATCTACCCATTCTGAGGCATATAAACATACATTAAATAAATATTCAAGAAAATGACTTAACATTATATGTATTGTTTCATAAGATAAAAAGTAACCATCAATAACATGTCAATAAAAAATCATAACAAATATTATGGTTAACGGAATTCATAAATGTTTCAAATTATAAAAAATCATGAATAGTCACACCTTCCTATGACCACATAAGATTATTTTGGTGTACCTCCAACACCCACATTAAAACCTAGATGTTTGAACAATGACCTATTATGTTTTTTATAGAATTTTCTAATGAGAACCCCCCCTCCCTCTTGGATGCCCCCCCGGACACCCCCCCCCCCCCTCCCTCCAAGATAGCCCCCCCCCCATGACCCCCCCTGGATAGCCCCCTTACCCCTGCACCCCCACACCCCTTTCCCCCATCCCTACCCCCTACACACTGCTCCCCCAGACCCCTTCACCCCTCCCTCTTGGACAGCCCCCCCTGCCCCTCATTGTCAATCAGGTTATCCCTATCCTTTAAAAAGGTTAATGGCCAACAAACCTTCCTGGTTCTTTGAAGAGAGTTATAGAATTTGGTATTTTCATCACCGTCAATTAACCATTTGATTTTAAATGCTTGTTTTCTCATATTTTCTTTGAACGTGAGAAAAGAGTTGAGTTTGACTATAGTGTTTAGTTCTTGAGTAGGATCGGTGATGACGTCAGAGCTGGTGTTTTTTTTTTGCATATTATGGAAGAGTTTCTCGCGAATCATGATGTCATTGTTAACTTGTTTGGCTTTAGAGCTTCACCAAGTTTTTAGAGTCTGTTTGAGATGTTTCAATTTGAGGTTTCAGGCAAAGGAATCATTGTTATGAGACATTGAAGACCAATAGTTCTAGATGATATAGGTGAAATCATCATCAGAGAACCACGCATTGTTAAATATAAAAGGCAATCGGGGTTTCATGACATTATAGGAGACATTGACCAAGATGGTATGATGATCAAAATTCAGCTTGTGAAGAGTGGTTCTAGAGATAGTGTCCTATAAATCTATAGCAGGGGCATTCATGAAGTCTCTATTCAATTTGGAGGCAACCAATTTGTTATAATGTTATCTATATCAAGTGTATTTCACACCAGTGAGATTAATTTCAATGATATTAGTGTCTTCAATCGAGGATTTAAATTATTTCATTGAAATGGAAGCATGAGAAGGTCCAATTTTCTCGCTTGAGTAAAGAATGGAATTATAGTCGCCAATTAGAAATCAGGGGTAGTTATGTTAGTACCTAGGGATGAGAGATCATTCCAAATAGTTCTTCTTTCTTAGTATCTATTTTTAGAATTGACAAAGGAGCAAAAAGTATGTGTTCCATAAATGTTAAAGTTGCAAGTAAATATCTGGATAGAGATATTGAAAACACTAACATTGTGTAAATAAGAGTGTGAAAAAAATCTATAAAGAATCAGAATTGAGTGTATTATTGATTGCACCAGTAAAAACATAATTATGTTGGCATAAATGTGATTATATAGAAGAAGAAAAAATTTAGGTTTAGCGATGGAAAATAACATAGGATGATGGTTATTAACCATTCTTTTTAAAACAATGAACATGTCATAGTTAGCGATACCCTGACAATTCCAAAAGGGGGTCATCATTTAAAGTTTAATTTGGAGTTAGAACACCCTTTTATCTTTATTTTAGAGCCTTTTTTTCTAGTATTCCTTCAAACCCCTAGGTTATTTTTAGTGGCATGCTCTTGTTCATTCCTAGAAGTGACTAGAATCTTCTTTGTAGGTTTCCTAATTGGGTTATTCATAGGTGAGTCTACATAATTCTTAGAACAGATCGAAAAATAATTGATATTATGATTAGAATTCATGTTTCCATATTTCATAGAGAAATCATCATTAATTATATATATAGAAATAGGAGTCTCTAAAAACATTGAAGTATCCACTTTCTGTTGTTAGGTAGTATCCAGATCTGTTGGATGGTACGAATTCAATGGAAAGGAAATATTACATGCCAACATATGTTTAGGGTATTATATTGGGGATGTGAAAGTAGGTTTGATAGGTTATACATCATTTTTAATATTTTTAGAAGTCATGGTATGTGTCTCAGTTGAAACAACCTTAAAAATACTCATCTAACTCCCTAATTCTACATAACTGGTAATAGATTCAGAGTGCACAAGGGGAGAAGGAACTAAATCCTTCTCTAAATTTTTGGTTACCAACTTCATTTCAAGAGTAGTATTATTATTAGATATGACAGAGAAGTGATTAATAGATCTCATATCAGCATGAGTTAATGAAGTTTTAATGGTTGGGTTTGCAGGATTCAAATTACAAAGCATCGAAGAACTAATGACATCAACACTATTAACAGGTTGTGAACCATAAAAAGAGTATAAATTATAAAAAGATTTTGTAAATGGATCCTTTTTCTCCACCCAGGTATCCTCAATGGGATGAATCTTCTTAATGGATCCAACGAGATCCTGCATTTTAGTCACCTGTACCAAGGGTGTACTTACCTTCATTGCTTTAACAGTTTCCAAATCCATGGAAATAGTTGCAGTCATAATACTAGTATGTGTGATATCCTGAGTAGATTTTGGGATAGACAATAGATTCCCAAAATCTATAGAATGTCTAGTTGAATCTATAGTTTTAGGAAAATTATCAGGTACATTTGTTTTACTGTTGGTCTAAATCTTTGTCCTTAATGAAATAGTGGCATTTAATAGGGAGGGGTCCTCGATTTTTCAAGTACTTAAAGATGAGTAGTGATCATCCATAGATTGAATAGGAAATGATCTAGTGAACAGATAGTTATGAGGGTGTGTAGTGTATGCATTGCATTCATTGTACTTCAAGTTTTTACCTGGGATATGTTCATAATTTTGGTTAGATTCTGAAATTTTTTCAGCTGAGCATGTATTAGATTCTTCCTTATTAGATATCCTAATAGTGTCTAACACAAAAATTTCAATTTCTTCTTAGAGGCCTTTATCTTTAATGGATTTTTCTTCTTATTCAGCCATATCAGCGTAGTTATTACTGAGTTATCCCCTATGTGTATCACTTTTTTTGACTATTTCACCCAAGTTTTAGATTTCTTTGATTGGGGTACTGGTATATCTATCATAGGGGCTTTATCCTTTTTATTTCTCATAATTTCCTTCCAATAATTTTTAACTAGTGGTGTTACTTGTTATCTAATTACTCTAATGTTGAAAATTGTATGACCAATGATCTTACAATGTTCGCAAAAGGTAGGTTTCCTCTCATATTCAATTCTAATTTCAGTTTTGTAGTCATTTTAATTGAAATTAATTGTGGTGGGAAGCTTTGAATCATGTTTAATTTCCACCATAACTCTAGAAAAAAGACATAAGTCAGCATTTAATGTTCTATGATCAATTTTGAGGGGATTTCCTATGGAGGAGACAATATCATTCAGAATTTTTGGGTGCAAAAAGAACTAATTAAGACCATGTAGTTTGACCCAAACTGTGGCCAATGTATTTTTATGTGTGTGTGGATTAAATTTTAATTCCCAATTAGAAATTATGAGTAAAATGAGTTTAATATTGAGGTTTACAGTCCTCCAAAATCTCTATAGATCCTCTTGAAATTTCAACAATACATGAAAATATCCTTTGCCTATTAGAATTAATTTCTAGTTTGAAGAATTCCAACAGAGAGAAATATGTGTATGTAATTTAGATAAAGGCCAAGAGCGATCAACATTGAGGTATTAGATGTGAGATGTTACCATAAAGGATACTGGGTTGCCTCGTTTGGTGGCAGCAACGGGCAGCGTCGCGAGGGGGATAAGGATGGGGCAGTTTCATGAAGGCCTTCCAGGAACTGTTAGAGGATGAGGATTGGGGAGAGGAGAGGTCTCCATGGCCGTCGGGGAAGAAGGGTATCCGCCGAGAGGAGAGGTCCCCACTGAGAGGAGAGGTCACCACCGAGAGTAGAGTTCATCGCTGAGAGAGGAGAATTCGCGAGTGTGGAGGAGGGCGGCCGAGAGGAGAAGTCGCGCCTAGAAGAGAGGGTTTTGGTCGTGGGTATAAGGTGGATCGTGAGGGGTCAGCGGAGGAGAGGAATCGCGGATAGTGGGCAGGAGGAGCCCGATGGATGGTCAAAAAACTTAGATAAGGAATTTTTTAAGTGTGCCTATAAAAATGATTTATCCACAATTTTAATAGAAGCGTTGATATAAAGTAAGCTATATCCACGGACTTATAAAACCGTGGATATAGGTATGTGTCTATAGCCTTGTTTTCTAGTAGTGTTAGATCTATTCTCAGTACATTTTACATGGGTTAGGAATCTACATCATTTACACAATGTCCTTAGCTTCTCAATTATTATGTATAAGGGTAATGTGTCAAGTTATCTCTCTCAATAGTTGTAAAACTTTCATAATTGATCATAACACACTTACCTCGGAGCCTCATTCCATGTAGTCTCATCTAATTCAACCATTCAAGGCCTGGATAATTAGTTCAACTCCCTAACCCATGTATTATAAGGTGCGGTTTAGAGCCTCAATCCTACCCGACCCGTGGGAGGAGCCTCATCCCTTTATCCCACAACACCAATCTATGTGCACATACTTATTTATCCATTCACCACATATATAATATCAAAAACCATACACAATAAATACACATAACATTTACAATTCGCATTTCATTCAACATGTCAAGCATCATCAAGCCTTAACCAATTATCACATTTTCCATTTACTTAGCATAGCCTATTTATCCATTTACCTTTCATACCTTAACCCATTTAACATAATAAAAAATTCTCATATTTTAGCCCATTTAACATATTCATCAACTTCCCAATAATTAACCCATTTAATAGATTAATCATTTCATATTCCTTAACCCAGTTATGTATTTTCATTACCATTTCATAATCCATTTGACACATTCACATTAATTCAGTTAACCCTTCATCACCTCATTCCAAACAATCTCTTATGCCCTTAAAAACAACTATACACAACCACCATCGGTGCCCTGTTATGGTTTAAACTACATGTCAACATTCTTACAATGGGATATATATCATCTCAAATCAATACTAGGCTTAACATCACAAATATTTATTTTCCGGAATTCTGGAAGACCCCATGGGAGACCCTAAATCGGTCTAATAAACCTCAACACATCCAAAGGGGATCATTAGGGGTTCAATTCATTATTTATCCAACCAATTTACCAAATATTACCCAAGAAAAAAAATTCACAATAATAGGGAAGAAATATCACAACTACACTAACACAGATCAACAACAAAACTATGGGATTTTACTTGTAGACCACCTACCTCGAATCCAAAGATGAATGTAGAATTAAAACTATCCTTAGTTACGGATTAAATCACCCTTTTAATCCCCAACCTAAGATCCACTGAAAAGAGGGTTTTAGAGCTTCCGAAGAAGAATAAAAAATCTATAATACTAATCTAGAAAAGAGAAACAAGAGGAGTGTTAGACATACTAAAAGCTTCGATCTTCACCCAACGACACTCCAAAGATCCTAGAATCAAATGAGATCCACCCTTGGGAATATTTTGGAGCTTGAATTTGTTTCTAGGGATGGAGGAGGAAGAAATGGTGAGAAAATTGGGTGATAGAATTATAATCCAAAGGATGGAGTTTAGTAAATTCACACATTTTATTGTGACACACGGTTTGGCCACATGGTTTTCTAAACCATGAAAAAATGGTGTGATTGCCTCTGTTCAATATTTAAGTCACACAATTACCTGGTGAAGCCCACATGATTTGAAAAATCACGAGACAGTCATTTGGAATGCCTCTATCCAAGGTTTCATGATTTGGCTCTCCCCCTCACACAGTTTTCCCAACTGTGCACCCCTCCTTCTGGCTAGCATGGTTTGGGCACACTATTATTCCTAACTGTGTGCCAACCGTGAAACATGCACTGGATGGAAAAATTCCTTTTTATTTCATGTCACAGACTCCTGGAACACCCCCAAACCTCTTTATACATCTAGTAAAAATTACACTAACCACAATTAAAAGAAATAAACCAAAATTTACACAATTACATACCTCCATGAAATTTGGGTTCTTACAACCTCCACATATTAAAATGGCTCATCCTTGATTATCACTTCTAAGTATCACTAATATTATAGAGAAAAGAGATTGGGCCACTATGCCTTCACATCCAACTCCCTTTCCCAAGTTTTCTTTTGAACATTACTACGCTTCCACAAAACTTGAACCAAAGGCATAGTCTTTCCCCACAAGACTTTCTCACTATATTCCACAATACGAATCAAATGATCCTCAAAGGATGCATTGGCCTCAAGATCAACATCATCAATTACAATCACATGATATGGGTTATGTTGATAATTAAGAAGATATGACATAGGAAAGACATTGTGCATACCAATATACCATTGTGGAAGATCCAATCAGTATACCACCGTTTGATCCTCTCCACAATCTCAAAAGGCCCCATGAATCCTGGTGCCAACTTACCCTACCTCTGAATTCGACAATGACCCAACCTAGGTGACACCTGAAGAAACACATGATCACCCAACACAAACTCAAAAGGTCTATGAAACTAATCCATATACGACTTTTTCCTACTCTGATTCATTTCCATAAACTTCTGGATCAACTAAATCTATTTCAATGTCTCCTTCATGAGACTCGGTCCCAGAAACTCGGATTCCCTATCCTTTAACCAATAAAATTAAGATATACATGGTCTACTATAGAGTTCCTCAAATGGTGCCAACTGAATCAGATCTTGGTAACTATTTTTTTAGGAAAACTCAACCAGAGTTAGATTCTTTTCCAATGATCCACCGAAATCTAGGAAACAAGCCCTCAACATTTCCTCTAGTACCTAAATAGTACACTCTGACTTCTTGTCCATCTATGGGTGGAAATCCATACTCAAAATCATTTGGGTACTAAGTGCATTCTATAATACCTACTATAATCGTGATGTAAAATGCAAATCATTATCCAAAACTATAGTTTGCAGTACTCCATGAAACTGCAATACCTCTCGAATATATAATTCACTAAACTGATCCACATTGAATGTATCTTGAATTAGAAAGAAACGATCCAATTTCGTTAATCATTCAACAACTACCCTGATCAAATTATTCTTCTGAGGCATCCTCAGAAGACCCACCACAAAATCCATTATCACATAATCCCATTTCCATTCTGGAATGGGTAGTGACTCAAATAACCCACTCAATCACTGATTCTCAACCTTCTCCTGCTGACAGGTAAGGTATCACTCCATGAAGCCTATAACCTATTTCTTCATCCCTAGACACAAATATTGTCTACGAAGATCACAATAAATTTTGGTCATCCCAAGATGCACTTACCACTTTGATGAATGAAACTCATACATTAAACCTTCTCGTATACATGTTGGAACAATAACATAGTCAAGAACATAAAAATATAATCATCACCAATGGTACAACCAGAAGGTGACTCCCCATATTTAATATTTTCACTTAAAGATAATCATTCGAAATCCTCGTGTTTTTTCTCATTGATCTATCTTGGATGCACATACTCAACTATCAAGGATGTAAGGGGTTATCTTCCCTTGGCCATCTTGTACCTCAAGATGCATCTCATTGAATAACACCATCATCCTCCACTATGAACATGATTCTTAAACTACCTGGTTTTGAGTCTTCTGAATCGAAGCATATGAAACAATATTTTCCCTTCCCTAGTGTGTAAACCAGCTTGAAGTCAAAGGATTTCATGTATTCAACCCATCTTCACTTTCAAAGACTAAGATCACGTTGGGAGAAAATTCACTTAAGGATCTTATGATCGGTATATATTGTAAACCATTCTCCCAAAAAGTATTTTCTCCAACAGTTCAAAGCATACACCGTTGTATTCAACTCAAGTTCATGTGTAGGGTAATTTCTTGTAACATCCTAGATTAGGTGCCATGCACCAGTGCCCCAAACTGGACTGCCAAATGACATTAAGCATGCCTCCCCATATACCAGAGGTTGCTGACTAGCTGTAAGGGTGTGATATATCAATCACGGGGAGAATAAACCCTCTTTTATCAGAGTAACTACAGCAAAAGAAAATAATAAACAATAACTAAATAACATTTAATCATAACATGAAAGAACCAATATCGCAAGATGGCCAAAACTAGAAATACAATATCAAAACTAAAGCAAGAAATATGGCATGCCAATGTACATGTCAAGTGTCTGACATTCAACACATAATAAAGACACCGAAAAATCCCCCAAACGGGTCCCGAAACATTTCTGGTTCCCCCATCCAGGTTCCATCCAATATTATCCATGTAATATAGGTAATTTTCCCTTAACCTATCTAGAAGACACAAAGTCTATTCGGGTACCAATCAAGAAGCCCGAGTAGGGTGTGAGTACAACTCAGTAGGCCACCACCAACAACATCTAAAAAATATCTAGTAAATATCTAGTGTATGTACCTGTATAAAGAAATAATTACAATTCATAATTAAACCGTTATTATACTATAAATTAATTTTTATTTAACCACATAAACCCCCAGGTTCCTATAGACACCCATACCTCAATACCGGCTTCAGATCATGCCAAAGATCAATGTTTTTCTGAGGGATATCACATCTCAGAATACCATTGTTACAATTATTTAATTCATACTTGAATTCACATGTTACCATTCACACATCACACAATATAATTTCCATGTTCCCATTCTTTAATTCACAACTACATGACCATGTTACTATTCATATCTTACACATTAAAATGACCATGTACTCATTCTTTATTTCAAAACTAAATGACCATGTTATCATTCATAACTTACACATTAGAATGAATATATTCTTATTTTTTATTTCACAACTAAATTATAATGTTACCATTAATAACACAAATTTAATTCAAAAATTAATTATCCACAACAACTCTATTACTAATTCAAAAATTAGTTAAATATGATAATTCCATTACTTAAGTCAACAATTAACTAATCATATCAATAACATTAATTAACTCAATAATAAATTAATCACATTAATTCCTCTATTCAATTCATCAATTAATTAATCACACCAATTTCTTTACTAATTTAATAAATTAGATTATCATATAAATACCCTTAATTAAATCCCTAATTAGTTAAGTGCATCAAACTCATTAATTAATTCACCAATTAATTAATCAATACTTCCCTATTTTAAAACAAATAATTAATTCAATAATTAATTATCACATCCTTAAATCTTGATATCTCATAATTAATTCATCAATTAATTGTATTAAATCAAAAATATCAATAAATAATAATTAATTCTACATTTAATTTTCTCAATCTGTAATTCCCAAAATCCACAATTTCATATCTCCTAAATTAATTAATTCACCAAATTAATTAATTCAATCAAGAACACAATTTCTAAACATATAATAGAAATTATACAATTAAATACATGTAATTTAAATAAAGACCTTTGGATTTGAATTATTTACCACCTACCTTAGTTTTTTGAATAATGATCGCCCAAAGGAAATCCCCAAAATTTTAACGGCACAACGATATAGAACATGATCCAAGTCTAAAACTCTAAATCAAGATTAAACAAATCAATATATCATAAATCTAGATCAAGATATACAATCAAAAAAATAAATTCACCAAACCAATTATATATATAATTAAAATGGGAGGAATTAATCCTTTATTTAATGGAGAAGAAAGGAAGAGGAATGGGAAACCAAGCGGGATTGGATTCACTTACTGGGAGAGGTGTAGATCTTCAATCCAGGATTCAAATCATAAAGAATGGAGGTCATGAAGGATTGTAATCTTTCCGAGAGGATCTAAAATTGTGAAAATAATCTAGGGATGAATGGGGGTTTAATAGGAGTTAAAATTGTGGTTTAGGTGATTAAAAATATAATTTTCATGTGATTTAAAAAGTCACACACAGTTAGCTGGGCAGGGGTGCATGGTTTCACCTAACCATGCACCTATTTTGTAGAGGTTTCACTTTTACTCCTAAGAGGGAGAACTATTTCAAAACCATGCACCATGCATGAAAATATCCATTGTCCAAGGTTGCACAGTTTTTTGGGATAGGGCATATAGTTAAGGAAAATTGTGCGCTAACTGTGCACTGCCCTCCTCTCTTCCAATTTTCTCAAATTTTCACCCAAACACATTCCAAAGTAAAACCCAAAAAAACTCAACACACAAAAAAAAATTCTTGTAAACAATCATGGGATATCTCTAGAAAATGATGGAGTTTTACAATCTCCCCACCTTATAAAAAATCATCCTCGAACTGTACTCCCAAGCATCTATAATATTTTGAGTCAAAAATGGGTCCATTGAGCCCACATATCTACTTCTATCTCCCAAGATTCCTCCTGAACACGACCATGTTTCCACAATACACAAACTACCAGAATGGTATTTCCCCTCAATAATTTCTCACTGAGATCCAACACATGTATTAGATTCTTCTTAAAGGATTCATCTATCTCAATCTCAGCATCATCTGCATCAATCACATGGGAAGGGTCTATGTGATACCACTAATGTTGTGACACATAGAAAGTATTATGCATATAGTTGAATCTCTTTGGAAGAGATAGTAAGTATACCACAGGCCTGATTCTATCCACAACTTCAAATGGTCCAACAAACCTGGGTTCCAACTTTCCATGTCTTTATATCATGTAGTGACCCAACCTAGACAACGCCCAAATGAATACATGATCACCCGCTGTAAACTCTAGAGATCATTGATGTCTACCATCATATGAAAACTATCTACTCTGACCCATACCCATGTGTTACTAAATCAACTGCACCTACTCTGGAGTCCCCTATATGAGACTCAGTCCCAACAACTCTGAATCACCTACCTCAATCCAGCATAGAGGTGATCTGCATGGCCTGCCATAAAGGGCCTTTTATGGTTCTATATGAATAGTTTCCGGATAACTATTATCATAGGTGAACTCCACTAGTGTTATTTTCTTCTCCCATGACCCACTGAAATCTAGAACATATGCTAGCAGTATATACTCATGCACTTTTATAGTACGCTCTGAATGCCCATCTATCTATTGGTGGAATGTTGTACTCAAAAAAACATGTATACCTTCCACCTTTTGTAAGCCCATCCAAAAGCGTGAAGTAAAACATGATTCATGGTCTAAAACTATAGTGTGTGTCACAATGTAAAGATATAATATCTCTCATACATACAAATCTCTCAGCTACTCCACTAAGAAAGTCTCCCCTATGGGCCAGAAATGTACCACTTTCGTCAGTCTATCCACAACAACCCAAATAGAATCATTCTTCCTAGGAATCTTCTGGAGACCAACCAAAAATTCCATGGTCACATCATCCCACTTTCAATTTGAAATGGGTACCCACTATAGAAAACCTTCATGTTGTTGATTCTTATCCTTCACCTACTAATAGGTGCAGCATCACATCACAAACCCTATTATCTCCTTTTTCATACTCGGCTAATAAAACTCTCGTCGTAGGTCACGGTATATTCTGGTCACACCTGGATGTACCTCCCACATTAAGGCATGAAGCTCATTCATAAAATCCTCTAAAATTCTTGTAGGCACAACATCCCGTTTCCTAACATAGATGATCTCATCCTCATCTATGCTTCAATCTGAAGGTGACTTCCCCACTTTCAAGGCTTTCCCTCAAGTCAAAATTTTTGGATCCTCATACTTCCTATCTCTAATACATCTCAAAAGTATATACTCCACTAAAACTGATATTAGAGTCATCTACTTATGACTCAACTAAACCAAAACATGCATATAGTCTATTAAAACCATCATCATCCACTCAACATTAGACTCCTGAACCACCTGAGTCTTAGTTTTCCTACTCAAAGCATCAGCAACTCTGTTCTAGTTTACGAGCATATATTCTAGCTCAAAATCAAAAAACTATATATACTCAACCCATATCCATTGTAAATGATTCAAATCTCACTACGAAAAGATATACTTCAATCTCTTGTGGTCTCTGTACAAAATAAACTTTTCTCTAAATAGATAATACCCACAACACTTTATGTCACAAACCACTATTTCCAACTCAAGGTCTTTCATATGGTAGTTTTATTCATGTGGACTCAACTTCAGAGACCTATACACCACAACTCGATCTACCTATATCAAAATTTCTCCAATAACTATCCCAAAATCATCAATATACACTATATACTCCTCACATAGCTTAGGTAGGATCAATATTAGTATTGATTTCAGACACTTATTCAACTCCTAGGAATCACTCCCACATGATTCTGACCAATCAAATTTTATCCCCTTTTTTTTCAATCCCAAAAGTGGAACTTCAAAATGGGAAAATTCTTGGATGAATCTTCAATGATATCCTTCTAACCCAAAAAAGATAAGGATATCAAATACATTCTTGGGATGTTTCCAAGAAACCGTTTCTTGGAATTTCTCTAGGTCCACAGAAACACCTTCACCTAAGATGATGTGACCCAAGAAGTGTACCTAATAAACCCAAAATGGAAACTTAGATAGCTTGGGGTATCGTCAATACTCTCTCAGTATACTCTAGAGGATGTCAAGATATTATTCATGATCATCATGAGTCTTGGATTTCACCAAGATGTCATCCACAAATACTACGAAAAATTGATCTAGGTATGGTTCATGCATGTATGAAATAAATGACAAGGAAAACTAAGATACTACTTAGGTGACATTAGTTATCAACATTCACTTTAACCATTTCCAATGTCAAATCCATTTTCATCATTTATACCATCCTAATTAATAGATCTATTCTCAACACATTTTCTGTGGGTTATAAAATTATATCATTTACACAATGGCCAAATATAGTCAATTATTGTGCATAAGGGGGATGATTCAAGTTCTTTATCTCACTAGGGATAAACATTTCATAAATGATCACAAAAAACATACCTTGGATCCTGAGTCTAGGTAGTCTCATATAATGAAACCTTTAGGGGCTTAGAGAATTAGTCCAACTCCCTAACCTGTACATTCTATAGTAGGGTTTAGATCCTCAGTCCAACCCAACCCATGGTAAGAGCCTCAGTCTTTTATCCCAAACCGCTAAGTCATGTGCACATGCTTATTCTTCTATTCACCACATATATCGTATCACAAACCTTGCACAATCATTATGAATAACATTTACAATTCACATTTCATTCAACATTTCAAGCACCATCAAGACTTAACCCATTAGAACATTTAACATTTACTTAGAATAGCCCATTTAATCCATTTCCCTTTTGTATATTAACCCATTTAACATAACAAAAAATTATTATATATTGTCCTATTTGATATATTCATCAACTTCCCAAGAATTAACCCATTTGAAAAATTCATCATTTCATATTAATTTACCCATTTACGTATTTATATTACCATTTCATAATTCATTTGACACATTCACATTAATATATTTAACTATTTATCACTCCATGTGAAATAATCCCTTATGCCCTTCATAACTACTAGAAACAACCACCATCAGTGCCCCTTTATAGTTTAAACTACATGTCAACATGCTTACAATGTTCTCTACTTCATCTCAAATCAATACTAGTCTTAACATCACAAATATCCTTGTTCAAGAATTTGGGCACACCCCATGGGTGACCCTATATCGATCTAATAAACCTCAATGAATCCAATAGGGATCGTGATGGGATAAATTCATCATTTATCCAAAAAAATCACCAAATCTTTCCCAAGTAAAAAAAATGAACAATAATAGGGAATCAATATCAAAACTAAAAGAGTAAAAAACTATAACAAAACTATGCAACATAACTTGTAGACTACCTACCTAGAATCTAAATATGAACATTTTCTTAACCTTATCCTTAGATATGAATTCAAGTACCCTTTGAATCCCCTACCTAAGATCCATCATAAAAAGAGGGTTTTAGAGCTTTAGAAGAAGATTAACAAATATATAATCCATAATATAGAAAAGAGAATGGAGAGAAGTATTACACTTACCTAGAGCTTTGATCTGCAACCAACAACACTCAAAATGTACTAGAATCGAAGGAGATCCACCCTTTAGAATATTTGAGAGCTTGAGTTTTTCACTAGGGATGGATGAGGAAGAAATGGGGAGAAAATTTGGTGAGATACTTAAAATAAATAGGTTTAGTTTATTGAATTAACACTTTTTAATGGGTCTCATGGTTTGGACACATGGTTTTTCAAACTGTGCGCAAACTATGTGTCTTCCTCTATCCAATAGGGGTTAAGTTACACGTTTACCTAGGGAGGTCTGGACGGTTTAAAAATCTATGTTCTAACCATGTGTAATTACTATATCCAAGGTTTCATGGTTTGTCTCTCCCCTCTAATTATTTTTCTTAACCATGCACCCCTCCTCCTGGCAGGCACAATTGGGTCGCACAGTTATCCCTAACTGTGTGTGAACTGTGCAACATGCACTGGATGGAAAAGTTTCTTTTTCTTTCATGTCCCTAACTCCATTAACACCCTATAACCTCCTCATATATCTAGTAAAAATTTCATTAACCAAAATTATTGTATTTAAAACCAAAATTTACACAAGGACATACCTTCCCAAAGTTCGGGATCTTACAAAATGCTTCCCATGGAAGATGGAACCAGATCAAACCTGAAATCCAAAAATGAAGGAGCCTATAAAAGACATGAAGACTAAATACCCACCAATGTTAATATATAGGGTGTGAGTTGAATCTAGTATGATACCACCATGAGTTTGTTCTCTTCTTTTTATAAAAGAAACCAAAACTTCTAGCGTGAAAATAATGTAGAAAAATAGGTTTTCATTTTACTTTACATGATATAGGCACACAAAAAACATAGGTAATGCACTTTATCAAAGAAAGTCATTTTTAAAACATTATATAAATAGGTTTTACCAAAACTCATGCCAATTTTTAGTTCTAATCACTTCTCTTTAAAATAACACACTTGTAAAAATAAAACCAAACATGGTTTAAATCATTTCCACAAAACTTAAACTTTGAAACCTTTTTACCCCATTTTACATCCAAATCTTTCACACACCCAAATCAATACTAAGGAAGGAAATAAGGTACTCAATAAATAAAAAAACCATAAAAGGCCAAAAATAATGTGAATAAATTGATAGAACCAAACTAGTCAACATAGAGACTAAACCATAAGAGGATCAATACATCAAGAAATTCCATCCAAGAAAAAAGAAAAACACATTAAAATATATATAAAAAAGAATAACATACTATACCTAGCATGAGGCATCGTCACAAGGACTAACATGACAGCCCAAGACATGTAAAGGTGGACCTACTTCTGGTAAGTTAACGATCAATTATCCATCAAATGAATCACTTTAATCTATCTTCTTGGTAACACTCCCTCTAGCCAGGTGTTATGTATAACTAGGGGAAATTATTAAGTGCATAGATCTCAAATGGACTAGCACCATACTAATATTTTTCACTCAGAATCCTTCATATCCCCATGTAATTATAAAAAGTGGTTGGTTGTGAACAAAAATATGTCATCACATGATAATAAAAAAGCCCCATGAGATAACACCACAATCATTTCCTTCCCACCTCATGTACTACCCATCGTAAGAGCCCCAATCCAAAACCAAAACATGAATAAAATCACAAATCACATATTACATGAATAATATAACATCATCAACAATCATAAGGGGGGAGGGGAAGGCACAATCAACATCACATCACAAAGATCCAGCAAGGCATTTAGTTATCACATGTATTATATACATTTATTAATCCACTTTTAAAACAATTTTGAATCCAAAAAAATATGAAGGAAATCAAAATGAACACCAATCATAACAAAATAACCCAAGAGAAACTCTATTTCATTTTATGAAAACAGCACCATCCATTTGAAACATGGAACCACTTTAGACACAAAATGGGAAACCTAATTTGAAAACCCCATTTGTCTTAAATTCAAATCAAATTTTTTTTTTCTAAATGAAAATAAACTTTTATATTTTATGAATATTTTAAAATGCATAAAATTACCATTTCCATCAAAATGCCATTTAATTATAAAATTCCCCTTAACAAGCTAAATGAAAACTAAGTGATTCCAATGAAAACTTTGAAACACCAAACCTATATATGATATACATCATGAAATTAATTAAAAAACACTTTTAAAGAACCATTAACACATATAAATCTTGAATAAAAGTCAATGAAATGTAAACACCTACCTCATGTTGTGGGATCATGTCACCTTCGATAAAATCCACTGAAAAGGAACACCTAGGATGAATCGCAGCCATTAAAAACAAAAATACCCAATTCCTAATGACACTAACCCAGAAAATAATCCAAACATGACCACTAGGGTTATAGGAGAAGAGGAAAAGAGAAGAAAATAAAATAGGAAGAAGGATACCCAAACCTCTCAATTTGGGTGAAGAATCACCAAGAAACAACATTAAAATAACCTTAGTGAAGCTTGAAAAAGGGAGAGAGATACAAGGGACGTGTTTGGGTCATGGGGTTTGAATGAGGGGGGATTGGGGTAGAATCCACGATTAAAAATAATGTTAAAAGAAAAAAATACCACAAATTGGGCAGGCCACATAGTTATCTTGCACGGTTTTCCAAACTATGTGCAGACCGTGAATCTTCTGCTACCTCAACCCCCAAAGGACACATGGTTGTCTCTCACAAGGTTTACTTTACCATACACAGATAGTGTCCCCCCCCTATTTCCACTATAATATAGGTTTCAAGGTTTTTACTGCATGGTTTCGAAACTGTGTGACCTTAGAAAACCTGACAAAAACTCAAAATTTTAACCAGGTACACACCAAACTCAAGGGATAAAATGACCACAATATTAATACCAATAAAGTGACACCTTGGAGTGTCACAATATAATAATATAATGAAAGTAACTCTACTGATATTTAATTAAAGTAGTAACCTAAAATCTAGGGAATAAAATCTAATGAGTTTGATATAATAGGTTGATTAGACCAAGTTGGAGAATATACGATGACAATGTATAAAAACATACAAGTTGTAAAAAAATTGAGAGATAGAATTGTTACAAATGTCATATGAAATAAATATCTCCAATAAGACATGTATGAAATAAAGGAGGTGATTATTTTAGTGGGTTAAATTCTATATTCTTCTACGATGGATCAATCATATATTTCATGTTATATAATAGATATGATATTTCAAACATATAATTTGTTATAGTTGAATATAAAAAATATCTATGAGAACTGTATAGGAATAAATCATAACTATCCAAATTTACTTGAGAATTTACAATGGATATATACATTTTACGTATAGAGGAAGGGACTCTAGCTATAAAGGGAAACAAACTAGTATTAATTTGGATCAATATGATCTAATATCATAGTCAGGCCAAGGTAATGAGTAATAGAATCTCCTTTAGTCCAATGGTATTCATATGTACAAATAATGAGTGTGTTGATACTTCTTATTCACCTAGATAAGAAGTGAAAAATAAGCAAAAAATTGTTACATTTATTATAATTGCACCAAGTTAAGTTTTATCATAATATAAATTACTATAATCTAACTATTGGTACTAACCAATACATCATGTTTTTAAATTGGAAAAATGAATATACTTATGGATCTCATCACATAGGAATTCTTAATCAATGATGTGAATTCACATATGGAAGAGTAGCCATGCATCATATATGTGACTGGACCTACAGTTAAAGCCATAACTTAGAAAAACTGTGATCTTATCATGTGAGAGATAAAAATGTTAGTAAAAAATTTGGATCTAGTGAAAGTGGGATTGTTGTAAATGAGGGTTCCCTAAACCCAACTTAAACAGTACTTTTTAATTTTTATATCATATATAAAGTGATTTATGCATGATTTATACTTAAAATAATAGTTTTGATATTTATTCATTCACTATTTTTATGGTAATATACTTATATTACCTGTCATTTCAAAAGGTTATAGAATTTCCCAGGCTATATTGAGAACCTAGAGATACCATGATAATCTTAAAGTTGTTTTTTATGGTATATATTCATCATTCTAACAATAAACATATTATGTTTAACTATCAAGTGTTGGGGGATCATAAGAATTGAGAATTATTCTCATGAATTTCACACTTGGGGATCTCTAGTAGATGAGATAGTGAGGACTGGACCGTTAATAGGAACACCACATGTTTCATGTGTCATTGGTAGTTTCTATCTTTGAAAATATTTAATGGTCTCTTGACTTCATATTATTATCAGTGCATAAAATTTAGCTATGTACCTTGATGCAAGATGAAAACTATGGAATTCATGTCGGGGTGAGGTATCTTGTACTGGGTGTGATGTTGGTGGTATGGAATTTATTGAATAATCAGGACATAATTTTTTACTTCTAAAACGAATTTACATTTCAGGCTTAGTTGATCAAGATGGTAGCACCATTAATAAATACATGGTCTTGGTAGAAAAAGGTAAGTCTATTCAGTAAGGTCAATAAATAATAATGCAAGAATGGATGATGACATGAAGTGTGTATCTTGCTTTATGAGATATCAAGAGATAAAGAGATTATATTACATAGTGTATATTTGTAGGAGGTTTTCATTTCTATGACTATACCTTATCTCTTTAAGATATTGGATATGTTTCTAAACTATTCTCTAAATTTTTTAATAGTAGTAAATGCTATTGAGATAAGGTATTATAGGTTTACACACTAAGTGTATTCAAAATTCATCTCTATTATAATGAATAATAGTATGGGAATTGGTGGGGCCTTCCACAGGGTTCGAGTGATGTCCAAGATTTTACGATCACAAAAAATTAAATAAATTCATATTATTTGAGTTTATAATAATTTGTATTGAATTTATTTATTAAAATAATTCACAAGATATTAAGTGAACACATGGGAAAATATTTAATGAACGAATATTATTTTAATATTCAAGGTTAGTTTAATATTTGTAGGAACGATGAGTCATGTTAATGAGTCTCATTTATCATGAAATATATTTATTAAATTAGAATATAGTGATAAAAATATAAATTACATTTATGAAATGGTTAGTTTGTCATAACATGTCATCTATAGCTTATTTAGTGGGTAATTCATATCCTGGGGTTAGGGAGCCATTTCTGGGTGTTTTTTACATTGCTATATAGTGATAGGAGTCTCTCATGCATGGTATTATTCACTACATGATTTTGAGATCCACTCTCTTCTCTATCCCACTTCCTAAAGAGTGAATTTGATGATTCAAGAAATCGATCTGAGTTTTCCTTCACAGATTGATGGATCGTCGTAGTGGTGATCATCAGGATGTCAAAGGCTTCATCAGATCTTCGTGGTAGAACATAGATATTGATGATAGACATTCTTGTAGAATTTCAAAGTAAATTTTTATGATCTAGATGTATTTTTATTCCATTATATTGAGAAATGTTCACTGAAAATGAATGGTTGTTGAACGCGTCTTCAAATTTAATGAGAAAATTGTTTAGTTTAATTTTCATGATTAATTATTTCATTCAAGATCCTAGAACTTCATACTAGGTTTTGCATCACTGGAGATGATGTATTACATCAATTGGTAGTGAAAAGTTTTAAAATATTTTCCCATCATCTTCTGATGTGTGCCCTGATACCTTCATCTGGCTCGACCCCCTCCCCACAAAGGTACTCCTCCTAGGATGGTAATGGGATAAGGGAGATAATGATGTCTAAATCCCACCTCTAGTAGGACACAAGTTGTTAAAAAATAGTGAGGGTATATCATTCACACAAATGGGAGGAATTAATCTCTATGAAGAATGAGAAACAATAGATAATATAAAACCACCAAAAAATCCAACTCAAAATAAAAATAAAGATATCTCAATACATGAATGTAAGTATTACAACTAAAAAAACAGAAAATAAACTACAAGTACCAAAATAAAATCCTCGTAAGTGACCTCGAAACTCAGAAAACTCCTAAACAATTACAAAATCTAGTAACATTTAGTAGGATCACTAACCAACTCCTACAGACTTGAAAAAAAGATTATATATATAGGGTGATCATAACATATATACTTAGTAGGATCCTCCGTGAATCCTCTCATAAAAAATATAAATAAATATTATTAAATTATAGTAAACAAATAGTGAAACAAACTTGTCACCTGATAAGGTATTCTTGGTTCTCATCCTCACCATGTCTCTCTCACTAAGTGTTGCATACAAATAATAATATTATATCCAACAAAATATTAAAGTGAAGGTACCATGATAAAAATTCCCCACTAGTTTTCCTCTCTTCCCCAAATTCGCACATCCTAATTCATCCCTCTTGAAAAGAATAAATTTACTTAAAAACACCTCTTAAACTATAACATAAATTGCACCATGTGCATCACATAATCTTATCATCAATATCTACATCAATAGATAGTAACTAAGTAGTTATCTGGGGGAAACCACGGCCCATACGTCAGGTACTATACCTCAAGGAATTACATGTCATGCACATTATACCTATAGTGATCCTTAAGATACTATATCCAGAGATGCATGTGTGGGAAAATAACCACAAGTCATTACATCCCTCTACTAACATGTATGGGGAAAGAGTATCCAATGTGAATAAAAAAATATAATACTACCAAGATAAGAAAGTGGGGAAAGAGGGGGTAGTCAGTCATTTATTCCTCATCAACATGGATGTTGGGGAAAACACACCCTAGAGTCTACTAGGTGTTGGTCTCCCTACCAAAATGGGTGGGGTAGTAGATGAAATAAAAAAACATACATAATATAAGTATAGGTCACAAACTATACTATGGGAAACTACCAAGCCTTAACCTCAACTACATTTATCATCTCTTAGACACCAGTCTACCAATTATAAGGACTGGATATCATCAAAGCACACGAACAATTTAAGAAACTTTCATTTAACTCTTTTCCTTAAACATTTTATAATTATATAAATTATCATTCGAAACCCATGTCTTACAGGTATAACCCAATATTTTCCAAGGTTTCTCAATAATTATCATCATTTCAGCATTTTTTTAAGACCCTAACCCCATGAGTTAAATTATTTAATGTATATTACTATTCCATAATTATAAGAAGAATGTTAAAAATTAAATATGAAACTTTATTATTTATCCAAAAAATATTACCATTTTTATGTTCTTTATCAATTTACAAGCATAAAAACATTTTAAACAACAGTATAAACATATATCTCACACTATATATATAAAATCATGAGGAAAATCATTAACACTGTGTAAACACATGTGATTTATACAAACAAAAACCAATTATTTATATAATTGTGGTTTAATATTTATTAAATTTAATTCCACTATTACCTAATGAGTTAAATCATGATAACTTTACAATTGCATGTAAAAAAGGAGAAGCAATGACTCCCTACCTTGATTTATAAGTTTAACATTATTCAAGAAAGGATAGACAATCAAGGATAAACCAACACTGAAATAAAAGCAAGATTTGTTAAAAACTATCATGAAAAATCCACCAATAAACCACTATCAGATCTCAGCCCCAAAACTGAGGAGATTTCCACAATGATCACCTGAACAAAAAGAATAGTGAATGAGTAGAGGAAAAGGTACCCTGAATTAATATCACTAAATACTTATCGATATAAGTGATTATAATCCTAAAATTGGGTGATCAAGAGGGAATCTAGGGGTTTAGAGTCGGCCCAGGCTCAAAGGAGAAGGAATAAAACCAAGAAGGGTGATCTTGAGCCGTCTATTTAAAGTGGATATCTCGATGGAATTCACTATGGAATAGTGACCTCTTACCGTATCTTGGTTCCCTCAGTAAAGGGTAGATCTAAATCTCCCATTCTCAAGTCTTAAAAACATTGGAATTTTAAAAAACTAAGTTTGACCATCACCAAGGCCTAGATCATGGTGTGGTCTAAGCTGTGGTGGCTCCATAAATGTTCTCCATGACCAGTCACTATGACCTAGGGCCATATGCCAAGCTGTTTTTTCCTTATTATTCTCACAGATATGGCATAGCGAGATCTAGCTCCTTGTTTCAAATAGTTGGTCTCCTAACATGCCACGCCCACCCTAGGAGTTTCTAAGCTACCCATTTGGGATAAGACACACCTCGGGTAACATGGCCACTAATGAAGACTGGAATGATGTTCCACTAGTCATGAAACACCAATCACAACACAACCTTCTCAACATACCTAGGGTTTGACCACATCCAGCCTAAAATGGATCATCCATTCCCTCATCTCTAACACAGCCTTCACCACTCCAACCACCAAGACATGGTGACTCATAGAATGGAGAAATGTCATCTCTTAGTCTCCAAAACACCCCCAAAATACTCATTTTCACCACTAATCCTCGTGAAACCATAAAAGAATAGTTATTAAGATCAATAACATTACAGGTATGGGGTACTGTTTCTGACGCTTTCGTCGTGGCACGCGCATCAGTCTTTTTCGAGGACGGTGGCGCTGTTTGTTGCCCTGTATTCCTGCTTTCCAAAGGCGGGTGGCATCCGTTCCTTGTTCAGGAACGTTTTCTCCTTGATCTAAATGGGATGATGGGATGTCGGTTCTTCCTTCCATGGATTTCTCCTCAAAACTCGTCACCTAGTATGGGTCTCCCTTATAGATTTAAGATGTTGTCCGTGAAACTCTTCCTAGTGCCATATCTTTATGGACACCAGTTAATTACACTGCTTCTATCAGGACATTCCAAAGGGTCCGGTCAGGTCAGAAACCTTCGATTGGAGTAGATGACAACATCAGGCATGTCGGGGCATCTCTGGATGCATTGACATTGGGGAACCTACATTCTTCCTTATAAGAGGGCATCTCAAGGGTGTAGAACCTGAGGCATCCCATGTTGAATGTATGGAATCTTATGCCGTAGGCATGTATCTAAGGTTTTCCCCATCTTCCCATGTTTAACACAGGGTATGCCGCAATTTTAATGTCTAGCAGAGACGGTTACACCAAAGGCGTGTCTTTCGAGGTTTTCCTCAGGCATCTCATGTTTATCACGAGGTAGGATGCAAGTTTAACGTCTTGAATGTAACGACCCAATCTTTTTTAGTAGTATATTAACTTACTCTTATTGATTTAATAAGATGTTAATGGTTAATGCAGAAAGAGGAGTCGATGGCTTCATCCAGTAGACTCGACCCTTATAAATCCCACTTATCAGAGCTTGGGAAGGAGGTAGTATCTGTGGGCTTCGCTTTAGACCAAGCCCAAGCCGAACTCCAGCGTGTCAAGCTTGAACGGAAACGCCTACGGGAGAAGTTCAAGTTAGTAGAGATTACTACTAGGGCAATGTTATCTGAGCCTCCCTCAGATTCTCTCACCATAGCACACCTTACACTTAGGTCTTCTGCCGGTGTTATAAGGGGCTATGTGACGAGACCCTAGCTTCCTTGTGTAATCCTTTCGGGTGAATAAATTGAGATTTATTCCTTTAGTGATGTTTGTGAAATTTCAAATGTTTAGATAATTTTAGAATGTATTTTATTGATGAATTTTGGAAAAAGGGATATTTTAAAATATTTATGTAAACCCTAAATAACTAATGATGTGTGATGATTTTCAAAAAATGGTCTTCTAAAAAAGTGTTCAGTAAGTAATTTGGAGTCTAATAAGATCAAATTAATTTTTGATGAATAGTAAATTATGAATAGTGATTTTACGCTTAGGATTAGTAATGTGACCAAATGGATTAGTAATTTCACTCAAAGAAAGTTCTAATATAATTCAGACACCTAGATTAAGTAATGTGATTCAATAAAATGGGTAAATAACAGTTTCATAAATTATTAGTCAGGTATTAGTTTTTTCGGATGAATAGTGTTTTTTAATTAAAAATTTAATTAAAAATAATTAGAAAATTATTTTTATAAAAAGGACTTTATTTTTGAACTCAGAGCATCGATATTATGTTAAGGTAATTTTTGGGGATTTTTCTGAAAAAAATGAATTTTCGATGAATAGTGTTTTTATTTAAAAATTAAATTAAAGATATTTAGAAAATTATTTTTATAAAATGGATTTCATTTTTGAAATCAGAGAATTTATATTTGGTTAAGGTGAAATTTTGGGATTATTCTGAGAAAGTTGAATTTTCAGTGAATAGTAAAAATACAGTTTTAGGGTTTCAGTATGTTTAATGATATCATAACTGTGTCATGATGATGTCATGAGATATTTCAAGGGTTGTCCGGCCAAAGGTGATTAAGTATTGTTTTGGGGGCCCCATGTGGCCTAACTTTATGAAAAATATCATGAGAGAGCACATGGGTTTGAGAAAAGCACTTGTGAGGTGTCCCTTGGCCATTAATGCCTTGTCCCATCACTTTCCCTATAAATACCCACCCTTTCCTCCTTTAGTTTCCACTCCCAACTCTCCCCCAATGAAGTTCTGGTCTCCTTACCTCCCAAGGAGTCCTCCCAAGGTGCCCCCAAGCCCTCAAGGTCCAAACCTTTGAGTTTCAAGAGTCACGTTTTAAGGTAAGGGATCTGACCCCTCTCTATCTTTTCATGTAATCTCTTTGATGTCATTCCTTTTATCCTCCATGTTATTATGTGAAAGGATGTTATTTTATATTCCTCTTACTGACCCTTTCATTTTTATATGATGAGAGATCCCCTCTTACTCTCATCATTTCGTTTTATGAAAGTTTAAGTGACGTCGTTAGGCTGCCGAATGTTTAAGTGATTCTTTCACCCTTCTCATTTTTCAAGTTCGATTTTCATGTCAAATCTTTCAAGTTTATTTTTATTTTGTTGGCGTATGATCTCTATATCTACCATACTGATCTCTTATGATCATATGATGAGAGACCCTATTTGATTTGTTCAATTCATTTTTGTTGAAGTTTAAGTGACGTCGTTAGGCTGCCGAATTTTCATAAGAGAAATCAAATTTTTGTCTTCCTTCCATGTTTTCCATTTCAAATGGTATGACCTTAAAATTGCATCACCATGTCCATATATACTTCTTATTCTGTCCCTCTACTGTTTTATGGGTCAATTATGGTTGTTCAACCCATGTTCCCTCTCTTTTCAAAGTTTTCTAAAACCGTGTAACATACCCGTTATGCTGCAGAATTTTCGTCTCAAGATGCCTCTCTTTTCTCAAAATTATTTTTATGTTATAAAGTGAATACTCAAAGCTCCCATTTCTACAGGGGTATTCACATATATATAAAAATGTTCTATTTTAAATTCTGGGATTTACATACATGATACCCTCTTTCCCTTTCCGTGGGTTTAAAGTAACGTAAAGATCATGTCTTTAAAGCAGTTTTTAAAACGTTATGATTATGAAATGAAACCCATTTATTTTATGTTATATGGGTTATTTATGAAATGTTTGATGATGATATATGTGTCTCACATTATAATAAAGGAAAATTTAAGGGTTCGCCCTGATAGCGCTCCAATTCATTGGGTAAAGACTTAATCTCTAGAGATGACCATTTTAACGACGCCTTGGTGAATAACCTTGGTAATTTTTAACGACACCTTGGGGATGGACCTTGGTGAAACGAAACGATTGTCAATATTAAATGTTTCAGCCACATCTTCAAGTTATGAAAAGTGTTATTTTTATTATGATGTATCTCATTATTTATTTCTCATGCCTTAAAGTTCTTTTCATGTCCTTATTGAAGTATCTCAAGTTCACTTGTAAAATGTTTCTCTTGTTTCCCTTACTGGGCCTTCTGCTCACCCTTTCTTTTGATGTATGTCCCCAGGTTATGAGATGCATAATGAACATAGTATGAACTAAAGGAGAAGCCTTTCAAGTGTTTAAGAAGAATGTTTTATGTTTTTTTTTATGTATTATGATCCTTGTTTCCAAGACACTAAACCTTAACGATCCTCAGTTCCGTGTAATGAAATGAAAGTTATGTTATAAAAAGACAGGATGTTATAGTTGGTATCAAAGGGAGGTTTAGTTATTTGTGGAAATTAGGATATAAAAACTTTAGGAAGAACCCTATAGAAAAGTTTAAATATAGGAAAACTTCCTGGTATTTTGGTAAGTATTGAGTAAGTGGTTTATCAAACAAATACATCCCTGTCTGGATACGAGCAGGTAGAGGCGGCTCTGGCACAGATGTACATAGGGGTAAAACCCGAAAACACCGCTTTGAGATAGACTCGAACGGGAACTAGTGCATGATAACGGGCCTTGCTGCACTCTTGGTTACGACACTCCCGGGGGATATGTTTGGTTAATCACAAGATTTTTATGAATCATTATAAAGGAATTATAGAAAAGTGTAATTGTCTAAGCATGAAGTCTTAGTTAAAAGATTCATAAATGAAATAAGTTTCTTACTAAGGTTTTATTCTTTTAGAAAATGGCAGGCAATAGAAGGAACCGTGCCGATGGTGACCACAATGCACCATGTGCTGACGGCCCTTCGATGGAAGCCGGAATGGAAACATTCATGAGAATGATGAACCAACTGACTCAAGTTATGAGTAATAACTTGAATCAAGATGAGAGGCCGACCTCACCACGAAGGGAACAACACTCTATTGAGTCCTTCATGCATCAACAACCGCCAACATTCAGTGGATCTACTGACCCATTGGTTGCGGAACAATGGATAAGCTCCATTGAAAAGATATTTTTTGTACTTCATTGTTCGGAACAAGAAAAATTCACCCTTGCTGTTTACCGCCTAGAGGGAGAAGCTGATCAGTGGTGGTCACTGATCAAAAACACGAAGCCATGAGGAGAGATAGAAGCTATGGAGTGGGAAGAATTTTGGGGAATTTTCCTTAACAATTATTTCCCTCGTTCCATGAGAATGAGAATGGAAAAAGAGTTTCTCGAGCTGAAGCAGAAGGAGAACAAATCTGTCGGAAGCTATGAGATGAACTTCACAAGGATTTCCCGTTATACCTCAAGCTTTGTCATGGACCCTAATAGGAAGGTTGATAGATTTTTTGGTGGACTACGACCTCATCTGCGGAAGAATCTAGCCAACAGGGACTATGACAGCTATGAAGAAATAGTTCGAAGTGCTATGAAAGTCGAGCTGGAGTTTGGTGAGACACAGTGGTCTCATAAACCAAATGAAAAGAAGAGATCGTTAGAGCCCAGTTTAGGGAAGTCTTTTGATCAGGGAAGAGGTGGAAAGCAAATGCAACTTACCACATGCAATAAATGTGGGAAGAATCATCTGGGGAACTGCTTGAACGGAAGTGGAAAGTGCTACAAGTGTGGAAGAGGAGGCCATATTGCTCAGAATTGTCATAGTGAGGTGAAGCCTCAGCTTCCCAACACTAACGACAGAGGAAAGATGGTTCTGTCCCTACCCGAAGTCACATGCTTCAAGTGTGGACAGCTTGGGCACGTTGCTTACCAATGTCCAAATCTGAGGGCGGTGGAGGGGAATCACCATCAACCTCAGCAGAGGCCAAGAGAGCAAGGTTGTGCTTTTGCTATCACAACAGCTGAAGTTGAAGTCCCGAACGATGTGGTAGCAGGTACTCTTGTCGTCCTCTCAAAACTAGCAAGTACTTTATTTGATTCTGGTTCTACGCATTCCTTTATTTCCTCCAAGTTTTCAAGGAATATAGAATCAATCCCCGAACTGTTAGAGGTAGAGTTGTTTGTCAAGACTCCAAGTGGGATTATCCTTGCATCAACAGTATTTAGAGACTCTAGTGTTTACTTTGGTGAGCACAATCTTATCGCAAATCTAGTAGTCATTCCCATTATGGAATTCGACATTATACTAGGGATGGACTAGCTCTCAAAGTATAATGCTAAGATCAAATGCAGAAGTAAGGAAATCTCAGTAGTCTTGAATGAACGACCTACAGTTATCTTCCAAGGAGAGATATCCCGAACTGATCCCTATCTAGAAGCACCTCCCATAGCTTTCTTTATGGAGTTAATCGGTGATGATGAAGAAGGGAAAGGGAGCATACAAATCGAAGATGTTCCAATTGTTCAGGAATACATGGATGTATTTCCTGAGGAGTTACCTGGACCTCCCCCAGAAAGAGAGGTAGATTTCTCCATTTAACTCATACCTGGGTCTCAACCAATATCAAAGACTCCGTATAGAATGGCAAATGTGGAGCTAGAAGAGTTAAAGAAACAACTCCAAGACTTGTTGGAGAAGGGGTTTATCTGACCGAGTGTGTCTCCTTGGGGAGCACCAGTTCTCTTTGTGAAGAAGAAGGATGGATCAATGCGGCTATGCAACGATTATAGAGAACTGAATGGGATCACGGTGAAGAACAGATATCCTCTTCCAAGAATTGATGATTTATTTGACCAACTTCACGGGGATCAATTCTTCTCGAAGATTGACCTTCGATCTGGTTATCATCAACTGAGGGTGAAGAAGGAAGATATTCCAAAGACTGCCTTCCGATCAAGATATGGGAATTATGAGTTTACTGTTATGCCCTTCGGCTTGACTAATGCTCCTGGTATTTTCATGGATTTGATGAATAGAGTCTTTAAGGACTACCCTGATAACTTTGTGGTAGTTTTTATTGATGATATTTTGATATATTCAAAAAGTCGTGAGGAGCATGAAGATCATCTAAGGGTTATATTGAAAACTCTGCGGAAGGAGAGGCTCTTTGGGAAGTTCAGCAAGTGTGAGTTTTGGTTACAACAGGTGGCTTTCTTGGGGAACATCGTAACCAATGAAGGAATCTCGGTTGATCCTGCAAAGACAATGGTTGTGGAGGAGTGGCCTCAACCCACAATAGTAACTGAGATTCGTAGTTTCCTTGGTTTAGCAGGATATTATAGGAGGTTTGTGAAAAACTTTTCACAGCTTTCTAATCCACTAACCAAGTTGACTCGAAAAGGGGTTAAGTTCATCTGGACAAAGGAATGCGAGGAAAGTTTCCAAGAGCTGAAGAAGATATTGGTTACTGCACCTGTGTTAACACTACCCTCTATCGGAGAAGGATTAGTTATTTTTAGCGATGCATCTCTGAAAGGTCTTGGGTGCGTCCTCATGCAAAATGACAAAGTAATTGCTTATGCATCTCAACAGTTGAAGAATCATGAGCAGAATTATCCTACGCATGATCTAGAGCTGGCGGCAGTTGTTTTTGCTCTAAAGATATGGAGGCACTATCTTTATGGGGAGAAATGTGATATATACACTGACCACCAAAGTATAAAGTATATTTTCACACAGAAAGAATTGAACATGAGACAAAGGAGATGGTTGGAGCTTATTAAAGACTATGATTGTTCAATTCATTATCACCCTAGAAGAGCAAACAAAGTCACGGATGCATTAAGCAGGAAAGATCCTGTTGTTCTGGCAACAATGAGGATCGTAGGAGATCCCTTGATTAAAGATCTAGTAAAACTGGACATGGGAATTATAAGGAAAGGGATATCATCAACCCTATTCCAAATGATTTCTCAACCTTCATTACTAGAGAGGATCAAGAAGGCTCAAAAAGAAGATCCTTTGCTGCAGGAGAAGTTGGAGGCTGTAAAATATGGGAAGTTCCCTGATTTCAATATTGATCAAGAAGGTGTATTGAAATTTCGTACAAGACTATGTGTTCCATATATTCCGGAGATAAAGAAAGAATTGATGGATGAAGCTCATAGCTCTACATTCTCTATACACCCGGGAAGCACTAAGATGTATAGAGACCTTCGTGATCATTATTGGTGGGATAACATGAAGAGGGAGATTTCTGATTACACTACAAGGTGCCTGGTGTGTCAGCAAGTAAAGGCAAAATGACAACTTCCTAAAGGGGTATTACAACCGCTACCCATACTAGTATGGAATTGGGATAATATCACTATGGACTTTGTAACTGGTCTCCCGAAAACATCCAAAGGAAACAATGCGATATGGGTTATTGTGGACCGTCTCACCAAGACAGCCCATTTTATCTCTATTCGGGAAGATTTATCTCTGGATCAGCTTGCCAAGATATACGTGAAGGAAGTGGTAAGGCTGCATGGGGTACCACTATCCATCGTATCTGATCGTGACCCAAGATTCACATCAAAATTCTGGAGAAGTCTTCAACATGCTCTGAATACTGAATTGAATTTTAGTACGGCCTATCATCCTCAAACAGATGGCCAATCTGAAAGGACTATTCAGACACTCGAAGACATGTTGAGATTATGCTCAATGGAATTTAAAGGTGGATGGGATCAACACCTCCCATTAGTTGAGTTCTCCTATAACAACAGCTTCCATTCGAGTATTCAGATGGCACCCTATGAAGCTCTATATGGAAAGCGGTGTAGAACTCCTACTTGTTGGGATGAAACTGGTGAGAGGAAGCTTCTTGGGCCTGATCTCGTGCAAGAGATGACGGAACAGGTTCATGCCATCCAACAACACATAAAGGCAGCTCAGAGTCGGCCGAAGAGCTATGCTGACAATCGTTGAATGGACTTGGAGTTTGGTGTTGGTGACAAAGTCTTCCTTCGAATTTCTCCATGGAAGAGAGTTATGCGGTTTGGGAAGAAAGGGAAGCTCAACCCTAGGTACATTGGCCCCTATGAAATCCTTGATCGCATAGGAGCAGTGGCCTATCGTCTAGCACTTCCACCGAACCTAGCTCAAGTTCATGATGTCTTCCATGTATCTCTCTTGAGGAAGTACATACCCGACCCTTCGCATGTACTGAACCCAGAGGTGGTACAACTGGAACATGACCTCTCTTACGAGGAGCAACCAGTGGAGATCTTGGACCGTAGATACAAGGTCCTACGAAACAAGACTACCCACCTTGTGAAAGTGTTGTGGAGGAATCATAAATATGAAGAGGAGACTTGGGAGCCGGAGGAAACAATGAAGCAAAAGTACCCTCACCTTTTCGACTAGGCCTCAAGTATAAATTTCGGGGATGAAATTTCTTAAGGGGGGAAGAATGTAACGACCCAATCTTTTTGAGTAGTATATTAACTTACTCTTATTGATTTAATAAGATGTTAATGGTTAATGCAGAAAGAGGAGTCGATGGCTTCATCCAGTAGACTCGACCCTTATGAAGCCCACTTATCAGAGCTTGGGAAGGAGGTAGCATCTGTGGGCTTCGCTTTGGACCAAGACCAAGCCGAACTCCAGCGTGTCAAGCTTGAACGGAAACGCCTACGGGATAAGTTCAAGTTAGTAGAGATTACTACTAGGGCAATGTTATCTGAGCCTCCCTCAGATTCTCTCACCATAGCACACCTTACACTTAGGTCTTATGCCAGTGTTATAAGGGGCTATGTGACGAGACCCTAGCTTCCTTCTGTAATACTTTCGGGTGAATAAATTGAGATTTCTTCCTTTAGTGATGTTTGTGAAATTTCAAATCTTTACATAATTTTATAATGTATTTTATTGATGAATTTTGGAAAAAGGGATATTTTAAAATATTTATGTAAACCCTAAATAACTAATGATGTGTAATGATTTTCAAAAAATGGTCTTCTACAAAAGTGTTCAGTAAGTAATTTGGAGTCTAATAAGATCAACTTAATTTTTGATGAATAGTAAATTATGAATAGTGATTTTACGCTTAGGATTAGTAATGTGACCAAATGGATTAGTAATTTCACTCAAAGAAAGTTCTAATATAATTCAGACACCTAGATTAAGTAATGTGATTCAATAAAATGGGTAAATAACGGTTTCATAAATTATTAGTCAGGTATTAGTTTTTTCGGATGAATAGTGTTTTTTAATTAAAAATTTAATTGAAAATAATTAGAAAATTATTTTTATAAAAAGGACTTTATTTTTGAACTCAGAGCATCGATATTATGTTAAGGTAATTTTTGGGGATTTTTCTGAAAAAAATGAATTTTCGATGAATAGTGTTTTTATTTAAAAATTAAATTAAAGATATTTAGAAAATTATTTTTATAAAATGGATTTCATTTTTAAAATCAGAGCATTTATATTTGGTTAAGGTGAAATTTTGGGATTATTCTGAGAAAGTTGAATTTTCAGTGAATAGTAAAAATACAGTTTTAGGGTTTCGGTATGTTTAATGACATCATATCTGTGTCATGATGATGTCATGAGATATTTCAAGGGTTGGCCGGCCAAGGGTGATGAATTATTGTTTTGGGGGGCCCATGTGGCCTAACTTTATGAAAAATATCATGAGAGAGCACATGGGTTTGAGAAAAGCACTTGTGAGGTGTCCCTTGGCCATTAATGCCTTGTCCCCTCACTTTCCCTATAAATACCCACCCTTTCCTCCTTTAGTTTTCACTCCCAACTCTCCCCCAACGATGTTCTGGTCTCCTTACCTCCCAAGGATTCCTCCCAAGGTGCCCCCAAGCCCTCAAGGTCCAAACCTTTGAGTTTCAAGAGTCACGTTTTAAGGTAAGGGATCCGACCCCTCTCTTTCTTTTCACGTAATCTCTTTGATGTCATTCCTTTTATGCTCCATGTTATTATGTGAGAGGATGTTCTTTTATATTCCTCTTACTTCCCCTTTCATTTTTATATGATGAGAGATCCCCTCTTACTCTCATCATTTTGTTTTATGACAGTTTAAGTGACGTCGTTAGGCTGCCGAATGTTTAAGTGATTCTTTCACCCTTCTCATTTTTCAAGTTCGATTTTCATGTCAAATCTTTCAAGTTCCTTTTTATTATGTTGGGGTATGATCTCTATATCTACCATACTGATCTCTTATGATCATATGATGATAGACCCTATTTTATTTGTTCAATTCATTTTTTTTGAAGTTTAAGTGACGTCGTTAGGCTGCCGAATTTTCATAAGAGAAATCAAATTTTTGTCTTCCTTCCATGTTTTTTATTTCAAATGGTATGACCTTAAAATTGCATCACCATGTTCATATATACTTCTTATTCTGTCCCTCTACTGTTTTATGGGTCAATTATGGTTTTTCGACCCATGTTCCCTCTCTTTTCAAAGTTTTCTAAAACCGTGTAACATACCTGTTATGCTGCAGAATTTTCGTCTCAAGATGCCTCTCTTTTCTCAAAATTATTTTTATGTTATAAAGTGAATACTCAAAGCTCCCATTTCTACAGGGGTATTCACATATATATAAAAATTTTCTATTTTAAATTCTGGTATTTACATACATGATACCCTCTTTCCCTTTCCGTGGGTTTAAAGTAACGTAAAGATCATGTCTTTAAAGCAGTTTTTAAAACGTTATGATTATGAAATGAAACCCATTTATTTTATGTTATATGGGTTATTTATGAAATGTTTGATGATGATATATGTGGTTCACATGATAATAAATGCAAATTTAAGGGTGCGCCCTGATAGCGCTCCAATGCATTTGGTAAAGACTTAATCTCTAGAGATGACCATTTTAACGACGCCTTGGTGAATAACCTTGGTAATTTTTAACGACACCTTGGGGATGGACCTTGGTGAAACGAAACGATTTTCAATATTAAATGTTGCAGCCACATCTTCAAGTTATGAAAAATGTTATTTTTATTATGATGTATCTCATGATTTCTTTCTCATGCCTTAAAGTTCTTTTCATGTCCTTATTGAAGTATCTCAAGTTCACTTGTAAAATGTTTCTCTTGTTTCCCTTACTGGGCCTTCTCCTCACCCTTTCTTTTGATGTATGTCCCCAGGTTATGAGATGCATAATGAACATAGGATGAACTAAAGGAGAAGCCTTTAAAGTGTTTAAGAAGAATGTTTTATGTTTTTTTTATGTATTATGATCCTTGTTTCCAAGACACTAAACCTTAACGATCCTCAGTTCCGTGTAATGAAATGAAAGTTATGTTATAAAAAGACGGGATGTTATATTGAAGACATGGAATGAGGGTGATCAAAACGTCCCATATAGACAGATCATATTGGTCCATTCCTAAGAGGGATCACCTGGAAGTTTTACCATGTGGATGGATCAAAACACTCGATAAGAATAGACCCAATATGGTGTGTCCCAGAAAGAAAAGATGTGACATTGTGAAGGTTGATCTGGACACCACTGAGGGTGGATCAGAGAGTGTGCACCTCATAATGGGGGAACACCAAGGTTTACCATTGACTAGGATTGAACCTCATTGAGGTTTCCTACGTACCCTGTATAGACGACAAGGATCAAAACCCACATAGTTCGAAGGGGTGATTAATTGGGGTGTACACAAAGGATAACAACCCAGAGACATGCTAAGACTTACGCATGAATTGTGGCCCAAGTACTTCTAGGAGCAATATCCCACCAGGATGTGGTGGCCCAAGTGATAATTAGGATGGATGATGGAGAGTTGAATGGAGTGGAGGGGGAATGAGATGGGACTGTCGTGAAGGTGACGTTAGTGTTGGTCTTGAGCCTCGAAGAGACTTCCTACGTATCCCCATGGTAGGGAATCAAAGTCCGCTTAATTAGGTGGGATTATGGGACACCTGGGGAGGTGTCCCATGAGAATGGATGCAAGGATGTTACCCGGAGGAATTAGAACCCCCGGGTTGGGGAATGATCTTCCTAGAACACATGGGATCCAGGGTTAGATCAGGATGAGACATGGGTGTTGGGCTTGAACCTCATGGAGTCCTCCTACGTATCCCTGTGGTAGGGAATCAAAGTCTGTGTAGTTCATCTGACGACGAATTACCGTCTATTGGGGAATTCAATGGATTACCGCCGAATGAGGTTGACAATGGATTTCGGCTGAATGGGAGAACAATGGCTTACCACTGATTGAGTTACATAGTTTAATTTCATGCAGGATAGGGGTGAACCAATGTGAAAGTGGACCCGGGGCTCAAATAGATGGTGGGATTGAACCTTAGGGAGGCTTCTTGCGTACCTTGCCTTTTCAAGGATCAAATTCCACATAGTTCAGAAAGGGTTTGGGTAAACCTACATGAAGGTGGTCGGAACCAATGGGGTGTTGGGCTTGAACCTCAGGGAGGCTTTCTACGTACCTTGCCTTGGAAAGGATCAAAGACCACATAGTTCAGAAGGGGTTGGTGAGACAACGTGAGGATGGTCGGGACCAATGGATGGTGGGATTGAACCTCAGGGAGGCTTCCTATGTACCTTGACTTGGCAAGGATTAGATAACACATAGTTCAGGTGGTGGGAACAGACATGAAGGTGGTTGGAACCAATGGGGTATTGGGCTTGAACGTTAGAGAGGCCTCTTACGTACCTCACCTTGACAAGGATCAAAGACCACATATTTCAGGTGGTGGGAACTGACGTGAAGGTGGTCGAAACCAATGGGGTGTTAGGCTTGAACCTCAGGGAGGATTCCTACATACCTTGCCTTGGAAAGGATCAAATACCACATATTTCATGATGTGTGTGGGGCTTACACTCTAGGCTTCCCGTAGAGGATGTCATGGTCGATGCTTACTACTCTAAGCCCACGTGAGTCATGATCGGTGTGAGAAACAAGAGGTAGCAAGGACCTGACGATCACAGCGCAAAGGTGTGTCCATGAAGGGTGGTGAATGGGGCTTATGCAAGGAAGCTTCCTGGATGCTGCTATGGACCAACAATGGTGCATGGGAATTATGAAAGGAAGTTGCCCAGGTGTCTCTATGGAGAGACAATGGTGGATGGGTCTTACGCAAGTAAAATGCTCGGGTGCCTCTATGGAGGGGCAATGGTGAATGGGGCTTATGCAAGAAAGTTTCCCAAGTGCCGCTATGGAGCGGCAATGGTGAATAGGGCTTATGCAAGGAAGTTGTCTGGGTGCTGCTATGGAGTGGAAATGGTGGATGGGGCTTACGTGAGGATACAACCCGGGTGCCACTATGGAGTAGCAATAGTGGATGGGGCTTATGAAAAGAAGCTGCCTGTAATGTCTTCCTCATGTTTGGCCATGAGGGCATCCCAACCCACTAGTGGGTTGAGGCCTTTGCCTTTGCACTAGTGCACAAGAGGGATAATGCCAAGGGCGTTGGAATCAGGCCGAACAAAGGGAGATGAAAAGTGTGAATGACATGCCCGATATTCGGAACGCAATGAGAGTGGTGTGGCGATGGAGGATAACTGTTGACTTTGTTCTAAACACAACATCAATATCATGTTAGCCTAAAATGGGGGCAATAAAATGTGGGTTGACTGCTGACTCTGTTCGAAACACAGGACCTGACTCGAAGAGTTTTTTAAAGTCTTACGGGGCATTGGCCCAGGACGGTAGGTGAGCCGATGCGGTAAGGGACTAGGCCATTAGGGGGTCCCTTTAGACATGTAAGTGGATGAAGATCCAAATGAAGGACACACAAAGCTTGAGGTTTAGTGATGGAATGTTTTAACAGATTCCAACACTCTTGAAATTAATCCACTGTAATCATGTCATTAGGAATTTTATTCTTAGAGCATGAGGTATCTCTTGTTTAGAGAAATAGGCATCCTATGTTTGGAACATAGGGTGTACTATAGTTTCTAGTTATGTAGATAGGACTATTGGCATCTTATTCTTGGAGAATAAGGAATCTCTTGTTTGGAACAACAGGTATCCTATGTTTGGCACATAGGGTGTACTACAGTTTATAGTCATGTAGAGAGGACTATTGAAATCTTATTCTTGGCACACAAGGCATCTCTTATATTGAGTAAGAGGCATCCTATGTTTTTCATATAGTAATTACTATAGTTTAAATAAAAATAGATAGGACTATTTGCATCTCATGCTTGGATCATAAGGCATCTCTTGCTTGGATCAAGGCATCCTATATTCATAACATAGGGTACACTACATTTTATATTCAAGTAGAGAGGACTGTTGGCATCTTATGATTGGTGTACAAGGCATCTCTTTCTTAGAGCAAGAGGCATCCTATGTTTGGAACATAGGGTGCACTATAGTTTATAGTCATGTAGAGAGGACTATTGGCATCTTATGCTTAGCGCACAAGGCATCTATTATATTGAGTAGGAGGCATCCTATATTTGTCATATAGGGATTACAATAGTTTAAAGTCATGTAGATGGGATTATTAGGCATAAAGCACCTAAAATGGATGGTTTTGGGACTTACTCAAGAGAAGCCCTTTTTGGTTCAACTTGACATAGGAGCCAAGTGATAGGGTTTAGAGGAGTTTCCTGAGGAATGGTTCGACTCAATGTACTCGAGGAATTGATGATGAGAATCTCATCTCACGACATGGGAATGGAACCAAGAAAGATATGTCAACTCAATGTGCTTCATGGTGTGCGGAGGAGTCTCTAAAATCATGGTATTCCATAGGTGGAAGGAGGCTGCGCATAAGGGCGCAATGGAAAATGTCAACGTCCTGACCTGAAAAGTTTGCGATGCGACTCTCCATTTTTCATGGGGGTCAGTGACAATAGCGAAGGGACCAGCCCTGAGGGCCGGGACCACAAATTGGCACTGACCCCGAGTTGGGGTGTGGGGGAACAGCCCCTACGGTATGGACCAGTGGGTGGAGGCCTGTATTTTGTTGCGCGTAAAATGCACTACATGCAGGATAGGATATGCGCAATATTGCATTATGCGGCACAGGTGCAAAAGATTGGGCACCGTGGCACTATTGTGCATAATAGGGAAGGTTGGTGCGCAATAGGGAAGGATTGTGTGCAATAGGGAAGGTGTGTGTGCAATATGGGAAATGTGCGTGCAATAGGGGGGAATGCGCGCAATAGGGATGAAATTGCACACAATAGGGGGGCGTGCGCGGAATAGGGATGAAATTGCAAGTGATAGGGGAGGTGTGCGTGCAATATGGGAGATGTGCATGCAATAGATAGTCGTGCGCGCAATATGGAAGGAATTGAGTGCAATAGGGGAGATGTGCATGCAATATGGGAGATGTGCATGAAATAGGTGGTCGTGCGTGCAATTGGGAAGGAATTGCGAACAATATGGGAGGTGTGCGCGCAATATGGGAGATGTGTGCACAATAGGTAGTTGTGCGCGCAATTGGGAAGGACTTGCATGCAATAGGGGAGGAATTGCGCATAATAAGGGAGGTGTGCACACAATTGGATAGGTGAAACATTAGTGCGTGAAAAATTGGGCACGGTGGCATTATTGCACTCAAAAATAATGCTTTACGCACAAAATTGGGCATGTTGCCCCCTTTATGTGCAAAAGTGATGTTTTTCACGCAAGATGGAGGGTTTTACACACAGGCACGGAAAATGCAGACTTACGTGCATGAGAGTGGTGGCCAACCTCTAAGAGCCTCTTCGGAAAGAAGGGGGATAACTTGTATTTATAGGCGAAACCTTGATCGATGGTGCGTGTAAAATTACGTTCCTCTATTGCGCGCAAAGGCATTTTGTGCGCAATATTCTATATTTACTCGCAAACCCACTTTTACACGCAAGAATCCGTTTTGCGCGCAAATCCATTTTTATGCACAAGAATCCTTTTTTAGGTGCAAGAATCCATTTTCCACGCAAATCCATTTTTACGCGCAAGATTCCATTTTGCGCGCAAATCCATACTTTTCCCCGAAATCGCCCTGCATGGCCATTTCCAGCAGTCTTCCTTCAAACGAACATAACTTTTGATCCGTAACTCCATTCGGGATCCACGACCAGTCAAATCAAATCCTGCAAAATGATATATGCTCCAGGATCATGTCTAGAATCATTCGGTGAATTACATGGATGCGTTGTCTGCTTCCAACAAGCATCTTAATTGGTATTAGAGAAGGGTTTGGTTATTTTTAGGATTAGATTATTTATTTTTTAGGAATAAGGTAAGATAATAAAAATAAAAATCCTAGTAATAATTCCATGGGATGTTTCTAAGTATGGGATATTATCTTTGAATTTTGGAAAAATTTTGAGTATGTGGTTTTTTATAGAAATAAAATCCCTATAAAGATACTATCAAGTGGATGTGGTTGTTGCATAGATATACCTAGTGGTAATCACCCTAAAAATGATTGGTTGAGTATCAACTTGAGCTTCACTCAGTGAATAATGAGTGGGCCTAATACTAAAAACCTAGATAGACACTCATGGGGGATATGTTTTGGTTATTCACACTCTTTATGAAATATTATGAGGGATTTGAATATATTTATGTAAGATAGCCTAATATAAAATTGATCATGGATAACCTAAATTAAAAAATAGTGATTCATAAGTTAGAAAAAAGAAATTTATTATTGAGTATATATATTTATATGAACATTTACTAAAATTTTGGGATATATCCATAACCAATTTGGTTTTAGTAAATGGTTGGAAACAAGATCCTGAAAATGAATTTGTTAAAGTTATTTCTCTAGAAATGCCTAAAGAAGCATGTTTTGAACAAAATTTTCCATGTATTACCAAAGATAGTAAGGTAGATATCTCATTAGAAATGAAATCATGATGAATGTATGTATTATGGACACCCTTATCTATTTCATTGGTGATTAGTAATTAAAATTGTGAAAAAACAATTTATTTAAGGGTGATAGTGTAACACCCTAAGATTTTATAATATATATTTTTAAATAAAAATTGTGTCAATAGATTGTTTCAGATGAAACACCAAAATAAAATGATTAATAGAATATTAGATAAATATTATTATGAAATTATAATAATAACAAAACCTCAATTAAATAAAAATATATTATTCAACTAAAAATTTTTATATTTAGAGGTTAAATAACTAATATGTTTAATATTAAAAGGGATTGGTCTTCCCCAAATAAATGGTTTTTTAAGTGTTATATATTAAATTGACCACTTTTAAAATATTATTATACATTAAATAATATATTAATATTATTTAAATGATAAATCTATATGAAATAGTATTAAGAACACTTAATAATTAAAAAAATTATTTTTTAATAAAATCAATTTTCTTTATATTTTTTATTTTCATTTTAAAGATAAATTTATAAATTTTAGAAATTGTATTTTATAAAATGAACATAAATTTTAGATTCATCATGTCAAAAAATTTATTAGGTTTATGTTTTCAGTTTTTATAAATAATTGGTTTTTATGTGAATAGAGAAAAATATAGTTTTTACCAAAATAATAAATTTTATGACTTTATAATTTTATAAGAAAGACCTAGAAGTGTAAAAAAATTGTTAAATTAGTCAAATATGTATTTAATATAAAAAATATAATTTTAAATACACTATATTGAAATTATAAATCCTATAATTAACAATTTAATGATTTAAGTAATATTTTTCAATAAAATTTGTTTCTGGACTCCATTTTAATAAAATATTATTTCGGTGAGATTTTTTTTTATTTTAAAGTCACATAAAATTTATTTATTTTTTAATAAACCAATATATATATAATAAAATCAAAAACATTGATAATTATATCATGAAAATAAATTTTATACTTAAAAATACACTTTTTTTTAAATGTGTTTTTACGTGTTACATGTTCTAATGTTAAAATTAATTTTTATTAAACATAAATTTTATTTGATAAAATTAATTTAAAGTTTATAATAAGTCTATTAAAATTATTTTATAAGATCCTTTTTATTTTTATATATTAAAATTTTATTACTTAAGTAAAAACTAGTTACCAAGGTAAAAACCAAAATTATAAAATATAAAAACAACTAGTGATAAAAGGCTTAAAACATGTTTAAAAAAATTGAAAATAAATATTACTATTTTTCATGACATTAACTCACGTCACACTACATTATTCCCCACTTTGGAGTCATTAACCCATGAGTAGTATTATTTCATCATTGAATAGGCAATGAGTATTTACAAATATGTTATTTTATTCACTTATAAAAGGAGATTGATTCCACCATATTTCTACACTCATTCCAAATCCTTATCTTGACTGAAAATATACCATAGTCTCTTATCAACACTATAATCCTTTCCTAGAAAACTTTATCTTACCCAAATACCTATCTAAGGATCCTTAAGTTGTTTCCCAAGAGAGAATATCTGAAGCGAGTGGTAATGTTCTGAACCGATCTCTCTTAATTCTTCCCTTCTTTACCCCCCCCCCCCAAATTATTCTATTCATGAAAGTATGATAGAATCAATAATACAAATATTTTCAAATGTTACTATACTAATCGAATATCCAATTTCTATCATCCTCCAAATTATGTATTATCCCTTATGTTCTTCACATTTCTATTTTCTTATTTTCAAAAGGAAGCTTTATTTCCCATTTTACGATGTGGAGTTTTAAAAAATGTATTTTATTTTATTATAAAGATTTTCCTTCCATGCTCATTTATTTTATCTTTAACTTCACATTTCCTTGAAATAATATTTATGTCTTTTTTAATACTCCACTATTGAAATTTATTTTGAAAAGTAATGTATTAAAAAATTACTTATCCTTTTCAAAATGGCTTTTCAAAGTGACTATAAATTCATATTCTATACCAAAGATAAAATTCCTTTCTAAAAACTCATTTATGATTTATCATCCATTTTTATCTTTATTTCTAAATTTTTTATTTCCTTAGAAATTATTTTTCATGAATCACCCTCTAAATGTTTTTATAAAATACTATTTTTGGGAGATTTATCTATCGGTATAAATTGTTTACATTCTTAAGGTCAATTTTTTTGGTACCATTTGGAAGTGTTACAAAACCCATTTTTCATTACATGAGTTTTTAGGATGTTATGGATGATTTTTCTCAATTGGACCACATATGTATGGAGATTATAAAGGAACCTGGGGCACAGTGGAAGCATGCAAAAAATCACAATTTAAAATTTTGGGTTTGGAATCATGTTAAAAAATATTGAATCCAAAAAAACTATTATCCAAATTAATTAAATTATCACATAAAATTCAATTTAAATATGAAAAATAAAATCGAATGAAACCATAAATAATACATTATTCATTTGAAATTTATAAATTTATTTTCTCATCTTCACCATGTCATGGATCAAATGCACCAAGATAGGAATCCTATATATCATCCACATGTGCACCATAGATCCTAGATCATAAATATTTAATTTTCAGGTTCTATAATGGGAAATTTAAAATCATTATGGCATCCCTTCGATCATATGAATAAAGCAGACTCTATCGAGAAAACATGATCGGTCTGACCTTGTTTATTATTCCAATTCTCTCTATAAAATCTTGAGAGGATAGGATAGGAGAGATTATATCTCTAAATTCATCTAAATGGTGTAGGTTCCAATTAAAGAGTCTAAAATAAGAATTTATACATAGTTTGTACTTTCCAAAATTAAACATTGTTTCCTAGAAAGTGATAACCTTCATTTTAGACACTTGTGCACACTTATGACTTGATAAAAAATATCATAAATTTCAAAAACATTTTCTCACATTATTTTAATACTTTTAAATGCTACATTATAAAATAAAAACCATTAAATCATCTTGTAATATCCCCAAATAATTTAATGAACCTTGAACATGTTATGTTCATTCAAAAAAAGTATATTTTCTTGTATTCAATTTTATGATCAAACACAATGTCAATACCTTGAGAAATAAATTTAATCATAATAATCCAAAACATAAATAATATAATTGGATTATTTTATTTTCAATCGATCACACTCAGAAATTCACTGGCCCCTTAAAGTGGGGCCCACTTTTCCTTAAACTCATATTTATCCAAATAGGTGTAATTTATGGATATATTTAGTGTGTATCCATCTATGTCCTAATCTCGAGACCAGTGAGCCCCACTCATAGACCAGGAGCAGATTATATCAATTTATCATGGCCTTTTAGGGGATAAGGAATGTCATTGTTGGAAAAAAGATGGCTATAAGTGGTTTTTGGATACTAAAAGAAGTTGTGGCTATTTTTTGGTATTTTTTTATCATAAAAAAATAATTTCAATTTTTAATTGTTGGTGATCATATAAAAGGTGTACTAGACCAAGAATATCGGACGCGTTCTTGATTAGAAAATCCATTGGTCTTTGTTTTCTATTCTGGAGATATTTTCTTCATGAAGTTGTTTTCATAATCACATTATGTTTGGAATGAAGTTTTTTATCAGAATGAGAAGTTATATCATAGTATGAATGTCTTTGGAGATGTCTTAATTTTAAAATTTTATAATTCTTTGCTATTTTGTATGTTTTCAATATCATAAGTTTTTTAGAAAACTTGTGATCCAAGCTTTGTGAAAGAAAGGAGGAGAAAATGTTTTGTATGTCAGATGATTCTATGATGATCCTAATGTTCTTGATATCATGAAAACACCATGATACAAGAAAAATATTGTAGAACAAAGTAGATTATGCAGTTAAAGTATTTCGGTCGCAGTTCATGAGTGTGAGAATAACGGGATGTAGAATTTGTCTAAAGGCTAAAAATTTTGAAATTGATATTGTTATAAGTTTTTATAAAGTGCTGATAAACTATTACATCATACTAGATGACTCATCAGAATATATGATACATTGAAAGAACTATTCTATATAATTTATCATTAGTTTCATTAAATCTAGAAGAAAAGAAGACTTTGCTGACACAGGTCCATCGGACAAGATGTTCCACTGATCCATCGAATGAGTTCTGACACTGATCCATCAGACACATAGTTGGTATCTTTATAGAAATAGATATAGAGTTCTATCGGAGGAAGAATATATTTTTTAAGTTGTTGGGACCGATAATCCAAATTTAATCATAGACCGATCAATGAGACGATGTTCAAAAATGTAGTTAACCATTTTCAAAAAGGATCTGAATTGTTTCAAAAGGGTCAAGATTCATCGTACAGTCCATTATATTGATACATCAGATGGGAATATATATCGATTAATCCAACATGATCTGATTTCAATAGGTCTTCAGATTCCAAACCTCATTGGATGCAGTTTTCCCTTGGTCTAAGGTCTTGTTGATTTAATGAGGAAAAGGAGAAATGATCTAAAGATACTACAGAAGTATTTTTGAAGGGTTTTTAAAACTCTTTATAAGTTGAAATGATTTTTATGGAAGAATATGTTCAGTTGGAGAATCAAGATGTGAAGTTATCATTTTTACATGTTCTCAAGTGGTTCATGAAAATTAGAGTGAAAAACTATCTCCGAATGAAAATTTTATCGAACTTAAAAACAATTTGTAAATTCAAAGTAGGCTGAAGTTTTGAGAAAATACAAGAAGTTTTGAGAAGAATTCATAGGAGTTGATAAGTTAAAAAATGATAAAATATGAAGTTTAAATGAATGTGAAATTATAATTTCTGGAAATTTTATTAAATGGGAAAATAAAATTGGTTTCCCACCCAATACATTTCTGGCGCACCTATAAATAGAGGTTAAAGCACAAAGTACACTAACATTGTTCACATGTGGGAGAGAGTGAGGGCCCTGAATGTTTCTAGACAGATATTTCTTGAAAAAAATCTATGGACTGAAGATGTGTGAGGAATATATTTTTTCAAAGTTTAATTAATTAGACCGATACATCAACTAATGGTTCTGGGAATGAAAAAAGAGGTTTAGAATTATTTCCAGAGTATCCTTTCTTACTTGTTTTCTAGATTGATGAATCGGACAAAATTATTAGATTGAGCGTCAGACTAAATTTTCATACGAAGTCCAGATTAGTTTTTTCTACATGTTTTTGGGTACTAATGTGGAGATTTTTTTGAAGAATTAAAAATTGAATTTATTGAAGAAACATAGTGACATGTTTGGAACCAACTAATGAAAGGTTTCTAAACTTGTTAGAAAACATATTTTACATCATTTTTTATAGAATAAGCACATTCAATATTATATTGATCATAGTTCTACACAATTTTAAGGGTATTTACTACTTTTTTATCCACACAAAAAGATTTTTTTTCTAGTGAATTATGTGGTATTAAATTATTTCCAACCATGACAAGGAATAACTACTCTTATTGAGTGGTGAACTTTGTAAATATTTATGTTCCAATGGATGTGTGAATTTTTTGTTTTTAGAAAAATGATAATTCTTTAACAGGAGTTGGAGGTTGTTTTGAAAATAAAGATAACATAAAATAAAATGATATCACTAATTCACCCCCTAGACCTCTTAGTGATACACTAATCTGATTTGGGTCTTTTCAAGTTATATCAAAGAGAATGTTCCCTTCATTTACTCTTTTCTGATGTTTTTTAAGAGAAGTTGTTATGGAGAATTTTAATTGTGTGAATAGTAAGGGTATCCATGTATTCAATTGAAATAATTATCATATATATAAAGTCAAGATATTAACTTATATTATGTATCTTGGTAATAATGTTTTGGAAGCTTATACAGATGGATTTCCTCCTCTTGTTGATAATTTTCCACTTATATCTTTGGATAATAAGAATAACTAGAATGATGGAAGAAATAAGAATTTTTTACTATCGTCAACTTTTTAAGGTTAATTCCTTATATTGATTGTAGTTTTCAATTCTAAATGTATCTATAAAAAGTTAAAAAAACATTTATGAAGTTGATATGAAGGTGAAAAGGGAAAATATTCAAATCTGGAGGTTTAAGTATGAAGATCTTAAAATTGGTGACTATGAATCTGTTGGTGAATTATTTACAAGGATGAATGACATTGTCAGAACCATAATATTTCTTGGTGAGAAGTTTAAAGATTCAACTATTGTCCTAAAAATATTGATTCCAAAGTTTCATCTTTGAAAGATAGAGATCCTGAAACTTTATCATTAGATATCCATTATAGTTCTCTCATTACATATCAAATGATAAAGGAGAAAGTTATGAAATGAAAATAAAAATTTCATTAATAAATTTCCTTCAAGGCTTCCAAGAATGAAAATAATAAGAATATTCTTGAAGAAGAAGAAGGTTGTGATTCTGAATTCAAAAATTTGGTTAGTAACAATCATGATGAATTATTATCCATTTTTTCTAAGAACATGAAAATAGGTACAAGTAAGTACAAAGGGAAGCTACCACTAAAATGATTTTAATGTAGATCTATTTTAAACTTTAATATGAATTGTCCCTAAAGAAATAATGAAGATGATATAAGGATAATAATATATTGAAAGAAACATAGTGACAAATCAAAATCTTATTCCAAGGGAAAAGATAAAAAAATCTCCAAATCTAAAAGTATAAGGTTTTTATATAAAGATTATGAGTATGAATATAGTGAAGTTAAAGTGGAAAAAATCACTGAAATTTCTGTAGAAAATATGTTTATAGGAATAGTTAATGATGAAGAGTTTGGATGTAATAGTTCTGAAGAAGAAGATAATGATTTAGAGTTTCACCTAAATAAAGAGTTAAAAGAATGTCTTAGAAAGATAGTAGGACTTGAAAAAGAAATAAAAATATAAAGAATGAAATTACTACATCAAACAATCAATAATTTATTTATGAATATAATTCTATGTCACTAGAATAGTATGATTATTTCAAAAAGTCTCTTGAATAATAAAAGTATCAGAATTAATATCTTGATGTAAAGTTGAAAGCAAAGGATGAAGAGTTATAACTTATTCAAAAAAATTATAAATCTGATTAGGGAGTTACAATTTTTAATAACTCTATCTCTAAAGTTCATGAAAGTTATGTAAAAGGGTGAAACTAAGAAAGATTACAAAGGTTACCTTCAAAGGATGGAATTAAAATTGAAAATTTTACTAAGAAGAAGAATGCTAAGAAAATAATGTATGTGGAAAAAGCCAAAAAATTTGGAAATTCAGAAGTTTATAAAACATTTTAGTCTAAAAATAAAGATTCTACCACTTCTAAGTCCCATAAATATGTAAAGAAATATAAATTGAAGAAGAATGTTCTAGGTGATTATAGGAATGTTGGGGCACAACAAGGTTCGGATGTGATATAAAAAAATTGATAAAAATAAAGTTTACAATTATGGATAATATAGAAGTTACAGAGGTAAATATTCCTTATCTAGATATGTTTGGTATTGTGGTGGATTTGGAGCATGGAAAATACATTTTGGTTTAACCAATATCATTATAATTATCCCATGAATTTTATAAATCAAATCTTGAGAGGAAGTCAATCCTCTCAAAATAAGAAATCTGAGAAAGTTGTTTCAAAAAATAAAAATACGTTACAACCTCTAGAAACAATTTGTGTAAGGTGTGAAATACCTTTTCATATTTAAAAAGTGTGTCTTTTTTTATTACCGGTACAACAAAATGTTTAAAAAAATTCTCAAATTCCAGTTATGAAAGAAGATAAAAGGAAAGAGAAAGATCTTATTTTGGAAACAGATATCAAAGATACAAAAGGAGAAAGACCCTAGATTTTAGATATTTATTGTTCTTATTATATGATAGTATATGTGAAATTGTTTAAAAATTTAAAATATTTCAAATAAGGAACAGTGATGTTTGGTGATGATGAATCCATCAGAGTCAAAGTTGTTAGATTCACTATTATTGGAGAAGAAAATTTGAAATCCAAGAAAGCCTTGTTTGTTATGGTTTGAAACACAACTTTTTGACTATTTCACAACTATTTGATGAATAAAATAATGTTTTATTTATAAAAGATTTTTTTTTAAAGAGTGGAAGATGGAAAAGTTATTATAAAAGATTGAAGTACAAAAGGAAACTTTTTTCAAGTTGGTGAAGTATAGAATTCATGTTATCTAAGAATGATGGAAGAATATAAGTTATGGCATAAAAGTTTGGGACATATGTGTTATAGAAGCATGTGAAAGTTATCAAATCAAGATAGTGTCTATGATATTCCTGATATGTCAAGAAGAATAGATTGGTGTTGTTTGATTTGATAGAAATTGAAGATTACAAACTCTATGCATAAGAAAGTTTATATTCATTCAATTCACCCCTGTAATTAATTCATTTGGATCACAACTACAAAAATGGGCTATTCCCATGGTTCAAAACTGTGGCAATAGGGCCCAAAACTATGGTTGTAGGATATGGCCCCGGTTTTTCCCAACTGTGGCCGCTATCGCCATGGAAGTAGGGTCTGTCCTATGGCCACAGTTTTAACTGTGGAAATATGTGTCTCCTTTTTCAAACGTGGTAGTTGAACTATGTCCACAGTTTTAATCTTGGAAATAGGTGTCTTATTTCCATGATTTTAACCATGCATATAGCCCTAGAAAACTGTGGCAATAACCTAAAAATAATTTGTGCCTAGATGGATTCAATACTTGCACCTTCACTTCACATTTCATCACCCTAACCACTACACCACAAAGTCCTTTGTGTGTATATATATATATAATATGTTATATATTATTATTAAAAACTATGGAAATATCCTGCAAATTATGGATATAGTTCTTCCCACTATTTTTTCGGCGAGAAATTTTTTCGCCTGCGCGAGGGTGGGAGACCAATAGATACGGTTTTGAAAACCGTGGATATAGCCCTTCTACAAAAATTTCCTATAGACATGGTTTTCAAAACCATCGCTATAGGTGTTCTCTATAGACATGGTTTTAAAACCATGGCTATATGCCACATAACCGTGGTTGTAGCCACCTATAGCCACAATTTTAAAACCATGGCTATAGGTCCATGGTAGTAGCCTATTTTTCTAGTTGTGGATATTTGTGGTCCAATGAGAAAACAATCAAATTTTGGAGATAATTACTTCATTTATTTCATTTATTATTTTACTAACATTACTTGTATTATGTATTTGAAACATAAATCAGAAGTTCTAAAAAATTCAAGAGTTTTAGGAGAAGAGCTAAGATAGAATATGGGTATTCTATGAAGAAGTTACAATCTAATAATAGTTGTGAATACAAAAATAAAGAATTAAGAATTTATCATAAAAAACAAGGAATTTTTCATGAATTTGTTACACCATACACACCACACAAAAATAGTGATTCTGAAAGGAAGAATATAAGTTTAGTTGAGATAGGATGTACAATGTTTATTGGTCATGGTCTCTCTTACTACTTATAGAGAAAATCTATGAGCACAGTAGTTTATATTCATAATCATAGTTTCTATAGTACAAGCTCTGATATGACTCCCTATGAGATGTTTTATGACAAAAATACAAGTTTAAATCACTAAAGATTTTTTGGGAGTCTCTACATCATAAAGAAAAAAGGTTTCAATCTTGGGAAGTTTTATCAAAGAGGTGATGATGGAATATTTCTTATCAATGGTCTGGATGGAAGAGGATATATATGTTTTAATAAATAAACAATAAGAATAATTGATTTTATTAATTTAACAGTTCTTGAAAAGGCATAGAAATATATTTCAAAAAAACATACTGATAAGGAAGATGGTGAAGATGAAATAACTTTTGTTGATCAACAAGAAAGTAATTCTAAAAATGGTAACTCCATGAAAATGGAAGAATCGAACTCAGATATTTCTAATGATGAGGAATAACTTTGTACATAAAATACTAGGATGAGAAAATATGTGAAATATTAAAACATCATTGCTGATCAGAAACAAAAGGTTCAAACAAGAAGAACATCAAAATTTATTATACACACTTCCTTGTTTTCAAAATTTTAGCCAGAAGATATTAATGAAGCTTTTGAGCATTAGTAATGCATTTAGACTATGAATGAAGAGTTGGATTAGATTGATAATAATGATATTTGAGGACTCATACCTAAACCAAATAATAAAAAGGTTATTGGTACAAATTGGATGTTCTGAGATAATTTTACTGAATATGGGGAAGTGATAAAAAATAATGAAAAATTGGTTTTCAAAGGATACTCTCAAATTGAAGGTATTTATTTTGATGATACTTTTTCTCTAGTTTCCATATTATAAACAATTATAATCTTTCTTATAATTATCATACAATGAAGTTATAAAAAAAATTTAGATTGATGTTAAGTCATATTTTCTGAATGGGGAACATGAGGAAGAGGTTTATATTGAACAATAGTGTGGTTTTGTTATTGGGAAGGAAGAAATTTATGTGTGAAATTTGAATAAAACCTTTTATGGTATAAATAAATCCATGAGGTCATGGTATTCCAAATTCGATACCCACATTAGAAGGTTGAAATTTAAGAAATAAATAGTTAATAGTAATCTCTACATTAAATAAATTTATGAAATTTCCCTTATTTTTATTATATATATTTATGATATAATCTTTTCTATAAATGATGAAAGAACATGTGAAAGATTTTATAAATAAATGTATATGTTTTTTGAAATGTCTATGATTGGTTAAAAGAAATACTTTCTTTGGTTACAAATCTCATAAAAGAAGAAATACATTTTTATTTCTCAAGAAAAGTATTCTAAGTAAATTCTTAAGAAGTTTGGAATAGAAAAGTTGAAACCTATTTCCATACCAATTTTAGTGGGAACTAAGTTGACTAAAGATAGATAAAGAGAGTATGTTAATTCTAAATAGTTTCAAAAGTTAATTGGAACTATATTATATCATATTTATTCAAGACCAGATATTATATATGATGTTACCTTATATGAAAGGTTAAAAAGTTCTCTAAAAGAATCAAATATCTTGGCTGGAAAAATAATTCTTAGATATATAAAAGGCACAATAGATTTTGGAATTCGGTATAATATATCATGAAGAATTGATTTTTTTTGGCATAGAGATGTTGATTGGACAGGAAGTGTGGATGATATAAGGTCCAAATCTAAAATATTATTCTTTTTGGGGGGATTTCTGTATGTTGGAATTTTAAGAAATATAATTTATAAACTTTTATAATGGTTAAAGCTGAGTATGTTGCCTCTACTTAAGTTGTGACACGACTTATGTGGATGAAGACCCAGTTAAAAGACTTACTTGTGTAAGTTATGTTAACTCTGTTCATGGTTTGTGATAATTAGAGTTCTATAATACTTATAAGAAAACCGGAATAATGTTATCATTCAAAAACTTTTGATATCAAATATCACTTTATTAAAGAGAATATGGAGAATAATGAACTCAAGATGGAGTATTTTTCAACATCAGAACAAATTGGTGACATTTTCACAAAACCTTTACCAAAGGAGAAATTTTGCAGACCAAGGTTAAACATGGGTGTCCAGCCTCCTTCACTTCAAGGGTGAGATATGTGTTTTTATACCCTCTCATCTTGTATTTGGATAGAGGTTTCAAGCTAGATAAAAATGAGTTTTCATAAATCTATCCATTGGTATGTGCTAAACCTTTTATGAAATCATCATTTAGGAGGATTTATGGGTAAGCTATGAACCCAGCATGTAAGTTCAAACTATTATAATAGTTCATTGAAGTGAATGTAATAAACTAATTTTTCAAAAAGAAAGAAGTTTTCAAGAGGTGTAATGTTTTGAAGTTTCAAGAAGGAGTTTCATAAGTCACTACTTCTGGATAGTGTGTTTTTTTGTCAATTACTCTTGTTTACAACAATGATTTCACTCACCTAGGCTTAGAATTGTTTTTTAGAGATCCATTTCTTGAGTAACAATGTTTTAGTGATTTATGAACTTTGTTTGATAATAAAATCTAGAGGGGTATTTTTGGGACCAAGTTGGGTGGAAGTGATTTTCAGATACTAAAATATGTTGTGGATGTTTGTTTTGTATTTTGTTGTCATTATGAAAAATCATTTCATTTTGTAAGTGTTGGTGATTAGAAGAAAGGTGTATTGGACCCAGAATATTGGATGCATTCCGGATAGGAAAATACATTGGTTTTAGTTTTCTGTTCTAGATATGTTTTTTATGTGAAGTTATTTACAGAATTACATTGTGTATGGAATGAAGTTTTCGATCAGTGTGATATGTTTTATCATAGTATAAATGTTTTTTGATATGTTCAACTTTTAAAATCTGACTATGCTTTTTGTTTTGTAGGTTTTCAATATTAGAATTTTTCTGGAAAACTTATGATCCATGATTTTTGAAAGAAAAGAGGAGAAATTTTTTTGTAAGTCAGACGCTGCTATGTTGATCCTAATGTTCTTAACATCATGAAAACATCATGATAAAAGAAAAAGTTTGTAGAAGAAAAGAGAGTATGAATTCAAAGTATTTTTTTCTTTGTTAATAGGTGTGAGAATCAACAAATGTAGAATTTATCTAAAGGATGAAAATTTTAAAGTTGTTGTTGTTAAAAGTTTTTCAAAAGTGTTGATCGACCAATACATCAGACCAAATGACTCATCAGACTATCTGATACACTAAACAAACCACTATATAGGATCTATCATCTTTTGCAGATAATTTTGATGAAAATAAGTATTTAGTGACATTGGTCTATCAGACAAGATGATCCACCGATCTATCGAATTATTTCTAACACCAATCCATCAAAAAAATGGTTGGTATCTTTATGGAACCAGATGCTGAGTTTTACCATGGGAAAAATAGATTTGTTAAGTTTTTGGTACTGATAATCTAAATGGAATCATAGACTAATCAATCAGAATATGTTCAATAATGTAGTCAATCATTTTCAAAAACTCTATGAATTTTTTCAAGAGGGTCAAGAGTTATCAGACAATAAGTGATGTCAATACATCGGATGGGAAGAGTGACTAATTAATCAGGTGTAGTATAAATCTGAGAGTTCATTGGACAATATACTTCATCAAACATAGTTTTCCATAGTTTTTAGGTCTTGTTGATATAATGAGGAAAAAAAGAAATGTTCTGAAGCTACTACTGAATTATTTTCAAAGGGGGTTTCTAAGTCTTTAGAAGTTTCAATGATGTTTATGGAAGAATAGGTTCAATTGGATAATAAAAATGAGAATTCATCAGTTCTATATATTCCCAAGTGGTTCAATAAAATCAGAGTGAAAACTGTATCATAATAACAATTTGTATCAGAGTAAAAAAAATGATGTTAAGTTCGATGAAGGTTGAAGTTGTGAGAAGATTCAAGAACTTTTTAGAAGAGTTCAGAAGAGTTGAGAAGTGATAAAATGGTCAAATATCAAGTTGAAATGAATTTTAAATTCAATTTTATATAAATTTTTTTAGAGGGAAAATAAAATTGGTGTCCCACCCATTCCATTTCTAGCGAACCTGTAAATAGATGTCAAAGTACAAAGTACACTGCCATTGTTCATGTGCAGAAGAGAGAAAGAGTAATGAAAGTTTCTAGACAGATATTTCAGGAACAATATCACTAGACAAAAGAAACATAAGGAATGGATTTTTATTAGAGTTTTCTAAATTGGAATGATCCATTGAACTAGCATTTCTGGGAAAGAAATAAGTGGTTCAAAATTATTTCCGGGGTATCTTTTCTTACTTGTTTTTTAGACTGAGGAATCGGATTGATTAATTGGACTAATCATCACACAAAGTTTTAATATTTAGTCCATAAGAGTTGTTTATACCTGATTCTATGTAGGAAAGTGAATATTTTTTTAAAAAAAATGTTGAAGTTTTTGAAGAATCATAGTAACATTTTCAGATCCAACTGGTGAAAGGTTTATAAAATTATTAAGAAAACTTATTTTGCAATATTTTTTTAAAAGAATCATATGCACTGTTGTATTGATCATAGTGATACAAAAGTGAAAGGGTAATTCCGAATTTTTGTATCCACATAGAACTATTATTTTCTATTGGATTGTGTGGTATTGGAATATTTCCAAACCATGCCAAGGACTAGCTACTCTTATTGAGTAGTGAACCTTATAAATACTTGTGTTCCTATGGATATTTGAATGTTTTTATTTTAGCAAAGTGATAATTATTTAATAGGAGGTGAATTTTATTTTACAATAAAGATATCATAAAATAAAAAATATATCATTGATTCACCCCCTCCCTATCTCTATGATAGATTGATTGTGGTTGGGTATTTTCAGTCATAGCTACCAATACCTCTTACAAACACATTCTATGTAATATAATCTATTTTTCACATGATATCTGATGAATCAATATGAACACCTATTTCATCATCATTTTGATTCTTTATACCATATTTGACCTTACCAAATGCACATACCTTATTCTACCATGGTCAAGTATTTAATGAAGGTACTACCATTCTGTTCAACCTAGACCCATTAGATATCTCTTCCTCAACTCAGAAGTGACAAATTATATCTTGATCATTCAACCAATTCCATACCACCAATTATGCACCCAACACAAGCTACCATTCCAAGAGTTAAAGGTCATGGTTTTTTCCTTACATCAAAGTACATGGTCAAATGGTAAACATTGATAATGACATCAAGTCTGGAAACCAATACAGATGTTCATAGATAATAACAACCAATGAAACCTGAAACATGTGGTGCTCCTATTGGTAGTTCAATACTCATGATATCATCTACTTGAGATCCCTAAGTGTGAACTTCATGATAATAAGTCTTAATTATTATGATCCCCCAGCACTTTATAGTCATATATCATATGCGTCTTTTCAGTATGAATTATCTAGAAAATATGACATATATTTAAGATTATTGTCATAGTATATTGAAGTTATCATTATAGTAGAGAACTTCTATAACCTTTTGATACGATATGTAATATATAGAAATTACCAAGTAAATAGTAGAAATAAAAGTATAAACACTATTATTGTAAGAATAAACACATGTATATATAAAATTTTATATATGTAATGGTAATCAAAGTTCAAAAAGTAATTAGGTCTATGGAACCCACTCACAACACTTTCACTATCACTAGAGCCAACTACTAAAATTTCTCAACCTGTTTAATCTGACAAGAGTATTGCACTTCTACTAATATATGGATTTAGTCAAGGGGTCAGCCACATTATCCTATATGGATACACTACTGACCATGAATTCACCTCTTTGATTAAAAAATCTCATGAGATAAAAATTCTAAATAATATTCTTTTTCCTCTTGTGCAGCCTATTCTCTATAGAAAGCATCACTCCCATAGTATTATCAAAATATATTGTGACAATGTTTGCACTAATAAGTACAACACCAAGCATGGAAACAATTATATTTATGCTAATTTCTTTCTTATCTGCATCAGAAGATATTATATACTCGGATTCTATTATAGAATTGGAAACCAAAGATTCCTTCAAGATCCTCTAGCATGTTACACCAAAATTCAATACAAATACATAGGATGGATATAACTTCATATCATCTCAATTTTTCTGGAATCTAGTAGCATTATATCCCCTCACAACTATTTCCTCATCTCCTCCATATACCAGTAACATATCCTCTATACATTTTAAGTACTTCTGGATAGTTTTTACAAATGAAAAATATAGATCTCCTGAATTAGCTTGATATTTACCCACCATGCTTAAATAAAATGAAATATCAATCCTAGTATATAGCATTTCATATAGAATAGATCCCACTACTAAAGCATATGAAATTCTACTCATTCTTTCAAAATCCTCTTGTGTCTATGTGTAAAGACCCCTACCCAAGTAGCCCAGAGTCAGTGGTTTCATTATTACATTGGAACTATATACAAGTGATAATATCTTGAAAGACCAAATAGTTCATTAGTCTTGAAGAACCAGATAAAATACACCTCTCATTTTACATTGGTAATAAAATATAAAAAAATAGTAAAATTAAAAAAATAATCCTTGAATTCATTCAAATATTACTTATTCATATCTTGGGGAAAGGAAACAAAATAAAGGTGAGGTCAGATACTCATTAAGGGTTACATAAAGTAAAATCTATCATGAGTAATTAATTAATCATAAATATGTAAAGTTAAATAACTAAAAACACATTTAATTTAATAAATAACTTGAGCACAAAGAATGATATAGAAGGAACTTATCCATGGTTATCATAACTATTAAAATAATCATATGGAAATTAATAATAGTTTTTATAATTATATAATGTATAATTTTGGACATATTAAACTTATCATCGAGGCCTCATTCCTAGACATCTTAAATAAATGTGTAAATACTCCATCAAATACTCAAAATAGTTTGTCCTATAAGACCCATCGTTGCATTAAGGGGATATAACGGGCCCACTAATTACTTAGTAAGTCAAATTATTTTCTCATATATTGAATAATAATTTTAATTCATAAATATTATATCTTATCAATAGATATCTATATTGAGTAAATAATATGGAATATCAATGTAACACCCCTAAATTCTAGAGAATGGATATTGTATACAATAGCCTGTATGACATGCGACACAAAGCATGTAACGGAATATAATACCTTGATACTTTAAAATATGCTTAATATATTTGATATATTTTTAAATTCACACAACACCAAGTTTGCATGTTTTATACACAAGAGTGGCCTTCTTCGATGGCATACGTTACACTCAAGACCAAGTTTTACAGAAAAATAATATATAATTAAAATAATAATATTTGATATAATATTATATAACCTTGAAATTATTCTAATGGTTATGAATAGTATTAAATAAATTATGAAAACTCATGGTTTATATAAATATAAAATTAATTCATGGGTTACCAATTAATGAGAAATGAAAATAAGAACCAATTTGATATAAAAAAATCTTATTATTTTTATTCTTCCAAAGAAGTTTAATCTTAATAAACATAATTAATAACAATTAGTAAATTATTTTAATTAAATATATATTATATTTCCAATCAAATATTTTTTATATTAATCCATTAGGTTTGATAAGCATAATATAAGATCAAACTCTATTTTACATATAAAAAAATATTTTTATAAAGGCAATTTTAGTGCCTTTTAATAAAGAACCCATTTTGAATCTAAATTTTTACACTATAATTTATTTAATATGTCAAAATAAACTTAAAATTTGAAATATAAACATAATAATTAGTTTAGGGTGAATTTTTGATATTTTTCTTAGATATTTAATTTTTAAATAAATAGTAAAAAATAATGAATTTTATTTCAAACCTTTTTTTCATATAATTTATTTATAAGGATAAATTATAATTTTATTGTATTTAAAATTTTAATTAAATAAAATTTTTATCAATTAATATAATATAGTTCATTGGAAAAAAATTCACTTTGAAATTGATTGTAAAAACATTGCAAATTTTAGAATGTTTTTACTTTAAAAACCTGCATTGACATCCCATATGTGGGATTACTTTTAATTTAATTTATGTCACTAATGTGATTATAATTTGAAAAAAAAATGGATTCAATATTTTTAATCAGAATAATTTAAAATTCATAATAATTTCAACTTAGTTTTTGACCAAAAATATCAGTGAAACTAATTAAAATTAATTACAATTATTAAGGCAAAATTAAACATAATAAATGACTAAACCTTTAAATTAAGGGACCAATTGACCTATAAACTTTTACAAGACCCATTTTCTAGACATATATCATCCATAAACCATCCATTAATGAGTTTGGTTTGTTTTTTATTACTTATTTTATGTAATATCATGTGTACACCTAACTTGTTTCCAAAAATTACAAGTGAGTCATTTCCCTTCACTATAAAAGGCCACCACCTTTCCCCATTATTCACACCAATAAAACCACTTATGTTTGGCCAATATCTTCCCAATTATTCTCCCAAAATCTCTCACTTCTATCTATAATCATACCTTTGGGTATTAATCCACCTAAATAATCCTTTTGGTTCAAACTAAAAGAAGTTACCCGATTAAGAGGTAACATCTCCTCTCAAGATTTTTAGTTTCATTTCCATTATCAACTTCCTATAATATTTATATTCTATAATTACATAAAAAAATTTATCATAAATATACTATTATTTTTTATGTTAAGTTTTTTTCTCACACTTACACACATCTCCATCTAATGGGTAACGAACATATTGTTTCTGTGTACGGTGAACTACTGCCTCATGTAACAATGATTGTTCAATTTTCCCCTACCACCTATAATGGTGGCCATTATGATGGAAAATATTTTTATATATGATATATATTTTAATAATAATTACTTTATGATTCTTTAATTTTTATTTAAAACATACCTTTATTCTTTCCTAGTTATGTAAATATGACAATTTCATTTGAGAAAGTGTGGACTACCACCCCCTCAAAGTGATATGACTCGTTCATTTCATACAAGGAATTTATAAAGGATGGTTTTAAAAAAACTATGTAACATATATAAAATATATATGATACTATAATTTTAATATACATATGTATAATTTATTGTTCATTCTTTTAATTCAACAATGAAATGAAAGTAGCATTCATGTGTACATACGGACTACCGTCTCAATGAATGATGCACTTCATTTTTAATATCCAAATATAGAGGAATACTATAAATACATATATAATAAATATATATGATAATTAAGTCATGTTTTACATTCTAGAGATGATAAAATCATGATATAATTAATATGAACAATAAATAACAAGTCAAAATGTACTTGAGAAAATAAGGAAATTAACACCCGAAATAATCAAAATAATGAATGATTGTTAACAAAAGGGTAATAAGATATTATAATAAATTAATATATGAAATTATAAACCTGATTATAGTTCTATTATAAGTTTTTAACATATTTTAAACCACTATACAGGTGGATAAATACCACACAACAAAAAGGAAAGTTAAGGTAATGGGTTTTGTCTCAAATAACATTCCATTGATACTTGTTTTTATTATGAACCAATTCACTTCTATTTGGTATATTTACTGCCATTTGACATGTAATATCATGAATATACTTATTATTATTATATTATATGTTTCATTTAATTCAAGGGGAATTATTATTTGTATGTTTCAATGTCGTGTGGGACACATTGGAATGTTTAAATATTATTTTTCCTCAAAAATATTTTAATTTCAATAACCCTTGTTGTTTGTTACTTATCATCCTTTGAGGTATTATTGATAAATAAATATTATTTATTAGATGAAGATATTTTATAACACACATTTTTTATTTAAATTATTTGGATATGCACTATATGGGTTGGGGGTCAATTAATGTAAGCCCTATGGGTTAGAGACCGGTTAATGAAAGATATATGGGTTGGGGACCAGTTAATGTAATCCCCTTGATGCATCGGTAGTCTCATGGGACAATAAGTTGGTGAAAAAAACCCTTTGTTATTTTTTCAAGTAGAATAGACTAGTAAGATATGGGTTAGGGACTAGTTAATGCAAGCCCCTTGATGCATCGGTAGTCTCATGAGACAAATTAGTTGGCCAAATAGTTTAAACTATCTCTTGATGGTAAATATATCATGTGTCTGGGAAGAAAGATGTCTGATAATTAAGAATTTCCTTAATTTATAATTAAATTATTATTATCCATGATATTTTTCATTGACATTTCTATGGATGCATTTCATTTTCATTTTATTGATTTAGTGGCATGTGTTTTCAGTTTCTTACCTTGATATATTGATATTGCCTTAGATAGTTATTGAATGGCATGTGTTATAGTTTATTTACCTTTCTATGTTAATTTATTTCCATTTATTATTTATTGATTATGCAATACTTACCCTTACTAAGAAATTAATATCACCATTATTATGTTCTTTTCCCCATGTTATGAAGAATAAGTATTTGAAAAAAAATCAACAATGCAGTTTATTTTATTTTTATGTATATTTCTTGTATTTTATATATCCCAATGTATTATGGGTATAATATATGTAATTTTTCTTTCCAAGACTACTAAAATAATCAGTTCTTCAGCATTTGTTTCCATATGAAAATGCCAATGTAATAAAGTGATTCACCGGCTCTGGGCTTCTGAGGTCGGGCCTTATAGTTGGTATCATAGAGAGGTTTAACAGCAACCCTAGAAACTATATTTAGAAAACTTATATTAGGGAGTGAAACCTTAATATATACATTGAGGATACGTAAACTAGAACATCCTAGAATTTTGGTAAGGTGGGGATTATATGGGTATTCTTAAAAATACATCCATGTTTAGATACTACAAGTGGATATGGTTCTGGAACTGATATACCTTGGAGTAACAACTCTAAAAAGGTGTTTCGGGCCTGACTTGGGGTAACCTGGTACATGAAAACGAGCCTTACTGTGCACCTAGTTTGACACTCCTAGGTGATACGCTTAGGATAATTCACATTTTATTTATATATCATTATGAAGGATTTATAATTAAAGATATCCCTAAATAATCCATGTTTATGATTATGAGACTAGGTATTCATAAATTTCTTAATTTATGTTATGCCATATATAGATTTATAAGAAGTTCATAATTTTGTGAGATAATATTGTATATTCCATTATTTAGAAATGGCACTTTGAAGAAATAATGGAATTAGAACTTATATAAAAGGTATATATTTCCCTACTGAGTAATCAAATATAGCTGGTATTGGATCTGAGCAAGCTATTGATATATTAGGGAAGATTAGTCAGGTTATGAAAAATAACCTTTCACAAATAGAGAAAACTATTCTGTAGAGATAATCTCCAATGTTAGATTTTTTTATGAGGCATAATCCCCCATCATTTAGTCGGACTACTAATCCAATTATAGGTGAGAAATGTATTAAGTCTCTAGATAAGATATTTATGGCCTTAGAATATAGTGAGAAAGAAAATTTAACACTTGAGGTCTATCATCTTAAAGGTGATGTGGATCAGTGGTGGTCACTAACCTAGAATAAAAGGGAGGAATAAGAAATTGAACTCATGGAATGGAGAACTTTTAAGAAGACATTATTCTATAAATACTTTCCTTGTGATCAAAAAATTGTGATGAATAGGAAGTTCCTTGGCTTAAAGAAAAATGAATAAGAGAGTGTTTTAGATTATGAAGTTACCTTTACAAGGTTATCCATGTATGTTATAGATTACATACATAACCCAGAGTACAATATTAACCAATTCTTTGAAGGTCTTAAGCCAAATCCTTTAAGGTCATTGGTTTCTCAGAATTTTACATCATATTAAGAGATAGTTTTATATTCTATTTAGACAGATAAATAATTCTCCAAGTCTTATGGATTCAAGGGAAACCAAGAGAAAAAGATTTCTTATTAACACCATGAAAAAGTGAATGAGTTAAAGAAGATGAAGGGAAAGAAGGATTTTCCAACTTGTGATAACTATAGAAAAAATCACCCTGGTAAATGATAGGAAGGATTGGGATTTTTTATAAGTGTGGAGAAAAGGGTCACCAGGAAAAGGAATAAAAAGGAAAGAAAGAAAATACTACTATTCAATGTTATAACTACAAGGATATGGGTCACTATGAAAATGAATGCCCCAAGGTTCAAGAGAATATACCTCATAATAAGCTAAGGGATCAAGGTCAATCATATATTATTGACACGACCAAAGTGGAATGATTAATGTACTTATATACTGGGACCAAAAAAATATATTGTAAAATAATTTTGTTTGTAATTCTATAATCGTATAATTTATGAAATATGTAAGTATTATACTACGGTACTTTTTAATTAAGGATTTGAGATCATATGTTGAATATTACCAAGAAAATTTATTTAGTAGAAAGTTTAACATTTTTGGAAAATATATGATTTGGGGAAAAACCCCTTAATATTTTCCTGATGTTGAGATAATGATGAATAAATATTTATTTGGATAAGTGCTAACTATCTTGGAACTGATTAATGGCTTGTAAAAAAATGTTATATTCTATTATTAATGGAGTTTATAACACTATTATATTTAAAAGATATATCCAATAACATGTGTTTTAGGAAGAATTGATGATTCTAATAAGGTTTTATGGTAATATGAGTTATTACCATATTTTAAGAGGATATAAGATGAATTTATTCACATTTTTGGAATGTGAAAATTTTCAGATGCTTCATGTTGATTAAAGGCTAATGATAAGTTCAGTGACATTCTTTCTAATTTGTTGGATCATAATTTTTTGAAAAATATAACCATTTATGAAATGGTTTAAGTTGATCTTTGAACATGGTTTTATTAATTGTTGTAATACTTCACCATATGATGCATCATGTGTTAAGAGGTGAAGTGGAAATAGTTAAAGGAATGATCAAAGGAAAAGATTATTTTTATCTAAACATATATTTACTTATATTATTATTGAGTGAAATAATTCTTTAACTATAAAAAATGGTTTTGAAACTAAAATATTATCCTATTATCATCATTTTTGATGATATCAATGACCTTTACTCACACATATGGTTTATGGTTTTGTGATCAAAAAAATCATTTAAACATGTTCTCTATAACTCCTTATCAGAACTTGATAGTTATATTTTTCTTCCATGTCCATGTTTCCATTTCCCACCAATGTTCTCCTACTAGGGATCCTAGTTACATGACCATTCTACTGTCCTTTCTCTCTTATTAAGAATATGTGATATTAACCCTTTTTACAATGTGTGAATTTCAACAATTTTTTTTTAGTCCCTAGATTAATAAGATCAAGTTTAAATTTTGAGGATGAAATTTAATTAAAGTGAGTAGAATGTAACACCCTGAAATTCTAAATTATAAATATTGAATTCGATAGCATGTATGGAATGAAACAAAAAGCGCATAATAAAATATAATACCCCGATAATTTAAAATATATTTAAAATTTTAAATATATTTGATATATTTTTAAATTCATTCAATATATAGTTAGCATGTGTTATACGCAATAGCGACCTTCTTTGATTAATTATGTTACATGCAAGACCATGTTTTACTGAAAATAATATATAATTAAAATATTATTGTTTGATATAATATGATATAACCTAGCTATTATTCTAGTGGTTATTAATAGTATTAACAAAATTATGAAAACTCAAGTTTTATATAAATATAAAATTAATTCATGGGTTAGAGATTAATGAGAAACGAAAATAAGAACCAACTTGATATAAAAAGAAATATTATATTTTTATGCTTCTGAAGGAGTTTTATCTTAATAAAAAAAATTAATTATAATTATTAAATTATTTTCATGAAATATATATTTTATATATTCAATAAAATATTTTTTATATTCATCCATTAGTTTTTATAGTCATAAGTTAAGAACAAACTCAATTTTACACATAAAAACCTATATTTTAATAAAGGCAATTTTACCGCCTTTTAAAAGAGAACCCATTTTAAATCTAACTTTTTACACATTAATTGATTTAATATGTCAAAATAAACTTAATATTTGAAATATAAACATAATAATTAGTCTAGGTGGAATTGTTTATATTTTCTGAGACATTTTATTTTTTTAATGAATAGTAAAAAATACTAAATTTTAGTTCAAAACTGCTTTTTCATCTAATTTATTTATAAGGATAAATTATAATTTTTTTAAAAAAAATTAATTAAGTAATTTTTTTATAAATTAGTCTAATTTAGGTTATTTGTATCAATTTTACTTTGAAATTGACTATAAAAACTTATCAAACTTTAGGATGTTTATTCTTTAAAACCCTGCATTGTCGTCCTGTCTATGGGATTGAGTTTAATTTAATTAATGCCACATATATAATTGTAATTTGAAAAAAAATGTATTCAATATTTGGAATCATTGTAATTTATAATTTCTAATATGACCAACTTAGATTTTGAACAAAAATATTAGTGAATGAAATTAAAATTAATTACAATTATGAAGGAAAAAATTAAGCTTAATAAAAGACTAAACCTTTAACTTAAGGGCCCAATTGACCTATAAACTAGTAAAACATCCATTTTATGTCCATATATTGTCCATAAACCTTCCATTAATTATTATTTCTGGTTTTGTATGACATTCTTTAGTTAAGATCGTGTGTACACCAAACTTGTTTCCAAAACATCCTATTGAGTCTTTTTCCTTCCCTATAAAAGGCCATCACCTCTCCCCATTCTTCAAACCTCTCAAAACACTTAGTTTCGGTCAGGTTCTACCCATTTAGTCTCCCAACATCTCTCCTATAAATATATAAGCCTCCCTTTTGGCAGGAATCTCCCTAAAAAAGACTTTTGGTTCAAACCAAAAAAAGTTACCCGATTAAGAGGTGACGTCTCCTCTTAAGATTTTTAGTTTCATTTCCATTATCTAGTCCCTATAATCTTTCTATTATATTATTACATAAAAACCCCAATATAATATATATATTATGATGTTTTAATGTTAATTTTTCTACATACACTTACACACGCCTCCATCTAATGGGTAACGAACATATTGTTTCTGTGTACGGTGAATTACTGCCTCACGAAATGATTATTGTTCAATTTTCCCCTACCACCTATCACAGTGGACATTATGATGGACACTCTATTTATACATGATATATATGTTACTAATAATGTCTTTATTCTTCTTTAATTTTTATTTAAAACACACTTTTATGCTTTACAAGTTGTGTTCATACAATAACTTTGTTTGAGAAAGTGTGGACTACCGCCCCCTAAAAGCGATATAACTCGTTCATGCCATAAATGGAATGTATAAAGGATGGTTTTAATAAAATTATATAACATATATATTATATTGGAATTATATTATACATATGTATCATTTATCTTTCATTCTTTTAATTCAACAAAGAAATAAAAGTAGTGTTCTTACGTTTCTACGGTCTACCGTCTCCATCATTTCTAATCTCCAAATATAAAGGACTACTATAAATACATATATACAGAATATAAGGCCCTAGCCTTAAATATTACATAATATTTATTTAATTCAAGAATTCACATTGAGAATATTTTCAGGTTTATAGTTTTAGATAATTATTCCATAACTATTACATAAAAAGTCAAATTTATATAAAGTGGATACAACTAAAACAGTATCCATTTTTTCCACAATATAAAACATTTAAAATTAAACATGATTTTTTTTATAAAAATATTCATAAAATTCATCTTGAGCTATTATTTTCTTTTATCTATCCTTATACCATGTGGAAAACATTTCAAAAACTTGGGATGAGCATAAAAATATCAATAAGGGATATAAAACAAGGAATGAAACCGTTATTCCATGAATATTTTAAACAGATGAAAAAAAATCAAAAAATAAAACTTTTCACCCATAAAACATAAGTTATTTAACATACCTAATTAAATCATAATATTCCTAAAAAATTATTAGAAATCATAAAATCATAAAGGTAACTTATGGCATCCATATCATACTTACATTGTAGCTTTCACAACTACATAGAGAGTAACATTCATGGTTACATTTAGAATATCCATCATAGTATATTCCATAAATATCTTAATATAAATATTATCTTTTAACTCCACCTCATTAACCAATTAATTTAATAGTTATCACAGGCTCACCCACCCTTGGTTTATCATAGAACCACATGTATACATAAATAATTTCCAAAACTATAACATAATCATAACACATAAAACAATCTTAAAGGAAAAAAAATAACATTTACACTTTGAAATAACATTTCATCATTACAAGTAGTGCACTCATAAATGGAAAGAATTATTTTAAAACAAAATTTTAATCTTGTAAAGTAAACATCAATACATAATAGAAACATGAAAGAGATAAATTCCAGTCATGAAGTATATATTAAAAATAATTCTAAGTTATTGAAATAATCAATCCATTTTTAAAACACAATTAAAATTTTTTAAAAGAATATTATTGAATCAAAGTGTCACATACAACTTTTAAACTTTTTAAAGGAATTAACTTTTTAAAACATTCATGTCATTAGAAGAATAAATCATTAAAACATTTAAATGATGTTTTAGTTAAAGCGTCTCTTACAAAGATCATTTTGTTAATAAAATAGATCAATTATGTGTATTAAATAAAAATACACATAAATAAATTATAAATAAAAGATAAGATATCCAAAATTCATTTATCACATAATCATAGCAAGACATAATCAATAAATAGAAGTTTAACCCAAAGAATAGAAATTGGGTTTAGAAGTTCCCTTACCTCGAGTCTGACTCATCTCTTATATTCCTTTTTATTCCTAAATAATAAATGTAGGTTAATTATTTACCTTATTAAGAACAATTGTAAAGTATATTATTCCTTTTATATGACTATTATCATGTCGTTACAATTACTTAATTATTTATGTTCACATCAGGAATTTTGTCGATATTTGATGCTCGAGTTGAAAATGAACTCGGTAGGATATCAATAGTCCATGAGGTCATAATTACATCATCTCCAAAATAAAATTAATAAAATAATGATTAATTTTATACACTCGTTAAAATTTTAAATAAAACCATTAATTATGGTTTTGAAAAATGAACAACATTATAATCATGGAGACGGTAGGTCGTACATAGACATGAGTAACGTCTTCATTTTTCATTGATCGTTATGGAAAGAAGGTAAGTACTATTTTATCTTTAAAATATTATCATAAAATAAATAATATCATATTAATCATTTAAATATAATTATATATATCATACAAGTGATGTAGTGAATAAAAACTAATTGCATCGCTTTATGAAGGTGATAGTTCACACGTACGCACGAACGACATTATCATTTTTATGTACATGGAAAGTAATAATGTAATTGATATATTATTATATCATAATGATTAATATTTCATGAATATAACATATGAACATTAATTACATTATTATAACTAGTCATGAGATACAATTATGTAAAACAAATTAGATCGATTTGTGAAGGTGATAGTTCACACATACGCAGGAACGATTAATTCCATTCTCATTTAACAAAAGTGGAGATGGACTTAGGTGATGATATTATCACGATAAAATATAATTATATTTAGGATTATGGATTTATTGTTTCATCTAGGAATAAAAATATTTGGGGGAAGTGTAAGAAGAAATGAAATACAAATACTTAAAGAAAACGATACCTCTTCTTCAGTTGACCACCTTTTAAGAACACCTTAACACTTCTAAGGAGGGTTATCTTCATAAAATAATACCATAATAATTTGCATAGAAATTATAGAAATGTTATTGGGTATATATTTCCCTAAGAAAAAAAATAAGTGTGATTAACATATAAGAATTCGTTCCTTTTTATAGGAGAGGGGAGGGGCACCTTTGGAATTATTAAAAGTATTAAATTAATATAAATTCAATTTCAAATCCGATATGATACCAAACTGATTTATTTCGAAGATATGATTATTTTTGGGTCTAATAATCATAATAAAATTAAAATTATACTAGTTTTTACTATTTTTTTAATCCTTATCATTTTATTTTAAACCATTTTAGCTCTTATCATTTTATCAAATAATTTACACTTTGAGAGTTAAAATAATTACCAAATCATGCTAAATGATCAATTAATGGGTCTATAATTAAATTTTTAGAGTTATCTAAACTTTTTGGCCTAATATTAGATTTTTATAATTTTTATTTCATTTAGTTAAATATTATATATTTTAAGTTATGAATTATGTCAATTTTGACACTATTGATTACTTGACTTTTAAAAAAATCATAACAACTTGATTGAATCAAAAAAAACAAAATTAAATCAATCCTAACATGTTATTTTCATCCATAAAATTAATTTATGGAATCAAATATATCAAATTATATTTTTTTTAATATTATTAATATCATTTATTTGATTCTTTATTTAATAAATCTATTACTGCATCATCTTTGTGTCATAATTAAATTTAATTATTTAATTCATAAAAATTATAAATAAATTACAATTATTTAGTTAATATTTCTATATTTCTAAAGACAATTTATAGTTAAAGTGATCTTCTGTATAACTCCATATTAAAATATTTTGCTTTTTAAAACCAAACTGTAACAAAAATGACTACTCATTGAATATAATATTATAAATGCATTAAAGTCATCCGACTGGCTCCACATGGCCCTAAAATCGACACAAGGATTATCATGGTCAGAATACACTCATCTAATTAAATTTGGACCCGTTTTAGGGTAGTTTTATATTATTATAATATTAATATTACCTTTAATTACGCAATTTACCTTTAACAATGGTAATAAAAGTTATTACTAAAGTTACTATTCATAATGTCTGAAAATAAAAGGGACCTATTTACATAATTTGGACCTTATTATTCCAAATATTAAATCTATTTTACCAAATTCAAAAAACAGAATTGTTAGAGATTAATTAAAAATTAATCTCATTGACAGAATAAGAAAACAAGTTTTTTAAGTAAAATGTTCAAAAGATCACATAGTTTTATATCAAATGTAAATGTGAAATTGATTACAATGTGAAATTGAATAAAATTCAAAAATTGAATTACATGATAAAAACATAATTTAAATATACTTTAAAACCAATTAAAATGAAAATATAACTATATAAGTAACTTAAATGAAAAAACATTTTTAAATTAAAATGCAGTATTTTTCATTATTCATTAAAAAATTACTATTATCATAAAAATATGAAAATATATATACAAAGTAAAATTTTATGTCTTTATTCCAAATAAGAAATTTATTTGGTAAAATAGATCTTATAAAAGTGTCAAAATTACATTTAAAATAGGTTCTCTATCAAAAGGTGGTAAAACTGCATTTTTTAAAATACTTGTTTTATCCAAAAAATGAATTTGTTCTTATATCATGTCTATAAACATATAAGATGAATTGAAAACATTAAATTTAATATATTATATATATATTTCACTAATAAAATCCATAAATAGTGATGTTATTATTTTATAAACACAATTATTCACATTTAAATAGATTTTCATAAAAATTTATCTTTTATATTCAATTGGTTTTTAGTTCCATTTCAAGTTAATTTGGTAACTAATGAATCGTTATATAAACATATGTAAACCAAATTTTCATAATTTAGTTTGCAATGTTCATTCCCTCCATTCTAACAACTTGGTGATAACTATCATATTAAATAATAATATTTAGTTGTTCATTTAAGCTCGATGTGGTGTATCATGTACGCTATTGAATATTTTATTTCCTTTTAAAAACTAGGGATCTTACATTATCCCACATTTTGAAAATTACGTCCTCTAAATTTTAATTTGGGGTCTTTAACTAAGGTATGAATCTTAAAAATACCTTTATTTTATTCCCACATTGGAAAAATGATTAATAAAACTTCTACTTTAATAGAAGGAAAGGATAGTATGAAGGTCACCTAAGATAACACATACTAGTATTTCATTTAAGAAAACATGGATATGGAATAAAAACTAATCATCATTTTCTAATGGAGAGTGATAAAAAACATTTTCAGGAAAAAAGTTAACAATTTCAAAGCTATAAATTGGTGATGGGTTAAACGGTCTTAGACTTCATAATAGTAAAAGTAAATAGAAAAAAAATTTGTTTCAATATCCTTTTCATAAATTTGGGGGATTATTTTACTTCTTTGACTATGATCATAATGAAGTATACTTACATGACAAGGAGAGTTTCTTCCTCTAATCAATTTCCACCATAAACTCATCTTTTTCTCCAAATAGTGAGTATTCAAGATGAATCAACTTCTATAGAATCATATAATCCAAAAAAGATTAACTATCCATTTATACTATATTTAAACATTAACCAAAACCAATATGGTTAGGATAAGATAAGATAATTCCCCAAAAATATTACTCCTTTATAAGAATAAATGCTATATTTAATCTCTAAAATTCAACTATAATAACCAAAGTTCCAAATAGACCCATTCAATAAATAAATATCCTTAAAATTCCTCAAAATAATCCAAAATAAGATTGAAACCAAAAATTAAGAAGTATTTGGTCACATAGTATTCTAGGATAAATTTTAAAATTTTTCTCCAAATAACATATATCACTATTAAGGTCTCATGCCAAAAAGTAATTAACATAATCACATATTCTCCAAGATAGGTTAATCATTTCCATAAATAACCTAATTCCCCATAAGTCTATAAATGAAATCAAATATTCTTACAAAATATAATTCAACCACTACTCCTTAATTAAAAATGCATAGTATTCTATTTACCATAATCATATAAAGTTCCCAAATTAGTGAACGTCTTCCAAAATAACATTTATCACTCAATTAGAAAATAATTTTATAATACCAAGGATATACATTTGATAAAATATATGTTACCAAAGTAAAATTATTATCATTTCATCACCTTTTTTAACTAAAAATATAAATTCATACTAACCAGGGAATTTATATAGGCCAGTAGTATGCAATAAATCCTTATCGCACTTCGGTTGTGGGTTCGATTCCTGTAGCCTTGCCCAATGCGACATGTTTCCACAATTACTACAGGTTTTCCTTTCTCTAAAACTATATAATTATTATATAATTCCCAAAATGATATAAATTCATCAAAAATAACTATAAAATATTTTAACCTCAAGGTTTATCTCATTACTTTCATTTGGCATCCCAAAATGTAATAACCCATAATTACCTCAAAAATAAATGTCTCCAAAAATACCGTTAATCACCTTAAAATTTTGGAAAATAAAGCCTCAAAATGGATTTATAATAAATTAAACTTATAATAAACCTTAAAATTATAAACTCATGAAGATATTTGTAACTCTTTAGAAAACATATTAATCTCCAAAGTTGTCTAAACCATCCTATAATACCAACTATAAGGCCCTAGCTTTTAACATTACATAATCTAGATTTAAGTCAAGAATTCATATTGAGGATATTTTCAGGTTTATATTTTTATATAATTAGGCCATAACAATTACATGACAACTAAAATTTATACAAATTAGATACAACTAAAACAGTATCAATTTCTTCCATAATATAAAAACATTTAAAAGTAAACAAGATTTAGTTTTTCTTGATAAAAATATTCATAATATTAATCTTGACTTCTTATTTTATCTTATCCATACTTAAAACCTATGTAAAACATTTCAAAAAAAATTTGAGCACAAAAATTTCAATAAGAGATATAAAATAAGGAATGAAATAATTAGTCTGTGAATATTTTAAACACATGAAAACATTTTCACAAAATCATAATTTTTACCCATAAAACATAAGTTATTTAACACACCTCATAAAATCATAATATTACTAATAAAATTCTTAGTAATCATAAATAATAAACATAACTTTGGGAATCTATATCATACTTACATTGTAGCTTTCACAACTACATAGGTAGTAACCTTCATGGTTACATTTGGAATACCCATCACAGTATATTCCCTAAATATCTTAAGAGAAACCATATCATTTAATTCCATCTCATTACCCAATGAAAAGTATACCTATCGTTGTATAACCCTCCCTAATTTTATCATGGAACCACCCCTATACATAAACAATTCCCAATAATCATAACATAATCATAACACATAAAACACGCTTAAAGGAAAAAAACAGTATTTCCACTTTAAAATCACATTTCATCTTTACAAGTCACGTACTCATAAATGTAAACACATTATTTTAAAATAAAATGTTAATCTTTTAAAATAAACTTAAATACATAATATCAACATGAAAGCAATAAATTCCATTCATGGCGTATATGTTAAAAAACATTCTAATTTATTGAAATAATCAATCCATTTATAAAACACAATTAAGACATTTAAAAAGAAGATTTTTTAATCAAAGTGTCTCATACCACTTTAAATTTTTTTTAAAGGAATGAAAATTTTAAAACCGTCATTTTAGTATAAATATATCTTTATAACTATTTTGAAAACATGGAAATTAATGAGAATTATTTACAAAAATAAATCATTAAAACATTTAAAAAGATGTTTTAGTTAAACAGTCCCTTACAAGGATCTTTTTGTTAATCAAATAGATCTATTATGTGTATTAACTACAAATCCACATATATAAATTATAAATATAGTATAATATATCCAAAATTCATTTCTCACATAATCATATCATGACATAATCAAGAAGTAGAAGTTTAACCCAAATAATGGAAATTGAGTTAAGAAGTTCTCTTACGTCGAGTCAACTCATCTCATATGTTACTTGTTATTACTGAATAATAAACTTAGGTTAATTATTTAATTTCATAATAAAATATCTAAATTTTATTATTCCTTTTATATTATTATTATCATGTCACAAAAATTACTTAATTATTTATGTTCACATTGGGCGTTTTGTCGATATTCGGTACTCGAGTTGAAAATGAACTTGGTAGGATATCAATAGTCCATAATATTATAAATACATCATCTATATAATAATAATCATGAAATAATTATTGATTTTATACATCCATTATACTTTTAAATCAAACCATTAATTATGGTTATGAAAATTGAACAACATTATAATCATGGAGAGGGTAGGTCATACTTACGCATGAGTAACGTCTTTATTTTTCATTAAACATTATGGAAAGAAGGTAAGTAATTTTTTTATATTTAAAAAATATCATAAAATCATAAATATTGTATTAATTATTTAAATATACTTTTATATATCATACAAGTGATATAGTGAATAAAAACATATTACATCGTTTCGTGGAGGTGATAGTTCACACGTACACACGAACGACGTTATAATTTTTATGTGCCTGGAAAGTAAGAACTTAATTGATATATTATTATATTATAATGATTAATATGTCATAAATCTCAAATTTGAACATTAATTACAATATTATAACCATCCATGAGAGATGGTTATTGAAAACAAATTAGATCGGTTCGTGGAGGTGATAGTTCACACGTAAGAACGAACGATAAATTCATTTCCCATTTAATGGAAGTGGGGATGGATTTAGGTGATGATATTATCATGATAAAATTTTAGTATATTGAGGATACTGTCACTTTATTTCATCTAGTAATAATAATATTTAAATTAAGTGAAAGAATAAATGAAATAGAAATACTTAAAGAAACCAATACCTCTTCTTATGTTGATCACCTTTGAAGAACACCTTAACGCCTCTAAGGAGGTTTTTTTGAAAAACAAAAATAAGGCCTCAAGAATGTGGTTAGGGATTATAGTAAGGTTTTGGGTAGATATTGGCCGAAAAAAATGGTTTTGGAAGTGTGAGTAATAGAGAGGAATGAGTACCTTTTTATAGGAGAGGTGAGGGGCACCTTTCTACATAATTTGAAATAATTTGAAACTTATGATTCCAAATATGGAATCCATTTTTATGAATTCAAAACACATAATTGGAAGAAATTAATTAAAAATTAATCTCTTTGATGGAATAAGAAAATAAGTTTTTTAAGTAAAATGCTCAAAAATTCACATAGTTTTTATATATAATTTTAACATAAAATTGATTCCAATGAAAAAAAATTTATTAAATGATAAAAAAATAATGTAAATATACTTTAACACAAATTAAAATTACAACATAACTATATAAGTTACTTATATGAAAATTTGTTTTGAATTAAAATGTAGTATTTTTCACTATTCATTAAAAATGAATATTATCATAAAAAATACCCAAAATTTATACAAAGTAAAATTTTATGACCATATTCCAAATAATAAGTTTATTTTTAAAAATATAACTTATAAATGTGTTAAAAACTACATTTAAAATTGATTCTCCATCAAAAGGTGGTAAAATTGCATTTTTTTTAAAAATACTTCTTTTATCCAAAAATTTTAATTTGTTCTTGTATCATGACTAGAAAACATATAAGATGAATTTTAAATATTAAATTTAATATATTACATGTAATATTCATTAATAAAATCCATCAAGAGTGATTTTATTATTTTATAAACTTGATTTTCCACATTTAAATAGTTTTTCATAAAAATACATCCCTTATATTCAATTGGCTTTTAGTTTCATTTAAAGTTAATTTGGTAACCAATTAATAATTATATAAACATGTTTAAACCATATTTTCATAATTTAGTTAACATTTTTCATTTACTCAATTCTAATTACTAGGTGATAACTACCATATTAAATAATATTATTTAGTTTTTCGTATAATCTCAATGTGATGTATCATGTACGCTATCAAACACTGTGTTTCATTTTAGAAACCTAGGATGTTACACTGAATATATATGATAATTAAGTCATGGTTTACATTATGGAGATAATGAAATCATTATATAATTAATAGGAATAATAAATAAAAAGTCAAAGCGTACTTGGGAAAATAGGAAATTAACACCAAAAATACTCAAAATAATGAGAGAATGTTAACAAATGGGTAACAAGATATTATAATAAATTAATATATGAAATTATAAACTTGATTATAGTTCTCATATAAGTTGGTAACATATTTTAAATCATTATACAGGAGGATAAAGATAACAAAACAAAAATTAATGTTAATGTTACGTATTTCATCTCAAATAACATTCTATTGAGTCTTTTTTTTTGTATGCACCGATTCACTTTTATTTAGTGTATTTACTACCCATTGACATGTTATATAAAAAGTATAATTATTATCATGATATTATAAGTTTAATTTAATTCATGGGTAATTATTATTTAATTGTTTCAATGTGGTATGAGACACATTGACATGTTTATATGTTATGTTTCCTCAAGAATATTTTAATTTCAACAACCCTAGTTTTTAATTATCATACTTTGAGGTATTATTGATAAATCCATATTATTTATTCAATTTGGTTATTTTATAAGGCACATTATTTATTTAAATTGTTTTTACATTCACTATATGTGTTGGGGACCGGTTAATGCAAGCCTTACGGGTTAGAGACTGGTTAATTCAAGCTCTACAGGTTGGGGACGGGTTAATGCAATCCCCTAGATGCATCAGTAGACTCATGGGACTAATTAGTTGGACAAATAGTTTAAAATATCTCTTGATGGTAAAGGTATCATGTTCCTGGAAGACATGACATTCTATAATTAAGCATTTAATTTATTGAGAATTTAATTATTATTATCCATGAGATTTTATGTCAATATATATATAGATGCCTTTAATTTTCAGTTCATTGATTTAATGGCATGTGTTTTCAGTTTATTTCATTTTTATATTGATACTACCTTATCTAGTTATTGAATGGAATGTGTTAATAGTTATTTACCTTTCCATGTTAATTTATTTCCATTTATTCATTATTTCTTCTGCATTACTTACCCTTAATGGTCATTTTATCTCACCCTTATTAGGTTTCTTTCCCTAGGTTATGAAGAAGAAATATTTGAATAAGCATTAAAGGATTCCATTTATTTTCTTTTTATATATCTTTATTTTATTTTCTATCTCCCAATGTATTACAGGTATCATGTATGTGATATGTATTTCCAAGACTAATAAATTGATCAGTCCTCTGGGATTTTTTTCCTTGTAATAATGCCAATGTAAAAAAGGTGATGCACCAGCTCTGGGATTTTGGGTTAAAGGCATTACAATCAAGATTTCCCCAGTCAATTAAATAACTTTAATAGTAAACACAATATTTATAAATGGTATAAGGTTTGAGAAATAAGAATATAAATGATACAAAGAATATAGATGTGTAAGAGAAATGTAATGTCCAATGAAATATGATCACAAAAAATTGAATGTTTTAAGAGAAATTTAATGACCAAAAAATTAATAAGAGATAAACTAAGACCATAAATTCATCCGAAAAAATAGATTTCATAATAAAATCATGTCTTTTAAGGATAAAAATAAAATGGAATAGAAAAATTAAAATAATTCTTCATTAAATTTTTTTAATTTCAAAACCATTGAAAACTTTTATTATAAGTGAAATATCATATAATGGTTATGGAAGTATAAAAATATGTTAACACTGTATATATTAAAAACATCCAGTTTGACTTTTTATAGAGAAAGATAAAAATGAATCTTTTGAAAAAAATTATAAATATTCCTTTAGAACCATTTAAAAAAACAAGGATAACTTAAATTTCATTAATAAATCATTTAAGTAAATAAAACTTAATTTTTGAAAATAATTTTAAAAAATATTGAAATAGAATAAAAATATACCTCATCAAAAAGATAAATAAGATCATATTTTCTTTTAATCATTTCATTAAAAGTTCCAAATTGAATAAAAGATGAAATAAAACAAGTACACTCCCTTAATATATAGTGTATAAGATAATATATGATGTTTATGAAGTATATATTATGAGTTTCCTTCAATAAAAAATATAATCAATACCATAAAAATGAGATTGTATGATAAATTCTTACCTCTTTTATAGATTTTAAATTGTTAACCCTTAAGGGTTTAAACTTTAATCTAATATTTAATCATAATTAATAAATATAAATTCATGTTAAATACATAAAATTGGTATTATACTCACCATATAAAAGTAAATAGGTTCATAATACCAAATATGTCTTTATGGAGTGTAAATTAAGGTGAAATCCATCATAAAGATCATATCATTGAATTGAGAATTAAAAGATGAAGGGATTATGTGTGAAAAATGTAAATCAAAAAACAATTAAGTGTAAATAAAACATAATATAATTATTGGTAATTTTATATATAACCATGGCATAACATAGATATTAAAGTTGAAGAATAACCTAATAAATAGAAATTGGGTGAAGAAACCTCTTACCTCACACTTTGACTTTGTTGATCATGATTTAACCTCATTTATAATGGTTTAAAAAAATTATTAGTTTATAATATAACCGTATTTATATTTATAATATAATATATTATCCACTTATAACATCTTATCGCCAATTTGTCAATAGTCATTCATTATTATCATTGCTTTAGATGTTAATCGTCTCATTTTTCATGTAAGTTTCAACATGGATGTTATTGTTCTTATGAATAGGTAATAGTATAATAATTTATAATTAATTATATTAATTTTATAAATATCATATTTATTCATTATATACATTTTTATAATACTTCTTGAAAGGTGGAGATAGAAAAATGAATTACATTGTTCAAGGAGACGGTAGGTCGTACGTACATATGAACGTTGTTTTCGATTTTCAATGCAAGGAAAAGAAGAAAGGTAAATAATAATTTCAATTTATAGATTCATTATTATGTCATATATATCATATATATTCATTAAATATATCCTTATTATTATCCATATAAATCATAAATGAAAAATGAATCACATCGCATTATGAAGGTAGTAGTCCACACGTACGTGCGAGTGGCATTATCATTTCCCAATGGATGGAATGGTAATAAGTTAAATGATATATTATATTTAAAAAACTATAATTATTTTATAAATATCATATAAACTCATTATTTATATATTTATAACCATCCAAGTAAAATAGTGATGAGAAATGAATTGCACCGCTGCGTGGAAACGATAAGTCGTGCATACGCTTGAGTGAAATTTTCGCTTTCCATATGATGGAAAAGATGTGTAAAATGGTTATCCCATAATCATAATAATACATAAATATATTTATAATACTATATTTATTATTTTAGTATTGTTAAAATATATTTAAAGTAGAAGAGTAAACTTGAAAGAGTCTGTAATGACGATTACCTCTTCTTTGGTGGTCTTCCATTAAATCTCTTCTTAAGGACCCTTGGAATTATGTTTTAAGAATACCAATACCTATAATTCATGTATATATAATTTTAAAAGATAATTGGGTATGTTTTTGTTCATCTAAGTTTCTCAAAGTGGTGTATAAAAGGGAAGGAATGGATGTCCTTTTATAATTAAGGTGAGTGGATCTTTTTTTCAAAGTTTGAAAATGTTATCAAGTCAAATTCTTGTAAAAATGTATCCAAAATAACTCATATTAGAATTTTATAAGAATTAGGTAAAAATAAAACCAAACAATGAGGTTCAATAAATTTTTTATGTCATTTTTACCCATATATTTTTATATTAACCCTCGTAAACATGTTTTGACCTTAATTGGGATAATAACTTTCTCAATATTAATGGGTTATAATTTTTCTTATGACATAAAAATTGGTTTATAAATAGAAAATTTATGACATTTTTACCCATTTCCCATCATATTAGTCATATTTAATGATCTTTATGATTTTTAAATAATTTAATAAATTGTTATTTTTTATCAAATATCATTAATGTCATTTTTGATACTATTAATTTAATTTGACTTTAAATACATCAAGATAAAAAATTAATTTGAATATAAACTCTTTAAACATAAATTATTTATTATTATTAACTATAAATTTCGTGTTACACCATAATTCATCCAAAAAATATTACTTTTGATGTTTTTTAAATTATTTACTTTGATTTTTCTACTGCTTGCACAAGCACTGTGTCAACATTATGTAAGGTTTAATGGTAATTATATCATTAATAAAAATAAACTAATAATTTTAAAAATAATCTTTTTATATCCATTCATAACATGTTATTATCCCTATGTAAATATAAAAATAAAATTAAAAGAGAGTGATGCTATGGAATTTTCTTTACTTAAAATAATATAAATGAAATTTTCAAGGGAAAATTACACTAAAATGTCATATAAGATAATTTTGGGTGGATATGGTCTAATTTATCCCATAAAGTAAAGTATTTTCAAGTTTTGGTTTTATTTTGAGAGATTGTCTCAAAAAATTTATCTTGTTTTACCCATTTTACCCTTACCGAGGTGACAAGTATTTACCACAGTTACTGTTCATAATGACCAAAAATAAATAGAACCTAGTTATGAGATTTGTAACTTATGATTATAAATATGGTATTAATTTTTAAATATTAAATATTTATAATTATAGGAAATAAATTTAATATAAATACATAAAACGCAACAAAAACTGTTTTTAGACGAATGTGTTTTTAAGCATAAAAATTAACTTAGATCAAAAATCTTAAATATTTCCGATTAAAATATAATTAATTAAATAAAATGGACCATATTTCAATTTAATACAAAATCAAAAATATAATTTTACCTGATTTAATGAAAAAAAAATTAGAGTATTAGAAAATCTGTATTTTTCACTATTCACTAAAAAATCAGTCATTTTAGAAAAAACCAAAAAACATCACCCTAATTTAATTTTTATAAGATTATTTAAAAAATTATTTCTATTTTATAAAATACTTTTTCTAAAATTTTTATAAATTAATTATAATTTCGACACTTAAAATTCCATAAAATCATTTTTGAAGAAAAATACATTTTTGAAGCATAAAATGACAACACTAAAAATTGAGTGTTTATTTACTGGGAATTAATAAATACAATTGTATTTATTAGGACCATTATAAATATATTTCATAATCGAGTCACTCATTTTTATACCTTTCAATTTAATGGATAGGTCACATTTAAATAATAATATTTTTATAATGTATCTCAATTTACTTAAAGCTTGGTGTTGCGTGTTAAGAATGTTATCATGGTTGTTATTATTTTAAACTAAATTTTTTGGGTGTCACATTCTCCCACAATTAAATAAATTATTCCCCCACAATTTTATCTCAATTATCAATGGTTAAATATTTAAAAATACCTTTACAAAAAATTCACATTGTATAGTCGGATACAAAACTTATTTTTAAAAAAGGGAAGTGGAAAGGATAATAGTTTCCAAAATTAAAAGAAAATTAAGTACCCAAATAAGGATAAAATTTGGGGGAAGTTAAAATATTTACATGGAGGAGAATACTATAATCCAATTACTAATAGATAGTTATAAATAATATAGTCATGATAAAGTTAATGACTAAAAAATCGTAAATTAGTGATTGGTGAAAGGATCATCAAGTCATTGAAAATGAAGGTAAAAAGATAAAAAATTTATTTTAATATTTTTTTCCTAAATATTGGGAGATTCAATTTCTTTTAATATAGAGAACAAGAGAAAATTTATTTACTTGATTTATTTCCATTTCATAAGCACAATTTCATCATTTAATTTTTCTTTTATGAATTTACACTTTATCTCATATTCCAATAAGTGAATATTAAAGATGATTTTTTCATGCCTAAAGTACTTTAATTAATTTTTAACAGGTCATAAAATCGATAAATGAATGAAAAGTCATTCCTTGTTTCTCAAAATACTTATCAAAACCAAAATGGTTTGCAAAAGTTATACAATATGGAAAAATATAATACATTAATCTCTAAAACCTCAATAATAACCCTTAAAGTTAATCTTAATTTATTCTATAAATATTTAACCTTAAGAATCCTCCAAAAATATGTATGTATAAATTCAAAATCAAAATAACTGAAATATTTGATCTCATGTTTTTTTAAATTAACATAACTATTATCTATAAGTAATATCAATCGATCATAAGGTCATATACTAAAATTTTATATCCCTTAATCCTATACTCCCAAAAATATTCTAATAATTTCCATAAATATCTTGAATCATAATAAAAGTATAATAAAATCATATATTTTTTAATAAATTAACTCAATTACCATTCCCAAAATTATGTTTACCTTAATCAAATAATATTCCCAATATAGTGAACTTAAAAAATAACAATAATCACTTAATCACCAAATCACTTTTCAATCTCATAGTTATCTATATAATAAAATATATATTCTCAAAATCTACTAACTCTTTAATCCCAATAAAACATAAATACCTCAACATCAATGATCATATTAACTCTAAATGTTAGAAATAACATTAAAATTTCTCCATAAAATATAAAATCATTATTACTCAAGTAACCTTTTCATAAAAACAAATAAAAATCTAAAGTGTTGTATTCCCATAAATATCTTTAAAAATACCCTTAATAAGTTTAAACTCTATCACATAAAAACTCAAAATTGGAATCTATTACTTTAAAATTCTGATAAACCTTCGACTTGTCAACCCTAGAAATTTTAGGATTATCCCACATCACTATTGTCATGACCTATCCTCATGGGTCCCATACCACGACTCCCCAATCCAACCTCTAATAGGTCATGGACTGGTGACTAGCACTGAGTAGGCATATCACTAACATGGGAGGCATCGCCTAAGTACCTCTACACATGCACAAATCTACCATCCCATAATGCTGAAATGTAAAAAATCATAAAGAAATAGAATTCATGCATATAACTAAACCCAACTAATATAGTACAATAGGAAAGAAAAGTGTTGTAAAGTAAATTGGGCCAGAATACAAGCCCACCAAAAGAAAGAGTCTGCAAACTACAAAGTCCAACCTGTAAACAGGATAGGTACTGGGACTGCTATTGGAAGTTTCATAAACACCTCATCCTATCTGGAACTCACAAAGCTCTATCCAGTCCTAGTCCTCCCTGGACACCATCAAAAGGTCGCTCGTCTGGACAAGACATGACACATGCATGTAAGGCCCATGCAGGGGTGAGTATAACAATACTCAGTAGGACACCCCAAAAACCAAAATTAATAAAAAAATTAAAGGTATAGTTTTCTCTAAACAGTATATGTTTATAGATCATATAAAGAGAGAAAAATATCCAGATATATTCAAAACCCAGACCAGTAGTCTAGAGGAAATTCACAATGCTTCATACCCATGCTAAGGATTTAGTCCAAATATTCCACAAAGCACTCATCTGGGAGAACTCACTCCATGAGTAAAATAAATCATATAGAAACCTTCTGAGAAGTACTATTCTTCAGGAATTTTCATGAGAGATATAGGTTCACTGATAGATCTTAAAAGAGAACAGATACACTCATTCTAGGAGAACACACTCATGAGTGGGGAAAGATCGTGATATACAGATAAGGATCATTTCTAGGGCCTTGGTGTATACCTTGACTCATCTGGATTTACCTGGTACATAGAGGATTAATGTCTGGTATTATTTGTCACACTAATAACCTGACTTTACTTAAGGTACAATAATAGATAGAGGATCCTACTCTGGGCCTCTCGGAGGGGATTCCTGACTCTATCCATAAATTCATGCTGAAGGGATCATACTCTAATAGATAGAAAATGATACTTGACCTTTATGGGAATGAGAAAGGGTTACTAACCCAAACAAAACCTTTCCAAGATACAGTGGACAAGGAGATCAATCCATGTACAAGAAATTACACGGGATGTAGAAGGGTCACACGCGGTGTCCCTTTACTCTGGGTACTGCCTGGGTGAAATAGCCCGAGTCAGAAGAACATGTCATGTAAAAATTGCATACACAGAATGTAGGAAGGTTCACACACCATGTCTGATTATCCAAGGTCCTCTCCATGTACTCTTACCATGTGCCAGTACATGACTTCAACCTACGTCTACCAACTCGTATACCAGTACATGAGGTAACCCGTGTATTCGGCTTGGTTTGTCCGCGTGGTGGAGTACATGTCATGTAGTCCACCCCATGTTTGTGTGTCATCTGATATGAACCTAGATCTTTGGGTAATTCCCCACACACTGTGTGACATCTTTCAAACATTTTGTTCAACTTTTCTGTCACCTGAAACCCTAGTTACCACTGGGCTATCCCCACATGTAGTGTTCTTCAGTATACACATCATGTTCTTTGTGATTTTCCAGAATCATCGGTTCTTAGTCCGGTGCTTCGGTTGATCCTTCTATTCTTGATCCAACCATCTATTTTCCATGAAAAAGAAGATCCAATGTCATACCATCATGGAAACACTATAACAGTAGGTTTTGGGTCTTCAAAAAGCTCTAAAAACTTGTTTCGATCATCTGTGCAAAGAATAGTTGAATAAAAATTTCTTCTGACCTGTGTTGATTCATCTATTTCCATCACCATCACACCTACACTGGGTTGTCATGATGTTGGATATTTGATTTGGGATCTTTTCACAATGAAACGGATGTGCAACGATCCATATTTCATAACCCCACAAAGAATGAATAATGTGTGGGGTCAAAGGGAGAGGAAAAATTCATATAACAAAAGAGGAATGAACTTCAGTCGTTGTTCATTACAGTGTTGATCCACACCTATTATAAGTATCAATAAGAAGAAATCAAATATGAATCAATCCCTTAAAACAAACCCACAAATCAAACCCTATCGCAAGAACGATTGAACAACATGTCAACTTGTTCGTGGGTTGATCTGCATTACAAAATTGCAAATAACAACCCTTGCCTCGATCATTGATGAATAGTGGTTTTGTTGTCATCGTTGGTGATATCCTTTGACCTTGTTCTAAAAAGATCCATGAGTTTATCGTTCATCATCGTTCGTCGAGAACTCTCCAAGGGGGTTGCCTCCTCTCCAAAACTCTTGAGGATTCCAGGGATTTTTCCAGGGTTATGTGCCTAACCCTGGGATCCTTGTTATTTAAAACCATAAAAATGCATCGTTTCATTGTTAAAATGTTTAAAATAAAATAAATTATTAATTTATTTTATTTTCTTTAAAACATCCAAAAATTAACTTTTGCAGCTGACCTGCGCCAGCCAAAGTTACACCTCGCCTAAGGTAAAGTCGCTGCTCTAAACTCCAGTGCCCTCATATTTATGATCTAATCACCTATTTAGAATATATTCCACTTTTTTATGAAAAACACTCATGTGCACTATTTAAAATTTTAAGTTATTTTAAACATTTATTCTGGGCACCCCAGACCTTGGAATTGCATGCCGTCAAAATGTTCAATCTCTAATTCATTCAATATAATATTTAAAAATAACACATGAAAAAATCAGGTACATTACATTCTCCCCAACTTATAGTTTTTCATCCCTGAAAATCCAAAACAAAAGGCTACTCAAAAAGATGTGGGTACTAAGCATGGATCTAAGCCTCCCACTCCTATGTGCTCTCCTGAATATTCTCATGCTACCACCAGACACACACCAAGGGAATCGCTCGCCTATAAAGGATCCTCTCCTACTAATCCTCAATCTCTATGGGTTACTCTAGAAAGTTTACTCCATCTTTGATGTCCAGCTCACCCCAGTCAATGACATGTGATGAATCTTTCACATACCTCCTCAACTGCGACACATGGAAGACATAATTTACTCAATGAAACTATGGTGGTAGAACTAGGTGGTACACCTCTCTAACTCTACATAGTATCTAAAAAGGGCCGATGAACCTCAGAGAAAACTTACCACCCTATACAAATCTTTGAAACCCTCATCTAGGTGAGACCCAAAGGAATATAGGGTCTCCTTCATCAAACTCTATAGGTCTCTTTCGTCTATCTTCATAAGACTTATACCAGCTTTGTATAGTCTTCATCCACTCATGGTTGATCTACACCTTCTCAGGGGAATCTCGCACCAACTCTGGACCCATAAGTGCTTACACATCCGGGTTATTCCAACAATGTGGTGACTGAAAGGGTCTTCTATATAAATCCAAGAATGGTTCTATACCAATGGCAGAGTGGTAGCTATTGTTATATGCAAACTCCACTAGTGGTAAGTGGTCCTCCCAACTATGAACAAAGTCCAAGATATAGGCCCACAACATATCCTTCAGAACTTGAATCTTTCTCTCTGTCTGACCATCTGTCTAGGGATAGAATGTTGTTCTCAAGAGTATATGAGTCCCAAAAGCCTACTACAATCCTTTCCACAACAGATATTTTAAATGAGAATCACAATCTGAGACTATCATCAAGTGGATTCCATGAATTCGAATTATCTTTTGCACATAGAGGTGTCCCAAGATTTCTATTGAACTCTGCTCCTTGGTAGCTAGAAATTGTGCTAACTTGGTGAGTCGGTGAACGATCACCCATATGGAATCGTGTCCCATAGATTTTTGTGGTAAAACCAACAAGAAGTTCATCGATATCCTATCCCACTTCTATTCTAGTACATCAAATGTGTTTGATAAACCTGCTAGAACCTGGTGCTTAGCTTTCATCTACTGAAACATAAGGCATCAAGAAATGAACTCTACCATTTCATTCTTTATCCTTGTCCACCATTACTAATGTCAGAGTTTTGTTACATTTCTCTACTCAAGGATGTACCGCCAAGGGGTATGTATGAAACTCCCTCAGAACCTCCTCTCGTAATGACACCGGTACAACTTTTCATCCTCTAAAAAGGACGACGTTCTCTCCACCTTGAGAATGTCAGTTAGGAGCTTGTCTTGTGGATAACTAAACTCATAAAGCCTCGCAGTCGATATCCCTTGGTTGTGCCTCCCTGACTCATTGTAAGAGTGGAGGGGTTAAAACCATTGACTGAAGGTAATCTACATCATCTCTATCCCTGAAGTATAATTGTAGTGAGGCCAAATACTATAACTCCTCGCTCAAAAACTACGAACTCAATCTCTAAATTAGATAATTAGCCACTAATTTCCACTTTCTAGTAGTATAGATGACCTTGAAGTCATAATCTTGGAGGAACTCTATCCATCACCTCTACCTTAGATTTTTATCCTTCTATGAGAAGATGTAATTGAGGTTCTTGTGGTTAGAGTAGATGATAAACCGCTTTCCCATCAGGTAGTGACACCACATCTTCCAAACGAATACTGCCATTTTCAACTCAAGATCATGGGTCGTGAAGTTATTCTCATGTGGCCTTAGATGGCGCAAACCATAAGAAATCATTTCCTATCACTGCATCATGAAAAAACCAATCTTGGTTTGTGATGCGTCATAGAAAACTATGTACTCAATACCCTCCTTTGGTAATCTCATGATCGGTGCACTCATCAAACTCTACCTCAATAGTTGTAAAGTCTTCTGACACTTTTTTTTCTATACTAAAGGATTCACCTTCTGGTTTAAAGCTATCATCGGTGTTGATATTTAGTAGAAATTAGGAATAACCTCCGGTAATATCCTGGCAGCCCAAGGAAGATCTGCTCCTATGTCACACTCCTAGGTGGCTCCCATGATAACACTACCTCCACCTTGGCTGGGTCCATAGCTACTCCATATTCTAAGATAACATGTCCAAAAAAAAAAGTGGACCTCCTGAATCCATAATTGGCACTTCGAGAGCTTCCTATAAATTGTGCGCTCTCAGAGTACTTCTAGAACCATCTGTAGGTGTCTTGTGTGCTCCTCCTCAGACACCGAGTACACAAGGATGTCTTCGATAAAGACTACTATGAATTGATCTAAGTATGGCTAGATGATCTAGTTCATGAGTCTCATGAACATTGTGGGGGTGCTCGTCAAGCCAAAGGGAGTCACTAAGTACTCATAATGACCTTAGTGGCATCTGAAAGTCGTCTTCAGTATATCCTCGTCCCATACTCGAAACTGGTGGTAACCCAATCGAAGGTAAACCATTGAGAACCATCATTCTCTAATAATATGGTCAAATAGGTCTCCAATCCTCATTAGTGGATACTTTTTCTTCACCTTTACTTAGTTTTGGGACCGGTAATCTACACACAACCTCAAACTTCCATCTATCTTCTTGAAAATAAAATTGGGTCCGCCCTGGGTGAAACACTGGGTCTCGAATATCCTTTCCTCTTCAAATCCTCCAATTGCACCCTTAGCTTTCGAAGCTCTTTTGGATCCATCTGATATGTTTGTTAGAATATCGGTTCCATATCGGGGTGAAAGTCGATGCAAAATTTGATCTCCCGATGGGGAGGTAATCCTAGAACATTTTCTAGAAAGAAATCCTTGTACTACTCCACAACTTCTCAAAACTAAAAGTTCACAAAATCTGTTTCTCCATGGTTGAGGATAGCCAACTCATGAGTGATCAGATACACCCTCCTAGGTATAATCCCATTTTGTACTACTTGGGTTTCCTTTTCACCCACAAAGGAAAACCTCATCCCATCACTACGGACACACTGCGCCCTTCGCCTAAAATAGTCAATCTGGTTATGGACTGAAGATAGACAATCCATACTAAGAATGACATCATAAGGCCTCTACACTGCCACCAAGAAGTTCCAACTAAAACTCTCACCTCCAAGGGTAATATCACACCGTCAGAAAAAAATGTGTGATCATCGAGTCTCCTCCTGTAGGTGTCTCCATGTGTAATGATCGAGTCAACAGTTCTTCTAGAATCTCAAGGTTTCACACAAGACATGTGGTGAGGAAAGAATGAATGGAACCTATGTCTATAAGTATAGAAGGTAAGATGGAGAAGACTTTGATCATACCTTAGATCATACCTGGATCCCCTAGGTCATATGCCTCGACCGTATGTAGTTGTCCTTTCCCCTATCCCCCATCTCCCTGAGCCTGGTGCGGACCTACTGGGGGTGGTGGTGGGAGTATATCAAAACTTATGCCACCTCCTGCAGCTCTCCCTACTTCTATACCACATCCTCCTCCTAGAGGGTCTGCCTTCTCCACTCTCTGCCACTTCCTCAGTGGTCCATCTATCGCCTCCCTATTAGTATCCCAATGGGTTGGATAGTCTCTAGAGAGTGTCCTCTGATGTCTCATGAGTAGAATCACCTCTACCTAGGCTGACTGGATCCATATTGGTAGCCCTAGAGTATATATCCCCTATCTTGGGACCTCCTGAGACATCTCCCACATCCCGATCCATATGCCTGACGTCGGATCCTTACTATTGAATTCTCTGCACTTGTCCGTCTGCTGGTGACTCCCATATGTTGTCTCTAATTAGCCAAGAATCTATCGATAACTAAATCTCACTCGATCACCCCAATATAAGTCAGAATTCATAAGGGAACAAAACTATCTCAGATTTTCTGTTGTAGACCTCACTCGAAGGTCCAAGCTCTGAAGTACTGATCCCTGACCATTTCCATCATGTACCCAGTGAGGTTGGTAAACCTTGATGAATATTCAGACACCGTCAAACTAACCTACTAAAGATAAATAATCTATTGGATATGTAATTATCTCAGCGTAACTGGATATAACTCCTACCTAAAGAGGTGCTCGAACTCCATCCATGAAAGAGTCACCTCTTAGTCAGTCAGCGTGGTCAAACTCCACCATCGACCTACTGAACCCTGAAGAAGGCTCTCTGCTAGGATCACTATCTGGTCCACTGGTTTCCTCGCTACATGGAAGACTCTGGTAACCACCTCAATCCAGTCCCCAACATCCTAAGGGTCGGGCTTTCCTCAGAACCTGAGAGGTCACTGTCTCTGAAACTCATGGAGCATGCTCTGCCTGTGCTCCTCATTTGCTGGTACTGTAGGTACCACGTGCTACTCTACTGGTGGTGGCATAGCTAGTGTTTCACCTAGAGGTAATGAATAGGTAACTGGTCTCTAAATTGAAGCCTCTTCATTGAGGGTGTCATCCTCATGATCAATATGCAGAATCCTAGCTGGTATGCATCACGGAGGCATCCTTTAAGGAAACAAGATGTATCACGTTCAAAGAGTATATCTGGATAGTTGACACAAAAGGACATGAAAACCATAACCCATTACTATATGATGCATGTAATATTCTTTTTGTTTCCCAGCAACTAGTGTTCTTATGTACTAAGTCAAAAAGTCGGTTATCAGAGCCCTGGTGTATGGATACATCAGATGCCCGCACCAACACTAGAGTCCCTGAACTAAAATCTGAACTTGGAACACTTAATGTTATTTCCACAAACCAAAACTTAGAGACTCTTGGTCCTTAAGGTATAAATGACCACCTCTGATACCACTCTGTCATGACATGCCCCCATGGGGCCCATTCTGTGACTCCCCAAGCCTGCCTCCAATAGCCAGGGGTTGGTGACTAGCACTGAGTAGGAATATCACTAACATGGGAGGCATCTCCTAAGTACCTGTACACATGCACACATCTCCAATCACACAATGTTGAAATGTAAAAAAACACAAAGGAACAGAATTCATGCATACAACTAAACCCAACTAGATGAGTACAAAAAGAAAGAAAAGTAATGTAATGTAAACTGGGCCAGAATACAAGCCCACCAAAAGAAAGAGTTTGCAAACTACAAAGTCCAACCTGTAAACAAGATAGGTACTTAGACTACTACCGGGAGTCATAAAAACACCTCGATCTTTCTGGAACTCACAAATCTCTATCTGTTCCTAGTCTTCCCTGGACACCATCAAAAGGTCACTTGTCTACACAAGACACGACACGTGTGGGAAAGGCCTGTGTAAGGGTGAGTATAACAATACTCAGTAGGTCACCCTAAAAACCACAAAAAAATACAAAAATTAAAGGTACAATCATCACTACATATTATATGTCTATAGAATATATAAAAATAGAAAAATATCCAAATATACTCAAAACCCGGACTCGTAGTCTAGAGGTAAGTCACAACGACTGCATACCCATGTTAAGGATTTGGTTTGAAGATCCCATGAAGCATTCATCCGGGAGAAATCACTCCACGAGTTTGATAGATCTGCTGATGTCCATCCGAGAAGTACTGTTCATCAAGAATTTTAATGAGAGAGATAGGTGAACTAATAGATCTGAAGAGATAATAGATACACTCATTTCAAGAGAACACACTCCTGAGTAGGGAAAGATCACAATACATGGATGAGGATCACTGTCAGGTCCTTGGCCCATACCACGACTCATTCGGATCCACCTTCTAGGTAGAGGATAGAAATCTGATAGGATTGGTCTTGCAGATAACTTTAATGTACATAAGGTACAAGAATGAATAGAGGATCCTACTCCGGGCCTCTTGGAAGGGATTCGGGACTCTATACAGAAATTCCTGTTGAAGGGATCATACTCTTATGGATAAGAAACAATACATAACCTTTAAGAGAACGATCAAGGAGAAATAATCCAAATAAAACATGTTCAAGATATGGTGGACAAAAATATCAATCCATGTACATGAAATTACATGGCATGTAGAAGGGTAACACGTCGTGTCCCTTGACTCTGGGTACTGTCCATGTGCAATGGCCCGAGTCAGAAGAACATGTCATTTAAAAAGTGCATACATGGCGTGTAGGAAGGTTCACATTCCATGTCCAATTATATGGGGTCTACTCCATTTATGTTGGCCATGTGCCAATACACAGCTTCAACCCATATTTGCCAACCCGTGTACCAGTACACAGGGTATCCCATATATCCGGCCTGGTCTGGTCGTGTGGTGGAGTACAGGCCATGTACTTCACCCCCTGTCCGTGTATCATCTTAGATGCACGCTATGTTCTGTGTAAGTCCCCCCATGTCATGTGACATCTATCACATGACGCTTTCAACCTTTTTGTCGCTCGAAACCCTAGTCGATGTTGAGCCAGCCCCACACGTTGTGTTCTTCAGGATATATATTGTGTTCTTCGCGATTTTCTAGAATCAATAGTTCTTCATATAGTTCTTTAATTGATCATTAGATTCTTGATCCAGCCATATTATTTCCATGAAAATGAAGATCCAAGGTCTTATTATTATGGAAACACCGAAACTGTAGGTTTTAGGTCTTCGATTGGCTCTAAAAACTTTTTTTGTTCAACCGCATGAAGAATAGTTGAAGAATTTTTTCTTCCAACCCATTTTGATTCATTCATTTCCATCATTGTCGTACCTATATTGGTTGGTCGTGATTCCATATCTCTGATTTGGGATCATGGAGCTATGAAATGGATGTGTAATAATCCATCATTCATGACCTCGTGAAGAACAAAGAACGCGCGGGGTCAAAGGGAGAGGATAAATTCATATAAAAAAAGAGTAATGAACCTCAGTCGTTGTTTGTTATAGAGTTAATCTATTCTCATTATAAGGATCAATAAGAAAAAATCAAATATGAATCAATCCCTCAAAACAAACCTACAAATCAAACCCTCCCTCAAGAATGATCGAACCGCAGATCAACCTTTTCGTGGGTTGATCCGTATTCATCGTTTAAAACTAGGAATGGGGAAAACACAATTGAAAATAACAACTCATACCTATATCATCGACGATGAGTGTTTTTTTATCATTTTCAATGAGATCCTCTGACCTTATTGTGAAACAATCCATGATTTTATCGTTTGTTTCCATTCGTCGAGAACTCTCCAATGATGGGTAGCTCCTCTCCAAAACTCTAGAGGATCCAGGGAGTTTTCTAGAGTTATGAGCCTAAATATGGGATCTTCATTATTTAAAACCATAAAATGTATCTCTGAATCATTAAAACGGTTAAAATAAAATAAATTATTATTTTATTTTATTTAATTTTAAATGTCCAAAATTTAACTTTTGCAGCTGACTCGTGTCGGATGAAGTTAGACCTCGGCTAAGGTAAAGTCACTATTATGAATGCAATGGTGCCCTCATATTTATGATCTGAGAACCCGTTTAGAAGTTATTCTATATTTTTTCACGAAAATCGCTTGAGCGTGCTATTTAAGGGTTTAATTTATTTTAATAATTTATTCTGGGAAACCCGGGCCTCTGAATCGCATGCCCTCACAAAGCATGGTCTTGAATTAATTCCATATAATATTTAAAAATAAAACACTAAAAACACTGGGAAATTATAACTATGGAATATCATAGTTTTCCATAGGTTCTATTATATCATTCATTCTAATGCTTCATAAAGAAAAATTTGAATTGACTCAAACATATCCCCTGAGAGTGTCAAACCAGGTGCACATTAAGGGAACAATCACCATGAACTAGAATGATGGTCAATATATATTCAACTAACTATTTTGGGGTTATTAACCCCAGATGAATCTAGTCCAAAACCATATCTACTTATAGTATCCATCCATGGATTTATTTCTAGGAAAACCACATAATCACCACCTTACCAAAACATTTATGATGTTTTCCTTAAATTCGAAATATATTAAAATTAATTCATAATGTTATGTTCCCAAATCTATATTTTACTAAATATAGTTCCCAAGGTTTCTATTAAACTTTCTATGATACCTACTATACAAACCCTGACCCAAGTAACCCAGAGTTAGAGCTTACATTACTACATTGTCACAAGATAAAAGTGATTCCATCCCAAAGGACCGAATATTTTAGTAGTATTAAATAACCAGATAAAACTATGCTTCTCATTTTACATTGGTGATCAAATATAAAAAATATAGTGAATGTAAAAATTATGCATCCTTGAACTCATTCAAAAATTCCTTCTTTATATCCTGTGGAAAGGAAATAAAATAAGGGTGAGCTCAGATTCTCAGTAAGGGTTATGTATAGAAAAAGTTGTCATGCGTAATTCAGGCGTAATAAATATATAAAGGTAAATAACTAAAAACACAAGAAACTTAATAAATAACTTGCGCATGAAGAATAATATAGTATGAATAAATAATGATCAAATAACTTCATATAAATAATCACATAATCTTGAAACTTATCAATGGATATCATAACTATTTAAATAATCACATGGACATCAATAAATGATTTCATAATGGTATAATTCATAATTTTAGACTTCTTAAACTTACAATTTAGGCATTATTCTATGACATATTATATAAATATGTAAGTTCTTTTAAAAATACCTAAACTAGTTTTTCACATGAGACCTACCAATTCATCGAGGAGATATAATGGGCCTTTCTCATTGCTTACTAAGTTCAATGCTTTCCTAATATATTGAATGATCAATTTAACTCATAAATAGTATATATTATCAATGAATATCTATATTGAGTAAAGAATAAATAATATCAATATTTTCCTAGTCAATTAAATAACTTTCCTAGTAAAACACTGTATGTAGAAATGTTATACGATTTAAGCAATAATAATATCCCTGATATAAAGAATTTTATATTTGTAAGAGAAATTTAATTTACAAGGAAAGATAATCATAAGAAATTTAATGTTTCAATATAAATTTAATTACCATAAAAATAATAAAATATAAACAATGACCATCAATTCATCAGAAAAATAGGTTTTTTAATAAAATCATGTCTTTTGGAAAATAAAATAAAATGGAAGTGAAACATTAAAATAATATTTCATTTAAAATTTTTATCTTTAAAACTATTGAACACTTTTAGAAGAATAAAAGTATCATAAAAGGTTTGAGGTGGTTGAAAAAATAATTAAGACCATATACATTAAAAAACATTACTTTTGACTTTTTATAAAGAATGTTAAAAATGGCCACTTTGGAAAAAAAATAAAAAGATTACTTTGAAACATTTTAAAAATACAAGTATAAATTAAAATGTCATTACTAAATCATTTTAGTAAATAAAAAATACTTTTGGAAAACAATTTTGAATAATATGGGCATGGAAGAAAATTATTCTCGATCATAAAGAAAAATACTATCATATTTTGTTTTAAACATTTCATTACTTGATTATAGTGAAAAAGAGAGGAAAATTTAAAATAAAATAATTTCACTTATTAAATATCTATAGAATAATCAAATATATTAATTTTATGAATGATATATTATAAAATTTCTTCAATGAAAAATATAAAAAATCCTAGAAACAAAGAGATTGTGTGATAAATTCTTACCTCATTGGTAAATTTTAAATCATAACCCCTTGAAGATGTAAAATTGAATTTAAACATTAATCATAATGAATAAATATAAATTCATTTTAAATACATAAAAGTTTAATTATATTCACCACATAAAATTAAATATGTGCTTAATACAAAATATGTATCAATGGAGTGGAAATTGAGACGAAATACCTTACAAAGACCGTATCATTGAAGTGAGAATTAATCAATGAAGTGAATATGTATTACTAATGTAAATCCAAAAAAAATGTGTAAATAAAATATAATAAAATTAGTGTTCATTTCTCATATAACCAAGGCATAACATAGAAAATAAAGTATAATTATAACCCAATGAATGGAAATAGAGTTAAGAAACCTCTTACCTCAAGCTTCCACTTTGTTGATCATGTTTTAACCAAATTTATAATGGTTTCAAAAAAATATTAATTTATATTAAAACAATATTCATATTTTTAATATCATATATGATCAACTTATAACATCTTATCACCCATTTTTCAACAATCGTTCATTATTATCATTGTTTGGGGTGTTATCTGTCACGTTTTTCATGGAATTTTCATCATGAATGTTTTGATTATTGTGCATTTGTTATGGTATAATAATATATAAAATTATATTAATGTTATAAAAATCATATTTATTCATTTTATATATTTTTAAAATCTTTTTTTAAAGGAGTATATAGAAAAATGAATTACACCATTCATGAAGACGAAAGTTCGTATGTATTCATGAACATTTTTTCACTTTTCATTTGATGAAATGAAAGAAAGGTAAATAATAATTTCAATTTAAAGAATAATTATTATTTCATATATATCATATATATTCATTAAATTTATCCTTATTACCATAAATTTTAGACATAAATGAAAAAATAAATCATATCGCTTCGTGGAGGTGGTAGTCCACCGGTATGGACGAGTGACATTATCGTTTTCCAACATATAGAATGGAAAGAATAAAAATGATATATTATATTTCCATATCCATAAATATTTCATAAATATCATATATACTCATTATTTCCAAATTTATAACCATCCAAGTAAAATGGTGATGAATAACTAATTACACCGCTACGTGGAGATGGTAAATCATACGTACACATGAGCAATGTTCTTGCTTTATATATGATGGAAAATATGTAGAAAATGGTTCTCATAGTCATAATAAAACCTTATTATATTTATCATACTAGATTTATTATTTTATTATGGTTAAAATATATTTAAAGTAAGTAGAAGAAGAAATAAATTTGAAAGAGTCGGTAAAGATGATTACCTCTTCTTTAGTAGACTTCATTTAGATTCCTTCTTAAGGACCCTTGGAATGTTATTTTTTAGAATAATAGTACATATAATTAGTTTCCAGAGAAAGAATTTAATTATTTAGGGTTTATTCAAGATGGGTTCCTCAATGTGGTGTAAATTAGAGAGGCGAGGGGTATCCTTTTATAATTAAGGTGAGTTGCACACTTGTAATTTTTCAGAGTTTTTAAAATATTATTAAATAACTTTCTTAGAAAAATAGATCCAAATGAATAATATTATAATCTTATGAGTTTAAGGTTAAAATAAAACTAACCAATGCAGTTTAATAATTTTTTTAGGTCATTTTTACCCATATTTTTTATATTAACCCCCTAGAAAATCCGTTTTGACATTAATCATGGTGACAACATTATCAATATTAAAGGGACATAATTTTACATATATGGTAACAAATTTTTAATAAATGTAAAATTTATGAAATTTTTTATCATTTATTATCATAATTTTCACCTTTTGTGATTTTTATGATTTTTAAATAATTTAATAAAATATTATTTTTCATAAAATATCATTAATGTACTTTTTGACACTATCCATTTAATTTAACTTTACAAACATCAAGATAACAAATGAATTAGAATATAAACTATTTAATAATAAATTATAAATTATTATTAACTATAAAATTCATGTGAATCTATAATACATCCAAGAAATATTACTTTGGATGTTTTTAAAGTCATTTACTTTGATTTTTCTACTACTTTCAAAAGCACTATGTAAGCATCGTGTAAGATTTTAAGGTAATCATGCCATTACTAAAAATTAGAAATAAATTACAATAATAAAAATAAATTAATCATGTTAAAAATAATATTCTTTATTCATTCATAAAATTTTATTATCCCTATGTGAACATAAATAACAATTTAAAAGAGGGTGGTATTTTTTAATATTCTTTACTTAAAATAATATAAAGAACATTTTCAAGGGAAAATGAAACCAAAATTTTATATATATGAATTTGGGGTGGATATGGTCAATTTTATCCCATACAATTAAATACACACAAGTGTTGGGTTGATTCTGAGACAATATTTCATAGTTTTAACCATGTTTTACCCATTTTACTCCTATCGAGGTGACAAATATTTATCATTATTACTATTCACAATGTCCAAAAATAAATTGAACCAATTTATGAAATTTGAACCTCTCAATTCTAAATATGATATCTGTTTTCCAATATTCAGTCTCTAGTGGTTTCATAAATCAATTTTAATATTAATGTGTAAAACACAATGAAATTTTTTTTTTGAAAAATGTACTTTTATATCAAAATCTTAAATATTACTAATTAAAATGGAATTAACTAGATTAAATTAATTATATAAAAATTTAATACAAAATCCAAAATATAATTGAATTTTTAAATTACTTTATTTGATGAAAATAAATAAGAGTATTTGAAAATCGGTATTTTTCACTATTCACTGAAAAATCAATCATTTCAGAAAAATATCATAATTTAACCCGAAGTTAATTTTAATATGATTACTTCAAAAAATCTTTTAAGTTTATAAAATAAAATTTCTAAAAGTGTTAGTGATTAATTATAATTTCCATGCGCAAAATGCAATTATATCATATTTGAATAAAAATGCACTACTGAAGCATAAAATGAATTCACTAAAAAATGAATGTATATTTCCTAAGAATTAATCAATAAATTTGTATTGAGTATGACCATTATGAATATATTACATAATATAGTTACTCATATTTATACTTTTTAATTTAACTTTTATGTCATAATTAAATAATAATATTTTAATAATATATCTCAATTCGCTTAAAGATTGTTATTGTGTTTTGAGCAGGCAATTTAAGTTATTATTATTTTAAACTGAATTTTATAGGTATTTCACTATGTAAACATTTTCATGTTGTGATTAATGAAATTTTAGGTTGGCAATAATCCTCTCTTGGATTGTTCTATATTGTACATTTTGATTACCTTTTCAATATATGTACTTTGACATAGAACAAGAAACCTCTAGGATCTATATCAATAGATCCTGGTCCATATAATATAGGATAATTCACCTAATTATTTCATATAGAAGCATTCATTTTACCAATTCATCAGATACTATAATATTTTCACTTCATTTCCCATTAACAATATATCATCAGCATATAATACTAGAAAAATAATGGAAGCCCCACTAACCTTCTTTTAGACACATGGATAACTTTCATTCTTAATGAAACCAAATTATCTTATAGAATCATAAAAATTAACTATACATGATCATGATGTTTAATTCAATCCAAAAATCGATCTATATTACTTAAATACTTTATTGAAACACTTTTACATAATAAACCCTTCAGTTTGGTTTATATGGACATCTTCAACCAACTTCCCATTTAGAAAATCAGTTTTGACATCCATTTTCCAAATTTCATAATCATTTAAGTTTGTCATTGAAAGTAAAATTAGAATGAATTTTATCATAGAAATTGATGAGAAAGTTCATCATAGTCTATTCCTTGACATTTTTGAAAAATCTTCGCTACTAGTCATGCCTTATAGTTGCTCACTTGACCATCCATGTCTAGCTTTTTCTTGAATATCCATTTACACACAATAGGTTTTGCATCAGTTAGTGGGTATAAAAAATTAAAAACATGATTTTTTTTCATGGAATCCATTTTATAATGTATGGATTTTTTCCATTTAGAAACATCTTTTCCATATACCGCTTCCTTATATGTTAGAGATTCATCATTCACTAGGAGTAATGTGTCACCGGATATGGTGATAAGAAAATCATCCCTCTTCATACCAAGTTGATTTTCTACATAATTATAATATTCCTTAAACCTAAAAAATCAATATGACTAATACTTAATTAATTAGATGTATCCATATCTACTATATTTATATATAAAAGAAATGATATATGAAAAACCAACTCTTGCCTCTATTAGAAATGGAACACATACATCAGTATGAACCAATTCTAATTGTTCTTTGGCTCTTTCTCCTTTCCCACTGAAACATGCTTTGGTCATTTTACCTTGTAAACAATCATGACATACATCCAAGGGTTTTAACTCAATAGAGTCTAAATAACCAACTTGGTGTAGTTTTCTTACATTCTTCTTGTTTACATGACTTAGCCTAATGTTTCATAGTTGGGTATAATATGATCCATTCTTAGGGTAAAAAAATACATTGTATCACTTACATATAGACACACATTCCATTATAGAAATAAAATAGGGATGGAAAATGCATAAATCATTAAAATAAAATAATTATTACATTTTAAAACTCAAATACAATAATTAAATTAAATAAATAAGAAACTAAACATGCACAGGTCGGTTTGGGATCATGATTAGTCAACATGCAATTATATTCTATAAGAAAAATTAATTTTTTAAAAATTTAGCATGATATTATTTCTAATTATTTAACTTTCATTAAAATAATTTTAATTATTTATCAATATGTCTCACATCACCTGAAATAATTTTATTAAATATCAAAAAATAAAATTTAATTTTTGAATTTTTTTGGCATTTTTTGGGTCTCTTTGGAGTTAAAGAAGATACCTGGATATTAATTTAGGTCTGTTGATATGGTTAATGGGTTGGGAAAGTTGTTTCACAACCCCCTCCCTTCAAAGATACCCCTCATGGGCTAGCAGATATGAAAGGGAGATAATAAACCCTAGGTCCCACCTCCAGTAGGCCCCGGTTTGGTGACTAGAACTGTGGGTATAAGGATCTCACAATATGGGGGCATTTTCATCTATTAGTAAAAAAAGATTAGGAGATAGAATGTATCACACACAAGAAAATCCATTACATAATATAAATAGACTAAATTCATCCCATGATTCATGTGTAAATAGAATAAATACAGTAAAAAATCTCCAAGGTAAATACCCAAAATAAAACTAAGCAGAAAAACATAAACTATCCCAAGGTATAAGCTAGAAATGTTCAGAACAGTCCCCAAAATCCCCTTGGAAACCTGAAAACAGTTTTATAGACATAGGGTGAGTATAAAAATATTCTCGGTAGGAAAACAATAGTCTCTCGTGAACATGTGAGGGAAGTAAACTAATGCACCTTTGAGAAAATAGAAAAACCAACCAACACCTATAAAGGAATACTAACTATCATAACCTCACCAAGGCATGTTCACCAAATAATTCAAGACAAGTAATATAATATAATGTAAATCACATTAATTATAGGGTACCCCGCACCACTTTACCACTGATTAGTTACTCTCACACCTCAACAACAGACGTCCTGGTTCTCCCACCTCTTCCAAATATACCACATCACATCATTATCGCACACACCTAGGCCACACACCACAACACATCTAGCCCGCACACATATGGGCTACACACCACAACACATCCCACCCATACACACATACTCTACACACCACAACACATCACATCAAATTACATCACATCTCAACTCATCTCAAAGACACCTGGGACACCACATCAAAACTCATCCTGAGGACACTTAGGACACCACATCACAACTCGCCTGAAGAATAATGGTTCATCATCACCTGGGAGAGGAATTATGGAAGAGCGAGTGTCCATCCATCCATCCTCCCACTATGGTGTTGGGAAAGACACCCCACGCATGACTATGCGGTTGTTCGGCACATAGTTCTCAACGTGGGTGGGGTGAGTATAGAAATAAAAAGGAAGATACAAATATATATATATATATATATATATATAGTATCAAACACTCAAGTACAACCTATGGGTTCTCAAATAAACAACCAACTCACAACACTGTCACTTTTTTTGCCTCATCTAAATGCATTTATTAGTATCTACAACAGTCATTTGAGAAGGTGGATAGACCTAATAATCTAATGTGACATCACATTTCTTTCACATTTAACACCCATTCATTTTATTATTTAGCATCAACCACATTTAATCAAACAACCCATCATTAAATTTTCTATTTGAAAATTTTCATCCCATTAACCAATACAACCCATGTCATTTCAAACATTATTAAACATTCATTTATTCCGTCGCTACTCAGGGATCTAGATGAAAGAAACCATTTATCAGAAGAAACCAGTTGTCCCCAACAATCTCACCTCATAGCTCTACAAGCATGGTTGAACAACCACATTTCACCCCACACCACATTACAAACACACATCGTCATCCTACAAGCATGGTCAAACAACCACATTTCATCCCACATCTCATTACAATCACACATCGTCGTCCCATAAGCATGGACACACATCAAAACACATCGAAATTTCTATATATATTTCCAAAGGGGATTTTATCACATTCCACTATATTTTAGGGATGTTATCACACAAATAACAATCCTGGGGAAACCAATTTATTAACCAAATATAAGTGGTCATCCAATTTCCATTTTTAGGGTGATAACACAACAATCACAAAAAAATCCGAAATCACAACACATATATCTAGCATAAACAAATCCCACAATGGCTATAATTTTCATTAAGGAATTAGGCCCATACAATCATGAATATCACAATAATATCAAAGCTATAAAAGCATTCAAAACAAACCCCTTTACCATTCAATTTCAATTATATAAATTCTTTATCTTTAATTAATCCAGCACAACCATAACCCATAGGTAAACAAAAGAAATCCCCTCCTGCATGATACATAATAAAGAGAAATGAGGGAACCCTACCTCAAAAAATCTTTGTTGACTCACTACACACCGCAGGGTGAAGAAGAATGCCCATAACCCACAACTATACCATGAGGAAATATGGATAAACCTATATTATAACTAAATACCATTAAAACTCATCCCAAACTCACAACCCAAACCAAACCGCACTACCAAAGAAAAAACTATGAAGAATAAAGAAAGGTAATGAGAGGAAAAATCAACATGGATCGAATATGGGATCCCAAGGATCGATCCCCATCAAAATTAATCTCCAAATGCTAAAGGATAAGGTCAGAGGACACCTGGAATGATAGAAGATTCATTGTCTATAGGGTTTGGAGGAAACCTGAGAGGATAAAACATTTCAAACTATACAACATCATGGAATTTAATGACGTTCAATCCCCTTTCACATCGTGTAACTCTAGGATTATAGGTTATACCAAAAAAATATGTTTACTTTTTATTATTTGAAGCTAAAAAACTACACATAATGAACTAGCCCTATATAATACATGAAACCAAATTTCGCATCATGTAACACACTTACATGGCATGTATTTCTTATGGTAGTTCTACTGCATCTCCATCTTCCATTGAAAACACCTATAACCTCCCCTAAACACCTCCAACACTCAAAATCGGCAATGTAACAGACCGAGAAGGCATAGATTGTTACATCAGATTCCTCTTAAATGATTCTCACCCTCAAGAATCGAAAAACAAGCCTAGAAGGAAAGGGGTCTGAATAACCACCCTATGAGATACCTATTAAGGATCTTATCACACCTCAAATGCTACCACCAGCCAAACACACCAACCTAATGGCCAAAAAACACACTACACAACCACAAGATACTTCCTCTCACACAACCAAACTACCACATATCCATTTCACAACCAACAAACTTCACCATTCTGATTACACGAATTAGGGAATTTTGTCCTTCGTGTCAAGATATTATCTGCTCTAGGTGTCCCTAACTCACCCACATGGGTTTAATCTCATTGTAGTTAATGCGTCCTGATTAGGAATCGGGTCCTCCTCTTTTCATATTTCAGGAATTTATCACACATCTCACCGCACGCATCACAAATCAAGGAAAATAGATCATATCATAAAACAATAAGGTCTCAAAAATCACAACACAGGGAAATATAGAGCAAAGTAAAACTCAAAACAACTCCAGGTATTTGGAACACCTCTACATTTATCTCTCCCGAGTACTCTCCTCCAGGACACCATGCCTCCACAACACACAAACCAAATAAATGTTTCATCCACGCAACTCCTTCTCTAGGTGATCCTGGATCTCTACTGGCTGCTCCAAAAATGTCACAGCATCCTTGATATCTAACTCTCCCCATTCAAGGACATGGGAGTCATCATGAAGATACTGATGAAGATGAGAGATGTGAAAGATGTTTTGGATCCTCTCCAACTGTGGTGGAAACTCTAACCAGTATGCCACATTTCCAACTCGCCCTAACACCTCAAAGGACCCAACAAACCTAGGATAAAGCTTACTACCTCTACCAAAACTCCACTTCCAACGTCAAGGGTAAACCTTCAAGAACACGTGATCCCCAAACTTAAACTCTAAGGGCCTCCTTCTACTATTGGAATAAAAATTCTACTGGTCTTGTGCTTCTTTCATCCTCTTATGAACAAGTTGAACTTTCACTATCATGCTTTGTGCCACATTGAGACCAAGAAAATTTGTCTTCCCAACCTCTGTCCAACACAATATAGAATGATATGGTCTCTCATACAAACCCTTAAATAGATATGTGCCAATGTAATAGTGATAGATATTATTATATGAAAACTCTACCAAAGGTGGGTGTTGTACCTAAGATCCACCAAATTCCAAAATGCATGCCCATAATATATCCTATAACGTCTAGATAGTCTATTTTTTCTTTCCATTTGTTTGGGGGTAGAAATCAGTGTTGAGGCGTAATTGAGTGCTAAAAGCATGATGTAATCCCCTCTAGGATCATGTGGTAAAATTTGTATCCTGATCAGAGAAAATGGACCTCAGAACTCCATAAAGCTGCACCACCTCATCCACGTACTTCTTAGCCAAGGCATTAACCATTCCTGACTCCTTGATCGCTAAGAAGTGGGATGATTTCGTCAATCGGTCTACTATCACATAGATACCATAACAACCTACCTGAGTTCTAGGTATCCCTATGATAAAATCTATCTAGATTTCATCCCATTTCTACTCAAGAACATCCTAGGTATGAAAAAAAACTATAAGTAACATGATTATTGGCCTTTACTTTCTGGAAAACCAACCACTTTTCCACAAACTCTTCCACTACCCATTTCACCCCGGTCCACCCAAACTGTACCCTCAAGCCATGGTATATCTTGGAAATTTTAGGGTGTACTTAAAAAGGTGAACTATGTAACTCAAGAAGAAATAACTTGCACATTTCTATTGGAACAAACATCCTTCCTCAAAACAACATCTGATTATGACTATCCCCTAACCATCCCTCCAGAGCATCACCATAGCCAACACGATCATACATCACCTAAACCTATGAGTCTCCCCACTAATGCGCCTCCACTTTCCACATCAGAGAAGATTTTACTGTCATATGGAACATGAAACCTCCTCTATCGACCACCCTTTCATTAAATTTCAAGGCTACTAATTCCTTCATTGTTCTCCAAGAATCTATAGACTCTCATACAACACCCTTCCATGACTGCCTACTCAAATAATTAACAACAACACTCCACTTTCCTGAGGTGTAAAAGATATCAAAATCACAATCCTAAAGAAACTCCATCCACCTCCACTGCTGCATATTCAGATCACACTGAGAAAAGACATACTTCAAACTCTTATGATCTGTGAAGACAACAAAGTACTTCACAATGAGGTAATGTCTCCAAAAATTTAGTGAAAATAGAACTCCCACTAGATCTAGATCATGGGTGGAATAGTGATGTTCATGGATGCATAACTTCATAGAACCATAAGATATAACTACCCATTTATACATAATCATGCATCTCAATCCTAGATAGGAAGCTTCACAAAACACATCAAACAACACACCCTCCTCTGGTATCTGAAACAATAGAGCATTGAAAAACTTACCCTTCAGGTAACCAAACGTTTCTTGGAACCAATAAATCAAGAGAAAATATTATTATTTCCTTATCAAAATTTTCAACAGGGCTGTAACTCACGAGAAATCGGGTAAACCCCTCTAATAATAGCCTACGAGACCAAAGAAACTGCAAACCTCTACCACGTTCTTGGGTGATTCTCATGAAACGATTGCTTTAACCTTAGATGGGTACACTACCACACCCTTCTAAGACACCAAATTCTTGAGTAAATTCACCTCATGTGTCTAAAACATAAACTTGGAAAACTTTCCATAGAGCTAGTGGTGTCTAAGAATATACAAGACAGTTCTAAGATACTCAGCATGCTCATCCTCTAACTTTGAGTAGATTAAGATATCATTAATGAATACAATGAATATCTGATCTAGAAACTCATGGAACATGGAGTTCATAAACCCCATGAACATAGTTGGTTCATTCATAACACTGAATAATATGACTACAAACCTGAAGTTCCCATACCTGCACCTGAAGGCAGTCTTCAGAATATCACCCCCATTACCCACAACTGGTGATATCCAAACTACAGATCAATATTATAAAACAAACTCACCCCTATTAGCTAGTCAAAAATATCATCTATCCTTGTTAGAGGGTAACGGTTTTTTACCATTACCAGATTCATCATCCAATAATCTATGCATAGCCTCATACTACAATTCTCCTTCTTTGTGAACAACACTAGAGCACCCCACGATGACACACTAGGATGAATAAAACCCTTCTACATTAGATCATATATTTGAATCCTCAACTCCTGTAACTCATAAGGTTCCATCATATAAGGATCCATCAAAATCAGAGAAGCACCATGTTTTAAGTCTTTCCCAAACTCAACATCATATCGAGGAGGTAGTGTAACAACCTCCTCGAGGGAAAAATCCAGGAATTCACTAAAAATACTATGATTTTTATCTACCCTATCACCCACTGGATCCATAGATATCTCATCCATCAAGGAAATAAGGGGCTCCATGTGTCTTTTTCCCACATGAAAGCTCTGCTCACCGACGAAAACTTCCTGCTGTCCCTCTAGGTCTGATAACATGATTCTTGTCTGATATCTGTCAATAATAGTACTTATAGAATACAACCATTCAATGTCGAGGATGAAATCATATGAAAAAATCTTTAGCAATAAACTATCCCCATGAGAGTGATGTGGCCCCATCATCAGTTTACACCCCCATCCACATTAAACAAGATGGTATGTTATCTAATTGGAATAGTCAAAACTAAGAGTATGGGAAGCCTCTCAACATCTATTTATAGAGCATGGGATATAACGATTGCAACAAAAGAGTGTGAAGCTCCAAAATGAAACAATTCACAAACAAGATTATTAAAAAAACTAATCATACCTCTTATGATCTCTGACCCTATAGAACCTTTGCCTCCACTGCGTGCAACTGACCATACCCAACTCCTATACCTCTCTGCTGATGAACACCTCCATGTCCATGCTTGGGTCACGGTCCCTAACCACAAGAAACATCCTAATTTTGGCCTCTACCCACTCCATCTCCCCTTTACAGAACATAAGCTTGCTACCCCTTCTGCTGAAATGGTCTCACTAGCAACTGTTTTTTAGGCTGGCAATGAACCTGTCCACCTTCACTAAACTAAGATTGATCAGACACTAGGAAATGGACCTAAAGATGGCTATGAACCCCACATAATGAACACATAATCCCCAGCCCAATAGTAAATGTAAGGAAACCAGAATGTTGAAAGGGAAGCTGATGAGGTTGACTCTTGGATGGTCAAAACCTCAAAGGTCTTAGCAATTGATACCTACCACTAACAACTCTAACCCTCAAGAAACTTTACCGGTTCCCTTCCTATGTAAAACCTCCTCGTGAGTACATTCTCTCAATCACCTATTCCTTCTTCTTAACCTCCAGGTATGTTCACAATGTAAAATGAGTAACTGCATACTATATTGAAGGACGAAGTTCCTCCTCGAGACTCCTCATATAGAAAAATATATGGTGAAAAACACAGATGGTTCTTGAAATTGATTCCCAACTCCCGTACTGACATGCTTCCCTGCTGAATAGAAAGAAGCTCATGCCTATTTACTATCTAAATGGTGATGAAAGGAACTCTTCCCAAAACTCCTTCTCGAATTCGATCCATGAAACATTTGCCTCACTATGCTCACTAATGTACGACGACCACCACTGATGTGTATCTCCTTGAATCTGACTAAACACTAAAGGGATACTATACTCTATTGGGTCTATAATCAAATGGAAATTGTCCTCCAACTCCTCTAGCCAAATCTCTATATCCATATCAAAAATTCTCCCCTCATACTTTTCTAAAGCCTACTACTGAAAAGATCATAACATCCTCTACCACTGATCATCATCCTCAATTGGATATCCCCTCCATTGATAAACTGGGTTAGTCTGCTAAACCTCCTTTACCTGAACCACACACGGATGATGAATAGAATCCAAATTTGTAAGAAAAGAATGGATTCCATAATCCTGATAGTATGGATTTTCATTATGATATATTTTAATTAACTTTAATTCATTTAATTAATTTTATACATTTTTAAATTCTCTAAACAACCCAATTCAAACAAGAACACAAGTCATCATGATGCATGTAACTCTCCTAGGCCTTTACCCTGAAAGAAGACCCATCTCACTTGGTCGTTCAATAAGATCAGTGTTCATGCAATAGATCACGGGGGACCTAAAATCCCATGTCTTAGTCGGTATCCCTAGATTATGTCATACACCAAGATAAACTGACATTATTTCCATACCAACCCATGCATTCCTCACTATGCCTAACTCCAAACTCCACCCTATCTATAAACCATCACCTTTGACAGCACTCTATCACCACCCCTTCCCTCAAAAGATACCCCTCCTAGGATGTCACTGAAGAAAGGGAGATAATGAACCTCGAGTCCCTCCTTTAGTAGGCTCTGGGTTGGCCACTGGCATCAAGGGTATAAGGATCTCACAATATGGGAGGCATTACCCTCTATTAGTAAACAAGATCAAGAGATATAATGAATCAATTGAAAGAAAATAAATTATATAACCTGAAGTCATCCCACAATTCATTTGTAAATAGAACAAATACAGTAAAAAGTCTCCAAGGTAAATACCCAAAATAAAACTAAACAGTGAAATAAAAATTATCCCAAGGTTTGATCTAGAAATTCCCAACACGGTCACCAAAATATTTCTGGAAACCTAAAAATAGTTTTATATATGTAGGGTGAGTATATAAATATACTCAGTAGGAAAACCAAGGTCTCTCATGCACATTTGAGGGAATCATACTAATTCACCTGTAAGAAAACATCAGAACCAACCAGCACCGATAAAGGTATACTAACCATCCCAACCTCACTAGGGCATGCTCACCAAATAATTCAAGATATGTAATATAATATAAAGTAAAGAACATAGAGTATAGGGTGCCTCACACCACTTTACCACTGATTATCCACTCTCACACCCCAACAGAAGATGTCTTGGTGCTCCCACCACTTCCGAATATACCACATCACATCCCACCCGCACACACATGGGCCACACACCATATCACATCCCACCTACACACACTTGGGACACACACCATAGCACATCCAACTCGCATACACTTGTTCTATACACCACAATGCATCACATCACATATCAAATCATCCATAAGACACCTAGGACACCACATCACAACTCATCCTGAAGACACCTAGTACACCACATCACAAGTTTCCGGAAGAAGTGTGGGTCATCATCGCCTGGAAGAGGGACCAGGTAAGAGTGGGTGTCTAGCCATCCATCCTCCCATAGGGATATTGGGAAAGTCTCCCTCATGTGACTATGATGGTGTTTTCTACATAGTGTTCGGTGTGGGTGGGTGCATATAGAAATCACAAGGAAGATACATATATATATATATATAGTATCAAACACGCAATCCCAACCTATGGTTTCTCAAATAAACAATCAAATCAAAACATCGTCACTTTTTCTGCCACCTCTAAATACATTTATTAGTATCTGCAATAGTCATTTCATAAGGTGAAGAGACCTAATAATCTAACACAGCTTCACATTTCCTCCACATTTAACACCCATTCATTTTATTATTTATCATCCTCCACATTTAACACCCATTACTTTATTCCATCACTACTTTGGAATCTAGTATAAAGAAACCATATATCACAAGCAATGAGTCATCCATAACAATCTCACCTCACCGCCCCACAAGAACGACCAAATAGCTACAATTCACCCCACACCCCATTAGAATCACACATCATCATCCCACCAACATACCAGAATAACCACATTTCATCCCAAACCCCATTACAATCACACATCTTTGTCCCACAAGAACAGCCACACATCACAATGCATCGAATTTTTTTAAAATATTTACAAATCATATTTTATCACATTCCACTTTATTTTAGAGATGTTATCAGACAAATCAAAATCATGGGGGAACTAATTTATTAACCAAATATAAGTGGTTATCCAATTTCCATTTTTTTGGTTGATATCACAAGAATCACAACAAAAGTAGTAATCACATCACCTATATCCAGTGTAAATAAATCCCCCAATAGCCACAATTTTTAGTGAGGAATCAAGCCCGTACAATCCACAATATCACAATAATATCAAAACTATAAAACCATGTGGAATAAACTCCTTTACCCTTCAATATCAATTCAATAAATTATTTATCTTTAATTAATCTAGCACAAATATAACCAATAAGTAAAAAAAATAAAACCCATCCCGCATGATATATAATAAAAAGAAACAACGGAACCCTACCTCAAAGAAGATTTTCCAACTCACTGCGCACTACAGGGCAAAGAAGAATGCATGCAACCCACAACTGCACCATGAGAAAACATGGATAAACCTATACGGCAACTAAATACCATCAAAATGCATCCCAAGCTCACAACCCAAACCAAACCACCACCATAGAAAAACTCTAAAGAAGAACAGAAGGAAGAAGGTGATAACTAGAGGATAACTCACCATAGATCAAATATGGGAGCCCAAGGATCGATCCCTATCAAACGGAATCTCTAAATTCTGATAGATAAGGTTGTCGGATGCCTAGAACGAGAGAAGAGTTTCTAGTTGTAGGGTTGGGAGAAAACCTGAGTGGATGAAACCTCTAAAATTGTATAGCATTGGGGAATTACATGACATGTAATCCTCTTTCATGTCATGTAACTCTAGGATTCCAAGTTCCACTAAAAACACATTTCATTTTTATTATTTAACCCTAAAAAACTACACGTCATGAACCATTCCTAGATAAGTCATGAAACCAACTTTCACATCATGTAATACACTTACACGACATGTATTTCCTATAGTAGTTCTAAAACACCTCCATCTTCCACTAAAAACCCCCATAACCTACCCCAAACACCTCAGACACTAAAAACAATCAATTTAATAGACCATGAATGCATGGACCATTACAAGTTGGATCTAGACTAACTTGGTTCGACCCAAGTCTAATAGGGCATCCACTTAATGGGAATATATATATATATATAAAATATATATATATATATAATATTATAATATATATTATAATATATAATATATATATATATATAAATTTTTCAAAAAATCATCCTCTCGATAAATGGGGAGGTCGTTCAAGTCCATACCTCATAAATGGGTCATGGAATCATATATATTTTTTTATATAAATTACATGTATCTAAAGATAGGAACCCAAATAGAATTTTCTGTGCCTTTTAATTCAGGATTACACAATAAGTCATCAAGCCTACTAATTACCCCAGTTGGATACCATTATTTCTAGCTATCAAGAAATTCACTTGCGTCATTCACAATCCAAAAATACATAGCACTGGTATCTAATAAAGTGAAAAAAAATCAAACCAGTGCATCCCATCACAATTTATATGCAAAACTCATCGATATTTGATCTTACATATATTGGTGATATAAACTCAGATTAATGCACCATCAGTTTTGTTGGGACCATATCAAAACCCTCTTTTGTAATCATTGAAAATTTAATTTAAATTTTAAATTTTTTTACTTAAATAATTTCACATTCTCTCTAATACCAATTGAAGGAACCTGGGGAGCAACAAGAGCATAAAAAATTGTGAAATTGGAAGTTTTAAGTTCAGATTCGTGTTCAAAACAATGATTTCACAAAACCCCATGCCCATATTTCTCAAAAAATCATATTCAATTCAATTTAATCATGAAAAATAAAATCAAATGAAATCATAAATTTCACCTTATTCATTTGAAATTGTTGATTTGATTTTCTCACTTTCAGTATTTTGTGGCTAAAAGGCACTAGCCTAAGAATCCCCAATATTTACCACACATGAACCACAACTCCTCGATCTTAAAAATTCAATTATGAGGTGATATTATGAGAAATAAGATATCTTTATAATGTCTCTTTTATCGGGTGAATAACATGGACTCAATCAAGAAAGTGTGATCGATTTGACCATGTTCTTTATTTAGATTTTCTCTCAAAGAAATTTATAAAAGAGGATTGGATAGATTCATTCATGAAATTAACCCAAAATACTAGAGTTTTCTATTATAGAGGCTAAAATGAGCTTCTATATGTGGGTTAAACATTCCAAAATTTCACTTTGGTCCCTGGAAAGTAATAATATTCATTTTAGACACTTGTAAACACTTATGACTTAATAAAACATGTCATAAATTTCATGAAAATTTTATCAACCAATTTTAACACTTTATAATGTTATGTGATAAAATACAAACCATTAATTCAACCCATAATCTCCCCAAATAATTTATCAAACCTTTAATATGTTATGTTCATTCAAAAAAAATATTTTCTCATTTTCACTTTTATAATAAAACACCTTATGAATAACTTAAGAAATAAATTCAATTATCATTATTCTAAAATTAAATAATATAATTGAGTTATTTTATGTGTGATCGATCACACTAGGACATTAACCAGCCCTCACATATGGGGCTAACTTCATCCTAAACTCATATTTATTTGAATAGATGGAATTTGTGGGTAAAATTTGTGTGTGTGTCACGAACCGAATCTGGTCTCCATCAAAACCGGCATGATACTTGACCCATGACAAGGCCCGAAGGGTGTTCCCAAACCCCATGGTCAGGAACAAGTGTTCGGGTATCATAAACTAAAAAATGGGAATTATTTACTCGAGTTTATAAACATACAACAACAAATAAGTCAAATAAAACCAATCTGGATTTTTCAAACAAAACCATATTTTACAAAATTTTAGAACTGAATTACATGGTTTAAAAAAACTCTAAAAGACTATAAAAATGAATAAAACCAATAAGGATATCCTGAGAACATCCAAATATTGAAAGGAACCTCCCTCAAGACATCTTCATAACACCACATCACGATGGACCGCTAAAAAAAGAAACATGAACCTTTGGCACAAAAGTTGTACCCAAACCTGCGGCAAAAATAACCAAGTCTACTTACACCCAAAGGTGTAAGTAGGGTGTGATAAAAATCCCATTAGTATACCACTACTAATATATTCCATGTGATAAACATTCAAAGATGAAAATCATGCAAGTTTTCAAGACATGAAATGCTAGTAACAATTTCAAAAAGATGCAACTTAAATAAAAGCAATTTTCAAGTGGGCTATTTTAAAGAATAAAAACATTTAAAAATAATATCAATGATACTGAATTTTCTATAAAACCATACCATATGCCAACGGTAAGCACAAAGTAACTAATGATCATAAGAAATGGGAAAATAACCCCTAGGAACTAGCTCGTTGTGGGTCCCAGGTACCTTGTATCTCAGTGAGAGTAATCATCACAGTATACGTTCTCGTGCACATGAGCCACTAGTAGCGATAATACCCATAACCTAGTAGCCCCACATAATTATAATAATTATAGTTTAGTTAGTTTTGTAAGCGTTAAACTTTATATGTGAAACTGAGGCCAAACCCCATGGGATCACTAGCATACTATTACATGTCCACCCACCTAGATACTCGGGTTTCCCTCTTGTGCTCAAACAAGTTCAACAAGTCAAGAAATATAATTTTCACATGAAAATACCACTTCCACATCACAAATTAACCAAGAATCCCACATGCACATCACAAAAGTCAAATCAGTCCCCTTTTCACTCAAATTGATTTTGAAATCAAACTCACACCAAAATATCCCACAACACATTTTTCATTTATTTCACAATTAAAAAAATTATCTACCAATTTTATAAAATCTTTTCCATGATTCTAAACATCACATAAAATCCCAATCACATGTTATATAATATCCTTTTCATAAATAAAATCCATTTTTTCACATCACACTCACACAAAACATCCCACAATCATGTTTTGCACCCACATCGCAATTTCTTAAATCACCTCGACAAATTACAAAACTTTGTCAAAACATTTGACATCACAACTAACCAATTTATCTTTAAAACACTCATTTTAGGTGAACACACTCACCAAAATAGTACATATACATCCCTTTTCCACTTTCTTTAACCCAATAAAACAATTAAAATTTTCATAAAACAAACCCAAGGGGTATAACTATGGTTTTCACACAAAACCCATTTCAAAACCCCCTTTCAAGGCCAAAATCACACCAAGACCCTACCAAAGTAGAATTAGAATCCCTTGAAACATTTATTAAACCATTTTCAAGACTATACAACCACCTCAAATTATACCACAAAATACAGACATGAAAAATACACATTTTCATAAAATACCTTCAAGGAGTGAACAAGGTTTTACACATAAAAACTATTCGAAAACTCTCTTTTAAACCCAAAAGAACACCAATACCCCAAAATAGAATAATTTTAAGCCCAAACAATATTTAACAAACCACTTTAATATGTTATAACATAACCCCAAATATTACCACAAGGTTTACACATGGAAAAACCCAATTTGAAACAAAGTGCAACTATAAAATTAACCACTTAACAAACTCCATAAAAAATGGTTTTCGCATAATGAACATAATATGAGGAACATTAAAAATAATTAAATCAAGCATGATAACTAATAAAAAAATTATTACACAAGAAATCACCTACCTTTTGAATCAAAACCCCCAAATATTGGTGAGAAACATCAACTACACCACTACCGCACCTCAAGAGAGTTAAATCCAACCTAAAACCTCAAGATTGCACCCAAAAGACACCAAATAAAACCCTATGTTTAAACCCTAACTTCTGAAAATTTTACAATATCATGAAAGAGGGAATAAACCCTAATTAAAGGGAAGAAATCAAGGAAATAAACACTTGAATAAATCTTGGAGTTTCCCCACCAAAAACCCCATCAAATATGGGTTCCATAGGAGCTTGAGGGGTCATGGAGGAATCCCATGGCTATTGGGGTTGAATAGGGGAAGAATGGAGTGGATTATATTTATTTATGAGAGGGAAAAATGGGAATTACAAAAATATTTTAATGAACTAGACACCCTTGCATGGTTTTCCAGCATGGTTTAGGAAACTGTGCGGCCTAACCGTGCGGCCTATTCTGGCCACCCAAAAACCATCCATTCTCCTCCAATTTCATGGGGGTGTAGGGGGGAAACCAAGAGGTAAATATATTCCAAGAATATGTGGAACTAATTCCCAAAATAAAACCACCTTTTCACCCCAAGACTCATCCAACTCAAGGGTACAAACTACCTCAACAACTTACCCCAAAAGTGGTGCCACTAGGAGTGTCACAAAACCAACTCCAAAACACCAAAACCTAACACCATACCATTGAAAACAGAAGAGTCCAACTACCATCAAAGACCCCCAAGACTAAGGGTGTAGATCAATAACACAAGAGGCATCAAAATTTAAAACCCAGAACACTCGAAAATCAATAGAAATCCAAGAACCAAAAGTGGATTTAAAAAAAATCATGGAATTGAAAATCTGGGTGTGACAGTGTGATCCCTAGGTACTTATATAGATAGTAGTGATTCCAAATCAAAGACCAAAATCAAAGTCTAGAAACTCATTATGACTTCTAAGGGGATAGGGTTTTTCATAACTACAACTACCTCCTATGAACACGTTCTGTGTAATATAATATCTTTAACTTTTGATATTGCATAAAGCAAGATAAACACTTGTTTCATAATCCTTTTGATGCTTTATATATTTTATGCCCTTATCGGATGGACTTACCTTCTTGTACCATGGACATAGATTTAATGAAGTTAATACCATCTTTTTCAACCTGGAACCATGAGATATATCTTCCTCAACTCAAAAGTGAAAGATTCTATCTTGATCATTAAATCAATGTCATACCACCAGTGATGCACCCAAAACAAGTTTCCTCACCATGAATTAAATTCCATGGTTTTAGTCTTGCATCAAAGTACTCAATCAAATGGTATACATTGATAATGGTCTCAATTCTATAGGCCAATACACATATTCGTATATAGGAATAGCCAACAATACCTGAAACATGTGGTATTCCTATTAGGGGTTTAGTTATCATGAAAATATATTCATTATTATATAAAAAATAATGTATATACTCATATTTATAGGGTCTTGATACATATCCCTTTAATACATCAGCTAACTCCTTAAGAGTTAGGTGCACAATGGTAGGAATTTCATGGGGAGATTCGGAAAAAATGAGTTGGGTTGTGATATCGATGAGCCTAAAATTATCCTATAAATGGACTCACTCATGCTTAAGTTGTTGTATATAAACTTGGTCTTGGTCAAGTAAAATTTACAGATATGTTATCTACCTTAGAAACTCTGATAAATTGGCTTTATACGGTATGATTATACTGGTTGAGTCCAACAATTCCTTTGTATGTAACAATTGGATTTGTCAAAACCCCTATATTTACACTAATCATGTGATCACTATTCAACGGTTATATTATCAATGGTAATGATCCTTAACTTTCAATTAAATATAATAGGATATAATAACCCAAGAAGTGAATGTGTTTTCTATATCCATATTTCATAATAATACATTTAATAAAATTACTAGGGGAATTTTATTTATAATAGTTTGGGTCATTACAATATTCCCCCCTTAAGAAATTTCACCCTAAAATTTTTTTGTTTCCCACACTAAAACAGATGAGGGTAACTCTGATTCATCACTTTCTTTAGTTCCCACATTATTTCTTCAAACTTGTGGTTTCTACACAATACTTTGACCAGCTGCATTGTCTTATTTTATTGAACTTTTTCTCTATGATATAATTTTTTCACTGGATTCTCTTCCTAGGAAATACCATTATCTAATGGTACCACATATGGATTGAGTACATGTGAGGGGTTTTGTATGTACTTACTCACGAGGGATACATGGAATACATTATGTACTTGAGATAGGTTTGGTGGGAGTACTGGTTGATAGGAAACTGATCAGATGCGATCAAGGATCTTAAAATTGATTATGTACCTTAGAATAAGCTTTCCCTTCTTCCAAAATCTCATCACTTTATTCCATGGAGATATGTGGAGGAATACCATATCTCTAACATCAAACTCTATTTCTCATAGAAAATTTTCAGTATATTTCTTTTTTTGACATTGGGCATCACTGATGTGCTACTGAATGGTCTTAAACTTTTCCACCATTTCAGTACCTAGTAGTTTTTTTCCTCAAATGCATCCCAACATGCAGGTTTTCTGCACCTCTTCTCATAAAGGCATTCATAGGAATTCATTTGTTTGATCTAGTGAAAATTTTTGTTGTAAGAGAACTTAACCAAAAGATTATGTTGGCCTCATCCTCCTTTAAATTCAATTTAGCATTATCTTAGAATGTCCTCAAGTTTCTGGATAGTCCACTCAGATTGGCCATCAGTTTCTACATGATAAGTGGTTCTAAATTTCAACTCAGTTTTCAGAGTGTGTTGGAGACTCTTCTAGAACTTAGAGGAAAATCTTGGATCTCAATCAGATAAAATTGATAGTGGTACTACATGTAGCCTAACCACTTCTCTAATTTATATCCATGCAAGTTGATATATTGAGAATTCCTTTCGAATTGTGATAAATTGATCTATCTTTGTAAGACAATCCACAATAACCCATATAGAATTGTTTCCCTTGGATGTCTTTATAATTCTGATGAAAAATTCCATGGTGATGATCTCCCATTTCCATGTTGGTATGGGTAATAGTCACATCATCCCCTTATACTTCTTCCTTTTAGCCTTCACTTATTGGAATATCGGGCACTTTGATGTTTATTAAATGATCCCCTTCTTCATATTGTCCCACAAATAATGCTCATGGAGATATTGATACATCTTTGTGCTTCCTAGGTGAATGAATAAAGTTTAACTATTCACATCATCCAACAGTTCCTACTTTAACTCAAGATTTGATAGAGCACATAGTCTAGACCCAAATCTCACAATTCCTTCTTCATCAATTCTAAACTCTGAGGATTTCCCCTTTCTTATGGTTTCCGCCTTATTCTGAATTTCCATATCATTTCTTTTAGAATCCTTTATTTTAATCATGAGGGATGGTTGAGCAATCATTTGAGAAATTATTGATTATTTTACTTCCTTAATGATTCCCATGTCCATCATTTATAGTTATAAGAGGATTGGATCCTTTTTAATTTTCATCATTGATAAAGATGATGAATATTTTATACTTAGAGAATCCACCACCTTATTTTCTTTACCAGGATGGTAGTGGATTGATTAGTTGTAATATTTGATGATATCTAACCATATTCCCTAGAAGATATTAATAACTTATATGTGAATATATATTTTAGGCTCTTGTGATCAGTATATATCTCACCCTTGTCCCCATAGAGATAATGCCTCAATATTTTCAATGCAAAGATCACAGCTGCTAACTCTAGATCATGTGTGGGATATTTTTTCTCATGAATGTTCAACTGCCTTGAGCCATAGGATATCCCTTTATCATTTTTTATTAGTAAACATCCTAACAATTTATTTTAATTATCACTGTATACCACAAAGGGTTCCCCACTTGTCGGTAGTGTTAGCATTAGTGCAGTGATAAGCCTCTTTTTGATCTCCTTAAAGTGTTCCTCACATTCATGCATCCGTAAAAACTTCACTCCCTTATGAGTTATCTTGGTAAAAGGGTTTTAAAATCATGATAAATTTATCACAAATCAAAAATAATACCCATATAAACCTAGGAAACTTTGGATATCTGTCAAAGATGTTGGCCTCATTCATCCTTCAATTTCTTCTGTTTTTTAAGGGTCTATAGATATTACATTTCTTGTGATGATGTTACCAAAGAAAGAGACCCCCTTTAACCAGAATTAACATTTTTTGTAATTTTCATATATCTTCTCCTTTCATAGGGTCTTTAGTAATTTTCTTAGATGCTCCTCATTCTCCTCCTTGGTTTTGGAGTATATTAGAATATCATTAATAAATACTACCACAAATTTATAGAGGTAATATTTAAAGACTCTATTCATCAAGTCTGTGAAGATTTTTAGAGAATTAGTGATCCAAAAAGGAATCACTATGAACTCATAGTGCCCATATATTGTATGAAAATAATTCTTGGGGATATCCTCCTTCAACCTAACTTGGTAATATCCCAACCAAATATCCACCTTGGAGAAGTATTGTGATCCATGTAGCTGATCTAACAATTCATAAATCCTTGTAAGAGGATACTTTTTCTTTATTTTTATCTTGTTTAGCTCATGATAATCAATTCAAAGGTGCATTGATCCATCCTTATTCTTGACAAAGAGGATAGGTACACCCCAAGTTGAAGCACTTGGGAATATAAATCCTTTATCTAGATTCTCCTGTAGTTGTTTCTTTAACTCCTCAAGTTTCACAATAGACATTATATATAGATTCTTGGATATTTGAAATTACCTAGGTATAATATCAATTGAAAATTCAACCTATCGGTTAGGAGGAAGACCAGGAAATTCCTCTAGAAACACATCATCGTATTCCCTCACAATATCCATGTATGAGAGGATGGTTATTTCCTTAGACTCAATCATTTAATCAAGATATGATTGCTTGTAGGGAAATAATATCCATTCTTGAGATGTTGTTAAAAAATAATATTTATCATCCTCCATGAAATTTTACAGAATCAGGGGTCGATTCAAAATACAGAGAGTGATTTCCTTCTCATAGAAATTTATTTTGGATTTATATAATGAAAGCCAATCCATACCCAGAATTGCATCAAATTCTACCAAATGGAGTATGACAAGATTTTGTGGTAATTTTAGCCCAAAATTATGATATGAGATAAATTATATACTTAAAATTAAATGATTTCCCCATTTTTCATTTTCACTGACATATCTGCTTTCATGATTTGTGGTGGTGTTTGAATAGTTCTACTAAACTTTTGTGATATGAAGGAATGCATAGAATTATGGAAGATAACCCTACATTTCACTTTTTTATTCTGGTTCTACTTTATTCAATATAAACTGTGGGATGAGTATTTTTAAACTATTAAACACATAAAGGGGGAATCCAATTACATTAAAGGGATAACTTATAAATTAAATGTATTTCCTTAACTTACGAATTTCAATGCTTCAATCTATATTATCCATGATCTATTTACTAAAATATATTCTTATGGGAATTTTTTATTTTATTCCCTTAATAATGGTTCATTATGAACTTATGAATTTACCAAAGAATATCCCCCTATAGTGTCAAACCAGGTGTGTAGTAAGGCCCGTTGTCATGTATTAGGTTACCCCGAGTCTGGCTTGGGACACCTTGTTAGAGGTGTTACCCCTAGGTACATCTATTCTAGAACCATGTCCAATTATAGTATCGAGACATGGATGTATTTTATTGATAAACCACTTAATATAAACATACCAAAATTTAGGTATGTTTTCTTATACTTAGTCTTATCCCTAAGGTGTTTCGCTATAGTTTTCTAATCCTAATCCCAAAAATAACTAAACTTTTTATCTAATACCAACTATAACAACCCTTCTCTTTATTACACATTAATACTTGATTTAATACATAAAATTACACTTAATAAAACCCAAAAATATTGGGAATTATAGTTTATTTTGGAATTAGGTACATGAAATAACATTATGAAACATGGGATCCAATAATATTATTAAAATATTCCTTAATATGCCTCTAAAATTTCCATAAATTTTAAAACTGGATAGGATATACTAGGGAAAAACATAATAAAGGGGTGAGATATAAAGCCTAGAAAGGTAATAAACATGTTATAACATGAAGAGAATAATTCATGTTAGACAATAGGAATATATATGGGGTATAAAAAGAGTAGTAATCATATACATGAACAACGAGAAATGATATAGCATGATAATCATAACAAGGGAAATGTGGAAACAACTTAAAAAAACTGAATCATAAACATAGGTCAAGGCTAAACCCACCAAAAATCATGGTGGAAAAAGTCCCATAAAGTAATCATGCTCACTCCTTTTCCAACATGACGTATCATGATACTAAACATTACCCAATGCATTGGAGTGTTATCTGGGTGCACCCATCAAAATCATTTCATTCTCATGCTTAAGTGTGCCACATAGATCATAAAACATGGATTCATTAATCATCATAATTTATTATATTATTGAGTTTTTAATATATATTAAAGTCCCCAAATAAAAACTATATGTGCATAAATTTGAATATTCTTGATAGGAAATGGTTATGGTATTCACAAAAAAAACTGTTTTGGCATGGAAAGTCGCGGTGAAATTTTGACAGCATAACAGTGTCACTTTGAGAATCATAAAATAAGTTGTTGAAAGATAAAGGGACTTAGATATAAAATGGAAATTAATAGGGACATGGAAAAATATATCCCTACATTATAAATTATAAATAACAAGCATAAGGTAATGAATGAACATGGATAAAGAAAAGAATCATAACTATAATTCGGCATGGTAACGGGTGTACATAACGGATCATAGGAGGTGTAATGAGAGTGAAATGAGATATACTCATTTATACATCAAATTTATAGTAATTTTAATATGGAATAGTATATACCAACATTATCAAACTGAAATTAAGAAGCATAACAAAAAAAGGGGTGCTTGAATAAAAAGAGAGGAGGGAAATCCATTACAAAATTCTAGTATAGTAACGGATTATATAAAGGTCAAAATGAGAGAGGATAAATGATCTATCATTAAAATAACATCAATTTTATAGTAAGGGAATTATTATAAATGAATTAAAATATAAAAAATTGAAATTAAGAAGACTAATTTCAAAGAACGTGCTTGAATTGAAAAAAGGAGAGGAATGTCCCTTACTTGAGTGTGTGACTCAAAAACCTTGGGAGGGGATTATTGAGAGATCGGGGGCCCTTAAGAGGACTCTATAGAGTGTATGGAAGATTATGGACGTGTTTTAAGTAATTTTAGTGAATATAAATGAGGGATTGGGTGGGTTTATATAAGAAAATATGGGAATTTCTTTATTATTTACTTTTTGGACTCTATATAATAAAATATTCAAAACTGCAACCTATTTCATAGTTTTTCCCCATGTTTTCTTACAAATAAGAGTTTTTTATATTATTTTATAAGTAAAAGGACTGAACATTACAAAATAATTCCCTTTATTATGTGGAGATGAGTCATGCTCCAAAAGAAATGATTTTAAAATCTTAAAATATATTATGTTTTGGAGGATACATAATTTCTTTATAAAATAAATAAAATAATATTAAAGTCACATTATTTTAAAGTTAAAGAATATATTTGGTTGTGGATATTCTTTATAGTATTTATTTCATCACTTTTGTGTCATTATGATGTCATAATACCCAAAGTATATTTATACAGTATTTAATTTTTTCACAAAAAATTGGAATGTCTCAGAAAATTATGAAAACTTCACCTTTGGAAAATTTTGATATTATGATTCCAAAAATAATATTAATTTTATCTAAATAATTTTCTAAATATTTGAATTTTCACTTTTAAAATAAAATTGACATTTATTAGGAAATGTCGGGTTTTTTTGACAATAACAGTTTTTGAACCCTTATAAATATTACCTTTGACTTTATAAAAATTATATGATCATAAACATTATTTAAGAATAATATTTAATTAAAATATTTAAAAATTACATTAATTACACAAAATAAATTCATTAATTAAATTAGAATATTACCCAAAAAATATTATTTGTGTTTTATTGAATCAAAATAAAAAATCATTTATAAACTAACAATAATAGGATGAAAATATATTCATTGTTTTATAAAAAATAATTTACATACACATATTTATAGGGTCATGATACATATTCCTTTAGTACACTAGAAAACTCCCTAAGATTAAGGTGCTTGATGGTGGGACTTTCATGGGGTGGTTCGGTAAACATGGTTTGGGTCATGATCTAGATGAGCTTAAACTTCTCCCGCAAACGATTTCGCTCATGCTTAAGTTGTGTGATATAATCTTGGGATTGGTCAAGGGAAAATCCCATGTATGTTATCTCCCTTAGAAGCTATGATAAATGGGCTTCATAGAGTACAATCCTATAGGTTGAGGATATCAATTCTTCTGTCCGTGACAATTGGATTTTTTAAAACCCTATATGTATACTAATCATGTGATCACTGTTCAATGGTTATATTATCAATGATAATTATTCTTAATGGTCAATTAATTTTGATAGGATATGAAAACCAAATAAGTTCATGTGTTTTCTCTATCCATATTTCATAATAAGACATTTAATAAAATTGAAAGTGAAATTTTATTTATAATAGTTCGGGTCATTGCATTGGTACTGTAACGCCCCGACCCCAGTTGCCCAGAGTCGGTGCATTAATTACATAACATTGGCATGATCACAAGAAAGATCAAATCTCGAAAGACCGATTGGTTTAGTAGCCTTGGAAACACTAGATATATTCATAAGTTTTACATTACATCATAAAATAAAAAAAACTACTACAACAACATAATGTTTCCACAGTCCACACTATAATACCCTCATAATATCCCCGCAGGTCATTCATAACTTACATCTTCACTTCCTGGGAAAAATAAAACATAGAAAAGGGGTGAGCTCAAATGCCTAGTAAGGATAACAATATAGCGGAAACTTTCATAAATAAGAATAAACATTTAAGGCAATGTATAACTAAAACAAATGCCTTTTAAACATGAACTTTCAACATGGTATGGCATAAATAAAATGAAATAATGCCATTTACTTATTCACATGGATATTCTACTAATCGAATAATCACATGCAAAAATCAATAACCACTTTCATAATGTTGGAATGCATAATGCCAGACTATCATAACCACATAGCCAAGGCCTCGTGCCAAGACTAAAAATAAGATTTTGTCAAGGCCTTGTGCCAAGACACTAGTTTGTCTCATGAGACCTACCGATGCATCAAGGAGCTATAGCGGGCTCCACCCGTCACATATTAAGTCCAATGCATTCCCATATGAAAAGGTTTAAACATAACATAAACATTCGTATTAAAACTAGCATACGAAATGTAAATACTTTCACCATAAACTATGAATGGTATAAAAATAGCACATCCACAGTCAAACATATCACAAAACCTTCAATACAATATAGAAGTTTTGTATCATAATAAATCAACTTCAAATAATCTTAAAATCCATCAAAGGATGTTGACATAGATGAAATCAAAATTCTTTTTAAATAAATATCTCCTTTTATTTTGAAATAATTTAAGATCCATATAAAATAAAACATTTTCTTTGAAAATATTCTTATAAGTTTGTAAGGGAAGCTTTGAAGATTTTATAACGGCGGAAAATAGCCGCACCCGCCGTATAAGTTAAAAAAAACATTCTTACCTTAATTCTGTCGAAAAGGTTAAAAAGGACCTTGTTTTGAAAACGATCGAAAGATTCCTTTATAAACCACTTATAAAAGTCAAAAAGGGTATAAATGACTTTAACTCATATTCTAGTAAATAGTAAAAATGTTTTGAAATGCATTTTTAAGAAACATGGATGTGGATGATAAAGAGATCCCAGTAGATTATTACGTATAAACAACCTTGGATAATGAAGAGGTTGTAAAGTAAACCCTTACCTTGTACTTTTCCTTGGTTGGGGTAGGTTAACCTCCTGTATAATGGTGAAATAGTTGTTATTAAATTATACAAGAATCATATATATTAATATGATATCATATATGATCTTTTAACATTGATTTGTTAATAATATCTTAGAATTATCGTCGTTTCGGGAGTTAACTTACTCATTTTCTTTTATATGTTTTGTTACATAAGCCATGGTTGTTGTATATTATTCATATCCAGAATGATATCCAGTCCTTAAACATCATTTTTAAATCATCAAATGATAATTATACTTGAATGGATACGATGGAGAATGAATCTCATCGCGTTCGTGGAGACGGTAGTCCGTACGTACGCACGAGCGACAATATCATTCTTTTGATATTAAAATAATATATAAATGGATGGTATATCATATATACAGAATCATTAACATGTTATATTTATTATTTACATGAGTTACATATCATTATTATACTCATCCAAATAATATTATATTGAATAACAATTACACCACGACGTGGAGACGGTAAGCCGTACGTACGCACGTATGGTGACATGTTATTCAAAGGGTGGATAGAATACTGAATATGATTGTACCATATTTATAATAACATCACAGAATATGTGAGATACTAGAGTTATTATTTTAGAATGGTAAGAACAAAGGAAGAAGAAGTGGAAGAAGAAATGAACTTGGAGAAGGGTGGTGAAATCATTACCTCTTCTTCGGGTTCTTCCTTTTGATTTGATCAAAAGGGCTCCTTAGGTTGGATTTCTGATCAAACTAAGGCCTCTAGGGTGTAGTGAGGTATGTTGGGAGAGTATGTGGGCAGAGTTTGGCCGAACCAAAAGGCTTTGAAGGTGTGAAGAAATGAGAAGGAGGAGTGCCCTTTTATAAGAGGGGTGAGGGGCACCTTTGGAAAAGCTAGAAATATTAATTTATAATAAATTCATATTCGGTTTCTAATGGCTCAAAAGTTGATTATTCAAAGGTTAAGGTGGGGATAGGTCGAAAACCACTCAACCAATAGAATTTAGACAGGTTTGGTTACTTATATTAACCTTATCTTTAAGTATTAACTCTAAGTTAATTAGTTTCACTTTTACAATGTCTCTTTGTATTTTTATATAATATGGTTAATAAACTTACTATATACATCCAAGAGACCCCCAAGTGGTACATTAATGCTGAACCTATCATGATATAAGTCTCTTGGCCGAACCTTAGATTTTTATAAATTTAATATCAATTAATAATATAATATTTGTTTTAAGAACTCTTTTATGTCAATTTTGACACTATTCAATAGTTGATTTTTGTGAAACTCATAACAGATTGATTACTTAGAAAAACGTCAATTAAATCAATCCTAATATATCATATTATCCTAGAAAATTAGTTTAATTCATTAAAAGTTTCATATTATATTTATTTTGGTATTTATAATATCAATTATTTTAATTTTTCACTATTATAGTAATTACTGCATCATCATTGTGTCATAAATAAAATAAATTATTTAATGTCTAAAAATTATAAATAAAATATCATTATGTAGGAAATATTTTTAGCTTTCTAATGAATATTTATAATCTAAAATCCAACATATATAACCCTATGTAACAATTGTTTTTCTAAAAGATATATGCTTGTGTCATTTTTGTATTCATTTTAACTTAATTAAAATAAAGTGTCATTATCACTTACAACTGGATCCATGGGGTCCCAAAATCGACCCAAAGATGCCCATGGTCGACCATGTATCAACCAATAGGGTTAAGACACGTTTTAGGGTAATTTAGTATTATTATAATATTATTTTTTAACCCTTATTTACCGGATTTACCCTTAACCATGGTAAATAAAATATTTACCGCAGTAATTATTCAAAATGTCTAAAAATAAAAGTTACCCATTTACACAATTTGAACATCCTGATTCCAAATATGGAATCCATTTTCCTAAATTCAAAACACAGAAGTGGCAGAAATTAATTTAAAATTAATTCCCGCTGTCAAAACAAAAAGCGTGTTTTTAAGAGATAATAACTATCAAAAGATTGACACTTGTTTATGTTCGGTTTAATTGTAAAATTATGTCCAATGACCAACATTATATTAAATGGTAAAAATATATTCTAAATATACTTTAAAACCACTCAAATTCGTAATTTATCACTATTAATTATTTTGATTAAAAAAGTTGTTTTTAATTAAAATTTAGTAATTTTCACTATTCATCAAAATATGAAAGTTATCCGAAATGTACCAAAATTTCACCTTAGGCTAAATTCGATATTCCAAATACAAAAATGAAGTCCATTTTCAAATATAAAATATATATAATTTCAAAAAGTAGGTATTACTATTCATAACGGCTAGTTTGATTAGTTATGGTGTGTTAGAACTCGAGGTTGCGTACAACACACGCTATCGCATTATTCAAAGAGAAGCGTACCGTAGAAGCTTGGGGTGTTACATTCTCCCCTCCTTCAAATAATTGCGTCCTCACAATTTCTAGGGTATTACTACATAAAAAGACTCGGGTGGTTCTTCATCATAAGTTCCTCGGGTTCCCACGTTGCCTCTTTCATCTTATGATTTCTCCACAAAACTTTTACCAGACGCGTCGTCCGGTTTCTCAGTACTTGTTCTCTTGTATCAAGAATCTTGATGGGCTCTTCACAATAAGACAGATCGGGTTCCAGTTCTAATTCCTCATAGGTGAGTACATGCGTTGGGTCAGGCATGTATTTTCTCAACAGAGATACGTGGAACACATCGTGAACTTTGGAGAGACTTGGCGGCATTGCCAATCGGTAAGCTACAGCCCCAATTCGTTCTAGAATTTCGAAAGGTCCGATGTACCTGGGACTCAATTTACCTTTCTTTCCAAAACGTATGACTCCCTTCCATGGAGATACCTTCAGGAAAACATGATCACCGACTTGAAATTCCAAATACTTCCTTCGATTATCGACATAGCTCTTCTGCCTACTTTGAGCTGCTTTGATGTGATTTTGGATTACTTTCACCTTTTCCACCATTTCCTCCACCAGTTCTGGGCCTACAAGTTTTCTTTCACCAACGTCATCCCAACAGGTTGGTGTACGACATCTCTTTCCGTATAACGCTTCATATGGTGCCATCTGAATACTCGAATGGAAGCTATTGTTATAGGAAAATTCTACCAGTGGTAAATATTGATCCCACATACCCTGAAAGTCAAGTGAGCAAGATCTCAACATGTCTTCTAGGGTTTGAATAGTCCATTCTGATTGTCCATCTGTCTGAGGGTGGTAAGAAGTGCTCAAATTAAGTTCAGTATCCAGGGATTTCTGAAGACTTTTCCAAAATCTTGAAGTAAAACGGGGATCACGATCAGAAACAATCGATAGGGGTACTCCATGAAGTCTCACAACTTCATTAATGTATAATCTTGCTAGACGTTCCAGGGGTAGATCTTCTCTTATAGCAAGAAAATGTGCTGACTTGGTAACACGATAAACAATAACCCATATTGCATCGTTCCTTCTAGGAGTCTTTGGTAGCCCCATGACAAAGTCCATCGTAATATTGTCCCATTTCCACTCTGGTATGGGAAGAGGTTGCATGACTCCTCCAGGCTGTTGCCTTCCAGCTTTGACTTGTTGACAAACCATACATCTTGACACAAAATCAGAAATCTCCCTCTTCATGTTGTCCCACCAAAAATGTTCCTTCAAATCTCTATACATTTTGGTGCTCCCAGGGTGTATAGAGAAATTGGAACTATGAGCATCATCCAGCAATTACCTTTTTAGATCAGGTATATCGGGAACACAAAGTCTCTTCCCGAATTTCAAAATTCCATCTTCATACACAAAGTCTCTCAATCTCCCATCATTCACAGCTTTAATCTTCTTTTGGAATTCTTCATCATCGGTCTGAGAACTCTTAATCCTTTCTAGTAAAGATGGTTTGGCAACCATTTGAAAAAGCATTGATGTTTCACCTTCCCTGGTTATTCCCATGTCCATCTTCACTAGATCCATGAAAATTGGATCCCTTTCAATTCTCATCATGTTCAGAACTCCATGGTCTTTTCTACTCAAAGCATCTGCCACCTTGTTTGCCTTCCCTGGGTGGTAGTGTATCGTACAATCATAATCCTTGAGTAATTCAAGCCATCTCCTTTGCCTCATGTTGAGTTCTTTTTGTGAGAAAATATACTTCAAACTCTTGTGATCAGTATAAATCTCACATTTTTCACCATAGAGGTAGTGCCTCCATATCTTCAAAGCAAAGATTACAGCTGCTAACTCGAGATCATGAGTAGGATAGTTTTGTTCATGAATTTTCAACTGTCGTGATGCATAGGCAATAACTCTATCATTCTGCATAAGGACACAGCCAAGTCCTTTCTTCGATGCATCACTATAAATAACGAACCCATCATTCCCCGATGGTAGAGTCAATATAGGAGCATTGACTAATCTTCTCTTCAGTTCTTCGAAACATTCTTCACACTCTTTTGTCCAAACAAATTTAACCCCTTTACGTGTGAGCTTCGTTAATGGGTTAGCCAATCGGGCAAAATTTTGGACGAAACGTCGATAATAACCTGCCAAACCAATAAAACTACGTACCTCAGTTATACTCGTAGGTGCTGGCCATTCTTGGATTGCCTTGGTCTTAGAAGGATCAACAGAGATTCCATCTTTAGAGACAATATGGCCAAGAAAAGAAATCTCCTGAAGCCAGAATTCACACTTGCTAAACTTCCCATATAATTCATGCCTCCTCAGAGTCTTCAAGATAATGCGTAAGTGATTTTCATGATCTTCGTAGGTTTTGGAGTATACCAGAATATCATTAATAAATACCACCACAAATTCATCGAGATACTCCTTGAAAACTCTATTCATCAGATCCATGAATACAGAGGGTGCATTAGTCAATCCAAACGGCATTATAGTAAACTCGTAATGCCCGTACCTGGTTCGAAATGCTGTCTTCGAAATGTCTTCCTTCTTCACACACAACTGATGGTATCCATATCGAAGGTCAATCTTTGAAAAGTATTGAGCTCCATGCAGTTGGTCAAATAAATCATCAATACGAGGTAGGGGATACTTGTTCTTTATCTTTATAGCATTGATCTCCTTGTAGTCGATACATAACCTCATAGATCCATCTTTCTTTTTAACAAAAAGAACAGGGGCTCCCCATGGAGAAACACTAGGGCGAATAAATCCCTTATTACTCAATTCCTCTAGTTGTTTCTTTAGTTCGACTAACTCTACAGTGGTCATTCTATAAGGGGTCTTCGATATAGGCCTTGATCCAGGAATCAAATCAATAGAAAACTCAACTTCTCGTTCTGGAGGATGTCCAGGTAAATCTTCTGGAAATACATCTACAGATTCTTTCACAACAGGTACATCCTCTATTTGAACATTCCTTTCTTCACCCGCAGTTATTTCATTCTCTTCCTCCCCAATAATTGAATTAAGTTGAGCTACTGGGGGTGGATCTAAATAAGAATTAGGTGTTGACGATTCTGCTCTAAAAATAAGGTGCTCCTTATCATTATCATCAAGAATCGTAACCTCTTTCTTCTTACAATAAATCTTCGCATCATAGTCCGAAAGCCAGTCCATACCGAGGATTATATCAAACTCAATCATAGGTATGACGATGAGATCAGCAGATAAAGAAAATTTATGTGCTCTAATGGGGACTGATTCACAAAACTTTGTTGCAACGATACTTCCCTTAGGAGTTTTAACTGACAACTCCCTTATTAAATCAAATTGGAAATATCTAATTTTCTTAGCAAACTGGGAAGATATGAAACAATGCGATGATCCAGAATCAAATAATGCATTTTCTAAACTTGAGGAAACCATTAAATTACCTGCCACCACGTCTTTCGGAGCTTCTACCTCAGCAGTAGTGATAGCATAAGCCTGGCCTTGATCCCTTGGCCTTTTCTGAGGTAAGTTCTCCTGACGCTTAGGACATGAATTTGCATAATGCCCCATCTCCCTGCAATTATAGCACTGAATGTTGGTAGCTTCCTTCTTCCCCTTGCAATCATGAGCTTGGTGGCCTTTTTCACCACACTTGTAACAGACTCCCATTCCCTTCAAGCAAGTACCAGGATGTTTCTTCCCGCATTTACCACAAGATGGATATTCAACCTTTCCCTTCTTCCCCTTATTTCCATTCCCAGATTGATCAGCAGGTATCTTCTTCTCTTGCTTTGCTTTAAAGTCATAAGACTTAGAGAATTCCTTTTCGGTCTTGATAGCACATGAGACAATGTCTTCGTACGATGAAAAGGATTGTGAGACTAATGCTCGACGGAGAAATGGTTTTAACCCATCAAAGAAACGATCAATCTTACTTCTTGGGTTGCGAATATAATCTCCAGCATACCTCGCTAACCTTGTAAAGTTATCCTCATACTTTGTGACATTCTCATCCTCCTTCTGTCTCAGACTCATAAATTGCCTTTCCATATCTGCTCGATGGTCGCGAGGGAAGTATTTTTCTAAAAACAGATCTTTTAACTCCCTCCATTCCATATTTGATACTTCATCATCTTCCTTCATGTTCTGAATCAATGACCACCATTGATCAGCATCTCCAGTGAGGCGGTAAACTGCCATGATAACTTTTTCCCTTTCACTGCTCCCCAAAGCCTGAAATATTTTCTCTAGGGAAAATATCCATTGCTCAGCTACTAAGGGATTTGTATTCCCATTGAACGTTGGTGGTTGTTTCCTCATGAATCGATCTAACATTGATCCTCCACACTGCGGATCAGGGTGCTCCATACGGGTAAGGTTATTATTCATAACCTGAGTAAGTTGTCCCAGTATGGTGATTAGCTGATCAGCACCAGTTGCATCACCAGCCCCACTATAATTATCTTGAGCAGGAGGGCAATCCCTACATGGAGTGCATGCATTGATACGGTTTCCATTTCTTCCACTAGGCGCCATTTCTAAACAATGGCATAAACTAGATCAGTTTATGAATCAAAATACATAATCCCATACTTATAAAACACTTAACATAAATTGAACTATTTATGGATATAATCCATAATCATAAGAATGTTTTCTTTGAGGAAGTATATACTCATAATCCCTTCAAAATGATTTGTAAAGAAAATGAGAGTTATCCTAAGCATATCCCCCGGGAGTGTCGTAACCAAGAGTGCAGCAAGGCCCGTTGTCGTGCACCAGTTCCCGTTCGAGTCTAGCTCAAAGCGGTGTTTTCGGGTTTTACCCCTAGGTACATCTGTGCCAGAGCCGCCTCTACCTGCTCGTATCCAGACAGGGATGTATTGCTTGGAAAACTCACAAAATCTCTACAATACCAAAATTCTAGGAAGTTCTTCTATACTTATCCTCAAAGTTTATCTTAGGTCTACGTGCTCTAATCAGAGTTTATCTAAATCTAGCTTCCAAGGTTTGTACTAAACTTCCTCTGATACCAACTGTAACGCCCCGACCCCAGTTGCCCAGAGTCGGTGCATTAATTACATAACATTGGCATGATCACAAGAAAGATCAAATCTCGAAACACCGATTGGTTTAGTAGCCTTGGAAACACTAGATATATTCATAAGTTTTACATTACATCATAAAATAAAAAAAACTACTACAACAACATAATGTTTCCACAGTCCACACTATAATCCCCTCATAATATCCCTGCAGGTCATTCATAACTTACATCTTCACTTCCTGGGAAAAATAAAACATAGAAAAGGGGTGAGCTCAAATGCCCAGTAAGGATAACAATATAGCGGAAACTTTCATCAATAAGAATAAACATTTAAGGCAATGTATAACTAAAACAAAAGCCTTTTAAACATGAACTTTCAACATGGTATGGCATAAATAAAATGAAATAATGCCATTTACTTATTCACATGGATATTATACTAATCGAATAATCACATGCAAAAATCAATAACCACTTTCATAATGTTGGAATGCATAATGCCAGACTATCATAACCACATATCCAAGGCCTCATGCCAAGACTACAAATAAGATTTTGTCAAGGCCTTGTGCCAAGACACTAGTTTGTCTCATGAGACCTACCGATGCATCGAGGAGCTATAGCGGGCTCCACCCGTCACATATTAAGTCCAATGCATTCCCATATGAAAAGGTTTAAACATAACATAAACATTCGTATTAAAACTAGCATACGAAATGTAAATACTTTCACCATAAACTATGAATGGTATAAAAATAGCACATCCACAGTCAAACATATCACAAAACCTTCAATGCAATATAGAATTTTTGTATCATAATAAATCAACTTCAAATAATCTTAAAATCCATCAAAGGATGTTGACATAGATGAAATCAAAATTCTTTTTAAAGAAATATCTCCTTTTATTTTGAAATAATTTAAGATCCATATAAAATAAAACATTTTCTTTGAAAATATTCTTATAAGTTTTTAAGGGAAGCTTTGAAGATTTTATAACGGCGGAAAATAGCCACACCCGCCGTATAAGTTAAAAAAAACATTCTTACCTTAATTCTGTCGAAAAGGTTAAAAAGGACCTTGTTTTGAAAACGATCGAAAGATTCCTTTATAAACCACTTATAAAAGTCAAAAAGGGTATAAATGACTTTAACTCATATTCTAGTAAATAGTAAAAATGTTTTGAAATACATTTTTAAGAAACATGGATGTGGATGATAAAGAGATCCCAGTAGATTATTACGTATAAACAACCTTGGATAATGAAGAGGTTGTAAAGTAAACCCTTACCTTGTACTTTTCCTTGGTTGGGGTAGGTTAACCTCCTTTATAATGGTGAAATAGTTGTTATTAAATTATACAAGAATCATATATATTAATATGATATCATATATGATCTTTTAACATTTATTTGTTAATAATATCTTATAATTATCGTCGTTTCGGGAGTTAACTTACTCATTTTCTTTTATATGTTTTGTTACATAAGCCATGGTTGTTGTATCTTATTCATATCTAGAATGATATCCAGTCCTTAAACATCATTTTTAAATCATCAAATGATAATTATACTTGAATGGATACGATGGAGAATGAATCTCATCGCGTTGGTGGAGACGGTAGTCCGTACGTACGCACGAGCGACAATATCATTCTTTTGATATTAAAATAATATATAAATGGATGGTATATCATATATACAGAATCATTAACATGTTATATTTATTATTTACATGAGTTACACATCATTATTATACCCATCCAAATAATATTATATTGAATAACAATTACACCACGACGTGGAGACGGTAAGCCGTACGTACGCACGTATGGTGACATGTTATTCAAAGGGTGGATAGAATACTGAATATGATTGTACCATATTTATAATAACATCACAGTGTATGTGATATACTGGAGTTATTATTTTAGAATGGTAAGAACAAAGGAAGAAGAAGTGGAAGAAGAAATGAACTTGGAGAAGGGTGGTGAAATCATTACCTCTTCTTCGGGTTCTTCCTTTTGATTTGATCAAAAGGGATCCTTAGGTTGGCTTTCTGATCAAACTAAGGCCTCTAGGTTGTAGTGAGGGATGTTGGGAGAGTATTTGGGCAGATTTTAGCCGAACCAAAAGGCTTTGAAGGTGTGAAGAAATGAGAAGGAGGAGTGCCCTTTTATAAGAGGGGTGAGGGGCACCTTTGGAAAAGCTAGAAATATTAATTTATAATAAATTCATATTCGGTTTCTAATGGCTCCAAAGTTGATTATTAAAAGGTTAAGGTGGGAATAGGTCGAAAACCACTCAACCAATATAATTTAGACAGGTTTAGGTACTTATATTAACCTTATCTTTAAGTATTAACTCTAAGTTAATTAGTTTCACTTTTACAATGTCTCTTTGTATTTTTATATAATATGGTTAATAAACTTACTATATACATCCAAGAGACCCCCAAGTGGTACATTAATGATGAACCTATCATGATATAAGTCTCTTGGCCGAACCTTAGATTTTTAGAAATTTAATATCAATTAATAATATAATATTTGTTTTAAGAACTCTTTTATGTCAATTTTGACACTATTCAATAGTTGATTTTTGTGAAACTCATAACAGATTGATTACTTCGAACAAAGTCAATTAAATCAATCCTAATATATCATATTATCCTAGAAAATTAGTTTAATTCATTAAAAGTTTCATATTATATTTATTTGGGTATTTATAATATCAATTATTTTAATTTTTCACTATTATAGTAATTACTGCATCATCATTGTGTCATAAATAAAATAAATTATTTAATGTCTAAAAATTATAAATAAAATATCATTATGTATGAAATCTTTTTAGATTTCTAATGAATATTTATAATCTAAAATCCAACATATATAACCCTATGTAACAATTGTTTTTCTAAAAGATATATGCTTGTGTCATTTTTGTATTCATTTTAACTTAATTAAAATAAAGTGTCATTATCACTTACAAGTGGATCCATGGGGTCCCAAAATAGACCCAAAGATTCCCATGGTCGACCATGTATCAACCAATAGGGTTAAGACACGTTTTAGGGTAATTTAGTATTATTATAATATTATTTTTTAACCCTTATTTACCGGATTTACCCTTAACCATGGTAAATCAAATATTTACCGCAGTAATTATTCAAAATGTCTAAAAATAAAAGTTACCCATTTACACAATTTGAACATCCTGATTCCAAATATGGAATCCATTTTCCTAAATTCAAAACACAGAAGTGGCAGAAATTAATTTAAAATTAATTCCCGCTGTCAAAACAAAAAGCGTGTTTTTAAGAGATAATAACTATCAAAAGATTGACACTTGTTTATGTTCGGTTTAATTGTAAAATTATGTCCAATGACCAAAATTATATTAAATGGTAAAAATATATTCTAAATATACTTTAAAACCACTCAAATTCGTAATTTATCACTATTAATTATTTTGATTAAAAAAGTTGTTTTTAATTAAAATTTAGTAATTTTCACTATTCATCAAAATATGAAAGTTATCCGAAATGTACCAAAATTTCACCTTAGGCTAAATTCGATATTCCGAATCCAAAAATGAAGTCCATTTTCAAATATAAAATATATATAATTTCAAAAAGTAGGTATTACTATTCATAACGGCTAGTTTGATTAGTTATGGTGTGTTAGAACTCGAGGTTGCGTACAACACACGCTATCGCATTATTCAAAGAGAAGCGTACCGTAGAATCTTGGGGTGTTACAGGTACTTCCTATCTGTGAACATAAGTAATAGTCTCTATCATGACTGATCCCAGTGGGACCCATTCCGCGTCTCCCCAATCCCACCTCCAATAGGCTAGGGGATGGAGAATAGCACTGAGAAGGCATATCATTGACATGGGAGGCCTTAGCCTAAGTACTTGTATATATGCACACATCTCCAAGACTATAAAATGTTGAAATGTAAAAACAACTGAACAACCATGCATGTATACATCTAAATCCCACAACTAGAGTTCTACAGGAAGTAAATAAAAGTAAACAAGGCCAAATAAAATCCCACCACAAAGAGTCTAGAACACAAGTCTAACCTAAAAGTAAAACTGGGACTTCTGTTAGAATACTTGTAAGACCCCAAGGTTTTACAAATAAATTTATTATATAATTCATTCAACAGTGAGTCTATGTGAAACAAACACTTTGATATTTATAGAAGACAGCTATAACATGTCCAAAGGATATAATTTTTCTGCTTCTATGATTTGAATTTTGAAAAACTAACATACATGGTTGTGATCAATAAGATATTTAGAGTTTGATAGGATCAACTTAAATTTTTTGAGAATAGTAACTTACCCTTATGAATAGTAACTTGCCCTTATGAATAGTAATATACTCTTTCAAATAGTAACCCAAACCATGTGAGTATAAATAAAATCTATGCACCATATAAATGAGAGTGAATATTTAAAAAATTAATAATTAAGTGTTGATATTTTTGTGAGTAATAAATATTTAATTACAATTTTAAATTAATAAAAATAAAATTAATTTTCATAAAATTTATTCTTAAATAATTTTTTCCTATGAATTTAGGATAATTTTATGAGACCTCAGTTGATTTTTGAAAGTATTATAAAATCAATTTTAAATTTAAAATATGTATATTTCAAGTAAATAATGATTTTATTTAAAAATTAAATTTCTCTTATTGAAAAAAATTATTTTGAAAAAATGGAGTTAATTTTTTAATTCTATATGTAAAAAAATGGTTAGAGTGATTTTTTGGTATTTTTATGAAATACTTAATTTTTTGGTGAATAGTGAGATTCGATAATTTACGAAATATGCTAAATAAATGGATTTCTGCACCATCCTTGAGTTATGGCTGATGTAAATGACTATTATTTCAAACTCACATGAACTTATTACTATTTTTAGTCACAATAATAAATACTATTCATAGTCTTGATCCAAAATAATAAAATAATGATTAAAATAACGGAAAAACCCTCTTCTCCTCCACTATAAAATCTACCTATCACTCCCTCTTCTCTTCAATCCTATCAATCCTTGTGCCTTGTCTAAATTCTTCTAAAATATCCCCCAACTCCCCCACACGTCCATATGTCCTTATTCTCTTCAAAAGACCAAATATTCTCTCCTAAAGAGGCTCTCAAGGAAGATAAATTCAAGAGGTAAATTCCTCTTTTCATTTCTTTTTTTCTTTCAAGTTCATTTCTTTATTTTTCTTTCCTCACCTCCTTTTCTCAAAATTTTATGATAACTCCAGTACCTTAAATGTAATAGAATTTTGTTTTGATGATGGAATATTTCATCATCAACTCTCCTTTCCCCACCTTTTATACTAGAAATGAAAACATCATCCGAGATGTGTTAATTTATCACATTCAAAGATGATGGGTTTTCAACTTCTATTACAGTATTCAATTCTAGTCATGAAACAATTTTTATGGTTGAACCAGGTCATAATATATGTAATATATCCTATTTATTGTTCTATGATCATTTTTACACATGGTATTAATTTATAAAACAAAATGAGTCTGTGATGATCGAAAAACCACCAAATTAATCCAAGTGTTTATCATTGAAATTTTATTTAATGATTCATCCACACCCAAAGTAATAAAATGAATTATATGATAATTTAACCTTCTATATTAACATTAATAACATATAACTTCACTTCTAGAATTCAATTCTCATTTTACTTTAACTCCCATACAAACGATCTGATTATGAAAACTAATGAAACAATCACTCACAAACTATGATATTGAATCTATTAACCCATAAAAACGACCATAAATGAACTTAATAAAATTATAATAAATAAAATACATGTTTAATAGGTCCTTAATTAAGTTATTAATAATTTTAATTTCATATTATAGGACCTTAAGTTCAAGAGCGGAACATATTCAGACAAATGGTAGGGGTTTTCTACCCAAACCTCCATTTTCTTTCTGGTTACTCTTTATCTCTCTTAATCCCAATTAAATTATTATTTATTATTATTTAATAATAATAAATTATATGTTAATGTTATAGATATGTTTACCAAATAGAATCCTTCTGTATTTTTTGGATAGATATATGTTTTAAAAGGACCTTTCAAAAATTATTCCTGAAATACAAGCGCAATTCTATGGAACTTCTTGATTTCGTACCTATTTTCAAGGAAACTATATAATATGTTTTAAGCCACAATTATTTTTATAAAACCAATTATTTTTTAATTGGAAAACTACCTTAGTTTATTTCTGGTTTTATCCAAATATGTTTCCAAAAGAACTCTTCTTTTCAAAGTAAAAGTGTTTTTCTCTCAAAAAATCCACGACGATTTTATTAGAGTATTTTTTCATATTTCAACACCTATATTGAAGTTTATGTCTTATTGAGGTTAATATAATATTTTTATCATATAAAATATTCTATTTAATGGTTTATTACCAGTTTTATTGTGGTTGTGCTATCTTGATACCATTCACCATACTGCTCAGAATGGTTAGTGTTTATGTGTACATATTGGATAAATTTATTTCATATTTTCATGTTGTTTATGTTTGACCCCTTTCACATGAAGAATGCATTGGACTTTGAAATTTATGGGTGGGGCCCTTTATATCCCCTCGATGCATTGATATATCTCATGAGACAAAACAGATATGGACTTGGCTGAGGCCTTGCCCATTTTCATATATGGTTTTGGCCGAGGCCTTAATCATTTTTAGATTTCTTGGATGAGGCCTTGATGGTATATTTCAGAATGTACAGCCTTATGAATTTCCCTCATTATGAAACAAGTAATTGATAGTCCATGAGTTTATTTGACTAGTACAATACCCATGATTATGTTTTGTTGTGGCGTTATTTAATCAGTTTTTATTCCGGTCATATTATGCTCAAGTATATTTTCAAAGGCATGAATTTTTAGTTATTCATCATGCCTAGTGTTTATATTTTCTTCAAATATATTATTTACCCTTACTGAGCTTCTGATCTCACCCCTTTCACATGTTTTATTTTCCCCAGGTTGTGAAGAATTATATTATGAATATATTTTGAGGATAATCTAGGAGATTATGTGTGATTCAAAAGAAGACATTATGTTGTTTTTAATTTAAAATTGTAATGTTGAACTTATGTATGTAGTTAGTTTTCCAAAAATACTAAACTATTCATTAATTTATGATTTGACTCCTTTTAATAATGCCAATGTAATTAAATAAGGCACCAACTCTGGAAAACTAGATTCGGGTCTTTATAGTTGGTATCAGAGGAAGTTTAGTAGAAAACATGGAAACTAGATTTAGAAAATGTAGATTAGGGGACAAAAACCCTAAGATAGTATTTAAGGATAAACATACAAGAACATCCTACAATTTTGGTAAGAAATAGATTATGTGGATATTTCAATCAAATACATCCCTTTCTGGATACTACAATTGGGTGTGGTTCTAGAATAGATGTACCTAAGAGTAACAACTCCGAAAAGGAGTTTCGAGCTTAACTCGAGGTATTTTAGTACACGAAAATGTGCCTTACTACGCACCTGGTTTGAAACTACTGAGGGATATTCTTAGGATAATCCACATTTTCTTTACAAACCACTATGAAGGAATTAAATGTAAATTTTTCCTCAAAGAAACCATATTTATGATTAAAAGATTATATATGGATATGATTTCAATTTATGATAAGTATTTTTCTAAGTTGAGATTATACAGTATGATTCATAACCTAATATACTGTATTCCATTATTTAGAAATGTCACCTAGTGAAAGGAATGGAAACCACATGAATACGCATATCCCATGTAGGTATTTCCATCCTATGAAATATAATGATGTTGGATCTGGATCTATGACTAATGCTGAGCAATTTATAACTATACTAGGATAAATGACTCAGGTTATGAACAATATCCTTACCCATATGAAACATCTTGATCCACATTGTGGATGAGAAATTTTAGACCGCTTTATGTGACAACATCCTCCATCATTCAATGAGACTATAAACCTATTCATAGTAAATCATTGGATAAGTTATTTAGAGAAGATATTTCTCACTTTGGGATGTAACGAAAGAGAGAAGTTTTTCATGGTGGTTTATCATTTATCGGGAGATGAAAATTAGTGGTGGTTGTTAATTCAAAACACAAAGGAGAAAGAATAAATAGAAGAAATATAATGGAGGGATTTCAAGGAAATTTTCCTAGAAAAATATTTTACTCGTGAACAACGAGAAGATATAGAGAGGCAATTCTTGAGTATCATATAGAAAGAGGATGAAAACGTTGCAAAGTATGAAGTCAACTTTACAAGGTTAACAAGGTATGTTTCAGACTATATACATAATCTAAGGAGTAAGAGTGATTTATTCTTTGATGGTTTAAAACCATTCCTCCAAAGGCCAATAGTCTCCCAAAGTTTCTCATCATACAAAGACATTATCTCAAGTGATATCAAGATGAAGAAATAATTCTCTAAGTCTTATGAATTTATGGGGAAACAAGATAAGAATAAGGTGTATGAGTATATAATGGATAAAGGGAAGAATAAAAAGGTAAATTTTTCAACATGTGATACTTGTGGAAGGAAACACCCTAGTGCCTACTTAAAAGGAAAAGACATGTGCTATAAGTGAGGATAGAAAGGCCTTCATAATGGTTATTTCAAGGGAAATAAAGAAGCTATCAATTTTCAATGCAATAATTGTAGGTATATGGGTCAATATACTAATTATTTTCCAAATCATCAAGGAAACAAGCCTCAGAAAAGGACAAGGGAGAAAGGAAAATCTTATGTTGTCACAATTGTTGAAGTTGAAGTTCCTAATAATGTGGTGGAAGGTACTTTAATTGTTTCCTCAAACTTGCCAATTATTTATTTGATTACGGATCATCACATTATTTTATATCTTTCAAGTTTTCCAATAAAATTATATATTTCCAATTAGATTTAATAAATTATTTGTTAGTCAAAACTCCTAAGGAAAGTATCATTGCAACAAATATGTGTCAGGAAGTCCCCGTTATGGAATATGAATGTGCTTTATCTTCTGATTTTATCATCATACCCAAGATTTACTTTGATATGATCCTCGATATGGATTGGATTTCAAATTATGATGCGAAAATATATTTTAAGAAGAAGGAAGTTACAATTTTTGAGAATGGCGTAGAATCCCTTATATTTAGAGTAGAAACCTCAACATCCTATTCTCATCTAGATCCACCCCTAGTAACTCTACTAAATTAAATTATTGGGGAGGATGAGAGAACAATATATATGGGTGAGGAAAGTAATTTTTAAATTGATGACATACCTGTTGTGAAAGAATATGTTGATGTGTTTCAAGAGGATTTACTTGGACATCCTCTAGAGTGGGAAGCTGAGTTCTCTATTGATTTAATTCCTTGTTCAAGACCTATATCAAAGACTACTTATAGAATTTCCACTATGGAATTGGTATAACTAAAGAAAAAACTAGAGTAATTGAGTGATAAAGGATTTATTTACCCCAGTGTTTCTCTATGGGGATCCCCTGTTCTTTTCGTTAAGAAGAAACATGGATCTATGAGGTTGTTCATTGACTATAGAGAGATCAATGATATAATAATAAAGAAAAAGTGTCCCCTACCTCGCATTGATCATTTATTTGATCAACTTCGTGGAGCCCAATATTTTTGAAAGGTTCATCTTCAATCTGGATATCATCAGTTTCATGTGAGGAAGGAAGATATTCCAAAGATAACATTTTGAACCAGGTTTGGGCATTACGATTTTACAATAATGCCTTTTAGACTGACTAATGCACCCTCTATTTTCACGGATCTATTGAATAGGTATTTCAAGGAATATCTTGATGAATTTGTTGTGGTATTTATTGATGATATCTTGGTATACTCCAAAATATACAAAAATCATAAAAACAACTTACACATTATTCTAAAGACACTTAGAAGAAATGAATTATATGGGAAGTTTATTATCATGTGTGAATTTTGGATTCAATCAGTTTCTTTTCTTGTCCATATTTTCTGTAAGGATGGAATATCCATTGATCCTATGAAGAAAAAGGCTGTTTAGGAATGGAATACACCAATGAACATAACTGAGGTATGTATTTTTATTGGTTTAGAAGGTTATTATTGGCGTTTCATTTAGAACTTCACCCGATTAGCCAACCCATTAACCAAGCTTACTCATAAAGTGGTTAAGTTCATATGGACAAAAGAATGTGAGGAATTTTTTGAATAATTAAAGAGTATTTTGGTGAATGCTCTAATCCTTACTCTACCATCGGTAAATGGTTGTTTTTTGATCTATAGTGATGCATCAAAGAAAGTACTTGGTTGTGTTCTTATGGAGAATGATAGAGTTATTTCTTGTGCATCAAGGCAGTTGAAAATTCTTGAATTGAACTATTCAAATCATGATCTTGAGTTAGTAGCTGTAATATTTACTCTAAATATATAGATAAATTATCTCTATGGTGAAATATGTGAGATATATATTGATCACTAGAGCTTGAAATAAATCTTCTCAAAAAAATAACTCAACATGAGGCAAAGGTGATGGCTTGAGCTGCTCAAGGATTACAATTGTTCCATACACTACCTCATGGGAAAGTAAAATATGGTAGCTGATGCATTGAGTAGGAAGGATCATGGAGTTCTAAACAAAATGAGAATTGACAAGGATCCTATGTACAAGGATCTAGCGAGGATGGATATGGGAATCATCAAAGAATGTGAAACATCATTACTTGTTAAATTGGATTCACATCCATCTTTATTAGAAAGGATTAAAAGTTCCTAGCCTAATGTCGAGAATCTATAAAAGAAAATTAATGTTGTGAATGATGAGAATTTGGAAGAATTCATATATAAAGATGGAATTATGAATTTTGGGAAGAGGCTTTATCTTCCAGCTATACCTAAACTAAAAAGGGGGTTATTGGATTATGCCCATAGTTTGAATTTCTCTATACATCTTGGTAGAACTAAGATGTATAGAGATTTGAAGGAACGTTTTTGGTGGGATAACATGAAAAGGGAAATTGCTGATTCTGTATCAATATGTTTAGTCTTTCAACAGGTGAAGGATGAAAGACAACCTCCTAGAGGATTCATACAACCTATACCTATTCTTACATAGAAATGGGATGAAATAACCATGGATTTGGTCACTAGATTACCCAAAACTCCAAGAAGGAATGATGTAATATGGGTAATTGTTGATCGAATTATTAAATTTTCACATTTCTTCTTTATAAGGGAGGATTTTCCACTAGAGCACCTTGAATGACTCAATATCAATGAAGTTGTGAGACTTTATGGATCACCTATCTCAATTGTGTCTCATCGTGATCCACAATTTACATCAAAATTCTGGAAAATTCTTCAGAAATCTTTGGAAACTGAGCTCTGTTTGAGTACTTCTTATTACCCACAAATTGATGGGAAATCGAAAAGGATGATCCAAACTTTATAAGACATTTTGAGATCATTATTTCTCAACTTTCAAGGTATGTGGTATCAGTATTTACCTTTGGTGGAGTTTTCATACAATAATATTTTCCATTCCATTATTCAAATGGCACCATATGAAGCATTTTATAAAAAGAGATGTCGTACACCAACATGTTGGGATGAAGTTGGTGAAAGGAAGCTTATGGACCCAGAGCTTGTGGAGGAAACAATAGTGAAGGTAATGACTATTCAAACCCATATCAAAGTAACTCAATGTAGTAAAAATTACTACGCTAATAATTAAAGAAAGGATTTGGAATTTCAAGAGGGAGATCACATTTTCTTGAAAGTATCTCCATGGAAGGGTGTTATAAGATTTGGAAAAAAATGGAAACTGAGCCCCAGGTACATAGGAACTTTTGAAATTCTGGAGAGAATTGGATCTATGGATTATCATTTTTCAATTCCGCATAGCCTGTCTAAATTACACAATGTGTTCCATGTCTCATTATTGAGAATGTACATGCCAGACCCAATGCATGTCAGGGGGTATAGAGTTGGAACCTGACTTATCTTTCTGTGGAGAGCCTATCTAGATTCTAGACACTAAAGAACAGGTGTTGAGGAATTGGACAACTTATTTGGTAAAGGTAATTTGGAAAAATCATAAAATTTAAGAGGTAATGTGGGATCTCGAAGAAATTATGATTAAGACCTACCCAAATCTTTTTATGAGGTAACATTCTTGTAATTTTGAGGATAAAATTTTTGTAAAGGGGGAAGTATACAACACCCTAAGATTTTATAAATAAATTTATTATAGAATGCATTCAACACTAATTTTATGAGAAACAAACACTTTGATATTTATAGGATATTATTATAACCTAGTCATTAGATATAATTTTGTTGCTTCTGTGATTTGAATTTCGAAAAAATGACCTACACAGTTACAATCAGTAAGATATTTAGAGTCTGATAGGATCAACTTACATTTTTTTTGAATAGTAACTTACCCTTATGAATAGTAACCTACCCTTATGAATAGTAATGTATCCTTTTGAATACTAACCTCACCCATGTGGGTATAAATAAAATCTTGGCACCATATAAATGAGAGTGAATATTTTAAAAATTAATAATTAAGTGTTGATATTTTTATGAGTAATAAATATTTAATTAAAATTTTAAATGAATAAAAATAAAATTAATTTTTATAAAATGTATTCTTCAATAAATATTTTTTTTTACTATGAATTTAGGATAATTTTATGAGACCTTGGTTAATTTTTGAAAGTATTATAAAATCAGTTTTAAATTTAAAATATGTATTCTTCAAGTAAATAATTTTTTTATTTAAAAATTAAATTTCTATTATTTATAAAATTATTTTGATAAAATGGAGTTCATTTTTTAATTATACACGTTGAAAAATTATTAGTGTGAATTTTTGGTATTTTTTCGAAATACTTAAATTTTTTGTGAATAGGGAGATTTGAAAATTTACGAAATATGCTAAATAAATGAATTTACGCATCATGGTTGAGTCATGGATGAAGTAAATAACCATTGGTTCTAACTCACATGCACTTATTACTTTTTTGAGTGAAAATAATCATGATTATTCATATTATTGAGCCAAAATAATAAAATAATCATTAAAATTATGGAAAACCCCTCCTCTCCTCCACTATAAAATCCATTCATCACTCCCTCTTCTCTTCACTCATCTCAAGCTTTGTTCCTTATTTAAATTCTACTAAAATCTACTCCCAACATCTTCTTCACATTTATAAGCACTTGGTCTCTTAAAAATACCAAATCCTCTCCCCTAAAAATTCTCTCAAGGAAGATAAATTCAAGAGGTAAATTCCCCTTTTCAATTGTTTTTTTTTCAAGTTCCTTTATTTCTTTTTATTTCCTCACCTTCTTTCCTCCAAATTTTATGATAACTCCAGTACCTTACATGTATTGTAATTTTTTTATGATAACGTAATAATTCATCATTATCTCTCTTTTCTCATCCTTTTATACTGGAAATGAAAACACAATCTGAGATGTGTTAATTTATCACATTCAAGGACGACGGGTTTTCAACTTCTATTACCATCTTCAATTATGGTCATGAAACCATTTTTATGGTTGAACCAGATCATAATATATGTAATATATACTATGTAATGTTCTGGAATCATTTTATACACAAGGTATTAATTTATAAAACAAAATAAGTTTGTGATGATCGAAAAACCATCAAATTAATCCAAGCATTTATCATTAAACTTTTATCTAATGATTCATATTCACCCAAAATAACCAAATGATTTATATGATAATTTAACCTTATATGTGAACATTAATAACATAAAAATCAATTCTATAATTCAATTCTCATTTTACTTTAACTTCCATACAAACAATCCGATCATGAAAACTAATGAAATGAGCACTCACAGACGATGATATTGAATCTTTTAACCCATAAAAATGACCATAAATAAACTTAATAAAAATATAATAAATCAAATACATGTCTAATAGGTTCTTAATTAAGTTATTAATAAGTATAAATTCATATTTCATGACCTTATGTTCAATAGAGGAACATATTCAAACATAAGGTAAGGGTTTTCTACCTGAAACTCTATTTTCCTTTGGGTTACTATTTGTATCTCTTAATCCCAATTAAATTATTATTTATTCTTATTTACTCATCATAAATTCTATGTGAATTTTCTATATATTTTTACCAACTAGAATACTTATTTATATTATGTAGAGATACATGTTTTAAAAGGATCATTCAAAAATTCTTCCCGAAAGACAAGACGAATTCAAGGGAACTTCTCAAATTCATGCCTATTTTCAAGAGCAGTATATAATTTGTTTTAAGACATAATTATTTTTATAAAACCACTCATTTCATCATGGAAAAACTAAATTATTTTATTTCTAGATTTTTTCAAATATTTTTCCAAAATATCTCTTCTTTTCAAAGTGAAAGTGTTTTTCTCTAAAAAATCCTTGATGATTTTAATAGAGTATTTTTGTCTATTTCAACACTTATATTAAATTTTATGTATTATTGAGGTTAATATCCTATTTTTACCGTCTACCATATTTTATTAAATGGTTTATGATTAGTTTTATTGTGGATGTTCTATCTTGATACCATTCACTATACTACTCAGAATGGTTAGTGTTTATGTGTACAGATTGGGGAAAGTTATTTCATATGTTCATGTTTTTTATGTTTATACCCTTTAATATGAGGAATGAATTGTAATTATAAAGTGTTATGTGGCGCCTGATATATCCCCTTGATGAATCATTATGTCTCATGAGACAAAATAGGTATGGACTTGGCTAAGGCCTTTCCCATTTTCTGATATGGTTTTGGCTGAGGCCTTAATCATTTTTAGATGTCTTAGATGAGGCCTTGATGGTATATTTCAAAATATCTGGCATTATGCATTTCCCTCATTATGAAACAATTAATTAATAGTCCATGAGGTTATTATACTAGTAAAATACCCATGATTATTTTTTTTTTGCATTATTTAATCAGTTTTTATTCCTTCCATAGTATGCTCAAGTATATTTTTAAAAGCATGCATTTTTAGTTATTCATCATGCCTAGTGTTTATATTTTCTACTACTGTACTATTTACCCTTACTGAGTATCTAATCTCACCCCTTTCACATGTTTTATTTTCCCCAAGTTGTGAAGAAGTATATTATGAATAACTTGAAAGAATAATCTATGTGATTATGTGTGATTTAAAAGAATTTATTATGTTTTTTTCCTTTAAAGTTGTAATATTGAACTTATGTATGTATCTAGTTTTCCAAAACTACTAAACTATTAATTCATTTGGTATTTGATTCCTTGTAATCATGTCAATGTAATTAAATAAGGCACTAGATCTGGGAAACTGGGATCGGGTCTTTACAATACTGCAGAGACACACCTTGGTCTTTCTAGTCTCACTAAGCACCATTTGGTCCTGGTCTATCAAGGACTCTATCAAAAGTTAGATCATATCCACAAGAAACAACACATGTAGGTAAATCCTATGTAGGGGTGAGTATAAAAATACTCATTATGACACCCCAAAACCACAAATAATGAAAAAAAAAGGAAATATAGTCATCTCTACGTAGGTATATGTCTATGACACATATAACAAGAATATCTTGATATACACAACAAAGACACACAGTCTAATGGTAAGTCACAACCATAATATACTAGCCAAGGTTTCCATCTTGAAAGTATCACATAGAACTCATCTAGGATAACACACTCTTGAGTCTAATAGCACTAATGGATTCCATCTGTTCATCAGGTCTCATCCTTATAAGTACACACTAATAGTATGAAGAGAATATGATACATAGATGGGGATCACTACCAAGGTCATAGGGTGTTACCAACAACTAAATCTAGATTAACTTGCTAAATATATTATTAGAGCCCATGTATTGTTGGCCATGATGATACCAAGAACTCTACCTAGGTAACGAAGAAGAATAGAGGATCTCATTCTGCGCCTCTTAGAGGGGTTCCAACGACTCTATCCAAGAAGTCATGCTGAAGGGATTGTAGTCCTAGGAGTAAGAGATGATTCCATGCTAACCCTTAGGGAAAGGATAAGGAGAATACACCCTAATAAAACTTTTCCAATATATGGAGGAAAACTTCTCTAAGCCATATATAATAAAGTACACGTTGTGTATTAGGGGTCACAGGCCGTGTCCCTTGACCCTAGGTCATGACCATATAAATTTCCCATGTCTCAACTCATGTTTATGAAGAAGTACATGAAATTTAGGATTTCTGTGTAGTTTACCCATGTTCCAGTACATGGATTTGGCCCATATACCTATGCTCATCTACCATTACACGGCTTATCTCGAGTACTTTGTCCAACCCATGTCTGTGTAGGGGAGTACACTGTGTGTAGGATACCCGTGTACTCCACCCCATGTTCATGTACTCCATGAGGAACATGCTGAGTCAATGGGGAGGGACCACATTTCATGTGATAGGGGTCACATGCCATGTGATATTTAACTACCTTCAGAACCCTAGCCACCACCCTAAGGGACCCACATGTTGTGTAATCCCAGATTACATGTTGTGTGGATCAGGATTTTCTAGAATCACATATCCATGATCATCTTGCCTTCTCCACTACTCCGGCCTCTGGTAAAACTATGCCTTACTCATAAAATCATGAATCAAGATCTGACTAACCAAGTCATCACTGATCAACAACTTCTAGGAATTTGATCCAATTGGAAACGAGATTGTTTTTTATTCTTCATTGTTCACTGAAGAGCATGAAAATCAGGTACCTACACCATCTGATTCGTTGTTGTCTCCATCGTCACACCACCTTCATACATTCCTGATCCCAGATCAATGATTTCATATCTTTGAGCCAAGAAATTGGTTCACAACGATTGATTGATCGTGATATTTCGAACCTCGGGATAAACGAAAAACACTCATGGGTGAATGAAGAACTGGGAGAGAAAAGCATAAGAACATATAAGAGGAATGAACCTTGATCGATGTTAGTGTTGATATCAATTCGTTTATATAATAATAATAATAAATAAATCATCAACTCAAAGTAATCACCAAAAAATACCCCGCAATAAACCAATCCCATAAATACACACGATCAATGGATCAATATGTTGGTCGATTGATCTGTGTTCATCATAAGAATAAATAATGAGGAAAGGAAACAATTCGAATAACTGAAATACCTCGATTTGGATCAATATATGACAAAGGATAAAGTTTTATATATTTTTTTGGAGAGATCCTTCGATTCTATCATGTTCTAGTCATCTTCCACCAATGGGATCTCCTCTAACAGCTCCAATGGATCTCTTCAATTCGTAGGGTTATATGGGTAACCTTCAAAAATTTTCATAAGCATGTATTTAAAGAGGAAAGTTAGTTAACTACATAATTTTGTCCACAAAACAATTAAAATAATTTAATTAAATTATTTTATTCATTTTAAACTCACGAAGGCTTTTCCACAAAGGACCCACCCCGACTATGGTTAAGTCATGCCTAGGTTAAAACTTGCATTCTGAACTCAATGGTGCCCTCAAATTTATGATTCAGTCAACTATTTAGAAGTTATTTCACTTTTTAGGAATACTTTGTGAATGTGATATTTAATATATTTAATATATTTTAAACATTTATTTCAAGCACACTGTGCCTCAGAATCATACACCATCTCAGCACCTAGTCTCAAAAATAATTCTTACAGTATCCAAATATAATACATGGAAATTCTAAGTCATTAGAATCTAACCACCTTGGGGCTTTATGTTCTAAAAATCCCAAACAAGGGCTACACAAAAGGATATGGGTGTTGAGCATGAATTTAAGCCTCTCACTCCCATGTACTCTCCTAAATATTCTCATGTCATCACCAGACATGCATAAAAGGAATTAATCACCCATGAAGGATCCTCTCATGTCGATCCTCGATCTCTATCAGGTAATTAGTAAAGTTAGATCCATCCTCAATGTGCAGCTCACCCCAAACAAGGCATTCCTCTTTCACACACAACGAGCTCTCATGGATCCAAAGAACAAGGACCTTGGCCTTTAAAAACAAGTGGTCAACTCATACCCTACAAAGGAATTATCTTTTATCACACAACTGATTATTATTCCTTCTTGAATTAAATCATTCATTATCAGAGGTTCTAGCTACGGGAAACCTAAGTAACAAGCTAACACATCTATAAAAAATTAATTAAACAATTAATTTAACATGCCTTTAATTCTTTTATCAACAAGCATCAACATGATTCAGGATAATTAACCAATTTAATTAAACATGCATACTTGCATCAATTTGATTATCATAAAATTAAAAAAAACAACCAGATTCATTTAAACATTCCTCTTTAAACCCTTATCCAAATAATTATAAATCAATTCCATCTTTACATTATTTACCAATTAAAATCAAGAACAATATTCTAATCCAATAAAGTCATAGATATCACACTATCTAGAAAATCAAGAGGTGAAATATTATCACAATACAAGAAAAAACATCACCATGTGATCGATAACAATTCTTTAATATGATTCATGTAATTGTTAAGTCAATTTAATTGTGATCCAAGGGGATAAATCAAGATATATCTAGGATTTTATGCAAATAAATAGAGAATAAATGAATCCCCTACCACAAAAGATTTTCAGCATTCTTCGCACGAGAACGGACCATACGACGGATCTTTGATCTACTCTCCCACAAGATTTGAATTCATTTGAGGACTCTGCGGTACCACCACACCAACAAAAACCGAGATAAACCCCATTATAACCATGAGAGATCATCTTCTATAACATGGAAAGAACTATATGAGGAAAAAAAGATAAAACTAGGAGAAACCACAAGAATGGAGGAAGAGCACACCTTAGATCGAAGATGAATTTCTACGGATCAAAGGAGGGAAGCTAGAAATTGATCCCTGATAAAAGAAACCCCAAAACATATATGAGGGTGTTTTCAAGTCACCTAGAGTTGAGGGAGATCTTCTACAGTCATAGGGATTTGATAAACCTTAGTGGCTGGAATGTTTTAAAAAATATATCATCGGAGGATTACATGACGTGTAATCCCCTTTCACATTGTGTAATTTCTAGGTATTAGTTTTCTCCAAAAAACACATCACCTCTTCACTTTATTTTATTTTTTGAACCCCAATATATTACATGTCATGAAACCCATTTTTATATTGTGTAACCTCATTTCATGACGTAAATCTCCCTATATCTATATTCTAGCAATCGAACTACTCTAGACTTCCTCTGAGCACCTCCATCATTGAAAATACACAAAGGGTTGATCCATGTAGATCCAAGACCTTATATCAGATACCTCTCAAAACATTCTGATCCTCTATAATCAAAAACCAACTCAGTGAGGAAATAGAAAAGGAGTTGTTTTAATATCCACACCATGAGATACCTCTCAAGGCCTTCGCCACCACAATATCTCAATCACTTCATGAAAGAAATAGTGTGAAACCATGTGACATCCACAACCAACTCCTAAACACTCTCCTAGGGGAGAAACCTCTCAAAAGATAGAAATCCACATCAAGAAACAAGAGAAATCCATCTCATAAACAGAAAAGTTTTACAACCACCAAACAAATAGCGTTATAAGATAAGATTTAAACATAAAATAGATCAAGGTAATGAGCAAGTATATGTGAATCAAATTCCCATGTATTCTACCCCATGCCACCATGCCACCATAAGACATGAAATAAGGGTATAGAATCTCCCACAACACCTTTTCCTAGTAGTCATGGATCTCTACAGGCCACTCCTAGAAGGTCACATCATCGTCAACATCGATCTCTCCCCAATCGATGATGTGAGAGTCGTCATGAAGATAACGATGTATTTTCAACACATGAAAAATATCATGTATCCAGATCATCTATAGAGGAAGTTCTACCCAATATTCCATGGCTCTAACATGAGCAAACACCTCAAAAGGCCCAAAAACCCAGGGAGAAAGATTACTCCCCCGAACAAGCCTTTGTTGCCCTCAATGGGGATTCTCCTTCAGGAACACATGATACTCAATGTTGAACTCCATTGGTCTCCTCATATGATCGGCATAGGATTTATAACAATATCATTCTTCTTTTATCCTCTTGCGAATCACTTGAACCATCTCTATCATATTCTATACCAATTCTGGCCTGAGAATTGCTGACTCTCCAACCCTAGTCCAACACAATAGAGAACGATAAGGTTATCCATACAAGGCTTAGAATATCTCCATACCAATGGTGGAGTGAAAACTATTTTTTTAAGAGAACTCTGCCAAGGGTAGGTGCCTAATCTATGAACCTACAAAATCTAGGACACAAGAGTGGAACATGTCTTCATGAATCTGGATGGTCTGCTCCATCTGACCATCCTTCTGTGGATGAAAAGTAGTTCTAAGGCATAACTGAGATCCAAAATCATGATAGAGACCTCTCCACACCCTAGAGGTAAGATGAAGATCTCAATTTTAAATTATCATCCTTGAGACTCTATGGAGTCTCACTACCTTCTCCGGATACTGCCTCAACAAAACCCTTACTAATCTCGACTCATTGATCATTATAAAGTGAGATGATTTTGTCAAACGATCCATTACCACCCATATATCATCATAGCCTCCCTGAGATCGAGGTAACCAAGTAACAAAGTCCATCGAGATGTCCTCCCACTTCCACTGAGGAACATCTAAAGGCTGGAGAAAACCATTGGTAACAGGATGCTCAGTCTTTACCTTCTATCAGAACAAATATCAGGACACAAACTCTATAACTGCATGTTTCAACCCAAGCCACCAAAACTGAACTCTCAAAGCTCGATACATATTTTTCACACTAGGATATACCTCTAAGGGTGAACTATGGAACTCTATAAGAACCATATCACACATTTCCAAAGGAACAAAAAACCTTCCCTGAAACAACACTCGGTGTTGTTCATCCTCATACCAACCATCAGGGGCCTTGCTATAAACAAATCAGTCTCTCCTGACCTCCACCTCAAGATCCCCCAACTGGGACTCTTAAACCTGTTGTACAAGAGATGACTGCACCATCATCTAAAAAAGACAACCTCTACCCCAAACTTCTCCAATATCCATATGTAATGTTGAAATTTTTTCCATCACCCTCTAGGAATCACCTTATTCATGCACTGCATCACTGTTCAACTTCCTGCTCAGCACATCTGCTACAACATTCCACTTTCTTGGTGTATAAAAATTTTCAAGTTGTAATCCTATAAGAACTCCATCCATCGACACTAATGCATGTTTAAGTCACACTAGGAAAAACATACCTCAGACTTTTGTGATTGGTGACTACCAAAAAATGATCATTGATGAGGTAATGTCTCCATAACTTTAGATAAAACACTACCGCTGCCAACTCAAGATCATGGGTGGTATAGTTATGTTTTTGGGAATTAAACCATTGAGACCCATACAAAATGACTAGTCTCTGCTGCATCAGAACATAGCCCAACCCAATACGTGAAGTGTCAGGGAAAACCTCAAACTGAACTCCTTCTTTCGAAAAACAAAGAACCGGAGCACTGGACAACTTCTCATTTAGATACTCAAAAGCTTCATGACACTAATTATTCCACAAGAATTCCTAATCCTTTATGGTCAACACTATCATAGAAGTTTCAACATGAGATAAATCGGCTACAAACCTCCTATAATAGCCTACAAGACCAAGGAAACTTTGCACCTTTACCGCGGTCTTTAGGGATTCCCAAGACACAACTACTTCTACCTTCGACGGATCTAAAACTATTCCCTATTGAGATACAACATACCCTAATAAACAGACCTCATGAGCCCAAAACTCACACTTCAACAACTTCCCAAACAACTTATCATGGTGAAGAACTCCCAAAATGGCATGCAGATTCTCTATATGTTCCTTCTCAGACACGGAGTACACAAGGATATCGTTGATGAAAACCACCAAGAACATATCCAGGAACTCACATAACACAATATTTAGTAACCACATGAACACATCTGGATCATTCATCACATTGAACTACATCAGCATAAAATTGTAATTCCCATGAAGACAACAGAAAGTAGTCTTCGGGATATCCCCATCATTTACATGCATTTGATGATATATTGACTGAAAATCGATCTTTGAGAACCAAATTTCACCCTTTGGTTGATTGAATAAATCACCAATCTATGGAATAGGATATAGGTTCTTCACCATCACTTGGTTCAAGCGATGATAATCAATACACAACCGCAAACTACCATTATCCTTCTTTATAAACAAAACAGGTGCACCCCACGGTGACACACTCAGCCGGAAAAAAAACACACTACAATAGACCATTGATCTTTATACATAGATCTCTCACCTTAGAAGGCACTATACTATATGTATACATCGATATAGGAGACACTCTTGCCTATATCTTGATCCCAAACTCGATCTATCATCGAGGGGGTAATGCTAAAACCTCCTCTAGAAATACATCAGGGTATTCTTCTACAATCCTAGGAAACAACAACTGCTAAACCTTTTATAAACTAAGAATCAGGTCATCCATCAAGGATGGTAAGGATGAAACATGCCTCTGACCCATATGAGGGTCTTTCTTGCCAACAAACCTGGTTGGTTCTACATCAGCCTCGAAGAACACAACCTACTTCCTAAAGAAATCTAGTATTGTCTACACTGAATAAAACCAATCCATACTGAGGATGATGTCATATGGTTTTATCTATAAACATAGGAAATCTCCCCAAGAGTGGTGATGCCCCATTACTATCTCATAGTCTCTACTTAATTCAAACAAGTTATCTTAACCTCTAACTTGTGTAGTCAACGCCAAGGGAATTGGAATCTTCTCTACCTCAAGTCCCAAAGCATGGACAATGGAAGGTGATATAAAGGAGTGTGTCGCTCCTAGATCAAACAAGGCATTAACCCAAGTAGAAAACAATATAAGGGTACCTCAAATGATTTCTAGCTTGCCTGGCACTAGAAATGCTAAAGCATGAAGCTAACCATGACCTGCTTCATAGCATCTATGACCCTACTGAAGACCACCTCCATGGTTTCTCTCTTCTCTTTGAGGACAAGAAGCATACCTAGTTTTGCTCTGCCTGCCTCATCTACTCTCTGTTGATCCCAAACTCAAACAACCTACTACTACTTTCTTGACTGGAACTATCGCAATGAAGGAACCTAAAGTGTAACAACTGAAGAACACTGACTTCTCAGAAAGGTTAGGCACTATTTTCATTGATGACCTCGGCCTCCACAAGAAAAAAATGCATTTGATCCCTTGGCATAGGCCTAAGATCCTCTGTCACCATAGAAATGAGACATTGAGGGTTTGAACCTACCCCAGATGATCAGAAAATATTCTTCCCTAAAAACTAGTAACCTCATACCATAGTTCTACTTCATGAGGAATCATGATTACTCCCCTATTGTGACAATCCAATTCTAGATAACTTCCTCTTGATGACCTCTGCCCTTGCAAACACTGTAAGATACGACTTCAGCATAAATGGGGTGACATGACACTGGATATCTAGACATAAAGCCTCCTCTAAATGCTTATCCCTAGCCTCCTCATCCTATAATAGGTCCAAAACATATCATAGAAGGTTCCTAAAATGGATCATGAACTCTCGCACACCATAGGTTCTCTACTGAAGGGTAAGAATCTCCTGGTGACTGGACCCTTCGCGGTTGAAGAAAGAAACTCAGCTCTAAATTTCTCTCGAAACTAGTCCCATGAGACTATAGACTCCTTGCAATCCCCAAGGAACAAAAACCACCATTTCCTCACTACCCCACATAGCATCTTCACAACCAACTATATCCAGTGCACCTTCCGAGAACGAATCAAAAAAAACCCTATCTCAACCTATTCCAACCATTCTTCTGTGACTTCATCTGAAATTGATTCCTCATACTTCTATAGAATCTGGCGCTGAAACTTTCAGAGTGTCCTCCTCTAGTTGTCATCATCGTCAACATCCACTCTATGACGATCTGCTGTAATAACCTTATGAACATCTTCTGTGAAAACCTGATGAGGATGTCGACCTGGATCCATGCCTTCAAAAGAAAAAATAGTTAGAGCTCCTAAACATGAAATATGGAAGATTTTGACATTAATTAATTGTTTTAATTTATTCATTTTAGGTTAACATATACCAAGGTCTACCCATTAAAACATAGGAAGAAATAATAATGATTCATGATCCTTTACTAGGTCTCTACCTGGCAACAAGTATCACCATGTTTAGTAGACACTCTAAGTATGACATCCCTCCTTTTTATTACATTACATTTTACACATAGAGGATCTTTAAATTTTAGTGTCTTGGAAATCAAGATCATAATACATGAAAATTTAAAAAACTTTTATAAATACCATTAAAAAAACTTCTTGAAACTTTTATCCAATATACAATTACTTCATCTCATAACCTGGATACATACATCAAAGGAAAGGGTGAGCAGAAGGCCGAGTAAGGAAAGTAAGGGAATCAGTTTACTTGTGATGTCAAGAAGAACTTATTAAAGAACATAAAGACATGAGAAATGGAATAATAGGAATATCATAATAAAAAGAACATGAATCATAACTTGAATATGTGGCTAAAAAATTTAATTTATACATTCATGAACATATCACCAAGGTTCATCCCAAAGGTGTCATAAAAATTACCAAGGTTATTCACCAAGGTATCGTGAAACTTGTCATATCTAGAGATTAAATTCTTTACCCAATGCATTAGAGTGATATAAAATCACACCCTTAATATGTATTTATTTTCATGAGATCTACATAGATCATAATCTACATTTCATAAATAACCTAAAGAGAGTAAAATAAATGGGTTTCACTTAAAAATCGTGATGTTTTTAAAAGTGCTTAAAAATAAGATCATTATGTCATTTATAACCCATGGAAATGGAGTGAGGGTTATATCCGTGTAAATTCCAGAATCAAATAGATCAATTTTATGCCTTGATGAATACCCCGTGATATTAAAATATATTTGGGTATTCACATAAATAAAATAAGAGAATTTCTTGAGAAAAGAGAGAGAGGTTTTGAGATGAAATTTCTGCAGCATAACGACTATATAACATGGTTTTAGAAAATATTGAAAAGAGAGGGTAAAAGGGTAACCCACTCATAAATAACTCATAATACAGTATGGGTACAAAATAAAAATAAATAAGATCATGGTATGGATATTTTAATTACATACCACATGAAAAGGAAACTTGAAAGAAAAGAGAAGATGTGATTTCGTAACGGCGTCGCTTAAAATTAAAAAAAACTTGATGAGAGTGGAAATGGTATCTCATAATTTCTAAATAAAATTTATATAAATATGGACAAAGAAGAAAATACCTCAACATAATAATTTAGAAACTATAAGGCATAACATAAAGAAAGTCATGACTTAAAAGAGGAGGGTGAAAGGTTCCCTTACCTAGAAGAGTAACTTTAAAAGCTTGAAGGTTAGGAACTTGGGGGTTGAAGGCACCTTCGGAGGACTCCTTGGGAGGTAAAAATACCAAAGCTTCGTTGATGATGAATTTTGAATGAAAGTAATTAAGGAATGGGTTGGTATTTATAGAAAAAGTGAGGGAATATTTTATTAATTTCTGAGGGACACCTCATCGGTGGTATTTGCAAAACCATGGGATTTCACATGGTATTTTCCCATGGTATTGGCCACTTGGGAAACCTCATAACATATCTTACTATTAAAAATTCTACTAGAATTATTACATCATTGTTACATCATTAATGATGTCATTAAAGACACCGAAACTCAAAACTGTATTTTCACTATTCACTGAAAAACAAAACATTTTATAAAAATATCATAAATTCACCCTAACATAATATTGATGCTATGAATTAAAAAATTAACTCCATTTTATGAAAATAATTTTCTAAATATTTTTAATTTAGTTTTTAAATAAAAAAAATATTTATTCAAAAAAACAACTCTAAAACTATAACTCATTTTGTAACACCTTGAGAAAGTAATCAAGGTCCCATAAAATTATTGTATAACAATAAGACAATAAAGTAACAATTTATGATTAAATTTTATAAAAATAAATTTCCATTTTAAATTATTAAATTAATTATAAAATTGTAAATAAAATATTTATGACATACAAAAATACCAAAACTTATACTATGATCGTTTTTTTCACTTTTAAGATGTCTAAATTGTATTTATACATTCATGGGTGAAGTTTCCTATTTTTTTGGCTGATTTAATATTCATTAATTTTCATTACTAATCATAAGGTTATGTTACAATTCACCAAAAAATTATTTTGATCTTATTGAGCCACATTTTTACCCTGATTACAACCATGTATGACATATTTTTTAAAATCATTTCACAAAAAAAGTTATTTAATAATAAAATATTTTTTACTATTCATAAAAATAAAACTATTCATCAAGAAAACACTATTCATCAAATAAAATACTATTTATCAAAAAATTGATACTTCTTAGAAAACTTCCAAAAAATCAGCCTAGGTTAATTTTGTTATTTGAAATTCAAAAATGATGTTTATTTAACCATAAAAAATCTATAAGAATGATAAATTTAACTTTTAAAATATAAAAATCCTTAGTTATTAAAAATAATAGTGGATAGAAAATGAATAGTGAAATTGCACAGTGAAATTTCTAACACAAAAAAAAATTCAAATTATTTTATCATTTAAATTTAAAAAGGGGTGTTTTAATCATACTATTTAATTAAAATAATCATTATTTAATATACCTTAATTTGTTATAATAATTATAGCATTTATAAAAACTATAATTTGGGTTTGAAGTAATTCAATGTGCTTCTACTGTAAAACATAATAAAAAGTTATTGGATGGAAAGAGATCCATAAATAAAAGGAGTACATTTTTTGAGTTGTTACACTAAGCTTAAGGGTCCATGAATCAGATCAAAGGGGGACCAAAATACATGTGTCTCAGCTGGTCTCCCATGTTTACAATGCTTTCTAAACTTATCTGACACCATTTCCCTACCAACCCATGCAACCTCACCTATTCATAACCCCAAACTCCGTCATATCCCTTTACCAGAGATTTGATACCACTCTATCACAACCCCCTCCCCTCAAAATGTACCCCTCCTGGGCCGAAAATTGGAGAAGAGAGATAGAAACACCTAAGTCCCACCTCTAGTAGGCCCCAGGTTGGTGACTAGCCCCAAGGGTATAGTAAACACACATATGGTAGGCATTACCCTCTATGAGAACACATGTGAAAGAGAGGGATAAGACACCAACTAACTCTTTCTCAAACTAAAATATAAAATAAAACTCAAGTACACATATGTAATTTCATGAAATAACTACTAAAACTAAAAGGAAAAACTACAAGTACCAAAATAAAGTAAAGACGACAACGACCACGAAGCACAAACAGCTCCTACAAAACCCCAAGCTAGTAGTAACCAGCCTGATCACCAAACTGCTCCAACTGATCTGAAAAATAGTTTATATATATGTAGGGTGAGTATAATAGTATACTCATTAGGATCCTCCTCGTATCCTCTCGTGCAAAAGTAAAAAAAGCATTTTAAAACTATAAGGCCCCAGCCTTAAACCTTACTTAATATTGAATTAAAAGAATAATTCACGTTGAGGATCTTTTCAGGTTTAGAGTTTTAGAGAATTAGAATATAACTATTACATCTCAAAAGATTACAAAGTAGTCACTTATACTAAGTTTCCATAATAAAAAAACTCTTAAAAGAAACATGTCTAGTTCCATGTTTTATATAGCATGACATTCCCTTGATCCCATCCTTGACCTTATTCCACATTAAGTCCTGTGAAAAACATTTCAAAAAAACTTGGGGTGAGCATAAAAAGCTGAGTAAGGGATACACAAAGAATGAAAATTGTTAGTTTTTTCAAAATCAAGTAAACCATGTATACTCTATCAAAGTAATACCTTCACCTTCATGAAGTTGTAAAAACTATTCACTGAATAAAGTATCATTAATTACATTTTTGTAACCAAAGGATTACCATAAAATCCATAAAAAGAACACATAACATTTATAAAGGTAACTTGGGACACAAACATACTTAAGTGGAATAACCATACGGTCCACTTCCACACATATCACTTAATGGAATAGCCATACGGCCAATTTCCATACATACTTAATGGAATAGCCATACGGCCAACTTCCATACCCAATGCATTGGAGGTTATAACGTAACCACCCGTCCTGGTATTCACGGCACCACCCGTCATATGGTTTATAACGTAACCACCTGTTAAAATGTCCAAGTACCAATATAAAATCATAAAACATAAAACCAATATAAAGGAATGATAACATTTCCACATTTCAATCACAATATATCATAAATATATTGACATAATAGAATCCTTTTTCAAAACCATTTTCAATACCAAAATACATAAAAGAGTATATGGTATTTATTTTATTCTAAAAACATTACGGCTTGTTGAGAAAGCCAAAGACCAAATAATACTCACGGCAGCGGAAAATGTCGTTGTCGTCGCGTACGTTAAAAGAAACATTCCTTTTTGTCATTTTGTAAAACGCTTCGTAGAAAAACATTCCTTTTGTATAAAAGTAAAAGTCAAAGGGGTTTATACACCGTATAAAAGAAAGTTGTGTATAAAACTAAATATGCCTCAATGAAAGGAGATTGAGACGAAGTCCCTTACAAAGATCATTTTTAAAATAAAATAGATCTATTATGTGTATTCACTATAGGTACACATAAATAAAGTAAAAATACAAAATAATACATAATAATATCATGAAAAAATTTGAAAGTAGGAGATTAACCCAAAGAATAGAAATTGGGTTAAGAAGTTCCCTTACCTCGGGTCCGACTTGACTCGATCGTTCTTTAACGTCCTGAATAATAAACTTGAGTTAATTTATACTTGATTAAGAACCTTTTTAAAGTTCATTATTCCTTTTATATCACTTATTTCCATGTTATAAACATTATGTAACCATTTAAGTTAATAATGTTTGTTTTGTCAATATTTGGTTCTTAAGTCGAAAGTGGACTTCTTACAATTACATGTTGTTCGTGTGGTCAAAGGTTCTTTATATCCAGAATGAAATTCCCGATTTGGATATAATATGTATCATATATATCCATCATATACATGTATTTATAATATTACATAATCATTTAGAGGTAAGAAATGAAATGCACCGTTCATGGAGACGGTAAGTTGTACGTACGCATGAACGCTACTTTCATTTCTTTGTCATATTAATGGAATTAAAACTAAATGAGAGGTATGTATATTTTAATTTCAGAATTATATTCATCATTTAGATATATCATTAATTATATATATCCATTATATACATGTACTTTTAATAGTACATTACATTTGGGGATAAGAAATGAAATGCAGCGTTCATGGAGACGGTAAGCCGTACGTACGCATGAACGCTACATTCATTTCTATCTCATACTTTAATGGAAAGAAATAATAATGATATAGAGGTATATTATAATTCTATTATAACATCATATATAATAACTTTAAATCCATCCTTTACACGTCCCACATATGGCATTAACGAATCACATCACTTTGAGGAGGCGGTAGTCCGCACTTCCTTAAATGAAGATATCGTGTTTACCCATAATGGAAACCATAAAAGTATGCACAAAATGAAAAATACAGAAGCTTGAAGAAAAAATAAACATATTATATATCATATATAAAAATAGTGACATCATAATGGCCACCCTTGAAGGTGTTAAATGAGTATTGAACAATCATCGTTTCGGGAGGCAGAATTTCGCCATCCACGGAAACCGTATGTTATTTAACCATTTTATGTAGTTGTGTGAGATTGTAGCTCCAATAAATCTTATAAAAACATCCTAGTATATTGATGATACTGGTTTTGTTATAAAAGAAGCAAATAAAAAGAGTTTAGAGGGTTGGAGAAGCAAAATAAAACAAATGAACAACAGAGAATGAATTACCTTTAAAAGTGTAACTCCTTTTGATTTGAGCCTAAAGGCTTCCTTTGAAAGGATTATTCCCAAAGGGAATCCTCTAGGATTAGTAGAGGGATGTGGAGAGAGTAAATGGGCAGGTGTTGGCCGAGCCAAAGGCTTGAGGAGTGTGTGAAATGAGGTAGAGGTGGGGGTCTTTTATAAGAGGAGAGGAGAGGCACTTTTGGAAAGTAAGAAATATTACTTTATTTGAAAATGTGTTTCAGTTTTAAAAGGTCCCACATTGATATAATTCGTGGATAAGGTGATAAGGGTTCGAAATCCACTCATCCAATTGGTTTTGGACATGTGTAGTTCATAGATTTTACATTATCTTTCCATTTTATTTAAATCGTCAAATAATGATGTCATCGCTGCATCATTATTATGTCATAAATAATTTAATTTATTTAATGTCTAAAAATTATAAAAAAAATACTATGATGTAGGAAATCTTTTTAGATTTCCAATTAATATTTATAATCAAAAATCTGATCTTTATAACCGCATGTAAAAATTGTTTTCGTAAAACATATTATGTTTGTGTCATTTTTACTTTTACATTAAATAAAAAGTTATTTATGTCATTTCCCAACCAAAGTGTCTCCATGGGGTCCCCAAGTTGGCCCATGGCTTGTCTTGGTCGGCCATGACTCACCCAATAGGTGTAGTACAAGTGTAATGGTGTTTTCACATTCTTATAATATCATTTTTACCTTAAATTTTACTAATTACCTCTAATCGCGATTAAGAACTTAATAAGTTACTATTCACCAAAAAATTATTATAATCTCATTGAACCACATTTTACTTCTTAATGACAACCATGTATGTCGGATTTTTGAAATTCAAAACACAATGATGGCAAAATTTCATTTAAACAGAAAATCAGTCTTTATAAGTACCACTTAGTGGTTTCACTATTCATCAAAAATTGAAGTTTTTTAGAAAATTACCAAAAATTCACCCTAAGCTATATTTGATATTACGAATTCAAAAATGAAGTCTATTTTACAAAATTCAAAACATATAAGTCACATTAATTAATTTAATAATTAATTCCCGTTGTCAGAGCAAATAGCGTGTTTTTATGAAACAATAAGTATCAAAAGATTGACACTAGTTTAAGTCCGATTTCAAAGTGAAATTAATTCCAACGACCACTATTGGATTTAATGGTAAAAATATTTTCTAATTTCACTTTAAAACCAATTCAAAAGATAATCTAATCATATAAATAAATTAGATTAAAAAGAGGTTTTGAATTAAAATACAACATTTTACACTATTCATTAAAAAAATGAACTTTATCAGAAAGGTACCAAAAATTACACAAAGTAAATTTTGATGTCCCGATTCTAAAGAAGAGTTATATTTGGTCCAATAGAATTTATAAGATCGATAAAAACTATATTTAATGACGGTTCTCCGTCAAAAGGTGATAAGTGGACCTTTCGTGAAAATTAGGGTATAAATGCCTAAAATTGAACTCTTTCTGTATTTTAAGCCTTTATATTTTATTGGGTAAATGTAAAAACATTTAAAAACATATATAATCATATTTTAGTTATTTATATCCATTCCTGCTAGTACAACGGCTACTTGTTAACTAACATTTAAAATAATATTATTTTATTACTTGTGTGCAACGTAAGTTTTCAAAGAAACTCATTGTTGCGTACCGAGTACGCTATCGAACGTAGAAACCCCTTTTAATTAAAACTAATATTTAATTCGTAAATATTAATAAATATGAAAATTATTTATTCTTTATTTACCTGGGATGTTACATCCTTCCCCCCTTTTGGGAATTGCATCCTCGCAATTTTATTCACTTATCAAAATAAGTGGGGGTATTTATCCCTCATAGCATTTTCAGATTCCCACGTTGCCTCTTTAATCACATGGTTTTTCCACAAAACCTTTACCTGATGAATCACCTTATTCCGTAACACCTGCTCCCTGTGGTCAAGAATCTGGACCGGTTGTTCCTCATAAGATAGGTTCTCTTCCAGCTGAACTACCTCTGGACTCAAAACATGAGATGGATCTGGCATATACTTTCTCAACATCGAAACGTGAAAAACATTGTGTACCTGAGATAAACTTGGAGGTAAAGCCACTCGGTATGCAACTGATCCAACTCTCTCCAGAATTTCATATGGTCCAATAAACCTTGGACTCAGCTTTCCTTTCTTACCAAATCTCATCACACTTTTTCATGGATAAACCTTGAGAAAAACATGATCACCTACCTCGAAAGATAGATCCTTCCTCCGGTTATCCGCATAACTCTTCTGCCTACTCTGAGCTGTTCTCATGTTCTTCTGAATCAACTGAACTTTTTCTGCCATCTCTTCTGCCAATTCTGGTCCCATCAGCTTCCTTTCACCCACTTCATTCCAAAATGCTGGAGTTCGACACTGCTTCCCATATAATGCCTCAAATGGTGTCATATGTATACTGGAATGGAAACTGTTATTATATGAAAATTCAACCAAAGAAAGATGTTGGTCCCAACTTCCCTGATAATCCATCGAACAAGCTCGTAGCATATCCTCCAAGGTCTGAATTGTTCGTTCTGACTGCCCATCTGATTGAGGATGAAAATCTGTACTAAAATTTAATTCTGTACCCAACGACTTCTAAAGGCCTTTCCAAAAGTTATAAGTAAACCTGGGATCACGATCCGATACAATGGAGAGAGTAACTCCATGTAACCTGACTATCTCTTTAAGGTACAAACGGGAAAGTTGATCAAGAGAGAAAGTATCTCGTATAGCAAGAAAATGAGAAGATTTGGTCAAGCGATCAACAATAACCCAGATTTCATTATTACCTCAAGATGTCTTCGGTAATCCAACAACAAAGTCCATGGATATATTCTCTCATTTCCACTCTGGCACTGGTAAAGGCTGAAGCATCCCTTTCGGTAACTGCCGCTCTGCTTTAACCTATTGACATGTCAAACACTTCACAGTAAAATCAGCAATGTCTCTTTTCATTCCATCCCACCAGAAATACTCCCGCAGATCTCTATACATCTTAGTACTACCCGGATGAACTGAAAACGGAGAACTATGAGCCTCACATAACAACTCATTCTTCAACTGTGAATCACAAGGCACACATAACCTCTTCCCAAACCTCAAAACACAAACACAAACTTATCCAAGAACTCATGGAAAATTTTATTCATAAGGTCCATGAATACAGCAGGTGCATTGGTTAACCCAAAAGGCATAACTACAAATTCATAATGGCCATATCTAGTTTGGAACACAGTCTTTGGAATGTCTGCTTCTTTTACTTTCAACTGATGGTACCCCAACCTCAAGTCAATCTTCGAAAAATACTGAGCTCCCTGGAGCTGATACCACTTCATTCGATGGCCCAACATCTGCTGAAGTTGTTGAAAAGGATTTTACCACCCCTTTCTGCTTGTATTCTGGCTGCACTCCCCCAGTTGAGTTCTTTATTAGACACTAGTTTGCATAATGACCCATTTCATTACACTTAAAACATCTTACTGTTGGCTTTTCATTTCCTGCTTGATCATCTTCCTTACAGTTACGAGCAATATGACCAGACTTACCACACCGAAAGCACTTACCAGACTTGGATAAACATTCTCCAGGATGCATTTTACCACACTTCTCACAGGATGGATATTTGGTTTTCTTACCTCCTTGCTTGATGAATTCTTCCCCTTTGCCTGACAACTAGACCTCTTATTCTGTTGTTTGTCATAGAACACCTGATCATCGGCAAACTCCATTTCCACCTTCTCCGCACATCAAACAAGTTTTTCATAACTTTTGAACTCACGAGAAGCTAAATCCATTCGATACTTTGGCTTTAACCCTGAGTAAAAACGGTTTATTTTACTATCAAGATCTCGTATGAAGTTTGGAGCATACCTTGTCAATCGAGTGAACTTTTCTTCATAAGCAGCCACTGAATCATCCTCCTGCCTAAATTCTAGGAACTGTTTTTCCATCCTAAGACGAACCACCTTAGGAAAATATTTCTCAAGAAACATACCTTTGAATTCGTCCCAGTGAAGATCCTCAATCTCATCACTATCCCTTATATTTTTCACCATCGACCACCACTGATCAGCTTCACCTTCAAAACGGTAAACAGAAAGACTAACCTTTTGATGTTCTGAACACCCCATGACATCAAAATCTTCTCCAGTGCTTTAATCCACCCTTCAGATTTCACAGGGTCAGATGATCCTCTGAATTATGGGGGATGTTGCCTCATGAAATGTTCCACCACTGACATGTTCCTCTGCGGTTGATCTGGCTGATCTCGTGCATGGATACCACCACCATTTATAGCCTGAGTCAACTATGCCATCACTGCAACAAACTGTTCAGTTCCGATACTGACCATCTCAGGTTGCTGATTTGGAAGGTTATCTTCCTCCTGATGTCGTCCCAACATAGCTTCTTTGTTTCCTCTGCGGAAAACCATTCTGAACACAGAAATATCTTAAGCGAAGCAACATGGTAATCCGTAAATGCTATATCATTTCAATCATGTTATAATTTAACACTTTTCTAACTCCTAAAGTTGTCTAAACCTCCCTTTGATACCAACTATAAGGCCCCAGCCTTAAACCTTATTTAATATTGAATTAAAATAATAATTCACGTTGAGGATCTTTTCAGGTTTAGAGTTTTAGAGAATTAGAACATAACTATTACATCTCAAAAGATTACAAAGTAGTCACTTATACTAAGTTTCCATAATAAAAAAACTCTTAAAAGAAACATGTCTAGTTCCATGTTTTATATAGCATGACATTCCCTTGATCCCATCCTTGACCGTATTCCACATTAAGTCCTGTGAAAAACATTTCAAAAAAACTTGGGGTGAGCATAAAAAGCTCAGTAAGGGATACACAAAGAATGAAAATTGTTAGTTTTTTCAAAATCAAGTAAACCATGTATACTCTATCAAAGTAATACCTTCACCTTCATGAAGTTGTAAAAACTCTTCACTGAATAAAGTATCATTACTTACCTTTTTGTAACCAAAGGATTACCATAAAATCCATAAAAAGAACACATACCATTTATAAAGGTAACTTGGGACATAAACATACTTAAGTGGAATAACCATACGGTCCACTTCCACACATATCACTTAATGGAATAGCCATACGGCCAATTTCCATACATACTTAATGGAATAGCCATACGGCCGACTTCCATACCCAATGCATTGGAGGTTATAACGTAACCACCCGTCCTGGTATTCACGGCACCACCCGTCATATGGTTTATAATGTAACCACCCGTTAAAATGTCCAAGTACCAATATAAAATCATAAAACATAAAACCAATATAAAGGAATGATAACATTTCCACATTTCAATCACAATATATCATAAATATATTGACATAGTAGAATCCTTTTTCAAAACCATTTTCAATACCAAAATACATAAAAGAGTATATGGTATTTATTTTATTCTAAAAACATTACGGCTTGTTGAGAAAGCCAAAGACCAAATAATACTCAAGGCGGCAGAAAATGTTGTTGTCGCCGCGTACGTTAAAAGAAACATTCCTTTTTGTAGTTTTGTAAAACGCTTCGTAGAAAAAGATTCCTTTTGTATAAAAGTAAAAGTCAAAGGGGTTTATACACCGTATAAAAGAAAGTTGTGTATAAAACTAAATATGCCTCAATGAAAGGAGATTGAGACGAAGTCCCTTACAAAGATCATTTTTAAAATAAAATAGATCTATTATGTGTATTCACTATAGGTACACATAAATAAAGTAAAAATATAAAATAATACATAATAATATCATGAAAAAAATTGAAAGTAGGAGATTAACCCAAAGAATAGAAATTGGGTTAAGAAGTTCCCTTACCTCGGGTCCGACTTGACTCGATCGTTCTTTAACGTCCTGAATAATAAACTTGAGTTAATTTATAATTGATTAAGAACCTTTTTAAAGTTCATTATTCCTTTTATATCACTTATTGCCATGTTATAAACATTATTTAACCATTTAAGTTAATAATGTTTGTTTTGTCAATATTTGGTTCTTAAGTCGAAAGTGGACTTCTTACAATTACATGTTGTTCGTGTGGTCAAAGGTTCTTTATATCCAGAATGAAATTACCGATTTGGATATCATATTTATCATATATATCCATCATATACATGTATTTATAATATTACATAATCATTTAGAGGTAAGAAATGAAATGCACGGTTCATGGAGACGGTAAGCCGTACGTACGCATGAACGCTACTTTCATTTCTTTGTCATATTAATGGAATTAAAACTAAATGAGAGGTATGTATATTTTAATTCCATAATTATATTCATCATTTAGATATATCATTAATTATATATATCCATTATATACATGTACTTTTAATAGTACGTTATATTTGGGGATAAGAAATGAAATGCACCGTTCATGGAGACGGTAAGCCATACGTACGCATGAACGCTACATTCATTTCTATCTCATACTTTAATGGAAAGAAATAATAATGATATAGAGGTATATTATAATTCCAGTATAAAATCATATATAATAACTTTAAATCCATCCTTTACACGTCCCACATATGGCATTAACGAATCACATCACTTTGAGGAGGCGGTAGTCTGCACTTCCTTAAATGAAGATATCGTGTTTACCCATAATGGAAACCATAAAAGTATGCACAAAATGAAAAATACAGAAGCTTGAAGAAAAAATAAACATATTATATATCATATATAAAAATAGTGACATCATAATGGCCACCCTTGAAGGTGTTAAATGAGTATTGAACAATCATCGTTTCGGGAGGCAGAATTTCGCCATCCACGGAAACCGTATGTTCTTTAACCATTTGATGTAGTTGTGTGAGAGTGTAGCTCGAATAAATCTTATAACAACATCCTAGTATATTTATGATACTGGTTTTGTTACAAAAGAAGTAAATAAAAATATTTTAGAGGGTTGGAGAAGCAAAATAAAACAAATGAACAACAGAGAATGAATTACCTTTAAAAGTGTAACTCCTTTTGATTTGAGCCTAAAGGCTTCCTTTGAAAGGATTATTCCCAAAGGGAATCCTCTAGGATGAGTAGAGGGATGTGGAGAGAGTAAATGGGCATGTTTTGGCCGAGCCAAAGGCTTGAGGAGTGTGTGAAATGAGGTAGAGGTGGGGGCCTTTTATAAGAGGAGAGGAGGGGCACTTTTGGAAAGTAAGAAATATTACTTTATTTGAAAATGTGTTTCAGTTTTAAAAGGTACCACATTGATATAATTCATGGATAAGGTGATACGGGTTCGAAATCCACTCATCCAATTGGTTTTGGACATGTGTAGTTCATAGATTTTACATTATCTTTCCATTTTATTTAAATCGTCAAATAATGATGTCATCGCTGCATCATTATTATTTCATAAATAATTTAATTTATTTAATGTCTAAAAATTATAAAAAAAATACTATGATGTAGGAAATCTTTTTATCTTTCCAGTGAATATTTATAATCAAAAATCTGATCTTTATAACCCCATGTAAAAATTGTTTTCGTAAAACATATTATGTTTGTGTCATTTTTACTTTTACATTAAATAAAAAGTTATTTATGTCATTTCCCAACCAAAGTGTCTCCATGGGGTCCCCAAGTTGGCCCATGGCTTGTCTTGGTCGGCCATGACTAACCCAATAGGTGTAGGACAAGTGTAATGGTGTTTTCACATTCTTATAATATCATTTTTACCTTAAATTTCACTAATTACCTCTAATCGCGATTAAGAACTTAATAAGTTACTATTCACCAAAAAATTATTATAATCTCATTGAACCACATTTTACTTCTTAATGACAACCATGTATGTCAGATTTTTGAAATTCAAAACACAATGATGGCAAAATTTCATTTAAACGGAAATTCAGTCTTTATAAGTACCACTTAGTGGTTTCACTATTCATCAAAAATTGAAGTTTTTCAGAAAATTACCAAAAATTCACCCTAAGATATATTTGATATTACGCATTCAAAAATGAAGTCTATTTTACAAAATTCAAAACATATAAGTCACATTAATTAATTTAATAATTAATTCCCGTTGTCAGAGCAAATATCGTGTTTTTATGAAACAATAAGTATCAAAAGATTGACACTAGTTTAAGTCCGATTTCAAAGTGAAATTAATTCCAACGACCACTATTGGATTTAATGGTAAAAATATTTTCTAATTTCACTTTAAAACCAATTCAAAAGATAATCTAATCATATAAATAAATTATATTAAAAAGAGGTTTTGAATTAAAATACAACATTTTACACTATTCATTAAAAAAATGAACTTTATCAGAAAGATACCAAAAATTACACAAAGTAAATTTTGATGTCCCGATTCTAAAGAAGATTTATATTTGGTCCAATAGAATTTATAAGATCGATCAAAACTATATTTAATGACGGTTCTCCGTCAAAAGGTGATAAGTGGACCTTTCGTGAAAATTAGGGTATAAATGCCTAAAATTGAACTCTTTCTGTATTTTAAGCCTTTATCTTTTATTGGGTAAATGTAAAAACATTTAAAAACATATATAATCATATTTTAGTTATTTCTATCTATTCCCGCTAGTACAACAGCTACTTGTTAACTAACATTTAAAATAATATTATTTTATTACTTGTGTGCAACGTAAGTTTTCAAAGAAACTCATTGTTGCGTACCGAGTACGCTATCGAACGTAGAAACCCCTTTTAATTAAAATTAATATTTAATTCATAAATATTAATAAATATGAAAATTATTTATTCTTTATTTACCTGGGATGTTACAAAAACACAGTGAACAATAAGTTAAACTATCTCATCAACTAAACAGGTATACTAGGTTCCTAGCCTCACCATGTCCACTCTCACAAAGTATCAAAAAGAATAGTATATAATATAATAAATAATATCAATGATACCACACTTCCACTTCCCCACTAGTTTTCCACTTTTCCCCAACGTCGCACGTCCTAAGCATCTCTCTCTAAAAACTATAGCCCGAAGACACCTAGGAAAAGCACCACAACATGCACCTCATGAAACATACCACTATGTACGCATAACCAAAAGTAACCAGGTAGTTTATAGGAGCCACCACAGCCCGTATAATGTGTATCACACATCGGATATTATACAACAATCCATTAGAGACCATACACCGAGTAAGAACCCTAAATTCATCACAGCCTATACATGTTATACCTATAGTAGTCCATTAGAAACTATATCCAGAATACATGTGTGTGAAATAACCTCAATATATTACATCCCTCTACACACATATATGGGGAAAACTAACTGATGTGCATACCAGTACAAGTAACTACCAAGAGAATAGAGCGGGTCCAAAGGGTAGTAATCCATACATCCTCCCACTAGGATGTTAGGGATAACCCCCCCCCCTGGCTCAAAATCCATAGGGTGTCATTTTTTCTAACCAAAAGGGTGGAGTAGAATATGGAAACACAAAATGTACATGATATAATATAGTTCACAACCACACTATAGGAATAACCTAATCTTAGACACCACTACAACTAACATATCTAGAACTTCCAACTGCCACTGCTAAGACCATATATCCTATAAGCACACAACCATTTAAAGATCTAAATTAAATTACTTTATTCCTTTTTCATAAATTTCAATTTACATTAATTAATTATTTATCCATTAATTAACCATTATCATTCTCCACATTTCATTGTATTAACATTACAACAAATTTTTATTTTCTCCAGGCATAACCAAAACAAGTCCACAGTTTCTCATAATTATAACCTCAACATTTCACCCCATCAAGAACTAACCCCATGAGTTAAACATTTATTCATTTATTAACATCATTACTTTACATATTACCAGGCACTCTAGGAAAACATTCTAAGCTACAAAACACAAAGGGATCAACACGGTGAGTAGATGAACTACCTGTTGAGTCTTCCCCACCTATAGCAGGAGTATAGACTCATTCAACTACAAGAAGATAAACACTAAAATCATGTGGCATACCCCATGTGTCTTCACCTATCTTGGAAGGATAGTAACCAAAACTATATACCTAAAGCAGTGGGGAAAGGAAATCATATAAATAAACAACCTAGCCACCATCCAACAACATATTCAAACAAACATACAACTTCCATATCAATGGGTAATCCCAGCTTCAACCTGTTCCATCATCCCCAATGTCCTCCCCGACACTACATGCATACCTCAATGCATCCTACCATCACAAGCATCAACTACTACCACAAAAACCAGGAATCCCTACCCCACATTCCATAACATCCCTCCAAGCTCATCCATCCCAGGCTCACATCACGTCTAGGCCTCCCCTCCCCACATATCACAACAACCCTCCAGGCTTATCCATCCCAGGCTCACATCACATTCGGGCCTCCCCACCCCACATATCATAATATCCCTATAGACTTATCTATCCCATGCTCACATCAAAATCAGTAGGAAACAAACACAGCAATCAGGCTCTTAGACCTAAACAAGGCATTCATCCTTCACACACAATGAGCTCTCACATCTCCGAAGCACAAGGCCCTTGTCCTTTAAAAACAAGATAGAAAACCATGCCCTACAAAGGCATTATCTTTTATCACAAAACTTATTATTATTCCATATTTAATTAACCAATTCATTATCATAGGTTCCAATAATGGGAAACCTGAGCAAAAAATATCACATCTATCACAAATTAATTAAACAATTTATTTAACATACTTTTAATTAATTTATCAAAAAGCATCAACATGCTTTAGGTTCATTAACCAATTTAATTAAACATGCATACTTGCATCAATTTGATTATCATAAAATTAAAACATCATCTAGATTCATTTAAACGTGCCTCTTTAAACCATTATCCAATTAATTATCAATCAATTTGGGTTTTATGTTCTTTAACAATTCCAATCAAGAAAAACATTCTAATCCAAGAAAGTCATAGATATCACACTATCTAGAAAATCAAGTGGTGAAATGTTATCAAGGTAAAAGAAATAATATCTCCATACAGTCGATAATAACTCTTTAATCAGGTTTAAGTAATTATTAGGTCAATTTCATTGTGATCCAAGGGGATAAATTGTTTTAGATCTATGATTTCACGCAAATAAATAGAGAAGCAACAAATCCACTACCTCAAAAGGTCATCGATGTTATTATCACAAGAACGGACCATGAAAAGGATCTCTGGTCACCTCTTCCATGTGATCTTCATCCATCCGAGGATACCGCAGCACCACTACACCAACAACAACCAAGAGAAACCTCATTAGAACCATGGGAGATCATCCTCCATTGCATAGCAAGAATAATCGGAGTAAAAAGAGATCAAACTAGGATAAATCATAATAATGGAGGAAGGACTCACCTTAGATTGAATATGGATTGATATTTATTGAAGGAGGGAATCTGGAAATTGATCCTTACCGAAGGAATCCCCAATATGATGAAGAGGGCATCGTCGGGTCACTTGGAGTCGGGGGAGTGCCACTACAGCTATAGGGTTTGAAAAACCCGAGCAGCTGGAATGTTTTAAAACATACAAAATTAGGGGATTACATGATGTGTAATACCCTTTTATGTAATGTAATTACAGGGCATAATTTTTCACTAAAAAACTCATCACCTCTTTACTTTATTTTATTCTTCGAACCTCGATATTTTACACATCATGAAACCCATGTTCATGTCGTGTAACATCCTTTCACGACGTGAATCTCCCTGTATCCAGCTTCTAGAAACCTAAATAATCCAAACTTCCTTAAAACCTCCTTCGAGCACCTAGGTCTTTGAAAACATGCAAAGGGTTTATCCACATGGATACAGGCCCCTAAAAGAGGTATCTCATGGGGTGTTTATATAAACCCCTTTCCTTCTAGGATTGGTTTTGGATTCTCGAGGGTGAGAATCATTTGAGAGGTATATAATGTAATGGTATGTGCCTTTATGGTTTCTTAATTTTCCATTTTTTGTGGTTTTAGGTATTATGGGGAGGTTCTAGGAGTTTTTGGTGGAGGATAGAGGTGCAGCAGAGCTGTTGTAGGAAATTCATGTCATGTAATGTTTACACAATGTGAACTGGTGTTTCACAGCATGTACGGCTGGTGAGTTCACAACTTGTAAATATATAGAGGGGGAACCCATGAGATAGATTACATTTCATGTAAGTTTATTTCACAATATTTATTAAATAAATTCCAATGCAACTAAATTTTTGGTGAAAGATAGAATTTTGGGGAAATCAATGGCTTACATGCCGTGTAAATGTTACATGATGTGAAACTAGTAGGGTACAGGTTTTAAAACCTATTGTTTGGATGGTTTTAATTCATTAATACATAACCATTGTCCCTCTCATTATTGAAAATCCTTAAGTGCCTTGATAATATCTTCTATCCCCCTTCCATATGCTTCCATTTTTTGGTTTCAGTGGTTGTTTGTTGGTGATATTTGGTGATTGCTTTCTTCTTTTCATGTGGTTTTATTACATTCTTCTCTTGGGTACTTTCTATAGAGATGTTGTTTTGGTTTTTGGTGTGATTTTGGATCAATTTTGGTGATAATTTGGTGTATTTTAGGTTTATCTTTGGTTTTGTTTGTGTGGTTGTGGTTTTTGGGTGTTTCTTCTTCTCCTTGCAGTGTGCAGTGAGTCGGCAAAGCCTCTTTGAGGTAAGGAATCCCTCGTTTCTCTTTATTTTGTATCATGTGGTAGGTTTTTAATCTTTTTTATATATGGGAGATGGTTTTGATATCCAAATCAAGATAAATTAATCATTTAATGTAAATTGATGGGGAAGGGGTGATTTTCATGCTTTTACAGCTTTTATATTATTGTGGTATGATGTATTGTACGGGTTTGATGCCTCACTAAAAATTGTGGTCGTTGGGGGATTTGTTTGTATTGGATGATATGTGTTGTGACTACTATATTTGTTTTAATTTTTTGATGTCACCCTAAAAATGGAAATTGACTAACCTTTAGCTAATGAAATGGTTTCCCCATGATTATGGTTTTTGTGATAACGCCCCTAAAATAAATTGGAATATGAAAAAGTTCCCTCTATTAAATCTTTAAAATGATCATTGATGTATTATGATGTGTGGTCGTGTTGTAGGGTAGTTATGTGTGTTTGTGATGTGATGTGGGGATGAAGTTGATATGTGGTTGTGGTTTTGGGGTGATGAGGTGGTTATTATTTGGCCATGGTTTTGGGATGGTGAAGTGGTGGTTTTTTTGTCATTATTTTGGGAAGGTGAGGTGGTGGTTTTTTTGTCATGCTTTTGGGGAGATGAGGTGATGGTTGTTTGTTCGTGATTTTGGTGAGGTGAGGTGGTGGTTGTTTAACCATGATTTTGGGGTGTAATGTGGTGGTTTTTTTGTCATGCTTTTGGGGTGGCTAGGTGGTGGTTTTTTGTCCATACTTTTGGGGTGGTGAGGTGATGGTGTGATAGAGATGATGAGATGCTTGTGGTGTGTGGTTGATTTGTGCTAGATGCCCGAGCAGTGATGGAATAATTATTTAATAATGATTGAAATGGTTGGGGTTTTGTTCTACTAATGATATAGAAATGATTAATGAAAAAATAATGATGGGTTGTGTGGTTATTGATTAATAATGAAATTCATGGGATGGTTAATGGAATTGATTAAAAATGTGAAGTATGGCTTATGGATTGTGTGTTGTTATACATTTAGAGGTGGCAGTGAAAGTGGGGATGTTGTGAGTTGGTTAGTGTTTTGTTGTGAACCCATAGGCTAGGCTTGTGTGTGGCTATATATATTCTTGTGATTTCTATACACACCCCACCTGTGTCATGAACTATGTGTCGACACCCATATCATCACATGGGGGTGTTTTTTCCAACACCTCGGTGATTAGTATGGATGGATGGATACCCACTCTTTCCTTCTCTCTCTTCCATATGAGTATATTTTCACAGGATGTGATGGACGGAGGTCTATTCATGAACTAGGTGATGGACCTAGTGTTTTCAAGTGATATTTGATGTGAATGTGACATAGGGAGGTGGCCCAAATGTTTTTCGGAAGAATGTGATATGACCATGCTGTGGGGAGGTGGTCTAGGTTTCTTTGGGAAAGGTGTGATATGATCATGTTGTGGGGAATATTCTGGTGGTGTTCATGCATGGTGGGAGGAGGGAACGAGGTTTATGTTCTTCACATTCATGATAACCTACTACTCTAGTTATGGTAGTGGTTTTGATGTGATGGCCCAGGTGTTTTCAGGTGAGATGTGATGTGACCGTGTTGTGGGGAATTGGCCTATGTGTTTTCAGGTGTGATGTGACATGACCATGTTGTGTTTCAGTGGTATATGTTATTAAAAAAATATGGGAGTGTCAAGACATATGACATTAGGGTGTTAGAGTGGAAAATCAGTGGGAAAACAATATGGAGTACCCTTCATCGATATGGTTCTTATTATGTAATTATACTTGGCTTTCGTTATTTGATGAGTGTGCCTTGGTGGGGTTGGGATGGATAGTTGACCTATTTAGGTGTTATTTGTTCTTCTCTTTTCTCATGGGTAAATTAATATGCTTATTTCACATGTTCACAAGAGACTTTTGCTTTCCTGCTATGTATACTTGAATAATCACCCTAAGTATATAAAATTGATTTTTAGGTTTCTAAGAGGACTATGTGAACCATGATGGAAATTACTAGCTCAGGTATTTAGATAGTTGTTGTTTCATTGCTTTAACTTTATTTTTGGGTACTTTACTTTTGGAGACTTTTAACTATATCAGTTCTATTTATGCATGCCTTGTGAGATGGTTTTGGTTTATTTTATATTATTTCATGGAATTGTTTTTGGATGAGTCGTCTTATCTCCTGATCCTATATTATTATAGAGGGTAATGCCTCCCATTTATGATATTTGTATACCCTCGGTGCTAGTCTCCAACCTAGGGCCTACTGGATGTGAGACTTGGGGGTTATTATCTCTCTACCCTCATTTCGGTATTTTTAGCAGAAGGGGGTGTATCATACCCCATGAAATACCTCTCAAGAATATCTCCATCACAACAGCTAAACCACCTCTCTTAGAGGAAACAATCATAAAACCATGAAAAATAAAAAACTAGCTCCAAAACACTCCTGGGGGAGATACCTATCAAACGAGAGCAAGGCCGCAATAAGGTAACATGATAGGAACCATCTCATAAACCAAAAAAGGAATCATCCAAAATGACCATTTACTAAAGAGGAGATAAATAATAAAAAAATTGGTGTACTAATTGTGTATTTGCGACTCATATTGCCAAGTAATCTACTCAACTCCATTATGCCACCACAAGACACAAACCAAGGGAATATAATGTTCATGAAACACCTTCTCCTAGAAATCCTGAATCTCCATAGGCCACTCCTCAAAGGTCACATCCTTTTCAACATTGATCTATCCCTAGTCAATGACGTGAGAGACGTTATGAAGGTAATGGTGAATCTGAGACACCTAAAAGACATCATGTATCTGGATTATTTATGGGGGAAGTGTTATTTGATATTCCATGACTCCAACATGATCCAACACCTCAAAAGGACCAACAAACTGGGGATAAATCTTACTCCCATGAACAAACCTTTGCTTCCCATGATGAGTCACCTTTAGAAACATGGGATATCCAACATCGAACTCCATAGTCCTGCTCCTATGATCGGTATAGGAATTATGAAATCCTATGATTCTTTAATCCTCTCATGAATTACCTAAACCGTATTTATTTTATTCTGTACTAGATCTATCTTGAGAATTGCTGACTCTCTGACCCCATTCTAGCATAATATATAATGAAAAAAATTTCATATGAAGCTTAAAATAGTTCCATACCAATGGTGGAACAAAAAATATTATTGAAAGAAAACTAAACCAAAGGTAGGTATCTCATCCACAAAACTCCAAAATAGAGGACACAAGAACGCAAAATTTATTTAAGAGTTTGGATAGTTTTCTCTATCAAACCATCCTTAGGAAGATTAAAAGTAGTGTTAAAGAATAATTGAGATCCAAACTCATGTTGGAGACCTCTCCACACCCTGTACATAAAATGAGGATCATAATCTAGGATGATCATCCTTGGGACTTTGTGGAGTCTAACCACCACCTCTAGATACTACCTCGACAAACCCTCCACTGATCTTGACTCCCTGATTAATATAAAGTGGGTTGATTTCATAAAATGATCCATTCTCACCCATATAGCATCAAATAATCCCTGATATTGAGGTAAACTTGTAACATATTCTATCAATATGTCCTCCCACTTCCACTGAGGAACATCTAATGGCTGGAACAGACCATTGGGGACACAATGTTCATCCTTCACCTTCTGTAAAACCAAATATAAAGACACAAACTCTATAATTCACACTTTAACCTAGGCCATCAAAACTGTCATCTTAGATCTTGGTACATATTTTTCATGTCAGGTTGTACCACCAAAGGTGACATATAAAACTCACAAAAAACCATATCACGCATCACCAAAGGGATGAAAAGTCTCCCCTAAAACAACACCCTATTTTGTTCATCCTCAAACCAACCATCATGGGAATTTCTAAATACAACTCAATCTCTCCATAAATCCACCTCAGAATCCCCTTGCTGGGACTCCTCCACCTGCTATACTAAAGACGACCACACCATCATCTGAAAAACACAACCTTTGTCATCAACCACTCCCATGTCAAGATGAATCACTGAGATATCTTCCATAACTTTCTAGGAATATCTAGATTCATGCATGAAATCACTACATGACTTCCTGTTTAGTGCATCAGCTACAAAATAAACCTTTCCCAGTATATAAAAAATCTCAAATTCATAATCATGTAAGAATTCCATCCACTTTCATTTATTCAAGTTCAATTCATGTTGGGAAAAGGCATACCTCATGTTCTCATGATCGATAAAAACCACAAAACACTCACTGATGAGGGGATGTCACCACAACTTCAAGGAAAACACAATTGTTATCAACTTGAGATCATGGGTGTCATGGTTATGCTCATGGGGATGTAACTTTAGAGACCCATAAGAAAAAAACTAATCTCTAGTGCATCATAACACAACCCAATCCATGACACAATGCAACATATAAAATATCAAATTGAAATCCCTCTTATGGAAAATAAAGATCTAGAGTTATAACCAAATTCTCTTTCAGATAATCAAAATATTCTTAACACTGATCAGTCCACAATAATGTCTAATCCTTTCTAGTCAAGTATTTTAAAGGAGTCACAACCTAACAGAAATCGGCTATGAACCTCATGTAATAGCCTAGAAAAATAAGAAAACTCTTCACCTTAGCAATATTCTTAGGGGATGACTAAGAAACAAATTCCCCTATATTCGAAGGATCCATAGTTAATCCTTGTTGGGACATGAAATTCCCCAAGAATAGAACTTCATGAGCCTAAAAATCACACTTAAATAACTTCCCAAATAGATGTTGGTGATGAATAACTCCCAAAACAGTACATGGATTCTCGACATAATACTCTTTATACATGGAGTGCATGAGGATGATGTCAATGAAAACCTTCATGAAGAAACCCAAGAACTCTCAAAACACTACATTCATTAAACTCATGAACATGGTTGGATAATTTTTCATACCTAATTGAATCACAAAAAAAATCATAATGTCCATGATGACATCAGAAAGCGGTCTTCAAAATATCTTCATCATTCACCTGCATATGATGATTTCCTGACCGTATATTAATTTTCAAGAACCAACATTCTACTTTCATCTTATAAAATAAATTATAAATTCACAGAAGAGGATAGCATTTCTTTATATCCACCTGATTTAAGTGATGATAATTGATATAAAAATTCAAACTTCCATTGTCCTTCTTTACAAACAAAACTGGTGCACCCCATGGTGTTACACTAGTCCAAACAAAATTTCACTATAACATAACATCGAGTTGTACTCACAACTCCCACTTCTTAGAAGGATTTATCCTATATGAATATATTGAGATAGGAGAAATTATTGGGTGTAGTTTGATCCCAAACTTCATCTCTCGTTAAGGGGGTAAGTTCACAACCTTCTCAAGAAAAACATCAAGGTACTCTTCCACAACCCTGAGAAACATTGTATGTTGAACCTCTCATGAACTCAGATTCAGCTTAGTGGTAAAGGATGATAAGTACAAAACATGCCTCTAACCTATACAAGGGTATCTCTCACAAAAGAACACTTTTAGATCTCTATCAACATCATATAACAAAAGAATTCTCCTAAAACAGTCCACAATAGTCTGTACTAAATATAGACAATCCATACTGAGGATTATGTCATACAGTTATATCTATAAACATAGGAAATAAACCAAAGGGTGGTGCTTCCCCATCACAATATCACAGACTCTACATACTTCATACAAATAAGCTCAACCTCCAACTGGTGTAGTCAGCTCCAAGGTCACTAGAAGTTTCTCCACCTTCTATCCCAAAGCATAGAAGAGGGTTGGTGATATGAAGAAGTGTGTAGTTTCTAAATCAAAAAAAAATTGTGCACCCATGTAGAAAATAAGAAAAGGGTACCTCGAATAATGTTCAACTCTTTTGATGATAGAAATGATAGATTATAAAGTTGGTCATGATATACTCCACAGTCACTTTGAACCTACTAACTACCACCTCCACCATTTCACTCTACTTTATCAGGATGAGGATCATCTCAGTGTTATCCTCTACCTACCCATATCTTCTCTGCGGATCCCAAAATCGAACAGCCTACTACTGTTGTCTCGGCTGAAACTGCCTCAATGGAGGAACTTGAAGTGAAACACCTAGTGAACACTAACTTCTCAGAAATTTAAGGCACTCTCTCCATTAATTACCTCTATCTCTAAAATAAAACCACGAATTTTATCCCTTGGAATAGGTTTGAGAGCTTCCACCCTAGAGAAATGATAAGATGAGGGTAGGACCTACCCCTGACTGACTGAAATCTCTTATGTCTAGAAAAATAGGAACCCCATACCATAGCTCTACTTCATGAGGAATCCTAAAAATTCCCTATTCATGATGATTTGGTTCTTTCCAACATCCTCTCAACAACCTCCTCTCTCACCATCACTTTGAGATATATCATCAACATGAATGCTGGAGCAAGATATTTGTATTCAAGGCCTCCTCAAAATACCTTGCTCAAACCTCCTCATCCGAAAAAAATCTAAATCATATCGGAGGAGGGTATTGAAATGGATATCAAAATATCACACACAGGAACTCCCCTATCGAAGGGTACGCATTTCCTAGTGACTAGTCTCCTTCATGATCAAAGAGAAAAAACTCTACTCTGAACTGGTCCTTGAACTTCTCCTGTGATCCATGGACTCCTTGCAATCCCCGAGGAATACAATCCACCGCTGCCTTAGTGCTCCATGTAGCATCATCACATCCAATGAAACTCAGTGCTCCTTATAATCATGGATCAAACTAAAAGATATCTCCACCTTCTCTAACCAATATTATGTGACTGATTATGAAACAGATCACTCATACTTCTATAGAATATAGAGTATAAAATCTTAAAGTTTCCTCCTTCAAGTGTTTTCATCATCAACTTATACTATGCAATGATCTTCTGGAACTTTTTGAAGAACATATTCAGTGTGAACCTAGCAATGAAATCAACCTAAAGCCATACCTACAAGAAGAACAAATTGTTAGACTCCTAAACCTATAATATGGAATATTTATGATTAATTATTTATTTATTTCATTTCAATCATCTAATTTTTAACCTATCTCAAGGTCAATCCATTTCAAACACAATCACAAATAAGAATGGTGTATGATCCTTTCCTAGGTCTCTACCCTGCAACCAACACCACTTCTCTTAGTAGGATCAATAAAATTAATGGTTTGTGTGTTAGATAGAGGGGTCCCTAAATACTCATGTCTCAGCTAATTTCACTTGTCTGGATCGCTTACTAAACTTACCTGACACGGTTTCCATACCAACCCATGCAGTCCTCACCTGTGCCTAACTCAAACTCCATCTTATACCTCAACCTGGACCTCTAATGCCACTCTTTCATGAACCCCTACCCCCAAAGAGTACCACTCCTATACTGACAATGAGAGGAGGGTGGTAACCACCTAAGTCCCACCTCTAGTAGGCCTCGGGTAGGCAACTAGCACCATGGGTATATCGTACAAATAAATGGGAGGTATTACCATCTAAGAGAAATATGAGGAAGAGAAAGATAGATCATTCACCAATCAACTCCTTCTCAGATAGATGACAGAAATCTGAAGTGCATACATGAAATGTCATACAATACTAAAACAACTGAAAGGAAAACTACAAGTACCAAAAAGGTAGACTTAACAGTGACCATGAATCCCAAACAGATCTTATAAAACCATGATCTAGTAATATCGATCCTGATCTCCAACCTACTCCTTCTAACCTGGAAAAATGTTTATATAAAGGTAGAGTGAGAATAATAGTATACTCAGTAGGATTATCCTCAGAGCATATTGTGCAAAAGATAAAGAAAACATACTAAAACTTAGTGGAAAACAAGTGAAACTAACACATTGTATAAAAAGGTATACTAAGTTTCAAGGCTCATCATGGATATCTCTCACCAAGTCACACATATAAGAAAGATCTTTTATTATAATAATAAATTAATAAAGGTAACCTATTACCACCTCCCAACTGGTTTTCCGCTCTTCCCCAATGTCATACATCCTAATCCATCTATTTCAAAAATAATTCATTCGAAAAACACATGGGCTAAGTATCACAACATTCATCATGTTCATCGCATCACCATATAGTAACTAAATAGTTTTTGGGATCCACTAAATCTTGTATGATGTGTATCATACAGAAAGTATTATACCTGAATCCATCACAACCTATACACCAAGTAAGGTACCTCAATCCATCTAGCCTATACGTGTCATGCCTATAATAATCCATTGGTTACTATATTTGGAGATACATGTGTTTGAAATAACCACAATCCATAAAATAACTCTACACACATATATGGGGAAAGTAACCACCATGCATACTGGCACATAATAATACCATGAGAAAAGAGTGGGTCTAATTGTAGTAGTCATTCATTCATCCTCCCATCAGAATACTGGGAAAAACACCCTCCCATAGTCCACTGGGTGTCAGTCACCCTAACTGACATGTGTGGGTATCGTATAAAATTGAAAAAATTATAGGATATAATATAGCTCATGACCACACTATGGGAATAACCTAGTTTGAGTATCAACTTCATTTATCATCATTTGTACACTCGGCTACCACTTATAGAGATTAGACATCCTATAAGTACACAAGAACTTAAAGGAGTTACATTAAGTTTATTTTTACTTTTAAATTTTCCTTTTATTAATTAATTCATTGACCATTAATTAACAACATTATTACAAAATTTAAATTCATTAAGAATTATTTAGCATTGATAAATCCACTATTTATTATCCACAATTTAATTTCATGCCCTCCGAGCATAATCCAACCGAGTACATACTTTCTAAGGATTTAATGTTATCATTTTAATTTCAGAAAGAACTAACCCCCAGGGGTTAAAAAATTATTAAACATTATTACCATTCCATAATTTTAGATACTCAAGGAAAAAATCCTAAGATACCATCAATGAGAAATGAAAACAAGCACATCCAACTACCTTTAGCAGTGGGAAAAGGGATGCAGATTAAATAAGAAACCTAGAGTTTGATCCTTTAAATAGATTCTCCAACAAGAAATCATATCAATTTTATCAAATCTATGAGAAATCTTAGCTTCAAATCACTTTATCATCCTCGTTCCATCCCTGTCACCCTCATGAATATCCTCATACATCTTTCCATCACATGCATAAACTACTTCCACAACCTCAAGCTTCCCTTACCATATTTCATCAACCATACTGAGATCACATCACATTTCAAGGATCATATCCAAATCACATAGAATTCATAAAACAAACAATCATAGTCAATAGGGTAGTCTAAGCTCTAAAAACAAGGAATTCAGTTTTCACATGAAAACGGTCTCTCACTACCCCCAACACGTGGCATCCTCCCTATACAAGAAAATGGGTTCACTTGGTCCCAAACCTTTATCTTTATCAAACAAAAAACTTTTATTCAATGTTTAATTAATCAATTCATTATTCATAGGTTTCAAATAATGGAAACCTAAGACATCATCTATAACAAGCTATCATTTATTTAAACATGCTACCTGGAATCAATTCTAGTTTCTATAGACTATGAGAAAAAAATATCATTTAACATGACTTTTAATTATCAGCATCAATAAGCATTAACATGATTCATTTTCTTTATAAATTCCATTAAAACATGGAATAAAAACTTTAAAAACTTGTTTTTAGCATCAATTTGATTAATATTAAATTATAAGAATCTAAGGATTCATTAAACATGCCTCTTAAGATCTTTATCCAACCAAATTAATTACAGTTTTACATTTTTACCATTTTATAATGAAATAAACATGTTAAACCAAGTGTAAAAAACATGATAATAAGAATATCATAGATATCACATTATCTTGAAAATCAAGAGGTAAACTATTATCATGGTGGAAAGTAACAACATGTGATCTCTAAACATAAACAAATTTTATTATTTAATCCAATTAAATATTTATTAAGTTAATTTAACTATCATCCAAAGGGATAAGACGTGTTTAATTTATGATTTCATAAAAATAAAGTAGTATCAATGAATCCCCTACCACAAAAGAATCAATGTTCCTTACATGAGAATAGATCAACATCACGAATCTTTGATCACCACTCACGAAAGGAAACTATGATCTCCCAAGGATGTTGTGTCACAACTGTGCAAACAAATAGCCAAGAAAATTCCATTATAATGATAAAGAGAAATCACCATAACATGGAAAGAGGAAATGAGAGGAAATGAGATCGATCCAAGAAGAAACCGTGAGAAAAGGGTGGTAGAACACACCGCGTATTTTTACAGATCGAACATGGGAATTCGGGATCAATACCTATCAAAAGGGGATTCAAATCCTATTAAAAACTACTCTTGTGAACCTAGGGTTCAAGAGAAAGATGTAGAAAAAAACTAGGTTCTGATGGGGTTCAGGGAATTTATAGGTAGATATAATTTTTAAAGACCATGGTGCATCCCCTAGGACTAGGCTGCAGCATGTTGGAAAACAGGAGGACTACGGTGTAGTGGAAGGATACCAAACTATAGCCCTTATGTCAAACCCGTTTCTGGAGTCCATGGCTCGATCAATGGCACAGATCCTATAAAGGGGATCTGAGGCTACAGTGCAGCCTTAAGCACCATGTCACAGTTTCCCTTCAAAAGGAAAAACACCCTTGAACTGATATGTCGCATCCACCCATTCCACACCACAATCTCACAAACACCAGGAAGGGCTTATGCCATAGTCAACCTCCATGGTGCAATTAACCCTAAAAATGCAGTAGTATCCCTGAGCTCCCCTATGCCACAACATAACCTTCCACGCTATAAAAACCCTAATCTTATGGTGTAACCCATGGATCTACGCCATAGCCTTGCCTAAAAAGGAAGTGACACCCCCCACCCCCTTCTTCCAAACACTCTCCAAACACCGTGGAACCTCCTCTAGGTGCCTACAACACCCCAAAACACAAAGGAAATGGCTACTGGGATTTGGGACCTTACAAACTATTACTGTTATTATTTTCTATAAATTATTAATTAAATGAGTGTTAATTAATTATTCATATCAGAATATATTTTTTTATCACTTGACCATATTATATAATTTTTCTTAATAAAAAAATTCATAGCGCCCCAAAAAATAGGGAAAATGAATTTTTAATCATAAAATGATCTTATTAGTTATTTAGCTACACTGACTGAATTTTATTAATGCATTGATATAAAAAATGACCTTTATTTTCCTTTTAATGTAGATTTTATAATGTGGTTAATTTTATTTATTCTCACTTATTCAATGGAAACATTCATAGTTATCACATTTTAATACTTGTAATTTTCTCTTAATAAAATGTATCATAGTTTCGTTTTATTTCAGTGTTGCGTGTAGAGTAGGCTATTCAACATAGTCCTTAATTAAATGAAAATATATACTAAAATCTCAAGGAATTTCATTCAAAACCCTTAAATAAATTACATCCTCACAATTTTAATTTCCCTCACCGTTGAGAATAAATGACGGTATTCTTAATATAGTCATGACTCGGGATATAATTTCTAATGAAATATCATCCTCAAAAACTTGGGTAAGACTAGGGAACCCATATCATAGTTTAGTATTAAGACCCATATAATGGAATTAATCTCAATAAGGAGTTTATAGTTATTATTTCACTGATATAAGATCATATGCTACCATAAAACTAGCCTTTAATAGCGCTAGGGATTTAACAATTCTAGTTAAAAACACTGTTAAAGACCCCCTTTGTCACCGCTAAAAAAGGGATTGTTAAAGGGGGTCTTTAACAATGCTTTTTTAGCACTCTTAAAGGGGGTATTTATCAATTCTTTTTTAAAAGAACTGATAAAGACCCACCATTTATCAGTGATTTTAAAAAATATCTGATGAATGGGGTATTTTATCAATGCTTGTAAAAAAGAACTGATAAAGGCGGGTTTTATCAGCACTTTTTTAGAAGTGCTGATAAAGACCCCCTTTATTAGTTCTTTTTTACAAGTATAGATAAAAGTATACTTCAAAAGAATTATATTTCATTAAAAATAATATATTAATATATAAATATATTTATATTGATATAAATATAACATATATTTTTAGAAATATGTTTTAGATAAGGTAAATAGGCATTTACACTTAATATATAAGATATTTAGTGAAATTGTCTTATAAAATAACTAAAAAATATTTTTTAACAATAATTTGATTATTATTATTGAGTAATAGTCATTAAATATCAATTTAAAGATAAGAAAAATCAAAAAAATAATAAAATTTCTAAAATAAGTTGAAAATGTAACTCGGACTTCAAACGGCCATAACTTTTGATCCGAGTATCTTTCTAGACTCTACCACATATCAAATCAAATACTGGGATGAGCTCTATGACCTTAGTGATATAGGTGAACCTCTACCACATTTTTCGAGGACAAAAAAGTCCAAAAGGCCTCCGAAACTGAGTTTTTAGTCTGGGTACCCCAATTTTTTAACACTCGATGGATTTTCAGCCTCGTTTAAGAGTATCTTTTTGCCCTTTTTCAGTGGGGAATGAATTTATTCTCAGGTCTTACATTCATATTGATATTATGGTTTTTAAATTTTATTATTGTTTACAATTTAATTTTATTTATAATTAAATATATGCATGTTTTCTTATATTTTACTTATAATAAATCACTCATAAATACATAAATCAACATATTTAGGGAAAAATATATATTCTAATATATCTAAATAAATACATATTATAAAAGTGTATTTAAAATATTATTTATCCATTTTTTACATTATAAAAATATATTTAATATATATATATATATTTGTGTGTGTGTTAATAAATAAATATATATTTTTATTTTATTCTAGTATATGTAAATGAATATAATATATATTATATTTAAATAAATATAAGTATATATATATCACACACACATATATTGTTTAAATGTATTTAAATATAATTATATAAATATATGTAAATATATATATAAATAAACATAAATATCATTAAACAGACAGAAAAACAATATGGTGTAGTGGTAAAGGCGTTCCATCTTTAAAGGGAGAGGTGCAGGGTTTGAATCTAGGTGAGCACGCATGAGGCTAGAATTTGCAAAGCACTGATAAAAGGGTGGTGGGGTGAAAAGCGCTGATAAAGGGGTTATGGAGTGCGGTTAAAGGGTTGTGTAAGCACTAATAAAGGGGGGTTGAACTCATGGGTGTCTGAAAAAATAAAATTTACCCCCTTTAATAGCATTGCCTTTATCAATGATAAAAAGGTACTATTAAAGGCACCCTTTAATAATGATAAAAAGGCGTTGTTAAAAGGGACCTTTAAAAGTGTTTTTTAGTACTATTAAAGGGAGACTTTAACATACCTTTTATAGGGATGATAAAAAAAATTGGCTTTTAACCACACTTTTATTATCAACTCTTTTTTAGTACTGATAAATGCTTTTTTAGCATTATTTAAGGCCATTTTTGTAGTAGTGATAAGTTGATTTAGGATATGAAATGTGACTTCCTTGTTTTGGAAATTGATATGGTATCTATATTGAGAGATCTAATCAATATCCAAAAATCACATCAAATCCCACTAAAGGGGGAATAATAATATTTTTAGGAATTACATACAAACTTCTAACAAATAGGATCATAGACATGGGGTAAAACCATCGTATTACTAGGAGTTTTCACTGATAATCAAATATCAAATAATTAAAGTTCTTGGAAAATTATTAATGTATAAGGGAGTGGGTATAACAAGAATCAAATATGAAATTTTAAGTTCTTTATTAGGTGATGAGTGTACCTTTCACACTTTATTTTCATGGACCACTTCAGTAGTAATGATTGAATGGGCTCTTATTCCCTTGGGATTGAAGGTTTATCATGCATAGTATCATCATTAGCCATTGGATTGGGTAATTGATTTTCATAATGCTCAAAATAAAGTCATTTTTATAATTTAATTGTGGGAGGATCATTAGTTTAGACCTTCTTTTTCTCTATTATATTGTTTTAATTTCTCCTATAGTTTTTTTCTTGATGGCCTGTTTTACCACTTGTAAAACATTTCCCTAATCCTTTAAGGGAATTTTTGGGTAATTCTTCCTAGAATTTTGGCATATAGAGGATTTAACATTCTTTCTTATATAAAACTTTTCATCTTAGTTTCCATGATACTCTATCTTATTTTTATTTTCTCTAGAATAATGAGAGTCCACGGTCTCTATTTCCACCTTAACTACACATTGAAAATTTTCTTTATAGCTACCAACGTCTCTTATAGCTAATTTATTTTGAATAATTTTTTAAGGCCACTAAATATTCTTTCAATATTACTTTCAGAGTTATTAATAAGACTAGATTCATACCACATGACTCTCATAAATTTTTCCTCATAGGTTCCAATGGATTCATCCCCATTTTGTTTTCACTCTAGGGGTTATCTCTCCATATTTCTGCAAAGAGTTTGAGGAAAATATTGAATGAATAATATTTTCTTAAACTCTTATCATTATATAGAGTCAACTTCTTCCTTCCGTGTCAAATTCTTGGTGAGATTCTGCCATTTTTTAGGCTCACCTTCCAAATGATAAAAAATTAAGACGATCTTCTCATAGTTAGAGCACAAGAAAACAAAAAATATCTTCTCTATAGCTTTGATCAATTGCTTAGTAATTATTGGGTTGGAGGACCCACTAAAGGAGGGTGGATATTTTCACATGAAAGTATTGATAAGAAGTTTCTATTTCCTTGGTGTTTTTTTGATATCAACATGATTTACATTATTATTCATTACTTGAGATAGTTGGGTGAGCATTGTTCTTTCGATGGAGAAGAGACTACCGGGAAACCCTCACTGAGGTGGGTTCATTTGGGCCTGATGGTTGATTGTTGAGGGTTCATTTCTCACAAAATAATTAACATTGGGTCACCATTTTCATTCTTAATAGAAACTCCTAATGGTTCCCTCATCCATAACTAGGTATAAACCTACTTTCCAAAGGAAGGTGTCCAATTAGGGTATCAGACCCAACGACTCTTAGGGGCGCGCAATGGTGGAGAGGATGGGAGGTTGGGATCATCTCACAATTTTGAGGTGAATTATTTACTACTTAAATACTCTATTATATATCTAAGATATGTTCACTAATCTCCACCTAATCTTAATGTGGGATCGGTTACCCTAAAAAAACAATCATAGGTTAATTCTCTTTATGTTCAAAAGAAAGGGGGTATTGTTAGTGAATAGAGGATAGGGGATCCCATTAGTAAATATATCTGTAAGTATCCAAGGTTCTTCATCCATTTCCCAATAATGGGTAGATTCCTATTTGATAAAGTTGTATAACTAGGCACTTAGGAATTTCCCACCATGCAGGGAGATGGTTAATATTCTTAGGAAGCAATTGAGCCATTATGAGGCATCCTATGTTTCCTAGTTATTATAGGAATAAAAACCCAAGTATTTCATTAAACTCATGTAGTTTAACATCATACAGAAAGGAAATATGTGTGGGCATTGAGGCACCAGATATTTGAGCTCTAGTCTTGAGGAGATGTCCTACATATCCTGATTGTGGAAAGAATCAGATTTATCATAGTTCAATCATTCCCTTGGGCCTATCCCCAAAGTAGATTTCCTTATATTAGGGATATTCATATCATGACACTCATCTGGGATTATATACTAAGATTACCCTAGATAGTGGATATTCATGATGCTAATGAGGTGTTCATTGTATCTCCCTAAGCCCACGTGAGTTATTCTCGGTGTTAGAAATAGGGGATGACAAGTGATCAGCCTCATGGAATATGGATGTGAGGCTTACATGCTAGGACTACCCTTGGGATTCCTAATATGTTTCTCAAGACTTGAGGAGGATTCATAAGTATCTAGTTATATTAGGAATTAGAGTCTATTTAGTTCAATTAGTTCCTCAAACCATTGATGGATGAGGAAATATGACCATCCCATGGGAATGATTGGTTCTCGATGGTTGAAATTTCATAGACATAGCGAGACTTGTACTAATGTGGATACACATTTGAGTTTGGGATCAGTACTTAAGAAGGTGTATTTTTTATCCTAGTTATAGCATTAATTAGATTCATAATAGTTCAATTGGTTGGGGATTACATGTTGATGTTGACCTTGCCTTTGTAGAAGCTTATAATGCAAATGATATGATTATTATATCTCCCTAGGATCACGTGAGCTATGATCGGTGTGAGAAAAAAGGGGTGTAAAATGATCAATATCATTTCTTATGGATATGTGACTTACATATTGGGACATCCCTTTGGAGGATTGATATGGAGCTCGGGCCTTAGGAAGGTGTCTTATGTATCCTAGTTATGGAAGGAATCAGATTTCTCATAGTTCAATGGTTGGATCTTAAGCTCTGAGGTTTCCCTTATATGTGAGACATATCATATTGTGTCAATAGTCAAGGAATACACACTGACATTTCCCTTATGATTGGTGCTTACACACTAAGGATGAACAAAGTTATTAAGTTCTAGGATGCCCTTATGATATGGTATTCTTGCCTACCTAACATTATTTGATTACCCATCTGACATGCCTTGGTCGTCTGGCTAAAATGTCAGAGAATTTCTTCTTTTCATGCCAGAAGAAAATCACATGATCCAGTTGACTTGTCCAATGGATATTGCATGACCTATATGACATGTCTAAATTTTTTCGCATGATTTGGGATGACTTTTCTAGAAAACATTTTAAGAAATGGTCGGTTGATCTTGGAATTCATCACATGAACCCAGATGACATGTCCAGAGGGCATCTCATGATTTTGTTAACTTGTCCTCGTGTCATTTCAAGAGATGGATGACTCACTTGGAGGGTGTCCAAATATTCTATGTGACATGTCTCGTAGGGTGTCGCATGTCCTGGATGACATGTCTGGAGGGTATCGTGAGATCTAACTAGCATGCCTGGAGAGCATTGCAAGATCCAGTCAACATGCCCATAATCTACCAAAAGACTTGGAAAACATGTGAGGGTGTCATTATATAAGTCATGAAATGTATTTGAAGGACACCACAAGTTTTTTATGGTGAGTTTGGAGGGATTTGTGAGACTAAGGTTTCACGCCCAGGTGGCGCTATGCGACTTGCTTTGACATGTCCAGATGACATAACATAATCTAAATGGTATACCGAAGGAGCATCGTGAGATATGGTAGATATGTTTTGGTGTTATCACATTTTCTAGGTGGTTAACATGAAGTTAATGAGGATAAGTGTGTGTGTTCTTTACTTATTCCTTGTTCCTTAGTCTTAGTTCTGGCCTTTTATTTGAGAATTCTATGAATTTTTTTAGTGTTAGATTGTTTTGAGTTTCACGTGATCTAGAAAATGTGCGGGATGTTCTTTGTGTTTCCTTCCAGAGGTCCCTTACATGATCTATGGGTGATCACGCAAAGTGTTTATGCATGTTGCATGACTGCTCTGGTTGTTCTCTAGATCTTACCTAATGGGAATCTTTTCTAATAACGAGATCAGTTGCTTTGAGAAATCCACTCTAGTTCCAGTATGAGGTTCTGAGAGTTTTTCCATACATAGAGAGTAGTGGTTAATTTTTAATGATAGGTTTGGGGATTTATAGGCCTCGACACCTTAGTTGTTCTCCACTTTTCATAGTGAGAATCACGCAAACCCAGGCTGGAGTCGGAGGAGGGCTTCGACGCCACATGTCTTCATGAGGTCATGTCATGAATCACTCTGAGGGTGTCACGTGTCTTTCAGTGACTAAAATACCATCCGACATCACCTCATTTTTTATAATGTTTCCAATTAATGGGGTATTGTTTAATATTTTGAACATGTCGAGGGACCTTCAAATGGCCATATTGACATGTCCAGGTGCCTTTGCGAGAATAGGGTGCCTATCAAAAGGCCTTCATGTGACCTTGGGTAACTTTTCTGGGACTTTACATGAGACAAGGTTGGATTTTTAGGGGGCCTTCAAGAGATCAGGATGATTTGACAAGGGGTCATGCGAGATCATTTTGTGAACATCTTGGGCATGTCACATGTTTTTTATGACCGCGAGAGGCTCTCGCCTCCTCCGCTTTTTATTTAAATTGTTTTATTTTAAAAATGTTAGGGATTCTAATAGGTTGCTCGAATGTTGTTAAGAACAATAATTTTACCTTTGGTGATGCGTTGCATGACCATGAAAGGTCTTGTGGAGATGTGAGATCATTTCAAGGACAATTACATCCATTTTCATTTGAGTAGTTGAAGGGGAAGTACGAAGTCTCCTAGACATACCTGAGGCCCTTCACATAATGAGGATGATAAGACAAAGGGATTTTATGAGATGAGTTAGGCACATTTTCAGGTTCTTGTGGTGTCTTGCGGGCCACCATGGGCGCGTCACGTGACTTTTATGAGTGTGATAGGCTCTTGACTCCAACCTATTTATTTCTTTTGTTTATTTTAAAAATGTTGGGGAGTTTGAGAATTTGTTTGAATTTTCTCATGGACAATCATTATCCTCATCGGTGATGCGTCATGTGAGCTTCATAGTCGCAAGAGTATCCCCCTTTTGGATATTTTCCACCTATTTTCGAAGGATTTATGGATGGTTTGTTGGGCTTCCTTTGGTTGAAAAAAAATTTTACCTGGGGAAGCTTATCTGGTTTCCACCACATGATCAGTAGTTGTCCGAGGTGCCTTCTCAATAGAAGAAGGACTTTTCAAAGGGACCTCATAAAATATTCCACATGATATGCGTTGTACATGGTTCTTTCGCATGACCTTATGATGGTCATGATATCGTGTGTCTCTTAGAGGATTATGCGATTTGCGGGTCTTGTCCACCTTCTTCCTTCTTTTCTATTGTGGGTAAAATAATTACCATATTTAGGTATCTCTTCCTTTGTGGTTTTTCCAATTCACATTTGATGGGCATCAACAAATCCCCCCCCCATCAAAAGAGGCACCCAGGAGGACAAGGTCTTAGTTAAATGCCCGCCTGGGTCTTTGGAGTTTTCAAAAACTAGTGTCTTGGGTGATGTTTGGTCTTCCAGGTGACTCTGGGTATTTTTCATAATTCCATATATATAGGGTAGAATAGGGCGACCTCATTCACTGGCTAGTCACCTCTCCAGAGCTCTCTATCTTACCCTGCTTTTATCGCGTGTCCTCATCGCAAGACCATTCCACAAGCACTGATCATAAGATCTATTCACGAGCCTTCATGGTGAACCTATTTCGCGAGGAATCCTCTGCAAGAGTACTTTCACTTAGGAACTCTCTAGAATTAATTATGATCTATACTTATATAATTTTTTGAACTTTGGTCATGTAAATGAGATTATCTTGAGGGTTATTTGGGGTTTGTTGGCCTGATCATATGATCTTTTGGATATCATGCAGCTCACGTGACCATGTCCAGGTCATATGATTGCGAGTCTTGTATGATTCATGCAATTGTGTGATTCCCTATCGGTTCATGTGAACTATGATATGTTTGAGGGTCAGGCGATTCGTGATCCCTTTAGGTGATTCACAAATTATTTTTTGATTCATGTGATGTGCATGATGTTGTTGGTTTTATTCCTTTTCTTTGAAAATATTTTATTTTATCTTTCTGACATATTACACTTACTTTTTCTATTCAGGTGGATTCCATTTCTCATCGATCTTATTCTACTATGGCCAATCAAAGGCCCATGATTTCTAGAAATTTCAATGTTGACCCCTGGTATCACATGAATTCTAATAACGAGGTTTTGAGGAGGTTCCGTTTTCTTGAGCTCCAGGATTATCCTCTATCACACTAACTTACTCTATATGGGTTCGGTTTATTGGAAGATTCTACCATTCCTCCTTTAAACTTCAACATACCATCTCACTGGGTGTCATCTTATCTTGACTGTGTTCAGATAAAAATTGATGAGGATGGTTGGATGGTCATAACTCAGTCCCAGGGGCTGTCTTACATATTGGAAAACTCACCTTTGGGTTCGGATGGCTGTGAATTTTCTCATAATCATATTTCTCAATGTTATTAAAGTATAATTGTCTTCTCTATAAACAACTAAGATAGTGGGTGGAGCTCAAAATGGGATCTCCTTATAGGAAGTAATGTTTCTGATGAATGGGTGTGGCCCTTCTGGGTCAGGAAAAGTGGAATAGAGTTTCTTGACCAGCTATATAGAGTTCATCTGTATGGAGCCGTTTGGATTTCCCAATTTATTGTCTCTGATAGCCATACATTCTTTAATATCTTATCATCCTTTAGTGTCCTAGAACTAACACAATCCATTTATCCCATGGTGAAGTGGGCATCAATCTATGGGACATCTACCAATTGGGTGGGATTCCCCCTCTTAGAGATATGTATGATGAGTTACTTTCAGTTGTGGATATCAAGGATGAACCCTTGTAGACTCTAGTCCTAGTGTGGGATATGCTTGTCATTACAAAGGATAATATGGGAAAGGAGATAAATTTTTGCTCGCTTATCTCTTCAAGGATTGGATCGACATCTTCCTCTATCGTAACAGAGTTAGGCCAACTACTATACACCCCCATCGATGCCCTTCCCAGTAAGTCTGCGATAGTGTTGGCTCATATTGGGCCATTCTAGAAGTTAGGGATATTACCTCATGGTGATATCAAGTAAACTCAGATATCTCTTTGGGTCTTAGGTTGGTGGGCTTCATGTCCATGTTTTTGAATGGATGGATTTTCCCAGATGGGGATGCGCGTTCAGTTATCCACATTAGCACACTGGTGATTGTAGCACGGCTAGCGGAAGGATAGCACCTTAATCTGGTAGTATCAGTCCTTTCATGCCTTTATCAACTTTTGGTTCATATTTATCAAGGAATAATCACCTATAGTATTAGTGTCCCGTTTGAGTTTCTATTTTTCTAGATATGGGATCATTTCCATTGATATGAATACTATAATTCCACTAGTATCCCTGAGGCCTTATCTTGTCTGATATTTTTAAACATATCTAGAGTTGGGGATATATATCTGAGCCCTAACAAGGTTACAAATGCATTACACCAATCTGATAGCTTTGATTTCATCCCTTACCGTGCACCGACTGGTCCAGTTATTGACAATGGCAGTGGCTCCCTCGATGAAAGGTCGTATATGATCTCTCTTAGAGAAGGGGTCATTGTGGCTTGGATGGACGAGTTGATTATCTGTGAGAAATATACACCCTACCAAGTTTCTCATAGGTTCTTCTACACCCAAAGGGTCTCCCCTATTCCTTTTTCTAGTGTGTGAGAAGAGTGATACCCTGGGATCATCCTCCAATTTTGGATGATGTTGTCACGTGAAGATACGGATGCTGAGATCATTCTTCTGCCAGCTAATTATCCCACCTTTCTTACCCAGGATTATGCCCAAGCTTGGGTAGCATCTTATCTAGGTGGTGTTCTATGCTGATTGGTTTGTTTTGTATACAATTCATTTTCCTCACCAAACCCTATTTCTGTAGAAAAGATGGATATGATTATAGATTTGGGAAAGAATTCAAGGAAGATCCCTCATCTTGGTAACAACTATTCTGGTAGTAGGACTAATTTTGTCAAGTAAATTAGTCCCCCAACACAATTAATGGGTAATTATTTTGTTGATAGGAGGGTATATGAGGCCTCTTATTATGTTCTTCTGTAAGCTCAACTAACTATTCCTCCTTCTGGCGTGCCCATCCCATCAGTTACAGAGGCTTAGACACATCGTAGGATGATATGGTAGTAGATTCATAACTTTATTACTGAAACCCCTTTGGAAACATTCTATGACTAAGGGTAATGCCTTCATTGGATGTTTAATTACTTAGGGACTGGTGGTTTTGATTGCCAACTGCTGTATGAAATCATGTAGCATATTTTCCTGACCTAGTGGGATTTGGCCATCAATGAAAGGGTATTTCATGATTTTGTAGATTAGGATCCTCTTGTTGGTAGATGAAGGAGGCGTTAGAGGCATTGGATATGGGTCTACAGTTTATATCTACACTACAAGACCAGATGGATGTCAGGACTGTGAAAATATGGAGATGTGAGGAAATCATAGCACGACTAAAGTCTGACCTTTCAACGCCATTCAACTTGTTGGAAACTGCTCAAAAAAGATTTGAGGATCTGACTACTTTAGTCGAGACTCTCTATCGTAGAGAAGAAGAAGAGGTGGAGGGGTGAGCAGAACTTCAGCATTCAATTAACGCTTCTCGCCAGACTCTCACTGACCTAGCCAGCTCAGCCAACAGAATTTTATTATTGTTTTCTCATTGATATACACCCAGTTTTTTATGATATTCCTGAAGAGATTCTGAATTATAGAGATTCCTCCTATTTCATGGTATCAATGAACATATTTTCTAAACTTTATATGTGTTTTCTAGTTTTCTTTTATTCACAACGTGCATGAATTTTCATTGATCTGATATTATGTGAATTTACAAGGATAACCGTCCCTTGTATAATATAAATTAAACCTAAATATTTGGATCTAAATGTTAAAATCACAATATTACATCCCGCCTTTTTGTCACATAAACTTTCATTACACTATACAAAACTGAGGATCTTTAAGGTTTAGCATCTTGGAAACCAGGAACTTAATACATGAAACAAAAAAACATTATTCTTTAACACTTGAAAGGCTTCTCCTTATGTTCATCCCAGGTTCATTACTGCATCTCATAACCTGGGTACATACCTCAAAAGAAAGGGTGAGCAGAAGGCCCATTAAGGGAAACAAGGGAAACATTTAATATGTGAACTTGAGATACATCAATAAAGTCATGAAAAGAACTTTAAGACATGAGAATGAAATCATGAGGCATATCATAATAAAAAAAACGTATTTCATAACTTGAAGATGTGGCTACAACATTTAACAAAGACAATCATTTCCGTTTCACCAAGGTCCATCCCCAAGGTGTCAATAAAAATTACCAAGGTTATTCACCAAGGTATCAGTCAAAATGGTCATCTCTAGAGATTAAGTCTTTACTCAATGCATTGGAGCGCTATCAGGACGCACCCTTAAATTCACCTTTATTATCATGTGATCCACATATATCATCATCAATCATTTCATAAACAACCCATATGGAATAAAAGAAATGGGTTTCATTTCATAATCATGACGTTTTAAAAACTGCTTTAAAGACATGATCTTTGTATCACTTTAAAACCCACAGAAAAGGAAGGTGGGTCTCATGTATGTAAATCCCAGAATTTAAAATAGAACATTTTGGTATATATATGAATACACATATAGAAGAGAGATCTTTTAGTATTCACTTAATAAAATAAAATAACTTTAGAAAAAGAGAGAGACATTTTGAGACGGAAATTTTGCAGCATAACGACTATGTTTCGGGGTTTTAGAAAACATTGAAAAGAGAGGGGACATGGGTCAAACATTCAAAAATGACCCATAAAACAGTATAGGAACCGAATATGAAGGATATATGAACATGGTAATGAAATTTTAAGGACATACCATTTGAAATGAAAAACATGGAGGTAAGACGAAAATAAGATTTCTCTGATTAAAATTCGACAGCCTAACGGCGTCCCTTAAACTTCAAAAAAATGAATTGAAGAGATCAAATAGGGTATCTCACCATATGAACGTATAAGATCAGTATGATAGATATAGATATCATACCCCAACATAATAAAAAGGAACTTGAAAGACTTGACATGAAAGTAGAACTTTGAAAAATGAGAAAGGTGAACGAATCCCTTAAAAATCCGGCAGCCTAACGGCGCCACTTAAACTTCAACAAAAATGAATTGACGAGATCAAATAGGGTCTCTCATAATATAAACATAAAAGATCAGTATGATAGATATAGAGATCATACCCCAACATAATAAAAAGGAACTTGAAAGACTTGACATGAAAGTAGAACTTTAAAAAATGAGAAAGGTGAACGAATCCCTTAAAAATCCGGCAGCCTAACGGCGCCACTTAAACTTTAACAAAAATGAAATGACGAGATCAAATAAGTCCTCTCATCATATGAACATAAGAGATAAATATGATAGATATAGAGATCATACCCCAACATAATAAAAAGGAACTTGAAAGACTTGACATGAAAGTAGAACTTTGAAAAATGAGAAAGGTGAACGAATCCCTTAAAAATTCGGCAGCCTAACGGCGTCATTTAAACTTTATTAAAATGAATTAATGATAGAAAGAGGGGGTATCTCATCATATGAACATGAAAAGGGCAGTAAGAAGAATTTAAAAGAACATCCTCCAACATAAGATCATGGAGCATAAAATAAATGACATAAAAGAGATTACTTGAAAAGAAAGAGAGAGGTGGGATCTCTTACCTTAAAACGTAACTCTTAAAACTCAAAGGTTGAGACCTTGAGAGATTGGGGGCACCTTGGGAGGACTAATTGGGAGGTAATGAGACCAGAGCTTCATTTGGGGAGAGTTGGGAGTCGAATGGATGAGAGGATGGCTTCGTATTTATAGGGAAAGTGAGGGGACAAGGCATTAATGGCCAAGGGACACCTCATTGGTGGTTTTGGAAAAACCATGGGCTTGCCCATGGTATTTGCCCATGGTATTGGCCACATGGGTCCCCCCATAAAATAATTCATCACCTTTGGTCGTCCAACCCATAAAATATCTCATGACATCATCATGACACAGTTATGATGTCATTAAACATACTGAAACCCTAAAACTGTATTTTCACTATTCATCGAAAATTCATCTTTCTCAGAAAAATCCCAAAATTTCACCTTAACCAAATATCAATGCACTGATTTCAAAAATGAACTCCATTTTATAAAAATAATTTTCTAAATATTTTTAATTTAATTTTGAAATAAATACAATATTCACCAAAAATTCAATCTTTTCAGAAAAATCCTCAAAAATTACCTTAACATAATATCGATGATCTGAGTTCAAAAATGAACTCCATTTTATAAAAAAAAAATTTCTAAATATTTTTAATTTAATTTTTAAATAAATACACTATTCACCGAAAATTCAATCTTTTCAGAAAAAACCCTCAAAAATTACCTTAACATAATATCGATGCTCTGAGTTCAAAAATGAACTCCATTTTATAAAAATAATTTTCTAAATATTTTTAATTTAATTTTTAATTAACAAAACACTATTCACCCAAAAAAACTAATACTTGACTAATATTTTATGAAACCGTTATTTAACCATTTTATTGAATCACGTTACTTAATCAAGGTGCCTAGATTATATTAATAATTTATTTAAGTGAGATTACTAATCCATTTTGTCACATTACTAATCCTAAGCATAAAATCACTATTCATAATTTACTATTCATCAAAAATTAAGTTGACCTTATTAGACTCTAAATTTCGTACTGAACATAATTGTAGAAGACCATTTTTTGAAAATCATTACACATTTTTAATAATGTAAGGTTTACATAAACATTTTTAAAATATTCTTTCTCTAAAATTCATCAAATATATGCATCAATATTTATCCTGACATTTGAAAATTCATAAACTTCATCATAAGAAGAAATCAAATTTTTTATTTAAAACAAAGGATTACACAAGGTAGTTACAGTCTCCTTACATAGCCCCTTATCACACCAGCGTAGGACCTAAGTGTAAGATGTGCTAAGGTGAGAGAATCTGAGGGAGGCTCGGCCAACATCGCACGAGTAGTAATTTCTATCAGTTTGAACTTCTCACGAAGGAGATTCTGTTCTAGCTTCACACGATAAAGTTCGGCTTGGGTTTGGTCCAAAGCAAAGCCCAGTGGTGCTACCTCTTTCCCAAGTTCCGTTAGATGGGCTTTGATTGGCCTGAGACTACTGGATGAGGCCATCGAATCTCCTTTCTATATTAATTAACCAAGGTCACTTGTATTTAGAGACAAAAGTCGCAACATTCAGTTTTCAACGGTCATACTGACTAACGGTCATATAATAGTCAAGACCCAACAGTCTCATTTTAATTATACTCATGTTATCAAATGAAACAGTTTTGTTGAGTATGAAAAATAAAATAACACACAAAATTAGGAAACAAGATTTATTTAAAATTTCGGGTCGTTACAATCTTCCCCCCTTAAGAAATTGCGTCCTTGCAATTTTTAAAATTGGGTTTTGAAATTTCATTGAAAGTCCCACATCGGAAAAAGAGTCAGTAACACTATTACTTTAAAAGAAAGAAAAGGAAGTACAAAGGCCACCCGAGTTAACCCATACTAGGATTCCATGTAAAAAAACATGGATATGGAAGAAAAAACAAAGGGTCAAATTCTGTGGGAGAGTGATAGAAAACATGATTAGGAGAAAGTTAAAAATAAGAAAATCACAAACTTATGATGTGTGGAAACGGTCTTTGATTACCCAGTAGGAAACGTTAAAAGACAACATTTTTTTACGTTCCTTTTCATAGTTTTGAGGAATTCATTTACTACATAGAATAAAAACATAAGGAAATATACCTACCTTCAAGTAGAGTTTCATCCTTTAATAAGTCTCTACCAAAACTAATCTTTTCTCCAAATGATGAGCATTCAAAACTACTTGGTCTCATCAAAGCACAAGAATTATCTTATAGAGAATCACATAATCTACCAAAGATTAACTATCTATTTCTTCTATCTTTAAACATTATCCCAAAAACGGAAAGGGTAAGATAAAACAACTCTTCCAAAATAAAGACCCCCAGAGGAAGGCAAACTACTTTAAATCTTCAAAGTTCCACGGTACTACCCAAAGTTCCTCATAGACCATTCCATAAATAACTGTCCTTAAAATTCTTCAAAATAAACCAAACTAAGATTGAAACCCAAATACATGAAGGATTTGATAACATAGTCTTCCAAGATAAATTTTATCACTAATCTCCAAAAAACATCAACCACTCCGAACATCTTATAACAAAAGTAGCTAACCTAAACATATTTTACCCAAGATAGGTTAATCATTTCCATATGTAACCTAAATTACTATAAGTCCACCTTAAATTCATCGATTATTCAAAATATAAGTCAACCTTTACTCCTCAAAGAAAATACCGTAGTAATCTATTTACCTCGATCAAATAGGGTTCCCAAAATAGTGAACATCTTCCAAAATAATAATCATATTTTAATACCCTAATCATCTATGTCATATTAATACTAAAATCGTCACTTTTCCTATCACATTGGTTGTTGGGACATGTTCTTCCATTTCCCACAATTAACTAAGAAAATAAAGTACTATTAGGGCCTTAAATACTTAGCCAATAATCATGAAAAGGAACTTAAAGCATAGAAGGATAACTTGTAGAAGAAAAGTATAACCTAACTTATGATCCCATAGGTTCCAATCTAGATTATCCATGATCATATATTCTTATGTGAATCTTTATTTTATTTTATCTTTGATTCTTTAATAATGGTTCATACTAAGATTATGAATTTACCAAATCATATCCCCCGGGAGTGTCGTAACTAAGAGTGCAGCAAGGCCAGTTGTCGTGTACCAGTTCCCATTCGAGTCTAGATCAAAGCGGTGTTTTTGGGTTTTATTCCTATGTACATATGTGCCAGACCCACTTCTACTGGCTCGTATCCAGACAGGGATGTATTTGCCTGGAAACCCCTTACTCAATACTCACCAAAATACCAGGAAGATTTCCTTTATTTAAACTTTTCTATAGGGTTCTTCCTAAAGTTTTCATATCCTAATTTCCACAAAAAACTAAACCATCCTTTGATAAAAACTATTACATCCCGCCTTTTTGTCACATAAACTTTCATTACATTATACAAAACTGAGGATCTTTAAGGTTTAGCGTCTTGGAAACCAGGAACTAAATACATGAAACAAAAAAAACATTCTTCTTAAACAATTGAAAGGATTCTCCTTATGTTCATCCTAGGTCCATTACTGCATCTCATAACCTGGGTACATACATCAAAATAAAGGATGAGTATAAGTCCTAGTAAGGGAAACAAGAGAAACATTTAACATGTGAACTTGAGATACATCAATAAAGTCATGAAAAGAACTTTAAGACATGAGAATGAAATCATGAGGCATATCATAATAAAAATAATGTATTTCATAACTTGAAGATGTGGCTACAACATTTAACAAAGAAAATCATTTCTGTTTCACCAAGGTCCATCCACAAGGTGTCAATAAAAATTACCAAGGTTATTCACCAAGGTATCAGTCAAAATGGTCATCTCTAGATATTAAGTCTTTACCCAATGCATTGGAGCGCTATCAGGTAGAACCCTTAAATTCGCCTTTATTATCATGTAACCCAAATATATCATCATCAATCATTTCATAAACAACCCATACAGCATAAAAGAAATGGGTTTCATTTCATAATCATAACGTTTTAAAAATTGCTTTAAAGACGTGATCTTTGTATCACTTTAAAACCCATAGAAAAGTAAGGTGGGTCTCATGTATGTAAATCCCAGAATTTAAAATAGAACATTTTGGTATATATGTGAATACCCATATAGAAGAGAGAGATTTGAGTATTCAATTAATAAAATAAAATAACTTTAGAAAAAGAGAGAGACATTTTGAGACGAAAATTTTGCAGCATAACGACTATGTTTCGGGGTTTTAGAAAACATTAAAAAGAGAAGGGACATGGGTCAAACATTCATAAATGACCCATAAAACAGTAGAGGGACAGAATATGAAGGATATATGAACACGGTAATGAAATATGAAGGACATACCATCTGAAATGAAAAACATAAAGGGAAGACGAAAATAAGATTTCTCTTAGGAAAATTCGGCAGCCTAACGGCGTCCCTTAAACTTCAACAAAATGAATTGAAGAGATCAAATAGGGTCTCTCATAATATGAACGTAGAAGATTAGTATTATAGATATATAGATCATACCCCAACATAATAAAAAGGAACTTGAAAGACTTGACATGAAAGTAGAACTTTGAAAAATGAGAAAGGTGAACGAATCCCTTAAAAATCCGGCAGCCTAACGACGCCACTTAAACTTCAACAAAAATGAATTGACGAGATCAAATAGGGTCTCTTATCATATGAACATAAAATATCAGTATGATAGATATAGAGATCATACACCAACATAATAAAAAGGAACTGGATTGACTTGACAAGAAAGTAGAACTTTGAAAAATGAGAAAGGTGAACGAATCGCTTAAAAATCTAGCAGCCTAACGGCGCCACTTAAACTTCAACAAAAATGAATTGATGAGATCAAATAGGGTCTCTCATAATATGAACATAAAAGGTAAGTATGATAGATATAGATATCATACCCCAACATAATAAAAAGTAACTTGAAAGACTTGACATGAAAGTAGAACTTTGAAAAATGAGAAAGGTGAATGAATCCCTTAAAAATCTGGTGGCCTAACGGCGTCATTTAAACTTTCTTAAAATGAATTGAGGAGAGAAAGAAGGGGTATCTCATCATATGAACATGAAAAGGGAAGTAAGAGGAATGTAAAAGAAAATCCTCCAACATAAGAGCATGGAGCATAAAATAAATGACATAAAAGAGATTACTTGAAAAAAAAAGAGGTAGGATCTCTTACCTTAAAACATAACTCTTAAAACTCAAAGGTTGGGACCATGAGGGCTTGGGGGCACCTTGGAAGGACTGCTTGGGAGGTAATGAGACCAAAGCTTCGTTGGGGGAGAGTTGGGAGTTGAATGGATGAGAGGATGGCTTGGTATTTATAGGGAAAGTGAGGGGACAAGGCATTAATGGCCAAGGGACACCTCATTTGTGGTTTTGGAAAAACCATGGGCTTCCCATGGTATTTGCCCATGGTATTGGCCACATGGGTCCCCCCATACAATAATTCATCACCTTTGGTCAGCCAACCCTTAAAATATCTCATGACATCATCATGACACAGTTATGATGTCATTAAACATACCGAAACCCTAAAACTGTATTTTCACTATTCATCAAAAATTCAACTTTCTCAGAAAAATCCCAAAATTTCACCTTAACCAAATATCGATGCTCTGATTTCAAAAATGAACTCCATTTTATAAAAATAATTTTCTAAATATTTTTAATTTAATTTTTAAATAAATAAACTATTCACCGAAAATTCAATCTTTTCAGAAAAATCCCCAAAAATTACCTTAACATAATATCGATGCTCTGAGTTCAAAAATGAACTCCATTTTATAAAAAATAATTTTTTAAAAATTTTTAATTTAATTTTTAGATAAATACACTATTCACCAAAAATTCAATCTTTTCAGAAAAATCCTCAAAAATTACCTTAACACGATATCGATGCTCTGAGTTCAAAAATGAACTCCATTTTATAAAAATAATTTTCTAAATATTTTTAATTTAATTTTTAATTAGAAAAACTCTATTCACCTAAAAAAACTAATACTTGACTAATAATTTATGAAACCGTAATTTAACCATTTTATTGAGTCACATTACTTAATCAAGATGCCTAGATTATTTTAATACTTTTTTTTAGTGAGATTACTAATCCATTTTGTCACATTACTAATCCTAAGCATAAAATCACTATTCATAATTTACTATTCATCAAAAATTAAGTTGACCTTATTAGACTCTAAATTTCGTACTGAACATAATTGTAGAAGACCATTTTTTGAAAAATCATTACACATTTTTAATTATTTAAGGTTTACGTAAACATTTTTAAAATATCTTTTCTCTAAAATTCATCAAAAATATCCATACTATATTTATCCGGACATTTGAAAATTCATAAACTTCATCATAAGAAGAAATCAAATTTTTTATTTAAAAGAAAGGATTACACAAGGCAGTTACAGTCTCCTTACATAGCCCCTTATCACACCAGCATAGGACCTAAGTATAAGGTGTGAAAAGGTGAGAGAATCCGAGGGAGGCTCGACCAACATCGCACGAGTAGTAATTTCTATCAGTTTGAACTTCTCGTGAAGGAGATTCCATTCTAGCTTCACACGATAAAGTTCGGCTTGGGTTTGGTCCAGAGAAAATCCTAGTGGTGCTACCTCCTTCCCAAGTTCCATTAGATGGGCTTCGATTGGCCTGAGACTACTGGATGAGGCCATCGAATCTCCTTTCTATATTAACTAACCAAGGTCACTTGTATTTAGAGACAAAAGTCGCAACATTCAGTTTTCAACGGTCATACTGACTAAAGGTCATATAATAGTCAAGACCCAACAGTCTCATTTTAATTATACTCATGTTATCAAATGAAACAGTTTTGTTGAGTATGAAAAATAAAATAACACACAAAATTAAGAAACAAGATTTATTCAAAATTTCGGGTCGTTACAATCTTCCTCCCTTAAGAAATTGCGTCCTTGCAATTTTTAAAATTGGGTTTTGAAATTTAATTGAAAGTCCCACATCGGAAAAAGAGTCAGTAACACTATTACTTTAAAAGAAAGAAAATGAAGTACAAAGGTCACCCGAGTTAACCCATACTAGGATTACATGTAGGAAAACATGGATATGGAAGAAAAAACAAAGGGTCAAGTTCTGAGGGAGAGTGATAGAAAACATGATTAGGATAAAATTAACAATAAGAAAATCACAAAATTATGATGTGAGTAAACAGTCTTTGATTACCCAGTAGGAAACGTTAAAAGGCAACGTTTTTGTTTTACGTTCCTTTTCATAGTTTTGAGTAATTCATTTACTACATAGAATAAAAACATAAGGAAATATTCCTACCTTCAAGTAGAGTTTCATCCTTTAATAAGTTTCTACCAAAACTAATATTTTCTCCAAATGATGAGCATTCAAAACTACTTGGTCTCATCAAATCACAAGAATCATCTTATAGAGAATCACATAATCCACCAAAAATTAACTATCTATTTCTTCTATCTTTAAACATTATCCCAAAAACAGAAAGGGTAAGATAAAACAACTCTTCCAAAATAAAGAACCCTAGAGGAAGGGAAACTACTTTAAATCTTTAAAGTTCTACGGTACTACCCAAAGTTCATCATCGACCATTCCATAAATAATTTTCCTTAAAATTCCTCAAAATAAACAAAACTAAGATTTAAACCCAAATACATGAAGGATTTGATAACATAGTCTTCCAAGATAAATTTTATCGCTAATCTCCAAAAAACATCAACCACTTCTAACATCTTATAAGAAAAGTAGCTAAACTAAACATATTTTACCAAAGATAGGTTAATAATTTCCATATGTAACCTAAATTACTATAAGTACACCTTAAATTCATCGATTCTTCAAAATATAAGTCAACCTTTACTCCTCAAAGAAAATACCGTAGTAATCTATTTACCTCGATCAAATACGGTTACCAAAATAGTGAACGTCTTCAAAAATAATAATCATCTTTTAATCCCCTAATCATCTCTGTCATATTAATACGGAAATCGTCACATTTCCTATCACATTGGTTGTTGGGACATGTTCTTCCATTTTCCGTCATTAACTAAGAAAAGAAAGTACAATTAGGGGCTTAAATACTTAGCCAATAATCATGAAAAGGAACTTAAAGCATAGAAGGATAACTTGTAGAAGAAAAGTATACCCTAACTTGTGATCCCCTAGGTTCCAATCTTGGTTATCCATGATCATATATTCTTATGTGAATCTTTATTTTATTTTATCTTTGTTCCTTTAATAATGGTTCATACTAATCTTATGAATTTACCAAAGAATATCCCCCGGGAGTGTCGTAACCAAGAGTGCAGAAAGGCCCGTTATCATGTACCAGTTCCCCTTCGAGTCTAGATCAAAGTGGTGTTTTCGGGTTTTACCCCTATGTACATCTGTGCCAGATCCACCTCTACCTGCTCGTATCCAGACAGGGATGTATTTTCTTGGCAACCCCTTACTCAATACTCACTAAAATACCAGGAAGATTTCCTTTATTTAAACTTTTCTATAGGGTTCTTCCTAAAGTTTTCATATCCTAATTTCCACAAATAACTAAACTATCCTTTGATACCGACTATTACATCCTGACTTTTTGTCACATAAACTTTCATTACATTGTACAAATTTGAGGATCTTTAAGGTTTAGCGTCTTGGAAACCAGGAACTTGATACATGAAACAAAAAAAACATTCTTCTTAAACACTTGAAAGGCTTCTCCTTATGTTCATCCTAGGTTCATTACTGCATCTCATAACCTGGGTACATACATCAAAAGAAAGGGTGAGTAGAAGGCCTAGTAATGGAAACAATGGAAACATTTAACATGTGAACTTGAGATACATCAATAAAGTCATGAAAAGAACTTTAAGACATGAGAATGAAATCATGAGGCATATCATAATAAAAATAACGTATTTCATAACTTGAATATGTGGCTAAAACATTTAAAAAAGACAATCATTTCCATTTCACCAAGGTCCATCCCCAAGGTGTCAATAAAAAATACCAAGGTTATTCACCAAGGTATCAGTCAAAATGGTCATCTCTAGAGATTAAGTCTTTACCCAATGCATTGGAGCGCTATTAGGGCGCACCCTTAAATTCGCCTTTATTATCATGTGAGCCACATATATCATCATCAATCATTTCATAAACAACCCATATAGCATAAAATAAATGGGTTTCATTTCATAATCATAACGTTTTAAAAACTGCTTTAAAGACGTGATCTTTGTATCACTTTAAAACCCACAGAAAAGGAAGGTGGGTCTCATGTATGTAAATCCCAGAATTTAAAATAAAACATTTTGGTACATATATGAATACCCATATAGAAGAGATATCTTTGAGTATTCACTTAATAAAATAAAATAACTTTAGAAAAAGAGAGAGACATTTTGAGACGAAAATTTTGCAGCATAACGACTATGTTTCGGGGTTTTAGAAAACATTGAAAAGAGAAGGGACATGGGTCAAACATTTATAAATGACCCATAAAACAGTAGAGGGATAGAATATGAAGGATATATGAACATGGTAATGAAATTTGAAGTACATACCATTTGAAATGAAAAACATGGAGGGAAGACGAAAATAAGATTTCTCTTATGAAAATTCGGCAGCCTAACGGCGTCCCTTAAACTTCAACAAAATTAATTGAAGAGATCAAATAAGGTCTCTCATAATATGAAAGTAGAAGATCAGTATGATAGATATATAGATCATACCCCAACATAATAAAAAGGAACTTGAAAGACTTGACATGAAAGTAGAACTTTGAAAAATGAGAAAGGTGAACGAATCCCTTAAAAATCCGGCAGCCTAACGGCGCCACTTAAACTTCAACAAAAATGAATTGACGAGATCAAATAGGGTCTCTCATCATATGAACATAAAAGATCAATATGATAGATATAGAGATCATAACCCAACATAATAAAAAGGAACTTGAAATACTTGACATGAAAATAGAACTTTGAAAAATGAGAAAGGTGAACGAATCCCTTAAAAATCCGGCAGCCTAACGGCGCCATTTAAACTTCAACAAAAATGAATTGAAGAGATCAAATAGGGTCTCTCATCATATGAACATAAAAGATAAGTATGATAGATATAGAGATCATATCCCAACATAATAAAAATGAATTTGAAATACTTGACATGAAAGTATAACTTTGAAAAATGAGAAAGGTGAACGAATCCCTTAAAAATCTGGCAGCCTAACGGCGTCATTTAAACATTCTTAAAATGAATTGATGAGAGCAAGAGGGGGTATCTCATCATATGAACATGAAAATGGCAGTAATAGGAATATAAAATAACATCCTCCAACATAAGAGCATGGAGCATAAAATAAATGACATAAAAGAGATTACTTGAAAATAAAGAGAGAGGTAGGATCCCTTACATTAAAACGTAACTCTTAAAACTCAAAGGTTGGGACCTTGAGGGCTTGGGGGAACCTTGGGAGGACTACTTAGGAGTTAATGAGACCAGAGCTTAGTTGGGGTAGAGTTGGGAGTCGAATGGATGAGAGAATGGCTTGGTATTTATTGGGAAAGTGAGGGGACAAGGCATTAATGACCAAGGGACACCTCATTGGTGGTTTTGGAAAAATCATGGGCTTGCCCATGGTATTTCCCCATGGTATTGGCCACATGGGTCCCCCCATACAATAATTCATCACCTTTGGTCGGACAACCCTTAAAATATCTCATGACATCATCATGACACAGTTATGATGTCATTGAACATATCGAAACCCTAAAACTGTATTTTCACTATTCATCGAAAATTCAACTTTCTTAGAAAAATCCCAAAATTTCACCTTAACCAAATATCAATGCACTGATTTCAAAAATGAACTCCATTTTATAAAAAAAAATTCTAAATATTTTTAATTTAATTTTTAAATAAATACACTATTCACTGAAAATTCGATCTTTTCAGAAAAATCCTCAAAAATTACCTTAACATAATATCAATGCTCTGAGTTCAAAAATGAACTCCATTTTATAAAAAATAATTTTCTAAATATTTTTAATTTAATTTTTAGATAAATACACTATTTACCGAAAATTCAATCTTTTCAGAAAAATCCCCAAAAATTACCTTAACATAATATCGATGCTCTGAGTTCAAAAATGAACTCCATTTTATAAAAATAATTTTCTAAATATTTTTAATTTAATTTTTAATTAGAAAAACACTATTCACCTGAAAAAACTAATACTTGACTAATAATTTATGAAACCGTTATTTAACCATTTTATTGAATCACGTTACTTAATCAAGGTGCCTAGATTATATTAATACTTTCTTTTAGTGAGATTACTAATCCATTTGGTCACATTACTAATCCTAAGCATAAAATCACTATTCATAATTTACTATTCATCAAAAATTAAGTTGATCTTATTAGACTCTAAATTTCATACTGAACATAATTATGGAAGACCATTTTTTGAAAATCATTACACATTTTTAATTATTTAAGGTTTACGTAAACATTTTTAAAATATCTTTTCTCTAAAATTCATCAAAAATATGCATACTATATTTATCCGGACATTTGAAAATTCATAAACTTCATCATAAGAAGAAATCAAATTTTTTATTTAAAAGAAAGGATTACACAAGGCAGTTACAGTCTCCTTACATAGCCTCTTATCACACCAGCATAGGACCTAAGTATAAGGTGTGCAAAGGTGAGAGAATCGGAGGGAGGCTCGACCAACATCGCATGAGTAGTAATTTATATCAGTTTGAACTTCTCGCAAAGGAGATTACATTCTAGCTTCACACGATAAAGTTCGGCTTGGGTTTGGTCCAGAGAAAAGCCCATTGGTGCTACCTCCTTCCCAAGTTCCGTTAGATGGGCTTCGATTGGCCTGAGACTACTGGATGAGGCCATCGAATCTCCTTTCTATATTAATTAACCAAGGTCACTTGTATTTAGAGACAAAAGTCGCAACATTCAGTTTTCAACGGTCATACTAACTAATGGTCATATAATAGTCAAGACCCAACAGTCTCATTTTAATTATACTCATGTTATCAAATGAAACAGTTTTGTTAAGTATGAAAAATAAAATAACACACAAAATTAGGAAACAAGATTTATTCAAAATTTGGGGTCGTTACAATCTTCCTCCCTTAAGAAATTGTGTCCTTGCAATTTTTAAAATTGGGTTTTGAAATTTCATTGAAAGTCCCACATCGGAAAAAGAGTCAGTAAAACTATTACTTTAAAAGAAAGAAAAGGAAGTACAAAGGCCATATGAGTTAACCCATACAAGTATTCCATGTAGGAAAACATGGATATGGAAGAAAAAACAAAGGGTCAAGTTCTGAGGGAGAGTGATAGAAAACATGATTAGGAGAAAGTTAACAATAAGAAAATCACAAACTTATGATGTGTGTAAAAGGTCTTTGATTACCCAGTAGGAAACATTAAAAGACAACATTTTTGTTTTACGTTCCTTTTCATAATTTTGAGGAATTCATTTACTACATATAATAAAAACATAAGGAAATATACCTACCTTCAAGTAGAGTTTCATCCTTTAATAATTTTCTACCAAAACTAATCTTTTATCCAAATGATGAGCATTAAAAACTACTTGGTCTCATAAAATCACAAGAATAATCTTATAGAGAATCACATAATCCACCAAAGATTAACTATCTATTTCTTCTATCTTTAAACATTATCCCAAAAACAGAAAGGGTAAGATAAAATAACTCTTCCAAAATAAAGAACCCCAGAGGAAGGGAAACTACTTTAAATCTTCAAAGTTCCATGGTACTACCCAAAGTTCATCATAGACCATTCCATAAATAACTGCCCTTAAAATTCCTCAAAATAAACCAAACTAAGATTGAAACCCAAATACATGAAGGATTTGATAACATAGTCTTCCAAGATAAATTTTATTGCTAATCTCCAAACAACATCAACCACTCATAACATCTTATAACAAAAGTAGCTAACCTAAACATATTTTACCCAAGATAGGTTAATCATTTCCATATGTAACCTAAATTACTATAAGTCCACCTTAAATTCATCGATTCTTCAAAATATAAGTCAACCTTTACTCCTCAAAGAAAATACTGTAGTAATCTATTTAACTCGATCAAATAGGGTTTCCAAAATAGTGAACGTCTTCCAAAATAATAATCATCTTTTAATCCCCTAATCATATCTGTCATATTAATACGGAAATCGTCACATTTCCTATCACATTGGTTATTTGGACATGTTCTTCCATTTCCTGCCATTAACTAAGAAAAGAAAGTACAATTAGGGGCTTAAATACTTATCCAATAATCATGAAAATTAACTTAAAGCATAGAAGGATAACTTGTAGAAGAAAAGTATACCCTACCTTGTGATCCCCTAGGTTACAATCTTGGTTATCCATGATCATATATACTTATGTGGATCTTTATTTTATTTTATCTTTGTTCCTTTAAAATGGTTCATACTAAGCTTATGAATTTACCAAAGCATATCCCCCGGGAGTGTCGTAACCAAGAGTGCAGCAAGGCCCATTGTCGTGTACCAGTTCCCGTTCGAGTCTAGCTCAAAGTAGTGTTTTCGGGTTTTACCCCTATGTACATCTGTGCCAGAGCCACCTCTACCTGCTCGTATCCAGATAGGGATGTATTTGCTTGGCAACCCCTTACTCAATACTCACCAAAATACCAGGAAGATTTCCTTTATTTAAACTTTTCTATAGGGTTCTTCCTAAAGTTTTCATATCCTAATTTCCACAAATAACTAAACCATCCTTTGATACCAACTATTACATCCCGCCTTTTTTCACATAAACTTTCATTACATTATACAAAACTGAGGATCTTTAAGGTTTAGCGTCTTGGAAACCAGGAACTTAATACATGAAACAAAAAAAAACATTCTTCTTAAAAACTTGAAAGGCTTTTACTTATGTTCATCCTAGGTTCATTACTGCATCTCATAACCTGGGTGCATACATCAAAAGAATGTGTGAGTAGAAGGCCTAGTAAGGGAAACAAGGGAAACATTTAACATGTGAACTTGAGATACATCAATAAATTCATGAAAAGAACTTTAATACATGAGAATGAAATCATGAGGCATATCATAATAAAAATAACGTATTACATAACTTGGAGATGTGGCTACAACATTTAACAAATAAAATCATTTCTGTTTCACCAAGGTCTATCCCCAAGGTGTCAATAAAAATTACCAAGGTTATTCACCAAGGTATCAGTCAAAATAGTCATCTCTAGAGATTAAGTCTTTACCCAATGCATTCGAGCTCTATCTGGGCGCACCCTTAAATTCACATTTATTATCATGTGAGCCACATATATCATCATCAATAATTTTATAAAAAACCCATATAGCATAAAAGAAATGGGTTTCATTTCATAATTATAACGTTTTAAAAACTGCTTTAAAGACGTGATCTTTGTATCACTTTAAAACCCACAGAAAAGGAAGGTGGGTCTCATGTATGTAAATCCCAGAATTTAAAATAGAACATTTTGGTATATATGTGAATACCCATATAGAATAGAGAGCTTTGAGTATTCACTTAATAAAATAAAATAACTTTATAAAAAGAGAGAGACATTTTGAGACGAAAATTTTGCAACATAACGACTATGTTTTGGGGTTTTAGAAAACATTGAAAAGAGAAGGGACATGGGTAAAACATTCATAAATGACCCATAAAACAGTAGAGGGACAGAATATGAAGTATATATGAACATGGTAAATAAATTTTAAGGACATAACATTTGAAATGAAAAACCTGAAGGGAAGACGAAAATAAGATTTCTCTTATGAAAATTCGGCAGCCTAACGGCGTCCCTTAAACTTCAACAAAATGAATTGAAGAGATCAAATAGGTTCTCTCATCATATGAACGTAGAAGATCAGTATTATAGATATAGAGATCATACCCCAACATAATAAAAAGAAAATTTAAATACTTGACATGAAAGTAGAACTTTGGAAAATGGGAAAGGTGAACGAATCCCTTAAAAATCCGGCAGCCTAACGGCGCCACTTAAACTTCAACAAAAATGAATTGACGAGATCAAATAGGGTCTCTCATCATATGAACATAAAAGATCAGTATGATATATATAGAGATCATACCCCAACATAATAAAAAGGAACTTTAAAGACTTGACATGAAAGTAGAACTTTGAAAAATGAGAAAGGTGAACGAATCCCTTAAAAATCTGGCAGCCTAACGGCACCACTTAAACTTCAACAAAAATGAATTGATGAGATCAAATAGGGTCTCTCATCATATGAACATAAAAGATAAGTATGATAGGTATAGAGATCATACCCCAACATAATAAAAAGGAACTTGAAAGACTTGACATGAAAGTAGAACTTTGAAAATGAGAGGTGAACGAATCCCTTAAAATCCGGCAGCCAAACGGCGTCATTTAAACTTTCTTAAAATGAATTGATGAGAGAAAGAGGGGGTATCTCATCATATGAACATGAAAAGGGCAGTAAGAGGAATGTAAAAGAACATCCTCTAACATAAGAGCATGGAGCATAAAATAAATGACATAAAAGAGATTACTTGAAAAGAAAGAGAGAGGTATGATCCCTTACCTTAAAACGTAACTCTTAAAACTCAAAGGTTGGGACCTTGAGGGCTTGGAGGAACCTTAGTAGGACTACTTGGGAGGTAATGAGACCAGAGCTTCGTTTGGGGAGAGTTGGGAGTCGAATGGATGAGAGGATGGCTTGGTATTTATAGGGAAAGTGAGGGGACAAGGCATTAATGGTCAAGGGACACCTCATTGGTGGTTTTGGCAAAACCATGGACTTGCCCATGGTATTTGCCCATGGTATTGGGCACATGGGTCTCCCATACAATAATTCATCATCTTTGGTCGGCCAACCCTTAAAATATCTCATGACATCATCAGGACACAGTTATGATGTAATTAAACATATCGAAACCCTAAAACTGTATTTTCACTATTCATCGAAAATTCATCTTTCTCAGAAAAATCCCAAAATTTCACCTTAACCAAATATCGATGGTCTGATTTCAAAAATGAACTCCATTTTATAAAAATAATTTTCTAAATATTTTAAATTTATTTTTTAAATAAATACACTATTCACCGAAAATTCAATCTTTTCATAAAAATCCCCAAAAATTACCTTAACATAATATCGATGCTCTGAGTTCAAAAATGAACTCCATTTTATAAAAAATAATTTTCTAAATATTTTTAATTTAATTTTTAAATAAATACACTATTCACCGAAAATTCAATCTTTTCAGAAAAATCCTCAAAAATTACCTTGATATAATATCGATGCTCTGAGTTCAAAAATGAACTCCATTTTATAAAAATAATTTTTTAAATATTTTTAATTTAATTTTTAATTAGAAAAACACTATTCACCTGAAAAAACTAATACTTGACTAATAATTTATGAAACCGTTATTTAACCATTTTATTGAATCACATTACTTAATCAAGGTTCCTAGATTATATTAATACTTTCTTTTAGTGAGATTACAAATCCATTTGGTCACATTACTAATCCTAAGCATAAAATCAATATTCATAATTTACTATTCATCAAAAATTAAGTTGATCTTATTAGACTCTAAATTTCGTACTAAACATAATTGTAGAAGACCATTTTTTTAAAATCATTACACATTTTTAATTATTTAAGGTTTACGTAAACATTTTTAAAATATCTTTTCTCTAAAATTCATCAAAAATATGCATACTATATTTATCCGGACATTTGAAAATTCATAAACTTCATCATAAGAAGAAATCAAATTTTTTATTTAAAACAAAGGATTACACAAGGCAGTTACAGTCTCCTTACATAGCCCCTTATCACACCAGCATAGGACCTAAGTATAAGGTGTGCAAAGGTGAGAGAATCTGAGGGAGGCTCAGCCAACATCGCACGAGTAGTAATTTCTATCAATTTGAACTTCTCGCGAAGTCAATTCCATTCTAGCTTCACACGATGAAGTTCAGCTTGGGTTTGGTCCAGAGCAAATCCCAGTGGTGCTACCTCCTTCCCAAGTTCCATTAGATGGGCTTCGATTGGCCTGAGACTACTGGATGAGGCCATTGAATCTCCTTTCTATATTAATTAACCAAGGTCACTTATATTTAGAGACAAAAGTTGAAACATTCAGTTTTCAACATTCATTCTGACTAACAGTCATATAATAGTCAAAACCCAACAGTATCATTTTAATTATACTCATGTTATCAAATGAAAAAGTTTTGTTGAGTATGAAAAATAAAATAACACACAAAATTAGGAAACAAGATTTATTCAAAATTTCGGGTCGTTACACACAATAGATTATTTTCTAAAAGCACTCGTGAATTCCCTCTAACAAGACGTTCCTTACTGATAAATTTGTTCCATCTATATTGAGATCACATGATTTATGAAAGGGTCATTTGGGTTGAATATATGTCTGAGAGGGAGATCACTCTATATTTTACTGAAGTTGAATGGATTGGTAAGAGCATATTGATTTTGCTAAGACCGTATGGTGGGGCTTATAGAATTTAGCATTCTTGCAGTATAAATCATTTTTGTGTTGTAGTTTAGGATCTTTTAGCCCAGACCTTATATTTCTATAGTTTAGGGTCTTTTAGCTCGAACCTTCTATTGATTTAGTTTAATTTGTTTTAGGTCAAACCTTATATCGTTGTAGTTTAGAGTCTTTTATCTTGGACCTGATATTTTTTTAGTTTTGTTTCTTTTATCTCTAACCAAATATTGTTTTAGTTTAATGTATTTTAGGTCAGACCTAATATTTCTTTAGTTTAGGGTATTTTAGCTCAGACCTGCTTTTTTTTACTTTAGGGTATTTTAGCTCTGACCTAATATTTATTTAGTTTACATTATTTTAGCTTGAACTTGATATGGATTTCGTTTAGGGTCTTTTATCTCAGACCATCTATAACTGTAGTTTAGGGTCTTCTAGCTTGGACCTGATATTGCTTTAGTTTAGGTTCTTTTATCTCAAACCTGATATTGTTGTAGTTTAGGGACTTTTAGCTCAGATATAATATTACTGTATTTTAAGTTCTTTTAGATCAAACCTCATATTGTTGTATTTTTTGTTCTTTAAGCTTGGAACTGATATTTATTTGGTTTAGAGTATTTTAACTCGGACTTGATATGGATTTAGTTTAGGGTCTATTAGCTCCGACCTTCTATCACTGTAGTTTAGGGTCTTTTAGCTCAGACCTAATATTACTTTAGTTTAGGTTCTTTTATATTGGACCTGATATTGATGTAGTTTACGGTCTTTTAGCTCGGACGTGATATTGATTTAGCTTAAGTTATTTTAGCTCAGACCTGATATTGCTGCAGTTTAGGGTTTTTTTGCTCAATCATGATATTTCATTAGTTTAGGGTCTATTAGCTCGGACCAGATATGTATTTATTTTAGGTTATTTTAGTTTGTACTTGATCAATGATCATGGAATATGGTGCACACATTCCAGGAATAACCCAAAACAGTCTAGGGTGTTGGGTTCTACCGTGGTGTTTATGAGGCTCACGAGGATTATAGCTACTTTCCTGTAATGAGTAGGTACCTCTGGTTGGAGGGTCAAGGCCCTTATATGTTAATAGCATTATCAAACAGAAGTGTATCCACTATTTTAAAAGGTTCATAAAAGGTTTATGGGGGTAATATTGGATGTAGTGAAATACTAGGGATGCTAGGTCTGTCTAGATAGTTGGAATATGGGTGATATAAGTCATAAACCAAAATTTTGATCCCATTAATATGAGATGGGGAAGAAATTTCAGGGATGACCCATAACACTATGAGGTTCCAGGTTCCTCTACGGTGTTTCCATTTCTCGCAAGGATTGATGCTCCTTTCTGGAAATTAGAAGATCCCTTTAGTTGGTGGATCAAGTCCCTTATGCGTCGGTACAATGGTCAAGTGAAACATGATCTACACTCTTTTATGAGGGACATGAATGATTATTTAATACTCAAACATCTAGATGGTGAGGTTGGATATGAGAGGAAAGTTGTCTAGGAAGGGTTCTATCACCCTAGGGTAGTTCATATCTAGATTTTGAAGCTCAAACCCTACTCCTCGTGGTTTTAAATCATGAGTTGTGGGTCATAAAAGGTTCAGAAATGGAGTTTCACCTTCCTACCTCAAGAAAGGGTAAAAAAACACAGTGATGTAACATCGATTACATCTAATCTGATTAGATATTTTCGTATGTAGATTGTAAATCATGGTCCAAATTTTTTGGGTCATGAGGAAGGTATGGGAAAACCATACTGGGAATAGACCAAAACACACTAAGGTGTTGCGTACTTCCACAGTGATGTCAGGGATCATAAGAATCATAAATCCAGTTATATTGGGCCATGATGTCTTTGGTTGGTGTGTCTAAACCCCTCTAAATTGATAACATGTCCAAGAAGAGAGATCATTTTCCTTTCCAGGGGATATTTAAGGTTACAAAGATATGAGGTGCTTCAAACCATGAAGTTTTATTTTTGGAAAGTTTGATATCCAAGAAGGGTTCGAGCACCCTAAAATTTGTGTCACCACCTGACAAACATATTTTCACGGTGAGGAGATGTGAAAAATCATTACTCTAACGTTTTTCTAAATTAGGGGGTCCATTGAGCATATCTTGGCTTTTACTAGGGCCATAAAGTGAACCCTATGAGCATTATTCCTTTTCATTTGTGCCTTAATTTTTACATAAACTCTAAAGATGAAGAGTTTAGAGATTAAAGACTTGAATTTTTCTCAGGTTTCCCTTTTCAGGTTTTTAACCTGAAAAGTTTTGTGTATCCTTCCCCAGTAGTTTAAGGTCTTGGGATTTGGATCATCATATTCTAGAGTTTAAGTTCATACATATTTGACCAAAGTGTAGGAAGTTTATGTTTGTGACACTCGTAAACCTAATATGCAGGATATTACACAAGATCCCAATTAGGATACCTAGGGGAAAGATTACTCCAACATCCTTCTAAGAACGAGATGCAGATGTTCTAAATCATGGCTCGAGGTTCTCAGGTCATGATTAATGATATGGGACAGTCATACCGAGGATGACCTAAAACACCCACATGTGTTGATTTCTACCATGATGATGTTAGACTCACAAGGATTAGAAATCCCTCCTTACAGATCCAAGATGTCTATGGTTGGTGTGTGTAATCCCTTCTATGCCAATAGCATGACTGAACCAAGTTATCTCTTTTCCTTTCCAAGGGCCATAAAAGTCTTGTGGTAACACGAGGTGCTCAAGACATGAAGTGTGATATATGGATTGAGGTGCTTTAAAATATGGTAGAAGCATCTTGTACTCTAGTTGATTGGGGTAAGGATCTTGTGGTCCTTTGATAATTAATGACAATGGATGATGGTCTACACAATTCAACATCTTTTAGTAGGCACTTTATTGTTTTCATGCAATTTAACATCATATGGTAAGGGCGTTTGCCTTGAATTTTAATCGTTATGTGGTAAAGACATATTTTTTGTGCAGTTTTAATGTCATGCGACAGGAACATTTTCCTTACATTTTAATGTCATGTGGTAAGGACGTATTTGTTAGGCAGTTTTAATGTCATGTGACCAGGATGTTCTCTTTTCTGTTTAACATCATAGGTAAGGATGTTGAAACCAATGTGAAAATTTTTACAAGACACATTTCATGCACAAGAAGACCATACATAGATCTGATTCGTACACTGGCAAAGTGGTTTTGTATGTTTCAGTCCCTATGAAGTTGGGGTGAATGTCTTTTTTTGGTTGTTGTAGTTGGGCCCATGATTGGGGATATGGACATCATTACATATCATGTGAGGTAGGAATCAAGACACACATAGTTCTTAAGGGGCCATGTAGTTTAACATCATGGGGTAAGGATGTGGGTTCCCTGATGTGAAATGGTAATGTTTTGGATGGGCCCATGAACGGAATTCTAGGTGTCACTATGTATACCATTGTGATAGGAATCAAGCCACACTTAGTTCTAAAGAAACATCCTTGCATAGGTCTGATCTGTATGTAGAGAGAGGGGAATTTTTATACTTTTTGTTGTGATTGGACCTGAGGTTGGATATCTAGAGGTCGCTATGTATCCCATTAGGACAAGAATCAAGTCATACGTAGTTCTCAAATAGGAAAATGATCTGTGTAGGTCTAACCCATATGCAGAGGTGGGCATTTTTTCATTGATTGTTGTAGTTGGGCCTAGGATTTGATATCTAGGCATCACTACATATTCTGTGATGACAAGAATAAATCCACATGTAGTTCTTTAGTGGAAGTGTGGTAGGATACCAACACCAACCAAAGTGTTCCTCTTGGGAAAGGCCCATGAGAACGTGCAGTTTTATGTCATGCTAAGGATATCAACCGTGTAGTTTTATCGTCATTCAGTGACGAATCAGGGTATTGAAGTGATATGTGTTGTTTAATTCAGTTATTTTAGATTTTGGACTTTGGAGTTTGGATTGTGGGTGATCGGTTGATGTTTGTAGGTTCTCACTAACCCAAAAAGTGACTTATTTGAAAATCAAAAAAAAGAAGTTTCAGTCCCTTATTTTGTAGAGGAAATTAAGCATATGATAGGGGAATTTTGTATCATGTGGTAGCTATACCAAGATATAGGATCAAGGAACCCTTAAATATCTCATTGAAAATGAAAATCAATCCATACTTAGTTCTAAAAAACTCATGCAGTTTAATGTTGTGCAGAAAGGACATCAACATTGTAGTTTAATGTCTTACGGTAAGGATGTGGATCACCCGACATGAATGAAGATGGATGTCATGGGTATGTGGAGTTTTATGTCATACGGTAAGGAAATTGGTCATTAAATTTAACATCATGTGGTAAGGAAGAGGGTCACCTGATGTGAAAGTGTAAGAACCCAGGTTTTGAGCCTGTAAAACTTTGAAATTTTTCTTAATGTTATTCTAGAGCAGGGTGTTCAGACGGCATGTGATTCCAAGCCCCGGTGCATCTGGAATTAAATTTTAAGTGTGTTCACACTGGACACGCCAAATAAACATAATAACTCTTAAACGGTTGCTCATATTTGAAAAATGAGGGCACCTTTGTGTCCGGAGCGTGTTGTTTACCCTATAATGGGTGTGACTTTCACAAGTGCGGCCCTTCTGCGAAAAACGCCACAAGGGGCATTTTTGTAATTTGGCGGCCCCGTGCGTGAACTTTACAACTTCTGAACGGAGGCTTGGATTAAAATCACGAGACCTCAATTGCGCTCAGAATGTGGTTTTTACCCTAGGGGTGCCTTAACCCTGACCCCGCTGAAAGTTCGGGTGCGGGGCCTACGTGCGGGGGGTTTAAGTGTTTTCTATTTAAACACAACCACCCCCACCCTTCCTTTTCCCCCTCTTCCTTGGAGGTTTACTCTCAAGGAGCTCCTCCCCTCTCCTACACCACTCTGGCAAGGTGCGGCGGCTTCAGCGGACCAATCGTGAAGCTTCGGGCTACGCCCAACAAGGTAGGAGGTTTCGTTTTTCGTTTTGGTTTCCTCTTTTTATATAAATTAAATTTCTTATGTCTAAATGCTGTAAGATCGTCGATAGAATCCCATGGTAGCATAGGGAGTGTTTTTACCTTCCCAATGATCTTTTCGGGTCGAATTTTCGAGTCCCGGGGCATCTGGGGCGGCTCCAGTGAGTTTTCAGCTGTTTCTACCTTTTTTCGGCGATCGGCGCGACGGTCCGACGGATTTCAGGAGGCGGTGGCCTGGTTCCGGGATGGCGGCGCGACGGCGGACCCAGGTGGCACGGCGGGGCTCTAGGTGGAAGCTCTTGGCGGTGGATCCAGGCGGCTCTGGGTGGCGGTTCCAGGCGGCGGGCGAGGTCGACGGCGCCGGTGGTGCGACGAAGCGGGGTTGCGGCGCACGACCCCGTGTGGGGACAGAGACCCGCACTCGGCAGGTCGCCGCGCAAGACCACGACTGGCCCTCGTAGCCAGTCAGCACTGGGTGGACCTGGGGCCCATGGTCAGGCTGCATGTCTAAGCCGCGAGCCAACACTGCAAGCCAGGCCGGCCGGCGCGGGCCGGCCCAGACCGGGCGGACCGGCCGGGCCAGGCCGGTCCAGCCCAAGGGGTTCATCCCCTCTGACTTCGTACACCCGTAATTTTCGCTACAGGTGTCCATTTTGCATGTCGTCTATGGAAGTAAAATCCTCGGCTCGAGATGAAGCTTTTGAGATGGTCTCAGAGATTTTTAATTCCCGATACGGGGGCCTCGGTGGCGTGACACGCCCATTAAGTGGATTGGCGTTTTTTCGGGGGTTCTTGTTTTTGATGGTGCGGACACATATGATGTCCAATTTGAGCGCTGTCAGAAGTGTTGAAACCCTGTATTTTAGGTAGATATTTCCAGAATGGTTTCGGACGTTGAAGTCAGAGTTGAGACGTGGGCCCTACGGGCCGTCTTTTAAGCGACGTGCAGCGTTTTGCGACGTTTTCGTCAGGCACCCGTTCGGGACGGATGAATAGTCAATTTGACGTGTTTTTCTGAGGCCATCGTAATAGTGAAGTCTGACTGACCTCTTTTGGGACTGAAATTGGGCCTCATGAGACACCGTGCGGGCCTAAAGTAGTGGCAAACAACTTTTCCGTCGGGAGGTCGTTTCGAGTGAGTAAGTAGTCTATCTCGCGTGTTTTTCCACGAGGATTACAACGGAGTAATCTGTTCGTGTGAGAGGATCCTCTTACATGATCCTATTAAATGTGGAAATATGAAAGGGCATTGGTCGGAGGCTCCTTTGACGCACTCCGACCCAATGCACGGTCGCGATGTTAGCGACACCCAGTGATAGCACGGGTAGTGCAGAGCTATCGGACCAGTCCTGAGTTTACCCTCCAGCTGGGCTGGGTAGTGGGTTACCCAACGACGTATTAGGGTTTACCCTTCAGTGGGGCTGGGCTGTGGGTTACCCATCGAACTATCAGGGTTTACCCTCCATCCGGGCTGGGCAGTGGGTTACTCGTTCACTTACTAGGGTTTACCCTCCAATAGGGCTGGTTAGTGGGTTACCCGACGACTTTTAGTGTTTACCCTTCGGCGGAGCTGGGCAGTGGGTTTCCTATTGACCTATCAGGGTTTATGCTCTAGCGGGGTTGGGCAGTGGGTTACCCGATGACCTCTAAGGGTTTACCCTCCAGCTGGGTTGGGCATTGGGTTACCCGGTGACTTCTTTTAGACTCAGACCTTTCTACGGGGCTAGTCAGTGACTTTCTCTATGACTACTAGAGTGGGATCCTTGGTTATACAGATCGGTGATGTGACAGCTTGACGTGACCTTAGGACATACGAGGATGAGGGGCACTTTTCCCACCAAGTCACGTCCTTGTGACACGACCTAAAAGTTGTGTGAGCAAGTCAGTGCCACCCAAAGCCGATAGTATCAAGGTGCGGTGATTGAGCCCCTTTGACTTTTACCACCTAGGTTGATGTGCGGGACATTTGGATTCAGTGTTGGATATCCCTAGAACTGTTGGCGACTCTTCTTGGGCTAAGCTTGGAGATGGATGTCCCCTTACACACTCGTTCGGGTTCCTTGTTGATCATATATACATATACACCTGACTTCGGTTCCCACTCCATGGGTTCAGTTACTCTCCTTCTAGGAGGGTTGAAGACGCATGGGGTATGCCACGTGCTTTCCGTGTTTAGCTCCTCTTAGTTGGACGATTCCACTCTCCTACTATAGGTAGCGAAGACTCAGCGAGAAGTTTGTCTTCTCACTGTTCCTAGCTCCTTCCGTTTTGACAAGTTTACTTTCTTCCTCTTGTTGGGTTGAGCTGCACTCTCTTTACTGTACTCTTTTACTGTTATGGTTCTGTTTACTGCTCACCTATTTAGTGCCTCCTTTGTTGCTCCCTCGAGATTTTGGGGCATCCTACTGTGTATCTTTATACTCACCCATGCTTGGGCTTTGCCCACACCTGGTGTGCCCTTGCAGATGACGGACAGGTCGATCGTGACTACGGAGGAACGTAGAGGTCACAGGAGCTCAGAAAGCATACAGTGGTCGTGCCAGAGTTTTCAGGTGGGGATCTATCTATTTGTTTCTTTTTTGTTACCTGTTGCTGGGTTGTGTCACCTTTGTGGTTGGGCATGTGTTTTTCCCTTTTTACTATTCAGTTTACTTGTCATTACTTTTAACACTTTACTTTCTCTATTTAGTGGTTGATGCATGATTGTGGTTGGGTTATAGCTATTTGTCCTGTGGTTTTCTTTTCACTCTTCACTTCTATATCGAGTGGGTTGTGTGTGCGTGTGTACAAGTGTACAGGTACTTAGGCGAAGGCCTCCCCGAGATTGTTACACCTTCGGCGCTGGTCGCCAGCCTTTGGCCTATAGAGGCGGTCTTGAGGTAGTTGCAGCTCAGGACTGGTAGGGTCGGGTCGTGACAAAGTGGTATCAGAGGTGGTTCATTCATTGGTAATTTGTTCGGACGTCCCTAAAAAGGAATTGGTTAGGATTTAGGGTAATGATGTTGACGTGTCTCGAGAGTGGCTCTCAGGACAGGGAGTCTAGTGATGGTACGGGTGGCCGACGTATCCATTCATCAGGACCCTAATAACCCGCCTGTCGACTCGACACGCTGAGACATTTGTTGCAGGAAACTTTGGAACATGCATCCAGTAGGATTGAGTCTTTGACTATCTTTTTTTTAGTCATATCTCCTTTATTATTACTGATCTGTATATATATGCTCATCTGATCGCGGTAATCCTTTATAATTTTCAGGATTCCCACACGACGGTAGCCAGTTAGGTTACCCTCTCCAGTTCATGACGACGACCTAGCGAGCGACGAGACGTCAGTTCAGGGACCCTCATGTGATCCCCTTCCACCTAGTTCTTCAGCAGTGGCCCTTCCACCTGAAGAGCGGAAGTTAGTACTGGCAGCTCAGGCCAAGGTTACGCACAGACTGAGCATGCTACGAGACTTCCAGTGTCAGAGGCCACCGAGGTTCTATAGGGACACGGATCCCCAGGTGGCAGAGGACTGTCTTGAGTCAGTGGAATGACTTTTTAGGCTGGTACAGACCCCAGCAGACCAGATGATGGCCCTAGCTGCCAATCTTTTCCTCGGGACAGCCGGGCAATGGTGGGGTTTGGTGACACAGACCCATGACGAGTCGTCCCTCACATGGGATGGCTTCCAGCAGCTTTTACGGGATGAGTACTACCCCTCATATTTACGCTCCATTCAGATCCAGGAGCTTCTAGAGCAGAAGCAGGGGGGATGTCTGTGTCCCAGTACTCAGCCCGGTTCACTGATCTTACATGCTACTCGCAGGACATGATCCACGACAGCTACTTCCGGGCGCAAAAGTTCGAGCAGGGTCTTCGTAGGGAGATACGTGCGAGCGTGGTACCCTTGTGCATCCCCACTTATGCCAGGGTGTTTGAGTGGGCGCTTGTGACCGAGATCTTCCTGGACGAGGGGCGCCAGATGGAAGGACCTAGTAGTGGCCTCTTTAGAGCGGAGTCTTCAGCAGGCAGACGACAGAGAGATGGGCCTCAGCCGAGGAGGCCCTTCTGTGAGCAGACCCAAGGCCAGGGTCATACATCTCAGTGGCACCATAGGGAACCAGGGGAGATGGGAGAGAGCCGGTGTTATGCTTGTGACGGTCGGGGCCATCTAGCATGGGATTGCCCGACCAAGTGTACAGATCAGTCGTGGCAGGCAGCGGGCGCACCACAGAGGCAGAGGCAGCGCCGTGACCAGGGGTCACCTAGGCGGTGACCGAGCGGTCCTCAGGGAGGTGGTGTAGGCAGAGAGACAAGACCAGGAGGTGGAGGACGACGTTTTGAGATTCCTCCACCGCCACCACCAGGCGGCCCATGCCAGGCTCAAGGAGCTGGCGGTAGGGGTCGCGGGCAGCTTCAGGCCATGGGTGTTCAAGACCCCCCAGTGCACGAGATGGTCCGAGGTATGCTTTGTGTTTACTCCACACTTGATTCAGTACTATTATACATAGGATCCAACCAATCCTTTGTATCGCTGTTGTTGATACGAGAGTTGGAGCTTCCAGTAGAGGTGCTGACACCTACACTTAGCCCCGAGGTTCCTACGGGAAGTGCCTCGTTAGTGACCTTTATCTGCAGACAGTGCGAACTGTCATTAGGAGGAGGGATTTTTATGTGGGATCTTCTCTTCATCACAATGGAACCTTACAATGTCATCCTGGGCATGGATTGTCTTTATATGGTTCACGCCCAGATCAACTGTCATCACAGACGAGTCATGGGCGTGTTTTTTGATGGGACGAGGTTCACCATCCTTGGTGAGAGAGACCTTGTGGCAGAGCAGATGGGTACTCTACACAGGAGACCCCGACCTTTTTCGCACCAGCTGGTGAGCATGACTCTTGGATCATCGGACTCTACAGACACCCGGATCCCTACCGTTGTAGAGGACTACATGGATTTTTTTCCCGATAATGTTTTGGGACTACCTCTGAGGCGAGAGATGGAGTTCTGTATAGACCTGCAGTCGGGGACTGCTCTGATATCTTGTACATCATATCGGATGGAACCCACATAGCTTTGGGAGCTACGAATTCAGTTGGATGACCTTCATGAGAAGGGATTCATTCGGCCCAGTGTGTCCCCCTAGGCAGCTATGGTCTTGTTTGTGAAGAAGGCATATGGGAGCCTATGAATTTTTGTAGATTATCATCGCCTGAATCAGGCCACGATAAAGAAAAAGTACCCTTTGTCGAGGATCGATGACCTCTTTTACCAGTTGCGAGGTGCGAAGTGGTTCTCAAAGATCGATCTTCGATTTGGCTACCACCAGTTGCAGGTTCGTGAGGCTGATATCCCGAAGCTGGCCTTCTGTTGTTGATATGGGCACTATGAGTTTTTGGTGATTCCCTTTGGTGTGATGAATTCCCCTGCCATATTCATGGCTTTGATGAACCATATTTTACAGCCGTACATGGATCGGTTTTTGTTTGTCTTTATTGATGACATACTCATTTACTCGGTGACATAGGAGAAGCATCCGGAGCATTTTAGGACGGTCCTAGACTTACTTCGAGAGCACCAGTTGTACGGGAATCTCTCGAAGTGCCAGTTCTGGATTCACGAGGTTCACTTTTTGGGGCATGTCATTATGGAACATGGTTTGGCTATGGATCCTACAAAGATAGAGGCAGTGCTTTCTTGGGAGCCACCCAAGAATGCGTCTGAGGTGCGGAGTTTCCTTGGTTTGGAAAGGTACTACAGGAGGTTCATGGAGGACTTCTCCAGGATTTCATCCCCTTTGAACGCATTGAAGCCGAAGGGATGACCGTTTACCTGGACTGGTCAGTGCTAGAAGTCCTTCGAGGAGTTGAGGTAGAGGCTGACTAGTGCTCCGGTGTTGAGGCTGCCAGAGGAGGGCATTGAGTTCGTCGTATATTGCGATGCTTCAGGAGCTGGGATTGGGTGCATGTTGATGTAGAAACGCACAGTGGTTGGGTATGGGTCGAGGCAGTTGAGGCCCCATGAGTAGAATTATGCAACTCACTATTTGGAGCTGGAAGTAGTGGTCTTCTCCTTGAGGTTATGGAGACACTACCTTCTAGGTGAGAATTTTGTGGTCTACTCAGACCACCAGAGCCTCAAGTATATCTTCACTTAGAGAGATTTGAATCTGAGGCAGAGGCGCTGGCTGGAGTTCCTGCAGGATTATGATTTCAAGATAGTCTACACTCCAGGGAAGGGCAACGTAGTAGAAGATGCTCTTAGTAGGAAGTCCCGGGCTCGGTTAGTACGGGAAGCTTCAGAGCAGTTGGCTTCCCTACGGCTGACCTTGGTGGAGCAGGAGGGCACGACTTTTCTGCAGTCGATGGTGTTGACCCCTTCGCTCCTTGATAGTGTGATAGATTCGCAGCTGGGGGATGTTGACAGTGAGGTATTTCATGATCAGATATCCACGGGCGATGCACCCAATGGGTATTCTGAAGGAGGGAATCACGGGATTCTGTTCCAGGGATGAGTTGTAGTACCGGTGGAGATACGGGAGGAGGTTATGTGGGAATTCCACACTTCTCCCATGTCCATACATCCCGGTGTGGGGAATATGTATAGAGACCTTCAGCGGCAGTTTTGGTGTTCTGGAATGAAGCGGAGTGTAGCCGAGTTCGTTTCTCGGTGTCTTACCTTTCAGTAGGTGAAGGCATAGCACCAGGTTCCAGCAGGGTTGTTGCAGCCCCTTGATATCTCAGAGTGGAAGTGGGATGGCATATCTATAGACTTCCTCACGGGGCTTCCGCGCACAGCGAAGGGTCACGACTCCATTTGGGTGATAGTGGAACAACTCACGAAGTCGGTGCACTTCCTTACCATCAGGGAGCATAGCTCGGTGGAGATTCTAGGGCAGTTATATGTTCGATAGATCGTCTGCCTTCATGGAGTACCCTCGATGATCATCTCTGTCCATGACGCGCGGTTTACATCACAATTATGGCGAGGCCTGCAGGTGGCATTCGGGACTCAGTTTTGGATGACTACATCTTTTCACCCCCAGACTGACGGGAAGACCGAGCGCACTATCCAGGTGTTGGAGTATATGCTCAGGGCGTGTGTGATAGACTTTGGCTGGAGCTGGGAGGATCAACTTCCCTTGGTAGAGTTTGCGTATAAAAACAGTTACCACTCTACTATTGGCATGGCACCTTTTGAGGCCCTCTACGGGAGACCCTGTAGGTCACCTTTGTGCTAAATTAAGTTTGGGGAGACCACCCTCGTGGGCCCATAGTTGGTGCAGGCGACGACGGAGAAGGTGCAGGTCATTCGTGAGCGGATGAGGATGGCTCAGAGCAGACAGAAGTCCTATGCAGACTGACGTCGCAGGCCTTTGGAGTTTGAGCAGAAAGACCATGTCTTTTTTAGAGTCTCCCCATGGTGTGGAACTCGGAGGTTCAGCAGGGGAGGAAAGTTGTCCCCACGATTCATCGAGCCCTTTGGGATCATGCGCAGGGTTCGTGAGGTCGCCTACCGTCTTGCTCTACCCCCACAGCTAGAGAGAGTGCATGACGTCTTCCACATGTCGCAGCTGAGGAAATGCGTGCACGACCCCATGCACGTTATCGACTGGGGAGAGCTGGAAATTGAGGATGGATCCACCTTTGCGGAACACCCGATGACTATTGAGGACCGACATGAGCGAACTCTACGTGGACGGACCATTCCTTTGGTTTGTGTGTTGTGGCAGCATGGTAAGGTGCAGGAGAGCACCTGGGAATGGGATATCAAAATGCGGGCTCAGTATCCTGAGTTGTTTTTGTAGTTTTTTTTTTCGGGGACGAAACACTTGAAGGAGGGAATGATATAAGAACCCGGGTTTTGAGCCTGTAAGACTTTGAAATTTTTCTTAATGTTATTCCAGAGCAGGGTATTCAGACGGCGTGTGATTCCGAGCCACGGTGCGCCCAAAATTAAATTTTAAGTGCGTTCACACTAGACACGCCAAATAAACAGAATAACTCTTAAACAGTTTCTCGTATGGGAAAACTGAGGGCACCGTTGAGTCCGGAGCGTGTCGTTTACCCTAGGAGGTGTGTAACTTTCGCAGGCGCAGCCCTTCTGCGAAACATGACACCAAGGGCATTTTCATAATTTGGCGGCCCCATGCGTGAACTTTACAACTTTTGAACGGAGGCTTGGATTAAAATTATGAGACATTCGTTGTGCTCAGAACGTGGTTTTTACCCTAGGGGTGCCTTAACCCCGACCCCGCTGAAAGTTCGGGTACGTGGCCTATGGGCGGCGGGTTTAAGTGTTTTCTATTTAAATACAACCACCCCCACCCTTCCTTTTCCCCTTCTTCCTTGGAGGTTTCCTCTCAACGAGCTCCTCCCCTTTCCTCCACCACTCCGGCAAGGCGCAGTGGCTCTGGCGGACCAATCGTGAAGCTTCAGGCTACGCCCAATGAGGTAGGAGGTTTCATTTTTCATTTTGGTTTCTGCTTTGTCTATAAATTAAATTTCTTATGTCAAATTGTTGTCCAATCGTAGAGAGAAGCACATGGTTGCGTAGAGATTGTTTTTACCTTCCCAACGATCCTTTCGGATAAAATTTTCGAGTCTCGGGGTGGCCTCGGGAAGTTTTCCGGCCGTTTCTGCCTTTTTCCGGCGGTCAGCGCGGTGGTCCGGCGGCTTTCAGGCGGTGGTGGCGCGGTTACGGGATGGCGGCGTGGCGGTGGACCCAGGAGGCGCGGCAGGGCTCTGGGAAGCGGCTTCATGCGGTGGATCCAGGTGGATCCGGGTGGTGTCACCAGGCGGCGGGCGAGGTCGACGGCGCTGGTGGCTTGACGAAGCGGGGTCGCGGTGCGTGACCTCATGCAAGAACATGGACCCACACTCAGCGGGTCTCCACGTGAGACCACGACTTTCCCTCATGGCCGGTCGGCACTGGGTGGACCCGGCGTCCACGGCCGGACCGTGTGGCTGAGCTGCGGGCCAGCGCTGTGAGCCGGGCCGGCCCAGACAGGGCGTACCGGCCGGGCCAGGCCAGTCCAGCCCAAGGGGTTCGTCCCCTCTGACATCGGACACCCATAATTTTCACTACGCGTTTCTGTTTTGCGTTCCGTCTATGGCAGTGCAATCCTTAGCTCGAGGCAAAGATTTTGAGATGGTCTTAGAGATTTTTAATTCCCGAGACGGGGGCCTCGGTGGCGCGACACGCCCATTAAGTGGATTGGCATTTTTCCATGGGTTCTTGTTTTGGATGGCACAGACACATCCGATGTCCAATTTGAGCGTCGTCAGTAGCGTTGCGACCCTGGCGTCTTTTAAGCGACACGCAGCATTTTGCGACGTTTTCATCAGGCGCCCATTCAGGGCAGATGAATAGTCAATTTGACGTGTTTTTCTGAGGCCATCGCAATGGCGCAATCTGCCCAACCTCTTTCAGGACCGAGAGTGGGGCCCATGAGACACCGTGTGGGCCTAAAGCAGTGGCAAATAACTTTTCTGTGGGGAGGCCGTTTCCAGCGAGTAAGTAGTCTATCTCGTGTGTTTTTCGGTGAGGATTACAACGGAGTAATCTATTCATGTGAGAGAAGCCACCTATGTGATCTTATTAAATTTGGAAATATGAAAGGGCACTGGTCGGATGCTCCTTTGACGCACTCCGACCCAACGCACGGTCGCGATGTTAGCGACACCTAGTGATAGCACGGGCAGTGCAGAGCTATCAGACCAGTCCCGAGTTTACCCTCCAGCTGGTTTGGGCAGTGGGTTACCCAACGATGTATTAGGGTTTACCCTCCAGTGGGGCTGGGCAGTGGGTTACCTGTCTAACTATCAGGGTTTACCCTCTAGCTGGGCTGGGTTGTGGGTTACCCGTTCACTTACTAGGTTTTACCCTCCAACGAGGCTGGGTAGTGGGTTACCCAATGACTTTTAGGGTTTACCCTCCGGAGGAGCTGGGCAGTGGGTTACCCGTTGACCTATCAGGGTTTACCCTCTAGAGGGGCTAGGCAATGGGTTACCCGATAACCTATAGGGGTTTACCCTCCAGCTGGGCTGGGCAGTGGGTTACCTAGCGACTTCTTTTAGACTCAGACCTTTCTACGGGGCTAGTCAATGACTTTCTCCGTAACTACAGGAGTGGGATCCTTAGTTATACGGATCGATGATGTGACATCTTGATGTGACCTTAGGACATATGAGGATGAGGGGCACTTTTCCCACCGATACGCGTTCTTGAGACGCGACCTAAAAGTCATGCGAGCGAGTCAGTGCCGCCCAAAGAGGATAGTATCGAGGTGCAGTGATTGAGCCCCTTTGACTTTTACCTTCTAGGTTGACGTGTGGGACCTTTGAATTTGGTGTTGGATATCCCTAGAACTGTTGGCGACTCTTCCTGGGCTGATCTTGGAGATGGAGGTCCCCTTACACACTCGTTCGGGTTACTTGTTGAGCATATATACATATACACTTGACTTCGGTTCCCACTCCTTGGGTTCAGTTACTCTCCTTCTAGGAGGGGCAAAGACATGCGAGGTATGCCTCGTACTTTTTGTGTTTAGGTCCTCTTGGTTGGACTAGTCCACTCTCCTACTATAGGTAGTGAAGACTCAGTGAGAAGTTCGTCTTCTCATCATTCTTAACTCCTTGCGTTTGGAAGAGTTTACTTCCTTCCTCTTGTTGGGTTGAGCTACACTCTCTTTACTGTACTCTTTTACTATTCTAGTTCTGTCTACTTCTCACCTCTTTAGTGCCTCCTTTGTTGCTCCCTCAAGATTTTGGGGAATCCTACTGAGTATCTTTATACTCTCCCCTTCTTGGGATTTTCTCGCACCTGGTGTGCCCTTGCAGATGATGGACAGGTTGATCGTGACTACGGAGGAGCGTAGAGGTCACAGGAGCTCAGACAACATATCGTGGTCATGCTAGAGTTTTCAGGTGGGGATCTATCCAATTGTTTCCTTTTTGTTACCTGTTTTTGGGTTGTGGCACCATTCCTAGCTCCTTGCATTTGGACGAGTTACTCTCCTTCTTGGAGGGGCGAAGACGCGCAAGGTATGCCACGTGCTTTTTAGGTCGATCCATTATTCAATCAATGGATCAACCATTAGTATCATCTCATGATCAAATCATCATTTTATTTTTTAATGATTTATTATTTTGTGAATGTGTAGTTTACATGTGATCACATAGAATAATAAACAAGTATGCTCGGATAAAATAAACATGTGACGTGGTGAATATTTTATATTTTTTGCATGGTCAATTGTGAGTGTGATCACATAGTACATGCTTATAAGATAGAAAATGATTTCTTTTCATCACATAAAAATAATAGTACCCTAAAAAAAATAATAAGTCATAACCGACTTCCATCATTCGAATTTGATCAAAACCGGGTGTTCGGGGTACTCGTCATCCAAAGTTGAGGGTACCTCTTACTACCGGGGATTCCTTATAAGAGTGGTGGGTTAAATTAACTAAATTGGTAGTAAGGATTAACCAAATATATATTTCTATCATTTTAGAGGCAAGTATTGAGTAAATAAAGTTATGATTTTAGAATCTAGGACTTCACTCAAAAAATCATGGAACCGCGAGTTAATGTGGTTGGCTATTCAAACATCTACCTTGAAGTCTCCGAGTAGTGGCATAGCTAAAGAATATATACTTTGAGGGGGAGTTTAGGGATCCTTTCCACTAGAATACTCGAGTGATAGATTATTCTAATTCTAGTATAGAGGGTTCTTATAATTCGATAAAATAGTGAGAGACATTTAATGATTAAATTAATTAATCAAAATGTTTAAATCGGTAATCAAGATGAAAAGTACTAATCTGTTAGAATTTTATTTTTAAAGAAAGTGGCAAGTTATACCACAAGAAATACTATGATAAATAATGGGAAAATTAAATGTCCACACTGGAACAAGTTTCCAAGTTTAGTATAGGCACTTGCACACAATACTATGGTATGAGAAATTCAAGGTTCCCAATGCTTGTTAAGCCACTGCAGGAAGCGAGGGTGTAAAAATGATTATAAGAGACACATGTATGTAGAATATGATGGTTATTTCATAATCTTATCATCAATTTCTGATGTTAGTTGCAGTCACTACATCAAAACATAGGTGATATAACATATAGTCTCAACTCTGAGAAACTTACAAGGAGAAAGTGAAGCAATATATAAATAAGGTAGTTGTTACAATGGATATGTGTAAATTAAAAGATGGATCACAATATTTCAATGGATCCCTTTATCATATCATTTTTACCCATTTACTCCAGTCTCATTTTAAGTTATAAAATGAACAGTGTTGAGTACATTCTTCATTACCTATTTAGGTGAAGTTCGCCAAGTAGATAAGAATATAAAATATAAAATAATATTTAATTTGAATAGTGAAAAATTGAAAGAAAAAGCAAAAAGGACAATGGAAAGTTTCATGCCAAGGGAAAATTTGCAATTTCATTCAATGAAATAGGTATTAATATGAGGTTATTTACTTTACATATCATGAAATAAAACTATATAAGTTTAATCAAAATGAATTTAATCAAACGAAGCAAGTAATTGCTTCTTCTTTAAGAATATTCATCACATAGATGTAATGTTTCAATATTACTTCTTGGTTATTACATACAATATGTTTGTCACATATGTGTATCGAAATATAGTAACCAAGTAATTTATAGAAATATTACATGAAGTAAGTTGTATTCTCTAAGTGGATGAGAAAGGGTGGTTCCTAAGTCAGCAGTGAGATGTACACAACTTCAAATTTCCAAGTAATGATTCTAGTAGAACTTTTATTGAGTATTAACATAAACATTTATCTGATGTGTCCATTGGACATAAGGAGACATTATTCCAAGTTTAAGAATAAATGTTGTTTGTGGTGTACAATAATCAAGTAATAATTCAAGTGATACATGAATCATAGGCAATATGTGATAAATATAAAATGTAAGACTGATTTACCCAGTTGTGGCAAGGTAACTATTTGTCAAGAAAAACTAAAAGTGGATATCCAGGGTATACCTAGTATGGTATTTAGACTCTGTCAATCTACACACCTTAATTATTATCGATGTATATACTTATTTAGTTTTGGAAAAAGGAACCTTTAGAAATAAAGGTACACCACAAATCATTTGGAATTAGTTCAACAAGTGAGAATGAACTATTCCAAGGGTAAGTTAGTGGTAAATATACTTCATTGGATTCCTTTAAGTGATTAAGGTATATGAAAATGAAGTATGCTATTTTCATGGTTAGAAGATATTAGTTGATTAGGGTCTGCATATCGAAGAATATCTTGACCAATAAATCATCAATCAATATAATGTGGCATGGAGTAATTCCTAAATTCACATTTCCTTATATATATCACGACATTGATGTTGATGAGGAGGATCAATGATGAAGTCTTACATGTTAACATTGATCAATAAAATGTAGCATGGATTAATTCCTAAATGAATATTTTATACATTAGAGTTATGATTAAGGAGTATTAATGTTGCAACTTGTAGAAACATATATTATATTTCATGATGTGATTCACAAATAACAATGATATCCCATAACCATATGACAAATATAATGATAAATGAATATCATATGAGTCATAGTATGATGGAAATACATTTTTTTATAGGACATGTGTTTAGATGTAAAGATTTTGTTAGGATATAAACAAAATTGCATTAAGATTAAAACATTGTACATCTTAGTAATTATCCTAATAGTTGATTAAGATATTACAAAAATCTCTAAGATGGAAAAGTGGTAGTCAAGTGATAGACAAAATTTCTATAAGGGTTTTCATCTCTATTAGAGATAGTGGAATCCAGATTGACTTGGGTTTAGCTGATGCCAGAGATGCACATGTAGTTGGCATAGGAACTAGTTCCACAAGTTCATGTGGGGGTAAAACCATCGTGATGGTTTTAATATTCATTGTGGTTGGTGATACATTGTTTAGCGAGAATAATAATTCCTATAAGTAAGTAGTATATAGAAATTAGAAAATATTGACAAGATAAATTAAAATTTAATTATGAATTACATGTATCAAAGTGAAAAAGGGTCTTAGTATTTTGAATACTACAGTAGGTATTCAAGTGAGATGATACATGGATGGTGCAAGTGTGGTACCAATAAGGCCCGATTGGTTATACCAAGACATTCTACCTAAATCCATCAGAATTTTACTTTTCATAGCTAATTTCTATTATCATTTTATTAAGAATTGGATGTTATGACCACCAATAATAAAAGGTGTCTATAAGACACAACCAAAAAGAGATGTTCATGTCACAAAATGATAATATAGGTTGCAGGTTACTGAAATCTAGTTTATGATTTAAGTAAGCAACTAGATCACAGAATATTAATTTGGAATGAATGTTTTCCATGTGTATACCAGAGGTTAGTGGGAGCGCCTTTTTGTTTTCCAAGTAAAAATGTTCGGAAACATATGGAAAATATATATTGGTCTTCAAGATAGTTAAGACTAGAATGAACGACTCTATTATCAAGTGATTCACTTAAAGTCGCAACTTAAGTTCTAGAGAATAGGATCTACTAAGGTAGATCTAATAATTACTTGAACCTAGTCAATCATACATATAATGACATGTTATTTGAAAAAATATAAGTTGGAACAATTTGAGAGAATTGTTACCAATGTCACATGGAATAAATCCCTCCAAGCTGACATGTCTGGGGAATATGAGGAGATTAACATGGTGAGTTGAGTTCCATACACTTCAGTGATGGATTAATCACATATGCCATGATATGTAAAAAAAATATATTTCCAAGACATACTTTATAGTGGGAAGATATCAATAATATCTAGGAGCATTGTAAGGGAAGCTGTCAAAACTATCTGATTATACTTGGCAAAGTACAAAGGACATGTACCTCGTAAGTTGAGAGGAAAGGATACTAGTTTTTAAGGGACACAAACAATTCTTCCTTTGGATAAATTTGATCTAGTATCATAGTTAGGCTAAGGTGGTGAGTGAGAAAATCTCATAAAATCCAGTGGCATCCATACATACAAATACCAAGTACATTGCAGCTTTTGAGGTAGCTAAGAAGTAGTTAAATGCAAAGATTTGTTCCTGTTCTTGGAATCGCACCTGGTAAGTAAAGTGTTATCATAATGTAAATTATGATATTCTTACTATCCAAGATGTTAAGATATAACAGTGGAAAAAGGGATATACTTGGAGATACCATCTTTTAATAAGTTTTACTCGATGAGGTGAGGACGCATTTAGCAGAATATCCATGTGGTGGAATCATGGAAGATCCAGTAACTAAAGTCATGACTCAGTAGAAACATGGTATTAATCATGTTAGAGATAACAAGTTTGGTTAGTAAGTTGGATCTAGTGTAAGTGGGAGTGTTGTAATAGTGGATTCCCTATACCCAACTATGAAGTAATTTTGATTAACATGTCTTGTGTACAGTGAGATATACATGATTTATTCTTACCATTATAGTGTAGATATTTCTACGTCCACTATTTAGTTATAATTTTCATAGATTAATTTTCGTATAAAAAGGTTATAGCATATCCCAGTATATAATGAGAACCTAGAGATACTATGACATTAATCTTAAATATATGTCCAATGGTCTATATACATCTTACTGACTGGACACAGATGATGTCTGACTATCAGGTGTTTGGGGATCATAAGCATTGATAATTCTTCTCATGAAGTTGTCATTTGGTTATCTCTATTAGTGAGATCATGAGGACAGACCCACCAATAAGAACACCGCATCTTTTGGGTGTCATTAGATGTTCCTATCTATAAACATGTGTATTGGTATCCAGGCTTGATATCATTACCAATGTGTTTCATTTGATCATGTACTTTTATGCAAGGAAAAAACTATGATAATAAAATTATGGAGAGGTAGCTTGTGTTGGGTGAATCATTGGTGGTATGGTATTGGTTGAAAGGTAAAGAAAAGATTTGTCGATTCCAAGTTAAGGAAGTAATATATCTTAGGCCTCATTGATCAGGATGGTAGTACCTTTATAAATCTATGGCCATGGTAGTCGAGAGTAAATTCATCTAGTTAGATCAACAAATGATAAAGCAGTAAAGGATGATGAAAAAAGGTGTGCATCCTACTTTATGAGATATTAAATACAAAGAGATTATATTACACAGTGTGTGTTCATAGGTTGGTTGTCATTGCTATGACTATCCTTATCTATTTAGGGGTCATGATGGGTTGTTATATCCCTCTCTTAGTCTATGAATAGTATTCACTACTATCAAGATAAGGTCTTAGAGGGTCACACACAATAGCATATTCAATAATCTGCCCTATTCAGATGAATAGAAGTTTTGGACATAGTGGGCCACGCTACTGGGGTCTGGGTTTTTTCTAAGGTTGTATGATCACCAAAGGAATAAATAAATTCATATTATTCAATTTAAGAATAAATGTTATTGAATTTATTTATTATGAAATATATTATTTGAATTAATATTAGTTTAAAATATTCAAGGTTCATTTAATTTTTACGAGAATGAAGAGTTAAGTTAATGGCTCAAGTATTATCACGTAATATATTTATTATATTACAAGAATGTGATAATAATATAAATGGTTTTTATGACTCAATACAGTAGTCATAATATACCATTTATTTAGTGAGAAATAAATATTCAGGTATCGGGATTTTATTTTAGATATTTATTATTTCACTATATATAGATGAGAGTGAGCTCGTGAAAGGTACTATTAACTACTCAAGGGTGATAGCCTCTATCTCTCATCTTCTCTATCCCACTTTCTAGAGATAAAATATCTATATTCTGTTGAATGATCGAGGTCTCCCTCATGCATCACAAGAACGGTGATGTGGTGATTGTCGAAACATCAAAGGTGTCATCGGATCTCCACAGTATCATTCAGAATTTGGTGAATGATACTCCCATTGATTTTTGAAGATCATGTGGATGATCTAGAAGAATTCGACTTTGGATTCTTCAAACAGCGATCATCAGCAACAAGAAGATGTCAAGCACGACTTCTTATCTAACCAGGTATTTATGGTTTATTATTTTATACTTAAAATTCCTCATGCATGATCCTCAAATAGTAATCGGACAGTATTTCACCAACGATGATGATCTTATGTCGATCATCAGTGGAAAAATTTTCAAATCCCGTGTTTCAAGGCTTTTTCTATGCACTTGATACCTTCATTAAGAAGGCATCCTATATATCCTAGTTATAGTAGGAATCAGAGTCATCATAGTTCAATTGGTTTGGGCTTACACAATAACATTTACCTTGAATTTGTATAAGCTTATAACACAAATGATATAATTATTTTAGCTCCCTAAGACCACGTGAACTATGCTCGGTGTGATAAATAAGGTATGGAAAATGATCAATCTAATTACTTATATTTTCTAGACTTATGTATTGGGACAACCCTTTGGAGGTTTGATATGGAGCTTGGGCCTTAGGAAGGTATCCTACGTATCCTGGTTATGGTAGGAATCAGAGTTCTTGTAGTTCAATGGTCAAGGATTATGCTCTGAGGTTGCCCTTATATACAGTACATGTCATATTATGTCGTTGGTCAGGGATTACACATTGATGTTTCCCTTATGACCGGGGCTTGCACATTGAGGTTGAACAAATTTATCAAGTACTAGGATTCCCTTATGATATGGCATGCTTTCCTTCCTGACATGATTTGATTTTCCATTCAACACGCCTTGGTCGTCTACTTGACATGTCGGAGAATGTATGCCTATCATGTCAGAAGACAATTGCATGATTAAGTTGACTTGTCCAAGGGACATTGCATGACCTAGATGGAATGTCTAAAGGTTGTTTCATGATTAGGGATAACTTTTCTGGAGTACATCACAAGACCTGTTCGATTGATCCTAGAATCCATCGCATGACCCCAGCTAACATGTTCAGAGGGCTTCACATGATCCAGTTGAATTTTCCTCATGTCATCGAAAGAGCTGGATAACACACTTTGAGGGTGTCATAGGAGCCTATGTGACATGTCTCATAGGGTATCACATGTTCTGGATGACATGTTTGGAGGGTATTGCAAGATCTGACTAGCATGTCCGAAGAGTGTTGTAAGAGCCAGTCGATATGACCATGATCTACCGAAAGACTTGTCCAACATGCACGAGTGCCATTATATGAGTCAGGAAATGTATTTTAATGACAATGCGAGGTTTGGATGGTGATCTCGAAGGGCTTTGTGAGACTAAGGTGGCATCCACGGGGGTGCTATACGACTTTCTTTGACATGTCAAGAGGACTTCGTATGATCCAAATGGTATACCGAAGGAGAGTAATGAGATATGGGTGATAATTTATGTTATTGTCTCATGTCCTAGGTAATTCACGTGAAGTGAATGAGGATCAGTGATGATGTTCTTTACTTAGTCTTTATTCCTTAGTCTTAGTTCCAACCTTTTATTTGAAAATTCCTTGAATTTGTTCAATGTTATCCTGTTTTAAGTCTAGCGTGATCTAGAAGCAGTGTAGGATGTTCTTAACATATCCTACTAGAGGTCCTTTATGTGATATATGGGTAATCACACAAAGAGTCTATGCATGATTCATGACTACTTCAGTTGTTCCTTGAATCTTACCTGATGGGAAGCTTTTCCGATCATGATATCAGTCGCTCTGAGAAATCCTCTCTAACATCGGTATGTGGTTTCAAGAGTTCGTTCGTCCTCATAGACTAGTGGTGTATTTTTTATTTTGGGTTGGGGTACTTATATGACTCTCTGCCCTAGTTTTTCTCCACTTTACATGGAACATATCATGCGAACTTGGACCGGAGTCAGTGGAGGGCTTCGACATCACGCGTCTTCATAAGGTCCTATAGTGAATCACTATGAGGGCGTCGCGTGTCTTTTAGAGACCATAAGACCATACCATCATCACCTCCTTTATTGGATTATTTTCAATTAATGGGGTCTTTTTTTAATCTTGTGTACATGTCGAGAGGCCTTCATATTATCAGATTGACATGTCCAGGTGCCTTCATGAGATCAGGGTGCATGTCGAAAGGCCTTCGCATGACCTTGGGAAACTTGTTTGGGACTTTCTGAGAGACAAGGATGGCTTGTCAGGGGGCCTTTGTAATATCATGATAGATTAACGATGGGTCTTGCAAGATCATGTTGCAGACATCCTAGGCATGTCGTGTGATTTTTATGACCACGAGAGGCTCCCACCTCCTCCCTTTTTTATTTCCTTTATTTTATTTTACAAAGGATAGGGAGTTCACATGGTTTCTTGAATATTGTTAAGAACAATCATTATACCTCTTGGTGATGTGTCGCATGTCCGTGAAAGGTATTTTGGAGATGCACGAGCATTTCAAGGAAAATTCCATCCATTTTTCCTTGAGGATCCAAATGGGAAGTCGAGGTCACCTGGACATACCTGAGGCCATTCACGTGATGAGAATGACAATCCAAAGGGATTTTGTGAGATGAGGCGGGCACATCATCAGGTGCTTGTGGTGTCTTGTGGACCGCCAGGGGTGCGTCGCATGACTTTTATGACCATTATAGGCTCCTTCCTCCTCCCTATTTATTTTCTTTATTATTTTACAAAGGATGGGGAGTTCGAAAATTTTTTTGAATTCTATCAAGGAAAATCATTCTCCTCATCGGTGATGTGTCATGTGAGCTTCATGACTGAAAGAGGCTCCCCCCTTTTGGATATTTTACTCCTATTTTCAAATTATTTCTGGATGTTTTTTCAAGTATCCACTAGTTGAAAAATTGTGTGACCTAGGGGAGCTTATCTGGTTGTCGTTGCTTGATCACTAGTTGTCTGAGGCACCTTTGCAATAGAAAAAAGACTTGTCTAAGGGACTTCATGAGAGATTTTGCATGCTATGAACTACACATTATTCCTTCACATGAACTTATGATGGTCACGCGATCATGTGTCTCTTAGAGGCATACGCGATCTGTAGGTCTTGGCCACCTTCTTCCTCCTTTGCTTTTGCAAGGAAAATAATACCCATATTTTGGTATATATTCCTTTGTGATTTTGTCAATACTCATTTTGTGGGTGTCAACAATTTCTATGAGATTTTTTACTCCATCCCTTATCTCGTTAGGTTTCTCATTTGGTAAAATCAATGTAGTGTTCATTACACTCATTGTTAACTCAGTTCCTTCAGGTTGCGGCCATTACTTTTAAACGAAAGGATATTAGGGATAAGAATACTTTGTTCGATAAGCCTATAAAAAGTAAAACTATTAACTTAAAAGGAATAAACCACAAATGAAATATATACCATAACTTATAAATTTTTAGGTATCAATCTAGGTTATTCGCTATCTATTTCCTATTAGGTTCTCTAACCATACCATAAAAATGTGCTCAAATTCTTTATAATTTTTCCTAAAGAGCATGTGAACCACCAAAGTATATCCTTCAAGAGTGTCAAACCAAGTGTGCAGTTATGTCTCTTTAACGTGCATTAGGTGAAGATCAATTTAATACATAGAAAAAATTTTCAGGATATTACCCCTAGGTGCATCTATTTCATAATCTTCATTTAGTTGTTTGTATCCAGGTAAGGATGTCATTGTTAGGAAACCACACGATTTCTACTTCACCAAAATGTCCATATGTTATCTTATACATAGTCTTATCCCTCGAATTTTCAATAAATTTATTTCATCTTAATCCCCAAAAATAACTAAACTAATCCTTAAAAATAACTAAACTTAGTTTTAATACCAACAGAGAAGTCTCATGCTGACACTTCTAGGTTTGGTGCTACAAACACATTCTTTAAACACTAGCTTGGATACAAATTGAGATGAATCAAGCTAAATTTTCATATATTTTACATTAATATTAAATCTCACAATAATATCACACAATCTTGATAACATTTAGGTTTAGTTTTTTTGGAAACTAGATACACAAAAAAAATATTTTTATAATGATTATGAAAATTCCTCCATAATAATGCCCCTCTAAACCCCCTTTTAGACTTCTTATAAGTTATACTCATCTTCATAACCTGGGGAATGAGAAAATGAGAAATGGGTGAGATCAGATGCTCAATAAGGATAAACATAAGAGAAAAAAATTGATGATCATAAGTGATCATAAGTTAACCATGTGGGTATGAGAGCACAGTCAAAGTTCATGAATATAACATTAGAAAATCATACTCAAATAAACATGAACCTTCAATAATAAATCAAGGCATAGGGATCTAAGCATAGCATAATACATGAGTCATCATAACATGAGAATATTACAAAACATAAGATTATGGCACAAACACAAGCATAAAATATCATTTCCTTTTTCAAGGATCACTGTCAAGATCGTCATCATATAGTGCACATAGTCCCATAAAGGATTGGGTTCACTCCCCAACTCCTAAAATATCAACTCATGAGATATAAATCTTTACCCAATGCGTTGGAGGGTTGTATAATACTAGGTCAATCCATCACTTAATGGACATATCCCTTTATGGGTTTGGGTTTAATCATTCTCATTTATCTCATGAGATATAAATTCAACCAATGTGTTCTAGGGCTATATAATTTTAATCCCACCAGTCATATAAAGAAAATCATACATATGTGTGACAAGAGAACATGAAAACATTAATATTTCAAACAAAACTTAATTAACCCATGGAAAAGAGATGGGTTTCATAAAAACTTCTATAAAACATTTTATAAGTCATCCAGAAAAAGGTGGATGGTAGCATAAGGACATATCCCCAGCGAAGCTTAAAATTTTTTAAGGATTTTGACATAGATTAAAATAATCTTTATAATAACACTTTTAATGGTACCAAAAATTTGTTGGGTCGGAGAAAACGGGAAGGATGGCAAGAGGGGGGGTGAATTGCCTTTTAAAAAAGATTAACAAATTAAAATCAAAGTTGAAATGCAGCAGAAATAAATAAGGCAAGACACAAGAAATTGATAACGGAGTTCGGCCAAAAACCCGGCCTACGTCTCCGCTCCCAACTCAACCACTAAGAGATTCCTACCGCTTGCTTTTCAATAATTTTAGCAAGAAACCCACTAGGCTTTGAGGTAGCACTAGGACCTATTACAGCTTGCTTTTGAGTGGTTAAGCAAGAACCCACTTGCTTTTAATGGTTTAGCAAGAACCCACTATCCTTCTTACAGGTGAAGGATAGCTCACCTATGTCTCAAGCTATTTAAAGGAAAGCTTGACAACCTCTTCACACCTTAGTGGTGATGTGAAACCCAAAAGAAAGGGGGATGAGAAAGGTTTGGGGTTTGTAGGCACAAACCCAAATTTAAGCTCAAAATATATAAAGCAATGAAAAACCGTATTTGGAGAAGCCTTGGGCGCCGGAGGATGATTGGAGTTGAAGACGTGCACTCCCAAGCTTCTATGATGGAGCTCCTTGGATGTGGAATTGAGTTGGAGCTATTGGGGTTCCCTTGGAGGAATGCGCCGGAGGTACGCCAAATGATCAACAAGGTGTCCGTGGGCTTCCGTATGGTTCCGGTAGGTGTCCAGGGCTTCCTTGGCCTTTATTTATAGGCATGGAACCTTTGGGGAGTCTTCGGAGCCGTTGGAGAGGCTTAAAGAGCCGTTGGGAGCCAAGTGGGCCAGCCTGGTCAAACTGCAACGGCTAGTTTGACTGGCTCCACCGGCTGGCCGGTACAGTCCCACCGGCTGGCCGGTGTGTGCAAAAAGGCATAGGATTCGGGCTCAGCCTCCACCGGCTGGCCGGTGCTGAGGCCACCGGTTGGCCGGTGTGGAGACAGTAGCTCCCATTGTTCTGCTGAGAGCCACCGGCTGGCCGGTGCTGAGGCAACCGGTTGGCCGGTGGTGAGGCAGTAGCTTCCTCTTCTGTGCAGGTGCCACCGGTTGGCCGCTGGTGTGCCACCGGTTGGCCGGTGGTCTGGACAGAAGGATGCCTTCTGTCCAGGCTCCATCGGCTGGCCGGTGGTGAAGCCACCGGTTGGCCGGTGGACTGAAAATCAGTCCATTTGTGCCTTCTTGCTTTCCTGGCCCAACTCCTTGGCCACCTGAGATGATTCATATCAACCAAAAACACTTGAAAGAGGATTAGATAAATATGAGGGTGATTGTGATCATGAAAATAAAACCTTGAGGGGTTCGAGAGGTACAACAATCTCCCCCTATTTTGATGATCACAATCACCGAAACAAACAATGAAAAATACTGAAATGAAAGGCATGCTTTAAAAGATTTTCCCCCCCAATCAATCAAGAAATTTCTCCCCCTTTGTGATTATCAAAATAGCACGGGGCATAAAACTTGATTGAGGGAAAAGAGATTTGAAAATCAATTGAAATTTTGGAGATTGAAAGATTAAATAACAGTTTGAATTGAAAGTTTTGAATCAAAACTTTCAATTCAATTTCAATTGAAATTTTGAATCAAAAACCAATCGAGATTTGAAATTTGAAACCAAATGAAATTTTTGAAATTGAGAGTTTTGAATCAAAAATGAATTGAAAATTTAAATTGAAAAATGAATCGAAAGAGATTTTTGAATTTAAGAAAAATTCTCCCCCTAAATAAAACAAAAGATCATCGGGGAAACGAAACTATTTTTGGCCCGGAGAGACTCGCAAGAAGGGATTTTTCAATCCAAACTTGTCTCATAGCGGGTCTTCTCCTATAGAACTCATCGGAATAGAAAATAGACTTGGGTTGGCCATACCGGTCATTTTTGCAATCACACTCATAAATGAGGTGCCCGGGTTTTTTGCAATAATTACAAAATTTATAACAAGAGCTCCCCCTTACAAAAACAGTTGGAGCATGGGAGGAGGAAGCTATATTGGTGTAGCCTAGCCCTTGGGTGGTTCGGGAAACGCGTTGGGAACCAAGTAAATTGTTCAAATTTTGTTCCCCTTGGGTGAACTTCGCTAGAGTTTCTCTAAGGTCCTTGATGGTTGATTCCAAAGAATCAACATTGGGAAAATTTTGGATTTTTAGGGAGAGTTCCTCCTTCTCTTTGAGAAGTTGATCTTTTTCGGAGGAAAGCTTTTTGAAATTCTTTTTCAAAGAAACAAATTTTGAAGAAAGCTCATGAAAACCATTTTCTAGTTGGTCTCTAGCATGTGAGAGTTCTTCATAAGATAGATGATTAAATGAATTAGAAGAACTAGAGGAGGAAGAGGAGGAAGAGGAGGAAGATACCTCATGTTTTGCCATTAGGCAATTATTACCATTGTCACTCGAGGAGAAGGAAGAGAAGGAGGATCTATCACTCCAAGTTTTCTTTAAAGCCTTCTTCTTCTTCTTCTTGGCCCTTTTCTTGTGAGGTGGGCAAACGGGCTTGAATTTTTCGTCGAGTTCTTGCTCTTGAGCGGGTTCTTGCTTTGGAGCCTTGCTAGTACCTTCATGGGTTAGCTCTAAATATTTCCAAATATCATAAGAGGTAGTGCAAGAAGAAATGCAATTAAAAACATTACGGTCAAGACCACAATGAAGAGCGTTCATGGCTTTTCCATCAAGCTCAAAATAAGCAATGTCATTGGGGGTCCATTTTGACTCATCGGGAGAGGAGAGGGAAAATCCTTGCATAACAATTTTAAAAATTGGATAACCAATGCTTTTAAGAAAAGTTGACATGCGGGTTTTCCAAAAAGTATAGTCGGTTCCATCAAACAATGGAGCACGATCCAAAGAATGTCCTTCGGGGGATTGAGAGGAAGAAGCGGTAGAAGCCATCAAAAAATAATAGGATCTTTAATTTGAAACCGGTTAGGGAATTATTCAAATATTTCCTCTGATACCAATTGTTGGGTCGGAGAAAACGGGAAGGATGGCAAGAGGGGGGGTGAATTGCCTTTTAAAAAAGATTAACAAATTAAAATCAAAGTTGAAATGCAGCGGAAATAAATAAGGCAAGACACAAGAAATTGATAACGGAGTTCGGCCAAAAACCCGGCCTATGTCTCCGCTCCCAACTCAACCGTTGAGAGATTCCTACCGCTTGCTTTTCAATGGTTTTAGCAAGAAACCCACTAGGCTTTGAGGTAGCACTGGGACCTATTACAGCTTGCTTTTGAGTGGTTAAGCAAGAACCCACTTGCTTTTAATGGTTTAGCAAGAACCCACTATCCTTCTTACAGGTGAAGGATAGCTCACCTATGTCTCAAGCTATTTAAAGGAAAGCTTGACAACCTCTTCACACCTTAGTGGTGATGTGAAACCCAAAAGAAAGGGGGATGAGAAAGGTTTGGGGTTTGTAGGCACAAACCCAAATTTAAGCTCAAAATATATAAAGCAATGAAAAACCGTATTTGGAGAAGCCTTGGGCCCCGGAGGATGATTGGAGTTGAAGACGTGCACTCCCAAGCTTCTATGATGGAGCTCCTTGGATGTGGAATTGAGTTGGAGCTATTGGGGTTCCCTTGGAGGAATGCGCCGGAGGTACGCCAAATGATCAACAAGGTGTCTGTGGGCTTCCGTATGGTTCCGGTAGGTGTCCAGGGCTTCCTTGGCCTTTATTTATAGGCATGGAACCCTTGGGGAGTCTTCGGAGCCGTTGGAGAGGCTTAAAGAGCCGTTGGGAGCCAAGTGGGCCAGCCTGGTCAAACTGCAACGGCTAGTTTGACTGGCTCCACCGGCTGGCCGGTACAGTCCCACCGGCTGGCCGGTGTGTGCAAAAAGGCATAGGATTCGGGCTCAGTCTCCACCGGCTGGCCGGTGCTGAGGCCACCGGTTGGCCGGTGTGGAGACAGTAGCTCCCATTGTTCTGCTGGGAGCCACCGGCTGACCGGTGCTGAGGCCACCGGTTGGCCGGTGGTGAGGCAGTAGCTTCCTCTTCTGTGCAGGTGCCACCGGTTGGCCGCTGGTGTGCCACCGGTTGGCCGGTGGTCTGGACAGAAGGATGCCTTCTGTCCAGGCTCCATCGGCTGGCCGGTGGTGAAGCCACCGGTTGGCCGGTGGACTGAAAATCAGTCCATTTGTGCCTTCTTGCTTTCCTGGCCCAACTCCTTGGCCACCTGAGATGATTCCTATCAACCAAAAACACTTGAAAGAGGATTAGATAAATATGAGGGTGATTGTGATCATGAAAATAAAACCTTGAGGGGTTCGAGAGGTACAACAAAATTAAGGGATCAAGAGTTGGATCATTTTATACCTCGAGTTTAATCACCCAAAAAAATAGTATAAAGGAATTTAGAGGGTAATTAAAGAAAAATAATTTAAAAGGAAATAAATCCTTTTAAGATAAAGAAAAAAATGAAATAACTAGTAGAATTTGGATTTATACCAATGGACCTATACCAACAAACCTATACCAATGGTTTGAAAAAAACTATTGGTATAGGTCTCATATACCAATGGTTTAGTTAACTATTGGTATAGGATGGTTCTGGGTGGGATATTCCAATGGTTTTTATAACTGTTGGTATAGCCTAACCTGTACCAATGGTTTTTTAAAACTATTAGTATAGACTCAAGACTATACCAACCCCTTGAGCTTCTTTCCCTTTCATGAAATTACTCCCTAATATCTATATTCTCCTCCTTCACAATTCCATTCAATTACCCTTATTGATTATACTTGGATTCATCATTTTTTGCAACTATTTTTAGGTGTGATCTTCAAGGTATGTTGGTTTTATTCACCTTTCCTATTATTTTAGCCTCTTATTTATATATTTTCTTGCTTTATATTAAAAATTATCTAACCCAATTATATAATTTACATGTTTATATATGATTTTGTAAAATAACGTGTGAAGAATTTACATCCTAGAGAAATTGGTTTTTGTTTGTTGGATTAGTTCCTTGTTTGTTTTGAAGAAATTCTCTAATATACATTCATTTCTTGTGATATTTTCTTGAATGATTTCAAGGTGATCTAAAAATTACTTTGTATCATGGTCCCTCTCGGTTGATGTTGGGTGTTCTTTCACACCCAGAAATAAAAACTTATAAGTTGTGTATGCTCTATCTGATAAATTTATTGATTTATATGAAGATGATAATTATTAAAAAAAATAAAGAATAGAATTTGTATGGTATTATGATTTATTTTATTAATCTATTGATTAAGGTTAAAATTTGTTAAAATAAAATTTCAATTAATATTTTTAGTTTTGATAGATTTCTATTGTGGATAATTTTCATTACTTTACTATCTATATGGGATTTAAAGGCCCATTTTGAAAATATGTAATTTTTTACATTTATGACATGATTGAAACCCCATTATGTGAAGGTTTGTGTAAAAAATGATATTATATGATATTAAATACTCATTATTAGATTATAAATATGTGTTTTTTAAAATTTTATAGGAGTTTTTTGTGTTGTATTATATATAGTTATTACTCAATGATAAAAAGGATTTAAATATTATAATTTTATATACATGTGTGTGTGTGGTATTGTGTTATCTCATGGTATATAATTATAAAATTAGGGGTGTGGATGATAAATATAAAGTTTTAATTATTTCCAACTGGCCTTTTCCCTTCTCAAATTGTATCTTTCATGATAAACTAAGTTTTTTTGTTATAATGATATATTCAGGAATGTTAAATTTTGTTTTTATATATAGAAATAGAGAGTGATTTAAAATGGAATTGACTTTAATCTCATTTAAATTATTTTTGAAGTGGTTAAAATAAAGTGAACATATCAAATTTACTTAAATAAATTTTGGATTTGGAAATGAAATTTTGTTGGTAAACTAAAGCATGGTTGGTTTCCTTGTGCATTAGAAATAAATTTTTTTAGAATCATGATATAATATATACATTGAGATTGAATAATTCAAGATTATTGTTGGAATTATTGAACGATTACGATTATTATTTATGTTCCAATTTGTTTTATTCTTAAGGTTTGAATAAATATTGACGCCATTATCGGGGATAGTTGCAACTATGTTTAAATTAATTAGGAATCAGGATAGTTGTTTTTATTTTAATTCATTATTTTAATCTTGGTCTTGTCATGATGCAGTTTCGGGTAATAATCCATTAAACGACTACTCCAACCATGGGAAGGAAAAAATTAACTATCATGAATTAGACCCAAAGATGTAGAAGACTTTACATAGGCAAAGAAAGGAAAAGGAAGATTCTGACAAAGAACATGACAATATGGAAAGAAGGGATTGATTTCAAGTAGCTGATCATGAGCTGGGCCAGAGAGTAAGACCAGAGATCTAAGGAAGAAATCAAGGGGGGAAGCATTGATCAACTACATAAGACCCTCAAACATGGGGGTCAATCCAAGTATTCTTATATCTGTTGTTGATGCACAACATTTTGAGATCAAATCAGCAGTCATCCAAATGACCATGCATTCACTCCAATTTACTAGGCTAACTCATGAAGACTTCAACTTGAACCTTGGGAGTTTCTTAGAAATCTGTGAAGCGTTCCAATTTCAGAATGTCACAAAAGATGTTGTAAGACTATTCCTATTCAGATTCTCATTGAAGGAAAAAATCATGGGATTTGATCCAAAGTCTGCTTTCGCATTCAATTACTACTTGGGAAGATTTGGTAAGAAAGTTTCTGACATAGTTTTTACCACCCTAAAAGTCAATCTACAGGTAAGTATTTTAAATTTTGATCAATTAAATGGAGAGTCTTTATATAGTTCATGGGAATAATTTAAAATATTAATCAGATGATGTCCTCATCATGGCATCAAAATATGGTTATTAATTCAAACTTTCTACAAAGGACTTTCACAGGGGAATCATTGAATCATGGATGATGCTGCAGGAGGTTCCCTTATGTGAAAATCACTGGAAGAGAGATATGAGTTATTTTATGAGATGTCCAAAAACATTTTTTATTGGCATCCAGAAGAAGGGCGAGCATAATGAGTGCACATGGTAGACAACAACTGGGTTTCCACCCAAAAGGATGTCATGATAAGAAAACTCGATGTAATGATGGCTAACCAAAACCCCCAAGGAATGTACTGTGCATATGTAAATTATCTGGATTATAATCATAAAAATTATGTGTATGGATAGAGGAAACAACAACCACAAAATCGTAATCAAAAACAAGACCAAGGATTTTAGTCAAGACAACATGGTTTTCAACCTCAACATCAAGGGTCATCATTGACCAGTCAAGTCCATTCATTAGAGGAGACCCTTGCAAACTTTATGACCACAACAGGACTTTCACTAAAGATTTGATAGTATATTCAGGGGGTCAATGTACTGCGATCAGAAAATTGATAAATGACTCACAAAACCTAAATGTTGCAATGTCACACCCCGACTCGGCTACCTGTGGCCGCAGTTATTTATTATTATTATTATTTTATTTATTTTATTTATTTTATTTATTTTATTTATTTTATTTATTTTATTTATTTTATTTACAGTGGTATTTTTGGTATCTTAAAGTTTAAAAAAGAAAATTTATTATTAAATTAAAGTCAAAATTAAATAAGATAAAATAAATGGAAAAAATGATAATAATATTATTATTATTATGGTTAATTATAATATTATTATTAAGTTTATTATTATTATTTATTATAGTCTTATCTTTTTATCTTTTATTTTCTATTTAATTTATTATTATTATTATTATCATTATTATTATTTATTTCCTTCTTTTTTCTTATTCCCCTCTTTTCCCTCTTCCCCCTTTCCCCTTCCTCTTGTGCTACGCCGACACCCCCCTCCCCTTCCTCTTACGCGACGCCGGCTCCCCCCTCTCCTCCCAGACCTCCAGTCGAGTGCCCCTCTCCACGGTGCACCTCTCTATCCCAACAACGCGTTGTAGCAACCGCGACACCCTCTCTCAAATCCCCTTCAAACCCGAACGATGCACCCCTGGTCGAAGCCCCTCCTTGGCCGTGCGACGTGCCACCCTCCGGCCTCCTCCATCCACCATTTTCTTCCTCCGATACTTCACAAATCTTGTCCAAATCTTCAAGGTATGGGTTTCTTCCCTCTTCCCCTTCCTTTATCGGCTGATTTGAGGTCTCCTCATTGCCCTACCGAATTTTGGTTGAACCCTAATGTTTTTGGGGTTTTGATTTTGATTGAATCTTCTTTTTTATTTTTTTTTCGGGTTCCATCAAGGCCGATTTTAGCCACTGCCGACTAGGGAAGTGGGTTCTCCATGGTCTTCAGGTGAAGATTCTTCAATTTATTCTTTGTGGTTTAATTTTATTTTAGGATTTTTGTGATTTCTAAGTTTTTTGCATTTTGTTTTGGGTGCGAAAGTTGTTTCTGCAATAGATTAACTTGTGCTTGTTTTTTTATATGGCATGCTTGTGTGAAATGATGTATGTTTCGGGTATAAATGCTTTCGGTAATGCTTGGTTTTGTTTTATGACTTGTGTGTTTGATTTATTAGATCGTGCAAGGGCTGCAGATTACATTTTAGTATGTTTTTTGTGTGCGTTTGGCCTTAGAAGATGTTTTTGAGTGGGAGTTTGTGTTCAAAGTTTGGTAATACTGCTTAAGGTTGATTCTTGATAATTTTGGTTCCATTGGTCAATTTGGGGTTCAATTGGGTGAATTGCATGGTGAGGGATTGGTTTTAGCAAAGGTTCATTATGCTTTTGGTTTTAAAAATAATTTTTCTCACTTGAAATTGGGAGGTTTCACATGAAAATAATTGTTCTTATTGAGTTTATTTTGTTTAATTAATTTGACTTGTTCGTTTACATTTTCACGTGGTACGAAGTTGATATTTAATAAAAATCAAACATGTTTTTAATTTTAAAGTGACTTTTTTTGGGAATTTGGGTATGGTCTATGTGTTAAGCCTTGGTGCGCACCTTGGTAATGTTTTATAAATTATTAAAATGACTTATTTCATTAAGTGATGTGAAACTAGTTTTTGAAATAATTTGATATGTGTTTGGGTTGTAATTGGTTTCTTAATGTGAATTTGTGTATATTTTTTGTGTAAACCCATGTTGTGCCTCTTTTGGGTGTTTTATAAATTGTACAAATGGTTTATTTAGTTTTTTAAGTGGTGTGAATCACGTTTTCAAAGGCACTTATGGTGAAAATGGGTTTGGGTGTAGGTTTTTAAAGGGAAATGAAGAATTTGGCATGTTTGGGTTGTCGGGTATTTCTAAATGTAAATTGTAAATGGTTTAAACAATGAAATTCATGTTTTGTAATTGGTTCTGGTTTATGTGATGATTTGGAAAGGCCTTTGGAAATGGTTAAATTGATTATGTGCTTTTCTTTTAATATTTTAAATGGGTTTTATGAGTTATCCAAGTAGTGTGAAATTTATTTTCAAATGGTTTAGTGTGCATTTGGGGTTTAAAGAGTGTTTTTGGTGTAATTATTTTTTTAGTGCTAACATTTAAGTGTTTAATAAATTGTTTAATTGTTTTATTAAATTATATGTGTAGTGCGTTGGGTCTTGCTTCAATGGTTTTGGGTCGCGGGTGTCGAGGTATCCTACATGTACCTGCATAGGGTAAGATATATATATATATATATATATATATGTATATGTATATATATATATATATGCCCTATTTGTACATATTACCTCATGGTGTGGGGAATACGTGAAATGAAACTAGGGGTGTGTATATATATATGTATAAATTCATGTGTGTGTATGCGCCAAGTGTCGGTTTGAGTAGTTGTTGACAAATAGCGAAAATTTTGAGGTAGGTCTCCTATGCCTAAGCCTTTAATTTAAATTTCATAATTTCTTTCTTGTTCTAAAAATATGTTTTACATTTACGCTATATACACATGCTATGAAATCTGGTTGTGCTTGCTAGAAATGATTATGCCTTTGCTTTGGAAATTGAAATATATTTCTAATGCTATCAGTCTTAAGTGACTTTTCTTGGAAATTGATTTCCCAAGTGGTTTTGAACTGGTAATGTGTATTTCATAAGGTGTTTGGCCTTTTGGCCGGTTAATTGTAAAAAAAGTGATCCCTTTATGTAATTAAGCCCGTTTGGCATCTTAATAATGCTTTATGAAAAAGAAAAACCTCCCTTGAGGCACGCCCCCTTTGGTTTTAGAAAAATGATTTTTAAGTTGAATGAGTGATTATGTGCCTAATTTGATATTTATGCATTGTGTGACGTGAAAGAGGGGGAATTCACTTAAGGAGGGAGAACAGTGGTGAGAGGTTGAATGGGTTTTAGATAAATAAAATTTTATGTACATATATGTTTGCTTGATAAAGAAAAACTCACCACCACTTGAAATAGAGCACAATGGGAAACATGGGTATCTAGGTGGGTGACCAGGACTAGTACGCTAGATGACACGGCAGGGGTTCGTCCCAGTTTGTCTAGCAGGATTGACGCAACAACACTAACTAAACATATGAATTATTGAGGTTTGTGGTCTTTTAAGCCACGTTTTCTGAGGTTCGCGGTCTTCTAAGCCACGTTTTATGAGGGTCGTGGTTTTTAAGCCACGTTTCACCAAGGTAAGAGGTCTCTAGGGTCCCACTTGTGCAAGCTACCTATAGGGATTACCCATGATTGTAACACCCCGAGATTTTATGAGATATATTCTTTTTAATTTCTTTCATATCTTTTGTTGTACGCTACACCAAGATTATCTTGCGCTATACGCAACACCATATTAGCTTGCAGTATACGCAACACTATTCTTGGATCGTGTTACACACAATTTCAAGTTTGTTTGATAGTAGTTATTCTACGCAACATTGAGTATGTATATATATATTCAAGGTATAAATGAAATATGGTTGGATTTTGTTATACACAACAATAAAGGAGTCTTTCAATACACGCAACCCTGACTTGGCTTGCATTACACGCAATCACGACCTTCCTCGATAGCGTGTGTTGTACGCAATATCGGGTTTCACTAAACAACAATATATTATTACAATATTATTATGAACTAGCCATTATGAATAGTATTAACTAAATTTTGAATTTTATGACATTATAATTCATCTTACACATTTTATAGAACATGATACGAGAACAAATTAAATTTTTCGGGTGAAATAAGTATTTTTCAAAAAATGCAGTTTTGTCGCCTTTTGATGGCGCACCCATTTTAAATATAATTTTTGACAAGTTTATAAGTTAAATTTTACAAAATAAACTTCTTATTTTGAATCATGATATAAAAATTTACATTGGATAAAGTTTTGATATTTTTCTGATAACTTTCATATTTTAATGAATAGTAAAAACACGCTATATTTTATTTAAAAACAACTTTTTTCATCGTAATAATTTATATGGTTAAATTATAATATTGAATAGTTTTAAAGTATAAATAGAATATATTTTTACCATCTAATATAATGTATGTCATTAGCATTGATTTTACATTGAATTCATAGGTAAAATCATTTCAATCTTTTGCAATGTTTTAACTTTTAAAACTCGTTTTCTTAACAACGGGATTAATTTTAAATTAATTTATGTAACTTTTGTGTATTGAATTTAGAAAAATGGATTCCATATTTGGAATCAGTGGGTCTAAATTATGCTAATAGGCTACTTTTTATTTTTGAGCATTATGAATAGTAACTACGGTAAATTTTATTTACCACAGTAAAAGGTAAATTGGGTAATTAAGGGTAAATATAATATTATAAAATTACCCTAACACTTGTCATAATATAATTGGATGCTTATATTTCGTCCTAAGGCATATTTGGGTCGAAATGGAATCCATTGGAACCCACTTGGAGGTGATTAAGACCTTTAGTTTATTTTATTTAAAGGAAAGTGAAATATGTCTCACTCAACTTTAATAATTAAAGTATTTTTAATATAAATTTATACAGAATATAAATTTGGTTATAAATACTCATTTGAAAGATAAAATTTTTTTCTTTATCATGGTAATTTATTTATAATTTTTAAGAGATATTTAATTACTTTAATAGCTTATACATTAATGATGCATAAATTATTTATTTAGTGAAAAATAAGTAATATAGTTTTTATTGAAATAATAATACTCATTAAAAGGCTCACAAACCAGACCAAAACTTATTGTTAGTGTATATATATACCATAATAATCCAATTACAGAATATATGACCGTTTGTAGTCTTATAAAAGTGATTATGACACTTATATTATTTTATTTTATATGATGTCAAAGTTGTCACCTTCATAATTTAATAAATATAACATTTTAAAATTTGGGTGTTTTAGAAGATAAATCCGACTAAATGTATTCTTATAAAATATGTAAGATTTATCTTTATCCTAGTATTTTATTTTTAATTTTTATGCAACAAATAAGTATATTTAATAATTATACAAAAATGTTGTAGTAATTATTTTATTAAGAGAAATATCAAATAAATGGTAAAATAAATATTATATGAACTATTTAATGTGCTCCACTAATTTTCTAGATTACTATGACATGTTAGGAACCTATTAAATATTTTAGTTCGAATATATCCTCTGTTTGGATTTTATTTAAATTCAAATAAATGAATAGTGTCAAAATTAACACAATTGTTATTTTATAAAAAATAACATATTATTAAATTGTTTAAAAATCACAAAAATATTTAAAAATTATAAATTGAAATTTATATAGTTTAAAATGTCAAAAATTATCTAATTATGGATAATTCACAGTACATAAGTAATTATTTATAACAATTTAAAATTTAGAATCTTATTACCACAAATAAAATTTAATAGATTAAATAAGAATAAAGCAAGATGATAATGTTTAGAATAAATTCCCTACATGTCTAAATTTTATTGGGTTTTGATATTACAACCATATATCATCTCATATTTGAATATGAGTCATTTTTTGAGGTTTTTAAGTGGGGTTAGATTTATTATAAATTAATATTTTTAAGATTTCCAAAGGTGCCCCTCTCATCCCTTATAAAAAGGGAACCCCTTCCCACTTCTCTTCACACCCTTTTGAGATTTGAAGCTCGGCCAAACCCTACCAATTACTCTTCTAAACATCTCTAGTTATATCATATAGGTTCTGGTATTCTCAAAAGACCAACCCTAGTGCCCTAAGAAGAAGTTTAAAGGAGGTACGTCGAATAAGAGGTAATCTCTTCTACCGATTCTTTCAAGCATATTTCTTCTTCAAGTTCTTCTTCTTTAGTTGTTTCATTATAAAGTAATAACATCAGTATAACTAATATATTGATATGTTATTATAAATATTAAACAACCCCATTTCACCTTCTATCCATCCTACGGAAAACGAAATCATCACGCGTGCATACGTACGGAATACCGTCTCCACGTCGTGGTGTAATCTGTTTTTCCAACACCACCTTACTTTGATGGGTATAATGATGTAAAGAATAACTATACATAGTTATTATAACATCATACTAATTCTGATATATTATATCATCCACTCCAATTCAATTCAATAATTATGAGAACGATATCATCGCTCGTGCGTACGTACGGACTACCGTCTCCACGACGCGATGAGATTCATTCTCCATGTTAACCATTCAAGAATGATTATAAAGTATATATAAGAAATAATAATAAAATATATGACATTATAAATCTACTGGATTTATGTATATATATATATGCCATCTACTTACTTCCATTCAAGTCAATAAGGAAAGGAAAACAGCGTTCATGCGTACGTACGGTCTACCGTCTCCACGAACGGTTTGTTTCATTTCATTTATCTATCTATTATATATATATATTGAATATAAATGATATATAAATCATTTTTTACATTTTGTAAGTAATTAAATCATGATATAAGTAATAATAATATCAAGAACAACAATTCCAAACACGTACAATAAATGAAACGATTTTACCCAAAATGCTACTTTAACATGGAATTGACAAATGAACGGGTAATATAAATACCTAAGTGAACCACATATGATATAATAACAATTAATATGATTCTGTAATAACTCAATGACATTATTTAAATCATTATATATGAGGTTCTGATACATACGAAGCATATCGGACATAAGGTAAGGGATAACTTTTCAAATCTCATTTTTATCTGAGATTGTTTATTCGTAAGTATTTACTGGGGTTATTGTTATCATCTATGCCCATGTTTTCTAAAAAAAAATTCATGTATGTTTAAAATCTCTTTTACCCATTTTTGACTTTTACTACATGGTATGTAAGGAATATTTTTTTTTGTTTACCATACGAGGTACTTTTTGACTTTTCCGGCAAAAGTACGAGAAGAATGTTTTTTTAACTTATATGGCATGAACGGATTTTTACGGTTTCATAAAGCCTTATTTTCATGAAGCTTATTCCACAAGATTTCATGATTATTTTCAAAAAAATATTTTTCTTTTAAAATTGCATGGCATTTTGTGAAAAGAAAATGATTTTTAAGAAGAAAGGATATTTTCCTCAAGAATTCATTTCAAGTGATTTATCAAAACCATTTTCCATCTAAGATGACATTATTTCATATGTATGTTTCAAGTATAATGTCTCTATGATTTACATGGTTTTCTCTTTTCTTATGATGAAATTATATCCATTTGTTTTATATAGATTATGTTATGATGGGATGATGTTTATGAAACCCATTTTATTCTTTGGGTTATGATGAATGATTTATGTTTATGTTGTGGCACACGTAAGAATGATTTCATTATCAGATGGGTGGGACCTATATCTCCCTACAATGCATTGGGTAAATATTTATATCTCATTAGATAGACATGGCTGGAATGGAAAGTTAAACCGGTTCAGTAATACAGGACTGGAATGAAGAGTGAACTCGATTCAGAAAGGGACTTTGTCCACTAAGATGGTCTTGGTAGAAATGCCTTGGCTATTATGGAAATCATAACATGTGCGTAATGGTTTCCACAGTTACATGTTTTATTCTCATGCTATTTTATCGAGATTGATGTTCCATTATGATACATGCCTTACGTACTTCCAAGATTTATGCCTTTGATCAAGATTTTGATGTTTAAAGGAATGTGCATTGGGAATAGAATATCGGGCTAACCTACTGAGTTTTAATACTCACACCTATAGTCTTATTCTTTTTATCCCTTGTGCAGGTTTCATCTTGAGTTCGATCACCTTGGGCGACATTTGATCATTGGGTTGGAGAGTGACCAGAAGTGTCACATGGAGTTAGTTGGTCATCGGGATTGTTCAGTTGAGTTGTTGGTTTTGTTCTACTTTTAGTTTCTTGTAAAAATAATATTTAGTTCAATTTTTATATAAATTCATTTTGGGTTGTCCGTTTATTTCTGATGTTTGTTTGATTGTTTATATATGGGCAAAATCGTTCTCTTGTGTACTCTATTGATATCCTTGGTTCTTGTCGTCATCCCGGGAGGATCGGGAACGCCTCTCAGGACTTGTCACGGGCTGGCCTGGGTGACCGGTTTAGGGTTTACTCGGGCTGGTTCGTGACAAAATAGTATCAGACGATGTTGGCTCTTAGCAGACCTTTCTTTTTAGAGCGCCCTTGTTATTTTGGGGATTTCATGGTAGATGGAGTAGGATTGTTGATACTTGAGGGTTAAGTGCAAGAAGAGCGTCGCGAACTCTTTCTCGTTCTAATCCTCAGGTTTCCATGGGAAGTCCGGTTTTATTAGTGTCATTTGTTCTTGTTGATTGTTTGGTGTTGGGATATGACAAGGGGAGTCTAACTAATGGCCTCTGTGAGCTCGCAAGGTCTGGCAAGCCATGTGGAGCTGGGGAATGGTCCTAATGAGTCTCTCTGTGTTGGTGTTGTGTTTGACATATGGCCGTCAACCATATGGTCATGTCACCCACCGACACTAGTTCCTTTTTTTTTGGTCTCTTGAACCTTTCTTGAATTCTGAATTTTTGTTTTTAAAATCCTTGTGTGAGAATTGTGGAAATAGTTTTAAAGTAAGGATTAGATTTTGAAAAGTTAAAAAGGGGCTTTTCAAAAATTAAATATAATAATGGTTTTGGAAGGTTGTGTTTGTGTGAAAAAAAATGGAGGGAAGTGGAAATGATTTAAAGGGATTAGATTATCCCTAATCTAAACTTGTGGTTTGTTGAAATAAAATGTTTTGAAATTGTGAATCATTTTAAGGTGATTCTGGATCTTTGTTTTAAATGGGGTATTTTCAGATGTTAAAAAGTTTTTTTAATTGGATAAATTAGTTTTGGAAATTAGTTTTGATCGGTTGGTGTTTTACTAGAAAGGGTATTGGTCTCAATGGACCTCGGATTATAAAAATATACCTTGCTGAATTTTTTTAAAAAAATGGGAAGGGGTTGTTTGGAGTGGCTTGGTTATTTATAAAAGTTTTTAAAAAATGAAAAGGGGTAGGTTTTTAAGAAAATGGTTCTTAATGAATTGTGGTTTTTTTTGTGAAATATGAACAGTTTTTTTTGACTTGGTGGTTGGTGTTCTTTTTTAAGGTAATTTTTTTTTTTTGAATGATGTTGTTTTGTTTTAGCCTTTGGTGTTTTCATGGGTGCTCATATGCATGGTTTTATTTATATCTGGAAGGATGGCCTATATGGTATGGTGGTTGGGTGTCTGGGGTGGCATGAAAATGTGCATGTGGGTGAGACTTGATGAAACAACATTGGTGAATGTGGAAACCCACCAAATTAGTTTGTTTTTCAAAATTGTTTTGAGCTGAAAAATTGTGGCCTTTTTTTAAAACCAATGGTTATGTGGCTTGATTTTTCTATGTCTTAGAATAGTTTTTTATTTGGTTAGCTTCCTTGTGATCTAGAATTCATACTCTTGTTGTATCTTGAGATGAGATCTTGTTGGTGGCTCGGTTTTGGAGTAATTTTCATTGGGTTTCTAAAGATGTGTTTGATGTTGTGATGTGGTCATGGATAGTTCTCCGTTGAAAATCTTTCCTGCTGATCAACCTAAGGATTCATTTCAAATGTTAAATCCACCTCTTTTGATGATGCCTCAACCTGTTTGTTCGAATAGAGAGTTGTTTGGGATCTATTAATAGTGCTTCTAGGTCGTGATAATTCTTTTGGACGGAGCAGTTGTGTTCGGTGATGTTGATGTGTTTCGTCGTATTCCTTGTCCATTCTGCCCCTCGTTCGGAGTGAGATAAAATTTTGATGTGAATCTATGAGTTAATATTTATATTAAGGTGTTTTGTTGAGAATGTGAGTTTTTTTTAGCGGTGTAATACTTAGAACCCTGACTGCGGTGCAGCAGATGCTTCAAGAATCATGGCTTCAGCCATAGGCCTTGGAGTGAAGCTTTTCACGCAGTCAGGAAATCTCCAGAGGTGTAGGGAGCTTGACCAGGCTCCTGCCTCCACCATTGTGGTATGGTAGTTTATATGACTCTATTGTGGTTCATCATTTCTGTGAATTTCTATTTGTCACAACAAGTGTGGTGGACTTAACCCCTCACACAGTGTCTAGGGTTATGCCTTCATGGATGTGGGTTTTCGATCAATGTCCCTGTGTGGACCTCTTGTGAAAATCGGGTGTGGTCTTGATGTTACCTATTCGTAGGTGGAGAGTTTTGGGTAGTTTCTTTGTTTCTTTGTTTCTTTTGTGGTTTCAGTGGCCAAATTATTGGGTCCCCTTCCCTCCCATCCCCGAGTGGTGGGGGTCCAGATCCGTGCTAAAAGTCTTGGCCCAGTTCTTGTGCCCTCTATTCGGAAGTGAGTGGTATAAATGTCCATGTTGTAACCCTATTAACTTGGTATTTTAGGTTTTTGTAGGAGAGTTTTTTTTGGGCTTGTGTGAGTGAGGCCCAATTCTAACTCATGTTGAATTCTTGTCTGTTCGTTGCTAGTTGGTTTCTAATGGTGGGCAGACCCACCATGGGTCTCCTGGATTTTCATCCTAAGAACATTTCTAGTTCTAGTTGTTTCTTAATGGTGGGGAGTCCATCCTGAACTCCCTAGGAATATTTGGTTTTTGTGAGTTCTCTTTGGTTTGGGTGATGGTTGGGTTCATTGGGAGAAGGCCCAACAATCGGGTTCTTGGCTTGGTTGTGGAGGTGGTGGCTTGATTTTTCCAATGATTTTCCGAAAGTGGTTGTGAGTAGTGTGTTTTTTTTAGCTAGAGGATTAACATCCATTGATGGTTGATGATATTTATTTTTATTGAGAGGCTGGATAATGTTGATAGGTAATCCTTAGGGGGTTATTTTTCAACCGGAAAGTGTTATGGCTTTCCGGGGGCGGAAAGCTTTAATGGTGAGGAGAATTGTCACACCCGGTTTTTTTTTTGTCTTTGTATTGATCTGGTCCATTGGAAATCCCGATCCTTTTCATGGGTATTTGGTGAGATGAATCTTGAGTTTTGAAGTTTCATATATGTCTAACCACCCTAATTTGGGATCCTCATTGCTTGTTTAGGAGTTTTTGAAGAAAGGGTGGTTACTTCATGATTTGGGCCAACCGTGAGCCCATTTCCAGTTTTAAAAATCGAATTTGTTTCTTTTATAACTCTTTCGTTCTTCATCCTTTTTCACCCATTCAACTTCCCACTTTTCCTATACTGATATATTAAAACTTATTTATCCTTTTGGACCCCACATAAATTCATAAGCATGGTGAATTTGGGTTACTTATTTAGGTATTGGGCCAGCCCATGGGCCCATTTCCTGTTTAAAAAAAATCGTTTCATTTATATCTTTTTCATTTTTTAATATTTTTCGGTGATTCCACCTCCCCCTCGAAGCCAATAACCCTATCCTCACCATCATAATCGATTTACCCTCTTTGGAGCTCATATGGGTCGCGAATTAGGACGAAAATTCTCAGGATACCTCAAATCGTCCAGAATTGACAAGGTAAATTGTATCATTCATAAATCAATCAATTCGTACTCTTTTGGACATCAATCTTCTTTCCCTGGTTCGTCCAGACCTTAGGAGTCTCTCCAAAAAGTTTCAAGTCATTCACTTCTCTCTAGGGTTGCAGATCTAATGGAAGACGAAGAGTTTTCTAGGGTGAAAGGTGAGATTCATTCTCCTTTCTCCTTCATCTTCCCCCTCCTTTCATTATTTCTTGGATTTATATTGTCCCCTAGTATTGATCGACCTAGGGTTTTGTTATACCATGTTTTTTTATGGGGTTTATGTTTGTTTAGGTCTGTTCTTTATAGTTTTAGGGTTTATAAACCCGCGGCGGGTGATTTCGGGTGTGCGTTTCAATTACGCCAAGGATTTGAGGTAGGATATCCCTTGCACATGCCTTTATCGTTCAAGTTTCATCATTTTAATATTTTCCTCAACTGATATAAATGTTTATTATTGTTTTTAAGCCTTTGGATAATTCTCTTGGTGTGCAAAGTGGTTGTTTAATCATTGTTTGGTGAAAGGTAGTTTTTTTTTGTCATGAAAGTTATCAACAAGTGTTTGTTTAAATGTTTCGTTATCTTTTGCAAATATTTTGTGAGGTTTATAATCTGGTTTATGGTATTTTTAACATGTTACAGTATCTTGAATGAAAATATGGCATTCAATTGGTGTTTTATTCCTTTTCATGTACTTAAAATAAATTGTTTTGTTTAAAAAGGGCATGTCATGTGTTCGGTAAATTGTCCGGTTGGCTTTTATGTGTGATGTGTGATTTAAAAGTTATTTGTTTGGATTTATAATTGAATTGGAAGAATTATAAATGGTATTTTTGGGTCCTTATATGGATTTCCAATTTGGATTTGGTTTTACAAACAAGTGGGTTTTGGTTTACAACATATTTTGGCCCGAGTTGCCCAAAAATGAACCGTTTCACATCTTTATGAAAATGGTTGTGTTTTGAATATGTAACCTGAGTATTATAAGAGATTTATGAATGTTGTTTGCTGCTTTAAATGGTGTTTATACACATCCTTAATAAAATTAAAACGTATACCTTTGTCAAATGTTAGTTTTGAGAAAGCTTTAAAGGCCCGTGTGGCATTTTTTTCGAAAAAAATGGTTTTCATGTGTATTTTATGTTCTATCTTTTGGGGCCATTTTATGGACCATGAAATTGATTTATTAATTGGTTTTGGGGCTTCCAAATCTGGTTTGATGTGTTATTGATGGGTTTGTGTCCTTAAAAAGCATTTTTGAATGGATTTTATGTGCAAGGCCTCGTTATACTCCTTGAGATTGTTTTACGAAACTTTTTAGTGGTTTATTGATTTGTGAAAGAAATGTGAAGAAAGTTTGTGGGTTGTTTGTGTTTTTATGGTTTGGAAATGGAATTTGGATGTGAAATGTGTGTAACTTGATTGAGCACTGAAGGGAATCCCGGGTATCTAGGTGGGCGGACGTGTACTAGTATGCTAGTGATTCTGTGGGGTTTGGCCAATGTTTCAAGTTTGACAATGACAACACTAACTAAACTATGATGATGATGTTGTTGGGGGACCACTAGGTTATGGGTATGCTCCCTACTAGTGGCTCGTGTGCACGAGAACAGATATTTATTATGGTTACTTTCACCGAGATACGAGGTACCTGAGGCTCACAACTAATTAGTACCTAGGGGTGTTCTCGTGACTAGTGCTCATTGGCTATTTTGTACTCACCGTCGGCATACGGTGTGTTTGGTTGGTAAATTCAGTAGTATGTGTTATTTATTTAAAAGTTAAAATTCTTTAAAGCAGCTCTCTTGAAAACTATTTTCATTTTGAAGTTTCACCTCTGAAAAAAATTGTTACTTGCATTTTTGTTTATTAAACATGCATGTTTTTGTCTGATAATTATTATAGCATGGAACCTCATTTGAAAACCATACTTTCATATCTTGAATTTAAAAACTATAAATTGATGTTTCTTTTATTTTAAAGGAATGTGCATTGAGAATAGAATATCGGGCTAACCTACTGAGTTTTAATACTCACGCCTATAGTCTTCTTCTTTTTTTTAGCCCTTGTGCAGGTTTCATCTTGAGTTCAATCACCTTGGGCGACATTTGATCATTGTGTTGGAGAGTGACCAGAAGTGTCACATGGAGTTAGTTGGTCATCGGGATTGTTCAGTTGAGTTGTTGGTTTTGTTCTACTTTTAGTTTCTTGTACAAATAATATTTAGTTCAATTTTTATATAAATTCATTTTGGGTTGTCCGTTTATTTCTGTTGTTTGTTTGATTGTTTATATATGGGCGAAATCGTTCCCTTGTGTACTCTATTGATGCCCTTGGTACTTGTCGACATCCCAGGAGGATCGGGAACGCCTCTCGGGACTTGTCGCGGGCTGACCTGGGTGACCGGTTCAGGGTCGACTCGGGCTGGTTCGTGACAGAATTCGACGATCGACGTTTGTGCGGTCTCTTAAAGCATGTGTGGACGATATAGAGGGGTTCGGCCTTGGATCCTTCGAGCAACGATCGTCAGCGACGAGCCGCAGTCGAACATGATGCTGATTCGAACAAGGTAATTGTTCGTTTATTTTTGTGCTTAATAAATTCATGAGATCCTCGAACCATTTCTAAGACTTGGATCACTGGAGACGATGAAGTTTCATCGCTCCGGCGATGAAAAATTTTAATTCTCTAACCCATTGAATTCCGACGTGCACCCCGGTACCAACACAACCGTGGAAATCAATAAAAAGCCTGCATGGTCAAGGTAAATCATTTAAAGGATTGCATGCCATACATTCTGTTAAAATAAGGCAAGTCCTACAAATCATGTAATAGGCACCACATGCCGAATGCAATAAAATAAACAATTAACCTCAAATCCCCCAAGTCACTCAACACTACAAAAGAAGTCAAAAGGTGAACAAATGCTAGAAACTGGAATGATAGATAGATGTGAGTATAAAAATACTTAGTTGACCGTCACCCGCCTTGCCATATGTCAAACTTTTAATTATAAAATCATTTTCAAGCTAGTTTGAAATACAATTTAAAAATATAGTTTTTCACATGCTTTATAAGGCTAACAATATGCTACTCACATTTTCCAAACTACATTTTATTATATAAAATAAAAACAAGGGTGGTTAAGCATTTTATCAAAGTATTTCAAACCACAGAAAATAAAGGGAGTTTCAAAACCACTAAAAATAAATCGAACCACCATTTATCCCTCTTTTCAAACATTTTCTGAAAACTCCATATTCATAAACAACTATATAAAAATCCATTTCTTATATCTCATTTAAGAAATAACCAAACCATTTTCATTTTAACACACTTTCCAAATCATTTCAAAATCTGATTTGAAAGTAAACCAAAGCCATAAAATGGCACAAGTCACAATAGACACTCACACATCACAAAAATGTCAAAAGGGCTAAAAGGAACACGGTGTCAATAAACAATCAACGGGTAGGGGATTTAATTGAAGGACAAATGAAATCCCTTAAAGCGTCCTAAAAAGGACATAATTTTCAAGGGCAACGTCCTAAGGTAGTGATAAAGACCTGCACTGGCGACAAGGAACCTAGGTCGACACTACTAAACCTATCTCATCACTAGCAGTCCCGTTGAACTATCTGGAAATAAACATCCCTAGGGCTCCTTCGCTACCACGGGAACAAAAGGAGTCACGACCTCATAAGGCCTATTACCCCCTCTGGTCCAACCATCTCATAGTAGTCGGGAAACACACCTTAGTCGACGCATTGTCTATACTAGGGTTTTCCCTCATACAAATCACCTTTTATATTCCTAGAACTCTCATAACAAGCCAAATGAAGGTGAGCATAAATCAACAATTACACACAACAAGTGTAAAGCATTTAAAAGTAACTCACACGCCACCTCCTACACCCTCACAAGGAATAGCCCATATCACATTCATACATAAGCATCACAAATTGCACAATAAATTCCAAACATCTCCCAAGGGGTCACAAACCACTGCGGGCACAATCATTACATTGGCTTAATGAGAGTCTCACGACTTTTTATAAAACTTTCACTTTAAAAGCATCGATCGGGCTTTCGCAAAGAGCTCGGAAGGCCAAGCTATTTTCATACCATTTGAAACCATTCAAAGTGTCAAAGGGGCTTTTCACCAAAGCCACCCGGAAGGTCGAGTCACTTTATAACCATTTGAAATCATTTCTAACACTTTAGAAATCATCACACTTGAAAGCGCCTATGAAATCAGTTGATGAAATCAACTCCCCTTCTTTCTAAAACCTTAAAAAGGCTTGAACGTTATTCTTTGGTTTAGTCCATGACCCAAACGGGGTCAAAACACCTTGGAACCACACGCTCTATTCAAAATCATCCTTGAAACATTTTAATAATATTTGGCATTTCAACACACATGTCATACCAACATTATAAAATTAAAACAAGAATTTAGAACGTCAACCAATCAACAATTTTAAAATTAAAAACCATGACATGGGCAAACCAACTTCAAAACGATGGCGATTGAGCTCGAACGTGTCGCCTTCGATGGCGAAGGCTCCAATAAGCATAAAAACAACCCTCCAACCCCTAGAATCACGAAAACCCCAAAATTCAAGCCAAGCTAAAACCTCTAATGCCTGACCGAACATGGCACAGCGACATGAGAAGAGGAAAACGCGAGAAAACAAGAGGGAGAGAGTTCTTACCATAGAGAGCCTACCAAGAATTGTGAGAATATCACAAAGAAAATGCCAAAAAAACGGGGGTCCGAAGGGCAGGTCGTGCGTGATGCAAAGGGACTCGTTCAAAGAGGGAAGTCGCGCGATGCGGGTCAGCCAAGAGAGGGGTGCGACGTGAAGCAGGGGGGAGCTGAGAGGGGGAGAGGCCGGAGGAGGGAGATGCAGTCGAGAGGGAGGAGCGCACAAGGGAGGGCTCGGTCTAGGGGGAGTAGCGACACGGTTAGGGGAAGAAAGGGAGAGAAAAAAATAAAATGAAATAAAATGAAATGAAAACAAAAATACTAATTTTAAAATGTTGGTTCACTCACACGGTTTACCAAACCGTGCGTCAACCGTGTTGCACGCACGGTTGTGGAACGATTACACCTAACCGTGCGCAATCCGTGCATAGAACAAAAATTCTTAAAATTAAAATTTAAAAAAAAATAACCATGGAACTCCTGAAAATTTAATTAACCCCAAATTAATTAAAATAATCAATAAATTAAATGCTACAGTGACACAGGGTGTCACAGCAACCAACATTCTTTTATGAGAAGGTCCACCCACGGTGAACATTGGCAGTCGGTGTCAGGCCATAAGGGCAACTTGGCAGAGGCTAATTCTGGTAAAAGTTGTATTCTGTTTTCTGGTTGCTTCACTAGAGTCATAATGGATCCTATCCTGTGTTACCTTTGAAATGGCACCAAAACCAATCTTCACAGCCTCAACATCATTCAAATCCTCGGCTATTAATTCAATGGGCTCATCCCAGTCATTGGTCAGGAGGTCTTTCTCATATAGCTGCATGCATACACCATAGTTGCGCTTATCAAGCTAAGGGTGTCGATCTCGCTCACAGAAAAGAATTGTATCAGCAGCCACAAGATTTAAGCCCCCCAAGGTAGAGAACAAAAACACAAATGCATCATCAGGAGTTACAGGCAAGATAGAACAGTTATTGAATGAATGCTGACAAAAGCTTCCAATGGCAGCAAAACGTTCCTCAGCTCAAACTGAACCAGCAAAAAGAAGAAGTTGTTGTCCATGAGTCGGCGGCTACTGGTATAAGGCCCCAGCCTTAAACCTTACTTAATATTGAATAAAATGAATAATTCACATTGAGGATCTGTTCAGGTTTAGAGTTTTAGAGAATTAGGACATAACTATTACATCTCAAAAGATTACAAAGTAGAAACTTCTACTAAGTTTCCATAAAATAAAAACTCTTAAAAAGAAACATATCTAGTTCCATGTTTTAAGTAGCATGACTTTCCCTTGATCTCATCCTTGACCCTATTCCACGTTAAGTCCTGTGAAAAACATTTCAAAAACTTGGGATGAGCATAAAAAGCTCAGTAAGGGATACACAAAGAATGAAAACTGTTAGTTTTTCAAAACAACAAGTAAACCATGTATACTTTATCAAAGTAATACTTTTCACCTTTATGGAGTAGTAAAAACTCTTCACTGAATAAAAGTTCATTACTTACCCTTTTGTAACCAAAAGATTATCATAAAACCCATATAAATATCACATAACATATAAAGGTAACTTGGGACATAAACATACTTAAATGGAATAACCATACGGTCGACTTCCACACATACTTAATGAAATAGCCATACGGCTGACTTCCATACCCAATGCATTGGAGGTTATAATGTAACCACCCGTCCTGGTATTCACGGCACCACCCGTCATATAGTTTATCACGTAACCACCCGTAAAATGTCCAAGTACCATCATTACACATAAAATATTGAAAATATAAACATTTTAATAACAACATTTCATTTGCAATCACAATAAGTAATTTCAAGATATTGAATTAATCAATCCATTTTCAAAAACCATTTAAAAGAGATTTTTTAATCAAAGTGTCCCGTACCACTTTGAAGATTTTAATGGAATTTTAAAACATTAATGTCCATATAAATAAATACTGAAAACCATTTTGAAAACATAGACATTAAAGATAAAGATTTAAAATAATGAATCTTTAAAACATTTAAAACGATATTTTTGTTAGAGTTTTTAACAAAATAAGAGACACTTGAATACAAATAATTGTGGAATAACATTTAATCCGATCTTTATAATATCATGAGAATAAAGGGATTCGTGATATAATATGTCAAAGGACTATATACACACCATATAAGAGTGAATTGGTGCATAACAACAATGAAGTCTCAATGGAAATGTAAATTGAGATGAAATCCATTATAAAGATGGTATCCTTAAATTAAGGATAAATCTATCACATAATTATGTGAGAAATATAAATACACCCAATATAAGTGGATATTAAGTGTGAAACAATCAGAGGTCATTCACACATAATCTTGGAAAAACAAAACCAATGACATAGGTATTTAACTCAATGAAATGAGATTGGGTTATTATTTCCCATACGAGTTCGTAAGAATTTATCAATGATATGATTATGTGTAGAAATAGTATATCTACACAAAGGTTTGTGGAAATTACAACATAGAGATTCCACACATAATCTTGGCATAATAAAATCAAGAAGTAGATGTTTAACCCAAAGAATTGAAAGTGGGTTAAGAATTTCCCTTATAGAAATTCGACAGCCTAACAGCGTCACTTTAAAATTCAGAAAATGAGTTGATGAGAGAGAAAATGGTATCTCCTCACTTGGACATAAAATTTACATAAATAAGTATATAGAAGAACATATCCCAACATAATAGTATGTGAATTAAAAGACATAACAAAAGAAGTCTTTTAAAAAGAGGAGGGTGAAAGGTCCCCTTACCGAGTTGGGTAACTTTCGAAACGTACACCCCATGGAAGAAGTGTTGCGGAATCACCGGGAGACAGAACGACAGAAAACGAGAAAACGAAAGAAAGAAAAGCAACAATGAACACGACGATTTACGTGGTTCGGGAAAAATCCCTACGTCCACGGGAGAGGCAGAATTTCACTATGATTCGGGAGCATAGAAATTACAGAGGATTTCCAACAACAAAACCCTAGCCCGAAATGGGCTACATATGAAGAAGACGGTCTACTGTTCTGAATAGTAGTCCGCGTTGCAACAGTGATCGGCGGCTCACTTTGTCAAAAGTGCTACAGTGTCTGTCGGCTGGAAGTCAAAAAGCGCTACAGTACTGTTGACCCCGAAGTCCGCACCGCTACAGTGCCTGTCGGTGTCGGTCGGTCAGCTCCGCTACACCAATCCAACAAGAAGGGTCATACAATGAAGATGTAAATATCCATAAATGAAATTATATTATACAAAGAGTATAATAATGGGCAGTACATACACCACTCAAAGGAAATAGTGGCAAACGTAGCATAAATGTCACGGGAATAAAAGTGAGATGAAAAATCCTTTATGAAAACTCGGCAGCCTAACGACGCCACTTAAAACTTCCAAAAATGGATTTATGAGATCAAATATGGTCTCTCATAATATTAACATAAAAAGTACAGTATGAGGAATATAAAAGAACATCACCAAACATAAGAAAGATGAGCTTAAAAGAAATGACATAAAATAGAGTACTTAAAAAGAAAGAGAGGTTGGATCTCTTACGAAAATTCGATAGCCTAACGGCGCCACTCAAAACTTCCAAAATGGATTTATGAGAGAAAATATGGTCTCTCATCATATGAACATAAAAGGTACGGTAGGAGTAATATAAAAGAACATCTCAATCATAAGAAAGATGAGATTAAAAGGAATGACATAAAAGAGTGTACTTAAAAAGAAAGAGATGGGTAGGATCTTTTACCTCAAGTCTGACTTGTCTTGTTCGTTTCTTTATATTCCTGAATAATAAACTTTGATCAATTTATAATTGTTTAAGGACCTCTTTTAAAGATTATTATTCAGTTTAAATCACATATTATAATGTTATAATAATTGGTTAATAATGTGAGTTCATATCAGACGTTTTTGTCGATGTTTGGTACATGAGTCAAAAATGAACTTGTTTGAAAATGATTGTCCATGTAGTTATAAGTAAATCATCTCCAGAATAGTATTAATGATTTAAATATCATATATATCCAGTACATTTTCATTTTATACTACATAACATTTGAAGATAAAAAGAAACGAAATGCACCGTTCATGGAGACGGTAGGCCGTACGTACGCATGAACGCTACTTTCATTTCTTTGTCATATTTATGGAATTAAAAATAATTGAGATATATATATATATATATATATATATATTATAATTCCAGTATAATATATATGTTATATAGGTCACATATGTTCATTAATTTCATTCTTTATACATTCCATGTATTGCATGAACGAGTCACATCACTTGAGGGGGCGGTAGTTCACACTTCCTCGTATGAAATTATCGCATTTGCACAACATGAAAAGCATAAAGGAATGTTTTAAATATAAAATTAAGAAGCATATAGAAAACAAAAATACCACATATATCATATATAAAATATAGTGACATCATAATGGACACCATTAAAGGTGTTAAAAGAAGATTGAACAATCATCGTTTCGTGAGGCAGAAATTCGCCAACCACATAAACAGTATGTTCTTTAACCATTAGACGAAGGTGTGTGTAAGTGTAAGCTCAAATCCTTCACATAACAACATCCTAGTATATTGAAGATACTGATGTTGCTACAAAATAAAGGAATAAAAAGAGTTTAGAGGGTTGGAAAATCAAAATAAAACAAAAGAACACAAGGGAAGACATTACCTTTAAATCGGGTAACTCTCTTGGATTTGAGTTCAAAGGCTTCCTTGGAAAGGATTCTGCCCAAAGTGAGGCTTCAATGATGAAGAGAGGGATGTGGAGAGATGAAATGGGCAGGGGTTGGCCGAGCCAAAGGCTTGAGTGGTGTGTGTAAGGTGGTAGAGGTGGGGGCCTTTTATAAGAGAAAATGAGGGGCACTCTTGGAAAGTTATAAAATATTACTTTATTATAAAATGATTTTCGGATTTTAAAGGTCCCAAAAGGATATATTTCGAGGATAAGGTGATAAGGTTTCGAAATCCACACATCCAATGAGTTTTTGACAAGTGTAGGTATTAGATTTTACATTATCTTTTCATTTTATTTAAATCGTTAAATAATGAGGTAATCGCTGCATCATCATGGTGTCATAAATAATTTAATTTATTTAGTGTCTAAAAATTATAAAAAAAATATCATGATATAGGAAATCTTTTTAGCTTTCTAATGAATATTTATAATAAAAAATGTGACTTTTATAACCTCACATAAAAATTGGTTTAGTAAAACAACACATGTTTGTGACATTTTAATTTTAACATTAAATAAAAAGGTATTAATGTCATTTTCCAACCAAAGTGGCTTCATAGGGTCCCCAAGTTGACTTATGGATTGTCTTGGTCGGCCATGACACATCCAATGATGGTAGGACATATGTCTAGGTCATTTCATATCATTAAAACATTATTTTTACCTTAAACTACACTAATTACCTCTAATCGCAATTAATAAACTTAAAAGTTATTATTCACCAAAAAATTATTTTAATCTCATTGAACCGCATTTCACTTCTTAATGACAACCATGTATGTCGGATTTTTGAAATTCAAATCACAGAAGTGGTAAAGTTTCATTTAAACGAAAAATCAGTTTCTTTAACTACCACTTAGTGGTTTCACTATTCATCAAAAATTGAAGATTTTCAGAAAATTACCAAAAAATCACCCTAAGCTATATTTGATATTCTGAATTCAAAAGTGATGTCCATTTTACAAAATTCAAAACATATAAGTTACATTAATTAATTTAATAATTAATTCCCGCTGTCAGAGCAAATAGCGTGTTTTTATGAAACAATAAGTATCAAAAAAATTGACACTAGTTTAAGTCCAATTTCAAGATGAAATTAATTTCAACGACCACTATTGGATTAAATGGTAAAAATATATTCTAATTTCACTTTAAAACCAATTCAAAAGATAATCTAATCATATAAATAAATTAGATTAAAAAGAGGTTTTGAATTAAAATACAACATTTTTCACTATTCATTAAAAAATGATCTTTATCGGAAAAATACCAAAAATTTACACAAAGTAAATTTTGATGTCCCGATTCTAAAGAAGAAATTTATTTTGTCAAATATAACACATAAAATTGTCAAAAAGTGGATTTAAAAGAGGTTCGTCATCAAAAGGCGATTAATCGACCTTTTAAAGAATATTAGAATGTTTACGCTTAAAATTGGATTCATTCGCATTTTTAATCCTCTATCATTTATTGTAAAAAGTAAAAATATTTGAAAAACATATATAATAATTTTGTAGTTAGTTTTGTTCATTCCTGCCATTACAACGGTTAGGCGTTAACTAAAATTTAAAATAATATTATTTTATTATTAGAGTGCAACGTAAGATTCCCAAAAAACTCGTTGTTGCGTATTGGGTACGCCATCGAGCATAGCGTCCCCTTTAAAGTTATATTAATAATTTATTCACAAATATGGATAAATGTGAAAATGTCATTATTTATTTACCTGGGGTGTTACAACTGGAGTGGCTGATCTAAAACCAGCAATTGACCACTAGCCTGAACACTTGATTGAAATTAAGTGAGACTGTTGATTGCAGTTGCTTTTGTCTTGGCCCCATTAAGAGCAACAATAGCCTTCACTACGTCCACAGCAAGAGTATTATGAACATAATGAGTCACCTTCGGCGGTTCCTGATTTTCCATGTCGTCCTCTTGGCTCCCTATTACGCGAGAAGGAATAGAAGTTACCTCATCAGACCGATCCAGTGGAGACTCTCTCTACTGCCCCGTGCCGAACCTTTCCCATCGAGACAGAAAAACCTTCAAACCGACTTCATAAGCTTGCATATGGGCCGACTCATCCTCCACTCATGTAGACAGTACCAAAGGAATCGGCCAAACCGACAAGGCAATGAGAGCGTTTCGCTGCACCAACAACACTTCTTGCAGCTCACACTGCTGCGGCATATCGGTCGCCTTATGCAGAGGTCACAGAAATCAAAAAGTACGCATCGAACAGAGAGCTCAACAGGAGCATGTACTGGGACCAGCACAAACTGGAACAACACACGCGAGGACCGAGCAGAACTAGAAGTTTTCGGTGTCACCACGGCATGAGGCAACAGACCTGAAGTTGCCTGCCGTCAGGAAAAAATGGCGGAAGTCAGCAAGTGTTCTGGTTGTACCAACTAGTAGTCGGACACGTGTCCTCGCCACTCCTGTTCAGCGAGTGAAGTGCTCGTTGTCTCGGCAGACCAAGGTTTCCAAGAAAGGGAAAGAGGTTGTGGAAGCCTTTGACTGTTCCTGCAGTAATTTCATAAGCTCATGCCAAAGATAGGCAATTACTACAAACTAATCCACCACAGCCGTCTGAACCTCCTGCGGTTTTGTCTGCACGAACCACGGCAACTCAGGAGGCGGCCGCTCGCTCACTGCAGGCCGAACCGTGATTGAACCAAACATCGTTGCTTCCATCCAGATGAAGTCTCCTCTCTATTCTTGTAGCAATCAGAAACTCGCCATGCCGCGTCATCAACTTCTCATGTTCCCCATCACGCTCCTCCATCACAATGTATGCACATTGTCCGTTCCAAACTCGCCTCCTCCCCTGCAACTTCAAGTCTTCATTCTGGACGTTCACTGATGATTCTCAATCTTACTCCTCGGGTTGCAATTCTCTCAATGAAAGCATTAATTGATAAGGCTTTGGAGTGCAAGAGAGGAAGAATGTTATATTTCTATAACAGGAAAGATGACGATCTTGGCCTTGGGGAGCATTTTCAAGGGGAATTCTTCCATTTTCTTCTTTTATTCCTTCTGGAATGTTCTATACTGTTGGTATCAATACAATGTTTACAATTGATTCCAAAGCCTTGTGAATCCATTCTCTCTTAGATTCTTCTGTTTTTCTCACACAAACACCATATCAGTGTGTGTCTCTTAGATCGTCATGAAACTACATTGGCTGGTAGTTATGGCTATCATCTGATGAGTCCATTACAGGACGAAAGTGTTAGGAATAAAAGGGGTTGTCCAAGTGTTAGAGTTTGTTATTGGCTGGAGGTTGTTGGTTTGTTAGAGGAGAGAAGAGAATATACTTGGCTGGAGGTTGTTGGGTTGTTAGAGGAGAGAGGAGAATATTCTTGGCTAGAGGGGGACCACCTAAAAGCAGTTAGTTTGTTAGAGGGGGTTGGGTGGGCCTTTAAATAAAGGGGGTCTGTGTTAGGAAGGGGGATTGATCATCCTGGAGGTTTACCAGCTGGCTGCTGCGGGGCTCAATACTTGGGAGGATTCTGCCAGGCTCTTGGAAGTGGTCTTCCTCGGGTTCTACTCTCTATCATTCTCCTTCTCCTACCTCCCTACTGTATTTTCCTATAATTCTGTTGTGTTTCTGCTGTATTTCTGCTACTGTAATCCTGCTGCTACTTCAATATATCAGTGTGTGTCTCTTAGATCGTCATGAAACTACATTGGCCGGTAGTTATGGCTATCATTTGATGAGTCCATTACAGGACGAAACCAGTAAACCTATTATCATTTTTGAAGAGCTAGAAGACTGAACCTCGCCATGAGCAAGAGGGGTGGGGTGTCGCATGGGCAATTTGCTATGTTGAAGCGTGAAGCCCATGACATCATGCATCTATCAGTATGACATCATCCCTAGCTTCGCTCCAATCAAATGGGATGCAGCATTTAATAATTAAATATTTTAAACAATAAGTGGTCTTTATTTAATTTTAAAAAATATATATATTTAAATTTTAAAAACTATTAATATAAATTGTAGAAAAAAATTAGTTTAATTGGCAATATGAAAACATTTTTTGAAACACTCATCTTGAGTGATAAGTGATACGCACTTATCGCAAAAGACAAAGTTTGCACTTTTGAGAGATCTTCTCTTGCTCTCTGTCTTTGCCCTTTTGGAAGTTGTTACTATAGTTTGGAGATTGGGAGATTCTATCTGACAAAGTTTGTACAAACTTAACTGAGATTTACCCAAATTTGATAAATACCACTAAGGGCTCAGGTCCTATCCTAATAATCATGCTGAAAAAAAACTAACTATATGAGGGCGAAGATTGATTTGTACCGAGGGAGCTTAGCAGGTGTCTCACAGAAAACCCCTTTCCACAAGCCTCATCAGCTCCTCCATTTTTTGGATGATCTTAGGGTTCATCAGATCCCTGGCCTCCCTCAAGAGTGTGCCTTCTTGACTCAAGTGATAAGCATCCACCACTGACCTCATCCATGTGTGCAACTTCTCAGGGGTCCTGGGACCACCACCGTTCGTTAAAAATTAAATTTTCAGAAAAGGCATTTTTCAATAATCAATATAAAATAAATTTTTCCAAAAACATTAATTACAAACAAAAACTGCTATAAACATTTTTTTTCGTAAGTGGCAGCCAAATGTAAACTGCATGCTAACACACAGGGTTCCATTTGACAACACTTGCTGGAAACTGCTTCAAGCACTTCTCGCTTGTAAAAGTGGAATTTAAGTGTGCATATTTTTTCAGAAACAGAACAAACACTACTAATGATTTCAAACTTCTTATCATAAGTGATAGGTGTTATAAACAATTGGTGGGGTCAAACGTGGCCCTAGTGCCCGAATTATCAAAATGGATTATTCAAAGGATCGTTTTAAAAAAATGACACGTACGTGTAAAGGGAGTCAAAATCATTCCCTTCAATTTCCTCTCCCGGGGTGAAAGCATCTTTTAGGGCACATTGCAGCTCCTCGGGATCTTTGATCATGAGAAGGTGTTTCAGTATTCGAATCTCTTTCGGCATTTGCCTTTGAAGGTTGTCTCTGGCAGTCACATACAGATGATACAGTACATCTTTCACCTGCAGAAACAAATAAACAGCGAAATTTGGGAACCACGAAATCCAGACCAGCATAGGAACTTTGATCAAGTAAATATTATTTTAAAATTTAAATCATAACGATATATATTTATTATTGTAAAATATCTTTAATGTCATTATATATATTGTGTGTTATGCGTTTCTTTTATGTATTCTATTTTATTACTTTAGAAGTCAAGCGTAATCAAGCGAGCTCAAGTGGCTCGATTTAGAAGTTTCAAAAGAAATTTTAAATTCATTCCATAATAACCAAAGATACGTACAAACAAACAAAAAAACAAAAAGCTTACATCAAACTTCCATTATACCAACAACAAGACCAGTGAAATATTTACACTTTGACTCCACTGTCTATACTGCAGCAGTCTCTAACCAACTAAATTTCAGAGAACTTGATCTTCAGATGGGGAGAAAAATATTTTGAATATCAACATTTAGAATTTGAATAATGTTTGAGCTTCAAAATCATTATTCAGTCAAGTATGAGTCGAGTATCAAACTTAAATTTGTTTATCAAGTTTGATTTTGAGTAGTATTTGTATTGACTTGACTCAATTCAGTCACACTCCCTTACCTTATCACCATACATCACGTCTATTTTGGATTTCTATTAGAGTGGCAAATGAAGGGGAAAACTCTGAGGGCTTCATTTGATTTGCTTGAGGCATGGCAACTTGCTGATCAAAAAGGAGGTTACCAGATTTGTGATCAAAGTATTTTTGGAGTCAATTTTCTCTTGAAAACAACTTCCTCTGATATAAATATGAAATATAAGTAAACAAGTAAATTTTAAATGCCTCCAACCATAACATGTACTCATGGTAGTCCGTGCAACTTCATGTTTTTTCATATCATTTCTCTAGGCATTTGATTCAGAATAATTCAGTATGTGTTTGGAAAAAATAATTTTGAAAAATGTAAAACAAATAGCGCTTCTAAGAAAACACTTTACCTCATCTTTTGTCATGTTTGACTCCTTAGCCGCTGACCAGGCTTTTGTGATCATTAGAACCAATGCTGAATCGAGTTGATTTCTTTCAGCCAAACTATCAATCTTCTGGCAAGCAGCATCTAAAGTTGGAGAATTTATGATATCTTGGAATTTCAACTCTGCAGTATTCAGTGCTTCCATATTTTCAGATGCTGTGTCATAAGCTTGAACACCAGCCAATGCCATATTTCCAAGCTTAGCTAGAGCTGGTCAAACAGAATTGGCCCATTTGGTTCACAGAAAAAGATAGGAAATGAAAATGAAAATGAAGGAGAGGAATGGGGAAAAAAAGTAAAGTTTGGTAAATGATGGAAAAAAACCATTTATATTATTTCCATAAATGATTACCACTAATACGAGGTTGATGAAAAGATAGAAACACATATGGTATTACCTTAGATCCAAACTATAAAAAAAATAGCATATTTAATTCTTTTTTCCATAAACGACCTTCATTAATTATGGGTGTTGGAGTCTGCATCTCACATCGGACTTACGGTCCTTTGTGGTCTTTAGTATTCATTATAAAAGAACTTCAAGGCCTCCTTTAGAGAGTACCTTGGGGATTGGGTCTTACCTTTTTTTATCATTCAACATGGTATCAGAGGATGGTCTCTAAACCCAAACCCTCCCACCCATTTTTTTTCCTGCTCTAGTTTTTTCCAAAATTCCCACTTGGGGGGCGGCGCCCCCCCCCCATGTAGGGCTGGGTTTATTTTCTGCCGCCGCCCCTCCAGGCTCATTTCCTAGGAGGCCTCCCGGTTCTGTCCGTCAGATCCCTCCCTCACGGTGCCTCCTTCCCCGACGTCCCCTACCCGCGCGCGACGACCCCACCCTAGGTCGCGCCTCCTGATCCCCGTCGCATCCTGGCGGCCCTCCCTCCAGCCAATCCCAACGCCGCCCTCCAGGTTCACCTGACTGCTTCCCTCTCATCGGTTCCTGTCGTAGCGGTCGCTCCCGTCGGCCTCCCTCACGTCGGTTCTCCCGTTGTGCGCGACGGATGACGCCCAAACGTCCGATCCCGGCGGCTCCTTCCTCCCGCCTGATCCCGACGTCCCGATCCCGGCGACCCCTTCCTCCCGTCCGACGCGGTGCTCCTCCGACGACCAGCCCTTCAACGCGCGACGGCCCTCCAGCGCGCACCTCCCCGTCCAGACGCCAGATCCCGACGCGGCTTCCCGACCCTCCAGCGTGACGACCCTCTAACGGCTTCCCTCTTCAGGCCGCTCCTCCCTCCTGCTGCGCGCGACGGCATGTCAGCCAGTCCGCGCGCACATCCGTTGCACTGCTTCCCTGTGCACCTCGGCTCCTACAGCACCGCCAGATCCCGCTGCGATTCCGCCTCCCTGAGCGCCGCCTCTGCAAAGTTACTCCCTCCACGTCTGCCTCCTGCGACAGCTCTGCCTCCAAGTCGATCCCCTCCTTCTGCGCTGCTCTCCCGGCAGTCGCCTCCCTTTCCCGGCGGAACCATTTATGCGCGCTCCTTCCAGATTTAGAGCGTTGTCTCTCCTGTCCGCCGGCACGTCCTCGCGCTTCCTCCACCGTGGCGCAGCACCTCGACCGCCTTGGATTTGGACCCTTTGGCACCACCAGATCCCGCAACGATTCTGCGGAATCCCCGCCTCCCATCGTCGGCCCCGCAAGTGCGGCTTTCCCGGTGCTAGTGCGGTTTTCCCGACATATCATTGACCGGCCCCGCTAGTGCGGATGTCCTGGCGCTCCGTCAACCGGCCCGGTCTGTGTGGTTCCTCTACTGCGTCCGCGACATCTTCATCCATCTATCATCCTGAGGGAGAGCTGCGATCTTGAGGGGGAGCTACGATCGTCGATTGTTTCTTTTTATTTCGTCTTGTTTTATAATCAAGCTGGGTATGTCTAGCTTGAGGGGGAGTGTTTGCAGCGTTTCTTGTTTGCTTTGTATTGTCGTTGCTTTGGTCTCTTTTCTTTATGTGTCCAAGATAGGTACACCTAGCTTGAGGGGGAGTGTTGGAGTCTGTATCCCACATCGGACTTGTGGTCCGGTGTGGTCTTTAGTATTCATTATAAAAGAACCTCAAGGCCTGCTTTAGAGAGTACCTTGGGGATTGGGTCTTACCTTTTTTTATCATTCAACAATGGGAAAGAATATGATCTAGATATTGAATTGAAACTGTTTGAAAATACATTAAAAAAATTGATAAATTTAAGGTCCCATACCACATTCATCTAATTTCCTTCATTCTTGTGAAACAATTATTTTTTGCGCATTTTTGTCAGCTACAGGGTTGGTGTTAAATTTGTCACATTGTATAATGATCATTCTAAACCAATAGCATAAAATACAACACCATTAAAGAAACATTAAAAAACAACTCCTTCACACAGTATAAAAAATGTACAAATAGGGGCGAAGCAAGTAATACCATTTTGCTCAGCTGGATTTTTCTGGTAGGATTGAGCAACAGTGTGCACATGCACAAAGAATTCTTTTGTAAAATCTTTACGTCGCTTGGAAACAATTTCATTTATCTCTGACGGTGCTCCTTTTATGGTGTTAAGAAGTTCATTGTGCCTTTCCACATCTTCATCTATCTAAGGAAGCAAAGTCCAAAATAGAAAATGAACTTAACGGAGGGAAAACATTATATTTCCAAACCACAGTGAAGAAATATATAAGATATATCAATATGCTTAAAGGAAAACAAAATTAAATAATAGTTTAAAAACTGAAGAACCAGATGCCCCGATTCCTTTTTATAGAAAGTTTTCCCCGGAAAGTTTCCATATTAATAAGTTGGGACTAAATAAGATACAGACAGATTCATATCAAAGTAATGAGCAGAAAATATTGTTTTTTAAATAGTGTTTGTTTTAGAAAATATACAAAACATGTTTGAAGAAGATCCCAAGGTAAATGAAAACTAAGCAAGTTGGAAAGCGTGCTCTCTAAATTGAAATGATAAGAAATAGCATTACAACAAAAAAATCTTGCAAGGAAATGAAAATTTAGATCTCCATAACAAAACAGACTATTAGACACCTACCTCTTTCAGCTTCCTTCCAAGCCTAAGCAGACCATGCTTCATCCCAGGATCATGCTCACTGTCTGCTCGTTCTTGACAACGCTTGAAGAAGTGGGGACGGATATTGCTCCACTCCCTGCTGAAAGCTAACAGTCTTCTCCAATCAGATGGAGTGGGCTTGTCAACCATGAAAACCTCTATAAGTTTGTCACAAATTCGTATCATTTTACCATCATCCAAACCCTCGTGCTCATCTTTTTCATCCCCTCCATCACCAATTTCAATGGGTTGTTCAAGTGTTGCGGTACTGGATTCCAGCAATTTTTCTTGATTGCTAACAAAGTCATTTGGCATTGCAGCTGTATCATCGGCAATGGCTGAAAGTGAGGGCTGTTGACGTCTGATTGGGTTTACTTCCCAAGGAACACCTGGAATCCCAATGTAGCTATTAATCCCAATAAGGAACAATATGTAACACAGCAAAACAGCTAAAAGCTCAGTGTGCATGAGTGGGAGGTACATCCTATCAGGACAAAATGAAGACGTTTCCCCTTAAAACCAATTAGCAATGCGTGAAAATATGCAATAAAGTATTTCAACAATGACATTGTTTGATTCCAATTCAATAGAGTATGCAGCACGTTTGCCAGCAATAACATGGATCGTTTTTGGGAAAAACGCAACACAACTGAATAGGTCAAGCCTAACCGTGTTTAGTTTCCATTTGACGTCAAACTCGAAAGAACCAAACAAACGTACATAAAAGCTCTTCAAATTTCTGCCTTGGTTTTACTCAAAATTTTGCTAATAATTGTTGAAGGGACGAGACGAGAGATGCTCCAATTTCAATACCTATATTCCGCGGGCTTCCGGGAAGAGGAGGTGTGTTTCTCAATTCGGAGAAAGAGAAGCTTACTTCGGATTTTAGGAGCCAAAGAGCGAGACAGTCTTGACCATCTAGTGAAGGAAACAGAAGGAAAGGAGTCTGAAGCGGTGCAACTGGATGCTCTTCGTACCGAAAAAAAGCAAGAGCACGGGTGGGAATTCAGAGTTGCAGAACCCCAGCCCATCGTCGCCTGCGGTTTAGCTCGGATGACAGTTTTACGGCGCGCCGGAGATTTCCTGTAAAAGCATGTCATGAAATTTGTCATCTACGATTTTTCACCAGATTAGTGGACTAAAATGTTTTATTAAAAGTTTCCCGTATAATTTTTCATTATTGTACCCGTGAAGGGGATAAATACAATAAAAATTATGCCATACTCGGTAAGATTGGAATTCGAAACCTTGATAAGCCCCACAAACCCATTACCAACCGAACTGGACTCTAGGGGCAGAAATTTTTCTTTGTTAATATATAATGTGACTAGATATTCCAAATAAAACAATTGAATAGTAAATAAACTTCTTTCATTCCACATGGTTACTCTATAGAAATTTTCATAGATCATGCACTATAATGTACTGAATTTTCCACTTTAAAACTTACTGTCATCCATTGGAGTAAAGACAAGCATTGCAAATTGATGTTTACAATGATCTGTTGAAGCAATGACAGTGGTGACAAGCGTGAAGTGTTGAGGGCATGGGTATGGACGACTCGAATAATAGTAGATGGAGATCGTCAAGACATGTTGCAGTGTCGCTTTCTTTGAAAGTATGTTCACCCCCATCAAATCGACATTGTTATGAGTTGCAAGCGTGTCCACTTTGGGATATAACAGTGGCTTATTACTCAACATTAGTACTTAGTGGAGATAAACTCTTTAAAGACTTTTGGAATCCATAGTGCAATAGAAGTGAAATAGTTGATATTTTCATTATTTTTCACATGTATCTCGTTGATTTTATCCCTATGAATATGACATTTTGAGTTGAATTGAATCATTTTTTATTTTTAAGGATATTTTGAGATTAATTGTAAAAATGACTTAATTATGGATTTTAACAGTTTTTTATAATTTTGATATTTCGATCATAACATTTTTCATACTGATCCAAATTGCGAAATTCATTTTCTGTGGGGTTTCATGGTCAGTGGGGTGTATTTCCATTATCTAGAGCAAGAGTTGATTCAAACCTTATGAGACTCAAATAATTCATGCAAATTAGAAATGTTTTGGCAAATAGAATTGACCAACCCTCGATAAATGAGTCATAACTCAACCTACAAGACTCCACATGATGTGGTTCCAATTGATAACGAAAGAAGACTCGACGACGCACATGTCCATTAAATGTCATGGAAAAGTACATTCATTAAGGCAGTAGATGGACACATGAAAGTGGAGGTAACTAAACTGTCTCCTCAGCCAGAAAAATTCCACTCCAGTAATTCAAATACAGCTTTTTCTATACTTGTTAAGCAGACTTTAAATTTTGAAGGAAGAAAGCCGAGAAAAATCCTAAGAACTTTCAAGAAGACCGTAATCCGGAATTTTGGCCAGAAATATGTAAACTTCCGAAGGACAAAAACAACAATGAAAATTTCCACACCTCATCATTGAAAATTTGTGTCTCGACTTCTATTCAAAGGGTTGGTTGGTGAGGGGTCATGAAGATGCAAGAGGATAATTCTAGAGGAAAGAGGGGTTCAAATGGAGTAATTTAGCCATGAAGGGATAAACTCCAAACGGTTATGGTGGTGGAGACCCGGGGATATTTCTCTTTTGAGTTTTTTTGTACTTCTTTGTAAACTTTTTTAATTATTTTGGAATTTGTTTTCATGAATTAAAAAGGTCTTAATCTGTCTTGAATTCATTTTATTCTAAATTGTTATAGATATTTTTTCAACTTATGAAAGTAAAGTAATTATTCATGCTGCTTAAATTCGCTAAGTGAGGTCTCACTCTTGAGCACAACCGATTTAATTAGTTTTGGTTTCTCTCAGGTCTTTTCGTAATTGAATCACTTTTATATGGGGATAAACACCCATATTTGATGTCTCAATATGGTTTCCATGCAATTTAGGTGTATAATTTGAGGTCTTAAAGTATACATTGAGTAATTCAATTGGGTAACATTTTTTAACAATGAAGAAGGGAATGTCTGAAGGTCAAAATTTGTCCATTGTTGTTATCTCCATTTTGGTTTCTCATATCTTTTCAGTCTATCCCATCTCTAACTTCTAACATTAATTTCTAACTTCTTTTTAGTTTTCTTCAACTTTATTTAACCTTTTATAAATCCTCAATTTGTTAACCTTTACAAAAAAAACAAATTAACAAAAGTGACAGTTTTGTTAACCAAGTATGTAACCTCCTCATGAGACAGCCCGAGGGACTGCTATATTGCATTCTTAAAGGGGATAAATTTTTTAAAGGGGTGATATGACTGAAACCCTATTTTTCAAGAATTATTTTTTATTACTGTGTGCCGGCAAAGACTCTTTGATTCTTGTAAAAGATAAGAAAAGGTATTAGATTTTTGGGTTGAATTGAGAATGCCTAGGAATAATTTTTCAATCTCATGGAGTCTTCATTTTATAAGCATGGAAGTGTTGATTCAAATAATTTATCTCACCTTTTCAGATTGGGTATACACCTATTCTAGACTTATCTGGATTTTATCATATCTATTATACTCAATCAAATAAGTGGCTAAAATCACATCTGTCTAGTGAATATATGAGTTTGTTAGCTCATGTATGATCGAATCTATTGTCCAGGGTGCAAAGTTCAAAGTGTTGGAGTTAGTGCTCTAGAACCAACTGATTTTTATATGTGATTACCCATATATTCATGGTTTTGAATAATAAATTACTTATCATGCATTGATTACTCTTCTATATTACTTTAATGTGATAATGTCATAGAATACTTGCACACTAATAATGTCATAATAGTCCCCTGCTATGATGAGAACCTTGAAGTACAATGATGATATTATTAAATATTATTCAATTGTTGGATAACATTCTATGATGGGACACATACTATTTTGATCATCAGGTGTGAGTACTCGTAAACAAATGAGACTTTATACCATAAAAATCACACTTGATAATCTTCAAGATGAGATATTATGTGAACATACTCAGCAATAGGAATTCCACATGTTGCGTGTCATTGGATATTCCTGTCTATGAAAATGTATAATGATCCACAAACTTTAAGATTATTACTAATGCATATCATGAGTCCTGTAATTATATGTGGCGACAAAAATTGTGATGTTGTATATTCACTGGGAAGTAGGGTACATTTGGTGCATCACGAGTGATATGTTATTAATGAATAATTCGAGGGTGATTTTTTCTCTTCCATAAAAAGAGGGTTTTAGTCATATCACCCCTTTCAATAATATATATTCAGGATTTATTGATCACATATATTTATTCGCAAGCTGATAAATAGTATTTATCATTAAATAAATATCTATTTAGTTTCATAAATATTAAAATATTTATTTATTTTCAAGACAATGAATATAATATTAATTTATTTATTGAATGAATAATATTTATTATTTGAGGTTTGGTAAATACCGAGGATGGTGGATGGACCAATATGAGTCTAGTTATGAGAATGATATGTGGGTTAAATATCATTAAATAAATAAATATTTATTTAATAAAATGATATTTATTGATGCGCTGGTTTTCACATGCCATTTAATAATAATAATAATAATAATACTGTTATTATTATTATTATTATTAGCATGAGAAATTCTTAGAGTATAATATTAGATAAGGGACTTATATAAAATTTTCTATTTTATAACCCTACCTCTACATATTCTATTCATATATCATTTCCCAAGGTTAACAGATTGTGCACAATGAATCTTATCCTTAGAGCTTCCTCTCTAATAGAAAATGCACTAGAGATTTTCTCTTAAGCCCAAGAGAACTCCACCACCCCTTCCTCTTCCCTCTCAATAATGAGAGAAACGAATAATCTTTTGCCAATGAAGGATTGTATTGCAATGAACACGAATGATACAAGACAATAGGTGTCTCTACGCTATCAACCAATGTTCTGATAATGACATTCCGAGTTCAAAGGATCACGTGTGTATCACGACTAGAGAGAGTATACTATTGGATCCTCATAACACAATGACGACATAACCCAAAAAATGGTTGATCGATCAATGGCTTCTACTAAGAAATAATTCCCAAGACCAAGGTAATTCTACAGTTTAAATTAATTATAAATTTATATGAAAGATCATATCACTTGGTTTCGACATCTTATGTCAATATTATTCAAATCAATTCGTTGTTCATGATGTTTATAATCATATACATTGTGGATTATTCATTGAATATGATAAAAGCTGAGATGATAGGCTCAATAGGTGCTTCCGCTACTTCCGAAACCTACAAGTGGTGTCAAAATAGTCATGTTAAATTTATAATTATTATTCTCTATTGATTGGTTTACACATTTGATGCTAGATTCATTTCAAGTTTAATTAATTCTTAATTTAAAAGTTGATATTTCATGTTCTATTAGTTTCATAAGAAATAATATCTATTAAGGATTTATTGATCACATATATTTATTCGCAAGGTGATAAATAATATTTATCATTAAATAAATATCTATTTAGTTTCATAAATATTAAAATATTTATTTATTTGAAAGATAATGAATATAATATTTATTTATTTATTGAATGAATAATATTTATTATTTGAGGTTTGGTAAATACCGAGGATGGTGGATGGACCAAGAAGAGTCTAGTTATGAGAATGATATGTGGGTAAAATATCATTAAATATTGATTTATTTATTTAATAAAATGATATTTATCGACGCACTGGTTTTCACATGCCATTTAATAATAATAATAATAATATTATTATTATTAGCACGAGGAATGCTTAGAGTATAATATTAGATAAGGGACTTATATGAAATTTTCTATTTTATAACCCTACCTCTACATATTCTATTCATATATTATTTTCCAGGGTTAATAGATTGTGCACAATGAATCTTATCCTTAGAGCTTCCTCTCTAACAGAAAATGCACTAGAGATTTTCTCTCAAACCCAAGAGAACTCCTCCACCCCTTCCTCTTCACTCTCAATAATGGTAGAAAAGAATAATCTTTTTCCAATGATGGATTATATTGCAATCAACACGAATGATACAAGACAATAGGTGTCTCTACGCTATCGACCAATGTTCCAATAATGACATTCTGAGTTTAAAGGAGCACGTGTGGATCACCACTAGAGAGAGTCTACTATTGGACCCTCATAGCTCAATGAAGACATAACCCAAAAAATGGTTGATCGATCAATGGCTTCTACAAAGAAATAATTTCCAAGACCAAGGTAATTCTATAGTTTAAATTAATTATAAGTTTATATGAAAGATCATATCACTTGGTTTCGACATATTAAGTCAATATTATTCAAATAAATTCATTGTTCATGATGTTTATAATCATATACATTGTGGATTATTCATTGAATATGATATAAGATGAGATTTTCATAGGCTCAATAGATGCTTCCGTTGCATCCAAAACCTAAAAGTGGTATCAAAATAGTCTTGTTAAATTTATAATTATTGTTCTCTGTTGACTGGTTTACACATTTGATGCTAGATTAATTTCAAGTTTAATTAATTATTAATTTAAAAGTTGATATTGCATGTTCTATTAGTTTCATATGATCATAAATAGGTTAAGAACAAATAAAGAACAACTAGAGTTTCTATTAGGAGGTGCCAAGATTTATGGCCGGATGACATAGTTACATGGTGTGTAACGGAAATGTACATGTCATATACCATGGTTCACTAAATCTAGATGAGAAGTGGGATACACAAATTACTACAAAATTTCAGCACGTAGTGTATTTATGACTCAGTGTGTTTGCCGACTAGATTGACACATGGTTTGTTAGATTACACGACGTGTAACAGGTGTACACAACATGTAATCTACATGGTTTTGTAGTGAAATTCATGAAAACTATATGGTTAAAGACATGTCATGTATTAATACATGATGTGGGGGGATGAAAACCATTCAACATGGAGGTCACGCAACATGTATATGGAATACACACCATGTACCTTATTAATATTTGTGGAAAAAATACACGTTGAGTCCATAAGCATGTAGCTTATAAGCTGTTACATGACGTGTAGCTAGCTACACACATCATATAACTAGTACCTATCTATGAAGAGAACACACCCTCTGAGATGTAACCATGTGGATTAATTGTGTGTAAGAAAATATTAATTATGGAATTAAATCGATCTACATAATGTGTAACTGGTGTAGACGTTGTGTAATCAATTTTACACAATATTAAATGTCTATTTAATTACTTTGTAAATTAATAACTACATACCATGTTCAGTTTTCATTTACACCATATTTAATACAAGTATTAAAGATGTACATGTCACATATATTAAACAAATAATGTGCCTTAAATATACCAAATTTATCTGGCTTGACACACCACAAACTAATTGATACATGTCATGTTGTGTACATTACAAGTTGTATTAAATACACATTAAAATCCCATACAAGGTGGAACATAGTTATGTTGAGTATTTATTGTATTGACTTAAAGTTTTTGATGTGAACATAATTAATTTTATTTATTTAAGATTAATTTTAATGATATTTACAAGAATATTCAGATGATCAAATTAAGATAAATTAATTAATTAATCAATTAATAAGATAATTAATTCAATTGTGACTATCTTAATAAAAGAACGAATCAAAATGAATGCTAGTTTAATGCGTATTCCCTGCATGTTTATGACTGATCATGAACTTTGATCAACTGGTGTATTAACTAAATTTATTTTAATTTATTCCATGAGTTTTATTATTATTAAATTAAAACGATGTTCTATGAACCATATCTCCTCCTCTTTAATATGTATGATTTTCATGCCTGTAGTTTTTTTATATAAAAACCTTATCCATTATATTAGATCCCCTCACCAATATATGAGTTAAAATTATATATAAAGGAAAGGATCTTCCAGGCATGTGAAGGCAGTTTAGAACCCGATTCGAGGTAAACTTAATCAAGGAATATACAAAATTCGATGGTGGAATACTGCAACTCTGAGCCAAGCCTGTCTCATGGAGTTTCTCCCACTAGGTTCATAAGTTGATTTATTGTCTTCTCAATAAATCAATCATTAGTAAAGATCATGATCAATTCAGTTGTTTATTTTACTTATATCTATTGTATGATTAATTTTATGGATGTTTTACTATGATCACATAATAAAATGAATTAACAAGCATGTAATATAAAATTACAATAAATTGATTATGTATAAATGGTTTATCAACACATGGTTAATTAATTAAGTAAAATTCACTTAATATTAAAAAAACATGTAAAAAGATAAAACAAGATAATTTACATATAATAAAAAAATCTCCCAAGTTAACATTAAGTCAAAATAAGCCTTCCATTACTTGATTAAGGATAGAAACATAAAACTAAGTGTTGGTTTAACACTCTTTAGGATGCTTACTTTTATTGAGGAGTTCTTATGAAGGTTTTGAGTTGGCTTAACCAATTTGACATCAAGAGAAGTATCACTCGCTAGACTTGATGTATTTTGGAGGTAAGTGTTGAGGAAATACGGGTCAAGATTTTAGGATTTGGGAGTCCAATAAATGGATAAAGGAGTTGTAATCCCACATTTGGAAAGACTGTCTGCCTAAATGCCTTAGAGTAATTGATCTGGCCCTCACTTGGGTTATGAGAAGGAAAATATGGATCATTTCCACCATAATGTTCATGTGACAAGATATTCCGAGGTCAACAATGAGGGTTATTGAGATTTGATAAAATAATGGGAGACTTAATAAAGATAATTAAATTATTATGTATCATATATCTTGATAATCAAATAACATAATAATAATATGGTCACATATTATTGTAGAAAATGACAAGTTCATAGACCATGTTATCCCTGTGATCAATTCTAGAGAAATACCATATCCCAAATGGAAGTAACTTCCAAGAATGATTTAGACACTTATGGGTTGTATTATTCCATGAATGAAAGTCTTACATGCTAGAGTACTCATTTGTTGATCCGCCTGCTAAGGAGGTGAGTGACGATGAGTTACCCACCTATGAAAAACACATGGATAATGCACTAGATGTTTGGTGTCTGATGTTATCATCCATGTATGATGAACTGATGAAGTCTCATGAGATCATGAGAACTTATAGCATGCTCAAGCACCTCTATGATTTATATTATGAGAGAGATAATAAGAAACATTTTGATAATTCCATGGCTCAATTCATAAGCAATCTTAGAGAGGGTGAATTAGCTGGTTCTCATGTAGTTTGTAAGAACCTGGGTTTTTAGAACGGGTCAAAATCCTAACCCTTTTTGAATTTTTGACTTGTTTTTTGAGAAAACTGGAGAAAATGGGTAGTTTCTGGAAATTTCCAGACTACACATCATGTACTTTCAAGTACACACCGTGTATATGTTAAGTGAGTATTGGTCATGTGCTTGCTGAGTACATGTCGTGTGATGACCGTGTAGAAATTTCTTCTTACACAGTGTGTAGTTTCCGATACGTCGTGTACCCTTGACTGTGTGGAGGCTATACATGGCATGTAGGCCTGTTGGCTGGGTAGATTTGTTTAAACAAGTACACGCCATGTCCCTCCTGGACACGTCGTGTAGTCTGGCCAGGTATGAGAGAAATACATGGTGTGTGGGTAAGCTAGTGAGGAAGGGAAGAAAAATGAAGTGCATGCCATGTACCCCTAGGTACACACCGTGTACTCATGTTGGCAGTTTCTGGAAAGTAAGTCGACGGAATTCCAGCCGCCAAATGAACAATTAAATGATATAAACGGTGTATAGTCCTAAAGTACATGTCGTGTAGTTTCTTTTTTTTCTTTGTTAAAATGGGAAGTAGCCTCATTTGGTGACAGAACACACATTTTGGCCGGGTTTCGTGAATCAAGCCATCCAAACCTTGATTCCTCTCTTGATTCTTCATCCGATGTCAGTTTCGAACACCGATTGATGCGTTGGAACCCCCTCAGCAAGGCCTTGATTCCTCTTGAGTCGTTTTGTTTGATTTCTATTCTAGAATGAGTTATAGGGGTTTGAGTGGTTTTGACTCTTTTGTAGATCTACCGTGCTTTAGACCTAATTGGAGGTTGTTACCGGAGGAGTACCATCGTACGAGTCTCAGGTAGGTGGTTCATACCTCTTTTTGTGTTTTTGTGGTCATTTGGGTGACGCGGCCTTCAGCGCATTTTTGGGTATTTTGAGCAAGACCCGTTTTATCTGCTTTTACATATTGAATTGATTATTGGACCTATGAGATGCCTTTGGGTATGCCATGTTACCAGTTTTGATGAGCGGGGCCAGGTGAGGGATCATAGCTCATCAGGGCATTTTGGCTGGGGGATTCCAAAATGGTTATATTAGAATTATAATGCTTTAAACTGTTGAGTTTATTTTGTTGAACTTGATATAATTTTGTTAGAGGCATTCAAGACCTCAGTGCTGGTATGGGACAACACCTTGCATAGTGCAAATCAACTGTTTAGAATATTTTACCAGTTTATGTTTTTTGTTTAAATATGTTATATATGCAATTGTTGAATTGCATATGTTGTACCCTTTTGGTGGTGTTGGGCTTGGCCCGGGTTACTTTAGGTGGTTTTGACCACGGTATTGGGCGTCATGGACGTCGACTTGAGGCAGTACGACTGTTAGGTTGGGCATAGCCCGGGTTACTTGGATGGCGATGCCATCAAACTTGAGCGGCATAGTCGCAGGGACAAAAGGTGTCAGATGTGTGGTGTCTTAGGTACTATTTTTGTGATTACCGCTCACCCGGAACTTGAGTAGTGTGCACATAGAGATACTCCATGATGAGGTGGTTTTGACCACTCATGTGGGTAGAGGCCCCCGTATATGCAGTTTAGGTACTTTGGTTGGGGGTGCTTGCCGTAGGAAGCAACGTGGAGGTGAGGATCCTCCAAGGGATAAATTTGAGGCTATCAGATTGGGGGATGAGGCTCGCCGTGATTTGAGGGCAGGTATTGTTGTCCCTCTAGTTCCTTATTTGAGGGTGGATATCGTCGTCCCTCCAGTTACTTGATTTGAGGACAGGCATTGTTGTTCCTCTGGGTTACTTCTTGGGCATGCCTTCGGGATGTCGGCACTTGAGGCACGAGGTGTCAGGAGGCATAAGGTCCCAGGTTACTATTCTTGGGCATTCCTTCGGGACATTGGTACTTGAGACATGCAGTTTTAGGGGGAACATGGTGCCGGGTTACATGAAAAAGATTCCGGCATTGGCCGAAGCAGGTGACACTCCATGGTGGCTGCTAAGCACCAGTGGAGTTAGTGTTTATTTGTGCATCGTTCTATTTACTGCTTTCCTTATAAATGCATGTCTGCTTAAACATTTATATTAGGTACGCACCGTTGGGTGGTATCCTACTGAGATTTGTCTCACACCCTGAACAGGCCCTTCAGGACGCGTGTAGACTTTATGGATTTGCGTGCTGGAAAGAGGCCAACTTCAGGAGATGGGCTGCATTAGTTATGGCATGGAGATGGTATGGACCTTGAAGTCTTACCTAGATGGAGTTACTCTGTTTTGTTTTGTTTTCTGTATCATCATCCTTAATTATTGTAGCTACTGTTAGTTATCCATTGGTGCCTTTTTATTTTCAGATATGTATGACCTGCTATGGATGCATGTTTTATTGTTCAGTAGTAGTTACATGTGATCAGCATGCTGTTGTGTTTATTTCTGCTGTTGTTTTTATATTTATTGCTTTCGCTGTTTATTGAGATTGAATGTGCTTCCGCTCCACGGGTCTAGTTCGAGTCTGCTGATTCATTTATTCTGCTGCATCTTTACTGTTATACTTGGACCAGTACCATTATTATTATCCTCCAAGAGGGTATAACCTCCACACTATACCTATCAGACCCTCACTTCTAGTCGACATCCTTTGGCGTTCAGGGAGGTGCGCCTAAGGTAGTAGCACCCGACCCGTTTAACATTGTTCGGGTGGCTGTTCGGGTCTGGGTCATTACAAAGTGGTATTAAAAGGAGGTTCTTGAAAGGTATTTAATAGCAGTGTTTTACTGGATACTAATGATATTGAGACTTCTCTTTTATTTCTACTGGTTTTACCATTTGGGATATGGCATACTGGAGATAGGTTGTTACTGGAACTGAGTTTCTAGCTTGTGCTTGGGTGCCTGCAGCCCTAGGTACGAGGGATGGACCAAGTTACCTTGGGTAGGAATTGTTGTTTTCTTTTTCTCAGATTATAGTTTATATGATTTCTACCTTGGTGGCTCACTTGGTGTGTGAGGTTATTGATTGTGATAAGTAACCCTTGACCCAGTGTGGTAAGGAAGACTTGGACCTTGGCCCGGTATGGAAAGGCTTGTTTGCTTGGCTTTTGATAGGCACATTTTTAGGGTATTTCAATTTCATAACTACACATATGATTTGTGAAGTGATAATACCATGTGAATAAAATCAATTTCCATGCTTGTATGCTCTAAAATGTGAATTAGTGAAATTCCTGATAGAATTGCTTGTTGTTGCAATGTGTATGTCATGCTTTATATTTTTGTAGAATTGCATGTGGCAGGATATTTGGGTATGGCTCTTGTACGAGTAGGCAAGTAATATATTTGAGGTGATTTTGATCACCAGGATTGGGTGACTCGGTCGTTGGTTTGAGGCAACGTTAGTTGTCAGGATGGGCATGGCCCGAGGTACTTTTGATATTTGGCCCTGATAGGGGCGGGTAAGGAGGCCATGAGGTCGGGATTCCATGGGGCATGGGTTGCGGTGGGGGAGAGTAAGGGTAGTAGGTATGCACTACCTTTTACTGTTTTCCTTATCTGTGTTGAATATATATTTTTATATATGTATATGGGTTGTTTAACCATTTATGGTATTCAGCGGGTTCCTTTATGGGTGACTCAGATGGAGCATCAGATGAGAGATGGTACAACGCCACAGGTGTTGGATTAGGTTCAGGATCCGGTGCAGGCAGAGCAGGAGCCGTAAGTACAGGCTCAGGGACAGGATCAGGTTCAGGATCCAGTGCAGACAGGATAACAGCCGGGTTTGGCATCGTTTGGGCCATGGCTCGATGAGCATCTCCGAGCTAGCCTGGTACGTGTCTTGTAGGGGATCGACAGAGGTGCGCAGAATACAGAGCCATCTATGGAATATCTGACGCAGGAGTTCCAGTCGTAGCAACCACCGCTTTTTCAGGGTGAAGGTGGTCCACAGGCGGCTGAGAGCTGGATAGAGAGCATGCAGATGATCTTCGAGCAGCTCAAGATGCCTCCAGGGCGGAGGGTCAACCTGGCGACGCACATGCTGAGAAGACCGGAAAAACTTTGGTGGGATGTATAGGTTCATGCTCGCAGGCATGAGGGACTGGCATGGAAGGACTTTGAGGACAGGTTCTTTGAGCACTTTTACCCAGAGACACTGAGATCAAAGAGAGCTCGAGAGTTCTTGAGTCTTTAGTAGGGAGACATGTCCATCATGGAATATGAAGATACCTTCACAGAGTTGTATCGCTTTGCACCTGGTATGGTAAGCGATGAAACAACTAGTGTGAGGTGCTTCGAGGATAGCTTACGACACGCCATTTGGGTCCAGGTGAAAATCTTCAGGCTGGGTTCTTTCTTAGAGGCAGTGAACCAGGCGCTCATAGCGGAGGACAACCAGAGGGATAGGCCCTAGGTTGGTCAGGCGATAGCTTCAGGTGAGGGTTCAGACAATAGGAAGCGAGGACGGGATGAGTTCTAGTAGGGAATTCAGGACAAGGACTCAACTAGACCACCTCGTAGTAGTTCTATAATGGTTTTCTTCTAGTGTGGACAACCAGAGCATTTTTGGACTTAGTGCGATAGGCCTCCAAAGGAGTGCCAGACATGTGGACAGGTCAGACACCTTGAGAGGTTTTGCAGGAATCCTTCTCAGACAGCCGACAGACAGGGACTAGGACAGACGGTGGCATCTGGAGTTGGTTCGGGTTCGGTACCAAGAGAGGGTATCCGAGGTTTAGCTACACGCGGAGGACGTGACAGAGACAGCGGGATCCAGTTGAGGGGTCAGTGGCCAGTGGCTGGAGCAGCACCGCAGGGAGTTCAGGCATCATGTGGTCATACTTTAGGCTAGGTGCACGTTGTGGAGCTGCTAGAGGCTGAGCAGGCCGGTGAGCCGACGACAGTTAGAGGTACACCACAGTGTGGCCGTGATTCCCATGTTTCTTTTTTGGCATGACCTATAGAGGCATGTCTGTTTTGAGTGCACGTGATGCACATGATCTATGTGGACTGCCTAGATGCTAGTTAGTGGTATTGGCACCATATCGGGTGTGTGATATATATATATATATATATGTATGTATATATATGTATGAGATGTGTAGAATCAGGGGAATCGATGGTGCGGGTTACTTGAGGTGTCGTGGGCATCAAGGCATCGAGGATGTTGGTTACTTGAGGTGTCGTGGGCATCAGGGCATCGAGGATACGGGTTACTTGAGGTGCCTTGGGCATCAGGGCATCGAGGATGCAGGTTACTTGAGGTTCCTTGGGCATTAGGGCATTGAGGATGCGAGTTACTTGAGGTGCTAGGCACCAGGACCTTGTAGAGGCGGACACCGATGCGGTGCGGGATACGTTGGGTGTCGGGAGCGACACAGGAGCACCAATGAGGTGCAGGGGTGACGATGCGTCATATAAGGACTATGCGTCCAAAAAACAGGTTAGTAAACCTTGTTTTCTTTGAGTTTTGTTGGGTTGAGATCGGGTTAGGCGATTCCTAAGGTGGGGAACCCCACTTGAGGAATTTAGCCGGGACCTATGAGACGGGGGAATTCCGGGTTATGTTGAATGGGGTGGTATGTTTGGTGCCATCTCCAGGTTTTGTTTGATAGCTTGGGGATGAGCTATGTTAAGGTGGGGATATTGTAAGAACCTAGGTTTTTAGAAAGGGTCAAAATCTCGACCCTGTTTGAATTTTTGACTTGTTTCTGAGGAAGCTGGAGAAAATGGGTAGTTTCTGGAAATTTCCAGACTACACACCATGTACTTTCAAGTACACGCCGTGTATATGTTAAGCGAGTACTGGCCGTGTGCTCGCTGAGTACATGCCGTGTGATGACTATGTAGAAATTTCTTCCTACAAGGCGTGTAGTTTCCGACACGCTGTGTACCCTTGACCGTGTGGAGGCCATACATGGCGTGTAGGCCTATTGGCCATGTAGATTTGTTTAAACAAGTATACGTCGTGTCCCTCCTAGACACGCCGTGTAGTCTGGATGGGTATGAGAGAAATACATGGCATGTGGGTAAGCCAATAAGTAAGGGAAGAAAAACGAAGTACACACCATGTACCCCTAGGTACACGCTGTGTACTCATGTCGGCAGGTTCTGGAAAGTAAGTTGGCAGAATTCCAACCGCCAAATGAACAGTTAAATGATATACATGGCGTGTAGTCCTAAAGTACACACCATGTAGTTTCTATTTTTGCATTAAAACGGACAATAGCCTTGTTTGGAGGTAGAACACACATTTTGGATGGGTTTCACGAACCAAGCTGGACGAACCTTGATTCCTCTCCCGATTCTTTGCCCGATGTCGGTTCCAAACACCGATTGATGTGTTGTAAACCCCTCGGTAAGGCCTCGATTCCTCTTGAGCTGTTTTGTTTGATTTCTATTCTAGAACGAGTTATAGGGGTTTGAACGGTTTTGACTCTTTTGTAGATATACCGTGCTTTAGACCTAATTGGAGGCTGTTACTGGAGGAGTAGCATCGTATGAGTCTCAGGTAGATGATGCATAACTCTTTTTTGTGCGGTCATTTGGGTGACGCGGCCTTCGGCGTGTTTTCAGGTATTTTGAGCGGGACCCATTTTATCTGCTTTACATATTGAATTGATTGTTGGACCTATGGGGTGCCTTTGGGTATGCCCTGTTACCAGTTTTTCTGAGCGGGGCCGGGTGAGGGGTCGTAGCTCATCGGGGCATTTTGGCCGGGGGATGAAAAAATGGTTATATTAGAATTATAATGCTTTAAACTATTGAGTTTAGTTTATTGAAATTGATATAATTTTGCTTGAGGCATTCAAGACCTCAGTGCTGGTACGGGACAACACCTTGCATAGTGAAAATATATTATTTAGAATATTTTGCTTGTTTATGTTTTCTGTTTAAATATGTTATATATGTAATTGCTGAATTGCATATGTTGTACCCTTTGGGTGGTGTTGGGCTTGGATCGGGTTACTTTGGGTGGTTTTGACCATGGGATTGGGAATCATGGATGTCAGCTTGAGGCAGTATGACTGTCAGGTTGGGCATGACCTGAGTTACTTGGATGGCGAGACCATCAGACTTGAGCGGCATGGTCGTAGGGACACGAGGTGTCAGATGTGTGGTGGCTTAGGTACTATTTTAGTGATTACCGCTCACCCGGAACTTGAGTAGTGTGCACACAGAGATACTCCATGATGAGGTGGTTTTGACCACTCGTGTGGGTAGAGGCCCCTGTAGATGCGGTTTAGGTACTTTGGTTGGGGGTGCTTGCTGTAGGAAGCCACGTGGGAGGTGAGGAGCCTCCAGGGGATAGCTTTGAGGATATCGGGTTGGGGGCTGAGGCTCACCGTGATTTGAGGGTAGGTATCGTTGTACCTACGGTTTCTTATTTGAGGGTGGATATCACCGTCCCTCTAGTTACTTGATTTGAGGACATGTATCACTGTTCCTCCGGGTTACTTCTTGGGCAAGCCTTCGGGACGTCGGCACTTGAGGCACGAGGTGTCAGGAGGCACAAGGTCCCAGGTTACTATTCTTGGGCGTGCCTTCGGGATGTCGGTACTTGAGACATGTGGTGTCAGGGGGTACATGGTGTTGGGTTACATGACAGAGATTCAAGCGTTGGCCGAAGCAGGTGACACTCCATGGTGGCTGCTGAGCACCAATGAAGTTAGTGTTTATTTGTGCATCATTCTGTTTACTGCTTTCCTTATAAATGTATGTCTGCTTAAACAATTATATTAGGTACACACCGTTGGGTGGTATCCTACTAAGATTTGTCTCACACCCTACACGGCCCCTTCAGGACGCGTGTAGACTTTATGGATTTGCATGCAGGAAAGAGGCCAGCGTTAGGAGCTGGGCTACGTTAGTTGTGTCAAGGAGATGGTATGGAACTTGAGGTCTTACCAAGCTAGAGTTACTCTGTTTTGTTTTCTTTTCTGTATCAGCGTGCTTACTTGTTGTAACTAATATTGGTTAGCCATTGGCGGCTTTTTATTTTCAGATATGTATGACCTTCTATGGATGCATGTTTTATTGTTTAGTAGTAGTTTCATGTGATTATCATATTGTTGTGTTTATTTCCACTGCTGTTGTTATATTTATTGCTTCTACTATTTATTGAGATTGAATGTTCTTCCACTCTGCGGGTCTGGTTCGAGTCTACTAAGTCATTTATTCTGCTGCATCTTTACAGTTATACTTGGACTAGTACCATTATTATTATCCTCTGAGAGGGTATAGCCTCCCCACTATACCTATCAGACCCTCGCTGCTAGTCAGCAGCCTTTGGTGTTCGGGGAGGTGTGCCTAAGGTAGCAGCACCCGACCCCTTTAGCACTGTTCGGGTGGTTGTTTGGGTCCGGGTCATTACATAGTCAAACTAATTGGCTACATTGAGCGACTCAAGATTCTAAGATTTAAAATAACCAATAAATTGTGAATTGATCTCATTATTTCATCACTCCCTCAGAGATTTTACAATTTTTTTTATAAACTTTAACATGAACAACATTGAGAAGCCTCTCCCATATCTCCTTATATTACTTTGACAAGTTGATAAGGACATGAAGTGAGAAATTCATTCAGTTCTTTTGGTAAACATGATGAAGGTGAAATAAAAGGTCCTAAATAATTATTCTAAGTCCAAGGATTATTTAAAACACCCATCCAAGAAAAGGAAGACTAAGGGGAAATTAAGAAAGAAGGACATTGTCTATTTTTTATATAGCAAGAAGGGACACTGTAAGAATAACTATGTCATGGAAAAGAATTAAGAGGAAGCTTCATGTGTGTTCATTATTGAGTGAAATCTATCTATTTATAAAAATTGGATATTAGATACATCATGTGTTGCTCAAATTTGTATCCAATTATAAGAACCGAGTATATTCATATGAGTTTCATGAGGTTATTTGGATCTATGAGCATCCAATAGAGCTATAATTCCTATGGTAACTATTGGATATTATCACATCACTTTGCTGACTGGAATGATATTGCTTTTAGATAATTTTTATTATGTCTCAGAATTTACTAAAAACATTATTTTCATGTCTAGTATTGATTCAGAAGGAATTATTTTTATATTTAGGAATAAATGTTTCATATTTTACAAAGATAACATTTTTTATGTCAAGAAAATTTTTAGTAATGGTCTTTATGTGTTGGATTATACGAACTAAGTAATTAAAAATGATAATGAATCTAGTTTTCATGATTCAAATCGCACTCAACTATGGAATCATAGCTTAGGTCATGTAAACAAAAATCACTTGACTAAATTATACCAAGATGGATATTTAGATTCTTCTGAACTAAAACCACTTGGTTTATATCATGCTTGTTTGCAAGGTAGAATGGACAATGCTCTATTTAGTGGAAAATATGAAAAATCCATAAAGTTTCTTGATTTATTTCATACTAATGTGTGTGGGTCATTCCCAGTTATAACAAGTGGTGGGTAATCTATTGAGATCATGACATTTTCTTTATGTCATCAAAAGTTTAGTCTTTGATAGTTTTCTTTGGTCTTTCAGAATAACAGTAGAACGAACCTTTAATATTCAGGTCATACCATTGAAATTTCACAAACTTTTGATGAATGTTGTGAAGAATGGTCTTTGGGTATCATGAATAGTGTAACATCTGGGATAGTTAAGTTGGTGAAATACTCAACTAAATAAAGAAATCAATAATTAACTGATCAAAAATTCTAGAGGTCAGTGTTATCTATTTGACCGAAAGTGAACTTCTATATAGATAGTGGGATTAGATGTTGAGTGGTAGTTTTTACTGAATTAAAAAAAAGTTCAATGCCGAATTACTTAGATATAATGTTTGTAAATATTATAATTCTAGTAATATAAAAGAGTTTATAGTGTTCTCCCATGTATGTAAGATGAAAGTATGAACCACATAAAAAGTGATCCTTCTTTGTTTTCCCATTATTTTAATTCTTACGTGCATGTTTGAGTGTGTGTGTGTTATTCATATTTTGAACGGTGATTAGGGTGTTGTTTGAATTCCTAATTTTGGTGATCTAAGATAGAAAGGGAAGATCCGGTAGTTGAAATTATACTATGTTGAACTACCATTGGATATGAATTTTTTGTGCACTTAAGGTTCAATCATCCAATGTTTTTATCAACATTTTTGGTGTCTTCTTCCCTATAAGTGGTATTAGAGGGTACTTCAGTTTTGGACACACTCAAAAATTCAGGTAACTTTTTCACTTTCCTCAGAGACATATTGAATTTTATTTTTTCATACTATCATTGAAAAATATGAAAATGCATTAAGGTAAGGTTCATATTAGTCAGTTCAATGGAATTGAATTTTGTTTATATAAGATACATATAGACGACTATCTCATCCAGAAGGATCATGAACTTTCATTAGGTGAGAAACCTGATAAGATGGAGAAATTAAAATGAGATAAGTTGGACTGAAAAGTATTAGGCTTGGTGAGGATGACATTGGCAAGAAATGCTTCTATCAACATCCGAGAGAAGAAGACCACAACTGCACTTATAGTAGCCCCAATAGAGATATACACAAAACTAACCACCATAAAAAAGTAATCCTAATGAGGCATTTTTATGGATTAAGGCTTTCATAAGGATGGTTAGTGGAAGATCACATGAATGATTTCAACATGATTAAACTTCAGCTTGATTCAATGAAAGTGACTTTTGCAAATGATGCGAGATATATTCTACTACTTTTATCTTTACCAGAATCTTAGGATGGAATGAACACAATGGTAAGTAATTTCTGTGTAAATACTAATATTATGTTTGTAGACATACAAAATCTAATCCTTAATGAAGATATTATAAGAATAGAGGTCCAAGAACTTTCCAGTAGTACATTGAATACTAATGTGAGGGGACACCCACCCCATTATAAGAGTCATAAACAACCAGAAGAAAATACCAAGGAGAAGAGTAGTGTAAAGTCAAATGGTCCATGTCTTACCTGCGGGCATTGTGGTAAGCAGGGACATCTTCAGTGGAATTATAGAAACTATAAGGAAGGAACTGGGTGAAAAACTACCAAAATTTCAAAATCTGTTAATGCAATAGAAAATGGTAATGATCTACTAATCATTATTCATAATCTGGTAGAGTCATGAGTAGTTGACTCTGGTGCATATTTCCACTCAACGACTGATCACAGATGCATGGAAATCTATGTAATTATAATCTTTGGTAAATTTAATCTGGAAGATGATGAAGCTTTGGAAGTTTTTAGAAAAGGATATGTAAATATTTGGATACAAAATGAGAGTATTCTTTAGTTTAAAGGTTTGGGACACATACCAAGTCTCAAGAAGAATCTCATTTTAGTTGGTCAGTTGGATGATAAAGTATTAAAAAATAGTTTCAATAATGGAGTTTGGAAAGTGACTTGAGGATCCATGGTTATGGTGCAATGAGTTAAAGACACGATCCTTTATCTGATAATAAGTTTAGAAGTAAGTATAATGGATAGAATTTTAGCCTCTAAAAATTTAGAGGTATGGAATTACAGACTAGTTCACCTTAGTGAGAAGAACTTGGGGATGTTCTAGTAGGGAAGAGCATTCCAAATCTCGATCTTACAACTATCAAAAGTTTCAAGAGATGTGTTCTCGGAAATAAAAATATAGTCTCATTTAATATGAATGGACAGAATCCCAGAGCTTAGAAGTTATAGCTTGTTCACATGGATATTTGGGGACCTGCTTCAATTCAATCTCATAGAGTATCATAAATCGACCCAAAACACCCATCAATCTAGGCACCCGACCCGGTTTGTGATAAGTCCTGAAGGGAATTCTTATTCTCCATGGGCTGGTGGCAAGCACCCGGGCATCAAGAACCACCTTTGATAATGATTTTATCCCAACTTGAAAAAATTGACATGACACACACACACACAAATATATATATAAGAAAAAATAAAAGGAATGATAAAATATTCCTTAAATAGATTCAAACAACAATAGAGATACATGAAAGGCTAAACAAGACAATCACATTATACATAATCTAGAAACAAATCCCAAAGTACTAAAAAATGAATACAACCACTCCATGTGATATATGGGAAACACCCCATCATCTCACTACCATATACCCATACCTATGTAACAACAAAACCCACCACCTCACTATGGTGCCTTATCTATGCATCGAATAAAACAATGTCTAAACACACTCAAGGGTGTGTGTAGGGCATGAGAAAAAACAATCCTGGTATAATCTCACCAAGTGTTCCATAAAAAGTCCTTACTAGATAAATCCACATTTTCTCAAATTAAAAAAAACATGGAATAAAAAAAAATTCTCAATTTATATCAAAGGTATGGAAATTACCCCTTTTTATCATTTATGAAATAAATTCATACAAACAATTTTCAAAAACTTTAAATAACCATTTTACATTTATCAAAGCATGCATCAAAAATCCATATCACAACCAAGACTAATGGAAGGTACCCCTAGGATAACATAGGTTTGGGATAACTAGGTTTCTCATACAGTAATCAATCATGATTAGTGTACACTAAACTTGTCCTCAACATGATTACTAAAGGAGTAAATAAATACCCCAATGTTTAATTCTCCCTGACAATGTTAAGTAAACAAGTCCTCATTGCACTGATATTGGGATTAGTGTAACACCCCGATGTGTGAACCCCATGAAAAATCAAATACAAGTACCAATACTAAACCCCTACCTAAGTACCCAAGGCTCTCATGTTCTGCACATATCATAATGTTTCAAAAGTTCTCTCCATAATTCAACAAACAATTCCATAACCCTTTTTATATCATAAAACCCATGTTTTGAAAACCAATTTCCATAAAAAAAACATTGTGGATTTAAAATCATCCTTTCTTTATCACTTTTCAAGGGAAAACCATTTTATATCAAAATTAATTACATATACATTTCAAAAATTAGATATCATGATAATAAATATTTATAAAAAAAGTTTAGAAACCAATGAGCACATGAAGTTCATTAAACAAATACTTCATATGAAACCACCTACCTCAACACTCAGTTCACATAATGAGAACAATAAGATTGACATACCAAGAGTAAAGGGATCATAAGAGAATATATGAGGAGGACTTAAAAATTAATTCTCACATATTAGAAACCATATTTGGTTATCACATGGTTAGTGGAGAAGAAAATAGATCACATACCTCATCAAACACAAGATTCGCACCATGACCAAACAAGATACATCCTCCGACAACTAAATACACAAAAGATCTATATGAAACAAGGAAGAAAACATCATGCAATTGATAGATCAGATCAACACATCATAGATCCACTACCAATATAAGAGAATAAGGAGAAACAAAATAAAATAGGTTGAACTTACCAATTTGAACACAATAGATCAATCTAGGATCAAAACACCAATTAAAGATGATCGAGGGAGACAGGAATTCCAAATAGCATCCTCTCTAAGATATTTGGTTGAATTAGGGTTATAAAAACAATATTAAGAGGTTCGTAGGGAGATTTAGTGGTATTACAAAACAACCCTTCATTGACACCCTAGAAAGATATAGATAGAATGCCTGTAGCCTGGGTTCTCCACTGGCTGGTCAATGGCCTCTATAGGCTTAGGTTGGTTTTTTTTGAAATCATTGATTAGTTAATGGATTCATTCTATCTAGATGGTGTATTTTTTCAGCCTCAACCAAGGACAAGCCTCCAAACCATCTCCACCATTTTAAAAACCTAAAATATAACCCATTAAAACCTAAAAAAAGAGACGTATCTCAACCAGGATGTGACAATTCTCCCCACCATAGGACTTTCAGTCCTCAGAAAGTCAAGTAGAAGAGGGATGATCTAAAAAGAGATGAAGTCACTAATCCCTCACCAATGTTTCACACTCCTAAGTCTCATGAGAATATGATCTATGTTTCCATGACACTTTAACCGACATAATTGATTTACCATGCATAACCTTCATATGAGAGTCAATGATCTATATTGGATCATCGATCACTGATACATATTAATCCAAAACACCCCCCCAATTAATAACATGGGAAGAATCATGGTGATATTTCTTAAGCTGAGATATATAGAATACATCATGAATCATGGTCAAATGAGACAAAAATTCCAAATGATAATCCACCTTTCCAATCCACTTAGTGATAAAAAATGATCCAACATATCTTAGAGCCAATTTTCCTTATTTCCCAAGCTTAAGGTGACCTAATTGAGGTGATACTTTCAATAAAACCTGGTCATTAATAGATAATTCCAAAGTACAAAACTGATGATCAACATAAGATTTATTCTAACTTTGAGTTGTCACCAAGCATCGATGTATGACCTGCATCATTTCTGACATCTCCTAGACAATATTCAGTCCCACAAAAAAAGCCTCACCCACCTCCAATAGAAAATAGGTGATTTACACATACGACCATACATAGTCTTGAAAGGATCCATTCTAGTTGAATACTAGTAACTAATGTTATTAGTAAACTTAACCATTCCCATATAACTATACCATAATCCCAAAAAATCCAAGACATAGGCATGGATCATATCCTCCATAATCTAAATAGTGTGCTTCATCAAAACATCTATCCATGGATGGTAAGTTATACTCAATCTGACCTGAGTCTCTATAAGGACTCGCCCTTAAACATTACATAGGCTTGAGTTAAGTCAGGAATTTTACTTTGTGATTCACATCGAGGATCTTTTCAGGTTTATATCTTTAGAGAATTAGTCCATAATTCATACATAACAACTCAAATGTTAAAAAGTATACACTTCTACTCACTATAAATTTTTTTTCATAAAACAAAAACTGTTAAAATGAAACATGGTTTCTTTTCATGTTCAATCATAATTTTTTCCCTTGATCCCATCCTTGTCTCTATTCCACATTAAATCTTGTGAAAAACATTTTAAAACCTAGGATGATCATAAAAATATTATTAAGGGATACAAAAATAAAGAAAACTATTAGTCTTGCAAAAACATGTAAACCATGAATACTTTATCATAAATTAATACATTTCACCCTTAAGAAGTAGTAAATACTTTTATTTGAATATAATCTCATTGATTACATTTTATGCAATCAATATATTACCAGAAAACCCATAGAAAGAATATACAACGTATAAAGGTAACTTGGGGCATAATCATATTTAAATGGAATAACCATGCAATTGACTTCCATACGTATCACTCTTACAAATGGAATAACCATATGACTGATTTCCATACCCAATGCATTGAAGGTTATAACATAACCACTCATCCTTGGTTCATCATGGAACCACCTATCTTTTTTTTATCACATAACCAATCGTAAAATGTCCAAGTACTATTATATAAACATAACACATAATATATTGAAATTATCAACATTTAACTCATAAAATTTTATTTGCAATCACAAGAAATCATTTAAAGATATTGAAATAGTCAATCAATTTTCAAAACCATTTTCAAAACCAAAATACCCAAAAATTTAATAAGGTATTTATTTTCCTTTAAAAAACATTAAGGCTTATAGAGGAAGACAAATATCAAATAACGGTTATGGCGGTAGAGAAATAGTTGTCACTGTATACGTTAAAAAACATTCCTTTTAACATTTTGTAAAGAAAGTAAAATGATTCGTATTGAAATATTCCTTTTCATAACCTTTTGATGAAATTAAAAGTCAAAGGGGTTGATTATACACCTTATAAAAGAAGGTGGTATAAAACATCAAAATACGCCTCAATGAAAGGAGATTGAGATGAGGTCCCTTACATTGAGTCCAATTTTCCACATATGTTCTTTATATTCCTGAATAATAAACTTAGGTTAATTTATAATTTATTAAGAACATTTTTCATGTTTATTATTCCTTTTATATCACTTATTACCATGTTATAACAATTACATAATTATTTAAGTTCATATCGGACGTTTTGTCGATATTCGATACTTGAGTTGAAAATGAACTTGGTATGATGTCAATAGTCCATGTGGTCATAATTCCATAATATACAGAATAATATTCATGAAATAATAATCAATTTTATATATCAATTATAATTATAATATATTTATTAAATATGGATATGAAAAATGAACAACGTTAGAATCATGGAGATGGTAAGCTGTACGTACGCATGAGTAATGTTTTCCATTTTTCATTGATCATTATGGAAAGAAGGTAAGTATTATTTTATCTTTACATAATTATCATAAAATAATTAATATAATATTAATAATTTAAATATACTTATATATATTATATAAGTTATGTGGTGATTAAAAATGAATCACATCGCTTCGTGGAGGTGATAGTTCACATATACGCACGAACAACGTTATCATTTTTATGTGCATTGAAAGTTAGAAAATAATTGATATATTATTCTCTTATAATGATAAATATGTCATTAATATAACATATGGACATTAATTCCATCATTATAACCATTCTTGAGATATAGTTATGGAAAACAAATTATATCGGTTCGTGGAGGTGATAGTTCACACACATGCACGAACAATTAATTCTTTTACCATTTAATGGAAATGGAGATGGATTTAGGTGATGATATTAAAATAATAAAACTTAATTATATTGAGGATATGTTAGTTATTATTTCATCAAGGATGAAAAATATTTTAAGGAAGTGGAAGAAGAAATAAATAGAAACACTTAAATAAAAACATTACCTTTCCTTAGAATGATCACCTTTATTAACACCTTAACATCTCTAAGGAGGGTGTTATGACTAAACTAAGGATTCAAGAATTTGGGTAGGGATTCTAGTAAGGGGTTTAGGCAGATCTTGGCCAAACCAAAAGGTTTTTGGAGTGTAATAAATAGGTATGAATGGGTTCCCTTTTATAGGAGAGTGGAGGGGAACTCTTGGAATTATAAAACTTATTAAATTAAAATAAATTCATTTTATATTAAAAATGGGTAAAAATTTATTTCGTTAGAATATAGGATTAATATGAGTTTAAATATAATCATAAAATGAATATTGGAAAAGATTTAAGTATTTTTTAATCCTTATCTTTTTGTTTTAACCCCTTTTAACTCTTACCGTTTTATCAAGTAATTTACACTTTGAGGGTTAAAATAATTAACAAATCATGACAAATGACAAATTAATGAGTCATTAATGAAAATTTTAAACTTATATCAACTTTTTGTATAAATATTATATTTTTAGTAATTTTATACCATTTAATTAAATATTTTATATTTTATGATATGAATTATGTCAATTTTGACACTATTCATTACTTCACTTTTAAAAAAATCATAAAAACTTGATTAATTAGAAAAAACTAATTTAAATCATCTATAAAATGTCAAAGTAATCCATAAAATTCATGTATGACATCAAATATTCCAAATTATATTTATTTTAATATTATTTTTATCATTTATTTGATTCTTACCTTAAAAAATCTATTACAACATCATAATTGTATCATAATTAAATTTAATTATTTAATGTCTAAAAATTATAAATAAATTATAATGGTATATATAAACATTTTATCTTTCAAATTACTATTTATAGTCAAATTTATCTTCTTTATAACCTTATATTAAAAATGATTTACTTAAAAAAATATAAGTATGACATTTTTAACTTATCTTTAAATAAAATATAATAAATGTAATATTATTACCCAAGTGGATTAAAAAGGTTATAATTTCAGCCTAAGGTTTATTTGAGTCTAAATCTACTCATACAATGAAATTAGTACAAGTGTTACACAGATGTGGCAAGGAGATAGGTAAAAGAGACGTTCAAAATTTCAATAAGTTTTTATATCTAATTTCAATATAAAAATTATTCCAATGGCCTAATTTATATTAATACATGTATTATTGATCTATTGAGACTTTAAAAACCAGTTTATAGTGTAATAATTATTTAAATGAAAAATCATTTTTAACTACAATGCAATATTTTTTACTAATCATTAAAAATGAAACTTTTTAGAAAAATACCAAAAATTCAACCAAAGTAAATTTTGATATCCCGATTCTAAAGAAGGAGTTTATTTTGTCAAATAGAACTTATAAAAATGTAAAAAAATAGATTTAAAATGGGTTCTCCATCAAAAGGCGGTAAAACTATTTTTTAGAAAAGCAATGTCTTAACTATAAAACTAGATTTATCATATACGTTATTGAAAATATTGTCTATTTTAATTACTATCTAATTAATAAATGAAAAGACTTATTTTATAATTACCTGGGTTATTACAGTCTCCATCACCTCCTGGAGACCCTTCCAAAACCAGAAAGTAAACCTGGGATCCCTATCAAAGATGATAGCAGATGGAACCCCATGAAAGCTCACAATTTCTTGTATGTATAGATTCCCCAGCTCCTCAACCTCAGCGGTGTCCCAAATTAGAATGAAGTGAACTGTTTGAGTCAACCTATCAATCACCACCCAAATGACATTCTTCTTTTAGGTAGTTTGTTTAAATACAACAATTAAATCCATAGACACCTTATCCCATTTCCACACTAGAACTTGAAGACGACGAATCAAACAAAAAGGCTTTTGGTTCTCATCCTTAATCTATTGACTGGTATAATAATGAGACAAAAAATCTACTATGTAGTGATTCAAACCTAGCCACCAGAACTAATGTAACATGTCATAATACAGTTTCATGGAACCAGGGTGAATGGCCCATGAAGAACTATAAAAATCCTACATCACTAAAAATTTGATAGATAGGGGTACGATAAACCAATATCTAAATAAAATAACCCCATCAGAAGAGAGACACCACCCGAAAATGGTCTCCCCAACATATAAAGAACTTCTAATTCACTTGAAATCATTATCCTACTATTATTCCTGAAGAATTGATTCAAGGATATATGATGTCAATAACACACTAGACAAAATCATACCCAAGTAATCATCCCTAGAATGCTAGTGCAACTGAGTAAAGATCCCCATGGGATTTTAGTCCTCCTTTGATTCTAAGACAACCTAAGAGAGAAATTTCCTAATAAGAGCGTCAGTAAAAACACCCCCTTCACATGGGTGTAGGTGATGTCAAAGTAAAACATATGAAAGTAATCAACCCATAACCTCTGCCTAAGGTTCAAAGTTTTATTTGTGAAGATATAACTTAATTTTATGATAAAAATAGAAAATAAACCTCTCACTAGAAAGTTAGTGTCACCAATACTTAAGATCATACATAATATCTGTGAGTTCGAAGTCATTAGTGGGATAATTCTTCTGGTGTGTCCAAAGTTGATGAGATTTTTACACCACTACATGATCACCCTACATAAGCACACATCCCAAACATGCACCTGAAGCATCACAATAAACTACATAGCCTTGAATGACTTTTTGGAAAGATCAATAAAGGTGCTGATGTCAGACGTTGTGTCAATTCCTTAAAAGAAGTCTAACACTTTGCATCCCACAATAACTTCACCCCTTTCTTGGTTAGAGTAGTCGATGAAGACACAAGATTTGAGAAGTCTTTCACAAACCATTAATAATATCTAGCTAGAACTAAGAAGATCTATATCTCAAATAAATTTTATGACTCTTCCCATGATAGGAAAACCTTCATCTTTTTAGGATCAATTAAGATGTCATGTTTTGAAAGTACATGCTCTAATAACTTCACTTCCCAGATCCAAAAATTACAATTTTATATTTTAGCATAAAGGAAGTGATTCCTGAAGATTCCCAAAACCAATATTAGGTGATGCTCATGCTCTTCCTCATATCTTTAATAAACTAGAATATCATCTACAAACACCACACCAAAGGAATTGATGCATGGGTAGAATATCCGGTTTACAAGGGCCATAAAAACTATAAGAGGTTTAGTTAGGCCGAATGACAACACAAGATATTCAAAGTGGTTATACCTACTCCTAAAATAGATCTTCAGAATATCTGACTCTTACCATACTAAAGGTTGATTTTTGAAAAACAATTTTCCCCTTTAACTGTTCAAACAAATCATCAATATGGGGGAAATGATATTTATTCTTGATTTCCACCTGATTAAGCTTCTGATAATCAATTAAAAGATTGAGGTATCCATAATACTTCTTATCAAAGAGAATAGGGGTTGCCTAAGATGATACACTAGTACATATGAAAACTTTATCTGATAGATTATCCAACTGAGCCTTGAGATCCTTCAATTCAGTTAGTGTCATATAATAATAAGGAATATAGATCGACTAAGTATGAGGAACCAGATCGATAGAAAACTCCTCCTCCCTTTTTTGAGGAAGGCTGAATAATTCATCTGGGAAAACCTTGGGAAAGTCCCAAACCTCAAAAGGAAGATCTAAACTAGAAGATGCAACACCGAGCTCAGCTGCACAAGCAGAAAATAGATTCTTAAGATTCTGATGATAAGGTACTTCATGACTAGGCCTTATACCCCACTCTCCCTAAAACACCCAGAAGATCCCATTGAAAACATCAAAAGACACCCATTGATGATAACAATCAATTTCATCCCTATGAACAACCAACCACTCTATATTGAGAATAACAATAAAGAGATCCAGATCAAGAACTATAAAATCACAGGCTAACTTTGCATCAGATATAGAGAAATCACCTGAAGGATATTGAAACACCTACACCCTTTTCTTTCCAATATGAATTTTCATCTCCATAATATATGATAGGATTTCCATTGGAAGTTTCAAAATATCCATAAAACAAGAAGATATAAAAGAGTGAGATGAACCTATATCAAATAAAGTTTCCACCATAAAAATACAATAAATCTTGTACCTCACACTATATTTGGTTCCAAATCAAATTCTACTAGAGATTATTCCACCAAATGCATCTGCTTCACCCCAAAGGATTTTTTCTGGATCCCTATAATCATTAAAGAATCATATTAAACCGTGGAAACCTTTGGATCTAATGAACTAGAACCATAATGAGGAGCGAATAGATCATAGCAGAACCTCTTTTAATGTCGATGATGTTCAGATGAATTATAAATATTTAGAGGTGTGGGGAAATAATGCTTAGTGTTCCCTGTCTTTCCACATTTTTAACAAGTCAAAGGAACACTTTTAGCTACTATTGATGGTGTAGAGGGATCCCACTATTGAGAACTACCATCACCACCACCTCTATGGGTCTCATGCCATTTCATATTCTTCCCATGTGAGCCATTGAAGTTACCAATAGGTGGAGGAGGGTACCCAACCAGACTTGACTTGCACTCTAGATCGATATCCGCCATCATAGCCCTATCTATGACTTTTTATAGGAGGTTATCTTCAACATGATTAACTATGAATGAATATCAAGTCACAAGACCATATTAAATCTTTGATCCTTCACCTTATCATTCTTTATGACCTTAGGATAAAAAAAACTAGTTCAACAAAATAATTAACATGTTATGTCATTGATCGATCACCCTGCTGAATAGTGAGAAACTCCATAGACTTATTCATATTCAAGGATTTTGGTAAGAACTACTAAAAGAATATGGTCTTGAATTCTTTCCACTATAAGATCTCATACTATTTTTTCTGAACTATAGTGTCCCCCGACCTCTTACTAGAACCCTCAAGCTTAAAGGTATCACATTCCACCTTTATAAATTCGAATGCCTCCAAGAAGTCAAAGATCTAGTCAATATCATCCAACTAGTTCTACTCATCCTGAGGGTTATCCATACCCTTAAAGGATGGTGATTTTTGGAAGAGAAATTTTTGAGCTCAATATTTGTATCCTCTAGATCATGGTTTCACCTCTCACGCTTGAGTCTGAGTAGGTGGTACATTTTTATCCACTACATGTTCTGCCCATACTATAGCCTCAACAAGGTTCTAATCAATGAGAGGATTCCCTTGAGGATCATTCCCCACAACATCCACATGAGTAACTCTAGGAATTATTCTAAGAGGCATGATTCTAGACATCATAGGAAGAAATGACACCATCATACAATAAAAAATATTAGTTTTAATCAAAAGAAGCATAGAACTAATATTAGATAAAAACTCAAAATAGAAGACACATATCTAAATATCTTGTGGTGAATCAAGGCTTGTTACAATGAGAGATGACTAGGAAATCATGCACAAACTACCCCTCAAGTCCTGAAAATATTATCTCTTGTCTACCAAACCACCCAATACATGAAAACCCATCAATCTAAAAACCTGAACCAGTTTGTGAAAAGGCATGAAGAGAATTCCCAATCCCCACAAGTTGGTGACAAACACCTGAGTATCGAGAATGACCTTTGGTAATGATTTATTCCCAACCTAAAAAACAATCGACAGTCAACATATATATATATAAGGTAGGATAAAAGGAAAAATAAAATATTCCATAAATATATTCAAACAATGATAGCGATATATCAAAGGCTAAATAATCCAATCTTATCATACATAATCCATAATCAAAACCCAAAGTACTCAAAATTGAAGACATCCACTCCATCTGATATGTGGGAAATGTCCCACTGTATCACCACCAGATACCCCCAACCAACTAACCATGAAACCAACTACCTCACTATGATGCCTTTCCCTTTCCTACATCAGATAAATAAATGTCTAAACACACTTGAGGGTGTGTGTTGAGTGTGAGAAAAACAATCCCAGTAGGATCCCACCAAGTTTTTCATAAGAAATCATTATTAAATAAATCCAAATATGATAAAATTTAATGAAAACATGACATTATAAACAATTTATAAATTTAGATAAAAGGTATGGAAATTACCCATTTTTATTAGTTATGAAACAAATTCATACAATTTTTTTTAAATCACTTTTAATAACCATTTTACATTTATCAAAGCATACATAGAAAATCCATACCACAACCAAGCATAATGAAAGGTACCCCTAAGATAACATAGGTTCAAGATAGACAAGTTCCTCATACCATGATCAATCATGAATAGTGCACACTAAACCTATCCCTAGAATAATGAATAAAAGAGTAGATGAATACCCCAATGTATAATCCCCCTAAATGATGTCATGTAAACAAGTACCTAGTGCATCGACATAGGGAGAAGAGGAACAAACTGATGTGTGAGCCCCCTAAAAAATCAAGGACAAGTCCCAATACCAAACCCCCACCTAAGTACCCAAGACTCCCATGTGTTGTTTATATCAGAACATTTCAAAAGGTATCATCACAATTGAAAAAACTATTTCATAAACCTTTTTATATCATCAAAACCATGCTTTGAAAACCAATTTTCATAAATAAACATTGGTGTTTTGAAATAATAATTTCTTTAACACATTTCAATTGGAAATGATTTTATATAAAAATTCATTATGTACACATTTTTTAAATCATAGATCATGCTAATAAAAATTTATAAAAAAAGTTTATAAACCAATGAGAACATATAGTTCATTAAACAAAAACTTTATATGAAACCATCTACCTAAACACTTGGTTCTCCCAACAAGAACAATAAGATACACACACCAAGAGAAAATGGATCATAAGATAAGACAATATGAGGCCATAAAAATCAATCCCCACATATTATAAATCATATTTTGTGATTACATGATCGGTGGAAAAGAAAATATATTGCATACCTTGTCAAACATAAGATCCACACTACGACCAAACAAGATCCAACCTCTGGTAGCTAAACGCACAATGGATCTATGATAAACAAGGAAGAAAAAATCATAAAATTTATAGACCAGATCAATGTAGCATAGATAAACTACCAATCTAAGAGAATAAGGGGAAATGAAGGAAAATAGATCAAACTTATTAATTTAAACACAACACATCGATCAAGGTCAAAGCACTAATCATAGAATATCAAGGGAGACACGAATGACAAATAGAAGCCTCTTTAAGGGACTTGGTCAAATTAGGGTCATAAAAGTATGATTGAGAGGTTAATAGGGTGACTCAATGAGATTACAAAACTGCCCCTCAGTAACACCCTCATCAAAACGTCACTGGTTGGTTAGTGGGACCAACATGACAACTAGTGGATACAGAGAAAATGCATGTAGCTTGGGTTCTTCACTGGTTAGTCAATGGAATTTATAGGCCTAGGGTGGTTCTATCTGAAACCACTAATTAGCTAGTGTATTCCTACCAGATGGTTGGTGGACTTCTATAACCACCACCAAGGCCAAGCTACCCTCAAGAGCCACCAAACCATCTCCACCACTTCCCAAACTAGAAAGATACTCCATTAAAACTTAAAAAGAGATGTACCTTAACTTAGACAAGACACAAAGGATCGTGATAATTTGTAACAATCAATGAAGATTCCATGATGAAGGTATGGTATTATTTTTTAAAAAATAAATTTTATGTGTTTGATGCCTTTTTATAGTGAAAATACATGGTGGAGTTGGAAATAGAAATTAAAGTTCCCCATATTTGATAATGGTGGTGAATAAAATGGTAGAAATTTATAAAACTTCTATTTAAAGAAGGGGATTAGGCTTGAGAGAACAATACCTAGAACTCCACAACAGAATGGAGTGGTATAGAGGATGCTTTTAAATTTTCCAAAGAAGGCTATATGCATGTATGATCACTTAGATATGCCCCATGACATATGGGTTGAAGTAATTAACATGACAATATACTTGGACAATTGAAGTGAAAACTCTATAGTAAGAAAAATTCTACCTAAATAACTTTAGTTCAATAAGCTACCAAAATTTTCACACCTCCACATTTTTGGTTGCATTACTTATTCCCTTGTTGATCCTTAGGATAATGATAAGATGAAAGCGAAGTCCAAATACCATTTTATTATAGTATATATAAATAAAGTGTCTAGATAATGAATTTGGAGTGATAAATAATGAAATATCATCAAAAGTCAAGATGTAATCTTCACTGCAAATTTTCTATGGAAAAACATGAAATTGTCTGAATCAAAAGTTGAGGAAAAGTGGTCAACCGCTGAAGTAAAAGTTGGTTTGGATGATAGCCCTAGGAATTCTAAAATATTTATGATACCAGAAGTTAGTACAAATGCACTAAAAATTATACAAATTAAAGATATTATATAATGCTTGAGAACTATATAAGTTCAAGGAAAAGCTTCAGTAGCATACTGATCAACAACACAAGCACCAAAAGTTCAAGCACCAAAAATTAAAGTTCTAGTAAAAAAGAAGAAACTTCTAGAGTCAGATGACCAATTTAGTTGTACGGGGTCAACATAAAATTCTTATTTCTAATAGATGTTGGGGAACTTAAATGTATATAAGTGGTAATAACTCTCAGTGAATTAAAGCATTAAGAGTCATCCATGGAGGAAGATATGAATTACTTAATGTTCAGTGGAACTTGGGAGCCACATGAACTACTGAAGGGGAAACAAGAACTAGAGAAAAAATGGATCTACCATTTAAAAGAAAAATCTGAAGAAAGTATAATATATAAGGCACAATTGGTGGTGAAATGATTCCAATAAAAGGAATGAATCAATTTCTAAAAAACATTTTCACCAGTAGTAAAGAATACTACAATCCAAATAGTATTAAGCATTGTTACATCCAATGGTGTATACTTAGAGAATATAAATGTAAATACTACCTTTCTTCATGGTGGTTTGGAGAAAGAGATCCACATGATACAAACTAAGGGATTTGAATACCATTATAAGTATGGTCTTGTTTACAAACTGAATCCAAGTCTATATGGCTTGAAACATGTGCCACGATAATGGAACCATAATCTTAATGATTTTATGAATGAGGAAGGTTTTACAAGTAGTAACTCTGATAACTATTGTTATTAAAATTATTACAATGGTGAAACTTGTTGGATCGAGTTATACTAGATACACACAAGAGGGAGGTGAATTATGATTTTTTCAATTTCTTCGAATGATTGTGATTTGTCCTTTTATCTTTATATCAAATATTTAGCAGTGGAAAATAAATAGCACAGAACACACGATGTATAGTGGTTCAGGGAACAGAAATACCCTAGTCCACTCCACCAACGCTCTACTCCATGAGCTTGGTGATTTTCACTATCTGGTCCTCTTATCAACAGACCATTCCACAACTGAGTACAGGCAGTTGACACCTTTACAATCTTAAGGCTAAACAGAAAATTCTGGTTCATACACAAAACTAAATACACAACTTAGAACTAAAAGTTGTTCACTCAAGATAGAATAGTATTTTGTTTGTTGAAAATACTTTCCCAGTTGTTCTTCACAATTGTAACAGCACGCAATTGAGAGTAGATGGATCTTCATATTCAGAAATGATGATCTTCAGGTAAAAGTAGTTCTGAGTTGATCCAGTTGCAGTAGATCTTGAAATGTCATTCTCAACTTTAACAGTAGTTGATTCACAAAAATATATTCAATGTAGATCAGTAAATCTTCAGTCAAGTTTCTTCTTCTTCAGAAAACATGGCCTTTTTTTTCTCTTTGTAACATCATATATTCTTTTCAACAATTTGTCCCCTTTGTGAAACAAAATAATATAGGTATATATATAGAATAAAGATGAGTATTCTCCTTTTAAATTTAGATCCACAAAATTCACCTTTAGAATCTCAATATTCAAAAGTTTAAATAGCAGAGCAATCGTAACTCCCCTGAAAATTCGGCATGAAAAGATCCTCTTAAATTGATCATTTGAATCACAAATAAACAGATTTGAATCAGTCAAAGACTCGCTTTAAATTTGGGATTTTAATCTGGCTTGAAATCAGCCTGAAAATCCACCTAAATATTGTTTCTTTAATAAAGTAGTAATTTAAACATCCAACGTCAAACATAGGGTTGAACTGCATAGCATACATTCTCTAAACGTAAGGTTCATAATGTAAGGTTGATCTCAAACATAAGGTTGATCTCAAACGTTTCTCTTCAACTCTCAAACATACAGTATATAATCCATACTTTTCAATCAAACGTATAGTTGTTCATAAAATTAAGGTTGATGAACCATACTTTAATCTTTAGCTTTCAAACGTATGGTTGTTCACAAAAGTAAGGTTGATGAACCATACTTTTAAGAAACAAACTTATCATTCCATACTTATGTAGTGATCTTCTTCCATACTTTGCTGATTTTCCAAATGTAAGGTTCTTTCTAAACGTAGGGTTCCTTCCAAACATAAGGTTCCTTCCAAACATAAGGTTCCTTCCAAACGTAGGGTTCCTTCTAAATGTAAGGTTTCTTCCTTCATACTTTGCCGATAACTCATAGAGTAAACATCGCATTCCATCCTCACGCTACGCTTCTCAACGTAGGGTATGAACAGTGTTTCCAGAACACGCTAAAATTGATTTCCAAATACTTTAGAAATTAATTCTCACCGTTCAAATACTTAAATATTTCTCCCAAAAATAAGAATATAATGAATATTAAATTCTTGAAATACACTTAAAGAAAAATCATTAGAATAACAAATAAGGGTATTTGTGAGCATCAAAATCATCATAAATAGATAGAGTATTGTTCTCAACAATCTCTCCTTTTTTAATAATAAAATTATTTATTGTTGAAAACAACACTTTCTCAACAATCTCCCCCTTTTGATGATCAAAAAACCCATAAACTAACCAATGAAATTAACTTACAAAATTAATTACATATAGTTTTGAATTTTTCAAAGATAAATACAATATTTAATTTGAACAAAATTATTTTAACAAAAATAAACATTGTATTATCCAAAGTCATAAAAAATAATTAAAATTTAAAATAACATAAAAATACAATGGTAGGTTTAACTTAATTTCTCCCCCTTAAAGGATTAAGATAATACCCTTTTTGATTAAAAATATTAAAGAAAAATTTTAAATAAATTAAAATGTATAAAAATAAAATGTTGTGTTTATACCAATTTCTCCCCCATTTTGTGATATCAAAAAGAATGATAGAAGAAGGAATATAACACATTTTAATGTAGCACTGAACTTAAGTAAATGCTATTATAAATTGTTTATCAATATGTGAATCTGAATTACTGGCTTTTTGATCATAGACAATACAGTGAAACAAATTCAAACACATGAAAATGAGATGTAAAGATATTTCATAGAATTACAAATACAGTAATGAAAACAATAGGAATCAAGGTTGGTTAAGAGTGTGAGGTAGGGTTCATCTCCTCTGAACTATTTCCTTGATCTCTGTCAATTGTTCCCTCAATCTTCTCATCAATCCATCTCCCAACTGGATAAATAGATATATGCTTTCCTAAGACAAATGAATATCTTCAATCAGATTTACTCTGAAAAACTCATAAAGTCTTTCTTCCTTCTCCATAAAAAGAGTCAACTTTTCTGTGAACTGATTCAACACAGTTAGAATTCCTAGTTCACTGGCAGTCAACTGGTCAACTAGAAACTTCTAATTATCTAACAATATTGAAAAAGGAGTATTGTTTCACTGTAAGTCCTGCAGTATGATATTCATATTCTCCATGAACACTGTAATAGACTGAAATCTTTTGATTAAATCAGCTGAAGTACCTGATGTACTGACCTCACTGTTTCTGAAAGATATAAATTGTTGTTCCATGAAAGATCTAAATTCCATTAAATCTATCTATATAACCATCTATGATTTCTACTTTGCAACTTCATTTAACATTTACTTCTTAAAAATTTCAACTTCTTATTTAGAAACAGTACTTTCTTTTAGACTTTGAAAATTTAAATGTTTCTTTTCTAATTCTCTCCATATAGCAACATTCTCCATTTCAGTTTTAGTCAAATTTTTATTCAGTTCCTCCATATATGTATTTACTAAATCAGTGGCACCCTGTGCTTGATTCTCATTTTTAGCTTCAACTTGATGCAATAACACTAATGGAAAGGATTAAACATACGATTTTTCATCATCCCCACCTGTATTGGTTTCTCAATAGATTTTTCTTCCAAGCCTTTCCCAGACTCATCCATAGAAAAATTCTCATTCAAAACCTTAGTATGAATCTCAGAAGCATTCTCTTCCTAGTTTTCAAGTGATGGAGGTTGTTCCTTATGAGAATCATCTGAATATTCTTCCTCTATCACTGGATTCTCCAAAATAATTTGTTCTTGATCAAACTCTACTTGACCAATTTGAGTTCGGGCCACTGCTTCTCCTTCACCAGACACTGTCTCAGCTTCTTTTTCTATTACTGGTTCTGCTTCAACTGTAGCTTCTATTACAAACTTATAGCTTAAGAGATCACCAGATGTTAAAACATTCAAAGTTACAGTAGGCTCTTCAATAGGATTAGGATCCTTGGTCCTTTTGAATTGAAGTCCTTCCTGAATTCTTTCTTTAGATACATCCACAACCTCAAACCCGAGTCTTCTTAATACAACACTGACTCTTGATTTAGCTTGTCCTTCCTTTAATTTTTCTAGTTGGGCCTGATCACTTTCTTCATCTTCTTCAGCTCCAACAGGCAGTAGATTGATTTTGATTGTGCTCCAGAAATATCTATTTTTTCTCAATGTACCAGCATTGAAGATGTTACTATAGTGGCATCTCACCCGAGCATCCACCAGTCTTATCATATCTTTGTTAAACAGAATATTTGAGATGAATCTTCCAAAAGGATAAAAATTCATTCTTGCCTCTAGATGGAAACAGTAACGGAGATACCTCACCATGTATCTCAAAAAGTTCAATTTGACATCACTTATCAACAAAAACATTAAATACATATCTAGATAAAGAATATTTTCCATTTCATACATCCTAGGTACAATACCATTTTGCACAAACTTAACCAATATCTTCTAGTCCGGTTCCAAATCCTTTACAAACATCTTCTTGATATTATTTGATCCAAATAGAAATGACATAATATATTTAGATTTATGTACACTATCACCAATATTTTTCAAATCAAAATGATAAACTCCATCATGAGGGCAGTTTAGAATTTTTGCGATTTCCACAGATGAGATTGAAAAATATCAATCCTCAATCTTAGTGATTATCGAATCCTCATCATTTCCCAGACTAAACTGTACCGAATTAAAGAAATGATGAAGTTATACCTTATATAGAAACTCTATGTAATCTCTATTAAACATCTGTTCTAATCTCTAAAAATCTAGAGCTTGATTTAGCATTAGGTTTGTCTGACAGATCCATTCTAGATCTATGGCTTTTACTTGTAAAATATTTCTCCCTGCCGAGCACTGCCTCTTCGCAGTACTGGTCTCTGGCTCATCGGTTCTCTTGGTCTTGGCCATTTTTGTCATAAAATTTTGAAGGTTCAAAAAGGAATAGGGTTTCGAAGGATTAGGTTGGGGAGAAAAGAGCGGTAAAAGTTTTCAAGGTTTCAAAGGGTTTTGAAAAAAAATGAACAGGTTTAGAATTTGAAATGGTTTCTGAAATCCTTGATTCCTATTTCATTACGTACATACTAATCAATGCATAAATTTTAAAATAAATTAAAATCGCACGAGGCAAAAAAAAAAAACATAAATAAATAAAATTGTAATATTTGAAAAACAAGTAACTAAACTATTTTTTAAAAACATATAATCAAATGAAAAAAAATTACTTAAAATTAAATAAACCTAACTCCCACTTAATAAAATCAAACCTTGTAGTGGAAAGTGGTTTAGTAAAAATATCAACTAATTGAATTTATTTAGTCACAAATTCTAAAAATATATCCTTTTTAAGAACATGGTCTCTTTAAAAGTGATGTCTAATATCAATATGCTTAGTCCTAGAATGATTAATAGTATTATTTTTGAAATATTTATAGCACTTGTATTATCACATAAAATAGGTGTATTATTAAAATTTATACCAAAATCCATAAAAGTATTTATCATCCACAAAACTTGTGCACAACAACTGCCAACAGATACATATTCTGCCTCGGCTATTGACAGGGAAACTGAGTGTTGTTTCTTATTAGACCATGATACTAAGGATTTTCCTAAAAAGCGACAAGTTCTTAAGGTGCTTTTTTTATCTAATCTACAACTCCCAAAGTCTGCATCTGAATATGAAATTAAATTAAAATTAGACGTTTTGGGATAAAGTAGAGATTGAAAAACAGTTTCTTTTAAATATCTAAAAATTATTTTAACAGCAGTTAAATGGGATTCTTTAGGATTTGATTGAAATCTTGCACAAAGACATACTGAATACATTATATATGGCCTGCTAGTAGTAATATATAATAAACTACCAATCATACCTCTATATAACTTGTTGTCAACTGATTTTCCAGTTTCATCCAAATCAAGTTTTATGTTAGTATAAATAAGAGTTATATAAGTCTTGTTGTTTTCAAGTCCAAATTTCTTTAGTAAATCGGTAATTTATTTTCTTTGATTCAAAACATTTCTAAAATCTTTTTGAAAAAATTGAAGTCCTAAAAAGAAATTTAATTCTCCCATCACACTCATTTCAAATTCTTTTTGCATTAAGTTTGAAAACTCATGACAAAGAGTTTTATTTTTTGAACCAAAAATTACATCATCAACATAAATTTTAACTAATAAAATATTAGAATTGATAGTTTTCTTAAATGGTGTTGGATCTTCCATACCAACAGTAAAATCATTTTTAAAAGAAAAGAACTTAATATTTCATACCATGCTCTAGGTGTTTGTTTATGACCATAAAGATATTTAGTAAGTTTAAAAATAGAATCTGATTTTTTTGAATTTTCAAAACCAAGAGGTTTCTCAACATAAACTTCCTTCAATAAATAACCATTTAAAAAGGAAAACTTAACATCCATTCGAAATAATTTAAAGTTCATATGATATGCATAGGATAAAAGGATTCTAATGGCTTCTAATCTAGCTACAGGTGAAAAGGTCTCATTATAATCTACACCTTCTTCCTGATTATATCCTTTAGCTACTAGTCTTGCTTTATTTCTAGTTATTATTCCTTTATCATCTTGTTTATTTCTAAAGACCCATTTTGTTCCTATAACAGGGTAGTTCTGAGGTCTTTCAACTGAATTCCAAACTTCATTTCTTTTGAACTAGTTTAGTTCTTCTTGCATTGCTATCTTCTAACTTTCATCAACTAAGTCTTCTTCTATAGTTTTGGGTTCTAATTGGGATATAAAGGCAGAAAACTCAACAAGATTTCCTATGTTCCTTCTATTTTTTATTCCTGTGTCTAAGTCTCTTATTACAGTTTCTAAAGGGCGATTCTTTAGGGTTCTTGACTATCTAGGTAGTACGCTTATAGGTTCTTCAGTGTCATGTTCTTTTGGACTGGACTGAATTTCATTTATATCTTTTTCAAAATCATTTTTCAAGTTCTCAAGTCTCATGTTATCATTAGAGTCAGATTCATAAATTTGGTCTTTCCTTTTCTCAAAGGGATTAGATTCATCAAATTTCACCTGAAATAATTCTTCAATAATCCTTGAATTTTTATTAAAAACTCTATAAGATTTGGAAGTAGTATAATATCCTAAGAAAATGCCTTCATCATATTTTGGATCAAACTTACCAAGATTGTCCTTGGTGTTTAAGGTGTAAACCTTGCATCCAAAAACTTTAAAGTAATTTACTGTAGGTTTTATATTATTCTAGAGTTAATAGAGTGTCTTTTTAAAAATTGGTCTAATGAAAACTCTATTCATATATAGTAGGCTGTTCTTACAGCTTCATCCCATAAATAGGTAGGTAAACTATATTCATTTAACATAGTTCTAGCCATTTCTTGAATAGTCCTATTTCTCTTTTCAACAATTCCATTTTGTTGAGGTGTTCTTGGTGTAGAGAAGGTGTGTTTAATACCCATATTTGAGAAAAAGTAATTGAATTCCATATTCTCAAATTCTCCACCATGATCTTTATTAATGAAATTATTTTAAAACCTTTTTCATTTTGAACAGATTTGAAAAAACTTTCAAATATTATAAAAGCTTCATTTTTATATTTTATAAAGAAAATCCAAGTAAATCTAGAATAGTCATCGACTAAAACATATACATATAATTTACCATCTAAGCTTGCTACTATTGAAGGTCTAAACAAATCCATATAGATGAGTTCTAGAGGTTTAGATGTATCAATTTTGTTAACTGATTTAAAAGATGATTTGTGCTGCTTGCCAAGTTGACATACATCACAAAATCTATCACTTTCAAACTTGAGACTAGGAAAATCAAAAACTAATTATTTCTTAGATAACTTATGTAAATCATATACATTTAAATGTCTAAGTCTCCTATGATAGATCCAAGATTCATTTATCTTAGCACTTAAGCAGTTTACTTATTGTTTACACAAGGAATTTAAATCCAGGGTATACACATTATCAGTTCTGGGTGCTCTAAATTTAAGAAATTTATCTTTGAAAATAGAACAATAGTTTTTAGAAAAATCAACAATATAACCATCATCACAGAGTTGAGAGATACTTATCATATTGTGTTTCAATCCTTGTACATAGAGTAGTTTTTTGATTGAGACAGTCTCTGGATCTCCAACTGTTTCAATGCCAATAATATTTCCTTTGGCATTGTCAGCGAATGTGACTAGACTACCATCCTTTTTTGTTAGTGTTTTGAAATTATATGAATTTCCACTGATATGCTTGGAGAATCCACTATCCATATACCATATAGTCTTTTTTCTCCTGTGACCTGCTTCCTACAAAGGCATTTAAACAGATTGTTTTGGTACCCATATTCTATTGGGTCCAGTTGTGTTAGCCAATAAAGATCTGGAAATCCAAACTTGCTTTGTTTTTCTAAAATCAACAGAATCATATAAACTATTTGAAATAAAGGTTTTCTTTATTCCACTTATTTGGGGTTGCCTTAAATAACAATTCTTAGATAGATGTCCTTTTGCACCACAATAGTTACAGATTACTTTTCTAGTACTTAGAACAAAGTAGTTTTTGTAAAGTTTAGTTTTTTCACATTTATTTCCAATTATATATATTTCCTTTTTAATCACATTCTTTCCAAGAATTTTATTTAGTTTATTTTCTCCTTTTGTAAAAATAAGATCTGCACTTTTATATGTTTCTATTTCAGTTTGTAGTATTTTTATTTTAGCTTCATGATTTGTATTGTTTGTATTTATTGAGTTATAATTTTTCAGTAATTCCTGATATTGTTTTAGCAGAGTATATCTCTCTCCTAATACAAAATTATGAATATTCTTTAAAGATTTGTGTTTCTTAAATAAAGAATCATATTTCTCTTCAAGCATGCTGTAGTAAGCTACAAGTTTATCATTTGTATAGCTTGATTCAAAATTAGAGTCAGAAGAATAATAGGATTGTAACTCATCAGTTTCTACCATAAATAATATATTGGCTTTCAATTTTGATTCCTCCTTTTCTAAATCATACTTTGAAGATATGCTAGAGTATTTAGATACACTCCAAGTATCCTTCATTTCTTTCTTGTCTTTTTTCTCATAATCATTTCTCTTAAATAATTTCTTCTTCTTGTTTTCCTTTAATTGTGGACAGTCAGGTCTGATATGACCCATCATCTTGCACTCATAACATCTAACTTCTTTTTCATCATTTTTGAAAGACTTTTTAAAACCTTTCTTCTTTCTATAAAACTTACTGAATTTTCTGGCCAGCTGAGCCAGTTCCACATCTGAATTGGATGAATCAAAACTTTATGATTTCACCTTTATTTCTTTTTTATTCAGCTTTCTTCTTTTGCTTTGAGATGACACCTTTAAGGCAGTGTCTTCTCTCTTGATCAGAACTTTATGATCATTAGCTTCATCCTACATCTTAGCTTCATACATCATGAGAGTTACAATTAACTCTCTCATTGTTAAATCTTTGACAGATATTTATTGTATGATAGTAGCAGAAATTTCATTCCATCGAGTTGGCAGTACTCTTAGTACTTTCAAAGCTTGATCAGCTTGTTTGATTAGGTCTTCCAAAGAAGTTATATTATTGACAATATATGTCAATCTTCCATTAATTTGGGTGATGATTTCTCCTTCAAACATCCTGAATGTATCAAATTTCAGTTTGGCAGTAGCATACCTCATCTATCTGATATTTTCAGTTCCTTCATAAGCAACCACAATTGTCTGCCACATTTCATATGCTATTGGGAACTAATATACTCTGTTAAAATCGTCTGTTCCTAGACCACATATTATTTCATTCACAGCCTTCAATTTCATGTCATACTCATCTTCTACAGCTACACTCCATGTTTCAAGTTTCTCTGTTATTTCATAAGGAGTAAGTATTTTTGAGTAGACTCTGTATCTGAGGTTTTTCAAATAGATTATCATTCTTGATTTCTAGAATCCATAATTCTCACCATTGAAGTATGGAGATTTGACCATAGACATTCCTTCTCTTGTATTAGCCATCTTGATCTGAGTATAATCTTTTAAAACTTTTAGCTTGTTATAGCTTTAACAAAAGCTCCACCTTTGATACCAATTGTTGGATCAGGTTATACTAGATACACACAAGAGGGGGGGGGTGAATTGTTCCCTTTTCAATTTCTTTAAATGATTGTGATTTATCCTTTTATCTTTATATCAAAGATTTAGCGGTGGAAAATAAATATCACAGGACACATGATGTATAGTGGTTCGGGGAATAGAAAGCCCCTAGTCCACTCCACCAATGCTCTACTCCATGAGCTTGATGATTTTCACTATCTGGTACTCTTATCAACAGACTGTTCCACAATTGAGTACAGGAAGTTGACACCTTTACAATATTAAGGCTAAACAGAGCCTTCTGGTTCATACACAGAACTAAATACACAGCTTAGAATGAGAAGCTGATCACTCAAGATAGAAGAGTATTTTTTTCATTGAAAATACTTTCCCAGTTGTTCTTCACAATTGTAACAGCATGAAATTGATAGTAGATGGATCTCTATCTTTAGAAATTATGATATTTGCGTAAAATTATTTCTGAGCCGATCTAGTTACAGTAGATCTTGAAATTTAGTTCACAATTTTAACAGTAGTTGATTCACAAAAAGATATTCGATGTAGATCAGTAAATCTTCAGTCAAGTTTCTTCTTCTTCTTCAAAAAATAGAGCCTTTTTTTTTTCTCTTCATAACAACAGATATTCTTTTCAATAATTCTTCCCCTTTTTGAAATAAAATAATATAGGTATATATATAGAATAAAGATGAGTGTTCTCCTTTTAAATTTAGATCCACAAAAGTCACCTTTAGAATCGCGATATTCAAAAGTTTGAATAGAAGAGCAGTCTTAACTCCCCTAAAAATTCAGCATGAAAAGCTCCTATTAAATTGATCATTTGAATAAAAAATAAACGGCTTTGAATTAGTAAAAGACTCTCTTTAAATTCGGGCTTTTAATCTAGCTTGAAATCATCCTGAAAATTTGCATAAATACCGTTGCTTTAATAACGTAGTAATTTAAACATCCGACATCAAATGTAGGGTTGAACTTCCTAGCATACATTCTCTAAACGTAAGGTTCAAAATGTAAGTTTGATCTCAAATGTAAGTTTGATCTCAAATTTTTCTCTTTAACTCTCAAACATATAGTATATAATCTATACTTTTCAATAAAACGTACAGTTGTTCATAAAATTAAGGTTGATTAACCATAATTTTATCTTTAGCTTTCAAACGTATGGTTGTTCACAAAAGTAAGGTTGATGAACCATAATTTTAAGAAACAAACTTATCATTCCATACTTACATAATGATCTTCTTCCATACTTTGCTGATTTCCCAAATGTAAGGTTCCTTTAAAACATAGGGTTCCTTCCAAACATTAGGTTCCTTCCAAACGTAAGGTTCCTTCCAAACGCAGGGTTCCTTCCAAAACTAAGGTTCCTTTCTTCACACTTTTTCGATAACTCATAGAGTAAACACCACATTCCATCCTTACACTATGCCTCTCAACATAGGGTATGAACAGTGTTTCTAGAACATGCTAAAAAAAATTTCCAAATACTTTAGCAATTAATTATCGCTGTTCAAATAATTAAATATTTCTTCCAGAAATAAGAATATAATGAATATTAAATTACTGAAATACACTTAAAGTAAAATCATTAGAATAACAAATAAGGGTGTTTGTGAGCATCAAAATCATCATAAAGAGATAGAGTATTGTTCTCAACAATCTCCCACTTTTTAATAATAAAATTTTGTATTGTTGAAAACAACACTTTCTCAACAAAACTTACATAATTATTCTACTATATGTGGAAGATATGTTACTGGAAGGAGCTAAAATTTAGTGGATTAAGGTGACAAATGGTAAGTTTTCCAGAAGATTTGAAATTAAGGATCTTGGTCAATCCAAGAAAATATTTGTGATGGGGATAGATAGAGCATGGAAATCTATTACTCTGGTGTTATCCCAAAATGAATACATCTAGATGATGATTAAAAGGTTTCAAATGACCAGATGTAATCTATTGGAACTCCTCTCACTGGACAGTTCAAGTTTTCTAAGGCACATGAACCTTCAATAGAAGATGAGGTCCAATACATGGAAAAAGTACCATATACTTCAACTGTTGGAAAATTGATGCATGAAATTCTTTGTACATGGCCAGAAATTCCATTTTTAGTGAGAGTGGTAAGTCGATTCATGTATAACCTAGGGAAGGAAAAATGTAAAGCCATGAATTGAATCATCTGATACCTAAAAGTATTTATAGATATAACATTATGCATCAAAGAAGATTATATTTTATAAGGGATTTTCAATGAAAAATTTTATAGTGATTTTGATACTCAAAAAAGTATAATCGATTTTGTGTGTACCTTTGGAAAAATGAAGATCAAATGGATGTCACAATTACAGCTGATGGTGACTTTATCTATAACTGAATCAGAGTATATTATAGCTATAGAATTTGGAAAGGATTTAATCTAGTTAATACGCTTGCTGAAAGAACTCAAAAAAGAATCAGAAGGAGTAAAATTATTCTATGATAATCAGAGTGTCATCTACCTTTACACGAATTCAACATTTCATGCAAGAACAAAACACATTGACCTGAAATTCTGTTTCATCTAGACTATGAAGTAGGAAAAGGTGTTTTAGCTATGGAAGATCACAATGAAGAAAAATTGGGTCTATATGTTCACAAAGGTGTTAGTCCAAGACATCTTAAAGCAATATTGTGACTCAATAGGACTCAACTGAATGAGAAGAGAATATAGAACATTGAAACAAAAATAGGAGATGGAGTTAGTTTTCTTAAAGTGTTGGAGGGTATTAATGATGTTCATTAAATAAATATTCAAGTGGGATATTTTTATGTTTGTGGTGTTTTATTCAAGTCATATGCAGTTCACTCATTGAAAGTTAAATATCTAGTAGTTCATTTCAGTCTTTTAGAATAACAGTAGAAGGAACCTTCAACATTTAGGACATACCACTGAAAGTTCATAGACTTCTGATGGATATTGTAAAAACTAGTCTTTGGAAGCCATGAAAAGTGTACCAACTGGGATGGTTGAGTCAGGGGAGGTCACAGCTGAATGGAGAAGTCAACATATAGATGATTGTAAATGTTGGATGATGTTGTTTTAGTTGATTGGGTCTTCTGTGTTTCATTTGTTTCAGCCGACGATGATGGGTGACAACGATGATAGTGGTGTTTCCAAAAGTGATAATGATTATAGGGATCTGTTTATGATTTGATGGTGATGGTGGCAATGTGTATTTGGTTTGTCAGATCTCGATGCAGGTTGGAGCACGACACGCGGGTTCTCGGGTTCTACGTTCCTCTCCAACTTTTGAAATTTGAAATTTGAATTTTGGATGGACTGTAAATGTTGGAAGTCAATGTTACCTGTTTGATTGGAAATGAACCTTTATATAAGTAGGTGGAACCAACTATTGAGTAATGGCACTACACCAAATTATGTAAATTTTTATTATTGTCTTTATTATCTACAATGTTTTTAAATATCATACTTCCAATAATACACAAGAGTTTACATTGTTCTCCCATGGATGTAGGATGAAATTCTAAACCACATAAAACTAGTGTTGCTTCTTTGTTTTACCATTCTTTGAATTCTTGTGTGTATTTTTGAGTGTGTTCATGTGATTTATCTTTTGAGTAGTGATTAGGGTGCTATTTAACTTCTTAATTTCAGTTATCTAAGAGTGAAAGGGAATACCTAGTATTTGAAATTTGGTTGTACTAAATTACCATTGGATACAAATTTTAGGTGAACTCAAGGTTCAACCATCCGATGTTTATATCATCTTTTTAGGTATCTTCTTCCCTACATACTCATATTTCATAACTTTTACTGATGATTTTAATAGATATGTATATTCCTAATTAATTAGGTATAAGTCATATTCCATAATAAATTCAATGAAAACAAGAATAAATTTGAGAACTGACTTGTTAATAAGATAAAGAAACTCTGCTTAGGCTATAGTGTAGAATATCTAAATCAAAATTTCATTGATTATTTATGAGGGTTTGAGATTCTATCTCAACACACTCATCTCTGCACACCAAAATGGAATAATGTAAGTGAAAGTAGGAGTTTCACCTTGCATGATATGGTCAGATCAATGATGAGTCATGCAAGTATTTTTTTATCCTTTGGGGGATTTGCATTATAGATAGTAGTGTATACACTAAACCAAGTGCCAATAAAAGAGGAATACGGTATTCTATATGAACTTTGGTGTGGAAGGAAATCCGTGTTATCTAACTTACATGATTGGGGATGAAAATCATTTGTTAAGGCCTCTTTATGTAATAAACTTGCACCTCAAGGCATGAAGTGTATATTTATAGGGTACCCAAACTAGTACAAAAAGTATCTTTTATGCTGGAGATTTAAAATTTATTTTTAAAAAACCAATGTTAAAATGTTTTTTACACTAGTTATTTATATAACCAACACGAAAAAATTCCATGTGGATTTTTCATATTGGTTATATGTTAACCAACTTGGAAAATGAGTTTTTTCACATCAGTTTTTAAATAACCGATGTGAAAAAATAAATTTTTAACATCGGTTAGTTGAAAACCTATGTTAAAAAATCATTTTTCACATCGGCTAACATATAACTAGTGTGAAAGATAAAATTACGCATTGTGACAATGTGGTGTTCCATTTTTTTATAGCGTGCCTTTGAAATTTTCAATTGTCACCTAAAATTTATAATTTCACAGTTTTCTTTTCAAGTTTCATTCATATGTTTTCATGGTTTACACATATTAATTTCAAATTAACTCTTTCGATCTTCATCATCATTCCACCGATTCAACTCTTTAAAAGTTCATCATCATTACAATGGATCTTCGTTCAGTGAACTCTTCATGGTATTTATAATTATTTTTCCTTGATTTAATTTTTTTTTATGATCTATTTTATGAATTGATACAATTGTTAATGCTCCTTTTTTGTTATAATAAAGAATCCTTCTTCAGATCCTGTGAAAATTAAAAAGTTCCCATCAGAGTCTAAAATAAATTCAAAGTTGTGGCTTCAGATTCCTCATGAGTTATTTCCTCTGAATAATATTATTTCAATGAAAACTACAACAAGCTTGCAAATTAAGTCAAAAATTTTAGTTTATTTTTTTAGATTTCATTTGGGTTTTATAATTTTTTTACCTTACATAAATCTTATATTTTCATCAGAGGGAGTCAACATAATTGATTTTTTTTTTGAAAAAAATAAATAGTTTTTTACATCGGTTATATAATAACTGATGTAAAAAGTCAAATTCAACATCAATTTCTTTTATAACTGATGTTGAATGTCACTTTTTTATGTCAGTTATATAATAACCAACATAAATAGTCTTAAAAATCATATTTTTAATGTTAGTTATAATAACCGACGTTAAAAAACATCTTTTTTAATGTCACCTACAATAAATTCACCCTAAAAACCAACATTAAAAACTTAAAAAAACTGATGTAAAAAAACTATTTTTGTACTAGTTCCCAATGAAACTAGGGGTTATTACATATTAAACCCCTTATAAAAAAAGGCTATAACGGTGATACACACCATGTTCATTGAGAGGGAGCTGATCTCTAAAAGGGATAGTGGTATATAGATATACTTTGATGAAGTCATGGATCAAGATACACATGAGTTGGAACATGAATAGATTTTGTAAAGTACTATGGAAGAGTATGTTCTAGAGATAGAAATATAGTGTAGGAGTATAAGAAAGGTCAGAGAACCTAAAAGATATGGGATTCTAGTCTCCAAGTATGGATATTCATTATTAGTTTATAATAATGGGTCTGTGACCTACAAAGAGGCAGTAGGTAGTGCAGAAGCCACCAGATGGCAATAAGACAAGAACTTTGAAGTAGATTCCATATAACAAAACCAATCATGAGAATTAGTAGATCCTCCAGTGGATATAAAGACTATTGGTTGTAAATGGGTATTCAAGAAGAAACTAAAAATAGATTGATAAGTTAGTACCTATAAGGCTATACTAGTTGTAAAAGGGTATAAACAGAATTAAGGCATAGACTATAATGAAACCTTTTCACCAGTTTCTATGCTGAAAACCATCAGAATTCTATTTTCCATAGCAGCTTACCATGAATATGATATTTATTCAATGGATGTCAAAATAGATTTCTTTAATGAGAACCTTCAGGAAGATATTTATATAAAACACACTACAATAAAAAATAAATTCAACAGAACCATCGCTAAATGTTTATTTTTTATTTTTTCTAATAGTGGTTTATTTAAAAATAGCTGTTAATTCTAAAATTTTAATTTTATTTTTTAAAAAACTTTTATCGACAGTTTTTTAAGACTGTCATGAAATTAATAATAGTTAATAACTATTATTAATAATTAAAATTATAATTATTTGTTAATAATTAATATTTAATAATAACTATTTTTTATTATTTAAAAAATATTAATTATTAATCATTATTATTTATTAATATTTTATAAATTATAAATAATTAATTATTAATTACTAATTACTAATTATATATATGTACACACACACACTCTCTCTCTCTCTCTCACACACACACACACACATATTATTTTTATTTTAATATAATTCTATTTAATTATATATATATATATATGTATTTATATATATTTATGTAATTATATTTACATTTATTTGTATTAATAGATATTTATATTTATTTATGTGTATTTATGTATATTTATATATATTTATGTATATTTATATATATTTATAGATATTATGTGAGTATATATATAGATATAAATAAATATATGTGTATATATATGTATATATATTTTTTATGTATTCATGCATGCATGCATGCATGCATGTATATATTTATATAAATTTATTTATAGTTATACATATCTATAGATATTTATACACATTTATTTTTATTTATGTATATTCACATATATTTATATATATTATTTTGGTATATAAATTGCTCTCTCTCAATGTGTATTTATGTATCTTTATATGCGATGTATATATGTTTATATTTATATATAATTATCTTTAATTATATATATATGTATGTATTTGTATATATTTATGTATATTTATATACATGTGCGCACACACACATGTATAATTATATATATTTATATGTATTTATATTTATATATATTATATGGATGTGTGTGTTTATGTATATTTATATGTCTTTATTAGGGATGGAAATGGGTACCCAATTATTAGGTACCCGGTCCTACCCGACTCGATTAAATCATGTTCGGATACCCCTTAATCGGGTTCAGGTATTGTTTGGGTTCGACAATTAATACCCGATTATTAATAAGGTAGGGTTCAAGTATGGGTGATTGGGTACCTGAAAACCCAAACTCATTTATATAATGACCCACACTTTTCATACATCAGTATGACATATTAATAAATGAATATTCATTAAATAACATAATGATACATGATAGAATAATTTAGTTCAAGTGCCTTTGGAAACTTGGATACATAAACCACTGGTTCATGGGTAATCTACATCATCTCACATAACTAGTACCCTTCTTAGACATATCATACATAATAACTTTATTCATAACTTGGGGAAAGGAAATATAAGAAAGGGCGATCTCAGATGCTCATTAAGGGTAAACAATAAAGATATCAACATAATGTGAGCATAAGAGTATGAGAACACGATAATACAATTTTAAAACCATTTCCTACACATCACAGATCATAAACTTGAGTCATGGAATAAATCTTGATAGTTCATAATACATGAATCATAATGGAATCAAAGAACATGATCCATGATAACATAACATTTGTGTAAGAAATATATTTGTGTCATACACATAAGCATAGGAATTCTTATGTCAAGGTTACCCACCAAGACATTCATAACATGTTAGGCTTGGGCTAACCACCCATATACATTTTTTAGGATTTGGATAATATAAGGATCCAACCACAAATATTACATAATCTTGAGTTTTAGTCAATACTTTAATTTATTTCACATTGAGTATCTTTTTAGGTTTATAGTTTTAGAGAATTAGGCCATATCTCATACACAACAAAACCATAAAATACAAATTGGACACTTCTGATTAGTATCCATTTTTTATATAATATAAATTTTTAAAAATAAATCATTATTTATTTAATAGAAAATTTTCATGACATTCAACGCGACTTCTTCCATTATGTTACCCATCTTTATATCCTGTGAAAAACATTTAAAAATGCGGGATGAGCAAAAAAGCCCAGTAAGGGATACAAAAAGAAGGAAAATCATTAGTCCTGTGAAAACATGAAAACTCATACAATGTTTAACTTTATATTCAAAGTTCTTTGAGCATATAAAATAAAAAAATTTCACATGAAAAATACATAGATCATTTTTCTCAAATAAAATCACTAAAAACCATAACAATCAATTAAAATCTATTTTGGTTACTTAGAGCATCATTTAAATAAAACCCCTTTTCAAATTATTTTAATTTGAATAACCATATGGATGAATTAAAATATTATCTTTACCTAATGAATTAGAGAGATATAATAGGATCACCTTGTGCTATATAGTCCACCCCATTATATAATCTATAATGGGATCACCTGGTGCTATATAGGACACCCCGTCATATAAGCTGTAACGGTCTCACCTGACACTATCTGGGCTACCCCATCGTATAAGATGTAATGGGTCACCCAAAACTATCTAGGCCACCCAATCATGTAATTATCAAGTACCATATCCAAAATAAAACATTTTTATGGTTGAAAATTTTCATCATAAAACATTTTGAAAAACTCTTTTAAACTCGTAAGTAAATCACTTTTGGATATCAAAATAATGTTTTATTTTAGAAATCCATTTTTAATACCATAATACCCTTTTTTGAAAGAACATTTTCAATAAAAAAATAGAAAAAAAAGTGGAAAAGTTTTTTATTTTAATAAAACATGAAGGCGTTCAAAGGAATATTTGAATAAAATAATGGTCACGACGGTGGAAAAGTCATTGTTGCTGTGTATGTTAAGAATAGAACATTCCTTTTGTTGTTTGTCAAAACATTCCATGTAAAACATGTACAGATATTCCTTTTGAAAACCATTTAAACAAAGTAAAAAGATGCATAAAATATAATTTATAAATCTTTCATGTACATAAACTCATTTTAAAAAAACATGGACATGGAAAAGGAAGAGTTGGAAATAAAACATTAAAAGAGATTTGTTTTAAAGAAAAAGTCCCTTATCACTTTGGAAACATTTGAATCATAAGCCCCATGATGGATAAAAATACACAAAACTTTAAATACCATGAGGATATAGAAATTAATTATATAACATTTCAAAGGAGATGTATATACACATTGTAAAATATTATAGGTGTATAACATCAAAATATGCCTCAATGAAAGGACATTGAGACAAATTCCATTACCTTGAGTCCGAATTGCCACACATGTATTTATCTTCATGAATAATAAACTTATGTTAATTATTTAATTTCTTGAGAAATTTTTTAAATTTTATTATTACTTTTATTTCACTTATTAATCATTTATATACAACTACTTAATCGATTAAGTTTAAGTCGAATGTTTTGACCATATTTGGCTTATGTGTCAAAACTGACCTTAGTAGGTCGACTAAGGTCAAAGAGGTAATTATTTAAACATATAAAAAATAATAATCATAAAATAATAATAATATTTATACCTCAATTATACTTTTAAAATCAATAATTAAATATGGTTATAAAAAATGAACCAATGTTACTATCATGGAGACGGTAGGCCATATGTACACATGAGGAACGTTTCCATTTTTCAATAATCATTATGGAAAGAAGGTAATTAACGCTTATATTTAAAAAAATTACCATTATGTAATAAATACAAAATTATTTAATTATATATACTTATATATATAATTATTGTGATGTGGGGAAGAAAAAAGAAGAATCACATCGCTTGGAGGAGGCGGTAGTCCACACGTCCACGAACAATGTTATCACATTTTTAGTGTGTGAAAAGGTAAGAAAGAAAATGATATATTATATTTTAAAAAATATAATTATGTAATTAATATCATAATTATTTCATTTATATAATATATATTCATTATAGTTACCCTTATTACCTTCCATGTAACACATTAGTAAAAAACGCTTCACATCGCTTTGCGAGGTGGTAATTCGCCATACACACGAGCGATGTTACTGTATCTCCTATGGTATGAAATATAAAAAGGGTATACATGATATAATTAATATAGAGGTATAAATATGCTATAAATATCATATATAAATAGTATTTCTATTATTATTACCAACCATGATAGGTGATAAGGGAAAAATGAACAACATGGTTTCGTGAGGCGGTAGTCCACTGTACACACAAATGATGATTTCGTAACCCATTTGATGAAAGTGTGTATGTTTTTATGTCATAAAATTAACATGAAAATATATTATTATATTTAGGATCTTGATTTTATTATATAATTATGTTATAATAATAATTTAAGGGGGTGTATGAAGAAACAAAACAAAAATGAATAATGATGAGCTTTACCTCTTCTTCAGGTAACTCCTTTTGGTTTACTTCAAAATACTTCCTTGGTTTGATTTATACCCAAAGTAGGGATTCTAGTATGATAATAGAAAATTTGAGAAGTGATATGGGTAGTTATTGTCTTAGACAAAGTGCTTGATAGGTGTGAAGAGAGGAGGATATATGAGGGCCTTTTATAAGTGGGCTGAGTGGAAAACTTATAAATTTTTGAAAGAGGGATTTACACCCATGTTTTTTACATGTATAGTGGATCTAATAATACACCAAAATATACATTAGAAGTTATAATTTATAAATATAGACATAAAATGGGTTCTTGAAAGGTTTCCAATTCATTTTCTCCTTATGTTTAAAGTTTATTCACTTTGTAATTCTCATTTTTACCCTAATCATTGTGATTAATTTTAATTGTTTTCACTAATAGATTCAATAAAAAATTAATTTAACCTTATTATAAATTATAAATTATGATGATTTAAAATATTAAATCCATTTTTCTTAATTCAAATCACATAATTGGAAAAATTATTTTTAATATTGATCTCATAGTCGCTGTGAGACATCAGGTTTTTAATAAGAGTCTTTTTTTAGAAAAAGATGATTTTATATTAACTCTATGAAAAATAATAATCATTATTTGAACTCAATTAATATATAATGATATATAGTCTATAAATTTCATTTAAAACATTCCCCATTATTTATTATTTTAATTAATTAAAAAGGTGAAACATTATGCATTTTAAAATAGTTTTTTAAAAAACCCATCTTTAAACCCAAAAACAAAATTATATTAAAAACCAATATAAATTTGATTAAAAGGTAATTAAGTAGATAAAATATAAATAAATAACACTTAGTTTACTTAAAAAAAATTCAAAAAATATTGGGACTCCTAAATTACTTAATTTATTAACCAAAGTGACTTTTTTTACAAAAAAAATCAGTATTTTCACTATTCACTAAAAATCAATATTTTCCAAAAAATACCAAAAATTTACCCAAAGTAAATTTTGATATTCTAATTTAAGAAATTAAATTCATTTTATAAAATTAAAATTCTAAAATCTATAAGTTAATATTTTAAATAAAACCTTATAAGAAAAGTGTTTAATTAAAATAATTTTCTTTTTGATTAAAAATTACATGATATTTTTGTAACGAATATAAATATCTAATTTATATCAATAAATATGAAAATGATTTATTATATAATTACCTAGGTTTTTACATCCTTTCCCCCTTTTATAATTTTCACCCTTACAATTTTATTAACTTACTAAATAAGTGGGGATATTTTTCCCTTATAGTGTTTTCAGATTCCCATATAGCCTCTTCAACCATATGATTTTTCCATAAAAACTTAACATGATGAATCACCTTATTCAGAAACACTTGATCTCTACAGTCAAGAACCTAAACTGGCTTCTCCTCATAAGAAATATTATCTTCTAACTGAACTACTTTTGGGATTAAAACATGAAACGAATCCAACACAAATTTCCTTAACATTGAAACATGGAATACATTGTGCACCTGAGATAAAATCATAGGTAAAGCCAATTGGTAGGAAAATGGTCCAACTTTATCTAGGATTTTACATGGTCTAATGAAAATTGGACTCATCTTTCCCTTCTTACCAAAACACATCACATTTTTCCATAGAAATTTTTTGATAAAGACATGATTGCCTACCTCAAAAGAAAGATATTTCCTCTAGTTATCCACAACTTTTTCATCTGGTTTGAGTTGTCCTCATGTGTCGCTAAATCAACTGAACCTTCTAAGACATTTCATCTACTAACTCAAGTATCATAAAATTACTTTCTCTTACTTCATCCCAAAAATCTACTGTTTGGCACTGCTTTCCATATAATGCCTCAAATGGTTCCATCTATTTACCAGAATAAAAACTGTTATTAAAAGAAAAATAACCTAAGAAAGATATCTATGCCAAATTCCATAGTAATCAATTGATAAAGAAAGAAGCATATCTTCCAAGGTCTGAATCATTATCTCGGACTATCCCTCGAATTGAGGATGGAAAGATTTATTGAAATTTAATTTAGTACCCAATGACTTTTAAATTCCTTTCCAAAAATTAAATGTGAAACTAGGATCATGGTATGATACAATAGAGAGAGACACTCCATGTTACCTGAATATCTCCTTTATATATATTCTAGAAATTTGATCTAAATATATCATATCTTTAATGGGAAGGAAATGTGCAGATTTAGTTAATCGATAAATAATAACCCAAATCGCATTATTACCTTGATAAGTCTTTGACGATCCTACCATGAAGTCCATTCACATATTTTCTTATTTCCACTCTAGCAGTGGAAAAGATTAAATCATTCCCTTCAGTAACTATCATTCTACCTTAACCTACTGACAAGTCAAACACTTCACAGTAAATTCAACAATATCTCTTTTCATTCCATTCCACTAGTAATACTTCCAAAGGTCTTTGTACATCTTTGTGCTATCCAGATGAATAGAAAACAGGGAAGTATGAGCTTCAGTCAATAAATCTTTCCTCAACTAGGAATCATAAGGCACAAATAATCATTTTACAAATTGTAAAACACCTTCTTCATAAATATTAAAATAAGGAAACTTACCCTTCTTAATGAATGATACATTTTACTATAATGATTAATCCTCATTCTAATATTGTTTAATTATTTATAAAAAATTCAACTATACTGAAACCTGAAACAAAATAGAGGATGGAATCCCACCTTTTTATCACATAAAATTTCATTACATTATACAAAATTGAGGATCTTTAAGGTTTAGTGTCTTGGAAACCAGGAGCTTAATACATGACAACAAAAAACATTCTTCTTAAACACTTGAAAATATTCTTCTTATATTCATCCTAGGTTCATTACTGCATCTCATAACCTGGAAACATACATCAAAAGAAAGGGTGAGCAGAAGGCCCAGTAAGGGAAACAAGGGAAACATTTAACATGTGAACTTGAGATACATCAATAAAGTCATGAAAAAGAACTTTAAGGCATGAGAAAGAAATCATGAGGCATATCATAATAAAAATAACGTATTTCATAACTTGAAGATGTGGCTACAACATTTAACATATAAAATCATTTCTGTTTCACCAAGGTCCATCCCCAAGGTTCATTAAAAATTACCAAGGTTATTCACCAAGGTATCAGTCAAAATGGTCATATCTAGAGATTAAGTCTTTACCCAATGCATTGGAGCGCTATCAGGGCTCACCCTTAGATTTGAATTTCTTATCACGTGATCCACGTATATCATCATAAAAAATTTCATAAGTAACCCATATATCATAAAAGAAATGGGTTTCATTTCATAATCATAATGTTTTAAAAACTACTTTAAAGACATGATCTTTATGTCACTTTAAACCCACGGAAAAGGAAAGCGGGTCTCATGTATGTAAATCCCAGAATTTAAAATAGAACATTTTGGTATATATGTGAATACCCCTTTAGAAAAAATAGCTTTGAGTATTCACTTAATAAAATAAAATAATTTGAGAAAAGGAGAGAGACATTTTGAGACAGAAATTCGGCAACATAACGGCTATGTTGTAGGGTTTTAGAAAGCATTGAAAAGAGAGGGGACATGGGTTACCCACTCATAAATGATCTATAAAATAGTATAGGGACAAAATATAATATATATAATAACATGGTAATGCAATTTTAAATACATACCATATGAAATGAAAAATATTAAAGGAAGACAAAAATGAGATTTCTCTTATAAAAATTCGGCAGCCTAACGATGTCTTTTAAAACATCAAAAAAAAAAAATGAATTGACGAGATCAAATAGGGTCTCTCATCATATTAACATAAAATATCAGTATGATAGATATAGAGATCATACCCCAACATAAAAAAGGAACTTGAAATACTTGGCATGAAAATAGATCTTGAAAACGAGAAGGGTGAAAGAACCCCTTAAAAATTCGGCAGCCTAACGACACCACTTAAAACTTCAAAAAATGAATTGAAGAGATCAAATAGGGTCTCTCATCATATGAACATAAAATATCAGTATGATATATATAGAGATAATACACCAAAAAAATAAAAATGAACTTGAAAGACTTGACATGAAAATAGATCTTGAAAACGAGAAGGGTGAAAGGACCCCTTAAAAATTTGGCAGCCTAACGACGCCACTTAAAACTTCAAAAAATGAATTAACGAGAAAAAATAGGGTCTCTCATCATATGAAAATAAAAGATAAGTATTATAGATATAGAGATCATACCCCAACAAAATAAAAAGGAACTTGAAAGACTTGACATGAAAATAGATCTTGAAAACGAGAAGGGTGAAAGAACCCCTTAAAAATTCTGGAGCCTAACAACGCCACTTAAACATTCTTAAAATGAATTGATGAGAGCAAGAGGGGGTTTCTCATAATATTAATATGAAAAGTACAGTAGGATGAATATAAAATAACATCCCCAACATAAGAACTTTGGGTTTAAAAGAAATGACATAAAAGAGAGTACTTGGAAAGAAAGAGAGAGGTAAGATCCCTTACCTTAAAACGTATCTCTTAAAACTCAAAGGTTGGGACCTTGAGGGCTTGGGGGAACCTTGGGAGGACTAATTGGGAGGTAATGAGACCTGATATTCATTGGGGGAGAGTTGGTAGTTAAAACTAAAGGAGGAAAGGGTGTGTATTTATAGGGTAAGTGAGGGGACAAGGCATTAATGGCCAAGGGACACCTCATTGGTGGTATTGGCAAAACCATGGGCTTGCCCATGGTATTTTCCCAGGGTATTGGCCACTTGAGACACCTAATACCTTATCTTACTATTAATAAGTCGACCAAATTGATTACATACTTAATACATCATTCAATGATGTCATTAAACACCCGTAACTTAAAAACGGTATTTTCACTATTCATCGAAAATTCAACTTTCTCAGAAAAATCCCAAAATTTCACCTTAACCAAATATCGATGCTCTGATTTCAAAAATGAACTCCATTTTATAAAAATAATTTTCTAAATATTTTTAATTTAATTTTTAAATAAATACACTATTCACCAAAAATTCATTTTTTTCAGAATAATCCCCAAATATTACCTTAACACAATATCGATGCTCTGAGTTCAAAAATAAAGTCCATTTTATAAAAATAATTTTCTAAATATTTTTAATTTAATTTTTAATTAAAAAAACACTATTCACTTGAAAAAAACTAATACTTGACTAATAATTTATGAAACCATTATTTAACCATTTTATTGAATCACATTACTTAATCAAGGTGCCTAGATTATATTAATACTTTCTTTAAGTGAGATTACTAATCCATTTGGTCACATTACTGATCCTAAGCATAAAATCACTATTCATAATTTACGATTCATCAAAAATTAAGTTGATCTTATTAGATTCTAAATTTTATACTGAACATAATTTTAGAAGACCATTTTTTGAAAATCATTACACATTTTTAATTATTTAAGGTTTACATAAACATTTTTAAAATATCCTTTTTCTAAAATTCATAAAAAATATGCATACTATATTTATCCGGACATTTGAAAATTCACAAACTTCACCATAAGAAGAGAACACAATTTTATTTATAACAAAGGATTACACAAGGCAGTTATGGTCTCATTACATAGCCCCTTATAACACCAGCATAGGACCTAAAGTTAAGGTGTGCTAGGGTGATATAATCTGAGGGCGGATCGGCCAACATCGCATGAGTAGTAATTTCTATCAGTTTGAACTTATCACAAAGTCGATTCTGTTCTAGCTTCACACGATGAAGTTCAGCTTGGGTTTGGTCCAGAGCAAAGCCCAGTGGTGCTACCTCCTTCCCAAGTTATTTTAGATGGGCTTCGATCGGCCCAAGACTACTGGATGAGGCCATCAAATCTTATTTCTATATTAATTAACCAAGATCACTTGTATTTAGAGATAATAATCGAAATGTTTAGTTTCTGGCGGTCATATTGACCAACGATCATATAACAGTCGAAACCCAATGTTCTCATTTTAATTATACTCATGTTATCAAATGAAATAGTTTTGTTGAGTATAAAATAACACACAAAATTAGGAAACAATATTTATTCTAAATTTCGGGTCATTACAATGTCCCTACATCCACAAATTCTAGGCCAAAATTCAAAAAATCATTAACCAAAGGGTCACATTCCAAACATAACATGGTTAATGTAGAAATACTTTTTAGACTCAAAGAATCAACCACTTTGTTTGCCTTTTGAGGATGATAACGAATCATGCAATAATAATCTTTGATTAGTTCCATCCATATTCTTCATATCATGTTTAATTATTTCTAAGTAAATATATACTTCAAACTTTTTTGATCAATATACATTTCAAACTTTATTCAATACAAATTATTTCTCCAAATATTTAAAGAAAAAACCAAAAAAACTAATTCCAAATCATGTGTGGGGTAATTTAACTCATGAGGTTTCAACTGATGTAAAGCATAAATAATTACTTGATCATTATTTATTAAAAAACAACCAAGTCTTTCTAAAAAAGCATCACTGTAGATGAAAAATTTACCATTTCTAGAAGATAGGTCTAAAGCTAGAGCATTCACCTACCTTATTTTCATTTCATAAAAACAATTATCACATTCTTTTATCTATATGAACTTAACTCCTTTTCAAGTTAACTTAGTCATTGGTCTAGACAACTGAGCAAAGTTTTCAAAAAACTGCCAGTAGTTACTTACTAATCCAAGAAAACTACGAATCTCTGTGATATTTGTGGGACTTTTCCATTCTTCAGCAATTTTTTAGTAGGGTCAATAGTTATACCATCTTTATAAAAACAAGACCATGGAATGTAATTTTTTTAACCAAAATTCACACTTTTTAAATTTCCCATACAATTTATTTTCTTTTAAAGTTTTTAAAAGAACCCTTAGGTTCTTTTAATGTTCCACTTAACTTTTAGAAAATACCAAACTTTCATCAATAAACACAACCAAAAACTTTTCCAAACTCATGGAAAATTCTATTATTAAGTTCCATAAATACAACAGGTGCAATAGATAACATAAACAACACAACAAAAAATTCACAGTTCCCATATCTATTCTAAAATGCAGTCTTCATAATGTCTACTTCCTTCACTTTCAAGTTATGGTACCCCAAACTTAGTTCATCCTTTGAAAAATAATGTGCTCTATGGAGATATCACCACTTCATTTGATGGACCAACATCAACTGTAGTAGTAAAAAATGACCTTGCTACACCCTTCTATTTTCGATCATGAATATTTCCATCATGTGCAACTAACTTCAGACACACATTAACATAGTAAAAAAATTCATTGCAACTAAAACACCTCACCACTGGATGAATATCAATTACCCCATTCTTTGGTTATTTAGGGATATTTTTGTTATAGTCATAAATCTTGTGACCAAACTGATCACACCAGAAACACTTCCAAAATCCTATTGAACATTGATAGGAATTTCTTTTTACACACTTGGAACATTTTTGGGTCTTAAATCTAGACTTATTAACTGGTTGTTTCTCTATTTGTTACCACCTTGAACTTTTCTTACTATTTCCATCTTGAGGAACATAAGTGTTAGCAAACTCTATCTCAACTTTCTTAGCACAATGAACCAATTTCTCATAAATTTTAAATTATATTACGACCAATGCTATTTTTAAACTTGGTTTCAACCCTAAGAAAAAAATATTAATCTTTATATCAATATCAAAAATAAAATCCATCACATAAGTGGTCAATCTTGTGAAGTTTGCTTCATATGGTTCTATAGAATCTTCATCTTTCTGCTTCAATTCTAGGATTTTTTTTATTTGGAATCAGAAAAACTTACAAAACTATTTCTCAAGGAAAATATCCTTGAATGTTTCCCATTACATGGAATAAACATCATATTTATCTCTAGTATTCTTAACCAAAGATAACCATCGATCGACTTCACCTTCAAAATGATAAACAACAAGGGTTACCTTTTGACATTCTGAACATCCCATGAAATCAAATATCTTTTACAGAGCATTGATATATCCTTTGGCTATTATAGGCCCAAATGATCCAATGAACTATGGGGGATGTTGACTCATGAAATGATCCAAAATAGACATGTTCCTTTATGGTAGATCAGTTTCCTCTCTAGCATGGATACCACAACCATTTATTGCTTGTGTCAACTGATCCATCACTATTAAAAACTATTCTGTTCTGATTCCAACCATCTTGAGATACTGATTTGGAAGGATATTCTCCTCTTGGTTTCTACCAATTACAACTTCTCTATTTCTTATGTGGAAAACCATTCTGAACAGAAATATTTTAGTCAAATAAACATAGTAATCATTAAATTCTATAACATTTTAACTTGATCATAAGGTAAAATATTTCAAGGGCATTCTATTATCATGATCCTAACCTCCAAATTTATCTAAACCAACCTATGATACAAACTATAAGTCCCCACCCTTAAACATTACATATTATTTATTTTTAGTCTAGAATTTACTTTCTTTCACATTGAGGATATTTTTAGGTTTATAGTTTTAGAGAATTAGGACATATCATATACATAACAAAACCATAAAATATAAAGTGAACACTTATGATTAGTATCAATTTTTACAATAATATAAAACTTTTAAAAATAAGTCACGATTTATTTCATGGAAAATATTCATAACATTAAATATGAATTATTCTATTCCCTTACCCATATTTAATTCCTGTGAAAAAAATTTAAAAACATGGGATGGGCACAAAAATCTAAGTAAGGGATACACAAATAAGGAAAATGTTAGTCTTGTGAAAACATGAAAACTCCTACAATGTTTACCTTTAACTTTAAAGTTCTTTGAGAATATGAAATAAAAAAAATTTCACATGAAAAACACACACACCATTTTTCTCAATGAAAATAATTTAAACCCATAAAAATAAATTAAAATCTCTTTTGGTGACCTAGATCATCATTTAAATAAAACCCAAATTCAAACCATTTGAATTAGAATAACCATACATCCAATTCCCAATATTATCATTACCCAATTAATTGGAGAGCTATAACGAGATCATTTGGTGCTATCTGGGATGCCCCATTGTATAAACTATAATGGGCTCACTCAGTGTTATTTGGTCTACCCCATCCATTGTATAAGTTGTAACAGGATCACTTGATGTTATCTAAGCTGCCCCAACGTGTAATAATCAACTACCATATCATGAATAAATGATTTTCATTCTTAAAATTTTTCATCAAAAAATATTTTTCAAAACGTTTTTAAACTTTTAAGAAAATCACTTTTAGATATCAAAATACCCCTTTCTTTTAAAACCTATTTTTAATAACACAATACACTTTTATTTTGAAAAAACATTTTCAATACCTTAATACCCAAAAAAGGTAAAAAGGGATTTCTTTGAATAAAACATGAAATCTTGCAAATGAATATTGAAATCAAATAATGGTCATAACGACAAAAAAGTAATTATTTCCATGTATATTAAGAATAAAACATTCATTTTGTCGTTTTTCAAAACATTCTGTATAAAAAACGTAAAAATATTCCTTTTTAAAAACTTTTAAATAAAGTAAAAGGATACATAAAATATAATTTATAAATATTTTATGCCTATAAACTCATTTTAAAAAAATATAGACATGTAAAAGGAAGAGTTGAAAGGAAAACATTAAAAGATATTTTTCAAAGAAAAAGCCCCTTATCACATTTGAAATATTTGAATCATAAGCCCCATGAAGTGTAAAATTTAAAAAAACTCTAAATACCATAAGGATATATAAATTCATGATATAAAATTTTAAAGGGGTTGTATATATACCTTAAAAAATAGTATAGGTGTATAACATCAAAATATGCCTCAATGAAAGGAGATTGAGATGAAGTCCCTTACCACGAGTCCGACTTGCCATGTGTTTCTTTATCTTCAGGAATAATAAACTTATGTTAATTATTTACCTGATTGAGAAACTTTTTCAAGTTTATTATTACTTTTATTTCACTTATTAACCAGTTATATATAATTACTTAATCAATTAAGTTTAAGTGGGATGTTTTGACCATATTAGGCTTATGTGTCAAACCTGACTTTGGTAGGTCGACTAAGGTAAAAGAGGTCATTATTTAAACATCACCAGAATAATAATCATGAAATAATTATAATATTTAAACATAAATTATAATATTATAATCAGTAATTAAATATGGTTATGAAAAATGAACCAATGTTACGATCATGGAGACGGTAGACCGTACGTACGCATGAGTAACATTTCCATTTTTCAATGATCATTATGGAAAGAAGGTAAGTAATGTTTATCTTTATAGAATGAAAATTATATAATAAATTACATATTATTTAATTTTATATGATTATATATATAATTATTGTGATTTTTTGAAGAAAAAATAAAAATCACATCGCTTCGAGGAGGTGACAGTCCACACGTCCCTGAACGACATTATCACCTTTTTAGTGTGTGAAAAGGTAAGAAAGAAAAAGATCTATTATATTTCTAGAAATATAATTATTTCATGAATATCATAATTATTTCATGTATATAATATATATTCATTATATTTACCCTTATTACCTTCCATGTAACATGTTAGTGAAAAACATTTCATATCGCTTCACGAGGCAATAATCCACCGCACACATGAGCGATGTTATCATATCTTCTATGATATGGAATATAAAAAGGGTATACATGATATAATTAATAAATAGATATAAACATCTTATAAATATCATAAATATAATATATAAATATTATTTCCATCATTATGTCCAACCATGAGAGGTGGTAATGGAAAAACGAACAACATCATTTCGGGAGATGGTAGTCCGTCATACACACGAATGATGATTTCGTAACACATTTGATGGAAGTGTGTGTATTTTTAGGTCATAACCTTAAAATAATAACATATAAATATATTTAATATATTTATGTTATTATATAATAATGTTATAAGAATAATTGAATGGGGTGGATAAATAAACAAAACAAAAATGAACGTTGGTGAACGTTTCCGCTTCTTCAGGTATCTGATTTTGGTTTGCACCAAATGGATTCCTTGGTTGAATTTATGAAAAAAGTAAGGATTATATGATTAGAGGATTTAATTATATAATTTATTTGGTTAGGTATTTTACAATACAAATGGATTGATAGTTGTGAAGAGAGGAGGAGAGATGGGGGCCTTTTATAAGTGGTGTGAGTGGAAAACTTATAAATTTTTGAATGAGGGGATTCCACCCACGTTTTTTCTATTTCAAGTGGAAATAATAATAAACCAAACTCGATAATAGAAAGTATAAGGTATAAATATGGCCTTAAAATGAGTTATTGACAAGTTTATAGGGAATTTTTTCCCTTAAGTTTAAACTTTAGTCACTTAGTAATTCTCATTTTTACCTCAATCGCTGTGATTAATTTTAATTGTTTCCACTAATCACTTTGGTCAAAAATTAAGTTCAAATTATTAGAAATTAGAAATTATTATTATTTCAAATATGGAATCCATTTTTCCAAATTCAATTCACATAAGTGGTAAAATTAATTTTAATATGAATCCCACAGTCCCTGTGAGACAACCAATTTTTAAGAAGAGTATTTTTTAGAAAAAGATGATAGTATATAAAATATTTGACTAATAATAATTACTGTATTAAAATCAATTAATATTTAATAATATATATTAAATAAATTTAATTTAAAATATTCCTAATTATGTATTATTTTAATTAATTAAAAAGGTTAAACATTATGCATTTTAAAATAGTTTTTAGAAAAATCCCATCTTTAAACCCAAAAAAAAACTTATATTAAAAACCAATATAAAGTTGATTAAAAAGTAATTAAGTGGATAAAATAAAACTAAATAATACTTAGTTTATTAAAAACATATTCAAAACATATTGGTACTCTTAAATTAGTTAATTTATTAAAATAAATGACTTTTTTTTACAAAAATCGGTATTTTTTACTATTCACTGAAAAATCAATATTTTCTAAAAAATCCCAAAATTTCACCCAAATAAAATTTTTATATTCTGATTTAGAAAATATATTCATCTTTTAAAATTCAAATTATAAAATTTATATTTTAATATTTTAAATAAAACCTTATATGAAAAGTGTTTAATTAAAATAATTTCCTTTTTGATTAAAAATTACTTCATATTTTTATAACTAATATAACAATATAATTCATATTAATAAATAAAAAATGATTTATTCTATAATTACCTAGTTTTTTTATATATAATCTATCATCTAATATCTTTAGGTCTTGAGATAACCTCCCTTGTACCCTCTTTTAGGTTTGGGATGACTTTCAGTGTACCCTCTTTCGGGCTTGGGATAACCTCCCTTGTATCCTTTGAGATCATTAATCATTACCCAATGAATTGGAGGTATATATAGGCCCCAACTATAAAATAATTAAAACTATGCATATCTGTTCCAAAATATCATAAAACATTTATCATATCATCACTCTTGAAAAGAAAATGGGTTTCATAAACATTTCATCATTTCATCATTTCATCATAGCATAACCCATGGGAAATGAATGAGTTTCATAAACATCATTTCATCGTAAAAATAGATAATTTAGAGAATAATAAGTATGATATAATTGGATCATATCCCCATTAAATATTAATTAACATCAAAGGATGTCATCTTATATGGAAAATAATTATAAAAGACCACTCAAACATTTCTTGAGGAAAATAACCTTTCCACTTTGAAAACACTTACTTAAAATATAAAATTTTCCCAAATAATAAAGAATTTTTTTTAAAAATAAACTTCGAAAATTATAAAGTAATATTTAAATCATTGATTTTTCTTGATGGTGGGAAATACCCTTTATTCCGTAAACGTTAAAATGAACATTCCTTTCATATTTTCTATAAAAATCCAAAAGTGTCTTGTTTGGAAAATAAAAAGAATATTCCTTCTAAACCATTTTGTAAAAAGTATAAAATGGGAAAAAATTTATTTAAAAAATCATTATATAATTTTAAAATCTTTCTTCAGTTTTTTTGAAAACATGGACATGGAATAAAAAGGATTTTCGACCGAAGAGAGAAATATAGTCGATTTTTATTAAAAACATTCTTTTGATATATTGAGTAGTTAAAGAGAGGAAAATAAAATAGAAACACTTATTCAAATTAAATAACTATATTATAATAAAATACATGAGTTTATTGAGAGATATATTATAATATTTCATCATTTGAAGCTTAATTATAAACATTCTTGATAAATAATGAGATTGTAACATAAAACCTTTACCACTTCGGTACATGAAATAAAGAATATTATTTGGATATTTAAATACCCATAAATTTCATAAGAATAATAAAAAAATATGATCATGTTTATATTATACACCACAAGAAAGAAACAGGTGGTGAACATGGCGTGTGTCCCATGGAAATAAAAGTGAGATGAAAATCCACTTTCCTCAAGTATCAAATTTCTTTGTACACAATTGAAACTCTTGTATAATAAATATTATTTTATTATTAATATATTAAATAAACATAATGATATATTTAATACCATTTATGATTTACTTATGACCTCTTATTACCAATTTATTAACAAATTCCTTGTTAAAATCACGCTTAATAACTACTTTGTTTTTCATGTTTGTTTTGGTTTGGTATCTCCGGTACTTTTATTTTAATCATGGTTTTAATATATATATATAAAGTTAAAAATTATATAAATATAATATATATTCATTATATATGTATTTTTATTAATCCATAAAAGTTATAGATGAAAATTGAATTACACCGTTTATGGAGACGGTAGACCGTACGTACGTATGAATGATGTATCCATTTTCTCAACAGTTGGAAAGAAAGAAAGGTAAATATAAATTAAAATTTTAAATAATAATTTTTATATTATATATATTATATATATTCATTAAATATACCCTCATTACCATCCATGTCAAAATAAAATGAAAAACGTTCCATATCACTTCATGGAGGAGGTAGTCCACAAGTACGCATATGCAACATTATCGTTTTGCAATAGATTTAAAGGTAGGAAGGTAAATGGGATATTATAATTAAATAAGTATAATTATTTAATAAATATCATGAATATATATTAAATAAATCATTCTATATAGCTCTGAGAGATGGGTAAAGAAAATTAATTACATCGATTCACGGGGCGACAGTCTGCCGTACACATGATCGATTGTTTCATTTCCCATTTGATGAAAGAGGAGATGTACATAGGTTATGAAATTAACATAATAACATCTAATTATATGGTATATAATTATTTTATATTATTAAAATAGTTTAATAATATTTTAAGGAGGTGGAAGATGGAATAAAAAAATGCTGGTTAAGAACGATACCTCTTTTTTGAACAACCTCCTTAGGTTTACTCCATAATAATTAATAGGAAAGTTTAATAATAAAAATAAGGAATATAGAATGTGGGAAGTGAATTAATTAAGATATTTTGGTAGGTATTTTCTGAACCAAAAGGATTTTGGATTATGAAGATGAGAGGAGATGGGGTTCCCTTTCATAAGTGGGCTAGAGGACACACTTAGGATTTTTGAAAAGAAAAAGGTATACCCATGTTTTACACTTGAAACAAGGATAAAAAACGGATCATTAAAAAAAATTAGATTATATAAGGTCTAAATTGGTCTATAAAAAGGATTTTGAATAGTTTTTTGGTCATTTTAACCTTTATTTTTTAGTTTAACCCCCAATAAACCCATTTTAACCTTAACCGTGGTAATTTTATTGTTTTTACTATTAATTATAACAAAAAATTAAGTTGAAATTATTATATAATATTAATTATTATGATTTAAAATATTGTATCTATTTTTAAAAATTCAATTCATATAAGTGGTACAATTTAATTTAAAATTAAACCCACAGACGTGATGGAAAAACTATTTTCCAAAGAAAACGTTTTCAGTATAGAAAGTTATAATATTGAAATTCATTATAAAATTGATTAAAATGAACTAATTAGATTAATTATGATATTATTTAACTAGTTTTACTTTTAAAACCATATTAAAACAAAATATAACTTGTAAATTCTTTAAACGAAAAAGTATTTTTTAATAAAAATGAGCATTTTTTACTATTTATTAAAAAAATTAAACTTTTCAGAAAAATATTAAAAATTAACCCTAATATTATTTTGATATGTTGATTCCAAAAATAAAGTTCATTTTTGAAATAAATTTTGTAAAAGTGGGAAAAATTAATTTTATAATTTGTTCACAAAAAGCAATAAAAATAATTTTTTTGAGAAAAATATATTTTTGAAGCATATAAAGAATTAACTAAAAATTAAGTACTTATTAATATATTTTATTTATATAAAAACTTCATACTTATTTTTAATTATTATTTTTTCTATTCATACCCCCAATTTTAATGGTTAGGTTATAATTATCTTGTTTAAATAATAATATTAATAATATATTATGGTTTGTTAAAACTCAATATTGCATGCAACACAATCTATTGAAGAAATTATTATTTTTTTCATAAAATATTAGGGTGTTAAATTATACCCCTTTAAAATAAATTTCAACCTTGAAATTCTATCACTCTGATACAAAAAACTAGGGATACTTCTGCCACATCATACCCTTAGGTTCTCATATTGCTTCCTTAAGTTGGTTGTTTCTCTATAAAACCTTGAACAGGTGAGTGGACTTGTTTCGTAGAAATTTATCTATATAATATAGAATCTTAAAATTCTGTTATTTATAAGAAATATCATTATCCATCGGTAAAACCTTTGAGTTCATTACATGTGAAGGATTGGGTGTGTAGTTATTTAGGAGAGATACATAGAATACATCATGGACTTAAGAGAGGTCCGATGGGAGTGCCAAGCGATAAGCAACTATCCATACTTGATCAATAATATCAAAAGGGTTCATATTCCTAGGGATTAAATTTCTTTTCTTTTTGAATCCCATAACCTTATTCAATGGAGAAATTTATAAAAAAAGTTCTCACCTACTTCAAACTTCATATCACACAAAAGATTGTTAGAATAAATTTTCTATTAACTCTGATATGCCTTGATGTGTTGTTGAATGGATCTTAATTTCTATACCATTTTCTCAAATATTTCAGGTCCTAATAGCTTTCTTTCTCTAAATTCATACCAGTATGTTGTAGTTCTATACCACTTTCCATAGAGGGGTTTATAAAGAGCCACATGAATGCTCATGTGAAAGCTATTATTGTAATAAAAATCAACTAGAGGAAGGTGTTGATTATAAACACCATTGAAATCCATAAAAAAATATCTCATCATATCCTTTAGTGTTTGAATTATTCTCTCATACTGACCATCTTTCTATGGATGATACATAGTGCTGAAACTTAGCTCCGTATCTAGGTCCTACTAAAGACTTCACCCTAAATTCAACATAAACCTCAGATCCTAATAAAATAAAATAGAATATGGTACTCTATGAAACCTTACCACTTCCTTAATGTATATTTTGTAAAGATTATCAAGAGAAAAAATTTATTCGATAGCGATGAAGTGTGCTGAATTTGTAAAGAAATCAACTACAACCCTTATAACATTATGTCCTCTAGATGTCTTGGGGAGTCTGACATCCAAATCCATGGTGATGTTTTTCTATTTCCATTCTAGTATGAGTAATGATCGTGAAATACCCTTAGAATTTTGTCTCTCAGCCTTAAATTTTTGACATACCAAGCATCAAGATACAAACTCTATAATATCTCTCTTCACTCCATCCCACCAAAAATACACTTTTAGATATCTATACATCTTTTTACTTATAGGTTTAACATAGAATGAAGAACTATGAGCTTACTCTAACATGTCTTTCTTAAAATTTGGTATAGATGAAACACATATGTGGTTTCTAAACCTTATCATTCCATAGTAGTTAAGGTTAAACTTATGATCATTTCTCACCTTATTATTCACCTCTACATCATCTTTCTGGACCTATTTAATCTTCACTTGTATAGATGGTTGAACATTATTTTGATAAAGATAATATTTCTCACCTTCCTTCGAGATTTATTGATCCATCCTTTTTAAATCGATAAATATTAGATCTTTTATGATCCTCATAATATATAATCTTGTAAGATCCTTTCAACTCAAAGCATCAACTACCTTATTTGCTTTCCCAGGGTGGTAATGTATTGAATAGTCATAATCTTTAATCAGCTCCAACCATCTTCTTTGGTGCATATTCTACTCCTTCGATGTGAATATATACTTTAAACTTTTTTGATTAGTATATATATCACACCTTTATCTGTAAATATAATTCATCCATATCTTTAATTCAAAAATTATTATAGCTAACTCCAATCCATAATTTGGGTAATTTTTTTCATAGAACTTTAATTATTATGAGTCATAAGATATCACCATATTAATCTACATGAGAATGCATCCCGATCCCTAATTTTATTCATCACTATAAATTACAAACCCTTCTCCACTATAGGGTAATGTAATCACAGGTGAACTAACTAACCTTCTATTTAGTTTCTTGAAAGTTTTCTCACATTCATCTATCCAAAGGAACTTGGATCCCTTCTAAGTTAACTTGGTGAGTGGATTAGATTGTCATGAGAAATTATCCACAAAACCTTGATAATATCCAACTAAATCATGAAAAATAGAATCTTAGTCATAGTGGTTGGTCTGGTCCAATATTCAATAACTTTTTTCTTTTATGGATCCACAAATATACCCTCTCTTAAGATTATATGACCTAAAAATGAAATTTTTTGTAACCAAAATTCACAATTTATAAATCTTGAATACAGTTTCTCCTTCCTTAGGGTCTTCAATATAATTCTCCAGTGATATTCATGTTCTTAATTTCTATTTGAATATATAATACTACCATAAATAAATCAATGTAATCTCTAAATATCCTATTCATCAAATCTATGAATATAGTAGTGGAATTAGTAAGAAAAAATGGAATCACTATATATTCTTAGTGTACATACCTCATATGGAATGTTATCTTGGGTATATCATTCTTCTTAAACCTTAATTGATGATATCTAAAATGATATTCAATCTTGAAAAATTGTTGACCTCCATACATTTAATCATATAATTCATTGATATTGGGTAGTGTATACCTATTCTTGATTGTGATCTTGTTCAGTTCTAGGTAATCAATGTAGAGTCGCATCGATTCATCTTTATTCTTAACAAAACAAACCAGTGCACCCTTGGGTGATACACTTGAAAAAATGAATCCATTTTCAAAATTCTCTTAGATTTTATTCTTCAATTTCTGCAACTCAATCAGGGAAATTTTTTAGGGAGACTTTGAAATAGTTTTAGCTCTAGGTAATATTTCTATTGAAATATCAACTTAAAAATTTGAAAAAAGACTAGGAAACTCTTCTAGAAAGACATAAGTAAACTCTCGTAAAATAGGCATATCATCGATGTTGATTTTATCCCCAATAATCTGAGATAAACACCCCTTTTGAATGGGAATTAATACCCATACAATGGGTTAAATTTACATAAAAAGTTCATATTTATCATCACATTGATAGATGATCATAATTTTTTTTGGAATATAAAATGTGACTTCCCTTCCTTGAAAATTAATGTGAGATTTATGCAGATAAATCCAATTCATGCCTAAGATAACATCAAATTCAACCAAAGGGAGAATAAAAAGATTTACAGGAAGCAAATTCCCACAAACTTCCATTAGAGAAGAATCATAGAATTGAGACATTAACATCATACCATTAGGGGTTTTCAATGATAATTCAACAACTAATAATTTGGATGGTATTTTGATACCCTTAAAAAATTCTTCAGATATAAAAGAGTTAGTATATATAGAATCAAATAAGACATTAATAGTTCTATATTGGATGATAAGTGTACCTTTCACTATGTTGTTGTCATACGCCTCATTAGAAATAGTGATCACATGATATTTACCTTTGTCTCATAGCTTAATAGGTTGCTGATGTTGATCATTATCATTAACCTTCATATTTGAGAACTAGTTATCATAACGCCCATAATCCTTGAATTTAAAACACTAGAGTGTGGGAGGTTCATTCATAGAGCTTTCTATCTATTCACATTATTAGGTAACTTCTTCCCATCACATTATCATTTATCCACTTGATGACCTTACTTTCCACACTTAAAAAATTTAGTAGTTCCCTTAAGATAATTTCATCCATATTTCCTTACACACTTCGAACATAAAGGAAATATTATCTTCTTTTCTCCATGGGTTTTAGAGTTCTCCTTGAATTCCATATTTACTTTCTTATCAAAACCATATGATTAATAGGTAAATAAAATCTCCATTTCCACCTCGATAGCATAAAAAAATATTTATTCATATCTACTGAAGTCCCTTATGGAAAACTCCCTTTGGAGACTTGGTTTTAAGCCAATGAAGAATCGATCAACCTTACTTTCAAATTGGATGATAATACTAGAAGTGTAGCTCACAATTATTGTAAAATTTTCCTCATAGATACCAATAGATTCACCATCCTTATATTTTTGATTAAGGAATTCCTTCTACATTTTTTTATAAAGAATAAGAGGAAGGTACTTATTGGAAAATAAGATCTTGAACTCATCCCACTCTATAAATTAAATTTATTTATGTTGCCTCGTATTCTTAATAAGAGTCCACTATTTATCCGCTTCACCTTCCAAATGATAGACTACAAAAATGAATTTTTTATGCTCCAAATTTTGAAGAATGGAAAATATCTTTTCAATGGCACCGATCTATTGCTCGAAAAATAGAAGATTAATAGAACCACTAAAATAAGGTGAACATTTCCTCATGAAGGACACAACAAAACATTTTTCCCTCCTTTACTCATTTAGAAGTTTTGTATGATTCATATATTGAGAAATACATGTGAGCATAAAAATGAGATTTTATATTCTATCTCCCATAATGTTTGGTTTCTCAGGAGAATTTTCATTGTATTTTCCATAGCATTCAACATTAACATGATTCTTTTGGGTTTCATCCATTAACTAAAACTAAAAATCATAGTCTAAGAAATAATAATCACAATGGGAAACCACATAATTATGAAAAATCACTTATAGGATGTCTAAATTAGGATGAATTATTTTCAATATATGACACCTTAGGCTTACCCTATATCATATGTGGTCATTATTAAAATACTTCATGATGGTTTGTAAAGACTTTTTGAATCTCCAAAACATATACCTCGGGTGTTTCAAACTAGGTGTGAAGTAAGAAACATTTTCGTGCATCAGGTGATGATAGATTCAAAGCCCAATGTGCCCTTTTAGAGTTGTTACCCCTAGGTACAACTGTACTTGAGCCACATACACTTGTAGTATCTAGACAGATATGTAATTGGTTTGAAACCACTCACTCTATCATTTACCAATTTTTTTTGGATATTTTTCTATACTTAGACTTAGACTTATGGTTCTCACTAAAGTTTTATAATCATAGTTTCCAAAGTTTAGCTCAACATTGATATGATACCAACTATAACAACCCACATTTTCATACATAGATACCACATTTTAATAGATTAATATTCATCACATAACATAATAATCCATGCTAGAATCATTTAGGTCTAGTGACTTTAAAAACTAGGATACATAAACCATTGGTTCATAGGTGAACTAAATCATCTTCCATAACTATCACCATTCTTATAAATATCATACATAATACCTTTATTCATAACCTGGGGAAATGAAACATAAGAAATGGAGATATCAAAAACTCTGCAAGATCCTAATCATTTCTGCAGTTGTCTCAGGCTTGTTTTCCAGTAATATTATGCCTTGTGTTGAGTAATTTTTATTTGGGTTTTACCTTAGGGTGTGTTTGGGTGTAAATTTGTGAAAACTTTAAGAAATAGGGTAGTGCATGGTTGGTTCACGGTTTTCCCTAACCGTGCGCCCTAGCCCAGCAAACCATGAAACTCTGGACAAAGAAAATTATTTTTAATAATTCCCAAAACCCATTTTAATCCCAAATCAACCCCAAATCAACCCTAACACCTCTTTCATGATTTTGAAGCCTTATAGATAGATTTTAAGCCCTACCAACCTCCTTTCATGGTGTTTTAAAGCCCAAATCAAATATCTAAACCCCTCCTGATAATAGGATCTCATCTCAGTTGCTTTCTTGTTCCCACTCCTTTCTTCTTCTTTTTTCTTTACAGAAAGTTATTCTCTATTTTGGTTAGATAAATAGTTAGTTTTTTGGATCTAGATCTAGTATTGTAGATATATATCTAGATTTAAGACATCTTTAAATGTTCAATCTTAATTTAGGTTATAGATCCAGATCTCATTCTACACCGTTACTCTACTGAATTTTAGGGATTTCCATTGGGAAATTATTCATTGATGAATCATGGTAGGTGGTCTATTATTAAAATCCCATAGTATTAATATCAATTACATGTATGTGATTGTATAATTTCTTGGGGTTTTTAGAAATTTTAATTTCTAAATGAATTAATTAATGTGGTTAATTAATTAATTGAGGAATTGGGGATTTGATTGAATAATTGAATTTTGGAATTGGGGATAATTAATTGTTGGGTTAATTATCAAAATGTTTAATTGTGAATTAATAATAATTAATTGGTGAATTAATTATTGTATGTTGAGATTGTGAAATGATTAATTAATTATTAAATTAATTAATGGAAGAGATATGACCAATTAATTGGTGAATTAATTAATGAGATATATATGATTAATTATTTTTTGATTTAATTAATAAAAAATGATTTGATTAATTAATTGTGGAAATTAATTAATGAGATGGGTATGATCAATTAATTTTTTAATTAATTAATGGAAGTGAAGTGATTAATAAATTGTGGAAATTAATTAATGTGATAGATATGATTGATTAATTTTTGAATTAATTAATAGAAATGATGTGATTAATTAATTGTGGAAATTAATTAATGATATGGGTATAATTAATTAATTTTTGAATTAATTAATAGAAATGATGTGATTAATTAATTGTGGAAATTAATTAATGAGATGGTATAATTAATTAAATTTAAAATTAATTAATAGAATGATTTGTGAAATGGCCTTTGATTGTATGTCACTGATTATATTAGCATGGAGTAGAATATGGGTTAACCAGGGTGTGAGTGAGGGATTGCCTGAGGAAGACCATGAGAGATTCCATTTTGATTTCCAATGGACCATGAGAGATCTTGGTGTTGTTCTAAGGAATAGTCTATGAGATCATTCCCCTTTGCCTAGAAAGCTATTATGTTTCATTTAGTCTCACTCACATTAGAACCTTGAGGTTAGAAACCAATGTGAAAATTACTCATGCCATACTGATTTACTTATTTTATGAATTTTATTAGTTATGAATTGTGATAATTAATGGTAACAATGTAATTCAGACATATGATATCCCTTGGGGATAGTTTAAACTTTGGAATGAATTGAAGTAGGTATTGAGAGTTCGGATGTCCTTGGGAAACTGGGTGTTATGTGGTTAAATAAATATTATTGAATTAATGTAAAATGTTTACCTTATTTCTTGTATTTTATTGTTTATACAACTATATACACTATTATTGACAAGATATTGTTTTAGATGCCGTTGGTGGTGTCCTACTGAGTTGTACTCACACCCTACTCAGGTTGCCTGATCAGTACTTGAATAGATTACATGTTTTTAGGATAAGATAAGGGAAAAGACACTATGTTAGATGGCTATGTCAGGATAGATCATGGTTTAGGGAACCAAACATAGTTTGGGACCTGCTTGTGAGTCATCATTGTCTTTATTTTTTTTTGGGTTTCCATTTTGACACTTGTCACGTACTTTAGTATAGTATATTTATAGTTCATTTTTGATATTGTATCTCCAGTTTTGGTCATATTATGATCTTGGTACCATTTTATTTATGGTTATATGTTATTCAATTATTGTTTCTTATTTTCCATTGGAGTATTACTATGATAAAAGAGGGTATAGTCTTCCCATGATTGATATTATGACTTTGCTGCTAGTCGGCAGCCTTTGGAATATGGAGAGGCACGTATGAGGTCATGTGATTTCCAACTCAAGTCACTGAGGTGTGGAACCTGAGCTGGGATGTTAAAAAGTGGCTTCATAACCTAGTTTTATTTTATTTTCTTTTATATTACTATTTGGAAAAGGTTCACAGGAGATTAAGGAGAGTCGGGCCTTGGATATGTTCTTGTGTTTTAGAGTTTCAAACCCATGTACGAGGAAAACCCAAGTAACTAGGATGAGATTGATGTTATTGATGTGTGTTGTTACAGTTGGATATTATTTTACTTATGGTGATGCACTTATTGTGTGATGTGATTATTGTTTCAGAGATTTTTTGAGATTTTCTGAGTTGTGAATCATGGCCCAATAAGGCATGAGAGTTGAGTATATATGCATCATTATACACACTCAGGGTTAATTTGTGACATAAATCATTCTAGGAACGCATGGGAAAATGGGTTTTGGGTAAGTTGTTGAGCTTGAACTGTTTTCCCCTATTTGTGAAGTTGAATTGAAAATGGTGCCTAATATGAAATGGAAAATGGAAAATGGAAAAATGATGATAAATGTGAATAAATGGGTGTCTAATGGAATGTGGATAATGAGAATGTGTTTAACTTGTTAACAAGGACCTAGGTGTAGGATGGTTAAGGGTAGTAATAACTACCCATTTTTTACCATGAGGCATGGTTTGGGGAAAAGAATTTTTATGACTTATTGAGATTTTACTCTTACATAAATGTGATAAAGTTGTGTTATGAGTACAAAGATGTGTGTTTGGAATTGTAGAGATATGTCTCCATGACAACACTTGTTGAGAGGACGATAGGAGGATATTGATGGAGATACTCCACTAATAGTGGAACTTGAGGCACCAATAGTACCGGTTGATGAAGTATGGGAGAAGTTCCAAGAGAACTTTGCTCACTTCATGTAATTTATGGGAAGAGACCCAGGGCTGGTTGTGAAAAGAATGTTTAATATGAAGAGGGAGTTTCAGTTGCACCACCCTCCAAATTTTATTGTAGAGGGTGGACCTAAGGGAGATGATTTTTGGATTGAGTATATCTAGACTATAATTGACCACTTGGATACTGCTATTGATAAGAGAGTCAAATTGGCTACTTATATGTTATGTGATTAGGCAAAGATATGGTAGGACATCCAGACTCGGTATGGATAGTTGTAAGCTATGTAATGGAAGGAATTTCAAGAGAAGTTCATGGAGAAATTTTATCCAGATACACTAATATAGGAGAGAGCAGTTGAGTTCATAAGGTTGGCTCAGGGGAGTATGTCTATAATGGACTATGCTGGATACTTAAAAGATTTGCAGTGCTTTGTTCTAGTATTGGTAGGAGATGAGGCTACTACAAAAAAGTGATTTCATGATGTAATTATGTGTGAAATTAAGTCCCAAGTAAACATATTCAGGTTGAAGAAGATTCCAGAGGTGATGAATCAAGCTCTCATATACAAGGGGAACTTAATGGAGTCTTCCAGTGGAAAACAAGTGGGTTCTTATGCACGGTTAGGAGGTATGACTTTTGAAAGTAGGAAACGTTGTTATGAGACCTTATCCTAAATTAGTGTCAAGAAGATTAGTCAGGGGGAAGGTTTGGTTACACAAGACAATACTCATGTGGTTTTCCAGTAGTGTGGTAGGTCAGGATACTTTCAGAAACATTGTCCTCGACCAATAGTGGAGTGCTGATGTTATAACAATATGGGACATCTATATAGGTTTTATAAGAACCCATGACAAACAATTAGCGTTAGAGGATATAGACATAACTAGAGTGCAGGAAGGGGGTCTTCTTCACAATAACATCCTATCATATGGAGTTCCATTAGCCAAGGTGGTAGAGGTAGTGGACATGGTGCTTCTGGGCAATAATGCCCATATCGGCAGAGTGGCATAACTTAGGGGAGTCAGACTACATCACAGGTAAGAGGGGTAGGATAGTTACATGCCATTCAGCCTACACTTGTAGATAGAGAGACTTGACAATCAATGATGAGATGTATTATTCTTATAGATTTTATATTATCTAGTGCCATATTTGATATCGGTGTCTCTCATTCATTTATATCTAAAAAACTTTTTAATGGTTTGAGCCTAGTAGTGGAGTTTGAGAGAGGGGTTATGATGATAGATACAATGTTGAGAGTATGATCTAAAGACATATATTTGTGCAAGGTGTGTTTTATTGAGATCACGGAGTATTGTTTTCTATAGAATCTCTATATTATTGATATGTTAGAATTTGGCCTAATGGTTAGTAGCATACTGATCCCACATTGATTGTTACCAGAGGTGAATGACGTTTACATCTCTTAAGGGTGACCATTACATTCACTGTGGAGAGAGGGATATCCAGGTAGGCTGATCAGGTCCAATTACTCAGCAACTGGGATAGATCACAACCCAAGTTTCAAGTATATTGTTGGATGATTGAAGTGAAAAGAAAGATGTCTTTCCATATATAGTGGATAGGTTTCAGGATGCATTTCCTGAAGACTTATTAGGGTTTCCACCTGAGATAGATGTGTAATTAACTATTCAGCTCATACTGGGGGCTGATCCAGTTTCAATTCTAGCATACAGAATGACACTAATAGAGATTCAAGAGCTCAAGTCTTAGATAGAGGAGTTAAAGGATAAGATATTTATCCATCCAAGTTTGTAACCTTGGGGTTATCTAGTATTGTTTTCAAATAAGGATAATAGGAGTTTTCACTTATGAGTTGATTACTGAAAGTTGAACTGGATGAATGTGAAGAACCAGTATCCACTTCCGTATATCAGTGATATTTTTGACTAGTTGAGGAGAGATTTTTTATTTTACAACATTGACTTGAGATCAAGGTATCATTAGTTAAGAATTAAAAATTCTGATTTATAGAGGAATGATTTTAGGATCTGGTATGGCCTTTATGAATTCACCGTAATGCTGTTTGGGTTAATGAATACACCAATAGTGTTTATGGAATCAATGAATAGAATATTTTATCCATACATAGATCAGTTTGTGGTGGTGTTTATGGATGAAATCTTGGTTTACTCCAAGAGTCATGATGATCATTCCCAACACATTGACATCATTCTGAGTGCACTGAGAGAGCATCGACTATACACCAAGCTATCTAAGTGTCAGTTTTGGATTGATCTGCTATAGTTCTTGGGTCACATCATCTCATAGGAAGGTGTGTCAGTAGACCCAAATAAGGTGAAGATAGTGGTTTCTTGGGAGCATCCCAAAAATGTGTTTTATATCCAATTTTTTTTGGGTTTAGCTAGATTTTATCGAAGGTTCATCCATTAATTTTTCTAATTGGTAGTGAAGATTATAGGCTTGACCAATAAAGGGATAAATTTTGAATGGTCAAAAGCATGTAGGAGGAGTTGATGCGGGAATTTAATACCTCAATGTGGGCGGTACATTCAGGCGTAATAAAAAAGTACCATAACCTATGATGACAGTTTTGGTGTCCAAACATGAAAAAGGAAATAACAAGGTTTGTGAAATGATGCAACATCTATTAGTAGGTGAAGACCGAGCATCAATGACCCAAATGTTTACTAACATTGTTTCCCATTATGAAATAAAAGTGGGATGACATGACCATAGAATTTTTAGTGGGCATCATAAGGATTCCTTGGGAAAATGATTCTATTTGGGTTATTGTGGATAGACTGAAAAAAGTAGTGCATTTCTTTCCTATATAGGAGACTTTATCAATGGGGAAGATGAGATATTTTTATGTTCAAGATATAGTTTGTCTGCATGGGGTGACACAAACTATAGTTTCAGACCATGACTCATGATTTAGTTCACACTTATGGTAGGGATTATAAAAGGTGCTTGGTACACAAATTTTATTGAGTACGAATTTCCACCCATTGAAAAATGGGAAGTCTAATCACACTATACAAGTGCTTAAGGATATTTTGTGATCATGTGTCCTAGAATTTGGGAGATCTTGAGAGAAGAACCTAGACTTGGTAGAGTTTTCCTATAATAATAGTTATTAGAAAATGATATAGATGAAAACATATGAGTCTCTTTATGGTAGGACATGTAGATATCCTCTTTGCTAGATGGAGGTAGGTGAGTCAAAATTTTCAGGAATGAGTCTCATTCAGGAGATATCATAATAGGTTCAACTGATTTAGAAATGTTTGACTACACTTATGAGTATATAAAATTAGTATACTAATAGACATCGACAAACCCTGGAGTTTATAGAGGGTGATCATGTATTTCTTTGGGTGTCACCTAGATTGGGTCACCATAGGATATAGAGATAGGAATATTTGGAACCCAGGTTCATTGGAATGTTGGAGATTGTGGAGAGAATCAGGACAATGGTGTAATGATTGGATCTTCCCTAGAAATATTGTTCTATACATGATGTTTTACATGTGTCAAAACTTCGATAATATCACCTCGACCCTTCTTATGTGATTGAGGTAGATGATGTTGAGATTGAGATAGATGCATAATTTTAGGAGCATCCAATACATGTTTTGGATTATAGTGATAAAGTGTTGTGGGGAAAGACCATACCGATAGTTCATGTATTATATGGGCATGTGTAATAGGAAACATGGGAAAGGGAAGTAGATGTGTGGGCTCAGTGGCCCAATCTCTTTGAATCAAAATCTTAGATATGTTTGGGAGTGCAAATTGAGGATGATCTGTTATAAAGTGGGGAGATTTTAAGATCCCAATCTTTTTTGGAGTTTTCTCGGGCTCGCTTGCAGGCACTCTTTGCCTTATGTTGAGTACTTTTCATTTGGGTTTTACATTGGGGTGTGTTTGGGTTAAAATTTAAGAAAAATGGAATAAATAGGGAAGTGTATGGTTGGTGCATGGTATTCCCTAACCATGTGCCCTAGCCTAGAAAACCATGCAACCCTGGATAGAGGAGAATTACACGGTTGGAACACAATTTGTCAAACTGTGTTCCCTATTAAGAGTAACTATGCACCCCTATAAAAGAGATGCATGATTTCGGTGCAAAATCAGGGGAAACTGTGCACCCCTACCAAGTAAACCATGCATGATAATTAAATTAACCCAAAAATTAGTTTTAAAAATTCCCAAACCCCCATTTTAATCCCAAATCAACTCCCATTCGACACTATCACCTCTTTCATGATTTTGGAGCATCCCGAATAGATTCCAATCCCTTCCAAACTTTTTTCTTGGTGGTTCTAAGTCTAGATCGAATATCTTCACCCCTCCTAGTAAGAGGATCTCATTCTGGTTACTTTCCCATTCCTCCTCCTTTCTTTTCTCTTTATTTATGGAAAGTTATTCTCTATTTTTGTTAGATATATACCTAGTTTTTTGGATCTAGATCTAGGATTGTAGATCTAGATATAGATTTAATATATCTTGAATTTTTCAATATTGATTTAGGTTATAGATATAGATCTTGTTCTATGCCATTACTCCGCTGAATTTTGGGGATTTCTGTTGGGTGGTTGTTTGTCGACGAATCGAGGTAGGTGGCATATTATTCAAATCGCACAGTCTTGATATCAATTACATGTATGTGATTGTTGAATTTATAGTGTTATTTTAACAATTGTAATTCCTAATCAAATTAATTAATGTGTTCAATTAATCAATTGAGGAATTTGGGATTTTATTTAATAATTGAATTGTGGAATTGGGGGTAATTATTTTTTGTATTAATTATTGGAGTGTTGAATTGTGAATTAAGAATAATTAATTGTTGAATTAATTATTAGATTTTGAGATTGTGAAATGATTAATTAATTGTTTAATTAATTAATGGAAGATATGTGATTAATGAATTGGAGAATTAATTAATGGGATATATATGATTAATAAATTATTGAAATAATTAATAAAAAATTATGTGATTAATTAATTTTGGAAATTAATTAATGAGATAGGTATGATTAATTAATTTTTGAATTAATTCATGTAATTGATGTGATTAATTAATTGTAGATATTAATTACTGGGATAGATATGATTAATTAATTATTGAATTAATTAATAGAAATTACGTGTTTAATTAATTGTGGAAATTAATTAATGAGATCGGTATGATTAATTAATTATCGAATTAATTAATAGAAATTATGTGATTAATAAATTGTGGAAATTAATTAATGAGATTGTATGATTAATTAATTTTTGAATTAATTAATATAATTATTTGTGAAATGGCCTTTTGGATGTGTGTTACTTGGTTGTGATTATGTTGGCATGGATTAACACATGGGTTAACTGGGGTGTGAGTGAGGGATTACCTGAGGAAGAACGTAAGAGATTCCATTGTTATTTTTTAAGGATTGTGAGAGCCTTTAGGGAGGAAGACCGTGAGATCTTTTATTTTTATTTCCAAGGGACCATGAGAGCTCTTGGAGTTGGTCCAGGGAATAGACCATGAGATCTTTCTCCTTTTCCTATAAAGTTATTATACTTCATCTAGTCTCACTCACATTAAACCCTTGAGGTTTAAACCCTATGTGCACATTACTCATGTTAGAATAATTTACATGTTTTATTCATTTTATTAGATATGAGATATGATAAGGAATGATAATAATGGAATTCAGACATATGATATACCTTGGGAATAGTTTAGACTTCGGCATGAGATGAAGTAGGTATTGAGAGTTTGAGTGTCCTCGAGAACCTAGGTGTTATGTGGTTAAATAAAGATTAATTGAATAAATGTAAAAATTTTACCTTATTGCTTGTATTTTATTATTTATACAACTGAATACACTATTATTGACTGGATATTTTTTTAGATGCCATTGGTGGTGGCCTACTGAGTTGTATTCACACCATACTCAGGCTGCCTGATTGGTACCCGAATAGATTACATGTTTATAGGATAGGATAAGGGAAAGGTCCTTGTATTAGATGGCTAAGTCAGGATGGATCATGATTGAGGGAACCTAACATGGTTTAGGACCTACTTGGGATTCGTCAGTGTATTTATTTTTTTGGGTTTCCATTTTTATATTTGGCACATACTTTAGCATAACATATTTATAATTCAGTTTTGATATTGTATCTCCAGTTTTGGTCATCTTGTGATATTGGTACTATTCTGTTTATGGTTACATGTTATTCAGTTATTGTTTCTTATTTTCCACTAGATTATTACTTTGATAAAATGGGGTATAGTCTCCCCCTGATCGATATTAGACCCTTGCTGCTAGTTGACAACCTCTAGCATATGGGGAGGTGCGCCTAAGGTCATGTGATGGTCCAGTTTGGGGCACAGGGGTGTGGAACCCGGGATGGGATGTTACATACTCAGTAAGAGTAAAAAAGGGAGATATCAACATAACATGAGTAAAAGGGTATTAGAAAATGATAATAATATTTGAAAACTATACCCTACATATCATAGATCATAAACATCATACATCAAATAAATCTTAATAGTTCATAAGAAATAAATCATAATGGAATCAAAGAACATGATACATGAGAAAATAAAATTGTCATAATACATAGATTTTTGGAATACACATAAGCATATTGAATATTATGTAAAGGATACCCACCAAGACATTCATGACATGTTAGGATTGGGATAACCACCTGGGTACCTGCTTCAGGCTTGGGATAACCTCCCATGTACCCTATTTTAGTCTTGGGATAAACTTTCATGTACCCTTTGATCTAATTAATAATTAACCAATTCATTTAAGATAGATATATGTTCCACCCATCACATAATTAAAATCATATTTATGTTTTCTATAAGATCACAAAAATATTTATCATACCATAACCTGTGAAAAGAAAATGAGTTTCATAAACATTCCATCATTTCATCATAGCATAACCCATAGAAAAGGAATGAGTATCATAAACATATTGTCATCATAAAATAAACCATATAGAGAAGAATAAGGGTGATATAATTGGATCATATCCCTAATAAATCTTAAGTAACATAAAAGGATGTCATCTTAGATGGAAAACGATTTTGAAAGATCACTTGAAACAATTATTGAGAAAAATAAACTTTACACTTTAAAAACAATTATTTAAAATCTAAAAATTTACAAAATATTAAATAAAAAATTTATTTAAAAATAAACTTGGAAACATTTAAATTAATATTTAAATCATTGGTTGTCCATTATAGTGTAAAATACCAGTTTTTCTTTACACGTTAAAATGAAGATTCCTTTGACATTTTTAATAAAAAGTCAAAAGAGAATTGTTCCAAAAAAGATAAGAAGATTCCTTCTATTTTTTTTAAAAAAAAATTAAAACATGGGTAAAAATCTATTTAAAAAATAATTTTATAATTTTAAAATCTTTCTTTAATTTTTTTAGAAAACATGGATAAGGAAGAAAATGGATTTTTGATTAAAGAGAGAAATACAGCTGATTTTTCTTAAAAACATTCTTTAGGTCTCTTGAGTACATAAATAGAGGAAAATTAAAGTAAATTATATATTTTATATAAATAAACATAGGATAAAAATATATGATTTTATTTAGAGATAGATCTTAATATTTATTCATTATAATCATAATCATAAACAATCTTGATAAACAATGAGATTTTTATATAAAACTTTTTCCAATTTGGTAATGTTTGAATATCAAGCCCCATGAAAGAAATAACCTTATATGGATATGTAAATACCCATACTTTTTATAATAATAATCATAAAATACATTCATGGTCATAATATACACCACATAAAAGAAACAAGTGGTGAATATTGCATGTTTCCCATAGAAATAATGGTGAGGCCAAAATCCCCTTACCCCAATTATTGAATTTATTCATACATGTTTTAACCTCCTATATAATAAATATCAGTGTATTATAAATCTTTTATATAAAAATACTGATATATATCATTTCATATATGATTTACCTATGACCTTTTATTACCCGTTTATCAATAATTTTCTTGTTAAAATCATGTTTTGGGAAATAACTACATCATTTTTCATGTATGTTTTGGTTTAGTATCTTTGGTACTTTTATGTTGATCATAGTTACATAATATATATAATGTTAAAAATTATATAAATATCATATTTATTCATTATATATGTATTTAGAGTAATCCATTAGAGTTACATATTGAAAATGAATTGCACTATTCATGGAGACAGTAGACCGTACATACACATGAACTTTGTTTTCATTTTCTCAATGGAAAAAATGAAAGAATGATAAATATTAATTCACCTTAAAGAATCATTTTTTTATCATAGATATAAAATATATTCATTAAATATACCCTCATTACCATTCGTGTAAAAATAAAATGAAAAAGATGTCACATCACTTTTTACAAGCGGTAGTCCACACGTACGCACAAGGGGTTTATCGTTTTATGAAGGATTTGAAGATAAGAATATATATGTGATATTATAATTCTAGAAGTATAATTTTTTCATAAATATCATATAAATATATTAAATACATCATTATATCCAACTGCGAGAGGTAGTGAAGGAAAACGAATTGCATTGGTTCGTGAGACGATATTTTGCCGCACACACGATCAATATTTTTGTTTCCCATTTGATGAAAGAGGAGATAGATATATGTTATTCTATTAATATAATAAAATATCAGTATATTTTATATACTTATGTTATTATATTATCATATTTTAAGAATATTTGAAGGAGGATGAAGAGGAAATAAAAAACACTCAGTTAAGAACGGTACCTCTTCTTTGGAAAACCTCCTTAGGTTTGCACCAAAATCATTATTAGTATGGTTTATTAACCAAAATAATGCCTCTAGTATGTGTGTAGAGAAGTAATAAATAATTTTAGGTAGGTTTTTGACAAACTAAATAGCTTTGGGAGTGTGAATAGGAGAGGATAGGGTGTTCCCTTTTATAAGTTGGGGAGAGGACACACTTGGAATTTTTGAAAAGAAAAAGTTATACCCATATTGTACACATTCCAAAAGGATCCAAAATTTATAATTATAAACCCTAGATGAGATAAGGTCAAAATATGACCATAAAATAGGATATAGAAAAGTTTTTTTTTCATTTTAACCCTTATCTTTTTAGTTTAACCCCTGGTAAACCCATTTTAACCATAACGGTGGTAATTAATTTTTAATGTTTTTACTATTTATTATGTAGAAAAATTAAGTTAAAATTATTATATAATATTTATTATGATTATTAAAAATATATAATATATTTTTACAAATTCAATTAACAGGATTGATAGAATTTAATTTAAAATTAAACTCGTTGATGCGATAAGAAAACAGTTTTCCAAAGAAAAAGTTTTCATAAGTATAGAAAATTTTAACATCAAAATTTAATATGGAATCAATTAAAATAACATAAATTGGATTAATTATTATATTATTGAACTAATTTTACTTTTAAAACAATATTAAAACAAATTGGAACTTGTAAATTATTTAAATAAAAAGATAGTTTTTAATAAAAAATCAGCATTTTCACTATTCATTAAAAAATTAAACTTTTCAAAAAAATACCAAAAATTCACCATAAGAAAATTTTTAAATTTTTATTCCCAAAATAAAGTTAATTTTTTCAAATAAAGTTTCTAAAAGTTGAATAAATTAATTTTATTATTTATTCACAAAAGGAAATAAAAATCATTTTTTGAGAAAAATTTATTTTCAAAGCATATAACGACTTTACTAAAAATTAAATACTTATTTATCAATATATTTTATTTATATAAAACTTTCATAATTATTTTTTAAAATGTGTTTATTCCTATTCATACTGCCACGTTTAACGTTTAGGTTATGAAAGTCTTGTTTAAATAATTATATTAATAGTATACCACAACTTGTTAATACTCATTGTAGCGTGAAACGTAAGATTTTGAATTAAATTTATTTGAAAATAAAATTTCATAAAATCCTAGGGTGTTATAGTGTGTATTATTTAAAATTTTATTTAAAATTTTTAAATTTCTATTTCATATGCTGGCATGGTTGGGGGAAGCCATTATAAGAGGATGAGAGAGTTTTTGTTTAATCTCAATTGATGCATAAAGGATTATAAAGCCTCACGCATCCAAGGATGTATGTGATTTAATCTAGGACCCACTTCAATTCCTCCCATAATAAAATTTCCCACCCCTTGTTCACTATCAGTGACCGACACCAACCCATATACATCACCTGCCAACACCCCTTCCTCCTACCATCGATGAGCACCTACATCACTAGCTGTAAGTAACCAACACCACCTCAGTGTGATAAGTTTCCCATGTGGTCTCTAAAATCACATTTAACATGTATTCAAATAAGGGGGCCTAAAAAAAGTGATATTCTATGTATAATTTTCAAATTATGATAATTAGTTCACATGCTGGAAGTATGTGACACACATGCGGGTGACGTCAGTTGCTCATGTGGCTAGCGGTGCTCGATGACGATGGGATGTTGGAAAATAATAAGACAGTAAGAGAAGATAATATATTTTTTTCTTTATGCATGAATGAAATACACTATCTAAAAGTTTTTTATCAACCCTTACTTATTGGTGTAGAGTTATCAGTCAAAATTTTCCTAAAGGATTTCACTAAGATATTGAGAATATCCTACACCAAATTTTGATTTCCCTATAATGTTGATATTAGGAGAATATATCTAAGTAATTTTAGCTTAAGAATATTATCATTAAACAATATTAACATCCCACTTATTTATAGATTAAAACTGGGGGAATTCACACCAATTTGATCTCAACGTTTATATTGAAAGAAACTTTGATTTGATTGAAACAAGATAACTTTTAGTTGGAGGAAACTGATTAGATTTTGAATTTTGAAATTCAATTATCATGAATAATCTTGTCTTTAATAAATTTTATAAAAAAATATTTTTTTTTATTTTTTTGGGGTTTTTTGTTTATATATATATAATAAAAAAATTACTAAAAATATACATTTTTAAAATACTTTAAAAATTATTTTGGAATATATATTTTTTTTATTGAAAAACCACTTTCTAAGGCCCTTTTTTATAATGTATAATCCTTGAGAGTATTACCCTATTTCCAATGTGGGATTCCACAAGTTTTGTACACCTCATCGATCAACATTTCCAAAATATGTGGGTCCAACCAAAACAATTTTACTTATTTTTATGAATAAAATTATAACCCAGGATGAAAAAGTGATTTCTGGTGGCATATATTGGCTGGCGTTAGTTGTTGATGCCAAATATGGGGTGGGTGACATATGCAGACTTACATTGGTTATTGACAGAGAACATAGGGTGGGTAACTTTCATGAATGAATTTTAGTGGATGCTAGTTATCCCACATTAAAGATAACCTTGGATGCATAAAACATTATAAGTCTCCACGCACCCAATGATGCTTAAAATGAGTCATGCCACCTCCCCCCTCCCATAGTAGCTCCCTTTTAATCATATTCATTATATATAAATAAAAAATTTAAATAAGAGAAATGAGTTTGGGTATTTAAACGAGTATAATTTCATTAATCAGATTCGAGTTAGGGTAGTAACAAATGGGTTTAAATGAGTTCAAATTAGGGTTAGGGTAATTATAATTTAATTGGATTTTGGTTCAGGTACCCGACCCAACGCCGACCCTAGTCTCTCTCTCTATATAATTATATATAATTATATATATATATATATATAAATCTATATATATATATATATATATATTTATGTATTTTTTTATATTTTTATATATTTATAGATATTTGTATTTATTTATGTATATTTATGTATATTTATAAGCATACACACACACAAATACATATATTAGGTCAATATATATATATATATATATTCATGACTTTATATATATATTTGTAAATTTATTTATATTTATAGATTTTTATGTTTATTTAATTATATTTATGTATATTTATATATATTTGATTTTTTTATATTTATTTTTATATATATATTTTTATATGTATTATGTGGGTATATATATATATATATTCAATTATACTTAATTATATATATATATACATACATATGTATGTATTGTTATGTATTTATATATATTTATGTAAGTTTATTTATACTTATTTATATTTATAGTTAGTTATGTATAACTATATATATTTATATACATTTATACATATTATGTCGTTATATATATATATATATCTCTATGTGTGTATTTATGTATATCTATATGCAATTGTAATTTTATATGTATTTATTTATAAATTATGAATAAATATATGTACACATATATATGTATTTACATGTATTTATATGTTTATATATAAGTATATTAAATTTTTTAGTCACCATATGGAGGATTTGATGAAGTGACTAAGAGTTTATAGAATGGCCAAAAGGTAGTGGGTTCAAATCTCATCATACACATATTTATGCATAATTCTTTAATAATAAGTAATAAGTAATAAATAATAATAAATACTAAATAATAAATAAAAAATAAAAAATAAAAAATAAAAAATAAAAAATAAAAAATAAAAAATAAAAAATAGTTGATAAATAATAAACAATAATAAATAAATAAATAATAAAGAATAAAGAGTAAATAAGAAATAATAGATAAAAAATAATAGATAATATTTTAAAAAAATTTAAAACCACACCTAAATGATTTCATGACACTTTTTCAAAAATGGCATGGAACAATTTTTTGAAGGTTTAAACCACCGTTAAACACTAAAAAACCCACTGCTAAATGAAATTTTTGGCATAGTTTTACTGATCTTTTTAGCTCAACCCTCTTTTATTTTTGTCCACCAGGTATACCATGTAGTGATAAGAGTTTTATGATATATATAAAAATATTTATGATGATAGAAATAAATGATTATGTATTTTTATTTTAAAATGCTGTATTATATATCTAATTTTCCAAATTCATTTAACCTCGAGATTATGCTCGTGTTTTAATATATAGTTTTTTTTGTAAAAAATGATCTAATAATATGTTTATGAGAAGTAGGTTGTTATAATTGGTAATAGAAAAATATCTCATTATTTTTAAGGATTAGGTTAGTGAATATAAAAGGAAATTCTCCATAAATAACATAGGAAGTCATGAGTTTTCATATATTAGCAACATAATTTCAGAATTTTCTTTTTATATGATTACTAATTAGATTATTCTCATCCATAAACATTTTTTTAAAATGGATGGAAATAGGATGAATCTTTTCAAAAACCAATATGATGGTGACACACACTTATCATGGGGTGTGTAAAAGGAAATTAATTTCCTAAATTAAATGAAATATGGTGGTTACCATAGGTTGTCTCTAGGAGAGGAGTACACTCAAACCTATTATTACTCATTGTATTGAAAAAAAGACATTGTTTGGGATTTGGGTGATTTTAAAACTAAGAAAATAAACAAAATAATGATTTAAAAACAAAAATGATGAGATAATGGTTAGGATAGGGATGGACTAACCTATTGAAATGTTATCCCAGTTCCATATTTATCCATTATTATTCTACTAAGATTATAAGAGATATATTCTATAATCACTTCCTCTCTATCCCTTGGCTGAATAGTGATGGTGATAATAATCCTAACCAATATTTCAGCTTGGTAAACCCTCTTTCCTATGTGTGTAAGTGATGTAGTGGACCCTCTTAGTTGAATTAGGAAATTATCAATTGATTCTTATTATTCCTTGTTGGAGTTAATTCCTTAGATTCAACTATCATTGTGATTTAAATTATCGTTATATTCAAGATTTGAATATTAATTAATTTATTATTGAATATTGATTGTTCTTTTGTATGACCATAAATGTGATAATATCCGAGGATACTTGTCATGTTGAAAGTACATATAAGTTCTCCAATATAATGATATACTTAAAATGTTATGATAATATACCAAAAAATTATGTTCTATGGAAGGATAATGTCATCTGATGGGAAAAAAATAATACATTCCATCATGGGTAGGAGGATCATAATACATTGAGAAAGTTTCTCATGTTTTTTATCCCTGGTAATCTCCAAGAGAAGTGATTATGAGAACATGATCTGCCAATATAAATTCCACATGTTTATGTGTCATTGGATATTTCTATTTACAAGTATGTGTAATGGTCCTTTGACTCTAATATTATTATTAATTCATAACTCGTATTCTTTGATGTATTATATAAACCATTAAGAGTTTTTTGGTGAAGATGGACATGTTGGGTACTTCATGAGTGGTATATAATTAATGGATAATGTAAGAGAGTATTTTTCCCTTCTTTTGAAAGTGAATATCTGAGGCCATTTGATGATAATGGAACTTCTTGACAATACCATTTCAAAGGCATTTATTTTAGTGAGTTCATTTCCAAAAAATCAAAGAGCCAAGCACATAGATTGATGACACAATTTATACTATCATATTGACAAGAAATAACTTGTAAAGAGATTATATTACATGGTAAATGTTCATAGGAGGTTGTATTGTTGTTGCAACATTAACCTTCTTTCACTATGGGTGCCTTAACCCATTTCTATACATTAATCTTGTACTTTAGGTAGGTTCTGCCTAATTCCACTATGAAAGGATACCATAGAGTCACACACTAAGTGTATCCCAATCCTCAGTTAAATTATATAAGAATTTAACAATAGATTAGAATATTATTATCATGACTAAGGAATAATATTTAATTAGTTATATTGGTTGATCATAGAACATTCCCTAGAAGAGGATCAGAGCAACATGAGTAGCAACCACCAAATGCAGAGTTAACCAGATTGGAAGAATGAGAGGGTATGGCAGCCGCCATCGAGACCAGGCACCGTGCAGCATTGTACAGGGAAATGCTAGCTGATCAGCAATGCAAGGTGGGGAGCTAGGTGATCAATGATGCAGAAGCTAGGGAGGGGAAGTTCAAGTAGACTGGGCCCACTGATCATGTATTGGGCATGGTATACCTCTGGGCTTTCGGGTCTTGTATTGCAAGTCAGTCGGGCCTTGTGCCTTGGGCCTACGGGTCATGTACGAGTTCCCCTTCAACCCTTAAAAGGGGGATTATCCATAATAAAATAAAAAAGAAGTCCTTTGGGCCATTCGGACATAGATATTTAGTCACATGTTATTTGAAATATAATCTATGAGTTGAATATTTAATAAATATTTATTTACTAGTTTTTTTTAAATAAAATATTTATTATATTTATCAATGAATAATGATATTTTTATTAAATAAATAGTCATTATTCTAGGATAATAAATATTTTAGAGAATGATAGGATAAAATTATGGTCTAGCAGGAAATGATAGATTAAATATTATATGAATAAATATATATTTATTTATTTGATAAACTAATATTTATTTATATTCAAAGTAATGATCATATAAAGAAAATAATAATAATAATAATATTTAGACATGGGGTTTCTTATGGATTAGAAGAACCATTAAGGGCCATTGTGAATATTTTATTTCTACCCCAGCTATATAAATACCTTGCTATTTCATTTCACTCAACCCTAGCCTCATTTAACATGGAGAACATTGTGCACAATAGAAAGGCTCTCTCTAGAGAATTATATAAAGATAGAGAGGAATTCTCAAGAACACTAAGAATGGTGTGTAATGATGATTCTCCTTAATCTTCATGAGATAGAGAAAACTTATAGAATTTAACAGGCCTATTGGGATTCTAAGACATGATCAATAACAAATGACTCAAGACATCGATACATTCATGCTAGAGACCATTGAACTTTTTAGAAACATTTATATGTTCATGGAACACATGTGGATCACTACTAGAGAGAATATTTCCTTGGACCCTATGATGTAATAATAGTATGACAAGAGGTTTCAACCATAATCAATAATGAATAAATAATACCAACATGAGCTAATTATTAATCTCGATATTGTAATGACTCGGGTTTTGACCCGTAAGACTTTGGAATATTCTAGGGAATATTTCTGAAGCCGGGCGCTGAGTTGGCGTGGGAAGTCGGGACCTAGGGAGCCTCAGTACAATGATATTAAAAATATTATATATATTTTGTCACACACATAAATTTTAACTTGAAATGAAAATAAATCCTGTATGGAGTCTCAGATCAGATTTCTAAGGGCATGGTTGGGTTCATAACATCATGTTTACCCTAGGCATGAGCTAAGGTCATCCGCATCGTGATTTTCAGTCAGGGGCATTTTGGTGATGTAGCATTGAAAGGGGAATTTATTGGTTTTAATTTATTTAAACCAATTTTACCCCCCAGACCTTGAACACATGACACACCAAAGTAAAAGTAAATCCTCCTCCCCTATCCTTCTCTATTTTTCCTATGGATGTAAATGAGCCAAATCTATGATGTAAGGTTCCGTCGATCCCCATTTTTGATGTAGATCATCATCAGATCGAAGAGAAGCATGATTCATGCAGCTTTCTTCATACAAAATTTCATAATTTCTCCATAAAGGTAGGAATATTTGAGTTTTGGTCCCGATCCCTTTAATTGTGCATTGTTTTAAGGTTTTAGAGCCCAAATACAATTTCTATTGATCCATTCTAGGTAGATCTGTAGGTTTTGGGGAAGAACAGGATGAATCATGGAGTTTTTTAGGTAATTCCTGACTGGAATTACTGTCTACATGATGTGTAGTTTAGTGACACATGTAGTGTATCCCTTCATATTTAGGGAAGATGAACTTTGGGGACTATACACCGTGTACCAGGGTTACACGCCGTGTAGTGCCCCAAACTGCGTGACCATGGGACATGGCTTGGGTTAGACATGTGAAACTACATGGTTATGTACTAACACACAACCAAGGTACATGTACATGGGGTCTAGTACACATACATGAAAAAACTGAGCGATCAGGTGACCATTTATCCCGAACACATAGTGTAGTATGGGATGCATGATGTGTAAGGGACATGGTTGGCCGGGTCGTCTAGAAGAGAAACACAACCAGGGGATGGGTGAAGATGGACATGACATGTACCACCTTTACACACCGTGTACCCATATATGGGTTGGTAAACCATGCAGACAGGATACACGTCCAGGTGCTCAAGCGAGACCACATGCTGTGTGTGCCTCAGTGCATGTCATGTACTCCTAGGAGATCCTCTTGAGATCTTTTTCCTTCCATATAACCTTCTTTGGGACTCAGATTTAGGATTTTAAATATCCTATCCTAAATGGTTTTCCATATAGAACATGACAAAGGCCTCTTTTATGACCAACAAGATACTAGGTGGTGTAAATCCAGCAAGATGCTTGTAAAGATGTGCTGAGACAATGTTGAAGATTAGTGTGGTTCGGGAAGAGAGATGCTGAGACCTGTAGCACCCCAAACACTTCATGGTATGTTTCTATTAAATACATTCTAGTTATAGACTATATTTCATGAATCACTGAGCCTATATGGAAAAAACATGGTTACTTATAGGAGATATCCATAACCTAGACATTAAACTTAAATTTACTAACTCTGCTATTTGAATTTTAAAAATCTGACATACACAGTTGTGTTCAAGATGATATTTAGAGTCTGATAGAATTAACTTAATTTTTAGTGAATAGTATCCTATCCTTATGAATAGTAACCTACCCTTATGAATAGTAAATTACCCTTATGAATAGTAATATGACTCATATGAATGGTATTCATGCCCTTGAATGTATAAATGAATTTAGGCACCTTAAAAATGAAGATGAATATTTTAAGTATTTATATTTTTTGATTAAATAATTATTTTAATATTTAATTAATAATATTTAGAAAATTATTTTTGAAAAATTGACTTCATATTTGGATTCTACACATCGAAAAATGGTTAGGGTGAATTTTTGGTATTTTTCTGAAATACTTGAATTTTTGATGAATAGTAAAATCCGATAATTCACAATAAATGATAAATAAAGGAATTTATTGAGTCATTGATGATGATATGATGATGTAAGCCCAATTGGTTCGAAGTAACATTAATATATTACTGTTCTTGGTCATGGAATACTCACTATTGGTTGTCTTGAGAGGAAATAATAAATTAATGATTATAATATTAAGAAAACTCCTCTCCCTCCACTATATAAACCACCCCTCACCCCCTCTTCCTCCCACACCATTCAAGCTTCAATACTTGCCTAAATTCTAGAAAATACTCTTCCCAAGCCCTCTCCCCATGTCCAATACCTTCTGGCCTCACCAAAATGCCAAAAACAAAGGCCTTAAAGAGATTCTCAAGGAGGAGTACTCAAGAGGTGAACCTTCCTTCTCTTTTCTTTCAATTTCTTTTACAAAGTTCCATTATTTTGTTCTCTCTTCTCACCTCCCATAATACAAATTCCATGATAATTTCAGTACCTTAAATGTACTGTATTTTCATTTTTCTAATAGAATATTTCATCATAATCTCTATTTTGCCCTTCTTTTATACAATAAATGCAAACATTGTCCGAGATGTGTAAATTTATCACACTTGAGGAAGACAAGTTTTAAATTTGCATTAATATCTTCAATAATGGTCATTAAAACATTTTAAATGGTTGAAACAGGTCATAATATATTTATTTTATCTTGATTAATGTTCTGGAATCTTTACACATTCATAATATGAAATAATAATACAAAACAAGTTTATTGTGCACAAAACCGCCAAGCCAAATCCAAACGTTTATTTTAACTCATTGAAAGATTCATCCTTATGGTATATAACCAGAATCATTACAAGAACATTTATATCTCTTTAATTTCACTAATAATGTACATTAATAATTCTAGAAGTTTAACCAAATTTCAAATGAACTTCCATTAATGAATACAAGTAAACAAATCATGAAACCAAGTAAGAAAATGCTTCTAAAACAATAAAATTGAATCTCTTAAACCCATCAAAAAGGACATTAATTAACTTAATAAGGTTATAACATATCAATTAAATGTTTATGAGGTTCTGGAATTATTAATTAATGAAGCTAAATTTGATTATTCAGGTCATTAAGAACAAACAAGAACACCTTCGAGCGTAAGGTAAGGGATCCTCTCTCTCACTTTTGTTCAAGAATCTCCCCTATGTTGCGTCCTTTTATTTTTAACTCTTAATGATGGGGTATGTTTTCACACCCCCCCATACTTCCCTTGTGACATATAAATAACGGAATACCCCTTTACCTATCATTAATCTCTCGTAATAACACTCGTTACCATGCCAAAATGTTTGTAAGGGGTTTCTTATTTCACTTTCATTTCTGTGAGATTTTCATTGTTCGCCACTTATATCTTGTATGTGGTACATTTTCACTTCCATTTGATATATAATAACATGATTCTATTTATATTAATGTTATTCAATGATTTATTTGAGGGTTATTAAGTTCTGTTCATATGATTCAACCGATTACATTGTGGTAAGAGACTTTCTCTCAACTACTATTTTGTTGTGACTAAATTTGTGTGGTGCACCTAATAATACTTATGTGGTGTACCTAATTCCCATTTGAGATCAATTTTCATCTGAAATTATATTTATATTAAATATCCATATTCTCATATCATGGATATGTTTGTTGTCTAAACCGTATACCATTTTAAATATGGTGTTTATTTGGAAAGTTATTTTAATTATGGAAATATTGATAAATCCGTATACTCTACTCTATACGGATATTGAAAAGACATATTAATATTGTATTGAATCAATTTATAAATAATTATTTGGACATTCAGTGGTGGGTGGGTCCCAATATAGCCCCTCAATGCATCGGTAGGTCTCATGAGACAAATCAGTTGGCGACAAACCCTTCGAGTTTGTTTCCAAAAATCAGACGGGGTTCTACCCATAGAACTAAACCATTTTAACGGTATTATGCTTTCATGTGCCAGATACATGAACTCAAATTAATAAGAATTATCTTTATTCATTATCAGTTATTATTATTATCCATGAGGTTTTCACCATGAAAAAATCTATGGATGCAGTTTCATTCTCAATTTATTTATGGCATTAGTGTTTCATTTATTCACTATGCCATATAGATTATGTCAGATTGACTATGATTCACTTATTATTGTGTTCATGATTCCTCTATTTGTAACCCTTACTGAGCATTTGAGCTCAACCCTTTCATTGTTTACTTTCAACAGGTGATAAAGAGGAGATCATTTATTGATTTCTTATGGATGCAGTTTTTAGTTTTCGTTATGTATTGTATTTTGTAAAATTTTCCAATGTAATTGGAATAACATCTATGAATATAGTTTCTTCAAGACTACTAAACTGATCATTCCTTTGGGATTTTCATTCCTTCTAACCATTCCAATATCACAAGTAATGCACCAGCTCCATCCTAGAGGGGCCGGGGTGTTACAGGACCGGTAATCCCCTGTATTTTTAGGGTGTAGGTTTCCTTTAGCTCTCTAAATAGGTAGAGATGGGAATCCCCACATTATGGGAATGTGTTTTTTTACCTTTTTTAGTTCCCTTTGGGATTGTTTCTCCCCTGATAGACTAGGGCGCAAGTTCCTCATGATGTTCGTAATGTTGGAAAGTGCTCCCACACCGTGTTAGGGAACATAACCTATATACTCATTGGAAGGTATAGTAGGCACTCCCCTATAGAACTAGGGTACATGTCCTCTATTTGTAGATTTGGTACTCCACTATTTTACCAAGGTGCAGGTCCTCCAAATATGATGTATAGATAGATTGGGTACTCCCATACTGTGTTAGGGCACATGTACTCTATCCTAGGAGTCAGTACTCCCCTATCGTTCCAGGGTGAGAATCCTACATAGGTGTTGTTCCGGCGTAGTCAGTACTCCCCTATAGTTATAGGGATTGGGTCCTCTATCCTATGGTCGGTACTCCCCTATCATATCAGGGTATGGGTCCCTCGTAATGAATGACCTGGTAGAGTTGGTACTCCCCTATCATACCAGGGTGCGGGTCCTCTAGCCATAGAGTGGTACTCCCCTATCGAGTTTGGGTATGGGACCTAGATACATATAGTTTTACTCCCCATTAATATCAGGGTGTGGGTTCTCCATTCTTTGAGTGGTACAACCCTATCATTCTAGTCTGTAGGTCCTCACTTACATAGCATTAGTCCCCCGTCTCTGAGTAGCAGTAGGAAGAAGGTCCTCTATTGGAGTTGGAGCTCCATAAGCTATTGGATACAGTTACAAGGAGTGGTCCCCTATACTTGATATGAAAAATACCTAATTATGAGTTTTTTATCCCTTTATAGACTGAGGTTCATGCCACTCAATAAAAGAGTGAAAAAGGTTTTTTTGGGTTAGTTAGGAGTAGTACTTCCTTGACTGCAGGGCATTGGTGTGGTTTGGGTCCCTTCGTTCTCTCTTATTAGAGAGGATGAATGTGGTGCATAGTATGGAGAAGTGCTCCCTCAAATGTGTGTAGTGGTGATGGGTGGGCCCCTCCACTTGGGTTTCTTTAGATTGTGCTGGGAATAAGGTATTGATGATAGGACCTATGGTACTGGGCACTAGAGATGGACTTAGTATGTTGTCCCGATAGAGCATGTTCTCTTGGACATACCATTAGGAATGGTAGGATTGTTACCGATGGAGTGTATCTCTCATATGGGTTCCATCTGGGATGGTTGAGATCATGGAGTTCATTCTCCTAGTTTTATGTACTACATTTAGATCCTGGAGTAGAAATCATATTGCTGGATATGAGATCAGAACCTCATGCAACTTGGTGTCTGAGACGATTATATCTAGGTGATTTTTGGGAGTCCTTGTGGTGTTATCATATTCCAAGGTTGACACCCCTTGTAGACTGAGTTGACTTTTCATGTACAACCAAGGATGGTTTGAGGTGGAGTTTCTATATCGATTGGGGATCCCTCTGGATAGGTCAAGTAGACTGTTGCCTTTCAGTTTCTCCCTTTTTCTTTTAGAGTTTTTGGGGTTCCTAGTGATTATTTTTATACTCAACCCTACACGGGATTTCCTTGCATGTGTTCTATGTCTTGTTCATACCACATGCCTTTCGATAGAGTCTGCAAAGGACCTGAGGCAGGTGGAGCTTAGTGGTATAGACCGTTCGAGGTGTTTACTAGAGTTGGACTGAGGATATTTCTGGCAGTTGTAGTTGACAAAGATCCCCGCCTTCCGAGTATGTTGGATTATTTTATAGTTTTCTTTGGTGGGCGTTGTTTTTACCTTTTATATTTCATTACTTCTATTTTAATCTGGTTTGGGATAGATGTACACATTCATTTTAGTTTCATTTTTTTAAATCTATGCACTATTGCATTGAGGTGTTTGTGGGTGAATGCATACATGCACATTAGGAAAATGCCTCCCATATATGTGATATGCCTACTCAGTGATAGTCACCAGCCCCTGAGCTATTAGAGGTGGGCTTGGGGATTTGCGTCCCAGGCCTTGTTAGTTTGGGTCATGACAGATATAAATTAAATATAAATTATATTTGAAGATCCTATGTCATGGATTCCACAATTACTATTTTTTTGAATCTAAGAAGAAATATGAATAATTCAAATTTTTTTCTTTTTTGGTCACCCCAACTGTGCTTTTTCGATGCCCCTAAACCTTTAAGTGGTATCAAAATTGTCACATATTAATTTATTATTATTTATTAATCATTGACCAATAACATGAATCTGTTTTTGGTTTTTCCTTTTTGGATTATTCATTCTTTAAATTTTATCATTGAAATATTATCTTCACATTTTTTATTCTTGATCATATAACCAATAAAGGGTTATAAAAAAATACATGAAGAAAATTTGAAAATTACATTAGGAGGTGCTAAGATTTATGGCTAGATAACACAATAATATATGAAATGTAGCTCATTGGTACACACCGTTTACCCATGTATACTATTGATTCATGACTTTCATTGAGTGCTAAACAAAAAAAATTATAAACCCAAGAAAAATGTAGTATTAGTGGGACAAATATTTTCTCTAGAGAAGATAGTGTTGTGGATGTGTTAAAATATTTTTTAGCAGGTTTGAAATGTTTTGATAAAAGTGGATGCAATTGATTGGTTCAAAATTAAAAGTTTTAAACATAGTTGTCCAATATTAGATTACTATCACCACTTCAATGTGAATCATTATTCAATTAAACACCCTTAGCACTCTCTAATCATAGGAAATCTCCCTCATTATCCTTTCTTGGAAATTTCAGTTTGAAATAGAAAGATACAAATATCACTATATTTTCTCTCCTTTCCTAGCCTAGTGATTAGATACGACCAATAACTCTTGGATCATCCCTCTAGTAACTATCATAAGCTTTGGGGTTCCTAAGTGACCTATGTGTGCAATCAGTGAAAAGAGGAAAGTACTATTAAAAAGTGAAATCAATTAAGAATATACTAAGAGCTACGCATCCAAACACCTTCAGAGAATTAAATAAAGAAATTTTTTCATTAAAAAAATTCATCATAGGGGTGGGGATAGAACTATTTGGATCAACCAATATCATCCTAGTGTTCCATCACTATAGAATAAACAAAATAAAGATAATAAAATGAATCAAATCTAGTTTATCAAGTCATCAAATAAACCACCTTTTAGCTTTCCAGATTACTCTTTTTATATCGATTTTCCCTAAATGATGATATTTTTTTAACTACCTCTAGATAGGCATGAGTTCCTTTTCATATAACCCAGTACACCTCATTCACTCCTCAAATTTTGAGCCCACTTTGGTTTCTTTGATTACTTCCATATGTATAACTCGATGGTATGTATTTCTCTGAGATATTGCACTTGAAATCTTTCTCAGTAAGAAGTTTTCATCACATGATCAAGATCCATACTTATTTTTAGTGAAATTATTTGATTCACCAAATCTTCAGTGGAATATTAAAGTAGAATATAAGGATTTTATCATGTTAAACTATTTTTTGGGCATTAAAAGAATAATCTTGGGCCTCATTTATTATCCTTGGGTATTATCTCTTTTTTATGTGATTTCATCATGCTCTATCTTTCCTAACGTACTACATCAAAAACATTACTCAAATCATTTCCTGATTTTATCATTGGTTGGTGAATTAGAACTATCATTTATTAGAGGCGCCGTAATTTTTAGTAGGGTGTCTTCTCTAGTGAGATTTCTTAGTTGAGGCTCAACATTCACACTCTCCATGTGTGCCTATTTTTTCAGTGGAAAGCTTAGAAATAATAGAGGAATGAATTTATAAGTTTTTTATATTCAAAGAAGATTCAGTGATCATCGTAGGCTCGAATTAAGTTTTTCTTAGATTAATAAGGAGATAGGTTTTGTTAATGGATTTTCAATAGCACTGGCACCATAAGTCTCTTCTACCCTCCCTGGGTGTAGGTCTTCATCCTTAGTGGCACACGATGGTAAAATGAGGTTGAACATGACTATTTATTCAGATATGTTTCATGTTAATGGGTATTTCTACCTTAGGTAGTGTCAAGTAGTGTGATGTTGGTAGGTTGTTTAAGAGCTTGGTGGTTCTTTATCCCAGTCCGAAGAATTTTGATTTGATGCGGAAAGCTTTGTCGACATTATTTGAACTCTAGTTAGAGGTATCATAGTGAGATTTTGATTTGGTTGAACATAAGGATTTTTCATTCATCAAGCATGGATGATTGTTTTGGGACTCCAGCATGGCTTCAGTTATCTTCTTCATGGAAATCTCGAACTTTTCTTACGAATCTGGGTGCGATGGTGGTACAATCGGCCATGATGGTTAACCATGAGAATGGGTGTAAATGAATCTCCCATTTTTTTGTACAAAAAGTGACTCTTCTTTTTTTGTTTTTTGTTACAGTAAATTCCCAAATATAAGGTACAGTCTATTGATTTTTTCTTATGGTCGATTTCCATTTCTATTTTTGTAATCACAGTAGATGGAATTTGAAGTGTGAATGATATGTTTTTTCTCAATATTTCTCTTCACAGGCATGATTGATCCATTTTTTCCTTTGACGATTTTATGTGATTACAGTCGATCTAATTTATCCATGCATTCGATTTCCTTTGTTGGAGTTCATTTGTGTAGATCGATCGTAAAAAAGGGAAGTCTACCGAATGATTAACCGCAAGGAAATCTCTTTATGTAGTCAATTTATTTTGTCATGCAGTCATTTTCTCTGGAAGCTGGATCAACCATAAGAAGAGAAGTCACACTCAATCCATGCCTTTGCCTTATTTTGATGATTGGATCGATCGTAAGAAAGAAATTCACAGTCGATCCATTCCCTTTCTATTTTTTTATGGCCTGCACAACATAATTTTTTTAGAGTAGGATTAAATTTAAGAATTGTAAAACAAATTTGGGTTTTCCATTTTCTCTAGAAAAATGAATAAAGAAATAAAATTCTTATCCAGATCCATTTATAGATTAATTCCATCTATATCAAATAGTAAAAAAAACTATAAATCAACTTGGTAATTAGATTAAATTAGGGAATTTGCAATGAATATTAGTAAAAAAATTTCAAAAACATGGGATCGTATTAACTACACAAGGAAAAACCATGATAAATATAGTTCATCATGTGGAAAATATATGCGAGGTTAATTAATGAACACTGTGTATTTATCGGGACATACTAGTACACAAATTTATGGATTACACAGTGTGTAGCTAGTGTACATGTTGTGTAGTCTACACATTTTAGCATAAATCATGAGAATCTACATGGTCAAAGATGTGTCTTGTATTCATTATATGACATGTGGGACTGACATCCAAGAAAAATAAAAATTAATCCACATAACATGATGGTTATGTAATTAATACACACCTAGTGTATTTAATACACATGATGTGATGGTCATGTAATTAATACACACACAGTGTATTTAATACAAATGGTGTTATTCATTTAATTAATTCTCAAGAAGTGAAATATATATGGTGTGTAATTAATTCACATGTAATGTGTAATTAATTAACATGTGATGTGTAATTAATTCACATATGATATAATTAAATCAATTCATAGGCATTGTAAATAATTAATTCTCACATGGTGTAATTAATTTACACATGATACAATTAATTCACACATAATGTGTTATTATTAATACACACAAAGGGTGTTTAATATAGGTAGTTTAATTATTTTTTACATGATGTACATGTCATTCCATGCTTTAAATGTGAAAAATAATTTACACAGAAATAAAATTAATTTCGGTATTGAATTAAGGTACATACAATGTATAAATAGTTTAATGAATTTTAAATACCCAATTATTCTGATTAAAAATTCATAACTAGTTATTGTGTTAACTTAAAGTACACATTTTTTACTTAATTAATTTTAAATAATATTAATTTATTTAAAAATTATGTATGGTGAAATTTTAAGGGCTGTTTAAATAAGATAAAATTAATTAATTAATTAATTAATTAACGAGATAATTAATTATATTAATTTGAGGTAATTTTATCTTAATTAAAGAATAAATTGAAGTAAATTCTAACTAGTATTAAAATGTATGCTAATTGCATGTATGTAGATCATTATGAGCTTAAACCAACCTATGTATGGATTAAGTTTATTTTAATTTAAATTAATTTCATGAGTTTGTATTTAATTATTATTAAATTAAAATAATGGTTGTCATGTAATTACATCTCTCTTAATTTAAGGGAATGCATGCCCATATTTTCATTTATGTAATCCCTCAAACACTCTATTGATTCCCCTCACCCGCATGTGAGTAAAAGCTTATGTAATAGATGGAGCTCCTATATGAGTGGAGGTGGTTTAAAATGAATCCAAGGTGAAACTAATCTATCAGGTACACTACAAAAAGGGTTTTGTTAGTATTCATATCCCTAAAATAATTTTTCCACAAAAAATCATGAAAGAGAGTGTGTATAAAATAGAGTAAATTACACTTCTATAATAGATTCCATCATGTATTCCATGTTATAAATGCTTGATGTAACCTATTCCTTATGAATAGAAGGAAGATATCAAGCAGAACCCTGAGAATAACATTTGGATGTTTTGAAGGCTATACTTAAGTATATGAGGCATAATAAGTATATGTTCTTAGTTTATAAATGATATGAGGATCTAATCATCAGGGGGTAAAATGATGAAATGTTTCAGATTTGTCAAAATGCTCTAAAAATACAGTTAGGATACATCTTCTATCTCAATGGTTGATCGACTAGATAAATTTTCTCAAAGATTCTAGTTATTGTTGATTCTATATAGGAGTTTAAGTATATGTCATCTTATGATTCAACTAGAGGTGTATTATGGTAATGAAAATTTATCTATGAGATTTTTGTGGTTCTAAATGGTAAATACCCTATCACGTTGTATTGTGATGACTCTATAGAGGTATATTTATCCAAGGAAACTATGTCACATCAATGAATGAATAACATACTTTGGATGTATCACCTTTGAGGTATTTTTATTATAAGGATAAAATAATTTTGAGTAAAGTTTCTATTGAGGATATTTTGGTGGAAAATATAAATAAATCTATATCATACTAGAAAAATGTACATCATGTGAGAGTTAGAAGAAAAAAGTCATTAGAAGTTCTATCTAGTGAAATTTAGAGTATATTGGGTTTGGTTCCCTATAACTAACTACATTATATCATTTATTAACCAAATAATAATGGTTTTTAATAATAATACATCTCTAATCACATAAAAATTATTCTTCTATGGAAAAAATGACTATTATATTGTCCTTAGAGTATTTTTCACATTGAAAGGTCATAGAAGTTTCCCTACACGATATGATACTTTAAGTGAAATGAAAATATTCATAAATAAAATTTCAAAATCCAGAGGAAATTATCTAACTATATATTGAAGATATAGGCTATTAGGTATATGGGTCCCATAAGATATTGAGACTAATTTTAGGTATGTTCTCTCTTATTAATCACCAAGAGATGAGGTTACGAAAAAAGAACCTCAATTATAAATTCCTCACATTTTATGTGTCATTGGATATTTCTTTCAATATACATGTGTATTGTTCCTTATATATGATGTGTTTTTTCTTTATAAGTTATCATAGACCACCGCAAAGGGTGTTTTCATTATCAGTTTTCATGAACCAACCTGAAGGGTGTTTTCATTATCAGTTATCATGGACCACCTTAAAGGTTATTTTCATTTTAAGTTATCACATACCACACTAAAGGGTGTATTCTTTATCAATCATCATAGACCCCCCTATATAGTGTGTTTTCCATTAATAAAAATAGATCTCCCTAAGAGAATTTTCCATTTAAATCATATCAGAAGCAATAATAAATTAATAAACAATCCCGGTCACTTTGGGGAAAGCCCAAACCCCATCCTACCAAAAATAAATAAATGATCACTCAAGGGAATCCACAATCCTCAAGCCTCATCTCTCACTACCCTTTAACATCTCAATTTTTATTTATTTATTTCAATTATAGAATGGCCTCATGGACTTTACAAGTTTGGTTTGGGTTTATAGGTGACACCAGACAAAAACTCCACCAATTACCCACCACACCCATATTGGGGTGAACATAATACCGACACCCATGAGGTCTTGTTGCATCATGTCAACATCACACTAAGCGGTGGAACATAGTAAACCTCTCATTCAAGTACCAAATCAAATGTTGAAGGCAGTAATCCACCTCGATTCAAAAAAGGCCTACAAGATCCATCATACTCAATCCATCACCTCCCTCCACTAGGTTGGAATATGGAATCCAATCCCATGATTCCCTACTATCTATTAGGGTTAAAAATTTCTATCATGTACCATTCTATAAGGAGATAACTAAAGCTGCTAACCATAATGAACACTATGTGTCAAAAATTTATTTAATTTTAATGACACTTTTCATTGTGGTTATAGTATCTCATGATTTTTTTACTAAGAAGGTCTCAACCATCAGTGGATGAGATATCATGTAACACCCCAAGTTTTTAAAAATAATTTGGAATGCATGAAACTTTTTTAGTAGATATTTATATCCAGTATTTAAACACAATTTTTCCACTTATATGTTTTTAATTTAAAAAAACAATCATCTACAAATGTGTTCAGTAAGTTATTTAGAGTCTAATGGAACTAAATTAATTTTTGGTGAATAGTAACATACCCTTATAAATAGTAATATGAATATTAATATGACCCTAATGAATTATAAATTTCATAATTATTTTATTTTCTTAAGGCTTTAAGATAGTTACATCTTGGTTAATTTTTCAATGTGATATAAAAGCAGTTATAGTTTTAAAATTGTTAATTTTTGAATAAAGTATGATTTTATTTAAAAATTAAATTAATAATATTTAGAAAATTATTTTCTAAAAATGGAGTGAATTTTTTAATTCTACACATCAAGAAATGGTTAGGGGGAATTTTTGGGAATTTTCTGAAATTCTAGAATTTTTGATGAATAGTAAAATACGATAAAATACGATAAATGATAAATACTTGATTTAATGAATCATAGGTGATTAAAGGATGATTTAAGACCACTTTTTTAAAACCCAAATTCTATTATTACTATTTTGGGTCACATGAATTAATACTATTCATAGTCTGGAGAAAAATATTATAATAATGATTAAAATAATGTAAAATACCTCCTCTCCTCCACTATAAATATCACCCTCATTCCCCTCTTCCTCAAACACCTCTCAAGCCTTGATACTTACCTAAGTTCTGCCCAATACTCCTCCCAAGTCTCTTACCCACATCCTAGAGCTTCTGGTGTCACCAAAAGGCCAAAACCAAAGGCCTTAAGAAGGATCTCAAAGAGAAGAGATCAATAGGTAAACATCCTCATTTGTTTTCTTTCTTTTCTTTCATTTTATGTTATTATTTTTAGTTTCCTTTGTATTATGTTGGGATATGTAATTACATATCCCCCCTACTTTAAATATTATGTAATAATTATTATATAATCATTTTCTCTCATCAAAATATTTTATGAAATTTTAAGCGACGCCATTAGGCTGCTGAAATTTCATAAGGGATTTTTCAACTCTTCTTTTATTTTGAGTTCCTTTATTTTCTTTTTATTTCCACACATACTCTTATTAAAGAGGAATTAAAGCTCTATAATCATGTATATTTTTGATTTTATCATGTTAATGGAAAATTCCTCATCAATATTCTTCTCCTCTCCCACTTATTCAAGGAATTAAAACACCATTCGTGATGTGTCGATTTACCGACATCGTGGAAGATGTGATTTCAAATTCTTTTACTTCCTTAAAGACTGGTCATGAAACCATTTTTATGATTGAAACAGATTATAATTTATGTATTATAACTCATATAAGGTCCGAGAATCATTTTTCACACATGTTTTTATTTTATGAAACAAAATGTGATCTTTAAGATCGAAGAATCACCAAAATAACCTAAATAAATATCAATAATGTTTTAACTAATGAATCATAATAATGTCAGAATTCAAAATGATAAATGGTATAATTTATGATAATGTAAATATGTAAATAACATTCCATTAAAATTCTATATTTTCACTTCCAATTCACAAGAACATCCATCATGAACCAATCATGGAAATCATGTAAAGAACACACCCAGAACAATAGAAGGAACAAAATACTAACAATTAAAGGGTAAAACGATGTTATAAAATAATAATATAAGATGTTATAAAGATGAATATGTTTCTATAAGATAATAATAACACTATTTTAACCATTATACATTAGGTTTAAACAAGTTTTAAGTAAGAAAAACCTGAGGTAAGGGAATTCTTAACCCGATTTCAATTCTTTGAGTTAACCTTCTACTTCGTTATTTATGTGGTATTAAAATTGTTTGTGAAATGGGTTTTGTTTATATTATGTTTAATTATGTGTATTTATAGTTTATATACATATTCCATCCACTTATTTCATTCTCACTTGAATTATATGATATTTATAAGGGGCTTTTCTTTTAAAATCCTCTTTTAAAATTTTGTTTTACAAAATTCAAAAGTAATGTTTTTATGAAATTATTCATGTTGTATGATTGTGTTATAGTTCTTTGGATTTTTTTATGATGAAGTTTGGGACCTATATCTCTCTCAAATTCATTAGGTTTGTGTAAGTTGTAGGTCGGCTGTATGGTTACTCCATGTGTAACTGTGATGGTTACACAAATTGTAAGGTAGCCGTGAGGGTTACAAATTATAAGGTAGCAGAGAGGGTTACAAAATTATGTAAGTAATGACAAAAGATACATTTATGGTTATATTTATGTTCTTATGTTTTGTGTGTATCTTTTGTATATTTCATGTTTTACAAAGTAAGTATATATGGGTGACAAGTATGTCTTTTGAAAATGATTTCATATGTTACAAGTGTTCATGAACTAATGTGTTCTTTCCTTATTTTTATATCCTTTATTGATATTTTTTTTGTGCACATACCAAGTTTTTAAATTATTTTCATAGGTTATAAGTATGTGTAGGACAATGAAGGAAGCCATGTTAAATGTTTAAAAATTTATCAAAGAAATCATGTTTTATTTGAAAAGTTTTTATTTTGGAAGAAATGAGTATTGTTTTTATAGTAACCTCTCTGTATTAATGTGTAATGTCATGAATGTGTTATGTCCATTTTCTCTAAAGATCTAAAATTGAAAAGATCCTCAATGTAAAAGGAAGTGTTTTCTTGACTAAATTCAATATTATGTATGTAATAATGTCGGGACCTTATAGTTTGTATCAGAGGATCGTTTAGATAACTTTAGGGGTTAAGATGATGTTAATATAATACCATAAATGTTTTTTTAAACTATGGTTAATTTGAAATGTTATAGAATTTAAAGATTAATATGTTTCTTTGACTAAGATATGTTTGTTCATAATGGTTTTCCACAGAAGAAACATGGAAGTTGAAGAGGAGAGACACCGACAGAATGACATCCTTCTGAATCTGCAGCCCAGAATGGTAGGGATTAGAACCGAGCAGTTTGTGACAATAATGGCTCAGATGACACAGACAATAAATGGTGGTGGCATCCATGCAAGAGAACAAACAGAGGTACCAAAATGGAACATGAAAATAGTGGAACATTTTATGAGACAACACCCTCCTTCTTTCAATGGATCTTCTGACCTAGTATCGGCTAAAGGATGGATTAAAGCCCTTGAAAAGATATTCGATGTTATGATATGTTTAGATAATAAAAAGGTAAGTCTTTCCATTTATCATTTTGAAGGTGAAGCTGATTAGTTGTGGTCAATGGTAAATAATATCAGGGATAGAGAGGATATTGATTCCTTAGAGTGGGATTAATTTAAAATTCTTTTCCTTGAAAAATATTTTCCTATGGTGGTGCAACTTATGATAGAGAAGAAATTCCTTGAATTGAAGAAAAAGGAGAAAGATTTAGTGTTTGTGTATGAAGAGAACTTAACCCTATTGGAGAGGTATGCTCCAAATCTTATTCTGGATCTTGATATAAAAATCAACCGCTTTTACTCAGGACTGAAGCCAAGGTATCAAAGGGAGTTGGCCTCCCATGAATTCAAAAGTTATGAGGAACTTTCCCGATGTGCTGTGAGAGTAGAGATGGAGTTTTTTAATGATCATGTTCGCTTTGAAAACAAGGAGAAGAAGAGGTCCAAATGGAAAGAGATGGATAAGAATCAACCAAAGAAATCATACGGTAAGAAAATCCAGTTTCCAATTTGTGAAAAGTGTGGAAAGAAGCACCCTGGGGAATGTATTAGAAAAACTGGAAAGTGTTTTCGATGTGGTAAGTTTGGACATATGGCCCGAGATTGTAATAAAAATTATCCTAAGACTAATCCTGATAATAAAACTGTAAAGTGTTTTAAATGTGGGGAGATGAGTCACTATGAAAATGCCTGACCAAAGAGGGATCTAAATGATGCAAAGAATCTAGGATATAAACAGAAAGGTCTAGTGAGATCCTTTGTGACTACGTCTATAGATGCTGAGCCATCCAATGAAGTTGTATCAGGTACTTTGTTTATTTACTCAGATTTTTCTAAAGTTTTTTTTGATATGGGGTCTACACATTCCTTCATTTCTGAGAAATTTTCGAGTAAATTGGAAATATCACCTCAACAAATGATACCAAAACTTATTGTTAAAACACTAGGGGGAAATATTATATCAAAGAGGAATTATAAGAATATTTCTATTATGTTATGTGGAAATACTTTACTAGAAAAACTTATTGTTTTTCACTTATTTGAGTTTGTTGTTATTCTGGGAATGGATTGGATTTCTATTTATCATGATAATATTGACTATAGATCTAAAGAAGTTGTTTTTCAGAAAGAGTTTCAATTTGTATACAAGAATGAACCCATAAAATTGATAATATATCAGGAAGCTGATAAACTTTTGAAATATGGAAATGAAAGTTATCTTTCTCATATTATTGAAAGGAAGGGAACTATTCAGATTAATGATGTGCTAGTGGTAAATGAATACCTTGATGTTTTTCCTAATGAGTTACTCAGTGTCATACCTGATCAGGAAGTCGAATTCAAAATTGACTTACTTTCAGATGCTAAGATAATTTCAAAACCCTCTTATCATATGGCTCAAATAGAACTTCTTGAATTGTAAAATCAGTTGTAGGATTTTCTTAATAAAGGATTCATTCGTCCTAGAACTTCACCATGGAGAGCTCCTGTTTTGTTCATTAAAAATAAATATGGTTCCATGAGACTTTGTGTTGATTATAGAGATTTGAATAACATCACTGTTAAAAACAAGTATCCTTTTCCTCACATCGATGACTTGTTTGATCTGCTTCAGGGAGCTCAGTACTTTTCCAAGATTGACTTGAGATCCGGATACCATCAGATAAAGGTGAAAGTGGATGACATCCTGAAAATAGCCTTTCATACTATATATGGGAATTATGAATTTTTTGTTATGTTTTTTGGGTTAACTAATGCACCTTCTGTATTCATGGAACTTATGAATAGAATATTTCATGGGTTCTTGTATAAGTTTTTGGTTGTGTTTATTGATGACATTCTGGTATTTTCTAAGCGTAAAGAAGAGCATGAAAAACATCTAAGAGTTATTTAACAAACCTTAAAGGAAAATAAACTATATAAAAAATTCATAAAGTGTGATTTTTTGTTACAACAGATTTATTTTCTTAGACACATTGTAAATGAGGATGGAATAATAGTTGATCTTGCCAAAAAAAAGTGGCTGATGAATGGCCAAGACCTATAAATGTCACAAATTTTTTTAGTTTTCTTGGATTAGCAGGTTATTACCAATGTTTTGTTAAGAAATTTTCATGGTTATCTAGCATGATAACAAAGTTAACATGAAAATGGTTTAAATTCATTTGGATAGAGGAATGCGATGTTTGTTTTCAGGAACTGAAGAAGGGATTGGTGAATGCTCTAGTTTTGTCCTTGCCTTCCTAAAATGGTGAGTTTGTCATCTACAATGATGCTTCATTGAAGGGAATTGGTTGTGTTCTGATGCATAATGATTAGGTAATTTCTTTTACTTCAAGACAACTAAAACCCCATGAGTTAAATTATCCCACACCTGACTTGGAATTGGAAGTTGTGGTTTTTTTCTTTGAAAATTTGGAGGAATCATTTATACGGATCCAAATGTCAAATATATTCTAACCATAAATGTCTAAAGTATATATTCACTCAGAAGGAATCAAATATGATACAGGGAAGATGGCTTGAACTAATAAAGTATTATGATTTCACAATAAATTACCATCCAAGAAAATCAAACAAAATGTTGGATTCCTTGAGTCGAAAACATCATGAATCATTAACCATGTTACATTTGGAACATGATCCCTTGATTAATGATTTGATAAATTTTGTATTAGAAGTTGTTGGTGTAGGGAATACATATGTTTTGTTTCAAGTTTCAGTGCAGTAATCATTATAAGATAGAATTAAGCAAGCACAGAAGGAAGATCGTTAGCTATAGAAAAAGTTATTATTGGTTAAAATGGGTAAGTTTCCAGAATTTAACCTTGATAAATTTTGTGTTCTAAGATTTGGAAAAAGGTTTTGTGTGCCTTGTGGTTCCTAGTTGAAGAAAGACTTAATGTGTGAAGCTTACAATTCTCCATTTTCAGTTCATCCTAGTAGTACTAAGATGTACAAAGACCTTTAGGAGTATTATTGGTGGGGTGGAATGAAAAGTGATATTGTTGATTTTGTTGTGAAATGCTTGACATGTCAACAGGTTAAAGCATAGTAGTAGTTACCAAAGGGGATGCTTCATCCTTTGCCGGTGCCAGAGTGAAAATGGGAGAATGTATCCATGGAATTTGTGGTGGGACTACCAAATAATTATTAAGGTAATAATGCAATTTGGGTTATTGTTGATCGGCTAACAAAATATGCACATTTTATTTCTATTTGAGATACAATGTCTTTGGATCAGCTTTCTTGACTATACCTCAAAGATATTTTCAGGCTACATGGAGTTCCTCTTTCCATTATATCTAACCGGGATCTCAGGTTCACTTCTAACTTTTGGAAGGGACTTCAGAAGTCATTGGGCACAAAATTAAATTTCAGTACATCTTTTCATCCTCAATCAGATGGGTAGTTAGAACGAATTATTCAGACTTTGGAGGATATGATTCAAGCTTGTTCAATGGACTACTAGGGAAGTTGGGATCAACATATTTATTTAGTTGATTTTTCTTATAATAACAGTTTTTATTCCAGTCTACAGATGGAAACTTTTGAGGCATTGTATGGGAAGCGGTGTCGAACTCCAATGTTTTGGGATGAAGTTGGTGAAAGAAAGTTAATGAGGCCAGAATTAGTAGAGGAAGTGGCTGAGAAAGTGAAGATGATTCAGCATTACTTGAGGACAACTCAGAGTAGGAAGAAAAGTTATGCAGACAGCAGAAGGAAAGACTTCTCTTTCAAGGTAGGTGATAATGTTTTCCTTAAAATCTCTCCTTGTAAAAGTGTGATGCATTTTGGTAAGGAAGAAAAGCTAAGTCCGTGGTTCATTAGTCCTTTTGAAATCCTGGAGAAAGTTGGACCAGTTTCATACCGAGTAGCTTTGCCTTCGATTTTGTCTCAGGTACACAATGTTTTTCATGTATTGATGATGAGGAAGTATGTTCCAGATTCAACTCAAGTTTTGAACCTAGAATCAGTTCAGATAGAAGAAAACCTTTCTTATAAAGAGAAACCAGTTTAGATTCTTGATCAAAGGGAACAATTATTTCAGAATAAAGTAATCCACCAGGTAAAACTTTTATGGAGAAACCACATGGTTGAAGAAGTAACATGAGAGTCTGAAAATTCTATGAGGGAAAGGTACCCTCACTTGTTTAATAAGTAAATAAAATTGTGAAGACACAATTTATAGAAGGTGGTGATAATGTAACACCCAAAGTTTTTAAAAATAATTAGGAATGCATGAAACTATTTTTAGTAGATATTTATAGCCAGCTTTTAAACATAATTTTTCCACTTCTTGGATTTTAATTTTGAAAAACAGTCATCTACAAACGTGTTCAGTAAGTTATTTGGAGTCTAATGGAACCAACTTAATTTTTGGTGAATAGTAACATGCCCTTATGAATAGTAATATGAATTTAATGAATATTTAATTGTATAATTATTTTATGTTCCTAAGGATTTAAGATAAATACACCTTAGTTAATTTTTCAATGCGATATAAAAGCATTTATAGTTTTAAAATTGTTAATTTTTGTATAAAGTATGATTTTATTTAAAAAATAATTTAATAATATTTAGAAAATTATTTTCTAAAAATGGATTTCATTTTTGGATTCTACACATTGAGAATTGGTTAGGGTAAATTTTTGGGAATTTTCTAAACTTCTAGAATTTTTGATAAATAGTAAAATACGATAAAATACGATAAATGTTAAATACTTGATTTATTACATAGTAGGTGATGCAAGGATGATGTAATACCACTTGGTTCGAACTCACATGCCATTATTACTATTTTTTATCACATGAATTATGACTATTCAGATTCTGGAGCAAAAATATAATAATAATGTAAAATACCTCATCTCCTTCACTATAAATACCACACTCTTTCCCCTCTTCCTCTCACACATCTAAAGCCTTGAGAATTACCTAAGATCTACCCAATACTCCTTACAAGACTCTTACCCATGTCCTAGAGCTACTGGTCTCACCAAAAGGCCAAAACCAAAGGTCTTAAGAAGGATCTCAAGGAGAAGAGATCAAGAGGTAAACATCCTCTTTTGTTTTATTTCTTTTCTTTCATTTTATGTTATTATTTTTAGTTTCCTTTGGCTTATATTGGGATATGACATTCCATATACCTTTTATTTAAAATATTATATAATAATGATTAGATACCCCTTTTCTCTCATCAAAATATTTTATGAAGTTTTAAGCGATGCCGTTAGGCTGCCAAAATTTCATAAGGGATCTTCTAACTCTTCTTTTATTTTCATTTCCTCACCTCCTATTATCAAAGAGGAATGGAAGCTCCATAATAATGTATATTCTGTATGTTCTCATGTTCATGTAAAATTCCTCATCAATCTTATTCTCCTCTCCCACTTATTCAAGGAATTAAAACACCATCCGTGATGTGTCGATTTACCGACATCATGGATGATGTGATTTAAAATTATTTTACATCCTTCAAGACTGGTCATGAAACCATTTTTATGGTTTAACAAGATTATAATTTATTTATTATAACTCATATAAGTTTCTAGAATCATTTTTCACACATGTTATTAATTTATGAAACAAAATGACATCTTTACGATCAAAAAATCACCAAAATAACCTAAACAAGTATCAATAATGTTTTAACTCATGAATCATCCTCATGTTAGAATTAATAATGATAAATGGTATAATTTATGGTAATTTAAATATTTAAATACAATTACATTCCAATTATAGAGTTTTAATTCCAACTGATAAGAACATCCATCATGAACCAATCATGGAAATCATGTAAAGAACGCACCCGAAACAATGGAAGGAACAAAATACTAACAATTAATGGGTGAAATGATGTTATAAAATGATCATATAAGATGTTATAAAGATTAATATGTTTCTTTAAGATAATAATAATACTCTTTTAACCATTATAAATTATTTTTAAACAATTTTTAAGTAAGAAAAACCCGATGTAAGGGAATTCTTAACCTGATTTCCATTATTTGGGTTAACCTTCTACTTCATTATTTATGTGGTATTAAATTTTTTTGTGCAATGGGTTTTATTTATATAATGTTTAATTATGTGTATTTATATTTTATATACATATTCCATCCACTCATTTTATTCTCACTTTAATTATATGATATTTATAAGGGTCTTTTCTCTTAAAATCCTCTTTTAAAATTTTGTTATACAAAATTCAAAAGAAATGTTTTTATGAAATTATTCATGTTGTATGATTGTGTTCTGGTTCTTGGTAATTGTTTATTTTTAAGGGTGGGAACTATATCTCCCTCTAATGAATTGGGTATCTGTAAGTTGGAGGTCAGACGTATGGTTACTCCAAGTGTAACTACAATGGTTACACAATTTTTAAGGTAGGCGTGAGGGTTAAAAATTATAAGGTAGCCGAGAGGGTTACCAAATTATGTAAGTAATTCCCCAAGACACTTTTATGGTTATATTTATGTTCTTATGTTTTGTGTGGATCTTGTGTAAATCTCATGTTTCACAAAGTAAGTATATATAGGTGACAAGTATGTCTTTTGAAAATGATTTCATACGTTACAAGTGTTAATGGACTAATGTGTTCTTTCCTTATTTTTATATCCCTTACTAATATTTTTGTGTTCATCCCAAGTTTTTAAATTATTTTCATAGGTTATAAGGATGTTTAGGAAAATGAAGGAATCCATGTTAAATGTTTGAATAATTTTCAAAGAAATCATGTTTTATTTGAAAAGTTTTTATTTTGGAAGAAATGAGTATTGATTTTATGGTAACCACTATGTATTAATGTGTAATTTTATGAATGTGTTATGTCCCTTTTCTCTAAAGATCTAAACTTGAAAAGATCCTCAATGTAAAAGGAAGAGTTTTATTGACTAAATTCAAGATTATGTATGTACTAAGGTCGGGTCCTTATATATCAAGCTAGTGAACAATGTCCTTAGTGGCCTTAGAATTTTATGCATCACAACTATTTTTATGTAATTTAATTAATTGAATAGTTTAAATAATTGAAACAATTGTATTAAAATTTAAATTATAATATTCATTTAATTTAAATTTTTTGATCACATCGGTGCTGAGGTTTCATGCCACGTTCTACATAAAAAACAAAAAACTATAAAGGAAGTAACTAGAGTCTGCCTATATCATTCAATTTATTTCTTATTTTTAATGTAAACTTGAAGCTCTTATCGATACTCATCTAATCCCAACTGGCTATCATGAATCACCTGGATCGTTAAATCATGGAACAATATCAAAAAATATATTATTAACTATTATAATTAATTATACAAAACAATTTAAACAAATTATATTTCACATCCATTTAATTAAATTAGGTAATAACACTAAATAACTCACTGGATGATCCCCACACACCAGCACTAGTGCAGAAAACGTTTTTTACAGTGGTTATTTTTTATTTTTTACGTCAAATTTTGGCTGACGTTATTATAGGAGAAGTTATAATTTTTTACGGTGGTTATTTTAAAACCGATGTAAAAACCAGTAATCTGAAGTGTTTTTCACGTCAGTTCATGAAAAACCGACATGGAAAATGCTTCAGAGTCATGATTTATTATGGAGGTTTTTAAATAACCGACGTGGTATCTAATTTTTGACATCTGTTATAGAATAACCGATGTAATAAACTGTGCCTCTGAAGAGTTTATCACATCGGTTATGTTCATAACCGATGCTATAAACCAGTCTGCCAAGCGTTTTTCACGCCGGTTAAATAATAACCGATGTGAAAACATATATACTACGTCATTTATTAAATAACCGATGAAAAAACATATTTCATTCCATTTATTACGTCAGTTATCAAATAACTGATGTAAAAACCTATATTTATTCCATTTATTACGTCAGTTATGAAATAACTAATGTAAAAACCCATTCCCATGCATTTTTTACATCAGTTTTCAAATAACTGACGTTAAAACCCATAAACATGCATTTTTTATGTCAGTTATAAAATAACTGACCTAAAAACTATTTTTTTAATAAAACTGTTCAACCAAAACTATGCCCTGCAAAAGAAAACCTGAAACAGACCAAAAATAGAACAAAACCAGACCTAAACCATACCAAAACCAACCCCCACCCTCCTGGACAGCCCCCACCCTCCTGGAAACCCTCCTACCCCCATGGACACCCCAGAAACCCCCACCCCACTGGACAACCCTCCCACACCCCTGAAACCCCCCACCCCACTGGACACCCCCATACCCCTAGATACCCCCTAGATAGCCCCCACCCCTCCTAGATACCCCCACTCCCCTGGACAGCCCTCCCACCCTCCTGAACACCCTCCCACCCCCATGGACACCCTTGACACCCCCACCCCACTAGACAGGCCTCCCACACCCCTGAAAACCCCCTACCCCACTGGACACCCCCCCAGACCCCTGGACACTCCCTGGACAGTCCCCCACCCTCTTGGATATCCCCCACCCCCTGGACAGCCCTCCCACCCTCATGGACACCCTCCCACCCCCATGGACACCCCAAACACCCACACCCCACTAGACAACCCTCCCACACCCCTGGAAACCCCCACCCCACTAGACACCCCCACACCTCTGGATACCCCCTGGACACCCCCATCCCCTGAACAACCCCACTCCCCTGGACAACCCTCCCACCCTCTTGGACACCCTCCCACCACCATGGACACACTAGACACCCCCGCCCCACTGGACATCCCTCCCACACCCCTGGAAACCCCCACCCAACTAGACACCCCTCACACCCCTAGACACCCCCTGGACAACCCCCACCCTCCTGGACAACCACCACCATCCATGACACCCTCCCACCCCCATGGACACCCCGGGCACCCCCACCCCACTGGACAACCCTCCCAAAACCCTCCCACACCCTTGGAACCCCCCCACCCCACTGGACACCCCCACACCCCTGGATACCCCCTGGATAGCCCCTCACCCACCCCTCCTGGACAGGCCCCCACTCCACTAGACAACCCTCCCACCCTTCTAGACACCCCCACCCCCATGGAAACCTTATACACCCCCACCCCACTGGACAACACTTCCACACACCTGGATACCCCCACCCCACTGGACACCCCCACACCCCTGGACACCCCCTGGACAACCCCCACCCTCCTGGACAGACCTCACCCTCCTGGACACCCTCCCACCCCATGGACACCCCAGACACCCCCACCCCACTGGAAAACCCTCCCACACCACTGGAAACCCCCCAACCTACTGGACACCCCCACACCCCTGGATACACCCCGGACATCCCCCACCCTCTTGGACAACCCCCACTCCCCTGGACAACCCTCCCACCCTCCTGGACGCCCTCCCACCCCCATAGATACCCTGGACACTCCCACCCCACTGGACAGCCCTCCCACACCCCTGGAAACCCCCCACCCCACTGGACACCTCCCACCCCCTATACAGCCCGCCCACCCTCCTGGACACCCCCACCCCCATGGACACCCTGGACACCCCCCACCCCACTGGACAACCCTCCCACACCCTTGGAAACCCCCACCCCCTGGACACCCCCACCCCCTGGACAACCCCCACCCTCATGGACAACCCCCACTCCCCTGGACAACCCTCCCACCCTCCTAGACACCCTCCCACCCCCATGGACCCCCTGGACACCCCCACCCCACTGGACAACCCTCCCACACCCCTGGAAACCCCCACCCCACTAAACACCCCCACCCCTGGACAAACACCCCTCTTGGACAACTCCCACCCTCCTGGACACCCTCCCAAACCCATGGACACCCTAGATACCCCACCCCATTGGGCAACCCTCCCACACCCCTAGAAACCCCCCACCCCGCTGGACACCCCCAACACCCCTGGATACCCCCTGGACAGCCCCCCACCCTTCCTGGATAGCCCCCACTCCCATGGACAGTCCTCCCACACTCCTGGACACCCTACCACCCCCATGGACACCCCGAACACCCCCACCCCACTAGACAACCCTATCACACCCCTGGAAACCCCCCACCCCACTGGACACCCCCACACCCCTGGATACCCCCACCCCTCTTGGACAGCCCCCACTCCCCTGGAAATCCCTACCACCCTCATGGACACCCTCCCACCCCCATGGATACCCTAGACACCCCACCCCACTATACATCCCTCCCACACCCCTGTACCCCCCACCCCGCTGGACACCCCCACACCCCTGGACACCCCCTGGACAGCCCCCACCCTCCTGGACAGCCCCCACCCCAATGGACACCCTGGACACCCCCACCCCATTGGACATCCCTACCACACCCCTAGAAACCCCCCACCCCCTGGACACCCCACCCCCTGGATAGCCCCCACTCCCCTGGATAGCCCTCCCACCCTCCTGGACACCCTCCCACCCCCATGGACACCCTGGAAACCCCCACCCTACCAGAAATACCTACCACACCCTTGGAAACCGCCCACCCCACTAGATACCCCCACACCCCTAGAGACCCCCTGGACAGCCCCCACCCTCCTGAACAGCCCCCACCCTCCTGGACACCCTCCCACCCCCATAGACACCCCAGATACCCCCACCACACTAGAAAACCCTCCCACACCCCTGGAAACCCCCACCCCACTGGAAACCCCCCACACCCCTGGATACCCCCTGGAAAACCCCCACCCATCCTGGACAGCCCTCACTCCCCTGGACAGCCCTCCCACCCTCCTAGACACCCTCCCACCCCATGGACACCCTGGACACCCCAACCCCACTGGACAACCCTCCCACATCCCTAAAACCCCCCACCCCACTGGACACCCTCACACCCCTGGACACCCCCTGGATAGCCCCAACCTTCCTGGATAGCCCCCACCCTCCTAGACACCCCCACCCCCATGGATGCCTCGGACACCCCCACCCCACTGGATAACCCTCCCACACCCCTAGAACCCTCCACCCCTGGACACCCCCACACCCCTAGACACCCCCTAGACACCCACACCCTCCTGGACAACCCCACTCCCCTGGAAATCCCTCCCACCCTCTTGGACACCCTCCCACCCCATGGACACCCTGAACACCCCCACCCCACTGGATAACCCTCCCACACCCTTGGAAACCCACCCACCCCACTAGAAACCCCCACACCCCTGGAAACCCGCCCACCCCACTGGAGACCCCCACATCCCTAGACACCCCCTGGATAGCCCCCCACTCCCCTGGATAGCCCTCCCACCCTCCTGTACACCCTCCCACCCCATGGACACCTTGGACACCCCCACACCCATGGACACCCTCCCCCCCAAGACCAGAATCCATACCAGAAAAACCATCAGAACTATACCAAAACAAGAAGTAGACCAAAATTAAACATTCACATATATAACATTCAAAACATAAAATGTCAACTAAAAAAACCTAAATCCAACCTAAACGAATAAAAAATACACAATTATAATGACAATATTCAAAATTACATTTTACACTAAAAAAAAACTAAAATCTAATCAAACCTGTAAAATAATTTGACCAGTCCACTTGTAAGTGTTTGAAATATTGAGCACTATAGGGTTGAGGGTCATCAAATAGCTACAAAGTAAAAGGATAGTAGTTAACATGTATAATGGATAAATAAAATGAAATATTATTGCAAAGTTTAAAAGGAAATCTGACTAGTTCAAAGTGCACAAGTGTTCCAGTTGTAATTATTTCATACATAAATCTTAACATATAATATACGCATTCAAAGATGCCTTGTTGTTCATGAAAATTTTGTTTAAATGAGTGTAAATTAAAAATATTATTTTTATGTAAAACATCAAAAAGTACAAATTATAAATGGATATTTACCTTTACTTTTACATATTTGATCTTGGCACTCCTTTTATTTGTGTTTTTTTTGAAAGTAGACCCATCCCCTATTAGAAAATAACATGAATGAGATAAATTTAAAATTTATTATAATATATACAACTATTAAGAAATTTAAACTTACTTTTCCAACATATTCTTAAAACTTTCCCACACATCTCCATGGACAGAGCATATCCAATAAAGTGTTTTCCCTTGAAAACAAACACCTAACATCCAATGATCACCGATAAAAGAAAATTTAAGGTTAGAGGTTTTTTATGATAAAAGATAATGAACTATTTTCCAGAGATATGTTTCACACCTCTCACAAAAAGGAATCATCCAACACTGTGTGATTGTATTCTGTTTAAATCTTTCAGCAATAAAAAGCATTCTTTGTTCCTCATCCAATGTATGTGCTTCAGGGGAAATCAAATGCAGGTCCATGAATCCATATACATCTGTCTGCTCATTCTTCTCACACATGTTATAAAGATACCTAATACAAAACAGACATAATTATACATTTTTAATAAATATAACACAGGGAAAAGGTTTTAAGACTTACATGGAAAAAATTTTCCCCACGTTGATGGCCAAATTATCTCCAGTAACAAGCTCCATGATATCATTTTTCAGAATCCCCACATTTATTGCACGTACACAAACATGATCTTCCATTGGAAACTCATAATGATCCACCAACACATTTTAATATCTTGACGATCTATCAAGACTACTTGAATCTGTATCTGATGTCATAACCATTTGTCTTTGTTGCTGTCTATACAATATTTCTTTACCTTTGAATTATTCCTGTAAAAATAAATAAAAAAATATATTAGTTTTAAAATGTTAAAACAACTTTAATAAAAAAAATAAAATAGAAGATATAACATACATACCTATATGGTAATGAGTCACATAAGTCTGGATGGCCAAATTAAAAAATGGCTGATACTATGTCCAACTGTCGTCACCTAATTTGTAGGTAATGGTACTCGAGCTGATCTATCTATAATATCCTATATAGTGACCCTATGATGCTATACCTCTAAATGTTGATGATGAACTATATATCCTATATAATATACCAGCCCATATACAACTATATGATGTTGAGGATCATCAACATACAACTCAAAATAAGTAAGAAGCTGAGGTGGAGGAGTAGGATAAAAAATGGGGTCTGCAGGCTGAGGTGGGGGAGTGGGAGCTACTGGCGGAGGTGGAGGATAAATAGTGGGGTCTGCAGGGGGAGGTGGAGGAGTGGGAGATGCAGTCTGAAATTGTCTTTGCATGTTTTCAAACATATACTGTATCGAAGATCTAATCTTTTCCTCCATCACCAAATTAATATTATGAACTCCAGCCTCCAAGGATTCTATTTTTTTATAAACACCTTAGATAGAAGAATTTGAGGAACGTGGTAACAATTTTCTTACCGATACACCTGTTGGATATCCTCATACAGGACCAGGATGTTCAGGCTTTCCCAATGCTACAGATAAAATATCTTGCCTCCCAACAGCTGTAAATGCCCCCTGTGAGCTCTGCTCCTCAAGATAATCCTGTATTAATTAATTGAACATTTCTTTAATTATTAAAATTATATAAAGAATATAGTTAACTTAAATAAATAAAATAAATATCTTACAATCCTCTCAGTAAAGATTCTCGAATCTTCCGAAAGATATTTCCGCTTTTCCCCCATCTGACCTCTCTTCCATTTTTCATGTCTAGATGGAGGGGATGGAGGGGAAACCTCTCCAGAGATTGAAGACTTAGCTATCAGTTTTTGTAATTTTTCTTCCATCATTTGTTCTTCCAATAATGTATACCCTCCCAGAGATAAACTATGAGGGTATACATTTTGGTATTGGATCTCCTGATGAGATGTCCTCGTTTTCTATAAATTAAGAATAATAAACCATTAACAAAACATTAATAAGATCATTTATATAATAAATCTTATAAAATTTTACATTGACCTTACCAAAAATGAATATTTTCTTCTAGTTTCAACAAACTATGTTCATATCTCTTCATCTATGAAAGGATATATATTACATAGATTGTCATGACTCCTATGACCAAAAATGAAATCAGATGTGAGGGTTGATTTTAAATCCCTCTATCTCCTAGAAGCCATCGATAAGAATTTCTTCCTGACTCCTCCAGTGTCAGGAATATAAAATTTCATATGATAAAGAAGAGGTAAAACATATTATACTAGAAACATTTAAATAATAGGTAAAAAATAGAAAAATATATTACCAAAATCATCTCCCAAAACTGAGATATTATCTCTTTGTCCACACTTCTCCAATCATCATACAAAATTCTTACTTTGTTCTTACCCTAAGTTGATACAAAACTTTTAAAATATTTTGCATTTGGACCTATAGGAATATCATTCTCATCAAACTGAACGAGTATCCTCTGGTCCTACATATGGTCAAGTGATAATTTTGGTAAACGTGTGCACCCATGTTTACCAACTCTTGAACTCTTCTTTCTCATTATGGGAGTACATGAGGAATATTGGGGAACATCAAGAGGATTATGTGAATGTTCTTCCCCAAAGGTATGATCATTATGCTCATCTCAAGAATCATGTGGTTGATCAACTTATTGATTTGTCATTATCCTTCAAATAAAAAAAACATTAGCTCACAAATATACAAATTCAAATACTACAATAATAATTTAAATAGAAAATGGAAAATTGAACTAAGTTACATAATAGTAAACATGGTTAATATGGTAAGCCCATTAAACAATGGTAAACATGGTAAACATGGTAGTGTAATTTTCATTCAATAAAATCAATAAATATATAAGTTATGTAAAGGTAAACTATGGTAAACTATGGTAAACATGATAAACATGGTAAAAATGGTAAACATGGAAAACATGGTAAACATGGTAAACATGGTAAACATGGTAAACATGGTAAACATGGTAAACATGGTAAACATGGTAAACATGGTAAACATGGTAAACATGGTAAACATGGTAAACATGGTAAACATGGTAAACATGATAAACATGGTAAACATGGTAGAAATAGTAAACATGGTAAACATGGTAAAAATGGTCAAGTAATTGTCATTAAACAAAAATAATAGATATATAATTTACATAATGGTAAACATGATAAACTAAACTAAACAAAATTAAAATGAACAAAAACTTCTACTTATTTGTTTTAATATATGTTTTAATAAAGAAAAAAATTACAATATCTAACATTTTATGAAAATAATAAATGTAAACAAGAAATAAACATATGTTACCTGTAATATTAGGAATGTAAAAATGGATTTTTTCCCAAGTTTCTTCATCATGATCGTTCCTTATGGCACAAACCATGTCTTCAACATGTTCATCATTATGTTCTGCTAATCTTTCCATGGAAGTAGGGATCTCTCATAAATCAGCATCTTGATCAAGTTGATCCTCACCAACATATTGTTTTTTTCCTTGTAAAACAACAGAACACTGCATATCTGATTGAACAACTACATAGAAAATCTATTTTTCACATGTTTTCATTATAAAAGAATATGTTGTGTCTTCTAATCTATTCATATTAACAACTGTCATTCCAAATTCATCATGTCTGACACTGTTGTTACCGATAAACCATTTTCAGTTAAAAACAAGAACTTTAATTTTAAATTAATCAACCTCCCATATTTCTTCAATGACTCCATAATATGCAGTTGATGTAAAAATTGGGTTTTTGTCTTTAGAGCTCAAAAAATGCATTTCTTTTGCAAACACCAATATACCACTATTCTGAACTGCACTTCTGTTGTCCTGAGATTTTGTATGAAATGTATAGCCATTAATGTCATAAATGGACCATGTTATCACATTTAAACATGGACTAACCACTAACCATATTAATGTATCTAATACATCTTATCTACCAAACAAGGTCTTTTTAAACCATGACAAATTTTTTTTGTTGTGCTCATTCAAAATCCACATTTTTTTCTTCTTTGGATGACTTTGCTTCAACTGATTAATATGCAATGTGATATATGGTTGAACATCAACTATTTTATTCAAGATGTATAATTATAACTTCTTCATCTGTTTACCTGACAATGATTTGACATTCAAACCATGAATCCCCTTTCCGTCATTATTAACTCATTCATGGCGATATGGAGACAAACCTATGTGCTCCACCATAGCCAAGTAGCTCATACAAAAGTCCGCAACCTCCTCAGAAATATACTTTTCAATAATAGAGACTTCAGGTCGATATGGATTCTTAACATACCCCTTCAATATTTTCATATACCTTTCAAAAGAAAACATCCAACAAAGATATAAAGGTCCATAAAGCTTTATTTTTAGAACCAGATGAATCATTAAATGCACCATTATATCAAAAAAATATGAAGGAAAATGCATTTCCAATTGACAAAGTATAGAAATTTCATCCTTTTTCCAAAATGTTCAAAGCATTCACATCAATCACCTTATTACAAATTGAATTGAAAAAATAGCACAACTTCATTATAGTCTTTCTGGCACGGATGGGCAATATTCCACACAATGCAATTGGTAGAAGTTATTGCATCATGACATGACAATCATGAGATTTCATACCTATAAACTTCAAATCCTTCAAAGAGACAATTTTTTTTACATTTGAATAATAACCTTGAGGAACTTTGATATCATGAAGACACTAAAAAAAGCTAATTTTATCCCTCTTGGATGATGTATGACAAGCCAAGAGAAGAAATTTTTGTCTTCCATTAGGAGTTGGAGCTAACTCCAAACACATTTCCATTGATAGTAAGTCTAATCTTGTATTCAACCCATATTTTGTCTTTCCTTTAATATCTAGAAATATTCCAATCAAACTGTCTCAGATATTCTTCTCCACATGCATGACATCAAAATTATGTTTCACTTCATGATATCTCTAATATGGTAGCTCAAAAAATATTGACCTTTTTCTTCCAAATATGTCTATCATTACCAGATTTTTGTGTCTTTCCCAATGTCACATCAAGGTTTTCTGCCCTCTCAAAATACTCATTAGGGGATAAAGGTTTTGGAGAAATATCAAATTCTTGTGAGCCATTTAATGCCTTTTTTATTCTTCTATAAGAGTGTTCCATAGGCAAAAACTTTTTTTGACCCATGTATACTCCTTTCCTCCCATGATGCAATTGACAATATGAATTTTTTTATTCACAAATTGGACATGCTTTATGCCCCTTAACACTGTATCAAAAAAAATTTCCATATGCTGGGAAGTCATTTATAGTGAACATAAGCACTGCATGCAATTTAAAATATTCCTTTTTATAAGAATCATACACCCTAATACCATCCTCCCATAAGAGTTTCAAATCATCAATCAATAGTGACAAGAAAATATCAATATCATTTTTGGGTTTCTTCATACCATAGATCATTATACTCAACATGAAATATTTGCACTTCAAAAAAACTTCATGAGAGAGGTTATAAATTACCAATAAAACAGGCCATGAACTATGTGTGCTACTGAGGGTTCGGTATGAATTCATTCCCTCTGTGCACAACCCTATTCTGAGATTTCTAATTTCATTTCCAAATGTAAGATACTGCTCATAAATTTTCTTCTATTATGGAAAATCAGCTGGATGATGTATTTTTCCATCACATATCCGCTCATCAGCATGCCATCTTAACCTTTTTGCATTATGTGAATTAGAAAATAAACGTTTCAAATGATGAATTATAGGAAGATACCAAAATACCTTAGAAGGGATCTTTGTAGTCTCTACATAAGCCTGTGATTTTTATTTCAACTTATACCGTGATGTCCCACATTTAGGACACTCTGACAGAAATTCATATTCCTTCCTATATATCATACAGTCATTCAGGCATGCATGTATTTTCTTATATCTCAATCCCATCGGGCATAATATTTTCTTGGACTTATAATGTGAATCTAGAAGATCGTTATCTTTTGGAAGAATGTCTTTCAATAATTGTAGTAGCTCTGTAAAACTTCTGTCACTTCATCCATGTTTCACCTTTAGGTTAATCAATCTTAACACCACCGAAAAAATGGAAAAATCCATACAACCAGGATACAATGGTTTTTCAAAATCACCATATAGACACGCAACTGTCAGTTCTATCTCAATTTGTTTTGATGCAATATCACAGACCATTTCTACAATTCCATCAGAGTTACCATCTTGCAAATCATCATCATCAGTAGATTTAACATTCTGTCCAGTTTCACCATGCCAAATCCAAGGGTTGTAACTTGGATTAAAACCATGAAAAATTAGATGATCTTTGATCTCTCTACTTTTCAACTTCGTTATATTCAAACATTTCAGGCATGTATAGAAAAAAATGTCACTTCTTGGAACATTTCATTTAGAAAATTCCAAAAAGGCATCAACACCTTCCTCATATTCATTACTCATTTGATGTGTCGTAATCCAACTTCGACTCATTATTACCTATAACAAATATCAAAATTATGCATCTTGTTAAGATAAAACAAATATATATTTATATGAAAAATATCACAATTTTAATGTAAAACAATTTTGAAATATAAAAAAAATCTATGCGTATTTGAAAAAAATATGCATGAAAATGATTTTAAAAAGAAAATATAGTTAGATATAATAGTTTTAAATTCATCTTGGATCCTTTATTATTAAGGTACAAAAAGAATACATCCTGATGTAACTAGATACCAAATTCACCCTTCTGTAAAAAAGAAATATGAAGTGTAAATATTAAAATATGTATAGATTCACTATTGAAAATTACACATATCCCAACGATTTGAAACCATTGGGATATCCCCTGAAACCGTTGGAATAGAATACCCCAACGGTTTCACACACCGTTGGCATGATGATCATTGAAATAACCCTATACCAATGATTCTACAGGAACCGTTGGTATATACTACCTAAATTTAAAATATTACAACAATTTCAATGAAACCGTTGGGATATATATATACAAAGGGGGTGTCCAAGAGGGTAGGGGGCTGTCCAGGGGTGGTGGTGGGGGTTGTCCAAGGGTGTAAGGACTGTCCACGGGGGTAGGGTCTATCCAGGGTGTCCAAGGGGGTAGGGGGTGTACAGGGGGTAGGGGTTGTCCCTATGCATTTCATTTAAATTAAAGATTCATTTGATTCTAGTTTGAAATACATGAAAATAAACATAGTTTTTCTAAAAATAATCCTCATGAAAACATTTAAAACCAAGAATTAAATTTTACCAAAGAGACACACCACAATTAGGGAGCATAATCAATGATGACATAATGAGGGAAATGGGTAAGCAGTATTCAAGTAACCATACCAGATGAGGCACCTAGATTATCCTCCACAAATAAACAAGTGTCATAGAACATGGTAATACCTAGGAGATTAGGGGAAAATCTAGAACATATTGTAACCTAATCTATCCTTTTGGCGTGCCTGATGCAATCAAACAGCCCTAACGCACGAGGGGAACCATCCCCAAAGCAGAGCGTGTTTATACTAAGGGTCAATTAGCCAGAGCATAATCTTAAACTAGTACAACAAGAATTCTTTAATAATCCACTACCAATTCTAGGTTACCATGTTATGTCTAAAATGGGGGTGATCCGAGGAGTATCAAACAATCAACCATATATAAAGAATAAGCACAAGACACACATAATCCACACACCCACAAGAATCACCCCAGAACACCACTCCAAGGACGTACCATTACCTTAGGGCCATCAACGCACAATGGAAGTCCCATACCAAGGAAATTCCCATTCATTTTAATAATGATAAAGAAAAAGACACATTCAAATGAGGATTTTCCAAAGAAAACCCACTTTCTAAAAATTCCAACCGGGCCACACCCATTCTTTTAAAAGAAAAATGTTTTCAAAAGTATCCGAACACACCATTTAGGAATCCATGAAATATTTGAAGCGCATTTTAAAAGGCACAACATCATTTGGAAATAATAAACCGCTTATAAGGGCTAACCGGGCTTTTAATCAAACACTTGTTTTCCACAAAATTTAATTCAATGGGAATGAAACTTGATTTAATTCAAGTAATATTTTAAAAAATTATATATTTTTAACAAGAATAAAATCAAGGTATAAACATCAAGAAATCAATGATTCTTAAATTTAAAGGCCAATACATAGGGAAACCTACCTCAATCTAAGACGAATTCAATGATGACCACTCAAAATGGCTACAAGAAGGTCCAAATGAGCAAGGAATACCAAGAAGAACCGTAATAAGAAAAAAACTTAAATTTATAAACAAAGAAAAAAGAATCCTTGACCAAAGGAACCAATGAAGAAGAACAACTAAGAAGAAAAAGAAAGAAGGAAGAAGAGGGGGAAGGAGGATATTATATGGAAAAATCACCCTCAAACTTGTAGAAACCACTTGGAATCACCATTGGAAGGAGGTGAGAGGCATGGAGAAGAGGAGGAGGATACTCCTAGGGTTTCATGTTCCTAATGGGGGAGAAAGAGGAATTTTGGTGTTAAAATTTGAAGGGGAAATGATAAAAAATACATTTTTAAAGAACTTAGGCACTGCGCACGGTTAGACTGCACCCCCTGGACACCCCCACCCTCTAAACAACACCCCCACCCCATCTAGACACCCCCACCCCCTTGGACACCCCCACCCCTAGATACCACTACCCCCCTTGGACTACCCACTCACCCCCCTGGACACTACCCCCACCCCCTGGACACCCCACCCCCTGGACATCACCCCCACCACCTACCCACTTGGACACCCCCCTGGACAACCCCCACCCCTCTCGACACCACCCCACCCTCTGGACACCCCTAATTCCTTGGAAATCCCCCTCACCCCCTAGACACCACCCTCACCCCTACCCCATTGGACACCCCCTGGACACCCCCACACCCCCTGGACACCCCCATCCATAGACAACACCATCACCCCCTAGACACCACCCCAACCCCCTTGGAAAGCACCCTCACCCCACCAGGACACCACCCCCTTGAACACCCCCTGGACACCACCACCCCTTGGACAGCCCCCACCCCCTGGACAACCCCACAATCCCTATGGACAACCCCCACCCCTAGACACCCCCACCCCTAGACATCCCATACCCCCTTGGACAGCCCACTCACCCCCTTGGACACCACCCCCACCCCCTGAACACCACCCCCACCCCCACCCCCTTGGACACCCCTTGGACACCCCCACCCCCTGGACAGCCCCCTCACCCCCTCAACACCACCCCCACCCCTAGACACCCCTACCCCATTGGAAATCCCCTTCACCCCCCTGGACACCACCCCCACCCCATTAGACACCCCCTGGACACCACCACCCACTTGGACAGCCCCCCTCCCCCCTCTGGACAACCCCCACCTCCTGGACAGCCCCCAAACCCTTTGGACAGCCCCCACCCCCTAGACAGCCCCCATCCCTCTGGACTTTCCCCACCCACCATGGACACCCCCACCCCCTGGACACCCCTACCCTCTTGGACAACCCCCTCACCCCCTAGACACCACCCCCTCCCCCTTGGACACCCCAACCCCCTTGGACAGCCCCTGCACCCCCCTGGACACCACCCCACCCCCTTTGACACCCCCTAGACACCCCCGCCCCTAGATAGCCCCCCACCCCTGGACACCCCCACCAACTTTCACAACCCCCCACCCCCTTGGAAACCCCCTGTACGCGCACACACACATGATAGAACACACACAAATCGTAAACTTACATGATATCACTTCTATAGGTTTATTTTACCAGAAAAGAATTTATCATGGTATAAATGAACACTATGAAACTTACCATGATAGCAAGAACAAATAAAAATAACGTCTCAAAAAATTAGTTTAGGGCATCGCAAAAAATAAAAACTGAAACCGAGCAGTGTGAGGCCTACTTGAGTGTTGCGAGTCGAACTGATAGATCTGATGATAATAAATATGGATAATGATGTTGGAAAAATGAGGCTAGAGGGAACGACTTCAAAGAATCCTTTCTAGGTTTTCCATGTGAGAGAGACAAGTCACAGGTTTCCCGATCAAAGAAAATAGAATGACTAAATACGAGGTGTGATAAATCATTTAAAAGATTTATCACGTCAGTTATTTAATAACCGACGTGGTAAAATATTTTTTTATGTTTATAATGTCAGTTATTTAATAACCAACATAGAAAACAATTTATCACGTTAGTTATTTTATAACCGACATGATAAAGCATTGAGATTCGATATATCACGTCGGTTATAAAATAACAAACGTGATAAAGCTAATCTCAGTTTTTATTACGTCGGTTATAAAATAACTGATGTAAAAAATTGATTCTCATCGATTTATCACGTCGGTTCTATATAATCGACGTGAAAAATACCGACATGTTAAATGTTTTTTTTCACTAGTGCATAACTTCTACCAGACACTTTCTAATGACCCATGTTGTCCCCTTTCCTCATTCTATGAAAAATCCTAAACACGTAACTACAAAACATCAACCAAAATAAATTAATTCAATCTAAAATATTTAAAATTCACCATAATAGAATAATTTACCAAAATAATGGATGATGATGTACAAACATTGTCTCAAGATGTCTTCTAGCTAGGTTATATAAAATTACCATCATTATTGAATAATTTCATAGTCCATAAATGAAATGTTCATCAAATACCTAAATCAAGAAATGAAAAATCATCAATAAGTGAAGGAGAGAATGGAAAAAGGTAAATAAAGGAGACAACTCACTATAGATAACTAGAAATTGTAGAAAAAACACCCCAAAACCCAAGGGGTTTGAAGAATAATAATGGAAGGATAGGGGGCTATCATGTGATTAAAAAAAGGAGGGAAGGTGTCTCCCCAACTTAAAAACCCAAGGTGGAAAATTGGTAATATACCCCATAAATTGACACCACCAACTAGACAGTGACTCCACTGGCCAGTTAGTGATGGACCACCTATTGGCTGGTGGCCCCAACCAGAATAGAGAGACACTTCCTAGAATACTGGTAAGACAGTGGGCTCCAAACGGATTTTTAATGGCTACATACTGTTAACAATTAGTATCTTGGTAATCGTTGCCTCTCTCTGTCACCCACCAAATATTCCATTCCACCAATCGATCAATATTTCATGTTCAAAATCAAACTTTTATTGTAACATCCCAAACCTTTTTAAATTAAATATGTTTCCTAAATAAATTTTTGTTACATATTATATAATATCATTATTTTTTCGGGGTTCGAGGCAAGGAATGGGTTTCACTTGATGGTTTGGTTGAGGGGAGAGTCTTAGGGCCTCACTCAATTACTTGCATTGGGTTTTCCATTTTTTCCATCTTTCCTAGAAACTTCTAATGGTTCCCTCATCCGTAGTTGGGTACGAACCTACTTTCCAAATATTGATGGTCATCTGGATTTTCAAGACTAGTGACTCTTAGGGACTCTCATTGGTTGAGATGATGAGATATCATTCTTATTTCACCCTTTTGGGGGTAATTGTTGCCTACACTAGGACTCTCTTACATATTTAAGATATGTTTATGAAATCCTTCATAGACCCCAATATGAGACTTTTTACCCCTATTTACATGACTTTATTATGAACATGTATAAATAAGGACAATCATGCATATATTATGGGTTCTCTATCACTCTCTTATTTAATTATTATGCTTTGGGCCATGGATGTGTTCAAGCATTCTAGATTTTATTGCTATCCAGGAAAATGGATGGTGTCTTAGATATGGGATTGAACCTCTAAGAGGATTCCTACGTATCCTGTGAAAATAGGAACCAAAACCCACTTAGTTCGCTTGACATAGTTTAAGGTTGTATGACTAGACCCATCCATGGAGTTTAATATCATACGGTAAGGACATGAATATCAGTCTCATACCTCAATGAGGCACCCTATGTATCCTGTTTAATATAGGAATAAGATTCCATGTAGTTCTTGTGATGGGCATCTATGTCATGAGGGATACAATAATAGAGGCCCTAGGTGGGTCTTATTCATATGAGACTAACTTAGGTTTCTTTATCAGGAATATAGACCTTTGAACAGAGATGATATGTAATCAGACTTACATCCTGAGTATGGTCCCACACTAGGAGAAATATCAAAATGATTTTGATACAATCATCGCTGATCTCTAAGCCCACATGATCCATGCTCAGTGTGAAAAACAAAATATAGTGGTATATTGTACACATTGCGTGTGAACATATTCATATGGGGATTACTCTTTAAAGTTTCCCTTTGAGAGGAATGATCACCCATCTCATGGAGGATATGGTATGGAGCTCGGGCCTTTGAAGGCATCCTACGTATCCTGAATATGTCTAGAGTCAGAGTTATCATAGTTCACTCATCTCTTAACCTGCTAATGGGTTAAGGTGGATGACCATACTCAGGGGTACTATTGTTCTCCCAAATGTTTTGGGGATTCTAGGGGATTATAACAAGATGGATTTCCATTGGATCTCAGGCCTTAGAAAGGCATCCTACGTATCTTGGTTATGGTGGGAATTGGGGTCCTCATTGTTTGGTTATCCCTTAACCCACTGATGGGTTAAGGTGGATGATCACACTCAGGGGTATTATTGTTGTCCCCAAGGTTTTTGGGATTCTAGGGGATTATAAAAATATGGATTTACCATTGATCAGGGACATGTTATATGATTTCGGTAGTTGGGGCTTGTGCACTGTGGTAACTCGATTAGTCGGGGGTTACACTCTAGGGCTACCCGATTGGTACACTATGGTCGAGGCTTAAACTGTGGGGTTTCCCATTGATTAGGGCTTACACACTAAGGTTACCCATGATTGGGGATTATGAACTGAGGCTACCTGATTGGTTAGGGATTACCCTCTGAGGCTGCCTGATTGGTATAATTATTCTTTATCTTCTGACAGATTAAAGAGAGGTGGTGATGACCAACATGGTCTGTTGTATAGAATGATATCGGTAGGTTTTCATGAGTGCATGAACCTATATCATCAAGGAAACTTCCCTTATCAAAGGGGAATGCAGATGAAGGTTCTTAGTTGGGATCCACTACTAATACAAAAACGGGCTTTATCAGTGCTCAAAACAAGCTTTAACAGTTCTAAAAAAGAACTGTGAAGTTCAGAGCTGATAGGGGGGGGGTCCCCTTTATCAGTGCTAAAAAAGAGATGATAAATTCCATGCCTTCTGTAATATAAAATTCCACAGCAGCACACCCAAACAAGACCTGCAAAAAAATTCGCATATCAACAAGTATACCTATACAAAATTAACACATAATTCATAAGGTAATTTCAGCAAGTATAACCATTCAACAAGTATACCCATACACCAATAAGACATAATTCATAAGTTAATTAAATACAAAAATAATTCAATTCAAAATTCAAGGGGTTGGGGGGGGGGGTGTTCCGGGGTTTGGGGTGGCTGTCCAAGTGGGGTAGGGGGTGTCCAGGGGGTGGGGGTGTCCGAGGAGTGGGGGTGTATGAGGGGATGGGGGTGTCCGGGGAGTGGGGGTGTATGAGGGGATGGGGGTGTCATGGGGGATAGGGTTGTCCAAGGGGGGTGGGGTGGTGTCCAGGGGGTGGTAGGGGCTGTCCATGGGGTGGGGTTGTCCAGGGGTGGGGGGGGGTGCCCAGGTGGTGGGGTGTTGTCGAGGAGGGGTGGGGGCATCCAGGGGGTGGGGGAGGGGCATCCAGGGGGATGGTGGGGGTGTCTAGAGGGGTGGGGGTGGGGGGGGGGGGGCTGTCCATGGGGGTGTCCAGGGGGGTGGGGTGGTGTCCAGGGTGTTGTGGGGGGGGGGGGTTTCTAGGGGGGTGTCCAGGGGGTGGGGTGGTGTCCAGGGGGGGGGTGGGGGGTGGTCCAGGGGGTTGGTGGGGCTATCCAAGGGGGGTGGGGTGGTATCCAGGGGGTGGGGGTGGCTGTCCAAGGGGATGGGGGTGTCTAGGGGGTGGGGGTGTCATCCAGGGGGTTGGTGGGTGTCGAGGGGGGTGGGGGTGTCCAGGGGGTGGGGGGGGGGACTGTCTAGGGTGGGGGGGGGGCTATCCATTGGGGTGTCCAGGGGGGGTGGGGTGGTGTCCAGGGGGTTGGGGGATTTCTAGGGGTAGGGGGTGTCCAAAGGGTTGGGGGTGTCTAGGGGGTGGGGTGGTGTCCAGAGGGGTGGGGTGGGGCTGTCTAAGGGGGGTGGGGTGGTGTCCAGGGGGTGGGGGTGGTTGTCCATGGGGGTGGGGTGTCTAGGGGGGTGGGGGTGTCTAGGTGGTGGGGTGGTGTCTAGGAGGGGTGGGGGTGACATCAATGGGGTTTGTGGGTGTCCAGGGGGGTGGGGGTGTCCGGGGGGGGGGGTGTCCAAGGGGGTGTTCGAGGGGGGTGGGGTGGTGTCCAAGGGGTTGGGGGGATTTCTAGGGTGTGGGGGTGTCCAGAGGTGTGGGGGTGTCTAGGGGGTGGGGTGGTGTCCAGGGGGTGGGGAGGCGGTCCAGGGGGTTGGTGGGGCTATCCAAGGGGGGTGGGGTGGTGTCCAGGGGGTGGGGGTGTCTGTCCAAGGGGGTGGGGGTGTCCAGGTGGTGAGGTGGTGTCTTGGAGGGGTGGGAGTGTCGTCCAGGGGGTTGGTGGGTGTCCAGGGGGTGGGGGGTGTCCAGGGGAGGTGGCGTGGTGTCCAGGGGGTTGGGGGAGGGGCTTTACAGGGGGTGAGGGGTGTCCAGAGGGGTGTGGGTGTCCAGGGGGGAGCGGTCTAGGGGGTTGGTGGAGCTATCCAAGGGGGGCGGGGTGGTGTCTAAGGGGTTTGGGGTGGATTTCCATGGGGGTGTGGGTGTCTAGGGGGTGAGGGTGTCCAGGTGGTGGGGTGGTGTCTAGGAGGGGTGGGGGGCATCCAGGGGGTGGGGGTGTCCAAGGGGTTGGGGGCATCCAAGGGGTTGGGGGTGTCCATTTTAAATAAAAGAGAGACACTTTGAGTGATACCAGCTACACCGTACCTCGGATTTAGGAAGGGTTGACTCCGACACATCAAAAATGACCCATGGATCGTTCCCCTAAAGTATCAACACAATCCGAATGCGTTTGTTCAGATTTCCGTATGTCAATTGTTGTTTTCACTTAAAATTCTGTCCATTTTAAACAAAAGAGATACTTTGAGTGAAATAGGCCACACCATGCCTCATATTGAGGCACATTTGACTCATACACGTCAAAAATGACCCATGGATCATTCCCCTAAAGTATCAACACAATCCAAATACGTTTGGTCAGATTTCTGTACGTCAGTTATTGTTTTCACTTAAAATGTTTTCCATTTTAAACAAAAGAGAGACACTTTGAGTGACACCGGCTACACCGTGCCTTGTCTTGAGGTAGGGTTGACTCGTACATGTCAAAAATGACCCATTTATCATTTCCATAAAGTATAAACACAATTTGAATGCGTTTTTTTGGATTTCTGTATGTCAGTTGTTGTTTTCACTTAAAATTCTATCCATTTTAAACAAAAGAGAGACTTTGAGTGATACTAGCCACATCGTGCCTCGGATTGAGGTGGGGTTGACTCGTACACATAAAAAATGATCCATTTATCGTTCCCCTAAAGTATCAACACAATCCTAATGCGTTTGGTTGGATTTCTGTATGTCAGTTATTGTTTTCACTTAATATTCTGTCCATTTTAAACAAAATAGAGACACTTTGAGTGATACCGACCACACCATGCCTCAGATTGAGGCTGGGTTGACTCTTACACATCACAAATGACCCATGGATCATTAAAATAAAGTATAAACACAATCCTAATGCGTTTGGTCGGATTTCTATATGTCACTTATTGTTTTCACTTAAAATTCTGTCCATTTTAAACAAAAGAGAGACTTTGAGTGATACCGGACACACCATGCCTTGGATTGAGGCGAGGTTGACTCCTTAATGTCAAAAATGACCCATGGATCGTTCCCCTAAAGTATCAACATAATCTGAATTCATTTGGTAAGATTTCCGTATGTCAGTTGTTGTTTTCACTTAAAATTCTGTCCCTTTTAAACAAAAGAGAGACACTTTGAGTGATACCGGCCACACCGTGCCTTGGATTGAGGTGGGGTTGACTCGTACACATCAAAAATGACCCATGGATCGTTCCTCTAAATTATCAACATAATAATAATTTATTTTTTTGGATTTTTGTATGTTAGATGTTGTTTTCACATAAAATTCTGTCCATTTTAAACAAAGAGAGACACTTTGAGTGATAACGGCCACACCATGCCTCAAATTGAGGCGGGGTTGACTCTTACACATCAAAAATGACCCATGGATCATTATCCTAAAGTATTAACACAATATTAATGCGTTTTGTTGGATTTCCGTACGTCAGTTTTTGTTTTCACTTAAAATTCTGTCCATTTTAAACAAAAGAGAGACACTTTGAGTGATACCGGCCACACTGTTCCTTAAATTGTGGCAGGGTTGACTCATACACTTCAAAAATGACCGATGGATTGTTCCACTAAAGTATCAACACAATTCGAATGCGTTTGGTCAGATTTCCATACGTCAGTTGTTGTTTTCACTTAAAATTCTGTCCATTTTAAACAAAAGAGAGACACTTTGAGTGATACCGGCCACACTGTGCCTCAGAATGAGGAGGGGTTGACTCGTACACATCAAAAATGACCCATGTATTGTTCCCATAATGTATCAACACAATCTGAATGATTTTGGTCAGATATGAAGGTATTTTGGAGATTTTATTGTTTTTTCTTATCCAAAACCCAAAGAAAAGTGGTTCATCATTCTTGCATATTGCTGGTGCATTTAATCTGTTAAAATGGGAAAATGACTCATTGGAGAAAGTATGTTTTATTTAATAACAATTACATTTTTCCTACAAACATTTACATACAAAAATGTTTCATCTTTTGATCCCCTTAACCCCTCTCAAAAATGATTTCCAATTGTACATGTCCCCAAGTTAGATCTTCATGCTATTTGTGTACAATCTTCCATCAGGTATGTGGCCCACTCATTTCTGAACAAATATATATCAAATTGTGAGTATAATGATTTTATATAGTCATAGTATTACTAAAATATATATAAATAAAGAATTAATAAATAATTTAAATGAAATAGTAGTTGTTTTTGAAAATACCTCTTTAGGGATGCTAGTTTGTTGATGAAAAATGATCTCTTTCATAAATTTACAAACATAATAACAGCAATCATTATCATTTTTTTGGACATTGCAAAAAAAAATTTCATTAGGAGAATAATTAACTTATGTTGATATGTGTTTGGATAGTGGAATTTTATTATATACACCCTGATATTTGTCCAGACGTAGTACTTGCTCACCTCCTTATGCTTATCCCCTACCCTCATTACTTTTTTAGATGATAATGATACACCTCCCTATCATAATAGAATCCTCAATAAAAGATAATATAAATTATATTACTTGATGTTTAGACCTAAAATGTAGGATTTAGTGTCTTACAGATTCACGAACTCCATCATGTGTGGTCAGTTTGTTGGATATCGTTGCATTGAATCTAGAAAATAAATCTTTGAAGTATCCAAGTTCACCACAATTAACAACCAATGTTTCCTAAAAACAAAAAAAGGAATAATTAATAAAATAAGTGAAAATATAATTGATATTCTTTCATTGTAGAGTTTTACCCCTCCATGGTTGGTATTAGGAAGAGTCTGTCATCCATAATATTTCTTTCAAATGTTTTCAGCAAGTTGTTCACTATTTATTTCTTTTTTGATGGCTCTAATTTCGTTAGTTGTGTTGATGTGGTATGAGGACTTACGAGTCCAAATTTTGGCTCATGGGAAAATTCCTTCAACTGTTTTTCATATATATGTCTGTCAATAATATAAAATTCATTTAGTCATAATTTTCACATTATATCATCTTTTAGAAAATCAATTCATGAAAACATACCTCATATATAAATTTAAAACTATGACGCCTAGCCAACCATATTCAAGTATCTCATTTAAATTTTCAGAAGTAATGAAATCTTGAATTTCCTCTCTGTATATATTCTTTTCAAAAACCACTATATGACTACTACCACCTCTTAAATTTGTATCCACATGATTCTTCAATGCTAGTAAATTTTGATAGAGAACATGTGGTGTTATTGTGCTCTCAGTAGCTCTTTGGGATTGGTTGGTCGACTCTTTAGATGCTTTTGATCTGACGTTTCTTGTCACCCCTTCCCTTTCTCTAACTATAATAACATTCATTGGTTCAGACCCCTTTTTATTAATTGCTAATGGTTTAGCTTGAAAAAAATGGAAATAAATACCTATTTGTCCACATGTACTCTTACAAGTTGTGACATCCATGCAATGAATGTACCAATAGCCTTTTTTACCATATTAATATCATTGTTATCAAGTGGAATAGGTAGCTCTACATTTGGCTCATGAGCTACATTAATCGTCACTTTTAGATGATCTTTTGGAAGTGGTCTATTATACAGCTTGTCCTATGGGATGTTGAACACCATAGCCCTCGCTACAAGGTGATAGGTGGGTGTTGACAGATGTAAATCAGTCATTATCAACCTATAAAATATTAGTACAGGAAAAGTATTAGTGTTTGTATGATTCAAATTTAATGGGAATAATTATTAGAAAATTGATTACCACGGCTAAGACAGTTCTTTGAGGAGAATGGCTCATCTCAAAGTTGGTGGGGGGTGGGGTGTGATATTCATGTGATGGTTGTTCCTGAGTTGTGTCTTCTCCCTGATTCCCACCCATAAAATTTTCTAGAAACTCTCCCTGCCATTGAAATATTTCTTCAAGAGTTGCTAGTCTTTCGCTCATTTGTTTCATTTTTTAATCTCTATCATCCATTTGTTTATTTTTCTCATAATATACTCGGGGTGTCACCCCAAACCCCGCACATCTGACATGATTGTATTGTTCTGGCCGCTTGAAAGCCGTCGATAATAGGTCTGCATCCGCTATATGAGTATCTGATTCTTGTGACTATTAGATATAGGAAAATAACTAAATTTTTTTAATAGAAATTTAAAACAAATATTTTTATCATGTCATATTTACACATATTTCCCACACTTTTTGTGTGTTTTCATCTACTAGCTTCCCTTCCTTATTCACATGTGCCTCCTTCTATAGCACATGACGTGGATGGAAGTGTCTTTGGTTTTTGAGTCATCAATCTATATATAAATTTAGAAAGATAATTATGATGTTTTTTCTTGGAACCTAAAAATATTTCTATAAATTTAAAATACGTACCATTTTCTTTTCTAGTGAAGCACACCCCATCCTTGCTTTACGATAGGGGTATGTTGGTTTTGATGCACGTTCCTTATTTTCAGTACTGATTTTCTGTTTCATAAATGAAATATTGACAATCAAAGTGATGAATACACGTATCCTCAAACAACATATTATCAACTACAATGTACCTGAAACTTCTCATCCCTATAACGGCCAATAAATGCATCCCATGCTTATTGGGATATCAGGTGAGTTTAGAAAAGGGGTGGGTGCGGGTTTATTTTACCTTTGGAATCATTCATGTGAAATTTTATTAAAATAGTACGAAAACCTCGATGACACCTTCCTGCAAGCCTTAGTACACAATTCTTGTGTGAATCATCTACTATAAATGTACTCTGAAATAGATTGAGAAGAGTAAGACATTGTTTCATTATTTTATTTTCTAGTAAATTAAAGAAATAATATCATAATGTTACCATAATTTCTTCCCATATCACAGCCTTCAGCCCAGACACAACACGGTGCCATGAATCTATGTCAATAGGCACGCATTGCTGAGTGACAATTCCAATGTAGCTAATAAACATAGCCTTGTTAGGATTCACATGTTGGCCTCGTGCATTCCATCTAACATCAAATTTTATGCCTTTGCTTTTCGCCTTAATAACTTTGGCTAGCACTATCAAACTACGACACACCTGTGTTTTCTGCGATGTCGGTCCTTCATCCCCGACCATTTCATCAATATAAACATCATCTATATGTTCATCTGAAATGATAGCAATTCCATGTGCAGATGGTTGTTGGACCTCAACACTAAGAGTAGCATCAGGTTCATAAACTTGTTGTTACTCTACACTGTGAGCATCCGCAGCAGCAGGAACAACAACAGCTTGAGAGACTTGTTCAACCTCAAGGTTAGGAGTACCAAAATGTGTAGAATTCATTATCTCCAAAAGTGGTTGAATAGTTAATTTAGATTACATAAATTCAGTAATGATAATATAATAACATGAGATAACAATATCTATATTACAAACAAAATATAACCTATTTATTAAACTCTCTTTATTTTTTTTCAAAGGATGAAGGGATTTGACACCTCTATCAATTATCCAAATCCCTTCATTGTGGTCTCCTATAACATATAAAACATCATCTACATTCGGACCGCTGTGAAATGATTATGATGTACCACTGAAAGGATCGTCCTCAACTGTATTTTCATTAGACCCTTCAGTAGTTTTGGATGATAACAGAACAATTTACCACTTTCAATTTGCAGGATCTGGAACATAAAATACTTGTACTGCTTGTGATGCCATTATAAACTGTTCGTCTTCGTACACTTATTTACTAAAATCAACTTTCACAAATCCCAATTCATCTATTTTAACACCACTATTGTTATCAACCCATTTACATTGAAAAATCAGCAATTAGAATGTCGTATAATCCAACTCCCATATTTTTTTGATAATGAAAAAGTATGACATATTTGTATAAATTGGATTTCTTTCCTTACTACCAGAAACATGCATCGCTTCAACCACAAGTGTAAATCCACTATTTTGCATGGTATTATCTTCATCATGTTCATCTGTATAGGATGTATAACCATTAATTACATAACCATTATAATATAATACATACACACTTGGTCTGGTGGCTAGACATCGAAGTCGTTTTGAAATTGAATTCAGATTTTCATATAACTCCTTAAAAATATGGTCATGAAACCATCCTATAAACTGGTGATTATGTGTATTTGATATCCATTTTCAGACCTTGATGGATTCAACTTCCTAATAATTTCATTATGGGTTTCAATATATGAAGCAACCTCCCAAATGTTATGCAAAACATAAAGGTGGGCCTGCTCCTGATCTATAATATTGATTTTCACAACATTTCTTCCAGAAATTCCCTCACCCTCAATGCGTCCAGTGTGACGAGATTTCGGGAGACCAATTCTTTCCACATCAGATAGGTATTCAGTATAGAACTCAATGGATTCCTCAACAATATATCGGTCCACTATACAACCCTCTGGTCGACTTCATTTTTTGACATACCCTTTCAAAATCTTCATATACCGTTCAATGGGGTACATCCATCTATAGTGCACAGGACCAAAAAGTTGAATCTCTCTCACCAAGTAAAGCATCAAATGAACCATCATATCAAATAATGTTGGTAGGAAGAACATTTCTAATTCACATAATATGATGAAAATTTCTCTTTCCATAGCTGGAAATTTCTCCGGGTCTAAAACTTTGCTACATATAGCTTTGAAAAAGAAACAAAGTTTGGTTAACATATGATGAACATTCTTGGAAAAAATGTAACATAAAGCTATTGGAATTAAATCTTGTATCAAAACATGGAAGTAATGTGATTTAAAACCTTTTAACTTCAAATAATTCATTGATACAACATTCTTGATATTTGATGAATACCCATCTGGAACCTTTCCATCATTGAAGAAGTTTCAAAACTGATACCTCACCTCCCTGGAAAGAGTGTAAGTAGCTGGAGGAAGAAACATTCAATTTTCACCCTTCACGGGAGCCAACCCTTCTCGTATTCCCATGTCAACCATGTCCAACCTTGCCTTAATTCCATCCTTTGTTTTTCCAGGGGCATTTAGCAACGTTATGATAACACTATCACATGCATTTTTTTCCACATACATCACATCAAGAAAATGTCTGACGTACAAAAAATTCCAGTATGGTAATTAAAAAAAAACTGATCTATTTTTCCAACCAATTTTCATAAGGTTTTTTGAAAATGGTTTACCAAAAATAGTGTTCACATATTTTACTTTCTCAAACAGCTGATCAAATATTAGTGGAGACGGTACTGTGCATTATTCTGAACTTCCATTGAATGATGTCATCCAAGATTGGTACTTATGCTGACGAGGTAGAAATCTACGATGTCCTAGAAACACAGTTTTCGATGAATGTTTCAACCTAATTGATTCTGTATCTTCTTCGCACACGAGACACCCTTGAGTTCCTTTAATTTTATAGCCTGAAAAATTTCCATAATCAATGAAATCATTTATCGACCCATACAACATCGCTCTCAATGTGAAGTTTTCACTTTTATAAGAATCATACAACATAACACCTGAATCCCACAATAACTTCAAATCATTGATCAAAGGAGAAAAATAAACATCAATATCGTTACCTAGTAGTTTTGGTCCTGATATAAGCATAGATAACATGATAAATTTATGCTTCATGCATAACCAGGGTGGAAAGTTATAATTTACCAACATAACAGGCCATGTACTATGAGTGCTATTTTGAAAACCAAAAGGTTTCACTCCATTTGTATATAATTCAAGACGAAGGTTTCTCGGCTCTTTTCCAAATTTAGGATACTCATGATCAATTATCTTCCATTGAGGAGAGTCGGCTGGGTAACATAATTTCCCATCTTTATTTATTTTATCTACATTCCACGAAAATTGTCTTGCGGTTTCTTCACTTCCATATAGACGCCTAAACCTTGGAATGATTGGAAAGTACCATACAACTGTTGTAGGACTAGATTCATCTTTCTTGTATCAAGAAGCACCACACTTTGCATTTTGTAAGTGATTTGTTCTCCTTGTGAAACAGTATATAGTATTTCGGGCAGACATTTATTCTTTCAGAAATCATACCCATCAAGCGCACCATTCGTTTAGCTTCATATGTCCAGTTTGGGAGATCATTATCTTCCAGGAGCATGTCATTCAAGAGAGCAATTAGTTCCGTAAAACTGACATCACTCCATCCATTACCTGCTTTCAATTTATATAACTTCAGTACAACTGAAAATGCTGTATATTTAGTGCAACCAACATACAATGACATCTTTTCACAACTCTTTAACTTCTCAAAGATGCCATTGTATGATGGTTTCACTAAATATATAACATTGTCAGTTGTACTGAAGTTGTATAAATTGAAAGCATGCAACGAATGGAGTGATGTCAGTTTTACGGAACTACTTACTCTCTTGAATGACATTCTCCCATAAGATAATGATCTCCCAAACCGGACATATAAAACTAAATGAATGCTACACTCAATGGGTATGATTTATGAAAGAATACATGCCTGCCCGAAAGACTGTATACTATTTCTCAAAGAGAACAAATCACTTACAGAATGCCCAAAGTGTGGTGCTTCTTGATACAAGAAATATGAATCCAATCATTCCAAGGTTTAGGCATCTATATGAAAGTGAATAAACTTCAAGAAAATTGTCATAGCATGCAGATAAAAGAAATAAATATGGGAAACTATGTCACCCATCTAACTATCCTCAATGGAAGATAATTGATCATGATTATCCTGAATTTGGAAAAGAGCCGAGAAGCCTTTGTCTTTCATTATCTACAGATGGAGTGAATCCTTATGGTTTTAAAATCATCACTCACAATACATAACCTGTTATGTTGGTAAATTATAACTTTCCACCCTGGTTATGCATGAAGCAGAAATTTATCATGTTATCTATGCTTATATCAGGACCAAAACAACCAGGTAACGATATTGATGTTTATTTGTCTCCTTTGATTGAGGATTTGAAGTTATTGTGGGATTCATGTGTTATGTTGTATGATTCTTATAAAAGTGAATACTTCACGTTGAGAGCGATGTTTTATGGGATGATAAATGATTTCCCTACTTATGGAAATTTGTCAGGCTATATAATTAAAGGAACTCAAGGGTGTCCCATGTGCAAAGAATATACAGAATCAATTAGGTTGAAACATTCATAAAAAACTATGTTTCTAGGACATTGTAGATTTCTACCTCATCGGCATAAGTACCGATCTTGGATGACATCATTCAATGGAAGTTCAGAACAATGCACAACACCATCTCCACTAATAGGTGATCAGCTGTTTGAGAAAGTAAAATATGTGAACACTATTTTTGGTAAAATATTTTCGAAAAACATTAAGAAACTCAGTTGGAAAAAGAGATCAGTTTTTTTGAATTACCATATTGGAATTGTTTGTACATCAGACATTTTATTGATGTGATACATGTGAAAAAAATGTATGTGACAGTGTTATCGGAATGTTACTAAATGCCCCTGGAAAAACCAAGGATGGAATTAAGGCAAGGTTGGACATTTTTGACATGGGAATACGAGAAGAGTCGGCTCCTGTGAAGGGTAAAAATTGAATGTTTCTTCCTCCAGCTACTTACACTCTTTCCAGGGAGGAGAGATATCAGTTTTGTAACTTCTTCAATGATGTAAAGGTTCCAGAGGGGTATTCATCAAATATCAAGAACATTTTTTCAATGAATGATTTGATGTTAAAAGGTTTGAAATCACATGACTTCTATGTTTTGATGAAAGATTTAATTCCTATAGCTTTACATTTCATTTTTCCCAAGAATGTTCATTATACGTTAACCAAACTTTGTTTCTTTTTCGAATCTATATGTAGAAAAGTTTTAGACCTGATGAAATTTCCAACTATAGAAAGATAAATTGTCATCATATTGTGTGAATTAGAAATGTTATTCCCGCCAACATTCTTTGATATGATGGTTCATTTGATGCTTCACTTGGTGAGAGAGATTCAACTTTGTGGTCCTATGCACTATAGATGGATGTACCCCATTGAATGGTATATGAGGATTTTAAAAGGGTATGTTAAAAGTTGAAGTCGTCCAGAGGGTTGTACAGTGGATCAATATATTTTTGAGGAAACCATTGAATTATGTACTGAATACCTATCTGATGTGGAAAGAATTGGTCTCCTAAAATCTCATTACACTAGACTCATTGAGGGTGAGAGAATTTCTGGAAGAAATTTTGTGACAATCAATATTACAGATTGGGAGCAGGCCCACCTTTATGTTTTTCATTACAGTTGGGAGGTTGCTTCATATATTGAAACCCAAAAAGAAATTCTTAGGCAGTTGAATCCATCAGGGGCTGAAAAATGGATATCAGATACACATAATCACCAGTTTATAGGATGGTTTCAGGACCATATTTTTAAGGAGTTAGATGAAAATACGAATTCTATTTTAGAACAACTTCGATGGCTAGCCGCCGGACCAAGTGTGTATGTATTATCTTAAAATGGTTATGTAATTAATAGTTATACATTCTATATAGATGAACATGATGAATATATTACCATGAAAAATAGTGGAGTTACACTTATGGCTGAAGCGATGCATGTTTCTGGTAGTAAGGACAGAAATAAAATTTATGCAAATATGTCATACTTTGGCATTATCAAACAAATATGGGAGTTGGATTATACGATATTCCAATTGCCTATTTTTCAATGCAAATGGGTTGATAACAATATTGGTGTTAAAATAGAATAATTAGGATTTGTGAAAGTTTATTTTAGTAAATAAGGGTACAAATATGAACATTTTATAATGGAATCACAAGCGGTACAAGTATTTTATGTTCCAGATCCCGCTAACCGAAAGTGATCAATTGTTTTGTTATCATCCAAAACTACTGAAGGGTTTGATGAAAATTCAGTTGAGGAAGATCCTTTCAGTGGTATGCCACAATAATTTTGTAGCGGTACCAATGTAGATGATGTTTTATATGTTAGAGGAGACCACAATGAAGGGATTTGGATAATCAATAGTGGTGTCAAATCCCTTCAGCCTTTTAAATAAAGAAAGAGATTTCAATAAATAGGATATATTTTGTTTTTAATATAGATCTTGTTATCTCATGTTATTATCTTATCATTTCTGAATTTATGTAATCTAAATTAACTATTCAAACAATTTTGTAGATAATGACTTCTGCACATTCTAGTGCTCCTAACCTTGAGGCTGAATAAGTCTCTCAAGCTGTTACTACTGCTGCTACTGTGACTACTCACAGTGCAGAGCAACAACAAGTTTCTGAACCTGTCGCTGCTCCTAGTGTTGAGGTCCAACAACCATAATCACATGGAATTTCTATCATTTTAGATGAAAATATAGATGATGTTGATATTGATGAAATGGTCGGGGATGAAGGACCGACGTCGTAGAAAACACAGGTGCATCATAGTTTGGCAGTGTTAGCCAAAGTTCTTAAGGTGAAAAGCAAAGGCATCAAATTTGATGTCAGATGGAATGTATAAGGCCAACATGTGAATCCCAACAAGGATATGTTTAGTAGTTACATTGGAATTGTCACTCAACAATGCATGCCGATTTACATAGATTCATGGAACCATGTTGTGTCTGGGATGAAGGCTGTGATCTGGGAAGAAATTATGGTAACATTATGATATTATTTCTTTAATTTACTAGCACTTAAAATAATGAAACATTTTCTTACTCTTCTCAATTTCTTGAAGAGTACATTTATAGTAAATGATTCACACAAGAATTATGTACTAAGGATTGCAGGAAGGTGTCATTGAGGTTTTCGCACTATTTTAACAAAATGTCACCTGAAAGATTCCAAAGGTAAAATAAACCCACATCCACCCATTTTCTACACTCACCTGATATCCCAAGAAGCATGGGATGCATTTATTGGCCTCCATGGGGATGAGAAGTTTCAGGTACATTGTGGATGATAATACATTGTTTGAGGATATGTGTATTCATTACTTTGATTGTCAATATTTCATTTATGAAACAATAACCTAGTACTGAAAATAAGGAACGTGCATCAAAACCAACATACCCCTATCGTAAAGAAAGGATGGGGTATGCTTCACTAGAAAAGAAAATGTTACGTATTTTAAATTTACAGAAATATTGTTAGGTTCCAAGAAACAACATCGTAATTATCTTTCTATATTTATATGTAGATTGATGAGTCTAAATCCAAAGACACTTCCATACCATGTCATGTTCTATGGAAGGAGGCACGTGTGAATAAGTAAGGGAAGTTAGTAGATGAAAACACACAAAAAGTGTGGGAAATATTTGTAAGTGTGACACAATAAAAAGTTTTTTTTAAATTGCTATTGCATAAAAAATTAGTTATTTTCCTATATCTGACAGTCACAGGAATCAGTTACTCCTGTAGAGGATGCAGACCTATTATTGACAACTTTGAAGTGGCCAGAACAATACGGTCCTATCATAGGTGTGGGGTTTGGGGTGACACCCTAAGTATATTATGAGAAAAAAACAAACGGATGATAGAGATGAAAAAATGAAACAAATGAGCAAAAGACTAGCAACTCTTGAAGAACAATTTCAATGGTAGGGAGAGTTGCTAACAACTTTTATGAATGGGAAGCAAGAAGAAGACACAACTCAGGAATAAATAGTGTGTGAAGATCCCGCCCCACCCCCACTGGCTTTGAGGTGAGCCATTACCCTCAAAGAACATTCTTAGCCGTGGTAATCAATATTCTAATAATTGTTCCCATGAAATGTGAATCAGACAAACACATATACTTTTCCTATACTGATCTTCTATAGGGTGATAATGACTGTGATTTATATCTGTCAACACCCACATATCACCTTGTAGCAGGGGCTATGGTATTCAACTTCCCAGAGGACAAGCTTCATAATAGACCACTTCCGAAAGATCATCTGAAAGTGACGATTACTGTAGCTCATGATCCAAATGTAGAGCTACCTATTCCACTTGATTATGATGATATCATTTGGTCTAAAATGCTATTGGGACATTAATTTCATGGCTATCACAACTTTTAAGAATACATGTGGACAAAGAGGTATTTATTTCCATTTTTTCAGGAAAAACCTTTAACAATTAATGAAAAAGGGGTCTGAACCAATGAATGCTATTATAGAAAAAGAAAGGGAAGGGGGTGACAAGAAACATTGGCTCAAAAGCATCTAAAGGATCGACCAACTGATCCCAAAGAGCTACTGAAATCACAATAACACCACCTTTTCTCTATCCACATTTACTAGCATTGAAGACTCATGCGGATACAAATCTAAGAGGTTGTAGTAGTCATATAGTTATTTTTGAAAATAATATATATGGAGAGGAAATTCAAGATTTCATTGCTGCTGAAAATGTAAATGAGATACTTGAATATGGTTGTCTAGGCATCACAGTTGTAAATTTACATATGAGGTATGTTTCCATGAATTGATTTTCTAAAATCTGATATAATGTGAAAACTATAACTAAATGAATTTTATATTATTGACAGAAATATATATGAAAAACAGTTGAAGGAATTTTCCCATGAGCCAAAATTCAGAATCGTTATTCCTCATACCACATCAACACAACTAACAAAATTAGAGCCATAAAAAAGAATGAAATAGTGAATAATTTGCTGAAAACATTTGAAAGCAAGATTACGGATGACAGACTCTTACTAATACCAACCATGCAGGGGTAAAACTCTATGATTAAAGCATATCAATTATATTTTCACTTCTTTTATTAATTATTCCTTTTTTTAGGAAACATTGGCTGCTAATTGTGGTGAACTTGTATTCTCCAAAGATTTATTTTCTGGAGTCAATGCAAGGATATCCAACAAACCGACCACAAATGATGGAGTTTTTGAATCTATAAGACACTACATCCTACGTTTTAGGTCTAAAAATTATGTAATATAATTTATATTATCTTTTACTGAGGATTCTGTTATGATAGAGCGGTGTATCATTATCTTCTAAAAAAAGGAACGAGGACAGGGGCTAAGCATAAGGAGGTGAGCAAGTACTACATCTGGACAAATATTAGGGTATATATTATAAAATTTCACTATCCAAACACACATCAACACAAGTTACTTATTCTCCTAATGATCAATTTTTTTGTAGTGTCCAAAACAAACAAATGATAATGATTTTAGTTATTATGTTTGTAAATTTATGAAAGAGATCATTTTTCATCAACAAACTAGCATCCCTAAAGAGGTATTTAAAAAAAACTACTATTTCATTTAAATTATTTGTTAATTATTTATTTATATATTTTTTAGTGATACTATGACTGTCAAAAATCCTCATACTCACAATATGATATATATTTGTTTAGAAATTAGTGGGCCACATACTTGATGGAAGATTGTACACAAATAGCATGAAGATTTGACTTGGGGACGTGTACAATTGGCAGTCATTTTTGAGAGGGGTCAAGGGGATCAAAGGATGAAACATTGTTGTATGTAACTATTTGTAGGAAAAATTTAATTGTTATTAAATAAAAAATTCTTTCACTAATGACTCATTTTCCCATTTTAATAGATGAAATGCACTAACAACATGCAAGAATGATGAACATCTTTTCTTTGGGCTTTGGATAAGAAAAACCAATAAAATCTCTAAAATACCTTAATATCCGACCAAACAAATTTGGATTGTGTTGATACTTTAGAGAAAAGATCCATGGTTCATTTGTGACATTTACGAGTCAACCTCATCTCAATCTGAGGCATGGTGTGGCCAGTATCACTTAAAGTGTCTCTCTTTTGTTTAAAATGGACAGAATTTTAAGTAAAAACAACAACTGATGTACGGAAATCCAACAAAACACATTCATATTGTGTTTATAATTTTTGGGAACAATCCATGGGTAATTTTTGATGTGTAAAAGTCAACCCCACCTCAATTTGAGGCACGGTGTGGCCGATATCACTCAAAGTGTCTCTCTTTTGTTTAAAAGAGACAAAATTTTATGTGAAAACGATAACTGACGTATGGAAATCTGACCAAACACATTCAGATTGTGTTGATACATTAGGGGAATGATACATGGCTCATTTTTGACATGTACGAGTCAACCCCGCCTCAATGTAAGGTATAGTGTTTCCGGTATCACTCAATGTGTCTCTCTTTTGTTTAAAATGGACAGAATTTTAAGTGAAAACAACAACTGACATACATAAATACAACCAAACACATTTGTATTGTGTCGATACTTTACGGGAACAATCCATGGGTCATTTGGGATGTGTATGAGTCAACCTTTCCTCAATCTGAGGCACGGTGTGGCCGATATCACTCAAAGTGTGTCTCTTTTATTAAAAATGGACAGAATTTTAAGTGAAAACAACAACCGACGTACAGAAATCCAAAAAAACGCATTAGGATTGTATTGATACTTTAGGAGAATGATCCATGGGTCATTTGTGACATGTACGAGTCAACCCACCCTTAATCTGAGGCACTGTGTGGCCGGTATCACTCAAATTATCTCTTTTGTTTAAAATGGACCGAATTTTAAGTGAAAACAACAACTGACATACGGAAATCCAACCAAACACATTCGGATTGTGTTGATACTTTAGTAGAACAATAAATGGGTCATTTTTGACATGTAAGAGTCAACCCCTCCTCAATCCGAGTCATAGTGTGGCTGGTATCACTCAAAGCGTCTCTCTTTTGTTTAAAATGGACAAAATTTTAAGAGAAAACAACAACTGACGTATGGAAATCCAACCAAACGCATTCATATTGTGTTGATACTTTAGGTTAATGATCAATGGGTCATTTTGGACATGTAAGAGTCAACCCCACCTCAATCCGAGACACAATATGGCCGATATCACTCAAAGTCTCTCTTTTGTTTAAAAAGGATAGAATTTTAAGTGAAAACAACAACTAACATACAGAAATCCAACCAAACACATTGGGATTGTGTTGATACTTTAGGGAAACAATAAATGGGTCATTTATGATGTTTACAAGTCAACCCACCTCAATCCGAGGCACGGTGTGGCCGGTATCACTCAAAGTGTCTCTCTTTTGTTTAAAATGGACAAAATTTTAAGTGAAAACAACAACTAACATATGGAAATCCGACCAAACGCATTTGGATTGTGTTTATACTTTAGGAAAACTATCCATGGGTCATTTGTTACATGTATGAGTCAACCCCGACTGAATCCGAGGTAGGGTGTGGCCGTTATCACTCAAAGTCTCTCTTTTGTTTAAAATGGACAAAATTTTAAGTGAAAACAACAACTGACATACGAAAATCATACTAAAATCTGACCAAATGCATTAGGATTGTGTTGATACTTTAGGGTAATGATCCATGGGTCATTTGTGATGTGTAAAAGTCAACCCCTCCTCAATCCAAGTAATAGTGTGGTCGGTATCACTCAAAGTGTATCTCTTTTGTTTAAAATGGACAACCCTACCCCCTGGATGCCCCCAACCCCCTGGACACCCCCACCCCATTGGATGCCTCCCAACCCTCTTAGACACCACCCCACCACCTGGACACCCCCACCCCCTGGACACCCCCACCCCCATGTACAACCACCCCAAACCCCCTGGAAACCACTCTACCCCCCTTGGACAGACCCACCAACCCCCTAGACCCCCCACCTCCATGGACACCACCCCACCCTCTGGACATCCCCACCCCTCTGGAAACCCCCACCCTTGGAAATCCCCCCACCCCCTGGACACCCACCAACCCCCTGGACAACACCCCCACCCTCCTGGACACCACCCCACCACCTGGATACCCCTACCCCCTTGGACAGCCACCCCAACCCCCTGGACACCACCCCACCCCCTTGTACAGCCCCACTAACCCCTGGATTGACCCACCCCCTAGACACCACCCCACCCCCTAGACACCCCCACCCCTCTGGACACCCCCACCCCCTGGACAGCCCCCCAACCCCCTGGACACTCCCCTAGACACCCCCATGGACAACCCCCCCCAAACCCTAGACACCGCCACCCCCTGGACACCACCACCCCCTAGACACCACCCCACCCCCTTTGGACAGCCCCACCAACCCCCTGGACCGCCCCCACCTCCCTGGACCCCACCCCACCCTCTGGACACCCCACCCCTCTGGACACCCCTCACCCCTAGAAAGCCCCCAACCCCTTGGACAACACTCCACCTCCCCTAGACCCCCAACCCCTTAGACACCCACCAACCACCTGGATGCAACCCCACCCAACCACCTAGACACCCCACCCCCTTGGAAAGCCACCCCACCCCCTGGACACCACCCCACCCCCCTTGGACAGCCCCACCAACCCCCTGGACCGCCCCCACCCCCTGGACACCACCCCACCCCTAGACACCCCCACCCCTCTGGACACCCCCACCCCTGGAAATCCCCCCCAACCCCTTGGACACCACCCCACCCCCTGGCCACCCCATGGACAACCCCCCACCCCCTTGACACCCCCACCCCTGGACACCCACCAACCCCCTGGATGGCACCCCCACCCCTCCTAGACACCTCCCCACCACCCGGACACCCCACCCCCTAGACACCCCTACCCCCTTGGACAGCCACCCCACCCCCCTGAACACCACTCACCCCCTTGGATAGCCCCACCAACCCCCTGGACCGCCCCCATGATCGTACCACGATTCACTGCTTTATTTCACCCTTACACCACTGTTTTAAACTGGTTTTATAATGAATATTCCAAATATAATAATAAATTTCACTTACTGTTTGATTTAATGAATTAATGTTTATTACTATTTAATAGGGAAATTTTACTTGTTTAAGTGTTTACATTGAAGGAGGAGGTGATTCAGAGGGCCCATGATGGAAATCAAGTAAAACGGGCCAAACTGCGCAAGGGCCCAAGCATTTATGTGGAAATAAATATATACTGTAGATACTTAGTGCATTCAATTGGGCTAAATATTGGTGTATGAATGTAAAATTTTGTGTTCTAAATTTCTCTAGAAGACCATGGAGCCCAATTCTCCCATTTAAAGGCCCATTATAGGCCCACAATGTGAAACAATTCTCGGCGAGCCAGATTAGATGACACTTCTGTATTTGGGCCATAACTCAGGCCTCAGAGATTTAATTGGGTCGATTCCACTCCCCATGGACAGATAACTAGAAGGCCCACCTCTCCACCGAATTTCAAGTCAGTTTCACGCGTTTTGGTTATTCAAACATCCGGATAAAGATAAAGTAAAAGTCTGCCCTGAATAGTGACCTAGTCTCTTAGGAACTTGACTTCTTTTGTAGAAAGTGTGATGTGTATGTCCATAAAAACACCTCTCACCCCCCATTCTCTCATGTTTAACGACTAGGGGTGAAGGTGAGTCGAATTAGAGAGCTTCTTTCACCCATTTTAGTTCTCTTCTCCCTCATGTACTTCTAAGTTTCTTAGTGATCAACTTGGGGGGTGTCCATTGTTGTAATCCCAAGCTCCACATTTGTATTCTTCGTAAGGAAATTTAATTTCCAGGTTTTTTGTCTATTGTTCTTAATTTTTACCTTATGATTTTTTTTTATTCTGGTATGATCAAATACAAATAAAAGGAACAAGAATCCTCGTGCTTCCATGCATAACCTGGATCTTGTGATGATTTGAGTGTGTTTGCCTCTTTTCTCACCTCTTCTGTTTCATGAGTTTGCTTTTGGATTGACTTGTTTGATGATATACAGAAGTTATAACCCATAAATATTCATGTTTTTTATTGAGATCAATTTTGATAAAGACCCAAATCTGGACATCTCATCACGTTGTTGATGTGATGCCTTGATTGAGTTCAGTTCTTCCATCGACATAGTTTTATTGATTATGAGTGGTTACCGATAATCAATATTGTTGATCGATCAAATCCTAGTTGGTAAACTAGTAAGAACTCACGTACTGTTGGTTTTAGTGGGTATAAAACCAAGGAATCAGTGATCCTTCCCATTCCCTTAAGAGTGATGACGAATTGAGAATCAAGGGACACTTACCTGGGTTGCTCACGATTTCTCCAACCAGTTTCTCTTACAACAATGGACACCCCCCAAGTTGATCACTAAGAAACTTATAAGTACATGAGGGAGAATAGAACTAAAATGGGTGAAAGAAGCTCTCCAATTCGACTCACCTTCACCCCTGGTCGTGCAATATGAGATAATGGGGGTGAGAGGTGTTTTTATAAACATACACATCACACTTTCTACAAAAGAAGTCAAGTGCCTAAGAGACTAGGTCACTATTCAGGGCAGACTTTTTACTCCATCACGCGTGCAAATGGACACCCCCCAAGTTGATCACTAAGAAACTTACTTCTAAGTTTCTTAGTGACCAACTTGGGGGGTGTCCATTGTTGTAATCCCAAGCTCTACATTTGTAATCGTCGTAAGGTAATTTAATTTCTAGGTTTGTTGTCTATTATTCTTAATTTTTACCTTCTGAATTTGTGTTTATTATAGTATGATCAAATACAAATCAAAGGAAGAAGAATCCCCATGCTTCCATGCATAACCCAGATCTTGTGATGATTTGAGTGTGTTTGCCTCTTTTCTCACCTCTTCTCTTTCATGAGTTTTCTTTTGGATTGACTTGTTTGATGATATCCAGAAGTTATAAACCATAAATATGCATGTTTTTGTATTGAGATCAATTTTGATAAAGACCCAAATCTGGACATCTCATCACGTTGTTGATGTGATTCCTTTATTGAGTTCGGTTCTTACATCGACATAGTTTTATTGATTATGAGCAGTCGCTAAAAATCAATATCATTGATCGATCAAATCCTAGGTGGTAACCTAGTAAGAACTCACATACTACTGGTTTTAGTGGGTATAAAATCAAGGAATGAATGATCCTTCCCATTCCCTTGAGAGCAATGGCGGATTAGCATCAAGAGACACTTACCCAGGTTGATCACGATTTCTCCAACCAGTTTCTCTCACTTAGTAGTATAGTTTCAATTGATATTTTAAAATCATAGAACCCCCAAAAACTTAATTTAAGTTCTTTTTTTCTAATATAATCATAACCTTCTTTTTAAATTAGTTAGCTAAGGCTCCGTCGAGAGACGACCTAGGGTTCCTGCTATACTGCAGAAATTCTAGTAAAAACTTAACCTCTAATTTGACGCGCTCGACAACGCGATCAAATTTTGGCGCCATTTCCAAGGATCCAAGATCATTTATTTCATTTTATTTATATATTTTACTTATTAATCAGTACTCTATTCAATATCCCCCCCATTTGATAGTTTTTTTTTTGTTTTTGTTTGTTTTTGTTTTTGAGTACTCTTTCTCACTCTCTCTCTCTCTTCTTCTTCTTTTTCCTCTATCTCTCTAATTCTGTAGTATAACATTATATTTCATATACTCCTTTCATTACTTAAGTTTTTTTTTTTTAATTTTATTCACATTCCATAAAACAAAAAAAATTGTTTTAAAAAAACAAACAAACAATCAATCAAATTGGACATTGTTGTTTCATGACAAGATCTGGAAAAGAAACATTACTCGAATTTGGCCCTGAAATTGAAAATTCACTCCACTCACAAATCAGGTAATCTAGAGTAGGACAATCAAGTAACACTGAGGAACCCCATTTGGAACCTCAAGTGGTCTTAAACCAATCAAAAATTAAACCAAATCAAACCCCATAGATCATGGATGCAAATAACCGAACATTAAAAGAACTGACCACCCTGGATGTGGAGTAGAAACCTACATACATCCAATATCTTGAGGAAGCGGCCAGTTTTGAGCTAAGATCAGTCCTCATCCACCTCCTTCCAAAATTCCATGGTCTTCTCAGTGAGGATCCTCAGTAACATCTAAAGGAGTTTCACATAGTGTGCTCCACCATGAAACCCCAAAATGTGTCTGAGGACCTCATTAAGTTTAGGGCCTTCCCTTTCTCCCTTGGTGGTGTAGCCAAAGACTGGATATAATATCTTTCTACCACAATTAGGGGCTGCAATGACCTTAAATGACTCTTTCTAGAGAAGTTTTTCTCTGCCTCCCGAACTGCATCAATTAGGAAGGAAATTTGTGGCATTAGGCAGTTACAAGGAGAGACCCTTCATGAATACTGGGGGAGATTCAAAAGACTTTGTTCAAGTTTCCCCCACCACCAGATTAGTGAACAACTTTTAATTCAATACTTCAATGAGGGACTTATCCCCATGGATTGTGGAATGATTTATGCTGCAGCTGGTGGTACCCTAGTTGAGAAAACTCCTTCTGCCACTCGTGACTTAATGGCCAACATGGCTCAAAATACACAACAATTTTGTACACCATCTATTGCACTAAATCGAGGAGTTCATTAGGTAAGTCATTCATCCCTAGAACAAAAGGTAGATAATAAACTTGATGATATTCATACCATTTTAAGGCAATTAGCTCAAGCACTGGGTAACTCACACTCTCCTCCTGTTCCATTACATTGTGGTATTTGTTTTGATAATACTCATTTTTCTGACCAGTGCTCACAACTTCAGGATTCATCTGAGTCTTGTGCTGGAGTGTTCCCTGGGCGTCCATTCCAACAAGAACCACCATTCAAGAAAGAAACATTCAGGAAAAATCCAAACCCCGGGTGGCAAGCACAACCACAATACCGACAAGGAGGAAACTCAAGCTTCCCTAAGAAGAACTGGTATCAACAAGGCCAAGGTATGAAACCTTCTTATCCTTAAACATCTCAAAACAATCCTCATCCTCTCAAGTATGAACTAAGCCTTGAGGATATGGTGAAGCAAATGGAAACCCAGAACCTCCAGTTCCAACAAACCACACAATCAACTATTCAAGACCTGCGAACTCAAGTGGGAAAATTGGAAAACACCATCAGTGAGCTTAAGATTCAAGGTTCTGGACAACTACCATCCCAACCCATTGCCAATATGAAGGAAAAAGGTAATGTATGTGCAGTTACAATTAATAGTGTTAAAGAAGTTTCTCCTTCTACTGATTCTGTATAGTAGGTATGCCCCCCCTCATGAAAAATCTCTTTCCCAACCCCCAAAAATTTCATGTAAAGAAAAACAAGACAAAAATGGTAATCGAATTGTCATTGATGATTCAAATGAACAATCCATTCCTCTTTCTTTCCCTCAAAGACTCTCTAAATCTTAGAATAATTTTGATAATGAGATTGATAATGAAATAATGGATACATTTAAAAAGGTTCAAGTTAACATTACTTTATTGGATGCAGTTAAAAAAATCCCTCAATATTCCAAATTTCTTAAAGAGCTTTGCACCCATAGAGGGAGGCTGAAGGGGAATGAGAGAGTCAACCTAGGAAGGAATGTTTCGGCCTTGATTCTACCAACAATGCTAACCAAATTCAAGGATCCAGGAACATTTACGATACCTTGTACCATAGGGGAGACCTTCTTTTCTGATGATATGCTAGATTTAGGTGCTTCTATTAATGTAATGCCTCACTCTGTGTATACTTCTTTGTAGGTTGGAGAGCATCAACCAACAGGCATTGTCGTGCAAATTTCCAACCGAAGCACAACACACCCAAAAGGAGTGGTCGAGGATGTCCTCATAAAAGTTAAGAATCTCATCTTCCCTGCAGACTTTTATATTCTTGAGATGGAAGATACCGGAACCCAAGGACATGCCCCTCTCATACTTGGGAGGCCATTCCTCAAAATAGAAAAGACGATCATCAACATTCACAATGGTACGTTGTCCATAGAGTTTGGTGGAGAAAAGGTAAGATTTAACATCCTTGGGGCTATGAAACACCCCGTTGAAGATCAATCCACTCTTCTTATCTATTCGATGGAAGTGCTCTCTAATGAAAAACACACACACAATTCTATCCTCGACCCATCCTATGATTTATTTTCCTCTTATTCACCCATGGATGATTTGAGTTTTGGTACTTCTTTTGAATTTTTCATGGGTTCAGAAAAATATAAATTTTGTGATTTAATTGATGAGTGTGTTTATTCTGAGGTACCCATGACTATCGATGATTCTGAAAATATCATTTCAATATATTATCTTTCCTTTGAGAATAAACAAGAGCAGATAGATAGTTTCATGGACCTCACTCCCCCTAAATCCACTCCCTTAATCCAAAAACTCCCGGTGTTGGAATTAAAACCACTTCCATAAAATTTAAAATATTCTTATCTTGAGGGTATTGACCAATTGCCCATAATTATTGCCAATAACCTCTCTCAACAGCAGGAATCAAAACTACTTGATCTTTTAAGAGAGTGTAAAAAATCAATAGGATGGACATTGGCTGATATTTCTGGGATTATCCCATCTATTTGTATGCACCAAATACTTTTGGAAGATGAGTCTATGCCCGTTAGGTAGGCTCAACGCCGGTTGAATCCCACTCTCCTTGAAGTGGTAAAATTGGAAGTCAGTAAATTACTTACTACTGGGATCATTTATCATATATCTGATAGTAAATGGGTTAGACCAGTTCAAATTGTGCCTAGAAAAATAGGAATAACAGTTGTGTCAAATGAAAGGAATGAATTGGTTTCAATTCATGTGAAAAATAGTTGGCGAGTCTGTATTGACTACCGTCGACTGAATCAAGCCATGCAGAAGGACCACATTCCTTTACCTTTCATTTAACAAATGTTAGAATGACTGGATAGTAAGTCCCATTATTTTTTCATTGATGGATATTCGGGTTATTTTCAAATCCATATATTCCCTAAGGATCAATAAAAGACCACATTTACCTGTCCATTCGGCACATTTTCATACAGAAGAATGCCTTTTGGCCCATGTAATGCTCCTGGTACTTTTCAGCGATATATGTTGAGTATTTTTTCTGAGTACCTTGAGAGTTTTATGGAAGTATTTATGGATTATTTCACGGTTTATGGTTATTCTTTTGATGATTGTTTGGAAAACCTAGGTTCTGTCCTCCACCGATGCATTGAAAAAGATCTTGTTTTAAATTATGAAAAATGTCATTTCATGGTTGAGCAGGGGATATTTCTTGGGAATATCATTTCAAATAAGGGAATTAAAGTTGATAAATCTAAAATTGAATTAATTTAATCCCTTCCATATCCAAAATGTGCTCCTAAGGTGCGGTATTACTTGGGCCATGCTGGTTTTTACCGCTGATTCATTAAAGACTTTAGTAAGATCACACTTCCCTTATCTCAGTTATTACAAAAGGATTATGAATTTGTTTTCGATAAAAAATGTGAGGATGATTTCAATTCACTAAAAATGAGTCTCACATAACCTCCCATCATGCAACCACCAAGGTTGGATCTGCCCTTCGAACTTATGTGTGATGCCACTAACTTTGTAGTTGGGGTAGTTTTATCACAAAGGGTTAAGAATTCCCCTCATGTCATTACGTATGCCTCATGTACCCTTTACCCTGCCCAGAAGAACTACACAACCACTAAAAAAGAACTTCTTTCTATTGTGTTTGCCTTGGAAAAGTTCCGATCCTATCTCATTGGGTCAAAAATCATTGTCTTTTCTCATCATACTGCCCTTCGGTTCCTCCTTAAGAAACCTGAAGCTAAGCCCTGCCTCATTCGGTGGATGATCCTCCTCCAGGAGTTTGACCTTGAGATTAGAGATAAAAGTGGAGTGGAAAATGTGGTAGCTGAACACATTAGTAGTATTTCCCCACCATTGGACCATCATGTTGACTCACCTCTCCCCATTGGAGAATTCTTCCCTCATGAGAACCTTTGTGATGTTGTGGACCTTACCCCCTGGTATGCAGACATTATGAATTTTCTAGCAACATCTAGGGTCCCCACTAATTTTAGAACTTCACAATCCCAGAGACTTAAACATGATTCTTAATGGTACATTTGGGATGACCCATATTTGTGGAGGATCTGTAGTGACCAGGTTGTTCGTAGGTGTGTCCCTAACCATGAGTTCACCTCAATTTTGAGCTTCTACCACACATTGGCTTGTGGGGGCCACTTTGGCTCTCAACATACTGCTCGAAAGGTCCTTGAATCAGGATTATATTGGACAACATTGTATAGAGATTCCCATAGGTTTTTTAAATCATGTACTCGATGTCAATTCATAGGGAATATTTCCAAGAGGAATGAAATTCCCCAACAACCCATGTTATTCTGTGAAATCTTCGATGCATGGGGCATTGAATTCATGGGGCCTTTTCCAACTTCATTTGGCTTTGTGTACATATTACTAGCTGATGACTATGTTTCTAAATGGGTGGAAGAAAAGGCTACTAGGATCTATGACTCTCGAGTTGTTGTTGATTTTGTGAGGTCCTAGATTTTCAGTAGGTTTGGTCTACCAAGATTCATCATTAGTGATCAGGGTTCACATTTTTGCAATCGTAACATGAAAAACTTGCTTCAAAAGTATGGGGTTGCTCATAAAGTCTCCACTACATATCATCCCCAAACTAATGGACAAGAGGAAATTTCAAATTGGGAAGTTAAGGGAATCTTGGAGAAAACGGTACAACCCAATAGGAAAGATTGGAGTTTGCGCTTGGATGATGCACTTTGGGCATACCGTACTGCTTTTAAAACCCCTATAATAATGTCACCATATAGGATTATGTTTGTAAAGGCTTTTCAACTCCTAGTGAAGGTAGAACACCATGCATATTGGGTTGTTAAGCAATGTAATATGAATCTCTCAGATGCATGTGAGCATAGAAAGTTGCAGATTCAGGAGTTAGAAGAAATTCAATGTGATGCATATGAGAACTCTCGAATCTACAAAGAGAAGACAAAGGCAATCCATGATGAGATGATTCATTAGAGGATGTTTCATATTGGTGAGAAGGTACTCATGTATAATTCCAAGATAAAGCTCCACCCAGGTAAGCTTCGCTCCCGATGGCTTGATCCATATACTGTTACTGATGTTTACCCTTTTGGTGCTATATAGGTTTTGCATGAGAAGAGTGGAAAAAGGTTTTCTGTCAATGTCCAGAGGCTCAAACACTACTATGAGGATTTTCCCCAGTATCCTATGGAGGAAATCCAACTGATGGATGCCACATATGACACCACTTAGCAGGCTATCCCTTCTCCCTACCTTTATTTACTTGTCTATTTATTTAAATACATGAATTGAGGACAATGTAATTTTTTAGGTGTGGGGTAGGGTGACATGTCCTATTTAGGATTAAAAAAAACACAAAAAATATATATAACATAAAAAAAACACAAAAAAAAAACACAAAAAAAATCATTTTCATTTCTTTTTCTTTATTTTGCGTCTTTAGATAAGCATTGTTCTTAAAAGAATATCCAAATCTTTTTTTCATTTTTGAGTCAATTGTGCGAAAAAATTCCATTATTTTTGGAAAAATGTTTATCAAATTAATGTTGATATGAAATATTTTTCTAGAATTTGTATTTTCAAATCATTCTTAGGTGTTTAATAGATTTTATAAACCCATTCCTCATTAGCACTGACCAATATTTCAATCCCGTACTTGAGAGATATTCTAAGCCCTTTATTGCATATTATTCCTTTTAATCACTTTATTGAGAGTCTTGGGTCATGTAGAGAAACTAGAACTTGCCTTAATTCTGTTTAAAGCCATAAGATTCAAGTGTGCTACATTCATGATAGAGACCATTGTGCATTGAAAATCCCTTTGTACAATTAACCTCTATTTTAACCACCTTGACATTTTACCCTTCTTAAGCCTTAGAGACCATGAAATTCCTATTAGGTAGCCACGTTAAAATATAATTTATCCCTACCTACCCATATCTTGTGTATATTCTTGTTTCAATTTCAGCAAGTGTGGGGGAGATGGTGTTTCCATGGGAATTTTTGGGAATGATCATTGTTATGGGTTGATAGAAAGGGTGCCTACATTTTACTTGGGTAGTGGGTTCACATGCCATATTATATAATTGTATTACACATGTTTCCCTCTTTATCTCCAATAAAAATTGTAAAAAAAAACAAAAAAAAAACAATAGTTCTGTACATTGAAAAAAAAGAACAAAAGAAAAAAATGGAGAAAAGAGGAAGATCATTCCTTATTATTCACTGATCGGCTGTGACCCACACAAACAGACAATGGGGATTGTGAGTTGGAAGAGATTCATTTTGTGAGGGGATGAGTGTGTACATTCATTGTGAACACTTGCTGAATTTTGACATGTTTTTTACTAAAGAGATTAAACACTCATCTTCTGCCTCATATTTTTTTATACATTAAATCCTACCAACCCTTGAACCTCAGAACAACTTGTTGGAAGTCCTCTTGAGTAGCACACTAGTTTCTATCGGAAGAGAACTTAGAATCTTGGAAAGCATATGGTAAGATCTCATGAACTCTGGGAAAAGAGCATAACTCCATTTTCATATGTTCCTTGAGTGAAGAGGGAAATTTTCTATGTGAGGTAGGTTGTGACATGTTGCATGGGTCAACAAATGAAGTTGACCAAATTCGAATGTGAGAAAAGAAAAATGATGGGAAAATTGATTTCATAAACGAGACATGATGAATTACATTTCATAAAAATCTTGGATATTTTCCCACCTTTGATTTTGAAATTAGATTTGATTAGGATATATGACTTTTACTAGGAGTGCAAATGTTTAGGTGTGGGGGTGTGATCGTACCACGATTCACTGCTTTATTTCACCCTTACACCATTGTTTTAAACTGATTTTATAATGAATTTTCCAAATATAATAATAAATTTAAATTACTGTTTGATTTAATGAATTAATGTTTATTACTATTTAATAGGGAAATTTTACTTGTTTAAGTGTTTACATTGTAGGAGGAGGTGATTTGGAGGGCCCACGATGGAAATCAAGCAAAACGGGCCAAACTGCGCAAGGGCCCAAGCATTTATGTGGACAGAAATTTATATTGTGGATACGTAGTGCATTCAATTGGGATAAATATTGGTGTATGAATGTAAAATGTTGTGGGATACATTTCTCTAGAAGACCATGGAGCCCAATTCTCCCATTTAAAGGACCATTATAGGCCCACAATGTGAAACAATTCTGGGCGATCCAAATTAGACGATCCTTCTGTATTTGGGCCATAACTCGGGCCTTGAATATTTAATTGGGTTGATTCTACCTCCCATGGACATCTAACTAGAAGGAACACCTCTCCACCGAATTTCAAGTCATTTTCATGCGTTTTGCTCAGTCAAAAAGCCCGATAAAGATGGAGTTAAAAAGTCTTCCCTGAATAGTGACCTAGTCGCTTAGGCACTTGACTTCTTTTATGGAAAGTGTGATGTGTATGTCCATAAAAACACCTCTCACCCCCATTCTCTCATGTTTCACGACCAGGGGTGTAGGTGAGTCTAATTGGAGAGCTTCTTTCACCCATTTTAGTTCTCTTCTCCCTCATGTCCTTCTAAGTTTCTTAGTGATCAACTTGGGGGGTGTCCATTGTTGTAATCCCGAGCTCCACATTTGTAATCTTCGTAAGGTAATTTAATTTCCAGGTTTGTTGTCTATTGTTCTTAATTTTTACCTTATGAATTTGTTTTTTGTATGATCAAATAAAAATCAAAGGAACAATAATCCTTGTGCTTCCATGCGTAACCCGGATCTTGTGATGATTTGAGTGCGTTTTCCTCTTTTCTCACCTATTCTCTTTCATGAGTTTGATTTTGGATTCACTTGTTTGATGATATCCAAAAGTTATAACCCATCAATATGAATGTTTTTGTATTAAGATAAATTTTTATAAAGACCCAAATCTGGACATGTCATCATGTTGTTTATGTGATGTCTTGATTCAGTTCGGTTCATACATCGACATAGTTTTATTGATTATGAGCAGTCACCGATAATCAATATCTTTGATTGATCAAATCCTAGGTGGTAACCTAGTAAGAACTCACATAATAATGGTTTCAGTGGGTATAAAATCAAGGAATCAATGATCCTTCCCATTCCCTTGAGAGCGATGACGGATTGAGCATGAATGGACACTTACCCGGGTTGATCACGATTTCTCCAACCAATTTCTCTTACAACAATGGAAACCCCCCAATATGATCACTAAGAAACTTAGAAGTAAATGAGGGATAAGAGAACTAAAATGGGTGAAATAATCTCTCCAATTCTACTCACCTTCACCACTGGTCGTGCAACATGATAGAATGGGGGTGAGAGGTGTTTTTATGGACACATCACACTTTCCACAAAATAAGTCAAGTGCCTAAGAGACTAGGTCACAATTCAGGGCAGAATTTTTACTCCATCATGCATGCAAATGGACACCCCCCAAGTTGATCACTAAGAAACTTACTTCTAAGTTTCTTAGTGATCAACTTGGGGGGTTTCCATTGTTGTAATCCCAAGATCCACATTTGTAATCTTCGTAAGGTAATTTAATTTCCAGGTTTTTTGTCTATTGTTATTAATTTTTACCTTCTGAATTTTTGTTTATTCTAGTATAATCAAATACAAATCAGAGGAACAAGAATCCTCATGCTTCCATGCATAACCCGGATCTTGTGATGATTTGAGTGCGTTTTCCTCTTTTCTCAACTCCTCTCTTTCATGAGTTTGATTTTGGATTGACTTGTTTGATGATATCCAGAAGTAATAACCCATCAATATGCATGTTTTTTTATTGAGATCAATTTTGATAAAGACCCAAATCTGGACATATCATCACATTGTTGATGTGATGCCTTGATTGAGTTCAGTTCTTACATCGACATAGTTTTATTGATTATGAGCGGTCGATGATAATAAATATCGTTGATCGATCAAATCCTAGGTGGTAACCTAGTAAGAACTCACATAATACTAGTTTCAGTTGGTATAAAATAAAGGAATCAGTGATCCTTCCCATTCCATTGAGAACGATGACGGATTGAGCATCAAGGGACACTTACCTGGGTTGATCACGATTTCTCCAACAGTTTCTCTCACTTAGTAGTATAGTTTCAATTGCTATTTTAAAATCATAGAACCCCCAACCAATTAATTTAATTTCAATTTTGTTAAAATAATCATAACCTTCTTTTGAAATTAGTGATCTAAGGCTCTGTCGAGAGACGACTTAGAGTTCCTGCTATACTGCAGAAATTCTAGTAAAAACTTAACCTCTAATTTGACGCGCTCGACAACATGATCAAATTTTGGCACCATTTCTGGGGATCCAAGATCATTTCTTTAATTTTATTTATATATTTTACTTCTTAATCAGTACTATATTCAATATACCCCCCATTTTATAGTTTTTGTTTTTGTGTCTTCTCTCTCTCTCTCTCTCTCTCTTCTTCTTCTTTTTTTCCCTCTATCTCTCTAATTCTGTAGTATAAAATTCTATTTTATATAATCCTTTCATTTCTTAAGTTTTTTTTAATTTTATTCACCTTCCATAAAACAAAAAAATTGTTTTAAAAAAACAAACAAACAATCAATCAAATTGGACATTGTTGTTGCATGACAAGATCGGGAAAAGAAACATTACTCAAATTTGGCCTTGAAATTGAAAAGTCACTCCACTCACAAATCAGGTCATTTAGAGTAGGACAATCAAGTAACACTGAGAAACCCCATTTGGAACCTCATGTGGTCTTAAACCAATAAAAAATTGAACCAAATCAAACCCCAGAGATCATGGCTACAAATAACCAAACATTAAAAGAACTGACCACCCCGGATGTGGAGTACCAACCTGCGTACATCCAATATTCTGAGAAAAGGGCCAATTTTGAGCTAAGATCAGGCCCCATCCACCTACTTACAAAATTCCATGGTCTTCCCGGTGAGGACCCTCACAAACATCTAAAGGAGTTTCACATAGTGTGCTCCACCATGAAACCCCAAAATGTGTCTGAGGACCTCATTAAGTTTAGGTCCTTCCCTTTCTCCCTTAATGGTGTAGCCAAAGACTGGCTATATTATCTGACTACCACAATTGGGGGTTACAATGACCTTAAATGACTCTTCCTTGAGAAGTTTTTCCCTACCTCACAAACTGCATCAATTAGGAAGGAAATTTGTGGCATTAGGAAGTTACAAGGAGAGACCCTTCATGAATACTGGGAGAGATTCGAAAGACTTTGTTCAAGTTGACCCCCACCAGATTAGTGAACACATTTTAATTCAATACTTCTATGAGGGACTTATCCCCATGGATCGTGGAATGATTGATGCTGCAGCTGGTGGTGACCTAGTTGACAAAACGCCTTCTGCCGCTCATGACTGAATAGCCAACATGGCTCAAAATGCACAACAATTTGGTACACGAGCTATTGAACCAACCTGAGGAGTTCATGAGGTACGTCATTCATCCCTATAAAAAAGGTAGATAATAAACTTGATGATGTGAATACCATTTTAAGGCAATTATCTCAAGCACAAGGTAACTCACACTCTCCTCCCGTTCCATTACATGGTGGTATTTGTTCTGATAATACTCATTTTTCTGACCAGTGCCCACAACTTCAAGATTCATCTGAGTCTTGTACTAGAGTGTTCCCTGAGCGTCCATTCCAACAAGAACCACCATTCAAGAAAGAACCATTCAGGACAAATCCAAACCCCAGGTGGCAAGCACAACCACAATACCAACAAGGAAGAAACTGAAGATTCCCCAAGCAGAACTGGTATCGACAAGGCCAAGGTATGAAACCTTCTAATCCTTTAACATCTCAAAACAATCCTCCTCCTCCCAAGTATGAACCAATCCTTGATGATATGGTGAAGAAAATGGAAACCCAGAACCTCCAGTTCCAACAAACCACACAATCAGTTATTCAAGACCTTCGAACTCAAGTGGGGCAATTGGAAAACACCATCAGTGAGCTTAAGATACAAGGTTCTGGACAACTACCATCCCAACCTATTTCCAATCCGAAGGACAAAGGTAATGTATGTGCAGTTACACTTCTTAGTGGTAAAGAAGTTTCTCCTTCTACTGATTATTCACAGAGGGTTTGCACCCCTCATGAAAACTCTCTTTCCCAACCCTCAAAAATTTCATGTAAAGAAAAACAAGACAAAAAATGGTAATCAAACTGTCATTGATGATTCAAATGAACAATCCATTCCTCTTCCTTTCCCTCAAAGACTCTCTAAATATAAGAATAATTTTGATAATGAGATTGATAAAGAAATAATGGATACATTTAAAAAGGTTCAAGTTAACATTCCTTTATTGGATGCAGTTAAACAAATCCCTCGATATGCCAAATTTCTTAAAGAGCTTTGCACCCATAGAGGGAGCCTGAAGGGGAATGAGAGAGTAAACCTAGGAAGGAATGTTTCGGCCTTTATTCAACCAGCAATGCAAACCAAATGCAAAGATATGGGTACATTCACGATACCTTGTACCATAGGGGAGACCTTCTTTTCTGATGCTATGCTAGATTTAGGTGCTTCTATTAATGTAATGCCTCACTCCGTGTATACTTCTTTGTAGGTTGGAGAGATTCAACCAAAATGTATTTTCGTGCAACTTTCCAACCAAAGCACAACACACCCATCAGGAGTGGTCGAGGATGTCCTCATAAAAGTTAAGAATCTTATCTTTCCTGCAGAATTTTACATTCTTGAGATGGAAGATACCCGAACCCAAGGACATACCCCTCCCATACTTGGGAGGCCATTCCTCAAAACAACAAAGACGATCATCAATGTTCACAATGGTACGTTTTCCATGGAGTTTGGTGGAGAAAAGGTAAGATTTAACATCCTTGAGGCTATGAAACACCCCATTGAAGAGCCCTCCACTCTTCCTATCTATTCGATGGAAGTTCTCTCTAACAACAAAAACACACAAAATTCTATCCTTGACCCATCCTCTGATTTATTTTCCTCTTATTCACCCATGGATTATTTGAGTTTTGGTACTTCTTTTAAATGTTGCGTGGGTTCAGAAAAATGTAAATTTTGTGCTTTAATTGATGAGTGTGTTTATTCTGAGTTACCCATGACTATCAATGATTCTGCAAATCTCATTTCAATAGATTCTCTTTCCTTTGAGAATAAACATGAGCAGATAGATTGTTTCGTGGACCTCACTCCCCCCAAATCCACTACCTTAATCCAAAAACCCCCTATGTTGGAATTAAAACCACTTCCATCAAATTTAAAATATTCCTATCTTGAGGGTATTGACCAATTTTCTGTAATTATTGCCAATAACCTCTCTCAATAGTAGGAATCAAAACTACTTGATCTTTTGAGAGAGTGTAAAAAGGTAATAGGATGGACATTGGATGATATCCATGGGATTATACCATCTATTTGTATACACCATATACTTTTGGATGATGAGGCTAAGCCTGTAAGGCAGGCTCAACGCCGGTTGAATCCCACTCTCCTTGAAGTGGTAAAATTGGAAGTCAGTAAATTACTTACTGCTGGGATCATTTATCATATATCTGATAGTAAATGGGTTATCCCAGTTCAAATTGTGTCTAAAAAAATAGGAATAACAGTTGTTCCAAATGAAAGGAATGAATTGGTTCCAATGCATGTGCAAAACAGTTGGCGAGTCTTTATTGACTACCGTCGACTAAATCAAGCCACACGGAAGGACCACATTCCTTTACCTTTCATTGACCAAATGTTAGAACGACTGGCTGGTAAGTCCCATTATTGTTTCCTTGATGGATATTCGGGTTATTTCCAAATCCATATAGCCCCTGAGGATCAATAAAAGACCACATTTACCTATCCATTTGGCACATTTTCATACAGAAGAATTCCTTTTGGAATATGTAATGCTCCTGGTACTTTTCAGTGATGTATATTGAGTATTTTTTTGAGTATTTTGAGAGTTGTATGGAAGTATTTATGGATGATTTCACAGTTTATGGTTCTTCTTTTGATGATTGTTTGGAAAACCTAGGTTCTGTCCTCCGCCGCAACATTGAAAAAGATCTTGTTTTAAATTATGAAAAATGTCATTTCATGGTTGAGCAGGGGATAGTTCTTGGGAATATCATTTCAAATAAGGGAATTCAAGTTGATAAATCTAAAATTGAATTAATTTAATCCCTTCCATATCCAAAATGTGCTCCTAAGGTGCGGTATTACTTGGGCCATGCTGGTTTTTACCGCTGATTCATTAAAGACTTTAGTAAGATCACACTTCCCTTATCTCAGTTATTACAAAAGGATTCTGAATTTTTTTTTGATAAAAATTGTGAGGATGATTTCAGTTCACTAAAAATGAGTCTCACATAACCTCCCATCATCCAACAACCAAGGTGGGATCTGCCCTTCAAACTTATGTGTGATGCCTCTAACTTTGTAGTTGGGCAGTTTTATCACAAAGGGTTGAGAAGTCCCCTCATGTCATTGCGTATGCCTCACGTACCCTTGACCCTGCCTAGGTGAACTACACAACCACTAAAAAAAGAAATTCATTATATTGTTTTTCCTTGAAAAAGTTCGGATCCTATCTCATTGGGTAAAAAATCATTTCCTTTTCTAATCATGCTGCCCTTCGGTTTCTCCTTATGAAACCTGAAGCTAAGCCCCACCTCATTCGGTGGATGCTCCTCCTCCAGGAGTTTGACCTTGAGATTAGAGATAAAAGGGGATTGGAAAATGTGGTAGCTAACCACATTAGTAGGATTTCCCCACCACTGGACCATCATGTTGACTCACCTCTCCCCATTGGAGTATTCTTCCCTCATGAGAACCTTTGTGATGTTGTGGACCGTACCCCCTAGTATGCAGACATTGCAAATTTTCTAGCAACATCTAGGGTCCCCACTGATTTTAGCACTTCACAATCCCAGAGACTTAAACATGATTCTCTATGGTACATTTGGGATGACCCATATTTGTGGAGGATCTGTAGTGACCAGGTTGTTCATAGTTGTGTCCCTGACCATGAGTTCACCTCAGTTTTGAGCTTCTGCCACACATTGGCTTGTGGGGGTCACTTTGGCTCTCAACATACTGCTCGAAAGGTCCTTGAATCAGGATTATATTGGCCATCATTGTATAGAGATTCCCATAGGTTTTTTAAATCATGTACTCGATGTCAATTCACAGGGAATATCTTCAAGAGGAATGAAATTCCCCAACAACCCATGTTATTCTGTGAAATCTTCTATGCATGGGGCATTGACTTAATGGGGCCTTTTCCAACTTCATTTGGCTTTGTGTACATCTTACTAGATGTTTACTATGTTTCTAAATGGGTGGAAGCAAAGGCTACTAGGACTGATGACTCTCTATTTGTTGTTGATTTTGTGAGGTCCCAGATTTTCAGTAGGGTTGGTCTACCAAGATTCATCATTAGTGATCAGGGTTCACATTTTTGCAATCGTAACATGAAAAACTTTATTTTTAAGTATGGGGTTGTTCATAAAGTCTCCACTGCATATCATCCCCAAACTAACAGACAATAGGAAATTTAAAATTGGGAAGTTAAGCGAATATTGGAGAAAATGGTACAACCCAATAGGAAAGATTGGAGTTTGCACTTGGATGATGCACTTTGGGTGTATCGTACTGCTTTTAAAACCCCGATCATAATGTCACCATATATTATTGTGTTTGTAAAGGATTTTCACCTCCCGGTGGTGGTAGAACACTGTGCATATTGGGCTATTAAGCAATGTAATATGAATCTCTCAGATGCATGTGAGCATAGAAAGTTGCAGATTCAGGAGTTGGAAGAAATTCGGTATGATGCATATGAGAACTCTCGAATTTACAAAGTGAAGACAAAGGCAATCCATGATGGTATGATTCATCAGAGGAAGTTTCATATTGGTGAGAAGGTAATCATGTATAATTCCAGGCTAATGCTCTACCCAGGTAAGCTTCGCTCCCGATGGCTCGGTCCTTATACTGTTACTGATGTTTACCCTTTTGGTGCTATACAGGTTTTTCATGAGAAGAGTGTACAGAGGTTTACTGTCAATGGCTAGAGGCTCAAACACTACTATGAGGATTTTCCCCAGCATCCTATGGAGAAAATCCAACTGATGGATGCCACATATGACACCACTTAGCAGGCTGTCCCTTCTCCCTACCTTTATTTACTTATCTATTTATTTAAATACATGCATTGAGGATAATGTAATTTTTTAGGTGTGGGGTAGGGTGACATGTCATAGTTAGGATTAAAAAAAACAAAAATATATATATATATAATAGAAAAACAAAAAAACAAAATAAAAAAAACATAAAAAAATGCATTTTCATTTCTTTTTCTTTATTTTGTGTCTTTAGATAAACATTGTTCTTAAAAGAATATCCAAATATTTTTTTTCATTTTTGAGTCAATTGTGTGAAAAAATTACATTATTTTTGGAAAAATGTTTTTCAAATGAATGTTGATATGAAATATTTTTCTATAATTTGTATTTTAAAATCATTCTTAGGTGTTTAATGGATTTTCGAAACCCATGCCTCATTAGCACTGACCAATATTTCAATCCCTTACCTGAGAGATATTCTAAGCCCTTTATTGCATATTTTTCCTTTTAATCACTTTCTTGAGAGTCTCTGGTCATGTAGATAAACTAGAACTTTCCTTAATTCTCTTTAAAGCCATAAGATTCAAATGTGCTACATTCATGACAGAGACCATCGTGCATTGAAAATCCCTTTGTACAATTAACCTCTATTTTGGACACCTTGAAATTTTACCCTTCTTAAGCCTTAGAGACCATGAAATTCCTGTTAGGTAGCCACATTACTAGCTAACTTATTTCTATCTACCCATATCTTATGTATATTATTGTTTGAATTTATGAAAGTGTGGGGGAGAGGGTGTTTCCATGGGAATTTTTGGGAATGGTCATTGTTATGGGTTGATAGAAAGGGTTCCTACATTTTACTTGGGCAGTGGTTTCACATACCATATTATATCATTGTATTAAACATGTTTCCCTCTTTATCTCCAATAAAAATTGTAAAAAAAATACAAAAAAAAATAGTTATGTACATTTAAAAAAAAACAAAACAAAAGAAAAAATGGAAAAAAGAGGAAGATTATTTATTATTATTCACTGATCGGCTGTGACCCACACAAACAAACAACGGGGATAGTGAGTTGGAAGTGATTCATTTTGTGATGGGATGAGTGTGTAAATTCATTGTGAACACTTGCTGAATTTTGACCTATTTTTTACTTAAGAGATTAAACACTCCTCTTCTTCCTCATATTTTTTTTATACATTAAATCCTACCAACCCTTGAACCTCAGAACAACCTGTTGGAAGTCCTCTTGAGTTTCACACTAGTTTCTATCGGTAGAGAACTTAGAATCTTGGAAACAATATGGTAAGATCTCATGAACTCTGGGAAAAGAGCATAACTTCATTTTCATATGTTCCTTAAGTGAATAGGGAAATTTTTTATGTGAGGTAGGTTGCGACATGTTGCATGGGTGAACAAATGAAGTTGACCAAATTCGAATGTGAGAAAAGAAAAATGATGGGAAAATTGATTTCTTAAATGAGAAATGATGAATTCCATTTCATAAAAATCTTGGATATTTTCCCACCTTTGATTTTGTAATGATATTTGATTAGGATATATGACTTTTCCCAAGAGTGTAAATGTTTAGGTGTGGAGGTGTGATCGTACCATGATTCACTGCTTTATTTCACCCTTACACCACTGTTTTAAACTGGTTTTACAATGAATATTCCAAATATAATAACAAATTTTACTTATTGTTTAATTTAATGAATTAATTTTTATTATTAATTAATAGGGATATTTCACTTGTTTAAGTGTTTACATTGTAGGAGGAGGTGATTCGGAGGGCCCACGATGGAAATCAAGCAAAACGGGCCAAACTGCGCAAGGGCCCAAGCATTTATGTGGACAAAAATATATATTGTGGATACTTTATGCATTAAATTGGGCTACATATTGGTGTATGATTGTAAAATTTTGTGGGATACATTTCTATAGAAGACCATGGAGCCTAATTTGCCCATTTAAAGGCCCATAATAGGCCCACAATGTGAAACAATTCTGGGTGAGCCAGATTAGAAGAACCTTTTGTATTTGGGCCATAACTCTGGCCTAGGAGATTTAATTTGGTTGATTCCACCTCCCATGGAAAACTAACTATGATTCCCACCTCTCTGCCTAATTTCAAGTCATTTTCAAGTGTTTTGGTCAGTCAAATAGCCGGATAAAGATGGAGTAAAAAGTCTACCCTAAATAGTGACCTATTCTCTTAGGCACTTTACTTCTATTGTGGAAAGTGTGATGTGTATGTCCATAAAAACACCTCCCACCCATATTCTCTAATGTTGCACGACAAGGGGTGAAGGTGAGTCGAATTGGAGAACTTCTTTCACCCATTTTAGTTCTCTTCTCCCTCATGTGCTTCTATGTTTCTTAGTGATCAACTTGGGGGGTGTCCATTGTTGTAATCACGAGCTCCACATTTGTAATCTTCGTAAGGTAATTTAATTTCCAGGTTTGTTCTCTATTGTTCTTAATTTTTACCTTCTAAATTTTTGTTTATTCTGGTATGATGAAATACAAATCAAAGTAACAAGAATCCTCGTGCTTCCATGCATAACCCGGATCTTGTGATGATTTGAGTACGTTTTCCTCTTTTCTCACCTCTTATCTTTCATGAGTTTGCTTTTGGATTGACTTGTTTGATGATATCTAGAAGTTATAACCCATCAATATGCGTGTTTTTGTATTGAGATCAATTTTGATAAAGACCCAAATCTGTACATCTCATCACGTTGTTGATGTGATGCCTTGATTGAGTTTGGTTCTTACATCAACATAGTTTTATTGATTATGAGCTGTCTCCAATAATCAATATCGTTGATCGATCAAGTGTTCACATTGTAGGAGGAGTTGATTCAGTGCGACCATGATGGATGCTCCTCCTCCAGGAGTTTGACCTTGAGATTAGAGATAGAAGAGGAGTGAAAAATGTGGTAGCTGATGTGAGACTCATTTTTAGTGAATTGAAAGAATCCTCAAAATTTTTATCAAAAACAAATTCAGAAACCTTTTGTAATAACTGAGATAAGGGAAGTGCGATCTTACTAAAGTCTTTAATGAATCAACGGTAAAAACCAGCATGACCCAATAAAGACCGCACCTCACGAACACATTTTGGATATGAAAGGGATGAAATTAATTCAATTTTAGATTTATCAACTTGAATTCACTTAATTGAAATGATATGCCCAAGAACTATCCCCTGCTCAACCATGAAATGACATTTTTCATAATTTAAAACAAGATCTTTTTAAATGCAGCGGCGGAGGACAGAACCTAGGTTTTCCAAACAATCATCAAAAGAAGAACCATAAACTATGAAATCATCCATAAAGACTTCCATACAACTCTCAAGGTACTCAGAAAAAATACTCAACATACATCGCTGAAAAGTACCTGGAGCATTACATAGGCCAAAATGCATTCTTCTATATGAAAATGTGCCGAATGGAAAGGTAAATGTGGTCTTTTCTTGATCCTCATAGGCTATATGGATTTGGAAATAACCCGAATAGCCATCAAGGAAACAATAATGCGACTTACCATCCATTCGTTCTAACATTTGGTCAATGAAAGGTAAAGGAAAGTGGTCCTTCCTCGTGGCTTGATTCAGTCGACGGTAGTCAATACAGACTCGCCAAATGTTTTGCACATGTATTGGAACCAATTAATTCCTTTCATTTGACACAACTGTTATTCCTGTTTTTTTAGGCACAATTTTAACTGAGCTAACCCATTTACTATAAGATATAGGATAAATGATCCCAACAGTAAGTAATTTAATGACTTCCAATTTTACCACTTCAAGGAGAGTGGGATTCAACCGGCATTGGGCCTACCTTATGGGCTTAGCCTCATCATACAAAAGTATATGGTGCATACAAATAGATGGGATAATCCTAGGAATATCATCCAATGTCCATCCTATTGCCTTTTTACACTCTCTCAAAAGATCAAGCAGTTTTGATTCCTACTGTTGAGATAGGTTATTGGAAATAATTACGGGCAATTGGTCAATACCCTCAAGATAGGCATATTTTAAATTTGATGGAAGTGGTTTTAATTCCAACACCGGTGGTTTGTGGATTGAGGGAGTGGATTTAGGGGGAGTGAGGTCCATGAAACTATCTATCTTCTCATGTTTATTCTCAAAGGAAATAGAATCTATTTAAATGAGATTTGCATAATCATCGATAGTCCTGGGTACTTCAGAATAAATACACTCATCAATTAAAGCACACAATTTACATTTTTCTAAACCCACACAACATTTAAAAGAAGAACCAAAACTCAAATCATCCATGGGTGAATAAGAGGAAAATAAAATAGAGGATGGGTCGAGGATAGAATTTTGTGTGCGTTTATCGTTAGATAACACTTCCATTGAATAGATAGGAAGAGTGGAGTGCTCTTCAACAGGGTGTTTCATAGCCTCAAGGATGTTAAATATTATCCTTTCTCCACCAAACTCCATAGACAACGTACCATTGTGAACTTTGATGATCGTCTTTGATGTTTTGAGGAATGGCCTCCCAAGTATGAGAGGGGGAATGTCCTTGGGTTCAGGTATCTTCCATCTCAAGAATGTAAAAGTCTCCAGGGAAGATGAGATTCTTAACTTTTATGAGGACATCCTTGACCACTCCTGATGGGTGTGTTGTGATTCGGTTGGAAAGTCGCACGACAATTCTTGTTGGTTGAAGCTCTCCAACCTGCAAAGAAGTATACATGGAGTGAGACATTACATTAATAGAAGCACCTAAATCTAGCATAGCATCAGAAAAGAAGGTCTCCCCTATGGTACAAGGTATCGTGAATGTGCCCGGATCCTTGAATTTGGTTGGCATTGCTAGTTGAATCAAGGCCAAGACATTTCTTCCCAGGTTGAATCTCTCATTCCCCTTCATCCTCCTTTTATGGGTGCAAATCTCTTTAAGAAATTTGGCATATCGAGGGATTTGTTTAACTGCATCCAATAAAGTAATGTTAACTTGAACCTTTTTAAATGTATCCATTATTTCTTTATCAATCTCATTATCAAAATTCTTGTTATATTTAGAGAGTCTTTGAGGGAAATGAAGAGGAATGGATTGTTCATTTGAATCATCAATGACAATTCGATTACCATTTTTGTCTTGTTTTTCTTTACATGAAATTTTTGAGGATTGGGAAAGAGAGTTTTCATGAGGGGGGCATACCTGCTGTGAAGAATTAGTAGAAGGAGAAACTTCTTTACCACTAAGAAGTGTAACTGCACAAATATCACCTTTGTCCTTCATATTGGAAATGAGTTGGGATGGTAGTTTTCCAGAACCTTGCATCTTAAGCTCACCGATGGTGTTTTCCAATTGCCCCACTTGAGTTCGCAGGTCTTGAATAGCTGATTGTGTGGTTTGTTGGAACTGGAGGTTCTGTGTTGACATTTTATTCACCATATCCTCAAGGATTGGTTCAGACTTGGGAGGAGGAGGATTGTTTTGAGATGTTGAAGGATAATAAGGTTTCATACCTTGGACTTGTTGATACCATTTCTGCTTGGGGAAGCTTGAGTTTCCTCCTTGTCAGTATTGTGGTTGTGATTGCCACCCGATGTTTGGATTTGGCCTGAATGGTTCTTGCTTGAATGGTGGTTCTTGTTGGAATGAACGCCCAAGGAAAACTGCAGCACAAGACCCAGATGAATCCTGAAGTTGTGGGCACTGGTCAGAAAAATGAGTATTATCAGAAAAAATACCACAATGTAATGGAACGGGAGGAGAGTGTGAGTTACCTTGTGCTTGAGCTAATTTCCTTAGAATGGTATGCATCTCATCAAGTTTATTATCTAACTTTTGTTCTAGGGATGAATGACTTACCTCATGAACTCCTTGGGTTGGTGAAATAGATCATGTACCAAATTGTTGTGCATTTTGAGCCATGTTGGGTATTAATTCACGAGCAGTAGAAGGAGTTTTGTCAATTAGGGCACCACCAGCTATAGCATCAATCATTCCATGATCCATTGGGATAAGTCCTTCATAGAAGTATTTAATTAAAATTTGTTCACTAATCTGGTGGTGGGGGAAACTTTAACAAAGTCTTTTGAATATCTCCCAGTATTCATGAAGGGTCTCTTCTTGTAACTACATAATGCCACAAATTTCCTTCCTAATTGATGCAGTTCGGGAGGCAAGGAAAAACTTCTCTAGAAAGAGTTGTTTAAGGTCATTGCAACCCACAATTATGGTAGGCAGATAGTATAGCCATTCTTTGGCTACACCATCAAGGGATAAAGGAAAGGCCCTAAACTTAATGAGGTCCTCAGACACATTTTGGGGTTTCATGGTGGAGCACACTATGTGAGAATCCTTCAGATGTTTGTGAGGGTCCTCACTGGGAAGACCATGGAATTTTGGAAGGAGGTGGATGAGGCCTGATCTTAGCTCAAAATTGGCCGCTTCCTCAGGATATTGGATGTATGTAGGTTGGTACTCCACATCCGGGGTGGTCAGTTCTTTTAATGTTCGGTTATTTGCAGCCATGATCTCTGGGGTTTGATTTGGTTCAATTTTTGATTGGTTTAAGAACACTTGAGGTTCCAAATGGGGTTCCTCAGTGTTAATAAATTATCCTACTATAGATTACCTGATTTGTGAGTGGATTCAATTTCAATTTCAGGGTCAAATTTGAGTAATGTTTCTTTTCCAGATCTTGTCATGCAACAACAATGTCCAATTTGATTGATTGATTGGTTGTTTTTTTAAAACAATTTTTTTTGTTTTATGGAAGGTGAATAAAATTTAAAAAAAACTTAAGAAATGAAAGGAGTATATGAAATAGAATGTTATACTACATAATTTGAGAGATATAGGAAAAAGAAGAAGAAGAGAGAGAGAGAGAGATAAGACACAAAAAAAAACAAAAACAAAAACTATCAAATGGGGGGATATTGAATAGAGTACTAATTAAGTAAAATATATAAATAAAACGAAATAAATGATCTTGGATCCCCGAAAACGGTGCCAAAATTTGATCGCGTTGTTGAGCGCATCAAATTAGAGGTTATGTTTTTACTAGAATTTCTGCAGTATAGCAGGAACCCTAGGTCGTCTCTCGACGGAGCCTTAGATCACTACTTTCAAAAGAAGGTTATGATTATGTTAAAAAAATTGAAATTAAATTAAGTGGTTGGGTGTTATATGATTTTAAAATAGAAATTGAAACTATACTACTAAGTGAGATAAACTGGTTGGAGAAATCGTGATCAACCCGGGTAAATGTCCCTTGATGCTCAATCCGTCATTGCTCTCAAGGGAATGGGAAGGATCATTGATTCATTGATTTTATACCCACTAAAACTAATATTATGTGAGTTATTAATATGTTACCACCTAGTAAGAAAAAAAATATTTTTTTTGACAACAAACCTTGAAATTAAATTACCTTACGAAGATTGCAAATGTGGAGCTCGGGATTACAACAATGGACACCCTCAAGTTGATCACTAAGAAACTTAGAAGTACATTAGGGAGAAAAGAACTAAAATGAGTTAAAGAAGCTCTCCAATTCGACTCACCTTCACCCCTAGTCATGAAACATGAGAGAATGGGGGTGAGAGGTGTTTTTATGGACATACACATCACACTTTCCACAAAAGAAGTCAAGTGCCTAAGAGACTAGGTCACTATTCAGGGCAGACTTCTTAGTCCATATTTATCCGGCTGTTTGACTAACCAAAACGCGTGAAAATGACTTGAAATTCTGTGTAGAGGTGGGAATTCCAGTTATATGTCCATGGAAGGTGGAATCAACCCAATTACATCTCCGAGGCCCGAGTTATGGCCCAAATACAGAAGGGTCCTCTAATCTGGCTCGCCCATAATTGTTTCACATTGTGGGCATATTATGGGCCTTTAAATGGGAGAATTGGGCTCCATGGTCTTCTAGAGAAATGAATCCCAAAAAATTTTAAATACATAAACCGATTTTTAGCCCAATTTAATGCACTAAGTATCCACAATATATATTTCTGTCCACATAAATGCTTGGTCCCTTGCGCAGTTTGGCCCCTTTTGCTTGATTTCCATCATGGGCCCTCCGAATCACCTCCTCCTACAATGTAAACACTTAAACAAGTAAAATTTCCCTATTAAATAGTAATAAACATTAATTCATTAAATAAAACAGTAATTGATATTTATTATTATATTTTGAATATTCATTATAAAACCAGTTTAAAACAGTGGTGTAAGGGTGAAATAAAGTAGTGAATCGTGGTACGATCACACCCCCACACCTAAAAATTTTCACTCCTAGGAAAATTCATATATCCTAATCAAATCTCATTCCAAAATTAAAGGTGGTAAAATATCCAAGATTTTTATGAAATGGAATTCATCATGTCTTGTTTATGAAATCAATTTTCCCATCATTTTTCTTTTCTCACATTCGAATTTGGTCAACTTCATTTGTCCACCCATGAAAAATGTCACAACCTACCTCAAATAGAAAATTTCCCTCTTCACTCAAGGAAAATATGAAAATGTAGTTATGATCTTTTCCCAGAGTTCATGAGGTCTTTCCATATGCTTTCCAAGATTCTAAGTTCTCTACTGGTAAAACTAGTGTTCTACTCAAGAGGAATTCCAACAGGTTGTTCAGAGGTTCAAGGGTTGGAAGGATTTAATGTATAAAAAAAATCTGAGGCAGAAGAGGAGTGTTTAATCTCTTAAGTACAAAACATGTCAAAATTCAGCAAGTGTTCACAATGAATGTACACACTCATCCCCTCACAAAAATGAATCACTTCCAACTCACTATCCCCACTGTCTATTTGTGTGGGTCACAACCGATCAGTGAATAATAATGAATAATCTTCCTCTTTTTTCCATTTTTTTCTTTTGTTCTGTTTTTTTCAATGTACAAAACTATTGTTTTTTTTGTTTTTATTACAATTTTTATTGGAGATAAAGATATAAACATGTGTAATACAATGATATAAGATGGAATGTGAACCCACTGCCCAAGTAAAATGTAGGCACCCTTTCAATCAACCCATAACAATGATCATTCCCAAAAATTCCCATGGAAACACCCTCTCCCCTACACTTTCTGAAATTAAAACAAGAATATACACAAGATATGGGTAGGTAGGGATAAATTATCTTGTAATGTGGCTACCTAATAGGCATTTCATGGTCTCTAAGGCTTAAGAAGGGTAAAATGTCATGGTGGCCAAAATAGAGGTTAATTGTACAAAGGGATTTTCAATGCAGGATGAACTCTATCATGAATGTAGCACACTTGAATCTTATGGATTTAAACAGAATTAAGGCAAGTTCTTGTTTTTCTACATGACCCAAGACTCACAAGAAAGTGATTAAAAGGGAGAATATGCAATAAAGGGCTTAGAATATATCTTGGGTAAGGGATTGAAATATTGGTCAGTGCTAATGAGGCATGGTTTTCAAAAATCCATTAAGCACCTAAGAATGATTTGAAAATACAAATTCTAGAAAAAGATTTCATATCAACATTCATTTAAAATTTTTTTTTCCAAAAATAATGGATTTTTTTCAAACAATTGACTCAAAAATGAAAAAAATATTTTTATATTCTTTTAAGAACAATGTTTATCTAAAGACACAAAATATATAAAAAGAAATGAAAACACATTTTTTTTGTTTTTTTTTTGTATTTTTTTGTTTTTTTATTATATATATTTTTTGTGTTTTTAAACCTTAACTATGACATGTCACCCCCCCACACCTAAAAATTACATTGTACTCAATGCATGTATTTAAATAAATAGATAAGTAAATAAAGGTAGGGAGAAGGGAAAACCTGCTAAGTGGTGTCATATGTGGCATCTATCAGTTGGATTTCCTCCACAGGATGCTGGGGAAAATCCTCATAGTAGTGTTTGAGCCTATGGCCATTGACAGTAAACCTCTGTCCACTCTTCTCACGAAAAACCTGTATAGCACCAAAAGGGTAAACATCAGTAACAGTATAAGGACTAAGCCATCGGGAGCGAAGCTTACCTGGGTGGTGCTTTAGCCTGGAATTATACATGAGTACCTTCTCACCAATATGAAACTTCCTCTGATGAGTTATCCCATCATGTATTGCCTTTGTCTTCTCTTTGTTGATTCGAGAGTTCTCATATGCATCATGTCGAATTTCTTTCAACTCCTGAATCTGCAACTTTCTATGCTCACCTGCATCTGAGAGATTCATATTAAATTTCTTAATGGCCCAATATGCATGGTGTTATACCTCCACCGGGAGGTGACAAGACTTTCCAAACAAAATACTATATGGAGACATTCTGATCGGGTTTTTAAAATCAGTACGGTACGCCCAAAGTGCATCATCCAAGCGCAAACTCCAGTCTTTCCTATTGGGTTGTACCGTTTTATCCAAGATTCTCTTAACTTCCCGATTTGAAATTTCTGCCTGTCCATTTGTTTGGGGATGATACATAGTGGATACTTTATGAACAACCCCATGCTTACGGAGAAATTTTTTCATGTTATGATTGCAAAAATGTGAACCCTGGTCACTAATGATGAATCTTGGTAGACCAAACCTACTGAAAATCTGGGACCTCACAAACTCAACAGCAACTCGAGATTCATCGGTCCTAGTATCATTTGCTTCCACCCATTTAGAATCATAGTCAAAATCTAGTAAGATGTACACAAATCCAAATGAAGTTGGAAAAGGCCCCATGAAGTCAATGCCCCATGCATCAAAGATTTCACAGAATAACATGGGCTATTGGTGCATTTTATTCCCCTTGGAGATATTCCCTGTGAATTGACATTGAGTACATGATTTACAAAACATATGGGAATCTTTATACAATTTTGGGAAATATAATATTGAGTCAAGGACCTTTCGAGTAGTACGTTGAGAGCCAAAGTGACCCCCACAAGCCAATGTGTGGAAGAAGCTCAAAACTTAGGTGAACTCATGGTCCGAGACACACATACGAACAACCTGGTCACTACAGATCCTCAAAAAATATGGGTCATCCCAAATGTACCATCGAGAATCGTGTTTAAGTATCTGGGATTGTGAAGTTCCAAAATCAGTGGGGACCCTAGATGTTTCTAGAAAATTCACAAGGTCTGCATACCAGGGGGTAAGGTCCACAACATCACAAAGGTTCACATGAGGGAATAATTATCCAATGGGGAGAGGTGAGTCAACATGATGGTCCAGTGGTGGGGAAATCCTACTAATGTGTTCAACTACCACATTTTCCACTCCTCTTTTATATCAAATATCAAGGTCAAACTCCTGGAGGAGGAGCATCCACCGAATGAGGCGGGGCTTAGCTTTAGGTTTCTTAAGGAGAAATTGAAGGGAAACATGATCAGAAAAGACAATGATTTTTGAACCAATGAGATAGGATCTGAACTTTTCCAAGTCAAACATAATAGAAATAAGTTCTTTTTCGGTGGTTGTGTAGTTCTCCTAGGCAGGGTCAAGGGTACATGAGACATATGCAATGACATGAGGGGACTTCTCAACCCTTTGTGATAAAACTGCCCCAACTGCAAAGTTAGAGGCATCACACATAAGTTCGAAGGGCAGATCCCACCTTGGTGGTTGGATGATGGGAGGTGATGTGAGACTCATTTTTATTAAATTTAAAGCATCCACACAATTTTTATCAAAAACAAATTCAGAATCCTTTTATAATAACCGAGATAAGGGAAGTGCGGTCTTACTAAAGTCTTTAATGAATCGGCGGTAAAAACCAGCATGACCCAAGAAATACCACACCTCACAAACACATTTTGGATATGGGAGGGATGAAATTAATTCAATTTTAGATTTATCAACTTGAATTCCCTTATTTTAAATGATATTCCCAAGAACTATCCGCTTCTCAACCATGAAATGAAATTTTTCCTAATTTAAAACAAGATATTTTTCAATGCAGTGGCGGAGAACAGAACCTAGGTTTTCCAAAAAATCATCAAAATAAGAACCATACACCCTGAAATCATCCATAAATACTTCCATACAACTCTAAAGGTACTCAAAAAAATAATACTCAACATACATCGCTGAAAAGTACCAGGAGAATTACATAGGACACAAAACATTTTTCTGTATGAAAATGTGCCGAATGGATAGGTAAATGTGGTCTTTTCTTGATCCTTAAGGGATATATGGATTTGGAAATAACACAAATAGCCATAAAGGAAACAATAATGGGACTTACCATCCATTCGTTCTAACATTTGGTCAATGAAAGGTAATGGAAAGTGGTCCTTCCGCGTGGCTTGATTCAGTCGACGGTAGTCAATATAGACTCACCAACTATTTTGCACACGCATTGGAACCAATTCATTCCTTTCATTTGACAAAACTGTTATTCCTGTTTTTTTAGGCACAATTTGAACTAGTCTAACCTATTTACTATCAGATATATGATAAATGATCCCAGTAGTAAGTAATTTACTGACTTCTAATTTTACCACTTCAAGGAGAGTGAGATTCAACCAGCGTTGAGCCTACCTTACGGGCTTAGCCTCATCATCCAAAAGTATATAGTGCATACAAATAGATGGGATAATCTCAGGAATATCAGCCAATGTATGTCCTATTTCATTTTTACACTCTCTCAAAAGATCAAGAATTTTTTATTCCTACTGTTGAGAGAGGTTATTGGCAATAATTACGGGCAATTGGTCAATACCCTCAAGATAGGCACATTTGTAATCTTCATAAGGTAATTTAATTTCCAGGTTTGTTGTCTATTGTTCTTAATTTTTTCCTTTTGAATTTTTGTTTATTCTGGTATGATAAAATACAAATCAAAGGAACAAGAATCCTCGTGCTTGAATGCATAACCCAGATCTTGTGATGATTTGAGTGCGTTTGCCTCTTTTCTCACCTCTTCTAATTCATGAGTTTGCTTTTGGATTGACTTGTTTGATTATATACAGAAGTTATAACCCATAAATATGAATGTTTTTGTATTGAGATCAATTTTTATAAAAACCCAAATCTGGACATCTCATCACGTTGTTGATGTGATGCCTTGATTGAGTTCAGTTCTTACATCGACATAGTTTTATTGATTATGAGTAGTCGTTGATAATCAATATTGTTGATCAATAAAATCCTAGGTGGTAACCTTGTAAGAACTTACATACTACTAGTTTCAGTGGGTTTAAAATCAAGGAATCAATGATCCTTCCCATTCCCTTGAGAGCGATGACGAATTGAGAATCAAAGGACACTTACCTGGGTTGATCACGATTTATCCAACCAGTTTATCTCACTTAGTAGGATAGTTTCAATTGATATTTTAAAATCATAGAACCCCAAACCACTTAATTTAATTTCAATTTTGTTAACATAATCATAACCTTCTTTTGAAATTAGTGATCTAAGGATCCATCTAGAGACGACCTAGGGTTCCTGCTATACTGCAGAAATTCTAGTAAAAACTTAACCTCTAATTTGACGTGATCGACAATACCCCACCCCCCGGAAACCCCCACCCCTCTGGACACCCCCACCCCTCTAGACACCACCACCCCTGGAAATCCCCCCAACCCCCTGGACACCACCCCACCCCCTGGACACCCCCATGGACAGCTCCCCACCCTGGACATCCCCTCACCCCCCTAAACACCCCCACCCCCTGGACACCGACCAACCCCATGTATGATACCCCCACCCCTCCTAGACACCACCCCACCACCTGAACACCCCCGACCCATAGACACCCCCACCCCCTTGGATATCCACCCCACCCCTGGACACTACCCCACCCCCTTGGACAACCCCACAAACCCCCTGGACCACCCCCACCCCCTGGACACCCCCTGGACACCTCCACCCCCTGGAAAGCCCTCCCAACACCATGGAAACCAGCCCACCCCTGGATACCCCCATGAATAGCCCCCCCACCTTTTGGACACCCCACCATCCCCTTGGACAGCCCCCACCCCCTGGACGCCCCACCCCTCCTTGACACCACCCCACCACCTGGACACCCCCACCCCCTGGGCAATGCCACCCCCATGGAAAACACCCACCACCCCCTAGAAACCACCCCACCCCCCTTGGGTAGCCCTATCCCCCCAGACCCCCCCAAACACCCCCACCCCCTGGACATCCCCTACCCCCTTGGACAGCCACCCCGAACCCCTAAACAACCCCCAACCACTTGAATTCTGAATTGAATTTTTTATGTATTTAATTTACTTATGAATTATGTGTTAATAGTGTATGGGTATACTTGTTGTATGGGTATACTTGGTGAAATTACCTTATGAATTATGTGTTAATTTTGTATGAGTATACTTGTTGATATGCTGATTTTTTTTGCAGGTCTTGTTTGGGTGTGCTGCTGCAGAATTTTATATTAAAACAGGCATGACATTTATCAGCACTTTTTTAGCACTGATAAAGAGGACCCCCTATCAGTGATGATCTTTAAAACAACTTTTTAGCACTGTTAAATCCCATTTTGAGTGCTGATAAAGCCTATTTTTGTAGTAGTGTGGGGTCTTGAGATGGTTTCTGCTATCACACCAAGGACTTATGGGGGGTGCTTGTGGTCCAATAAAACTATGTATGGGGTAGTATGTGATCCCCATAAGGTAAGTATTCTCATGGTATTCACGATACCCGAGGGTCATCATGCACATTGGCTCATACTCTTAGGCACCGGTATGGGTGATTCACGTATTACAGGTCCTATATTGTTTCGTGACATGAAGCTTCATCATTCATGTGATCACTTGATAAAAATAAGGACTCTTTAGGGTATATTTCTAGCGAGTGTCGAGGGCAAAAACTGGGATAATTTTTGTAGATGAGTGTCCTCCCTGGTGAATTCGTGAAAGTAATCAACAAAAGGGAGGGGATCATGTGTTCTTCCAAGAACCCTGTATGAACCAGGCATCACATGACATTCCGTTCTTCATGTGATCACTTGTATTTAAAAAGAACATGTATTGGTCTCAATTGATTAATTGAGGGGAGTGGTTCTCTAGGAATGGTCGTTGGTGCACTCCACCACCTTCCTTATTTTTCATAGCTCTTCCTCCTCCATTCTTTGTATATGTTTTTCTTGATAGGAGAGGGTATATATAGTCTGAGGGAGGTTGATCTTGAAACTGCTTTGCATGATAAGGGATCTGCGTGCACCATCAAGGCGATGTAGGTTTTTTATATCGATATCATGCGGCCACAAGAAGCTTCGTGTGATCCTTGTCATGTGATCGGATAAATCTGATTTAATTTGGATGAAAATCATGAGGAGGTAGAAGGGTTCACGGTCACTGAACTTCTTGTGATGCCTTCAGAAGTTGTCTTCAGTTCGGTCACATGATCAAAGGATGATCATGTAATGACTTCGATTGCTATCGGGGGATCCCATAGAAGTCTAATATAGTTCTTGATTAGATCTTGCAGTGGCTTCTTGTTGGATGTTTCGGACTAGCATTACTATCAAGAAAGGACCAGTGGTGATTTTGATCAGCTTAATTTTCCATGTCAAACCAGCATCATGGGTGGGAAAAAAATGTGCGATAGGTTGAAGATGGTGGACTTATGGTGAAAAAGATTACCTAATTTTGAATCCTCAAGGTGCAGGATGATTTGAACTTGTGAGGTGCTGGATTAAAGCAGGTGATTGGGAATAGAGAATGGTGATATCAGACGGTCCCAACATGATTTTCAAGGAAAAATCTCATCCCACATAGAATTCTCAATACGCCTACCTTTCGATATATAATCCATTTTGTTGCCACCATTGGTTCAAGTCAACAATGGGTTCGACACCCATACCATATGCATCACCCCCATCCTACGGGCCTCAGCCCACCAAGTCACTAGCTTGGCCCTGGCGTTCCTAGGGGCTTACACACCATGGGCCCTATACACTAGCCTACTTGTCTCTAGTGGGATCTATGATCTCTGCGGTCCACTGGCTAGCCCAAACGGACTTCCACTAGGCATGGTCGACCTTTGGTCTCACATGGTCCTATGGTCAGATTGGCCTGGTTGGCTTGTGATGGACATATGTTTTTTTTTAAAAAAGGAAATGTAAAAACACTTAAATACTAAGAATAAAATTATTAATAGAATATAAAGGTATAAAAGTGTATCTCTTGTATATACAAGCCCATTCTTCAAAGATTCCATGCAAACTATATTTTTATTTCCATATAATCTTCAAACTTCTAAAATATTCAATGGAAAAGTATGAGATGCACAAAGATGGTTTCCAACAAAATCCCCCCCCCTTAGAACAAGATTTTCCAAAACAAAAATAATCAGATTATAAGGTAAATGTAGATCACTTTTCCACATATCTTAATATATTATGATCCATGATACTGAATTTCTTAAGAGGATATATCTTGACTATGTTTGAGGAACTCTCAAGTGTTATGAAGATAACACTTTTGGCCACAAATGTTTGGCTAAATCTAATATAATAAGTAGCTTTGATGTGGGTCATGGATACCTTGAAATTGGAATGTATATGCATTCCACCGTGTCACTAGCTCGGACCTAGAGTGCCTATGGGATTTCACACCATGGGCCCTATACACTAGCCCACTCATCTCTAGTGAGATATATGCTCTCTGTGGTCCACTGGCTGGCCTAAACGGACTCCCACTGGGCATGGTTGACCTCTAGTCTCACATGGTCCTATGGTTAAATTGGCTTGGCTGGCTTGTGATGGCCATATTTTATCTAAAAAAGGAAAATTAAAAACCCTTAAATACTAAGAATAAAATTCTTAATAGAATATAAAGGTATCAAAGTGTATCTTCTTCATATCCAAGCCCATTATTCAAAGATTCCATGCAAACTATATTTTTATTTCCATATAATCTTTAAACTTATAAAATATTAAATGGAAAAGTATGAGATATACAAATATGGTTTCCAAAAAAATCCCCCCACTTAGAACAAGATTCTCCAAAACGAAAAGAATCAGATTCTAAGGAAAATGTAGATAACTTTGCCACATATCTTGATATTTGATGATCCATGATAATGAATTTATTAAGAGGTTCTATCCTGACTGTGTTTGAGGAACTCTCAAGTGTTATGAAGATAAAACTTCTAGACAAAAATGTTTGTATGAATCTAATATAATAATTAGATTTGATGTGGGTCATGGATACCTTTAAATTAGAATGTATATTCATTCCAAAATGGAAGAAGGATTGGGTGGAAAGGAACTTGTGGTTGGATCTGAAGTAAGATACTTGGATGTTGCTATGTATCCCATGAGGATGGGAATCAATCTGCACATAGTTTTGAAACATACCACTATATAGATCAAACTCATGCATAGGAGACGTAGGTTCATAGACACAGAACTCCTATGATTAATTTCCTTACTTATATCTAGCTCATACGTAGGAGGGGAAATATCACTATTTTTGTGATGAAATCTCAGGAAAAGATGCATGTCTCGGTGGAGATGTTGATCAAATCATCCATGATGCCCATCCTTCATGTGTAATAACAAATAAATCTTATTGATTGTATATTAGTTCTTGACTTACAATAGTCTGTTCTTTGAGAAAACTTCATAAACGCCCAATGACTTGAAATTCTTTGTTGATGCACCTGCTCCAGTAGTTTTGAGATTGTCTCATTTAAAAGGATAATTTGGACATGGTATCCTTCCTAAATGATCTAAATTCTTCCTAAGTCAGGGGAATTAGAAAGCATATATTGATTTGTTCTAAGTTCATATAGTGGGCCTTACAATATTTGTATCTCTTTATCTATTTTTCCCTAACCTTTTCCTAAGATTCATATGGAGAAATACTTAGTGGTCATGGACTTGGATTTTTCTTTGGTATCCTTCTTACAGTTTTTTAACCTGAAAATTTTATATACCTATTCTATTTTATAAGTGCTCAATATTTTATGGATCATGCAAAGTGCATGTACAGCGAGTGAAGACTTGACTTTTTCCCAGGATTCCCTTATTGGGTTTCATCATGATGGGCATTATGTCTCTTTCAGTTGGTTGTTTCAAGGTCTTTTAAACTAGACCATCATTATGCTGTAATTTAGGGTCTTCTATCTCATACATTTTTTGCACTGTAGTTTAGGGTATTATAACTCATACATTTGATGTATTATAGTTTGGGGTCTTCTATCTCAGACCTTTCCTTTACTATAGTTTAAGGTCATCTATCTCAGACCTTTGAGATGATATGTAGTTTAAAGCCTTACTTCCATGACTTTATGAAATATGGGGCTGGCAGATGAGGGATGACTCAAAACACTATTGGGTGCTGAGTTCCACCGTGGTGTTGCTAGGGCTCATGAGGATTATAGTTCCTTTCTTTCAAGGAGTATATTCCTTTATTTGGCGGGTTAAGTCCATTATCCATCAATAACATGGCCATGAAAAGCTGATATCCACTATTTTCCAAGGGATATGAAAGATTTATGGAAGGAAATATGGTTGTGGGTGAAATAATAGGGATAGTAGGTCCACCTGGATAGTTGGAGTGTGGGTGATATAAATCATAACCCAAAAGCACGAGTCTGCGAATATGGGATGGGGAAGACATACTGGGTATGTCCCATAACATTTTAATATGATCAGTTCTACATCAGTGTTGCTAGAGCTCACAAGGATTAGAAGATCCTCTCTTGAAAGGAGGATATGCCTTTAGTTGGTGGGTTAAATCCCTTATGCATCGATAGCATGACCAAGAAAATATGATCTTTACATTTTTCCAAGGTCCATGAAAGATTTGCGAAGACTCAACCGTATAGATGATGAAGTTGGGTATGGAAGGAAAGTTATCTAGGAAAAGATCTTGCACCCTAGGGAAATCTAACTCTTATATTACAAATCCCAACCCCTACACCCTATGGTTTTGAATCATGAGGTGTGGGCCATCAAAATTTTGGGAATGAAGTGTCTCATTCCGACCTTTAGAAAGGGTACAAAACATGTTTATGCAATGTTGAGGATGTTAGATCTTCTTGAATAGTCTAGTATGGAGATTTTAAATCATAGTCCAAAGTGATCAGGTCATGAGGAAGGTATGGGGCAGTCACACCAGGGATATATTAAAATACTATCGGGTGCTCAGTTCCATTTAAATGTCCCCAATATCACAAGAATTAGAAATCCATTTATATTAGACCAAGATGTGTTTGGTTGGTGGGTATGAGCCCTTCAACATCGATAGCATGGTCAAGCAGAGATATATGTTTTATTTTTTAGGGGAAATGAAAGGTTTGTAACAGCCCAAGACACTTTAAATCATTAAGTGTGATTTATGGAAAATTTAAGTTCCAAGAAGGGTTCGAGCACCCTAAAAGTTGTGCCACCACCTAGAGAACATATTCTCATGGAGTGGAAATGTGAAAAATCATTGATCTAACTTTTTTTGGACCAAGGTGTTTAGAGAGAACAACTTCGATTTTACTAGGGATATAGAGTAGACCCTATGAGCTTCATTACTATTATTTTCACCCTAATTTTTTCCTAAACTCTAGAAATGAAGAGTTTAGCAGGTAGAGACTTGACTTTTTATTATGTTTCCCTTTTCAGGTTTTTAAACTAACATGTTTTTGTATTTTTGTTATCAGTTTAAGTTATTGTGATTTGTACCATATAGGCTAGAGTTTAAGGTCATTCAAATTTGACCAAAAAGTAGTTATTTTAGGGTCTTCAATCACATGGAACTAATATGGGAGATGTTATACAAGATCCTAATTAGGATACCCAAGGTCAAGAGTACACCAACATCCTTTTGAATGGGAGGTGGAAATGTTGTAAATCATGGCTCAAGTTCCTCAGGTCACGATAAATGATATGGAACAATCATACCAGGTATGTCCCATAACACCTTAAGATTTCCAATTATGCCTAAGTGATATCAGGCTCATGAGAATCAAAAGTCCCTTTATATTGGACCAAGATGTCACTAGTTGGTGGGTATAAATCCCTTCTGTGTCAATAGCATGTACAACTGAGAGATCTCTTTTTTCCTTTTCAAGGACAATGAAAAGATTATGGTAACCTGAGGCATAAAAAATTTGAATTGTGGCACATGGATTGAGGTGATTTTAAAAGATGGTATAAGAAACCCATACTCTGGTTGATCAAGGTAAGTATCTTTTGTTCCTTTCATAAGAGATGAAAAATGGGAGATGGTCTACAAAATTTATCATCATGTAGTGGGGACATTTTTCTGGTAGTTTTAATGTCATGTGACCAAGATGTTTTCCTTACACTTTAACATCGTGCACTAAGAATATATTTGTTGTGAAATTTTAATGTCATGCGACCAATATGTTTTCTTTATAGTTTAAAGTCATGTGGTAAGGATATAATTCCATGTAGTTTATCATCATATGGTAAGAACGTATGAACTGATGTGAGTGGATGAAAATGTTGTATATGGTCCCAAGGGTGAAAGTCCAGGCGTCACTACATATATCATGAAAATGAGAATCAAACCACACTTAATTCTTGAATAAGAAACTCTCTCTCCGTCAGTCTGGCCCATATAGACAGATGAGCATTATTTCTATTGATTATTGTATATGGGCCTAGGATTATAGGTCTATGAATCACTACATATCCTATAAATATAGGAATAAATCTACACATAGTTCTTTAAGGGACCGTGTATTTTAGCATCATGCAGTAAGGACCGATATGGACTAGTGTGAAAAGTGGTAATATTGCAGCTGGGCCTAAGGATGGATGTTTGGGACTTGATACATATCTCATGAAAAATGAGAATCAAGCTATACATATTTTTTGAAACCCCATACAGTTTAACATCATGTGGTGAGTAACTAACATGAATTGATGGGAATATTGAGGTTGGGCCCACAAGTGGAAGTATGGGCATAACTACATATCTCATGAAAATGAGAATCAAACCACATGTAGTTCTGAAGAGTTGTGTAGTTTAACATCTTGCAGTGAGGACTGGAGCCTTTTAAGGTCTCATATTCAGGACCAAGATGAGCCTGTCAAAGCTGATACTCCTTGTTCATGTAGGGAAGCCCTTTACAAAATTCCAAAGCCTGTGTAATCCATGAATGGTGTGAGAAACAAGGAACACCAAGGGTCCTATACAGGATAAGGGAATTTTGTATAATGTAGTGGCTGGACCAAGATATAGGATCGAGTCATCCCTATGTATCTCATTGAAAATGAGAATCAATCCATACACAGTTTTAGGAAACCTATGCAGTTTAAGGTCATGTAGTAAGGACGTGGGTGACTCACCATGAGTGAAGATGGATATTGTGGATCTGTGCAATTTTACGTCACGTGGTAAGGATGTTGGTTCACTTGATGTGAAAGTAAAGTAACGCTATCGTCGAACCTATTAATAGTGATTCAGGCATCACTACATATCCCATGATGATAGGAATCAAGCCATAGATAGTTCTTAAGAAACCATGTAGTTTAACATTATGTGGCTAGGATGTACTATAACGACCCAAATTTTTTAATAATATTTGTTTCCTATTTTTGTGTGTTATTTTATTTTATACTCAATGATACTATATCCTTTAATTAATGAAGCGAGTATAATTAAATGATACCATTGGGTTTTGACTATTATTTGATCATTGGTCAATATGACTGTTGGAAACTTAACTCTCATCGTTACAATTATTGTTTATAAATTCAAATGATCTTGGTTAATTAATACAGAAATAAGAGTCGATGACATCATCCAGTAGACTTGGGCCATATGAATCCCATCTGTTGGAGCTTGGGATGGAGGTAGCATCACTGGGCTTTACTCTGGACCAAGCCCAAGCTGAACTTCAACATGTGAAGCTTGAACAGAATCGCATACAGGAGAAGTTCAAGCTGATATAAATCACTACCTGATCAATGTTGTCCGAGCCGCCCCAAGATTCAATCACCATAGCACACCTTACACTTAGGTCCTATGCAGGTGTTATAAGGGGCTATGTAACAAGGCCTTAGATACTTTTTTGTAATCCCATTGTATAAATAAAATTTTTATTTCTTCTTATAGTAAAATTTGTGAATTTAAAATGTCTGGATAAATATAGGATGAATTTATAGAAGTTCCATATTACTAATGAATTTTGTAAAGAAGGATATTTTAAAATATTTATGTAAACTTTAAATAATTAAAAATGTAAAATGATTTTTAAAAAATGACCTTTTACAATTGTGACCAGTAAGAAATTTAGAGTCTAATAAAATCAACTTAATTTTTAGTGAATAGTAAATTATGAATAGTGACATACCCTTATGAATAGTAATTAATAGTAAATCAGCTAAAAAAATAGAAACTTCACCCATGAATGTATAAATACAATTTAGACATCTTAAAAGTGAAAAAATGACCGTAGTATAAGTTTTTGTATTTTTGTATGTCATAAATACATTATTTTCAATTTTATAATTAATTTAATAATTTAAAATGAAAATGTATTTTCATAAATTGTTACTTTATTTTGTTATGGTTATATGATATTTTATGGGACTTTGATTACTTTTTCAAGGTGTTACAAAACAAGTTATAGATTTAAAGTTGTTTATTTGGAATAAATAATGATTTTATTCAAAAATTAAATTAAAAATATATATAAATATATTTTTATAAAATTTAGTTCATTTTTGAATTCAGAGCCTCAATATTAGGTTAGAGTAAATTTTTTGGGATTTTTTTGAAACAATTGATTTTTCGGTGAATAGTAAAAATACAGTTTTGAGTTTCAGGTGTTTAATGACATCATTAATGATGTAATAATGATATAATAATTATGTAATCATTCTGGTATAATTTTTAATAGTAATATATTTTATGAGGTGTCCCATGTGGCCAATACCATGGGCAAGCCCATGGTTTTGCAAATACCACCGATGAGGTGTCCCTTGGAAATTCATAATTTTTCCCCTCAGTTTTTCTATAAATTCCAAGACATTACCTCATTCATTTCATTCCAAAATCCTCCTAAACAAATCTCTGGTCTTTCTGCCTCCCAATTAGTCCTCCCAAGGTTCCCTAAAACCTACCAAGGTCCTGACCTTCAAGCTTTAGAATTTACTCTTAAAGGTAAGAGAACCATTCACCCTCCTCTTTTAAGTAATGAATTCCTTTATATTATGTCTTCTAGTTTTCATTTTATTATGTGGGGGGTGTGTTCTTCTATATCATTCTTACTGTACATTTCATGTTCAATTGATGAGAGACCCTTTCCACTCTCATCAAATGATTTTCTTAATTTTTAAGTGACACCGTTAGGATGTCGAATTTTCATAAAAGAAATCACATCTTTCTTTTCCTTCGAGTTTAATTTTCATATGGTATTTCCTTCAAATATCCATACCATGATCTTATTTATTTTTATTCTATACCCATACTGTATTATGATTTATTTATGAGTGGGTGAATCTTGTCCCATCTCTTTTCAATGTTTTCTAAAACCATGTTATATAGCTGTTATGCTGCAGAAATTTCGTCTCAAAATTTCTCTCTCTTTCTCTCAGGAAATTCTCTTCTTTTATTTATGTGAATACACAGACCTATTTCATTTCTATGGGTGTTCATAAATACAAAAAAATTGTATATTTGATTATGGAATTTAAATACATGTAACCCTCACTCCCATTCCATGGGTTATAAATGACATAACAATCTTATTTTTAAGAACTTTTAAAACGTCATGATTTTGAAGTGAAACACATTAATTTTACTCTCTATGGGTTTATTATGAAATGTTTGATTATGATCTATGTGTCTCACATAAAAGTAAAGAAATATTAAGGGTGCTCCCTGATATCACTCCAATTAATTCAGTAAAGAATTTAATCTCTAGAGAAGACAAGTTTCACGATACCTTGGTGAATAACCTTGGTAATTGTTTATGAAACCTTGGGATAAACCCTGGTGATATGTTCATGAATGTTGAAATTAAATGTTGTATACACATATTCAAGTTGTGATTAATGTTATTTTTATGATATGTATCTTTTTTCCATTGCTCATTTCTTTTGGTTTTCATCAAGTTCTTATTGATATCACAAGTAAACTGATTCTGTTGCTTTCCTTACCGGGCCTTCAGCTCGCCCTTTCCTTTGATGTATGTCTCCAGGATATGAGATGCATTAATTATACATAGGATGAACCTATGATGAATCCTTACAAGTGGTTTAGAAGATTGTTTTATATTGTTTTCATGTATTATGTCTTTGATTTCCAAGACACTAGACTTTAAAGATCCTCTGTTTGTAAAATGTAATGAAAAGTTATGTAATAAAAAGGCGGGATGACATAGTTGGTATCAAAGTAAAGTTTTGTTATTTATGGAAATTAGGCTATGAAAACTTTAAGAATAATCTTATAGAAAAGTTTAAATATAGGAAAACTTCATGTTATTTTGGTGAGTATTGAGTAAGTGGTTTATCAAAAAAATACATCCATGTATGGATATGAGCAGGTAGAGGAAACTCTGACACATATATACCTAAAATTGAAAACTCTGACAAGGAGTTTTGGGCTTGACCCAGGGTATTCTGGTACACAACAATGAGCCTTTCTGCAGTCTTGGTCACGACACTCCTAGGGGATATGTTTGGTTAATCATAAGCTTTTTATGAATCATTCTGAAGGATTTATAGAGAAATGTAATTGTTTAAAGCATTAAGTTTTAAGACATAAAATCCTTTATAGTTAAAAGATTCATAAATGAAATAATCTTCTCACTAAGGTTTTATTCTTTTAGAAAATGTCGGGAAATAAGAGGAAACATGAAAATGGTGACCGCAATGGACCATGCACTGACGACCCTCTGATGGAATCCGAAATGGAAACTTTGTAACGACCCGAAATTTTGAATAAATCTTGTTTCCTAATTTCATGTGTTATTTTATTTTATTTTTATACTCAACAAAAATGTTTTATTTGATAAACATGATTATAATTAAAATGAGACCATTGGGTTTTGATTGTTATATGACCATCGGTCAATATGACCACTGCGAACAAAATGTTTTGATTATTGTCTCTAAATACAAGTAATCTTGGTTAATTATTATAGAAAGAAGATTCGATGGCCTCACCTAGTAGTCTTGGACCGATCGAAGCCCATCTAACAGAGCTTGGGAAGGAGGTAGCACCATTGGGCTTTGCTTTGGATCAAATCCAAGCCGAACTTCATCATGTGAAGCTAGAACGGAATCACCTTCGTGAGAAGTTCAAACTGATAGAAATTACTACTCGGGAAATGTTGACTGAGCCGCCCCAAGATTCTCTCACCTTAGCACACCTTACACTTAGGTCCTATGCTGGTGTGATAAGGGGCTATGTAAGGAGACCGTAACTGCCTTGTGTAATCCTTTTTTTTAAATAAAAATTGGGATTTCTCCTTATGATGAAGTTTATGAATTTTCAAATGTCCGGATAAATATAGTATGCATATTTTTGATGAATTTTAGAGAAAGGATATTTTAAAATTTTTTATGTAAACCTTAAATAAATAAAAATGTGTAATGATTTTCAAAAAATGGTCTTCTACAATTATGTCCAGTACGAAATTTAGAGTCTAATAAGATCAACTTGATTTTTGATGAATAGTAAATTGTGAATAGTGATTTTACGCTTAGGATTAGTAATGTGACCAAATGGATTAGTAATCTCACTTAATGAAGATTTTAAAATAATCTAGGCACCTTGATTAAGTAATGTGATTCAATAAAATGGTTAAATAACGGTTTCATTAATTATTATTCAAGTATTAGTTTTTTCGGGTGAATAGTGTTTTTTAATTAAAAAATTAATTAAAAATATTTAGAAAATTATTTTTATAAAATGGATTTCATTTTTGAACTCAGAGCATCGATATTATGTTAAGGTAATTTTTGGGGATTTTTCTGAAAAAAATGAATTTTCGGTGAATAGTGAATTTATTTAAAAATTGAATTAAAAATATTTAGAAAATTATTTTTATAAAATGGAGTTCATAAATGTAATTAGGGAATCTATATTTAGTTAAGGTGAAAGTTTGGGATTTTTCTGAGAAAGATGAATTTTTCAGTGAATAGTAAAAATGCAGTTTTAGGGTTTCGGTATGTTTAATGACATCATAATTGTGTCATGATGATGTCATGAGATCTTTTAAGGGTTGGCCGGCCAATGGTGATGAATTATTGTCTTGGGGGCCCCATGTGGCCTAACTCCATGATAAATGCCAAGGGAGAGCACATGGGTTTGAGAAAAGCACATGTGAGGTGTCCCTTGGCCATTAATGCCTTGTCCCCTCACTTTCCCTATAAATACCAAGCCCTCCTCTCATCCATTCGACTCCCCACTCATTCCCAACAAATTTAGGGTCTCATTACCTCCCAAGGAGTCCTCCCAAGATGCCCCCAAGCCCTCAAGGTCCCAACCTTTGAGGTTTAAGAGTTACATTTTAAGGTAAGGGATCCGACCTCTCTCTTTCATTTCAAGTAATCTCTTTTATGTCATTCCTTTTATGCTCCATGTTCTTATGTTGGAGGATGTTATTTTATACTCCTCTTACTGCCCTTTTCATGTTCATATAATGAGAGATCCCCTCTTTCTCTCATTATTTCGTTTATGAAGTTTTAAGTGGCGCCGTTAGGCTGCCGAAATTTTTGTAACGGATTCTTTCTCCCTTCTCATTTTTCAAGATCTATTTTCATGTAAAGTATTTCAAGTTCCTTTTTATTATGTTGGGGTATGATCTCTAAATTTATCATACTTATCTTTTATGATCATATGATGAGATACCCCATTTTATCTCTTCAATTCAGTATTTTGAAGTTTTAAGTGGCGCCGTTAGGCTGCCGAATTTTTAAGTGGTTCTTCACCCTTCTCGTTTTGAAGTTCTACTTTCATGTCAATTATTTCAAGTTCCTTTTTGTTATATTGGGGTATGATCTCTATATATATCATACTGTACTCTTATATTCATATGATGAGATACCCCATTTGATCTCTTCAATTCAGTATTTTGAAGTTTTAAGTGGCGCCGTTAGGCTGCCGAATTTTTTAGGGGATTCTTTCACCCTTCTCATTCTTTTCAAAGTTCTACTTTCATGTCAATTCTTTCAAGTTCCTTTTTGTTATGTTGGGGTATGATCTCTATATATATTATACTGGACTCTTATGTTCATATGATGAGATACCCCATTTGATCTCTTCAATTCAGTATTTTGAAGTTTTAAGTGGCGCCGTTAGGCTGCCGAATTTTTAGGAGATTCTTTCACCCTTCTCATTCTTTTCAAAGTTCTACTTTCATGTCAAGTCTTTCAAGTTCCTTTTTAATTATGTTGGGGTATTATCTATATATCTATCATACTGAACTCTTATGTTCACATGATGGGAGACCCTATTTTATCTTTTCAAATCATTTTTGTTGAAGTTTAAGTAACGCCGTTAGGCTGCCGAACTTTCATAAGAGAAATCTAATTTTTGTCTTCCTTCCATGTTTTTCATTTCAAATGGTATGTCCTTGAAATTTCATTACCATGATCATGTATCCTTATTATTCTGTCCATCTACTGTTTTATGGGTCATTTATGAATGTTTGACCCATTTTTCCTCTCTTTTTAATGTCTTCTAAAACCTCGTAACATAGCCGTTATGCTGCAGAATTTCCGTCTCAAAATGTCTCTCTCTTTTTCTAAAGTTCTTTTATATTATTAAGTGAATACTCAAAGCTCTTTTTTCTAAAGGGGTATTCACATATATACCAAAATGTTCTATTTTAAATTCTGGGATTTACATACATGAGAACCACCTTCCTTTTCTATGGGTTTTAAAGTGACGTAAAGATCATGTCTTTAAAGCAGTTTTTAAAACGTTGTGATTATGAAATGAAACCCATTTATTTTATGCTATATGAGTTATTTATGAAAATTTTGATGATGATATATGTGGCTCACATGATAATAAAGGAAAATTTAAGGGTGCGCCCTGATAGCACTCCAATGCATTGGGTAAAGACTTAATCTCTAGAGATGACCATTTTTAACGATGCCATGGTGAATAACCTTGGTAATTTTTAACGACACCTTGGGGATGGACCTTGGTGAAACGAAACGATTGTCAATATTAAATGTTGCAGCCACATCTTCAAGTTATGAAAAATTTTATTTTTTTATGATGTATCTCATTATTTCTTTCTCATGCCTTAAATTTCTTTTCATGTCCTTATTGAAGTATCTCAAGTTCACATGTAAAATGTTTCTCTTGTTTCCCTTACTGGGCTTTCTGCTCACCCTTTCTTTTGATGTATGTCCCCAGGTTATGAGATGCAGTAATGAACCTAGGATGAACTTAAGTAGAAGCCTTTCAAGTGTTTAAGAAGAGTGTTTTTGTTCTTTTCATGTTTTATGTTCCTGGTTTCCAAGACACTAAACCTTAAAGATCCTCGGTTTTGTAAAATGTAATGAAAGTTTATGTGATAAAAAGGTGGGATGCTATAAACTTTCATGTGAATGATGAACCAACTAACTCAAGTTATGGGGAATAACTTGAATCAAGCTGAGAGAATGATCTCACCGTGAAGGGAACAACATTCTGTTGATTCCTTTATCTGTCAATGACCACCAACCTTCAGTGGATCGACTAAACCACTGATTACTGAGCAGTGGATCAGCTCTATCGAGAAGATCTTTTTTGTGCTCTGCTATTCAGAGCAAGAGAAGGTCACCCTAGCTGTCTATAGCTTAGAATGAGAAGCTGATCAATGGTGGGAACTGTTTAAAAACACGAGGCAAAGAGTGGAGGTTGAATCTATGGAGTGGGAAGAGTTCAGAGGTATCTTCTTCAGTAAGTATTTCCCTCGTTCCATGAGAACAAGAATGGAGAAGGAGTTTCTCGAGCTGAAGAAGAAGGAGAATGAATCGGTGGGAAGCTATGAGATGAAATTCACAAGGATTTCACATTACACATCTAGATTTGTCATGGATCCAAATGGTAAGGTTGATAGATTATTCGGTGGACTGATACCTCATATGCGGAATAATCTAGCCAACCGAGACTATGATAGCTATGAGAAGATCGTGCAGAGTGTGATGAAAGTTGATCTGGAGTTTGGTGAGACACAATGGTCTCATAAATCTAACAACAAGAAGAAATCGATAGAGACCAGCTTAGGGAGGACCTTTGATCAGGGAATAGGAGGCAAGAAAGTGAAACATCCCTCATGTAATAAATTTGGGAATAAGTATTCGGGGAACTACTTGGTCGGGAGTAGGAAATGCTACAAGTGTGGAAGAGATGTCCATATGGTGAGGAATTATCATAGTGAGGTGAAACCTCAACTTCCAAACACTAACAACAAGGGGAATATGGTGTAGGCACTACCTGATGTCCAGTTCTTTAAGTGTGGACAACTTAGTCACTTTGCTGATCACTGTCCAAATCCAAGGGCAGTGGAGGGGAACCACCATCAGCCTCAGAAAAGGCCAAGGGAGCAAGGTCGTGCTTTTTCAATCACGACAGTTGAAGTTGAAGCTCTGAATGATGTGGTGGCAGGTACTCTTGTTGTTTTCTCAAATCTAGAAAGTACTTTGTTTGATTCTAGTTCTACAAATTCCTTTATTTCCTCCATGTTTTCAAAGAATTTAGAATCAAACCCAGATTTTCTAAAATTAGAGTTATTAGTCAATACTATTGGTGGGATTATCCAAGCGTCGTCGGTGTTTAGAAACTCTAGTATTTACTTTAGTGAGAAAAATCTTATCGCAAATATAGTAGTCATTCCCATGCTAGAATTCGACATTATACTAGGATGGACTGGCTATCAAAGTATAATGCTAAGATCAAATGCAGAAGCAAGGAAATATCAGTATTCATGAATGGAAAAACTATAGTTACCTTCCAAGGAGAGATATCTCAACCTGAAATTGTCTAGAAGAACCTCCTATATTCTTATTTATGGAGTTGATCAGTGAATAAGAAGAATGAAATGAGATTTTGAGGATAGAAAATGTTCTTATCATCCAGGAATATGTTGGCGTATTTTCTGAGGAGTTGCCCAGACCTCCCCCAAAAAGAGAGGTAGAGTTCTCCATTGAACTCATACCTAGATCTCATCTGATATAAAAGACCCCATATAGGATGGGAAATGTGGAGTTGGAGGAGTTAAAGAAACAACTCCAAGATATTTTGGAGAAGGAGTTTATTCGACCGAGTGTGTCTTCTTGGAGAGCACCTATTATCTTTGTGAAGAAGAAGGATGGATCGATGTGGCTATGCATTGATTATAGAGAACTGAATGGGGTCAAAATAAAGAACAAATACACTCTTCCAAGAATTGATGACTTATTAGACCAACTTTGTGGGGCTAAATTATTCTCTAAGATTGATATTTGATCTGGTTATCATAAATTGAGGGTAAAGAAAGAAGAGATTCCAAAAACTGCCTTTCGATCAAGATATAGGCATTATGAGTTTGTTGTTATTCCCTTCAGACTGACTAATACACCTGCCATTTTTATGGATTGGATGAATGGAGTATTTAAGGAATACCTTGATAACTTTGTGGTAGTTTTTATTGATGATATTATGATATATTCCGAAAGTCACGAGGAGTATGAAGATAATCTAAGGGTTATTTTTCAAACTCTATTGAAGGAGAGGATTTTTGGGAAGTTCATCAAATGTGAATTCTGGTTACAACAAGTTTCTTTCTTGGGGCACATTGTTACCAATGAAGGAATCATAGTTGAACCTACAAAGACAAAAGTTGTATAGGAGTGGCCTCATACTACAACGATAACTGAGATTCTTAGTTTTCTTGGATTATCAGTATATTATAGGATGTTTGTGAAAAACTTTTGACGAATTTCTAATCCATTAACCAAGTTAACTTGAAAAGGGGTCAAGTTCATCTAGAAAAAGGAGTGTGAGTAAAGTTTCTAAGAGCTGAAGAAGAGATTGGTTACTGCACCCATGTTAAATCTTCCCTCAAGTGGAGAAAGGTTCATTATTTTTAACGATGCATCTTTGAAAGGTATTGGGTGCATCCTCATGCAAAATGAAAAAGTCATTGCTTATGCATCTCGACAGTTGACGACTCATGAGAAGAACTATCCTAAGCATGATCTGGAGTTGGCTGTGGTTGTTTTTTATTTGAAGATATGGAGGCACTATATTTATGGGTAGAAATGTGATATATACATAGACCATCAAAGTTTGAAGTATATTTTCACACAAAAGGAATTGAACATGAGACAAAGGAGATGGTTGGAACTTCTCAAAGACTATGATTGTTCAATTCATTATCATCCTGGAAGAGAAAACAAAGTCACTGATGCATTAAGAAGGAAATACCAGTTGTTCTTTCCATGATGAGGATTCAAATAGATCCTTTGATCAATGACCTAGTGAAGATGGACATGGGAATTATAAGGGAATAGACATCATCAACCCTAACCCAAATGATTTCTCAACTGTCATTACTAGAGAATATCACGAAAGCTCATAAATAAGATCCTTTGTTATATAAGAAGTTTGAGGCTGTGAAGGATGAGAAGTTTCCTAAGTTCAATAATGATCAAGAAGGTGTACTGAAATTTCGTACAAGACTATGTGTTCCATCTATTCTGGAAATAAAGAAGGAGTTGATGGATGAAGCTCAAAGCTCTACTTTCTCTATACATCCAGGAAGCACGAAAATGTATAGGGACCTTCGTGATCATTATTGGTGGGATAATATGAAAAGGGAGATTACTGTCTACACTTCAAGGTGCTTGGTATGTCAGCAAGTGAAGGCAGAGCCACAACTTCCTAAAGAGGTATTGCAACCAGTACCCATACCAGAATGGAAGTGGTACAATATCACTATGGATTTCATCACTAGTCTCCCAAGAACTTCCAAAGGAAACAATGTGATATGGGTTATTATGGACCATCTCACCAAAACTGCCAATTTTATCTCAATTCGGGAAGATTTCTCTCTTGATCAATTTTCCAAGATTTACGTGAAGGAAGTGGTAAGGCTGCATGGAGTTCCACTTTCTATCATATCTGATTGTGATCCAAGGTTCACATAAAAATTATCAAGAAGTCTTCAACATTCTCTGAGCACTGAATTAAATTTTAGTACGTCCTATCACCCCCAAAATGATGGCCAATCTGAAAGTACTATTCAAAAACTCAAGGATATGCTGAGAACATGCCCAATGGAATTTAAAGGTTGATGGGATCAACATATCCCTTTAGTTGAGTTCTCTTACAACAATAACTTCCACTCGAGCATTAAAATGGAACCCTATGAAGCTCTATTTGGTAAGAGATGTAGAAATCCTACTTGTTGGCATGAAGCTGGTGAGAGAAATATTCTTGGGCCTGATCTTGTGAAAGAGATGACAGAAAAGGTCCATGCCATCCAAAAACACATTAAGGATGCTCAGAGTCAGAAAAAGAGCTATGCCAACAACCGTCGAAGGGACTTGGAGTTTGATGTTTGTGATAAGGTATTTCTTCGAATTTCACCTTGGAAGAGAGTCATGAGGTTTGTGAAGAAAGGGAAGATCATCCCTAAGTACATTGGACCCTATGAAATCCTTGATCGCATGGGAGAAATGGCCTATCGGATCGCACTTCCTCCAAATCTATCACAAGTTCATGATGTCTTCTACATATTCCTCTTGAAGAAGTATATACCTGACCCTTCACATGTACTAAATCCAAAGGTGGTACAACTGGAACATGACCTCTCTTATGAGGAGAAACCGATGGAGATATTGGATCGTAGAGACAAGGTTCTACGCAACAAGACTACCCACCTTGTTAAGGTGTTGTGGAGGAACCAAAAATGTGAAGAAGTCACATGGGAACTAGAGTATTTTATGAGACAGAAGTACCCACACCTTTTCTCATCAGAGCGTACGAGATAAAATTTCAGGGATGAAATTTCTCAAGGGGGGAAGAATGTAACGACCCAAACTTTTTAATAATATTTGTTTCCTATTTTTGTGTGTTATTTTATTTTACACTCAATGAAACTATATCCTTTAATTAATAAAGTGAGTATAATTAAATGAGACCATTGGGTTTCAAATGTTACTTGATCGTTGGTCAATATGACCATTGGAAACTAAAATCTCATCATTACAATTATTGTTTATAAATTCAAATGATCTTGGTTAATTAATACAGAAAGAAGAGTCGATGGCATCATCCAGTAGACTCAGGCCATATGAATCTCATCTATCGGAGCTTGGGAAGAAGGTAGCATCGCTGGGCTTTGTTCTGGACCAAGCCCAAGACGAACTTCAACATGTGAAGCTTGAACAAAATCGCCTATGTGAGAAGTTCAAGCTGATAGAAATATCTACCCATGAAATGTTATTTGAGCCGCCCCAAGATTCTATCACAATAGCACACCTTACACTTAGGTCCTATGTAGGTGTTATAAGGGGCTATGTAATGAGGCCTTAGATACTTTTTTGTAATCTCGTGGTATAAATTAAATTGTTATTTCTTCTTATGGTAAAATTTGTGAATTTTAAATGTTTGGATAAATGTAGGATAAATTTATGGAAGTTCCATATTAGTAATGAAATTTGGAAAAAAGGGTATTTTAAAATATTTATGTAAACTTTAAATAATTAAAAATGTAAAATGATTTTCAAAAATGGTTTTTTAAAGTTGTGAACTGTAAGAAATTTAGAGTCTAATAAGATCAAGTTAATTTTTAATGAATAGTAACATACCCTTATGAATAGTAATGAATAGTAAATGGGCCAAAAAAAATAAACTTCACCCATGAATGTATAAATACAATTCAATCATCTTAAAAGTGAAAAAATGATCATAGTATAAGTTTTTGTATTTTTGTATGTCATAAATAATTTATTTATAATTTTATAATTAATTTAATAATTTAAAATGGAAATTTATTTTCATAAATTGTTACTTCATTTTCTTATGGTTATACAGTAATTTTATGGGACCTTGATTACTTTTTCAAGGTGTTACAAAATGAGTAATAGATTTAAAGTTGTTTATTTGGAATAAATAATGATTTTATTTAAAAATTAAATTAAAACTATTTATAAAATTATTTTCATAAAATGGAGTTCATTTTTGAATTTAGAGCATCAATATTAGGTTAGAGTGAATTTTTGGGATTTTTCTGAAATAGTTTCTTTTTTGGTGAATAGTAAAAATACAGTTTTGAGTTTCGGGTGTTTAATGACATCATTAATGATGTAATAATGATGTAATCATTATGATAGACTTTTTAATAGTAATATATGCTATGAGGTGTCCCAATTGGACAATACCATGGGCAGACCCATGGTTTTGCAAATACCACCAATGAGGTGTCCCTTGGAAATTAATAATTTATTCCCTCACTTTTCCTATAAATACCAAGCCATTCCTTCGTTAATTTCATTCCAAAATCCTCCTCAACGAATATATGGTCTTTCTGCCTCCCAAGGAGTCCTCCTAAGGTGCCCTCAAGCCTCCCAACTTCCCAACCTTCAAGATTTTGAAGTTACTCTTCAAGGTAAGGGAACCGTTCACCCTCCTCTTTTAAGTCACGACTTCCTTTATGTTATGTCTTGTAGTTTTCATTTTATTAAGTGGGTGTGTGTTCTTCTATTTAATTATTACTTTCCATTTCATGTTCAATTGATGATATACCCTTTCTTCTCACATCAAATGATTTTCTGAATTCATAAGTGACGTTGTTAGGCAACTGAATTTTCGTAAAAGAAATCACATCTTTCTTTTCCTTCGAGTTTCTTTTTCATATGGTATTTACTTCAAATTTTCATACCATGATCATATTTATTTTTATTCTATACCCATACTGTATTATGATTTATTTATTAGTGGGTGAATCTTGTCCCCTTGAAATAGCGCTGTCGTGGGCGCCCTCAAATGATTAGTGTGATTTTGGGGTACTTAGGTGCAGCTGAGTGGCTGACCAAGGTCGTCTCTCAAAGGAGGAAGTGAATTAAAACAACTTTTAAGAGGTATTCTAAAAATAAAAGAGAATAAAATTGAAATACTACTTAAAAGTATGGGGTTTGTTTATAGTTTATAAATCTAGAAGAAGTTTTCTGGAAGAAGATTGTATTTTTTTATTGTTAGTTTTAAAATGAAGTTCGATTAAAATGACACAATAAAAAGATGTTTTTTAGGAAATATTTAAAAAGAGTAATTGATATAACTCTACCTCTTCATTTACTTATTAATAATTATCATTTAAATCAATATCCACTTAATTATGATCCCATAATTTTTTAACCCTTGAACCCTACAAAAGTCAACTTAACCACAAAGATGGAATTACTTAAACCCTAGGCTAGCTTCGGAACACGCAATCGCAGCACCCTACTTTGATTGTTATTCTAAGGTTAGCTTATGGTCAGTGGTTAATTAGAACACATATACATTCTATAAATAAGGATTAATTGTGTTTAGGGATTATATTTTAACTATAAAAATTTATCCCATGTGGTCTTGCATTACCGATTAAGATCGCGCTCTCACTATTTACAAAAAATCTCGACCTCACGTATATTTGTGTTAATTATTCAATTGCTTTCTTAGTTTATTACAATTAAAAAAAACAATTCATGGATCATATTAAATGAGTTATAGTATCTCAATGATTCAAAATAATTAAATGAAGAGGGTAGAATATAGATCGATTACTAAAAGACTACTCTTCCATGGGTGGCGTAGTCATCATAGAAGCGTTTTGCATGTGCAAAGGTTTATAATGGGTATAACCCAATAACGCTTCTACTCAAGAATTATATACCAAATAGGAATATTAAGATAAGAATAAATTTAAAAAAAACTTAGGAAAAGAGATGAAATAAAAGAAGAAAAAAGAAGTTTATTACACAAACAAAAGCTTTACAACACGAAGGAGAAGAAGAAGGCTTCGTCAAAGGGATCCTTACTTCAAGAGATACCCTTATTGAAATGGTTGGATAATTGGAGTGTATCCACTTATACTCTACCCTAAACTTTACAATTCACGTCCAAACCCCACCAAATGATAAAAACACCAATTTATAGAGTGGTAGGGAGGCTAGGTTCAAAGTAGTTTCAAGTGTGAATGGGGAATCTCGGCCAAATATTTTATTCCAACTTGCACCGCCAATTTTACCACCAAAACGTGTGAATTGGCCGTCCTTCCAGAAGGATAATATGTGAGGATATTGTTTTTATATCTCCTATGAAAATGTGGGCTCAATCCAATCCCAAATTAAGGAGGTATGGCCTAAATACGGAAGCTTCTCCATTCTGGCGTGTCCAGCCCACCTTTGACTTTATGGCCCAATTACTCCATCCAAATGCATTCTTTTTATCAAGTGTCCTGAATACAAGTTGTATACCATGAAGTAAGGAACACATTTAAAAAATATTAAGTTCAAATAATTCAAATAAAAATATTTATGATTGAAATACTATAGTGATTTTGAAAGGGTAAAACTGGAATTTTCATCAAATATTCAAATGAATGATCTAATCCCAAATACTTTCTAATTGAACATATTTAACAAAATGTGAGGAAATTATATCATTTATTATCAATAAAATATTCAATAAAATATTGTTTTATCAACTCCCCCACACTTACACTTTTGCACTTCTAGGCAAAACCTCATATCAAGTAAACATCAATATCAAATCAAAACAAATTTTAAAACACATATCCTTGAGATCCAACAATTACACACCAAGAAACAAAAGATATCATGCCTTATAAAAAAATATTATTTCAAGTTCTCTATTTATATCATTCAATATATTTCCTCTTCATTTATCCTCTCATGCACAAAACACTTACCTCACTTGAATTTTCTCTTATCACACAAATATCAATTTTTTTGCAATGTCTTTATCATCCAAACTCAAACAAGGGTCACTATAGGCTTGATAAATTCCTACATCACCACATGATGTGAGTCAAAGAAATATGTTTATCATTATTACTTTTAAGGGTTGTTATGTGGATTTCTGTTGGTAGGATCAAGGTGTGAAAAATTCTGAGGCCGAATGAGGAGGGCTTGACTCTTTTTGAAGCAAAATTGCATTAATCTAATTTTCACTTAAATATGGTCTCCTCCTCAATCCCCATAGTATCAATTCAGCTCCATCATCATGAAAAGTCCTGGAAAGTTTACACCATTCATCAGTTTAGCATAAAAAATGTCAATCTTTTCAAATATGATTTTCTTGAAAGCTCTAGATAGGCACAACTTTCCACCTCAATTAGAAGATCCAGAAAAGGCACAACTTCACTTGTCATGAAAGCTCCAGAAAAGGCATAGCTTTCAATATAATGATTTTCTTCAGCAGCAAACACATCTCTTCAGAATTTAATTTTCTACCCAAAGTATCACAGAATGTGGTAGCACAACACAAGATAGCTTCCCCCATACTTGAGCTCAACTAGATTATGAAATTTCACTTCAAGAGTTGGTTGGATAGGGAAAATTGGCTTGTAATGTGGCTAACCTAACAGGATATGCATGGATTCTAAGGGATAAAAGGATTAAATGTTCAAGGTAGGCCATTATAAAAAATGATTCTTTGAAATAAGGGCTTTAATACCAAACAAATTCCTCAATCATTTAAACATAAGTACCTCAAACCCTTAAGTTTTGATAGAAATAAATCAAATTCTGGTTAAATGAAGCATGGTTTGGTTCTCTCAAGAAGTGAGGTGAATGTAAATAATATTAAAATAATGGTTTAGAAGCCTCACAGGAAAGTGGTTTCAAATATAAAGACAGTGAGATGTGTCATGAGATTAAAAATTCAATGTACTTTTCATGAAATTACTAAATATTTGAACTTGAAAGAAAGTCATTTTCAACATTCATTTAAGCTCAGTTTCATGGGATAAATTGTTTTACTCATTGATATACATTTAAAAATTGTGATGAGAATCATTTAAGATCAAAAATTTCAAAAACACAAATAAAATTGAAAAATAAACACACAAAATTTGAAAAACACACAATTTTTTTGTTTTTTTTAAATAGGAAAAAAATTGAAATTACTAAACTAAAAGGTTCCCTCCCCCACACTTAAAATATTGCATTGTCCTCAATGTGAACCCATGAGATGATATATGCACATGAAATGCAGAATTTTTAAATATGACAAATAATATAAAAGTGAAAGGGTTAGGAACAACCTGATGTGATCAAGTGATGATGGGGTCATGCAGTGTGATAAAATCCACTACATTAGTAGGAAGTCCCTCAATGTATCTCTTTAAACACTTCCCATTGAATGTAAAGCTCTTTCCTGTGTCTTCTTGTGTGATCTCCACTGTACCATAAGAAAAAACATTAGATACAATATAAGGACCTAACCATCTGGAACACAACTTACCAGGCATCAGCTTCAGTCATGAACTGTAGAGAAGAACTTTCTCTCCAACATGAAACACCCTTTGTTGGATCATTATATCATGAGATTCTTTTGATCTTTCCTTGTAGAGCCTTGAGTTCTCATATGAAGATAATCTAATCTCCTCAAGCTCTTGAATTTTGAAGCTTCCTTTGGATTCCATCTTGGGCCAAATCCATGTTGCATTTCTTTATATCCCAATAAGCCCGATGCTCAAATTCCACGGGGAGATGACACACTTTCCCAAAAACAATCCGAAATGGGGACATACCAATGGGTGTCTTTTATGATATCCTATAAGCCCACAATGCATCACCCAAGTGCTTGCTCCAATCCTTCCTATTTGGCTGCATAGTTTTCTCCAATATTTGTTTCTACTCACGATTTGAAACCTCAGCTTGGCCATTTGTTTGGGGGTGGTATGGTGTTGATGTTTTGTGTGTCACCCCATACTTTCGAAGGAGGTAGTCCAAATTCCTATTGCAAAAGTGTCCCTTGGTCACTGATGATAGCCTTTGGTACTCCAAACCTACAGAAAATTTGATCCTTGAAAAAATCCACTACAACATGAGAATCGTCAGTCCTGGTGGCCTTGTCCTCCACCCATTTACTCACATAATCAACATCAACCAAAATATACAAGAAACCAAATGAACTAGGAAAAGGGCCCATAAAATAAATTCCCCAAACATAAAAAATCTCACAGAATAAAATGGGTTGTTGGGGCATCTCGTGTCTCCTTGAAATGTTTCCTGTGTGTTGGAAATGAGAGCATGACTTACAAAACACATGGGAATCATGGAATAAGCTAGTCCAATATAATCCAGAGTCTAAGACTTTTCTAGAAGTACATTGGGGTCCAAAGTGTCCACCACAAGCAAGTGTATGACAGAAATGAAAAACAGAATCAAACTCATGATCGGGAACACACCTCCTAATGACTTGGTCACTACACATGCGCCAGAGGTAAGGATCATCCCACACATAAAACCTAGACTCACTTTTTAATTTTTGGACTTGATGCTTATTCAAATTTATTGGGATTTCAGAGGCAACAATGTAATTAACTAAATCAGCATACCAGGGATGCGTACCTGAGATGGTATAGAGATGTTCATCAGGGAAAGTGTCCCTAAGTGGTACCTGGTCCAAGGTGACACCCTCTAGTGTGTGAGTAAGCCTACTCATGTGGTCCACCACCAAGTTTTCTGACCCCTTCTTGTCCTTTATCTCGATGTAAAATTCTTGAAGAAGGAGCATCCAACAGATAAGTCGTGGATTTGCATCTGGCTTCTTTAGGAGGTACCTCAAAGCTGCATGGTCAGAAAAAACAACTACTTTAGATCCCAATAAATATGAACAAAATTTATCTAAAGAAAATATAACAGCAAGAAACTCCTTTTTTGTTGTGGTGTAGTTTGATTGGGCAGAATCCAACGTCCTCGTTGCATACGAAATCACATGTGAACATCCCTCCGCCCTCTGTGATAAGACAACTCCAACCACGAAGTTGGACGCATCACACATAAGCTCAAATGGAAGGTCCCACCATGGGGGCTGTATGATTGGTGGAGTGGTCAGACACTTCTTTAGCTCATCAAATGATACCCTGCATGAATAATCAAAATTGAAGTCAATATATTTTTGAAGCAATCAGGATAAGGGTAGAGCGATCTTACTAAAATCTCTGATGAAGCGTCGATAAAATCCAACATGTCCAAGGAATGATCGAACATCACGCACACATGTAGGATATGGAAGGGATGAAATAATGTCTACCTTAGATTTATCAACTTTAATGCCATGTTGTGAGACTATATGACCTAAGACAATTCCCTTTTTGACCATGAAATGACATTTTTCAAAATTTAAGACCAGATTCTTCTCAATACAATGATTCAATACATCACCAAAACTAGAGAGACATTCATCAAATGAGGGTCCATAAACTATAAAATCATCCATAAATACCTCCATGCGGGTCTCAATGAAATCTGAGAAAATACTCACCATGCATCTTTGGAAGGTACCTGGGGCATTGCAAAGTCCAAATGGCATCCTTCGGTAAGCAAAGGTACCAAATGGGCAGGTAAATGTCGTCTTCTCCTGGTCTTATACTGTAATGGGAACCTGAAAATAGCCAAAAAAATCCATCAAAGAAACAATAGTGTGTCTTCCCAACTAGTCTCTCAAGCATCTGATCAATAAATGGGAGGGGGAAATGGTCTTTGCGAGTGGAATGATTTAGTTTCCTATAATCAATACACACACGCCAACTATTTTGTACCCTCATTGGAACTAACTCATCTTTATCATTTTTAACAATAGTAAAACCACTTTTCTTAGGCACTACCTGAATAGGACTTACCCACTGAGAATATGAAATGGGATAGATTATACCTGCCTCGAGAAATTTTTCAACCTCTTTTTTAACAACCTCCAGAAGGGTTTGATTGAGTCTCCTTTTTGGTTACCTCACCAGTTTAGCCCCATCCTCCAAAATAATCCTATGCATGCAAATGGAAGGGCTAATACCTGATATGTCAGCCAAGGTCCACCCAATTGCCCTGATGTTCTCCCTCAAAATATTCAAAAGTTTTTCTTCATGTTCAAAAGGGATATTGTTAGCAATGATAACAGGTAATTTCTCACCACTCAATAAGTATGAGTATTTGAGATTTGGTGGCAATGGATTGAGTTCCAGTGTAGGGGGGTGGTGTATGGATGGAGACATAGAAGGAACTAAAATATGTGCACAAAGAGCATCAGTATCAGAATATACATCATCAAAATCAGAGAATAGAGCATAAAATCCATCAGCATACTCAACAACCATGTCATAATCAGAGTTCACATGATCAAAATCATAATATGAATCCATTTCAAAATCAAATCTTAGAGAGTCTTGTTCCTTAGAAACATGTGTGGAAGTACTCTTAGACATCAAACTAGAACCAATACTCATAATCACCCTAAGCATAGGATAATCCAATTCCATGTTGTTTTTACTTGGTGGTTCAAAATGGGAGATAACAAATGCAGAATGATCCTCTGAGGGGTAATTCATGGATCCATAACATTAAATACCACAACTTCATCCCCAAATTCCTTGGAAAGTGTACCCTAATTGACATTTATGATAGTTTTTGCAGTTTTGAGGAAGGGCCTACCTAAGATAATGGGGGCATGATAACTTACCTGATAATCCTCCATTTTTAGCACATAGAAGTCTGTTGGAAAGATCATGTCTCTTACCTGGACAAGTACACCCTCAAGGACTCCCGCTAGATATGCCATATCTCTATTCGCCAATTTCACCACTACTCTCATTGGCTTCAACTCACCAACCTGTAAAGAAGATAATACAGAGTGAGGCATCACATTTATGGAAGCTCCCAAATCACAAAGTGAATTAGAAAAGTGCAACTCCCCTATGGTGCATGGCATGGTGAATGTCCCTGGATACTTGCACTTTGTCGGCATTTCTAGAGTTGGTGTAATGAGTGCTGACACATTCCTTCCAAGATTGATCCTCTCATTTCCCTTGAGCCCTCTTAGATTGGTGTAGAGTTATTTTAAGAATTTGGAATACCTTGGGATTTGTTTGATGGCTTCAAGTAGAGGGATGTTGATCTCAACAAACTTAAATGTGTCCAAAACCTTTTTTTGCATCGCCTCTTTAGCCATCTTCTTGGTTTGAACAACCCTGTTTGGAAAAGGAAGGGGTTTAAGAGGAAAATCATCTATCTTTTTCTTACCTTTATCCTTATCCTTGGATTGCTCATCATTTGGTATGGAATGTGGCTTCTCTGGAGTTGAGGTGAATCCCGGTGGAATGGTAGGTACAGATGTATCATTCATTTGCTTCCCACTTCTCAATGTGATGGCACTAACATTCCCCTTTGGATTTGGAGTGGGTTGGGAAGGTAGATTTTTGGAATTCTTACATACAAGTTCATGGACGGTGGTGGCAATCTGTTTCATTTGAGTCTTCAACTCCCTCAGCTCCGAAACTTGACTTTTCAGATCATTCTGTTGATTAAGAAAAATTTGCTTCAAAAGGTCATCAGTGTTAGAATCTACCTTGGGTGGGATATTCCCTTGTTGTTGGCTTGTTGATTCTTGAGATTAAAATCTCCTTTGGGGTTGTTGGAAACCCTGCTGGTAAGGTGGAGGCTGCTGGAAGTTTTGTTGAAAAGAGGGCCTTTGTTGTTGTCCAGAGCCATACCTCATGTCTGATTGATCCTTCCACCCTTGGTTGTATGTTGGATAAAACTTATTTTGGGGATATTGTTGTTGTTGCTGCTGCTGATATGGTCTCCCAGGGAACACTGCTGCAAAATCTTCTGTTTCTTGGAGTTGTGGGCAACAGTCAGTTGGGTGGCTTGTATCAGTACAAATACCACAAGGCCTTGAAGGAGGGGGTTGGGATGTCTTCTGTGCCAAAGAAATCTATCTCACCATTGTTTTCAATTCTTCCAACTTGGTCTCAATCAAAAAAATTTCAAGAGAATATGGACTTACCAGATGTACTCCCCTGACATGTGGTGCACCTCGATCGCCAAATTGTTGGGAGTTTTGGGCCATTTTTTCGATCAATGCACGTGCATCTACTGGTGTCTTGTCCACCAATGCTCCTCGAGCCGCAGCATCCACCATAATTCTCTCCATAGGTGTGAGTCATTCATATAAGTGCTGGATGAGTAGTTTCTCACTGATTTGGTGATGTGGGTAGCTTGCACACAACTTCTTGAATCGCTCCTAGTACTCATACATTGACTCCCCTTGTGCTTGCTTGATCCCAGATATCTCTTTACGAATGGAAGTGGTCCTTGATGCTAGAAAAAATCTTTTCAAGAAAATACATTTTAAATCATTCCAACAAGTTACATCTTCGGGTTGTAAATAATACATCCAATCTTTCACAGCTCTATCAAGTGAGAATGGGAATGATCTTAATTTGATTTGGTCTTCAGATACATTTCTTGGTTTCAAGGTTGATAAAACCACATTAAATTCTTTAAAATATTTATTGGTATCCTCACCAGAGAGGCCATGAAACTTTGGAAGTAAGTGAATTAACCCAGATTTTAGTTCAAAGTCCGATTCGAGATTTGGGTATGCAATACAAGTTGGTTGATAGTTAATATCAGGTGCAACCAATTCTTGAATGGTTCTATTAAGTTAATTTCCATCATTGTCAGCCATTGGTTCTTGTTTTATGGTTGAATTTGAATTGCTTCCAATTTAAATGTTCTGATATTAGAGTAATTCTCCAACTGGTTGAATGTTGAAACTTCCCGTAGACTGAGAATGTCTGATTCGTGCCCTAAGGCTACGTTCAATATCAGGGTCAAGATCTAAGAGATCCTCGGGATTAGTTCGTGTCATAAATCAATGAAAGATGAAAATAAGGAAAGTGTACCATAGTAAAATAAAAATTAGAAGTTTGAGTTGATGGTCCAAAAAGAAGTAGAAGAAAATAAAAGAAGAAGAAGAAAAAAGAAATCAAATTGGGTAAAGAAGGAAGAAAGAAGACAAGAAAAGAATAAAACATAAAACAAAATAAATACCTCTAATTGGTTGAAATAATTACTTGCCTCCCTCGCAATGGTTCCAATTTAAAAGAGTGCTATCGTGGGTGCCCTCAAATGATTAGTGTGATTTTGGGGTACTTAGGTGCAACCGAGTGGCTGACCAAGGTCGTCTCTCAAAGGAAGAAGTGAATTAAAACAACTTTTCAGAGGCATTATAAAAATAAAAGAGAATAAAATTGAAACACTACTTAAAATTATGGGTGTTGTTTATAGTTTATAAATCTATAAGAAGTTTACTGAAAGAAGATTGTATTTTTTTATTGTTAGTTTTAAAATGAAGTTCGATTAAAATGAGACAATAAAAAGATGTTTTTTAGGAAATATTTAAAAGGAGTAATCGATCTAACTCTACCTATTCATTTAATTATTAATCATTATCATTTAAATCAATACCCACTTAATTATGATCCCCTAATTTGTTAACCCTTGAACCCTACAAAAGTTAACTTAACCACAAAGATGGAATTACTTAAACCCTAGGCTAGCTTCGGAACACGCAATCGCAGCACTCTGCTTTGATTGTTGTTCTAAGGTTATCTTATGGTAAGTGGTTAATTAGAGCACATATCCATTCTGGAAATGATAATTAATTATGTTTAGGGATTATATTTGAACTCTATAAATTTATCCCATGTGGTCTTGCATTACCGATTAAGATCGCGCTCTCACAATTTACACAAAATCTCGACCTCGCGTGCTTTTGTGTTAATTATTCAATTGCTTTCTTAGTTTATTAAAATTTAAAAACAAAATTAATGGATCATATTAAATTAATTACAGTATCTTAATGATTCAAAATAATTAAATGAAGAGGGTAGAAGATAGATCGATTACTAAAAGACTACTCTTCCATGGGTGGCGTAATCATCGTAGAAGTGTTTTTCATGTGAAAAGGTTTATAATGGGTATAACCCAATAATGCTTCTACTCAAGAATTCCAGACCAAAGAGGAATATTAATATAAGAATAAATTTAAACAAAACAGAAGAAAATAGAAAAAATAAAAGAAGAACAAATAAGTTTATTACACAAACAAAAGCATTACAACACGAAGGAGAAGAAGAAGGCTTCGTCGAAGGGATCCTTTCTTCAAGAGCTACCCTTATTGGAATGATTGGTTAATTGGAGTGGATACACTTCTACTCTGCCCTAAACTTTACAATTCACGTCCCAACCCCACCAAATGAGAAAAACACCAATTTATAGAGTGGTGAGGAGGCTAGGTTCAAAGTGGTTTCAAGTTTGAATGGGGAAGCTCAACCAAATATTTTATGCCAACTTGCACCGCTCATTTTACCACCTAAATGCGTGAATTAGCCGGCCTTACAGATGTATCATATGTGAGGGTATGGGTTATATATCTCATATAAAACTTTGGGCTCAATAAAAGCCCAGATTAAGGAGTTATGGGTGAAATACAGAAGCTTCTCCATTCTGGCATTTCTATCCCACCTTTGACTTTATGGCCCAATTACTCCATCCAAATGCTTTCTTTTTATCAAGTGTCATGAATATAAGTTGTATAACATGAATTAAGGAACACATTTATAAAAATATTAAGTTCAAATAATTCAAATAAAAATATTTAGGATTGAAATACTACAGTGATTTTGAAAGGGTAAAACTGGAATTTTCATCAAATATTCAAATGAATGATCTAATCCCAAATACTTTCTAATTGAACATATTTAACACAATGTGAGTAAATTATATCATTTATTATCAATAAAATATTTAATAAAATAGTGTTTTATCTCCCCTCCCTTTTTAATGTCTTCTAAAACCATGTTATATAGCCGTTATGCTGCAAAAATTTCGTCTCAAAATTTCTCTCTCTTTCTCTCAAGAAATTCTCTTGTTTTATTTACATGAATACCCAGACCTATTTAGTTTCTATGGGTGTTCATAAATACACAAAAATGATATATTTTATTCTGTAATTGACATACATGTAACCCTCACTCCCTTTCCATGGGTTATAAATGACATAACGATCTTATTTTTAATCACTTTTAAAACGTCGCGATTTTGAAGTGAAACCAGTTAATTTTACTCTCTATGGGTTTATTATGAAATTTTTGATTATGATATTTGTGTATCACATTAAATTAAATACATATTAAGGGTGTGATCTGATAGCGCTCCAATGCATTGGGTAAAAAATTTAATCTATAGAGATGACAAGTTTCACGATACCTTGGTGAATAACCACGGTAATTTTTTATGACACCTTAGGATGGACCTTGGTGATATTTTAATGAATTTATAAATTAAATTTTGTATCCAAATATTCAAGTTGTGATTCATTTTATTTTTATGATATTCCTATTTTTCCATTTATCATGTCTTATGGTTTTCATCAAGTTCTTATTGATATCACAAGTAAACTGATTATGTTGCTTTCCTTACTGGGCCTTCAGCTCACCCTTTCTTTTGATGTATGTCTCCAGGATATAAGATGCAGTAATTTTACATAGGATGAACCTATTATTAAGACTTAAAAGTGGTTTAGAATATTTTTTTATGTTGTTTTCATGTATTATGTTCCTCATTTCCAAGACACTAGACTTTAAAGATCCGTTGTTTGTAAAATGTAATGAAAAGTTATGTAATAAAAAGGCGGGATACCATATGTACTCTGTATATTTTATTATCATGTGGTTGGGATATATTCATACATTTTAACATCATGTACTTAGGATTAATTACAATACTTACTCTAATATGGATGCCCATACCATTATTCGATGCATGATACAAAATATTTCATCCTCCTAATCAGGATCAGTCAGGATGGTGGCTACATTAGCCAATTCATCAGTATAAACATGATAAAACATGGGATCAAAAGGGAAATCTACGATCAATCCCCTGACATAGCCAGTGATGGGGGAAAATTATTCCTTTTTAATGACATATTCACCATTGATCTGATTTATCACAAATTCAGAGTCCCCTTTGATATTTAGGTAGGATATGTGCAACTGTATGGCTAGTTCCAATCCAGTGATACGGGTTGGTATTCTTTCTCATTATTCATCCAACCTTTAGATAGTGAGAAAGAGTAGGGAAAAACTACTTTCTTTGTTGAACAAATATAATCCATAAACCAACTCGATTGAGCTTCATATTTTCTATCCTTGTACCGATAGGACTCTGGGAGGTTCCATCAAAGTACATCTCCCATGTTTAGGGAGTTTCCTGGTCATATAAGACCTATTCATTAGGGAGATCAGTGTCCTCCAGTGTATTTTTCAGGGTATGATGTGATGTGAGGACATCAGTTAGGTCTTTTTATGGCAACCCTGCTTTTTTATTACACAATTAAACATAATTTATTACATAAACTTCATTTGATACAACATAGAATATCGAGAGGTATAGTGTCTTTGGGGATTAGGATCATTACATAACAACTTAAAACATGAAATACAACATCCTTATTGAAAACTTCCTTTACATGACCACTACATTCCCTCGTACTTAGAATTTCATTGGATAACCAGAGGATATGCATAAGAAAATGGTGAGCTATAAAGCCCAGTAAGGGAATAAACAAGGAGTAACATGAGGAATACAATACATGTTAGACAATAGGCATATCATTAGATCACAGTAGAAGCATAAACATAAATATATGATATACCATGATAATCATAACATAGAAATGTGGCAACAACACTTAACATGGAATTAGCATGAGCCAAGGCTCATTGCACATGGAGCATGAGTAAATCCTCATTGAACATTAAGCACAAGTAAAACCGCATTTCACTTGAATTAGCATGATTAAACACCCATTTCTCATGACATATCATGATACTATTCTTAACCCAATGCATTGGAGCATTATAAGGGTGCACCCTTCTTAAACATTTCATTTCATGCATAAGTGTGCCACATGGATCATATAACATGGATTCATAAATCATAATAATTTATTCCATGATAAAGGAATGTGGAATTAAAAAATGAAACTTTATAATCAATAAGTTAATGTTCATAAAGGTGAATACCCTTGATAGAGAAATGGGAATGGTATTCACTACACAATGACATTGGCTTGGAAAATCGGTGCAATTTCGGCAGCGTAACGACATGACGTAAGAATTCATAAAAATAGTTGATGAGAGAGAAAGGGGTGTCTCATCATATGTACATGAAATGTATAGTAAGGGGGTCATATAGATACATGTCCCAACAATTGTAATGGAATTTAGTGTCATGATACAAAATAATTGTTTGAATGTAAAAAAGGAGAGAGAAATTCCTTTCAGAATTCCGACATAGTAACGGGTGTACATGGGAGGAATTTAGTGAGAGAGAAAGGGGTATAATATCATTAAAAAATAAAGAGGTAAGTATGGGGGAGGTGGAAATCCATACCCTAACATTTATAATTGAAATTAAAAGGCATAACAATTTAAAGAAAATTGGACAAAAATGAGAAAGGAAGAAAAAACCCTTACTTGGAAGTGTGCTTCCAAAGGCTTGAGAGAGGAATGAGAGAGGATTTTTTGGAGCTTGGGAAACCTTGGGAGGATTATAAAGAGATTAGGTCAGAGTTTGGATTAACTTCAAAGGCTTCGAGTGGGGAGGAAGTGGGAGTTTGTGTGGGTTTATATAGGAAAGGTGAGGAAATTCTTTATTATCTAGGTTTGGGACACCTCACATTAAACTAATCCAAACCAAAAACCATCCCATGGTTTTTTCCCATGGTTTTTGGAAAAGGAAATTGGAAAAAAATATTTTATAAGTCCAAATTACAAACTTCTTAAAATAACGGGGTTTCTTATGTGGAGGTGAGTCACACTTCCAAGGAAATCAATTTAAAAAGACAAGATGTTTAATAAGCCTTTAAGGGTCCATTAATGCTTTGTAAAATAAGTCAAACAAACCCAAAATCACATTATTTTAATGTTAAAACATATATTTGCCTAATATAAGGCTCATATTATTTTATTACATCACTATTGGGTCATTATGGTGTCATAAAACACATTATATATTTAAACGATATTTAATTTTTACCAAAAAATTTGACTATCTCAGAAAATTATGAAAAATTCACTGTTAGATAATTTTGACATCCTGATTCTAGAAATAATATTTATTTTATCTATATAATTTTCAAAATATGTTAATTTTCACTTTTAAAATAAAAACTGACATTTATCGAAAATTCACGGGTTTTGACAAAAATGGCTTTCAAACCATAATAAAAATTACTATTGAATTCATAAAATTATACAATCATTTATATTTAATAAAAATAAATTTAATAATAATAATAATATTTTATTAGAATATTATTTAATTAGAAAATCCATTAATTCATCAAAATAGATTTCTTAGTTGAACATTAACTAAAAATACTATTTGTGCTTCAAAAACTATTTACAAGGTAACAATAATAAAAAGAAAGTATATTAATTATTATATAAAAAATAATATACATAACCATAGTGCTAAGGTCTTGTTACATAACCCCTTATAACACCCACATAATATCGAAGAGTAAGGTGTGCGATGGTGACAGACTCTTGGGGTGGCTCAGATAACATTGCTCGGGTGGTAAACTCTATCAACTTCCACTTCTCTCGTAGGCGGTCCCACTTGAGCTTAACCTGTTGAAGCTCGGCTTGGGATTGGTCAAGATAGAATACCAATGATGCCACCTCTTTTCCAAGATTTTACAAATGGGCTTCGTATGGGGCACGTCTACTGGATGAGGCCATCGCTTCCTTTGTCTGAGTAAATTGGATTTGTTAAAGCCCTATATTTATACTAATCATGTGATCAATATTCAACAACTATATTAACAATGGTCACAATTCTTAACAGTATTTTAAAATAAAAAAACATAAAACCAAAGAATTTGACATTTTATATAAAAATTTTACATAAATTGACTTTTAATTTGATCAAGAGGGATTTCCATTAATGAAAGTTCAGGTCGTTACAATCTTTCCCCCTTAAAAAAATTTTCCCTCAAAATTTCCTTTTCTCACACTAAAACAGATGTGGGTAAATCTGCTTCATCATTTCCTCCAATTCCCACGTTTCTTCTTCAAACTTGTGGTTTCACCACAACACCTTGATGAGGGGCATTGTCTTATTTCATAGAACTTTTTCTCTACAATCTAAGATCTTCACTGGTTGCTCCTCATAAGAAAGATCATCCTATAATTGTACCACCTCTGAAGAGAGTACATGTGAAGGTTCCGATATGTACTTTCTTAATAGGGATACATGAAAGACTTCATGTACTTTGGCCATGGTAGGTGGAAGTTCTAGTCTATAGGCCACATCCCCGACACAATCAAGAATATCGAAGGGGCCGATGTACCTTGGAATTAACTTCCCTTTCTTTCCAAACCTCATGACCTTCTTCCATGTAGATATGCATAGAAATACCATGTCTCTAACTTTAAAATCAAGGTCTCATTGATGGTTATCTGCAAAACTCTTTTGTCGACTCTGGGATGCCTTAATATGCTACTGAATGGTTTTCACCTTCTCCACCATTTCTTCAACCATTTCTAGTCCAAAAAACTTATGCTCACTGACCTCATCTCAACACACTGGTGTTCTGCACCTTTTCCCATAAATGGATTCATATGTTGCCATTTGGATGCTCAAGTGGAAACTGTTATTATAAGAGAACTCAACCAGAGGAAGATGTTGATCCCATCCTCCTTTAAAGTCCACTGAGAATTCTCTCAACATGTCCTCGAGTGTTTGGATAGTCCGCTCAGATTGGCCATCAGTTTGAGGATGATAATCCATACTGAAGTTTAGTTTAGTATTCATAGCATGTTAAAGACTCTTCTAAAACTTAGAGGTGAATCTTGGATCTCGATCGGACACAATAGAAAGTGGTACTCCATGCAGCCTTACCACTTCTCTAATATATATCCGTGCCAGTTTATCCAATGAGAAATCATCCCGAATAGCAATGAAGTGTGCAGCCTTTGTAAGACGATCCACAACAACTCAGATTGCATTGTTGCCTTTAGATGTAATCGGAAGCCCAGTGACAAAGTCCATGGTGATGTTCTCCCATTTCCATTCTGGTATGGGCAATGGTTGCATCATCCCCTTAGACTTCTACCTCTCTGCCTTCACTTGTTGACACACTAGGAACTTTGATGTATATTCAACGATGTCCTTCTTCATATTATTCCACCAATAATTCTCTTGGAGATCTCGATACATTTTTGTGTTTCCTGGGTGAATAGAGAAATTTAAACTATGTGAATCATCCAAAAGTTCCTCCTTTAGCTCTGGACTTGATGGAACACATAGTCTTTTCCCAAATCTCACAATTCCTTCTTCATTAACATTAAACTCCAAGGATTTCCATTTTTCAATAGCTTCCACTTTTTCCAGAATTCCCACATCATCTTTCTGAGCATCCTTTAACCTTTCCAAAAGTGATAGTTGAGCAATAATTTTTGAAAGGATTGATGATGTTCCCTTCTTTATGATTCTCATGTCCATCTTCATCAAATATAAGAATATTGGATCCTTTTCAATTATCATCAATGATATAATCGCTGGGTCCTTTCTACTTAGGGAATCCACCACCTTGTTTGCTTTCCCAGGGTGGTAATGGATTAAGTAGTCATAGTATTTTATCAGCTCTAACCATGTTAGTTGGTGCATGTTCAACTCTTTTTGTGTGAATACATACTTAAGGCTTTTTTGGTCTGTATATATTTCACACTTCTCCCTAAAGAGATAGTGCCGCCAAATTTTCAAAGAAAAGATCACTAAAGCCAACTCGAGGTCATGTGTTGGATAGTTCTATTCATGAAATTTAAATTTCCTTGAAGCATAGGCAATGACTTTTTCATTTTTCATCAACACACATCCCAAGCCCTTCTTCGAAGCATCACTGAATACCACAAAAAGTTCTCCACTTGTGGGTAAAATGGGCATGGGTGTAGTGATAAGCCTCCTTTTAAACTCCTTGAAGCTTTCTTTGCATTCATAACTCCAAGAAAACTTTACTCCATTCCAAGTTATCTTGGTAATAGGGTTGGAAAATCATGAGAAATTTCTCACAAATCGTCGATAATATCCAGCTAACCCCAAGAAGATATGAATATCCGTTACCGATGTTGACCTCGGCCATCCCTTGATTGCATCTGTTTTGGAGGGATCCATAGATATCCCATTGCTTGTGATGATATGAACCAATAATGATACCCCCTTTAACCAAAACTCACACTTGTTTTACTTTACATAGAGCTTCTCCTTTCGCAAGGTCTCTAGTACAGTTCTCAGATTCTCCTCACGATCCTCCTTGGTTTTTGAGTATATTAGAATATCATCTATAAAGACTACCAAAAATTTGTCGAGGTAATATCTAAATACTCTATTAATCAAGTCCATGAAGATTTCTGGAGCATTAGTGAGTCTGAAAGGCATTACTATGAATTCATAGTTCTCATATCTTATACGAAAAATAGTCTTGGGGATATCTTCCTTCTTCACCCTTACTTGATAATATCCTGATCGCAAATCCACCTTGGAGAAGTATTGTACTCCACATAGCTGATTGAACAATTCATCAATTTGTGGGAGAGGATACTTGTTCTTTATTGTGATTTTGTTGAGCTCATGATAATCGATGCAAAGGTGCATTGACCCATCCTTCTTCTTGACGAAGAGGACTGGTGCACCCCATGGTGAAGCACTTGGGTGTATAAACCATTTATCCACATTATCCTGTACTTTCTTCAGCTCCTCAAGCTCCACAACAGAAATTCTATACGGAGTCTTGTATATTGGTAACGCCCTAGGTATAAGTTCAATTGAGAATTCAACATCTCTTCTAGGAGGAAGACCAGGAAATTCCTCAGAAAACACTTCAGCGAATTCCCTAACAATAGGCATGTCCTCTAGTATGGTTGCCACCTTAGACTCAATAATATTAGTTAGATATGTGTGCTCATAGGGCAATAATATCCATTCTTGAGATGATGGATCTAAAGAAGATTCATCTTCCTCCTTGCACTTGTAAAGAATTGGGGGTCGATTCTCCACATGGAGAGTGATTTCACTCTCACGGCAATTTATGTTAGCTCTATATAAGGAAAGCCAATCCATGCCAAGAATTGCATCAAATTATACCAGAGGGAGTATGACGAGGTTCTCCAATAATTTTAATCCACAGATTATGATAGGGGATGAGTTATATTCATGGGATTCAATGATTGCCCCATTTTCCATACTCACCGACATCTTCACTTCCATGATTTGTGGTGGTGATGGGATTGTTCAATTGAACTTTCAAGATATAAAAGAATCCGTAGAACCTGAATAAAAAAGTATGTTCGCTATTATTGAACGAATAACTATCGTACCTATCACCACTTTTTTGTCCGGGTTCACTTCGGCAGTAGTGATGAAAAAATCTTACCCTTGCTACCTTGGAGGTTGTTGGTTGCCTCTGAAAACCCTTGGCTTAGGGCACTGATTTGCAAGATGCCCTAGTTCTTTGAATTTATAGTAATGAACCACGCATTGAGGTTCAAACGGAGCATTTCTCTCCTCTATCACAGCCGTGGGTCTTTCTTGCTGACAGTTTATAGCTATGTGCCCTTCTCTTCCACACCTAAAGCATTTCCTCGTCCCCTTCAAGAAATTTCCAGGGCGCTTCTTTCCGCACCTTTGGAAAGTGGGGTGTTGGATCTTCTTAGAACCGTTGGATTTATCCATCGGACCGCCAGCATTGAATTCCACCTTACGCTTCTTATCCCCATGATACCCCTGAGATTCCACGATCTCCATTTCAACCTTGAGGGCACATCGGACAATTTCCTCATAGCTGTCGAAGTCACGAATCACCAGCGCTTTCTGCAGGCTAGGTTTCAGTCCACCAAGGAAGCAGTCAACCTTGCATTCAGAGGTAATGACAAATCCAGAAGCGTATCATGCAAGCCTTGTGAAGTTTTCCTCATACGCTCCAACAGATTCGTCATCTTTTTTCTTGAGGGTAAGGAAGTCCCTTTACATCTTAAGCCGGAGGGTGCGCGAAAAATATTTATCGAAAAAAATCTTCTGGAAATCCTTCCATTTCAATGCCTCGATCTCCTCCTCAGACTTCGTATTTTTGATCAACTTCCACCATTGATCAGCTTCACCCTCCATACAATAAGCAGACAGAAGAACCTTCTCTTATTCATAACATTGAAGGATGGAGAAGATATTTTCAATGGATTTGATCCATTGTTCTGCGATTGAGGTATCAGATGATCCATTAAAAGTAGAAGGTCTTTGTCTCATGAAGCTCTCGATAGCGACTTGTTATTTATTAGGGGGGGTTGAAAATTCATCATGAACCATGTTTCTATTCAAAGCTTTAGTTAGATGAGAGAGAAGCCTGACAAAGTTTGTAATTCCCGCTCCCATTGGATTGGGAATCTCATTAGTACAGTCATCACATTGATCTTCACATCAGTTGTAAGCCCAAGTCCTCATATTACCAGCCATTGGCTGGAATAAAAGGAATGTTAGGGGTAACACATAACGGGTAATACAAGGACAAAACTAATGACTTATAAATAAATTTTATTTCCTTAACATATGAATCTATTGGCTTCAGTCTATGTTATCCATGATCTACTTTATAACATATATTCTTAGGGAATTTTTTTGTCCCTTAATAATGGTTTATACTAAGCTTGTGAATTTACCAAATCATATCACCTAGGAGTGTCATAACCAATAGTGCAGCAAGGCCCATTGTCATGCACCAGTTCCTATTCTATTCTAGCTCAAAGCGGTGTTTTCAGGTTTTACCCCTAGGATACATCTGTGCCAGAGCTGCCTCTACCTACTCATATCCAGACAGGGATGTATTTGATTGATAAACCACTTACTCAATACTCACCAAAACTTAGGGATGTTTTTATTATACTTAGTCTTGTATCTAAGTCTTCACTAGGGTTTTCTAATCCTAATCCCAAAAATAACTAAACCTATCCTCTGATACCAACTATGAAAAACCTGATTTTTTATTACAAAATTAAACATAATTTATTACATAAACTTTATTTGATACAACATAGAAGATCGAGAGGTCTAGTGTCTTTGGGGATTAGGATCATTACATAACAACTTAAAACATGAAATACAACATCTTTATTGAAAACTTCCTTTACATGACCACTAAATTCCCTCGTACTTAGCATTGTATGGGATAACATGAGGATATGCATAAGAAAAGGGTGAGTTATAAAGCCCAGTAAGGAAATAAACATAGAGTAACATGAGGAATACAGTACATGTTAGAAAATATACATATCGTTAGATCACAATAGAAGCATAAACATAAAGGCATGATAAAGCATGATAATCATAACATGGAAATGTGGCAACAACACTTAACATGGAATTAGCATGAGCCAAGGCTCATTGCACATGGAGCATGAGTAAATCCTCATTGCACATGAAGCATGAGTAAAACCTCATTGCACTTGAATTAGCATGAGTAAACACCCATTTCACATGACGTATCATGATACTATTCTTAACCCAATGCATTGGATCACTATAAGGGCGCACCCTTCTTAAACATTTCATTTCATGCATAAGTGTGCCACATTGATCAAATAACATGGATTCCTAAAACATAATCATTTATTCCAAGATAAAGGAATGTAGAATTAAAACATGAAACATTATAATAAATAAGTAAATGTTCATAAAGGTGAATACCCTTGATAGATAAATGGGCATGGTATTCACTACACAATGACATTGGCTTGGAAAATCGATGCAATTTCGACAGCGTAACAACATGACGTAAGAATTCATAAAAATGGTTAATTGTAACGCCCCGACCCCAGTTGCCTAGAGTCGGTGCATTACTTCGTAACATTGGCATGATCACAAGAAAGATCAAATCTCGAAAGACCGATTGGTTTAGTAGCCTTGGAAACACTAGATATAATCATAAAGTTTTACATTACATTTCAAAGTGAAAAAAACTACTACAACAACAAAGTCTTCATATCCACACTATTAACCCCTCATAATATCCCTGCAAGTCATTCATAATTTACTTCTTCACTACCTGGGAAAAATAAAACATAGAAAAGGGGTGAGCTCAAATGCCCAGTAAGGATAACAATATAGCGGAACATTGATAATAAGCATAAACATTTAAGGCAATGAATTACTAAAACAAAAGCCTTTTAAAATTGAACTTCAACATAGTATGGCAAAAATAAAAATGAAATAATGCCATTTACTTATTCACATGGATATTCTACTAATCGAATAATCACATGCAATATCAATAACCACTTTCATAATGTTGGAATGCATAATGCCAGACTATCATAACCACATAGCCAAGGCCTCGTGCCAAGACTACAAATAAGATTTTGTCAAGGCCTTGTGCCAAGACACTAGTTTGTCTCATGAGACCTACCGATGCATCGAGGAGCTATAGCGGGCTCCACCCGTCACTTATTAAGTCCAATGCATTCCCATATGAAAAGGTTTAAACATAACATAAACATTCGTATTAAAACTAGCATACGAAATGTCAATAATTTCACCATAAACTATGAATGGTATAAAAATAGCACATCCATAGTCAAACATATCACAAAACCTTCAATACAATATAGAAGTTTTGTATCATAATAAATCAACTTCAAATAATCTTAAAATCCATCAAAGGATGTTGACATAGATGAAATCAAAATTCTTTCTAAAGTAATATCTCCTTTCATTTTGAAACCATTTAAGATCCATATAAAATAAAACATTTTCTTTGAAAATATTCTTATAAGCTTGTAAGGAAATCTTTGAAGATTTTATAACGGCGTAAAATAACCGCACCCGCCGTATAAGTTAAAAAAAACATTCTTACCTCGATTCTATCGAAAAGGTTAAAAAGGACCTTGTTTTGAAAACGACGGAAAGATTCCTTTATAAACCTCTTATAAAAATTCAAACAAGGGTATAAATGACTTTAACCCATAAAAAATGTTTTGAAATACATTTTTAAGAAACATGGATGTGGATGATAAAGATATCCCAGTAGATTATTACGTATAAACAACCTCGGATAATGAAGAGATTGTGAAATAACCCTTACCTTGTACTTTTCCTTGGTTGGGGTAGGTTAACCTCCTGTATAATGGTGAAATAGTTGTTATTAAATTATACAAGAATCATATATATTAATATGATATCATATATGATCTTTTAACATTGATTTGTTAATAATATCTTAGAATTATCGTCGTTTCGGGAGTTAACTTACTCATTTTCTTTTATATGTTTTGTTACATAAGCCATGGTTGTTGTATCTTATTCATATCCAGAATGATATACAGTCCTTAAACATCATTTTTAAATCATCAAATGATAATTATACTTGAATGGATACGATGGAGAATGAATCTCATCGCGTTCGTGGAGACGGTAGTCCGTACGTACGCACGAGCGACAATATCATTCTTTTGATATTAAAATAATATATAAATGGATGGTATATCATATATACAGAATAATTAACATGTTATATTTATTATTTACATGAGTTACACATCATTATTATACCCATCCAAATAATATTATATTGAATAACAATTACACCACGACGTGGAGACGGTAAGCCGTACGTACGCACGTATGGTGACATGTTATTCAAAGGGTGGATAGAATACTGAATATGATTGTACCATATTTATAATAACATCACAGTATATGTGAGATACTGGAGTTATTATTTCAGAATGGTAAGAACAAAGGAATAAGAAGTGGAAGAAGAAATGAACTTAGAAATGGGTGGTGAAATCATTACCTCTTCTTCGGGTTCTTCCTTTTGATTTGATCAAAAGGGCTCCTTAGGTTGGCTTTCTGATCAAACTAAGGCCTCTAGGTTGTATTGAGGGATGTTGGGAGAGTATTTGGGAAGAGTTTGGCCGAACCAAAAGGCTTTGAAGGTGTGAAGAAATGAGAAGGAGGAGTGCCCTTTTATAAGAGGGGTGAGAGGCACTTTTGGAAAAGCTAGAAATATTAATTTATAATAAATTCATATTCGGTTTCCAAAGGCTCCAAAGTTGACTATTAAAAGGATGAGGTGGGGATAGGTCGAAAACAACTCATCCAATATAATTTAGACAGGTTTGGGTACTTATATTAACCTTATCTTTAAGTATTAACTCTAAGTTAATTAGTTTCACTTTTACAACGTCTCTTTGTATTTTTATATAATATGGTTAATAAACTTACTATATACATCCAAGCGACCCCCAAGTGGTCCATTAATGATTAACCTATCATAATATAAGTCTCTTGGCCGAACCTTAGATTTTTAGGAATTTAATATCAATTAATAATATAATATTTGTTTTAAGAACTCTTTTATGTCAATTTTGACACTATTCAATAGTTGATTTTTTTGAAACTCATAACAGATTGATTACTTCGAAAAAAGTCAATTAAATCAATCCTAATATATCATATTATCCTAGAAAATTAGTTTAATTCATTAAAAGTTTCATATTATATTTGTTTGGGTATTTATAATATCAATTATTTTAATTTTTCACTATTATAGTAATTACTGCATCATCATTGTGTCATAAATAAAATAAATTATTTAATGTCTAAAAATTATAAATAAAATATCATTATGTAGGAAATCGTTTTATCTTTCTAATGAATATTTATAATCTAAAATCCAACTTATATAACCCTATGTAACAATTGTTTTGCTAAAAGATATATGCTTGTGTCATTTTTGTATTCATTTTGACTTAATTAAAATAAAGTGTCATTATCACTTACAAGTGGATCCATGGGGTCCCAAAATTGACACAAGGATGCCCATGGTCGACCATGTATCAACCAATAGGGTTAAGACACGTTTTGGGGTAATTTAGTATTATTATAATATTATTTTTTTAACCCTTATTTACCGGATTTACCCTTTAACCATGGTAAATAAAATATTTACCGCAGTAATTATTCAAAATGTGTAAAAATAAAAGTTACCTATTTACACAATTTGAACATCCTGATTCCAAATATGGAATCCATTTTCCTAAATTCAAAACACAGAAGTGGCAGAAATTAATTTAAAATTAATTCCCGCTGTCAAAACAAAAAGCGTGTTTTTAAGAGATAATAACTATCAAAAGATTGACACTTGTTTATGTTCGGTTTAATTGTAAAATTATGTCCAATGATAAACATTAAATTGAATGGTAAAAATATATTCTAAATATACTTTAAAACCACTCAAATTCATAATTTATTACTATTAATTATTTTGATTAAAAAAGTTGTTTTTAATTAAAATTTAGTAATTTTCACTATTCATCAAAATATGAAAGTTATCCGAAAAGTACCAAAATTTCACCTTAGGCTAAATTTGATATTCCGAATCCAAAAATGAAGTCCATTTTAAAATATAAAATATATATAACTTCAAAAAGTAGGTATTACTATTCATAACAGCTAGTTTGATTGGTTACGGTGTGTTAGAACTCGAAGTTGCGTACAACACACGCTACTGTTTTATTCAAAGGAAAGCGTACCGTGGAAGCTTGGGATGTTTCATTTTAAATTTTTTGATGTCTCCATTTATTCAAAAAGTTTAAAATATTTTATTTAAAAAGGTTTCACTATCAAAAGTTGATAAAAGTGCAATACTGAAAATGAATCTGTTCTTGCATTATGACTAAGAAACTCATAATATGGATTCTAAAATTATAAGGATTATATAAAGTTTAAAATTTAGTTAATACTATTCGTGACCTCTTTTAATGGATTTTTTTTTGGTAAGTCATGGTGCAATTGAACTCAGTGTTGCGTGTAGTGCAAGTTATTGAATTATTTTGAAGAAATAACACACTATGAAATCTTGGGGTGTTACATTCTCCCCTCCTTCAATAAATTGCGTCCTCGCAATTTGAAATTGTTCTTCAAAAATAAAAGGTTGAAAGTAGAAAATATATTTGTGGGAAAACCCACATCGGAAATTGGGTTACTAAAATTTAGTCTTAATATGAGGAAAAGAGAAATCAAAGGGTCACCACCAAATTATGATCTCGATTAGGAGAACATTGGTGGAAATTAGAGACATATAATCGGAGGAAAAACGTAAATATTTATAGGTAGTGATTGAGGTCATAAATCACAAACAAGTGTATAATTGAGGTCCTTAAATTCATTAATCTATGATGATTTGAAATACCATCGGTTCAACAAAACATAGGGTATTAGGATAACACATTTTTGACGTTTCAAAATATCTTAGTTGAAATCCCACATCGAGAAATGAATTAATGAGGCCTCTATTTAAAATAAAGAGTGGAAAGTATGAAGATTACCGAAAATAACACATACTAGGGTTCCATGTAAGAAAATATGGATATGGAAGAAAAATCTAGCCATCAATTATCTGATGGAGAGTGGTAGAGAACATGGCTATGAAAAGGCCAACAATCCCAAAGCCATAAATTAGTGATGATTTAAGGTACCATCTAGGAAAACATTTTTGTTCTAATTTTCTTTTCTTAATATTGAGGAATTTTTTTATGATATTGGCTAAGATAATAAGGAGATATACTTACTTTATAATTAGAATTTTACCCATTAATAAATTTCTACCACAAACTCATCTTTCACTCTAGAAGATAATAGAATGTAAAAAAAAATTCTATTTACACTATTCGTATAGGGTTCCAAAATAAACGAATTTATAATTCATCTAAAAGATCATTTAATAAAAACTACATTATTTAATCCAGGACATCTCGTGGGCCAGTGGTAGGTGATACACCCTTGTCGCCCTTCGGTTGCGGGTTCAAGTCTCGCAGCCTTGCCGGACGCGACGGGTTGCCGCCTGACCTCCGGGTTGTTCTTTTATGGAAATCCAAAATAATCCAAACTAGAACTATCCAAAATACTTCTGTCTAAACTCACAGTCCAACATTTATAAGGAAGGTAAACATAATATAGATCCTTTTTACCCCGTAATAGAATATGAATACCTTCATCATGTATTACCATATTCCTTATTGATTACATTCATGCTCCCTTATTCCATATAGAATGCTGGATATACTTCATTAATCCAAAAATGTTTTAAACCCCAACAATGATGGAATATACAAATCATTAATCAGCTTCAAGGTAGTCAATAATATCCAATACAATTTATCCAAATAAATCATGTATTATTCTAAAATCACCACCTCGGTATCTGAACCATATTATGGTTTATCTTTCTCTCAACCATATATTTTCCAAACATTTAACCTGCTACTGAGTCACTTTTCTTTGTTCCACACCATCTCAAGTCCTTAATGAAATAGTACTGCAGTACAATCCTTATATACTCCATAATTATTATAACAAGTACATTGTTGATACAACACTCAATTGATATAATCAACATAAGAACTCTAATCATTCCTCTTCATCTGTGGTAGTATCATAACTTGATTATTATCCAATAGCATCATTTGCGGCATAGTCTGATGACTGGGGCATAGGTTCGCGTAGTGTCCAAACTCCTTGCAAATGAAGCATTGTACATTTGAAACCATTTTCTTACCCTTGCAGTCATGTACTTTGTTCCCTTTTCCTCCACACTTATAACAAACTCCCATTCCTTTCAGGCAATTTCCAGGGTGTTTCTTTCCACAGTTACCACATATGGGAAAATTCTTCTTTTCCCTCTTCCCTTTATCCATTTTTCTCTCTTCCATCCTTTTCTTCTCTTGCTTCCCTTCAAAGCCATAGGACTCAGTAAACTCTTTACTTATATTATCAACACATGATATTATTTCTTCATATGATGATAATACATGGGGGACTATTTCTCTTATAAATTCTAGCTTAAGACCATGAAAGATATGATTATTTCTTCTCTTTGGATCATGTGCATTACTGGAGTTCTCATTCCTTCTACTGGGCGCCAATTCTAAACAATGGCATACACTAGATTAGTTTATTAATAACAATACCTAATCCCAAACTTGTGAAACACATAACATAAATTAAATATTTTATGGATATAATCCATAATCAGAAAAATGCCTCCTTTGAGGAAGTATATACTCATAAACCCTTCATAATGATTTGTAAAGAAAATGAGAGTTATCCTAAGCATATCCCCCGGGAGTGTCGTAACCAAGAGTGCAGCAAGGCCCGTTGTCGTGCACCAGTTCCCGTTCGAGTCTAGCTCAAAGCGGTGTTTTCGGGTTTTACCCCTAGGTACATCTGTGCCAGAGCCGCCTCTACCTGCTCGTATCCAGACAGGGATGTATTGCTCGGAAAACTCACAAAATCTCTACAATACCAAAATTCTAGGAAGTTCTTCTATACTAATCCTCAAAGTTAATCTTAGGTCTACGTGCTCTAATCAGAGTTTATCTAAATCTAGCTTCCAAGGTTTGTACTAAACCTCCTCTGATACCAACTGTAACGCCCCGACCCCAGTTGCCTAGAGTCGGTGCATTACTTCGTAACATTGGCATGATCACAAGAAAGATCAAATCTCGAAAGACCGATTGGTTTAGTAGCCTTGGAAACACTAGATATAATCATAAAGTTTTACATTACATTTCAAAGTGAAAAAAACTACTACAACAACAAAGTCTTCATATCCACACTATTAACCCCTCATAATATCCCTGCAAGTCATTCATAATTTACTTCTTCACTACCTGGGAAAAATAAAACATAGAAAAGGGGTGAGCTCAAATGCCCAGTAAGGATAACAATATAGCGGAACATTCATAATAAGCATAAACATTTAAGGCAATGAATTACTAAAACAAAAGCCTTTTAAAATTGAACTTCAACATAGTATGGCAAAAATAAAAATGAAATAATGCCATTTACTTATTCACATGGATATTCTACTAATCGAATAATCACATGCAATATCAATAACCACTTTCATAATGTTGGAATGCATAATGCCAGACTATCATAACCACATAGCCAAGGCCTCGTGCCAAGACTACAAATAAGATTTTGTCAAGGCCTTGTGCCAAGACACTAGTTTGTCTCATGAGACCTACCGATGCATCGAGGAGCTATAGCGGGCTCCACCCGTCACTTATTAAGTCCAATGCATTCCCATATGAAAAGGTTTAAACATAACATAAACATTCGTATTAAAACTAGCATACGAAATGTCAATAATTTCACCATAAACTATGAATGGTATAAAAATAGCACATCCATAGTCAAACATATCACAAAACCTTCAATACAATATAGAAGTTTTGTATCATAATAAATCAACTTCAAATAATCTTAAAATCCATCAAAGGATGTTGACATAGATGAAATCAAAATTCTTTTTAAAGAAATATCTCCTTTCATTTTGAAACCATTTAAGATCCATATAAAATAAAACATTTTCTTTGAAAATATTCTTATAAGCTTGTAAGGAAATCTTTGAAGATTTTATAACGGCGTAAAATAACCGCACCCGCCGTATAAGTTAAAAAAAACATTCTTACCTCGATTCTATCGAAAAGGTTAAAAAGGACCTTGTTTTGAAAACGACGGAAAGATTCCTTTATAAACCTCTTATAAAAATTCAAACAAGGGTATAAATGACTTTAACCCATAAAAAATGTTTTGAAATACATTTTTAAGAAACATGGATGTGGATGATAAAGATATCCCAGTAGATTATTACGTATAAACAACCTCGGATAATGAAGAGATTGTGAAATAACCCTTACCTTGTACTTTTCCTTGGTTGGGGTAGGTTAACCTCCTGTATAATGGTGAAATAGTTGTTATTAAATTATACAAGAATCATATATATTAATATGATATCATATATGATCTTTTAACATTGATTTGTTAATAATATCTTAGAATTATCGTCGTTTCGGGAGTTAACTTACTCATTTTCTTTTATATGTTTTGTTACATAAGCCATGGTTGTTGTATCTTATTCATATCCAGAATGATATAAAGTCCTTAAACATCATTTTTAAATCATCAAATGATAATTATACTTGAATGGATACGATGGAGAATGAATCTCATCGCGTTCGTGGAGACGGTAGTCCGTACGTACGCACGAGCGACAATATCATTCTTTTGATATTAAAATAATATATAAATGGATGGTATATCATATATACATAATCATTAAAATGTTATATTTATTATTTACATGAGTTACACATCATTATTATACCCATCCAAATAATATTATATTGAATAACAATTACACCACGACGTGGAGACGGTAAGCCGTACGTACGCACGTATGGTGACATGTTATTCAAAGGGTGGATAGAATACTGAATATGATTGTACCATATTTATAATAACATCACAGTATATGTGAGATACTGGAGTTATTATTTCAGAATGGTAAGAACAAAGGAAGAAGAAGTGGAAGAAGAAATGAACTTAGAAAAGGGTGGTGAAATCATTACCTCTTCTTCGGGTTCTTCCTTTTGATTTGATCAAAAGGGCTCCTTAGGTTGGCTTTCTGATCAAACTAAGGCCTCTAGGTTGTATTGAGGGATGTTGGGAGAGTATTTGGGCAGAGTTTGGCCGAACCAAAAGGCTTTGAAGGTGTGAAGAAATGAGAAGGAGGAGTGCCCTTTTATAAGAGTGGTGAGGGGCACTTTTGGAAAAGCTAGAAATATTAATTTATAATAAATTCATATTCGGTTTCCAAAGGCTCCAAAGTTGACTATTAAAAGGATGAGGTGGGGATAGGTCGAAAACAACTCATCCAATAGAATTTAGACAGGTTTGGGTACTTATATTAACCTTATCTTTAAGTATTAACTCTAAGTTAATTAGTTTCACTTTTACAACGTCTCTTTGTATTTTTATATAATATGGTCAATAAACTTACTATATACATCCAAGAGACCCCCAAGTGGTCCATTAATGATTAACCTATCATAATATAAGTCTCTTGGCCGAACCTTAGATTTTTAGGAATTTAATATCAATTAATAATATAATATTTGTTTTAAGAACTCTTTTATGTCAATTTTGACACTATTCAATAGTTGATTTTTTTGAAACTCATAACAGATTGATTACTTCGAAAAAAGTCAATTAAATCAATCCTAATATATCATATTATCCTATAAAATTATTTTAATTCATTAAAAGTTTCATATTATATTTGTTTGGGTATTTATAATATCAATTATTTTAATTTTTCACTATTATAGTAATTACTGCATCATCATTGTGTCATAAATAAAATAAATTATTTAATGTCTAAAAATTATAAATAAAATATCATTATGTAGGAAATCGTTTTATCTTTCTAATGAATATTTATAATCTAAAATCCAACTTATATAACCCTATGTAACAATTGTTTTGCTAAAAGATATATGCTTGTGTCATTTTTGTATTCATTTTGACTTAATTAAAATAAAGTGTCATTATCACTTACAAGTGGATCCATGGGGTCCCAAAATTGACACAAGGATGCCCATGGTCGACCATGTATCAACCAATAGGGTTAAGACACGTTTTGGGGTAATTTAGTATTATTATAATATTATTTTTTTAACCCTTATTTACCGGATTTACCCTTTAACCATGGTAAATAAAATATTTACCGCAGTAATTATTCAAAATGTGTAAAAATAAAAGTTACCTATTTACACAATTTGAACATCCTGATTCCAAATATGGAATCCATTTTCCTAAATTCAAAACACAGAAGTGGCAGAAATTAATTTAAAATTAATTCCCGCTGTCAAAACAAAAAGCGTGTTTTTAAGAGATAATAACTATCAAAAGATTGACACTTGTTTATGTTCGGTTTAATTGTAAAATTATGTCCAATGATAAACATTAAATTGAATGGTAAAAATATATTCTAAATATACTTTAAAACCACTCAAATTCATAATTTATTACTATTAATTATTTTGATTAAAAAAGTTGTTTTTAATTAAAATTTAGTAATTTTCACTATTCATCAAAATATGAAAGTTATCCGAAAAGTACCAAAATTTCACCTTAGGCTAAATTTGATATTCCGAATCCAAAAATGAAGTCCATTTTAAAATATAAAATATATATAACTTCAAAAAGTAGGTATTACTATTCATAACAGCTAGTTTGATTGGTTACGGTGTGTTAGAACTCGAAGTTGCGTACAACACACGCTACTGTTTTATTCAAAGGAAAGCGTACCGTGGAAGCTTGGGATGTTTCATTTTAAATTTTTTGATGTCTCCATTTATTCAAAAAGTTTAAAATATTTTATTTAAAAAGGTTTCACTATCAAAAGTTGATAAAAGTGCAATACTGAAAATGAATCTGTTCTTGCATTATGACTAAGAAACTCATAATATGGATTCTAAAATTATAAGGATTATATAAAGTTTAAAATTTAGTTAATACTATTCGTGACCTCTTTTAATGGATTTTTTTTTGGTAAGTCATGGTGCAATTGAACTCAGTGTTGCGTGTAGTGCAAGTTATTGAATTATTTTGAAGAAATAACACACTATGAAATCTTGGGGTGTTACATTAATGAGAGAGAAATGGGTATCTAATCATATGTACATGAAATGGACAGGAATAGGGTCATATAGATACATTTCCCAACAATTGTAATGTAATTTAGAGTCACGATACAATATAATTGTTTGAATGTAAAAGAGGAGAGAGAAATTCCTTTCAGAATTTCGGCATAGTAACGGGTGTACATGGGAGGCATTTATAGAGAGAGAAATGGGTATCCCATAATTCAAAAATAAAGAGGGAAGTATGGGTGAGGTGAAAAACCATACCCCAACATTTATAATTGAAATTAAAAGGCATAACAATTTAAATAAAATTGGACAAAATGAGAAAGGAAGAAAAAACCCTTACTTGGAAGTGTGCTTCCAAAGTCTTGAGAGAGGTTTGAGAGAGGATTCTTAGGAGATTGGGGAACCTTGGGAGGATTATAGAGATAGTAGGTCATAGTTTGTACGAACTCCAAAGGTTTTGAGTGAGGAGGATGTGGGAGCTTGTGTGGTTTTATAGAGGAAAGGTGAGGGAATTCTTTATTATTTAGGTTTGGGACACCTCACATTAAACTAATCCAAAACAAAAACCATCCCATGGTTTTTTCCCATGTTTTTTGGAATAGGGAAGTGGAAAAAAATATTTTATAAGTCAAAAGTCCTAACTTCTTAAAATAATGGGGTTGCTTATGTGGAGGTGAGTCACACTCCCAAGGAAATCAATTTAAAAAGACAAGATGTTTAATAAGCCTTGAATGGTCCATTAATGCTTTGTAAAATAAGTCAAACAAACCCAAAATCACATTATTTTAATGGTAAAACATATATTGTCCGAACATAAGGCTTATAGTATTTTATTACATCACTATTGGGTTATTATGATGTCTTAAAACACATTATATATTTAGACGGTATTAAATTTTTACCCAAAAATTTGACTGTCTCAGAAAATTATGAAAAATTCACCATTGGATAATTTCAACATCTTGATTCTATAAATAATATTTATTTTATCTAAATAATTTTTTAAATATGTTAATTTTCACTTTTAAAATAAAAATTGACAAATATCGAAAATTCACGGGTTTTGACAAAAATGGATTTCAAACCATAATAAAAATTACTATTGCATTCATAAAATTATAAAATAATTTATATTTAATAAAAATAAATTTAATAATAATAATATTATTTTATTAAAATATTATTTAATTCAAAAACCCAGTAATTCATCAAAATATATTTCTTAGTTGAACATTAACTAAAAATACTATTTGTGCTTTAAAAACTATTTTCAAGGTAACAATAATAAAAAGAAAGTATATTTATTATTATATACAAAAATAATGTACATAACCATAGTGCTAAGGCATTATTACATAACCCCTTATAACACCTGCATAAGATCGAAGTGTAAGGTGTGCGATGGTGACCGACTCTTGGGGTGGCTCGGATAACATTGCTCGGGTGGTAATCTCTATCAACTTCCACTTCTCTCGTAGGCGGTCTCGCTCGAGCTTAACCTGTTGAAGCTCAGCTTGGGATTGGTCAAGAGTGAAGGATGATAACACCACCTCTTTTCTGAGCTCAGAAAAATGGGATTCGTATGAGGAACGTCTACTAGATGAGGCCATCACTTCCTTTGTCTGAGTAAATTGGATTTGTTAAATCCCTATATTTATTCTAACCATGCGATCACTGTTCAACGGATATATTAACAATGGTCTCAATTCTTAACAGTATTTTAAAATCCAAAAACATAAAACCAAATAAGTTGAAATTTTATATAAACATTTTACATAAATATACATTTAATTTGGTCAAGAGGGATTTCCATTAATGAAAGTCTGGGTCGTTACACTTTTCATTTTAATCACTTTTGAGTGGATAAATATGAGAGACCAGATGGAATTTGTGGTTCTTGCATCCTCTGGATGAGGTAGTAGATACTATTATCACTTCCCACATCATTTTTCTATGTGAGGAGGGTTCCCAATAAGTATACCATGATGACCACATATATGATGAGTGGCCTCCCTTCCACAATAGGCATCAAATCCCGTGGGTTCAAAAATTACTTCTTGATAATTTCAAATGATTTTTGATAAGAGAAGGGAGAATCCTCCCGACTGCCGGTTTGAACTCTTGATTCTCATTGGGTAGGCTAAGATTGTGCATATCCACATCTGGATTCAGTCTGGGAATTTTTGTGTAGTTCCAACTGAACACATATCAATGATGCTTTATAAATGAAATTTACATCTCTTTCTCTTCGAGGGGAATCATGAATGTAACAGCCCAAGATTTTATAAAAAATATTCTTTTTAATTTTATTAATGTCTTGTGTTGTACGCTACACCAAAAGGAGCTTGCACAACACGCATCCTTGACTTGCCTTGCATTACACGCAATCGCGACCTTCCTCGATAGCGTGTGTAATACGCAATACCGAGTTTCACTAAACAACGATATGCTATTAAAATATTATTAAAACTAGCCGGTATGAATAGTAATAACCACTTTTTAAAATTCTGTAAATCTTATTTTTCAAAATTAACTTCATTTTTGGATTCGGAGTATCGAATTTATCCTAAGGTGAAATTTTGGTACATTTCGGATAACTTTCATATTCTGATGAATAGTGAAAATTACTAAATTATAATTAAAAAACAACTTTTTTAATCGAAATAATTAATAGTGATAAATTATTAATTGGAGTAGTTTTAAAGTATATTTAGAATATATTTTTACAATTTAATACAATGTTGGTCATTGGATGCAATTGCACATTTAAACCAGACATAAACAAGTGTCAATCTTTTGATAGATATTGTTTCTTAAAAACACGCTATTTGTTTTAACAGCGGGATTTAATTATAAAATTAATTAATGCAACTTCTATGTTATGAATTTGGTAAAATAGACTTCATTTTTGAATTCGGAATATGAAATATAGCTTAGGATGAAATTTTGGCATTTTTCTGAAAACCTTCATTTTTCGATGAATAGTGAAACTACTAAGTGGTAGTTAAAAAAACTGAATTTTTCATAAAACTTAATTTTACCGCTTCTGTGAATAGAATTTCAAAAATCCGAGAGACACGGTTGATGTCAGTAAGTAAAATGTGGTTCAATGAGATGAAAATAATTTTTGGTGAATAGTAACTTTTTACTTTTATTTACCACAGTTAAAAGTAAATAGGGTAATTAAGGGTAAGAATGATATTAATATTACCCTAACACATGTCCTAATTCTATTGGACAAGTGTATCTCGACCAAAAACAACCTTAAGTGTAAAATATTATCATTTAGGCCCACTTGGATTAGATTAGGACATTTATTATTATTTAATTCAAAGAAGAGTTAAAAGAGTTAAAATCAAAGTTTATTCACTAAAACATTTTTAATATGGGGTTATACATAAGATAAATTCGACTATAAATATTCATTATAAAGCTAAAAAGATTTCCTACATAATGATATTTTATTTATAATTTTTATACTTTAAATAAATTAATTTATTTATGACACAACGATGATGCAGTAATTACCCTTTTAAGGAAATATTAACATAATTGATGTTATAAATACTCAAATGAATGTAATTTGAGACTTTTTATGAATTCCACTAATTTTCTAGGTTACTATGATATATTAGCGTTGATTTAATCAACTTGGTTCGAACATATAATTCTGTTATGACTTTCACAAAAATCATATATCAAATAGTGTCAAAATTGACACAAAATAGTTTTTAAATCAAATATTATATTATTAATTGTTATTTTATTCCTAAAAATATAAGGTTCGGCCAAATGACTTAGATAAGGATATATATATTAATAATAAACAATTTGGGGTTCGTTTGGCATGTTATAGTAAGTGTATTAACCATATAGTGAAAGAAAACAAAAAGACACGGTAAAAGTTAAATTATTTAACTTAGAGTTAAATCTAATTGATAAGGTTAAAATAATAACCTAAACTTGTCTAAATCCTATTGGTTGATAGGATTTAGACCCATACCCACTTTAGCTTCGAAATAAGACCCTTTGGAACCATTATAAACCGATTTTGACTTTAATATAAAATAATATTTTGAGATATTCCTAAGGTGCCCCTCTCCTCCCTTATAAAAGGACACCTCCTCCCCCTCCTCCTCACACCAATTTGAACACTCAAGCTCGGCCAACCTCTTCCAAAATCTCTTCTTCACTTCCCTAGAAACATCCTAGAGGTTCTGGTCTTCCTCAAAGACCAATTTTAGTTCCCTAAGAGGAGGTCTCCAAAAGGCGCTTCAAAGAAGAGGTAATTACCGTTACCAATTCTTTCATCTTTATTTCTTCTTCCACTTCTTCTTATTAGGTTGTTTCATTATGAAGTAATAACATCAGTATCACTCATATACTTATATGTTATTATAAGTATGAAACAACCCTATTTCACCATCTATCTATCCTACGGAAAAAGAAATCACCGCGCGTGCGTACGTATGGAATACCGTCTCCACGCCGTGGTGTAATCTATTTTCCACCACCACCTTACATGGATGGGTATAATGGTGTAAAGAATAACTATACATAGTTATTAAAACATCATATTTATTCTGATATATTGTATAATCCACTCCAATTCAATTCAATATTTATGGAAATGATATCATCGCTCGTGCGTACGTACGGACTACCGTCTCCACGACGCGATGAGATTCATTCTCCATGTTAACCATTTAAGAATGATTATAAAGTATATATAAGAAATAATAATGAAATATATGACATTATAAAGCTACTGTATTTATGTATATATATATATGTATGTCATCTACTTACTTCCATTTCAAGACAATAAGGAATGTAAAACAGCGTTCATGCGTACGTACGGACTACTGTCTCCATGAGCGGTGTTTTTCATTTCATTTATCTATCTATATATATATACTAAATATATATGATATATAAATCATGTTTTATATTCTGGAAGTAAGTAAATCATGATATAAGTAATAATAATGTCAAGAAAAACAAGTCAAAACACCTACGATAAATAAAACGATTTTACCCAAAACGCTTCTTTAACATGGAATTTACAAAAGAACGGATAATATAAATTCATAAGGAACCATATATGATATCATAACAATGAGTATGATTCTGGAATAAGTCAATAACATGATTTAAATCATTATACAGGAGGTTCGGACACTTACAAAGCAAGTCGGACATAAGGTAAGGGAAATATCACAATCTCATTTTTATCCGAGATTGTTTATTTGTAAGTATTTACTGGGGTGTATTTTATCATCCACATCCATGTTTCATCAATATGTAATATTATTTCCATCCACCTACAATTTTTTAAATCCATTTTTACCCTTCGGTGAGTTTTTAGTAATATGTATGAAAGGAATCTTTTGTCGTTTTTCGTACAAGGTACTTTTTGACTTTTCCGAAAAAATTACGAAGAATGTTTTTTTAACTTATACGGCATGAATGGATTTTTAAAACATTATTTCCAAGAAGCTTCCTTTACAAATTTTCAAGTTTATTTTTAATCAACTTCTTTTATTTTAAAGTTTTATGACATGTTATGAAAGGAAAAATGTTTTTGAAGTAGAAAGGATATTTTCCTCAAGAATGAAGTTCAAGTATTTTATCAAAATTATTTTCCATCTAAGATAATAAAAGGTTTCTGTTTTTATCCCTATTATTACATGGATTTGATTATGTTTTGATGGAAACATTTTTATGAATTCCTTTATCTTATATGAATTGTTTTATGATGTCATGTTGTTTAAAAATCCCATCTTTGTTACATGTGTTATGCGATGATGTATGTTTTATGATTATGTGGCACACATAAGAAAGGATTCATTATAAGATGGGTGGGACCTATATCTCTCTCCAATGAATTGGGTAAAGATTTTATATCTCATGAGATAGACAGGGCTGGAACGGTAGGTTATACCGGTTCAGTGAAACAGGACTGAAACGAGGGTTACTCGATTCAGAAAGGGACTTTGTCCACTAAGATAGTCTTGGCAATGAGTCTTGACTAACAAGAAATGATTCTCTATGATTATGTGTGAATACCACAAAGTTTCATGTTTTAAGTTATGATTATTGTGATTACATTTCACTTCCATGATTTACCCCATGTTATGAAATTATGATCTCTTTTGCAGGTTAAGATTTCCAAAAGTTATGTGCTTATGTATATGATGTGATTGATATTTATTTTGTTTACCCTTACTGAGCATTTGAGCTCACCCTTTTATGTTTTCTTTTCCCCAGGATATAAAGAAAGGTTTTAGGTAAAAAAAGGAAGATCTTTATAGGAGATGTTGAAGATCTTTCACCACGATTAGAAGATTACGTTCCGAGTTTCCAAAGACGCTAAACTATTACGATCCTTGTGTGTGTGTTTTTGTTATGTACTAAGTATTCCGCAAAAGTAATGTAATGTCAATGTACGTCAGGCTTCGGGTCTCTACAGTTGGTATCAGAGGAAAGGTTTAGTCAACCTTTGGAAACTAGGATGTGAAAACGTTAGTGAGATCCCTAGAGATATTTCTACGGTATGTCTAGGGATGTCCCTAAGGTTAAGTATACGTATAGGTTATAGTACTAGAACTACGCTAAAGATCATAGAATTAAACCTAAGATGTTAGATATTGAAGGTACTCCCCCTTTATTATGTTGTTTTTCCTAGCATGATTTTTGCCTCTCACACTATTCTTTTTTGGGTTTTAGAAAATGGCTGGAAACAAGATGATTCACGATAATGGAGGATATGATGGACAATGGAATGATATTCTTCATAGTGAAATGGGATTTGGAAGTCCAAACATCATTATTATGCCGAATCAGCAATCTCATAATATGATCAATAAAGTAAAATTTGGTAAGTTTCCTGACTCGGCTAATAAGAGAAAGATGGAGTTTTATGATGATCATAGAGGAAAGAAAGTTCAATTTTCCCTATGTAAATCATGTGGGAAGAGGCATCAAGGAGAATGTTTCTAAGGAACTGGAAGATGCTTTGGGTGTGGAAAAGAAGGACACAAAGCAAGTAAGTGCAAAGGAAAAGGTTCAGTTAACACCATGGATGAGGATAATGGTATTGCTACGACATCAACAATGGTTAAATGTTTTAAATGTGGAATGTACGGGCATTATGAAAACCAATGCCCTAAGGGAAAGTCTCATGAAGATAATCAGTATGGTCGTATGGGAAGTATTTATGTTGATGATGATGAAGAGACTACAAATGATATGTGAGATGAAAGAATTATTGAAGCTCGGTCAATGGTTTAAGAAGGTAGTGGAATGATTACATGTTTATCAAGTGTAATGTTGTACTATAGAATAAAAAGACATCTAAGGATTGTTACACTGTTGTCTTTCCTTAAGTTTTGAAAGTTTATGATGAATGGTATGAGTAACAATGAAAGGTTATTCCGATATTTTTTTGGAAAGTGGATGATATGCGCATAATGAAGGGATAAAGAGAATCTAATATGTTTGATAGTATTCATGAGCTCATGATTGATATAAGGACTAAGTGATATCATGGTTTGAGTATATAGAATTTTGAGGATTTTGGTATGTGGAAAGTGTTAACTTTTAACTGCATTCAAGTTTTCACTAAGGTTCAATGGGTATTCAAGAGAGTAAAAGATTAAGGCCTTTGAATGTTTGGAATGTGTCCAACAAGATATATCTTATGATATATGAGGATCAACGATGGTATTAAATCTCTGGTAATCGTTTTCACTATGTTATGAGAGTAGACTGCAGTATTATGGATAAGCCTAAAGAATTGGAATGGATTATGTTGTACATAAGTTATTATTGATTAAGGATAGAAGTTCTCTAGATATTATTGATGGGATGTTATAGTAATATTGTTTTAGAAAAAGGACAACCTGCAGGACGGGCGACAGCCCATCGCTTCGGACAAGGCTGTGGGAATCGAACCCACAACCGAAGTGCGACTGGACTTTATCGCCTACCACTGGCCTACAGAAAGTCCCTGTTTAGTAAAAACTAGTTTTATTATATTAAGCAGTATGATATATGAAGTATAAGTCCATTTTAGGAACTATATATGATTAATCTCACTGTAGATCGACTTATGTATATAATTTTTGCTAACCTTTTGTTTGAGACAGATGGAATGACCCGTCATTCTATCACATGATCTGCTAACACTTCACGAATAACAAATTCAACTTCATTTATTTAAGAGATGAAGTGGAAATTGTTCTAGGCACGAACAATAGTGAGATTGTACCAAAATAAAGAAAGTATATATTCCAATTCAAATTTTCAACTTTAGGGAAATGATCTTGAAAACCAAAAATGTTGTCCTAGTGATCTTATACCTGATGAATTGGATGGTACCTTAGATCGTCACAAATTTATGGATTTGTGATTATTGGATTTTCCATAGCCATGTTCTCTACCACTCTCCATCAGAACATGATGGTTAGATTTCTCTTCCATATCCATATTTTCACCTATGTGGAAACCCAATGATTAGTTTATTTGGGTAACCGTTACGTTTCATACTTTTGTTTTTAAAGATTGGTTTTGATATTCCTTTTTACGATGTAGGTTTCTATTAAAGAAACTTTCAAATAGTAAACCATTTATAACCCCGACGAATTTCGAGGGCGAAATTCATTTTAAGGGGGGTAGAATGTAACAGCCCAAGAATTTATAAAAAATATTCTTTTTAATTTTATTAATGTCTTGTGTTGTACGCTACACCAAAAGGAGCTTGCACAACACGCATCCTTGACTTGCCTTGCATTACACGCAATCGCGACCTTCCTCGATAGCGTGTGTAATACGCAATACCGAGTTTCACTAAACAACGATATGCTATTAAAATATTATTAAAACTAGCCGGTATGAATAGTAATAACCAGTTTTTAAAATTCTGTAAATCTTATTTTCCAAAATGAACTTCATTTTTGGATTCGGAGTATCGAATTTAGCCTAAGGTGAAAATTTGGTACATTTCGGATAACTTTCATATTCTGATGAATAGTGAAAATTACTAAATTATAATTAAAAAACAACTTTTTTAATCGAAATAATTAATAGTGATAAATTATTAATTGGAGTAGTTTTAAAGTATATTTAGAATATATTTTTACAATTTAATACAATGTTGGTCATTGGATGTAATTGCACATTTAAACCAGACATAAACAAGTGTCAATCTTTTGATAGATATTGTTTCTTAAAAACACGCTATTTGTTTTAACAGCGGGATTTAATTATAAAATTAATTAATGCAACTTCTATGTTATGAATTTGGTAAAATAGACTTCATTTTTGAATTCGGAATATGAAATATAGCTTAGGATGAAATTTTGGCATTTTTCTGAAAACCTTCATTTTTTGATGAATAGTGAAACTACTAGTGGTAGTTAAAAAAACTGAATTTTTCATAAAACTTAATTTTACCGCTTCTGTGAATGGAATTTCAAAAATCCGAGAGACACGGTTGATGTCAGTAAGTAAAATGTGGTTCAATGAGATGAAAATAATTTTTGGTGAATAGTAACTTTTTACTTTTATTTACCACGGTTAAAAGTAAATAGGGTAATTAAGGGTAAGAATGATATTAATATTACCCTAACACATGTCCTAATTATATTGGACAAGTGTATCTCGACCAAAAACAACCTTAAGTGTAAAATATTATCATTTAGGCCCACTTGGATTAGATTAGGACATTTATTATTATTTAATTCAAAGAAGAGTTAAAATAGTTAAAATCAAAGTTTATTCACTAAAATTTTTTTAATATGGGGTTATACATAAGATAAATTCGACTATAAATATTCATTATAAAGCTAAAAAGATTTCCTACATAATGATATTTTATTTATAATTTTTAGACTTTAAATAAATTAATTTATTTATGACACAACGATGATACAGTAATTACCCTTTTAAGGAAATATTAACATAATTGATGTTATAAATACTAAAATGAATGTAATTTGAGACTTTTTATGAATTACACTAATTTTCTAGGTTACTATGATATATTAGTATTGCTTTAATCAACTTGGTTAGAACATATAATTATGTTATGACTTTCACAAAAATCATATATCAAATAGTGTCAAAATTGACACAAAATAGTTTTTAAATAAAATATTATATTATTAATTGTTATTTTATTCCTAAAAATCTAAGGTTCGGCCAAATGACTTAGATAAGGATATATATATTAATAATAAACAATTTGGGGTTCGTTTGGCATGTTATAGTAAGTGTATTAACCATATAGTGAAAGAAAACAAAAAGACACGGTAAAAGTTAAATTATTTAACTTAGAGTTAAATATAATTGATAAGGTTAAAATAATAACCTAAACTTGTCTAAATCCTATTGGTTGATAGGATTTCGACCCATCCCCACTTTAGCTTCGAAATAAGACCCTTTGGAACCATTATAAACCGATTTTGACTTTAATATAAAATAATATTTTGAGATATTCCTAAGGTGCCCCTCTCCTCCCTTATAAAAGGACACCTCCTCCCCCTCCTCCTCACACCAATTTGAGCACTCAAGCTCGGACAACCTCTGCCAAAATCTCTTCTTCACTTCCCTAGAAACATCTTAGAGGTTCTGGTCTTCCTCAAAGACCAGTTTTAGTTCCCTAAGAGGAGGTCTCCAAAAGGCGCTTCAAAGAAGAGGTAATTACCGTTACCAATTCTTTCATCTTTATTTCTTCTTCCACTTCTTCTTCTTAGGTTGTTTCATTATGAAGTAATAACATCAGTATAACTCATATACTGATATGTTATTATAAGTATTAAACAACCCTATTTCACCATCTATCTATCCTACGGAAAAAGAAATCACCGCGCGTGCGTACGTACGGAATACTGTCTCCACGCCGTGGTGTAATCTATTTTCCACCACCACCTTACATGGATGGGTATAATGGTGTAAAGAATAACTATAAATAGTTATTAAAACATCATATTGATTCTGATATATTGTATAATCCACTCCACTCCAATTCAATATTTATGGAAATGATATCATCGCTCGTGCGTACGTACGGACTACCATCTCCACGACGCGATGAGATTCATTCTCCATGTTAACCATTTAAGAATGATTATAAAGTATATATAAGAAATAATAATGAAATATATTACATTATAAAGCTACTGGATTTATGTATATATATATATATGTATGTCATCTACTTACTTCCATTTCAAGACAATAAGGAAAGTAAAACAGCGTTCATGCGTACGTACGGACTACCGTCTCCATGAGCGGTGTTTTTCATTTCATTTATCTATCTATATATATATACTGAATATATATGATATATAAATCATGTTTTATATTCTGGAAGTAAGTAAATCATGATATAAGTAATAATAATGTCAAGAAAAACAAGTCAAAACACCTACGATAAATAAAACGATTTTACCCAAAACGCTTCTTTAACATGGAATTTACAAAAGAACGGATAATATAAATTCATAAGGAACCATATATGATATCATAACAATGATTATGATTCTGGAATAAGTCAATAACATGATTTAAATCATTATACAGGAGGTTCGGACACTTACAAAGCAAGTCGGACATAAGGTAAGGGAAATATCACAATCTCATTTTTATCCGAGATTGTTTATTTGTAAGTATTTACTGGGGTGTATTTTATCATCCACATCCATGTTTCATCAATATGTAATATTATTTCCATCCACCTAAAATTGTTTAAATCCATTTTTACCCTTCGGTGAGTTTTTAGTAATATGTATGAAAGGAATCTTTTGTCGTTTTTCGTACAAGGTACTTTTTGACTTTTCCGAAAAAATTACGAAGAATGTTTTTTTAACTTATACGGCATGAATGGATTTTTAAAACATTATTTCCAAGAAGATTCCTTTACAAATTTTCAAGTTTATTTTTAATCAACTTCTTTTATTTTAAAGTTTTATGACATGTTATGAAAGGAAAAATGTTTTTGAAGTAGAAAGGATATTTTCCTCAAGAATGAAGTTCAAGTATTTTATCAAAATTATTTTCCATCTAAGATAATAAAAGGGTTCTGTTTTTATCCCTATTATTACATGGATTTGATTATGTTTTGATGGAAACATTTTTATGAATTCCTTTATCTTATATGAATTGTTTTATGATGTCATGTTGTTTAAAAATCTCATCTTTGTTACATGTGTTATGCGATGATGTATGTTTTATGATTATGTGGCACACATAAGAAAGGATTCATTATAAGATGGGTGGGACCTATATCTACCTCCAATGCATTGGGTAAAGATTTTATATCTCATGAGATAGACAGGGCTGGAACGGTAGGTTATACCGGTTCAGTGAAACAGGACTGAAACGAGGGTTACTCGATTCAGAAAGGGACTTTGTCCACTAAGATAGTCTTGGAAATGAGTCTTGATTAACAAGAAATGATTCTCTATGATTATGTGTGAATGCCAAAAAGTTTCATGTTTTAAGTTATGATTATTGTGATTACATTTCACTGCCATGATTTACCCCATGTTATGAAATTATGATCTCTTTTGCAGGTTAAGATTTCCAAAAGTTATGTGCTTATGTATATGATGTGATTGATATTTATTTTGTTTACCCTTACTGAGCATTTGAGCTCACCCTTTTATGTTTTCTTTTCCCCAGGATATAAAGAAAGGTTTTAGGTAAAAAAAAGGAAGATCTTTATAGGAGATGTTGAAGATCTTTCACCACGATTAGAAGATTACGTTCCGAGTTTCCAAAGACACTAAACTATTACGATCCTTGTGTGTGTGTTTTTGTTATGTACTAAGTATTCCACAAAAGTAATGTAATGTCAATGTACGTCAGGCTTCGGGTCTTTACAATGAAACATAAGAAGAGTAGTCTGTGGGTCTTCTTCTATCCCTATTTTTATCTGATTAATATCGTTTATGATAGTGGATACATCTTTGAGTTCCTAATATGATCTTGATATTCCTCTAATTATTATTATATGGAGGAATTTTTAGATGAAGCTTGAAATTTGGGGGCTTTTCCATCACTATCAGGGTGAGGGAGGCTATTAAAAGAGACATCATCATCCCTTTATATATAATTCATCGTAAAGAGATGCTAGAGCTAATTTTCTTTTTAATTGTCACTGAGGATAGGAGGGGCTCAAAACTATGGGCTTAGATCTGATACCTTGATCAAACTTATGGGGAGTACGAAATCACTGTATATCATCATCCGCTACTGGTTACTTGCCTCCCTTCTTGAATGAATCTTCCTTAGTATATGTGGTTCCACAGGTCTCAAAGAGAGAATCATCTCCATATAGTATACTGACCTTTCCACCTGATGCTGATGATATCTCCCAGATATCAAGATGTTTCACATTTTATCATCCTCTAACTAGGATGTGTTTTGTTCCATTTGTCAACTTGCGGTAAGGACTTAAATATAGGTGGCTAGGCCAGGATATGAAATCTAGGTTTTCCTACATATCTCATTAGGATGAGAATCAATCCATACATAGTTATATAATTTAGGTGTCGTAGGAGACCAACACCAGTAACGATGGTCCTCTTAGGAGAGATCCATAGGAAAGTACAATTTTATGTCGTGTAAGGGACATAAACCATGGAGTTTAACGTCATGAGGAGAGGACTCAAGGTATGCTTTTTATCAGATTACATTCAGGACTATAATGGGATTATCTAAAGCCTTCATGCCTTGTTTTTTGTAGGTAAACCCTTACCAAATTTCCTAATCTCACGTCAGTTGTGATCGGTGTGAGAAAAAAGGAATGATAAGGGATTATTTCACCATTCAAAGGTAATGGAGGATATGATAGGAGTTTTGTATGTCATGTGGTGGCTATACCAAGATATATAATCAAGTATTCCCTATGTATCTCATTGAAAATGAGAATCAAGCTATACACAATTCTATAAGAACCATGTATTTTAACATCATACGAAAAAGATATCAGCCGTGAAATTTAACATCTTATGGTAAGGATGAGATCCATGTAGTTTAATTTATTATGTTAAAAACATGATCCATGCAATTTAACATCTTGCGGTAAGGAAGAGATCCATATAGTTTAATGTCTTGTGGTAAAGACATGATCCATGAAATTTAGCATCTTACAGTAAGGATGATATGAGTAACCTATCAATAGAGTGGATCCTCTGAAAGAGCTTGTACAACTCTTATTCATATTTCATTTGTTTCAGGATCTTTCAACTCTACCAAGATCGTAGATACCTATTCCTCCAACCGATCTTTGAATACAAATTAGCTTTATATTGTGTGAGCAAGACATCGATGGTAGGGGAAATGGTTGTCTTGGCCAATCAACCTTGCCTCATGCAACTTCATTATTATTTGGAGTTATATAAAACTTTTTTTCACGGAGTATTCAAAATACTTAGAGACATGATTTGTTTGGAAGGAATAGGTTTTTTTCAATCTTGATTTGAAATACGGTCACCTATCCTTGGGAGGTATATGGATCATGATCCACCGCACAACCGATGTATCCAGTTCAAAGTGATTAGATGACTAGAGTGGGGATTCAGGTGTTGGTGGTTCTAATATCCCCATGTCCATATGTACTTAAATCTAGTCTTTAAAGGAAAATCAAACTTCTATGGTGTGTCTGAGATGTCGATGTTAGGGTCAATGATTGTCATGGTTTATAAACCCTACCTCAATTGACTTTATCATCATCAGGGTCTCTATAAAACCATTATCCATGGAATTATTGAAATACCTTGGAACATGTTTTTCTTAGAAGTAATAAAAATTTCACTGCATGTCTTCGAGATATGGGTGACCAAGCCACTTCTACCGCATGTTATTTATACCACTATTAGTGCAGGTGTACGACTGAGTCTAAAGTCTAGGGAGAAGAGTCCTAGTTTCTATTGATCCATGGGCAGGTGATGAAGCATAGGGGGTATTGGATGACATAGATGACTACCATTGAATAAAAGGTCCCGACTCTCCTGAAGGTTTTGTGGTGACACCTGAAGGCATATGGTTTCCAGAATATCCTCGATGAGGAGGTAAAAAATATTGAAATTTCTCTATACCTATGGATTGGGGTGAGGTGAGACAATTTTTGGATTTCTTTCTATGAGGAGATCAAAAATATGAAAATTCCCCCAACCCTATGGATTGGGGCACTTCACTGTAATGCGGGATTTCATAGTCAGACACAAGGTCATCATCCTGAAGTAGAGACCCTAGGAGTATACACACAGTTATCTCTCCAATATTCATATTCTCTTATTGGATTTGAGTGATCTGTTCTTCTATTGAAATTTCTCTATCATCCTCTAGGGGCTAGCTAATAGGGGCCATGAAAACACCCTTTTCTCTATCTGTGTCAGGGAAAGTGGATGATGATGGGGGTTTCAATGTGGACCCCAAATAATGAATCTGATGCTTCCACTATCCATATGATCCATTTTTATTACCCTCTAAAATACGAACATGGTTGGAAACACCTTCTATAGATGCTTGGTGAATACCTCTGACCCTTTCTACTCTTATTCTAGTGGCATAAGGTAGGATAATCTATTATGACTTAGATGAATTCATGAGGGTATGATTGTACCCTTTATGAGCATGATCATTTAGTTTTGATGAGGAGTCTTTTGGTCTAACTGATATCATATTGAATGAGACACAAATAGTCTAGTGCTCCTCCTTGATGGAGTATCTCATTTTACAGGTCAGTGCCTGATGTATTGTTTGAGGGGTTTGTTCCTATGATATCGTTTGGGGGGGGGGGGTGTTGGTGCCCATGATACCATTTGGGGGGGGGGGGTTGGTGACCAAGATACCATTTTGGGGGTTGGTTCCCATGATGAATATTGGGGTATAATGTGGTAAAAATTCCCCCAGCCATGCGGGCTGGGGTTTCCGTAGGATTCCACAGTCACTGAGGGTAATTGTGATGAAGTCATAGGCTCCCAGATAGCAGTGATATGGGATTTATTTTGGGGCACTGTTAGGATATTCTGGTGGACCTCAGACAGATTATAGGTAGTGGGGATATGATACTACTCTAGATATTCATTGTTTGGATACCCCAAGTGGGTTCTCCTACTGGGTGCCCAGTTCTAGATAGTTGGTGTAGGAACAACCTCCTCTGTATCTCCTTATGGAATCACGACCACATATCAATGGTGATTATCATAACAGAAGGGATCCCTCCTAGTAAGCTTCTTAATTATTGAGATTTCATGTTGACTATCCTCATACACCGGCATAGGGAAGGTGTACATTTCTCCATTCAAGTGATAGGTTCCCAAAGCAGTTGAATTTGGTGATAAGGGTCACTTCCTCTCCTATGGCTTGTCGTGGGAAAGACGACCAGAGAGAACTCATACTATGAAGGATTTCATTATCCAATTCTAGAGTTTTAATGGAGCTATTTATGTGGTATTCTCAACCCAAGATGTTCACTAACCGATACTGGAAGTGGTGTGTTTGTGATAATGTATGTTGGTGCCTCTGGGCCAACTAATATTTTCTAGTGATCTTGGAATATATTATAACATTTGATGACGTCATTTCAATTTAAAATAATCATGAGAAGTCCTAGAAAGAAAACAAGACACCTTATCAGTGCAGCATCATATATAAGAGTACATGTTTGATCAATTACTTTCATAGTCAAAGGATAAAGAGGCAATCCCTTCTTTTTATGTGAGTTTTAGTACAGTTAATAGAAACTTGTAGGGTTCACTATTTTGTTGTATAATGAGAACAACACAACTGGGCTGATGTACATCATGGAAATATATACCTTTTGACCTGTGAAAGGGATGACATAGTTAAAGTATTTCACATTGGATTCACTATTTTTGTTTTTTCAGGGTTCAATTAGTGTAATGGGGTTTACTCAATGGTTTTGTTGAGGGGAGAGTCTTAGGGCTTTTCTTAATCGCTTGCATTAGGGTTTCCATTTGTTTCACCTTTCCTAGAAACTACCAATGGTTCCTCCATCCGTATCTAGGTATAGACCTTATTTCCAAAGGTTGGTAGTCATATGAGTTTTCAGGCCCAATAACTCTTAGGGTCACACATTGGTCGAGAGTATAGGAGGTTAGGTTCATCGCACCCTTTTGGGGAAAATTATTTCCTACTCTGGTACTCTCTTACATATTTAAGATATGTTTGTGAAATCCTTCCCAGACCCTAATATGGGACTAGTTACCCCAGTGTCAATGACTTGATTATGAACATGTATCGATAGGGAAAATCACATGTATATAACGAGTTCTATATCACTCTCTTATTTAATTATGATGATTTGGGCCTTGGACATGTTTGAGAAATTTGGAGTTTATTATTGTCCAAGGAAATAGCTGGTGTCTTGGAGATGGGATTGAACCTCTAAGAGGAATCCTACGTATCCTGTAAAAACAAGAACCAAAACCCACATAATTCACTTGACATAGTTTAAGGTCATATGATTGGACCCATCCATGCTACTTAACATCATATGGTAAGGATGTGAATATCAGGCTCAGACCTCAATGAGGTTTCCTAAATATCCTATTTAATAAAGGAATCAGAGTCCACATAGTTCTTTTTATGGGCGTCCATGTCACAAGGGATATGACAATAGAGGCCCTAGGTGAGACTTATACATATGAGACTGCCATAGATTTCTTTATTAGAAATATGACCCAGTGAGTAGAGATGAGAGGTAATCTGACTTACATCCCGATGATGGTCCCACACAGGGGGAAATCTCAACAAGATTTTGATACAATAATCATGAATCTCTAAGCCCACCTAATCCATGCTCGGTGTGAGAAACAAAAGATAGTGGTAGATTATACACATTGCGCATCAGCATATCCATATAGGGATTATGCTTTAAAGTTTCCCTTTAAGAGAAATGATCAACCATATCATAGAGGATATGGTATAGAGCTCAGGCCTTAGGAAGGTGTACTACATATCCCAAATATGGTAGGAATTAGAGTTCTCATAGTTCACTCATCTCTTTGTAACGACCCGGACCCAAACAGCCACCCGAACAGTGCTAAACGGGTCGGGTGCTACTACCTTAGGCACAGCTCCCCAAACGCCAAAGGTTTCCGACTAGAAACGAGGGTATGAAAGGTATAGTGGGGAGGTTATACCCTCTCAGAGGATAATAATAATGGTATTGGTCCAAGTCTAACAATAAAGATGGAGTGGAATAAATGACTCAACAGACTCGAACTAGACCCGCAGAGCGGAAGCACATTCAACATCAATAAATATAAGAAGCAATAAATATAAAAAAAGCAGTAGAAATAAACACAACAACATGCTGATAACATGTAACTACTACTGAATAATAAAACATGCATCCAAAACAGGTCATACATATCTGAACATAAAAAGGCCACCAATGGCTAACTAACTGTAACTGCAACAAGTAATAATGCTGATTCTGAAAAGAAAAAAAATAGATTAACTCCATCTAGGTAAGACCTCAAGGTCTATACCATCTCTATGAAACAACTAACGCATCCCAGATCCCAAAGTTGGCCTCTTTCCTAAATGTAAATCCATAAAGTCTGCACACGTCCCAAAGGGCCTGTGCAGTGTGTGAGACAAATATCAGTAGGATACCACCCAATGGTGCGTACCTAATAAGAGTGTTTAAGAAGGCATGAATTTATAAGAAAAATATTAAATAGTATGATGCAAAAATAAATAATAACTCCACTGGTGCTCAGCAGCCACCATGGAGTGTCACCTGCTTCGGCCAATGCCAGAATCTCTGTCATGTAACCCGACACCATGTGCCCCCTAACACCACGTGTCTCAAGTACCAACGTCCTGAAGGCATGCCCAAGAATAGTAACCTGACACCTGGTGCCTCCTGACACCTCATGCCCCAAGTACCGACGTCCCGAAGGCACGCCCAAGAAGTAACCCGGAGGAACAACGATGTCTTCCCTCAAATAACGTATCCGGAGGGACAACGATATCTACCCTCAAATAACGGCGAGCATCATCCCCCAACCCAATAGCCTCAATGCTATCCCCTGAAGGCTCCTCATCTCCCACATGGCTTTCTACAGAAATCAACCCCAACCAAAGTACCTAAACCGCATTTATGGGGGCCTCTACCCACACAAGTGGTCAAAACCACCTCATCACAGATTATCTCTGAGTGAACACTTCTCAAAGTTCGGAGTGAGCGGTAATCAACAAAATATTACCTAAGACACCACACATCAGACACCTTGTGTCCTTGTGACTATGCTTCTCAAGTCTGATGGCCTCTCCATCCATGTAACCCGGGTTATGCCCAACCTGACAGTCGTACTGCCTCAAGCCGACGTCCTTGACACCCAATCCTGTGGTCAAAACCACCTAACGTAACCCGGTCCAATCCCAACCTGTGATCAACATCACTCAAGAATACCTGGGCCATGACCAACAACACCCAAGGGTCCAACATATGAAATTCAGCAATTTCATATAGAACATATTTAAACAGAAAACATAAACATGAAAAACATTCTAAACAGTTGAATTTCCCTAACCCAACGATTAACAATTAATAAAACTGAGGTCTTGAATGCCTCTAACTAACCCAAATGTTAACAATCAGCAGCACCGAGGTCTTGAATTCCTATAACAATTTATATCAGTCTTAATAAATTAAACTCAACAGTTTATAACAATATAATTCAATTATTACCATTTTGGCATCCCCCGACCAAAATGCATCGATGAGCAACGACCCCTCGATCGGCCCCTCTCAAGAAAAACTAGTAATAGGGCATACCCAAAGGCATACCATAGGTCCATAAACAATGTAATAATAAATATCAAATAAAAGTGGGTCCCGCTCAAAATACCCGAAAATGCGCTGAAGGCCGCGTCAACCGAATGACCACATAAAGACAAAAGGAGGTATGTACCACCTACCTAAGACTCGTATGATGCTACTCCTCCGGTAACAGCCTTGAATTAGGTCTAAAATGCGGTAGATGTACAAAAGAGTCAAAACCGCTCAAACCCCTATAACTCGTTCGAGAACAGAAATCAAACAAAATGACTCAAGAGGAATCGAGGCCTTACCGAGTGGGTTCCAATGCATCCGTTGGCGATCGAAATGGGTCTCAGATGAAGATCTGGAAGCACCAAGAAGGTCCGGCCGGATTGGTTCCCAAAACCCGGCCAAAAATACGTGTTCTTCCTCCAAGAGAGGCTACTGTCCGTTTTAACACAAAAAAATAAACTACATGACATGTAATTTAGGACTACACGTCATGTATGTCATTTAACTATTGATATGGAAGCTGTAATTCCGCCGACTTACTTTCCAGAACCTGCCAACAGGAGTACACAGTTTGTACCTAGAGGTACACGACATGTACTTGGTTTTCCTTCTCTTCCTCACCGACTGACCCACATGCCATGTATTCCCCTCATACACAGCTAGACTACACGGCGTGTTCAAGGAGGACATGATGTGTATCAGGTTTAAATGATTCTATCCGGCCAAAAGGCCGACAAACCATGTATATCCCTTGTACACGACCAGACTACACAGCATGTCCATGGAGGACACGACGTGTACTTGGTCTCAATGATTTTACCCGGCCAACAGGCTTACACTCCATATATGTCCTCTACACGGTCATGGGTACATGACGTGTCTAAAACTACACGCCGTGTAGTAAGAAATGTTCTTCATGGTCGTCACATGACATGTACTCGATGAGCACATGACCAGTACTCGCTTATAATATACACGACATGTACTGAAAGTACACGACAAGTAGTTTGGAAATTTCTAACTTCCCATTTTCTCTATTTTCCTTATAAACAAGTCAAAAATTCAAACAGGGTTAGGATTTTGATCCGTTCTAAAAACCCGGGTTCTTACATCTTAACTCGTTGATGGGTTAAGGTGGATGACCACACTTGGGGGTTCTATTGTTCTTCCTGAGGTTTTAGGGATGATAGGTGCTTATACCAAGATGGATTCCCATTAGAGCATGGTCCTTAGAAATGCATCCTACGTATCCCAGTTATGGTGGGAATAAGAGTCCTTATAGTTTAGTTATCCCATAACCCGCTGATGGGTTAAGGTGGATGATCACACTCGGGGGTATTATTGTTGTCCCCATAGTTTTTGGGATGCTAGGGGATTATTCTAATATGGATTCCCTATTGAACGAGGACATGTTATATGATGTCAGTGGTTGGGGAATACACATTGAGGCTTCCTAATTGGTCAGAGCATACACTATGGGGCTGCCTGATTGGTAAAATCTGATTGGGGATTACCCTTTGGGGTTTCCCATTGATTGGGGATTATGCACTAAGGATAACCATGATTGGGTATTATGCACTGAGGTTTCTTGATTGTTCGGGGCACACACTCTAAGGTTTCTCGATTGGTATACTCATTCTTTATCTTCTGACAGATTAAAGAGAGGTGGTGATGACCATGATGGTCTATCTAAGAGCATGATATCAGTAGGGTCACATGAGTGCATGACACTAGATCATCAAGGACACTTCCCTTGTCAAAGGGTAATGAAACTAAAGGTTCTTAGTTGGGATCCACATAGCATGAGTCCAAGTAGGTCGGTCGTACAAAGTGGGCATGTCATAAGGGATATTCCTGACAAGTTTTAGATGTATGTTGGGAATGTCTTGATCATCTTTTCGATATTCTGGGGCATCATCTTGACAATGTAGACATGTCCAAGGATTTCTGACTAATCAATTATCATGCATTGGATGTCCATGTATGGGAGAAGCAGACATGCTGAAGATGCTCTACATAACCAAATAGACATGTCTGGGTTCTTGTGCATGATCAACTGGATTGTCTTAGATGCCTTTGTTGATCAAATCAGATATGTCCTCAGTCTCGTGCATGATCAAATGACTTGTCTTAGATTCCTTTTCTTGATCAAAGAATATATTTATGGGATCTTGTGCGTGATCAAGTTACTTGTCTCCAAATTGTCGCATGTCAATGTGGACATGTCTATGGATGATTGCATGATCATGCTGACATGTTAATAACTCCTTCGCATGATCAAATCATGTTGTATAGGATGTCTTCACATGATCAAGGTGGATAAATCCAAGGTGATTTTCATTATTGAAATGAATTTATCCAAGGCTTGTTGCATAAAAATGGTGACATGTTAATGGGTTATCGCGAGGTCAGTCCAACTTGTCCAAGGCTTGTCTTGTGACCAACATGGCATGTCAAAGGTCTCATAAAGACATCACAAGGTCATCAAAGTGTCTCATTATTGCATGTACTTAAACCATTCATGCGGTGGAGTCTCATAGGTATGTTTGTAATCTTTAATTTGTTTGAATACAATAAGTACACATCCAAAATGGATCATTACCTAAGTCCATATAGACAATATTTGCCTAGGAATATGGATACATGGATATGGAAGGGTGTTAACATAAAGTTTTCAATGGGAAGAGGCCATAAACATGATAGAGGGTGCCCACATGATGGCACCCCATGAAGTTATGCAGCTCACATAACCTCAAAGAGGTCTTGCAATGTAACATCATGTTTCTGTTTTAGGTATTCCTAAACCCTTTTTATGTTAATTGGGAAAAAAATGTTTATCATTAAAAAATTGCGTTTTTGTTAAAACACGTCACAGAATGGTAAAATGCCCAATTAATGATCCATATTATTCAATTAAATATTTTTCTAAGTTAAAAAGTTTGTAAGCTTGAGTTTTTTTAGGTCTTCAAAGTCTCGAAGAGGACGGAATAAAAATACTAAATTTATTATTTTAAGCATGAGAAATTTATTCAAAATAATTGAATAAATTTAAAATGGTCTATCGTATGAGAAATTTGAGGCCACAGTTATGTTCGAAATATAGTGTTTACCCTATAAGGGGTATAACATTCAAAGGAACCAGACATGTAGATGTCTCACTTGTGAGATAAAGTTTTTAAATAATATTTAATATATTATTTATTAAAAATTAAATATTTCTCAAACAGTGCGTTGTGTGGAAAATATGAGACCACCAATGGGTCCGGAATGAGGGGTTTACAAAAGAGAAGGTATATTATTTGTTCACATCGGGTGTTTGGATGCCTCGCTCGCAAGAATACAAATTTTTATATTAATTAATTAATTATTCTAGGTTTTAATTAAAAAATCATTAATATCTCTCAAACCACTCATCATTTGAGAAATCAGAGACTACCATTGGGTCCGGAACGAGGTGTTTAGATGGGGTATCACTTTCATTTGCAACGGGATTTTCGTATAATTTATTTTTTTGTCAAATTATTAAATTCATTTAATTATAGAAAAATGAATTTCACTGTTCAAACATCTTCTTAAGCGGGTAAACCCTATTTTTTTGACCTTTAGATGTTTTCAAACATCCTTTTTACCAAATTTTGGACAAAAAATAATTTAGAAATGATCTAATAAATGGAAATCAATGACTCCATAATAATTTTTGGAATGAATCGGTGTTTAAAATGAGTGTTTGAATGTAACATCGGAGACACATGCATTGAGGTTTTCATGGCCAATCACCTTCATTTTTTAATCGATCCTATCAAAACCATGCAACCCCAAGACTAATTGCCCTGGGATGATATGATTTGGCTTTTGTTTTAAATCCTTAGCTCGTGGGTGTTCTTCCGACGGTGGAGAGGGGGGTTATTTATCTTCCCTTGTGCATTGAGGGAATAAGGTCTTATTATTTTATTTTATTTTGTTTATTATTTTTATTATTACTTATCCTTTATTCTAAATTCAATAACTTCCATGTTATTTGTTGGAATAACGCACCATCGGTGTCATTGGACTCGTCTCGATGGGAAGAACCTATGTCAAATTTTTATTTCAAATGCAACAAGGTATTCATTGATCCGGTCTTTCACATTTTAAATGGTTCTTTTTAAATAATTTTATCAAAATATAATAAATAATAATTATCGAATGATAATTGCAACAACTTATCAAAGTATAATTTTAATGAAATTATCGAGGATAATTCTTAAATAGTTTTATCAAAGGTTGAGTTGTTAAATTATCATAAGATAAATATTTTATTTTTATCAAAAAAAATTATTGTTAAGAATTATCAGATGATAATTACAATGAATTATCAAAGATTAAATGTGCATGATTATTGGAAGGAAATTATTGAATGGGTAATTATTTAAAATTTTTAAACAATAATTATTTGCATTATCGAAAGATAATGAATTATCAATATATATATATATATATATATATATATTGATAAAAAACTAGGGATATTTAATTAAAATTATCTAATGTTATTTATTTTGATTGTAAAAAGAGATATATATCTAGGTATATATATAAATATATAGTTAGATATATATTTTTAATAATTACTTTAGAAGTTAAGGATAATTTTATTAAATATAAAATTATCAACGTGTAATTGCATGAACTATTGAAGGATAATTTCAAATACATGCATTGACATAAAATGATAATCCATATATTATCCATCAGAGAGAAAATGTTATCGCATGTAAATTTTTTTAAAATAGAAAATTTGAAAATTATCAAGCGAGATAAAATATTATTTTAATCAATAATTTGAAAATTACCCAAGAGATATGAATATTATAGCATGTAATATTTTAATCGATAATTTGAAATTATCCATGAGAGATAAAATATTATTGCATGTAATATTTTATTCAATAATTTTGAGAATTATTTTGGAGAGAGAAACTATAATCACATGTGATATTTTATTTCCTTTTTAAATAAAATACCTGGTTCTGGTTCTAGGAATCCTTGAGGAACGTCGACCATTGGTGTGTCGACGCTTATAATAATAAGGTTGTGAGGAGGTGTATTGAACCACACATGGTGGTTTATCCTTTCCACTGACATCGACGACCTTGAGGTAGGTGGTTCTGTCCCGACTTACCAAATTAATTATCCTTGTATTGCTTGATTTATTTCAATTGTTGATTTAAATTCAATTGCTCAAATTTGGTTTCAATTAAACTGATAAAACCTCGATTCCAGTGAATCGAGATATTTGAAATGGTTTTGGCATGGAAATTTGGAAAACCCCAATTCCATTGAATTGGGTGTGTTTATAGAAATTGGATGAATTAAATTGTTTAATTTAAATTGTGGATTTGATGGAAATTATTTCAATTAAATTGTTCAATTTATTTGTGGAAATAAATTTTGTAAGGATGGAATTGGTTTTGAATGGATTTAAAACTCCTAAAAATGGCTTAAAATGATTTGATAGAAACCCAATGGTTTTATCTTGTGGAAAGGCATGTTTTTGAATAAAACCTGTTCTGGTTTTAAATGGAAAGGAATTGACATTTTTGAAATGAAAGAATGGGATTGATTATATTTTAAGCAGTCTTAAAATAGTTCACCCATCATGTAAGAGCACATGCAAGCCTTAGGTAGTGAGTTATTTGGATACACTCTATGCTACTGCAACGTTCTAAAACATACTTGCGGTGGGTCACATCCCTGATGGGTTGGTGATGAGTCTCCTTTGTCCAGTGTCATAGGAACGTGTGTATACACATTTTTCCGAGTTCACATAGAGAGTGTAGAATCCTATAGCTGGTTAATACTATTGTACCTTTTGGCTGATGACCATGTTGGTCACTTGTTTATTTATATTTGAGATATAAATGTATGCCAATTCATTTGAACTGATTTACATACCTGCTGAATTTATATAAACTATTTTATATAAATGTTTTATTTAATCCATTGTTTTAGAAATATTCCATCATTTTGTAAAGTCTTTGCTTAAAGTATTTTTTCCATCATTTGAACTGTATAAAATGATTTTTTTAATTATGCTTTAAAATGTAAAACCTGTTTACTTTAAAATTGAAAGCTTTTATTTGGATAATCTATATTTGGTATCTATTATGGAATCTTTGGTGGTATCCTACTGGGCTTAGGCTCACACCCTACTTTTGCCTTCGGGTGCTTGTAGACTTTCTTCTACCATGTTTGAGCAAAGGGAAGGGATCTCTTAGAGGTGGATCCAGCTATTGAGTTTTGGTCTTGGTGAGTTGTTTCCTTAGGGACCTTGGGGTTGTTTTTTCCCATTTCAGTATTTGGGATGTAGTACTTTGGGATTTTTATGAATCTTTGTATTCTGGTACATTACTCCTGGTGGATTTTTTTGTTATGCATACTGCCTTGTTTGTTTTATTCCGCATTGTTGGTGGAAAAATCATTCTCACTTGCATGTTATGTGATGCCAGGTGCTAGTCTCCAACCCATGGGGATCAGGAACGCCCTTTGGGCTATATCCGGGCTAACTCGGTTATCGGGTTACCAGGGTACTCAGTTTGGTTCATGACAAAATGATATCAGAGGGAGGTTAAGCATGTTGCCTTGATGATAATATGCATTTGAGTATTCTTGTCGGGACTTAGGAGGTAGTTGTGATTGAGTTCCTGGCCAGCTCTCACTATAATGAAACTCAATTCACCAGGGTTTGTTAGGGAAATACGACTAGTGGATTAATTGTAATTTTTCCCTGTTTTAATTTTGATGGAGTGGAATCCAAATCTTGTTTATCCCTTCTATTAAGAATAGTTTTCCTTGTTACTCAGTTTGAGTGTTAATCTAAAGTTTTTTTATTTTTTGATGTTGTGTAGAATCATGCCTCCGAGAAGATGTGGGAATCAGATCCAAAAAGAGTCTGCTGCTGAATCTCAGCAAGCGAGTCCTATTGTGGATCTGAGTTTGGTTGAGGTGATTGTTTGCACTGTCCAAGCTCTAGGACATGCACCACCTTCAGTTCCTATTCAGGCTCTATCTATGGATCCTCATAGTGATATTCAATCGTTCTCAAGAGTTTCTATACCAGAAGACACCTATTTTCAAAGGCTCCACTAACTGTCAACATGATGAGGAATGGTTGAGTAAGGTTGAACGTCTGTTTGGGTTCTTGGAGACACCTGATGTGATCAAGGTGAAGTGTGAAACCTTCATGATGGAGGGAAAAAGTATGAGATGGTGGGACATGATGGTAACGACTGGGAAACATGAGGGTTTGGAGTGGAAATACTTCAAGGTTCTTTTTACTAACCAGTTTTACCCAGAATCAATGGTGTTGGCTAAGGCTATGGAGTTTTTCAAGCTTGATCAGGCCAACAAAACCGTGAATGAGTACTCAAATCGCTTTACTGAGTTGGTACAGTTTGCTACTGAGATTGTATCTAATGAGAAGATGAAGGCTAGATGATTCGAGTTGGGGATTAAATCAGATATCCATTCTTAGGTTTTCTTATTGAATTTTCCCACTTATGTTGATGTGTTGGATAGGGAGATGGTGGTTGAGATGGACCTGGTAGGAAAGTCAGGGTTGAAGGGAGTTCCTTTTCTTCATAGTGGCAGCATTGGTTCCTTTAAAGGAAAATGTAAGCATGACGTTTCTCAGGGTAGTTCTCGACAACAGAGTCATTCCAGACCTCCGGTAGCACTAGGATGGGCTTCATTGACTTGATATCAATGTGAAAATCTAGGACATTCTAAGAGGGTTTGCACTGAGGAACCCAAGAACTGTAGCTTTTGCAGACGTTTAGGGCACTTACACAGATTCTTCCTTCACTTCTCTACTCCACATAGTGGAACAGGATCATCAGCACCTCCAAAAACTGTGGGGAAATCAAATGCTTCATGTACAAAAGGGTTCCAGCCACAGACATCCAGAATGAAGATTCTTCACATAGTGGAAGAGTTGCTAGAGGTAGCAGACACAAGTCCTGCAACTGTGAGAGGTACCATTACTATAGCTTCATCTTTAGTGACCACTCTTTTTGATACTGGTTCATATCAATCATTTATTTCAACCCATATTTTTAATATGCTTAATCTACCTATAGAGATTTTATCTTGTGCGATGGATATTACTACACCCCTTGGTACAAAGAGAGAGAAGGGTCTATGTAGTTCTGCTTGTGTCTTCTCTCTATCAGATGTTGATCATGCTTGGAGTTTTTTGGTTCTTGACATGAAATCTTTTGATGTCATATTCAGGATAGATTGGCTCATTTCCAATAAAGCCCAGATCAATTTTTATCTTCGATGGGTCTACCTTAGTACACCCAGTGGTGTGCCTCTTGTTTTTGAAGGAGAATGGGACCCAAGGTCAAGCAGATTCATACCCTCTTATCCAGAGTTGGGGAAAGTTATATCCGTGTTTTATTTTGATCTAGAGAGAGATTCAATGTGTGGTGATCTTCCTTCAGTCATCTCTAAGTTTCCCGATGTGTTTCCTTCTGACCTCTCTGGTTTTCCACCAGTAAGGAAGGTTGATTTTTCTATTGACTTAATTCCTGGTACTCAACCAGTTTCTATTCCCTCTTACCGAATGGCTCTATTTGAACTAAAAGAACTAAAGTCTAAATTAGACTATATTCTTGATAAAGGATTTATACGCCCAAGTGTGTCACCTTGGGAAGCACCAGTTCTCTTCACCAAGAAGGCTGATGGTTCTCTTCGCTTATGTGTTGATTATCAAAATATCTATCGAGTTACGATAAAGAACAAATATCTGTTACCATGAATTGATGATTTGTTTGATCAATTTAAAGGGGAGAATTGGTTTTAAAAAATTGATCTTCGATATGGTTACCATCAGTTGAGGATAAAAGAATCTGACATTCATAAGACCGCTTTTCGAAGTAGGTATGGCCATTATGAGTACCTTGTTATGCCCTTCGGTCTAACAAATGCTCCTACAATTTTCATGGCTTTGATGAACAAGGTTTTCCATGAGTATCTATATACATTTGTGGTAGTCTTTGTGGATGAAATTCTTGTCTACTCCAAGTCTGAGGAGGATCATGTGCATCATCTGAGAACAATTCTGAGTCTTCTAAGGAATCACCGACTTTATGCCAAGCTTTCAAAGTGTGATTTCTGGATTCGGAAAGTGAAGTTCTTGGGACATGTCATGTCAGAACAAGGAATATGAGTTGATCCTGAGAAGGTGAAGGCTGTTATGAATTGGGAACAACCACAAAATGTTTTTGAGATTCAGAGCTTCTTGGGATTAGTACGATATTATCGCCGATTTGTTAAAGACTTATCAAAGTTAGCTTCTACAATGACTGCTCTGATTCTAAAGGGAGTGAAGTTTTCCTGGAATGATAAATTTCAGAGTTATTTTGTTGATCTAAAGTGTATTTTGACTACTGTGCCAGTGTTAACTCTTCTTAAGGCTGGGATAGGTTATGTGGTATTCTGTGATGCATCAGGTTCAGGTTTAGGATGTGTCCTTATGCAAGGTAATCATGTTGTTGCTTATGGATCTCGTCAGCTTAAGCCTCATGAGAAGAACTTTCCTACCCATGACCTTAAACTTATAGCTATAATGCATGCACTTAAGTGTTGGAGACATTACCTTTATGTAGAAAGGTTTACTGTGTATTCAGACCACAAGAGCTTGAGTTATATCTTCTCTAAAAAAGATTTGAATCTCTACCAAAGGTGTTGGGTGGAGTACCTACAATATTTCGAGTTTGATATTGCCTATACCCTAGGGAAAGGGAATGTAGTAGCAGATGTGTTAAGTAGGAAACTTCCATCACAGGCTGTAAAAGAATCTTCGAAAGAGTGGATTTTGATGGCTCTTTTTGTTCAGTTGCATATTGGATTTCAGTGGAAGGGGAATGAAGTTTCTTTAGCCAGTGTTTGGTTTACATCTGCTCCTCTCGAGTTAATTATTCAGGTACAACAACTTGATGATGAATTCCATTGCATTAGGGACTCTCTTTATGGTGGGGAGACCGACACCCAGTGGTCATTATCCAAATAGGGTGTTCTGTGTTATCGAAACCGTTACGTTGTGCCGTTAGCAGCAAGGAAGGATGTGATAAGGGATTTCCATAACTCTCATTGGGCGGTGCACTCGAGAAGCATGAAGACGTTCTATGATATGCAGAGACAGTTCTGGTGGCCAGGTATGAGATGAGACATTTCTAAGTTTGTATCTCGTTGCTATACATGCTAGCAGGTGAAAGCCAAGCACTAGAAACCTTTGGGTTTGCTTCAACCACTTCCAGTCCCTACATGGAAGTGGGATGAACTCTCTATGGACTTTGTGGTTGGGTTACCTCGAACCCATAGGAAGAAGAATGCGATATGGGTTGTGATCGACAGGCTAACCAACTCAGCTCACTTTATACTTATTCAAGATACAACCAAAGTTGAGGAGTTGGGAAATATCTATGTGAAAGAAATTATTCGTTTGCATGGAGTTCCGTCTTCTATAGTCTCTAATAGGGATCCTCGGTTTACTTCTTTCTTTTGGAGAGGCCTTTAGGAGGCACTGGGATATCAGGTCCATTTGAGCACGACCTACCATCCACAGTTAGATGGACAGATAGAGAGAGCTATTCAGATCCTTGAGGATATGCTCCACGCATGTGTTCTCGACTTTGGTGGGTCTTTGGATCATCATCTGGGGATAGTTGAGTTTTCTTATAACAAAAGTTTTCAGTCTGCGATCAAAATGGCTCCTTTTGAGGCATTGTATGGCCGTCTTTGTAAATCTCCTTTATGTTGGTCAGATATTGGTGAAAGTTCCTTGTTAGGACTGAGTTTGGTCCCAGAGACGACAGCTAAGATCCAGTTGATTCTTCAGAGAATGTTGACAACACAGAGTCGGTACAAGTCTTATGCTGATCATCACCGTAGACCTTTAGAGTTCTCAGTTGGTGACCAGGTGTTCTTGAAAGTTTTTCAATGATTAGGTCATCGAAAGCTTGGGAGGCAAGGGAAGCTTGCTCCTCATTTTGTGGGACCTTTCGAGAATGTTGGTCATGTAGGGAAAGTTGCTTACCGTCTATCTCTACCATCACTGCTAATGTCGATACATAACGTGTTCCATGTATTGCAGCTGCAAAAGTATCTCTCTGATCTATCTCGTGTTTTGAGCTGGAATGATCTTGAGATTGAACTGGATTTATCTGTGACTGAACGACCAGTCAGGGTTGTTGATTCTGAGACCAAGCTACTTCATGGGAGGATAATACCTCTGGTCTATGTACTATGGAAGCATGGTTTTGATTCTTATGAGATGTGGGAAAGGGAGGCACTGATGAGAGAACAATGGCCTCATCTTTTTGACATGGAAGATTCTTCACAGGCTTTTTGGGGACAGAAAGATCCTATGGTGGGGAGGTTGTAACATCACTTTACTGTTTCAGGTATTCCTAAACCCTTTTTATGTTAATTTTTTTATGTTAATTGGGAAAAAATAGTTAATCAGTAAAAAATTGTGTTTTTGTTAAAACACATCGCAGACTGGTAAAATGCCCAATTAATTCTCCAGATTATTCAATTAAATATTTTTCTAAGTTAAAAAATATATAAGTTTGAGTTTTTTTAGGTTTACAGAGTCTCGAAGAGGATGGAATAAAAATATTAAATTTATTATTTTAAGCATGAGAAATTTATTCAAAATAATTGAATAACTTCAAAATGGTCTGTTGTATTAGAAATTTGAGGCCATGGTTATGTTCGAAATATAGTGTTTACCCTATAAGGGGTATAACATTCAAAGGCACTGGACATGTAGATGTCTCACTCATGAGATAAAGTTTTTAAATAATATTTAATATATTATTTATTAAAAATTAAATATCTCCCAAACAGTGTGTCGTATGGAAAATATGAGGCCACTAATGGGTCCGGAATGAGAGGTTTACCCTATAAAAGGTTTAATATTTATTCGCATCGGGTGTTTGGATGCCTCGCTCGCAAGAATACCACTTTTTATATTAATTAATTAATTATTTCGGGTTTTAATTAAAAAATCATTAATATCTCTCAAATCTCTCATCATTTATGAAATCTGAGACCACCGTTGGATCCAGAACATGATTTTTACCCTAGACGGGGTATCACTTTCATTCACAACAAGTTTTTGGTATCATTTATTTTTTTGTTAAATTATTAAATTCATTTAATTATAAAAAAAATTTCACTGTTCAATCATCTTCTTAAGCGGGTAAACCCTAATTTTTTTTGACCCTTTTAAGTTTTCAAACATATGTTTTACCATGTTTTGGACAGAAATTAATTTATAAACGACCTAAAAAATGGAAATCAATGACTCCATCATAATTTTTGGAATGAATCGGTGTTTAAAATGAGTGTTTCAATGTAACATCGGAGACACATGGGTTGAGGTTTTCATGGTGGATCACCTTCATTTTTTCAATTGATCCTAACAAAACCATGAGACCCCAAGACTAAATATAGTGGGATGATATGCTTTACCTTCGGTTTGAAATCCTTAGCTCGTGGGTGTTTTTCCAACGGTGGAGCGGGGGTTATTTCTCTTCCCTTGTGCGCTGCGGGAATAAGGAGTTCTTATTTTATTTTATTTTGTTTATTATTTTTATTATTACTTATCCTTTATTCTAAATTCAATAACTTCCATGTTATTGGTTGGAATCACGCACCGTCAGTACCGTTGGACTCATCTCGACGGGAAGAACCTAATTTATATTTTTATTTCAAAGGCAAAAAGGTATTCATTGATCCAATCTTTCACATTTTAAATGGTTCTTTTTAAATAATTTTATCAAAATATAATTATTAAGAATTATTGAATGATAATTGCAACAACTTATCAAAGAATAATTTTAATGAAATTATCGAGGATAATTCTTAAACAGTTTTATCGAAGGTCGAGTTGTTAAATCATCAAAAGATAAATATTGTCTTTTTATCAAAAAAAATTATTGTTAAGAAATATCAGATGATAATTACAATGAATTATCAAAGATTAAATGTTCATGATTATTGGAAGAAAATTATTGAATGAGTAATTATTTAAAATTGTCAAACAATAATTATTTGGAGTATCGAAAGATAATGAATTATATATATATATATATATATATATATATATATCGATAAATAACTTGGGATATTTTATTAAAATTATCTAATGTTATTTATTTTGATTGTCAAAAGAGATATATATCTAGGTATATATATAAATATATAGTTAGATATAAATTTTTAATAATTACTTTAGAAGTTAAGGATAATTTTATTAAATATAAAATTATCAACGTGTAATTGCATGAACTATTGAAGGATAATTTCAAATACATGCATTGACATAAAATGATAATCCAGATATTATCCATCAGAGAGAACATGTTATCACATGTAAATTTTTTTAAAATGGAAAATTTGAAAATTATCAAGCGAGATAAAATATTATTTTAATCGATAATTTGAAAATTATCTAAGAGAGATAAAATATTATCGCATGTAATATTTTATTCAATAATTTTAAATTATCCATGAGAGATAAAATATTATTGCATGTAATATTTTATTCAATAATTTTGAGAATTATTTAGGAGAGAGAAACTATAATCACATGTGATATTTTATTTCCTTTTTAAATAAAATACTTGGTTCTGATTCTAGTAACCCTTGATGAACGTCGACCATTGGTGTGTCGACGCTTATAATAATAAGGTTGTGAGGAGGTGTATTGAACCACACATGGTGGTTTATCCTTTCCACTGACATCTACGACCTTGAGGTAGGTGGTTCCGTCCCGACTTTCCAAATTGATTATCCTTGTATTGCTTGATTTATTTTAATTGTTGATTTAAATTCAATTGCTCAAATTTGCTTTCAATTAAAATGATAAAACATCGATTCCAGTGAATTGAGATATTTGAAAGGGTTTGGCATGGAAATTTAGAAAACCGTAATTCCATTGAATTGGGTGTGTTTATGGAAATTTGATGATTTAAATTTTTTAATTTAAATTGTGGATTTGATGGAAATTATTTCAATTAAATTGTTCAATTTATTTGTGGAAATAAATTGTGTAACGATGGAATTGGTTTTGAATGGATTTCAAACTCCTAAAAATGGCTTAAAATGATTTGATAGAATGTAACGCCCCGACCCCAGTTACCTAGAGTAGGTGCATTATTTTAATACATTGGCATGATTACAAAGAATCAAGTCCTGAAGGACCGATCGATTTAGCAGTCTTGGAAAATAGATTACATACATGAATGTTACATTACATTTCTTAACATACAAAACAACATAAATAATCCTTCACGAACGCCATTATTCCCTTGGATTAACCTTTTATATCAATCACAATACACTTCTTGGAATCCTGGAAAAAATAAAACATATAAAGGGGTGAGCTCAAATGCTCAGTAGGGATAACAATACATTGGAAACTTTCATAAATAAGCATAAACATTTAAGGAAATGTATAACTAAAAAAAAGCCTTTTAAACTCGAACTTCAACATAATATGGAAAAAATAAAATGAAGTAATGCCATTTAGTTATTCACATGGATATTATACTAGTCTAATAATTATATGAAATATCACTAACCACTTTCATAATGATGGAATGAATAATGCCAAACTATCATAACCACATAGTCAAGGCCTTGTGCCAAGACTACAAATAAGATTTTGTCAAGGCCTTGTGCCAAGACACTAGTTTGTCTTATGAGACCTACCGATGCATCGAGGTGCTATAGCGGGCTCCACCTGTCACTTACTAAGTCCAATGCATTCCTCATATGAATAGGTTTAAAAATAACATAAACATTCGTATTAAAACTAGCATACAAAATGTCAATACTTTCTCCATAAACCATGAATGGTATAAAAATAACACATCCACAGTCAAACATATCACAAAACCTTCAATACAATATGGAAGTTTTGTATCATAATGAATCAATTTTCAAATAAGATTAAAATCCATCAAAGGATGTTGACATAGATGAAATCAAAACTATTTGAGAGAAATATCTCTTTTTTTAAATCATTGAAAAGTCACACATTTCTAAAGGTAGTAATTTAAAAGAGATTTTTGAATCATAGTGTCCCATAACACTTTGAAACTTTTGAAAAGAAATATCATTTCAAAACATTCATGTCCATAAAAATAAATCCTTAAAATCATTTTAAAAACATGGAAATTAATTAAAAATATTTAGAAGGATAAATCTTTAAAACATTTAAAATTCTGATCTTGATAAAGAGTACCTTTCACAAATTCTTAAAATATTCATTTTGAAACCATTTAAAAGTCACATAATTAAAAAATAAAACATTTACTTTTAAAATATTCTTATAATCTTGTAAGGGAAGCTTTGACGATTTTATAATGGCGAAAAATAGCTGCACCCGCCGTATAAGTTAAAAAAAAGACATTCTTACCTTAATTTAATAGAAAAGTTTAAAAGGACCTTGTTTGGAAAACGACGGAAAGATTCCTTTATAAACATATTATAAAAATTCAAACAAGGGTATAAATGACTTTAACCCATAGTCTGTAAAATAGTAAGAATGATTTGAAATACTTTTTTAAGAAACATGGATGTGGATGATAAAGAGGCCCCAGTAGATAATTACGTATAAACAACCTCGGATAATGAAGAGATTGTGAAATAAACCCTTACCAATTTGGTAACTTACGAAACATACACCCCATGAAAGAGGTATCATACAATGAATATGTAAATACACATAAATTAAAGTGTATTACACAAAGAATATAATTATGGGCAGTACATACATCACATAAAAGGTAATAGTGGCAATATGGCATGAATCTCACGGGAATAAGAAGTGAGATGAAAACCCCTTACCTTGCACTTTCCATTAGTTGAGGGTACGTTTAAACTCCTGTATGAAAACCGTATTATGTTATTAAATTATACCATAACCATATTAATATTTATTATATCATACATTATTAATTTATTACTTTTTACTACCCATTTAATAATAATTTCCATGTTAAATTAACATTTCAGTAATAATCGTTTTCTTTATCGTACGTGTTTTAACTTGTAACTCTTGATTGTATCACATAGATCATGATTTAAATACTTACAGAATATAAAACATTATTTATATATCATATATATTTATAATATAATTATGTATAATAGATATATATGTGAAATGGAAAACACAGTTTATGGAGACGGTAGTTCGTACGTAAGCATAAACGCTGTTTCCATTTTCATAACGTATTGAACGGAACTAAGTGAATAAAATATATGTAAGTACATATATATATATATCTCCAGTATAATTATTATGTAATATTTTACAAACATATTAGTAATATATATTTTTATAATCGTTGATGAATGGTGAATGTGGAAATGAATCTCATTGCGTCGTGGAGATGGTAATCCGTACGTACGCACGAGAGACAATATCATTTACTTAAAGGTCTAGAATTGGATGGTATAATAATTTTACGTAGACATTATAATGTTATTTTCGTTATTTATATACATATTACTCATCATTATATCCATCCAAATAACATAGTGTTTAATAACAAATTACACCACGACGTGGAGATGGTAAGCCGTACGTACGCACGTATGCTGACATGTCATTAAAAGGATGGATAGAATACTGAATATGGTTCTAACATATTTATAATAACATAGAATTATATATAAGATACTGGAGTTATTATTTTATAATGTAAATAACAAATAAAGTAGAAGTTGAAGAAGAAAGGAACTTGAAAGAGGGTGGTGAAAACATCACCTCTTCTTCGGGTTCTTCCTTTTGATTTGATCAAAAGGGCTCCTTAAGTTGGCTTTCTGACTAAATTAAGGCCTCTAGGTTAAATTTAGGGAAGGTTAGAGGATAATTGGGCAGGGGTTGGCTGAACAAAAAGGATTTGATGGTATGAATAATTGGTTATAAGTTTTTTCCTTTTATAAGGGGGAGGAGGGGCTCTTTAGGAAAAACTTAAAGTATTAATTTATAATAAATTCATATTCGGTTTCTAATGGATAAAAATTGTATTATTCAAAGACTAAGGTGGTTATGGGTCTAAATACTTTAATCAAATATATTTTAGATAGGTTTGAGTCACTATATTAACCTTATCATTTATATTTAACTCTTAGTTAAATAGTTTGACATTTACCATGTCACTTTGTATTTTTATATTATATGGTTAATAAACTTACTATATACTTCAAAGAGACCCCCCAAGTGGTCCATTAATAATACTACTATCATTATATAAGTCCTTTGGCCGAACCTTATATTTTTTGGAATATAATATCAATTAATAATATAATATTTGTTTTAAAAACTCCTTTATGTCAATTTTGACACTATTTAATAATTGATTTTTGTTATAGTCTTAAAAACTTTATTAATTCGAACAAAATTAATTTAAGCAATTATAACATGACATATTAACCAATAAAAGTTTTTTATGTCATCACAACTTTAAAATTATATTTATTTTAACATTTATAATACTAATTATTTGATTCTTTCATTAATAAGGAAAATACTACATCATTATTGTGTCATGAATAAATTTTGTTATTTAATGTATAAAAATTATAAATAAAATATAATTATGTATGAAATCTTTATATATTTCTAATGAATATTTATAGTAAAAAATATAACATATATAACCTTATATAAAAATTATTTTTCTAAAAGATATATGCTTATGTCATTTTTGTATTTACTTTAACTTAATTAATATAAGGTGTCATTATCACTTACAAGTGGATCCATGGGGTCCCAAAATCAACTCTAAGATTCCCATGGTCGGACATGTATCAACCAATAGGTTTAGGACATGTTTTAGGGTAATTTATTATTATTATAATATTATTTTCTTACCTTTATTTACCGGATTTACCCTTTAACAATGGTAAATAAAATATTTACCGAAGTAATTATTCAAAATGTATAAAAATAAAAGTTATCTATTTACAGAATTTGGACCTCCTGATTCTAAATATGGAATCCATTTTTCTAAATTGAAAACACAGAAGTGGCAGAAATTAATTTAAAATTAATTCCCGTTGTTAAAACAAAAAACATGTTTTTAAGAGATAATAACTATCAAAAGATTGACACTTGCTTATGTCCAGTTTAAATGTGAAATTATGTCCAATGACCAACATTGTATTAAATGGTAAAAATATAATCTAATTATACTCTAAAATCACTCAAATTCATAATTTATCACTATTAATTATTTCGATTAAAAAATTTGTTTTTAATTAAAATTTAGTAATTTTCACTATTCATTAAAATATGAAAGTTATCCGAAAAGTACCAAAAATTCAACCTAATATAATTTAGATATTTAGAATCCAAAAATGAAGTCCATTTGAAAGATAAAATGTATAAAATTTCAAAAAGTGGGTATTACTATTCATAACAGCTAGTTTGATTGGTTGTGGTGTGTGTTAGAACTCGAAGTTGCGTACAACACACGCTACTGATTTATTCAATGAGAAGCGTACCGTGGAAGATTGGGGTGTTAAATTCTCCTCTCCTTCAATAAATTGAGTCTTCAAAATTTGAAATTATTTTTCAAAAATAAAAGGTTGAAAATAGAAAATACCTTTGGGAAAACCCATATCGGAAATTAGGTTAATAAAATTTAGTCTTAATAAGAGGAAAAGGGAAAGGAAAGGGTCACCACCAAATTATGATCTCGATTAGGAGAACATTGGTTGAAATTATAGACATATAATTAGAGGAAAACCATATATATATTTATAGGTATTTATTGATGTCATCAATCACAAACAAGTGTAAAATTGAGGGCCTTAAATTCATCAATCTATGATGATTTAAAATACCATCAGTTCAACAAAACATATGGTATTAGGATAACACATTTTTGGTTTTAAGATCCCTTCACTAATGTATAAAAATTAATTTCTTCATAGAATAAGAGAAGAAGAAAAATATATACTTGACAGGTAGAGTCCCATCCTTTAACTAATTTCTACCACAAACTCATCTTTCACTCTAAAAGATAATAGAACTTAAAAATAATATTATATTTATCCTATTCATAGAGGGTTAAAAAAAAGAATTTATAATTCATCTGCCATATTTTTTTTAAAAAAGACTACATTATTCAATCCATGACGTCACGTGGGCCAGTGGTAGCTGATACACCCTTGTGGCCCTTCAGTTGTGGGTTCAAGTCTTGCGGCCTTGCCGGACGTGACAGGTTGCTGCCTGACCTCCAGGTTGTCCTTTTTTGGAAATCCAAAAATAATCTCAAACTAGAATTATCCAAAATAATTCTGTCCAAACTCACAGTCCAAAATTTATAAGGAAGGTAAACACAATGAATATCCTTTTTTCCACTTAATAACATGTAAACACCTTCATCATGTATTCTTTTAAAACACTGTAACATCCTGAATTACCATAAAACCTTATTGATTACATTAATGATCCTTTATTCCTTATAAAATAATTGACATACCCCTTCTATCAAAAAATGTTGTAAACTCCAACAATGATGGAATACACAAATCATTAATCAGTTTCAAGGTAGTCATTAATATCCAATATAATTTATCCAAATCAATCATGTATTATTCCAAAATCACTACCTCAGTATCAGAACCATATTATAGTTTATCTTTCTCCCAACCATATATTTTCCAAAAATTTAACCTGCTATTGAGTCACTTTTCTTGGTTCCACAAAATCTCAAGTCCTTAATGAAATAATACTGCAATACAATCCTTATATACTCCATAATTATTATAACTAGTACATTATTGATACAATACTCAAATGACACAACTATCTAATAACAACATAAGAACTCTAATAATTCCTCCTCATCTATGGTAGTATCATAACTTGATTATTATCCAATAGAATCATTTGGGGCATACTCTGATGATTTGGACATTGGTTCACGTAGTGTCCCAACTCCTTGCAGATGAAGCATTGTACATTTGAAACCTTTTTCTTACCCTTGCAGTCACATACATGGTTTCCTTTTTCTCCACATTTATAACAAATTCCCATTCCCTTTAGGCAAGTTTCAGGGTGTTTCTTCCCACAGTTATCACATATGGAAAAATTCTACTTTTCCCTCTTCCCTTTATCCATCTTTCTCTCTTCCATCCTTTTCTTCTCTTTCTTCCCTTCAAAGTCATAGGACTCAGAGAATTTTTTACTTATCTTATTAACACATGATACTATTTCTTCATATGTTGAGAATACATGGGAGACTATTTCCCTTATAAATGTTGGCTTAATACCGTGAAAGATATGATCCTTCTTACTCTTGGGATCATACATATTACTAGAGTTCACATTCCTTCTATTGGGTGCCATTTCTATACAATGACATAAACTAGGTCACTTTATGAATTGAAATGAATAATTCCAAACTTGTAAAATACCTAACGTAAATTTAACGGTTTATGGATATAATCCATAATCATAAAGATGTTTTCATTGAGGAATTATATACTCATAAACCCTTCATAATTATTTGTAAAGAAAATGAGAATTATCCTAAGCATATCCCCTGGGAGTGTCGTAACCAAGAGTGCAGCAAGGCCCATTGTCGTGCACCAGTTCCCGTTCGAGTCTAGCTCAAAGTGGTGTTTTTGGGTTTTACCCCTAGGTATATCTGTGCCAGAGCCGCCTCTACCTGCTCGTATCCAGACAAGGATGTATTTGTTTGGAAAACTCACAAAATCTCTACATTACCAAAATTCTATGAATTTCTTCTATACTAATCCTCAAAATCTATCTTAGTCCTATGTGATCTAATTAGAGTTTATCTAAATCTATCTTCCAAGGTTATTTCTAAACTTCCTCTGATACCAATTGTAACGCCCCGAACCAAGTTACCCAGAGTCGGTGCATTATTTTAATACATTGGCATGATTATAAGGAATCAAGTCCCAAAGGACCAATTGGTTTAGAAGTCTTGGAAAATAGATTACATACATGAATGTTACATTACACTTATTAACATACAAAACAACATAAATAATCCTTCACGAATGCCATTATTCCATTTTCTTAACCCTGTATATCAATCACAATACACTTCTTGGAATCCTAGAAAAAATAAAATATAGAAAGGGGTGAGATCAGATGCTTAGTAAGGATAACAATATAGCAAAAACTTTCATAAATAAGCATAAACATTTAAGGAAATGTATAACTAAAACAAAATCCTTTTAAACTTGAACTTCATCATAATATGGAAAAAATAAAATGAAGTAATGCCATTTACTTATTCACATGGATATTATACTAGTCGAATAATCACATGCAATATCACTAACCAATTTCATAATGATAGAATGCATAATGCCAGACTATCATAACCACATAGTAAATGCCTTGTTCCAAGACTACAAATAAGATTTTGTCAAGGCCTTTTTCCAAGACACTAGTTTGTCTAATGAGACCTAACGATGCATAGAGGAGATATAGTGGGCTCCACCCATCACTTACTAAGTCCAATGTATTCCTCATATGAATAGGTTTAAACATAACATAAACATTCGTATTAAAACTAGCATACGAAATGTCAATAATTTCTCCATAAACCATGAATGGTATAAAAATAACACATCCACTGTCAAACATATCACAAAACTTTCAATACAATATGTAAGTTTTGTATCATAATAAATAAAATTCAAATAAGATTAAAATACATCAAAGGATGTTGACATAGATGAAATTAAAACTATTTGAGAGAAATATCTTTTTTTTAAATCATTGAAAAGTCACACATTTATAAAGGAAGTAATTTAAAAGAGATTTTTGAATCAAAGTTTCCCATAACACTTTGAAACTTTTGAAAAGAAATATCATTTCAAAACATTCATGTCCATATAAATAAATCCTTAAAATCATTTTGAAAACATGGACATTAATTTAAATGATTTACAAAGATAAATCTTAAAAACATTTAAAATTCTGATCTTGATAAAGAGTACCTTTCACAAATTCTTAAAATATTCATTTTGGAACCATTTAAAAGTCACATAATTATAAAATAAAACATTTACTTTGAAAATATTATTTTAAGCTTGTAAGGGAATCTTCGACGATTTTATAATGGTGGAAAATATATGCACCCTCTGTATAAGTTAAAAAAAAGACATTCTTACCTTAATTTTATCGAAAATGTTAAAAGGACCTTGTTTGGAAAACGACAGAAAGATTCCTTTATAAAAATATTATAAAAAGTCAAACAAGGGTATAAATGAATTTAACCCATAGTCTGTAAAATAGTAATAATAATTTGAAATACGTTTTTAAGAAACATGGATGTGGATGATAAAGAGTTCCCAGTAGATAATTATGTATAAACAACCTTGGATAATGAAGAGATTGTGAAATAAACCCTTAACAATTTGGTAACTTACGAAACATACACCCCATGAAAGAGGTATCATAAAATGAATATGTAAAAATACACATAAATTAAAGTGTATTACACAAATAATAAAATTATGGGCAGTACATAAACCACACAAAAGGTAATAGTGGCAATATTTCACGAATCTCACGAGAATAAAGAGTGATATGAAAACCCCTTACCTTGCACTTTCCTTTAGTCGAGGGTACATTTAACCTCCTTTATGAAGACCGTAGTATGTTATTAAATTATACCAGAACTATATTAATATTTATGATATAATACATTATTCATTTATGACTTTTTACTACCCATTTAATACAAATTTCCATGTTAAATTAACATTTCGAGTAATAATCGCTTTCTTTATAGTACATGTTTTAACTTGTTACTCTTGATTGTATCACATAGATCATGATTTAAATACTTCCAGAATATAAAACTTGATTTATATATCATATATATTTAGAATATAATTATGTATAATAGATATATATGTGAAATAGAAAACACCGTTTTTGGAGACGGTAGTCCATACGTACGCATAAATGATGTTTCTGTTTTCATAACGTATTGAACAGAACTAAGTGAATAAAATATATATAAGTACACACACACAAACACACACACACACACACACACATATATATATCCATTAGCAATATTATTTCATATTTTACAAACATATTAGTAATATATATTTTTATAATCGTCGATGAATGGTGAATGTGGAAATGAATCTCATCGCGTCGTGGAGACGGTAATCCGTACGTACGCACGAGTGAGAATATCATTTCCTTAAATGTGTGGAATTGGATGGTATAATAATTTTACAGATACATTATCAGGTTATTTTCATTATTTATATACATATTACTCATCATTATATCCATCCAAATAACATAGTGTTGAATAACAAATTACACCACAGCGTGGAGACGGTAAGTCGTACGTACGCACATATGCTGACATGTCATTAAAAGGATGGATAGAATACTGAATATGGTTGTGACATATTTATAATTACATCACAGTATATAGAATATACTGGAGTTATTATTTTATAATGGAAATAACAAATAAATAAGAAGTTGAAGAAGAAAGGAACTTGAAAGAGGGTGGTGAAAACATTACCTCTTCTTCGGGTTCTTCCTTTTGATTTGATCAAAAGGGATCCTTAGGTTGGCTTTCTGACTAAAGTAATGCCTCTAGGTTTAATTTAGGGAAGTTGAGAGGATAGTTGGGCAGGGGTTGGCCGAACCAAAAGGCTTTGATGGTATGAATAATTGGTTAGAAGTGGTGTCCTTTTATAAGGGGGAGGAGGGGCTCTTTAGAAAAAACTTAAAGTATTAATTTATAATAAATTCATATTCAGTTTATAATGGATCAAAATTGAATTATTCAAAGTATAAGGTGATTATGGGTCTAAATAATTTCATCTAATAGATTTTATATAGGTTTGGGTAACTATATTAACCTTATCATTTATATTTAACTCTTAGTTAAATAGTTTTACATTTACCATGTCACTTTATATTTTTATATTATATGGTTAATAAACTTACTATATACTTACAAGAGACCCCCAAGTGGTCCATTAATAATAAAAATATCATTATATAAGTCATTTGGATGAACATTAGATTTTTAGGAATAGAATATCAATTAATAATATAATATTTGTTTTAAAAACTCCTTTATGTCAATTTTGACACTATTTAATAATTGATTTTTTTTATAGTCTTAAAAACTTTATTAATTCAAACCAAATTCATTTAAGCAATAATAAAATGTCATATTAACCAATAAATTTTTTTTGTCATCAAAACGTTCAAATTATATTTATTTTAACATTTATAATACTAATTATTTGATTTTTTCATTAATAAGGAAATACTGCATCATTATTGTGTCATGAATAAATTTAGTTATTAAATGTATAAAAATTATAAATAAAATTACCTTATGTATGAAATCTTTCTATATTTCTAATGAATATTTATAGTAAAAAATATAACATATATAACCCTATGCAAGAATTATTTTTCTAAAATATATATGCTTATGTCATTTTTGTATTTACTTTAATTTAATTAATATAAAGTGTCATTATCACTTACAAGTGGATCCATGGGGTCCCAAAATCAACCCAAAGATTCCCATGGTCGGAAATTTATCAACCAATAGGGTTAGGACACGTTTTAGGGTAATTTATTATTATTATAATATAATTTTTTACCCTTATTTACCGGATTTACCCTTTAACAATGGTAAATAAAATATTTACCGAAGTAATTATTCAAAATGTCTTAAAATAAAAGTTACCTATTTAAACAATTTGGAACTCCTGATTATAAATATTGAATCCATTTTTCTAAATTCAAACATAGATTTGGCAGAAATTAATTTAAAATTAATTCCCATTGTTAAAACAAAAAGCGTGTTTTTAAGAGATAATAAGTATCAAAAGATTGACACTTGCTTATGTCCAGTTTAAATGTGAAATTATGTCCAATGACCAACATTTTATTAAATGGTAAAAATATAATCTAATTATACTCTAAAATCACTCAAATTCATAATTTATCACTATTAATTATTTCGATTAAAAAAGTTGTTTTTAATTAAAATTTAGTAATTTTCTCTATTCATCAAAATATGAAAGTTATCTGAAAAGTACCAAAAATTCACACTAAACTAATTTCGATATTCTGAAACCAAAAATTAAGTCCATTTTTAAATAGAAAATGTATAAAATTTCAAAAAGTGGGTATTACTATTCATAACGGCTAGTTTGATTGGTTGTGGTGTGTGTTAGAACTCAAAGTTGCGTACAACACACACTACTGATTTATTCAAAGAGAAGCATACCGTGGAAGCTTGGGGTGTTACATAGAAATCCAATGGTTTTATCTTGTGGAAAGACATGTTTTTGAATAAAATTTATTTTGTTTTAAATGGAAAGGAATTGACATTTTTGAAATGGAAGAATGAGATTGATCGTATTTTAAGCAGTCTTAAAATAGTTCACCCATCATGTAAGAGCACATGAAAGACTTAGGTAGTTAGTGAGTTATTTGGATACACTCTACGCTACGAAAATGTTCTAAAACATACTTGTAGTGGGTCACATCCCCGATGGGTTGGTGACGAGTCTCCTTTGGCCAGTGTCATAGAGATGTGTGTATACACATTCTGCTGAGTTCACATAGAGAGTGCGAAATCCTATAGTTGGTTAATACTATCGTACCTTTTGGCAGATGACCATGTTGCTCGATTGTTTATTTATATTTGAGATATAAATGTAGGCCAATAATTTTGAACTAATTTACATGCCTACTGAATTTATATAAACTGTTTTATATAAATGTTTTATTTAAGCCATTGTTTTAGAAATATTCTATCATTTTGTAAAGTATTTTCTTTAAGTATTTTTCCCATCATTTGAACTGTATAACATGATTTGTTTAATTATGATTTAAAATGTAAAACCTGTTTACTTTAAAATTGAAAGATTTTATTTAGATAATCTATATTTGGTATCTATTATTGAATCATTGGTGGTATCCTACTGGGCTTAGGCTCACACCCTAATTTTGCCTTCGGGTGTTTGTAGACTTTCTTCTTCCAGGTTTGAGAAAAGGGAAGGGATCTCTTGGAGGTGGATCCAGCTGTTGAGTTTTGGTCTTGGTGAGTTGTTTCCTTATGGACCTTGGGGTTGTTTTTTCCCATTTCAGTACTTGGGATGTAGTAATTTGGGATTTTTATGACTCTTTGTATTCTGGTACATTACTCATGGTGGAGTTTCCTTTGTTATACATACTGTCTTGTTTGTTTTCTTCTGCATTGTTGGTGGAAAAATCATTCTCACTTGCATTTTATGTGATGCCAGGTGCTATTCACCAACCCATGGGGATCCGGAACGCCCTTCGGGCTATGTCCAGACCAACTCAGTTATTGGGTTACCAGGGTACTCGGGTTGGTTCGTGACATGCAATGGGTATTTCAACCCTGTGCAGGTCTGCCTATTGGTGCTGCCTGCATGGGTGAGGGTGCATCTTGTATGAAGATGGTTCATGACATATTGGGTTGCACGAACTACTTCCTGCATGGAGGAGGTATCCACAGGGGATGCATGCGGTCATCGTGAGTCATGAAGGATCTTCTCATTGCAAGATTGAAGGGCCAACATGATCTTCTATTCAAGGATGCATGAAGGAATCACATATAAAGAGCACCTATATTGGGAGATATTTGTATCACCTATCAAAAACGAAGGGTGGAAACCCACATGGTCATGGTTTTGTAAAAATAACTCATGATAGAGAGGTTTGGCATTAGGTTCATTTATTTATGCGATTCGCATGTATCCCGAATGGGGTCTCACGATGGTTTTTTCTGTTGCACCAAGGATCGGTGGGGGGGTGCTTATAGGCTAAGAAAACTATGTATGGGGTAGTATGTGATTATATCAAGGTAAGGATACTCATGTTATTCATGAGACCTAGGGGTATTCATGCATGCTGGAAAATACTCGTGGGAACCGGTATGGGTACTTCACGTATTCCAGGGCCTGTATTGGCGCATCACATAAAGTTTCATCATTCATACGATCAATTGATACAAATGAGTAATTTTTGGGGTGTATTTCTAGCTAGTGATGAGGTCACACATTGGGATAATATGTGTAGATGAAGGTCCTCCCCAGTGCAGTCATGAAATCAATCAATAAAGGGGAGGGGATAGCATGTTCTCACGAGCACCCTGCATGAACCAAGAGTTTCATGATGTTCAGTTCATCATGTGATCACATTTACTTCAAAAGAACATGTGGTGTTCTGAAGTTATCAATTGAGGGGATTGGTTCTTTGGGAATGGTTATCAGTGTACTCCACCTTCTTCCTTATTTTCTGAAGCTCTTCCTCCTCCCTTCTTTATGTGTATTTTTCTTGATTAGAGCATGTATATATAGGCTGAGGGAATCCAAGATTGACACTTCTTTGATTGAGAAGGGATCTATGTACACCAACGAGGCAATAGAGGCTTTCTAGATTAACATCACATGACTGCAAGTGGCTTCAAGTGATCCTTGTTACATGTATTGGTAGTTTTATTTGGATGGAACCGCCCCCCTTTATTTGTCAAAGGGGGCTGGCAGTGTAGATGGTGGGTGGCCATCCCCACCCAATCCATCCAGTGGGAGAAGGAACCAGGAAAGGGGAGGAGGCCTATAAAAGGAGGTTCCCCATCCTAGTAGAGAGCATCAGCTTCATCCGGTTCTCATCATTAGTTCAGTTATTTGAGAGATTTTGTGAGGCAATTTTCCCTTTATTCAAGAGAGAATATTATGAGGGTTTTCTCCTTGTAATAGTTAGGTAGTGTGTACCCACTTTTACCCCATAGTGATCCTTCTATTTACCTGTGATTTTTTACCCCTTCCATTTGGGGGTTTTTCCACGATACATCTGGTGTCCCTTTTATTCCCGCATTTTCACTATATTTTATCTCGTGATTATTGTTGCTCCGGTTGTCCAATCATGTATGGTCTCAACAAGTGGTATTAGAGGCAAGGTTCTGGACCAATGTTGTTCACATTTTCGAGTATTAATAATTCTCATAAATTCAAGTATGCTCTATGATTGCCACTATAGTTGATTTGTCACATTAGAAAAAAATTATTGAGATTATTAAATACACCATTGTGAAATGGTGGAGGTTCTGGACTGACGGTGTGTCCAAATGGAGGCGAAATTCGAGATCGAAAAATTCAACGAGAATAATTTTTCATTGTGGAAAATGAAGATATGAGTAGGGGAAGGATAATTGACTTCTTGCAATTGGTGAAAAGCCAATGGGTGTGACGGAGGAGAAATGGAATGATATGGACAAGAATTCTATTGCTGACACCTATTTGGCTTTGGAAGATGGGGTCCTATTGAGAATTACGGAGAAAAAGATGGTGAAGGAAATATGAGATACTCTGATGAAGTTATACGAGGAAAAGTCACTACACAATAAAATTTTCCTAAAGAGAAAATTGTACACTCTTCGGATGGTGTAGTCATCCTCAGTGATTGACCACATCAACAACCTCAATACCCTGTTCACTCAGCTCATGATGTTGGGCTATAAAATTGGGGATACTGAACGTGCAGAGATTCTACTCTAGAGTTTACCAGATTCGTATGACCAACTCATTATCAACCTCACCAACAATATCCTAAAGTATATGATGCCCTTTAATGATGTTTCAGCCATGTTTCTTGAAGAAGAAAGTTGATGTAAGAACAAGGAATACAGACAGACAATTTCGCACCAAGCAGAGACTTTGTCAATGGAGAGAGGGAGGGTGATGGAGCGTGGTTCCAGTGGGAGCCAAAATCATGGCAGGTCCAAATCAAGGAGTAATAAGAAGAATGTCACATGTTTCAATTGTGGAAAGATGGGTCATTTCAAAAAGGATTGTTGGAACAAGAAGAGTAGTGAAAAAGGCTCTCAGGGAAATGTGGTGAGTACTTCTTGAAATAGAGATATACTAGTCAGTGAAGCGACAATGACTACTAGAAGCAGGCTGTATCTGGACGATGCATGGATTATCGACTCAGGAGAAACATGGCACATAAATTCTCGATGGGAATGGTTTGAACAATATGAAACCATCCCAGAAGGACTTGTGTACATGGGGAATGATGACACTCTGAAGATCATTGGAGTCGGTACCATCAAACTGAAGATTCATGATGGCATAGTACGTACTGTCCAAGGAGTACATCATGTAAAGGGCCTGAAGAAGAACATATTGTCTTTGGGACAATTTAATAACATCAGATTCAAGACTCGCACCGAGAATGGAGTGATGAGAATCATGAAGGGCGTGATTTTGGTAATGAAGGTGAAGAAGATCTCGAAGAACCTGTACGTGCTTATGGGTGAAACATACAAGGATGCAGAGATAGTTATTGCATAAACTACCTCGACAGAAGAATTGATGAAATTATGGCATTAGAATCTTGTCCATATGTTAGAACGAGGCCTGAAGATTCATGTGGATTATAAGTTTATATCTGGTCTTACAAAGGTATCCTTACCATTTTGTGAGCATTGTGTTTTGAGCAAGCAATACAGGTTAAAGTTCGGGACGTCAGTAGAAAGAAGTAAAGAGATATTTGAGTTGATCCATTAAGATGTTTGGAGAGCACAGGTTATATCCCTGGGAGGATAAACGTAATTTGTATCCTTTATTGATGATTGTTCCAGGAGATGTTGGGTGTACCCAATAAAGAGGAAGGCATATGTTTTTGAAGTCTTTAAAACATTCAAAGCGCAGAAGGAGCTTGAATCTGGAAAGAAGATGAAGTGTTTTAGGACTGACAATGTTGGAGAATATACAAGTGAGGAGTTTGATACTTTTTGTTAACATGAATGAATCAAGAGACAGTTCATAGTGGTGTACACTCCTAAGTAGAATGGAGTGGCGGAGCAGATGAACAGAACCCTGTTGGATAGAATGAGGGTGATGGTGAAGATTGCAGGAATTGCCAAAACATTTTGGGTAGAAGCAGTGAATACTGACTATTATGTGATCAACTAATCTCCTTCAATGGCGATTGAGCTGAATACACCGATGGAGATGTGGACTGGTAAACCCGCTAACTATTCCCAGTTACATACTTTTAGAAGTCCTGTATATGCATTGTTTAATGACCAGGAAAGATCAAAGTTGGATTCAAGATCCAAGAAATGTATCTTATTGGGGTATGCTAATAGTGTGAAGGGGTATCATTTGTGGGACCCCACTTCCCAAAATGTTATCATCAGTATATATTTCATTTTTTTAGAAGACAAGGTGCAGATGACAACTGATCAAGACACAGAGAAGGAGAATACATAAACTACAACAATTGAAGTAGAGGACAAATACAAGGAAGAACCAGTTTCTTCTGAGGCATTACCAGAGCATGATGATCAATTACCAGTTGAGTCTGGACCACAATGGTAAACTTAAGAGAATAGAGCACTAGTATGGCACTCAGACTATGTCATTGAGAGCAATATTGCATACTGCTTATTGACAGAGGATAGAGAGCCATCTTCTTTTGTAGAGGCAAACCAAAGTCCAGATGTATCCTCACGAATGGGGGCGATGTAGGAGGAACTTGAAGCCCTGCACCAAAATAAGACTTGTGATCTTGTTCCATTACCTAATGGAAGGAAGGCTTTTGGAAACAAATGGGTCTTTAAGATCAAGTAGGATAAAAAGGACCAGGTGGAAAGATATCGTGCAAGATTGGTGGTCAAAGGATTTTCTCAGAAGGAAGGTATTGATTTCAATGAAATATTTTCTCCTGTTGTTAGACTAATTACTATTCGATTAGTTCTGGAGATGTGTGCAACATACATTTTACATCTAGAGTAGATGGATGTGAAGACTGCTTTTCTCCATGGTGATCTTGATAAAGATATCTATATGCTCCAACTAGCAGATTTTTCAGAATAAGGCAAAGAGGACTTGGTTTTTAGGTTGAAAAAATATCTGTATGGTCGCAAACAGGTGCCTAGGTGTTGGTACAAGATATTTTATTCCTATATCATGATCCTTGGATACGACAGGATTCATTCAGATCCTTGTGCATACTTTAAGGGTTTGGATGGTAATGATTTCATCATTCTTCTATTGTATGTGGATGACATGTTGGTTGCAGGCCCCAAAAAATGATTAAATCCAGGAGGTGAAGACACAATTGGCTAGGGAGTTTGATATGAAGGACTTGGGACTAGAAAACTAGATTCTTGGGATGCAGATTTACCGAGACATAAATAATGGGAAGATTTTTCTATCATAGAAGAGTTACTTACAGAGAGTCTTGAAACACTTTAACATGCAAGACTGTATGCCAATCTCTAACCCAATTCCCATTACCTTCAAGTTATCCTCAATGATGAGTCCTAGCTGTGAAGTAGAGATGATGGAAATGTCTCGAATATCATATGCATCAGTAGTGGGTAGTCTAATGTTTTATATGGTTTGTCCTAGAAAAGACATTTCACATGCAGTTGGAGCAGTTAGTCGGTACATGGTGAATCCAGGACAAGAGAATTGGAGCACAATGAAGAGGATCTTAAGATACATCAAAGATACCTCAGATGCTACATTATGTTATGGAGGATCAAATTTTACTGTTAGAGGATATGTTGATTCAGATTTTGCAGGTGATTCTAACCAGAGGAAATCCACTACTGGTTATGTGTTTACTTTTATAGGAGAAGATGTGAGCTAGATTTTTAAGTTAAAGTCAGTTGTGGATTTATCTACGATGGAGGTAGAGTACATGGAAGCTACATAGGCTTGCAAAGAGGCAAATTGGATGAGAAAGTTTCTGGAGGAGCTCAGGCACAGACAGATGTAGATTCCATTGTTTTGTGATAGTCAGAGCACCTTGAACATTGCAAGGAATTCATCTTTTCATTCCAAGACGAAGCACATTGGGGTACAACATCACTTCATCTGAGATATGGTGGAGGAAGGAAGTTTGGAGATGGAGAAGATTTTCACTAAAGAAAATCCGTCAGATTTCCTAATGAAGGCGATTAACTTTGATAAGTTCAGATGGTTCATATCCTCGAGCGGCCTTTCAGATAATTGATTAGCATGTTTGGTAGATAGAAAGGATGTGTGGAGATGTGATTGGTTCTCAATCAAATCTCCAAGTGGGAGATGTGTCGATAGTTTTCTCTAGACAGCACTGTTTCGGTGCGGATGTGCGTCGGGTTTCTGTTCCGACGCTGTTCCGCCAGGACGCGTTCGCACGGGCGCCCGTCGACCCGAGGGGATGGGCGCGCGGCTTGTGGCCCCGCAGTCCCGCTTTCCAAAGGCGGGCGGCATCCGTCCCTTATTCAGGGGCGTTTACTCCTTGATCGAAACCGGGATGATGGGATGTCGGCTCCTCCTTCCGTGGACGTCTCCTCGGAACTCGTTGCCTAATCCGGGTCTCCCTCATAGATTTAAGACGTGCTCGTGAATCTCGTTCCCGGCGCCATATCTTCGTGGACACCGGTTAATTACGCTGCTTCCGCCCGGACGCTCCAAGGGGTCTGGTCGGGGCAGCAACCTGCGGTGAGGAGACCGGGTAGCTCTGGGTGTCGGGGGCGTGTCTTAACACTGCGACTCTGCATGTCTGCCTTCCGTCCCTAATAGGGATTCTCGAAGGCGTGATGGCCTGAGGCATCCCGCGCTGGGTGCGGGGAACTGTGTTACCTGAGGTTTTCCTCAGCTTCCCATGTTTAACACGGGGTATGCCGCGAGTTTAACGTCCAGCGGGGACGGCATCGGACTGATCAACACGAGAAGTGGATCAGATGACAGAACCCCTTGCGGGGAACCTCCGATGCTGGGGCCAGCAGATGGGCGGCTTCCCAAGTGAAGTGGAGTGGAATGAAATGGCATGACCCCACCGGGATGTGGCGGCCCGGGTAAGGATCAGGATGGATGATGGAGTGAAGAGCTTGGACCCCGTAGGGGCTTCCTACGTACCGCGCGTTGGCGCGGATCAAAGTCAGCGTAGTTCGGATATACAGTTTAACGTCATGCTGGACGTCGGCAAGCAGACTCACGAAGAGGTCGAGGCCGCCGGGTGGAGGATTGAACCGAACCAACTCGCACAGAGGGGGATGGAACGGCCGGGTGGATCACAGTTTCATGTCATGCTAGACGCTGAAATGAGAAAAGGGAAGTGGGGAAGCACAATGGAGATACACATGTGCAGTCTCCCACAAGGGCGGATTTATAGGTGAATCGACGCAAGTGTGAACCCGGGAGGGGTCCACTGATGGAAGAACCGACGTGAATACGACCGGGACGACCAGGTGGTGGGCTTGAACCTCGGAGAGGCTTCCTACGTACCCTGTTTAGGAGACAGGGATCAAAGTCCACGTAGTTCGTTCTGTCTGTAATACTCCACCCCCATGGGAGAAGGCCACTCCAATCCCGACACCCCTGCAGAGACGAGCGGGTGGGGGCCACATCCAAACCGGGAGGGGGACCCTGCGTGCGAGGCACGGGATCGGGCGGCGCGGACGGTTTAACGTCTTGCCGGACGAAGTACAGTTTAACGTCGTGTGTTGAGGACGAAGATGCTTTGCAGTTTAACGTCTTGCAGCGCGGACGTGGTGCAGTTTAGCGTCCTGCAGGACGAATGCTGAACAGTTTAACGTCTTGCAGCGCGGACGATATGCTAGGCAGTTTAACGTCGTGCAGCTTGGACGTGGTACAGTTTAACGTCATGTTGGACGAAACACTTGGCAGTTTAACGTCTTGCAGCGCGGACGATGTGCTAGGCAGTTTAACGTCGTGCAGCTTGGACGATGGTAATACCGCCGATGGGTTCGTGTCACTTCAAGCGAGCCTGGAGGTCCGCACGGGAAGACAACGCACGGTGCGGGCACCCGGGGTGAAGATTATCGGGCGCCACGCAGGCGGGTACCCTCAGGGGGTCAAAGGGGCGACCCCGGTGGATTGCGCGCAAAAGAGGAGCTTGGCGCACAATACCGCGGGTCGGCGCGCAAATGGGCAGGCTGGCGCGCAATTGGGCCAGCGCTTTGCACGCGGAAGATGAAGATTGCGCGCACCGGGTTTCGGATAGCGCGCGGGGGAAACGGCTCATTCTTTAACGAATGGCTACTTTGAAAATGGGGGGTGCGCGCAATCGGGCTGGATTGCGCGCACCCGGGGGGCAATTGCACGCAAGAGCCTTCTTTTGCGCGCGAATGCCTTTGGGTGAAGGGTTATTCAAAGGAAAGGAGCCAAAGGGATTGCGCGCGAAGGCGAACCCCGAGGCTTTCTTGCGCAAAAGAAAGGAGGTTACCTGAAGATCGGCATTGCGTGCGGAGGGGGTCAGATTGCACAAACAAGCGACTCTTCGAATTCCGACAACCTTCAAAACGTCGGGGGTCGCCTTATATTTATAGGCAACCCCTGGCGCGGAATCTGGTCCGCGGGCGCGCAATTTCCTTCGCGGGCGCGGAATCGGGCCCGGCGCGCAAGGGAGTCGCGCGGGCCACGGGCGCGCAAAATTGCGCGCCGGCCCAGCGCATTGCGCGCATCCCGGGAGGTTTGCGCGCGGCCCTACAACTTTGCGCGCGGGCCTCCAAAATTCCGCGCAGGGCTTCCGGGCCCTCCAAAACGGGCTTCCGGATCCAAATATGACCTCGCTTTCCGCATCCGGAGCTTCGTTTGGGAACAACGTACTTTTCCGGCGTCTACAAAAGCCCCCCCTCGGAATCTGATCGGCGAGAGGTCGCAACGATCGGGTTCCGAGGGAGACACCGGAATGCCGAAGTCCTGGGTGGCGCGGGACTGTGGCGCGCAAAAAGGGCATTGGGCGCGGAATTCACCGTCTCGGTCGCGCAAAGCGCTTTCCGCGCAGCGCGGACACCCAGCCTCGCCTATAAATAGGGGCCCTGGGTCCCCCGCACCGTACACTGGCCTTCCGCGCGACAAGCTTTCAAGCTCTCGTGCGCGAAATTGCCCTTTCCGGCGCGGAATTCACCCGTTCGTCGCGTAAACCTTTCCGGATTTCGGCCTGTTTTTGCGCGAACACCCGGGGTTTTACGCGACAGACTTCCCAATTGCGCGCCGTCCACTAGGATTGCGCGCCAACTCTCAAACTTCTCTACCAGCCTCTTCCGATTCCGCACGCCTCATCCCTTAACCCACATGACTCCCGGAGCTTCTGAGATGGCCGCGAATCAAGGGAATGAGGGGGATGCCGCCATTCGCAGAGCTGAGATGGCGGCGAACGAGGAGGTCTACGAAGCCAAGGAGATTGTTTCCAACAATCAATCCTTGTTCGACTTGCTGACGCCGGCCCAGAAGACATATCCGCTGTCGGACAACCTGCCGCTCTGGAACTTTGGCATCCTAGATGAGGTTCCGGTGCCAGGGTTCGAGGTTGATGCGCCACGGACCTGGGTGACTCGGGAGGACGAGCTTCCCCTCTATAACATCACCAACAATGGGCATCCTGCCAGGGAGACCAGACACTTAGATGTCTATGTCCTGAACCCGAGGACGCGAACCATCGTCGGAAGTGAGCATACTGCGGAGAACTCTCCAGCCCTCTACTCGAGCACATATCGCCAGAGTGTCACCGACGACACCAAGGGCTGGCTGAAGGACTGGGACTTGCGATCTGGGGGCAATTTCACCAGTGAGTGGGCCTGGGCGTTCTGGGTACGCCACACTTGCGATCACTTCGCGGAGGAGCTGCGGTACATCGGCCTGTTTGAGGCGGTGTGGACGTCGCAGTTCCACTTCTACCAGCAGTCCGAGCTCGGGCCGGAGCTGTTCACCCGCTGTTCCCCGGATACCAACACCTTCCATCTTCACCATGGGGAGGTTAGCATTGGTCTCTGGGACATCCACTGTATCAGAGGTGTCCCGCTGGAGGGTTACCAATACGATGAGTTCCTGCCCCCGAAGAACATCTGGGAAGACATGTCACGACCTCCCATTCTGACATGGCATCTACTTGACCTGGCTACGCAGCGGCTCGGGATCAAGGACTTCCACAAGGACATAGCCTACAAGGAGTGGTTCGGCCAGTTCTTGGAGCATGACCCAGCGGTCAAGATGCCAGGCAGGGGGAAGCGGTGCCCGACCGCGGCTCAGAGGAGCCGGAACGGGTCGTACTGGCTGGTCCTGGAGACGGGCGACTACCGCTCATGGGGGTACCGCGTCATTGAGGCCCGGGACCCAAATGTCCGGTACGCGGCGTTCCTGGCCGCCTTTCTGAGTGGGTGGCTCCTGCCAGTGCGAGACGCGAGAATGGGCGTCCGCCCGGCGACACTGGCGATGGCGGGCGCCATGGCCGCCAATAAAAGATATAACCTCGGGGTCCCGGTGCTGGCTAAGCTGTACGCCATCCTGGGACGCATCTCGTGAGGGGGTCGCCACGAAGGATCTGTGGGACCTTTCAATTCTTCCACGGCTGGGTGGCTGCTCACCTTGGTGGGTACACATTTCCAAACGCCGTCATTCCTCCGGGCAACGGCCTGCGACCCTCCCTGCTGAACATCGCGGGGGTCGCTCCGATGACCCTAAATGAGGAGGGCGTGAGGATTCGGATTGGCAATCACGCCAATTTCAACTTCAGCCCGTTCCCCACTCCCGTTGGCCAGATGATCGACAATGGGCGGGGTCCGCTGGAGAAGCACGAATACTTCCTGAACATGCGGGGCGGGGTGCTCATGGCTCGGATCGACGGGAAGGTGATCTGCGAGCCCTACGTGCCAACCCGGTTCGCCAGGAAGTTCGGGTGCCTTCAACGGATGCCGAAGAGGGTATTCACTGCTATCCGGGAGGAGACGAACCCTTGCGTCCTTCTCCAGATGTGGCTGATGTTCACCGCTTTCGGCTCTGGCGAGGTCATCACTCTCCCTCCTACCGGGGTCAACGCAGGCTTGGCAACCGAGTACGCTGAACAATGGGCCATCGCGTACCCCGAGGGGCTTCTACGGAAGCCAGTTCGGCGGCTCGAGGTCACCCGTGCGGAGACCGGGCGTCAAGGAAGGAGGCGAGGCGCTGTTACGCGGGGGAGAACGGAGGCGCGCCAAGCAGTGGAGTCGGCGCGAGCAGGGACTTCGGCGGCGGGCACATCGCAGGCTGCCGCTACGACCTCGGCGCCCAGAGAGGGGGCACGTGCGGTGGTCGAAGAGCGGCTCGGGAAGCAGGTAAGGCGTCTGCTCGAACCCTCCCACGATGCAGTCTTCCCAACGCTGTGGTCGGCCTGGATGACCCTGCGGCAGTCTCTGGGGACCGAAATCATCTGGCAGAAGATAACCAGCGAAGGAATCCACCTGCCAGAGGTCGGGCGCCTTCAGGTCGCCGATAGGGTGAACTTCCACCGGCGGTATGCGTATCTGACGGCCATGGACGAGTACGCGCGCCAACGTGGTCAGCGTGCGGAGCCGTCCCTTCTGGTGAAGGTGATGCTCGGTCTAGAGCCTGCTCCAGAACAGATGCCGCCGGAGGAAGATGACAGTAACGACGACTCCGAGGAAGAGGAGGAGACGGGGGAGGATGAAGGCTCCGAGGGAAGGTCCCATCAGGGGAGCCCGCGTGAGAGCGGCGAGGTGGCCGGCTCTAGCAATATTGATATCACTGAGCTCCTCGAGGTCCGCTTCTATCCCTACTCAACCTGCTTCATCCATTCTCTTATGCAGCTTCTAACCCATTTCTTCACCTTCCTCAGGAGTGCACGGATGTTGGTCAGGCATCCTCAGTAGGAGTAGGAGAGGCGCCAGCAGGACAAGGCGGGGGCCAGACACCCATCATTGAATTGACAAGCGCTGAGGGGTCCCCTGCTGCAATTGCTCCTGCGGCGGCCGGGACAGCGGAAGATGACGCTTTGGATTCCCGTAAGTCTCCTTACCTTACTGTCGGTGCTTGTTGTCGACGATCCGTGACTAACCACGGCATGCCCTGCGCAGTGATCTCAACACTGGAGGCTCGTCGGGCTGCCGAACCTGGGCCATCCACGAGTGGACCGGTGGCAAACATGCCGCCTACTCCGGAACAGACTTCCCACACTGAGCCGGCCCCACCAACTGCTGATCAAGGGGCTGCGGACGCCGGCGGTGCTGCCATCGGAGAGAGGTCGGGGGCTGACGAGGGTGTCAACGCCACTGGGGCTGGAGAAGAAGGTCGCCCAGATGTTGGGGAACCTATCCCCCGTGAGGACATCCCAGGGGCGGACCCTGCAGCAGACCTGCTGGCCGCCTTCCCTGCCTACCGGCCTGCCGACCCCGAGGAGATGGATGACTCGGACGCGGAGGCGGTCGAGGAGAGCCGGATAACGCGCCGCAGGGGGTGGAAGTGCATCCAGCGCTTCCTCAAGCGAGACCCATCGGAGTGGCTGGGGCGCGTGGGATCCCTTCAAACCTGGCTGCGCTTCCTGTGTGCCGGGGGAGCTGATGCTCAATGCCTCCATCTGACGGTCCGTGATTTCATGGCCGAGAAGATGCGCGAGAGCCGCCGGCGTGCCGACGTCGCACAATGTCGGGACGTGTTGGAAAACACGCGGGCGCTCCTCGTGGCGGAGCAGGATGTCCGGCGCCTCGAAGGGCAGGCGGCAGAGAAGGAGGCCTTCGTCGCAGCGTGCACTGAGCTTGTGGAGCAACTAACGGCCCAGCTGGTTGACGCCCAGGTACAGCTGACGGAGGCGGGCCAACAGATGGTCACACTTCAAGTCGAGCGGGAGCGTGCACAGGCCAGGATCAGCGAGCTGCGTGCTGCGACCGCCGACGAGGAGAGGGCACGCAGAGAGTGAGAAGCAGCCCTGGAGGCCGCCAGCCAAAGGGTAGCGGCGTTAGAAAGACTTATTCAGCACGCTAATCCCTAGTGGATTTGTTTTTGCCACTCCCAGAACATTTGCTTCCGCTACTCAATACTTCGATCCATTTGTATGAACCAATATATTTATCTGCATCTTTTGGCTTAACATGCTCAACCACAATTCATTGTCTCGCGAGAGCGTTAACCAAGCTTCAGGCATCCATAATTGGGCCTGGATTTCTAAATAAAAGAGGGAGGTCATTCCTAGGAAAGGAGACCTCAGACCTAATCAATGTATCATCCCCCCAACTTGTTCCAACACACGAGCGGGACAACGCTAGGGGCGTTAAGATTTTATCCGAACACAGGGAAATGAGAAAGGGTGAATCACATGTCCCGAATTCAGAAATCCACGACGGTCGGCCTTCCAGGAAATGCCCAAGACGGCAAGCGGACAATGGATCAATCGACCATACTACTGCGATAGACGGACCAAAGGTCATCATTCATATTGCAGGAGGCGGATCACATGTCATCATCAATGCCGCTTTGGGGGTTCCTTCAGGCACAAGGGTGGAAATCCAGATCAACAGGGCATGCGAAGCGTGGGGTGAAGTGACGATTTGTTCGGACAGAATCTAACGCTCTCAAAATTGCGCCACCGTGGGGAAAGCGTATTAGGCGGATGCACTAATCTGGCCGTGAATCACCCCAATTCTCAGACAGAACCTCTTTGACGAGGAAACTGTCGCTTCCCATCATTACAATGGGGCATCCCGAGCTGAAGAGGGGAGAATATCACAATCGCACCACTCTACCAGAAGCCAGGCCAAACGACCGGCGACGAGGAGGGGCGGGACTTAGCGATCCCTGAGGCTGGACCCGAGTCGAGATGCCCGGGCGTTCCTACGTACTCCATCGGGCTGGAGATCAAGCCACACGTTGTTATGAGAGTGCAGTTTTAATGTCATGTGGGACGTAGAACCCCGTTTGGGGAGATCTTAGTTTAAGGTCGTAGAGCTTGGACCAAAGGGGCAGATCTTAGTTTAAGGTCTTAGAGCTCGAACCATAAGAACCTCAAAGCACTCCACATCGTGGTCCTATCCCCTGGATATGCAAAGATGCACTGAGGGATAGTGTCAAGAGTGTCGAGGTTTCGCCTGGTCAGAATGGGATGTGGAGAATGTAATCTGAATCATGCGGCCATTCACTCAAGGACTGGGGGCACCGGCGTAACGATATAAGAGTACTGCCGACCGTGGCGGAAAAGCAGCATCAATATCGCACTGACCGTTGATGGAATGAGGCAGAAAACGAGCATCAACCGCTCAAGCGCAGGATTCATATCGATTTGCTGCCCGAGGCCCTTGGGGGCACCAGCCCGAGTCGGTGGGAGAGCACTGAGGCATTGTGTCCAGACTGCTCACGGGGGCTCCACCCAGGGCGTAGGCGATGGGTCCGAATGAAAGGGAGCACGAAGCCTGAAAAGTGGAAGGAACCTGACCAAGCTGAACCTGACCCTCCTGGCAATAAACCAGAGTACTTTTGACACTGGTGGAGCACTGCAAGGGGTCGAGGGACACGCCTTGAGGGTGACCTGAAGGCGGAGGATTCCCCAGAGAAGGGGGAATTTTTAAGAGGTGGGGGCTGGACCCGAAGTTTCAAACATCCGGGCGTTCCTACGTATCCCATAAGGACGGGAATCAAGCCACACATAGTTCTTGAAGCGCGGCGCAACACAATCGGGCACCAGCGCGGGGAGGGGTGCGGGTCTAGCCCTCGCACCCAGAAGAAGCAGTATTTGATATTTCTTGTTTGTCCTTAAAGGTGGATGGTTTTTCTTTGTGCAGCGACATGCCTGTGATTAAGAAATCTATGGCGTCGCCACAATAATCAAGCCATGAGAGGCATTGATAAATGGCGTGGTTATTAACCAGCGCCCAACGTGAGTGTCCTCTGAGGAGAACATCACGATGAAGTGCCGTTTCTCGTCGGGCGGCCAAGACGATCACAGTTTACGGTCGTGTGGTAGGAACAGACAACACAGTTTAAGGTCGTGTGGTTCGGACCATGGAGGAATCCGCTTATTGCGATATGGCGGACTCAGCGGAGGTGGGAACATACCCAGCCCTGCGGTCACGCACGATTCCAGGAGAAGGATCCTGGGATAGGGGCCTGCGTATGTCCATCACCCGAGGGGCAGAGATGCTAACCTCCAGCTATACTGGGCCCAGAACGCGATTGTTCGGGCGACTCCTTCCTCCTTATGGGGACGAGGGTCCATCTACACATGGCCCTTAGGGAGGACATCAGCATATATCCTTGGTGCTCAGATCGTGGGAGCCTCAAAAGACACCATTACCCTGGTTGGCCTGCCTAACGTGTAGAGGTGTACTGAAGGTTAGTATGAAGAGAGTGTCGAGATTCCACTACAACGCACAAAGGCGGAGTGTGATGAGGACTGCGCAACCAATGTTCAGAGCCTGAAAGAGCCGACATGGCGATCAAGGATGTCGCTGACCATATTCGCAACACAACATCCGATCGCGTCAGCCTAGGATGGGGCAAGCAAACGAGCATCAACCGCTCAAGCGCAGGATTCATATCGATTTGCGGCCCAGGACCCGCCGGTAAATCGACCTGGAGCGGTAGGAGAGCACTGAGGCATCGTACCCAAACCGCTAACGAGGATCCCTTTGAGTGAAGGCTCGAACAAGAGGAAGCGTGAGGCCCGACAAGCAACACAGGACTTGCCGGGATTGACTCCGACACTACGGGTCATAGACCGAAGTACCCAAAACATGTTAACAGATCACCGGAAAGGGTCGGAGGACTCACCCTGAGAGCAACCAAAAGACGGCAGATCCCCCTGATCAACCAAGAGACGGGGCTGGACCTGAAACACAAGCGTCCAGGCGGTCCTACGTATCCCATAAGGATGGGAATCAAGCCGCACGTAGTTCTTGAGAGGCAGTTTAACGTCATGCAGGACGATGAGGGGTGTGAGGTAGTCCCACACACGGGGGAGGCGTACGGCGCGACCAGTAGACCAACGTGAATGAGGACATAATCCCCCGCTCACGCCATACGCCTCGCACAAAAAGGAGGGGAACTTGGGCCAGAGGCCCAACGCGGGATAGAGATTCCCGGGAAATGGGGCTGGGCCTGAAACATGAATGTTCAGGAGGTCCTACGTATCCCATAAGGATGGGAATCAAGTCATACGTAGTTCTTGAAGTGCAGTTTAACGTCATGCAGGACGAAAAAGGAAAGGGGGAGCGGAAGGCATCCCCAACCGTGGGGGGCGTACAGCGTGGCGAGCAAATAGCCCTGCGTTCACACCATACGCCGCATACCCAGAGGCAACTGGGCCAAGGGCCCGAGATGGGATGGAAATTCCCGAAGGATGGGGCTGGGCCTGAAACATGAATGTTCAGGCGGTCCTACGTATCCCATAAGGATGGGAATCAAGCCGCACGTAGTTCTTGAAGTGCAGTTTAACGTCATGCGGGACGAATGCTTAACAGTTTAACGTCTTGTATCTCGGACGTGGTACAGTTTAACGTCATGTTGGACGAATGCAGTTTAACGTCGTGTGGGACGAACTGCTGTTTAACGTCGTGCGGGACGAACTGCAGTTTAACGTCGTGCGGGACGAACTGCAGTTTAACGTCGTGCGGGACGAACTGCAGTTTAACGTCGTGCGGGACGAACTGCAGTTTAACGTCGTGCGGGACGAACTCCAGTTTAACGTCGTGCGGGACGAACTGCAGTTTAACGTCGTGCGGGACGAACTGCAGTTTAACGTCGTGCGGGACGAAATGCGCTTAGGCAAAGTACTGCTTGAGGAACCTAGCGTTGGTGGGAGGAGTGACATGCTCACCATCCATAGTTGCTAGGGAGTACGCGCCATTGGGATAGACCTTGTGGACAACAAAAGGTCCCTCCCACTTGGGCTCCAACTTGGGCGGCTTCCTGCCGGGGATCATTGGTGCTCTTAGGGCTAATACTAGGTCACCCTGCAGGAAGGAGCGGAGGTGAACCTTCTTATTGAAAGCTCGAGCCATCCTGCTCTGATGCCTCTCCAAGTTGTGCAAGGCGCGAAGTCTATTCTCATCCAGTGCTTCCAACTCGACTAGACGGGCTTCAGCAGCTCTGTCCGGCGCTTGCTGGTCGTAGACCGCAGTGCGCAAGGATGGTAACTGGATCTCGATGGGCAGGACGGCCTCAGCTCCATACACCAGGGAATAAGGGGTCATCTGGGTGGAATTGCGAGTCGTCGTCCAATAAGCCCAGAGGGCGTTGGGGAGCTTGTCCGGCCAACTCTTCTTGTTCTGACCAACCATCTTTTGCAGAATGTTAGAGAGGGTTTTGTTAAACGACTCAATCTGTCCATTCGCCTGCGCATGATAGCGAGATGTATGATTCGAGCGAATGTTGTACTTGGCGTACAACTTCTTCAACTCGGCTGCTCAGAAATTGGCTCCGTTATCCGTGAGGATAGCATGAGGCACTCCAAATCGATAAATGATGTTGGAGGTCACGAAGTCATCGATAGAACAGGATTTGACCTCTCTGAGCGGAATCGCCTCTGCCCATTTGGAGAAGAAGTCCATAGCGGTCAGAATGAACCGGCACTGGTGAGCCGTCGCCGGCGGGTAAGGTCCCACAACGTCCATCCCCCAGACTGCAAAGGGCCAAGAATAACTGGTGGTATGGAGAGGCTTCGGCGGCCGATGCACAAAGTTCGCATGAACCTAGCATGCATGGCACCTCCTGGAATACTCGATGCAGTCATGGATCATGGAGGGCCAGAAGTATCCCAACCTCCGAATCTGGTGGGACAGCTTCGGCCCAGTCTGATGGGCACCGCATGAACCAGCATGAACCTCTTGCATGACTCGTGGGATCTCAACTCCCTGAAGGCAACGGAGGAGAACACCATCAAATCCGCGTCTATAGAGGATCTGCTTCAGGCCGGGACTGCTCTGGAGGACAAACTGCGATGCGCGGCGTCGAACTCGCTCGCGCTCGGCTCGATCCGATGGGAGAATGCCATGTTGGAGGTACTCAACCAAAGGCATCCTCCAATCAGGGGCTGGTTCGACTGCCATATCTGGGGTACTCGGGGCTCCGGGCATAGGGGCAACCGTGGTGAGATTACTTACCGACGGGCCGCGATCTCCCTCCGGGATAACGGGAGCGATGAGCCTGCGGTGCGTCACGCGGACGATCAGGTTGTCCTGTTCAGGCTCTGTAAGTGACGCAGCAAGGCTGGCCAAAGCATCTGCTCGACCGTTCTACGACCGGGGAATATGGACAATTTCTGGCCGAGAAGGGAACTGGGCCATCAGAAGGAGGGTGCACTCCAGCAATGGCACAAGTTCCAGCTTCCTGACAACATAGTCGCCATTGATCTGCTTGACGACCAGCTCGGAGTCCCCTTTCACACACAGATGGGGCACGTCGATCTCGAGAGCCAACTCGAGGCCAGTGATGAGGGCATGGTATTCCGCCTCATTGTTGGTACAGCCCTCTGAAACAGGAAAGAGTATGGCAGCACGGCTTGCTCCGGGGTAATGAAGACGATACCCAAGCCCACTCTGTTGAGCTTAGGATTATCGAGTCTTCTACCGGTGGGGCTCCGGGAGGCACCGTCAAAGTGCATCTGCCAGCGTGGATCGGCATGATCGACCGAGAGAATGGCCTCATCAGGAAAGCCTAGATCCAGCGGCTGATCCGCGGAGGTCGGGTGAGCAACCAGAAAGTCTGCCAATGCTTGCCCTTTGATGGCCTTCTGAGACACATACCTGATGTCGAACTGCTGGAGAATCACAGCCCACCGCGCTAGACGGCCAGTCAACATAGGCCGGCTCAGGATATATTTCAACGGGTCTACCCGAGAAACCAACTGTACCTCATGGTGCTGCAAGTAGTGCCGTAATTTCTGTACGGCAAATACGAGCGCCAGGCAGCTCTTCTCGATGGGGGAATACCTGACTTCCGCATCGAGGAGCATGCGACTGAGGTAATAGAGGCTATTCTCTGTTCCCTCGTTGTTCTTCTGGGCGAGAAGGGCACCCAGGGACCGTTCCAGGGCGGTCACATAAAGGACCAGCGGCTTCCCGGATACAGGCGGCATCAGAACCAGAGGTTGAAGCAGGTACTGCTTGATTTCATTGAAAGCGGTCTGACACTCTTTATCCCATACATAGGTGGCACCTTTCTTCATGAGCCGAGAAAAGGGCTTACACTTTCCGGCCAGATTCGCGATGAATCGGCGTATATAGGCTAAGTGGCCTTGGAACCCTTGCAGTTCCCGGATGTTACCTGGGGGAGGCATCTGGCTAATCGCCCTGATCTTCTCTGGGTCGATCTCAATACCCCGGTATCTTACCACAAATCCTAGGAACTTCCCGGAGGTGACCCCAAAGGCACACTTCAACGGGTTCATCTTCAGGCAGCGAGACCGGAGGAAGCCGAACACTTTCTCAAGATCTTTGAGATGGTCCTGACGCTGGCGCGATTTGACCACCAAGTCGTCGACGTAGCATTCCACCAGTGTGCCGAGGATTGGCTTGAATATGCGGTGCATCGCCCGTTGGTAGGTGGCAACTGCATTCTTCAGGCCGAAGGGCATGACCTGGTAACAAAAGATACCTTGGGGGGCCCTGAAGGCAGTGAACTCCTCATCCTCAGGGGCCATCCGGATTTGGTTGTATCCGGAGTATCCATCCATGAAGGAGAGGGCTTGGAACCCTACCGTGGCGTCAATCAACAGCTCTGTCACCGGAAGGGGAAAATCATCCTTCGGACAGTGGCGGTTGAGATCGCGGAATTCGATGCAGACTCTGATCTGCCCGTTCTTCTTCCTGACCGGCACAATGTTGGCCAGCCATTTGGGGTACTGAACTTCCCTCACGAAGTTGGATTTGATAAGCTTGTCAACTTCGGCCTCAACCATGGCACCGTGGAATGGGTGCATCTTTCTGGGAGGCTGCTTGAACCCGCGATGGTTCGCCGGGAGACCAAGGCAGTGGACGGCTACCTGAGGATCTAGCCCCGGCATCTCGTCATAGCCCCAAGCGAACACATCACGATGCTGTCTGAGGAAGTCCACGTACTGCTGCCGCTCTTCAGAGGGCATGGCGGCACTGACCAATGTGGGTCTTGGATCTGCTTCGGTTCCAAGGTTCACCTGTACTAACTCATCGACCGTGGCGGAGACGCCCTCCTCAAAGGCTGGGGGTGCATCTTCCACGTCCTCTCCACTCGGGGAGGGATCGTCCACGGGAGAGACTGCGTTGGAAACTGCATTGGGGCTACCAGATCCTGCTGGGCCACTGGTGCTGGAACGGGCGGTCGCGGTCATCTCATCAGGAGACTCACAGGCCGTCGAGACCATGGCTACGTCCAACCGTTGAATCGGGAGGACGTAAGCGTCATCCAAGCTTGCCCAGGGATCACTTGCAACAGCGACAGGCTCAACCTCACCTGCCAGGACCTGCTTATCCTTGCTCTTGTAATAGTCCGCGTCCAGATAGCGGGCTTCACATGAGGCAAAAGGAGAGGCATCTCCCTGAAGCACGCCTACTCGACTGTTAAGGGAGTATTTGAGGCATTGGTGGTATGACGAGGGAACCGCCGCATGAAGGTGGAGCCATGGCCTGCCCATCAATGCGTTTTACGCAGTGTCTTGAGAGACTACCATGAATTCGGTGTTGGCAACCAGGTCACCGAACTGGGTCTTCAAACGTATCTTGCCGACCAGAGTTTGCTCGGTGCGGTCGTACCCCTGGATCCTAAGGTCGGAGGGAATCAAGTCATCCTCAGACAACCCCAATCTCCGGAGCGTCCGAGTGGGAATCAGGTTAATCCCGGACCCCGTGTCGACAAGACAACGCCGGACTTCAAGGCCATTGAACTGGCCAGTAACATACAGCGGACGAATGTGCCCCTGTATAGGAGGGTCTTCATCCTTACCAGAGAACGAGATAACTGCCTGACATTCGGCGTCCTCAATCGTTTCGGCGTGAAAGGCCTCTGCAGCCGCAACCTCTGTCTCAAACTGGAGGGGGCTCTTCAGGGCTTCAGCGAGTGCCTCGCGCATCTCAGATGACATGCGCGGAGCCTCAAGGATGGAGAGCCTTGCTGGGATGTCGGCCAAGTGCTTCAGGACATCATACTTTTTGGCCAAGCGCGAGCCCCTGGTTGCAGGAGGTTGCTCTGCGGTTGGAGGCATGACGGGCCTTGCCGGTTGGACCGACGGCCGACTGGTACTTGGAGCATCTCGCTTTTCGTTGGTTGAAGCCCGGGAAGTAGTCACCGTACTGGGGTCAGGAGGCCGGGATGGACTCATGGCAGGGCGGAGCTGGTCGCGGCGCGGCTGAGGCGGTTCTGCCTGGTCCCACACCACAAACAGTGGCGGAGGCGAATCCGTCATCCCCGGATGGGGGGGCTGCGCGCGCTGAGCTCGGTTTTGAGCCTGCTGCCTGGTCTCAGTGGCGTGCACGTCCTGGCTGGAGGTACCAACTGCTGTGCCCCGGTGACTCCTGTTGTTGCGGTTCCTCCGACGATGGCGATGACCAGGGACACTAGGGAGGTCCACCTGGTGTTCTTCAACGTCGGGAACCGAAAAGGAATTTACCAGCTCGACGGTATTAACCGAAGCGTACCCAACACTGTCATCGGACGAATCATTCACCACTGGGCAGATCTGGGGAGGGATCCCCATCTCCGGGGGCATGAAATCGCCGAGAGTGCGGGATAGTGGCGGAACTGGCGGGGCGCGCTCTTCCTTCTTGCACCGCCGCCGTTTGCTCTTCTCGGAAGAGGCAGGCTGGGATGACGATGCCAAAGCAGCACCCGCAGATTCTGGGGTCTCAGGCTGATTCAAGCGTGCATGGATGATTCCATGGGTGCGAATGATCGTCTTGCGGGCCATCCAGTTATTATACTTCTGGGATCCGCGGTCGGAGACCAGCTGCCATTCGTCCTCATTGCCGCTATCGTCATCTGATCCCACGAACACGCCCGCCACTTGTGCTAGAGCTGGGCCCAACCTGATTACATTGTTGTTAATCTGGTCTTGGAGCCAGTCCTTAAACACATAGCACCGCTGGATGGTGTGCCCCAGGGCCCGATGGTAAGGGCAGTAGCGGGGGTTATCCGTGAGATGTGCCTCCTCTGGCCTCCAACACTCAGGCAGTCGCACAATCCTCTGCTCCAGGGCGCTCCGGAAATAACCGGGGACCTGATCCTCGTGAAATGAGTAAGTCAGGTATCGCGGGCCCCTGGGAGCTTGGTCTTGACGAGGGGCTGGAGGGGCCTGCTGAGGAGGTGGACCCTGATTATCTCGCCTGGGTTGTGGCGGTACATTACGCAGAGGGGCCGACCGGTTCTGGGGCTGCCGCTGCTGGGCCGGGAACTGAGCCCGTGGAGGCGGATTCCTGTGAGGCTGTGAAGCTGGTCTCGCCAGCAGTAGCTCCAATGGCCTGGGGGCCTCTATCTGGGCAACAGCAGCGGGCTCAGCCCTGCTGGCTCTCCTTGCAGGAATCATAGGAGGCAGCGGGTGTGCCTGACTGGCCTGTTGCAGGGCTTCCTCAAGACGTTGAGCTTTGTCTGAGAAGTCCCTGAACCCTCCGGGGTAATTCTGAGTGATCAAGGAAGGGACCAACTCGGTCTTGACGTTCCCGACGCACATTGTCAGCAAATGCTCCTGAGTCAATGGCATGTCAAGGGAATACCTGAGACCCTTCCATCGGGCGACGAAGTCCGCGACTCGCTCATCAGGCCTCTGCTTGCACTTGAAGAGGTCTGCGATACTCGTCTTCCGGGTCATGGAACTGAACTGGTAGAGGAATTGTCTACGAAGGTCCTCCCAGCTAGTTATCGACCCGACGGGGAGCTGGCTGTACCAGACAAATGCTGGCCCTTCCAGCGTCTGGACAAAGCAGCGAAGCTTAGCGGCCTCTTGCTGCGCCAGAGTTCCCAACATAGGCCCGCACCTCGAGTTGAAATGGGCCAAATGCTGTGGCGGATCTCTAGTCCCGTTGAAGGGGGCGAAAGTGGGATTCCCGAATCCCGGAGGCGCCGGCATGTCATCCACCCATGCTGGGTATGGCTTGCCGTCCGGTGGGATCGCCACTTGCCGAGTCTCCAAGGCTTCCAAGCGGGCAATGAGTGCCGCCATCGGATCGTCTGGACATGGGTTCCAGTCCTGGCGAGGATCTCTAACCACGAGCGCATTTCATGGCCCTTCAATCGGGTCGTCGACCGGGTCGTCGAACTCGGCAGCTCGTGGGATGGCGGGCGGAGCGGCCCTTGGGGCAGCGGGAGGAATCTGAGCGGGGTCTCTCAGGTAGTCACGCCGCTCGGGAGGGTGCGGTGAAACATACCACGCCCTCTTGCCATAGGCAATGGCCTCTCCCCTGTCGGCAAACACGGCATAATCACGGTTTCCCGAGAGAGCCTCATCGAGGGGTGGTTGTTCCTGTCCCTGCTGTCCTGGCCTAGGATCACCGTAGTCAGGCCGCTGCTCTGCAGCGCGCTCGGCGAGGAGCTGGTCAACTAGCTTCTTCTGCTCGACGAGCTGTTGACGTAGCATAGCCTTCTCGGGATCCTCATCCGCCCTCTGCATGGAGGCAGATGGGTCGGCGGGCTTCATAGCCCCGCCGTGCTCTTTACCTTTGCTGACGTTTCAGCTCGACGTCAGTGCTTCAGTGGGTGTGGGGAGACCCAGGAGGTTCCTCTGGTGACGAGTAACTCTCACCGATGGATCCAACAATGGCTTGTCTTCGGGGGGAGAGCCCCCGTCGAGAAGTTCCAAGCCGTTCCCCTCCCCCGACAGGTCAGCCATATTGACCGTTTCCATCCCTGGGGATGTACCCTCAGGGCCACCCAGTGAATCGGGCTGTCGGCGAATCGCACTAAAGCATAGGGCAGCGTACTGCCCCCTTCCACGGATATACACGTGGGGAGTGGCTCCCTCGATTAGCTTGCGGAGTACTTGAAAATACTCAACGCATCGTTGTTGGAGGGCCGCGTGGTGCCCAAATGACCCGGGGTGCCGAACCGCGGGGAGCGTGGCCAGGTCAATTTGACGGCACTGCTCACCAATATCCTCCAGGTGTGCTTGACTCCCGGGATATGGCATTTGTAGGCGGTGAAGACGGGAGTGATTCTCCCGGAGAGTTCGGCGGAAGCATTCGAACTCATCCGGGGTGAGTGATTCGGGTGCATCAAAGTCCGGTCCTGCGACTGGCCAAAACTTCTCAGGGAAGTGCCCCCACTACTAGTAATGTGGGTATTAGCGACCGCCAAAAGCGGTCGCTAATTCCCTTTAGCGACCACCCTGCGACCGCTTTTGGCGGTCGCAGTTGCTCCGTCGCTATTAATCAATAGAGACCGCCAATGGCGGTCGCTAATACTGTCTTCGAAAACCGACGAAAATTTTGTGCCCATTGTATACTGGGGCGCACGTGGGATGTTCGGATGGACCCCGAGCTTCGGTCGACGGCCATGGAAGATCCACGGTGGCCGGAGGAAGGGAGGCGACGGGGTGGCGGTGATGGGAGGCGACGGGGTGGCGACGAGAGACGACGGGAGGCGACGGGGTGGTGGGGTGGCGGCGACGGGGGTGACGGGAGGCGATGGGGTGGCGGCGACGGGGGTGACCTGTGGTGGCGGTGCAGCGGCAGGAGGCGCTGACGATGTTGCAGTGAGTTTCATCGAAGAAGATAGTGCGGGGGGCGGGAAAAATCCCACGATTTTCATTTCAGTTTTAGCGACCGCTTTTGGCGGTCGCTAAAACTATCAGTAGCGACCGCCAATGGCGGTCGCCCGCTATGACAGGCGCCGAAACTAAAATATCTAGTAGTGCCCTCTGCAAGGACGGTCCAGAAGCTCCACGACTCAAACTCGGGACCCAGGTCTCCTTGGTCCTCTTCAACGACTGGGAATGGACGAGGAACCGGTAGTGGTGCCGAGGCGGGCCGCCGGGCCGACGGGCTGGCCGGCGGTGAATACGGCGAGCAGGCCGATTGGCCTCCATATCCCGGGCCGCCCTCTAAGGGTGGCGGTGCCCTAGATACCACATCACGATAGGACGGGCCGGCGAGCGAACATCCTGCCGTAGCGTCGGTGATCGCCGAGGGTGCACTAAATCGTGGTTCGACCGTCGGTCCCCAGAAAAAGTCTCCGGCTTCTTCGATCGAGGCAGAAGGCGCTTCCAGAGGGGCCGGTACCAACCGCAAGCTTGATCCTTGGGGGTCTACCAGGCCCTCACTACTCCGGATATACCTTCGGAGAGAAGCGGGGATCGTATCGATCTCGCTCTCGGGAAGTACGAGGCTGACGTGCTGCATTCCTACCCCTGCCCCTAACTGGCGGGATCGGGGGGAGGGCTCCGTCGCCGAATCATACTCCGCCTCTGTATCAGAGAAACGAACCGGTCGGATATCTGTCTGGAATTCCGTAACATTCTTCCCTCGGCGTCGACGCCTCGCCTTCCTGCCCCTGGGTGGTTCTTCGGGGCATGGCTGATCTCTATCCTGGCGTCCTCCGGCCGCACCGGTGTTGGGGCCAAGAGGACTGGAAACCAAGGTGCGAGGAGCACCGGGACAGATATCAAACGGTATGCGAGGAGAGATGATTCCGGGCGGGCCTCCGGGCCAGGATCGGAAGGTGGGATGACCCATACCTCTTGGATCGGCCACACGGAGTAGCCCCTATTGGTGAATAGCGCTACCGCGAGGTGGTCCGCGGTGGCTATTTCCTGTACCAGCAACCGGGAGAGTCAACCCAACCTGCCTTTGGGGCGGTCGGGGCCTCGATCCAGGTCGGGCATAGAAGTTCCCCTGCTCAGGATGCGCAGGGGCCTGGTGACTGGAGCCAGCAGTGGCTTGAGCCAACGTGGCCGCTGTCGCTAGGGCCCCAAGGTGGGCATCCTCTTCCGCTCGTGCCCAATGTTGGCGTCGGGACAAACGAGTCGGGATGAGCGGCGCGGGCAGGTGGAGAGACCATTCTTCGACTTGAGAGGCCTGGCAGCGGTGTCGCCGTGGCCTGACAGGAGCCCTTATCGCGGATCCCTGGAGCGAATCTCGGATAGGGTGGTCCCGGACATCTTCCACATCATCCGCATAGGGGAAGGAGTTGTCGGAGCGCTCCGGGGATAAGCTCCCGAAGCGGTTGAATGTCGAGGTAGGCAGCGGTGCCTCCCTGCGCGGCCCTCGGGGGCGGCGTTGGTGGCGAGGTGCAGCTTCCTCGAGGTCTAGGCGAGCCATGTCCCTGGTGGGGATGACTCCCTCTTCCTCATATCTCCGCACCAAGTTGTTGATCACCCTTCTCTGGATGACCTCCGAGGGTGAGAGAGGGCGTGGTTGCCCCGCAGCTGCGGCTGCTGGGACGGCTGTGGAACGGGCGGGACCGCGCGGAGTAGCCACGTCGGTGTTTCCCCTACCCCTGCGCCAGTGGGCGGGTGGCGATCGGGCACTGGATTGGGCGACTTGATTCCTGAAAGCAGGGAGAAAAACCCATTAACACTGACATGAAAAGGAATCGACAACCAACCATTAGTGCCACGACGTCTTCCGTGGGGGGAACCCAGGCCATCGACGTCGTGAGACGGAGTGCCCGATTTCCCTTCCCCAGCCCCTGGCGGGTTCCGTGACCCGATGTTTAATGCTCGGTCGAGTAGCATGCTGGTCTTCCAACACCTATGAAAGCCATCGGTCTTCGTATTGAGGAGAAGAGATTCACGTCGGGTTCACCATTTTTCTGTTTCGGTGCGGATGTGCGTCAGGTTTCTGTTCCGACGCTGTTCCGCCAGGACGCGTTCACGCGTGCGCCCGTCGACCCGAGGTGATGGGCGCGCGGCTTGTGGCCCCGCAGTCCCGCTTTCCAAAGGCGAGCGGCATCCGTCCCTTATTCAGGGGCGTCTACTCCTTGATCGAAACCGGGATGATGGGATGTCGGCTCCTCCTTCCGTGGACGTCTCCTCGGAACTCGTTGCCTAATCCGGGTCTCCCTCATAGATTTAAGACGTGCTCTTGAATCTCGTTCCCGGCGCCATATCTTCGTGGACACCGGTTAATTACGCTGCTTCCGCCCGGACGCTCCAAGGGGTCTGGTCGGGGCAGCAACCTGCGGTGAGGAGACCAGGTAGCTCTGGGTGTCGGGGGCGTGTCTTAACACTGCGACTCTGCATGTCTGCCTTCCGTCCCTAATAGGGCTTCTCGAAGGCGTGATGGCCTGAGGCATCCCGCGCTGGGTGCGGGGAAATGTGTTACCTGAGGTTTTCCTCAGCTTCCCATGTTTAACACGGGGTATGCCGCGAGTTTAACGTCCAGCGGGGACGACATCGGACTGATCAACACGAGAAGTGGATCAGATGACAGAACCCCTTGCGGGGAACCTCCGATGCTGGGGCCAGCACATGGGCGGCTTCCCGAGTGAAGTGGAGTGGAATGAAATGGCATGACCCCACCGGGATGTGGCAGCCCGGGTAAGGATCAGGATGGATGATGGAGTGAAGAGCTTGGACCCCGTAGGGGCTTCCTACGTACCGCGCGTTGGCGCGGATCAAAGACAGCGTAGTTCGGATATACAGTTTAACGTCATGCTGGACGTCGGCAAGCCGACTCACGAAGAGGTCGAGGCTGCCGGGTGGAGGATTGAACCGAACCACCTCGCACAGAGGGGGATGGAACGGCCGGGTGGATCACAGTTTCACGTCATGCTGGACGCTGAAAGGAGAAAAGGGAAGTGGGGAAGCACAATGGAGATACACATGTGCAGTCTCCCACAAGGGCGGATTTATAGGTGAATCGACGCAAGTGTGAACCCGGGAGGGGTCCACTGATGGACTAACCGACGTGAATACGACCGGGACGACCAGGTGGTGGGCTTGAACCTCGGAGAGGCTTCCTACGTACCCTGTTTAGGAGACATGGATCAAAGTCCACGTAGTTCGTTCTGTCTGTAATACTCCACCCCCGTGGGCGAAGGCCACTCCAGTCCCGACACCCCTGCAGAGACGAGCGGGTGGGGGCCACATCCAAACCGGGAGGGGGACCCTGCGTGCGAGGCACAGGATCGGGCGACGCGGACAGTTTAAAGTCTTGCCGGACGAAGTACAGTTTAACGTCGTGTGTTGAGAACGAAGATGCTTGGCAGTTTAACGTCTTGCAGCGCGGACGTGGTGCAGTTTAGCGTCCTGCAGGACGAATGCTGAACAGTTTAACGTCTTGCAGCGTGGATGATATGCTAGGCAGTTTAACGTCGTGCATCTTGGACGTGGTACAGTTTAACGTCATGTTGGACGAAACACTTGGCAGTTTAACGTCTTGCAGCGCGGACGATGTGCTAGGCAGTTTAACGTCGTGCAGCTTGGACGATGGTAATACCGCCGATGGGTTCGTGTCACTTCGCGCGAGCCTGGAGGGCCGAACGGGAAGACAACGCACAGTGCGGGCACCCGGGGTGAAGATTATCGGGCGCCACGCAGGCGGGTACCCTCAGGGGGTCAAAGGGGGTGACCCCGGTGGATTGCGCGCAAAAGAGGAGCTTGGCGCGCAATACCGCGGGTCGGCGCGCAAATGGGCAGGCTGGCGCGCAATTGGGCCAGCGCTTTGCACGCGGAAGATGAAGATTGCGCGCACCGGGCTTCGGATAGTGCGCGGGGGCAACGGCTCATTCTTTAACGAATGGCCACTTTGAAAATGGGGGGTGCGCGCAATCGGGCTGGATTGCGCGCACCTGGGGGGCAATTGCGCGCAAGATGCTTCTTTTGCACGCGAATGCCTTTGGGTGAAGGGTTATTCAAAGGAAAGGAGCCAAAAGGATTGCGCGCGAAGGCGAACCCCGAGGCTTTCTTGCACGAAAGAAAGGAGGTTACCTGAAGATCGGCATTGCGCGCGGAGGGGGTCGGATTGCGCGAACGAGCGACTCTTCGAATTCCGGCAACCTTCAAAACATCGGGGGTCGCCTTATATTTATAGGCAACCCCTGGCGCGGAATCTGGTCCGCGGGCGCGCAATTTCCTTCGCGGGCGCGGAATCGGGTCCGGCGCGCAAGGGAGTCGCGCGGGCCACGGGCGCGCAAAATTGCGTGCCGGCCCAGCGCATTGCGCGCATCCCGGGAGGTTTGCGCGCAGCCCTACAACTTTGTGCGCGGGCCTCCAAAATTCCGCACAGGGCTTCCGGGCCCTCCGAAACGGGCTTCCGGCTCCAAATATGACCTCGCTTTCCGCATCCGGAGCTTCGTTTGGGAACAACGGACTTTTCCGGCGTCTACAAGCACCACCCCCCTTTATTTGTCAAAGGGGGCTGGCGGGGTAGATGGTGTGTGGCCAACCCCACCCAATCCATCCAGTGGGAGAAGGAAGCCAGTAGGGGGTGAAGGCCTATAAAAGGAGGTTCTCCATCCTAGTAGAGAACATCAACTTCATCTAGTTCTCATCATTAGTTCGGTTATTTGAGTGGTTTTGTGAGGCAGTTTCTCTTTTATTCAAGAGAGAATATTACGAGGGTTTTCTCCTTGTAATAGTGAGGGAGTGTGTACCCACTTTTACCCCATAGTAATCCTTTTATTTGCGTGTGATTTTTTTACCCCTCCCATTTGGGGGTTTTCAACATTACATATGGTGTTCCTTTTATTCCCACATTTTCACTTTACTTTATCTCATGATTATCATTGCACCGGTGGGCCAATCATTTATGGTCCCAACAACATGATTAGATAAATCTGATTTAATTCAGATAAAAATCACAAGGAAGTAGAAGGGTTCACAATTTATGAAATTCTCATGACACCTTCAACAATTGTATTTGGTTAGGTATCATTATCAATGTATGATCATTTGATAGCTTCGATCACTATCATGGGATCCCGTGGAAGGCTACTGGAATTCTCGATGGGATCTTGTAGTGGCTTCTTGCTGGATGTTTCAGACTAGTGGGTCTATTTTCAAAGGAGTGTAAGTGATGTAGATCAGCTATCTTTTCCATGTCGAACCAGTATTGTGGGAGGAAAACAGATGAGAGATAGGTTGGAGATGGAGGTATTATGGTGCATGGGATCACTTGATTTTGAATCTATAAGGCATGAGATGATTTGAACCCATGAAGCGCTGTATTGAAGTGGACAACTAGGATTAGTGGATGGTGCAATCAGATGGTCCCAACACGATCTCCATGGAAAAATCCCATCCCAAATTGAATTCTCAATGAGCCTCAACTTCGGTATATAAGACATTCAGTAGCTTCCATATTTTCTCAGGAAGAACCTATATTCCCTGTGGTCCACTGTTTGTCTTATACCAACTCCCATAGAGTGTGGTCAACTTCTGGTCCCACATGGTCCTATGGTCAAATTGGCTTGGCTGTATAGTGATGACCATATTTTTTTGGAAAAGGGAAAAATAAAAACCCTTAACTACTAAGAATAAAATTATTAATATAATATAAAGGTCCCAAAGTGTATAATCCCTATATCCAAGCCCATTATTCAAGGATTACATGCAAACTATATTTTTATTTCTATATAATCTTCAAACTTCTGAAATCTTCAATGGAAAAGTGTATGATAGTTAAATATGGGTTCCAACAATCATACTTGTACAAAATAAAGATAAACCAACAAAATTTGATATCTTCAACAATTATCACTACATTAATCAACTATAAACCCAATTTAAATGACAAACATTACAACTGGACAAAAAATATAAAATAGAACAGCTAAAATGGGAATGTATGGATCACCCCAATCTACTAGAATCATAGCTCCCACAAAAAACACTATATAAATAAAAAAAATATTAATAAATAAATAAAAATATTATGAAAATGAAAATATAAACTTTAGATAAATTTTAGTGAATTTTGATTGAAATAATGAAGTGGTATTTATAGGATATAAATGGAAATGTGACCATTAGGATTTGACCGTTATATGACCGTTGGTCAATAAGGCCATTGGTTAATATGATCATTGGAAACTATTCCCTTGGTTGATAATTTTACCCTTATAATTAGTTTTTATAAGTAGTAATGAAAATTATAATTGATACAGAAAGTAGAATTGATGGCCTCAACTAGCAAAGTCGTGCAGTTTGAAGCTCATTTTTCAGAACTTGGGAGGGATGTATCATCATTGTTGTTTTCCCTTGACCAAACCCATGCCAAGATTTTATAAGTTAATCTTGAATGAAATCACCTATAGGATAAGTTCAAATTAGTGGAGATTACCACTCAGTTGATGTTAGATGAGTCACCCCATGAAACTACGACCATCACACACCTTACTCTTAGGGTACATACGAGTGTAATAAGGGGTTACATGTCCAGGACTTAGTTACTTAAAGTGTAATATCCTTAGTATAAATAAAATTATTATTTGATCAATTAATTTTAATAATATTTTTCTTAATAAAATATAATTTTAATTGAGATGAATTTGATAATTTCATTTTAGGACGCAAATAAAATATAATTGTATTTTTTTAGAAAATATAAATAATATTTATAATAAACCAAGGTACTATGAATAATATTTTTTTAAATAAATAGTCTTTTAGAAAACATTTATTTAAATAATAAATTCTAAAATGATTTTATAATGTCCTAGGAAATTTTTTATAACTGTTAGAAATTTGACTATGCCTCAAAAACTATTATTTCTAAATAAATAAGGATTTTTATATTAAAAAATTAAAATTATCATATTTATAGAATTATTTTGGAAAAATAAACATCATTTTTTTAAATCATCATGTTAAAATTAGGTTAGAGTGAATTTATGATAATTTTCAAAAATACTTTATTTTTTCATAAATAGTAAAAAATAATGTTTTAGGGTTTTTGTATATTTTATGACATCATATTTATTTTATAATGATATAATAATTAATTAATCACAATTAAATAACTAAATAATATTATTTTATTAATATTATGTATTTAATAGATTTTAATCAATTTTTAAAACTATAAGTGACTTTCCAAATTCTAAAAATGAAAACTTGATTTTAGAAAACATTAATTTGTAGAATATTTAATCCACCATGCCAAAATAAGAATTAAAAATAGGTTTTTAGTTCTTATGGATTAACATAAAATGTGACCCAAATAAAAAAACATGAGAAAAAACCATGGATAATCTAATGGTTTTGAATTTTCAACAACCTAGTTTTCCAAGACCAATATTTGAAAATTATTAAATCATTCCTCCACTTGTCCTATAAATATGCACCCATTTCTCCATATTATTTGATTCTAAATCCATCCTCTAAAAATTTATGGTTTTTTTTCTCCCAGGGAGTCCCCCTAATGTGTCTTTAAGCCCCCAAGGTTCTATCCTCATGTTTTAGGAACAACTCTTCAAGGGAAGGGAAATATTCACTTATCCTTTCCATTCAAGTTCACTTTTTATGTGGTATGTATTCTAATTTCCAAAATAATATCATTTTTACACTTTTTATTATATAATTAATGTAATAATATTCTTTTATGAATTGGATACCCTCATCCCCTCCCATTTTACCTTTTCTAAAACCATGTTTTATACCCATCATGCTGCCGAATTTTCTTCTCAAAATTTCTTCTTTTACATGAGAAATAATATTTTATATTTTATTTTAATACCCAAAACTCTTTTATTTTAAATAGTTATTAAAATAGATTTAAAAATAAATTTTTGAGGGATTTACATATTTTTTAACCCACATTTCCTTTCATGGGTTAAAAATGATGTAATGATCATGTATTTAAGATCTTTTGTATGCCAAGATTTTTGATAAAAATCAGTTCTTTATTCTCCATGGGTTATTAATGAAATGATTTATTATGATAGATATGGATCACATGAAATTAATACATATTAAGGGTGTTCCTTTATAGCGCTCCAATTCAAAGAGTAAAGGATTTAATCTCTTGAGATGACTCGTTTTATGATACATTGGTGAATAACCTTGATAATTTTCATTTATAACACCTTGGTGATAAACCTTGGTGATATGGTTATGAATGTGTCATTTAAATTTTGTAGTCACATTTTTATGTTATGATTCATGGTCTTATTATTATGATGTTCCTCTTACTCACGGCTTATATGTATGCCTCATGTTCTTATTGATATGTCTCAATATCACATGCTATATGCATCTCTTTCTTATTCCCTTAATGGGATTCATTCTCACCCCTTTCCTTTGATGTGTGTCCCCAAGATATGAGATGTAGTAAAAGTAATGAAGATTAAACCCATGAAGATGTATTTAAAGTTTTTTTAGAATAATTTTTAAGTTTTCATGTATTATGTACCTTTTTCCAAGAAAATAAACTTGAAAAGATCCTCTATTTTGTACCATGTAATGAAAAGTTATGTAAAAAGGTAGGATTCCATAGTTAGTATTATAGAACAGTTTAGTTATTTGTGTAAATTATGACTTGAAACTTTAGGAATAACCTTAAGGAAAAGTCTAAATATAGAAAAACATCTCGGTATTTTGGTTAAGTATTAAGTAAGTGGTTTTCAATCAAACAAATACCTATCTTGATACGAGCAAGTGGATGTGGTTCTGAAAAAAATGTACCTAGGGGTAACACTCAAAAACACCACTTTGAGCTAGAATATACTAAGAACTGGTGTAAAAAAATGGGCCTTGATACACTCCTAATTTGAAACTCCTGGGGTATATATTTGGTTAATCACAAGCTTTTTATGAACCATTATGAAGGATATATAGAAAATGTAATTTTTATCAGAGGATATTAATAAAATATTTAAGCATGGTGTTTTAAGATATAAAATCCCTTTAAAATTATAATATTCGTAAAACTAACACATTTATCACTAAAGTTTTCTTCTTTTAAAAAAATGGAGGGAAATAGGAGGAACCATGTCAAAAATGAGTGCAACAGATGATGCACTAATGACATTACAATAGAATATGGAATGGAAAACTTTATGAGGATTATGAATCAACTAAATCAAGTGATGAACAATAACTTGAATCAAGTCAAGGGATAAGATTCACCTCAAAGGGAACAACATTTTGTTCAGTCCTTCATACATCAATGATCGACTTCTTTAAGTGGATCTATTGACCCATTGATTTATGAATAATGGATAAGATATATAAAAAATATATTTTCTGCACTTCATTTTCCAGAGAAAGATAAATTAATCCTATTAGTATACCGCTTAAAAGGACAAGTTTATTAGTGGTGAAAATTGATTAAAAACATGAATCCAATAAGGGATATTGATTCTATGGAGTTGGAATAGTTCAGGGGAATATTTTTCAATAAATAATTTCCCCATTCAATGTGATCAAAAATGAAGAAGAAATTACTTGAACTGAAGTAGAAGGAAAATGAATTGGTGGGAATCTATGAGATTAACTTTACAAGACTTTCTTGACACATCTTTAGATTTTCTATCGATCCTATGGGAAAAGTTGATAGATTATTCAGTGGACTGAGATCCCATCTGCAGAGGAATATAGAAAATTGATACTATAGAAGTTATAAAGAGATAGTGAAGAGTGATATTAAGGTTTAATTGGAGTTTTGAGAGATGCAATGGTATCATAGATCAAATTAGAATAATAAAGTAATGGAGCCAAAATCAAGGAATAGATTTGATCATGGAAGAGAAAAGAATTTGAAACTTCCCACATACAAAAAATATGGGAAGAAACATTCAGGGAACTTCTTTCTTGGGAGTGGAAAGTGATATAATTGTGGAAGATAAAGGAATATTTCTTTGAACTGCCATGGTGAGGTGAAGCCTCAACTTCTCAACACTAAAAACAAAGGGAAGATGGTATAGGCCCAACCATAATTTCAATGCTTCAAGTTTGGACATCTTGGGAACTTTTCAAATAAATATACAAATTAGAAGTCAATGGATGGAAACCACCATCACCCTCAATATATGACAAGAGAGAAAGGTTGATCATTTTCTATCACAATGGATGAAGTGGAGAGTCTAAATGATGTGGTTTAAGGTACACTCATTGTTCTCTCAAATCCAGTATGTACTTTTTTTATTATAGTTCTATGAATTCCTTTATTTCATCCAAGTTTACAAAGAATGCAGAATCAATACATAAACTAATAGAAGTAGAGTTATTATTTAATAATCCAGGAGGAATTATCCTAGAATCAACAATGTATATAAACTATAGTATTAACTTTATTGAGTACAATCTCATCGCAAATCTAGTAGTCATTCCCATAGTAAAATTCAACACTATACTAGGGATGGACTGGATGTCAAATAATAATGCTAAGATCAACTACAAAAGAAAGGAAATTTTAGTCATCTTGAATGGAAAACCTATAGTCTTTTTTAAAGGAGAGATATCCCGACCTGATATTTTTCTATAAGAACATACCATAGCTTTCTTTATGGAGATGATCAGTGAAGAGGGAGAAGGAAATGAAATTATAAATAATGTCCCCATAATTTAGGAATACATTTACATATTTATTAAAGAGTTACCTGGACCTCCCCCAAAAAGAGAGGTATATTTCTCCATTGAAATCATACCTGGATCCAAGTTGATATCAAAGATCCAATATAGAATAGAAAATATGGAGTTAGATGAATTAAATAAATGACATCAAGATCTTATATAGAAGGGATTTATCAGACCAAGTCAGTCTCCATAGAGAGTACTTATTCTCTTCGTGAAAAATAAGGATGTATCAACACAACTATGAATTGATTATAGATAAATTAATAAGATCATAGTGAAGAAAAAGTACCCTCACCCAAGGATTTATGATTTATTTAACCATCTTTGTGGGTCTCAATTATTATCCAAGATTGACCTTTGATCTGGGTATCATCAATTAAGGGTGAATAAAGAAGATATTTCAAATACTGACTTCCAAAAAAGATATGGGCATTATTATTATGTTGTTATGCCGTTTGATTTGACTAATGCTCTAGATATATTTATGGATTTGATGAATAAAGTCTTTAAGGACTATCTTGAAAAATTCATGGTAGTTTTTATTGATGAAATTTTGATATACTCCAAAAGTCACGAGGAGTATGAAGATCATCTAATGGTTATCTTGGGAACTCTAAGTAAGGATAATCTTTTCAGAAAATTCATAAAATGTGAATTCTGGTTATATAAAGTTGCATTCTTGGGTCACATTATAACCAATGAAGGAATCTCAATTGACCCTATGAATACAAAGGCCATAGAAGAGTGGCCTCATCCAAAAATGGTAACCAAGATTCATAGTTTCCTTGGTTTAGCAGGATATTATAGGTGGTTTGTGAAAAACAATTCATGGATTTATAATCCACTAACCATGTTAACTCGAAAAGAAGATAAGTTCATCTGAAAAAAAGAGTGTGAAGAAAGTTTCTAATAACTTAAGAATATATTGGTTACTGAACCTATGTAATCTTCACCCTATAATAGAGAAGGATTCATTATTTTTAGCGATGCATCCATGAAAGGGATTGGGTGAATCCTCATGAAAAATGTCAAGGTGATTGCTTATGCATCACAATAGTTAAAGCCTCATGAGAAGAATTATCCTACACATGACCTAGAGTTAGCTGCAGTTATTTTTTCTTAGAAAATATTAAGGAACTATATTTATGGGGAGAAATGTGATCTATTCACAGACCACCAAAGTTTGAACTATATTTTCATGCAAAAGGAATTGAACATGAGAAAAATGAGATGGTTGGAACTTCTTAAATACTATTATTATTCAATTCATTATCACCTCAGAAAACAAACAAAGTCACTGATGCATTAACTAGGAAAAACCCTATTATACTGGAAATTATGAGGATTCAAGGATATCCTTTGATCAAGGACCAAGTAAAATTGGTCATGGGGATCATAATGGAAGGGATATCATCAACCCTACCCCAAATTATTTCTAAACCAACATCACTAGATAAGATCAATAAAGCTCAAAGAGAAGATAATTTTTACAAAGGAAGATAGAGTCTATGAAGAATGGGAAGTTTCATGTGTTAAATATTAATCAAGAAGGTGTACTGAATTTTTTTACAAGGCTATGTGTCCCATATATCATAGAGATAAAGAAGGAGCTGATAGATGAATTTTATAGCTCTACATTTTCTATGCATCTTGGAAGCACTAAAATGTATAGGGACGATCATGATCTTTATTGGTAGGATAATATGAAAAGGGATATTGATAACTACACTATAAGGTGGTTGGTATGTCAGAAATTGAAGGTAGAACGACAAATTCCTAAAGGGGTATTAAAACCACTACTCATACCAACATATAAGTGGGAAAATATCAATATGTAATTCATTAATCGTCTCCTAAGAACATCCCATGGATACAATGTGATATGGGTTACAGTAGATCGTCTCACTAAGACTGCCCATTTCATCACTGTTAGGGAAGATTTATCTCTTAAAAAACATTACAATATATACATAAAGGAAGTGGTGCGGTTGAATGGGGTTCCACCTTCTATCATTTTTGATCATGATCCAAGGTTTACATCTAGATTCTATAGAATTCTCTAAAATTATTTGAATACTAAATTGAATTTCAGTACGACCTATCACCCCTAAAATAATGGCCAATTTTAAAGGACTATTTAGACACTCAAGGACATGCTGAGAGCATGCTCAATGGTATTTAAAGATGGATGATATCAACACCTTTCATTAGTGGGGTTCTCATACAATAATAGCTTCCAATTGAGTAATCAAATGGCACTATATGAAGCTATATACATAAAGGGATGTAGAAATACTACTTTTTGGGATGAAGTTGACGAGAAGAAATTTCTTGGGCTAGATCTTGTGAAAGAGATGATAGAAAAGGTTCGTGCCATCCAACAACATATGAAGGATACTTAGAGTTATAAGAAGATCTATGCTGGCAACCGTAAAAGGGAATTGAAGTTTGATGTTGGGGATAAATTTTTCCTTCAAATATCACCATGGAAGAGAGTCATGCTATTTGGAAGGAAATGGAAGCTTAGCCCTAGGTATATTGGCCCCCTTTGAAATAATTGATCGCATAGGAGAAATGAACTATCAGATAGAACTTCCACCAAATACGTCTCATGTTCATGATTTATTCCATGTATATCTCTTGAGGAAGTATATACCTAGTCCCTCACATGTACTGAATCTGGAGTTGGTACAACTAGAACATGATCTATCCTATGAAGAGCAACCAATGAAGATCTTAGACCATAGAGACAAGGTTCTATGCAACAAGACTACCCACCTTGTCAAAGTGTTGTGTAGGAACCATAAATATGAAGAAGTGACATGGGAACCATAAGAGTCAACAAGACAAAATTAACCTTACCTTTTCTCAATTGAGAAAATGAGTTAATATTTGGGGATGTAATTTCTTAAGGTGGAAAGAATGCAATGATCGCTACTTTTTTTAAATGATATTTGTTTCTTGAATAAATGTTCGTTAAATATTATATAATATAATACACATAAAAAATAAAGAGAAACCAAATTTTTTTTATATATTTAAGAATTATTATTACATTAGTTAGCTATAAAACCAATTAAAATTCCAAACATTACAAGAGGACAAAAAATATAAAATATAACAGATAAAATGAGAAAGTATGGATCGCCCCGATCTACTAAAATCACCGCTCCCACAAAAAATACTATATAAATAAAACAAAATATTATTAAAGCAATCAAAATCTTTTGAAAATGAAAATATAACCTTAAGATAAATTGTAGTGAATTTTAGGTGAAATAATGAATTGGTATTTATAGGGTATAAAGGGAAATGTGACCATTGTGATTTGATCGTTGTATGATGTTGGTAAATATGATTGTTGGTCAATGACTATTGGTCAATATGACCATTGTTAAATATCACCATTGGAAAATATACCCTTGTTTGATAATTTTACCATTATAATTAGTGTTTATAAGTAGTAATGACAAAGTATAATTGATACATAAAGGAAAATCGATGGCCTCAACTAGTAGAGTCGTGCCATTTGAATACCATTTGTTTGAACTTGAAAGGAAGGTATTATCACCAGGGTTTTCCCTTGACCAATCCCAATATGAGCTTCAACATGTAAATCTTTAATGGAATCTATTACGGTATAAGTTAAAATTAGTGGATATTACCACTTAGTCGATGTTAGCTAAGCCACCCCACAAAATTACGACCATCACACACCTTACTCTTAGGGCATATGCAGGTGTAATAAGGGGTTATATGTCTAGGAATTAGTTACTTAAAGTGTTTTATCCTTATTATAAATAAAATTATTATTCCATAAATTTCTTTTAATAATATTTTTTCTTAATAAAATATAATTTTTATTGAGATGAATTTGATAATTTGCTTTTTGGATGAAAATAAAACATAATTGTATTTTTATAGAAAATATATATAATTTCTATAATAAACCAATGTATTTTAAATAGTATTTATTTTAATGAAATAGTATTTCAAACACTTTTATTTAAATAATAAATTATAGAATAATTTTATAATGGCCTAATAAATTTTTTATAAGTGTCACAAATTTGACTGTGCCTTAAAAACTAATATTTTTAAATAAATAATGATTTTTAAATTTAAAAGTTAAAATTTTTATATTAATATAATTATTTTGAAAAACTAAACATCATTTTTGAAATCATAACATCTAAATTCGGTTAGGGTAAATTTATGATAATTTTCTAAAATACTTTATTTTTTTATGAATAGTAATAATTACGGTTTTAGGGTTTTAGTATATTTTATGACATCATATTTATGGAATAATTATATAAAAATTAATTAAACACAATACAAGACCTAAATCATGTTATTTTATTAATATTATATATTTTAATATATTTTATTCAATTTTTAAAACTATAAGCGATTTTCCAAAGTCTAAAAAGGAAAATTTGATTTTAAAAAATATTACTTTGTAAAATATTTACCCTTCCATGCCAAAATAAGTATTAAAAAATGGCGTTCGGTTCTGGTAGATTAAAATAACGTTAAATGTGTCCCAAATGTTGAAAACCATCAGGAAAAACCTTGGTTAAGCTAATGGTTTTTCATATTTCATAACCATGTTTTCTAAGACCTATATTTGGAAATTTTTAAACAATTCCTCCACTTATCCTATAAATTCCCACCCATATCTCCATTTTCATTCACTCTAAATCCATACTACATGAATATATGGTGATTTTACCTCCCAAGGAGTCCCCCCTAAGGTGTTCTCAATCCCACATGGTTCCATTATCAAGTTTTAGGAACAACTTTCTAAGGTAAGGGAAATCTTTACTTCTCTTTTACATTCAAGTTCACTTGTCATGTAGTATGTCTTATAATTTCCAAAGTATTATATTTTTTACACTTTATATTACACCATTAATGTAAGAATATTATTTTATGAATGATATACCCTTGTTCCCTCCCATTTTTATCCTTTCTAAAACCATTTTTATACCCGTCATGCTGGTGGATTTTATTCTCCAATTTTCTTCGTTTACATGAGAAATTATATTTCCATTTTTTATTTGAATACCCAAAACTCTTTTCTTTTAAATGGGTATTTAAACAGTTTTAAAAATTTCTTTTTTATTTTAATATTTACATATATGAAACTCTAATTTCCTTTCTTGGGTTAAAAATGAGGTAATGATCATGTCTTTAAGCACTTTTGTATGCCAATATTTTTGATAAGAAACTTGTTCTTTATTCTCCATAGGTTGTTAATGAAATAATTTATTATGATATACTTATCTCACATGAAAGCAATAAATATGAACGGTGTGATCTGATAGAACACCAATGCATTGGGTAAATAATTTAATCACTATAAATGATATGTTTTATGATACCTTGGTGAATAACCTTAGTAATTTTTATTTGTGACACCCTGGTGATAATACTTGGTGATATGATTATGAATGTATCATTTAAATGTTGTAGAAACATTTCTCTATTATGATTCATGTTAATATTATTTTGACATTTCTCTTACTAATTCCTCATCATTATGCCTCATGTTCTTATTAATGTGTCTCAAGATTGCATGCTATATATCTTTCTTTCTTATTCCCTTTTTGGGATTCATGCTCACACATTTCCTTTTATGTGTGTCCCCAGGATTGATAATTAGTAATATTAACCTATATTGAATGCATAAATATTTCTTTTAAGTGGTTTTAGAATAATTTTTTAAGTTTTTATGTATTATGTACCTTTTTTCTAAGAAACTAAACTTGAAAAAAATCCTTTGTTTTGTACCATGTAATGAAAAGTTATGTAATAAAAAGTTAAGACACCATATTTATGATTCCCAAACATTCATAGTACCATTATATTTCCTATTTTTTAAAACTATGCATCAACCAAATTCAAAAATTAATCAAAACATAGATTTCACACCCTAAAATGGGTACAAGATTTTACAACATCAACACCATAACCATAACACCCCGTTACTCTCTTTTATGTATTTACCTTATCTTTACTTGTTTTAATATTTAATTGGGTGTGTCTTTGGACTCCGGAAGATAAAAAGAAATTTCTAAGAAAAATGAACTAATGTTCAGGGATGTATGTTTTTTTGAATTAATGGTTTTTGAGTATAAATGTGTTAATGGATTTGCGGGGTTCTATCCGAGTTCGAAGAATGTATGAGTTGGTTTGGGTTTTTTGTAAATAATATTCTATTTTCACTATCTATAGGAACATTCCATTCCATGTATATAATACATTATGTGTAATGGTTTATAGGATCAAGACATGATCTGAATACATAGCATGAATGATTACATGCTGTGTATGGTTTACAAACTCTTTAATATTAAAAGATCAATTCTTAATTAAAAAGCACCGATTTTTTCAGCGTATTTTATGCTAATGGATTACATGATGTGTAAATGTATTATACTCCATGTAACTATTAATCATAAGGATTTCATGGAACTAAAATGGCTAATGTTTCATTCATTCTTCAGTGGTCCTCCTTACTCTCAACCTAGGGTTCTTCTCTAGTGATTTTGGGAGCCTCTGTACAATCTAGATTGATTATTTAGGTAACTGATCACCATTTTTGGATGGGTTTCGTCTCTCCAAGTGAGTAATCCTTTCTGATCCTCTATTTCCTCTAATCATGGTATCATCATTTCAATGCGTTATCAGATTCGTTGAATGATGGCGATGTTTCTTCTTGTTTCTTTCTGGATCTATTGTGTGATATTGTTTTGGGGGTCCAATTTATTTTTGGTTGTGGTGCAAAGGGTGTGTATTCTTGTGGTATGTGTTGTTTCCTCTTTTACAATGACCCTTTGTTAATTGAACCAATTATGAGATGTTTAGATTGATTTTAGGGCCTCTCTTTTCATTTTTGGTTTCTTCTTATTGGTGGATTCCGTTACTGGCATGTGTGACCTGAGTTTTGAGGCAGGCAATTCTATCTTTAGCTTGAGTTGGTGAACTACATTTCTATTATTTTTGATATTTTTTTATTAAATAGAATGGAATGATATAACTAATTTTATTAGTGTGTGTGGAACTTAGTTTTTATTAAATATGGTTTTACCATAGTTTTGGTAAATAGGAAGGGTTTTTCAATACACCGTGAAATGGTTTTTTGAAATGGTTTTGAAAGCATGAAATGATGAAATGGTTTGGAATTTAGAGCACATGGGAAGACTTGCTTACTTAGGTGGATGGTATAGAAACAGGTCTCGTCCACTGTCATGGGGTTTTCTCATGGGGATTTCCTCTACTCCCTAGGTCTATTTTCTATGGATTATTAGATATGCAGGGGGTTCACTTTTTAGGTCATTCATCTACTCTCTAGGATCAATGCATATATCTATAGGCTTGATGCATCCGTCATTGTCTATGTTTATATATTATTGTATTAGCTATCTTTACCTATTGTTATTCTTAGAGTGATGTTATTTGTTCAGATTTTTATCTAGTTTTGGCTTCATTTGGTTTGTACTATTTTTATTTTACTACCATGGATTTGATATGATATGTGATGCATTCTTTGGTTGGAATTGATATAGTTTTTTTGATGTATGTGTTTTAAATTCTTTGAAACTGATTTACCTTCTTTATTTGGAAAGTGGAAAAATGGGAAATTAAATTATTTTTCCATGATCTTGATATAAAAACTACTAAGTTATATAACATTACTTGTTTTATTTATAGTTTATCATGATTGGATTATTGTTCAAATACATGATATGGAACACATGGGTGAGACCCTATTAAGCCTGCTAGATCACACCCTGTGTATCCCTTTGATGGTGCATAGACCTGGTTATTTCTATCGATGTAGGGAAAGACAAGACGCCATAGTGAGGTGGTGAGATTTTCTATCAGCTGGATTTTGGGTAGATGGATGGTGAAATGGTGTGGGTTTTCCCACACTATCATATAGAGACTATTGTGGTATTTTTTTGGTTTTTTTCATCCTATTATATTGGTATGGTCTCTTGGAGATTGTTTTATTACCTTTTTATTTATATTTCTTTTATTGTTTGCTTTATATTATTATATATATATATTCATGTTATCTTATGTTGTTTCTTTCAGTACATGTGTATATATGTTATGTTGTCAGATTCATGTTGGGAGAAATTATTCACTATGTTTGTTGTTGATTCTCGGGTGCTAGATGCCAACCCTTGGGAATTGGGAATTCCCTTTGGGTACTTGATGGCTCGGATCGGGTACCATTTTGGTAGGGTATTCTGATTCGGTTCATCACAGTTTGGTATCAAAGTTGTTCTTTCCTAAAGAGTCCTTGTCTTGGGATGTTTGGTGGACTGAAGATAGGATTTTTGGGACTTGAGAGGTATATTGTGGTGAGTGTCTGACTAGATATTACTATGATGTGACTCAAGTTTCCATGGGATGTTGGGATGTGTGTCTCTTATTTTGAGTTCTTGATGTTAATATGAGTTTTTTCTTATGGGTTTTTTTGGTTTGAACTAATATTATCCTATTTTTTAATCATTTATTCTATTTAAGTGTGCAATGATATGCCTTCGAGACATGTTCTGCGAGTTCCTCAAGAGGGTGAAGTTGATGATCCTTAAGGGAATCCTCCTATGGATCATACACTTTTTGAGGCTATAATGAGGCCAGTCTGTGATGTTTACCAGAATATAATGGAAGATCAGAATATAGTTGTTGAGGTACAACCAGGATCTATAGGTGATACAGATCAATCATGGGAGTTATTACGTGAGAATCCACCATCCATTAAAGGTATGATTGAACCTCAAGATTAATAGTAATTTATTGAAACTATTGATCATATATTTGACTTCCTAGAAACACCTAAGAGTATCAAGGTGAAGCTCACAACATTCAAACTTTAGGGCCTATAAATCATTAGTGGGATTTCATGGTATAGGTGGATATGCATGTGGGATCCAAGTGGAAGTGTTTCAAGAATCTCTTCTTCCCTCAATTTTTTCCAAAGTCAATAATTATGGAAAATTATATAGAGTTTCTATCTTTGTATATGGGAGAGAGTTCAGTGTCGGCATACACTAATCAGTTTGCGGAGTTGGTTTCTTTTTCACCAGAGGTTGTAAGAATGACCATATGAAATCTTCTAATTACCTGTACGGTTTGCGACTAGATATCACATAATAGTTATTTATGCTAAATATTTTGACCTATAAGGAGATAGTGGACATGAATATGATGTCAAAAATGAATATATAAGGAAAGGTTTGATATTCTTCCCCTTATTTTCCATTTAGTGGGAGCATTAGTGACATGCCAATGAAAAAGAGGAAACGGAAGGTCCATCACAACAATGATGGAGGTGGTTCTCAGTAGTATGCCTCTTTAGCACCTCCAATTGCAGCTAGTTGTGTGCATTCAACTTGCTATTAGTGTGGTAAGGCAGGACAGACATGAAGTTCTTATCCTTCACCTGAAAATACCTGTAATTGTAATGGGAATTATGGTCATCTGTAGTGTTTCTATTAGGTTATGTCTACATCTCAATATGGTCAGGGATCATCAGCTCCAAAGGATACTGTGGCACAATCAGATTCATAAAAGACTATATGGCTCTAGCCACATGCCTTAGGATTGAATCACCTTCATGTAGTATATGAGTTTCCAATGGAGGTAGATGTGGTTCTAGTGACAGTGATATGTACCATATTTATTTCATCTTTTGTATCAATTTCTCTATTTTATGATGATACTTCACACTCATTTATATCTATCCATTTTTTTGATATGATTAAACTTTTAATGGATCTCATGTCCTTTGTTATAGAGTTTGTGACTACTCTTGGGAAGAGTAAAGAGAATGGGTTTCTGTGTCATTGTGCATTGATGTGGAGTTAGTTTGGGATTTTCTAATTCCCAATGTAGATTTATTTTACATCATTATTTGGATGGCTTGGTTTGTTGCTCATCATGTTGAGGTTGATTGTTTTCACCAGCATGTCTCATATTTTGCAGTTGATGGGAGCTCATTGGTGTTTTCAGGGAGAGTGGGATTATAGGTATGGACATACATGACCTTCCTACCCAGAGATTAGAATTTTTTATCTGCTGTTACAGTTGAGTCTAATGAAATTTATTCTATTATTGATCTTCTTATTGTTGCTCAGGATCTTCCTAATGTTTTCCTAGATGATTTTTCCAGAATTCCTCTGAAGATGGAGGTGGAGTTCATGATTTCATTGGTGGTAGGTACACATATAGTTTCAATAAATTCCTATCATATAGAACCAATAGAGCTAAAAGAGATCATGATTTAGTTGGATGACCTAATGGAAAGGGGTTTTGTTCACCCAAGAATTTATCCTTTAGAATCCCTCGTTCTCTTTTCTAAGAAGGCATATGGTTCACTCCGATTGTGCATGGACTACCGAAAGTTGAACTGATTATTAGTTAAGAATAAGTAACTTATTACTCATGTGGATGATTTGTTTTATTAGATAAAGGGGGGAAGAGTGGGTTTTAATGATTTATATTTAGTCAGGTTCTCATAAGGTCATGTTTGGGAGTGTTATATACTGAAGATGACTTTCAAGAGTATGTATGACCATTATAGATTTATTATTAAGTCATTTGTTTTGAAAAATTTTATGATAGTTTTTATGGATTTGATGAATCATATTTTTGATTAGTATCTCAACACTTTTGTGGTTATATTCACAGATTATTTTTGGTTTACTCGAGATCTAAGCATGAGCATGAGCACCATTTGGGTTTGGTTTTTAAAATATGGAGGAGTCATTGTTTATTGAAAATGATTTTGAAATGAAATTTCTAGATAAAACAAGTGAATTTCTTAGGGAATGTTATTTTTTATCATGGATTATCAGTTGATCCTGAGAAGGTAAAGGATCTCTTATCATGGGAATATCCACAAAATGTATTTTAGATTTAGAGCTTCTTTGGTCTTGTTTGATATTGCCGATGGTTTTTCAAATATTTCTCAAAGTTGGAATCACCTTTGAATGTTCTTACTAGGAATGGGGTGAAATTAGTATAGGATGAAATGTTTTAGTCTTATTTTGATGAAATGAAATGACTTCTAACATTAGATCCTATTTTGATATTACCTGATCCTGGTAAGGGTTATGTGGTTTTCTATGATGCTTCTGGAATTATTTTGGGTTGTATGATCATGCAAGATGATCATGTGGTAGATTACAACTCTTTTCAGCTTCAACCGCATGAAAATAATTACCCCAGTCAGGATTTTGAGATTTCCACAGTTATGCATGCCCTTAAGTATTAGTGGAACTATCTTTTTGGGGAGAGTTTCACAGTCTTATTTGGCCAAAAGTGTTTACACTATATCTTATAAAAACATGAATCTCAAACAGAGGTTGTGGGTGGAATACCTTTATACATTTGACTTAAAAATCACCTACACCCTGATACACGTGAATTTCATTGAATATTCTCTTAGCATTAAAGTTCCCTCACAGGCTGTTTAGAAATCGAATGAAGAGTAGAACATTATAGGGATTTTTTCTCAGTTGAATCGGGATGCTCCATAGGATTTTTTAGGTATGGTTCTAGCTAGTATTTAGTTATAACCATCTATTCACTAGTCTACTATGTAGGGTTAGTAGTAAGATGATGATTTCATAAGAATTTGGGAAACCCTATATTGTGGGGAGACCATTTTGAGTTAGTCTCTCTCTTCAAATGGAATTCTCAGTTTTATTGACCAATTTGTTATACCAACATTTGTGAGATCTCAGTTTTATTTAATTATAATAGTTATTCTTGGACCATTCATCTAGGAACAATGAATATGTAAAATGACATGTGATGATGATTTTTATGGCTGGGTATAAAGTGTGACATTGCTGATTATGTGTCTTGCTGTTACAACTACTAACGGATAAAGGCAGAATATCTAAAACCATATGGTTTTCTCTAACATATTTCAGTGATGGTATAGAAATGGGATGAGGTATCCATGGATTTTATTGTTGGATTACAACTGAATTCCCAAGGGTGAAATGAAATCTCAGTGGTGATTGATCAGTTGAATTTTTTTCTCATTTTATTCTAATTAGGGACACCACTAAATTTAAAGATCTAGGTAAGCTTTATATATAAGAAATTTTGAGGATACATTGGGTTACTTTTTCCATTATCTCAGACAAGAACCCTAGGATTACTTTGAGGTTCTCAACGAGTCTCTAGGAGGTGATGGGAACTCAGGTCAGATTTAGTACAACTTATCAACCACCGACATATGGTTAGATGGAGTGTGATATTCAAATTTTGGAGGATATGCTTTGTGCCTGTGTCTTGAATTTTAGTGGATCATGGGATAGCTATCTTGGACTAGTTGAGTTTTCTTATAACAATATTTATCAGTCATCAATTATAAGGGATCCTTTTTAGGGTGTTTATGGTCTCCCTTATAGGCCACCTATTTTTTGTGAAGAGGTGAGTGAAGCTTCTTTGGTGGGATCGAGTTTGGTTCAGGAGATGTCTGTGAGGATTCAGGATATACATCGGCATATGGTGACATCAAAGAGTTTGTATAAATCTTATACAGATCAAGGGTTTCATCCTTTTGTGTTTTCCATAGGTGATCATGTTTTCTTGAAAATTTATCCTTAGTTGGGTCACTATCATCTTAGAAAATAGGGAAGGATGGATCCAAGATATGTTGGAACATTTGATGTCACTAATGGGATTGGATAGGTTTCTTATTGGTTAGAATTTCTAGTTTAGTTGAACAACATTCATGTTGTTTTCCACATATCACGTCTTATAAAATACCATCCCGATACCTCTCATGTTCTGAGGTGGGAATAGATTAGGTCTAGGTATAAATGTGTTAATGGATTTGTGGGGTTCTCCATGAGTTTAGTGAATTCCCATGTCGGTTTGGGGTTTTGTAAAGAATATACTATTTTCACTATTTGCAACTTTACATCCCATGTAAGTAGTACACAACATGTAATGGTTTCCAGGATCAAGTCTTTAACCAAATATATAGCATGAATGATTACATGTTGTGTATGGGTTACACACTGTGTAATGTTAATAGATTAGTTTTTAATTAAAAAGTGATGGTTATTTTAATGTATGTAGTCCAAGTGGATTACATGATGTGTAAATGGATTGCATGCCATGTAACTTTCATAGATAGAGATTTTAGGGTGCTACATTGGCTGATGTTTCATTCATTCTTCCACATAACATCTTTCTCTTGACCTAGGGCTCTTCTCTAGTGATTTTGGGAGCCTCCACTTAATTCAAATTGATTATTTTAGTGATTTATCACCCTTTTGGTTCGGTTGCATCTCTATGGGTGAGTAATGCTTTCTTATTATTCATTTCCTTTGATTGATGCAATGATGTTGCACTGTGTTATTAGATATATTGACCCACGATGATCTTTATTATTGTTTACTTCTATATCCATTGGGTGATCATGTTTGAGGGGCCAATTACTTGTTGGTTGTTGTACAACAGGTGTGTGTTCTTGAGGTACTTTTCATTTACTCTTATTTTCCATCAATTTTTTTAATTGAATCCATTCTAAGATATAGGGCCTCCATTTTTGTTGTTGGTTTCTTCTTATTATTGGATTCTGTTATGGGTTAGTGAAACCTGAGTTTTGAGGTTGGTAGATCTGTCTCTAGAATTTTTTGGTGAACTAAATTACTCCATATTTTAATAAATTGTTTTATAAAATATAACGGAATGATATGAATGATTTTATTTGTGTGTGTAGAACTGGATTTTTTTTATAAAATATGGTTTTTCTCAAGTTTTGGTAAATGAAAAGGGTTTCTTAAAGCATGAAATGATAAAATGGTTTGATGAAATATTTTGGAAAATAGGGAACAATGGAAGCCTTGGGTACTTAGGTAGAAGGTATAGTAATAGGTATCATCCACTATAGGGGGGTTACTCATGGGGTTTTCCTCTTCTCCCTAGGCCCATTGTTCTAGGTACTTGTTATACCTATTAGGGGGGATTAACTTTTTGGGGTGTTCCACTATACTCTAGGATTGATTCTTATGTTTAGAGGCTTGATACGTGCATGATTATCTTTGTTTAGGTACGAGTTTCCAAGATATCCTGACCTAGTGTGATCCTTGGTGTAATGTTACCAAACTGCTTTTTATCCAATTTAGGTTGATTTTGGATTTCACAACTCTAATTTTACTTTCATGGATTTGAAATGATATGTGATTCATGCTTTGGTTTGACATGATATATCTGTTTTGATATATTTATATAAAAATCTCTAAAAATTATTTACCTTCTTTATTTTGAAATGTGGAAAAAATGTTTTGTTTCAATCTTGAGAACAAAATGTGTTTCCATAGTGCAACGCCAACTAGAAGGCATTCCAAGAAACATTACCTAATATATCACTTTTATTTATCATTATAATATAAAGGAAACGATCCAAGTTTTCCTACCATCATGAGATTCTACCACATCACAAAATAACACATACTCGTTCACTTTTCACTTATCAGTATAGGAATTTTCCCATACATTCAATTATGACCCGTGGAGGTCTTCACATGTTGAATAACATACTAAAAAAACATTTCCATGATCCTAGTGACACGTCAAATGTAGTTTCCATCATATCGAAAATAATATTATGTATCATCATTAGGCAGACCCTCTATCACAAACTATACTAGATAATGATCTGCTGTTCCCATTGACAAATAACTGAATTACTTGAAAACCATGTTCATATTCTTATAGAATTCATGTTATTTTCTTGGTATAACCATCTTTGTATGATCCCAAAATTAAATGTAATTTAACTTTAGAATCATCAATAGACCAAATAGTAATCTTGTTGTACTGCAAGCAGTGGCACATTTCTGATCTAAATCACCCACAGACTATCTCAAGTTCATCCCAAGCCTAAAGCCAATGCTCAGACTCCATGAAACATCACATCTAAAATTTTAGTCTGGAACTTACCAAGGAACATTAGTAAAACATAATTCACAAATGAAAACATCACATAGTTCCATCACAACCATACATCAACTGGTTTTACACAACCATGACCCTTCTCATATGAGGCTCACACACCCAAAACAAACATTATGATGCCCACCATATGAATTTATTTTTCATCAATATACTAGAATAATTTCATGATCACCCTGGGAAATGTTTCATTAGTTACTGAACATAATGTTTTGATATGGGTTCTATTCTCACACTCAAGTTCCAACACAAAACATGAATTCTCTACCTATTCATGGATCTGTAGAAAATCATTTATGAAACCGTTGAAGCCTCATCCCTAATGAGGTCTATATTCTCAAAAATTTAATGATACTTTTCACACCATATTGATCTCATTATACTTATCCTTCAGTGAAACCTCAACAGGTTCCATCATCATGGGTGTTTCGCTCCTCCCAAGCCACACATATTTTCCTTTAAATACCTAACCAAGATCAACCCAAATTGATCATTCCATCAAACCCAATTCATTTATGATCTCTCCTACAACATGGGGTAACATTTCCATTTTCATCAAACTCCTAAGAAACAAATCATGATATATTACATCATAAAATGGTCCCTTGTCCCCCACATATATGCTCAGTGATTCCCAATTTAAAAATAACCTCATGTAACTAGCACATGCATTACCTTGATGTTATATAAAATCAAACAGTCATACACACAAGTTCCTCTGAAATGTAGGAACCTAACACACATTCAATTGAGTTGTAAATAATTTTTCATAGGCTCACACACATAAATCAATGACCATGATAACATCCACATCAAAATAATTTTCTAAAGGGTAACCTTTTCACTCCTCTTCAAAATCAGTTTCATCACTTGTGCAATGATTTATCACCTGATCACCTACCAATTTGAATCATTTCCAAAATCAAAATCATCCACTCAAAGTCTCACTAAACTCAAAATCACTTTCCTAATTCAACAAGGTTAGGTACTAGAACAATCCTTTCCTTGAATTCATTCTTAGATACCTAAAATCATCAACACTCATAGTGTAAATCATCAAAAAATGTCCAAGGCATCAAATTTACTATACTATATACCTATTAGAAACACATGTGAACCATTATTCCTTCCAAAATCACCAATTTTATTAAACCAATTATAATTAATAGGATCTATGTCTGAACACATTAGTTAAATATCATATATGTCACAACCTATTTATTTTCATCCGTTCAACCATCTCATGTAACATCAAAACTCATGTGCCAAACCACCCATTCTTAGATCTCACATAAGTAAAAAAGTGAATCACATGCTAGACCATCTTTCTACTAGGGTACTAATCCTCACCCCACTAGGGCCCTAATTTTCACCAGGCATATGAAAATAGGAACAAAAACTTGAGTATCATGATATCATCTAAGAACATATGTATATATAACAACATCGTTCCATGATGATCTACATTGAGGATTCCATATTCAGATGGTTAATTTAAGTATAATATCATTCTAATATATAAAGGAAAACACCATATAGGTTTTTACTAAAACATAAAATATGTAAAACTATAAACTATTCACCATCAAGGGTGCATCAATAAGGCATCATTTTCCTGTATTGACACATTGGGGTTATTATGAGACATCACAAGTAAATTATAACCTACTAGGATAACTTTTCCACTTTTAACATGGTACTAAATCTGAGTATAATTCCTCAATGATTTTTTAATGGAAAATGCTATACAAGTCATTATTGATACATTAAATAGCTAAAACATTACCATTAATGAAAATAATAACTCCGTGGGAATATGTTTCATGTGAACCCCCATGTCTCATATATGATGCATGGACATATTTCTTTTAACTATTTGAGAAAATAGATAAATAAAAAAAATTATAAACCTAAAAACTCTATGTGTATAACATGAGGTAAAATAATTTAATTGTAATAATGAACACTAGGAACATCAATCCCAAGCACTTGGTAACCTCTAATTATTACCAAGAATGGTGTTTATGATTCACATATCCAATATCCTTCCCATAATCTAAAAAATTATTAAATAAACTATCTTACATATCCAAAATATTCAAACAAATAAAAATATAGGATCTGATACAAAATTATAACATCCATACCCAGTTTAGTATGAACTGTAACACAATCAGGCTGCCAAGTGATCCCAGGAACTCCTCCTCATATGCTAGAGGTTTTCGACTCGTAGTAGGGGCCTAAGGTGGTACCATGAAGAGAATAACCTAATATAACAGTGTTCATAATAACAGATAAATAAAAATACATCAACTAACACAATATAATTGAATAATATTAAGGTATAAAAAGAGAACTGGTTATATAAAAATGAAAGATGCATAAAAAAAGACCTGAATGGACATGAAGAAATCAAAATATATACAAATTACCCATTGGGATGACTACCCGACTATGTTAAATAAACTAGAGAAATATATACATTAATTCACTACAAAATCCTAAACCATACCTCGTCTTGATATCTATGTACTAAATGAGTTATCCAATGCGACCATGTAAGTTTGGGTCTCTTCCAAACTTGTACCTATAAAAAAGTGAGAGTATACTTGAGTAACCAAGTGAAATGGTGACTCAAGGAGCATGTGATAAAAACATCCACATGACATCATGAACACAATATTATGCAGAACAAGTAAATTATGTGACATGTTCATGTCACATGCTTAACTATAATCAATAAATAAATCATGGAAAATAAATAAATACATGAACACCATTGATCCATAGTCTAGGACTGAAATCAACCCTACCTACATTGGCTAGTGTCAGAGTATGTTTAAGCATTTCATGATGACAATGAAGATAGTACCAAAACCACCATAGTGTAATTTTCCAAATTAAGTATCACAAAAAACTTGGAAGGTGTTTTATTTATATGTTATCTTAGACCACACAGAAGCTTATTTTTGTTATTTGTTTTCAAGTAAAAAACTAAAGGGATATTTCTTTATCAATTATCATGAACCACCATGACAGGTCTATTCTTTATTAGTAATCACATACCACGATGATTATTGTTTTTATGACAAACTATATCATTAATACTCTTTGTTAAATGATTTATTACATAAAAGATAACTTAGTACAAATAGAAGATCTAGAAGCCTAGTGTATTTGTGAAATTATTTTTATAGAATATAAACATTAAACATGGATAAAATTACCATTTTTAAAACTTCTTCAACATGATTCTAAAATTACATATCTTTTAAAACTGCATGGTATAACCTAGTGGCACACATAAGAAAGGGGTGACCTATAAAGCCTAATAAGAAAAAAGAAGGAATACCATGAAGAAATTACCACATTCTATTCATTATTCATTTAAATGGGATATAAAAGGGTTGAGAACCATAAATATAAACATGGAATCCTGATATACAATGATAACATAAAGGAAATATGGAAATGTGGTAACAAAACTAAACATGAAATCATAAGCATATGTCAAAGATAACCACTAAGACATCATTACATTTTGGAAAAATTACCATAATGGATTATTTTTAATCCATAATATCATGATGTATCATGATAATAAAAAATTACCCAATGTATGAGAGCACTATATAATTACGAATGCACATGTCACTTTAATATCATGTACACACATAAGTGTGCCACAAAGATCATTCAACATAGGACCATATTTCATCAAATTTAATCCAATTATTTATGAGTATATAATTAATACATGGAATTTCACAATTAAATAATCATATATATGTCTAGGTGAATACCCTTGAGTGGAAATGAAGATAGTATTCACAATACAAATGTCTGGCCTAAAAAAATAATAGGATAATTTTCACAGCAAACGAGGGTACATAATGAATCATGGGAGGAATTAATGATAGTGAAAGGGTATCTAAACACCTTAAAATAATAATGTATATATGGGTGATTCATAAATTAATATCCCATTAATATTAATTAAAATACAAAATGCATTACATAAAGAAGATGGTTGAATAAAGAGGAGAAGCATATGATCACTTACCTTGAGAGGGTGTTTCTAAAATCATGGGAGGAGAATATTGAGAGCTTGGGGGAACTATGATATATATAAAAAGGAATTGAAATATTATAGTCATGATATTATGTTTTTTAAGAAATATTAATGGAATCTTGGGGCGGGTTTATATAGGAAAAGTGAGGGGAGTTCTTTATAATTTTACAAACTAATGTTTTGGAATATATAAATTAAATTAATAAAAACCACAAAATATTACAATGGTTTTTGAACATGGTTTCTCCAAAATATGAGTTTATTTTATTATATTATAAGAAAATTAACAGATAAAATTGAAATAATACCCCTCGTGATGTGGAAGTGAGTAATGTTTACAAAGAATTGATTTTAAAACCTTAAAATATATTATAGGTTTTGGAGGATTCATTAATGGTTTAAAAAATTAATCAAATAACATAAAATAAACAATATTATAAAGTGTATTTATATATTTTATCATGAATACTTTTTATGGAACATATTACATCACTTTTTTGTCATTATTATGTTATAGTACATACCATATATTTACACTGTATTTATTTTTAACCTAAAAATTTGACTACCACAGAAAATTATGAAAAATTAAATATTGGATAATTTATACACATTGATTCAAAAGATAATATTTATTTTACCAAATAATTATCCAAATATGAGAAATTATACTTTTATATTAAAATCCCCATTTATTGAAAAATACTATTTTTTGATAATAATAGTTTTCCGACCCTTACAAAAATTATATTTTCTCTTTGTAAAATTATATTATCATATATATTTAACTGATAATATTTAATATTAAAATTTTATTAAAATATACTTTAATTAATTGATTCATCAAAAGGAATTTCTGAATTGAAATTGAATATTACCCCAAAATACTATTCAAGTTTAGTCATATTGAAATCTAATTTTTGTCCAACTGATTTCTTAATCATTTAGCAAAGAAAAAATATGGTATAAATACAATCATTATTTTATCAAAAATAAAATATAAATATCCATACTATTATGGATGAGATAGATAACCCCTTACTACACCAGTGAACTCCCTAAGGGTAGGGTGTGTGATGGTGAGATTCACATTTAGTGGTTCGGTGAACATAGATTGGGTCATGATATCGATGAGCTTAAACTTCTACTATAAATGGTTACTCACATGCTTTAGTTATTTTATATGTGATTGGGATTGGTCAAGGTAAAATACAATACATTCTTTCTCCATTTTATGCTCTAATATATGGGATTTATTGTGTATGATCCTACTAGTCGAGGCCATCACTTCTTTTTTTGGTATCAATAGTGATTTATCATAACCCTTAATATATAAAAATCATATGACCACTTTTCAATGGATATATTATCAATTTTTATGAATCTAAATGGTATTTTGAATATTATAGGATATAACTTATAACAGTTCAATATATCTAAATTAGTGTATGATTTTTATATTTACATTACTGAAATAAAGAACATATTCATTTAAAAAGGGAATTTAATTTTTAAAAGTTCTGGCTATTATATTATTCCCCCTTCAGAAATTGTATACTTGAAATTTTAATTTCATACAATAAAATAGATGAGAGTACTTTTATTTCATCACATCTTTTGGAACCCATGTTGCTTTGTCAAACCTTTGGTTCTTCCACAACACTTTGACCAGATGAGATGTCTGGTTTCACAGAAAATTGTATCTATGATGAAATATCTACATCATATGCTCTCTATATGAAAGATAATTCTCTAATAGTACCGCATATAGATTCAGTACATGTGAGGGGTATGGTTTGTAGATCATTAATAAGGATACATGAAACACATCATGTACTTTAGATAGTTTAAGCGGGAGTGCTAGTTGATATTCAACAACTCTAATGTGATTAAGGATCTAAAAGGGGATAATGTATCTTGGAATAAGAATTCTCTTATTCCCAAACTTCATATGATGTTGATTGCTTTGAACCATTTCCATCATATATTTGACAATATTAGGTCCCATAATCTTATTCACTCTCTCTTTTTCCTAGCCTATCAGTGTCTGACACCTCTTCCCATATAGAGCCTCATAAGGATCCATTTGAATTAAAGAATGGATAAATTTTTTTATATGAGATATCCACTAGGGTAAGGTTTTGATCACAACATCCTTTAAAATCCATTTAGCATGATCTCAATATATCTTCTTGATATTTAAGGGTCCTTTCAGACTAAACATCCTTCTGATCGTGATAATTAGTGCTGAAACTGAATTCTATATTCAACACTTTCTGATGATTTCTCAAAAACATTAAGGTAAACCTATGATCTCTATCAGATAAAATGGAGAGTTTCACTCCATGAAATATTATCACTTCATTTATTTATATCATAGTGAGTTGGTTAAGAGAGGAATATTGTTTGATAACAATGAAATTCACTAACTTTTCAGGGCAATTGACTACCACCAAGATGGTGTTATTAGCTTTAGGTGTCTTGGGGAGTCCTATGATAAAATCCATTGTTATGTTATCCCATTTTGATACTATTATATGAAATGGTTTTATCATAACCTTAGATTTTTTCATTCATCCTTGACTTGATTTCATACCAAACATCGAGATACAAGCTCCATAATCTCCCTCTTCATGTTAGACCACCCAAAATTCCACTTAAAATCTCTACACCATTTAGTGTTCATGGATGAATAGAGAAGAATGATATATGTGAATCATCCAGATGTTTTATCATCAATTCAAGTCTTGATGGGACACATATTCATGTTCAAAACCCTACAAATAAATATCCATCTAATTTGAACTCTAGAATATCCACTATATTATTTTTTAGTAACACATAATCTTTTTATGATTCCTTGATCCTATAAAAAATGGATGGTTGAGTAACTATTTGAGTAAGATAGGATAAATATCCTTTTATTATTCCCATATCCATACATTGTAGGTCTAGTAATATGGGATCCCATGTAATACTCATCATGGATAGAGTTATATGATCCTTTCTTATCAGACCATTAGCCACATTGTTCACCTCCCAAAGATGTTAATGGATTGAAAAATAATAATCCTTGATCATCTCTAACCACCTATGTTTGCACTTTTTATGCTCCTTTTGTGTGAATACATACTTGAGGATTTTATGGGTCATATATATATATATCACATTTCTCCCCATAGAGATAATTTCACCAAATAATTAATAAAAAGATCAGTAAAACTAATTCTAGATCATGTGATGGATAGTTTTTCTCATGGATCATTAGTTAAAGAGAGGAATAGGCTATCATTTTGTCATTTTTCATGAGTAAATAAACCAATACCTTTTTAGATGAATGATTTTAGATAACAAATCCTACCCCACTGGAGGGTAATATAAGTTTAAGTGTTGTGATTAACCTCTTTATTAATTATTTAAAACATTCATCAGATTTATTATTCAAGTAAAAAGCAGCTCCTTTCTAAGTTATATTGGTTCATCGGATTAAATATCATGATAAGTTTCTCACATATCGATGATAATACCCTTTTAACCCATAAAAACTATGGATTTATATCATAGAGGTTGGAATAGGCCACCCTCAATCATCTTTGTTTTTAAAGGATCCATAGTTATCCCTTTACCGGTTATAAAATTCCCCATTAATGTTACTTGTTCCAACTATAAATCAAATCTACTATACTTTTCATACATATTTTCATTTTGAAAGGTCATCATAAAAATATTCAAATACACCTCATGTTCCTCCTTACATTTGGAGTTAGTAAGACTATCATCAATTATGAATACCAAAAAAATTTCATGATAATACCTAAAGAATATATTAATAAAATATATGAAGATTTATAGATAATTAGTTAGTCCAAATAGAATCACAATGAACTCATAGTGCTCGCACCTTATATGAAAATATTTCTAAGGGATATCCTACATCATCACCATTACATGATAATATCCTAACTAATGATCTATCTTAGTGAAATACTAGTCTCCATGTAGCTAATAAAACAATTCTTAACTCTTTAGAAGAAGATAATTGTTCTTTATCAAGTTATTATTGAGCTCATGATAATCAATGAAGATCCACATAAACTCATCCTCCTTGATGAATAAGACTAGTTCAACCCACATTGAAGCACTTGGGAATATAAAATCCCTATTCAAATTCTCATGTTGTTGTACCTTCATCTCCACATTTTAAAAAATGGACACTCTATATAATGTATTAGATATTGGAAAATCCCTTGGTATATCATCAATTGAAAATTCAACCTCTCTTATAGGAGGAATACCAATAAATTCTTCATAAAACACATTAGTGTATTTCCTCACATTGGTAAGGTCTTAAAGGATGATCTTTTCCTTAAACTCAATCATTTAAGATATGTAAACATCCTTACAAGGAAATAATATCCATTCTTTAGATATTGTTACTAAATAAGGTTCATTATACTCTTCAAACTTGTATAGAATTAGAGGGAAATTAATTATATAGAGGTTGATTTCCATCTCATGGAAATTTATATTGGCACTATATAAGAAAATCAAATCCATACCTAGAATAGAATTGAATTCCACTAAATGGTGTAGAAAAAGGTTCAATGGTAAGTTCATACCAAATATTTTTATAGTGTAGGAGCTATATAATTGGGATTCAATAATTTCCCCATTTACTATTTTCACTAAAAATTCTACTTCCACTCATTACGATGGTGTATTAATAGTTCTACTAAACCTGTGAGATATAAAAGAATGCATATAACCATAATCAAAAAGTAAATTCATTATTCTTGAATTAATAGACAACATAACAATCACCACTTCATTTTCAAGATCCACCTCCATAGTTTTTATGGCATAAACTCTCCCTTTCTCTCTAGGCCTTGGGGTTGTTGTCATCAGTTTTCGTTGATAACCTTTTAAAACATTAAAATATAATATAGATTTTAGAGGATTCATTATGAGATGATTAAATTAATCAAATAACCACAAAATACTTTATTTTAAAGGTTAATTATATATATATATTTTTTGGATAACATTTATGGAACATATTACACCACTTTTGGGTCATTATGATGTCATAATAAATATGGTGTATTTATAATGTATTTAATTTTTACTCAAAAATTAGACTATCTTATAAAATTATGAAAAAGTAACCATTGCATAATTTTTATGTGATGATTACAAAGAGAATATTTTTTTATCAATATAATTATCTAAATATGATAAATTTAAATTTTAAATTAAAATCCACATTTATTAAAAAATACTAGTTTTTTATGATAACAGTTTTCTGTCAGTCGTAAAAATTACATATTTACTTCGTAAAAAGAAATTAGCATTTTTATTTAATACTTAGTATTTAATAAAAATATTTTACTAAAATATCACTTAATTCATTGATTCATTAGATAAAATTTATTAATTGAAATTGAATATTACATAAGAATACAATTTGAGTTTTTTCATATTTAAATCTAATTTTTATAAAATTCATTTCTTAATTGTTTACAAAGTAAAAATAGTAAGGAATAAATATAATAACTATTTTATTTAAAATTAAATATATATATTCATACTATTATGGTTGAGATACATAACACCTTATTACACCAATGAACTCCCTAAGGGTATGCTGTATGATGGTGAGATTCTAATGGGGTGGTTTGGAGAATACGGTTTGTGTCTTGATCACAATGATCTTGGACTTATCTCATAATCAGTTTCACTCATGAATTAGATGTTTAATATCAACATGGGATTTATCAAGGGGAAATCATAAAGAATATATCTCCCTTGTAAGCTTTAATTAGTGTTCTTCATAGGATACAATTTTACTGGTCAAGGGCGTCGCTTATTTGGTATATGGAAATAGTAATTTTTCATAACCCTCAAAATATACTAATCATAAAATAACTGTTCAATGGATATATTATCAAAAATTATGATTCATAACTCCATTTTGAATCCTAGATTATATAACTTATAATTATCCAATATAACCCTTGTAATGCATGTTTTTTCTATATTTACATTACATAAATAAGGCACTTATTCATTTAAAAATAAAATTTCATTTATAAAATTTTGGGTCATTATAGTTTTCCTTATCAATTATAATGGACCACCCAAAGGGTTATTTCTTTATTAATTATCTATGAGTACCCTAAAAAGTGTTTTCTTTATCAATTATCACATACCACCTTGAATGGTGTTTTCTTTTTCATTTACCATAGACCACCCTAAAGGGTGTTTTATTTATTAATTATCATGGACAACCATGAAGGTTGTTTCCATTATTAATTATCACAAACACCCTGATGTATGATTTAATTATCAGTTATCATGTAACACTCTATAAATGGTGTTTTTTTAATTATTAAAAAGATATTTCCAAAAGAAAATTTTATATTTCAATCATATCATTAGAAAAAGTAAAAAAAGAAATTATCCTGATAACCTTGGGGAATGACCATCCCTAGGAATTTAAAAAATAAATAAATGAGAACCTTGGGGAATCCACCATCCTCTATCCCCTATATCACTACCCTTTAACTTCTCAATATTTTTTGATTTAATATAATTATAACATGATCTCATGATCCATACATGTTCAGTTTGGGTTATAAGGTGACATCCAATACCATAACTACCCATTACCCATCATCCCAATGTCAAGGATTCAATAATAAAAGCACCCAATTGGGCCCCTTTGGAAAATTCAACATCACAATAAAAGGTAGAACTTACCCAATCACTCTTTCCAAACCCCACTCAAATGCTCAAGTCTATAAAGTATCTCGATAAAATAAAGGCCAAAAGGGGCCAATATAGTCAATACATCTTCTCCATCTATAAGGATATTACATGGAATCCTATACTGATCTCTAGTTTTTTCTACTAGGTATTAACATTTCTATCCTACACCCCTCTACAAGAGATCACTAAAGGTACCTCTCCTAAGAGTCACTATATCTGAAACATAAAATTTATTTAAATGGAACCCATTATGAGGGTTCTATTATATAAATGAATATGTCTATAACTAAGTTCTCAACCATCAATGGAAATGACATCAAGCTAGTACACAAGGTCAATATTGGCCTTGTCACTTTGTGAATTTCAACCATTAACATTACATTTAATTAATTATAAAAGTTTGATCTATTAAAACAATTAAATTAATAATTTATTTAAGAAATTAATTTAATTTTAACCCATTGATCACCTCTATGGTGAGACCACATTCTATGTGAAACATAAATAAAATGAAAAACAATAATGGTAGGTACCAGAGACAACCTACTTCACACATGTTATTTTCCCTTTCTAGCATAACCTGATAACAATCAATAAGACTCATCCAAGACCAACTAGTTACAATACAATCACCTAAGGCCCTAAATATTAGAATAGAATCTAATAATTAATAATAATACATTATAATTTATTATATAACTCACATTAAGGAAATTATAATTCCTATATATTTAATTAAATTATTAAATAATTCCAAAAAACTCATTGGTTGAACCCATCATAATGGAATGATATCCAAACACTTTCCAATGAACCATGGTTTGACCCATACTAACTCTGATCAAAATACCTAATGAAAAAATAAAATAAAACCACCAAAATAAATTAATTTAATCTACAAACATAAAAAATTCACAGTGAAAACATACCTTATATAAATGATGTGTAAAGATGATCAAAGGTTGACTCAGGAAATCCCATAGCTAGGCTATAAAAATCCCCATATTTTATATATTATTTCACTATAATCTTGGGAAATCATCATCAAATCCTTAAACCGGGAAGATTATAATGAAGAATAAGAGAAAGAGAGAATGGAAGGAGAGCCACATAGGGCATAAGTGGTGGAGAATAACTATAGATCAGTGAGAATTTATGAAACAACACCCCAAACACAAATGATTTTAAAGGGTTAGAAGGGGATGAGACGGGGTTGTCATATTCTCAAAATAATGATGACACAAGGGATTTGGAATGAAACAATAATTTATTTCTTTCCTCTAATTAAGTAAATTATGTTCAATAGATTACTCTATACACAATAATGAACTAAAACGAAACATACCTATGATTAGACTATCATAACATATCCATTGAATTAATTATTAACAATATAAGTAAAATAAATATAACATATATATATATATAAAGATAATTATATATAAATGTTCTTAATTGAATATTTTATTTAAGAATCTATATTTTATGCATGATTTATTTTATTAAACAAACTATATATATAATTTTAAAAAATTATTTTAAAAAATTATAATATTTATTTATTTATTCTATCTTAATTAGTGTTTTATATAAATTTAGAATAAGAACAACTATTATTTTAAAATGATATTTTCTTACACAAATTATCTCTCAATTTATTTTATTATTTTAAATAAAAGTTAAAATAGAAAAAAAAGAAATTTATTTTGTTAAAATTAATATCATTTTTTGATTTCGCATTTTAATATTAGTTTAAAATGATTTTTAGGTGTTTCTATAGAAATTTATTTTTAGGTGAATAGTGAAAAATATATTTTTTATAAACAAAACATCGTTTATGAAATTGTTAGAATATAATTATGAATTATAAATCCATGAAATAATTTTATAAGATCAATTTTTTATTTTATAAGTTACTTAATATTTCAAAAACGATGAGTTTTAATTTACAAACCCATTTTTTATGTTTAAGAACTTATGTTATATTTTTCAATTTTTTTTATTATGTTTAATAACTTATATCAAAAAATATTTTTTTATCAATTATTCAAGTTAATTATAATAAAATTACTTCAATTTTTGTATTCAACATTATAAAAAATGAACATTTGATTATTTTTTTTTTGATTTTTCTAAAACAATGTTTCAGATGAATTGATGAAAAATATAGATTTCCCCCCTAAAAGTTACATTTATTACTTTATTAGTGTATTAGTGAGTTATATAAATATATTTATTAAATATTTATTTAAGGAATTTTTTATTAATTTTAAATCTTTTTTAATATATAAATCATTTCTTTAACATTTTAAATCAAAATAAATAGTTTAATTTTAATAAAAAATTGTTTTTTTCATTTTATTAAATAAATACTATTTTAGTAAAATTATAGATTGACTCGATTTGAATTCCACCTAATTTTTTTCATAATAAAACTAATAATTTTTGTGTAAATCAAAAACATTTACCATCTTATCCCAAAATTAAAGATTTATTTTGAAATTAACTTTTACTATGAAATAGTAATTACACATTATATGCACTAATAATAAAATTAATTTCTATAAATCATGGAAATTATATTTTCTAAAACTATTTACATATTAAAAATAATAATTTTAAAATTAATATGTAATTTTAATTTTAATTTTTTCTATTAAAATTAGTTTATAAGGGTGAAAGGGGTGTTACAATGGTAATGGTAAATTATGGTAAATGTGGTTTAATATAGTGAACATAGTTAAAAAATGTGAAAAAGTGTTAGATATTAGAGTGTGGAGGGAGTGAAATTTTTTCTCTTTCCACAAACCATTACTGGCCATTTTTTGTTCTATTTTCTTTAAATTAATGTTCTATTTTAATCAATTATAAATAGAGACTACCTAATCCCCATTTATACACCAATTACAATGATTAGGATCAACCCAAAATCTACCATAATATCTCTTAACCCCCTCCCAAAGTCCTTGAATCTTTTTTCTTACAATAACACCATGTTAAGGTACCTTAAGTTGGTGACCAAAAGCGCACATCCAAAGAAAGAGGTAATATTTTCAACCACACATTATTATTTATTTTCAAATTCTACTACACCAAAACCACATATATACATGATAGTATGATAACAATATTATTATTATAATTCTGTTATACTGTTATACTAATGGAACATCAATTTTAAACTTTTCTTAAAAATCATTGAGAAAAATGAAAACATCTTCATGTGTGTTTGCAGACTAATGTCTCCCTAAATGATATGATTTATTTTCCATTACTACCTAAAATGGATGAAATTATAAATGTATTTAGTATATAATAAAGATATTTTTGACACTATTAATATTATTTAATGATAATATATGACAATCTATAAGTAATAAATATAACATATGGTTATTGTAACTTTAACCACATTAAATTTACTTATCAAGGAACCTTTCCTAATTTTGATATTTTTGGGATATCCTTTGATAATATATAAGTTTTCAATTTATGGAATAATCAAAGACATAATCTAACAAATAACTAGATATCACAATATTATTTTATAAAACCTATGTCCACTACCAAAAAATAAAAAATGATACGATGAAATTAACCAAACACCCCAAGTAACCGACATAAGAGAAAACTATATTAAAAATAAGTACCAATAAAAAAATGAACCTCATAAAATTAAATATAGATGAATAATATTGTTTGGTATATATCTAATGAACTTTATTTAATTATTCAAGAAACTGGTTTCATGTTTATAGAATATTCATATACATGGTAATGGTTTCATCTCAAAACATACTTCTACGAGACACATTTTAATCTACAAACCTAATTTCATATAAATGGTGTATATACTTCAAATTTGATATTTAATACCATGAATTATTGTAATTTATGGTATTTAAACTTCACAACCGACATCTATCTCTTATATGGGGTTTTTATTTGAATGTTTCTAAAACAATAATGGTTCCACCTCAATCACCATTCATTGAGGAATACTTTGATATTATCCAAAAATATTCATTTATATAGTTCATCTACTACATGTATGATAAATAATATCAAAAAGTATTTATGAATATATAATCTTTACTTACATTCATTATCTTCTTTTATATGGGCTATGATAGATTCCTTACCTAAAATATAGCAGTCCTTTATTACTCAATCTAATTTCATGAGATATAATGTTTCTCCTTGGTTTTTTATTTATTTAATATAGTTTACCCTATTTCTATTTTAGGAAATAAAATTTGTTTAAAATATACTTTACTGGTGAATTCTAATAATTTTTGAAAATACAGCAATTCTAAGAATAATTTCCATCGATTTAAATGACGATTTCCCCTCATCCATAATTTCTCTTCCCACCAAAATTTTCATTTTTAATTAGAATACTCATTAAGAGTTTTCTCATGTTAACATCATATTAAACCTATCCTCTTTTAAAAATAATATTTTTATCTTATTTTTTTATGTCAAATTTCAATAAAGGTACTTGAACATAAAAATATATCTTTTATACCCCCTTTGTGACTTTCAGTTTACACATTATATTTATTTTTATACCAATTATGATATATTCATATCATTTTCCTATTCTATTTCTATATAAATGTACCATATATATATATATTCCTAGATAAATTTAATTTTCATTGTAGGGTTAATAATTTTTAGTTCCCCTTGAAATTACTACTTTTAAGTAAACCCTATTTAATGAAACATTCATATTTCTTGTCTTATATAAATATTCACCCCATAAAATGTTATTAAAAAATTCACATATTATAAAAATCACAGTTATTTTATAGAGAACCCTCCTAGTTTAATTTTGTGTTTTTATAAAATAATATGCTCTTTAATTCATTAAAAATATCCTTTAATTAATTCATAAATCTTCTCCCATGCAGTATATTTGTATTATTTATTTAGGTATATCCTTATCATTAATTTTTTCATTATAAATCAATGTTAATGAACTATGTTAAATTTCTATTTATGAATGTTAAAAATTATTTAATTCTTTATTTATGATTCAACCTTCTGTTATACCTTCAATTAGAATTATAAGACCCAATTACTTTTCATGGGATTGATCATGCTTACAATATATCTATGGGTTTTTACCTTGGGACCCACATATACATGTACATATAATTTTTTAATGGTTGGGTTTGTTATAGCCCTAAAATGTATTGGATATGTTAATATCGTATAAGATACCATGTATACTAGACTAGTTTGTCAAAAAATGTATACTGGACTAGTGGTTATCCTAAGCACACTATGTTATGATTGTAGTTCGCCTAAGTATACAATGATTATTATGGAATTTATCCTATTATTTGTAGTCTCAATGGTTAGCCCTGATATGTAGTTATGATTTCAAGCATTATTATTATTCCACATATTTATGATTTCATGATCATATGATTTTATTTCTCTTATTCCATATTTCCATGAAAATGATCATTATATTTATGATATCATGTCATGCCTCTTCACTCCCATGCTATGATTTCTTTTTATGTTTATTACCTTACTTGGATATCTATATCATTGTTACCTTATATATTTTCCCCTGGGTATTTTATGTAGTTTTAAATGATCATTGGGATTTAGGAGAACTATGTGGATTTTTAAGTAAAGACGATGTTTTTATGTCTAAGATGATATATTTATTTGTCACATCATCAAAAGACACTATACCTCTCAATCAGTGGATTATATTTATTGTAAATGTTTTTTATGATTTATGAAATACAATGTGTTTATGTCTTGGGTCATTATAGTTGGTATTAGGGGAATTTATAGTTATTTTATGAGATTATAATGATAACCATTGTGAAAACCATAGGGAGAAGGCTATAGGACAAACCTATATATATGATAACATCCTCAATTTTTTTTGTGATTTATAGATTTCTCTTCTTATCAATTAAATCATTTTCTAGATACTATATTGTTGATGTAGGATCTGAAATAGTTGTACCTATGGGAAAAAACTATTATGAGGGACAATTGGGTATTAACTCATTTGTGACCTGATGCATGACAAAGAGGAATAACTAAACACCTTTATAAACACTATTAATAGATATTATTTGGTTAATAATATTATTTTTATTATACACTATGAAATATTTTTTTCTTAGATACTTTGATGGTGCTGGTTATGAATTGTAAGATAACCCAACATAAAGTAACCTGGGTTGAACAAAGTATGATATATGTTAATAAAAATGAATTACGAGATAATTAATGATGTAAAATGGGTTAATTATTTAAGGAGGAATTCATTTTATGTTATTAATTATGATGATCCCCTAATGATGTTAAATGTTCATCAATCATGTTAACCCTTTTGGTTTTAGTGATGGATAGAACCATAAGGAACCAAGTTGACCTTGTGAGGAAAGAAAAATTTGATGATTACCTATATGATTAACCATTAGAATTTGATATAGACTGAGAAATATGGATATTATGATAAATAAATGATTTTGATATATGATTAACCATGAGAGTATATATTAAATCAAAATTCCATCAAATAATGAAATGATGGAGTCATATGGGGACTCATGTGGTGAAAATGACAAGGGAATGGATATTCGACATCCTAAATATCAAAAATTTGTGAAGAATCACCATGGTGATTGACTCAATGGAAAAATATGATGTTCTACTTTTCATAAAGAATGGATTCAAGAAGAAAGCTGGCATGGGAAAGAGAATGATACAATAGAGGAAGATAATAATATTCTTATGGTTATAATAATGATTCAATGATTTACCAGGAAAGCTCAGTCAGAGGAAAACCTCTGACCATTTATTAAAGTAAAAGAAAAGTACAACAAGCAAGTAAAGAACACAAAAAAGACAACTAAATATCATAAAAATCATCCCCATCACCATATTCATCCACAGTAGCTGATTCCCACTCCGAGATTTCATAGTGTCTTAGGATTTTAGCGTATTTACTTCTCATATTCAACTTATACAATGAGATAAACTCCTTAGAAGATTGAAATTCCTTTTTCAAACCAGTGAAAGTCCCAGGAAAACTCTCCCTCTTGGAGGATGATCTGGTAGACACTGGACTTGGCAGGAAAGAGTAATTTTTTTTGGACTTCTTCTTGGAGGAGTAGTCATACCACCTTCGCTTGTAGGCAATTTATTTTTTCCACCTTGAACCACATCACTGTAAGATAGTCTGGCGGCATCGCTAGCATTTTCTTTGTCACTATCCGATACATTTCCCCACTTTCCATTGATGTGCACAGAATCAACTATTTGGTGTCCATAAATCCCTCCAAAAAATATACCCTTTGATACAGTCAAACATCCGCCTCCTATTGAGTGCAATTTCATGTTATCATCAATCATCATGAGGCATTGAAGGGGAATCTTAATGCCCTGACCATCATGAGGCTCCATTCCAGGTGTAACAACAGTCACAAAAAGCATATCAGAGGAAACAAGCTACATATTAAAAGAGTTAGTCTTTTGAAGGGGAAACTCAATGCGATGACTATCATGAGGCTCCATTACAGGTGTAACAATAGTCACGATAAGAATATCATAGGAAACATGCTGCATATTAGCAGAGTCAGTCCTTTGAAGTCCATCCTCACTAGGAGAAACTTTCTCAGTCTCTAGAACCTTGAACTTGTTTCTAATGGAAACATTAGCCAATTGCAATGAGCCACTACTAGTATCATCTGACAAAGGCTACTTCCAGCCCCCAAGATCAGATTTCAGATGATCAAAAACATTCTTCACAGAAGGATTCAACGAAGGTTGCACCTCCTTAACAACAGCTGAAACCACAGTAGCCCCTCCAAGATCGTTCTGTACACCATCACATGACGTGGTAGGATAAAAATGGTCATCCGCTCTCATTCCCTGCTCCGAAGAATCCTCCTTTATAGCCTACTTCACAACCTCTTGATGTAAAACATTTCCCTCGATTTCACAAAGAGAAGACCACCCAGGAAGAGAAGTCCTAGGCTATATCTCCACCAGTGATGGTACCCTATCCTCGTCGCCAGGGCCACTATTTCCCAATTTCACTACCTGTGAAGACCCGACCAATTTCTTGCTTCGACATACCGACTCATGATGACCAAACCTACGACAGTTTGCACAAAAACTCATCCAAGACTCAAAGATGACCTCCTGCTTCCATCGGAATTCTTCCCCATCCGTGATCCAGACCCAATTAATGGGAGGCCTCGCAACATCAACCTCAACACATATTATTGGACAAATAGGATGATAGAGGAACTCCATTCTCCGATCAGAAAAAATGTATCTTATGATCATATTCCCAATAACACACAAGATAGATGGATTTTGGAAAGATAGAGGGAGAACAGGGAGACTAACCAAAATTGCGATTGTAGATGGGTCACGTTGCATGTGAAAATCAAAACTCCATTGAAAGAGGAAGAAGGAATCTCCATTGCATCTTCAGGGTGCCCTAGACCAAGCGACAAAAAGATCCTCATCTAATTAAAACCAAATCATAAAATGATGCTGATCGAGCAGCCCAACCACTGCACGCTCCTGTAGCTTCCAAGAACCGAAGACAAAACGATCAAATTCATCAACTGATGGTCGATGATGTCGGAATATCGCAACCAACATGAGTTTACAGAGGTCAATGGCACAAGTGAGCTCTGCCGAAGATAAAGAGAGATGAGGCGCATCCTAAAATAGATCGGGGAATTTCGGGGAAAACGAGACCTTTGGGAAGAGAAGAAGGGTATTGGGCTTTTAGAACGGAAAGAAGGATCCCCCCTTATTGTGCAGCTGAGAACGCGAGCCTCCCCCCTACGATTGGGAGGAGGGAGCAGAACCACGAGGCATTAGGGTTACACCATGGTCGTAAGAGAGATCATGAGCTCTGTTGTCAAGCCTCTCTTCTGTGTCTTATTCAATGATTTAGATATGAGGAATTTGATCACTATACAACCTAATGCACCAATCTAGGGGTTAAAAGGGAGAACTGAAACCAACCACCTCCAAGATCATGGGAACAAGGAAAATCCTATTCCATGACCACTATTGTTGTTCATAATTGTTTTTCACTCTATAATTTTTAATTTCCTATTCTATTTAATGTTTAACCTATTAGGTATTGAGCTATAAATAAAAAATGTTTGGTTGTATAATTATGATATCCATTGTATATGAAACTTATTTAATGTATGATAAAATTTACCCCTTATAGATTTATTTTTTCTTGACTTGTTATGATTCTATTCTGAATGGAATATCTCTTTTCTGAAAAAGGACACATATCAAATGACTTATAGGGAAATATTGAATAATTTATTATATCAATACATGATCAAATAACAATGTGTGTATAATTAGGATTAATATATGAAAATTACACCCATAATATGATTTTTTAAATTTTGGGGACACAATTTATTTAAGGGTGGATAATTTAATAACCTAATATTTTAATATATGTTTTCCTCTAATTTTGAAAAATATGTTCGATAGCTCGCCCCACATGAGACAAAAAAAAGAAAACTGAAATATATTAAGACCCTTAATACCTATACATTGAATTAATAGGTATTAACTGAAGTAACAAAAATATAACACACACACACACATGTATATTTATATATAAATGTTATTTTTTTATAAATTTACTTAATTCATTATTATGTTTTTGAATCTATATCTTATGTTTTATTCTTTTTTAAAGAAAAATAATTATATTATATTTAAAATATGATTTTAATAAATTATAATATTTAATGATAAATTATAGCTTTACAAATGTTTGATAGATATTAAGAATACAAGCAACTAGTATTTTAAAATTTTATTTTTCTAAAAATATAGTTTACTATTCTATTTTATAATTTTAAATAAAAGTTAAAATAAAAAACTCAAAAAAATTAATTTTATAAATAAACATAATTTTGGATTTATAATTTCAATATTAATTTAAGATTATTTTTTGAAATTTTTCCAAAAAGATTGATTTTTTGGTGAAAATTAAAAAATATAGCTTTTATAAATAACATGACTTTTATAACATTATTATCATAAAATTATGAATTGGAAATTAATTAATACTTTTTATAAGACAAAATATGTATTTTATAAGTGAATTTATAATTTTTAAAATTTCTATTTTAATTAACAAAGTAATATAATTAATTTTAGAACTTAAGATATATTTTTAATTTTTATTATTATTAAGTTTTAAGAAATTATATTTAAAGCTAATTTTCATTGATTATATAATATAATTGTAATAAAAATAAATTCATTTTTGGATTCATTATGTTAAAATGATCTTAGTATCTTATTTATTTAATTTTTATAAAAACATAATTTTTATAGGAATAGTGGAGAGAATATAGGTTTTTCTAAAATAGTGAATTTTATTACATTATCAATATATAAGTGTTACATAGAATTTTATTTATTAAATATATATTAAGGTGATAATTTATAATTTTTTAAAATTCACAACACCTATGTTTAACGTTAAAAAACAAAATTAATAATTTGATTCTAATAAAAAATGTTTTTACTTATTTAATTTAATTAAACATTTTTTTGATAAAATTTGGTTTTGGATTGATTTGATTGAAAAATAATCTTTGTATAATAAACAAACTTATTTATTAGTTTTAAAAAATATTGGTAATCGTATACCACACATAAAAATCATATTTTAAATGATCATTTTTATATGAAACAATTTTTACACGTTATATGTGATAATACTAAAATAAATTTGCATGACCTAGGGGAATATTATTTTATTAAATTATTTCCATATTTGAAATAATAATTTTTAAATTAGATGATAATTTTAATTTTAATTTTGGATATTAAAATTAGTTTCAAATGGTGAAAGTGTAGTTATTGCGATAATAATAAATTAAGGTAAAATATGTATAACATAGTGCACATGAATAAAAAATGTTGAAAAAATGTGTTATATTGAATGTTTTAGGGGTTATTAGCATAGTATATTTACCCAAAACATTATTTTATATGTTTTGATCATTTTTCATTGAATAATGGAGGATTATATTTGAGAAATAATGAATTTTTTCAAATGTACTTTTTTCAACACTTATAAAAGGAGACCACAACCTCCCCATTTGTTCATTCATTACAAATATTAGGCAGAAACCAAACACTACTATTTTTAGTGTTCAATACTCTCCCCCGAATCCTAGAATATTTTTTCTCAACAAATTTCTAAGAACAATTTCCATTAAGTAGTTACCAAATGTGGACATCGAATTTGAATTGTAACATTTTCCACCACATCTTCTTATTTATTTTTTTAAATCTACCACCACAAAAATATTTTATCCATTAGAGTACAATAAAACCTATATTATTTTTATTATGGTATTATTATATATTGATGGAGAATCCATTTTATAAAATCTTCCCAAAATCATTGATAAAAATAAAAATATTGGCACACATGTGTGTGGACAACCACCTCCAAGAATGTAATGTTATTTTCCTGACCACCTAAAATAGATGAGTATAAAAATTTATTTAATAATTAAAAAACATATATTTTATGATATTAATATCTAGTAATGATAATATATGACAATATAAATGTAATAAAATTAATAAATGTTTATATTAACCTTAACAGCCTCAAATAGACTTATTAATTCACCTTTACTAATCTGAATAATTTTGGGATAACCTTTGAAACTATATAAGTGTTTTACTAATAGATTAGTAAATGAGTTCATACTCCAAAATTATGGATATCATTAATATATTTTATTATAACTTTTTCCCAAGTTAACAAACTGAAAATGTTATGAGGAAATTAACCAAAAAACCCTTAATCACCGACGTAAGTGAAAACAATATTAAAAATAAGTACTAAAAAATAAATTGCAGGACTTATAAAATTAAAAACATATTAATAATATTCTTTATTATATATTTTATAAACATAATTTAATTTTTCTGGAACATATGTTCAAGTTAAAAGCACTTTCATTATTATGTTAAGGGTTTCATTTGAAAACTTCCTTCTTAGATACACATTTTCTTTTTACACCCAATTTCATATAAATAGTGTTTTTACTTATAATTAGACATATAATTGCATGTATTATCTTTATTCATTGAATTTTAACATAAAAATATGTCACTCTCTCTTATCATAGTTTATATTAGAATGATTCTTAAGCTACAAGGTATCCATCTCAATCATCCTTCATTAAGGAAGTATTTAATATTATTCATCAATCATAATTTTTATGGTGTATATATTAACCACATGTCGAATAACACGATAAATCATTAATGATATTGGAAACTAAACTTACATTAATTATTCTACATATAGTGGGTTATGATTGATATCTTCCATAAAATATAGTACTCTTCTATAACTCAATATGATTTCTTGATTTATAATGTGTTTCCTTGAACTAAAAATAAAATTATTATTTTTAAATAAATCAATTTTATTTGTTGAGTGAGAACATGAATTTAGGTCGACTAAAAAAAGGATTTAAGATTCATAATTTATCATAACATTAATACAAATTAATTTAAAAAAATTGGTGGTGGGTTGGTTTTGGTTTGGGTGGGGGTGAGTGGAATGTTTTGAGGTCAAGTCCTCAGGCCTGAATGTTTATTGTAATTTACTTCCATATATATTTTTTGTTTTGGAACATGTAATTGAATTTATATTTCAAAAATATTAGTTCTATTCACCTTGTGTAAGATACATTCAAAAGGAAACTCTTTCCTCTCTAGTTCATCATTACCAATTTTCTAAAAAAAGATATCCATTTTCCCCATGAATCAATTTACTCTTATATTATAATCATTACTTCATTGAAGCCATATATTAGTATTTATTCTTGAGCATCAATCAATTTCCGTTTCTAATCACTGATGTTAACATGGAGCAATATTTTATACAATTTATCACTATTTCTTTTATGTTAATAACATTTACCTCCATCTTTTCCATCCAGGTTAAATGTAGGTCTAAAATTGATGTACGAACTCAGTTATCTTCCAATAAAATATCACTACCATTTACATGATATAAAATTATCTTACCAATAGAGACACATTTATCATCATGATTCGAAGAGGTTATGTCCTTATTTTCATCAATTTCAGGAGTTTTGTGTTCGGGGATACCGAGCCTCTAAAAACTCCTTGAAACTCCCAAAACAATATTTCAAGGGGTCTCTTAACAATTATTTTGTCATTGATATTTTATTATAAATATGGTTTCCATTGGTAATGATAGAGAGGAATAGTCATTTCTATTTTTGGTTTTCTACCTTTATTAATTGGGTAGAAACTCATTTTGAGTCCTCACATCAAAGCATTTTTTCACCTATATGTAAGAGTTATAAAGATTGAGAATCCTATTAATTTTTAGAGGAGGTAAAACTATATTTTTCTACCCCTTGTAGATCCTCAAAAGTAGTAGGTCCCTATGATTTCCATATGTTATCCTACATTTAATTTGTGAGTTTAGTTTTTGGTCCCTTCACAACTGCAAGCTTTCCATTCCCTTTGATATTTGGTGTTTACCATCCTTTACATTCAAGATTTCCCAATATATCACATCCTAGAATAAGGAAGCTATTTTTAATCTTAACTTCTATGTTCACCTCATGTATAAAAATAGATTCCACTTCATTCCTAATAATAGGGCTGGGGGTTCTATATGCACCCTTTGGTTATATAAGGAAACATCCAAACTTACTCCAAAGGGGGACACCTATTTATTTGTAAAGACTGTATCTAACCACAATGGTGGGATTAAATATTTATTGGGTGTGGGAGAGGTCTCATTCACCCTGATATCCTCTCTAGGAAGAGATAATTTTAGGGACACATACTCCTTCCTCACCACTTGTAAATAGGATAATACAACATTTTACCATCCGAAACCAACCAAAACATCCATGTTCAATGGTGAAATAATGGTAGCCCTACATTTTTTATGATCATTCCCTATATAATTCCCAAAATTTACCAATTCCTCCTTATTACTTGGAATTTACAACACACACTGAAGATGTCCTAGATGATCACTGGATGAGAAAAAATCACAGAAAGACTCAAATATCAAACAATTCTTATATGGAAACTCCTCGTGTACTTCAGTATACATAGATTCAATAGGTGTGTTTGAAATATTTACATTAAAACACATTTATGGGGATATAGGATTGAATAAATCCATCAATATTCTCTCAATTATAAGGAAACTACCAACCAATTTTCCTCACATTTTAGGTATATAAGGGTTTTAAAAAGGAAATGATAAACCTAAAAAGTTCAAAAAAATAGTTATCATTATGGGTATCAATTCATATGAAAATCATAGTTCCAATGAGAAAGAAAACAAGGGAATGAACAATAGAGATACTTACCTTTATTCAATGAAAATAAAAGATCATCCATAGAATAAATTCAAATAAAAAGATATTGATAATCATATAACCCTATAGTTGTAACATCCCAGGTATATAAAGTATATAAAATTTTCATATTTATTAATATTTTTGAATTAAATATTAATTTTACTTTAAAGTGGATTCTATTTTTGATGGAATACCCGATAAACAACAACAGGTTTCTTTGAAATCTTACGTTGCACACAACGTTGGGTCATACTGAAAAATAATAATATAATATTATTTTAAATGGTAGTTAATTCCTAGCCATTGTATTTGTGGGAATGGATAGAACTAACTACAATATGAATATATATGTTTTTTAAATGTTTTTACATTTATTCAATAAAAGTTAGAGGCCTAAAATGCGAATGAATCTAATTTTAAGCACAAATAGTATAATATTATTTAAAAGGTCGATTTATTGCCTTTTGATGAAGAACCCCTTTTAAATCTATTTCTGGTCACTTTTATATGTTCTATTTGAAAAAATAAAATTCTAATTTAGAATCGGGACATCAAAATTTACTTTGTGTAAATTTTTGGTATTTTTATGATAAAATTCATTTTTCAATGAATTGTGAAAAATACTGTATTTTAATTCAAAACTTCCTTTTAATTTAATTTATTTATATGATTAGATTATCTTTTTAAATGGTTTTAAAGTGTAATTAGATTATATTTTTACCATTTCATCCAATGTTAGCCATTGGAAGTAATTTCACTTTGAAATTGGACATAAAAAAGTGTTAATATTTTGATAGTTATTATTTTTTAAAAACACGCTTTTTGTTTTGACAATGAGAATTATTGTTAAATTAATTAATTCAACTTCTATGTATTGAATTTGGTAAAATAGAGATATTTTTTGAATTTAGAATATCAAATATAGCTTAGGCTGAATTTTTGGAAACATTAACATTAACACAGATTCATGGGGATATTGGATTTAATAAATCCATCAATCTTCTCTCAAATATAAGGAAACAACCAACCAATTTTCCGCACATTTTAAGTATAGAAGGGTTTTAAAAAGGAAAGGATAAACCTGAAAAGTTCATCAAAATAGTTATCATTGTGGGTCTCACAAAACTATGATTGTTCAATCTTCTCCTACCACCTCTTATGGTGGCCATTATGATGGAACTGTATTTATATATGATATATATTAAATTTATATTGTTTATATGCTTCTATATTTTTTATTTATAGAATAAATTTATGGATTCCATAGTAGGTAAATACGATATTCTCATTTTAGGAAGTCCAGACTACCGCCCCCTCAAAGTGATACGACTCGTTCATTCCATACATAGAATGTATAAAGGATAGAGTTACTAAGATTATATATATATATATATATATATATGATATTATACTAGAATTATACCATCTCCATGAACGGTGCATTTCATTTATTACCTCTAAATGTTATGTACTCTTATAAATTCATGTATATACTCGATATATATGATATATATGATATCTAAATCATGAATATCATTTTGTATATAATTAACTTTTGACGACATGAACAACTTGTAATTGTAAGAAGTCCATTTTTGACTCAAGTACCAAATATCGACAAAACGACCATTATTAACTTAAATGATTACATAATGTTTATAACATGGTAATAAGTGATTTAAAAGGAAAAATATATTTGGAAAAGTTTCTTAAGAAATTAGAAATTAACTTTAGTTTTTTATTCAGAAGATTAAAGAATGAATGGGTCAAGTCGGACATGAGTTAAGGGACTTCGTCTCAATCTCCTTTCATTGAGGTATATTTTGTTTTATACATGACTTTCTTTTATAAGATGTATAAACACCTTTTAAATTTCATTTCATTCAAATGGAATCTTTTTCTATGAGGCATTTTACTAAATGACAAAAAAAAAGAATATTTCTTTTAACGTAAGCGGTGGAAACAACCTTTTCTACTGCTGCGAGTATTATTGATCTTTTGGATTCCTTAACAAGACGTAATGTTTTTAAAAGGAAAATAAATACCATATACTCTGTTATGTATTTTGGTATTGAAAATGGTTTTTATAATGGATTTTTTATGTCAATATATTTAAATGATATACTGTGATTGAAATATGGAAATATTATCTTTCCTTTATATTTTTTTTATGTGTTATGAATATGTTATGGTTCTTGGGAATTTTTATGTATACGGGTGGTTCCATGATAAAACTTTGGCGGGTGAGCCCGAGATAGCTCTCCAATGCATTGGGTAACAGGATAGAGGTAAACGTGAATGTTTCTCCTAATAGATTTAGGGAATATACTATGATGGGTATTCCAAATGTAACTCCCTACGTATCTATGAAATCTACAACATAAGTAGGTTATGGATTCCATAAGTTACCTTTATGATTTTTGTTTACTATGTAAATCTTATGATTTTATGAGGTATGTTAAAGAGCTAATGTTATGTATGTATTGATGAACTAATGTTTTCTTTCTTTGTTTTATAACCCTTACTGAGATTTTTATGCTCATCCCAAGTTTCGAAATGTCTTTCACAGGACTTAAAAATGAACATGGTCAAGGATGGGATCAAGGAAAATTCATGCTGTCTAAAACATGGGACTAGACATGAATCTTTTTTTCAAGAGTTTTTATTTTATGAAAAAAATGGAAACTGGGTAGAAGTGTCTACCTTGTAATTTTTGAGATGTAATGTAATAGTTATGGCCTAATTCTGTAATACTCTAAACCTGAAAAGATCCTCAAAGTGAATTATTCATTTAATTCAAGATTATGTAATGTTTAAGTCCATGTCCTTATAATTGGTATCAATGGTCAGTTTAGATAACTTTAGAAGTTAGGATATTTTTAAATTAATGTCCATAAATTAATTTATGGTAATATTGAAGTGATATAGAATTTAAAGATTACTATATTGCTTCACCTAAGATATTTTTGTGTTCAGAATGGTTATCCGTAGAGGAAACATGGAAGTTATGATGGGATGACATCAGGAGGAAGACAACCTTCCAAATCTGCAACCTGAGATGGTTGGAATCAGAACTGAATAGTTTTCTGCAGTGATGGCACAATGGAATTTGGCTATAAATGGTGTGAGATTATCCAGATCAACCACATAGGAACATGTTAGCAATATAGCATTTCATAAGGAAACATCCCCCATCTTTCAGAGGATCATATGACCCTATGTTAGCTGGAGGGTGGATTAAAGCAACAGAGAAGATTTTTGATGTCATGGGGTGTTCAGAACATCAAAAGGTTAGTCTCGCTGTTTACCGTTTTGAAGGTGAAGCTGATCAGTGGTGGTCTATGTTGAAAAATATCAGGGATAATGAGGATATTTATGCTCTTTATTGGGATAAATTCAAAGGTATATTTCTTGAGAAATATTTTCCTAAGGTGGTTCGTCTTAGGATGGAAAAACAATTACTAGAATTGGGGTAGGAGGATGACTCAGTGGCTGCTTATGAAGAAAAATTCACTCGACTGGAAAGGTATGCTCCAAATTTCATACGAGATATTAATAGTAAAATCAACAGTTTTTACTGAGGATTAAATCCAAAGTATCGAAGGGAATTAGCTTATTGTTAGTTCAAAAGTTATGAAAAACTTGTTCTATGTGTGGAGAAGGTGTAAATGGAGTTTGCTGATGATCAGGTCTTCTTTGACAAACAATATAATAAGAGGTCGAAGTGGTAGATGAAAGGGAAGAACTCTTCAAAAAATTCTGATGGTAAGAAACTTAAGTTTACAGTTTTTGAAAATTGTGGTAATAAGCGTGCTGAGGAATGCCTTTTGAATTTTGGTATGTCCTACCGATGTGGTAAAATGGGATATAAATCTTATAATTGCACTGAAAAAAATTAAGGTAATGGTAAGACAAAATCTGATTTACAATCAGTACAATTTTTTAAGTGCAATGAAATGGGTCATTATACAAATGAGTGTCCAATGAAGAACTCAACTGAGAGAAAGCAACCAGACTACAAGCAGAAAGGGGTGGTGAAGTTCTTCGCAACTACTTCAGTAGATGTTGGGCCATCAAATGTAGTAGTATCAGGTGCATTGTCTGTTTGTTCAGATTATGCCAATGTGTTGTTTGATTCGGGGTCTACACATTGGTTCATTTCTAAGAAGTTTTCTAGTAAATTGGGAATTCCATCTCAAGATATGAATCCTGAAATTATGGTAAAAAAATAGGGGGTAAATGTTGAGACAAAAGGAAATTATAAGAACCTTCATACCCTTGTGTGCGGAAAGAATCTTACTAAAAAACTTATTGTTTTTCCTCTAGTAGAGTTTGATGTTTTTTTGGGTATGGATTGGATTTCTGTTTTTCATTCTAAGATTGACTATAGAGATAAAGTGGTTTCTTTTCAGAAAGATTTTCAGTTTTTGTACAAGAATGATCCCTTACTTTTGATAACATATCATGAAATTGAGAAACTAGTAAAAGATGAAAATGAATGTTACCTTGAAAATATTGTTGAAAATAAAAGAACTGTTCAGATTAATGATGTTCCAGAGGTAAATGAGTATCTCAATGTTTTTCTTGACGAGTTTCCTAGTATAATACATGATCGAAAATTTTAATTTACTATTTACTTAGTTCCTGATGCTAAACCAATTTCAAAACCCCCTTATCGAATGGCTCAAATTGAACTTTTAGAGTTAAAGAAGTAATTGAAGTAGTTATTAGATAAAGGTTTTATTTGACCTAGTACATCACCATGGGGTGCTTCTGTCTTATTTGTTAAAAAGAAAGATGGTTTTGAGGATTTGGATTTATTTTTGAGCATTGAATAACATCAATGTTAAGAACAAGTATCATTTGCCTCAGATCGATGATTTTTTTGATCAGATTCAAAGAGATCAGTATTTTCCAAAGATTGATTTGAGGTCAGGGTTCCATTAGTTGAAAGTAAAGGAATCAGACATTCCAAAGACCGAGTTTTGTACTAGATATGGCCATTATGAATTTTTAGTTATGCATTTTGGGTTAACAAATGAACCTACTGTATTCATGGATCTTTTGAATAGAATTTTCTGTGAGTTCTTGGATAAGTTTATAGTTGTGTTCATTGATGATATTTTGGTTTATTCTAAAAGTAAAGAGGGCCATGAAAGTCATTTAAGGGTTTTCTTTCAAACCTTAAAAGAAAATAAACTGTATGGGAAATTCAGTAAGTGTGAGTTTTGGTTACAACAAATTTATTTCCTTGGTCACATTATTTCAAAAAATGGCATAACTGTTGATCCTGCTAAAACAAAAGTTGTTAAAGAATGGCCAGTACCCACAAATATAACCGAGATCCATAGTTTTCTTGGTTTGGTAGGTTATTACTAGTGGTTTTTTTAAAAATTTTCATGGTTATCTAGTCCAATGAATAAGTTAACTCGAAAAGGTGTTAAGTTCATCTAGACAAAAGAATGTGATGATTTTTTTCCTAAATTGAAAAGAAGATTGGTGAATGATCCAATTTTGGAACTACCTTCCAGAAATGGTGAGTTTATTATCTACAGTGATGCTTTGTTGAAAGGAATTGGTTGTTTCCTTATGCAGAATGATCAGGTAATTGCTTATGCTTCACGTCAGTTGAAACCACATGAGTTAAATTACCATACACATGATTTGGAATTAGCTGATGTTGTTTTTGCTTTAAAAATTTGGAGGCATCATTTGTTTGGAGTAAAATGAGAAATATATACTGACCACACAAGTTTGAAGTATATATTCACTCAGAAATATTTGAACATGAGACAAAGGAGATGGTTAGAATTAATCAAGTATTATGATTGCATGATCCTTTACCATCTGGGAAAAGAAAATAAAGTGGATGATGGTTTGAGTCGAATAAGTAATGTTATATTAACTATGATATGTTTGGAACAAGATCCTTTGGTTTTTGATTTGATGAAATTTGGCATAGAAGTTGTTGGTGTAAGAAATTCCTCTTTTTTATTTCAGGTGTCCATGAAAACATCTCTATCAGATAGAATAAAGAAAGCGCAAGAAAAAAGACATTGAGTTATAGAAAAAGGTAGAGTTGGTTCAAAAGGGCAGGTTGTCTGGTTTTAACATTGATAATGATTATATTTTGAGATTTGGGAAGAGATTATGCATGCCTTGTGATTCAAAATTGAAGAATGAGTTGTTATGTGAAGCTCATAGTTCTCTGTTTTCAGTTTATCCTGGAAGTACTAAGATGTATAGAGATCTTTAGAAGTATTACTAGTGGGATGGAATGAAAAGAGATATTGCTGACTTTACTGTGAGGTGTTTGACTTATCAACGGTTAAAGCAGAGCAGCAGTTACCGAAAGGGATGCTTCAATATTTACCGATTCCAGAGTGTAAATGGGAAAATATATCCATGGACTTCATTGCGGTATTATCGAAGACATCTTGAGGTAATAATGAAATCTGGGTTATTGTTGACTTCTTGGCTAAATCTGCTCATTTCCTTCCTATTCGAGATACTTTGTCTCTAGATTAACTTTCTCGGTTCTATGTTAAATAGATAGTCATGTTGCATGGAGTTCTCCTATCCATTTTATCTGATCGTGATCGTAGGTTTACTTATAACTTTTGGAAAGGCCTTAATAAGTCATTGGTTACTGAATTAAATTTTAGTATAGCTTTTCATCCTCAATCAAATGGGCAGTCAGAATAAAAAATTCACCCCTTAGAGGATATTCTACGTGCTTATTCACTGGATTACCATGGAAGTTGGGACCAACATCTTTCTTTGGTTGAATTTTCATATAATAATATTTTTCATTCCAGTATATAGATGGATCCATTTGAGGTATTATATGGGAAGTTGTGTCGAACTCAAGATTTTTGGATGAAGTAGTTTAAATAAAGTTGATGGGGCCAGAATTAGTAGAAGAGATGGTAGAAAAAGTTCAGTTGCTTCAAAAGCACACGAGAACAGCTCAGAGCAGGCAGAAAAGTTATACAGATAACTAGAGGAAGGATCTTTCTTCTGAGGTAGGTGATCATGTCTTTCTCAAAGTTTCCCCATGGAAAAGTGTGATGCATTTTGGTAAGAAGGGAAAGTTGAGTCTAATGTTCACTAGACCTTATGAAATCCTGGAGAAAGTTGGATCAGTTGCATACAGAGTGGATTTACCTCCAAGTTTATCCCAACATAATGTTTTTCATGTTTCAATCTTGAGAAATTATATGCCAGATCCATATAATGTTTTGAGCCTATAGGTAGTTCCGTTGGAAGGGAATATCTCTTATGAGGAACAAACACTCTATATTCTTGACCGAAGAGAGCAAGTGTTGCGGAATAAGGTAATTAATCAGGTAAAGGTTTTGTGAAAAAACTATATGGTTGAAGAGGCAACATGAGAATCTAAAAATGCTATGAGGGATAAATACCCCCACTTATTTTATAAGTGAACAGAATTGCGGGGATGCAATTCCCAAAAGGGGGGAAGGATGTAACATCCTAGGTATATAAAGAATATAAAATTTTCATATTTATTAATATTTGTGAATTAAATATTAATTTTACTTTAAATGGTATTCTATGTTCGATGGAGTACACGATATGCAATAAAGGGTTTCTTTGAAATCTTACATTGCACACAATGTTGGGTCATACTGAAAAATAATAATATAATATTATTTTAAATGGTAGTTAACACCTAGCCATTATATTGGTGGGAATGGAAATAAATAACTAAAATATGAATATACATGTTTGTTAAATGTTTTTACATTTATCCAACAAAATTTAGAGGCCTAAAATGCGAATGAATCTAATTTTAAGCACAAATAGTCTAATATTCTTTAAAAGGTCGATTTACTGCCTTTTGATGGAGAACCCTCTTTAAATATAGTTTTGGTCACTTTTATATATTCTATTTGACAAAAATAAATTATTATTTAGAATTGGGACATAAAAATTTACTTTGGTTAAATTTTTTGTATTTTTTCAAATAAAATTCATTTTTTAATGAATAGTGAAAAATACTGTATTTTAATTCAAAACTTCCTTTTAATATAATTTATTTATATGGTTAGATTATCTTTTTAATTGGTTTTAAAGTTTAATTAGATTATATTTTTTCCATTTCATCCAATGTTGGTCACTGGAAGTAATTTCACTTTGAAATTGGACATAAACAAGTGTCAATCTTTTGATAGTTATTATTTCTTTAAAACACGCTTTTTGTTTTGACAATGAGAATTAATTTTAAATTAATTAATGAAAATTCTATGTATTGAATTTGGTAAAATAGGCATCATTTTTTAATTCAGAATATCAAATATAGTTTAGGCTGAATTTTTGGTATTTTTCCGAAAAACTTCAATTTTTGATGAACAGTGAAAACACTAAGTAGTAGTTAAAAAGACGACTTTTTCATTTAAATGAAATTTTACCACTTATGTGAATTGAATTTCAAAAATCTGACATACATGGTTGTAATTATTAAGTAAAATTTGGTTCAATAAGATGGAAATATTTTTTTGGTGAATAGTAACGTTTGACTTTTATTTACTTCGGTTAAAGGTAAATAGGGAAATTCAAGGTAAAAAAATATTATAATAACATAAAATTACCTTAAAACTTGTCCTAAACTTATTGTATGTGTAATTGAAGACCAATACAATCCTTGGGTGAGATGGTTGGCCTTTGAAAGCCACTTCGGTAAGATAATGATATTAATAAGTTTTTATTTAAAGTAAATATAAAAATATCATAAACATGTATTCTTTTTCTAAAAAAAATTTAATGTGGGGTTATATAATTGATATATTTGACTATAAATATTCATTATAAATATTAAAATATTTCCTACATTATGGTATTTTTTTATAATTTTTAGAAGTCAAATAAATTAATTTATTTATAACACAACAATGATTCACTGTTTACCTCATTAATAAATGATTTAAATAAATAAGATTATAAAGATTAAAATAATATCCAAAACATATCCAAATCTTATTGGATGATTTTATTTTGAACATGAGTCATCTTATCTTCTAATTTAATAAGTTTTGGATATTTATAAACTGAAAATCATTATATAATAAAATAATATTTTCACACTTTTCTAAAGAGCCCCTCCTCTCCCTTATAAAAAACCCTCACCTCCAACCCATTACTCACACCTCTCAAGCCCCTTGTATTGTCTAACCTATGCCCAAATAAGCTCTCAAGATCCTTATCTTCCTCCTAGAAGCATTACCTTAGGAAGAAATCACTTCAAGAAACCCTTTTTGTTCAAACCAAAGAGAGTTACCTGATTTAAAGGTAACATCTTCTCTTAAGTTCTTTTGTTTTATTTTACTTCTCCAACCACCTAAAATATTTTTATTCCTTTATTTTATAACAAAACCAATATTATCAATATACTATGTTGTTTTTATGAGAATTATTCTAACTACACTTACACACACCTCCATCTAATGGGTAAAGACCATACTGTTTCTGTGGATGAAAAACTAACGCCTCACGAAACTATGATTGTTAAATCTTCTCCTACAACCTATTATGGTGGACATTATGATGGAACTGTATTTATATATGTCATATATTATATTTATATTATTTATATTCTTCTGTATTTTTCATTTATAGAATAACTTTATGGATTCCGTAGTAAGTAAATACAACAATCTCATTTGAGGAAGTGCGGACTACCGCCACCTCAAAGTGACACGACTCGTTCATTCCATATGTGGAATGTGTAAAGGATGGAGTTAATGAGATTATATATATATATTATACTTAAATTATAATATAACTATGTATCATTATGTTTTCATTCCATTAAATATGAAATAGAAATGAAAGTAGCGTTTATGCGTTTGTACGGCTTACCGTCTCCATGAACGGTGCATTTCATTTATTACCTCAAAATGTTATGTACTATTATAAATACATGTATATACAGGATATATATGATATATATGATATTTAAATCATGAATATCATTCTGGATATAATGAAATTTTGACCACATGAACAACTTGCAATTATAAGAAGTCCATTTTTGACTCAAATACCAAATATTGAAAAAACGACCATTATTAACTTAAATGGTCACATAATGTTTATAACATGGTAATAAGTGATTTCAAAGGAATTATAAACCTGAAAAAGGTTCTTAAGAAATTATAATTTAACTTTAGTTTATTATTCAGGAGATTAAATAATGAACGGGTCAAGTCGGACATGAGGTAAGGGACTTCGTCTCAATCTCCTTTCATTAAGGCATATTTTGTTTTATACACAAATTTCTTTTATACACTATATAAACAAATTTGAAATTTCATTTCATTAAAAGGGAATCTTTTTCTATAAGGTGTTTTACTAAATGAAAAAAATAATGTTTCTTTTAACGTAAGCGATGAAAATGACCTTTTCCACCGCCGCGAGTATTATTTGATCTTTTGGATTCCTTAACAAGCTGTAATGTTTTTAAAAGGAAAAAAATACCATATACTCTATTACATATTTTGGTATTGAAAATGGTTTTGATAATGGGTTTTTTATGTCAATATATTTAAATGATATATTTTGATTTAAATATGGAAATGTTATCCTTCCTTTATATTTGTTTTATGTGTTATGAATATGTTATGGTTCTTGGGCATTGTTACGTATACAGGTAGTTCCCTAATAAAACTAGGGAGAGTGAGCCTGGGATAGGTCTCCAATTCATTAGGTAACATGAAAGAGGTAAACGTGAATGTTTCTCCTAAGAGATTTAGGAAATATACTGTGATAGGTATTCCAAATGTAACTCTCTACGTAGCTATGAAAGCTAAAATGTAAGTATGTTATGGATGCCACAAGTTACCTTTATGATTTGTGTTTACTATGTAAATCTTATGATTTAATGAGGTATGTTAAAGAGCCTATCTTATGTATGTATTGATGAACTGATGTTTTTTCTTTGTTTTATAACCCTTAATGAGATTTTTATGCTCATCCCAAGTTTTGAAATGTTTTTCACATAAATTAAAGATGAATAGGGTCAAGGATGGGATCAGGGAAAAATCATTCTATCTAAAACATGGGACTAGACATGAATCTTTTTTTCAAGAGTTTTTATTTTATGAAAATATGGAAACTGAGTAAAAGTGTCCACCTTGTAATTTTTGAGATGTAATGTAATAGTGATGTATTAATTCTCTAAAACACTAAACCTGAAAAGATACTCAATGTGAATTATTCATTTAATTCAAGATTATGTATTGTTTAAGGCTTGGTCCTTATAATAGTAGTGTGATCCTTTAACCCCTAAGTTCTATTAAGGAATCTATGAAAATAATCCAACACTATTCATCTCTTTATAAAGTTTCCAACCATTAAGAGGATGTTCATTGATAATGGCTTAGTGAATTCCAAATTGGGAGAGGGAGTGTCAAAGATACTAATTGGAAAGATAGAATATTCAGGCTAATAGGAATAGAGGGGAAACCTAGAATGGATTTAGGGTGTCCATGAATAGAGAGAATCATAAATGGTTAATTGGTGAGGGATATGCAGGTCCCCCTCACCTTTACAGTCACGGAGGGGATGAAGAAGAATCAATTACCACCAAGGGTAGTGAAACATCTCCATTGAGTTATATATTTCATTTCATGTGGCATACCCTATTTATATATTAGGAGACCACATTTTATTTAAATATTTTTTAATGGTGAGTTATAATACATTTTTAAAGTGGAACTATGCTACAAATAATTCCCATACATTTAAACAATGGTTTCTTCTCCTTGTCTATAATTTCTGTTCCCTCCACTAATCTCTTTTTAAATTAGAAACCTCAATAATTGTTATTTAATGTTAATATCATATTTATATTCTTCTATTTTAGGAAGAATATATTATTATATTATTTTATGACATTATTTTTCAACACAGGTGTTTTAAAACATAAAAAGTTATCCTCTGTATATCCTCCATGATTTGTTGGGTACATATTCTATTTATTTTCCCCCATTCATAGAATATTTATCCCATGAACCACTTATATTTTATATATATGTTTCTTAAATATATAAATATATAAATATATAAATATCTGTTTCATTTTTTGGGTTATAAAAGTTTTTATTTCCCTTCAAAATTTTCACTTTTAAGTATACATGATTTAAGGAAACATTCTTATTTCTTATATCATGTGAAGAATCAACCCCATTAAATGACTATAAATAATGTATAAATTTTAATTTTTTTATACAGAACCCACTCGGTTTAATTATGGTTTTATTGAAAATAATATGAACTTTCCTTCATAAAAAATATCCATTACTTATTTCATAAATTTTCACTATTGTTGTGAATTTTTTCCCTTCTTATCCTATATACCTCTCATGAATTATATTTATGTTAACTGAATTTTCAAGAAATATGTTTCATTTTCAATTATTAATGTTGAAAATGATTTAATTCATTATTATCTTGGGAATCCTTATGATTTAGCCTTTAATTATGCTATAAATCAGAATTATGAAACCCACTACCTTCTCATGGGATTGATCATGGTTTTTATTTATGTATGCATCCTTTTCTCTTTTTTTTCACACATATTTATGTACATATTATTAGGACAAATATGGGTATTTTATATCCCTTTAATTATTTAGGTAATGTTAACATCCTATGACTTACCATGTGCATTTTATGAGTTTTTAGACTAAGAACTCTATTTTATGATGGTGGTTTATCTAAGAATACAACGATTATGATGGTGGTTAACCTATGTTATGTTTTTTGGTTGTCAAACTTGACATATGTTTATGATATCATATATTATGATGTTTTTTGGTGGTTTTTATTCCATGATATTTTGATTTTATTTCATTATTCCATTTTTCCATCCTTGTGATCATTCCCATTATGATATCATATTATACCTATTGACTATCATATTATAATTTATTTCTACATTTGTTTCCTTACTGAGCTTTATATCTCACGCATTACTTATGTACTTTCCATAGGTTAGCCTATTTAGTTTTATAAGTTATATAGGATTTATGGGAACTATGTGTAGTTTTAAATAAAGATGATCTTTCTTTGTGTTTAATATGATGTACTTATGTGTCTACTCATCTAAAGGAACAATACTTCTCAATCCATGTCGTGTATTAATAGGAAAATTATGTTATGAAATATGAAATAATTATTGATTAATGCTTATGTTAGTATAGTCCTCCCCACATAGAACCATATGTGGGGAAATTATTAATTTTCCCCTTAAAAAACACCCCATCATCTCACTAGAGCCTCTACTAATCATCCAATGCTTGACCACCAGCTAGCCGGTGTCCCCAACCAGTATAAGGAAAACTTTTTATCCCATTATATGGTTGGTGGCTACAAGATATAGAAAATCACAATCCATTCCACCTAATCCCCTCTTCATTACTCACATAAGCCTTCATCCTACCACTTGTGACTCATTATTTGTTTAAAATCAACTTTTAATATGATCAAAATATTTGATTACCATTCCAAGATCTAGTTATTAAAATAATGCATCAGATAAATTAAAAAATTCATAAACCCACAATATTTTACACCTAATATGGGTATAGGTTTTTAAAATATGTTATTGATATGGTATTATTGTATTCATTATTTATTGATAATAAATTATGCCTTAATGATTTTTTTTTCACAATGTTTGAATTCATTTTAAATTTCATTCTCTAATATTTTTTTGAAATATATTGTTTCAATTTTCATGGGTGAATGCCTCTAATTTCATTTGTATTTTACATTTATTCTAGTCATCATCTTTTACCAAATATGAGGTGGGCTTATAATGGATTACCCATCCTTGTAACTAGTTCGTGCTGGGTCTCATGGGTTAGATTGGGTCCTAAGAACCCATTTCAGTAAGATTAATATTTTTATATGATTAATATTGTTCCCTCCCTAATAAAAATTATATAGATAATCAATGATAAAATTTGAAATGAAACATCATATTTTCTCACTTGAGGTCTCAATGAGAATGAATAATAAAAGATTTATATCTGACATTTGTTGAGTTTTATATGAAAGAATAATTTAAATTTTTTTATATTCCATGAAACCACTAAAATATTAGTTTTATTTTAATGCATGCATACCTTATATATAAATGAAATTTTTGACACAATTATCTTGTATACTATAATATCTGAATATCATCAATTCATTGAAAATGTAATTAGTGTTTGTAAATTAATCGAATATATTTAGAAATCCCCCATGTAAAGTATGCATAGGATAGTTGATGACATAGTTGAAGAGGATGCGAAAAAACATACTTATCCAGTGCGTCACCATGGGTGTGTGTTATCATAATGCAAAGAAAAATAATAATACAATTAATAAATATAAGTGTAACACCCCAGAATGATAAATGGTTAAATGACTAAAATGACATGACACATTTCAATAAGGTGCACCTTTCTTTTCGGGAGCCTACATGATTAGAAATCCATAGTTAATCATGCTTGTTCTGAAGTAGTGATTAGGATGGGTGACCTTCCCAGAAGTTTTCTAGGATGTGTGTGAGTGAGGAAATATTACACTTGAAAGAATATGTGTGGGCCTGTGGGGAAAATCATTAGTCAGATGACCTATTTGGGAATATGGGTGGGACGCAAGGTGGAAACCACGTGTCTACGAGGCAACTGGTGGTACCTGGAATGAAAGGACCTGATGAGCATGTTAAGGTAGAGTGTCTGTGTTGTCAGTGAGTCCCAATTGTTACATTTGGTATCAGATCTAATACCCAACCTTAAGTGCACTAGCACTACCTGGGTTGATATGTGGGATCCACAATGAGGATGTTGTGCTCTAATGGGGAGGGGTGAATTTAAAACCCCATAATGATAAAGGGTTAAATAACTAAAATGATGTGACTCTTGTAAACAAGGTGTACCTTTCTTTTTAGCATCCTACCTAATTAGAATTCCACAGTTAAGCGTTCTTGGTCTAAAGTAGTTATCAGGATGGGTGATCTTCTAGGAAGATTCCTAGGATGTGTGTGAGTGAGGAAAAAAGACCACTAAAAAGAATATGTGGTGGCATGTGGGGAAAATCATTAGTCAGATGACCCGTTCGGGCATGTGGGTGGGCCCCAAGGTGGGGACCATGTGTCTGTGGGGCAAGGGCCAGGACCCAACGACCATGTTAAGGTAGGCTGTCTATTTTTTCAGTGGGCCCTAGTTGTTACATTTGGTATCCGAGACAATACCCATCCTTAAGTACGGTGGCACTACCTGGGTTGATATGTGGGGTCCACAATGAGAATGTTGTTCTCTGGGTGGGGGGGGGTGAATATAATTCCCCATAATGATAAAGGGTTAATTGACTAAAATTATATGACTCATATAAACAAGGTGAACCTTTCTTTTTGAGAGTCTACTTGATTAAAACTCTATAGTTAAGCATACTTGGCCTGAAGTAGTGATCATGATGGGTGACCTTATGGAAAGTTTACTAGGATGTGTGTGAGTGAGGACAAAGCACACTGAAAAGAACATGTGTTGGCCTGCGTGGGCATTCATTAGTCATATGACCTATTCAGGCATGTGGGTGGGCCCCAAGGTGGGGACTATGTGTCAACGGGGCAACTAGTGGTACATGTCAGACCCGAACTGGATGACCATGTTAATTTGGGGTGTCTGTTCTATTAGTGAGGCCCCATTATTACATTTGGTATTAGAGAAAATACCTGACCTTAAGTACAGTGGCACTTCCTGGGTTGAGATGTGGGGCCCATAATGAGGATGTTTTTCTTTAAGGGGGGGGGGGGGGGGTGAATGTAATACCCTATAATGATAAAGGGTTAAATTAATAAATTTATATGACTCATGTCAACAAGGTGTACCTTTTTTTAGGATCCTACCTGATTAGAAATCCATAGTTAATCATGCTTGTACTTGAGTAGTGATCATGATGGGTGAAATTCTGGGAAGCTTCCTAGGATGTTTGTGAGTGTGGAAATAGCACACTGGAAAGAGAATGTGTTGGACTGTGGGGACAATCATTAGTCAGATGACCCATTCGAGAATGTGGGTTGGCCCTAGGGTGGGGACCACATGTCTGCAGGGCAACTGACGTAACCTAGTAGGCCATGACCAGACAACCGTGTTAAGGTGAGATGTCTGTGATGTCAACATGGACCAGTTGTTACAATAAGTTTAAAAATTATATATATTCATGGATGATGTAATTTATTATTAGATTAATACCACTTGATAATATCCTAACTAGGTCCATTAAATGACCTCAAGCATGCCTCTATAGACACTTGAGGCTACTGAATAGTAGTAAGGGTATATGATGTTACCTTGGGGAAACTATAACATAACATCATAGTAAAAATAATAGAAAATAACTGTGAAATATGTATAATAAAAAATCATACTATATAGAATGAATAAAATGTTTCAATGATATATAAATTGAAATTCATACATACAGGAACATGTCCTAAAAGATCACCCACTTAGATGATTTAATATTGCAATAAACATAAAAATGTGAATTAGATGGTGTCTCTACTACTCTCTAAGAGTCTCAACTCATCTCGTTCACCAAATATTTGAAAAGTATCACCATCTACAATAGCCAACACTGGTCCTCTTCCCTACTTGAACGAGTTAATAGTGAGGTATTCTCAGGTGCCAAAGTTCCATGGATACTTGAATTTAGTGTGAGAACTGCTCAGTATGCTACCAAAAATAGTGTCCCTAACATATCTAGTAAATACAATGTTCACACATGTGATATGGTATGTTGAATAAATAATCATGGAATCATAATAATATAAATTTCCATTCACACAATGGTTATAAGGTGATAATTTTGATTGAACATACCTACTTTAGCTGTTGTTGAAATGTATCTTAACATAAAACATCCCTTCATTTGGATTCCATGGGTATAATCTGCACATAATTAATAATAATTCAACTTATTATAAAAAAGGGTCATACTCACTCCCTTACAAGAAATGTAATGATCCTCCAATAAAAAAGTGGATATACAAAAATCCCACAAGGAAAATTTGTAATTCCATCTTGAACTGGGGTGTATAATAACATCCCATTGAGAAAATTTTTTTACATCATCCATATATTGAGGGATATACCTACACCCCAACATGAAATAGATATTACATCATCCGAATACTCATAGTATACTTGCACCACACTATGAAACAAAAATTTATTCCTTATGAAACTACATAAAATACAAACTTCTTTCCTTGAAACACATTAAAGATCAATAATAATCTTATGGAATACTAACTCCCAGTCGATAAAAACATATCCTAATATCATTTTACTTATGGGTGTGTTTGATTCTTACCTAGAATCATATATCATCTCGAGGAATTATTGGTCCAAAATTTAATCAAATTATATCAAGGAATTATCACCCAATTCTTAATACCATGATTGATCATCATCATATGGGATTGCCACTAACCTAAACCCATCAAAAATCTATTGGGATAGCCTCTCAAGCACTCAACCAGGACTCATCTCAAAAGGATTGGCCTAATATTTAATTTACAACTTAGAATATATCAATATTAATAGGTTTATTCCACTAAATAAAATATAGTTATCCTAAAAATTTCACACAAATCTCTTTGCATACTTAAATCACCCTATTGGTCATATAATAGGGTCCTTTAAACCCATAAATGTCATGGGTCACTAGTAATAATTGATAACCACCACCTCATGGTGTTGTCTCTGGCCATGGGCTCTATCCAACCCAATACTCAAGAGTCTAGTTCAAATACTCATATAAAATATATCCCACTATATAAGGAACATTAATGAAATATCACACTAATACTTTTAATAAACTCGTGCAATTACATCAAAATATTACCCATGACCAAAACTTAAGTGTCACATCACATCTCCTTTGGAGATATACTAGCCTATCTCCTATGTAAAACCCTATCATCATAAATTTTGATTTCTTGGAGGACCCCTCCCACTCATAGAATATTCTAAGGTTCCATTTGACACTAAAGATAGTGTTCCATTTAAATGAGAAATGTGTGATGTTATCTCCCACTTATATAAGGAATAATACTCTAATACATTTCCCAACAGCCTTAGGAAATTATCCTTTTCCACATGAACCAAATATCATGCCCAAGGATTTATCCATGTACTCTAATAAATATACTTTATATCCTCAATCAATATTAATTCAATTTTATTTTAAACTTATCTCCGATCACCTTATCCACACCTAGCAGGTTCAATGCCATCCTATATACATGACACAATGTTTATCCATATAATTTTATTCACATTCCATAGGGTACATGAGTCAATTAACACCTATAAATAATCAATCCATTAACTATCTATTTATTATCCATCAATCTAATGATCAAGGGTCTATTTTGTCCGTTCGCACATTTTTTGATTCATGGGAGTTAAATTAAACAACTCATTTTACATATATGGTTAGTCACACATTAGTATTGATACCACATATCACATCCTATATAACAATGATATAAACCATAATGGTTTGTTCATGGACAACCTACATCATATAATGTTCTTTATTTGAAGAAATATCGACCAATTTCACAAGATCATCTAAGACTCATCTAAGACAGTATCACCTCCTAACCCCTATCTTAAGTAATATTGGATAAATGATTAAATATAACATTTTATAGTATATTTTAAAATATAATTAAATCATATGTATTTTAAAAAGCATCCCCATTCCATCTCACTATAATAAAACCACAATCAACCATAACCAAAAGGTCCATGAAATATCCCTAGCAGCATCCTAAGAAATGGCCTTAACATATAACTCCCTATTAATCACTAATCTAATTGGATTTAAAATGATTTTAGAAAAATTCATCGGGCCACACACCTCTAATGAAATAGTAAAAAATGATGTCTAATATTCATCCCATGATATCCTATATCCATTATATACAAAGGGACTATGAATCATAAGGATTCCTCCATGACGTTATGAAATCACTTTTGTAAAAGTATAAAAAAATCACATAAAAATAAGAAAAAATATAATTGAAAATTTAATAGTGGGAAATAATTGAATAACATTCCATAAATCTAAATGAAATTACCAATAAGAAAAATCAATTTTAAAATGGGATCAAAGGATGAATTGGAGGGGGAGAACCTAGTAGTTTGGCATTGTGTGATGGTGGAAGAGAGGACCACACCTTTAAAATTTTAGAGGAATAATATAATTTTAAATTTTTTAAGTAAAACTAGGATATGACATGGTTTTATAAAATACCCAGAATCAAATCCAGGCAGGGACTAATTTCCGGGGGTATTGTAGCAGGGCACTGTAGCAGTACTGTAGCAGCGGCAGAACTGTAGTAGCCCGGGTACTGTAGCAATACTATTCACTGAGGGGATATTTGGGAAAAAATGGGATTTCAAGCCTTTTATTCTGGCCACTTGGCTTTGGGACTTCGGGCTATGTAATGGGTCTCCCTCTACCCAGTCTAAAGAGGTCTTTGCTTTAAATAATAAAATGAGGCTTCAGCCCCAACCTTTAAAAAAAATGTAGCCTTAACTATCTTATTCTACAATCCTTCAAACAATGTAGTCACGTGATTTACCAATCATTGTGAAAACTATGAAGAACCCTTTAAAAAACTATATCATAGTGTACAATTACCTTTTACAGTTCACTACAACAATGTACAATCCATTAAACTCACCGCAAAAAAATAATCCACAGGTTTCTTCACACAATTTTCCTTAACTATGTTGTAATCATGTGATTGAGAAAAATGTATTTAAAAAAATGAACATCAACCTGAAGCTCCCGACCTTCCCCTGAGCTCTTGAAACCTCTCTTAAGACATAATTCATATAAAAGAACCTCTCATAGAGATGTTCTTACTTTATGAATTCCTATCTAAATTCTAATTTTACAATAATCACATATTTAGGGAACAAAAATTAAAATTTTCTATAAATTTCAAAACCTTTGAAAACCTGGGTCTTTAAAATCTTCCCACAATGACACTTCCCATCATTTTTAATTCCTAGTTGTACTTATACATAAATACTAACCTACCATGTTCATTATTTCACAATCAATTCCACATGATCTATAGTTGAATTCCAAATGATAATCCACTACACTAATTCAAAAACAAAGGAAATCTATGCATAAAAATATAATCTACTCACTTATCGACATCTCTTGTAAAGAAATATAAATTACATATATATTTTATAAATTATTTGGTATTATTTTGAAGTCTTCAAATATAACGGCATGTGATTCTGAGGCCCGGAGTGCTTGGAATGATCCGTTAAATTTTTTTTAAACTTTAATTAGCGCACATGAGTAGTTTTTCTAAAAAAGTGGAATAACTCTTAAACAGGTGCTCAGATCAAAAATATAAGGGCACTGTTGCATTCAGGATAGAGGGTTTACCCTAAGTGCGACTTAAGTTTAGCCGGCACAGGCCTCGGGTGAGAAAAATAGAAAATGGTATAACCGTAAATAAAATAATTAAATAAAGTTATTTTATTTTTTAAATGCTTATAACTCACGAATGATGACTCAGATTAAAAATCCCAGACCACCGCTGAGTGGATGATGGTATTATTTCTTTAGGAAGATACTAACATTGTCTAGTGCAGGCCAATTATGGAAGTTAGTTTTTGGTCGTAAATAAAATAATTAAGTAACAATTATTTTATTGTTAAAATACATAAATTCTAAATGGTAACTTAGATTGAAAATCTGAGAGTACTGTTGAGTTCTTTGGGGCGTGTTTCCCTTAGGTGAAGCCTAACTTTCACCAGTGCAAGTCGAGGGTGAATGTTAATAATTTATTGAACTTTTTTTAGGTACGTTCAGTAAACGCGTGAATGACATTTTCTAACTTTTGAACCGGCGCTCGAATTAAATATCCGAGGGCACCGTTGAATCTGTTGCACCGAGATTCTCTTAAGGGAGGCCGCACTTTGACCGCAAAAGGCCGAGAGAAAAATTTATATTTTGGACATTTAAAATAATAATAAAATAACAATTTTATTTTATTTCCTTTCTTTATTTTCCTTCAATGGACAAGCGGTGGTGGTGGGACCAATGATGTGTCAAGCCATTAAATGGATCGACTCCTCAATTCTTTGTAACAACATTGTTGGAACTAGGAAGGTTAGTTAATTAATTTAACCCCATTAATTCCACATGCGTTACTCAAACTACACCTCTTCTATTTATATGGACCTTGGGGAGGAGTATTGTCACAGATTCACTAAGAAAAAAAGCTCTGACAAAGTACCGTGATGCCAACCACTTGGAGGATGGAACCAATTCCAACGGGTAGTGACGTGCACCACCAAACGACAAACACTGACCCTTCCTCAAACACAGACGTTATCCAATGATATTGTGGTAGGGGGTTTATTTTGAAGTTGTCTTTGATGAATTAAATCCTCTCCCGCTTGCTATCACCCTAACGTGGAGGGCGTGGGCCAGACGAACAAGGCCCATACCCTCCACCGCTTTGTTCTTGATGTGAACTTCGAGGAAAAACTTCCAAATCGATGGAAACATGAAATAGTGGGTCATGTTATGTCGAAGGAATCACGGAAGAGCCGTAGGCATATAAAACACCAATAACGGACACTAGAGCACGTCCAGTGACCCATAGAAGAAACTGTCGGTGCGCCATGTCGGCGGCGTCCGGTGGTGGCCGAAGGATACCCACAGAAACTGGCTATGGGTGGTGGAAGGTGGACAAGGGAAGCCAGCCTGAGTCGGCCGCACAGGACAAGTGCGGTGCTTGCAGGTGCCACTGATAGAAGAGGCCAGCAGGCTACGGTAGGAGGGTGCGGCGCGGCCCACGCCACACTGCTTTGAGGAAACCCAGTCTACCGAACGCCCGACCAGTTAATGCGGTGGGGTAGCACCCCACCATTTTGGTAAAATGGCCCCGCAAATGCTCCTCCAACGAATGAGGCAGTCCACCTTCTGGCAGACTGAGCCGGCGCAGGCCGGACCTGCGGTCCAGCGGGTCAGCGCGGGTGGGCCGAGCCCCACCCGGCGGGCCGGACCAACCACTGCCCGGGCCTGCGAACCGAACCAGACCGACCCCGACAGGCTGAACCTAGTGAACTGGGATGACCCTTAGTGGGCTGGAGCTAATTGGGGTCATGTATACCCCGAGACCCATTGCATCGGGTTGGTCTGACCGAGTTGGATCGGGCCTAAACCCGACCAGTACCCGAATAAAGAAACACTCATAACTGACGAACCGGGTGTTTAGTTGACACGTCGTCCATGGCGTTTTGACCCCTTTTGGGAAGCAGTCCCTTTGGAATTCTCCGGCGGGCCTGACCAAGCCGAGCTGGACCGAGGTGCGATCACCCCCCATTTCACAAAAAGGGATGTAACTAATAGATTGGGCATATAATTGACACGACATCTGTGGCATAAGGACCCTAGTGACAGGGTTTTACTTTTGAGATAATCTAAGTGAATTTTTTCAGAGTTTGACGTGCAACCTAAGTTGGATCAGACTTGAATCCAACCAGGATCTTTTTACAAAAGTGCCCATATCTCATAGACCGAGCATCCGATCGACGCGCAGTCTGTTGCGTTGGAACCCTTACGACATGGAAGTCCTTTGGGATACTTCTTTATGTAACTTCTTGGTGGTTTAGGTATGACTGATATCTTGAGGAGTGGATCCTCCTGGAATCAAGCATGCTTAGTGCCAGAATCTCGTGGCTGGCTGTGACGTAAAGAATGAATAGCGATCCTATGTGGGTCAGTAATTATCATTCCTGTGTGGGTCATATCTTGTGTGGGTCAGCTCTAAGTGATCCTGTGTGGGATAGTGCATACCGATCTTGTGTGGGTCAGCAATAGAGACTCTCGACAGAATAAGATGATCTAGATTTACGATTAATAATATGTACTTCTGTACTTAAGTTATATACCTGGTGTGATCTGAGTCCTTAACTTTGTGGTACTTTTACCTTTGTGGTGTTACCTTCATGGAGTTACCTTTTTTGTAATTTACCTTCGTGGTGTTACCTTCATGGTGTTACCTTTGTGGTAATTTTACCTTCGTGGTGTTACCTTCGTGGTGTTACCTTTGTGGTATTACTTTTGTGGTACTTTACCTTCATGGTGTTACCTTTGTGGTGTTACCCTGGTGGTACTTTTACCTTCATGGTGTTATCTTTGTGGTACTTTTACCTTCATGGTGTTACCTTTGTGGTGTTACCTTTTCGGTATACTTACCTCATGGATCAATAGTGAAAATGGATTAAAGGTTGGGGCCTTGTGTTTCCTCATGTAAGAGATAAGAATATTTTGATAACTTAGGTATATGTATGGGCATATACCTAAGTATAATTGATTATTGCTTTATGATTTGTGATTGAGGTCTTGCTTTTTGGTATTTCCTTTTTGGAAATCTGGGAGACCTTCGAGGGCCTCGTGGGTCCCTATTGAGTATTTTTATACTCACCCCAGCATGGGATTTGCCCGCACCTTATTGTGTCTTGTGCAGATGACGAGCAGCTGGGCTTAGACTTGAGGAAGCCAGAACTAGGAGGTACACAGAGGAGATAGGTTGACATGGAGTGCTGTGGAGATGATATGTACCTACCCTTCAGGTATGATCCTTGGGGAGCGATCCGGGAGTTGTTTTATCTTTTTAGTTGTACTTGTACTTTTCATTTGGACTTTTATTCCAGACCCCTTTAATTTTAGTACACTTTTTACTACAACATTTTAATTCCTGGATACTTCTTGTTGTGTTCTTGGATTGTGTGTTTGTATAGGTTTAAAGATAATGCCTTCCCATTATAGGGATATGCATTTTTGGTGCTAGTCGCCAACCCCTGTCCTATTTAAGGTGGGCTTGGGGTAGTCACGACGCGGGCCCTGGGGGACGGGTCGTGATATCTCTAGTACTATTATGATACTCAACCACACCCATATATCATGAGACACCATGGTATTATCAATTGAATCATGATAGGGGTTATGGAAATCACCAATATAAGATTCCACTAATAATGGACAATTACTAGTCAATGAGCTCCCCTCCATAAGAATCACATAAAAAAACAAATGTTATGTGGCCTATCAACATGATCAGTGTAGTTTCTATATTTAAACACCCAATTTCAAGATATAACACTCGTCAATCCTCTACTATCTGAAAATTCCCCAAAACGCTCAGCCACACACACTAACATGTCATCACATCACTCAATCATGATTCCCTTACTACCTAAATGCATCCCATGATCATCCAAGCATAAAAACTGACGTCAGGACTGAAACATGTTGAAATTAATTTTTTTTCACTAACAATATGCACTATAAATAAGACTCTAATCCCATAAATTGATACACTACTAATCTAGCTCACTCATAAATAATATAAATTAAATCCCATATCTGATTCCAACACTAAAACTCCATCCAACACCACTTATTTATCATTATTATAGTATTTATAAAGGGAAATGATAAACATGCATCTAATTGTACATGAGTATCTAAGTTCCATCTTGAACATCTACTAACTTGTCTCATGGTTCCATCACCCTTCCTATATAATGGTTGAACATATGTGGCGTATATGTTTCTTCAAATCATAGGAGTTTCCTTATTGTTGGTAAAATTAAACAAATATCTAATCTCTACTGCCCATAATTTATCTTCATTAAACATAATGAGTGGATGTTTTTGTCCTATATAAACTTGATCACCAAAATGAAAAAAATTTCTACCCATCCCTACCTCAACAATAATGTCGTCATTAACGTCCAACAAAAAATCATCTATAGTAATGGACACACCCTATAATAACCAAAATGATCTCCACATAATATATATTTTTATACACCACTCCTTATGAACAACCTCTATGTGTTCCATAATTCTAGGATTTCCACTACTCCCGAACCAAACTCAACTATATTATCAAACCCTAACAAAGATCAAACTTGAGTGAACCATACCATAGTAGCCTAATCCATTTCAAATTTCACCACTCTCCTGGGAAACTACACCCACAATGTTCTCATCAAATCCATTAGCCCCTACTCCATACATGGTCGGTAACCAGTATACATACCAAATAGAAACATAATGTAAAAAATACACACTTTCCCTAACACATGAAGGATTCACCTAAATATTGTTAAACCAACACTCACCATCATTTTCTAAAGGAAGATTAAACATCCAATAAAACCATCTTATATATTAATTCCAATCCCATACATACTCAATGGATATAATCTCCCATAAAACTCTATTAGAATATCATAGTCACACTCACATGAGTCATATATGACCAAAAATAGGCCAACATGCCCAATAAATTGGATGAATATACCTCCTAGTATGTCAATATCATATAACTAGAGGAATCCAAGATTCTCTCTTTTAATGAGTGTGAAATATTACTCTTAGTAAGGCTAACTTTACAAACATTGGACACTTAGGTATAATTCCAATAACTATAAGCATCTTTATAAAATATTTTTATTATAGATCCTACTACCTAGGATAATAATCCCCAATCTAACTGGGAACTACATATAAAACCTAGGATGTAACCACTTAGTAATTACATGAATTAAATAAAATATTTCTTTATAATACTTTACCATGATATTTTAGGTTTAGAGTTCTAGAGAATTATAACAATATGTTAACATGATAAAACATGTATTTTATGACTAACATTCATTTTTCCTCATATATAAGAGACATTTTGTCCATATAAAGAATTAAAAATCTATTAAAAATTATCCATATAATATATTCTTCTAGATACGTCAAACATGTTAATTTTATTTATAACCCGAGTAAAAGGAAACATAAGGAAATAGTGAGCTCATATGCTTAGTAAGGGTAAACATAATTGACAACAATCGAAGAACATAAGTGGGAATAAGATGGGTATGTGGGTATAATCAGGATATATAATAAATCCATGCCCAAAAAACCATTTATAATAAACTATGACATAAGGTATGGAAGAACATATGAACATATAATGTAATTACATCATTTAAAAGGGGGAAAAATAATATCAGGTCTTATAAGAATAAAAAAATCACCCCACATCATGAGTGAATAACATATTGGTATGAAATATTATAAAAAAGTAGCATAAACATGGAATATAACATATCCTAAAGAGAAAATCAACTTATAAAGGTGGAATATTTATATTAATAGGAAATATTTGGAGCCTACTCATTATGCCTATGAATTTATGACTAAATTTATTATGATCATATATTAATTTATAATCAATCTCATTATCTACATGCCTCAGCGAATAAACTAATTATGTAAATGAATTCCCAAAACATTAAATATAAAATATAACCAATAAATTGGTGGGTGATATACAAACCCACCCATAATCATCCATACATATATGTGCCACTTAAAATAAATCATTATTCATATATAATAACCATGGAATAAAAATGGATTTTTATTCATTTTCAAACTGAATCTCATAAGGAAAACATTCAAAATTATATAAATAGAAGTAACATGTTATACCCAGGCAATATAAATGGGTATACAAATATATTTAGGGATATTATAGGAAAATACCTTTCAAAAAAGTTAATAGGGAACATTTTTGTTACATTATATTGATAATTTTTATATAGTTATGTGAATAATTTCCATAATCAATCGATATATGGAATAATTTTTGAATACCCATATGTTAATAAAAGAAAATATAGAGTGTTAATATAGGAAATAAATTGCAATAAAAGTCATAAACATTCAATTATTTTCAAAGTAAAAGGTGGTAATCGATATCCATGAGTTTAACACCTCAAATTAGAATAATATAATTTAATGGGTAATTCATGCTGGGGAATTTATGAAGAAATAAATCATTTTGAGATAACATGGAAAATGGAATAGAAAATTTTCTTTATAATTTTTTTATCATTTATATAAATGAAGAAGTTATAAGCCACATTAAAAAAAATATTTCTATTGAAAATGTGATGTGAAAACTATTGAAAAATTTACCATTAAAAATAATCCTCAATAATGGATCCTTGAAATACATAAGGTTTTTTAAGTAATTACTGTGTAGAAAATAAAACCAATAATCATGGAAGAAAAATAATTTCAAAAATAATAATTGAATCCCATAATTTAAAAAGAAAAAAAAGAATCCTTTGATAACATAAAATGATAAATGTGATGGTCACATGAAATAACACATAATTTGGTTACCAAATGTTATATATAACACTAATAGGAAGGAAAATTTAGATAAGGAATAGAAGTAGTTATTAAAAAGGATGATAGTTATTTTTAAATGATGATATAAATTTTGAGAAAATGACATTATCAAGGTAAACGATTTGAATTTAACATGTATTTTCCCTAGAGAGGAAGATAATATACCATGAAATAAAATTCTTTAGTGAAAAATCATAGAATAGAATAAATAAGTTCAAGAAGATGTGTTATAACTCAAATAAAATATATTTGAGTTATCAAGATACATATTGCTTTAGTAACACATAAATTTTATATCTAAATTAAAGAATGAAATTGATTATAATTTTTATATGCCACGAATAAAATATTAAAATTATTTCATGGGATGTTAAAAAATAGAACCATATAAAGGAAACATTGTGAAAAAATATTTCATGTATTAAGACTTAAGATTATGAGCAAGAAAACCCTTAAAACCTTAATAACCTTGAATCTAATGAAATTTAATGAAAGAAAATTATATGGATTTTAAAATAAAAATAATTAAATCAATATGGTAAAATGAATTCATTAGTATGTAATCACACAATATTAATTATATCATGGTGCACAATATGGAATATGTCTCATGAAATTAAATTTGAGATAATGAAACCCATATATTAATTCCCAACATCCACTAAAGTGCTTGATTATCATTTATAATAAAAATAACTATCTTAATCACCTATATAAGAACATTATTTATATTTATGACCTTTTATAAACTTCATTTACAATTATTATTTACATGAATATTATTTTTAATTATCTATTTCAAATAGCATGTGTGAGTAATCATGATCATTTTAAACTAGTTTCCTAATAGATTTGTTGTTCTTCATTCTTCTACAAAATATAATCACCCACAAATCATAGAAGGTTATATATTTTTTGATTTATAATTATTTTTAATGTTACAATATCATTCATTTTGAGTTTTGGTTATGATACATTAATATAAAATCACCGATGACTACATTTTGATGATTTTTAAAAAACTGACATTGGAATATTTTTTAATATATTTACTATTAACATATCAATTAAAAAACAAATCAATATTTGAATATTTATATAATATATTATAAAAAATTATTTTATCATTTTAATTCATGATATTATTTTATACCACTATCCAAATAGGTGGTTAGACCGACCCAAACATGAACATGCTATAATTAATACATGAGTATGGTTATGAAAGTGATTTCCATTTTCAAAATATCATTATTATTGAAGCATAATGATATTATATGAATATATTTAGGGTATTTAAAACAATTTTTCTGATATTTTTATAAATAATAATGATTTCAGATAAAATATAAGATAAGTTGCTGTATCGAGGTAGTAGTTCACATGTACTCATTGTTTTCGTTTTCATTTCTCAAAGAATAAGATGGAATGAAGATAGATTAAAATTTTACTCTTAATAAAAATAAATATGATATATATATTATATTATTTAATACCATCCTTATAACCATTTAATAATGGAAATGTTGAATAATATAAGATGTTAGTTTGAGGTGGTGATAGTCTACACACATTCACAAATGACGTTTTAATTTTTCTTAATGGAAAAGGGAAAATATTGATAATGATGGTTACATTAAAAAATATAATTTAGTATTTAAATATTACTAATTTAATTATATATAAATGAGAAATTTTTATTTTCATATATAATCTATTAATTAAAGTAAATGAGGGAAAGATTAGTGCATATTCTTAGAACTTCAAATTTATCTTGAAAATCACTTTAGATATTGAGGCCTTAGTCTAACTAATAAAGACAAGAGGCATATGAATAATATATAATAATATATAATGATATAAATTCAATATTTCTACAATTAAATTCAAAGTTTTAGTTGGGTTTTGAAGTGGTGGAAGTGAACCCCTTTTATAAGTAAAGATAAAGACTATTTTGAAAGTACCCATTATATTTAAATAATGGTATGTCATGAATGAAGTTTCAAGGGATCCAAAAGTGTAAAATAATGGTGGTTATGAGTTTTGTTTTATCCAAATCTAATCCACATAGTTGGGTTGATGTTATTTATATTTACTTAGTTCTATTACCTATACATAAATTCTTCTTACCAATTATACCTTTACCACATTTACTTATTTTTAATCAGTGCAATTTATTTTAATGACCATAATTGAAATTGAAAATATTATCTATTTTTAACACTCTGATTTCAAATATAATTATCATTTTATAAAATAAAATTTCTAATGGTTAGAAAATAAAATTTTAATATTAACCTATGTAACACATAATAAACGTTTTTAGAAAATGTTTTTTTTAATATTAAAATTAATATGTAGTATAAATTTATCAATGTCATTTAATTTCTTGATATAAATTGATTTATTTTGAAAAAAATAATATTTATATGTATTCTATATAAATAGAAAATACAATGTCACCATCAAAGTGTTTAATTATAATAAAATACTAATAAATGTTTTTAAATAAGAATGATATCTTACTATGTCAAAAAAAAAAATTTAAGATCAGTTTTCTTGGATTAAAATATTACATAAACATAAATCATTAATAATTTAAAATTATTTATAAACATTTGGGTCTTACAAAAAAAATAATGTCCTAATAGTTATATTTCTGGAAAAACTATATTTTTCGCAATTAATCTATAATTTAATTATTTTAGAGAAGTCTTGAAAGTTCATAGAATATAAAATTACATAATTATTAATTTAAATTTTTTTTTCCTTTTAAAAAATATAATTTCTATAATTCATAATCATTTTTATTAAAAAAAATATAAAAAAATATAAATTATTGAAAATGATCATTTTAAGCTTTAAGTGTTCTTAATCCAACTATGTATGAAATTATAAATGATTACTTTATTTTTATCTATTATTGGATTTACACATGTTATAATGTACTTATCTAATATATCAAGAATCATTTTAGTTTGGGTTTTCATGTGAAACATGAATTTAATAATATATTTATTTAAGGAAAATATATAGTGAACTTTCTGGTTGTTACATCGCCTTAAATAAATTTCATACTCACAATTTTAAATATTGAAAAATAATTAAATATTTAATGGTTTCCATAATATTTTAATGTCTCCAAATTAAATTAATAACGTTGTTTAATCCTTACTAACTTGTTTATGAATACTGAACTCATCTTTTCCTTCATAACATAAATATAACTAATGATGAGTTTTTATTTATCATTTTCTTCTTAACAACCTAATATAATTATAGTAATCTTTTATAGAGAGTTTATAGTCAGCCTCTTATTAATAGGTGGTCAGGGGTTGTTTTTTAGATGTGATTTTCCTATCTTCGAAATTATCATGTCCTGTTCATCAAGAAATCTAATCTATGCCTAATATCAAATCAAATTTGACAAAGAAAAAGATAATAGTATTTTATAGGAACCAAATTCCTATAAAAATATATTAGATGTGAATTATATACTTTGGATTTAATATTAATATTAATATAATTTAATGATTAAATAACTTGTAATTAGTGTGGTGATATGTTTCTCTAAAAATACATTCTAAATATTGATGTGTTGTTTTAAATGATATGAATACAATACTCACACTTCATGAGTGTGTGATTAGTGTTCCACATTCCACATTATTTTTAGAACCCATGTCTATTATCATGGTATCATGGGAATTCCCTTTTCATGTTAGATGATGGATCCTAACATCCTTTTCTAATATTTGATCATTCCGTTAACATAGATAATGTTTAAGTAACATGCATTTAACCCATTGGACTATTAGCAATACCCCTGAAAGAATTCTATTTCCATTCACTGTATCCATTGAGTTCTTAAATATTCCTTCACAATTAGTTGATTTATGCCCTCATTTTTCACACATAAAACAACTCCTAGTTTATTTTATACATTTTTCATGGAGATTAATCACACATTCTTAACATGTAGGAAATTGAAAATTCATTCCATCATTGCCACTTAACCTTAAATTCCATGAAACATCATATTTCACTTCATTATTTTTTTGGGGAATTAACCTATGTTTATATTGTTAATCTTGATTATTTGTACATGGTACAACCAAATATCATGGGTTCTCACATTAGTTCATATATTGTTTGGTTTCTCATTGGGAATATCTCTACATTGTACATGCCATCCATTGTTATCATGATTCATTTGGGATTCCAGAATTACTAATACCAAATGATGTTAGTCATGAATGATAAAAAATTATCACCAAATGGAAATTATTTTAATATAATAACATGAAAAATTCAACCTAAAAAAGTATTACTCTTTGAAACTATTACATTAGAATTAAATTCAAACTAAATCACACATGGTTAAATAAAAGTTTTATTAGGTTATGATCTATCATATTATATAAACTAATAACTTAAAAGAATAAATACTTTAAAGTGGATTGTTAATATAATTTTATTAAAAAAATTATATACACATGAAGTGTTTATTCATGGGTATGGTCTTAGCCCCACTTATCATAAACAAGAGTTAATATTAAGTGATAAACAACCAAAATTTTTTATACTGATAACCCATATGGGAATCAGTGCTATTTCAATATACACTTAACAATATCGAAACATGGATGTAATTTCTAACAGTTACGAAAAATCTCTAAGTTAAAAAAACATCAGTATGTTATCCTATATATATACTGATACCAAATAATTATTCATAGTGTTTTCACTAATTTTATCTTATCCTAATCCCTGAAATATTAAATATTACATTAACTAAACAAAATGATTATGTATACATTTAAAATTTTGATCAATCGTAACTTATCAACACCTGATGACATTGACATCCACAACAGATAACATCCATATATCTAAATATTCTTAAATCATGATCCAATAAAAACTATAACACTATATACTTATCCATCCAAAAATTACATATTGTAATAAAAATATTTCATTATAATACATTCCCATGTTCTATTAAGTTTATATATTTTTAGAATTAGTATATAATATAAACTAAAAAAACCATTACTTATTAAACAAAAATACATTTTTCACATAAATTAAGAAACCACTTAATCCATAACAAGTCCCCAATATCTCTAAAAAATTCTATATAAGATAAAATCTTCTAGAATAATCATATGTATTAATTTTCATTATAATCATGGGAAATAGAAACCTAAGAAAGTGGTTAGCTAAAAATCCCAGTAATGGTAAATATAATCAATAGAAATCAAAGATCATAAGTGGGCATGTACTAGGTATATGGGAATAAATTGGATATATAATAATTTCATAACCAATAAAACATAGATCATAAATCATTTAAAAAGGTATAAAATGAAAAAATGTGTCACAATATTGACACATATACAAGAGAAAAAACAATAATAAATTATCTTGTAATTATAAAACAATAATCCTGAATCATGGGAGAATATCATAAAGGTGCAGAATATAATTAAAAAGAGGTATAAATAATGAATGTAACTTAGCCTGAAAATAAATAAACATAAAATTAATTCCAAATTATAAACATATTAAACCTTGTGAGGAAACTCATTATGTCTTCACCTTCATGAAAAAATATTTATGTCTATGCATTAATATGTGAGAAAACTAATTATACCCATGCTTTTGTGAACAAAATCATTATATTCATTCCTTAAAATCTCATGATACACTAAAACATAATAATTTTATTAAATTGGAAAGGGATCCTAAAGGATTAAGGGGGTATAAAGTAATGTAACCCGAGAGAATCTATCGTTACTAGACCACAACATATTGAAGAAATGGTATTGTTATAGAAAAAGAAGATAAAGACCCATCCAACATAGTCTATAATGCTAGGAAGTTTTCATATTTAATCCTGTAGTGCCATGTGTGGTGTAATTTCATCCAATTTTCAATGTCGACATTACATCTCCAAATATGAAAAATAATGGACCATGCGGTGGTGAGATTCTCTTGAAGGGAGTTGAGAATAATATAATTGTTTGTTTTGATAGAATCCAACTCAATTCCTTTATAGTTACACAATTCAATCCCATTAAGCATGAAATTATATTCTAAAAGGGTAGAGTCACCACATCTATTGAGGGAAAATAATGTAATAAAAAACTAATCCCCTGGTGTCATGAACTATCCATCACCTTATATGAGACCATGACTACATAAACCCTAAAAATTTAGTTTGAGTATTTTGTTGTGTGTGTTATAATGAATACAATAAACTTGAGATGGATGGTTTGTAATATATGTATATGATCCCCTACTAGACATTATATTTATCAAAGAGGGGGAAACCTCACATAATTTCAAGAGACATTCTAGTTCATCCCCTAGGCTTTTGGACCTAAACACTAAAGTGAATCTCATGTTATTGGATCCTTAATGTTGTTCCTTATTACTTATATTCTAGATGTACCAAAAAACAACCTCCAAGAGAATCTACCTCATCTTCTTCTTGTGATTATATTTAAACATATGATGAAACCAAAGATATGGGAATTCATTTCTCGTAAATTCTTGGAAGAAAATATCAATGAACTTTTCAAAATATTTCCAAAAAAAGTTCCCCACTATCCTTTAAAGAATAGGTGTGAAGAAAATTCTTCACTGGTGCTTTGGAAGCATAGAAACATAGTGGAATGTTTGATCCACTTACACTTGATCTCTTCATCTGTAGATATTTCAGGGTTTAGTGTATGACAAATTAGTAAGTTTTACTTTAAATTGATGTCCTTTTCACCCAACAGTATCACTCCATTTCTCATATTCCTAGATTTTATATGATATATGTTGGTAGTCCATATAAAAAATATTACTAGAAATATATTCCATGAGAATTAATTTTTCCCTAGAGGGACTTACCTTACATAACTTCTAACACTATCATAGAATGCATACAATTTATGGAGCTCGAGATGCTACTCATTTTAACCCCTCCCTCCTTCAATGAGCTTATCCATCCTATCCCATGAGGGACAATGGAATATCCCATCATAATGGTTATAAAAAATAAATGAAGACATTAAATATTCAATATTTTTATGAACTCTCTTTATCACCATACTAATAGAAAAAACATTTATGGGGATTGAGGTGAGAACACAATCAACAAGTTTGATTCTACCACCAAAGGGTAGGAAATGATTCATCTAGTTGTTGATGTGATTTAAGATAATTTCAACAAACCCATAAAAATTATGTATGTGTAATTTACCATTAGCTAGGTAGTCCAAAGGAAAGATAATCTTATGAAAACCTATTTTGATCATGATCAACATAACATACCTCTTAGAACAACATTTTGAAATGAAGGAACTAAACCTCTCTCTATAAATGATCTAACCACTCAATTTGAAATATTCATATAGAACTATTTTGAATCCATAGATGGATTATATACTACCACTAATAAATAAGATCATATCATCCACCAAGGGATGGTGGGATACTCCATTGATGTGGGTCCTATACTATAAGTGGAAGATACTCCTATTATACAATCATCTGTTAATGTATCTAGTGATGGAAACAAGAAACATAAAAAAACATTTTGTGATAATGGGCGTCCCTACCTCAACTAATAAAATGAATTGAGGAAATTAAATTTCATACTCATAAAGAATATATAGAGAAAAGGGGAGATACAACATCAAAAGAACAAGTCAATCACTCGATAGTGAAGCCCATGCATGCAACCACCTTGAGAAAAAAACCCACTCCAATATGTCATAAAATTTATCCATGTCATCATTGATAGAAATTTTGGAATTGTGAGTTTTACTATTAATGTATACAATCATATATTATTCTATAGATATGTCATATTGGTTATATTTTCCTGTCATAAATCCATTCTTCTCCTCATAAGTATAGTTTTGGAGATGCATAAAGAGCTTCCTATTTATGATGCTTAAAGGAACATTATATAGGATGTATAATATACTGATGGTTATATATTACTATTGTGAATAGTGATATTTCACATTTGTAATATCAATTATTTTGATAGAAAAGGACACCAGAGGGATGGTACCACCATGTAATTAGTCTTAGATCACCTCCATGTGATCTCCCTTACCAAGGTCCCAGGTAACCACATAAAATGTTAATGGAAAGTTTCCAGGGACAAGAAAGCGATCAATCTCGAGAGAGTGAAAACCATCCAATATTTCCATTTCCTATAGAATTATCCATAAATAATAGTTTATGTGATAATTTTCCACATGGGGTAATGAATTAAATAGGTTTATAGTCCCCTTCAGAATTTATCCTTCATACAAGGGTTAGACCAAGAAAGTAAATATTTGAAATGAACCTTGAACATACCACCAACCACATCTAGATCATTAGTTAATGATATTTCCTCCATGATAATGTTCTAGATATTTTTTACACTTACCATACTTAAATAATGATTGGAAATAAGAGGTATTAATGCCTCCTTCTTTGAGCCACATTTCCCTGGATGAATACTATGAAATAATTTCTTGTTCTATAAGAATCACCATTAGATAATTTTTTTCCATACTAGGGCATTAAAAAACTCATCACCCCATCCATATTCTATTATAGTCTTGTATTTCATGATGTCTTCTTTGATGTATTCTGGATCAAGAAAGTTAATTTTTTTATTAGTGTTCTAGGACCAAAGGTCCCACTTCAAATGACTTATTTTATTGTGGAATCACCCCCATGATATTATATTCAGGGATTTATCCTAAGAAATTCGCACAACTTTATGGTAGTTGGGATCAAAAGGAAAACTATTATAAAATAATAAGCAGCTTCTACATTATAATCTATGTACTAGGTTTAATAGAATTTGATAGTGATCAAATATGGCCTAAAAAGGCGGTAGGCTCTTGTATTTCGATAGGCAGGTATTGATTAATCGTGGGTAAAAAAGTAGTCTAGATGGAACCAGGTGTAGTTATAACACATATGGTTGTTTCACTAAGTAAAATTATCTCCTTTTAATCCATTTTCCATTAGTCCATTATAGGATGAATAATATGAAAAATATTATCTAGACTTCAATGGGTAAATTCCTATGCCTTTCTACTTTGATGAATCCATGATAGGTATAATGTTGTATTCAATATTGCAAGGAGACATCCCAAAATTAATGTAACAATGGTTATACCATAACTATTCTCAATCCAATACATTCCACTTTTCATAAATTAAGCGTATTATAAAATAATAAGATCCATAAATAACCATGTTTTTATGTGATGGATGGATACTTCAATCTTCCTCACTCTGATTCTTTTATTCCAAAAACAAAAATAAAAATATGATGATTGGAGGGGTCACCATGAATGTTGTTGCTTAAACCCATTATGTGAGTGAATTATAACATTATGGAAGGATTCTTATTATGTTCCTACATTTCCACAGTGGAGACAAAATTAATGAGAAATTCATTAGGGTGAAAATCAGACTTCACCTGGGTTCCTAGACCACATGAATTCCAAATGATAAAGGAGATAATTGCAATGGGCTACTCCTAGATTTGGAACCCAACATCGGTGATTTATTGTCTTGGATGAATATAGGACTAACTCTCTTAATGTAGCAATATCAATTATGAACATAAATGGGGAGAGAAATTGGAACACTAATCTTTTGAACTAAAGTGACCAGGACAATATGAGCTAACATAGGGTTTGATAACACAATGAAACCATATGAAAGATGGATTGGTTAACAACTATAAGGTTTAGGGTATGTGGGATTAGTATTATAAGGGGAAACAATGTAAAAACTACAGTCTTACCATGTCTAGATTCCTCTAATATCGTCGATGAAGTAGTTAAAAATTGACCATCCCCATTGCCAGCTTCCAGCCTTGGCCAACAGAGCTTCATTTCTATGGAACACCCCCCATGGAAAAGGAGGGATACTGAGGAGGAGGATCACCCTTTGGAAGAGGAGGGGAAGCCACTAGTAGGGGAAATGGGGGAGATACACAATCCCTAGTAGTAGGAGAATTTAGTGAGGCTAAGGAACATAGATAAACATCATTTGATGTTAGGACAGATGATCTCATATTGGGACTAGGAATAGGGTGAGTACCCTTGAACCTAAATCACTTACTCCTAAAAGTTGATAAAGAGTGACCTTGAAGACAACATTCTGAATAGAATAGAGATGGAAAATTATAAAAAAATGGTGTGCCACTAGGAGAAGACCTCCCCATATAAATGGAGGATGCATTCCTGAAGAGGATGGGAAAAATCTATTTCAACATACAGTTGATCCACATAGGTATATTATAGAAAAATCACTTGCTCATATACACCAAGTAAGAACTAAATCACATCACCAATTCCCCATAGGAATTATAGACTATGAAATAGAATAGGGGGCTCAATAGACCAATCTAAACCACCTCTTGTAGAGAGTCACAACCCAAATGATCGTCCATGGACCTTTTGAAGAAGTTGAATCACAATTATCCTAATGATATAGATCTCCCATACCAAGATATTATCAAATATTTTCAATAGTAAAGAACCATATAAAATTCCTTCTAGTTTATCACCAAGACCCTCATTTGTAAGGATATATCCCAAGATCCTAAATTGTTTAGGAATAATAAGAGTAGAAGTTTTTCTAATTTTAATCTAGTGATGAAGGGTTATCTATGAAAATCCACCTCCACTAAAATGGCCCTTCATGAAAAAACGAGCACAATGTTTCGAAGAATGGTAGACCATGAAGCATATTCTTGTAAGATAATTAAGGAATTGATTTCATCAACATTCCATAAAACCTCATGAGATATCCAACATAAATAATTTATTTTAGTGAGATATAGGAGACCACCAAAAAACATCTATACATATTAGTTATACCTAAAATTAGTCATTCATTAGATCAAAAATAACTTAGAGAATGAGTTTGAGTTTCATGTCCTTTTTAAAATTTAATCAAGTAAGTAAAAAAATTAAAAATTCCATCAATAATCATAACATGATATAAAAATGTAAAATAAATTGGTATCCAAATATATTTAGTGAATATCTAGGTATGTACCCATCAATATTGAAAATAGATCATATGAAAATTAAACCATCTAGATAAAGGTTATATAATTAAGCCTATAATTTACCCAATCAATCATGTATTGACATCATGGTGAATACCCTTTCATTAATGTAAGTAAATATTGAACGTTCATGGAGGAAGGAAATTGGAAGAAATTTCATCAAAATATAATTCCAGGGAATGATAAATGAAATAATGGATTTCAATGATTTTAATCCTACAAAATAATATAGTATAATTAATTGGGTAATTTATAGAATTTTTTCCATGGAAATGAATCTTTGAAGTATAATGAGAAAAATGGAAGAGACACCATTAAATATATTTTAGAAAATGTTTTATCATTTACATAAAATAACAAGTTATAGCTTAATTTCAAAAGATATATTTTTTAAAATCTGATTGATTTTTTTTAAATACATTTACCTTTAAAAATAATTTTCAATAATGGATCGTTGATATAAAATAATGTTATTTCAAAGTAAATTGTAGTGGAAACTAAAAAATTATCATCAAAGGAAAACCATTTAAAATACATTTATTTAAAACAAATTGATAAAAAAAGAAAATATAAATTCTTTTTGAATAAAGGAAAATAAAAATGTGAAGGTTGTATGAAATAACACAATTTTTTTTCCAAATATAAATGATAACATTGAAAGTAATGAAAATATGTGTCATTATGGAAAAACATCCTTAAAGATGATGGAAATTATTCTATAAAATGTTATATATTATAAAAAATAAAATTTATCATGTTAAAAGTTTTAAGATAAAAAAATTATCCTTAGTGAGGAATAGAAAGTACCATGAAATAATATATTAATTTGGAATAAACCATGAATAGAATTAAAACTTTAAAAAAGAGGTATTATAGATCAAGTAAAAGAGATTTTAGTTATTATGATCCCTTATAGCTTTAGTAACTCTTGAAATTGAAATCCAAATGCAGGATAAAGCTCAATTTTTATTTTTTATATCCTATGAATTATATATTAGAATACATTAATGTAATGTAAATAAAAACATCACCATATAAATGAAACATGGTTAATGTAATATTACTTGTTTCAAGATTTAGGATTGAGACCATGAATTTCCTTATAACCTTGGTATCCATTGCTTTAAAAACCAATTGAGGAAAGAATATGATATGGAACTTCAAACACCATGATGTAAATAAATATTATATAAGACATTATTTTTGTAGTTATCATGTGATATCAAATATATCATGTTCCATAATATGAATTATGTTATAAGAAATTATCTTTCGGATAAATAACCCCTTACCTAAATTCATGAAATCCTCTAAAGAACTCAAACCAACTTAACAAAAAAACTACCTTAATAACCTATATATTATCATTATTCATATATATATGACCTTTTATAAACATCAATTAAAATTATTATATAAATTTATATTATTAAGTTATTATCTATTTTCAATATCTATTGTGATAAATCCTGATCAGTTTGAACTGGTTTCATAAAAGCATTGTTTTTATTCATTCATATCCTAAACTATATCATTCCTAAATCATAAATGGTATATTAAATGATTATTTTAAATTACTTAAAATGTTTCGATTTCATCATATGTAATTTTTTGTTATAATCCTTAAATATTAAATCAACAATGACCTCATTTTAGTGACTTTCAGTGAATGGATGTTGGTATCTTAATTAATGATTTAATTATAAATCTTATGATTATAGAACAAAAATTAAATAAATATTAACTTATTTATATAAAATTTGTCATTAATAAAGTTCTATTTACTTCCATGATTTTTTTTATTTCATTTTTTATGTCTTTTGTTAGACTGAACCAAACATGAAAATCCCTTCATTAATAGACAAGTGTAGTTCTAAATGAGGTTTATTTTTGAGAAATATGAATATTAAAGAAGAATAATGTTATTATATAGGAATATTTATGTTTATAAATCATATTTTTTTATATTTTAATAACTTTTAAAGATACTAAATAAAAAATTGAACCATTATTTCATATGGGCGGTAGTTTTGATATACATACATATAACATTTTCATTTCTCAATGAGTGAGGGTGAATAAAGTTAGATTAAAATTTTCCTCTTCATAATAACAATTATGTTATATAAATAACATTTATTCCTTAATCCATTATTTTTAATTATCCAAGAGTGGTGGTGGTGGAAAATAGAAGACACAAATTCCTAGATGTGATAATCTTCACACATACATAAATGACATTTTTAGTTTTAACAGTGCAAAAGGGGAAATATGGGTACTAATCATTAACTTATCATAATAACATTAATTATAAAAACATTACTAATTTAATTATATAACAAATTATAAATTTATATTTTTAAATGTAATTTACAAATGAAATTAAATGAGGGAATGATTATTACTCACATCTATATTTTGTGACTTCTATTAGGAATCTCCTTAGATAAAGAGGCCATAGGCTATCTAATTGAGACTCCAGTCTTTCTAACATGATAGAGACATATATAATGAGATAAATGGATGATTTTAAGGATTAAATTCAATGATATATGTGTATCATGAAGTGATGAAATTAATCCACTTTTAAATGATAAGAGAATTGTAATTTTGGATGTACACATTACATTTCAATAATGGAATGTCACCATTCATAGATAAAAAGATAAAAAAGTATCCAATAATTGAGGGGAGGAGGTTTTTCTAATCCAAAACTCATCCAAAATCTTGGAGGATAATTTTTTTTTATGTTTTAGCTCTTAATTTTTTTTTAAAATCTTTTTACCGTTTTTACATAATCTATGAAATATTATTTTTTATAATCGGTGTTTAATTTTAATGATTAAAATTAAAATTAATATATTTACTATGTTAACATGATTATTTAATATATTAATATTATTTTTCCAAATAAATATTTTAATTGTTATAAATTTTAATTCTAATATTTGGACACATAGAACACTAAAACAATTTTTAGGAAATATGCATTTTAAGCTAAAAATTTATATGTAATATAAATTTATCAATATAATTGACTTTTATGATATGAATTTATTTATTAAAAAAAATAAATGTTATACAACTTATAAAGGAAAAAAATGAATACCACCATTAAAATTATTAATTTAGAGAAAAGACTAAAAATAATTATTAAATTAGAATGGAATTTTATTGATGTTCATAAATGTTTAACATAAGTCTTCTAGGATTTAGTAGTTTTTCTAAATACAAAATTTTACTCCCAAAATAAATATTTGATCAATTGAAATGTATTATAAAATTATATGATATTCTTTTATATTAATAAATTCATAAAAGGTATACTTTAAGAAAATATATTTTTCACTATTTACCTAAAAAGAATTATTATTATTGAAATGTCCTAAAAAATCATACTAAGATAATTTTTGAACTATAGATTAAAAATTGAAGTTCATTAAAAAAAATTAAAATTTAATATTTCATTCCTTTAGTTTTAAAATTAAAATTATATATATATATATATATATATTGTAACACCCCAATATTTCATAGTACATTATTTTTTTAAAGTAATTCAAAAAATTGTGCTACACGCCACACCGAGTTCGAGCGCACCACGACTTACCAAACTAGCTGTTCAAAAGTGATTATGAATAGTATTATCTAAATTTTGAATTTTATATATTCCATATAAATTTTAACATCCATATTATGTGTTTCTTAGACATAATATAAGAACAAATTCATTTTTTTTCAGATAAAGGAAGTATTTTTTAGAAAATGCAATTTTACCGCCTTTTAATGGAGAACCTTTTTTAAATCCAATATTTGAATCTTTTAAATATTCAATCTGACAAAATAAAATTCTTCATTAGAATGTTTACATAAAAATCTAGTTTCGATAAATTTTTGATATTTTTCTCAAAACTTTCAATTTTTGATGAATAGTGAAAAACACTGCGTTATTATTTAAAAATGACTTTTTATTTAAATAATTAATTATTTTATTTAAATTTATTTTAAGTCAAAATAGATATATAATACCTATATAAGTTCAATGTAATTCATTTGAGTCATTTTATAATAAAATTAGATGTATAAAATTTTATGAACTTTTTCACATTTTTTACCCACCTTCTAGGGGCATTTACAAATTTTCATAAAACATAATTTTACCGCATATGTGAGTTGAATTTAAAAAATACGAGAGACATGGTTGAAATCAGAAAGTAAAATGTGGATCAATAAGATGAAAATAATTTTTGGTGAATAGTAACTTTTGACTTTTATTTACCATGATTAAAAGTAAATAGGGTAATTAAAGGTAAAAATGATATTATAATTACCCTAAAGCATGTACTAATTATATTTAATAAGTTTAATTAGACCCAAAATAACCTTAGGAATAAAATATTATCCTTTAGGTCCACTTGGATTATATTTGGACATTTAATATTATTTTATTTAAAGAAGATTTAAAAGTGTTAAATTCAATGTTTATTAACTAAACCATTTTTAATATAGGGTTATACATAAGATAAATTCGACTACAAATATTCATTATAAATATAAAAATATTTTATAAATAATGGTATTTTATTTATAATTTTTAGATATTAAATAATTAAATTTATTTATGACACAATGATGATTCCGTAATTACCTTCTTAATGAAATATTAAAATATTCTATATTATAAATATTAAAATAAATAGAATTTAAAAGTTTTGATAAAATCAAAAAAATTTATAAGTTAATATGACATATTAGGGTTTATTAGAAATTTTTTTTCGAAGTGGTAAGGTTGTTATGACTTTTAAAAAATAAAAATACCAAATAGTGTCAAAATTGACATAAATTAATTTTTAAAACAAATAATATATTATTGGTTGATATAATATTACTAAAAATATAAGGTTCATAAAAAGGGATTAAATAATATTATATATGTCATTAATTAGCCACTTGAGGTTCTCTTGGAAGTTTAGAGTACGTTTATTAACCATATAGTGTAAGAATACAAGTAGACATGGTAAAACTTAAACTATTCAACTAAGAGTTAATCTAAAAGATAAGGTTGAAATAGTAACCTAAACTTGTCTAAAACATATTTGTTGAGAGGATTTCGACCCATAACCACCTAAGGATCAAAATAAATTTATTTAGAGCCATTATAAACATAATATTATTGTATAATAAATTAATATTTTCATCTTTTCCTAAAGTGTCCCTCACCCCTCTTATAAAAGAGTACTCACCATTCTCTCAAAATCACACCTCAAAAGCCATTTGGATCGTCCAAAACCTGCCCAAATATCCCCCAAACTTCCCTCAAATAAACCTAGAGTCCATACTTTGATCAGAAATCCAACCCAAGGATTCCTTTTGATCAACTCAAAAGGAAACACCTGGAGAAGAGGTAATAATTTCACCACCCTCTTTCAAGTTATTTTCTTCTTCCACTTCATCTTTCTTTGTTGTTTCCATAAAAAATAAAAACTCCAGTACCTTCTTCATACTGTGATATTATTAAAAAATATGGTAAAACCATATTTATTATTCTATCCATCCTATAAATTACAAAGTCACCATATGTGCATACCTACAGCTTACCGTCTCCATGTCGTGGTGTAGTTTATTATTCAAACATTTCATTATTTAGATGGGTATAATAATGAGTATAACTGATGTAAATAATAAATATAACATGCTAATGATTATATATATATGATATACCATCCAATTACATATTATTTCACCACCAATATAATGATATTGTCGCTTGTGCATACGTACGGATTACGGTCTCCATGAACACAATGAGATTCATTCCCCATCGTAATCATTCAAGAATAATTTTAATTTTATAATTAAAAAGAATTTTTAAGAACTTAATATAATTCTGTATATGAATTAAATACATCCTATCCATAACAAACATAGATTAGTTTACCAAGCGTATAAAGTAAAACGAATCAGTTAACACCCGAAACGACAATACTACTAAAATATTAATAACAAAGAAATATTAGAAGATAATATATGATATCATATTTATGTATGTGGTTCTTGTATAATTTAATAAAAATTATTAAACTTTTATACAAGAGGTTAAAGTACCCTCGACCTAGAAAAAGTACAAGGTAAGAGTTAATTCTTCAATCTCATTATTATCTGAGATTGTTTATGAGTATGTATTTACTGGGACATATTTATCATTAATGTCCATATTTCATAAAAATGTTTTCAAAATGAATATTTTATGGTTTTATAGAACGATATATTAAACTATACCACCATTTTAAATGTTTTAAATATTTATTTTTCTTTTTAATTAATGTCCATGTTTTCAAAATGATTTTAAGGATTTATTTATATGGACATAATTGTTTAAAAATGTTAATTCCTTTAAGAGTTTCAATGTGGTACAGGACACTTCGATTCAAAAATGTCCTTAAATGTCTTCCTTTCTAAATTATGTGACTTTTAAATGATTTCAAAAAAAAATAAAGAGATATTTCTCTTAAATAGTTTTCATTTCATCCATGTCAACATCCTTTGATGGATTTTACACTTGTTTGAAGTTGATTTATTATGATTCAAATCTTCCATATTTTATTGAAGGTTTTGTGATATGTTTTATTGTGGATGTTTTATTTTTATACCATTAATGGTTTATGGTTAAAGTATTAACATTTATTATTCTAGTTTTAATATGAATTTTTATGTTATGTTTAACATTTCATACAAGGAATGCATTGGACTTAGTAAGTGACGTGTGGAGCCCGCTATATCTCCTCGATGCATCGGTAGGTCTCATGAGACAAACTAGTTTCTTGGCACAAGGACTTGATAAAATCTTATTTGTAGTCTTGGCACAAGGCCTTGACTATGTGGTTATGAATTCTGGCATTATGCATTCCATCATTATGAAATTTGCTGTTGATATTACATATGATTATTCTACTAATAGAATATCCATGTGAATAAGTAAATGTCATTATTTGATTTATCTTTGCCATATTATGATGATGTTTAAGTTTAAAAGTCTTGTGTTTTAGTCTTATACAATACATTAAATGTTTATGCTTATTTATGAATGTTTCTGCTAGATTGTTATCCTTACTGAGCATTTGAGCTCACCCCTTTCTTATGTTTTATTTTCCCAGGATTCCAAGAAGTGTATTATGATTGATAAGAAGGGTTAATCTAGGGGATTAATGGAATTATCAAAAGATAATTTATGTTGTGTTTTATTTTCTAATGTGTAATGTAATGTTTATATATGTAATCTATTTTACAAGACTGCTAAACTGATTGGTATTTCCGGATTTATTCCTTGTAATCATGCCATTGTATTAAAATAATGCACTTACTTTGGGATTATGCGGTCAGTGCGTTATAGTTGGTATCAGAGGAAGTTTAGCAACAACCTTGGAAATATATTTAGATAAACTCTGGTTAGAGAACATTATCCTAAGATAGACTTTGAGGATTAGAATAGAATAACTTCCTCAAATTTTGGTAATGTAGAGATTTTGTGTATTTTCTAAGAAATACATCCCTGTCTAGATACCAGCAGGTAGAGGCGGCTCTAGCACAGTTGTACCTAGGAGTAAAAACTCTGACAAGGAGTTTCAGGCTTGACCTGGGGTATCCTGGTACACGACAATGAGCCTTGCTGCACTCTTGGTTATGACACTCTCAGGGGATATGCTTAGGATAATTCACATTTTCATTACAAGCCATTATGAAGGATTTAGGAGTAAATACTTCCTCAAAGAAAACATTTTATGATTATAGATTATATGCATAATCTTTTTAATTTACGTTAGGAATTTTACAAGTTTGGAATTATGCATTGCGATTCATAAAATAACCAACTGTATGCCATTGTTTAGAAATGGCGCTTAGTAGAAGGAATGAGAATTCCAGCAATACGAATGATCGAAAGATTAAGAAGGATCATATCTTTCATGGTATTAAGCAAACATTTAAAAGGGAAATAGTCTCACATGTATTATCATCATATGAAGAAATAGTATCATGTCTTAATAAGAGAAGTAAAGAATTCTATGAGTCCTATGGATTTGAAGGGAAGTAAGAGAATAAAAGGATGGAAGAGAGAAAGATGGATAAAGGGAAGAGGGGAAAGAAGGATTTTCCCATATGTGATAACTATGGAAAGAATCACCTTGGTAAATTCTTAAAGGGAATGAGAGTTTATTAAAAGTGTGGAGAAAAAGGACACCAAGTACGTGATTTCAAGGGTAAGAAAAAGGTTTCAAATGTACAATGATTCATCTGCAAGGAGTTGGGGCACTACGTGAATCAATGTCCAAATCATCAGAGTATACCCCAAATGCTACTATTGGATAATAATCAAGTTATGATACTACTAAAGATGAAGGGAAATGATTAGAGTTCTTATGTTGTTATTAAAGTATTGTGTCATTTGAGTATTGTATTAATGATGTACATGTTATAAGAATTATAGAATATATAAGGATTGTACTGCAGTACTATTTCATTAAGGACTTGAGATTGTGTGGAACCAAGAAAAGTGACTCAATAGTAGGTTATTTTTTTGGAAAATATATGGTTGAGAGAAATATAATCCATAATATGGTTCTGATACTAAGGTAGTGATTTTGAAATAATATATGATTGATTTGGATAAATTATATTGGATATCCTTGACTACCTTCAAACTGATTAATGATTTATATATTCCATCATTGTTGGAGTTTACCACATTTTTGGATAGAAGGAGTATATCCAGTATTCTATAAGGAATAATGGATCAAGAATGTAATAAATAAGTTTTTATGGTAATTCGGTGTGTTACAATGTTTTAAAAGAATACATGATAAAGGTATTCTTGTATTATTACATGGAAAAAATGATCTTCATTATGTTTACCTTCTTATAAATTTTGGACTGTGAGTTTGGAAAGAAGTATTTTGGATAATTCTAAAGGTTTAATCGATTAAGTTTTACATTGGATACTATTCTTAAGGTTAAATCATTTCTTGAGAATATTTTTGGATTGTCATAAAAAGGACAACCCAGAGGTCGGGCAATAACCCGTCGCGTCCGGCAAGGCTGCGAGACTTGAACTCGCAACCGAAGGGCGACAAGGGTGGATCACCTACCACTATCATACGTGATGTACTGGTTTGTATAATATAGTTTTTTAAAGTATTTTGACAAATGAATTATAAATACATTATTTTTGGAACCCTATACGATTAGGATAAATAGAATATTTTTGAATCCTATTATCTTTTGGAGTGACAAATGAGTTTGTGGTAGGAATTAGTTGAAGGATGAAACTATACTTGTCAAGTATATATTTTTTCTTCATATTCTATGAATAAATTAATTCTTAAACTTTAGGGAAGGCTTTTTAAAACAAAAAATGTGTTATCCTAATACCTTATGTTTTGTTGAACCGAAGATATTTTAAATAATCATAGATTGATGGTTTTGAGGCCCTAAATTTTACACTTATTTGTGATTGATGACCTCAATCACTCCCTATTAATATTTAATTTTTTCTTCCAATTACGTGTCTCTAATTTCCACCAATTTTCTCTTAATAGAGATCATAATTTGGTGGTGAATTTTTCATTTCCCTTTCTCTCTTATTAAGACTAAATTTTATTAACCTAATTTCCACTGTGGGTTTTCCACAAAGGTATTTTATTATTTTTAACCTTTTATTTTTGAAGAAAAAATTAAAATTGAAAATACACAATTTATTTATGTAGGGGATAATGTAACACCCCAAGATTTCATATTATGTTATTTCTTCAAAGTAATTCAATAACTTGCGCTACATGTAACACTGAGTTCGAGCGCACCACGAATTACCAAACTAGCTGTTCAAAAGCGGTTATGAATAGTATTATCTACATTTTGAATTTTATATATTCCTTATAAATTTTAACATCCATATTATGTGTTTCTTAGACATAATATAAGAACAAATTCAGTTTTTTTTTCAGATAAAGGATGTTTTTATTAAGAAATTCAATTTTACCACCATTTAATGGAGAACCCTTTTTAAATCCAATATTTGACACTTTTATATATTAAATTTGACAAAATAAACTTCTTCTTTATAATTGGGACATAAAAATTTAGTCTTGATAAATTTTTGGTATTTTTCCAAAAACTATCAATTTTTGATGAATAGTGAAAAACAATGCGTTATTATTTAAAATTGACTTTTTATTTCAATAATTATTTATTTTAAGTAAAAAAATATATATAATACCTATATATGTTCAATGTAATTCATTTGAGTCATTTTATAATAAAATTAGATGTATATAATTTTATTGAACTTTTTAACGTTTTTTTACCCACCTTCTAGGTGCATTTGCAAATTTGCATAAAAATTAATTTTAACACTTCTGTAAGTTGAATTTAAAAAATATGAGAGAAATTTTTGACATCATTAAGTAAAATTTGGATCAATAAGATTAAAATAATCTTTGGTGAATAGCAACTTTTGACTTTTATTTACCACCGTTAAAAGTAAATAGGGTACTTAAAGGTAAAAATGATATTATAATTACCCTAAAACATATCTTAATTATATTGGATAAGTTTAATTCGACAAAAAAACCTTAGGAATAAAATATTACCCTTTAGGTCCACTTTTATTATATTAGGACATTTATTATTATATTATTTAAAGAAGAGTTAAAAGTGTTAAATTCAACGTTTATTAACTAAACCATTTTTAATATAGGGTTATAAATATGATAAATTATTCTATAAATACTAATTAGAAATATAAAAATATTTCCTACATAATGGTAATTTATTTATAATTTTTAGAGATTAAATAATTAAATTTATTTATGACACAATGATGATGCAGTAATTACCTTCTTAATGAAATATTAAAATAGTTTATATTATAAATATTAAAATAAATATAATTTAATAGTTTTGATGACATAAATTAATTTTATAGGTTAATATGACATGTTAGGATTTATTAGATAATTTTTTTTCAAAGTGATAAGGTTGTTATGACTTTTACAAAAACAAAATTCCAAATAGTGTCAAAATTGACATAAATTAATTTTTAAAACAAATAATATATTATTGGTTGATATAATATTCCTAAAAATATAAGGTTCAGATAAAGGTCTTAAATAATATTATATATTTCATTAATGAACCACTTGAGGTTCTATTATAAGTTTAGAGTAATTTTATTAACTATATAGTGTAAGAATATAAGAAGACACGGTAAAAGTTAAACTATTTAACTAAGAGTTAAATCTAAACGATAAGGATAAAATGGTAACCTGAACTTTTCTAAAACTTATTGGTTGAGAGTATTTCGACCCATAACCACCTAATTATTGAAATTAATTCATTTTTTTCCATTATAAACCGAATATTATTGTATAATAAATTAATATTTTAATCTTTTCCTAAAGTGACCCTCGCCCCTCTTATAAAAGGGCACTTCCACTTCTCTCAAAATAACACCTCCAAATCCATTTGTATCTGCCAAAACCTAGACAAATATCCTCCCAACTTCCCTCAAATAAACCTAGACTCCTTACTTTGATCATAAATCCAACCTATGGAGCCCTTTTGATCAACTCAAAAGGAAACACCGCAAGAAGAGGTAATAATTTCACCACCCTCTTTTAAGTTCTTTTCTTCTTCCATTTCCTCTTTGTTTGTTGTTTCCATACCAAAATAATAACTTCAGTACCTACTACAAACTGTGATGTTATTATAAATATTTTACAACCATATTCATTATTCTATCCATCCTATAAATGACAAAGTTACCATACGTATGTACTTACGCGTTACCGTCTCCACGTCGTGGTGTAGTTTGTTATTCAAACACTTAATTTTTTGGATGGGTATAATAACGAGTATAACTAATATAAATAATAAATATAACATTTTAATTATTATGTATATATTAAATACCATCTAATTACTTATGATTTCACCCTCAATACAATGATATTGTCGCTCGTGCGTACATACGGATTACCGTCTCCACGAACGTGATGAGATTCATTCCCCATCTTAATAATTCAAAAATAATATTCATTTTATAATTAAAAATAATATTTAAGAACATAATATCATTCTGGATATGAATCAAATACATCCTATCCATAAAAAACACGACTTACGTAACCAAGCATATAAAGTAAAACAGATCAGTTAACACACAAAACGATGATACTACTAAGATATTATTAACAAAGAAATATTAGAAGATCATATATGATAACATATTTATGTATGTGGTTCTTTTATAATTTAATAACAATAATTTAACTATTATATAGGAGGTTAATTTACCCTCGACCAAGTAAAAGTAAAAGGTAAGGGTTAATTCTTCTATCTCATTATTATCCGAGATTGTTTATGAGTAAGTATTTACTGGGAAACATTTATCATTAGTGTCCATATTTCATAAAAATGTTTTCAAAAGTAATATTTTAAGGTTTTATAGATGGTTCTATTTAACTATATCATCATTTTAAATGTTTAAAATATTTATTTTTCTTTTTAATTAATTTCCATGTTTTCAAAATGATTTTAAGGATTTATTTATATGGACATCATTGTTTTAAAATTTTAATTCCTTTAAAAGTTTCAAAGTGGATTGGGACACTTTGATTCAAAAATATATTTAAATGTCTTCCTTTATAAATTATGTGACTTTTAAATGATTTAAAAAAAAAATAAAGAGATATTTATCTCAAATAGTTTTTATTTCATCCATGTCAAAATCCTTTGATGGATTTTACACTTGTTTGAAGTTGATTCATTATGATACAAATCTTCCATATTGTATTGAAGGTTTTGTGATATGTTTGACTGGGGATGTGTTATTTTTATACCATTCATGGTTTATGGTTAAAGTATTAACATTTCATATGCTAGTTTTAATATGAATGTTTATGTTATGTTCAACCTTTTATATGCGGAATGCATTGAACTTAGTAAGTGATGGGTGAAGCCCGCTATAGATCCTCGATGCATCGGTAGGTCTCATGAGAAAAAATAGTGTCTTGGTACAAGGCCTTGACAAAATATTATTTGCAGTCTTGCCACAAGGCATTGATTATGTGGTTATGATGTCTGACATTATGCATTCCATCATTATGAAATTGGTGATTGATATTACATGTGATTATTCGACTAGTAGAATATCCATGTGAATAAGTAAATGGATTTATTTGATTTATCTTTTCCATATTATGATGAAGTTTAAGTTTATAAGGCTTTTGTTTTAGTCTTATACATTTCCTTAAATGTTTATGCTTATTTATGAAAGTTTCCACTCTATTTTTATCCTTACTGAACATATGAGCTCACCCTTATGTTTTATATTTCCAGGATTCCAAGAAGTGTATTTTGGTTGATAAGCAAGGTTAAGCTATGGTATTAATGGAATTATCAAAGGATCATTTATGTTGTGTTTTATTTTCTAATGGGTAATGTAACGTTCATGTATGTAATATATTTTCCAAGACTGCTAAACTGATCAGTCTTTTGGGACTTGATTCCTTGTAATCATGAAGATGTATTAAAATAATGCACCGACTCTAGGATTATGGGGTCAGGGAATTACATATATATTAATTTAATTTAAAAATGATCTGTTTAAGGATTAAATGGTCTTAATCCTATTTTGTATGAATTTCCAATTGTTTTTTACCTTTTTATACACTATTGTATTTATTATTCTTATAATTTTATTATCAAATATGTCATAGATTGTTTTAGGTCATTGTTTCTTTTGAAATAATGAATTCATATAATATTTATATAAGGAAAATACATAGTGAAATTTTAGTTTAGTAAATTTCACCACAAATCAATAGGTCCAAGCACATAATTGATCATTCTTTCCAAAATACGACCTTAATACCAAATGACCAACACTGAGAGTCCACAAATAATGAAATAGCAAGGAATATCACAAGACTATATCACATAGTGGATATTTCCTCATGTGCATCAGTCTTGAAAAATAATAATTTATGCATGATTTTCATCTCTAAGGCATTCACAAGGCTGGGAATACACCTAACTCCAATTACCCTATTATATCAGAACTCATATCCATAGTAGTATATAAATTCACTACTACTCAAACATAAAACACAACTTACCATTATTATAATTATTTCTTCAATGGAATAAGGATATCCCACCTATCCCATAAAATACACCTCACATAGGAAAAAACTCAAAAAATAATATCTATTCTCCCACCTCAAAAATCAAAAGGAAACTCACAATATAAAACACGCAATATAGGATTCTCACTTATATACATCAAGCACTATATTCTGAGCCAACCTCCACTCCCTGAGAACCCATCCTCATCAGGAATTCATATACCATACTACCCCACTTGGGGACTTGGTCACATCAATATACATATTATGAATTCATCCAATGTTAACTCATATTAAGGAAACCAAAATAAAATGGTTCAATTTAGTATAATTCTATAAATAATATTAATGTGAAAAATAATATATATGATATTATTGAAATACCCAAGACACCAAGGGATGAAAATAAATTCCAAGGCATTCATAAACCAACAGTTTATGATTTTACTTTTGTAAATAAAACCAAAAAACAAGATAAACATAACATCCACCACTATATGATGCGTGGGTAAAACCAAATATAACTCATATTAAACCAAACAAAACCAAACTATATCATAGTACAAAGTGGAAACCAAAACAAAAAAAAAATCAAAGAAACTAGATACATCAACTCAACAACTCCCAACATGAAAAAATCTCCAAAACAACAAGTCATTCCCATGGTATCAAGATGCATCACTAAAGAACTGCAGTACCTTTCCTCTACCTATGTCTCAATATATAAAATATGAAAACACACCAAAGTTCCCTAGAAGGGGGTGAGTATAAAACTCAGCAGAATTTCCCCAATGTTTTCTTAAATCATGACACTAGGATATAATATATTATAAAATTTATATAAAATATCTCAAAATTATTTAAAAAAGTTTATATAAAAGCAAAAAAATTTATACACCATTAAATTTTCCAAAGAAAGCAACTAAAAACCCTCTAAAACCATTTCTAAAATCCCATTTTGGAATTCCCATTCCATTTAAACACATCCAAAACATCCACACATGCATGATAACCATGTAACTCCATATAATCGTGAGTGGTGAGTCATCATTTTACCAAGACAACACTTAGGGAACCATTTTTATTGGGTAAACACCATGCTCTAAACCGCCCCATTTTGACGGGTGAAACTTCACACCCTTATCTATCCCAAATGTACATAAAAACCCACCCACCATGTATCCCAAAACCCATGAAAATACATTTTTCAAAAAAACATTCTATTATTAAAACATTTCAACAAAAAATTTCCATGAATCAAAACCAAACCATAATTTTAAAACCATCATATTAAAATCATGCACTAAAATTTTTTTCCCCAAAACCAACCAATTTCCACAATTTCACAAAACCATCACTAAAGAGGTTTTCCATAAATAATCACACATCCATTTCATAATTCAATTACAGAAATAAAATCAATTTTGAATCAAGCCTTCAACTTCTAATCAAGAGGAGTTTAGAGTGAAGCCACATACCTCTCAAAATTAGGTGAAAATGAAGAACGATCCAACAACTTCAAAAAATAATCTTAGATATTTATTATTTAACTTCATATATTGTTCCCTTTAATCATAAAAACTATATACCATCATTATTCACATCTCACAATGTGGATTTATCCCCAATAGACTAAATACACGATTCAAAGAGTGGGTATAAGATAACATCTTAGGTAAATAATGATGAATGATCACTTACCCATAAATATGACCTCCAACGCTCCTAGATTCACCTAGGAATCAATCCCCAATTGAAAGGAGTGATCTATAAATCCTTGGGAGGGAGATGAATTCTTAAAATGACCTAATTAGAAGGAAATGAGTGTCTTAGTTGGTAAATTGTATTAGAACCACAAAATCTGAATCTAAAATTTAATGGTACATAGTTAGGGAGAATAGTTAGGAAAAACATGTCCTAACCATGCGATATACACTAAATCCAAGAACACCTCACATGTTTTTCTCACATGGTTAGACAAAATATATTCTAACCATGCTAAACCCCTCCATCCGTCATTATATAGTTTCTCTTAGGTTGTTGTACTGGACCAAAACATTCATCTAACCTCATCCCTATACAGTTCCCGCTATTTTAATTGCATGGTTTCATGGGATATTTTGTATGGTTTCTACTAACTGTTATCAAATTGTGAACCTCTAAAAAACCAAAAAAAATTCCAAAAATACTTTGAACATCCTAAAACATAACCAAATCACTCTATACACTTAAAATAAAGAAAAAAGGGTCAAGTTCCTGAAATTTGGGCTGTTAAATTCTCCCTACCATTGGTATTTACATCCCTGAAAAGTTGAAAAACACCATTATATTGAAAGATTAAATTATATTTCTCCTATATTTCCTTCTAATGTTGCCATGATTCTTCTTGAATATGACTATGTTACCATAAAACATACACTATACATATGCTTTTACCATACACGAGATTCTCTTTCCTATCCAAAATCCTCACCGGAACATGAACCAATATAGTATCCAACTTTAGTTCAATGTGATCCCATCAAATCACATAGTCAGGATCAAGTTAATACTTATTCAATAGAGATACATGAAATATATTATGCACTGAAATGAACTTTGGTGGAAAAGACAATTGATATGCCACCTCACCAAATTTTTTAAGTATCTCAAAAATGCCTATGTATTGAGGTGATGAAATTCCATGATTCCCAGAATGATGATATCCAATCATTGGATAGATTCTCAAGATCAAAGGATCACTCACCTCAAATGATAGTTATCATAAATGATGATTTTCATATGGTCTCTGATAAAATTGAGTTGTATCAATTCCCTTCCCAATCAACTAAATCTTCTCTATTGTCTCTTACACAAGGCTTGGTCCAACTAGGGTAGTCTCACCTATATTCATTGGTCTCCTAAAATATTTGTTCTATGAATTCCTATACCATTTCAAAGTTGTGTTCATCTATAACATACCGATCAACTCAAAGTTAGAGGAGAAGCAAGCCAAGAATCTCAAATCTATTTTACATAGTCTTTTCCACCACATTCTCTGTGAAAATTTGTCCAGGTGTATGTTATAGACATGATAGGTGCATTTGTTTGGGCATGTGGTGCCTCATCAGGGTGTGGCAGTGGACTGTCAAAGGTTTAGATAGTTATTTATTTGGAATCACCCAAGATTGCGGGAGAGGTTTGTATCTTCCTTTATATAACAGTCTATTATCATATTTTTCTACCCATTTTCTCTCAAGTTTCATCTTAATTGATAGTGTTTACTAATAAGAACCAATATTTAATCTAGACTGATCAATTTCATGCAATATTCAACTATGTAAATGGGAAGTTGGTGAATTATCTAGTACTTCAGATAACAGAGGAGGGTATGTTGTTTGAGGTTTTCTATGACTCTTCCTATTTGAGATTGAGATGTATGTTGATATAGTTGAACGTTATGATATCTTATGGGTATATGTAGTTATTCCCTCACCAGTGTAACTATTCCACCCATGATCTAGATCTTATATTTGTTTGTGATGAATTTTTGGTGACATTACCCCATTGGAAAGAGCTTTGCAGTCTTCTTAGATAATAAGAGTTTTAGGATAGTATTTTATCCGAATGAAATGAATATACACTAGAAGATGTGGATGGAGTTTCTTTAGGACTTTGATTTTGATATCTTTTACACCTTAGGAAAAGAAAATGTTTTAGTTTAAATTGTGGTCTATTAAATATAAATTAATGGGATAAAAAGTGTTTAATGAACTGACTATTTTAACTAAAATGGGTTGATAATAGATAGTATAGAAATTGATGGTGTGGAATATTCTCTTAGTTTTCTTCCCCATTAGGATTCCCTAGGTGGTTATGGTCGCGACTCTACCTTCCCCTCTCCATTGGAGAGGGGCGAAGCTCCACATCCACCCACTTATCCTGCTCGGACATACCCATTACTTCATTTATCTAACCAAGATCTTCTTCTGTCTTTCATTTCTATAAAGATTATACCTAAGGTTCCAGATCTCTATGATGGACAACCTCATCTAGTGCTCTTGAATTTAGAGTTCACAGATGCTTTAGGTATCCTGAATCTAACTTTGGTGGCTCAATTCAGAAATCATCATCCCATAATTGATTCATTTTATAGGAACATATTTAGATCTTGGGGTCTTTAAGAATGATCGATGGTGGGAATTATTGACAAATGTCAATTGATTATTTTATTTATTCATAGGATGATTTTATTCTTTCATGGTCCAAAGATTTGAGAACATGAAATGGGTGTACATTCTACTTATTTTGATTCTCGTATGATTTTCATATGAATCGTAATTTTCCTATGACAACATTGTGGGTATGGTTTTTATAAATTTCTCTCCCCTTTCAAAACCCATCTATTATACTCATGATTGGGAACCTAGTTGGATGTTTTTTGTGCTCCAACAGTAGGACTAATTCTGTTTGTCACCATATTTCTCCATGTACATGATTTGAAGTTGATGTGTCATGAAAACCGGTGGAGAGGATTTGGATCACACACGGGGAATAATTTCAATGTAAACAAGATGTGGTCTTAGAATCTTGGACTTATTCTTGATCATCCTATATTCATATGGTTTAAATTTTCTCCTCATTTTGATGGGGTCACAAGGATAAAAATAGAGTTCTTGATTCATTAGCTAGATATTCTCTTGGGTCGAAGGCTTTCGGTTCCCTTTTTGTGGATCATTTGAGCAGTAAGGATGCAACATGTGATCTTCCCAATCATAATAAGGCAAGACCATCAAAATATAATATTAAGGTGGTGTAAATATTCAATAAACTAATAAGTGATTTAGATTATTATAATCCATTAGTGAAGGGGCTACTGTGGTTAGGGGAAATTAGTGAAACCAATCCTCTACAACTAGATATCAATATTACAAAGGGTTCTTCCTAATAAGAAGCTACCCAAGTTATAATTTGTTCCTTTCATGAGGTAGTGGCTGCCAAGGGGCATAAAAATAAAACTCAGGTCTCTCTAGATGTGTTGGGGGGTTAGTTTAATGCAATGGGAATTCCAAATCTGGGAAGGAACTTCTTATGTATTAATCTTAGTAATCATTTTGAAGGTCTGAGAACTAATATACTTGGGAAAGATCAAAGGGATATAGTACAAGCATAGAGATCCAAAAAATGATGATGCATCTTAGGGGAAGATTCAGGTAAGATATATATCCAAATATTAGATGATTGTGTGAATCGAGGAAATGGTAGAGGTCTTTATATCCTAAGGAGGAAAAAGGGGTAAAAATAAAATAGGGATCTGGGGAGTTGAATCATGATCAAGAGGAATAAATACAAAGGGAATAAGGAAAACTCATACCTACCTAAACCAATGAAGACAAGTTCAAACAAAAAATTTGGGTCCAAGGTGATTTAGATTAGCTTAAAGAATGAGTGGGTAATGGAGATTAGCTTAAATGTTATGAGTGGAAGTGTAATGGATGAAGGTGGTGATTTTAAGGAACAAGATATTAAACTGGTGGGTGACATGATGAAAGATCAGTCTTTGATGCTGGGAGACTCTATTATTATTGAGGATGATTTGATTGTTCCTCAAAGGCCGTTAGGAAAGGAGGTTGAAGGTGTTGATATAGATAGTCTAGAAATTGTATTTAATTGAATATGGTGTGTGACTTATGGATTTTTGAGTGGTTTTATGCATTTATAGGTAGCATCAAAGTGAGGGAAGGATTTGAGTTAGTTGGTACCTTTTTTGTGAACCATTAGGATGGGATTTTGTGCAACTAGTATATATACATTGTATTTCCTTGTGATTTCTTTATGCACCCCACCCACATCAAGAATCATATGCCAAAATGTATATATATACATATATTTTGGGGATGTTTTTCCTATAATCTCCATGGGAGGATGGATGATTGGCTACCCACTCTTCCCCACTCCCTCTTCTAGGAATTGGTGATATGCATAGGTTGTGATGGACAAAAGTCAAAATTACCACTGTCTATATGTGATGGGATGAGATGTGAGGGAACATGTGTCTTCAGGCGAGATGTGATTAAATGACTTATGGTAGGGGTCATAATTGGTAGGGTGAGGGAATGAGATTGATGTCCTTCATTTTCATGATACCGTACTACATTGGTAATGAGATGTGATGGACTAGGTGTTTGCTCAAGATATTTGATGTGATGTGATGTTATTCATAAGAGGTGAGAGAACTAGGACATATGATGTTGGGGTCTAAGAGCATAAATCAACAGGAAAGTGGTGAAGGGTAACCTTCATTGATAGGATTAAAATTACATTATTATACTTGTATGTGCTATCGGTTGAGTGATCCATAGTGAGGATGAGTTTGGTTAGTACACTTGTATAGGATCTATTTAGTTATATATTTTTTCTCAAGAGTGGATTATTATTTTATTTTCACATGTGCTTGAGAGGCTTTGGTTTTTCTATTGTGTATAACTGTATGATCACTCTACATATATAAACTATTCTTCAAGTTTCTAAGAGGACCTTTTGGACTGTGCTTGACATTACTAGCTTAGACCTTTGAATGGTTGTTATTTTTCTACCTTAGGTGACATCTCCAAGACACTAAAGTCTGGAAATGAAATCTAAAGGCCTCATAAACAATAATGGGATGATTTACCATTAAAAATAAAATAATGAAACATGATGACCATTACAACCAAACCATTATATTATGCATGAGTAAAACAAAATTCAACATAAAGAGTAACTAAACCAACAACAAAATTAGAGTACAAAGAAAAGACCAAACTTACAAAGCTCAAAGACTCAAAATACACCAACACATAAACTCCCAAACTACATCAAGTTCCAAAAACTACATGCACAACCCAAGGTATCAAGAATCATCACTAAAGAACAATGATAACATGAATTTACCTATGTGTTGATATATCACATCTAAAAACAAACCAAAGTTCCCAAACGTAGGGTGAGTATAAAAATCATTTGGTTTTCCACAGTGACTTAACAACTCACACCACTAGTATAGAATCTGTTATCATATTTATATAAAATAGTTCAAAAAAATTTAATGTTGTTAATATAAAATCCAAAAAATTTATGAACCAATAAATTTTCCAAGGAATGAAAAAAAACAAACATTTAAAACCATTTCTCTAATTACATTTTGGAATACCCATTCCATTTACACACATACACACACACATACATTCATGATAACCATTTACCTTATTATAATCATGAGTGGTGAATCATACTTTCACCAAGATGTCACTTGGTGTATGGTTTTCTTGGGGGAAACTTCACACCTTCATCCACCCCATTTTGATGGTGAAAATTTCACACCCTTACCGTCCAAAATTAACATGAAAACACACCCACAATGTGTTCCAAAACCCATGAAAATACATTTCTAGAAAAATTTTCTTTTATTGAAAACATTTATACAAAAAATTTCCACAAGACCAAAAAATGCATAATTCTAAAATCACCATTTTAAAATTAACATTATAAGGTTTTAAAAAAACCACCCAATTCCACAATTTCCAAAAACCATCAGTAAAGTGGTTTCCTATTAAGGATCACATATCAATTTAAAAATAAATTTCAAGAAATTCAATAAAATTGAAACCAAGACTTCAAGTTCTAATTAAGAGGAGTTGAGATTGAATCCATATACCTCTCAAACATAGGTGAAAATGATTAATGATCCAAAAATTCAAGAATGCGACTTAGATATTCATGATTCAACATTATATATAGATACCTTAAATAAAAATAACTATATACCATCATTATTGACATAAAAAAAATGTGGATTTATTCCCAAAGGACTAAATACATGATTCCAAGAGGGGGAAGGAGAATAAATCTAAGGAAATAATGAAGAATGATCACTTACCAAAAAATCTGACCACAAACACACTTATATTCTCCTAGGAATAACTCCTAGATTGAAAGGAATGGTCTCAAAAACCTTGATAGGAATAGAAATTTGGGTTATGACCTAATTTGTGAAAGAATTAGAGTCCTATGGGGTAAATTAGATTAGATCCACAAAATATGGATCTAAATTTTAATGGTGCATATTTAGAGAACTCAATTAGGAAAACCATGTGATAACCATGCATGAGCCACTACCTCTAAACACCCCTCACATGGTTGGATCACATGGTTAAGAAAATTGTGCACCAAACATGCTAAACACCTATATCCATATTTTTATGGTTTCTCCTAGGTGGCTACATGGTTTCCCCAAACCATGTACCTACCCAATTCCCACTCTTTTAGTTGTACAATTTCCTAGAGGGTGCTTCATGGGTTCTACTAACCATGATCAAACCATGCACCTCTATACAAGCTCCTAAAATAAGACAAAACTCTTCTTAACATTATAAAACTTCACCAAATCACTTTAAATACATAAAATAAATATATAAAAGGTTAAGTACGTTAAATAAATGGTGATAAATTCTCCCCACCATTGGTCATTCTATCCCCGGAAATATGAAAACCACCATTTCCCAAAAAGAGTTAAAGACATTTTCCCTTAATTTTCTTATCATTCTCCAATGTTTCTTCTTGAATCAGAAATTATTTCAATAAATCCCACATAATAATGATGATTTTCCCATGCAAGACATTCTATTAAGTATCCAAAATTCACACTGGCACATGAACCAATATAGAAATTGGTTCTAGGTCTACATGATCCCATCAAATAAAATGGTCAAGATCATATTGATACTTATTCAATTGAGATACATGATAAAAATTATGAAAGGAACTAAACATTGGTAGAAAGGTTAACCAATATTCCACCTCACCAAACTATTCAAATATCTCAAAAGGGCTTATTTATCGAGGAGATAACTTTCCCTAATTCCCAAAAAAACGATGCCCAAGCCTTGGATAGATTATTATGAACACATGGTCACTCATATCAAATTAAAATAGACATCGATGATGATCTAAAAATTATTTATGATGACTCTGACCCATATCCATTCTCCTCTCGATCAATAGAATCTTATTTGTTGTCTCTTTTACAAGGATTGGTCCAACCAGTCAAGTCTCACCTATTTCAACCCAAAAAAGTGGATAATGACAAGTAATACCATAAAATGATTCAAAATGATCCATATAAATTGAGGAATGATAAATGTTATTATTCACGAGATCTACAAATGGTATGTACTCCCCCCACAAGCCACCAAAATCTATTACAAATTCCCTAATAATGTCTTCCAATGTGTGTATCATACTTTCAGATTTTCCATCCATTTGAGGACGATACATTGTGATCATTTTCAACTGTGTCCCAAGGTATTTCTGTAAGGACTTCCAAAAAATGATAAGTAAACCTTAGATATCGGTATGATACTATAAAAAATATTACACCATGCCTCTTTACAACTTACTAGATATAGATGTTTGAAATTTATTCCACAATATGAGATTAATAAATAGGGATTAAATGGGTTGAATTTGTGAGTTAATCCACTATCATTCATATGTAATCATGTTTACAAACCTACCATGGTAGAATTTTTACAAAATCCATAATTATTTTCTCTTATTTCCACATTGGAATCTTTAAATACTATTGCATACCCATGGGTCATTGGTGATATTCCTTAAAATACTAACAAGTGAGGCATCTCATAACAAACTTAGCCAATTTTTTTCATTCCCACCCACCAAAATTGTTCTTTCATTTTGTTACAAATCTTTTGTATTCCAGCATGAACATCCCATCTTGAAAAGAGGTAAGCATGAAGAAGTTGTTCCTAAAAATCCATATGTATGACCATCCGATATTGAAAATACATCACTGACCTTATGTAAATCTTTAATACCTTGATGGTCTCCCCAAAATTGAGTTTAGACCTCATTGATACACATTCAGTATCTATTGTCTATGCGTCTTTAACATTTTTAGACAAATTATGAACAAAATAAATTAGAAATAAAACTACAACACTACCTTGGTCTTCACAATCCAAGCGCATGTCAGCTGTCACTGACATTAGCTTCCATTTATCTGAACCCTCTTTTTTGAAATGAACACACAACTTTATTCTTAATGCATCTACCACTAAATTACCTTTACTCGGTGTATACATTAAGTCAAAGTCAAACATTTTAAGATACTCCATCAATTTTATTTGTCTTAGATTCAAATATATCAATGATAATATGTGTTTCAATCTCTTATAATATGAAAACACTATGAATTTATTATAAAATAGGTAATGATGCTATGTATTCAAAGTATGGAATAAAGAAGCTAATTCCAAATCATGTATTGGGTAGTTCTTCTCGTGCAACTATAATTTCTATGAGCCTTACGAGACAAAAAGATCTCCCTATTTGAGAAAAAATCCTAACCCATATCCTAAAGCATCACAATCCACCACATATCCTTACCCTCATTTCAGTAATATTAAGATTGGCGATGATGTATGGTGAAATTTATTCTCTTGAAATAATTTATGACATTACTTATTCCATTAAAATAGAACACATTTATTTGTTAAATCTATCACTATTGAAGCTAGTTATCAAAATTCATGAATAAAGAATCAGTAATAACTAGCCAAGATAAGGAAAATACATATCTCAAAGACATCCTTGGACGGTTTCCAAGAGATCACATCCTTTATCTTCTCTAGATCCACAAACCACCTTTTTATGAGATTACATGGATAAGGAAATGTATCTCTTATATCTAAAAATAACACTTTGAAAGTTTGGCATACATATGATGATCTAGTAAGATACCCAACACTATATCCAAGTGTTGATCATGCTCAACCTTTGTCCTAGAATACACCTATATTTCATCAAAAAACAACACTACAATGGAATCCAAATAACTTTGAAATATATGATTCATCAAATACATAAATATAGATGATGCATTCATAAGATAGAAAGGAATAACTGTTAGAGTTGGTGTCCTAAGAACCAATTGTTTATACTTTGATTACATGAATGTACACTTATTATATATTATTCATTATTCTACACGACTATAATATAATAATGTCCTAGAATATTTGTTGCATTAATAAGGTCATGGAAGATCCCCACTATGATGAGAACCATGAAATACTATAACAATATTCTTAAATAAAGTTATACGGTTGGATGAGATACTATGATAGGAAACATAGTATACAGACCGTCATGTGCGAGTACTCGTAAGAAGATGAGACTCTCTCTCATAGAGTTCACACTTGGTAATATCCAAGATGGGAGTTTATGAGAACAGAACCGCCAATAGTAATTCTACATGTCTTGGTGTCATCAGACATTTCTATCTACAAGCGTGTGTAATATTCCTTAGACTGGAAGATTATCATTAAATCATGTCATGACTCATGCACTTATATTTGATGATGAAAACCGTCACGAAGACAGTTGGCAAGAAGTAGGGTACATTGGGTGCGTCACGAATGACATGTTGTTAATGGATAAGTCAAGGAAGGATTTTTTGCTTCCATATTTATGGTAGTAGATATCTTGGGACCTTTGATTGAAATAGAACTATTGCCTAAATTCCATGGAAATGGTTTCACGACAAGTTTATTTTTGGAAGTCAAAGAATGACGGATCAAGCATATAGGTTTATGAAACTTCCATGAAACCTGGTTGATGAGATTTTGAGACAAAGGGATTAAATTAAACAGTAAGCGTTCGTATGAGGTGACACATCAATGAAACATCAACTTCTTTCTCTTGGGTGCCTTGACCCATTGCTAGACAGTAATCTTGGACTTTAGGCAGACCCACCTAATGCCAACGAGAAAGAGGCATAGAGGGTCACACACTAAGTGTATCCAAGTATCTCAAGTAGAATAATGATTATTCCCATATATGGTTTAATAATTATTCAAGGAATCATAAATCATTTTAATTTTGGAGGAAGAATAAAATGAAAACAAGATATACACGCCATGTTCATTGAACTTACACGCTGTTTAGTTTTCATTTTGGAAAGGAAATGAAAAATGAGTACATGTTGTGTATTAATGATTACACGCTGTGTAGTTTTTCCAGTTGGGATTTTGAGGAAATAATATCATTTTATTAAATGATATTTATTATAATCATCATGGGCGCATGTCAAGGAATTAATGATTCAACATTGGGGTTTTCAATAAAAGTTAATGAAATAAATAAAATGCGTAACACATTTATTTATTGTCATAACTCTATAACCTGAAACCCGATTACAAATATCCTCAAAACCTCAACACTTTTCCCCAATTTGTTGTGCACAACAATTCTGGCGAATTCTATCAAGGTCGAAATAAATCCTTCCTCCAAGAATGCTCTCAAGGCCGAGAGAGATCCCCCTCCATCGAATCAAGGTGATATAAGGCATACAATGCAAGCAAAGGCTTCTCCACACTAGAACCCAAATATTACTTTGGAAACATCCAGAGATACGTGGTGCACATGTGGATAAACACTAGAAGAAGTCTACACTTGGATTCTGCAATGCAACAAAAAATCACATCGGAATGTGATCTGAAATATAAATGAATAAAGAACACCATAAAAGGTACTTCATTTCAATTAATTAAATTAATTATAATCAACCCGTAATGATCCTCCTTTGTGGTTCTGGGACTATTCTTCTTCTTTGTCTACTTTCGTGATTTTATCCATGGAGTTTGGTGTTTATTGTCATATTTATCCTAGATTGATCATTGCTAATGACAAAAAGTTAAGTGGGCACATCCACCCATGATCTTTTGCTACACCTGGGACCTTCAATTGGTATCAGAAGGAGGTTACAACATTGATTATAGTTATTTAATTTTCATTGATAATTTAGGCATTTATATTTGATTCAATTCAAGATAAATCATTCTATAAAACTAAATGAATGAGATATATTCTTCCTCCTTTGTTTCTCGATTCACATCACAGAAACAAACTTTTAATTTTAATTTTGATTATAATAAAATTGAGGAACTCATCCGGAGGAGCTGCTCATTCTGTCTACACAACACAAGAATACATGGTGTGTAGTGAAATCTACATGCCCTGTACTTAGGTTAAAAGAACCGATACTGGTCCGCCAAACCACGCCATGTGAATTGAGCATACCTAAATTTTTTAATACATCATTTTGACCAGAACTGAATGGCACATGGAAACCGTAATACACGACGTGTATGTTGAATCAACACACCGTGTAGTCCGATCCAGCCCAGGTGAAACCTTGTACAAGTAGAAGCCGTGTAATTGCATATATGAGATTTCTAGGCCAGTAACCACGTAATAATGAAGTACATGCCGTGTTATATTAATCTACATGCTGTGTACTCTAAAATTTACAAAGTATAGAAAACACATGAAATCCACCTGTGTGTACTTTAGATAAAGGGTGAAAACAAAAACATTCCGTATAATATAGCCTACACGTCGTGTACTTTCCAGAAATGGAATTTCACTAGCTTTCCTACAATTTACAAAGACCCGTATGAGGAATATGGATGAGAAAAATCTCAAGGAAATTCAGAAAGTAATTTAAGATAAATAATTGATTAATTATAATATTATAATTAATTTAATTCCAGCATGACTTATCTTGAGTAAAATAACGATTAAAAGAATTTGAATACTAAATATGCGTAAATGTTGTTGCATGCTAAAAATAATCATGAGCTAGACCAAATACCCTTTGTGTGGGTATGGTTTCATTTAAATTTATTTAATTTAAATTCATTGGCCTGCGAGCCTTCATCCAATAAAATGTAAGGCATGCGTGCCCATGGTATCTTTAATTTAAACCCCATGTAATGGAGGATCTCCCAAGCTAGAAGAGATGGTTCAAAATCCGAAGCTGAGGTGAAACAAACCCAAGATGATACAAAGGTGGATAGGTGGGAGCTGCAAAACATAAACCATTGGGTTCAAGGTGTTTTTCCCTAGGTCAGGGTTAGCTTATCAAAACCGCTAGATAAGCTAACAAATATAAGCTCATGATCATGCCATCTTATTTTATTTCTGTCTGATTTCATGGTTTATTTATTATGTATGTGTTTTCACAATCACATTGTTAATTAAATAAACAAGCATCCAAAGATGGAATAAAATAAAAACTGGACTATGCGTAAACATTATCAGAACATGGTTAATCACGTAAGCAAGCATCACTTAACATTAACATGCATGTGATAATGCGAAACTACACATAAAGGATTAAAATCCATCAAATATCATATCAAGTCAAACCAATCCGTCCATTACTTGATTAAGGGAAAGACTCAATAAAACTATGTGTTTGACCAACCCTTTTTGGGACACTTAATTTTATAAAGGAAGCTCTTATGAAAGTTTCGGGTTGACTTAAACATTTTACATCAAGAGGAGTATCCCTTGCTAGACTTGTTGTAAAATGGAGGCAAGTGTTGAGGAAATACAAGTCAGGATTTTAGGATTGGGGATTCCACTCAACAAATCAAGGAACAGTAAGCTCATAGTTGGCAAAGACCTGCCTACCTAAATACCTTTAAATAGCTTGACCAACCCTTATTGGGGTTATGTGAAGTGGAATATGGATCATTAACACTAGAATGTCATAACAACTAGGCATTCCAAGTTCAATGGTTGGGGAAATTGGGAAATAATAAAATAGTGGGAGAATTAATAAATTCATTTATTATTTTTCATAAAATGCAATAAAAAGGCACTGATAAATCTTCTCTTTTAATTTGTAGAATCAATATGACAAACTCATCAACCACATTTTCTATGAGATCAACTCTGGATAAAGACAATATCCTCACCAGAAGTAACTTTCAGGAATGGGTTAGGTGCCTTCGGGTTATCCTATTCTATGAACGAAAGTTTTACATGCTAGAGTCCTCACTTCCCGATTCACCTTCCCAAGGGGCGAGTGATGTAGATTTCCTAGTCTATGATCAAAATTTGAACGATTCACTCAACATTAAATGTTTGATGCTGTCATCAATGTATAGTGATCTTATGAAGTCTCATGAATACATGGATGCCTACAACATGAATGAGAACCTCCGTGGTCTATACCAGGAGGGAGCAAGACATGAAATTTTTGAGATCTCCAAGGCTCTATTTCAGAGTAAGCTTGGAGAGGGTGCCCTAGATGGGCCTCATGTAGTCAAGCCCATTGGTTACATTGAGTTCTTGGAGGTTCTAGGGTTTAAAATCCCCGAAGAACTGGGTACTGATATCATTCTTGTATCACTCCCCTAGATCTTCTCTAACTTTGTTATAAATTTCAACATGAACAACATTGAGAAGTCTCTAGCTGATCTTCTTATCCTCATTCGCCAAGTGGACAATGATATGAATTTTGAAAAGCCTTATGTCCTTATGTTGAATAAAAGGAAAGGGAAGGAGAATAGATTTAATCCCAAATCTTCTTCATGGCCTTCCAAGAAAAGGAAGATCAAAGGGGAGGCAAGAGAACATGAGGTTGTTTATTTTGCATGTGGCAAGAAGGGCCACTGGAAGAAAAACTGCACCTAACCAAGGAAGTAAGGGGAAGATTCAGGTGCATTTGTTATCAAATTAAATCTATCAATTTATACCAATTGGCTATTAGATACTAACTGTGGTGATCACATTTGTATCCAAATAATGGAACCAAGTAGATTTAAAAAGACTGACTGAGGTGAGGTGGATCTACGAGCAGCCAACAAAGCCAGACTCGCTGCTGTAGCTGTCGGAGAATACCACCTCACATTGCCTATTGGGATGGTCTTGGTATTAAAAGGATGTTATTATGTACCCTATTAAAACAAAAACATTATTTCATTATCCAGATTAGATACTAATGGATTCATCTTCAAGTTTTTAAATGAATGTTTCTAATTTTATAAAGATAACATTTGTTTTGGTAGGCCACATTCATATAACAAACTTTATGTGTTAGACTACACAAACCAAGTAATAGAAATAGATTACTAAGTTAATTCACATGATTCATACCACACCCAACTTTGGCATCACCGGCTAGGTCATGTTAATGAGAAACATTTGACAAAATTACATCAATATGGGTATTTAGATTCCTTCTAACTAAAACCACTTGGTGTATGTCATGCGTGTATACAAGGAAAAATAAAAAAAATCACCATTTAGTGGGAAAGGTGAAAGGGATAAAGAGCTTCTAGAATTAGTTCACACAGATGTGTGTGGACCATTTCCAATTAAAGTAAGGGGTGGGTTCTTGTACTTTATAACTTTTACTGATGATTTTAGTAGATATGAATATATTTACTTAATAAGGTATAAGTCAGATTCTTTTGATTGGTTCAAAGAATACAAGAATTAAGTTGAGAACCAGCTTGATAAGAAGATTAAGAAACTCCGATCAGAGAGAGGAGGAGAATATATTAATCATGACTTCATTGTTTTCTTACGGAAGTTTGGGATTCTATCTCAACTCACTCCTCCTTACACACCTCAATGGAATGGTGTAAGTGAAAGGAGGAACCGCAACCTGTTGCACATGGTGAGATCAATGATTAGTCATACAAGTCTTCCATTATCCTTTTGGGGATATTCATTACAAACAGCAGCACACATACTAAACCAAGTACCAACTAAATTGATAAATGGTATTCCATATGAGTTATGGAGTGAATGCAAATCCATGTTATCAAATTTACATGTATGGGGTAGCGAAGCATTTGTTAAGGCCTCTTCAGGTAACAAACTTGCACCCCGAGGAACAAAGTGTACCTTTATAGGATATCGTAAGGAAAAAGGGGATATTACCTATACAAACGCTCAGATAAAAAGTTTGCAGCAGAAAGACATGCCATATTCCTTAAGAGGGAGAACATCTCCAAAAGAGATAGTGGGAGCGATATAGACTTCAATGAAGTCAAGGCTCAAGATGCACAAGAGTTGGTACAAGAAAAATTCCACAAATCCCTATAGAAGAACAATATGTTCTAGAGACACAAGAACTTCATAGGAGCATGAGAGAGGTGAGAGAACCAGAATGATATGGTTTTCTTGTCACCGAGGATGGTGACTCATTATTCATTGACAATAATGACCCTCTTACCTACAGGGAAGTAGTTGAAGGCATAGACGTTGCTAAGTGGCAAGAATCCATGGATTCTGAAATGGATTCCATGTACCAAAACCAAGTCTGGATTTTGGTAGATCCTCCAGTTGATGTAAAGCCTGTTGGTAATAAATGGGTATTCAAGAAGAAGCTAAACATGGAGGGACAATTCATCACCTATATAGCATGACTGGTTGCAAAAGTTTTTAGACAGCATCAAGGAATTGACTATGATGAAACCTTTTCAATGGTTTTGATGATGAAATCCATCAGAATCCTATTGTACATTTCCTCTTACCATGACTATGAAATTTGGAAAATGGATGTCAAAACAACATTCCTTAACGGGAACCTCGAGGAAGATGTCTACATGACACAACCTAAAGGGTTTGTGACTCCAAAGGATTCCAACAAGGTATGTAAGTTACAAAAATCCATTTATGGATTAAATAAAGCATCAAGGTCATGGAACATTCGTTTTGATAAAGCCATAAGGGAATTTGGATTTGTTAAGAATGAATGTGAGCCTTGTGTCTACAAAAGGTTTAGAGGAAGTGCAGTCGTTTTCCTAACAGTATATGTTGATGACATATTACTAATTGGAAACGAAGTACCTGTCTTATAGTCAATTAAGGCATGGTTGGATAAATTCTTCTCTGTAAAAGACCTGGGCGAGGCAACATATATTATTGTGATGAAGATCCATCGTGATAGATTCAAGATAATGCTAGGCCTGAGTTGAAGTATATACATTGACAAGTTACTGAAGAGATTCAGTATGGAACAATCCAAGAGGGGATTGTTTCCAGTGTCTCATGGCATTCATCTTTCCAAGAAAAGGTGTCCTTAGACACATGAGTAAAGATAGAAAATGTCAAGGATCCCTTACACATCCACGATTGGGTCAGTCAGGTATGCTATGCTATGTACAAGGCTAGATGTTGCTTATGCATTAAGTGTGGTAGGTAGATATCAAGCTGATCCAGGAGACCTCCATTTGATGGCAGTCAAGACTATCCTTAAGTATCTAAGGTGTACTAAGGATATGTTCCTGGTTTATGGAGGAGATGAGGAACTAGTAATTAGAGGAAATATGGATGCTAGTTTCCAGATTAATCAAGATGACATGAAGTCACAGAATGGACACATCTTCAGTTTGAATAGAGGTACAGTGAGCTAGAAGAGCTCAAAAAAAGGTGTGGTCAGAGATTCTATAGTAGATTCCGAGTATATCGTAGCTTCTGAGGAAGCTAAAGAAGTAGTATGGATTCGAATCTTCATCTAATAGTTGGATGTAGTACCTAGCAGTAAAGATCCTATCGCACTCTATTGTGATAATACTGTAGTGGTGACACTTGAATAAGAGCCAAGGTCACATCAACAGACAAAGCACATACTTTAGAAGTTTCATCTCTTGAGGAATTTTTCTCAGAGAGGTGAAGTTGCAGTGAGGAGTATTTTTATGGAAGACAACGTGGAAGACCCCTTGACTAAAGCTTTGACTCAGTAGAAACATGATCATCATTTGAGGTCTAGTGGACTAAAAGTCATTGGTAGTTGGCTCTAGTCCAAGTGGGAGTTTGTTAGAGTTGGTGTCCTTATAAACATCTATTTATACATTTATTACATGAATGTACACTCATTAAACATTGTTCATTATTATGCATGAATATAATATAATAATGTCCTGGAATATTTGTTGCATTAATAAGGTCATGGAAGATCCCTGCTATGATGAGAACCTTTAAATTTTATAACAATATTCTTAAATAAAGTTCTACGGTTTGATGACATACTATGATAGGACACATAGTATACAGACTATCATGTGTGAGTACTTGTAAGAATATGAGACTCTCTCTCATGGAGTTCACACTTGGTAATCTCCAATATGAGAGATTATGAGAACAGACCTGCCAGTAGTAATACCGCATGTCTTGGTGTCATCGGACATTGCTATCTACGAGCATGTATAATGGTCCTTAGACTAGGAGATTATCATTAACTCATGTCATGACTCACACACTTAGATTTTCTAATGAAAACCATCACGAAGACATTTGCTGGGAAGTGGGGTATGTTGGGTGCGTCACAAATGACATGTCGTTAATGGAAAAGTTGAGGAAGGATTTTTCCCTTCCATATTTATGGAAGTAGATATCTGGGGCCCTTTGATTGAAATAGAACTTTCACCCAAATTCCATGGCCATGGTGTCACGACGAGTTTATTTCTGGATGTAAAAGAATGACAGATCAAGCATATAGGTTTATGACACTTCCATGAAACCTTCTTGATGAGATACTGAGACAAAGGGATTAAATTACACGATAAGCGTTCGTATGAGGTGACACATCAATGCGGCATCAACTTCTTTCTCTTGGGCTCCTTGACCCATTTCTAGTCAATAATCTTGGACTTTAGGCAAGCCCACCTAATGCCAATGAGAAAGAGGCCTATAGGGTCACACACTAAGTGTATCCAAGTATCTCAAGTAGAATAAAGATTATTCTCGTATGTGGTTTAATAATTATTCATGTAAGACGAAATCGTTTTAAGGTTAGAGGAATAATTAAATGAAAACAAGATATACACGCCCTGTACATTGAATGTACATGCCATTTAGTTTTTATTTTAGAAAGGAAATGAAAAACGAGTACACGTTGTGTATTAATGATTACACGCTGTGTAGTTTTTCCAGTCAGGATTTTGAGTAAATAATATCACTTCATTAAATGATATTTATTATAATCAGCATGGGCGCATGTCAAGGAATTAATGATTTGACATGAGGGTTTTCAATAATAGTTAATGAAATAAATAAAACGCATAACGCATTTATTTATTATCATAACTCTATAACCTCAAACCCGATAATAAATATCCTCACATCCCCAACACTTTTCCCTAATTTTTTGTGCACAAAAATTCTGGAGAATTCTCTCAAGGTTGAAAGAAATCCTTCCTCCAATAATGCTCTCAAGACCCAGAGAGATCCTCTTCTATTGGATCAAGGTGATCAAAGGTGGACAACACAAGCACATGATTCTCTACGCTACCACACGGAGATTCCTTTGGTGATGTATAGAGATACGTGGTGCATGTGTGGATCACCACTAGACGAAGTATACACTTGGCTTCTATGACGCAATGAAGAATCACATCAAAACATGATTAGAAATATCAAAGAAGAAAAAAACCATAAAAGCTACTTCTTATCAATTAATTAAATTAATTATAATCAACCTGTATTGATCCTGGATTGATCATTTCTAATGACAAAAAGTCAAGTGGGCCCATCCACCCACGAGCTTCCGCTGCACCCATGACCTTCAATAACCACATAGTCATAATGGCCATATCTACTCTTGAAAGATGCCTTTGGAATATATTTCTTATGAACTTACAATTTAAGATATCCTAAACCCAATTCAATTTTAGAGAACCACCGTGCCCAACTCAATTGATCAAACAGTTCATTAATGAATGTAAGATGATACTTATTCTTTATTGTAACTTTATTTAGATTATGATAATCCACAGAAATATGAAGAGTTCAATATGCATTCCTCACAAACGAAACCAGTGATACCCTTAGATACATACTAATAATTGAGTTCGCCTCTCAAAAAACAATGAGGTATCATGAACTATGATAAAAAATCAACTAGGTATCGACTATGCTCCTTGGAAATCAATAAAGCATTGAGAAAATGATACTTGGATTTTCGGAATCAACTGAATATCTAACACAAAATTCTATAGTATCATTATTTATCTAATCACAAGTACACCATGTTTCTCAAAAATAATCTTGGCATTGAGTAAGCCACTCACAAATCAACTATGCATCAATCAAACTATTCACAAATCAACTAGGCATCAAGTTCTCTACTCATAAATCAACTAGAGGTCAAGAAAAGTGATGCTTGGATTCCAGTTCCATAAGTGAATCCTCAGCATGGCTCCATAGTAACATCATATATGCAACCTTAGTTATAGAATTATTCTCATAAATCAACTAGTAATAAGGTGAATGATATACATTATGTAAATCACATGTCAACTAGGAATCAAGTAGCCTAATACTTAGGTGTTGAGTGCAGATTCAATATTCCATTCCATCGTATCTCTACCCCATTCTTGGTTCTACAATTTCCATCATCACAATTCAAGTGAACTCCCCCTCTAAAGGATAAACATTTATCAATGGTCCACATATTTTGAGGACTATGAATAGTAACTCCAAAGCAAGGAAACAACCATACAATTTATAACACATAATGACAAGCATATCATAATATATCATCATTAGAAATAAAGAAACAAACATAAAATCATGTGAAAATAATCAAATATGTAAAAGTCTACAGTAGTATCTCACAATAATCCACAACATGTCTCATGGGATACGCACACACTGACATGCGATCATTATCAATCATGAATATCAATTATTACATCTGAAAAATATAACATGGAAACATGTGTAAAAAATAGATCAATAGGGAAATAATTTCCTACCTCAAGGTATTCCATGTCTACTTCTAGGTTTACAAAGGTATTCATCACCCAAACCATAATAACATATTACTAGAAGATGATCGCACACCAATGACTTCTTGAACCATATGAAATTATTTAGAATTATCGCTATCATTGATAATTAAAAATATTAAATGAAATCTGAAAAAATTACCTCACTGCCTTAAAAAAATCCTAGTAATAAATTTCTATTTAAGAAGATGAATCTAATGGAACCAATTACACATCAATATAATCAATATCAAAGATAATATTGAGGATTAATTTTTAGAATAAATAATAAAAGAAAATAAAATTAATATTATAGAAGAGGGGGATAGAAATAAGAGAGGAGAGAAATGATAATAATGTGAGGGGAGTTAAGTGGCATGAGATAGGAATCCCCTTCCGCTTTTATTTTTTTAACTTTTCCCTCATTAATTTCTTTAACTGATTTATTAAAAATATGTTTTTTTTCTTTTCTATTTAAACCATGAATTGAACCCACATATTGATGATTTTTTTCAATCCTCTTTAAAATATATATTTAATCATTGTAATGGTCCAATATATCCCATGAGCATGATATTGTACTCTTTGGGACAAACTCATATGAGTTTTCCTTTCCTAGGCTCTGGCCCTTAGGAATTCCCTAGGAAAAAGCCTCATGATAGGAGAGGTATCCATACCACCTTATAAAGGGGTGCTTTTTTCCTCCTCCTCCTTTGATGTGAGATTTTGATAATCCACCCCTAGAAGGGCCCAACGTCCTCACTGACACATCAAATGGGAACTGGATCTGATACCATTTTGTAATGACCCAATATATCCCACCATCATGATATTGAATGCTTGGGGCCAGGCCCATACAATTTTTCTTTCCTTGGGATCTGAAACATAGTAATTCCCTAGGAAAAGAAATCATAATGGGAGAGGTATACACACCAACTTATAAAGGGGTGATTCATACTCATCCTCCTTCGATGTGGTATTTACATAACCCCCATAGAAGGGCGCATCGTCCTCATTGGAATATCAAATAGAATGTCGATCTAATACCATTTTTGAAACATCCCTACCCGAACCACTGGGTCCGAGCTAGATGCTACATGACCTCATTGCACCTCCTCATATTCAAGAGGTTTCCAACTACCAGAGAGGGTCTAAATCCAACAACGGGGAGACTATACCCTCATTATCCTATCATTGAGTAGGAAAGTAGTGAATAATAACAAAAAATTGAATAATTAATCAGAGTAAAATGTGGAAACTGAATAATGAAATATATATTAAGTAGATCCTAATGTGGTAAGGATGTCCAGAGTTTAAGCTACAAATAAGTACAAGAAAATTAAATAAATAAACATTTTCAGGGTACTTTGGTTTCTATCCTGGTCTTCTCCAACTCTATGCTCCACTGCTCAGCCATTCACCACATGCCCCTTATTCTTCACTGGATCCCTCATGAAATCTACAAGTGCATTGAAATTCCTAAGTAGGGTGTGATTACAAGACCCACTAGGACACCACCAATGCATCCTAAACCTGATGTGCACAAGTATAGAAGTGTATTCCATAATAAATAAATGCATGAAAAATATAGTTACACACTAACCAAAACTAAGTGGTTGTGCACTAACCAAGACTCCACAAACACCCAAATGTACCTTCTTTGGATCCATACCAAAAATATACTATTTATTGATAATTATCCAAAACCATCCATAAGGTTGTTGGAAATTCACTTAGAATCCACAAGGCACTGAGTGAAAAAAACCTACCCGGAATCCACAAGGAATTTGGTAAAAATAAGAATCCAGAAGGCATCGAGTATCTATAACCTACCCAGAATCCACAAGGTATCAGGTAACACTTAGAATCCACAAGGAATCAAGTGTTTCTCATCTACTAGGAATCCATAAGGCATCAAGTAGATTCTAGGATACAAGGTTATAATGCTACACCATCATATTCTTCACACATCATACGCACTCCCCACGAGGAGTAATTATACCACGATGAAAACCTATCATGTATACTCATAATAGTCCTCCTGAGGAAAACATGAAAATTTAGATAATGATAAAAACTATAGAACAAATCAAGAGAAACAAAAAATCATAAAATACATCAAAATTTTAATCAAACATCATCATGGAATCAAGCTATCACATCAATCTCATGGAAACAAAACATACTATACTATGGGCTACACACACACCTATAATGATCACAGCCAAGAATGATTTCAATTAAGTAAACACATAAATTAAATATATAAACATGTGTAAATAATATCCCAAAAAGATAAGTAACTTCTTATCTGAAAATTTGGTAAAACCTCTTTTTGGTTTTGTTATCATCAAAAGTAATATAGGTGGTACACTACCTGGGTTGAGATGTAGGGTCCATAATGAGGATTTTGTGCTCTAAAGTGTGTGTGTGGGGGGGGGGGGGGGTGGGGGTGAATTTAACACCCCATAATGATAAAGTGTGAAATTAATAAATGATATGACCCATGTCAATAAGGTGAACCTTTGTTTTTTTGCAACAACCCAGTCCAACCCATGATCATGGTATTGTCTTCTTTGGGCCAAGCCTGCATAATGTTTTCTTTCCCTAGGCTCTGGACCTCAAACATTCCCCATGAAAAAGGAATCATAATGGGAGAGGTATCCAAACCACCTTATAAAGGGATTTTTCATGCTCATACTCCTTCGATGCGGGATTTCCATAATCCACCCCTAGACGGGCCCAACGTCCCCACTGGCACATCAAATGGACACTGGCTCTGATACCATTTGTAAAGGCCTATTATAGCCCACAATCATGATATTGTCCATGTTGAGCCATGATCACAAGATTTTTCTTTCCCTGAGCTCTGGCCCTCAGGAATTCCCTAGGAAAATACCTCATGATGGTAAAGGTATACATACAACCTTATAAAGGGGTGCTTCATGCTCCTTTTACTTCAATGTGGGATTTCAATAATCCTGCCTCCCTGGAAGGGCCCAACAACCTTTTTGGAACATCGAATGGATACTGGATTTGATACCATATTGTAAAATCCTAACCCAAACCATTTGGTCCAAGATGGGTGCTACATGACCTCATGCATGCCTCCCCGTACGCAAGAGGTTTCCGACTAATAATAAGGGTATAAATCTGAGTATGGGGAGACTATACCCTTCATATCCTATCATTGAACATGAAAATAGTGAACAATAAAAAACATTAAATAAATAATCAGAGTAAAATACAAGAACTGAATAATGACATATATATTAAGTAGCTCCCAAAGTGGTAATCCTTTCCAGAGTGTAAGAAATAAATAAATACAAGACAAGTAAATAAATAAACATCTATAAGGTACTCTAGTGTCTGTCCGGGTCTGCTCCAGCTCTTTGATCCATTACTTAGCCATCAACCACATGCCCCTTGGCCTTCACTGGATGCCTTATTAAATCTACAAGTACGTCGAAATTCCCAAGTAAGGTGTGAGTACAAGACTAATTAGGATACCACCAATGTGTCCTCAACCTGATGTGCTCAATTATAAAAGTGTTTTCCATAACAAATTAATGCATGACAAACATAATTACACACAAACCAAAACTTAGAAGTTGTGCACTAACCAAGCCACCAAAAACCCTCAACTGTACCTGATTAGGCTCTATTACAGAAATATACTGTATATATATAAGTATCCAAAACCATCTACAAGGATGTTGGTGAGTCACTCAAAATCCACAAGGAATCGAGTGAAAAATAACCTACCCGAAATCCACATGGCATCAGGTAATACTCATAATCCACAAGGCATCAAGTATCTGTAACCTACCTGGAATCCACAAGGCATTGGGTAATACTCAGAATCCATAAGGCATCAAGTTTTGGTCATATAATCGAAATACAAAAGGCATCAAGTAGATTTTAGGTTACAAGGTTATCATGATGCACCGTCGTTTTCATCACACATCATATGCACACCGCGAAAAGAGTAATTATACCATGATTATAAGGCCCCAGCCTAAAACATTAAATAATATTTAGTTAATTAAAGGGTTCACATTGAGAATATTTCTAGGTTTAGAGTTTTAGAGAATTAGGACATAGCTATTACAAAACAACTCAAATTTATACAAAGTGGATACAGATACAACAATATCCATTTCTCCTACAATATAAACCTTTTAAAAGTAAACATTATTTTTTTCTTGATAAAAATATTCATAAAATTCATATTGAATTATTACCTTCTCTTACCCATTGAAATAACCTATGGAAAATGTTTCAAAAACTTGGGATGATCACAAAAAGATCAGTAAGGAATATAAAATAAGGAATGAAACCTTTAATCCATGAATATTTGAAACTCATGAAATCATTTTCACAAAATAAAAATTTTCACCCATAAAACATAAACTATTTAACATAAATAATGAAATCATAAGATTCCTAAAAAACTTATTCGAAATCATAAATAATAAAGATAACTTGTGGCATCCATAACATACTTACACTGTACCTTTAATAGCTCTATAGGGAGTAACCTTTATGGTTACATTTGGAATACCCATAATAGTTTATTCCCTAAATCTCTTAGGAGAAACCTTATTGTTTAACTTTTCCTCATTACCCAATTCATTGGAGAGCTATCATGGGCTCACCTGCCCTTGGTTTATTATTAATCCAACCTTATACAAAATAAATTCCCAAGAATCACAACATAATCACAACACATTAACAAGCATAAAGTAAAAATAATATTTCCACATTGCAATCATAAGATATCATTTCAAGATATTTATATAATTAGTACATTCTAAAAAACATTTTCAATACCAAAATACATAAAAAGGGAATATGGTATTTAATTTTATTTTAAAAACATTACATCTTGTAGAGGAATCCAAATACTAAATAATTGTCATGACGGTAGAAATGCCGTTGTCAACGCATATGTTAAAAAAACATTCCTTTTGTCATTTAGTAAAATGATTCATATAAAAAAAAGATTCCATTTTTAAAAATGAGGAATGAAATTAAAATTATAAGGGTTTATTATATACCATATAAAATAAAGAGATGTATATTATCAAAATATGCGTCAATAAAAGGAGATTGAGATAAAGTTCCTTACCTCAAGTTCAATTAATCATGTCTGTTCCTTCTTATTCCTGAATAATAAACATAGTTTAAATTTCTAATTTATTGATACCCCTTTTTAATTTTATTATTTCTTTTATATCACTTATTAATATGTTATAAAATTACATAATTCTTTAAGTTAATATCCGACATTCTGTCGATATTTGGTACTTGAGTTAAAAATGAACTTGGAATGAGGTAAATTTTCCATGTGGTCATAATATATCATCTCGAAAATAATATTCACGATATCATTATCAATTTTATACATGAATTATACTTTATATAAAACTAGTAAGTAAGGTAATGAAAAATTAACAACGTTATAATCATGGAGACGATTTGTCGTACGTACACTGAGTAATGTTTTCCATTTTCATTGATCATTAAAAAAATAATTTAAGTGTTATTTTATGTTTAAATAATGATTATAAAATCATTAATATAATACTAATCATTTAAATATACTTATATATATATATATCATGAAAGTGATATAAAGAATAAAAATGAGTCACATCACTTCGTGGAGGTGATACTTCACACGTATGCACGAACAACATTATCTTTTTTATGTGCATGGAAAGTAAAAAATGTAATTGATATATTATTATTATCATAGAATAATTAATATTTAAGGAATATAAATTATGAACATTAATTCCATTATTATAACCCTTATTGATAGATTGTTATGAAAAACAAATTTGATGGGTTCTTGGTGGTGATAGTTCACACATACGCACAAACAATTAATTCCTTTCCCATTTAATGAAAGTGGAGATGGATTTAGGTTATGATATTAAAATAATAACATATATATATATATATATATATTTAGGATACTGTATTTATTATCTAGTCATGTTTGGAGGATATTTTAAGGATGTGGAAGAAGAAATAAAATAGAAATACTTAAAGAAAACGATACCTCTTCTTCAGTTGATCACCTTTGAAGAACACCTTAACACCTCTAAGGTGGGTGTTTTTACTAAACTAAGACTTCAAGAATGTGGGTAGGTATTCTAGGATGGTTTTTGGGAAGATATTGGTCGAAAAAAATGATTTGGAAGTGTGAGTAATATAGAGAAATGAGTTCCCTTTTATAGGAGCGGGGAGGGGCACCCTTGGAATTATAAAAAGTATTAAATTAATATAAATTATATTTATGGTTAAAATGGTCCCAAACTCATTAATTTATAATATAAGATTATTTTGGGTCAAATACACATAATCCAATAAAAATAGACTAGTTTTAATTTTTTTTATTCCTTATCGTTTTGTTTTAACCCCTTTTAACTCTAATAATGTTATCAAGTAATTTGCACATAGAGGGTTAAAATAATTTCCAAGTCATCCAAAAATCCAATGAACAATTAATTAATGGAATTTTTAGAAATATACTAATCATTTGGATGAATCTTATATTTTTATGAATTTTATATCATTTAATTAAATATTTTATATTTTAAAATATGAACTATCTGAATTTTGACACTATTCATTAGATGACTTTTTAAAAATATCATAACTTAATTCCTTAAAAAATACATTAACCCAATACTTACATGTCATAATCATCCATAAAATTTGTGTATTACATCAAATATTTTAAATTATATTTATTTTAGTATTATTAATTTCATTTATTTGATTCTTCCTTTAATAAATCTATTATTGCATCATCATTGTGTCATAATTAAATTTTAATTATATAATTCATAAAAATTATAAATAAATAACCAAAATTTAGGTAATATTTTTATATTTCTAATTATTATTTATATTCAAAGATAACAATTATATAACCCCATATGAATGTTTTTTTAATAAGAAGAGTCATGTTTATGATAATTTTTCCTTTACATTAAATTAAAAGTTATAAATGTCATAATCACACCAAAGTGGATTCCAAAGGCCATATATTCACCCCAAGGGTTGTATTGGTAATAAATATCCCATACAATAGTATTATTACAAGTTTTAGGGTAGTTTTATATTATAATAATATTATTTTTACCTTAATTTACATGATTTATCCTTTAACCGTGGAAAATAAAAATAATTACTAAAGTTACTATTCATAATATCCAAAAATAAAAGGGACCTATTTAAATAATTTTTACCTTATGATTAAAAATAAAGAATCTATTTTTTAAAATTCAAAACACAAAAGTTTTAGTAATTAATTTAAAATTAATCCCCATTGTCAAAATAAGGAAACATGTTTTAAAAAAGGAAAAACCATCAAAAGATTGATGTACATTTATATCTAATTTCAATGTTAAATTACTTACAATGAGAAAAATTGAATTAAATGATAACAATTAATATAATTATACTTTAAAAACAATTAAAAAGACAATCTATCTATATAAATAAATCATATGAAAAAGCAGTTTTGAATTAAAATGCTGTATTTTTCACTACTCATTAAAATATGAATTTAATCAGAAAAATACCAAAAATTCAACCAAAGTTAAATTTTATGAACCGCTTCGAAATAATGAGTTTTTTTGTCAAATATAAAATATTAAAGTGTCAAAAAAATATATATTTAAAATGGGTTCACTATCAATAGGCGGTAAAATTTCATTTTTTTGAAAAAATACTTCTTTTATTCGAAAAATTGAATTTGTTCTTATATCATGTATAGAAAACATATGATATGAATATTAATTATTACATTGAATACATTTAATATATATTTCATTAATAAAATCCATAAATAGTGATTTTATTATTTTTTAAACTCACTTATTTTCCTTTAAATAGTTTTTTCAAAAAAACACATCCATTATATTCAATTGGTTTTTATTTAATTTCCTTATTAATTTGGTAACAAATGAATCGATTTATAAAAATTTGTAAACCATATTTTCATAATTCAGTTAATCCTTTTCATTCCCACCATTATAATGGCTATGTGATAACTATCCTAATTATATTAAGTTGTTCATTTAAGCTAAATGTGGCCTATCATGTATGTTATAGAATATAGTGTTTCCTTTTAAAAGATTGAGATGTTACAATTGTGGAAACCTATAAAGTATAAACATACCAATCCTCCCAAGGAAAACATGAAAATTCATATCATTATAACAACCATATCTTACATTATGAGAAACATATCATCACTATATACATCAACATGTGAATCAAACGTCATCATGGAATTAAGTTATCATATCAATCTCATGGTAACAAAACATACTATACTATGGGATACAAACACACACACACCTACATGCAATCACAGTAAATCATGGTTTCAAGTAATTATACACATAAATTAAATATAGAGACATGTGTAAAAAAGATCCCAAAAGGATAATGAACTTCCTCCCTCAAGCACAACGCCACGCTTGTGTAAGTTAATATTTTTATAATAATAACAATGATAAAAATAATAATAAAGATGATTATTATTATTATCCTACCTTTATTATTATTAATTCCTAAACACTAAAATAGAAAATAAAATTTAAGAATACAAATAAAAATAGTCAAGAAAATAATTATTTATGATTTACGCATGTGACAATTTTAATTTTCATAAATTATCGTCACACGAATAATTTAAATGATAAAGTTAAAATTATAATTTATCCATGAATGTGATAATTTTTTTAATTTTCATAAATTATCATCGTAAGGATAATTTAAATTATAAAGTTAAAATTATAATTCATCATCACCTGTGATAAATTCTAATTTTCATAAATGATCATCGCACGGATAATTTAAATGATAAAGTTAAAATTATAATTTATGAGAACATGTGATGATTTTTAATTTTCATAAATCATCATCACGTGGATAATTTAAATTATAAAGTTAAAATTATAATTCATTAGCACATGTGATAAATTTTAATTTTCATAAATTATCATCACACAGACAATTTAAATGATAAAGTTCAAATTATAATTTATCAGTGCATGTGACTTTTTTTAATTTTCATAAAATATCATCACACAAATAATTAAAATGATAAAGTTAAAAATATAATTCATTAGAAAATGTGATAAATTATAATTTGAATAGATTATCATCGTATGGATAATTTAAATGATAAAGTTAAAATTATAGTTTATTAGCGCATGTGATGTTTTTTAATTTTCATAATTATCCTCGCTTGGATAATTTAAATGATAAAGATAAAATTATAATTTATTAGTTCATGTGATGATTTTTAATTTTCATAAAATATCATCACATAGATAATTTAAAGGATAAAGTTAAAATTATAATTTATCATTTCATGTGATAAATTTTAATTTTTATAAATTATCATCACACGAATAATTTAATTGATAAAGTGGAAAATTATAATTTATTAGCACATGTGAAAATTTTAAATTATAATTTAAGAATTATTCAAGAAAGATAAATGTATCATTAGATAAACTTTTTTATTTTATTTTTGAAATAAAATAGTTATTTTGGTTCTAAGAAACCCTTGATATACCTCGATCATCGGTATGCTGAAAACTTGAGACTTTGACATATTTCTTTTGATGATAAAAAAACAAAAAAGGTTTTCCCAAATTTTTAGGTAGGAAGTTCCTTATCCCTTTGGGATCTCGTTTACACATGTTTCTATATTTAATTTATGTGTTGGATTAGTTAAAATCATGCTTGACTGTGATCACATGTAGGTGTGTGTAGCCCATAGTATAGTATGTTTTGTTTCTATGAGATTGATGTGACAAATTGATTCCATGATGATGTTTTATTTAAATGTTGTTGTATATAATGATGCTAAGTTTCTCATGATGTGTGCTATGGTTATTATCATGCCATGAATTTTCATGTTTTCCTTGGGAGTATTGTTATATGTATACCTGACAGGTGGCTGTTGTGGTATAATTACTCCTTGTGGGGTGTTCACATGATGTTTGATGAAGATGAAACTACAACATGATATCTTATAACCTATAATCTACTTTACGCATTGTGGATTCTGAGTAGATGACCAACACTTGATGCCTTGCAGATTCCAAGTGTTACCCGATGCCTTGTGGATTCTGGGTAGGTTATAGATACTTGATGCCTTGTGGATTCTGAGTCTTACCTGATGCATTGTGGATTTCGGGTAGGTTGATTTTCACTCGGTGCCTTATAGATTCCAAGTGACTTTCCGAAAACCTAATGGCTGGTTTTTTATACTTATTGACAAACAATATATTTCTAGCATAAATCAGAAGTAGGTATTGTAACAACCCGAAATCTCTTTAATGAAAATTCTTCTTGATCTAATTAAATGTCTTTTTATGGTTATAAAAATTGTGAACCTAATTGGTTTTATGTTTCTGGGTTTTAAAATACCATTATGAATTGTGACCATTGCTAATATAGATGTTGAATAGTGATCACATGATTATTATAAATATAAGCCTTTAAAAAAAATCAATTTTACTCAGACAAAAGAAGCGAGGATATCAACCCGCAGACTTTCCCCATACGAAGCCCATTTGTCGGATCTCAGAAATGAGGTGGCATCATTGGGATTCTCTCTTGACCAAGCCCAAGCTGAGCTTGAACACGTTAAGCTTGAGTGGAACTGACTACATGAGATGTGGAAGTTAGTAGTGATTACCACCCGAGTGATGTTATCTGAGCCACCCCAAGAGTTTGTCACCATCGCACACCTTACCCTTTGGTATTATGCGGGTGTTATAAGGGGTTATGTTATAAGACCCTAGAACTATGACAATGTACATTATTTTTGTATAAAGAATGTGAATTCATTTTATTATTGTTACTTTGTAAATAGTTTTTAAAGCATAAATAGTATTTTTAGTTAATATTCAACTAAGAAATCTATTTTGATGAATTAATGGATTTTTAATTAAATAATATTCTAATAAAATATTATTATTAAATTATTATTTATTAAATATAAATGATTATATAATTTTATGAATGCAACGGTAATTTTTATCAATGTTTGAAAACTTTTTTTTGTCAAAACCCATGAATTTTCGGTAAATGCCGATTTTTATTTTAAAAGTAAACATTCACATATTTATAAAATTATTTTGATAAAATGAATATTATTTTTGGAATCAGGATGTCGAAATTATCCAATGGTGAATTTTTTATAATTTTCTGAGACAGTCGAATTTTTGGGTAAAAATTATATACCGTTAAAATATATAATGTGTTTAATGACATCATAATAACCCAATAGTGAGGTAATAAAATACTATAAACATTATGTTCTGAGAATATATGTTTTATCATTAAAATAATGTGATTTTAGATTTTTTTGATTTATTTTACCATGCTTTTGTGGACCTTCCAAGACTTATAAAACATTTTGTCTTTTTAAATTGTTTTCCTTGAGAGTGTGACTCACCTCCACATAAGAAACCCTATTATTTTAAGAATGTCGGCCATTGTCCTTATAAAATATTGTTTTCCACTCCCCTTTGGAAAAAACAATGGGAAAAAACCATGGGCTAGTTTGTGGTATAGATTAGTTTAATGTGAGGTGTCCCAAACCTAAATAATAAACAATTCCCTCTCCTTTCCTATATAAACCCGCCCAAGCTCCCACTTCCTCTTAACTAAAAGCCTTTGGAGTTCGACCAAACCCGGCCCTCCTCTATCTAGAATCCTTCCAAGGTACCCAAATCTCTCAAGAAGCCTCTCTCAAGTCTTTATGTTCATGTTTCTCTTGTGATCCATTGATCTGCCTATTATCTAACATGTATTGTATTTCTCATGTTATTCCATGTTTATTCCCTTTCTGGGCTTTATAGATTACCCCTTTATTATGCATGTCCTCAGGTTATTCCATGCAGTGCTAAGTACGAGAGAATGTAGTGGTCATGTGAAGAATTTTTTCAATAAAGATGTTGTGTGTTTTATGTTCTAAGATTTTTTGTAATGTTCCTAACCCCCAAAGACACTAGAAATCTGTATATTCTATGTTGTATCAAGTGAAGATTTTATGTAATAAATAAATATTAAGTGTGTAATAAAAAGAAGGGTTGTTATAGTTGGTATCAAAGGATAGGTTTAGTTATTTTTGGGATTAGGATTAGAAGACACTGGCGAATAATTAGAGACAAGAATAAGTATAATGAAAACATCCCTAAGTATTGGTGAGTATTGAGTTAGTGGTTTATGAAGAAAATACATCCCTGTCTGGATACGAGCTGGTAGAGGCATCTCTGGCACAAATGTATCCAAGGGGAAAAACTAGAAAACACCACTTTGAGATAGACTCTAACGGGAACTGGTGCACGACAATGAGCCTTGATACACTCTGGTTATGGCACTTCTGAGGGATATGCTTTGGTAAATTCATAAGCTTAGTATGAACCCTTATTAATGGAATTAAAAAAATTCCCTTAAGAATATATGTTAGAAATTAGATCATGGATTACATAGATTGAATCCTATGGATTAATAATTTGAGGAAATAAAAGTTATTTATGAGTCATCAGTTTTGTCCATGGATTACCCATTATGTGTTACCCCTAACTTTCCTTTTATTCCAGCCAATCCCCGGTATTAGGAGGACTCCGGCTAACAAACGATGTGAAGATCAATGTGATGAATATGTAAATAAAATTCTCAATCCAATGGGAGCAAGAATCACAAACTTTTTCACGCTTCTCTCTCTATTAACTTAATATTTGAATAGAAACTTGGGTCAAGAGGAACGTTCAACCCCCCGAAGAAAGAGCAAGTCACTATCGAGAGCTTCATGAGACAAAGGCCTCCTACTTTTAATGGATCATCTTATCCCTCAATCTCCGAACAATGGATCAACTCCATTGAATAGATCTTCTCCATCATTCAATGTTCTGAACAAGAGAAGGTTTTTATGGCTGCTTATTTTATGGAAGGTGAATCTGATCAATGGTGGACGTTGATCAAAATATGAAGCCCAAGGAAGAGATCTAGGCATTGGAATGGAAGAATTTCTAGAAGATGTTTTTTGATAAATATTTTCCGCGCACCCTCCAACTTAAGATGGAAAGGGACTTCCTTACCATAAAAAAAACAAGATGAAAAATATATTAGAGAATATGAGGAAAAATTCATAAGGCTTTCACGATATGCCTCTGGAATTTTCATTACCCCCGAATTCAAGGTTGACCGTTTCTTTGGTGGGATAAAACCTAGCCTACGGAAAGCGCTGGCGATCCATGACTTCGACAACTATGAGGAAATTGTCCACTATGATCTCAAGGTCAAAATGGATATCGGAGAATCTTAGGGGTATCACGAGGATAAGAAGAATAAGGTGGACTTCAATGCTGGTGGTCTGATGGATAAATCTAACGGTGCTAAGAATATCCAGCACCCTACTTGCCAAAGGTGTGGAAATAAGCACCCCAAAAATTGCCTGAAGGGGACAAGGAAATGATTTAGGTGTGAAAGAGAAGGGAACCTAGTTGTTAACTACCAAAAAGAAAAACCTGTGGCTGTAATAGAGGAGTGGAATGCTCTGTTAGAATCTCAATGTGTTGTTCATTGCTACAACTGCAAAGAACCAGAGCATCTTGAAAATTAGTTCCCTAAGCCAAGGGTTTCTGGAGGCAACCAAAAATCTCCAAGGCACCAAGGGATATCTTTTTCCATCACTACTACTGAAGTGAACCCCAACAACGAAGTGGTTAAAAGTACGCTAGTTACTCATTCAAGAATAGAAAACATACTTTTGGATTTAGGTTCTATGCATTGTTTTATATTTCAAAAGTTTAGTAGAACAATCCCAACATGACCACAATTCATGGAAGTAAATATGTCAGTGAGTACGGAAAATAAGGAAATCATTGCATCCCATGAATATAACTCCTCCATTGTCATAATATGTGGATTGAATTTCCCGGCGAACCTCATCATACTCTCTCTCATGGAATTTGATGCAATTATTGGCATGGACTGGATTTCCTTATATAGAGCCAACATAAATTGTTGTGAGAGGGAAATCACTCTCCATGTGGATAATTGACCCCCGATTCTATACAAGTGCAAGGAAGATTCCTACAAATCATTTTTTCCATTTTCTAAATCCGGGTTAAAGGGGACCGGTACCGCAACGTACAACCTGCATGCAAAGATGAAACTTAAACAAACTAGAACATCAAAACATTACACATCATAATAGACATAACCGTCTCCAAAACCCATGCAGGATTCCTCCTCACCCATAGCCGACTCCCACTCTGGGTTCCTCCAATAGTTTTCACTTTGGACCCTACTTCTAAGCTTCTCTAGAACATGCCGTTCAGGTGAGCCATCGAAGGCCACTCTTCCCTTTTTCAAAGCAATCACCAACTCCCCACTCCGCTTAGAAGCTGAATCTTCTTTAGCTCCATCATCTCAAGCATGGATATTACTACCCTATGAGCACGCGTATCTGGCTCAGATGATTGAGTCTAAGGAGAAAACCATCCTTGAAGACATGCCTATTATGAGGGAATTTGCTGAAGTGTTTCCTGAGGAATTTCCTAGTCTTCCTCCTAGAAGGGATGTTGAATTCTCAATTGATCTTATACCTGGGGTGTTCCCAATATCCAATACTCCTTATAAAATTTCTATTGTGGAGATTGAAGAGATGAAGAAACAACTATAGGAGAATCTATATAAAGGGTTTATATGCCCAAGTGCCTCACGATGGGGTGCACCAGTCCTCTTCATCAAGAAGAAGGATGGATCAATGCACCTTTGCATCGATTATCACGAGCTTAAAAAAATCAAAATAAAGAAAAAGTATCCTCTCCCATGAGTTGATGACATGTTCGATCAGCTGCATGGAGCACAATACTTCCCCAAGGTGGATTTTTGGTTGGGATATTATCAAGTAAGGGTGAAGAAGGAATATATCCCCAAGACTGATTTTTGTATAAGATACATGCACTATGAATTCATAGTAATGCCTTTCGGACTCACTAATTCTCCAGAAATCATTTTGGACTTAATGAATAGAGTATTTGGGGATTACCTAGAAAAATTTGTATGAGTCATTATAGATAATATTCTGATATAATACAAAACCAAGGAGGATCATGAGGAACATCTAAGAACAATACTAGAGACCGTGCAGAATGAGAATCTTTATGAAAAGTACAACAAGTGTGAGTTCTAGTTGAAGGAGGTCTCATTCTTGGGCCATATCATCACAAGCAATGGGATATCTATGGACCCCTCCAAAACAGATTCAATTGAGTGATGGATGAGTCCAACATTAGTAATGGATATCCGTAGCTTTTTGGGGTTAACTGGATATTATCGATGATTTGTGAGAAATTTCTCACGATTGTCCAACCCTCTTACTAAAATAACTCGGAAGGGAGTAAATTCTGCTTGGAGTGATGAATGTGAAGATAGATTAAATGAGTTAAAAGGGAGGCTTATCGCTACGCCGATGCTCAATTTACCCACAAGTGGATAACATTTTGTGGTATTTAGTGATGCTTCAAAGAAGGGCATGAGCTATGTGTTGATGAAAAATGAAAAAGTCATTGCCTATGCTTCAAGACAATTGAAATTTCATGAGTAGAATAATCCAACACATGATTAGGAGTTGGCTATGGTGATCTTCGATTTAAAAATTTGGTGGAATTATCTCTTTGGGGAGAAGTGTGAAATATATAAAGACCAGAAAATCCTCAAGTATATATTCACACAAAAAGAGTTGAACATGCGCCAACAAAGATGGTTAGAGCTGATCAAAGACTATGATTGCTCAATCCATTACCACCCTGGGAAAGCGAACAAGGTGGAAGATTCTCTTAGTTGAAAGGACCCAAAAATTATATCATTGATGAGAATTTAAAAGGACCCAATATTCTTAGATTTGATGAATATGGACATGGGAATCATAAATAAGGGAACAAAATCAATCCTTTCACAAATGATTTCTCAACCATCTCTTTTGGAAAAGTTAAAGGATGCTCAAAAGGATGATGTGGGAATTCAGAAGAGAGTAGAAGCTATCAAAAAAGAGAAATCCTCAGAGTTTAATGTTAATGAAGAAGGAATTGTGAGATTTGGAAAAAGACTATGTGTTCCATCAAGTCTGGAGCTGAAGAAGGAACTTTTGGATGATGCGAATAGTTCAAATTTCTTTATTCACCCAGGAAACACAAAGATGTATTGAGATATCTGGGAGAATTATTGGTGGAATAATAAGAAGAATGAGATTACTATGTATACATCAAAGTTCATGTTGTGTCATCAAGTGAAAGGAATGAGGCAGAAGTCTAAGGGGATGATGAAACTATTGCCCATACCAACATGAAAATGGGAGGTCATCACTATGGACTTTTTCACCGGACTTCCGAACACATCTAAAGGCTAAAATGAAATCTGGGTTGTTTTGGATCATCTTATAAAGTCTGCACACTTCATTGCAATTTGGGAGGATTTCTTATTGGATCAGCTCGCACGAATATATATGAGGGAAGTGGTAAGGCTACATGGAGTACCATTATCATTTGTATCCAATTGAGATCCAAGATTCAACTTTATATTTTGGAAGAGTCTTCAACATGCTCTAGATACTGAGATGAACTTCAATATGACTTATCATCCTCAAACTGATGGCCAATCCGAGCGGACTATCCAAACCCTTGAGGACATGTTGAGAGCATGTTCTATGGACTTCAAAGGAGGGTGGGACCAACATCTTCCACTGGTTGAATTCTACTACAATAATATTTTCCACTCGAGCATCCGAATGGAAATTTATGAAGCCTTGTATGGGAAGAGGTACATAACACCAACATGTTGGGATAAAGTCGGTGAGCATAAGCTGCTAGGAATAGAAATGGTCAAAGAAATGGTGGAGAAGGTGAAAACCATTCAGCAGTATATCAAGGCAGCCCAGAGTCGATAGAAGAGTTGTACATATAACCATCAATGAGACCTTGTGTTTAAAGTTGGTTACATGGTATTTATACACATATATCCATGGAATAAGGTCATGAGGTTTGGAAAGAAATGGAAGTTAAGTCCTAGGTACATTGACCCCTTTGAGATTCTTGATCGTGTTGGGGTTGTGGCCTATCGAGTATAACTTCCACTTACCATGGAAAAAGTACATAATGTCTTTCATGTATCCCTCTTAAGGAAGTGCATACCAGACCCTTCACATGTACTCTCTTCAGAGGTAGTACAACTAGAGGATGATCTTTTTTACGAGGAGAAACCAGTGAAGATCTTAGATCATAGAGAAAAAGTTCTATGAAATAAGACAATGCCCCTCGTCAAGGTGTTGTGGAGAAACCAAAAGTTTGATGAAGCAACATGGGAATCAAAGGAAGTGATGAATCAAAGTCACCCACATCTATTTTAGTATGGGAAAAGGAAATTATGAGGGCATAATTTCTTATGGGGGGAATATTGTAATTTCACGTACGTAACCTATTTTAGGGTTATTTTAAATTTATTTTCCACTCATGATTTGTTTTGGTGGTTTCCAAAGGTTTTATTGAGAATAGGTGAGTTTTCATGAATTGGGCCAAACTGCGAGCCCAATTCCAGATTTAGAAATAAATTATGTTTCATTTATAACTTTTTCAATTTTTAATATTTGTGACTCATTCCAACTACTAATTGTTCTCCCCTTATAAATTAACCCCAAATTTAAATTTGGGGCCTTTATAAATCCATAAACATGGGGGATTTTTGTTTTTATTTGAGAATTGGGCCAACCCGAAGGCCCATTTTCCAGTTTTAAATTGTTTCATTAATTTATTAATATCTTATTCATTAAAATGGATTTTTCGGTGATTCTACCTCCCTATCGACCCTAAGAAGCCCAGGCGCGACCCCATGCCCTCATCCCACAATTTGGAGCTCGATAGAGTCGCGCAAATAGTCGAAACTTTCTGGATTTCAGAAATCGTCCAGATTTTGGAGAGGTAAATTGATCCTTTCATAACTCCTTATATTCTTAATATTTTCCCTCCATTCCAATTCTTAAATGACCTAATAATTCTTGTGAGACAATCCCCTAAGTTTTGGCCGTTTTAAATTTCAGATACTAGTGTTTTGGGGAGATTCATTCTAGATTTCTCAGGTAAGTTTGTCCATTTCTTTTCCCCTTTCAAATTGATTAGGGTTTCATTCTATTTTTTTAGGGTTTCCTCCCTTTTTATTGAAGTGAACAATGACCAGTGGGTAGGGGTTCTAACCTAAGGTTTAACCTTGGGTTTTATTGGTCCAATTTTCTATTTTTAGGTTTGATCTACCCTTCTTGAGGTGCGGCGGTGGTGCGTTTGTGTTTTCGCACAAAGGATTCAATGGTTTCATTTGATTTGGTAGGTGATTCCAATGTTGATGCAATATTTGTGTATTAGCATGATGTATTTATCATATTTTCAGATTTATATAATTTTATTATTGCTACAAAAATTGGTTCTAATGATGTTTCCATTGCAATTGAATTTAAAATGCCAATTTGGTGTGAAATTGGGGGTTTTCCAAAGAAGTGTTTTGTTTGTTTATTTGGGGATGCACTATAAATACTTAGTTGTTTTTATTGATCTGTAATAAGGCATACAATACTGTTTATAATGTTTATCCCCTCTGGTAATTGCTGCAAATAATGAGTTTTAATTGTGCTTGTAAAGAAAGTGAAGTTTTGGTTGCACTTTTGTGTGAAAAAGAAGGTTTTACAAAGAGAACACTTCTTGTTTAACATGAGGATGCCCAAAAATTGATTTGTTGTTTTAATTGATATTTATTGGGCTTCCTTTACTATTTTGGTAACTTACAATTGTGAACATCGTGTACAAGTGGGTTTCTTAAGGGGTTTTGTGTGCAAAACTACACAAGATTTTGTGAAATTGATTTATTCAAATTCAAAGAGTTTGTTGTGTGTTTTAAGTGGTAGAAAATGAGATAGCTATTGTATTTGGTGTATGTGACCAGTAGTGGTGTTTTACATTAAAATGGATGTGTGTTAAATCCTGAAATTGTTTGAGCACAAAGGGGGAAGCCCGGGTACCTAGGTGGGGCGGATTTGTACTAGTACGGCTAGTGGACCGGATGAGTTTTGTCCCTGTTTCACTTAGCATTTGGATAACGACAACTCTAACTAAACTATGTGGATGATGATTGGGGACCACTAGGTTATTGGTATGTTCCCTACTAGTGGCTCGTGCACGAGAAAGGATTTTACTATGGTTACATTACACTGAGGTACGAGGTACATGGGGCCTGAGACTATCTAGTGCCTAGGGGTGTTCCCGGCTTTGTTGCTCAGTGGATTTGTGGTATTTGCCGTTGTTTTTGGGTGTCTTTGGAATTATAATGCAGTATATAATATTCCTATTTAAATGTGTTAACATTCTGAAAGTTTTATCTTGAAAAATGTTTTCAATTAAAAGTTTCATTTTGTGGAATTTTTCACCGCTTTTAATTGCATATTAAAACTGCTTGCTTTTTCACCTTGTATTGCATGAACCTTGGAATCATAGGGTGGTATCCTATTGGGCTTAGGCTCACACCCTACTTACACCCCTTGGGTGTAAGTAGACCTTTTTTTTGACCCAGGTAAAGGAATGGCTAAGGGTGATGGCGGTTCAGGGTGTTAGTCCTCATCCTTGGGGCGGAGTAGTGGAGACGACTTGGGGGTGATGACCCCTCGTCATGTGGAGTCCATGGGGCTGTTTTGTTTCTATTCCATTGTGTCTTTGGACCTTTTGTATTGACTCTAAACCTATGTATTCAGTTCTGGTTTTTGTTTAAACATCATTTGGTGTAAATTTTCAGATTCAGTTTATTGATTGTTTTTAATGGTTTATGATTTCATATTCGGGTAAATCGTTCCCAAACCTAAATAAATGATACCCAGGCACTTGTGCCAGCCCGTGGGGATAGGGAACGCCCTTCGTGTCATGTCACGGGCTGGGTTTGGTGCCGGTTTGGGCGGCGACCAGATTTGGTTCGTGACAAAATGGTATCAGAGGGAGGTTCTGGTTAACTCTTTGGGTCACGTTATTTGGGGAACAGTCGGGATAGTATAAAGTTACGATTGTTGGGACTTGGTAGTTCGGTTATGGGTAGTGTGCCTGATCACCACACCTCATGACAGGATTCGAGTCGCCATGGGAAGTAGGGATTTATCTAATTCCTTTGGTTTTCTTGGTTTGATGATGATTAGGGGAAATGAAAAGAGAGTTGGGATAATGGTCTCAGTGAGCTCGCAGGGCCTGGAAAGCCATGTGAAGCTGGGGATATTCCCTAAAACACTATCTGTGACAGTGAAGTGATTGGAATATGGCTTCCAACCATATTTCCAAGTCACCCATTGAAACTAGTTTCCTCTCGGATTGTTTTGTGCTTTAGTTTTGAAATCCTGGCACTTTGGTTTTCTGGTGACTTGGTTTTAATAAGTGTAAAGTTTTTATGAAATGATTTTCAAATAAAGAGGGAATGGTTTGGTTTATGAAATTGAGGAATTCAATTTTCAGAATTGTTTTGAAATGTAAAATGGTGTGCTTACACCTCTTTTGAAAGAAGGATCTATATTAAAGTTGGTTTTGAAAAGTGTTTCCAATAGAGTTTTCTAAATAATAAAACGGTGTTTTAATGGGATGAGATGTTTTGATATTGATATGAATATCTTTAATGTGGGTTCTTTTCCAAATTGTTGTGTCTTTATGAAACGTTTTGTAAGATGTGAATTGGGATTTTGATCTCATTGTTAGCAGTTTTGAGAAAAAGGTTGGGTTGGTTGAGCATTTTGTTTTTGAAATGTGGAAGGAATTTTTGTTTTACCCTTTGGTATTTCCATGAGTGACCACATGCATGGGGTTATATGGGATGATGGATGGTTGATGGAATGACTGGATGAGTGCTGGGATGGTTATGAGGAGGGTGCCCGGTGTGACACAAAAACATGCATGTGTGAGGCCCATGGGGTACCATTGGTGGATACGCTTACTGCAAAACCGTTTGTTTTCAAATAAATAGTTTTAAAGAAAAACATGATGTATTGATGAGTAGTTTTGTATAGTTTTTATTATGGGTTTTTGATAATGTTGATGTTGTGGGATGTTTTGAGTCCAAGAACCCCTCCTGTTTGAACTGTGTTTTGGGTTTGTGTTTGGTCGGTGAGCTGTGTTGTAGGGACGATTAGTGGTCTCTTTTGAAAAATGTTTTGGGATGCCTTTACGGTGGTTCCCTTCATGTGTTTGGATCTGGTTTGAGGCATGTTTTTACTAATGGACCAACTTGGTTGGGTCCTTGGGTTCTCTCATTGGATAAGGTATGCCCCCATTAAGGGTTAATGCACAGCTGAAGTGCAATCCATATTGTTTCGCCATTTGAAAATCCTCCAGTTGATCAATATAAGGAATATTTTATCGATCATTGTTGATTGAGTCTACACCCATTCATTTAGTTGATTTTTGGATCCTCTTGTAGTGGTAAAGTTATTGTGGAAGGTTGAAAGAAACCTTAGTTTCTAAAGTTTCATGATTCGTCGAAGGTGGAAGTGTTCTTTGGTTGTAAGTGTGGATGAGTGTCTCGATGGTGTCTAAGAGGACCCTTGGGTTCTTCAAAGTTTCTTTGATGCATTAATTCATGTTAAACCACCGGTGTGGGAAATATGTTCACGATAGGATATTGTGGCCACTTTCTAGAATTGTGTGTTGTTTGGGGATGTTGTATAAGGTCCCTCTCCAGGAATTGTTTATATCAGTTGAAATGGTCATGTTTGGTGATGCCTTATGATGTCATGTACTCGATTGACTGTATAGGTGAAAGTAGTGAAATCCTCTGAGAGTCCCTGTTATGTTGGGCAAATGTCTCCCTTGGAAAAACTTCAAAATCATCTATTTTAGAGGAATGTGAGTGTAGGTGTTCTTTACTTCTATTGTTTCTCACCTGAAGAAACAAGTTGTGATGTGTGTGTATCTTCTCAGCCCTTGTTTCAGTGAAATATCGGGATAAGGTAAAGTGAGTTTGGAATGTGTTATGTCTAGAAAACTTATTTTGGACTGCGATGTAGTTTTTGGTGGCACCGAAATGAAGAATTCTCATTCAGTGGGTTTCCAAATATTAACTACGAGGCCGAAGATGCTTCAATCATTTGAGCTCCAGCCATAGGTCTCGGAGAGAAGCTGGCTCGTAGTCAGGGAAAATCCCAGGGCCATTTAAACCCTTGTACAAAGTCCTATCCTTAGTATGAAAGATGGGAATAGTTCAAACCTATGGTTTTGTCATGGTTGAGCACATAGTTTGTGCACGTTTAGTAGTGGTCGTGTGCTAGGAATCCATGTAGAAAGAATTATATTTATAATTATTGCACAGTTTCCCAAACCATGCAGACTAATCCTGCGCCCTTCCTAAATCTTTGATTTCTTTTTGGGTCTTTCTGTGTCGGCCCATGCTGGTCGGTTAAGATGGTCAGTTCTTATGGTGGGGAGACCCACTATGATTCTCATGAATATTCCTTCTTAAACATTTAATGGAAGTATATCCCTTTTTCTAGAGAGTATGTTTGGGCCTCCCACTATTAGTGTCTTGATTCTGTCTCGGGAAAACAATTTAAGTTGTCTCTTATGGTGGGGAGCCCATTTGTGTCTCTTCATACGAGTAACTCATATTTTTTTTTATTTAGACTTGTCTGGGAAGTAGGTATTATCATTCGAAGATATCTAACTACCTACACATTCATTGGGTAAACATTGATATTGGAGAGTTTCCAATGGTTTAGTTATAGTAGGGAAGTGTAACCTTGTTCAATGTTGTTGTTTTTTTTGGGTAAATTGATTGAGTATTGTTCAGATTGTATTTGAGGAGTTTTCATTTGGGATAAATCTTGAATGTACTTTATTGTTTCAGGAAAGTGGTGTAATTTTGGTTTGTGACAGTATTCCTTCCATCATTGATCACTGGAGGTGTTTTGACCTTTGGGGGTGAAACCTGGAAAGGGTGTACCTATTGGTTTCTCAGTTGGGTTTGGTTGTTGCTTTGACCTTGCTGTGACTTTCCGGGGCGGAAAGTTTTCAAGGTGGGGAGAATTGTCACGTATGTAACCTATTTTAGGGTTATTTTAAATTTATTTTCCACTCATGATTTGTTTTGGTGGTTTCCAAAGGTTTTATTGAGAATAGGTGAGTTTTCATGAATTGGGCCAAACTGCGAGCCCAATTCCAGATTTAAAAATAAATTTTGTTTCATTTATAACTTTTTCAATTTTTAATATTTTTGACTCATTCCAACTCCTAATTGTTCTCCCCTTATATATTAACCCCAAATTTAAATTTGGGGCCTTTATAAATCCATAAGCATGGGGGAGTTTTGTTTTTAGTTGAGAATTGGGCCAACCTGAAGGCCCATTTTCCAGTTTTAAATTGTTTCATTAATTTATTAATATCTTATTCATTAAAATGGATTTGTCGGTGATTCCACCTCCCTATAGACCCTAAGAAGCCCAGACGCGACCCCATTCCCTCCTCCCACAATTTGGAGCTCGATAGGGTCTCGAAAATAGTCGAAACTTTCTGGATTTCAGAAATCGTCCAGATTTTGGGGAGGTAAATTGATCCTTTCATAACTCCTTATATTCTTAATATTTTCCCTCCATTCCAATTCCTAAATGACCTAATAATTCTTGTGAGACCATCCCTTGAGTTTTGGCCGTTTTAAATTTCAGATACTAGTGTTTTGGGGAGATTCATTCTAGATTTCTCAGGTAAGTTTGTCCATTTCTTTTCCCCTTTCAAATTGATTAGGGTTTCATTCTATTTTTTTTAGGGTTTCCTCCCTTTTTATTGAAGTGAACAATGACCAGTGGGTAGGGGTTCGAACCTAAGGTTTAACCTTGGGTTTTATTGGTCCAATTTTCTATTTTTAGGTTTGATCTACCCTTCTTGAGTGCGGCGGTGGTGCGTTTGTGTTTTCGCACAAAGGATTCAATGGTTTCATTTGATTTGGTAGGTGATTCCAATGTTGATGCAATATTTGTGTATTAGCATGATGTATTTATCATATTTTCAGATTTATATAATTTTATTATTGCTACAAAAATTGGTTCTAATGATGTTTCCATTGCAATTGAATTTAAAATGCCAATTTGGTGTGAAATTGGGGGTTTTCCAAAGAAGTGTTTTGTTTGTTTATTTGGGGATGCCCTATAAATACTTAGTTGTTTTTATTGATCTGTAATAAGGCATAAAATACTGTTTATAATGTTTATCCCCTCTAGTAATTGCTGCAAATAATGAGTTTTAATTGTGCTTGTAAAGAAAGTGAAGTTTTGGTTGCACTTTTGTGTGAAAATGAAGGTTTTACAAAGAGAACACTTCTTGTTTAACATGAGGATGCCCAAAAATTGATTTTTTGTTTTAATTGATATTTATTGGGCTGACTTTACTATTTTGGTAACTTACAATTGTGAACATCGTGTACAAGTGGGTTTCTTAAGGGGTTTTGTGTGCAAAACTACACAAGATTTTGTGAAATTGATTTATTCAAATTCAAAGAGTTTGTTGTGTGTTTTAAGTGGTAGAAAATGAGATAGCTACTGTATTTGGTGTATGTGACAAGTAGTGGTGTTTTACATTAAAATGGATGTGTGTTAAATCCTGAAATTGTTTGAGCACAAAGGGGGAAGCCCGGGTACCTAGGTGGGGCGGATTTGTACTAGTACGGCTAGTGGACCGGATGGGTTTTGTCCCTGTTTCACTTACCATTTGGATAACGACAACTCTAACTAAACTATGTGGATGATGATTGGGGACCACTAGATTATGGGTATGTTCCCTACTAGTGGCTCGTGCACGAGAAAAGATTTTACTATGGTTACATTACACTGAGGTACGAGGTACATGGGGCCTGAGACTATCTAGTGCCTAGGGGTGTTCCCGACTTTGTTGCTCAGTGGATTTGTGGTATTTGCCCTTGTTTTTGGGTGTATTTGGAATTATAATGCAGTATATAATATTCCTATTTAAATGTGTTAACATTCTGAAAGTTTTATCTTGAAAAATGTTTTCAATTAAAAGTTTCATTTTGTGGAATTTTTCACCGCTTTTAATTGCATATTAAAACTGCTTGCTTTTTCACCTTGTATTGCATGAAACTTGGAATCATAGGGTGGTATCCTATTGGGCTTAGGCTCACACCCTACTTACACCCCTTGGGTGTAAGTAGACCTTTTTTTTGACCCAGGTAAAGGAAAGGCTAAGGGTGATGGCGGTTCAGGGTGTTAGTCCTCATCCTTGGGGCAGAGTAGTGGAGACGACTTGGGGGTGATGACCCCTTGTCATGTGGAGTCCATGGGGCTGTTTTGTTTCTGTTCCATTGTGTGTTTGGACCTTTAGTATTGACTCTAAACCTATGTATTCAGTTCTGGTTTTTGTTTAAACATCATTTGGTGTAAATTTTCAGATTCAGTTTATTGATTGTTTTTAATGGTTTATGATTTCATATTCGGGTAAATCGTTCCCAAACCTAAATAAATGATACCCGGGCACTTGTGCCAGCCCGTGGGGATAGGGAACGCCCTTCGGGTCATGTCACGGGCTGGGTTTGGTGCCGGTTTGGGCGGCGACCAGATTTGGTTCGTGACATATAACGACCCAAACATTCATTAATGAAAATTTCTCTTGATCTAACTAAAATACATTAATGAAATACATTGGTTTTATGTTTTTGGATTTTAAAATATAGTTATTAATTGTGACCATTCCTAATATAGACATTGAATAGTGATCACATGATTAGTATAAATATAGGGCTTTAACAAATCCAATTTACTCATACAAAGAAAGCGATGGTCTCATCCAGTAGACTTGCCCCATACGAAGCCCATTTGTAGAAGATCAGAAAGGAGTTGGAGTCATTGGGATTTGGTCTTGAACAATCCCAATACGATCTTGAACACGTTAAGCTTGAGCAGAACCGACTATGGGAGAAGTGGAAGTTAATAGAGATTACCACCCGAGTGATGTTATCCGAGCCATCCCAAGAGTCTGTCACCATCACACACCTTACCCTTCGGTCTTATGCGGGTGTTATAAGGGGTTATGTAACAAGACCCTAGAACTATGACAATGTATTTTATTTTTGTATAAATAATGTGCATTCACTTTATTATTGTTACTTTGTAAATAGTTTTTAAAGCACAAATAGTATTTTTCGTAAATATTCAACTAATAAATCTATTTTGATGAATTAATAGATTTTTGAATTAAATAATATTTTAATAAAATATTATTATTAAATTAATTTTTATTAAATACAAATTATTATATAATTTTATGATTGCAATTGTAATTTTTATTAAGGTTTGAAAACTGTTTTTGTCAAAACCCATGAATTTTCAGTAAATGTCTGTTTTTATTTTAAAATTAAAAATTCACATATTTATAAAATTATTTGGATAAAATGAATATTATTTTTGGAATCAGGATGTCTAAATTATCCAACGGTGAATTTTTCATAATTTTCTGAGAGAGTCGAATTTTTGGGTAAAAATTAAATACCATTTAAATATATAATGTGTTTTATGACATCATAATAACCCAATAGTGAGGTAATAAAATAATATAAACATTATGTTCGGCCAATATATGTTTTATCATTAAAATAATGTGATTTTACATTTTTTTTATTTATTTGTGGACCCTCCAAGACTTATAAAACATTTTGTCTTTTCAAATTGTTTTCCTTGAGAGCGTGACTCACCTCCACATAAGCAACCCTATTATTTTAAGAAGTTATGAAATTGGACTTATGAAATATTTTTTTCCACTCCCATTTGGAAAAAACCATGGGCTGGTTTATGGTATTGATTAGTTTAATGTGAGGTGTCCCAGACTTAAATAATAAAGAATTCCCTCTCCTTTCCTATATAAACCCACCCAAGCTCCCACTTCTTCTTCACTCAAAGCCTTTGGAGTTCAACCAACCCATTCCCTACTCTATTTATAATCCTCCCAATGTGCCCCAAGCTCCTAAGAATCCCCTCTCAAGCCTCTCTCAAGCCTTTGGGATCACACTTCCAAGTAAGGGATTTCTTCCTTTCTCATTTTTGTCTAATTTTCTTTAAGTTGTTATACCTTTTTGTTTTCAATTACAAATTTTGGGGTATGATTTTGAACCTTCCCCATACTATTCTATTTATGTTTGGATTATGGGAGACCCCTTTCTCTCTTATTAAATCCTCCCATGTATACCTGTTACCATGCCAAAATTCCGTGAGGGATTTCTCTCTCCTCTTTTACATCTAAGCAATTCTTTTGTATTATGCATCTAAATTCCATTAAGTTTGTTGAGAATTGTATCCATATGAACTTATTACTGTAAATTTCATGTACATATTATGATACAAACTTTTCTATCTCATCAACTATTTTCTTGAATCCTTATGTCATGCCGTTATGCTGCCAAAATTGCACAGTGTTTTCCCAAGCCAAGATCATTGTGTAGTGAATACCATACCCATGTCTCTATTAAGGGTATTCACCTTTATGAACATATACCTATTGAATTATAATTTCATGTATTTATTCCACATTAATTAATCATGTAATAACTTATGATGTTGATTGATTCCATGTTATATGATCCATGCGGAACACTTATGCATGAAATGAAATGTTTAAGAAGGGTGCACCCTAATAGCGCTCTGATGCATTGGGTAAAGTATAGTATCCTGATACATCATGTACAATGGGTGTTGACTCTTTATAATTCAAGTTAAATGATGTTTTACTTATTCATCATGTTAAATGAGGGTTTAATCATGCTCCATGTGCAATGAGCCTTGGCTCATGCTAATTCCATGTTAAGTGTTATTGCCACATTTCCATGTTATGATTATCATGCTTTATCATGCCTTTATGTTCATGTTTTTATTATGCTCCATTGATATTCCTATTTTCTAACATGTATTGTATTCCTCATATTATTCCATGTTTATTCCATTACTGGGCTTTATAGCTCATCCTTTTCTTATGCATGTCCTCAGGTTATTCCATGAAATGCTAAGTACGAGGGAATGTAGTGGTCATGTAAAAGAAGTTTTCAATAAATATGTTGTGTGTTTTATATTATAAGATGTTATGTAATGTTCTTAAGACCCAAATACACTATAAATCTCTATATTCTATGTTGTATCAAGTGAATATTTTATGTAATAAATCAGGTTTAAGTGTGTAATAAAAAGAAAGGTTGTTATAGGTATAGTAGGTGGTTTTTGGCAGTTTGTTTGGCGCACAACTAATCATCATTAGTTTGTGTGTAACTTTGTTTGTCACACATTTATTTATTATGGCATACAATTCTATACTTGAGAACATTAGGTTGATGACACATTGGTGGTGTCTTACTGAGTCTTGTACTCACACCCTACTTGGAAAATTTGATGCAGTTGTAGATTTCATGAGGGATCTAGTGAAGGCCAAGGGTCTTATGGTGGATGGATGAGAAGTGTATTATAGAGCTAGAACAGACTAGGAAATACACTAGAGTACCCTACAAATTTTTATTTATTTACTTGTCCTATATTTATTTTATGCTTACACTCTGGACAAGATTGTGACTTTGGGAGCTACTTAATATGCATGTCATTATTTAGTTTTCTCATTTTACTAAAATTATTTATTCAATGTTTTGTTATTTTTCACTATTTTCCTACTAAATTATAGGATACAGGGGGTATAGTATCCCCAATTTGAGATTTAGACCCTCACTACTAGTCGACAACCTCATGAGTATAGGGACGCGGGCATGAGGTCATGTAGAATTTGGATCAAACCTGGTGGTTCAGGTCTGGATGTTACAATTAATATATTTAAATAGTCATTAAATATATTTTAAGGTCATTCATATATATATAAACACACATCCACACACACACACACATATTTATATAAATATTTTACCCATATATATATATATTTACACATTATACACACACACACACACTCACCCCCCACATATATATATATAAATAACCCACACACACAGATATATATATATATATAATTTAATTGAAACATAAAAAATACATTTGTTTCACAAATTAATAATAATAATAACAACAACAACAATAAAAATTTAATAACATTATTATTAAGTTTCTATCATTACAACAACATAAAAAACTATCATCAATAACATTAATTTAAAACTGAAAATTGAAAACACCCGTTTAATCCATGTTTCCACCTAAAGTTAATGATTGAGTTTCAAAATTCATCTATTAATGATATTGAATATTTTAAATTGGTCAAAACCCTTGTATTTTGATTATTTGGATTGATGTGGCATCATCAATGGTGGGATCCACATTGAAACATTGAAAATGATGACTTTATTTTTAAATAAATTAATTTTTATTAATTAAAATTTGAATAATAATATAATTAATTATCAAAAAAGTATTATTATGCGTGATGTTACTAAAAACCCCAAGCACATAAATGCTATGTCTTGACTAAGTTAAACCCCACATTCCAGACCTAACGATGCTCTCATATTTCCCATACAATCCACCATTTGGTAGATATTCAATTATTTTCAAAATATAATATAATAAAAATATTAAATAACTTATCCCCATGTGAAATCATACCAAACTTTCGATGCACAAAAATGTTATGTCACTCCTAGGGTAAAACATGTTCCTCAGGCCTAACAATGGTCTCAAATATCTCATATGACACATCATTTGGAAGATATTCAATTATTTTGAATAAATAACATGTGCATAATATAATACATTTAATATTATTATTACGTTTGTGCCGAGGATCTATGGGCCTCGAAATCTCTCACTAACTCAACGCCTAACTCTGAAAATATTCTATAAACTTTTATAAGGTGTTAACTGGGATTTTACCATTAATAAAAGCCTCTACATCATTAATTAAGTTATTTTTATGGAAAAACTATATTTTCAGAAAAAATAAAAATAAATTATTACTAATGAGGGGTTTTTTTTGTCTTTATGAATTTAAGCTGTTATAATTCTACCCCTATATAAACTTCTTATCCCAATAAGTATCTATAATAGTATTTATTGAAAAAATTATTCCATTAAGGATGGATAATAGATAGACCCACACCACATTATGTCAGCGTATAATCCAAAATTTACACATGACTTGCCTCATATCCAAGATCCTATCCCTGAGATGTATGACCAATCTGAGTTATCGTCTGGTTCTTTTATTGAGGACCTTGACTGGATCCCTGGTTCAAAGTTCGATATGGTTTTGCACCCATGTGGAACATTGACCTCGACTCTATGTAACACATCCCTTCTAGGATTCAGATGAATCTTGATGTAGTAGAAGGCAGTGATCTCTTATGTGTCTATGCAGTTACACTCTCACAAGTAGAACTATTCCACCCATGATCTAGTGATACTAGTAGTTTTTTTTCACTGTAGTTGTGGAGACATTACCACATTGAGGAGTTATTTGTGGTCTTTATACGTCATAAGAGTTTGAGGTATATATTTTATCAGCATGATTTGAATATATGATATCATAGGTGGATGGAGCTTCCCCAAGAATATGATTTTTAGATATTCTACACCCCAGTAAATGGGAATTTTGTGGCTAATGATTTGAGAATAAAGTCATAGAAGTATGTTTTTCTAGAGTCTGGGGAGTCTTAGAGAGCAATAGATGATTTTGAATCCTTTCACGTATATGTGAGGGTGGTTGATTGATTAGGTTTCTTATTTCAGATGAGGGTGAAATATTATTTGATGCGTAAGGTGTAGGATTCTCAGTGGGGAGACTCAGAGGTAGAGGTGATGCACGATCGTATTATATATAGTGATGCTTTGTAAAGATAGTCAGAGGATGGTCAAACCCAGATGATGTTTCATGGGAGGTTTTTTATTCTAGTATCGATTCATGATGGATTGCTTCATGATTTTCATAGATCACCTTTAGTGGTACTCCTAAGAGTTTCCAATATGACCATGGATTGGGGTCACAATTATGGTGTCCTAAGATTAAATGAGCAACGACAGAGTTTGTGGATCAATGTCTAGTTTTTCAGTAGGTAAAGTATGAACACCATGTTCTTGGTGATTTTATTCAACCCTTGGATGTTATTTAGTGGAAATGGTATAACATCCCAATGTATTTATTCATAGGGTTGCCCTAATATTCAAGAGATTGTTACGATATCTAAGTAATTGTAGATGAGTTTAGGAATTCAGATCACTTCATAGTGATCAAGGATTTGGGCGTAGTGGATGTTTTGGAAAGAGGTATGGGGATGATTTTGTGAGGATACAAGGAGTCCTGAGGTTAATTATCTCAAATTGGGATTCAAATTTTACCTTATGATCCTAGAGGGGATTGATGAATGAATTTTTAAATTAGTTATGCCTTAATACAACTTTGCAACCTCAAATAGATGTAAAGATGGATCAGACCATCCATATGCTAGAGGATATGTTTTGGGAAATAATATTAGACTTTTATGGATTGTGAGTATGACACCTTACCTGGGTTGAGTTTTCTTATAATTATAATTATCACTAATCCATTAGCATGGATCCATTTGGTTATTTTCATGGGAATCCATAATGTTCTCCATTTTGCTGGGAAGAGGTTTGGGAGATAGTATTTCATGGTCTTAAGGCGACATAGAGAAGGACAAAGAAGGTTCATCTTGTTCAAGAGAGGATAAAAGCAGAAAAGGACCAACAAAAGTCTTATATTGATTGTAGGAGGAGTCCCTTGGAATTATAGTTTATAGACCATGTGTTCATGAAGGTTTTCCTTGACATGGGAAATGGAGTTTCAACAATAGGAGTAATTTTTCACCTTGGTTTGTTGGGCCCTTCGAGATTTTTATACGCATTGGAGAGGTGGATTACCAGTTTTCACTTCCTCCATGGCTAGACTAGATCCATAAAGTCTTATACGTATCTCTACACTATCAGTATCTTTACAATGACTGCCTTGTCATTTCATGGGAATATTTGGATATCCATGAAGATGTGATGTTTATAGATCAGCTAGTGGGTATACAATATCATCAAGAGAAGGCACTATGAGGATGAATAATTGCCTTAGTTCATGTGTTGTGAAGGCTTGGTGGAATAGAGGAGAGTACATGGGAGTGAGAGATGCTGATTCAGCCTTAGTACCAATAGTTATTTGATCCTTTTTTCTTTCGTTTTTTGGTTTTCCCTAAATTATGACATGTTTAAAAATATTGTTTTTTAATGAGATGAGTAGTTTTTCTTGGTTTGTCATGTATTATGTGTGAAAAATTCCTAACATATAAAAAATTAAGGACCTAATTCCTAATCGAGGCACATTGTACTATGATGAGATTAAACCCATAAAGGAGAGTTAGTGCTACTTTGAGAGGATAATATATTAACATAGAGGGTATAATTCCATGATTTCTATGACCAGGGATGTATGGTTTGTTCATTTATTGTGGGTGTTGGGGTCAACATGTTTAATTTGGGATGAAATTTCAGATGTTACAAGATCCTTGATAGTAATTTCGAGGGATAATTGTTCAGAACTTTTCTTTATTTCCATCTAGGTAATTTTTTAATTCTTAAGGGTGATAATTTTTTGATAGGTATCTAATGTAACAACCCAAACCTTTCAAAATATTACTTTTTAGAAAATATGGTGTTTAAATTTTCTAGGGAAAGTCTAGGGGTGTTTTGGTGGAGGAAGGTAGGAGTTTTGAGGTGTTTTGGAGGAAAAGACTTATTTTAGAGGATGGAGGTGGGTCCCTAATGATGAAACATTTTAAACTAATATTCAATCACCAATGATATATAATTTTTAACTAATGGTATATCATCAATGGTGGCTCATTTTTAACTAATAGTGGCTCATTTTAAACTAAGGGTGGATCACAAATGGTGGAAAAGTTTGAACTAATAGTGGATCACCAATAGTGGATCATTTTGAAATAGTGGTGTCTCACCAATGGTGTGTCATTTTGAACTAACAGTGGATTACCAATGGTGGCTCATTTTGGATAGTGAATCCAATTTTCTAAAATTTATTGATTTTCCATTTTTGACATTTCTTTGATGGAAAATGTTTTTAATTCTTTAATTAATGAATTTTAAAGATGTTTAGATGGTGATTAATCATATCACCAACTTTTAAAAATTATTTAGACCTTTTAAATGTTTAAAATATATAGATTTAATGATATCCTAAATTAATGTCCAATTTAAAACCATATATAATCCCACTAGTTCTAGATATAATATTTCAAAATAGAAGATCTTTTCATTGTTCTTTCAGTCTTCATTTCTCATGAGATGATTGGTTCTGGAGACTTTTCCTATTGAGTCATAAATCCATGTTTCTGGTGTTGTTTTGAGTTCTCCCTTTGGGCTATTTCCTTTTGGATGTTCACCCTTGTTTTTGATGTAGAAATTTTGTGTATAGATCCATTCTTCTAGGTAGTAATTTCATCATTTATTATTTATTTTTATTATTCACAGATTGGTTCTTATTTTTATCTATGTAAAAATTATTTCACCCAAAATTAACAATTATAAAAAAAATTGGTTAAAATAATTTAATAAGGTATAGGTGAATGCAAGAATGTTCTTACCATTTGATTTAGTTTTTTATTGAAATCGAACCGGCTTAAACCCTACTAAAAATCATGTCTATTGGGGGTCCTTATCTTTGAACTTGTTGGTGATTTTTGGAATTTAGGTTGATTGGTTTATGAAAATACTTAATATGAATTTTTCTAATCACGTATACCTAGTTAGTGAATTGGATGCTCTAAGATCTAAAATATTGATTTATAATTCCCTATAATAAATAGGTGGAATGGAATGAAATCCACTTTTCTTGAACTGGAAAACTCTATATGTGTGGTGTGGAATGATTTTGTGGATGTGGTTTTGTGTTTTGTCTTGGTTGTGATGATGTGATGCATGGGAAGTGGCTATGTTGTGATGTTTGTGCTGTGGGACTGTGATTATGGTTGTGGCATGGTTATACAATGGGCTTGCGAAATTGTTTTTGATGTCATGGATTTTGAATATGGTTGTTAATTTATTGAATTGTGATGCCTATTGTGTGCCATGTTCCGATAGTTTCCTTTGTAGTATTGGATTTAACATGTATTTTCTAATATAAGAATAACCTATAACATGCTATGTGGTTTATATGGTGGGTTATTAAATATAAATCAATGGGATGGAAAGTGTTTAATGAAATAGATATTTAAATTGAAATGGGTTGATTAAAAATAATTTGGAAATTGGTTTTAATTTAAGATGGTTTGTGGATTATGTATTGTTGTTGGGTTTTATGCATTTATAGGTAGAATCCAAGTGAATAAAAGATGTTAGTTGGTTGGTATCTTTGTTGTGAACACCTAGGATGTTCTTGTATGTAGCTATTATATATACATTTTACTTCCTTGTGATAAATTTATGCACCCCACCCATGTCGATCACCATGTACCGACACCTCTCTCTCTCTATATATATATATATTTGGGGGGTGTTTTTCCAAACATCCAAGTGGGAGGATGGATAGATGGATACCTGCCCTTCCTCACCCCCTCTTCCAGGTGTTAGTGATATGGATTGGATGTGATTCATAGAATTCTAAAGTGATTCTTTCTATATGTGATGGAACATGTGTCTTTGGGTGAGATTTTATGATATGTATTATGGGTGTGGTCATGCATGGTTGGAGGAGGGTATGAGGTTGATGTCCTTCATGTTCATGATACCCTAGTATACTAGTTATGATTTGCAATGTGATCGACCAGGTGTCTTCGAGTGGGATTTGATGGGATCTAATGTTATTTGGAAGGGGTGGGAGCACTAGGACAAATGACATTGGGGTATGGGAGTGGAAAATTAGTGGGAAAGAGGAGCGGAGTACCCTTCATTGACATTCTTCATATTATGTTATTATACTCAGATGCTTTATTTGGTGTGTGAGCCATGGTGAAGATGTGAGTAGATAACTATATATTTTGTAATAATTTTACCAAGGATGGTTCAAAAACACGATTCCATATAGGTAATAGCGGATCGAATCCCAAACTCAAATCATTTTATCCATATTATTGAATCTCATATGGTGGAGAAATTATAAAAAATTAATATCAATGAATTTTAAAGAGGAGAAATTTACTAGTTTCAATAGAATCAAACTGAGATCCTAGGTTTACATCACATTTTTGGAAATCCATACAATAGGACCATAGGACTCAGTTCACTATGATCATGGTGTATCATTATCAAATGGACAGACAATCTAAAAGGAAGATAAAAACATTAGAATTCATGCTTAGGTATTGTGGAATGGTTTTATGTGGCTCATGGGAGAAGCATATAGTCTAAGTTTATTTCTCATATATCAACAGTTATCAGGAATTAATACATATGGATGCTTTATATACATTATGTGGGAGTCCTTGTCATTATCTACTTTTTTGGGTGAAAATAAGTGAGACTTAATTAGTTGGACTAGACTTTGTGCAGGAGGCATCAAAGAAAGATCAATTGATCAGGAAGTGAATGGAGATAGATCAGATTCACTAGAAATCATATGTGAATCATCATCAATGATCGTAGTCATTATAGGTGAGTGATCATGGGTTCTTGATAATCTCTCTAAGGTTTAGGTGTCTTTATTTTTTGAAGTAGAGCTGATTATCTCCTCGATACATAGGCCCTTTTGAGATAATTTAAATGGTTAGTGATGTGGAATATTGATTATATATTCCACCAAGGTTTAGTTCAGTTCATAAAGTGTTTCATATATATCAATTGAAAAAGTATCATCCTGATCCTAAAAATGTGATTCGATGGGATGATGTTGACCTGGAGCCGGATGCTACATTTTTTCATGATCCTGTACGGATTGTGGATAGGCAAGAGAAAATCATTCATGGGAAATGAATCAATTAATTCTATGTTTTATAGAAACATGGTCAGATTAATAAAGAAACTTGGGGGCATGGGAAGTAAATTTTGGATCAATAAAAATAACTCTTTCCGGAAAATGGTTGTTTTCAACTTTTCTAGGATAGAAAGACCAATGGTGAGGAGAATGTTTGTCACTCAATTTTAGCTACTTAACAATTTATTTTTGTATTATATATATATAAAGTGATTGAGTAAAGATTCAGGAGGTCCAAGGGTGTCTTGGAAAGTTTTTGAAGATTTTATGAAGGTGCATTATTTGATCACAGTTAGTTGAAATTGTGCAACACCTACAAGGAAATCATGCAACTGAAACAACATGCACTGGATAAGCACACAATTAGGTGAACAATTTACCAAACTATATAGCCACCCAGGAGAAACTGTGAAATTTTGGATAGAGGGTATTAAAATAATTGGCTCATGGTTTGTCTAACAGTGTGATAAAATTGGTTAAGGTGTGTTTAGAGGCAATGTCTAGTGTACAAATAGAACATTGTTTTCCTAACCGTGAACCCTAACCATGAATTGTTAAAATTTAGACTTGGATTTTGTGTATCTAATTGGATTTACCCCCCTAAAAAACTATTTTTACCCTAATCAAGTAATTTCATGAATTTATCTCATTTCTAAGGTTGTGGATACCATTCCTTTTGAATCATGAGTGATTCTTAGGTGAATCTCAGTGTGTTGGAGGCTGGATTTGTTAGTATGTGATCGTTCTTTGTCATTTTCCTTAGTTTTTAACTTCTTCTCTATCATGGAATCATGGATCTAATCTTTTAGAGATAGATTCATGTTGCGTGATGTAAATTATGATTATATATGGGTTTTTAAGGAAACAATATCTGAGGATTAATCTTGAAGATCTAAGTTGGTTTTTTTAAGTTTATGGACCATTCTTCGTTTATTCCATAGTTTGAGAGGTAAGTGGATTCAATCTAAACTACTCTTGATTAGAACTTGAATGCTTGGTTTCAAATTGACTGAATTAGTTGAAATTTATTGTGAAATTGATGTGTGATTCTTGATGAAAACCTCTTCAGTGATGGTTTTGTGAAATTCTATAATTGGATGGTTTTGTGGAAAACCTTGTGATGTTAATTTTAAAATAGTGATTTTAAATTTTTGGATTTTGTTTTGTCTCATGGAAAAAGTTTTATTAAATGTTTTCAATAAAATATTTTTTTTATTGAAATGGATTGGCATGTATTTTGGTATACATTGTGGGTGTTTGTTCATGTGCATGTGGGATGGATAAGGGAGTGAAGTTTCCCCATTAAAATGGGGTGGATTAGGGCGTGATGTTTTCCCCTTCCAATGGTTCACCAAGTGACATCCTGGTGAAAGGATGACTCACCAATGGTGAGTATAGATAGGTCTATGGTTTTTATTCATATGTGGTTATGTGAATATGGAATGCGTATGCTAAAATATAATTCATGAAATAGTTTTAATGGGTTATTTGGTTTATTTCCTTGAACAAATGATGGGTTTAGGAAAATTGTTTTAGAGTTGATATAAATTGATTTAAATTATTTTGAATAGTTTTATATAAATGTGATAACATGTTCTATCATAGTGTCATGACTAAGGACATAATTGGAGAAAACCTACTAAGTTTTATACTCTCCCCATCCCATTTTGTTAGTGATTAGTCTTGATACCTTGGTATGGGCATATGGTTTTGGATCTTAGATTAGGTTGGGAATTGCTATGTTGGTGTCTTTGGAATCTTTTAGCTTTGTTGGTTTAGTTTCCACTTTGTAATTTTATTTTGTTGTTGGTTTGGTTATTCTTTTAGTTTTATTTTCTTTTACTCATATATAATATAGTTGTTTAGTTGTGATGGTTATCATTTGGAATGCATGTTTTGTGGTTGTTTAGAACACTGAATATGAATTTGGATAATCATGTATCCATGGATAATGAATTGGATTCCCCGAGATCTTATGGCTTGTGTGATAACACCATATAATAATGAATTTTAATTGAATGATATCCCCTATTCCTAATCTAGAAAACACTATATGTGTGTTGTGAAATGAGTTTGTAGACGTAGTTGTGTGTTGTGTCTTGTTTGTGATGATGTGATACATGGGTAGCGGTTATGTTTTAAGGTGTGTGTAGTGGGGATGCAATGGTGGTTGCGGTGTGGTTCTACACTGGGGATGTGAAAGTGGTTGCGATGAGATGGATTATGATTGGGGCTGTGCATGGTAGGAGGAGGGCATGAGAATGATTTCTTTAGTGTTAATGATACCCTACTACACTAGTTATGAGATGTGATGTGATGAACTGAGTGTTTGTGGGAGGGATGTGATTTTATGTGATGTGATATCATTTAGAAGAGGTGGTAGTTCTAGGATGTACGATTTTAGGGTATGAGATTAAGAAATTAGTGAGAAAGTAGTGTGAGGTACCCTTCATAAACATTCTTCATATGATGTTATTATACATGGATATATTATTTGGTGGGATATCCAAGGTTAGTATGGGTTTGGTTAGTATACCATGTAGGTTCTATTTGGTTCTACATTTCCCTTAGAGACCTTGAATCGAGCATGGTCATGGATTAGCCATCAAGAAAGTGGTAGAAGAGATGGGGGTGGTCAATTTTTGGTAGTAGAGGAAGCATTACTAGAGGGGAGAAAGACCATTCAATATATGATCAGTTTATCATGTACCCTTGTTTTTTTTCCTTATTTGATTTGGGAGTTTTTTATACCTTTATTTTACCCTCTCTAGTTTGTGCACTAGGACTAGATGTAAAAAAGGCTTCCCATTCCCCTGGTGTTGATTATGAGTATCAGAGAGCAGAACCAATTTTTTGTTGTGTTCTAGGGTTGTGCACTGATGATGGGGAAGCATTAGTCACATGTGTATATTTTATCAATTCAGATGTCTCCATACGTTGTCATCCACAACATTGATTAGTTTTATTCTATGTGTGTTGTTATTGAATACTTCTAATGGATATTTGTTTTCTAGTATGTTGATTACTAGCATGTAGTTTTCATTTGTGAGTGGGGTTTCCAAGATAGAAGTCTATTTTTTGATCCCCTTCTATCCTTGGTGGCTGAGTTTTCTATGGAATTAGTAGAAACAATGATAGAGGAGGATCCTAAGATTTTCAAGGAGTTCTTGTATGTTTTACTCAAGGAGGTTGTGACACTACGTTCTTAATGTGACGTTGAGTTCTTAATAGGATTGTAACCTATCGCTTCTCTGATTTTGATGTCTCCAAATCATATAACGCCTTATGATTTGTGAATGTTTAGGATTCATATGGATGATCTGATGGAGGTTTTTTTTTCTAACCTAGTGTTTCACCATAGGGGTGCTCTAGTTTATTCTATAAGAAGGTAGATGGTAGTATGAGGTTTTTCATAGATTACCAGAGGATGAAATAGGTGATGATCAAGAATCTTTATCCTCATCCAATGATCTATGATTTCTTTGAATAGTTAAGGGGATCTTTTTGGTTCTCTAGGATCGATCGATGATCTAGATATCACAAGTTGAAGGTGAAGGATAGATATATTAAGAAGACTACCTTCAGATGAAGGTATGAGAACTTTGAGTTCATATTTATACATTTTGGTTTCATTAACACACCAATTGTGTTCAAGGGGATCATGAACTACGTGTTCTGTGAATTCCTGGTCCTATTTTTTGTTGTATTCATTGATGACATAATGATATAATCAATGTTATACGAGGAGTATGCTGAGCATATTAGAGACGTTTTACATGTTATTTTCACCACCATCTCTATGGAATGTTGTCCAAGTGTAATTTGTGGACTTGAGAGGTAAATTTCCATAGGCATGTGCTGTCTCAGCATGGTGTGGTAGTGGACCTGTTGAAGGTTGAGGTAGTTGTTTCTTAGGCATCACCCAAGAACATGGAAGTGGTTTATAACATCATTGGTCTAACATGATATTATCATATGTTTGTGCATGATTTAACTCAACTTTAATCTCCATTGACAACATTGATTAGTAAGGACCACAGTTTTATCTTGACTGATCAGTGTCAATAAGTATTCAACTATTTGGAGGGAAATTTGGTAAGTTCTCCCATGTTTTAGTTGTTGAAGAAAGTTGTGTTGTTCAAATATTTTTATAATGCATCCCATATAGGCTTTGGTTTCTTTTTAATGTATAATAAAGCAATTATATCTTATGGGATTAGGAAGTTAATTCCTTATGATTGAAACTATTACATCCCTGATCTAGAGATAGTAGTAGTTGTGTTTTCACTAAATTTGTGGCAATATTACCTCATTGGGGATTCGTGGTCTTCACAGATCACAAGAGTTTAAGAAATGTATTTTATTAGCATAATTTGAATATGAGATAACGGTGGTGGATGGTGATTCTTCAAGACTATGATTTTGATATATCTTATACCTCAGGAAAGGGGAATGTTATGGATGATGATTTTAATAGAAATACATAGATGGATGTTTATCATAAGTCAACTTATGCGTGGATAGAAATGAAGGAGTTGGAATCCATTCACTTAAATGTTAGATTAGTTTATAGAGGATTTTTCTTGTTTCATATGATGATACAACTTGCTTTGATGTATTACCTAGAGGAGTCTTGGTTTAGAGACTCATAGGCAGAGGTTATGGATATCTTATTAACCATGGTGATGCTATGGAGGGATGGTCGTATGATGGTCAAAACCAGTTTATTTTTCATGGAGGGTTGTTTGTTCCGATAATGATGTGTGAGGGAGTCCTTCGTGAGTTTCATAAATCACTATTAGAGTTACACATGTGAGTTTCCAAGATTTATCATGGCTTGAGTGAACATTTTTTGTAGTCTAGGATGAAACGAGCAGTGGAAAATTTTGTATCCTAGTTTCTAGTTTTCTATCAGGTAAAGGTTGAACATCATGTTTCTGGTAGATTTCTGTAGACCTTGTACATTCCATAGTGGAAATGGGATGACATATAAATGTATTTCTTCATAGGGTTAATAAAAACTCTTGGAGTTTTTATGCTATCTGAGAAATTATGAATCAGTTTATAAAATCGACACACTTCCTAGCGATCAAAGAGTTGAGCACAGTGGATGTATTAGAAAAGAGTTATGTGGATGATGTGGTGTGGTTTCATGTAGCCTTGAGGTCCATTTTATCAGATCAGGATGAGTTTTTTACCTTATGAGTCTAGAGGGGATTGAAGCATTCTTTTGGCACATAGTTTTGACTCATCACTACTTTCCACCCTCAAATAGATGGGAAAATAGTGTGGACTATCCTAATAGTGGAGGAAATGTTGCAGGTGTATATCATAGACTTCTTTAGATCCTGGGGATCACAACTATTATTTAGTTTAGTTTTATTATAGTAATATATATCACTAATCCATTAGAATAGAACCATTTGAGGTTTTGTATGGTAGACCATGTCATTATCTATTGTTCTAGGTATAGGTCAGGGAGTCATAGGTTCTTGGAACTAATGTGGTATAGAACATATCAGAGAATGTTTGGTTGGTTTGATAGATGATGAAATAAGTTCATTATTTGAAAACTTATTATTTTGGTCTTAGGATGAGTTACTTAGAGTTCGAGGTTAGATACTATGTGTTCTTGAAGGTTTCCTCTCGATTTGGGAAGTGGCAGTTTGGCAAGGGGAGTAAGATCATTCCCCCATTTGATGATCCCTTTGAGGTGATTGAATGCGTTGGTGAGGTTGCTTACTGAATGGTACTTTCTCTACAATTAGACTAAATCCATGACGTCTTACATGTCCCTCATCTCCGTCGGTATCCTCACAATGACTCCCATGTCATTAAATAGGGAAACTTGGATATCAATGATGATGTGACATTTGTAGAGTGAATAGTAGTGGTACAAGATCATCAAGATAAGGTTATGATAGGATGAACTCTTCCCTTGGTTTATATGCTCTTGATTCATGATGGCTTGGAGTATATAACATGGGAGCCAATGTCACAGATGCTTTCCCAGTAACTAAAGCTGTTTTGATTTTTTTATTCTTTGTTTGGATTTTCCTGAATGTTGTCATGTTTGAAACCTTGTTAATTTATATAATGAGCTATTTTTCTCTGCTTTTTTCTATTTGGATAATTCCCGACATGTGAAAAATGGAGGACTTAATCCCTAATCAAGTTTTATTGATTTATGATACGATTAAACCTTTGTGGTTGAGTCAGTGCCACCTTGATTGTATAGTATCTTGACATGGAGGAAGAAATTTATTAATTCCTATATTTTGGGAAGTACAGTTTCTTCAAATGTTGTTAGAATTTGGGATAATATGTTAGTTTGTGGTTTAATTTTATATGTAATGAGATCCTTGATAAGTATATCTAGGGTTAGTTGTTTAGTCCATTTCTCTATTTCATTACTAGTTAGTTTTGAATTCATGAGGGTGAGAATAATTTGAGAGGTATGTGATATAACAACCCAGACCTTCCAACCTACTAATTTGTGAGAAATCTAGTGTTTTTGGTGTTTGGGTAAAGTTAATAGGTGTTTGGTAGAGGAAGGGAGGAGTTTGGATGTTTTTTTGGGGAAAAGGGTGTTTTCAAGGATGACAGTGGATCACTAATGGTGGAACATTTTGAACTAATAGTGGATCATTTTTAACTAATGGTGGATCAAAAAAAATGTCTCATATTGAACTAATAGTGTATAAAAAATGGTGGATCATTTTGATCAAATGGTCAATCACAAAATGTGGCTCATTTTTAAATAATGGTGGATCACCAATGATATCTCATTTTGAATAATGGTGGATTAGCAATGGAAGCTCATTTTTAAAAGTGAATCCAGTTTTTAGAAATTTACAGATCTCCCCTTTTGATTTTTCCTTGATGAAAATGTTTTTAATTCCTTGATTTATGAAACCATATCTAATCCCACTGGTTATAGATCTAATATTTCAAAAGAGAAGATATTTTCTTCGTTCTTTGGGTCTTGATTTATCTTGAGATGAGAGGTTCTAGAGACTTTTCCGAAGGAGTTGTGGAGACCTGTTACAGGTGTTATTTTTAGTTCTTTCTATGGGAAGTTTCCTCCTGAATGTGGACCCCCTATTTTTGTTGAAAAAATATTATATAAATTTATGTTCTTACAATTAGTAATTCCTTTGTTTCTTCTTTATGTGTATCATGTGAGGAGGGGTGCTTATGTTTATCTATGTAGAAATGGTTGCACCCAAATTAACAAAGATAAATAAATTGGTTAAATTAATTTAATAAGGTTAAGGGGAATGTGAGAATGTCTATACCATTTGATATGGTTTTATTTATTGAAACTATATGGGCTTAAACCCCACTATAAATCATGGTTGTTGTGGGTCCTTTTCTATGAACTAGTTGATGATTTGTGGAATTCATATTCTGGGGTTGTTGAAAACACTAAATATGAATTTGGATAATCACATATACCTATTTAATGAATTAGATTCCATGAGATATTATGGATTTTTTATAAAGCCCTTTAATAAAGAAGTTTAATTGATTGAAAACCCTTATACATATTCTGGAAAATTCTATATGTGTGGTGTGGAATGAATTTGTGGATCAGGTTGTGTGTTGTGGCTTGGTTATGATGATGAAATGCATGGGAAGTTGATATGTTTTGATATGTGTGAAGCGATGATATGATGTTTGTTGTATTGTGGTTATATAACAGGGATAAAAAAGTGGTTTTATGTGATGTATTGTGGTATTTGGATATGATTGTTGTGTTGTTGAGTTGTAATGACTGTTGTGGGATGTATCGAAATAGTTTCCCAATGTCATTAGTTTATACATTACCACCTATCAAGGTAGTGAATAATGATGTATTTTATTTATATATTATATTTAGGATGTTTTTATTATGATGGGATTATCATATCACATATACATTTATACTGTCCATTTTTTGGGAATAGGATAATGTCACTCATGTGTACGATAGACTACCACGTCATGAGTTAATGTGATTATTTCATGATTTATATGGAATGTATTAAGTATGGTTTTGATAAAAATATATGATATATATTTACATAAAAATAATCCTATAACGATAATATATATTACTTAATTTTCATTATTTCAATCCGATAAGAAAATGGGAACAAGATTCATGTGTAAATATGACCTACGACCTCCATGATTGGTGAATTTTATTTTCTATATCTAATTATTATGGATTACTATAAAAATTTATGTAATGAATATATATGATATTTATATCATTATTAACATTCTATATATTATAAAACCACTATTTAAGTACAAGAACCAAAAATGAAAAGTCAAAACATACAAATAAATAACAGTTATTTCCCAAAATGCAACTTTAACATGGAATTGTTAATAAATTTTTGATAAAATGTCATAATAAAACCACATATTGTCTGTTATATATGTATATGGTTCTTTAATAGATTTATAATAAACTTATATTTATTATATAAGAGGTTTTAATGAGTATTACAGAAGTCAAGACTTAAGGTAAATGTTTTTTTCTCTATTTTCCTTCTTTTCGACATATGTTATGTTATACATCTATATTAATTTATGAGATGTATATAAATCCCCATTAAAATTTAATATCATTAATTTATTTATAATTATGATATTTTAAGTCTCATTTTATGTTATTCCTTCATGGGGTTTATGATTCAAAGTTACCAAAGTGGTAAATATTTTATGCTAAAATCACATCATTTATCCAGATTATTTATTATTATGTTTCTAATGATAAAATATTTTCATAAATATCTCAATAAAATAATTTATTTTATTATACTTTTATTATTAATTATGTTTTCCAGAAATAGTACCATTTTACACTCTTTAGTACTTAAAATAATTGATAAAATATTTTTAAGAAAATCATACTTTATTTCTCTCTTCGGTCAAAAATCTGTTTTCTTTCAAAGCCATGTTTTCTAAAAAAAATTTAAAATTGTTTTTCTATTACCATATTACATTTAAAATATATTTTAACCATGTTTGATGTTTTTTAAATTTTTTTAATAAATATTCATGTCATTTTCCAAACAATGACAATTTTTCTTTTACTGAAAATTTGAAAGGAATATTTTGTTGAAAAGTGTGATACATGATTTGGTGACCCAAATCACAACCCAAAGGAATATTTTTAAAATAAAGGTTACAATACATGAATGATGTGTAATGAGCTTAAACCATCAAGGAATTTTGGTTGGTACACAAAAAAGTGACATAAAAGAAAGTATAAAAGACTACATTACATCAAACCTATCCGAAACAACATACCAACATCCCAGAAATAATTTCACTCAAGGAAGTTAGCCACTCCAAATGTACATAGAAATATATCATGAATCAACTGGCATAAATGTAGTAGCCGAGAGAAACAAATTGTGCCATATTCTAAAAAATGATCTATCATTCATCATTTGTATCCTTCTTTCAACAAACTTTACATACTAGTGAGTTCCAACTGATAAAAGTAATCCAAAAATTTAAAATCCATTCAAACAGATACAACATATTTCTAGAGATAAAAAATTAACTTTAATTGATCTAGTAAACCAATATACATCAAATCCATATCTAAAATAGCTGGAAGATGTCAAAAAATGACCATCTTGTTTTTTCATTTCCATAATGCTATCCACCAATTCATGCAAACTTAAGTTCAAAATATACATATCTCAAAAGATCAAAAAAGAATCCCATATTTCAGAATTTTTTTTTATAAAAAACCATCCAAAGTAGGAAGCATCAATCATCATTTTAAAAAATATAAAATCCACTAGATAGGCAAAGATATGAAACTTCATTGGTGAAAATTTCATACAGGGATCAAAGAACCAAATCCCAAATGAGAAGAAAAATTTCAATGAGAAAAATAATAAAAGAAGATTCAAAGGAGACCATAGGTTCTATAGAAATCCTTAAGTTTGAAAAAATTGAGAACCCTCAAAATAAAAACATTTAAATACCAAAAAACTGTAAAAAATTAAGTGACTACATCTTATATGAATCCAAGAAAAGATTCAACACAGTTTAGGAGAGACATAAAACTGAACATAATAGAAAAATTAACTGCATCCAAAACCATAAATTACCCAGACATACTACTTCAATCCAAGGAGAAAGAAGAAATAAAGAATCACTAATCATGAGAAAAAAACGAATCATTTCCAATGAATATCCTAGAAGTTAAAATCATAATTTCATTAAAATTCATCTTCCATCCTAGTGAAAATTCATTTTTTGATTTGAAGGTAGGTCACTATAGTAATCTCACATTTCATATATTTTGGAATAAAATTACATATTTCTCATCCATCTGAGACTCTATTTCTTCCCCCAAATAATCCACAATTTGATAAGAATATAACAACGTATGTTCATCCCCTTCACCACTTTTGAGCTCCTAAATCTCATAAATTATTCTGGATATATTATGATGCTCAGTAACCACAAGATGTGGGGGAATATCTAACCTTTCTTTTATAAAGGCTTCTAATGATCTGGTAATAATTTCTCTCTCAAATTTAGCATAAAATTTATGTTTATGATTCATCTTGGGATTCATAGTGATGTGTTAATTCGACCCCACCAATGGATTTTTACCCTTTCTATCACTTTATTTTAAGTAATCTTCTTTAACTTGAAAATAATTATCATAAGATTCATGTAAGGACTCTTTAACATTAGAGTGGACACTTTGTTCCTTATCTTGTAAGGGTTCATCCACTCTAGGGATCTCAAGAGCAGAAGACTTTATCTTTCAAATATTATACCTTTCATCATTATTATTCTGAGCATTATGACCAGCATAAAAAAAAGATATCCATAGAAGTGGGATTGATTTTAGATGGTCTATCTAGATTCTAATCAATAACGTTATTCCTAGTATTTTTACAAGGGAAAAAACAATTCCCTTATTCACTCATTTTTCAACCCAAATAGAGTTATTTTTTTAAGGGGGCATAAAAAATCATACCTTTTTCCACATTCCTTTTGTGTGATGTCTAATTATAAATAATTTATTACAATAATCTAGTATATTTTAAAAAATAACCTCAAGTAAAATAACCAGATTCACCATTTTTAATTCATATGTGAGGTGGAAAAGGTTGATATATGTTAACTTCTATACAAATTCTAGTGATATAATTTCAAGAATAATTTTTGGAAGAAATTTCAAGTTTGAAGGGTTTCCTAATTAAGATATAAATAAAAAAGAGGGCATCCTTATTAAATAAATGTAGTGGAAAACTATGAATCCTAACCTGATCAGTGTGATGGGAGGCTTAGAATTATTTTTTAAATCTAGAGACCATTTCAGTACCTTCATAGAGCCTCCATTGAAGGTCCATGAACCCCTCACCCAAAGTCAATATTAATATTGTTCATACATCAATCAATAAATCACATGAGAAGAATTAAATAGGAGAACATAAAAAAAAACAATCTCTTCTATTGTCTTTAATAGGAAAAATAGAGAGGGTATATTCTTGGAAAACATTCCAACAATCACAAAATATAAGGAAGAAGTAATAAAATTAACCTCTTCCTTTGAAAAGGAGATTGTTGAGATACCCTTGCATCAGTATCTATTCAATTCAATGCATATAAATGAATTTTAATCATTATGAACATGAAGTAGTATATTACAACCAGAAACTACATCAAAAAAGGATTGAAAGTTCATATTATGGTTTCTTCTTTGTTTTATTAGAGGAGAAAATGTGAAGGGAATATTTATTTTAAATTAAAGTGAATATATGGAATTTTCTACCATAATTAACTCAAAATATTTAAAAGATTCATTTATAATTTTCATGGTTGTTTTGAAATAAAAGGATTTGAAAATGTTTTAACTTTTCAGAAGTGTTTTCAATGTGGAAAGGCTATTTTCCTAGAAAAATATCCTAAGTATTATTTTAAAATCACTTTCTGTCAAAGATTAAATTATTTGATATTACTGCCCTTATGACTTGAGGATACCATTATTATTGTTTGGTTAAATGATTTATGTTTATGATAATAATATCTTTATGAAATTAGTTTCTCTTTCATGGGTTATATGCTGATAAAATACTAATGAAACATGCTTCCTTTTCCCTGGGTTAAGCATTGAATAAATAAATAAATGATTATGAAACCAATTTATTTACATAGGTTATGTTAAGATGAAATGATTAAGAAACCCATTTCATTTCATTTGTTCTAATATGATGGATGTTTATGATCTTATGTCACACATATGTATGATTTTCATTATGTGACGGTGGCTACATTATAACCAAAGATGGTGGTTATGTTATAAATACAAATGGTGGGAATGTTATAACCAAAGACGTCTAGGACCGATATATCCCTCTAATGAATTGATAAAAAATTTATATCTCATGAGATAGACCAAACTATAATGGGGAGTGAAATTGGTTTTGTAAGGGATTTTTTCCATTATAATGGTCATGGGAGTGATCCTTGACTACTATGATGCTTTGGGAGTAAGCCCATTCCAGTATGAAGAAAGGTAAGCCATTGAGGATAGTGGTGTGTCTCACCTAGGAGGTGTATCCAACCATGGAGTTCCCAGATATTATTTAGCAATTATCATTGACTAATAAGGAAATGATTTTCTAATCTTATGTGTATTCCAATATTCTATGTCTTATTCCAATGAAATGCTCTTATGACTCATGTTTTTTTATTTCCTTGAAATTTATGTCTTATGAACTACTAACAATTATTACATAAATCTGGATTATGATCCTTGATTTTCAGGTATGGTTTTCAAATGTAATGATCATGTTATCATACCCTTATGTTTATATTATGCTTACTTATCTCCCTTGTTTACCATTACTGAGAATATGAGATCACCCTTTCTTATGTTTCCTTTCTTGAGGTAATGTAGAAATTAATTACGTATGATATGTCTAAGAAGGGTGCTAGTGTTGAAGATCATAGTTGGAGATGATGTAGCTTACCTATGAAGTAGTTATTTGTGTTTATACTTTTCCAAAGATAGTAAACTATTATTGTACCTATGAATGTGTTTGTGTAATTTAATGAATATTCATAAAAGATGATGTAATATCTATATATTAAAATACTAGGTTACTATAGTTGGTATTAATGGACTTTTTTAGTTAATAATTGAAAACTATGATGAGAAAACATTAGTGAGATCCCAAAGGATATGTCTAAGGGGAAGTCTAAGGATTATTCAACATATAGAAAAATGTCCTAGAATTTTGGTAAAGGTTTGATTGAGTTGTTTATAAGAAATTACATCCTTGTCTAGATACTAAAAGTGGATGTGGATCTAGAACATAGGTTCAGAGTGGTAATAAAATAGAAAAAGGTGCATTGATTTGGACTCAATCATCACCTCGTGCATAACAATGAGACTTTCTACACACCAGGTTTGACATTCATGGAGATATGATTTAGAAATACAAAAAATATTTATAAACCATCATGAATAATTTAAATAGATGATGAATATAAATAACCTTGGATAAACTTAAGGTTTTATATATAAATGAACAATGTGTCATGATTTAGCAATCCTATCAGTGATTTGTCATGATTATGGGGTTCCCCACTATGATTATTGTTTATTACACTATTCTTTTGGGTTTTAGTCAATTGATAAAAATTAAAAAGACCTTTTTAATTGAAACACCCTAGGTAAATAAAGAATATGACATTTTTATATTTATGCATATTTGTGAATAAAATATTAATATTACTTTAAAGGGGATGCTATGCTCGATGGCGTACCCAACACACAACAACGAGTTTCTTGGGAATCTTACGTTGCACTCTAATAATAAAATAATATTATTTTAAATAGTAGTTAACACCTAGCCGTTGTAATGGCGGGAATGAACAGAACTAACTACAAAATGATTATATATGTTTTTCAAATATTTTTACTTTTTACAATAAATGTTAGAGGATTAAAAATGCAAATGAATCCAATTTTAAGCGTAAACATTCTAATATTCTTTAAAAGGCTGATTAACCACCTTTTGATGGCGAACCTCTTTTAAATCCACTTTTTGACAATTTTATGTGTTATATTTGACAAAATAAAATTCTTCTTTAGAATCGGGACATCAAAATTTACTTTGTGTAAATTTTTGGTATTTTTTCGAAAAAGTTCAATTTTTAATGAATAGTGAAAAATGTTGTATTTTAATTCAAAACCTCTTTTAACCTAATTTATTTATATGATTAGATTATATTTTGAATTGGTTTTAAAGTGAAATTAGAATATATTTTTACCATTTAATACAATAGTGTTTGTTGGAATTAATTTCACTTTGAAATCGGACTTAAACAAGTGTCAATCTTTTGATACATTTTGTTTCATAAAAACACGCTATTTGTTTTGACAACGGGAATTAATTATTAAATTAATTAATGAAACTTATATGTTTTGAATTTTGTAAAATAGAAATCATTTCTGAATTCAGAATATCAAATATAGCTTAGGGTGAACTTTTGGTAATTTTCTGAAAAACATCAATTTTTGATGAATAGTGAAACCACTAAGTGGTACTTATAAAAACTGATTTTCTGTTTAAATGAAATTTTGCCATCTTTGTGTTTTGATTTTCAAAAATACGACATACATGGTTGTCATTAAGAAGTAAAATGTAGTTCAATGGGATTAAAATAATTTTTTTGGTGAATAGTAACTTATTAAGTTTTTAATAACGATTAGAGGTAATTAGTGTAGTTTAAGGTAAAAATAATGTTTTAATAATATTAAATGACCTATACACATGTCCTACCCTCATTTTATGTGTCACGGCCGACCAAGACAATCCATGGGTCAACTTGGGGACCCCATGGAGCCACTTTGGTTGGAAAATGACATAAATATCTTTTTATTTAATGTTAAAGTAAAAATGAAACAAACATGAGATGTTTTACTAAAACAATTTTTACATGGAGTTATACAAGTCATATTTTGACTATAAATAATCAATGGAAATATAAAAAGATGTCATACATAATAGTATTTTTTTATAATTTTTAGACATTAAATAAATTAAATTATTTATGACATCATGATGATGCAGCGATGACCTCAATATTTAACGATTTAAATAAAATATAAAGATAACGTAAAATATAAAACCTACACATGTCCAAACCTATTGGATGGGTGTATTTAAAACCCTTATCACCTTATCCTTGAAACACATCAATGTGGGACCATTAAAATCCGAAACTCATTCTAAAATAATGTAACATTTCCTTACTTTCCAAGAGTGCCCCTCCTCTCCCCTTATAAAAGTCCCCCACCTATACCTCCTTACCCACACTTCCAAAGCCTTTGGCTCGGACAAACCCTGACAATTTTGTCTCTCCACATCCCTCTATAACTCCTTGAATCCTCACTTTGGGCATAAGTCTTCCCAAGGAAGCCTTTGAGCTCAAACCAAAGGGAGTTACCCGATTTTAAGGCAATGTCTTCACTTGAGTCCTTTTGTTTTATTTTTCTTCTCCAACCCCCTAAACTTTTTTATTCATTTCTTTTGTAACAACTAAAGTATTATCACTATAATAGGATGTTGTAATAATAAGGATTCGAGATACACTTACACACACTTTTGTCTAATGGTTAAAGAACATACTGTTTCTGTGGTTGGCGATTTTCTGCCTCACGAAACGATGATTGTTCAATATTCCTTTAACACATTTAAAGGTGACCATTATGATGTCACTGTATTTTATATATGATATATATGGTATTTATGTTTACTATATGCTTCTGTATTTTATATTTAAACCATACCTTTATTCTTTTCATGTTGTGTAAATGCGATAATTTCATATGAGGAAGTGTGGACTACCGCCCCCTCAAGTGATGTGACTCGTACATGCAATAAATGGAACGTATAAAGAATGAAATTAATGATCATATGTGACCTATATAACATATATATTATAGTGTAATTATAATATATATATATATATATATATCATTTATTTTTAATTCCATTAATATGACAAATAAAAAATGAAAGTAGCGTTCATGCGTACGTACAGCCTACCGTCTCCATGAACGGTGCTTTTCGTTTTTATCTCCAAATGATATGGAATAGTATAAAATGAATATGTACTAGATATATATGATATTTTAATCATTAATACAATTCTGGAAATTATTTACTTATAACTACATGGACAATCATTTTTCAAACAAGTTCATTTTTGACTCATGTACCAAACATCGACAAAAACGTCTAATATGAACTAACATTATTAAAAAATTATTATAACATTATAATATGTGATATGAAATGAATAATAATATTTAAATTAGGTCCTTAGGCAATTATAAATTGACCAAAGTTTATTCTTCAGGAATATAAAGAAACGAATAAGACAAGTTGGACTTGAGGTAAGGGATCATACTCCTCTCTTTCTTTTTAAGTACACTCTTTTATGTCATTCCTTTTGAGCTCATCCTTCTTGTGATTGGGATGTTATTTTATATTACTCTTACTGTAATTTTTATGTTCATATGATGAGAGACCCTATTCTCTCTCATCAATCCATTTTGGAAGTTTTCAGTCGAATCGTTAGGCTGCCGAATTTTCATAAGGGATCCTACTCCTCTCTTTCTTTTTAAGTACACTCTTTTATGTCATTCCTTTTGAGATCATCATTATTGTGATTGGGATGTTATTTTATATTAATCTTACTTTAATTTTTATGTTCATATTATGAGAGACCCTATTCTCTCTCATCAATCCATTTTGGAAGTTTTGAGTGGCGTCGTTAGGCTGCCGAATTTTCGTAAGGGATCATACCCATCTCTTTCTTTTTAAGTACACTCTTTTATGTCATTCCTTTTAAGCTCATCTTTATTATGACTGGGATGTTATTTTATATTAATCCTACTGTAATGTTTATGTTCATATGATTAGAGACCCTATTTTATCTCATAAATCCATTTTTGGAAGCTTTAAGTGGCGCTGTTAGGCTGCCGAGTTTTCGTAAGGGATTTTTCATCTCACTTTTATTCCCGTGACATTTGTGCTACATTTGACACTATTTCCTTTGAGTGGTGTATGTACTGCACATTATTATACACTTTTTGTAGTATAATTTCATTTATGGGTATTTACATCTTCATTGTATGACCCTTCTTCCATGGGGTGTACGTTTCGAAAGTTACCCAACTCGGTAAGGGGACCTTTCACCCTCCACTTTTAAAAGACTTATTTTGTTATGTCTTTTAAATTCACATAATATTATGTTGGGATATGTTATTTTATATCCTTATTGATGTAAATTATATGTCCAAGTGATGAGATGCCCTTTTTATCTCTCATCAACTCATTTTCTGAATTTTGAAGTGATGCCGTTAGGCTGTCGAATTTTACCAAGGGAACTTTTTAACCCAATTTCGATTTATTTGGGTTCAACATGTAGTTATTGAATATGTCATCCTTTGAATATGTGTGAATGACTTTTTATTATTTTACACTTAATATCCACTTATATTGGGAGTATTTATATTTGTCACACATAATTCTGAGATTGATTTATCCTTAATTTAAGGATACCTTCTTTATAAGGGATTTCATCACATTTGACATTTCTATTGAGACTTCATTGTTGTTATGAACCAATTCACTCTTATATGGTGTATATACTGTCCTTTGGAATATTATATCATGAATCCATTTATTCTCATGATATTATAATGTTCTGACTAAATGTTATTCCTCAATTATTGTATTCAAGTGTTTCTAATTTTGGTAAAACCCCTTTAACCAAAATATCACTTTAAATGTTTTAATTATTTGTTCTTATTGATATCCATGTTTTCAAAATGGTTTTAAGGATTTATTTATATGGATATTAATGGTTTAAAATTTTAAAAGCTTCAAGGTGGTATGGGACACTTTGATTCAAAAATCTCTTTATTAAATGTTTTAAATGGTTTTGGAAATGGTTTCTTTTTGAATGGATTCATTTTTTCAATATACTAAAATGTTATATTGTGATTGAAATGTGTAAATGTTATGTTTCATTTATGTATGTTTTATGTGATACATTTATGTTATGGTTCTTGAGAATTGTTATGAAAACGGGTGGTTCCGTGATAAACTAGGGCGGGTGAGCCCGATATAGCTCTCCAATGCATTGGGTAACGCGAAGGAGTGAAACGTTAAGGTTTCTCCGAAGAGATTTAGGGAATATACTGTGGTGGGTATTCCAAACGTAACCAAGAGGGTTACTCCTTATGTAAAAATGTTATGAATGCCTCAATTTACCTTTTATGTTTTATGATTTCTATGATTTATTCATGATTTGATGAGGTATGTTAAAGTGCCTATGTTTTATGGGTAAAGTATGATTTCATTCTTATGTATATATGAACTCATGTTTCTTTTCCATATTTTTTTAACCCTTACTGAGCTTTTTATACTCATCCCAAGTTTTTGAAATGTTTTTCACAGGTCAAGGGAAAGGTACATGATGTGATGATAGTGTCAAGGATGTGTCAAGAAAGAATCCATGTTTTATTTTAAATATGTTTCCGTTGATGGGAAAAAATGAATACTGTATTTTATGTAGCCACTTTGCTTAAATGTGGAATGTAATGCAAGTTTCATGATCTAATTCTCTAAAACTCTAAACAGAAAATATCCTCAATGTGTAATCTTGTAATAACTCAAGATTAGGTAAGGTTTAAGGATGGGGCCTTATAGTTGGTATCAAAGGTCGGTTTAGATAACTTTAGAGGTTAGGGTATTCTCTAAGCATAAGTGACAGTACCATAATGGATAGTATTTCATAAATATTCCTAGTTTTAGATAAAGTGAATGAGTAAGTATATCTTAGTGGTTATCTCCCTCATTAGTACATGATGGTTTTGTTGATATACTCACACTGACATTTCTGTTTTTAGTGAATGGATGGATCTAGAAGGCACCAAAGTGACAATAGGTTTGAAGGAAACTGTGGTGGTTCTCTGATTAAGAGACTGGATGAAATGGGGTATTCAATGAGGAAACTCGTGGTTGTTCTAAACCAACTATCAAGGAGTCATGATCAACCACTTGAACCTTGGTATGTTCTGTAATGCATCATGTACGAGATGACCAATCGATGTGAAAGTTCAGGTAATAATTATAAAGGTAACCATTAGGGTTTATATGATCCTTACTTTTGAGGTAATTATGGGTTATTATATGTTATGATAGAAAATGAAAGGCATGGGATAAAATTGAGGTTAAAATATGTTATGATTATTTTTGAAGATTTTATCTCATTTTGGGGAATGTTTTGAGAATTATATAGTTTTGGAAAAAGGACAACACGCAGACCGTGTGACAACCCGTCGCGTCGGACAAAGCTGCGGGAATCGAACCCACAACCAAAGTGAGACTGGTATTTATCGCCTACCACTGGACTACGTGAAGTCTCTGGTTAGTTTGACAGATTCTTTTTAGTTAGATGATTTTATGAATTAAGAGTAAGCTGATTTTGGGTTGTCTATGAAAATTTATTAACCTATCACGGAGGATATGTGATTAGGTTAATTACTTTTCAATACGAGACTTTAGGAGCAACTGATGTTGTTTGGAGATAAATGTTACGATGTAACTTGGAAGACTATGTGACTAAATCCTTCAAATATTTGGGTTTCAATATTAGTTTGGTTTAATTTGAAGAATTTTATGGAAAAATTGTTTATCGAATGGTCCTCGTTGAACTTTGGGTTTTGTTGGACAAATTTTGGAGATTAAGAATAGATTTTCTTTTTATAAAGGGTTATCCTTTTCTGGATTATCTGATCTTGTACTAACCTTTTTGGTTTCGGTTTTGGTTAAAGTCTAAAGACATGGGAAGTATATAGTTCTCTTTTTTGGATTAGGTTATTCTCTATAAGTTTATTATAGTACTCTTAATGTGAACAAGTTTTCCTAAATACTCGTCTTTTGGAGAAAATATGAGTTTGTGTAAGGAATCTAATAAAAGTTGAAAGTCAACATGATAAGTGATTATGTTTCCTTATGAATAAATTACTCAATAAAAAGTAACTTAAATAAAAAATGTTGTCTGTTAACTTTTCCTACTGGGAAATCGAATGCCGTTTAACCCATCACAAGTTTGTGATTTTCTTGTGGTTAGCTTTCTCCTAAACATGTTTCCTATCACTCTCCATTAGAACATGACCCTATGTTTTCTCTTCCATGTCCATGTTTCCCTACATGTAATCCTAGTGTGGGTTAACTCGGGTGACCTCTGTACTTATATTTATTTATTTTAAAGATATTGTTTTACCGACTCTTGTTCCGATGTGGGACTTTCAAGGATGTTTCCAAGCTCAATTTTAAAATTGAAAGGACGCAATTCGCAAAAGGGGGGAAGGATGTAACACCACAGGTAAATAAAGAATATGACATTTTTATATGTATCCATATTTTTGAATAAAATATTAATATTACATTAAAGGGGATGCTATGCTCGATGGCGTACCCAACACGCAACAACAAGTTTCTGGGGAATCTTACGTTGCACTCTAATAATAAAATAATATTATTTTAAATAGTAGTTAACGCCTAGCTGTTGTAATGGCAGGAATGAACAGAACTAAATCAAAAATGATTATATATTCTTGTCAAATATTTTTACTTTTTACAATAAATGTTAGAGGATTAAAAATGCAAATGAATCCAATTTTAAGCGTAAACATTCTAATATTCTTTAAAAGGCCGATTAACTGCCTTTTGATGGCGAACCTCTTTTAAATCCACTTTTTGAAAATTTTATGTGTTATATTTGACAAAATAAAATTCTTCTTTAGAATCGGGGCATCAAAATTTACTTTGTGTAAATTTTTGGTATTTTTCCGAAAAAGTTCAATTTTTAATGAATAGTGAAAAATGTTGTATTTTAATTCAAAACCTCTTTTAACCTAATTTATTGATATGATTAGATTATATTTTGAATTGGTTTTAAAGTTAAATTAGAATATACTTTTACCATTTAATCCAATAGTGGTTGTTAGAATTAATTTCACTTTGAAATCGGACTTAAACTAGTGTCAATCTTTTGATACATTTTGTTTCATAAAAACACGCTCTTTGTTTTGACAGCGGGAATTAATTATTAAAATAATTAATCAACTTATATGTTTTGAATTTTTTAAAATAGAAATCATTTGTGAATTCGGAATATCAAATATAGCTTAGGGTGAACTTTTGGTAATTTTCTGAAAAACTTCAATGTTTGATGAATAGTGAAACCACAAAGTGGTACTTATAAAAACTGATTTTCCATTTAAATGAAATTTTGCCATCTTTTTGTTTTGAATTTCAAAAATCAGACATACATGGTTGTCATTAAGAAGTAAAATGTGGTTCAATGGGATTAAAATAAATTTTTGGTGAATAGTAACTTATTAAGTTTTTAATCGCGATTAGAGGTAATTAGTGTAGTTTAAGGTAAAAATAATGTTTTAATAATATGAAATGACCTAGAAACATGTCCTAACCTCATTTTATGTGTCACGGCCGACCAAGAAAATCCATGGGTCAACTTGGGGACCCCATGGAGCCACTTTGGTTGGAAAATGACATAAATATCTTTTTATTTAATGTTAAAGTAAAAATGACACAAACATGAGATGTTTTACTAAAACAATTTTTACATGGAGTTATACAAGTTAGATTTTTGACTATAAATAATAAATGGAAATCTAATAAGATTTCCTACATCATAGTAATTTTTTTATAATTTTTAGACATTATATAAATTAAATTATTTATGACATCATGATGATGCAGCGATGGCCTCATTATTTAACGATTTAAATAAAATAGAAAGATAATGTAAACTATAAGACCTACACATGTCCAAAACCTATTGGATGGGTTTATTTTGAACCCTTATCACCTTATAATTGAAACACATCAATGTGGGACCATTAAAATCTGAAAATCATTCTAAAATAATGTAGCATTTCCTTACTTTCCAAGAGTGCCCCTCCTCTCCCCTTATAAAAGTCCCCCACCTCTACCTCCTTACCCACACTTCCAAAGACTTTGTCTCGGACAAAACCTGCCAATTTTGTCTCTCCACATCCCTTCATAACTCCTTGAAGCCTCACTTTGGGAAGAAGTCTTCCCAAGGATTCCTTTGAGCTCAAACCAATGGGAGTTACCCGATTTTATGGTAATGTCTTCACTTGAGTACTTTTGTTTTATTTTTCTTCTCCAACCCCCTAAAATCTTTTTATTCATTTATTTTGTAACAACTACAGTATAATAACTATACTAGGATGTTGTTATAAGAAGAATTCGAGCTACACTTACACACACTTTCGTCTAATGGTTAAAGAACATACTGTTTCTGTGGTTGGCGATTTTCTGCCTCACGAAACGATGATTGTTCAATATTCTTTTAACACCTTTAAAGGTGTCCATTATAATGTCACTGTATTTTATATATGATATATATGGTATTTATGTTTACTATATGCTTATTTATTTTATATTTAAACCATACCTTTATTCTTTTCATGTTGTGTAAATGCGATAATTTCATATGAGGAAGTGTGGACTACCGCCCCCTCAAGTGATGTGACTTGTACATGCAATACATGGAACGTATAAAGAATGAAATTAATGATAATTTGTGACCTATATAAAATATATATTATATTGTAATTATAATATATATATATATATATATCATTTATTTTTAATTCCGTTAATATGACAAATAAAAAATGAAAGCAGCGTTCATGCGTATGTACGACCTACCGTCTCCATGAACGGTGCTTTTCGTTTTTATCTCCAAATGATATGGAATAGTATAAAATGAATATGTACTGGATATATATGATATCTTAATCATTAATACTATTCTGGAAATTATTTACTTATAACTACATGGACAATCATTTTTCAAACAAGTTCATTTTTGACTCACGTACCAAACATCGGCAAAAACGTCTGATATGAACTAACATTATTAAAAAATTATTATAACATTATAATATGTGATATGAACTGGATAATAATCTTTAAAGTAGTTCCTTATACAATTATAAATTGACCAAAGTTTATTATTCAGGAATATAAAGAAACGAACAAGACAAGTTGGACTTGAGGTAAGGGATCCTACTCCCCTCTTCCTTTTTAAGTAAACTCTTTTATGTCATTCCTTTTGAGCTCATCTTTCTTGTGATTGGGATGTTATTTTATATTACTCTTACTGTAATTTTTATGTTCATATTATGAGAGACCCTATTCTCTCTCATCAATCCATTTTGGAAGTTTTGAGTGGCGTCGTTAGGCTGCCGAATTCTCGTAAGGGATCCTACTCCTCTCTTTCTTTTTAAGTACACTCTTTTATGTCATTACTTTTGAGCTCATCTTTATTGTGATTGGGATGTTATTTTATATTAATCTTACTGTAATTTTTATGTTCATATGATGAGATACCCTATTCTCTCTCATCAATCCATTTTGGATGTTTTGAGTGGCGCCGTTAGGCTGCCGAATTTTCGTAACGGATCATACCCCTCTCTTTATTTTTAAGTACACTCTTTTATGTCATTCCTTTTAAGCTCATATTTCTTATGATTGGGATGTTCTTTTATATTAATACTACTGTAATTTTTATGTTCATATGATGAGAGACCCTATTTGATCTCATAAATCCATTTTTGGAAGCTTTAAGTGGCGCCGTTAGGCTGCCGAGTTTTCGTAAGGGATTTTTCATCTCACTTTTATTCCCGTGACATTTGTGCTACATTTGCCACTATTTCCTTTGAGTGGTGTATGTAATTCCCATTATTATACACTTTTTGTAGTATAATTTCATTTATGGGTATTTATATCTTCATTGTACGACCCTTCTTCCATGGGGTGTACGTTTCGAAAGTTACCCAACTCGGTAAGGGGACCTTTCACCCTCCACTTTTTAAACGACTTCTTTTGTTATGTATTTTAAATTCGCATAATATTATGTTGGGGTATGTTATTTTATATCCTTATTGATGTAAATTTTATTTCCAAGTGATGAGATGCCCTTTTTATCTCTCATCAACTCATTTTCTGAATTTTGAAGTGATGCCGTTAGGCTGTCGAATTTTACCAAGGGAACTTTTTAACCCAATTTCGATTTCTTTGGGTTCAACATGTAGTTATTGAATATGTCATCCTTTGAATATGTGTGAATGACCTTTTATTGTTTTACACTTAATATCCACTTATATTGTGTGTATTTATATTTGTCACACATAATTTTGAGATTGATTTATCCTTAATTTAAGGATACCTTCTTTATAAGGGATTTCATCACATTTGACATTTCTATTGAGACTTCATTGTTGTTATGAACCAATTCACACTTATATGGTGTATATACTGTCCTTTGGAATATTATATCATGAATCCATTTATTCTCATGATATTATAAAGTTCTGACTAAATGTTATTCCTCAATTATTGTATTCAAGTGTCTCTAATTTTGGTAAAACCCCTTTAACCAAAATATCACTTTAAATGTTTTAATTATTTGTTCTTATTAATATCCATGTTTTAAAAATGGTTTTAAGGATTTATTTATATGGATATTAATGGTTTAAAATTTTAAAATCTTCAAGGTGGTATGGGACACTTTGATTCAAAAATCTCCTTATTAAATGTTTTAAATGGTTTTGGAAATGGTTTCTTTTTGAATGGATTCATTATTTCAATATACTAAAATGTTATATTGTGATTGAAATGTGGAAATGTTATGTTTCCTTTATGCATGTTTTATGTGATACGTTTATGTTATGGTTCTTGGGAATTGTTATGAAAACGGGTGGTTCCGTGATAAACTAAGGGCGGGTGAGCCCGATATAGCTCTCCAATGCATTGGGTAACGCGAAGGAGTGAAACATTAAGGTTTCTCCGAAGAGATTTAGGGAATATACTGTGGTGGGTATTCCAAACGTAACCAAGAGGGTTACTCCTTACGTAAAAATGTTATGAATGCCTCAATTTACCTTTTATGTCTTATGATTTCTATGATTTATTCATGATTTGATGAGGTATGTTAAATTGCCTATGTTTTATGGGTAAAGTATGATTTCTTTCTTATGTATATATGAACTCATGTTTCTTTTCCATATTTTTTTAACCCTTACTGAGCTTTTTATGCTCATCCCAAGTTTTTGAAATGTTTTTAACAGGTCAAGGGAAAGGTACATGATGTGATGATAGTGTCAAGGATGTGTCAATAAAGAATCCATGTTTTATTTTAAATATCTTTCCGTTGATGGGAAAAAATGGATACTGTCTTTTATGTAACAACTTTGCTTAAATGTGGAATGTAATGCAAGTTTCATGATCTAATTATCTAAAACTCTAAACCTGAAAAGATACTCAATGTGTAATCTTGTAATAACTCAAGATTAAGTAAGGTTTAAGGATAGGTCCTTATAGTTGGTATCAAAGGTCGGTTTAGATAACTTTAGAGGTTAGGGTATTCTCTAAGCATAAGTGATAGTACCATAATGGATAGGATTTCATAAAGAGTACTAGTTTTAGATAAAGTGAATGAGTAAGTATATCTTAGTGGTTATCTCCCTCATTAGTACATGATGGTTTTGTTGATATACTCACACTGACATTTCTGTTTTTAGTGAATGGATGGATCTAGAAGGCACCAAAGTGACAATAGGTTTGAAGGAAATTGTGGTGGTTCTCTGATTAAGAGACTCGATGAAATGGGGTATTCAATGAGGAAACTCGTGGTTGTTCTAAACCAACTATCAAGGATTCATGATCAACCACTTGAACCTTGGTATGTTCTATAATGCATCATGTACGAGATGACCAATCAATGTGCAAGTTCAGGTAATAATTATAAAGGTAACCATTAGGGTTTATATGATCCTTACTTTTGAGGTAATTATGGGTTATTATATGTTATGATGGAAAATGAAAGGCATGGGATAAACTTGAGGTTAAAATATGTTATAATTATTTTTTAAGATTTTATCTCGTTTTGGGGAATGTTTTGAGAATTATACAGTTTTGGAAAAAGGACAACACGCAGACCGTGTGACAACCCGTCGCGTCGGACAAAGCTGCGGGAATCGAACCCACAACCAAAGTGCGACTGGTATTTATCGCCTACCACTGGACTACGTGAAGTCTCTGGTTAGTTTGACTGATTCTTTTTAGTTAGATGATTTTATGAATTAAGAGTAAGCTGATTTTGGGTTATCTATGAAAATTTATTAACCTATCATGGAGGATATGTGATTAGGTTAATTACTTTTCAATACGAGACTTTAGAAGCAACTGATGTTGTTTGGAGATAAATGTTACGATGTAACTTGGAAGACTATGTGACTAAATCCTTCAAATATTTGGGTATCAATATTAGTTTGGTTTACTTTGAATAATTTTATGGACAAATTGCTTATCGAATGGTCCTCGTTGAACTTTGGGTTTTGTTGGAAAAATTTTTGAGATTAAGAATATATTTTCTTTTTATAAACGGTTATCCTTTTCTGGATTATCTGATCTTGTACTAACCTTTTTGGTTTCGGTTTTGGTTAAAGTCTAAAGACATGGGAAGTATATAGTTCTCTTTTGTGGATTAGGTGATTCTCTTGAAGTTTATTATAGTACTCTTAATGTGAAAAAGTCTTCCTAAATACTCGTCTTTTGGAGAAAATATGAGTTTGTGTAAGGAATATAATAAAAGTTGAAAGTCAACATGATAAGTGATTATGTTTCATTATGAATAAATTCCTCAATAAAAAGTAACTTAAATAAAAAATGTTGTCTATTAACTTTTCCTACTGGGGAATCGAATGCCGTTTAACCCATCACAAGTTTGTGATTTTCTTGTGGTTAGCTTTCTCCTAAACATGTTTTCTATCACTCTCCATCAGAACATGACCCTATGTTTTCTCCTCCATGTCCATGTTTTCCTACATCTAATCCAAGTATGGGTTAACTCGGGTGACCTCTGTACTTATATTTCTTTATTTTGAAGAGATTGTTTTACCGACTCTTGTTCCGATGTGGGAGTTTCAAGGATGTTTCCAAGCTCAATTTTAAAATTGCAAGGACGCAATTCCCAAAAGGGGGGAAGGATGTAACACCCCAGGTAAATAAAGAATATGAAATTTTTATATTTATCCATATTTGTGAATAACATATTAATATTACTTTAAAGGGGATGCTATGCTCGATGGCGTACCCAACACGCAACAACAAGTTTCTGGGGAATCTTACGTTGCACTCTAATAATAAAATAATATTATTTTAAATAGTAGTTAACGCCTAGCCGTTGTAATGGCGGGAATGAACAGAACTAAATACAAAATGATTATATATGTTTGTCAAATATTTTTACTTTTTACAATAAATGTTAGAGGATTAAAAATGCAAATGAATCCAATTTTAAGCGTAAACATTCTAATATTCTTTAAAAGGCCGATTAACCGCCTTTTGATGGCGAACCTCTTTTAAATCCACATTTGAAAATTTTATGTGTTATATTTGACAAAATAAAATTCTTCTTTAGAATCGGGGCATCAAAATTTACTTTGTGTAAATTTTTGGTATTTTTCCGAAAAAGTTCAATTTTTAATGAATAGTGGAAAATGTTGTATTTTAATTCAAAACCTCTTTTAACCTAATTTATTTATATTATTAGATTATATTTTGAATTGGTTTTAAAGTGAAATTAGAATATATTTTTACCATTTAATCCAATAGTGGTTGTTGGAATTAATTTCACTTTGAAATCGGACTTAAACTAGTGTCAATCTTTTGATACATTTTGTTTCATAAAAACACGCTATTTGTTTTGACAGCGGGAATTAATTATTAAATTAATTAATGCAACTTATATGTTTTGAATTTTTTAAAATAGACATAATTTTGGAATTTGGAATATCAAATATATCTTAGTTTGAACTTTTGGTAATTTTCTGAAAAACTTCAATTTTTGATGAATAGTGAAACCACAAAGTGGTACTTATAAAATTCAATTTTCCGTTTAAATGAAATTTTTCCATCTTTGTGTTTTGAATTTCAAAAATCCGACATAAATGGTTGTCATTAAGAAGTAAAATGTGGTTCAATGGGATTAAAATAATTTTTTGGTGAATAGTAACTTGTTAAGTTTTTAATCGCGATTAGAGGTAATTAGTGTAGTTTAAGGTAAAAATAATGTTTTACTAATATGAAATGACCAAGACACATTTCCTAACCTCATTTGATGTGTCATGGACGTCCAATACAATCCATGGTTCAACTTGGGAACCCCATGGAGCCACTTTGGTTGGGAAATGACATAAATATTTTTTTATTTAATGTTAAAGTAAAAATGACACAAACATGAGATGTTTTACTAAAACAATTTTTACATGTAGTTATACAAGTCATATTTTTGACTATAAATAATAAATGGAAATATAAAAAGATTTCCTACATCATAGTAATTTTCTTATAATTTTTAGACATTATATAAATTAAATTATTTATGACATCATGATGATGCAGCGATGACCTCATTATTTAACGATTTAAATAAAATAGAAATATAATGTAAACTATAAGACCTACACATGTCCAAAACCTATTGGATGGGTTTATTTTGAACCCTTATCACCTTATCCTTGAAACAAAACAATGTGGGACCATTAAAATCCGAAACTCATTCTAAAATAATGTAACATTTCCTTACTTTCCAAGAGTGCCCCTCCTCTCCCCTTATAAAATTCTCCCACCTCTACCTCCTTAACCACACTTCCAAAGACTTTGGCTTGGAAAAACCCTTCCAATTTTGTCTCTCCACATCCCTCTATAACTCCTTGAAGCCTCACTTTCGGAAGAAGTCTTCCCAAGGATGCCTTTGAGCTCAAACCAAAGGGAGTTACCCGATTTTAAGGTAATGTATTCACTTGAGTACTTTTGTATTATTTTTCTTCTCCAACCCCCTAAACTCTTTTTATTCATTTATTTTGTAACAAATCCAGTATAATAACTATACAAGGATGTTGTTATAATAAGAATTCGAGATACACTTACACACACTTTCGTCTAATGGTTAAAGAACATACTGTTTCTGTGGTTGGCGATTTTCTGCCTCACGAAACGATGATTGTTCCATATTCTTTTAACACCTTTAAAGGTGTCCATTATGATGTCACTGTATTTTATATATGATATATATGGTATTTATGTTTACTATATGCTTATTTATTTTATATTTAAACCATACCTTTATTCTTTTCATGTTGTGTAAATTCGATAATTTCATATGAGGAAGTGTGGACTACCGCCCCCTCAAGTGATGTGACTCGTACATGCAATACATGGAACATATAAATAATGAAATTAATGATCATTTGTGACCTATATAACATATATATTATATTGTAATTATAATATATATATATATATCATTTATTTTTAATTCCGTTAATATGACAAATAAAAATTGAAAGCAACGTTCATGCGTACGTACGACCTACCGTCTCCATGAACGGTGCTTTTCGTTTTTATCTTCAAATGATATGGAATAGTATAAAATGAATATGTACTGGATATATATGATATTTTAATCATTAATACTATTCTGGAAATTATTTACTTATAACTACATGGACAATCATTTTTCAAACAAGTTCATTTTTGACTCATGTACCAAACATCGGCAAAAACGTCTGATATGAACTAACATTATTAAAAAATTATTATAACATTATAATATGTGATATTAACTGGATACTAATCTTTAAAGGAGTTCCTTAGGAACTTATAAATTGACCAAAGTTTATTATTCAGGAATATAAAAAAACGAACAAGACAAGTTGGACTTGAGGTAAGGGATCCTACTCCTCTCTTCCTTTTTAAGTACACTCTTTTATGTCATTCCTTTTGAGCTCATATTTCTTGTGATTGGGATGTTATTTTATATTAATCTTACTGTAATTTTTATGTTCATATGATGAGATACCCTATTCTCTCTTATCAATCCATTTTGAAAGTTTTGAGTGGCGTTGTTAGGCTGCCGAATTCTCGTAAGGGATCCTACTCCTCTCTTTCTTTTTAAGTACACTCTTTTATGTCATTCCTTTTGAGCTCATATTTCTTTTGATTGGGATGTTATTTTATATTAATCTTACTGTAATTTTTATGTTCATATGATGAGAGACCCTATTCTCTCTCATCAATCCATTTTGGATGTTTTGAGTGGCGCCGTTAGGCTGCCGAATTTTCGTAAGGGATCATACCCCTCTCTTTCTTTTTAAGTACACTCTTTTATGTCATTCCTTTTAAGCTCATCTTTCTTATTATTGGGATGTTCTTTTATATTAATCCTACTGTAATTTTTATGTTCATATGATGAGAGACCCTATTTGATCTCATAAATCCATTTTTGGAAGCTTTAAGTGGCACCGTTTGGCTGCCGAGTTTTCGTAAGGGGTTTTTAATCTCACTTTTATTCCCATGACATTTGTGCTACATTTGCCACTATTTCCTTTGATTGGTGTATGTACTTCCCATTATTATACACTTTTTGTAGTATAATTTCATTTATGGGTTTTTACATCTTCATTGTACGACCCTTCTTCCATGGGGTGTACGTTACGAAAGTTACCCAACTCGGTAAGGGGACCTTTCACCCTCCACTTTTTAAAAGACTTCTTTTGTTATGTATTTTAAATTCACATAATATTATGTTGGGGTATGTTCTTTTATATCATTATTGATGTAAATTTTATGTACAAGTGATGAGATGCCCTTTTTATCTCTCATCAACTCATTTTCTGAATTTTGAAGTGATGCCGTTAGGCTGTCGAATTTTACCAAGGGAACTTTTTAACCGAATTTCGATTTCTTTGGGTTCAACATGTAGTTATTGAATATGTCATCCTTTGAATATGTGTGAATGACCTTTTATTGCTTTACACTTAATATCCACTTATATTGTGTGTATTTATATTTGTCACACATAATTTTGAGATTGATTTATCCTTAATTTAAGGATACCTTCTTTATAAGGGATTTCATCACATTTGACATTTCTATTGAGACTTCATTGTTGTTATGCACCAATTCACTCTTATATGGTGTATATACTATCCTTTTGAATATTATATTATGAATCCATTTATTCTCATGATATTATAAAGTTCTGACTAAATGTTATTCCTCAATTATTGTATTCAAGTGTCTCTAATTTTGGTAAAACCCCTTTAACTAAAATATCACTTTAAATGTTTTAATTATTTGTTCTTATTAATATCCATGTTTCAAAATGGTTTTAAGGACTTATTTATATGGATATTAATGGTTTAAAATTTTAAAAGCTTCAAGGTGGTATGGGACACTTTGATTCAAAAATCTCCTTATTAAATGTTTTAAATGGTTTTGGAAATGGTTTCTTTTTGAATGGATTCATTATTTCAATATAATAAAATGTTATATTGTGATTGAAATGTGGAAATGTTATGTTTCCTTTATGCATGTTTTATGTGATACGTTTATGTTATGGTTCTTGGGAATTGTTATGAAAACGGGTGGTTCCATGATAAACTAAGGGCGGGTGAGCCCGATATAGTTCTCCAATGCATTGGGTAACGTGAAGGAGTGAAACGTTAAGGTTTCTCCGAAGTGATTTAGGGAATATACTGTGGTGGGTATTCCAAACGTAACCAAGAGGGTTACTCCTTACGTAAAAATGTTATGAATGCCTCAATTTAGCTTTTATGTCTTATGATTTCTATGATTTATTCATGATTTGATGAGGTATGTTAAAGTGCCTATGTTTTATGGGTAAAGTATGATTTCATTCTTATGTATATATGAACTCATGTTTCTTTTCCATATTTTTTTAACCCTTACTGAGCTTTTTATGCTCATCCCAAGTTTTTGAAATGTTTTTCACAGGTCAAGGGAAAGGTACATGATGTGATGATAATGTCAAGGATGTGTCAAGAAAGAATCCATGTTTTATTTTAAATATGTTTCCGTTGATGGGAAAAAATGAATACTGTCTTTTATGTAACCACTTTTCTTAAATGTGGAATGTAATGAAAGTTTCATGATCTAATTTTCTAAAACTCTAAACCTGAAAAGATCCTCAATGTGTAATCTTGTAATAACTCAAGATTAAGTAAGGTTTAAGGATGGGGCCTTATAGTTGGTATCAAAGGTCGGTTTAGATAACATTAGAAGTTAGGGTATTCTCTAAGCATAACTGACAGTACCATAATGGATATGATTTCATAAAGAGTCCTAGTTTTAGATAAAGTGAATGAGTAAGTATATCTTAGTGGTTATCTCCCTCATTAGTACATGATGGTTTTGTTGATATACTCACACTGACATTTCTGTTTTTAGTGAATGGATGGATCTAGAAGGCACCAAAGTGACAATAGGTTTGAAGGAAACTGTGGTGGTTCTCTGATTAAGAGGCTGGATGAAATGGGGTATTCAATGAGGAAACTGGTGGTTGTTCTAAACCAACTATCAAGGAGTCATGATCAACCACTTGAAGCTTGTTATGTTCTGTAATGCATCATGTACGAGATGACCAATCGATGTGGAAGTTCAGGTAATAATTATAAAGGTAACCATTAGGGTTTATATGATCCTTTCTTTGGAGGTAATTATGGGTTATTATATGTTATGATGGAAAATGAAAGGCCTAGGATAAACTTGAGGATAAAATATGTTATGATTATTTTTGAAGATTTTATCTCGTTTTGGGGAATGTTTTGAGAATTATATAGTTTTGGAAAAAGGACAACACGCAGACCGTGTGACAACCCGTCGCGTCGGACAAAGCTGCGGGAATCGAACCCACAACCAAAGTGCGACTGGTATTTATCGCCTACCACTGGACTACGTGAAGTCTCTGGTTAGTTTGACTGATTCGTTTTAGTTAGATGATTTTATCAATTAAGAGTAAGCTGATTTTGGGTTATCTATGAAAATTTATTAACCTATCATGGAGGATATGTGATTAGGTTAATTACATTTCAATACGAGACTTTAGGAGCAACTGATGTTGTTTGGAGATAAATTTTACGATGTAACTTAGAAGACTATGTGACTAAATCCTTCAAATATTTGGGTTTCAATATTAGTTTGGTTTAATTTGAAGAATTTTATGGACAAATTCTTTATTGAATGGTCCTCGTTGAACTTTGGGTTTTGTTGGACAATTTTTTGAGATTAAGAATAGATTTTCTTTTTATAAAGGGTTATCCTTTTCTGGATTATCTGATCTTGTACTAACCTTTTTGGTTTCGGTTTTGGTTAAAGTCTAAAGACATGGGATGTATACAGTTCTCTTTTGTGGATTAGGTGATTCTCTAGAAGTTTATTATAGTACTCTTAATGTGAACAAGTCTTCCTAAATACTCGTCTTTTGGAGAACATATGAGTTTGTGTAAGGAATCTAATAAAAGTTGAAAGTAAACATGATAAGTGATTATGTTTCCTTATGAATAAATTCCTCAATAAAAAGTAACTTAAATAAAAATTTTTGTCTATTAACTTTTCCTACTGGGGAATCGAATGCCGTTTAACCCATCACAAGTTTGTGATTTTCTTGTGGTTAGCTTTCTCCTAAACATGTTTTCTATCACTCTCCATCAGAACATGACCCTATGTTTTCTCCTCCATGTCCATGTTTTCCTACATGTAGTCCTTGTATGGGTTAACTCGGGTGACCTCTGTACTTTTATTTCTTTATTTTAAAGAGATTGTTTTACCGACTCTTGTTCCGATGTGGGACTTTCAAGGATGTTTCCAAGCTCAATTTTTAAATTGCAAGGACGCAATTCCCAAAAGGGGGGAAGGATGTAACACACCAAGTAAAAAAGAATATGAAATTTTTATATTTATCCATATTTGTGAATAAAATATTAATATTACTTTAAAGGGGATGCTATGCTCGATGGCGTACCCAACACGCAACAACAAGTTTCTGGTGAATCTTACGTTGCACTCTAATAATAAAATAATATTATTTTAAATAGTAGTTAACACCTAGCCGTTGTAATGGCGGGAATGAACAGAACTAACTACAAAATGATTATATATGTTTGTCAAATTTTTTTAGTTTTTACAATAAATGTTAGAGGATTAAAAATGCAAATGAATCCAATTTTAAATGTAAACATTCTAATATTCTTTAAAAGGTCGATTAACCGCCTTTTGATGACGAACCTCTTTTAAATCCACTTTTTGACAATTTTATGTGTTATATTTGACAAAATAAAATTCTTCTTTAGAATCGGGACATCAAAATTTACTTTTTGTAAATTTTTGGTATTTTTCCGAAAGAGTTAAATTTTTAATGAATAGTGAAGAATGTTGTATTTTAATTCAAAACCTCTTTTAACCTAATTTATATATATGATTAGATTATATTTTAAATTGGTTTTAAAGTGAAATTAGAATATATTTTTACAATTTAATCCAATAGTGGTCGTTGGAATTAATTTCGCTTTGAAATCGGACTTAAACTAGTGTCAATCTTTTGATACATTTTGTTTCATAAAAACACGCTATTTGTTTTGACAGCGGGAATTAATTATTAAATTAATTAATGAAACTTATATGTTTTGAATTTTTTAAAATATACATCATTTTTGAATTCGGAATATCAAATATAGCTTAGGGTAAACTTTTGGTAATTTTCTGAAAAACTTCAATTTTGGATGAATAGTGAAACCACAAAGTGGTACTTATAAAAACTGATTTTCCGTTTAAATGAAATTTTGCCATCTTTGTGTTTTGAATTTAAAAAATCCGACATACATGGTTTTCATTAATAAGTAAAATGTGGTTCAATGGGATTAAAATAATTTTTTGGTGAATAGTAACTTATTAAGTTTTTAATCGCGATTAGAGTTAATTAGTGTAGTTTAAGGTAAAAATAATTTTTTAATAATATGAAATGACCTAGACACTTGTAATAACCTCATTGGATGTGTCATGGCCGACCAAGACAATCCATGGGTCAACTTGGGGACCCCATGGAGCCACTTTGGTTGGAAAATGACATAAATATCTTTTTATTTAATGTTAAAGTAAAAATTACACAAACATGAGATGTTTTACTAAAAAATTTTTTACATGGAGTTATACAAGTCAGAGTTTTGACTATAAATAATAAATGGAAATATAAAAATATTTCCTACATCATAGTAATTTTTTTATAATTTTTAGACATTATATAAATTAAATTATTTATGACATCATGATGATGCAGCGATGACCTCATTATTTAACGATTTAAATAAAATAGAAAGATAATGTAAACTATAAGACCTAAACATGTCCAAAACCTATTGGATGGGTGTATATTGAACCCTTATCACCTTATCCTTGAAACAATTCAATTTGGGACAATTAAAATAAGAAAATCATTCTAAAATAATGTAACATTTCCTTACTTTCCAAGAGTGCCCCTCCTCTCCCTTTATAAAAGTCCCCCACCTCTACCTCCTTACCCACACTTCCAAAGCCTTTGGATCGTCCAAACCCTGAAAATTTTGTCTCTCCACATCCCTATATAACTCCTTGAAGCCTCACTTTGGTAATAAGTCTTCCCAAGGATGCCTTTGAGCTCAAACCAAAGGGAGTTACCCGATTTTAAGGTAATTTCTTCACTTGAGTACTTTTGTTTTATTTTTCTTCTCCAACCCCCTAAACTCTTTTTATTCATTTCTTTTGTAACTTCTACAGTATACTAACTATACTAGGATGTTTTTATAAGAAGTATTCGAGCTAAACTTACACACACCTTCGTCTAATGGTTAAAGAACATACTGTTTCTGTGGTTGGCGATTTTCTGCCTCACGAAACGATGATTGTTCAATATTCTTTTAACACCTTTAAAGGTGTCCATTATGATGTCACTGTATTTTATATATGACATATATGGTATTTATATTTACTATATTCTTCTTTATTTTATATTTAAACCATACCTTTATTCTTTTCATGTTGTGTAAATGCGATAATTTCATATGCGGAAGTGTGGACTACCGCCCCCTCAAGTGATGTGACTCGTACATGCAATACATGGAACGTATAAAGAATTAAATTAATGATGATTTGTGACCTATATAACATATATATTATACTGTAATTATAATATATATATATATATATCATTTATTTTTAATTCCGTTAATATGCCAAATAAAAAATGAAAGCAGCGTTCATGCATACGTACGACCTACCGTCTCCATGAACGGTGCTTTTCGTTTTTATCTCCAAATGATATGGAATAGTATAAAATGAATATTTACTGGATATATATGATATTTTAATCATTAATACTATTCTGGAAATTATTTACCTATAACTACATGGACAATCATTTTTCAAACAAGTTCATTTTTGACTCATGTACCAAACATCGGCAAAAACATCTGATATGAACTAACTTTATTAAACAATTATTATGACGTTATAATATGTGATATGAACTGGATAATAATCTTTAAAGGATGTACTTATTCAATTATAAATTGACCAAAGTTTATTATTCAGGAATATAAAGAAACGAACAAGACAAGTTGGACTTGAGGTAAGGGATCCTACTCCTCTCTTCCTTTTTAAGTACAATATTTTATGTCATTCCTTTTGAGCTCATCTTTATTGTGATTGAGATGTTATTTTATATTACTCTTACTTTAATTTTTATGTTCATATGACGAGAGACCCTATTCTCTCTCATCAATCCATTTTGGAAGTTTTGAGTGGCGTCGTTAGGCTGCCGAATTCTCGTAAGGGATCCTACTCCTCTCTTTCTTTTTAAGTACACTCTTTTATGTCATTCCTTTTGAGCTCATCTTTCTTGTGATTGGGATGTTATTTTATATTAATCTTAATGTAATTTTTATGTTCATATGATGAGAGACCCTATTCTCTCTCATCAATCCATTTTGGATGTTTTGAGTGGCGCTGTTAGGCTGCCGAATTTTCGTAAGGGATCATACCCCTCTCTTTCTTTTTAAGTACACTCTTTTATGTCATTCCTTTTAAGCTCATCTTTATTATGATTGGGATGTTCTTTTATATTACTCCTACTGTAATTTTTATGTTCATATGATGAGAGACCCTATTTGATCTCATAAATCCATTTTTGGAAGCTTTAAGTGGCGCCGTTAGGCTGCCGAGTTTTCGTAAGGGATTTTTCATCTCACTTTTATTCCCGTGACATTTGTGCTACATTTGACACTATTTCCTTTGAGTGGTGTATGTACTTCCCATTATTATACACTTTGTTTAGTATAATTTCTTTTATGGGTATTTACATCTTCATTTTACGACCCTTCTTCCATGGGGTGTACGTTTCAAAAGTTACCCAACTCGGTAAGGGGAACTTTCACCCTCCACTTTTTAAAAGACTTATTTTGTTATGTATTTTAAATTCACATAATATTATGTTGGGATATGTTCTTTTATATCCTTATTGATGTAAATTTTATGTCCAAGTGATGAGATTCCCTTTTATCTCTCATCAACTCATTTTCTGAATTTTGAAGTGATGCCGTTAGGCTGTCGAATTTTACCAAGGGAACTTTTTAACCCAATTTCGATTTCTTTGGGTTCAACATGTAGTTATTGAATATGTCATCCTTTGAATATGTGTGAATGAACTTTTATTGTTTTACACTTAATATCCACTTATATTGTGTGTATTTATATTTTTCACACATAATTTTGAGATTGATTTATCCTTAATTTAAGGATACCTTATTTATAAGGGATTTCATCACATTTGACATTTCTATTGAGACTTCATTGTTGTTATGAACCAATTCACTCATATATGGTGTATATACTGCCCTTTGGAATATTATATCATGAATCCATTTATTCTCATGATATTATAAAGTTCTGACTAAATGTTATTCCTCAATTATTGTATTCAAGTGTCTCTAATTTTGGTAAAACCCCTTTAACCTAAATATCACATTAAATGTTTTAATTATTTGTTCTTATTAATATACATGTTTTAAAAATGGTTTTAAGGATTTATTTATATGGATATTAATGGTTTAAAATTTTAAAAGCTTCAAGGTGGTATGGGACACTTTGATTCAAAAATCTCTTTATTAAATGTTTTAAATGGTTTTGGAAATGGTTTCTTTTTGAATGGATTCATTATTTCAATATACTAAAATGTTATATTGTGATTGAAATGTGGAAATGTTATGTTTCCTTTATGCATGTTTTATGTGATACGTTTATGTTATGGTTCTTGGGAATTGTTATGAAAATTGGTGGTTCCGTGATAAACTAAGGGCGGGTGAGCCCGATATAGCTCTCCAATGCATTGGGTAACGCGAAGGAGTGAAACGTTAAGGTTTCTCTGAAAAGATTTAGGGAATATACTGTGGTGGGTATTCTAAACGTAACCAAGAGGGTTACTCCTTACGTAAAAATGTTATGAATGCCTCAATTTACCTTTTATGTCTTATGATTTCTATGATTTATTCATGATTTGACGAGGTATGTTAAAGTGCCTATGTTTTATGGGTAAAGTACGATTTCATTCTTATGTATATATGAACTCATGTTTCTTTTCCATATTTTTTTTAACCCTTACTGAGATTTTTATGCTCATCCCAAGTTTTTGAAATGTTTTTCATAGGTCAAGGGAAAGGTACATGAAGTGATGATAGTGTCAAGGATGTGTCAAGAAAGATTCCATGTTTTATTTTAAATATGTTTCCATTGATGGGAAAAAATGAATACTGTCTTTTATGTAACCACTTTTCTTAAATGTGGAATGTAATGCAAGTTTCATGATCTAATTCTCAAAAACTCTAAACCTGAAAATATCCTCAATGTGTAATCTTGTAATAACTCAAGATTAAGTAAGGTTTAAGGATGGGGTCTTATAGTTGGTATCAAAGGTCGGTTTAGATAACTTTAGAGGTTAGGGAATTCTCTAAGCATAAGTCACAGTACCATAATGGATAGGATTTCATAAAGATTCCTAGTTTTAGATAAAGTGAATGAGTAAGTATGTCATAGTGGTTATCTCCCTCATTAGTACATGATGGTTTTGTTGATATACTCACACTGACATTTCTGTTTTTAGTGAATGGATAGATCTAGAAGGCACCAAAGTGACAATAGGTTTGAAGGAAACTGTGGTGGTTCTCTGATTAAGAGACTGGATGAAATGGGGTATTCAATGAGGAAACTTTTGGTTGTTCTAAACCAACTATCAAGGAGTCATGATCAACCACTTGAACCTTGGTATGTTCTGTAATGCATCATGTATGAGATGGCCAATCGATGTGGAAGTTTAGGTAATAATTATAAAGGTAACCATTAGGGTTTATATGATCCTTACTTTTGAGGTAATTATGGGTTATTATATGTTATGATGGAAAACGAAAGGCATGGGATAAACTTGAGGTTAAAATATGTTATGATTATTTTTGAAGATTTTATCTCGTTTTGGGGAATGTTTTGAGAATTATACAGTTTTGGAAAAAGGACAACACGCAGACCGTGTGACAACCCATCGCGTCGGACAAAGCTGCGGGAATCGAACCCACAACCAATGTGCGACTGGTATTTATCACCTACCACTGGACTACGTGAAGTCTCTGGTTAGTTTGACTGATTCATTTTAGTTAGATGATTTTATGAATTAAGAGTAATATGATTTTGGGTTATCTATGAAAATTTATTAACCTATCATGGAGGATATGTGATTAGGTTAATTACTTTTCAATACGAGACTTTAGGAGCAACTGATGTTGTTTGGAGATAAATGTTACGTTGTAACTTGGAAGACTATGTGACTAAATCCTTCAAATATTTGGGTTTCAATATTAGTTTGGTTTACTTTGAAGAATTTTATGGACAAATTGTGTATCGAATGGTCCTCGTTGAACTTTGGGTTTTGTTGGACAAATTTTGGAGATTAAGAATAAATTTTCTTTTTATAAAGGGTTATCCTTTTCTGGATTATCTGATCTTGTACTAACCTTTTTGGTTTCGGTTTTGGTTAAAGTCTAAAGACATGGGAAGTATATATTTCTCTTTTTTGGATTAGGTGATTCTCTAGAAGTTTATTATAGTAATCTTAATGTGAACAAGTCTTCCTAAATACTCGCCTTTTGGAGAAAATATGAGTTTGTGTAAAGAATCTAATAAAAGTTGAAAGTCAACATGATAAGTGATTATGTTTCCTTATGAATAAATTCCTCAATAAAAAGTAACTTAAATAAAAAATGTTGTCTATTAACTTTTCCTACTGGGGAATCGAATGCCGTTTAACCCATCACAAGTTTGAGATTTTCTTGTGGTTAGCTTTCTCCTAAACATGTTTTCTATCACTCTCCATCAGAACATGACCCTATGTTTTCTCCTCCATGTCCATGTTTTCCGACATGTAATCCTAGTATGGGTTAAATCAGGTGACCTCTGTACTTATATTTCTTTATTTTGATGAGATTGTTTTACTGACTCTTGTTCCGATGTGGGACTTTCAAGGATGTTTCCAAGCTCAATTTTAAAATTGCAAGGACGCAATTCCCAAAAGGGGGGAAGGATTTAACACCCCAGGTAAATAAAGAATATGACATTTTTATATTTATCCATATTTGTGAATAAAATATTAATATTACTTTAAAGGGGATTCTATAATCTATGGCGTACCCAACACGCAACAACAAGTTTCTGGGAAATCTTACGTTGCACTCTAATAATAAAATAATATTATTTTAAATAGTAGTTAACGCCTAGCCGTTGTAATGGAGGGAATGAACAGAACTAACTACAAAATGATTATATATGTTTGTCAAATATTTTTACTTTTTAAAATAAATGTTAGAGGATTAAAAATGCAAATGAATCCAATTTTAAGCGTAAACATTCTAATATTCTTTAAAAGGTCGATTAACCGCCTTTTGATGGTGAACCTCTTTTAAATCCACTTTTTGACAATTTTATGTATTATATTTGACAAAATAAAATTCTTCTTTAGAATCGGGTCATCAAAATTTACTTTGTGAAAATTTTTGGTATTTTTCCGAAAAAGTTCAATTTTTAATGAATAGTGAAAAATGTTGTATTTTAATTCAAAACCTCTTTTAACATAATTTATTTATTTTATTAGATTATATTTTGAATTTGTTTTAAAGTGAAATTAGAATATATTTTTACCATTTAATCCAATAGTGGTCGTTGGAATTAATTTCACTTTGAAATCGGACTTAAACTAGTGTCAATCTTTTGATACATTTTGTTTCATAAAAACACGCTATTTGTTTTGACAAAGAGAATTAATTATTAAATTAATTAATGCAACTTATATGTTCTGAATTTTTTAAAATAGACATCATTTTTGAATTTGGAATATCAGATATAGCTTAGGGTGAACTTTTGGTAATTTTCTGAAAAACTTCAATTTTTGACGAATAGTGAAACCACAAAGTGGTACTTATAAAAACTGATTTTCCATTTAAATGGAATTTTTCCATCTTTGTGTTTTAATTTCAAAAATCTGACATACATGGTTGTAATTAAGAAGTAAAATTTGGTTCAATGGAATTAAAATATTTTTTGTGTGAATAGTAACTTATTATGTTTTTAATCGCGATTAGAGGTAATTAGTGTAGTTTAAGGTAAAAATAATGTTTTAATAATATGAAATGACCTAGACACATGTCCTAACCTCATGGTATGTGTCATGGACGACCAAGAAAATCCATGGGTCAACTTGGGGACCCCATGGAGCCACTTTGGTTGGAAAATGACATAAATATCTTTTTATTTAATGTTAAAGTAAAAATGACACAAACATGAGATGTTTTACTAAAACAATTTTTACATGGAGTTATACAAGTCAGATTTTTGACTATAAATAATAAATGGAAATATAAAAAGATTTCCTACATCATAGTAATTTTTTTATAATTTTAGACATTATATAAATTAAATTATTTATGACATCATGATGATGCAGCGATGACCTCATTATTTAATGATTTAAATAAAATAGAAAGATAATGTAAAATATAAGACCTACACATGTAAAAAACATATTGGATGGGTGTATTTTGAACCCTTATAACATTATCCTTGAAACACATCAATGTGGGACCATTAAAATCCGAAACTCATTCTAAAATAATGTAACATTTCCTTACTTTCCAAGAGTGCCCCTCCTCTCCCCTTATAAAAGTCCCCCACCTATACCTCCTTACCCACACTTCCAAAGCCTTTGGCTCGGCCAAACCCTTCCAATTTTGTCTCTCCACATCCCTATATAACTACTTAAAGCCTCACTTTGGGAAGAAGTCTTCCCAAGGATGCCTTTGAGCTCAAACCAAAGGGAGTTACCCGATTTTAAGGTAATGTCTTCACTTGAGTACTTTTGTTTTATTTTTCTTCTACAACCCCCTAAACTCTTTTTATTCATTTATTTTGTAACAAATACAGTATAATAAATATACTAGGATGTTTTTATAAGAAGGATTCGAGCTACAATTACACACACTTTCATCTAATGGTTAAAGAACATACTGTTTCTGTGGTTGGCGATTTTCTGCCTCACGAAACGATGATTGTTCAATATTCTTTTAACACCTTTAAAGGTGTCCATTATGATGTCACTGTATTTTATATATGATATATATGGTATTTATGTTTACTATATGCTTCTTTATTTTATATTTAAACCATACCTTTATTCTTTTCATGTTGTGTAAATGCGATAATTTCATATGAGGAAGTGTGGACTACCGCCCCCTCAAGTGATGTGACTCGTACATGCAATACATGGAACGTATAAAGAATGAAATTAATGATCATTTGTGACCTATATAACATATATATTATACTATAATTATAATATATATATATATATCATTTATTTTTAATTCTATTAATATGACAAATAAAAAATGAAAGCAGCGTTCATGCGTACGTACGACCTACCGTCTCCATGAACGGTGCTTTTCGTTTTTATCTCCAAATGATATGGAATAGTATAAAATGAATATGTACTGGATATATATGATATTTTAATCATTAATACTATTTTGGAAATTATTTACTTATAACTACATGGACAATCATTTTTCAAACAAGTTCATTTTTGACTCATGTACCAAACATCGGCAAAAATGTTTGATATGAACTAACATTATTTAAAAATTGTTATAACATTATAATATGTGATATGAACTGGATAATAATATTTAAATGAGGTCCTTAGGCAATTATAAATTGACCAAAGTTTATTATTCAGGAATATAAAGAAACGAACAAGACAAGTTGGACTTGAGGTAAGGGATCCTACTCCTCTCTTCCTTTTTAAGTACACTCTTTTATGTCATTCCTTTTGAGCTCATCTTTCTTGTGATTGGGATGTTATTTTATATTACTCTTACTGTAATTTTTATTTTCATATGATTATAGACCCTATTCTCTCTCATCAATCCATTTTGGAAGTTTTGAGTGGCGTCGTTAGGCTGCCGAATTCTCGTAAGGGATCCTACTCCTCTCTTTCTTTTTAAGTACACTCTTTTATGTCATTACTTTTGAGCTCATCTTTCTTTTGATTGGGATGTTATTTTATATTAATATTACTGTAATTTTTATGTTCATATGATGAGAGACCCTATTCTCTCTCATCAATCCATTTTGGATGTTTTGAGTGGCGCCGTTAGGCTGCCGAATTTTCGTAAGGGATCATACCCCTCTCTTTCTTTTTAAGTACACTCTTTTATGTCTTTCCTTTTAAGCTCATCTTTTTTATGATTGGGATGTTATTTTATATTACTCCTACTTTAATTTTTATGTTCATATTATTAGAGATCCTATTTGATCTCATAAATGCATTTTTGGAAGCTTTAAGTGGCGCCGTTAGGCTGCCGAGTTTTCGTAAGGGATTTTTCATCTCAATTTTATTCCCGTGACATTTGTGCTACATTTTCCACTATTTCCTTTGAGTGGTGTATGTACTTCCCATTATTATACACTTTGTTTAGTATAATTTCATTTATGGGTATTTACATCTGCATTGTACGACACTTCTTCCATGGGGTGTACGTTTCGAAAGTTACCCAACTCGGTAAGGGGACCTTTCACCCTCCACTTTTTAAAAGACTTATTTTGTTATGTATTTTAAATTCACATACTACTATGTTGGGATATGTTCTTTTATATCCTTATTGATGTAAATTTTATATCCAAGTGATGAGATGCCCTTTTTATCTCTCATCAACTCATTTTCTGAATTTTGAAGTGATGCCGTTAGGCTGTCGAATTTTACCAAGGGAACTTTTTAACCCAATTTCGATTTCTTTGGGTTTAACATGTATTTATTGAATATGTCATCCTTTGAATATGTGTGAATGACCTTTTATTGTTTTACACTTAATATCCATTTATATTGTGTGTATATATATTTGTCACACATAATTTTGAGATTGATTTATCCTTATTTTAAGGATACCTTCTTTATAAGGGATTTCATCACATTTGACATTTCTATTGAGACTTCATTGTTGTTATGAACCAATTCACTCTTATATGGTGTATATACTGTCCTTTGGAATATTATATCATGAATCCATTTATTCTCATGATATTATAAAGTTCTGACTAAATGTTATTCCTCAATTATTGTATTCAAGTGTCTCTAATTTTGGTAAAACCGCTTCAACCAAAATATCACTTTAAATGTTTTAATTATTTGTTCTTATTAATTTCCATGTTTTAAAAATGGTTTTAAGGATTTATTTATAAGGATATTAATGGTTTAAAATTTTAAAAGCTTCAAGGTGGTATGGGACACTTTGATTCAAAAATCTCTTTATTAAATGTTTTAAATGGTTTTGGAAATGGTTTCTTTTTGAATGGATTCATTATTTCAATATACTAAAATGTTATATTGTGATTGAAATGTGGAAATGTTATGTTTCCTTTATGAAGGTTTTTTGTGATATGTTTATGTTATGGTTCTTGGGAATTGTTATGAAAACGGGTGGTTCCGTGATAAACTAAGGGCGGGTGAGCCAGATATAGCTCTCCAATGCATTGGGTAACGCGAAGGAGTGAAACGTTATGGTTTATCCGAAGATATTTAGGGAATATACTGTGGTGGGTATTCCAAATGTAACCAAGAGGGTTACTCCTTACGTAAAAATGTTATGAATGCCTCAATTTACCTTTTATGTCTTATGATTTCTATGATTTATTCATTATTTGATGAGGTATGTTAAAGTGCCTATGTTTTATGGGTAAAGTATGATTTCATTCTTATGTATATATGAACTCATGTTTCTTTTCCATATTTTTTTTAACCCTTACCGAGATTTTTATGCTCATCCCAAGTTTTTGAAATGTTTTTCACAGGTCAAGGGAAAGGTACATGATGTGATGATAGTGTTAAGGATGTGTCAAGAAAGAATCCATGTTTTATTTTAAATATGTTTCCGTTGATGGGAAAAAATGAATACTGTCTTTTATGTAACCACTTTGCTTTAATGTGGAATGTAATGCATGTTTCATGATCTAATTCTCTAAAACTCTAAACCTGAAAAGATCCTCAATGTGTAATCTTGTAATAACTCAAGATTAAGTAAGGTTTAAGGATGGGGCCTTATAGTTGGTATCAAAGGCCGGTTTAGATAACTTTAGAGGTTATGGTATTCTCTAAGCATAAGTGACAGTACCATAATGGATAAGATTTCATAAAGAGTCCTAGTTTTAGATAAAGTGAATGAGTAAGTATATCTTAGTGGTTATCTCCCTCATTAGTACATGATGGTTTTGTTGATATACTCACACTGAAATTTCTGTTTTTAGTGAATGGATGGATCTAGAAGGCACCAAAGTGACAATAGGTTTGAAGGAAACTGTGGTGGTTCTCTGATTAAGAGACTGGATGAAATAGGGTATTCAATGAGGAAACTCGTGGTTGTTCTAAACCAACTATCAAGGAGTCATGATCAACCACTTGAACCTTGGTATGTTCTGTAATGCATCATGTACGAGATGACCAATCGATGTGGAAGTTCAGGTAATAATTATAAAGGTAACCATTAGGGTTTATATGATCCTTACTTTTGAGGTAATTATGGGTTATTATATGTTATGATGGAAAATTAAAGGCATGGGATAAAATTGAAGTTAAAATATGTTATGATTATTTTTGAAGATTTTATCCCGTTTTGGGGAATGTTTTGAGAATTATACAGTTTTGGAAAAAGGACAACACGCAGACCGTGTGACAACCCGTCGCATCTGACAAAGCTACGGGAATCAAACCCACAACCAAAGTGCGACTGGTATTTATCGCCTACCATTGGACTACGTGAAGTCTCTGGTTAGTTTGACCGATTCGTTTTAGTTAGATGATTTTATGATTTAAGAGTAAGCTGATTTTGGGTTATCTATGAAAATTTATTAACCTATCATGGAGGATATGTGATTAGGTTAATTAATTTTCAATACGAGACTTTAAGAGCAACTGATGTTGTTTGGAGATAAATGTTACGATGTAACTTGGAAGACTATGTGACTAAATCCTTCAAATATTTGGGATTCAATATTAGTTTGGTTTACTTTGAAGAATTTTATCGACAAATTGTTTATCGAATGGTCCTCGTTGAACTTTGGGTTTTGTTGGACAAATTTTGGAGATTAAGAATAGATTTTCTTTTTATAAAGGGTTATCCTTTTCTGGATTATCTGATCTTGTACTAACATTTTTGGTTTCAGTTTTGGTTAAATTCTAAAGACATGGGAAGTATATAGTTCTCTTTTGTGGATTATGTGATTCTCTAGAAGTTTGTTATAGTACTCTTAATGTGAACAAGTCTTCCTAAATACTTGTCTTTTGGAGAAAATATGAGTTTGTGTAAGGAATCTAATAAAATTTGAAAGTCAACATTATAAGTTATTATGTTTCCTTATGAATAATTTCCTCAATAAAAAGTAACTTAAATAAAAAATGTTTTCTATTAACTTTTCCTACTGGGGAATCGAATGCCGTTTAACCCATCACAAGTTTGTGATTTTCTTGTGGTTAGCTTTCTCCTAAACATGTTTTCTATCACTTTCCATCAGAACATGACCCTATTTTTTCTCCTCCATGTCAATGTTTTCCTACATGTAATCCTAGTATGGGTTAACTCGGGTGACCTCTGTATTTATATTTCTTTATTTTAAAGAGATTGTTTTACCGACTCTTGTTCCGATGTGGGACTTTCAAGGATGTTTCCAAGCTCAATTTTAAAATTGCAAGGACGCAATTCCCAAAAGGGGGGAAGGATGTAACACCCCAGGTAAATAAAAAATATGACATTTTTATATTTATCCATATTTGTGAATAAAATATTAATATTACTTTAAAGGGGATTCTATGCTCGATGGCGTACCCAACACACAACAACAAGTTTCTGGGGAATCTTACGTTGCACTCTAATAATAATATAATATTATTTTAAATAGTAGTTAACGCCTAGCCGTTGTAATGGCACGAATGAACAGAACTAACTACAAAATGATTATATATGTTTGTAAAATATTTTTAATTTTTACAATAAATGTTAGAGGATTAAAAATGCAAATGAATCCAATTTTAAGCGTAAACATTCTAATATTCTTTAAAAGGTTGATTAACCACCTTTTGATGGCGAACCTCTTTTTAATCCACTTTTTGACAATTTTATGTGTTATATTTGACAAAATAAAATTCTTCTTTATAATCGGGACATCAAAAATTTACTTTGTGTAAATTTTTGGTATTTTTCGGAAAAAGTTCAATTTTTAATGAATAGTGAAAAATGTTGTATTTTAATTCAAAACCTCTTTTAAACTAATTTATTTATATGATTAGACTATATTTTGAATTTGTTTTAAAGTTAAATTAGAATATATTTTTACCATTTAACCCAATAGTGGTCGTTGGAATTAATTTCACTTTGAAATCAGACTTAAACTAGTGTCAATCATTTGATACATTTTGTTTCATAAAAACACGCTATTTGTTTTGACAGCGGGAATTAATTATTAAATTAATTAATGCAACTTATATGTTTTGAATTTTTTAAAATAGACATCATTTTTGAATTCGGAATATCAAATATAGCTTAGGGTGAACTTTTGGTAATTTTCTGAAAAACTTCAATTTTTGATGAATAGTGAAACCACAAAGTGGTACTTATAAAAACTGATTTTCCGTTTAAATGAAATTTTTCCATATTTGTGTTTTGAATTTCAAAAATCCGACATACATGGTTGTCATTAAGAAGTAAAATGTGGTTCAATGGGATTAAAATAATTTTTTGTGAATAGTAACTTATTAAGTTTTTAATCGCGATTAGAGGTAATTAGTGTAGTTTAAGGTAAAAATAATGTTTTAATAATATTAAATGACCTAGACATATGTCCTAACCTCATTTGATGTGTCATGTCAGACCAAGACAATCCATGGGTCAACTTGGGGACCCCATGGAGCCAATTTGGTTGGAAAATGACATAAATATCTTTTTATTTAATGTTAAAGTAAAAATGACACAAACATGAGAATTTTTACTAAAACAATTCTTACATAGAGTTATACAAGTCATATTTTTGACTATAAATAATAAATGGAAATCTAAAAAAATTTCCTACATCATAGTAATTTTTTTATAATTTTTAGACATTATATAAATTAAATTATTTATGACATCATGAGGATGCAACGATGACCTCGTTATTTAACGATTTAAATAAAATAGAAAGATAATGTAAACTATAAGACCTAAACATGTCCAAAACCTATTAAATGGGTGTATTTTGAACCCTTATCACCTTATCCTTGAAACACATCAATGTGGGACCATTAAAATCCAAAACTCATTCTAAAATAATGTAACATTTCCTTACTTTCCAAGAGTGCCCCTCCTATCCCCTTATAAAAGTCCCCCACCTCTACCTCCTTACCCACACTTACAAAGCCTTTGGCTCGACCAAACCCTGAAAATTTTGTCTCTCCAAATCCCTATATAACTCCTTGAATCCTCACTTTGGGAAGAAGTCTTCCCAAGGATGCCTTTGAGCTCAAACCAAAGGGAGTTACCCGATTTTAAGGTAATGTCTTCAGTTGAGTACTTTTGTTTTATTTTTCTTCTCCAACCCCCTAAACTCTTTTTATTCATTTCTTTTGTAACACCTCCAGTATACTAACTATACTATGATGTTGTTATAATAAGGATTCTATCTACACTTACACACACCTTCGTCTAATGGTTAAAGAACATACTGTTTCTGTGGTTGGCGATTTTCTGCCTCACGAAACGATGATTGTTCAATATTCTTTTAACACCTTTAAAGGTGTCCATTATGATGTCACTGTATTTTATATATGATATATATGGTATTTATGTTTACTATTTTCTTCTTTATTTTATATTTAAACCATACCTTTATTCTTTTCATGTTGTGTAAATGCGATAATTTCATATGAGGAAGTGTGGACTACCGCCCCCTCAAGTGATGTGACTCGTACATGCAATACATGGAACGTATAAAGAATGAAATTAATGATAATTTTTGACCTATATAACATATATATTATACTGTAATTATAATATATATATATATATCATTTATTTTTAATTCCGTTAATATGACAAATAAAAAATGAAAGCAGCGTTCATGCGTACGTACGACCTACCGTCTCCATGAACGGTGCTTTTCATTTTTATCTCCAAATGATATGGAATAGTATAAAATGAATATGTACTGGATATATATGATATTTTAATCATTAATACTATTCTGTAAATTATTTACTTATAACTACATGGACAATCATTTTTCGAACAAGGTCATTTTTGACTCATGTACCAAACATCGGCAAAAACGTCTGATATGAACTAACTTTATTAAACAATTATTATAACATTATAATATGTGATATGAACTGGATAATAATCTTTAAAGGAGTTACTTAGTCAATTATAATTTGAACAAAGTTTATTATTCAGGAATATAAAGAAACGAACAAGACAAGTTGGACTTGAGGTAAGGGATCCTACTCCTCTCTTCCTTTTTAAGTACACTCTTTTATGTCATTCCTTTTGAGATCATATTTATTGTGATTGGGATGTTATTTTATATTACTCTTACTTTAATTTTTATGTTCATACGATCATATATCCTATTCTCTCTCATCAATCCATTTTGGAAGTTTTGAGTGGCGTCGTTAGGCTGCCGAATTCTCGTAAGGGATCCTACTCCTCTCTTTCTTTTTAAGTACACTCTTTTATGTCATTCCTTTTGAGCTCATCTTTCTTGTGATTGGAATGTTATTTTATATTAATCTTACTGTAATTTTTATGTTCATATTATGAGATACCCTATTCTCTCTCATCAATCCATTTTGGATGTTTTGAGTGGCACCGTTAGGCTGCCGAATTTTCGTAAGGGATCATACCCCTCTCTTTCTTTTTAAGTACACTCTTTTATGTCATTCCTTTTAAGCTCATCTTTCTTATGATTGGGATGTTATTTTATATTACTCCTACTGTAATTTTTATGTTCATATGATGAGAGACACTATTTGATCTCATAAATCCATTTTTGGATGCTTTAAGTGGCGCCGTTAGGCTGCCGAGTTTTCGTAAGGGATTTTTCATCTCACTTTTATTCCCGTGACATTTGTGCTACATTTGCCACTATTTCCTTTGAGTGGTGTATGTAATTCCCATTTTTATACACTTTTTGTAGTATAATTTCATTTATGGGTATTTACATCTTCATTGTACGACCCTTCTTCCATGGGGTGTACGTTTCGAAAGATACCCAACTCGGTAAGGGGACCTTTCACCCTCCTCTTTTTAAAAGACTTATTTTGTTATGTATTTTAAATTCACATACTATTATGTTGGGATATGTTCTTTTATATCCTTATTGATGTAAATTTTATGTCCAAGTGATGAGATGCCCTTTTTATCTCTCATCAACTCATTTTCTGAATTTTGAAGTGATGCCTTAGGCTGTCGAATTTTACCAAGGGAACTTTTTAACCCAATTTCGATTTCGTTGGGTTCAACATGTAGTTATTGAATATGTCATCCTTTGAATACGTGTGAATGACCTTTTATTGTTTTACACTTAATATCCACTTATATTGTGTGTATTTATATTTGTCACACATAATTTTTAGATTGATTTATCCTTAATTTAAGGATACCTTCTTTATAAGGGATTTCATCACATTTGACATTTCTATTGAGACTTCATTGTTGTTATGCACCAATTCACTCTTATATGGTGTATATACTGTCCTTTGGAATATTATATCATGAATCCATTTATACTCATGATATTATAAAGTTCTGACTAAATGTTATTCCTCAATTATTGTATTCAAGTGTCTCTAATTTTGGTAAAAGCCCTTTAACCAAAATATCACACTAAATGTTTTAATTATTTGTTCTTATTAATATCCATGTTTTCAAAATGGTTTTAAGGATTTATTTATATGGATATTAATGGTTTAAAATTTTGAAAGCTTCAAGGTGGTATGGGACACTTTGATTCAAAAATATCTTTATTAAATGTTTTAAATGGTTTTGGAAATGGTTTCTTTTTGAATGGATTCATTATTTCAATATACTAAAATGTTATATTGTGATTGAAATGTGGAAATGTTATGTTTCCTTTATGCATGTTTTATGTGATACGTTTATGTTATGGTTCTTGGGAATTGTTATGAAAACGGGTGGTTTCGTGATAAACTAAGGGCAGGTGAGCCCGATATAGCTCTCCAATGCATTAGGTAACGCGAAGGAGTGAAACGTTAAGGTTTCTCCGAAGAGATTTAGGGAATATACTGTGGTGGGAATTCCAAACGTAACCAAGAGGGTTACTCCTTACGTAAAAATGTTATGAATGCCTCAGTTTACCTTTTATGTCTTATGATTTCTATGATTTATTCATGATTTGATGAGGTATGTTAAAGTGCCTATGTTTTATGGGTAAAGTATGATTTCATTCTTATGTATATATGAACTCATGTTTCTTTTCCATATTTTTTTAACCCTTACTGAGCTTTTTATGCTCATCCCATGTTTTTGAAATGTTTTTCACAGGTTAAGGGAAAGGTACATGATGTGATGATAGTGTCAAGGATGTGTCAAGAAAGAATCCATTTTTTATTTTAAATATGTTTCCGTTGATTGGAAAAAATGAATACTATCTTTTATGTAACCACTTTGCTTAAATGTGGAATGTAATGCAAGTTTCATGATCTAATTCTCTAAAAATCTAAACATGAAAAGATCCTCAATGTGTAATCTTGTAATAACTGAAGATTAAGTAAGGTTTAAGGATGGGGCCTTATAGTTGGTATCAAAGGTCGGTTTAGATAACTTTAGAGGTTAGGGTATTCTCTAAGCATAAGTGACAGTACCATAATGGATAAGATTTCATAAAGATTCTTTGTTTTAGATAAAGTGAATGAGTAAGTATATCTTAGTGGTTATCTCCCTCATTAGTACATGATGGTTTTGTTGATATACTCACACTGAAATTTCTGTTTTTAGTGAATGGATGGATCTAGAAGGCACCAAAGTGACAATAGCTTTGAAGGAAACTGTGGTGGTTCTCTGATTAAGAGACTGGATGAAATGGGGTATTCAATGAGGAAACTCGTGGTTGTTCTGAACCAACTATCAAGGAGTCACGATCAACCACTTGAACCTTGGTATGTTCTGTAATGCATCTTGTACGAGATGACCAATCGATGTGGAAGTTCAGGTAATAATTATAAAGGTAACCATTAGGGTTTATAAGATCCTTACTTTTGAGGTAATTATGGGTTATTATATGTTATGATTGAAAATGAAAGGCATGGGATAAACTTGAGGTTAAAATATTTTATGATTATTTTTGAAGATTTTATCTCATTTTGGGGAATGTTTTGAGAATTATACTGTTTTGGAAAAAGGACAACACACAGACCGTGTGACAACCCATCGCGTCGGACAAAGCTGCGGGAATCGAACCCACAACCAAAGTGTGACTGGTATTTATCACCTACCACTGGACTACGTGAAGTCTCTGGTTAGTTTGACTGATTCGTTTTAGTTAGATGATTTTATGAATTAAGAGTAAGCTGATTTTGGGTTATCTATGAAAATTTATTAACCTATCATGGAGGATATGTGATTTGGTTAATTACTTTTCAATACGAGACTTTAGGAGAAACTGATGTTGTTTGGAGATAAATGTTACGATGTAACTTGGAAGACTATGTGACTAAATCCTTCAAATATTTGGGTTTCAATATTAGTTTGGTTTAATTTGAATAATTTTATGGAAAAATTGTTTATCAAATGGTCCTCGTTGAACTTTGGGTTTTGTTGGACAAATTTTGGAGATTAAGAATAGATTTTCTTTTTATAAAGGGTTATGCTTTTCTGGATTATCTGATCTTGTACTAACCTTTTTGGTTTCGGCTTTGGTTAAAGTCTAAAGACATGGGAAGTATATAGTCCTCTTTTGTGGATTAGGTTATTCTCTAGAAGTTTATTATAGTACTCTTAATGTGAACAAGTCTTCCTAAATACTCGTCTTTTGGAGAAAATATGAGTTTGTGTAAGGAATCTAATAAAAGTTGAAAGTCAACATGATAAGTGATTATGTTTCCTTATGAATAAATTCCTCAATAAAAAGTAACTTAAATAAAAAATGTTGTCTATTAACTTTTCCTACTGGGGAAGCAAATGCCGTTTAACCAATCACAAGTTTGTGATTTTCTTGTGGTTAGCTTTCTCCTAAACATGTTTTCTATCACCCTCCATCAGAACATGACCCTATGTTTTCTCCTCAATGTCCATGTTTTCCTACATGTAGTCCTTGTATGGGTTAACTCGGGTGACCTCTATACTTATATTTCTTTATTTTAAAGAGATTGTTTTACCGACTCTTGTTCTGATGTGGGACTTTCAAGGATGTTTCCAAGCTCAATTTTAAAATTGCAAGGACGCAATTCCCAAAAGGGGGGAAGGATGTAACACCCCAGGTAAATAAATAATATGACATTTTTATATTTATCCATATTTGTGAATAAAATATTAATATTACTTTAAAGGGGATTCTATGCTCGATGGCGTACCCAACATGCAACAACAAGTTTCTGGGGAATCTTACGTTGCACTCTAATAATAAAATAATATTATTTTAAATAGTAGTTAACGCCTAGCCGTTGTAATGGCGGGAATGAACAGAACTAACTACAAAATGATTATATATGTTTGTCAAATATTTTTACTTTTTACAATAAATTTTTGAGGATTAAAAATGAAAATGAATCCAATTTTAAGCGTAAACATTCTAATATTCTTTAAAAGGTCGATTAACCGCCTTTTGATGGCGAACCTCTTTTAAATCCACTTTTTGAAAATTTTATGTGTTATATTTTACAAAATAAAATTCTTCTTTAGAATCGGGACATCAAAATTTACTTTGTGTAAATTTTTGTTATTTTTCCGAAAAAGTTCAATTTTTAATGAATAGTGAAAAATGTTGTATTTTAATTCAAAACCTCTTTTAACCTAATTTATTTATATGATTAGATTATATTTTGAATTGGTTTTAAAGTGAAATTAGAATATATTTTTACCATTTAGTCCAATAGTGGTCGTTGGAATTAATTTCACTTTGAAATCAGACTTAAACTAGTGTCAATCTTTTGATACATTTTGTTTCATAAAAACACGCTATTTGTTTTGACAGCGGGAATTAATTATTAAATTAATTAATGCAACTTATATGTTTTGAATTTTTTAAAATAGAAATAATTTTTGAATTCGGAATATCAAATATAGCTTAGGGTGAACTTTTGGTAATTTTCTGAAAAACTTCAATTTTTGATGAATAGTGAAACCACAAAGTGGTACTTATAAAAACTGATTTTCCGTTTAAATGAAAATTTTCCATCTTTGTGTTTTGAATTTCAAAAATACAACAAACATGGTTGTCATTAGGAAGTAAAATGTGGTTCAATGGGATTAAAATAATTTTTTTGTGAATAGTAACTTATTAAGTTTTTAATCGCGATTAGAGGTAATTAGTGTAGTTTAAGGTAAAAATAATGTTTTAATAATATGAAATTACCTATACACATGTACTAACCTCATTGGATGTGTCATAGCCGACCAAAAAAATCCATGGGTCAACTTGGGGACCCCATGGAGCCACTTTGTTTGGAAAATGACATAAATATCTTTTTATTTAATGTTAAAGTAAAAATGAGACAAAAATGAGATGTTTTACTAAAACAATTTTTACATGGAGTTATACAAGTAATATTTTTGACTATAATTAATAAATGGAAATATAAAAAATATTTCCTACATCATAGTAATTTTTTTTATAATTTTTAGACATTATATAAATTAAATTATTTATGACATCATGATGATGCAGCGATGACCTCATTATTTAACGATTTAAATAAAATAGAAAGATAATGTAAACTATAAGACCTACACATGTCCAAAACCTATTGGATGGGTGTATTTTGAACCCTTATCACCTTATCTTTGAAACACATAAATTTGGGACCATTAAAATCCGAAACTCATTCTAAAATAATGTAACATTTCCTTACTTTCCAAGAGTTCCCCTCCTCTCCCCTTATAAAAGCCCCCCACCTCTACCTCCTTACCCACAATTCAAAAGCCTTTGGCTCGGCCAAACCCTGCCAATTTTGTCTCTCCACATCCCTCTATAACTCCTTGAAGCCTCACTTTGGGAAGAAGTCTTCCCGAAGATTCCTTTGAGCTCAAACCAAAGGGAGTTACCCGATTTTAAGGTAATGTCTTCACTTGAGTACTTTTGTTTTATTTTTCTTCTCCAACCCCCTAAACTCTTTTTATTCATTTCTTTTTTAACAACTCCAGTATAATAACTATACTAGGATGTTGTTATAAGAAGTATTCTAGCTACACTTACACACACTTTCGTCTAATGGTTAAAGAACATACTGTTTCTGTGGTTGGCGATTTTCTGCCTCACGAAACGATGATTGTTCAATATTCTTTTAACACCTTTAAAGGTGTCCATTATGATGTCACTGTATTTTATATATTATATATATGGTATTTATGTTTACTATATGCTTCTTTGTTTTATATTTAAACCATACCTTTATTCTTTTCATATTGTGTAAATGTGATAATTTCATATGAGGAAGTGTGGACTACCGCCCCCTCAAGTGATGTGACTCGTACATGCAATACATGGAACGTATAAAGAATGAAATTAATGATCATTTGTGACCTATATAACATATATATTATACTCTAATTATAATATATATATATATCATTTGTTTTTAATTCCGTTAATATGACAAATAAAAAATGAAAGCAGCGTTCATGCGTAAGTACGACCTACCGTCTCCATGAACGGTGCTTTTCGTTTTTATCTCCAAATGATATGGAATAGTATAAAATGAATATGTACTGGATATATATGATATTTTAATGATTAATACTATTCTGGAAATTATTTACTTATAACTACATGGACAATCATTTTTCAAACAAGTTCATTTTTGACTCATGTACCAAACATCGACAAAAACGTCTGATATGAACTAACATTAATAAAAAAATATTATAAAATTACAATATGTGATATGAACTGGATAATAATCTTTAAAGGAGGTCCTTAGGAAATTATAAATTGACCAAAGTTTATTATTCAGGAATATAAAGAAACGAACAAGACAAGTTGGACTTGAGGTAAGGGATCCTACTCCTCTCTTCCTTTTTAAGTACACTCTTTTATGTCATTAATTTTGAGCTCATATTTCTTGTGATTGGGATGTTATTTTATATTACTCTTACTGTAATTTTTATGTTCATATGATGAGAGACCCTATTCTCTCTCATCAATCCATTTTGGAAGTTTTGAGTGGCGTCGTTAGGCTGCCGAATTCTCGTAAGGGATCCTACTCCTCTCTTTCTTTTTAAGTACACTCTTTTATGTCATTCCTTTTGAGCTCATATTTCTTGTTATTGGGATTTTATTTTATATTAATCTTACTGTAATTTTTATGTTCATATGATGAGAGACACTACTCTCTCTCATCAATCCATTTTGGATGTTTTGAGTGGCGCCGTTAGGCTGCCGAATTTTCGTAAGGGATCATACCCCTCTCTTTCTTTTTAAGTACACTCTTTTATGTCATTACTTTTAAGCTCATATTTCTTATGATTGGGATGTAATTTTATATTACTCATACTGTAATTTTTATGTTCATATGATGATAGACCCTATTTGATCTCATAAATCCATTTTTGGAAGCTTTAAGTGGCGCCGTTAGGCTGCCGAGTTTTCGTAAGGGATTTTTCATCTCACTTTTATTCCCGTGACATTTGTGCTACATTTTCCACTATTTCCTTTGAGCGGTGTATGTACTTCCATTTATTATACACTTTGTGTAGTATAATTTCATTTATGGGTATTTACATCTTCATTGTACGACCCTTCTTCCATGGGGTGTACGTTTCGAAAGTTACCCAACTCGGTAAGGGGACCTTTCACCCTCCACTTTTTAAAAGACTTCTTTTGTTATGTATTTTAAATTCACATACTATTATGTTGGGATATGTTCTTTTATATCTTTATTGATGTAAATTCTATGTCCAAGTGATGAGATTCCCTTTTTATCTCTCATCAACTCATTTTCTGAATTTTGAAGTGATGCCGTTAGGCTGTCGAATTTTACAAAGGGAACTTTTTAACCCAATTTCGATTTCTTTGGGTTCAACATGTAGTTATTGAATATTTCATCCTTTGAATATGTGTGAATGAACTTTTATTGTTTTACAATTAATATCCACTTATATTGTGTGTATTTATATTTGTCACACATAATTTTGAGATTGATTTATCCTTAATTTAAGGATACCTTCTTTATAAGGGATTTCATCACATTTGACATTTATATTGAGACTTCATTGTTGTTATACACCAATTCACTCTTATATGGTGTATATACTGTAATTTGGAATATTATATCATGAATCCATTTATTCTCATGATATTATAAAGTTCTGACTAAATGTTATTCCTCAATTATTGTATTCAAGTGTCTCTAATTTTGGTAAAACCCCTTTAACCAAAATATCACTTTAAATGTTTTAATTATTTGTTCTTATTAATATCTATGTTTTCAAAATGGTTTTAAGGATTTATTTATATGGATATTAATGGTTTAAAATTTTAAAAGCTTCAAGGTGGTATGTGACACTTTGATTCAAAAATATCTTTATTAAATGTTTTAAATGGTTTTGGAAATGGTTTCTTTTAGAATGGATTCATTATTTCAATGTACTAAAATGTTATATTGTGATTGAAATGTGGAAATGTTATGTTTCCTTTATGCATGTATTATGTGATACGTTTATGTTATGGTTCTTGGGAATTGTTATGAAAACGGGTGGTTCTGTGATAAACTAAGGGTGGGTGAGCCCGATATAGCTCTCCAATGCATTGGGTAACGCGAAGGAGTGAAACGTTAAGGTTTCTCCGAAGAGATTTAGGGAATATACTGTGGTGGGTATTCCAAACGTAACCAAGAGGGTTACTCCTTACGTAAAAATGTTATGAATGCCTCAATTTACCTTTTATGTCTTATGATTTCTATTATTTATTCATGATTTGATGAGGTATGTTAAAGTGCCTATGTTTTATGGGTAAAGTATGATTTCATTCTTATGTATATATGAACTCATGTTTCTTTTCCATATTTTTTTTAACCCTTACTGAGCTTTTTAGGCTCATCCCAAGTTTTTGAAATGTTTTTCACAGGTCAAGGGAAAGGTACATGATGTGATGATAGTGTCAAGGATGTGTCAAGAAAGAATCCATGTTTTATTTTAAATATGTTTCCGTTGATGGGAAAAAATGAATACTGTCTTTTATGTAACCACTTTGCTTAAATGTGGAATGTAATGAAAGTTTCATGATCTAATTCTCCAAAACTCTAAACCTGAAAAGATCCTCAATGTGTAATCTTGTAATAACTCAAGATTAAGTAAGGTTTAAGGATGGGGCCTTATAGTTGGTATCAAAGGTCGGTTTAGATAACTTTAGAGGTTAGGGTATTCTCTAAGAATAAGTGACCGTACCATAATGGATAGGATTTCATAAAGAGTCCTAGTTTTAGATAAAATGAATGAGTAAGTATATCTTAGTGGTTATCTCCCTCATTAGTACATGATGGATTTGTTGATATACTCGCACTGAAATTTCTGTTTTTAGTGAATGGATGGATCTAGAAGGCACCAAAGTGACAATAGGTTTGAAGGAAACTGTGGTGGTTCTCTGATTAAGAGACTGGATGAAATGGGGTATTCAATGAGGAAACTCGTGGTTGTTCTAAACCAACTATCAAGGAGTCATGATCAACCACTTGAACCTTGGTATGTTCTGTAATGCATCATGTATGAGATGACCAATCGATGTGGAAGTTCAGGTAATAATTATAAAGGTAACCATTAGGGTTTATATGATCCTTAATTTTGAGGTAATTATCGGTTATTATATGTTATGATGGAAAATGAAAGGCATGGGATAAACTTGAGGCTAAAATATGTTATGATTATTTTTGAAGATTTTATCTTGTTTTGGGGAATGTTTTGAGAATTATACAGTTTTGAAAAAAGGACAATACGCAGACCGTGTGACAACCTGTCGCGTCGGACAAAGCTGCGGGAATCGAACCCACAACCAAAGTGCGACTGATATTTATCACCTACCACTGGACTACATGAAGTCTCTGGTTAGTTTGACTGATTCTTTTTAGTTAGATGATTTTATGAATTAAGAGTAAGCTGATTTTGGGTTATCTATGAAAATTTATTAACCTATCATGGAGGATATGTGATTAGGTTAATTACTTTTCAATACGAGCATTTAGGAGCAACTGATGTTGTTTGGAGATAAATGTTACGATGTAACTTGGAAGACTATGTGACTAAATCCTTCAAATATTTGGGTTTCAATATTAATTTGGTTTACTTTGAAGAATTTTATGGACAAATTGGTTATCGAATGGTCCTCGTTGAACTTTGGGTTTTGTTGGACAAATTTTGGAGATTAAGAATAGATTTTCTTTTTATAAAGGGTTATACTTTTCTGGATTATCTGATATTGTACTAACCTTTTTGGTTTCGGTTTTGGTTAAAGTCTAAAGACATGGGAAGTATATAGTTCTCTTTTGTGGATTAGGTGATTCTCTAGAAGTTTATTATAGTACTCTTAATGTGAACAAGTCTTCCTAAATACTCGTCTTTTGGAGAAAATATGAGTTTGTGTAAGGAATCTAATAAAAGTTGAAAGTCAACATGATAAGTGATTATGTTTCCTTATGAATAAATTCCTCAATAAAAATTAACTTAAATAAAAAATGTTGTCTATTAACTTTTCCTGCTGGGGAATCGAATGCCGTTTAACCCATCACAAGTTTGTGATTTTCTTGTGGCTAGCTTTCTCCTAAACATGTTTTCTATCACTCTCTATCAGAACATGACCCTATGTTTTCTCCTCCATGTCCATGTTTTCCTACATGTAATCCTAGTATGGGTTAACTCGGGTGACCTCTGTACTTATATTTCTTTATTTTAAAGATATTCTTTTACCGACTCTTGTTCCGATGTGGGACTTTCAAGGATGTTTCCAAGCTCAATTTTAAAATTGCAAGGATACAATTCACAAAAGGGGGGAAGGATGTAACACCCCAGGTAAATAAAGAATATGAAATTTTTATATTTATCCATATTTGTGAATAAAATATTAATATTACTTTAAAGGGGATGCTATGCTCGATAGCGTACCCAACACGCAACAACAAGTTTCTAGGGAATCTTATGTTGCACTCTAATAATAAAATAATATTATTTTAAATAGTAGTTAACGCCTAGCCGTTGTAATGGAGGGAATGAACAGAACTAATTACAAAATGATTATATATGTTTGTCAAATATTTTTACTTTTTACAATAAATGTTAGAGGATTAAAAATGAAAATGAATCCAATTTTAAGTGTAAACATTATAATATTCTTTAAAAGGTCGATTAACCACCTTTTGATGGCGAAACTCTTTTACATCCACTTTTTGACAATTTTATGTGTTATATTTGACAAAATAAAAATCTTCTTTAGAATCGGGACATCAAAATTTACTTTGTGTAATTTTTTGGTATTTTTCCGAAAAAGTTCAATTTTTAATGAATAGTGAAAAATGTTGTATTTTAATTCAAAAACTCTTTTAACCTAATTTATTTATATGATTAGATTATATTTTGAATTGGTTTTAAATTGAAATTAGAATATATGTTTACCATTTAGTCCAATAGTGGTCGTTGGAATTAATTTCACTTTGAAATCGGACTTAAACTAGTGTCAATCTTTTGATACATTTTGTTTCAAAAAAACACGCTATTTGTTTTGACAGCGGGAATTAATTATTAAATTAATTAATGAAACTTATATGTTTTGAATTTTTTAAAATATACATCATTTTTGAATTCGGAATATCAAATATAGCTTAGGGTGAACTTTTGGTAATTTTCTGAAAAACATCAATTTTTGATGAATAGTGAAACCACAAAGTGGTACTTATAAAAACTGATTTTCCGTTTAAATGAAATTTTTCCATCTTTGTGTTTTGAATTTCAAAAATCCAACATACATGGTTGTCATTAATAAGTAAAATGTGGTTCAATGGGATTAAAATAATTTTTTGGTGAATAGTAACTTATTAAGTTTTTAATCGCGATTAGAGGTAATTAGTGTAGTTTAAGGTAAAAATAACGTTTTAATAATATGAAATGACCTAGACACATTTTCTAACCTCATTGGATGTGTCATAGCCGACCAAAAAAATCCATGGGTCAACTTGGGGACCCCATGGAGCCACTTTGGTTGGAAAATGACATAAATATCTTTTTATTTAATGTTAAAGTAAAAATGAGACAAACATGAGATGTTTTACTAAAAAAAATTTTACATGGAGTTATACAAGTCATATTTTTTACTATAATTAATAAATGGAAATATAAACAGATTTACTACATCATAGTAATTTTTTTATAATTTTAGACATTATATAAATTAAATTATTTATGACATCATGATGATGCAGCGATGACCTCATTATTTAACGATTTAAATAAAATAGAAAGATAATGTAAACTATAAGACCTACACATGTCCAAAACCTATTGGATGGGTGTATTTTGAACCCTTATCACCTTATCCTTGAAACACATCAATGTGGGACCATTAAAATCCGAAACTCATTCTAAAATAATGTAACATTTCCTTACTTTCCAAGAGTGCCCCTCCTCTCCCCTTATAAAAGTCCCCCACCTCTACCTCCTTACCCACACTTCAAAAGCCTTTGGCTCGGCCAAACCCTACCAATTTTGTCTCTCCACATCCCTCTATAACTCCTTGAAGCCTCACTTTGGGAATATGTCTTCCCAAGGATGCCTTTGAGCTCAAACCAAAGGGAGTTACCCGATTTTAAGGTAATGTCTTCACTTGAGTACTTTTGTTTTATTTTTCTTCTCCAACCCCCTAAAATCTTTTTATTCATTTGTTTTGTAAAAAATCCAGTATAATAACTATACTAGGATGTTTTTATAAGAAGGATTTGAGCTATACTTACACACACCTTCGTCTAATGGTTAAAGAACATACTGTTTCTGTGGTTGGCGATTTTCTGCCTCACGAAACGATGATTGTTCAATATTCTTTTAACACCTTTAAAGGTGTCCATTATGATGTCACTATATTTTATATATGATATATATGGTATTTATGTTTACTATATGCTTCTTTATTTTTTATTTAAACCATACCTTTATTCGTTTCATGTTGTGTAAATGCGATAATTTCATATGAGGAAGTGTGGACTACCGCCCCCTCAAGTGATGTGACTCGTACATGCAATACATGGAACGTATAAAGAATGAAATTAATGATAATTTGTGACCTATATAACATATATATTATACTGTAATTATAATATATATATATACATCATTTATTTTTAATTCCGTTAATATGACAAATAAAAAATGAAAGCAGCGTTCATGCGTACGTACGACCTACCATCTCCATGAACGGTGCTTTTCATTTTTATCTCCAAATGATATGGAATAGTATAAAATGAATATTTACTGGATATATATGATATTTTAATCATTAATACTATTCTATAAATTATTTACTTATAACTACATGGACAATCATTTTTCAAACAAGTGCATTTTTGACTCATGTACCAAACATCGGCAAAAACATCTGATATGAACTAACATTATTAAACAATTATTATAACATTATAATTTGTGATATTAACTGGATAATAATATTTAAATGAGGTCCTTAGGCAATTATAAATTGAGCAAAGTTTATTATTCACGAATATAAAGAAACGAACAAGACAAGTTGGACTTGAGGTAAGGGATCCTACTCCTCTCTTCCTTTTTAAGTACACTCTTTTATGTCATTCCTTTTGAGCTCATATTTCTTGTGATTGGGATGTTATTTTATATTACTATTACTGTAATTTTTATGTTCATATGATGAGAGACCCTATTCTCTCTCATCAATCCATTTTGGATGTTTTGAGTGGCGTCGTTAGGCTGCCGAATTCTCGTAAGGGATCATATTCTTCTCTTTCTTTTTAAGTACACTCTTTTATGTCATTCCTTTTGAGCTCATATTTCTTGTGATTGGGATGTTATTTTATATTAATGTTACTTTAATTTTTATGTTCATATGATGAGAGACCCTATTCTCTCTCATCAATCCATTTTGGATGTTTTGAGTGGCGCCGTTAGGCTGCCGAATTTTCGTAAGGGATCATACCCCTCTCTTTCTTTTTAAGTACACTATTTTATGTCATTCCTTTTAAGCTCATATTTCTTATGATTGGTATGTTCTTTTATATTACTCCTACTGTAATTTTTTATGTTCATATGATGAGAGACCCTATTTGATCTCATAAATCCATTTTTGGAAGCTTTAAGTGGCGCCGTTAGGCTACCGAGTTTTCGTAAGGGATTTTTATCTCACTTTTATTCCCGTGACATTTATGCTACATTTGCCACTATTTCCTTTGAGTGGTGTATGTAATTCCCATTATTATACACTTTTTGTAGTATAATTTTATTTATGGGTATTTACATCTTCATTGTACGACCCTTCTTCCATGGGGTGTACATTTCGAAAGTTACCCAACTCGGTAAGGGGACCTTTCACCCTCCACTTTTTAAAAGACTTATTTTGTTATGTATTTTAAATTCACATACTATTATGTTGGGATATGTTCTTTTATATCCTTATTGATGTAAATTTTATGTCCAAGTGATTAGATTCCCTTTTTATCTCTCATCAACTCATTTTCTGAATTTTGAAGTGATGCCGTTAGGCTGTCGAATTTTACCAAGGGAACTTTTTAACCCAATTTGGATTTCTTTGGGTTCAACATGTAGTTATTGAATATGTCATCATTTGAATATGTGTGAATGACCTTTTATTGTTTTACATTTAATATCCACTTATATTGTATGTATTTATATTTTTCACACATAATTTTGAGATTGATTTATCCTGAATTTAAGGATACCTTCTTTATAAGGGATTTCATCACATTTGACATTTCTATTGAGACTTCATTGTTGTTATGCACAAATTCACTCTTATATGGTGTATATACTGTCCTTTGGAATATTATATCATGAATCCATTTATTCTCATGATATTATAAAGTTCTGACTAAATGTTATTCCTCAATTATTGTATTCAAGTGTCTCTAATTTTGGTAAAACCCCTTTAACCAAAATATCACTTTAAATGTTTTAATTATTTGTTCTTATTAATATCCATGTTTTCAAAATGGTTTTAAGGATTTATTTATATGGATATTAATGGTTTAAAATTTTAAAATCTTCAAGGTGGTATGGGACACTTTGATTCAAAAATCTCTTTATTAAATGTTTTAAATAGTTTTGGGAATGGTTTCTTTTTGAATGGATTCATTATTTCAATATACTAAAATGTTATATTGTGATTGAAATGTGGAAATGTTATGTTTCCTTTATGCATGTTTTATGTGATACATTTATGTTATGGTTCTTGGGCATTGTTATGAAAACGGGTGGTTCCGTGATAAACTAAGGGCGGGTGAGCCCGATATAGCTCTCCAATGCATTGGGTAACGCGAAGGAGTGAAATGTTAAGGTTTCTCCAAAGATATTTAGGGAATATACTGTGGTGGGTATTCCAAACGTAACCAAGAGGGTTACTCCCTACGTAATAATGTTATTAATGCCTCAATTTACCATTTATGTCTTATGATTTCTATGATTTATTCATGATTTGATGAGGTATGTTAAAGTTCCTATGTTTTATGGGTAAAGTACGATTTCATTCTTATGTATATATGAACTCATGTTTCTTTTCCATATTTTTTTAACCCTTACTGAGCTTTTTATGCTCATCCCAAGTTTTTGAAATGTTTTTCACAGGTCAGGGGAAAGTTACATGATGTGATGATAGTGTCAAGGATGTGTCAAGAAAGAATCCATGTTTTATTTTAAATATGTTTCCGTTGATGGGAAAAATGAATACTGTCTTTTATGTAACCACTTTGCTTAAATGTGGAATGTAATGCAAGTTTCATGATCTAATTCTCTAAAACTCTAAACCTGAAAAGATCCTCAATGTGTAATCTAGTAATAACTAAAGATTAAGTAAGGTTTAAGGATGGGGCCTTATATTAATGCTTACTAAAATAGATAAATAAATTATTTTCCTCCTGAGCATATGAAATTTATGGGTTTTGGAATAAAAAATATCATTGCCATGCTGACACAACATTCTCAAGATACGAATCATGTTATACTTCCAAACGATCAAAAGAGGGAACAACATTGTGTTAATTTATTCACAAAGAATCACCCACCTTCCTTCAATGGAACCACTGATCATATAGTTTCTAAGTAATTGATTAGTACTATTAAAAAGATATTTTCCATTACCCAGTGTTTGGAACATGAAAAATACATTTTGGTAGTCTATCATTTGAAATAAAATGTAACATCCCAAGTAAGTAATGAATAATAGATATTTTTATCTATGTCTATTAATGAATTAGATAGTGTTTTAGAGGCTTAAAATGAAAATAAATACAATCTTATGCATGGAATACACTAATGTTCTTAAAAGATTGTTTTACTGCCTTTTGATGGAAAACCCTTTTTAAATAAAACTTTTGACAATTTTATAATCTATATTTTTCAAAATAAACATATTAATTATGATTGGGACACTGAAATTTACATTGGATAAATTTTCGGTATTTTTCTGACAATGTTCATTTTTTAATGAATAGTGAAAAAATACTGCATTTTACATCAAAACTGCTTTTTCATTTAATTTAATTATATGGTTAGATTATCCTTTTAATTGGTATTAAAGTTTAATCTGAATATAGTCTTACCATTTAATCCAATGGTGGTCATTAGGATTAATTTCACTTTGGAATTGGTCATAAACTATGCCAAACTTTTCACAGATATTGTTTCAAAAAAACCCGCTATTTGTTTTGACAACGGGAATTATTTTTAAATCAATTATTGCAATTTATGTGTTTGGAATTTGGTAAAATGGATTACATATTTGGAATCAGAAGTTCCATATTATGTAATTAAGACTCTTTTATTTTTGGACATTATAAATAGTAACAATGGTAAGTATCTTTAATTATCTTGATTAATGAGTAATCACATAGTTAAAGATAATAAAATGATATCATAATAATAAAAAAATACCACAAAATGTGTTCTAAGGCTACTGGTTGTCTCATGGCCGACCATTGGATTCCTTGTGCCAAACTTGGGGGCCCCATGGAATCACTTTTGTGAGAAAGTGACTTTTTATCTTTTTATTTTTAAAGAATGTTAAATGTGACAAAGAATGTATCACCTAAGTAAAATATTTTTAATTTTGTCTACATAAATGATCTTTTGGACTATAAATATTAATTAGAAATCTAAAAATATTTCCTACATCATAGTATTTTTTTCATAATTTTTAGACTTTAAATAAATTAAATTATTTATGACATCATGATGATGCAGAGATTACCTCATTAATAAAGGATTTAAATAAAATGAAATGATAATGTAAAATATGTAACCTACACATGTCCAAAACCTATTGGATTGGTGGATTTTGAACCCTTATCACCTTAACCTCGAATTATATCAATGTGGGACCTTTTGAATCTGAAAATCATTTTCAAATAAAGTAACATTTCTTTACATTCCAAGAGTTCCCCTCCTCTCCTCTTATAAAAGGCCCCCACCTCTACCTCCTTACCCACACTCCCAAAGCCTTTGGCTCGGCCAAACCCTGCCCATTTTTTTCTCTCCACATCCCTCTCTTACTCCTTGAAGCCTCAATTTGGGCAGAAGTCTTCCCAAGGAAGCCTTTGAGCTCAAACCAAAGGGAGTTACCCGATTTTAAGGAGATTAAAGAACGACTGAGTCAAGTCGGATCCGAGCATTTACTAAACAACAAAAGGGAATGTTTTGTTGTATGTATGCAGTGACAATGATTTCTCCGCCGCTGTTGCCATTATTTGAGTTTCGGCTTCCTCTACAAGCTATAACTTCTTTTTAAAAGAAAAATAAATACCATGTTTTACTTTTCTTTTATTTTGGTATTGAAAATGGTTTTCATAATGTTTTTATATCAATGTGTTGTATTGATATCTTGTGACTGAAAGGTGGAAATGTTATGTTTCCTTTATGCATGTTTTATGTGATACGATTATGTTGAGGTTCTTGGGCATTGTTATGAAGACGAGTGGTTCCGTGATAAACTAAGGGCGGGTGAGCCCGATATATCTCTCCAATGCATTGGGTAACGCGAAGGAGTGAAACGTTAAGGTTTCTCCGAAGAGTTTTAGGGAATATACTGTGATGGGTATTCCAAACGTAACCAAGAGGGTTACTCCCTACGTAATAATGTTATGAATGCCTCAAGTTACCTTTATGTCTTATGATTTTTATGATTTATTCATGATTTGATGAGGTATGTTAAAGTGCTTATGTTTTATTGGTAAAGTATGATTTCATTCTTATGTATATATGTACCCATGTTTCCTTTCCATATTTTTATATCCCTTATTGAGCTTTTTATGCTCATTCCAAGTTTTTTGAAATGTTTTTCACAGGTCAAGGGAAAGGTACATGATATGATGATAGTGTCAAGGAAGTGTCAAGAAAGAATCCTTGTTTTATTTTAAATATGTTTCCATTGATGGGAAAGAAGAATACTATCTTTCTGTAACCACTTTGTTTATATGTGGAATGTAATGAAAGTTTTATGATCTAATTCTCTAAAACTCTAAACCCGAAAAGATCCTCAATGTGCAATCTTGTAATAACTCAAGATTAAGTAAGGTTTAAGGCTGGGGCCTTATAGTTGGTATCAGAGGTCGGTTTAGATAACTTTAGGAGTTATAATTCTATTAAATGATTATCCAAAAATATTTTTTTATGGTTAAATTGAAGTGATATAGTATTTTATGATTACCATGTTGCTTCATCTAAGACATGTTTGTTCAGAATGGTTTTCCACAGAGGAAACAGGGAAGCAGTGCTAGGAAGGCATGCAGAAGGAAATAACCTTCCGAATCAGCATCCTGAGATGGTCAGAATTGGAACTGAACAGTTTGTTGCAGTAATGGCGCAGTTGACTCAAGCGATAAATGGCGGTGGTATCCATACATGAGATCATCCAGATCAACCGCAGAGGAACATGTCAGTGGCGGAACATTTCATGAGGCAACACCCCCCATCATTCAGAGGATCATCTGACCCTGTGCTAGCTGAAGGGTGGATTAAAGCACTGGAGAATATTTTTTATGTCATGGGGTGTTCAGACAATCAAAAGGTTAGTCTTGCTATTTACGGGTTGGAGGGTGAAGCAGATCAGTGGTGGTCGATGGTTAAAAATATCAGGGACGCTGATGAGATTTATGCTCTTGACTGGGATGAATTCAAAGGTATGTTTCTTGAAAAGTATTTTCCTAAGGCTATTCGACTTAGGATGGAAAAACAATTCTTGGAATTGAGGCAAGAGGAAGACTCAATGGCTACCTATGAAGAAAGGTTCACTCGATTGGCAAGGTATTCTCCAAATTTTATCCGAGACCTTGATAGTAAAATCAATCGTTTTTAATCAGGATTAAAGCCAAAATATCGAAGGGAATTAGCTTCTCGTGAGTTTAAAAGTTATGAAAAGCTTGTTCGATGTGATGAGAAGGTGGAAATGGAGTTTTCCGATGATCAAGTGTTCTATAACAACCAGCAGAAGAAGAGACCAAGGTGGCAGGAGATGGGTCACTATGAAAACGAGTGTACGACAAAGATCTTGAGTGATGGGAAGCAGTTAGACTACAAGCAGAAAGGGTTGGTGAAATCCTTTGCAACTACTTCAGTAGATGTCGATCCATCAAATGAAGTAGTATCAGGTACTTTGTTTGTTTTTTTTTTTCAGTTTATGCCAGTGTGTTGTTTGATTCGGGGTCTACACATTCTTTCATCTCTGAAACCTTTTCTAGTAAAAAGGGAATACCATCTCAAGAAATGACTCCTGAAATTTTGGTAAAAACACCTGTGGGATATGTTGAGGCAAACAGAATTTATAAGAATCTTCCTATCCTTATCTGTGGAAATAACCTACTTGAAAACCTTATTGTTCTACCTCTAGTAGAGTTTGATGTTATCCTGGGTATGGATTGGCTCTCTATTTACCATGCTAATATTGACTGTAGAGATAAAGAAGTTTCTTTTCAGAAAGACTTTCAGTTTGTGTACAAGAATGAACCCTTACTATTGATAACATATCAAGAGGCCGAGAAACTTGTAAAAGATGGAAATTAATGTTACCTTTCACACATTGTTGAAAATAAAGGAACTTTTCAAATTAATGATGTGCCAGTGGTAAATGAGTATCCTGATGTTTTTCCTGATGAGTTGCCTGGAATAATACCAGATCGGGAAGTTTAGTTTACTGTTGACTTAGTTCCTGATGCTAAGCCAATTTCAAAACCCCCTTATCGAATGTCTCAAATTGAACTTTTAGAGTTGAAGGAGCAATTGCAATATTTATTAAAGAAAGGTTTCATTCGACCTTGCACATCACCATGGGGTGCTCCTGTTTTATTTTTTAAAAAGAAAGATGGTTCAATGAGACTTTGCATTGATTATAGAGCCTTGAATAACATCACTGTTAAAAAACAAATATCCTTTGCCTCATATCAATGATTTGTTTGATCAGCTCCAGGGAGATTAGTATTTTTCAAAGATTGACTTGAGATCGGGGTACCATCAGCTGAAGGTAAAGGAAGCAGATTTTCCGAAGACCGCATTCCGTACAAGATATGGCCATTATGAATTTGTAATAATGCCTTTTGGGCTATCCAATGCACCTTCTGTATTCATGGACTTAATAAATAGAATTTTCCATGAGTTCTTGGATAAGTTTGTGGTGGTTTTCATTGATGATATTTTGGTGTTTTCTAAAAGTAAATAGGAGAATGAAAGACATTTAAGGGTTATCTTGAAAACCTTAAAAGAAAAGAAACTGAATGGAAAATTCAGCAAGTGTGAGTTTTGGTTGCAACAAATTTCTTTCCATGGTCACATTGTTTCTAAATATGGGAAAACTGTTGATCCCGCAAAAACAAAAGTTGTGGAAGACTGGCCAAGACCCACAAATGTAACTAAGATTCGTAGCTTCCTTGGTTTGTCAGGCTATTACCGAAGGTATGTTAGAAATTTTTCACGGTTATCTAGTCCAATGGCTAAGCTAACTCGAAAGGGTGTTAAGTTTATCTGGACAAAAGAATGTGATGATTGTTTTCAGAAATTGAAAAGAAGATTGGTGAATGATCCAGTTTTGGCACTACCTTCCAGGAATGGTGAGTTTTTTATATACAGTGATGCTTCATTGAAAGGACTTGGTTGTGTCCTAATGCATAATGATCATGTAATTGCTTATGCTTCACGACAGTTGAAAACTCATGATGTAAATTAACCTACATATGATTTGGAATTAGCTGCTGTTGTTTTCGCTTTAAAAATTTGGAGGCATCATTTGTATGGAGTAAAGCGTGAAATATATACTGATCACAAAAGTTTAAAGTATATATTCACTCAGAAAGAGTTAAACATGAGACAGAGGAGATGGCTGGAATTAATCAAGGATTATGATTGTACAATTCATTACCATCCGAGAAAAGAAAATAAAGTGGCTGATGCTTTGAGTCGAAAAAGTAATGCTTCATTAGCAATGTTGCGTTTGGAACGTGATCCTTTGGTTAAGGATTTGATGAACTTTGGCATAGAAGTTGTTGGTGCAGGAAGTTCTTCTGTTTTGTTTCAGGTATCAGGGAGATCATCTCTATCAGATAGAATCAAGCAAGCATAGAAGCAATACAGTGAGTTGCAGAAAAAGGTAGAGATGGTTCAGAAAGGTAAGTTGCCTGAATTCAACATTGATAATGATTGCGTTTTGAGATTTGGGAAGAGATTGTGTGTGCCTTGTGATTCACAGTTGAAGAGAGAGTTGTTATGTGAAGCTCATAGTTCTCGGTTTTCAGTTCATCCTGGCAGTACTAAGATGTACAGAGATCTGCGGGAGTATTACTGGTGGGATGGAATGAAAAGAGATATTGATGATTTTACTGTGAAGTGTTTGAAATGTCAATAGGTTAAACCAGAGCAATAATTACTGAAAGTGATGCTTCATCCTTTACCAGTTCCAGAGTGGAAATGGGAGAATATATCCATGGACTTCGTTGTGGGATTGCCGAAGACCCCTTGAGGTAATAATGCAATTTGGGTTATTGTTGATCGCTTGACCAAGTCTTCTCATTTCCTTGCTATACGAGATACTTTTTCCCTAGATCAACTTTCCCGTTTGTATCTTAAAGAGATAGTCAGGTTACATGGAGTTCCTCTCTCCATTGTATCTGATCGTGATCCCAGGTTCACTTCTAACTTTTGGAAAGGCCTTCAGAAGTCGTTGGGTACTAAATTAAATTTTATTACAACATTTCATCCTCAATCAGATGGGCAGTCAGAACGAACAATTAAAACCTTGGAGGATATTCTACAAGCTTGTTCGATGGATTATCCAGGAAGTTGGGACCAATATCTTTCTTTGGTTAAATTTTCATATAATAACAGTTTTCATTCCAGTATAAAGATGGCACCATTTGAGGCGTTATATGGGAAGCGGTGTCGAACTCCAGCTTTCTGGGATGAAGTGGGTGAAAGGAAGTTAATGGGACCAGAATTGGTAGAAGAGTTGGCAGAAAAAGTTCAGCTGATTCAGAAACACATGAGAACAGCTCAGAGTAGGCAGAAGAGTTATGCAGACAACAGGAGGAAGGATCTAACTTTTGAGGTAGGTGATCATGTTTTTCTCAAAGTCTCACAATGGAAAAGTGTGATGAGATTTGGTAAGAAAGGAAAGTTTAGTCCAAGGTTCATTGGACCATATGAAATTCTGGAGAGAGTTGGATCAGTTGCATACCGGGTGGATTTACCTCCGAGTTTATCTTAGGTACACAATGTTTTTCACGTTTCGATGTTGAGAAAGTATATGCCAGATCCATCTCATGTTTTGAGTCCAGAGGTAGTTCAGCTGGAAGAGAACCTATCTTATGAGGAACAACCAGTCCAGATTCTTGATCACAGGGAGAAAGTGTTATGGAATAAGGTGATTAATCAGGTAAAGGTTTTGTGAAAAAACCACATGATGGAAGAGGCAACATGGGAATCTGAAAATGCAATGAGGGATAAGTACCCCCATTTATTCGATAAGTAAATAAATTTCGGGGACGCAATTTTCTAAAGGGGGGAAGGATGTAACATCCCAAGTAAGTAATGAATAATAGATATTTCTATCTATGTCTATTAATGAATTAGATAGTGTTTTAGAGGCTTAAAATGAAAATAAATACAATCTTATGCATGGAATATACTAATGTTCTTAAAAGATTATTTTACTGCCTTTTGATGGAAAACCCTTTTTAAATCAAACTTTTGACAATTTTATAATCTATATTTTTCAAAATAAACATATTCATTATGATTGGGACATTGAAATTTACATTGGATAAATTTTTGGTATTTTTCTGACAATGTTCATTTTTAATGAATAGTGAAAAAATACTGCATTTTACATCAAAATTGCTTTTTCATTTAATTTAATTATATGGTTAGATTATCCTTTTAATTGGTCTTAAAGTTTAATCTGAATATATTTTTACCATTTAATCCAATGGTGGTCATTAGGATTAATTTCACTTTGGAATTGGTCATAAACTAATGCCAAAGTTTTCATAGATATTGTTTCAAAAAAACCCGCTATTTGTTTTGACAACGAGAATTATTTTTAAATCAATTATTGCAATTTATGTGTTTGGAATTTGGTAAAATGGATTACATATTTGGAATCAGAAGGTCCAAATTATGTAATTAAGACTCTTTTATTTTTGGACATTATGAATAGTAACGATGGTAATTATCTTTAATTATCTTGATTAATGAGTAATCAGGTAGTTAAAGATAATAAAATGATATCATAATAATAAAAAAGACCACAACATGTGTTCTAAGGCTACTTGTTGTCTCATGGCCGACCTTGGGATGCCTTGTTCCAAACTTGGGGGCCCCATGGAATCACTTTTGTGAGAAAGTGACTTTTTATCTTTTTATTTTTAAAGAATGTTAAATGTGACAAAGAATGTATCACCTAAGTAAAATATTTTTAATTTTGTCTACATAAATGATCTTTTGGACTATAAATATTCATTAGAAAGATAAAAATATTTCCTACATCATAGTATTTTTTTCATAATTTTTGTACTTTAAATAAATTAAATTATTTATGACATCATGATGATGCAACGATTACCTCATTAATAAAGGATTTAAATAAAATGAAATGATAATGTGAAATCTATGACCTAAACATGTACAAAACCTATTGGATGGGTGGATTTCGAACCCTTATCACCTTACCCTTGAATTATATCAATGTTGGACCTTTTGAATCCAAAAATCATTTTCAAATAAAGTAACATTTCTTTACTTTCCAAGAGTGCCCCTCCTCTCCTCTTATAAAAGGCCCCCACGTCTACCTCCTTACCCACACTCCCAAAGCCTTTGGCTCGGCCAAACCCTACCCATTTTGTCTCTCCACATCCCTCTCTTACTTCTTGAAGCCTCACTTTGGGCAGAAGTCTTCCCAAGGAAGCCTTTGAGCTCAAACCAAAGGGAGTTACCCGATTTTAAGGAGATTAAAGAACGACCGAGTCAAGTCGGATCCGAGCATTTACTAAACAAAAAAAGGGAATTTTTTTGTCGTACGTATGCGGAAACAATGACTTCTCCGCCGCCGTGACCATTATTTGAGTTTTGGCTTCCTCTACAAGCCATACCTTCTTTTTATAAGAAAAATAAATACCATGTTTTACTTTTCTTTTATTTTGGTATTGAAAATGGTTTTCATAACGTTTTTATATCAATGTGTTGTATTGATATCTTGTGATTGAAAGGTGGAAATGTTATGTTTCCTTTATGTATGTTTTATGTGATACGATTATGTTGAGGTTCTTGGGAATTGTTATAAATATGGGTGGTTCCGTGATAAACTAAGGGCGGGTGAGCCCGATATAGCTCTCCAATGCATTGGGTAACGCAAAGGAGTGAAACGTTAAGGTTTCTCCGAAGAGATTTAGGGAATATGCTGTGATGGGTATTCCAAACATAACCAGGAGGGTTACTCCCTACGTAAGAATGTTATGAATTCCTCAAGTTACCTTTATGTCTTATGATTTTTATGATTTATTCATGTTTTGATGAGGTATGTTAAAGTGCTTATGTTTTATGGGTAAAGTATGATTTTATTCTTATGTATATATGTACCCATGTTTCCTTTCCATATTTTTATATCCCTTACTGAGCTTTCTATGCTCATCCCAAGTTTTTTGAAATGTTTTTCACAGGTTAAGGGAAAGGTATATGATATGATGATAGTGTCAAGGAAGTGTCAAGAAAGAATCCATGTTTTATTTTAAATATGTTTCCATTTATGGGAAGGAAGAATAATATCTTTATGTAACCACTTTGTTTATATGTGGAATGTAATTCAAGTTTTATGATCTAATTCTGTAAAACTGTAAACCCGAAAAGATCCTCAATGTGTAATCTTGTAATAACTCAAGATTAAGTAAGGTTTAAGGCTGGGCCTTATAGTTGGTATCAGAGGTCGGTTTAGATAACTTTAGGAGTTAGAATTATATTAAATGATTATCTGAAAATACATTTTTTATGGTAAAATTGAAGTGATATAGTATTTTAAGATTACCATGTTTCTTTATCTAAGACATGTTTGTTCAGAATGGTTTTCCGCAGAGGAAACAGGGAAGCAGTGCTAGGAAGGCATGCAGAAGGAAATAACCTTCCGAATCAGCATCCTGAGATGGTCGGAATTGGAACTGAACAGTTTTTTGCAGTAATGGCGCAGTTGACTCAAGCGATAAATGGCGGTGGTATCCATACACAAGATCAGCCAGATCAACGATAGAGGAATATGTCAGTGGCGGAACATTTCATGAGGCAACATCCCTCATCATTCAGAGGATCATCTGACCCTGTGCTAGCTGAAGGGTGGATTAAAGCACTGGAGAAGATTTTCGATTTCATGGGGTGTTCAGAAAATCAAAAGGCTAGTCTTCCTATTTACCGTTTGGAGGGTGAAGCAGATCAGTGGTGGTCGATGGTTAAAAATATCAGGGACGCTAATGAGATTGATGCTCTCGACTGGGATGAATTCAAAGGTATGTTTCTTGAAAAGTATTTTCCTAAGGATGTTCGACTTAGGATTGAAAAACAATTCTTGGAATTGAGGCAAGAGGAAGACTCAGTGGCTACCTATGAAGAAAGGTTCACTCGATTGGCAAGGTATGCTCCAAATTTTATCTGAGACCTTGATAGTAAAATCAATCGTTTTTACTCAGGATTAAAGCCAAAATATCGAAGGGCATTAGATTCTCGTGAGTTTCAAAGTTATGAAAAGCTTGTTCGATGTTATGAGAAGGTGGAAATGGAGTTTTCCGATGATCAAGTGTTCTATAACAACCATCAAAAGAAGAGACCAAGGTGGCAGGAGAAAGGGAAGAATTCTTCAAAAAAGTCCGATGGTAAGAAATCTAAGTTTCCAGTTTGTGACAAATGTGGCAAAAGGCATGCTGGGGAATGTCTTCTGAATTCTGGAAAGTGCTACCGATGTGGCAAGATGGGACATAAGTCTCATGATTGCACTGAAAAAGATCAAGGTGAAGGTAAGACCAAATTTGATTTACAGTTAGTGAAATGTTTTAAGTGCAATGAGATGTGTCACTATGAAAACGAGTGTCCGACAAAGAGCTTGAGTGATGGGAAGAAGTTAGACTACAAGCAGAAAGGGGTGGTAAAATCCTTTGCAACTACTTCAGCAGATGTCGGGCCATCAAATGAAGTTGTATCAGGTACTTTGTTTTTTTTTTCAGATTATGCCAGTGTGTTGTTTGATTCGGGGTCTACACATTCTTTCATCTCTGAAACCTTTTCTAGTAAAATGGGAATACAATCTCAAGAAATGACTCCTGAACTTTTGGTAAAAACACTTGGGGGATATGTTAAGGAAAAAATAATTTATAAGAATCTTCCTATCCTTATCTATGGAAATAACCTACTTGCAAACCTTATTGTTCTACCTCTAGTAGAGTTTGATGTTATCCTGGGTATGGATTGGCTCTCTATTTACCATGCTAAGATTGACTGTAGAGCTAAAGAAGTTTATTTTCAGAAAGACTTTCAGTTTGTGTACAAGAATGAACCCTTACTGTTGATAGCATATCAAGAGGCCAAGAAACTTGTAAAAGATGGAAATGAATGTTACCTTGAACACATTGTTGAAAATAAAGGAACTTTTCAGATTAATGATGTTCCAATGGTAAATGAGTATCCTAATGTTTTTCCTGATGAGTTTCCTGGAATAATACCAGATCGAGAAGTTGAGTTTACTGTTGACTTAGTTCCTGATGCTAAGCCAATTTCAAAACCCCCTAATCGAATGGCTCAAATTGAACTTTTAGAGTTAAAGGAGCAATTGCAAGATTAATTAAAGAAATGGTTCATTCGACCTAGCACATCACCATGGGGTGCTCCTGTTTTATTTGTTAAAAAGAAAGATGGTTCAATCAGACTTTGCATTGATTATAGAGCCTTGAATAGCGTCACTGTTAAGAACAAATATCCTTTGCCTCATATCGATGATTTGTTTGATCAGCTCCATGGAGCTCAGTATTTTTCAATGATTGACTTGAGATCGGGGTACCATCAGCTGAAGGTAAAGGAAGCAGATGTTCCGAAGACCGTGTTCCGTACAAGATATGGCCATTATGAATTTGTAGTAATGCCTTTTGGGATAACCAATGAACCTACTGTATTCATGGACTTAATGAATAGAATTTTCCATGAGTTCTTGGATATGTTTGTTGTGGTTTTCATTGATGATATTTTGGTGTTTTCTAAAATTAAAGAGGAGCATGAAAGATATTTAAGGGTTATCTTGAAAACCTTAAAAGAAAAGAAACTGTATGGAAAATTCAGCAAGTGTGAGTTTTGGTTGCAAAAAATTTCTTTCCATGTTCACATTGTTTCTAAAGATAGGATAACTGTTGATCCTGCAAAAACAAAAGTTGTGGAAGACTGGCCAAGACCCACAAATGTAACTGAGATTTGTAGCTTCCTTGGTTTGTAATGCTATTACCGAAGGTTTGTTAGAAATTTTTCACGGTTATCTATTCCAATGACTAAGCTAACTCGAAAGGGTGTTAAGTTTATCTGGACAAAAGAATGTGATGATTGTTTTCAGGAATTGAAAAGAAGATTAGTGAATGCTCCAGTTTTGGCACTACCTTCCAGGAATGGTGAGCTTGTTATATACATTGATGCTTCATTGAAAGGACTTGGTTGCGTCCTAATGCAGAATGATCAGGTAATTGCTTATGCTTCACGAAAGTTGAAAACTCATGAGGTAAATTACCCTACACATGATTTGGAATTAGATACTGTTGTTTTCTCTTTAAAAATTTGGAGGAATCATTTGTATGGAGTAAAGTGTGAAATATATACTGATAACAAAAGTTTAAAGTATATATTCACTCAGAAAGAGTTAAACATGAGACAGAGGAGATGGCTGGAATTAATCAAGGATTATGATTGTACAATTCATTACCATCCGGGAAAAGAAAATAAAGTGGCTGATGCAATGAGTCGAAAAAGTAATGCTTCATTAGGAATGTTTCATTTGGAACGTGATCCTTTGGTTAAGGATTTGATGAACTTTGGCATATAAGTTGTTCGTGCAGGAAGTTCTTCTGTTTTGTTTCAGGTATCAGTGAGATCATCTCTATCAGATAGAATCAAGCAAGCACAGAAGCAAGATAGTGAGTTGAAGAAAAAGGTAGAGATGGTTCAGAAAGGTAAGTTGCCTGAATTCAACATTGATAATGATTGTGTTTTGAGATTTGGGAAGAGATTTTGTGTGCCTTGTGATTCACATTCAAAGAGAGAGTTGTTATGTGAAGCTCATAGTTCTCCGTTTTCAGTTCATCCTGGCAGTACTAAGATGTACAAAGATTTGCGGGAGTATTGCTTGTGGGATGGAATGAAAAAAGATATTGCTGATTTTACTGTGAAGTATTTGAGATGTCAACAGGTTAAAGAAGAGCGGCAGTTACCGAAAGGGATGCTTCATCCTTTACCAGTTCCAGAGTGGAAATGGGAGAATATATCCATGGACTTCGTTGTGGGATTGCCGAAGACCCCTTGAGGTAATAATGCAATCTGGGTAATTGTTGATCGCTTGACCAAGTCTGCTCATTTTCTTGCTATACGAGATACTTTTTCCCTAGATCAACTTTCCCATTTATATCTTAAAGAGATAGTCAGGTTACATGGAGTTCCTCTCTCCATTGTATCTGATCGTGATCCCAGGTTCACTTCTAACTTTTGGAAAGGCCTTCAGAAGTCATTGGGTACTGAATTAAATTTTAGTACAACATTTCATCCTCAATCAGATGGTCAGTCAGAACAAACAATTCAGACCTTGGAGGATATTCTATGAGCTTGTTCGATGGATTATTAAGTAAGTTGGGACCAACATCTTTCTTTGGTTAAATTATCATATAATAACAGTTTTAATTCCAGTATACAGATGGCACCATTTGAGGCGTTATATGGGAAGCGGTGTTGAACTCCAGCTTTCTGGGATGAAGTGGGTGAAAGGAAGTTGATGGGACCAGAATTGGTAGAAGATTTGGCAGAAAAAGTTCAGCTAATTCAGAAACACATGAGAACAGCTCAGAGTAGGCAGAAGAGTTATGCAGACAACAGGAGGAAGGATCTAACTTTTGAGGTAGGTGATCATGTTTTTCTAAAAGTCTCACCATGGAAAAGTGTGATGAGATTTGGTAAGAAAGGAAAGTTGAGTCCAAGGTTCATTGGACCATATGAAATTCTGTAGAGAGTTGGATCAGTTGCATACCGGGTGGCTTTACCTCCGAGTTTATCTCAGGTATATAATGTTTTTCACGTTTCGATGTTGAGAAAGTATATGCCATATCCATCTCATGTTTTGAGTCCAGAGGTAGTTCAGCTGGAAGAGAACCTATCTTATGAGGAACAAACGGTCCAGATTCTTGACCACAGGGAGCAAGTGTTACGGAATAAGGTGATTAATCAGGTAAAGGTTTTGTGGAAAAACCACATGATGGAAGAGGCAACATGGGAATCTAGAAATGTAATGAGGGATAAGTACCCCCATTTACTCGATAAGTAAATAAATTACGGGGACACAATTTTCTAAAGGGGGAAGGATGTAACATCCCAAGTAAGTAATCAATAATAGATATTTTTATCTATGTCTATTAATGAATTAGATAGTGTTTTAGAGGCTTAAAATGAAAATAAATACAATCTTATGCATGGAATACACTAATGTTCTTAAAAGATTATTTTACTGCCTTTTGATGGCAAACCCTTTTTAAATCAAACTTTTGACAATTTTATAATATATATTTGTCAAAATAAACATATTCATTATTATTGGGACATTGAAATTTACATTGGATAAATTTTTGGTATTTTTCTGACAATGTTCATTTTTTCATGAATAGTGAAAAAATACGGCATTTTACATCAAAACTGCTTTTTCATTTAATTTAATTATATGGTCAGATTATCCTTTTAATTGGTCTTAAAGTGTAATCTAAATATATTTTTACCATTTGATCCAATGGTGGTCATTAGGATTAATTTCACTTTGGAATTGGTTATAAACTAATGCAAAACTTTTCATAGATATTGTTTCAAAAAAAACCCGCTATTTGTTTTGACAGCGAGAATTATTTTTAAATCAATTATTGCAATTTATGTGTTTGTAATTTGGTAAAATGGATTACATATTTGGAATCATAAGGTCCAAATTATTTAATTAAGACTCTTTTATTTTTGGACATTATGAATAGTAATGATGGTAATTATCTTTAATTATCTAGATTAATGAGTAATCAGGTAGTTAAAGATAATAAAATGATATCATAATAATACAAAAAGACCGAAACATGTGTTTTAAGGCTACTGGTTGTCTCATGGACGACCATGGGTTGCCTTGTGCCAAACTTGGGGGCCCCATGGAATCACTTTTGTGAGAAAGTGACATTTTATCTTTTTATTTTTAAAGAATGTTAAATGTGACAAAGAATGTATCACCTAAGTAAAATATTTTTAATTTTTTCTACATAAATGATATTTTGGACTATAAATATTCATCAGAAAGATAAAAATATTTCCTACATCATAGTTTTTTTTCATAATTTTTAGACTTTAAATAAATTAAATTATTTATGACATCATGATGATGCAGCGATTACCTCATTAATAAAGGATTTAAATAAAATGAAATGATAATGTAAAATCTCTGACCTACACATGTCCAAAACCTATTGGATGGGTGTATTTCAAACCGTTATCACCTTACCCTCGAATTACATCAATTTGGGACCTTTTGAATCCGAAAATCATTTTCAAATAAAGTAACATTTCTTTACTTTCCAAGAGTGCCCCTCCTCTCCTCTTATAAAAAGCCCCCACCTCTACCTCCTTACCCACACTCCCAAAGCCTTTGGCTCGGCCAACCCATGCCCATTTTGTCTCTCCACATCCCTCTCTTACTCCTTGAAGCCTCACTTTGGGCAGAAGTCTTCCCAAGGAAGCCTTTGAGCTCAAACCAAAGGGAGTTACCCGATTTTAAGGAGATTAAAGAATGACCGAGTCAAGTCGGATCTGAGCGTTTACTAAACAACAAAAGGGAATGTTTTTGTTGTACGTATGTGGCGAAAATGAATTCTCTGCTTCCATGACCATTATTTGAGTTTCGGCTTCCTCTATAAGCCATACCTTCTTTTTAAAAGAAAAATAAATACCATGTTTTACTTTTCTTTTAATTTGGTATTGAAAATGGTTTTCATAATGTTTTTATATCAATGTGTTGTATTGATATCTTGTGATTGAATGGTGGAAATGTTATGTTTCCTTTATGCATGTTTTATGTGATACGATTATGTTGAGGTTCTTGGGAATTGTTATGAAGATGGGTGGTTCCGTGATAAACTAAGGGCGGGTGAGCCCGATATATCTCTCCAATGCATTGGGTAACGCGAAGGAGTGAAACGTTAAGGTTTCTCCGAAGAGATTTAGGGAATATACTGTGATGGGTATTCCAAACGTAACCAAGAGGGTTACTCCCTATGTAAGAATGTTATGAATGCCTCAAGTTACCTTTATGTCTTATGATTTTTATGATTTATTCATTATTTGATTAGGTATGTTAAAGTGCTTATGTTTTATGGGTAAAGTATGATTTCATTCTTATGTATATATGTATCCATGTTTCCTTTCCATATTTTTATATCCCTTACTGAGCTTTTTATGCTCATCCCATGTTTTTTGAAATGTTTTTCACAGGTCAAGGGAAAGGTACATGATATGATGATAATGTCAAGGAAGTGTCAGGAAAGAATCCATGTTTTATTTTAAATATGTTTCCATTGATGGGAAAGAAGAATACTATCTTTATGTAACCACTTTGTTTATATGTGGAATGTAATGAAAGTTTTATGATCTAATTTTCTAAAACTCTAAACCCGAAAAGATCCTCAATGTTTAATCTTGTAATAACTCAAGATTAAGTAAGTTTTAAGGCTGGGGGCTTATAGATGAAGTATATCAATAGTGGAATATTATCAAGAATATGAGTCAATATGATGATATTGATGACATGGATTTGGGGATGATCAATAAATTTTATTTCAATAATTACTTTCCTCATATTTTCTATACAAAGAAAGAGAATAAGTTCCTTGAGAAAAATCTAAAGGATGATGAATCCATTGGTACCTATGAGGAAACATGTACATGACTTTAAAGGTACACTCGTAGTATTATCATCCAACCAGAATGTAAGGTTGTATATATTTTTTATTGTATTAAATCCAAGTCTCTAAAGAGAGTTATCTATAAGAGACCTTAGTAGATATATATATATTCTAAGATGTACTATAAAGGTGGAAATGAAGGTTGGAGTTATGTATCAATATTATTATTTTTAAAATAAAAGGAAGATGGATTTTAATGGAAAATTTAAAAACCATGGAAAGAAGAAGATGATCTTAAATTTATGACAAAGCATGGGAAGAAACAAGGTTGAAATTTTCTTAAGGGGACTAGTAAATGTTTTAAGTGTGGAAGGAAAGGTAGTCAACCAATTAATTAATAATATGTTGGGAGGAAGTTAGCGAATGATGAGAATATAGATAAAGCTACAAAAATTTCACCACTCACACTCCTATGATTCAAATTCATAGAGTATGATAACTATGCTAAATAATGCCCAAATCTGAAGGTAAATGACAATGATAAATGTCAGCAACCTATTAATCCAATGGAGAAGTGGAAATATCATGTGATTAATATTTATGAAGAGTGATGTGATAATGAAATTGTTAAATATACACTTACTATCCACTCTGGAACTGCTAATGTCTTATTTGAATCTAGATATATGCATTCCTTTATATCTAATGAATTTCAAAAGGGTATCAAGATTATACCCAAATGGCCAAATGTATAATTTTTTTACGAAAAACCCTAATGGTATGATGATCACATCTCAAGTATGTAATTTATATTTAGTGGACTTTTTAGGAATGTTCTTCCTTAAAATATTTTCATTATTCCTATGGTTGAATTTGATTTTATCTTAGGCATGGACATGATTTCCCTATATAAACCCCACATCAATTTTCGAGGAAGGTAAGTCATGTTTTATATTCCATACTAACCTATTATCATCTATCAATGAGATTATAACTATGAACTTATGATGGAGATCATATTCATTGCATGGGTCTTAATTCCCATGCATTAGGGGTGCTATCAAAAATTTATGGGGAGAATGTTGACATCAATGCTATGCCTATTATGTGGGAATTTATTGATGTATTTGTGTGAAATTTTTCTAGTATTCCACTAAAACGTGAAGTTGAGTTCTTAATTGAACTCATAACTCATGCCACACCAATTTCAAAGACTCCCTATATAATGAACTCAATTGAGTTATAGGAATTAATGAATCAACTCATGGAGAACCATGAAAAGGGATTCATTAATCCAAGTGTGTCATCTTAGGGTGCACCTATTCTTTTTGTTAAAAAGAAATATGGATTTATACGACTCTGTATTAATTATCCAAATTTGAACAATATCATGACCCAGAATAATTTTTCTCTACCCCACATTGATGAATTATTCGATCAACTGCATAGATATCAATAATTTCTGAAGATTGACCATTATTCTAGATATCATCAATTAAGGTTCAAGAAGGAGGATATACCCAAGATGATATTCTATCCAAGGTATGGAAATTATTAATATATTGAAATTTCATTTGGTCTTACTAATTTCCCTTATATCTTCATGGATTTAATGAATAAAGACTTTAGATATTACCTTGATCAGTTTATAGTAGTATTCACAAATGATATTCTTATCTATTCCAAGAGAAATGAAGATCATGAAGACCATAGAAGAATTGTACTAAATACCCTAAGGAATAAAAAACTATATGAACTATTTAAAAAGTTTGATATTAGGAAATAAAAGGTTTCATTTTGGGTCATATAATATCAAGAGATGATATTTCAGTAGATCCATAAAATATGGAGGATATTTAATATTATCCTAGGCCAACTAAGATGACTTAGATCTATAGTTTTCCTGGTTTAGTTGGATATTAACAAATCTTTTTTGAAAATTTCTCATGAATATCTATTCCACTCACTATTTTAACTTGGAAGGGAGCCAAGTTCCTATGAAAAATGAATGTGAGGAAAATTTCAAGGAATTGAAGAGAAGATTAGTCAACATACCTATGTATACATTACCCTATAGTGAATAAGGTTTTGTAATCTATATTGATGAATCCAAGAAGGGATTGAGATATGTTATTTTGTATAATGACAAGGTTGTATATTATTCCTCATGAAAAATTAATATTCATGAGAAAAATTACCCAACTCATAATTTGGGGTTATCCGTGGTAGTGTTTTCATTTAAAATATGGAGGCATTATATTTAAGTATAAAAGTGTGATATATATACTAATAAAAAATTATTAAATTATATATTCACTTAGAAATATTTGAACATGCTCTAGATAATATAGTTAGAGATGATTAATGATTATGAATTATAAATACATTACCACCCTTAGAAGTTAAACAAAGTGGATGATGCTTTGAGTCCAAAATATCAAACTAGGTTATCCATGATGAGGATCAATAAAGATATATTATTTTTATATTTACAAAGTATGGATTTGTAATTCCTGAATAAAGGGGATGAATATTATCTTCATAAATTAAATGTTCAACCATATATCCAAGTGAAGATTAAAGATACTTAGAAGAAAGATGTAGAGTTTTTAAAGAAGGTTAGAAATGTTCCTGAGTTTAACCTTGATCATGATGAAATGATAAGCTTTAGGAAACATGTATTTGATCATTCTATTACAGACATGAAGAAGTATTTTTTTAGGAATATCATAGTTCTTAATTATCTATTCATATTGGAATTATGAATATGTATAAAGATTTTAAAGAATAGTTTTGGTGGGATGGAATGAAGAGATATATTACAGATTTTGTATCTTGATACTTGGTATGTCAATAAGTGAAGAATGAAAGAAAAAATTGTAAGGGGAAAATAAATCAATTACCCATACTTGAATGGAGATGGGAAAACATTCCCTTGTAATTTTTCATTCTAATTCCCAAAATGTTTAAAGGGAATAATTCTATATGGGTTGTAGTCGATTACCTTACTAATTCAATACACTTAATCACTATATGATAAGACATATCTATGGGCCATCACAATAGGATATAAATTAAATAAGTGTTAAGTTTTCATGGAGGACCACATTCCATTGTATTTTATTGATATATAAAGATTACCTCAATGATTTGGTTAATTCTTAAACAAGCTCTTGATATAGAGTTGAGTTTCAGCATGATGTATAATCCTCAAACATATGGTTAGTCGAAGAGAACAATTAAAAACGTAGAGGAAATTTTGAGATATTCATCTTTGGATTTAAAAGGTGTTTGGGATCAGAACCTTCCTTTAATCGAGTTTTATTATAACAATACCTTTCACTCAAGTATTAAGATGGATCCTTTTGAATCCATCTATGGAAAGAAGTACAAAGCTCCAACATAGTAGAATTAGGTTGTAGAAAGAAATCTATTATGACCTAAGATAGATGAAGAAATGATATAGAGGGTTTTTTCCATTCAGAAATACATCAATATAGGTCAAATTCAGAAGAAAAGATTTTATGAAAATTACCAACGTGGTTAAGAATTTTATGCTAGTGATAAGGTGTTTCTATGAATTTCTTTATGGAATAAGTTTATGAGATTTAGGAAGAATGGGTATCTAAGACTAATGTATATCAGTTAATTTGAAATCCATTATCATATTAGGATGTTATCCTATTAGTTTGTTCTTCTACTAAACCTATCTCATGTCCATGATGTGTTACATGTATCTCTCCTAAGAATGTAATAACTAACTCTTGACATGTAATAAACACATAGTTCATAATGCTGGAACAAGATATTTTTTATGAGGAACAAAAAATAGAGAATATGTATTGTACATATAAATTTATAAAAAATGCCACTAAAATGGTTAATGTTTTTTTTGAGAAACAACCATTTTTAGGAAGAAATGTGGTAACTTGAGAATATGATGGAGCAAAAGTATCCTCATTTTTTTTATATGAGAGTGAAAAATTTTGAGGGATAAATTCATTTTAGGGGGGGGGGTAGAATGTGACACCCTGATTTTTTAGGAATTCTATTTTTAAATAAATTAAATTTAACTAATTTCTTACATTACATGAAACATCAACTTAAGTTACCACTGTACATAACATTGGGATAGCCTGCATTACACATGACACTAATTTTTATCAAAACCATGATATATTATTAATATAGTTATTTAAACTCAACCATTATAACCATGTCGTCAAAAATTTAAATATGAATAGTAATAACTAATTTTAAAATATTATTCACAGTGTTTTTATATAAATAAAACATATCGATGACAACGTTATTAATTTTCAATAAAATATTTATATACTTTGAAAATACAATTTTATCAAAAAATGATTTTTATTTATTTTTGTGAACATTAATAAAATTAAATTTTCATAATTTTAGAAAATTAATTTGATAAAATAAACATCATTTTTCAAATAATAAGGTCAAAATTATTTTAGGGTGAGTTTTTGATATTTTTCTAAAAAGTCTCATTTTTTAAGAATAGTAATGAATACTAAATTATAATTGAAAACTGCCTTTTGTTTCAATAATTTATAATTTAAATTATATTTTAAATTAGTTTTAAAATAAAATAACTTCAATTATATATATTTTAATCCAATTTAGACCATTTTAATCAATTTTATATTGAATTTTGGTATAAATACATTTCAAACTTTTAATCATTTTCTCATTAAAATCCCACTTTGTGGTCGCGTCTGTGGGATTAATTTTGAATTAAAATTATCCAATTATGTGAATTGAATTTAGAAAAATGGATTTATTAATTGGAATAATAATAATTTATATTATCTAATAATTCAAACTTATTTTTTGATCAAAATTAATAGTAAAACTGTAAAAATTATTTACCGTGATTACGGTAAAAATGGGTTTACCAAGGGATTAAACTAAAACGATAAGGGTTAAAATTACCTATACTATTGTATAAAATAAATTTTATATCTAAAATTTGATCTTATAATATCTAAGGTTCTAATATTATCCATTTTATACCTTTCTTGAATGTGGAAAATATGGGTACATCATTTTCTCTAAAACCATTACAAATCTTCCACTCGCCTCACTTATAAAAGGCTACCCTTTCTCCTATCCTATTAAGAGATTCAAAACCATTTTATTTGGCCAATAACTACCAAAATAACTTCCAAAAATCACTCCTATAATACTTGAAACATTTTTTTGGACATAAATAGAAACTAGAATGTCCTTTGAGGCAAACCTATAGAGGACACACAAAGATGAGGTAATGTTCATAAACAAACAATTTGGTTTTATTTATTCATCCACCTCTTTCAACTCTTATCATAAGTATATGATGTAATTAACATATTATATTTTATATAATGTGATTTGTTTAATGTTAAGGTATTTTCATACTACCATCTCTACTTCTATCAAACGGGTTACAAAATCGTTATTCGTGTATACAGTAGACTACCCCCTTGCGAACCGATGTCATTTATTTCTCCATTACCACCTATCAAGGATAAAAATAATTATGGAATTATTATTTATATATTATATTTATTATATTATTATTATTATTTTATATTTATTATATCACACATACCTTCATAATAACCATTTTTTTGGGAATACGATGACACCGCTCGTGTGTATAGCGGACTACCGCATTGTGAAGCAATGTGATTCGTTCATGATTTAAATAGTTTGTATAAATGATGGATTTAATAAAAATATATGATATATATGAAATAAAAATTATTTTTTAATGATAATATATATCATTTTCTTTTATTTCTTTTAATTTGATAAGAAAATAGAAATAACGTTCATGTGTATTTAATGCCTACAATCTTCATAAATGGTTCATTTCATTTTCTATCTCTAATTATAATGGAATATTATAAAAACATATATAATGAATATATATTATATGAATATCATGGTTAGAATCCTGTAGATGATGAAACCATGATTGATGTAAGAGGACCAAAAAATAACCAGTCAAAACATACACAAAAAATGGAGTTATTGGTCGAAACGTAACTTCAATATTGAATAGTTAATAAATACTTAATATAAGGTCATAATAAAATGATATATTGTATTATATATGTGAATATGGTTCTTTAATAATTTTTTAATGAACTTTTATTTATTATACATGAGTTTTGAGTGAGTATAATGTAAGTCGAGACTTAAGGTAAGGGATTTTTGTCCCAATTTGTCTTCTTTGAGAAATATGTTATGTTATGCGCCTATATTATTTTATGAGGTGTATATAAATACCCTATGAAATTTAATATCATTAAATTATTTATCCATATTATATTTTTTTATCATTTTATGTTATTCCTTCATTTTTATTTTGATTCAAAGATACCAATGTGGCAATGATTTTATGTTAAAATCCCATCGTTTATCGAGATTGTTTAGGATTGTAAAATATAATGATCCATCTATAAAAAATAGATTAATTTTCATGTCCTATAGTAATTAATTATTTTTTCAAGAAATAAAACCATTTCCCACTCTTTGGTACTTAAAATAATTGAGAAAATGTATATAAATAAATTGGAATTTATTTCTCTATTTGGTTGGAAATACGCTTTTTACAAAATCATGTTTTCTATTTTTTTTCATTTTGTTTTTCAATTATCTTATGATTTTTAAAATAAAATTTTTACATATGTTTTCATATTTTAAAAAATATTTTGAAAGGAATATTCATGCCATTTTCCAAACAATCCCTGTTTGGCTTTTACCAAAAATGGGAAAGGAATATTTGTTTTAACATGAACATAATGTATGGAATTTTCCTCTATCATGACCTAATGTTTTTAAATATTAATCTATATTATTTTGATTTTATTTTCAAGGAAAATAATTTGACATTTTTTTCTCTTCAATGAAGTGTTTTTCTCTTTTGGAAGTCTATTTTCCTCAAGAAATGTCCCATGTAATCATTCAAAATCATTGTCCATCTATGACGACATCCTTTAATATTAACAGGGATATGATCATATTATTTATTTGAATGTTTTATTTTTAGGATTATATAATTTTTATGAGGCCCATTTCTCATCCACATGTTATACCATGACAAAATTATTATGAGACCCGCTTAATTTTCTATAGGTTATGCATTGATGAAATAATGAAATGACTATGAAACCTATTTATTTTCCTAGGTTATATTATAATGAATTGATTATGATTACCATATCATTTCATGGGTTTTGATATGATTGATGTTTTATGATATTATGGAACAAATATGTATTATTTTCATTATTTTATAGTGGTTACATTAAAACAAAGGATGTTGGTGATGTTATAACCAAGAATAGTTATTATATTATATTCAAAGATGGGTGGGACATATTTGACCATAAAATCATTTGGGTAATGATTTATATATCATGAGATTGAAAAGACTATAATGGGGAGTGAATCTGATTCAGTAAGAGAATTTTTACACTATGATGGTCTTGGGAGTGAACCTTGACTACGATAATGGTTTGGGGAGTTAACCCATTCTAGTATGAGGAATGGTCTTCCACTGGGGAAGGTGGCATGTCCTTCCCAGGTGGTTTAACTACCCATGGAGTCCCTAGATATGTTTTGGAAATGAGCCTTGACTAATAAGGAAATCATTTTCTATATTTATGTGTATTAAATTTATTTATGTATTTTTCCAATGATATGATCTCATGACTCATGTTCTATGATTCCCTTACGATTCATTTCTTATAAACTACCAATATTTATGTCATGACTCCAAATTATGATCTTTGATATGCAGGGTTTGATTTTCAAATGTTATGAACATCTTCTTATACACTTATGTTCATGTTATGATTATGTTTATCCATTATTTACCCTTAATGAATATCTGAACTCACCCTTTTTATTTTTTTTCCTTAGGTTATGAAGAAATGTATTACAGATGATATTTCTAAGAAGGGTAATACTTATTAATATTGTCATGGGAGATGATTTAGTTTACCTATGTACCAGTTGTTTCTGTTTCCATGTTCCCAAGACATTAAAATATTACCTTCCTTAGGATTTTGTTTCTGTAATGTAATAAATATTAATAAAAAATGATGTAATATCTACGTATACAAATCTTAGGTTGGTATATAATGTATACAACAACACATAAAGGGTCAATACATATCTGATAAATTTTTTATTATCTAGCCATCATGAATTAATATCCCATCAATGGATAGACATGAAAATTCATCCACCAAAATATACCATGGTTTAATTTAGTATAATTTTACTAATAGTTTATATAGAATGAATACATATATGTTTTTTCAACACATTAAATATTTTAACCCTCAATTATTTACAATATTAATCACACAACAACCAAAAAATTTCAATTGGATATTATATATATAATATGAATCATGTTCACTAGACTCATTATAATGAGACACGATTCAAACACATCGATATAAATATCCCTAAAATCATCATACTTGAATAAATCTCTTAATTGTAATAGAAAAACTCATGAATATTTATCCCATATCCTTGGTAATATAATTTTTCCTCCAAAAAATTTGTTTATAATGCACGAGTGTGAGGTATATCACATGCTCTGGTATATTCATAGACATTGACTACTATATAATAAATAATAAAATAATTAAAATATGCTTTAATACCACTTTATAACATCACACCATTCCACGAACACTATAAAATGTACCAACCAAGGGTGTTATGTGACTTTAAGTGTGCCTCCCAATACACTAGTGACTTTTGATGAGTAGTGAGGGTATAATGTATTACCATATAGAGACAATACGCTCAAATTCGAGTAAAAAATAGTAGAAAACAATAAATAAATATCTATAAAAACTAATTAATGTAATTTTAATAAATAAAACTAATACATGTAATATCAGAAAAGTGTAGTAATTCAAGAAAATGTCTCAACTAATATCCCACTAGGCTGATCACATATATAAATAAAAAAATGAAATAAAATACAAGGAGAAACTACAATCATCATATTGTTTCACCACATCTATGTCTCAAAATACTAGCTATGCTAATTCAGCCCAATCACCCAATACTTATCCTCTTCCCTAAACAAACCCATGAATACTATGGTTTTATCAGGTATCATAATTCCATGAATTCTTAACGAGGGTGTGAGTATAACTTAGTAAGATATCATTAATAGTGTCATAGATATATCCAATAAATAGTATATAATAACATATGATATGATTCAATAAATAAATAAATACATAAAAATAATAATATAAATCACCATCAATACCATGATTTGATGGTTACACGCATGATTGAAAATACATACTTCAGATAGTTTTGGAGTTACTCTAAGAATTAAACATTCCATTATCAGGAACCTAGGGGAATACATGTTTCTCACTATAGAAACACATAACCCATCATTAGAAATCTATGGGAAGATGCTTCCCACTTAGAATCACACATGTTTTAAATAACCCATGGGAAATACTCTCTTAATTATATTTTCAAGTCTACTCATCATGATACATATTGAAATACAAACACCAAGGAGAGTAATGTATCACTGATCCCCAAAAACACGGGGGAATACTATCACCCAACAGAGAAGCATGTACTATTACATTTGGAAATCAGGAGTGTACCTATTCCCCATCGAGAAACAAATATCAAAACATCAAAATACTATGGGTGTGTACACACAGCCCACCAAGAAAAGAAGATCTCATCATTTGGATACTTGATCCATACCCACACCCAACTAGGATGAAAATATCATGTCATATTGAAACATAGTGTTATACCTACTCCCTACCTAAAAACCCATATCATATCATCTAGAACCCAGGGGAGTACCCTCTCTTTAATGAGAAACACATATTATATCATTAGATCACTTAAATGTGTGACTGGTCATTTCCAAGAATCACATATTATATCAGGGAATTGTTTCCATATGGTTGAATAACATTATTTCAGGTAATTAGTACCTCACACATAATACCAAAATACTTTATCCTCTAATAGGTTATACACTTTCCCAAACCCATCACATATATCCCAGGATAACATCTCTAGTAGAAAATCTAAATTCATCACTCAACTCCTAGATCGATCCTCAAAGAACAAATTTTCATTCAATAATCATCATAGGTTGATTCACCTAAAAACTATCATAGTCACACTATAACATCAATATGGAAACTTTGACATGGACACCTATGATGACTTGGATTCCAGTAGGGTCCTCCAGACCCATCCCCATCATTATACATCGGTACTAATCCATAACCCAAACCTCACATTGTTCTCTTCGCCTATAGGGTCTATCTAACGAAAACATCAAGTAGACAATCCAAATCCTCATAAAAAATAGTTCCTTATCACAATGGACCATATAATATATCTTTCACTAAAGATCTATAAATCTACATGCCAATACATTCATAGGGAACCAATAACCCATAGATGGGTCTCAAATCACATCTTCATAAGAGGTCACTCAACCAATCAATCATGAGACCCATGATGATCTCACACATATCCACTGAACTAAAGCTTCCCACATATTTCCCATGAGTATTAAGAAACTATAATATACTATTCACAAATCATATCAGGCCTGGGGACCTATCATAGTGTGATTTTAAATCTAACTTACATCCCTTCCCATCATGGTCATGTCAAGCTAGAGGACCTATAATGTTATTCTAATAAATATAATCATGTCCCTTGACATGTTAATAATTACATGGGATAAAAAATATATTATTAATTATACTTCTAATCCCAAATTCATATAATTGGTGAGGCCACATATAATATGATATATAATAAAATCTTGAACCATAGGCACATACTTATACCACCTACTTTATTTGATGTTCATCCTTTGAATCAAGATCGACTATGCACCTATTCTCATCCAAGATATTATTACCACAAAAATCTATATCAATCCACAGTTTATAATTAATATATCATATCAATTTATAATTCTATTTACAATTGAACTCAAAATTGAATAATTTCCTAAAGGATCACTAAACTGTCTCATCATATTAAAAATAAAATCAACCACTCTTAGAGGATCCATGGAATACCTCATACACCACCCCATGATAAATCTCTAACATATGAAAACTTATCAATAAAAATTTTCATTCAATTTAGTCAATAACCCATGAAAAATTCATAATCAAATGTACCACGAATGAAATCATAAAAAACATTTCTAACTTTATTTGAGGGATGTCCTTTATCCATGATGGGAAGAATTCCAATGATGTGGGATAGTTCCACCATGATCTTTTTCAACCATCATTTGGAGACCCTAGCCAACCCAAATAAAATTCAATGAGTATGAATGGGAAATAATAATAATAGAAAAAATAAGAAGAACAAACCTTAAATCACAATGAAATAACCTCATAGAACACCCCATTTCAAGGTGTATCTAAAGGTTATGGAGAGGGGGAGAAACAGTTGGTTAGGAGCTGTTCAATGGTGGAATAAAAGGTGATTCCTTTAAAAATTCAACAAGGAAAACTATTATTTTACCATTTTTATAGAAAACTAGGCTGAAAAATGATTTGGTGACATAGTTTTTGAAATTGTACACTAACATTATAGCAAAAAATCTCATTACCTACAATTTTTCACAAAGTATAGATACAAAAAAATACTAAACCTTATTCCAACCACAATTCTCTATCTATAAAACTGCAATACAAAACAGATTTTCCTTATATGGTTATTATGAATTATACTCAAGTCATGTGCCTCACCCCTATAAAAATACCATCTCCATCATTTATTCACTTGACTTTTACTAACTATGTGGTGGATGTGTGAAGGAAAAACCCCTTCTAAAAAATTAAATATCAAACTAACTCTCCCAAAAATCACTTGAGCACTCAAATCATATCTTGAGACTCTATCCTTATCGAAAAATACTTTATAAGATGTTTTAACTCTTGTAATTACTATCTGAATTCCTATTCAATACACTTACCCATCTCTAATTCCAAAAATTCCATTTTCCATATAATTTCATAACCCTTGAAAACATGGAGCTTGATAAATAAAATATAAAACACTCCCCAATGAATAATGAAATACAATAATTTATTTTTTTGATTTTATTAAATACAAGGTTTTCCATTAAGGAAATTTCATTTTTTACTCATTTAAGTCCATGTTACTCTTTATAATTTTAATTTTATAAAATTTTTAATATTTTAAAAGCATTAAATAATTAGAAAAATGCATTAAATGTATTAAATATTTTCAAATAAGAAAATAAATACTCATAATGAGATGAATTTTTTTTCCACCATGGAATGTTTAGACAAGGACATCCAAATACCATTTTTACAAGCTATTTTCCATTATTTAGTGTTATTTAGCACATAATATTTTTTATTTACTTATAAATACATAGATAAATATAGTTATATATATAGATATACATTTATATACGTGTATTTAATGCATATTTGAAAATTAATGTATACAACTTGGTTTTCATCTTCAATATGTTTCCACCTCATTATGGATCCCTACACTCAATGACCTCCAACTATTATTTTTGGGGTCTATAAAATTTTAATTTATTTATTACTCATTTATCCAAAAAGTAATGTAAATATAAAAACCATATAATATGTATAATATTTATTTATATAAACTTTATGTGGAATTTTAATGATTTTTTTCTTTAATAAATATTTATAAAAGCATTGTCAAAAAATTAACTTTTTTTATTATTATTAATTTAATAATTTTTTTGAATATTAAAATTTAAATTAATTATTAAAAAAATTCACAGTTCCCAAATTTTTTGATATTAATTTTTTTATTAATTATTTATTACAATGTTGATTGTTTATGAAAGACAAAATTAACCACATATACTTTTAAAGTTTTATCCCTATTCTGATCGTGGTCCTTGTAGTCACTGAGTTTACTGTTTCGAGTCCTCTTATGGTTGGAAATTCTCATTAGTAGTTAAAACTAGGCCAACCATTTCAATGTATCAAAGTATTTGTGTATTTAACCATGTTGTTTTTTAATTAGTCACATAATTCCCCTAAAAGGGTTATTTAGTGGTAGGTCACTCTATTTAATTTGTAGAGGTAAAGTGTTTGATTATAAATTTATTTATATATATATCATAATTCAATGTTGGTATGATTTAATCATCTAACATTAAAGGTTCATATGGTCATGTGGTAGATTTACATAATTTGTTTCACTTGGTGTATTTATCACCTAGATCTTGGTCCACCTTGGAGGGAACAAATCATAAAAGTAATGGAATGAATTATATATGGTTTGAGTGAGGTTTTGTTGAAAAAATAAGTTTTTTAAAAAATTAAGTTTAACACTGGGATATTTTATACTAAATAATTCAAATGTATTTTAATATTTTTGTACCATGTGCTAAATATTAACATGTTCCCACTTGATAATTTATTTTTTAAATATTTCTATATTATTAATTGACTTATGATCAAAATAATAATTAAGAAAAGTTTTATAAATAATATTAATTAATTTTCAAAATTAAAATTTTCGCGACCTTTACATTAAAATATAAATATTTTAATTTTTTTAAGAATAAACATTTTATAAAAACTACTAGCCCTATATGGATTTTAAATTTTTATGTAATTATTTAAAATAAAAAATTTATAAAAATTTTAAATTTTCAATATGGAATCCTTTTACATATATTGTACATAAAAATAATTTTCTATGAACAAACATTCGTCGAAATATTTTCTATGAACAAGGTCATGATACAATATAGAGATGATATGATAATCAGAATTCAATGAAAGTGTCAAACCCAAATTATTTCAAATTAAAAATAAAATAATTTTTGAAATAATGGTCAACTAGAATTTTGAAACACAAATTTACATATAATAAATATAAACTGAGAGATTATCAATTTTCATTAACCAATAAATGTTCCTTAAATTTTGTTTTCTATTATTCATAGTATGATATTTTTTTCATTTTAGTATTTTAGTATAATTTTTTTTTCAATGATGGAGAGGATAGTTAATAAAATATTTTCCATTTAATTGACTTTGTTATGATTATACAATATACCATCCATTTATAAGAACCCTGAACCCAGGATATGACCTTGATAATCAGTAAATTCAAAGATATTAATTACCTATTACTGATTTAATTATTCAAGGATAAAAAAATAACCATCACACATATAAAATAAATTTATAATTTTTAAACATTCTTGTGTGATAAAAAATTTATTAAATATGAATAATACATGAGTAAAATTATAATTAATAGGCATTAAAATATTAATATTAGTCACATAAATATAATTATATATAAAATGGGCTCTATGATAATATATATATATATATATACATATATATGATGTTATGTTTTAATTGTTTATACAATTTTATAAATTTATTCTTTTCTTGATTAATTATTCTAATAAAAATAAATTCTATATAATTTCATGAATAATTCGATAAATAAATCCATCATCAGATACCTTATTTTTATGAATGATTATAAACCTTTATATTATTATTATAAATTAGGAATCTAATTTTTTTTATTATATACTTAATAAATCGATAAACATGATCCTAGACCCTATGTGTTTACTTTATAACATTTCTATTATCTATTCCATATATTATGTGAATGAGACATGAATAATTTCAGCACTATATTTCTAAATTATATTGTATCCCTTATCTCACTCAGTATACATGAAAAATAAATAAATCCAATATATTAAGCATGTCTATGAACATTATAAATATAACATAAATATGTATTATGATGTCAAAACTGTACCATAGGTGTATAATTTACAATATGGTCCCAACATTCATCTCACCCCTAATTAGTGATAGACCTAACAACCAACTATTTAAACAATTTTTTAAAATGATGTAGGGTGTAATCCATAGTATTGTTTTTCTCAAGGTGATTATACCACTAAAAAATCAATAAAATTTTACATCTATAGAATCCCATTAGAGATACACCATTGAAATAATTGTGTCAAACAATATGGAATTAATAAATTCAAGTCACATTAGATTCTATAGGTATCAAATTCAATACATATAATAAAATTGTATATCTCTATTTATAGAACCATAAATAATTATAACCTTTCATCAAAATCCATGCATTCATGATGGTTCTTAAGTATGTGTAAAACCTAACCCTTTAATACTAGGAGGATTTTTATCACAATTAGTGTTTTAAAGTAGTAAAATTGTGTGTAATTATATTAAAGGTATATCTCTTTATAAGAAAATAGTATAAGAATGGGAATAATTACCATCATAAACCATCACCACATTTTATAAATATTGGGAATACTATCTAATAAAAATAACTATAAGTATTCCCATTTTTCATTGTCTACAATGTAGCTCACACCAATCATTACTCAAAAAATCACATGATATATAAATAAACTCTAAAAAAAACCAATTACTCATATACAATATTTTAACAGGTATTAGTTGTATAATTTCATTTGGTGAATTTATTTTAGGTTTCATAAAATTTGTAATCATCATCCAAAACAGAATCATCAATAATACACATCAAAAAAATCATTCTACCACAACAATAATAAACATATGAACAAAACCCCAAATACCATTCATAAACTATCAATACCAAAATCAACCATACCACATCATCATAAGAAATAATCATTCTATAAAAAATGTGTCCATTGTGATTGGTCATTTCATCATTAAATAAACATTAATAGAATATGATCTTAAAGATATCTTAATCTGTACCCATACTGGATTTTCCAATAAATAATATCTTAATAACTATTTAATTTCATGTTAAAATAATCATAAATCTCTGAATAGATTCATTGATAGTGGATCTAATTATATGGTTATTTTGTGTGTTCTTTTTGGGAACTATCTTATGTTGGTCTCAAATTCTCAACTATCTTTAGAAACATTGTGGTGTATTTATATGTAAATTTTTTGGTGACCCTACTTATAGTGACATCAAATCCCTTTGATGGTGTTGTTTTCTTCTAGGGATTGTTATATGGACAATCGATGGTGATGTGTAGTGTCAATGGATTTCCACCTTGATGTTATGTTAGATATTTTAACTTTGGTTTCCTATCCTATACTAGGTCGGCACATTTTAATGAGTTTTCATTTTCTTTTTTTTTTAATTTTTTTGAATATTTGGTTAGGTTTATACCTATGGATCATTTTTAATGTAGTGGTTTCTAACTATCCATAAATGTGTCTATTATAAAAAATATTATCAATGTATATATACACTATAATTTATTACTCATATTCCATAATATTAATAGTCTCTCATGTATAAGTCTAGACTCACATCAAATAAAACCCCCAATCAATCACAATAGTCTCACCTAGAAAATCTTCATCACCGGTTCTAAGGTTAAATATTAAATCCTTAACATAAATATCTTAATACTTTGAGCACCAATATATCATAATTTCATATCATTTTTTATTTCCACCAATACCACATAAACATATATATAATTATTTAATTGAATTTTCTATCCAAATATATTTAATATTTTATATATTCTATTCTAATAAAAAATAATATTTATTTAAGTATATTATAAATAATTAATACGATTATTAAAAGTATAAAATAAAATATTTTATTCAAACAAGAATCAAATAAATCTCCATTCAAATTAGTAGACAAATATAATGAATGATAGCTTGTGGCATAATGATATTATTATTTTTGAATGAGGCTAACAATACTCACACAATAAATATGACATCAAAACCATCATATTGAACAATACCTATTATAACTGGATTGGAACTAGTGTCAAACACTATAAATAAATATATTATACTATATAGGGGTTTATTAAATTGAAAAAGGATCCATCATGAAGTACAATACCCATACTAATCAGAAATGATCTTATTCCAATAAGATAGAACTGTTAAATTTAAGTTAATTTAATAATAAATTATTCAATTCTTGTGTTCTGATTTCTGAACCTCAAAATGTGAATTTAACTATGTAGAATAAATTTCCATAATCATATAATATAATTAAAATTCATAATCATTTAATTAAAATAATAATTATATTATAATAATTATTTATATTATCAATACAATAAAGAACAATGTAAAATATTTTTTTTCATAGATCTATACCTCCAATGCATTAATTATTTTAGCTCTACAACAATATATAATATTATTTTTAAATACTATAAATTTTCATTCATATCATCAATTTTAGATAATGAATTAAAAATTCTTTTCAATTCAAGAAGATAATGAATGACAATAAAAAATAATTTTTCATATAATGTTTTACTTTATCACTAATTTCATATTCACCAATTATAGAATGTATCTATATTATCATGAATATTATAAAATTTTTTAAATTAAAAATAACTCTTCAATCACTAATTTTCAATGATTGAAGGCCTCATATCACCCACTATAACCTTTATGATGTATCATTATCTTTTATTGATTTATCTTTATTTAATATTTTCTATTATCTACATAAAAAATAGCTAATGAGATTTAAATTATAAGAAAATGGGGAGTTGATCTAATTTTTGTGTTGTATGTATACCCCCATGCCCCTTTAATTGATTTAAATATAACACCAACATTGAATTACTCCCACAAAACTCCTCATTAAAACACTATACAACTTATTTTAACTTCTCATGTAAAAATTTCCCCGAAAAAAATATATTAGTGATATATCACTAGAAAAATTCCATTCAAATTTCTTACACAATTACCATAACCACCCATCATTGTAATAACTGAAAATAATAAACATTTATAAATAAATTCAAAATAGGGGATAAATAAATAAAAAATTATATAAAATCCAATAGTATCCAAAACTTCATCCACCTTAGTTTCTCACCAAATTTACACCTCAGGGACTATTAATCTATTTTTATATTAACAACACACTCAAAATTAAATTTTATATTTTTATTCCTAGTAAACAACTCATGAGGGGGTGAATTGGGTTTATAATAAAATTTTAAATAAAAAAATTAAAATTAAAATTCGCTAATTTATTAAACAAACCTAGTTAAAGAAACCATAAGAATATATAATTTTACCTTTTGAAAAGGTTATCTGAATCTTGATCACAATTCAGTTAAAATACTTTAAAAGATAAATTAACATTTAAAACTAATCAACTATTTTCAAAAATCATATATAGAACACTAATTTATGTAAAATTTCAGTGTATTATTTTGTTTATATTTTTAGTAATCTAAAATTGGTTTGTGTTGGGAAGATTGAAAAAAATAGATAAATAGTAGTAAAAAAGTTACACCAAATATAGCATAAAGGTAATTAATAAGTGTTTTGTTCTCTAACTGAGACTTAATCCCCCCCCCCACATGTAAATCAGCTAATTTTAAAAGTTTGTTATTAAATAAATTGGTGAACAACCTAGATCGGGTAACCTCATCCACAATTATTTATGGGATAAAACAAGATACTATGTCACACATGACATATTCCAATATTTTTCATGGGAAAAAAATGAAAAGAATTGGGAGAGTATCAATTATTTTTCAGTTTAGAACATGAGTCCATGTTTTAAAAATATACAAAAAAAAAACAGAAGATATTTTAAAAGTAAACCCTAAATAGAAAGAATAAGATAAATAAGATAAGAAAATGTGATGTTGCTCAATCTCAGTAACTTCAGTTATCCAAAGTCCTTGAATTTTTATTTGGAGGATTTTCAGACAATTTTCAAAACATGTTTGGAAAAATAGAGTGTCCTCAGATTTTCTAAAAGAGACTTTATTTTTTTAGAGGATCCTCACATATTCATAACAACCTTTACATGATAAAAGTTTCTTATTAAAAAGATATTTATCCATAATTAACCATTAGATAACATTCAATGAGATTTTAATTAAAATGGATCTATAATTAATTATCCAAAATAATTCTATTAGATAATTAAAACTATCCACTACTAGGTTAGACCTGAAAATCTATATTCACTTAAAACAAAATTAGTTGGAATGATAATAAGGCATAGTTGGTTGGTTTATCACTTCATGAGGTTAGTTGGTGTGGCACGATGTAGTCAGTTCATTTGATCTTGATATAGGTTCAATACTTCATGTGGTTGGTTGTTTCCTCACATGGTAACAATAGTAATAAACATAATAAGTAAATAAATTTATGAAAATTATAAATTACTTGTAATAGAAACATTATTTATTCATGCAGTAGGTATATATCTATCTCATGGTTGGTTGATTGTACCCACAATAAGGTTATCCTCAATGCATAATATATGAAACTTTAATGATCAATCAATTCATGATAGATAATAATTTTTCATATTACTCATGGTAAGTAGTTTTTTATGTTGTTAGCTGATGTAAAATGTGTGGTGGTTCCACATGGTTAGTTTATCTTCATGGTCAGTTCAAGCTATTCATATGGTAAGAATACTACTCATGTGTTAAGGATGGCATGGTCAATTCCAGGAAGAGCCATTTTTCCTATTATTCCATATTTAGAATTTTCTAATTAAAAAACAAGAAATTAATTAATAATAATAATAAAATTATATGGTATTATTTAAATAATGAGGAACTAGTCTAATAAAAAACTCCCACCTTTTTAATGATCACAAATCATGACATTTAAAGTGAAATGAATTGAATACAACAAAAGTATATTTGGAGTCATTTAGATAGTTTAGTAAATCATATAATATATTACAATGAAACCAAGTTATTTTAAATTATCACTAGTCAATACTTTTTAATTAATATCATGTTTCCTATTATCAAAGAGTAATAAGTTAGTAGGAAAAATAGAATTGAAAGAAATATTGCATTAATATATCAAAATAGAATACAAAAAGATTAAAACAATTCCCTATCCAAGATCCTAATAATAATATAAATGTGGAAAATCTATGAAATATATTATAAGGATAGGTTACATTCATCTGGATATATAGGTAGGAGTAGAGGTAGTCTAAGGAGCAGATGAGAATGTAGGCTCTCAAAGAACTACACATCTGGAAAAAGTCTGAGTTAATGAAATGCATTTATAAAAGTTAGTTTGAAAGGGTTAATGGTTGAAGAGGTAGTTTATAGGGATAAAGGAATGGATGAAGGATCTAGGAAAACTATCTTATAAGTGTATAGATAATTTTCCTTCAATGGGGTGAAATCACTCACTGCCTGAGAATTGTGCTTCAGATCCTGAAGGATATCATCTCTAGTCACTATGAAAGCTTCTAAAATATGATTCATATAATTGATATTGTCCAAATGAAACATAAAATCCTTATTTAAAGGTTTAATATTTATTTCCAAAGAAAAAGTTCTAAACATTTCTTTTAGGTCTAACTTTATGATCATCCTACTGAGGTAATAATTAATTTCTCTCTTGATATTTTCACTATCATGACCAGATATCTTGGAATCATCTCATACTTCTTCCATGGTCATGGAAATTTTAGTTTTAATATAATAAAAAATATCTACTATACTCTTTATAAAATCATCAATAATAAATTTCAACTCATATTGATTGGGTTGTCTAATCTTCTCTTCATCCAGAACTGAGTAACTAGGAGGAGCAAGGGAAGGAATAGGAGTAGGTTGAAATAAAAAATTCATAAAATTTTGGTCTAAATAAATTATAATATCATATATATCATCCTTATGAGAACCTAATTAAGCTATAAAATATTAAATATCATTTTTCATCATCTCTATCCAGAGCTGAAGGTGAGGCTGAAAGTGATTGATCACTAATGTAAAAGCATCATAAATGCCAAAAATTTTCACTTGTTAAAAGGATTTTTCAAAATTAAAAAACACATAATTTTAAAAATCCATTAACTGTAAATATAAAAAACACAATTATTCCTTTGTGACATATTAATTAGATGGAATAGAGGGTAACAGAGTAGAGGGAGATGTATCACCGGCCTAATGTCATGATCTAAGTCGAGTCACCATTCGAACTGACACCCGACCTAGTCCCTGACAAGGCCCAAAGGGATTTACCAATCCCCACAGGCTGGCACAAGTGACTGGGTATCAAAATAAAATTTTGGAATGATTTACTTGAATAAAAAAATATCAAACAACCAATAAAATATACAAAACCAAAAGTGAAATTCGCAACCAAACAAGCCTTTAACCAAAACCAGATTTTGAGTCACAGGTAAAACCAAAACCCAAACAACACTAAAAAGTGTGGTGACCAAAAACCATCCAAAAAAATACCTCTCGGTGAGCGGACACCACCCTCAATACATCACCACAGCACCACGTCTAGAATTCTGCTAATAACTTGGACCACCACTCCCAAACACTGGACCCTTTCCTGTATTAGACATAAAAAAAAATCTACTTACACCCAAAGGTGTAAGTAGAGTGTGAGAAATTTCCCAGTAGGATTTCACCAAGAAAAGATTCCATGTACAAGAATTAAAAGATAAATACATTTGAAATGAGAAATAAAGGAAATAAATAAATGCTTAAACAACAATAATGAAAACATTTTTCATGAAACAACCTTAAAGAAAAGCAGTTTAAAGAAAACACATGTTTGTGTAGTAACTCAAGTGACATATCATGTATCATTGGTGTGTGAAAATTAACTGAGAGAACCAAAATATGGTAGAGGTCCTATGGTTACTAGTAAAAATTGGGACCCTACAATGTTATGTCTCGGTGAAACATGACTTAGAAAGCATGACCCTCAAAAACTGTGGATTTGAAACCACAAACCTTATAAAACATATCTTAGAAACCAAAACCCTCAATCATTAATATGTTTAGTTAGTGTTTCAATCATAAATCCTTCCAGTGAAACCGGGCCAAGACACCTCCAGAACACTATCCCACTAGTCCTAGTCCCTCCACCTAATACCCCAAGCTCAACTCTTTGTACTCATCTAAAATCCAAGTTCACATCACAAGTCACATTAACACTTAAGATCCAAACAAGGTTCTTACACAAAATAACACACCATTCACACACCAACACCCTATTTTAAAACAACACGCACAACAAAAACGTTTTAGAACTTAACCTACACCACTTTCACATTAAATTAAACTAGCTGCATAGTTTTTTAAAAACACTTTAATAATTAAGAAAACCACTAAGAAAATTTAATATGTGGTTTCCAAGAATTTCAAAAAAAAAATTAAAGGAAAAATCTTACCCAAAACATTTTACAGGACAAAATTTTTTTGACAGCATGCCAAAATATAACTCCACCATCCACACATCCTAACACACTCACTGCACAGTTTTCAAAACACTGATTAATAGTACAAAGTAGGTTTTCACAATAAAATTCACCAAAATCACTTAAACATAATTCTAACACATTAAATTCATAGTAAAACTCATTCAAATATATTTTCACATCATTTAAACAAATAGAAAAATGTGATAAACTAATTATATAAACAAGAAAATGATTATCAGTTAATATTCGTGTGCAGAATCACCTACCTCGATGTAGGGAAAACCTCACAAAATGACAAAAAACTACTACTGCATGACGATTTCACTGCATGAAGTCCCAAGAGACTCCGAAAAATAAAGCACCGCATAATTTCATAAAAAATGAACCAATCGGAATCAAAACCCTAACCGCAAAACTAAAAAAATAGAAGGATGAACAACGAGGGACTCTACACCTATGGTGAAGGGTCCGAGAGGTCGGTTGGGGGTCAACAGAGGCTGTCGGGGCTTGCGCGGCACTGGAAAAATAAAGGGGGAGGCCACCGGTCATTAGAAAAAAAAATGGAGGTGTGTGGCCTACTGGGAATGGGTGAGGGAGGGTCGCTAGTGCAAGATCTAGCCGAGGAAGAGCCGGCGTGCCTAGGGTTAGACGAGGCTTCTTGAGTGCGGGGGTTTTGGATTGATGAGGGTAAGGTGAGGTAGAAGGATTGTCGGGGGTCGTGGCTGGGTGTGAGGCTGGTACGACGAGAGTGGAGGGCTGAGTATGAGGCATCGAGGAGGGCCGAGGTCGGCTGGGCAGAGCGGGAGGGAAGAGCGAGACAGTAGGGTAGGGCGTCACGACACATCCCAACTACTAGATAGAAGAGGGGACGACACTATTGGGTGTAAGTCAGAAGGAGGATGCAGTCTCTCAAGTAGAGGGGGAATACTGGAATGCGGCTGTTAGGGCTCAAGGGAGGAGAATGCATCACTCTAGGGGAGAGGGGTGGATGGAAAGTAACATGATGGGGGAGAGTTAATGAGGGAGAAGAAAAAAATAAAAAGGAAAAGAAAAAGGAAAAAGGGAAGAAAAGAAGAGAAAAAAAGTGGAAGAAAAACTAAAAAATAATAATTAAACTAGACTAAGAAAACTTTTAAACTAATCTAAAATAATAATAGAAATATAGTAGCAATATTAATAATAAAATTTAATAATGTTAGAATTTTAATGTTAACCAAATTAAAATATTAATTACTATAGTTTTAATAATAATAATAATAATAATAATAATAATAACAAAAATAATAATAATAATTATAAATTTTTTATTTTTATTAGGTCATTTAACCATCTGCACACCAGGCATACCAAACGTTAAACTGGAATGGCCACACATCTTTGCCCATGCCCTACCTGTGTGTTGGGCATTGTCAAGACGACACTCACTTGTTAGTGAAAAATATCCAAATCATGTGAGGCTCGTCCCACATTTTGAAAAAAAATTATTATAAAGGGAAGATAAAGTTATGATATAAAAACTAAAATTGAAAACATACCGAAAAGAGAAGCATGAGTGTGACAATTCTCCCCACCATGGAAACTTTCCACCCTTGGAAAGTCAATTAGAAGCCTGATCTGAGAATAGAAATGCGTACACTTGCTCAACCCATGACTTCCCCTCCCAAGTCTCATGTTTTTCATTTCCATGCTACCAAAGAATGTGAACCAAGTTAATGGACTACCCATGAATCACCTTCTCCTAAGAATCCACTATCTGCACTGACCACTCAAATACTGATAAGTCGAGCTCTATCTCCAACTCCTCCCAATTGAACACATGTGACAGATAATGATTGTAATTTTTTATTTGGGAGACACGGAATACATTATGAATTGATGTCAACTGAGAAGGAAAATCTAACTTGTATGCCACCTTTCCAATCTACTTAGTATTCTCGAAAGGCCCAACATACCTCGACATCAGCTTCCCCTGCTTTCCCAAGAGGTGGTGACCCAAGGGAGGGGCCACCTTCAAGAACACCCATTCACCCAATGAAAACCCAAATGTCAACACCTCTGATAAATATAAGTTTTGTGATGACTCTAAGCTATCAATAACCACTGTCTGATCAACTTGACTTTCTCAGACGTCTCCTGCACAATGATTGATCCCAAAAGTGAGGTCTCTCCTACTTCATCCCAGCACAAAGGAGACCAACAAGTCCAACCATATAGTTCTTCAAAGGGTTCCATTCTAATAGAGGATTGATAAATATTATTATAAGAAAACTCAACCAATCCCAAATGGCTATCCCATGAACCTCCGAAATCCAACACACATGCATGAAGAATGTCCTCCAGAATTTGATTTCCCCACTTCATCTGGCAATCCATTTGAGAATGGATTGTCTTGATCATCTTAATCCGTGACCCCAACGCCTTCTGGAGGCCTTCCCAAAATTGAGAGGTAAAGTAGGGGTCCCTGTCGGAAATAACTGATGATGGAACACTATGAAGTCTAACCACCTTCTGAACATACAAACGGCCCAACTCATCCACCTTCACTATATCTCTAATTGGGATAAAGTGGGATGACTTGGTCAAATGATCAATCACTACCCAAATAGCATTACTCCCCTGAGGTGTGTGTGGAAATCAAATGATAAAGTCCATGGAGACCTCGTCCCACTTCTAGGTAGGAATGGGTAATGGATTAAGCATACCGTATGGTCTTTGATGCTCTTCTTTCACCTGCTAAAAAGTGTAGCATCTCGATACAAAGTTGGATATGTCCCATCTCATACCTGGACACCAGAACTGGTGAAAAACATTGTAATACATTGTGGTAGTACCAGGGTGGGCAGCCCGCTAAGACTAGTGGCTATCCTGCATCACCACCATCAATAGGGATATCAGTACCAATGAACGACCCCTAAAGCACAAATTCCCCTCAAGAGATGAAGACCACTATGAAAAAGTCTCCCCACCATAAATAAACTGCATAAACCACTAACATAACTCATCACCAGGCTGATCTCACTAAATCAATTCAGAAGGGTAGGAGTCAACTGAATACTGGCCAAGAATTCACCTCTGCTGTGCTCCTTGATCTCCAAGTGCATCTGGGAAAAGAGCCCCATCAAAGTCCACTCATCATTGGACTTCCTCAATTCCTGCACTTTTACTTTCCTGATCAAAGTTTCAGCCACTACATTACCCTTTCCTGGGGTGTAGACAATTTCAAAGTCAAATCCCTAGAGATACTCGATCCAACGACATTTCCTCAGATCGAGATCCTTTTGAGAGAAAATGTAGGCTAGGATATTATAGTCAGAATAGTCCCCAAATTTCACCATAAAGAGGTAGTGGCACCAAGTCTTTAAGGCATGCATCATTGCTTCCAACTCTAAGTCAGGAGTTGGATAATTCTTCTCATGTCGCTGGAGTTAGTGAGAACCATAAGCCACCACATGGTTATCCTGTATGAGTAAAAACCCAAGGCCTATACCCGAAGCATCACAATAAACCATATAGCACTTACCAAACTCTGGTAAGATCAACATAGGTGCGGAGGTCAACCGCCTCTTAAAATCCTCAATTAATTCATGGAAGTGTGGGATCCATTCAAACTTCACCCCTTTCTAGGTGAGTGAGTTCATGGAGAAGGCAAAACATGAGAAACCTTAAACACAACGCCTATAATAACATGAAAGACCAAGAAAACTTCTGATCTCAAACACATTCCTTATATATTCCCATGAAATCACTACACTAATCTTTTTAGGATCAACTAAAACCCCATGTTCTGAGATGACATGCCCTAGAAACTTCACTTCCTTAATCCATAATGTGCACTTCAAAAGTTTGGCATACAAGCAGTGATCCCACAAAGTGCCAAAAATAATCCACAGGTGATTCTCATGTTCCTTCTCAGATCTAGAATAAACTAGAATGTCATCTAAAAATACCACTAAAAAGGAGTTGAGATATTGTTGGAACACCCTATCCATTATTTTAATGAAAACCACTGGAGCATTTGTCAATCCGAAAGGCATGACCAGATACTCAAAGTGACCATACATGATCCGGAAAGTTATCTTCGGAATGTCTACTTCTCTCACCCGGAGTTGGTGGTAACCCAATCACAAGTCAATTTTGGGAAACCACTTTTCCCCTTCTTCTGGTCAAAAAAATCATCAATATAGGGAAAAGGATATTTATTCTTGATGGTTACCTTATTCAGTTTCCGATAATCAATGCACAACTGGAGGGTTCCAATGTCCTTCTTTGCGAATAAAACTGAGGTGGACCAAGGAGAGATGCTCAGGTAAATGAATCCTTTGGATTCTAAATTGTCCATCTGTATATTTAATTCCCACAATTCACTGGGGACCATTTGATATGAGGGAAGAGATAAAGGTTGTGTTCCCGACTCCAACTCAATCAAGAACTCCACATCCCGCTCTGGGGGAAAGCCAGAAAAATCATCTTGGAATACCTCTATAAACTCATCCACAATATGAGTTAACCTTATATGAGAAGTGCCACTATCGTCTTCCAGTGAGAGCGAGGATAACTGATAAGCAAGATTCCCCAACTTAATAAGTGGAGGTCCCACGCGACCTGACAGAGGATCCAATTCCCCTAGAAATACTTGGGGGCTCCCATCTGGTTCCATAAAACTAAACAATCACCAATATCAGTCAATATGCGCTTAGAAGAGAACCAACCACTCCATGCCAAGTATCGCATCAAACATGTCCATATCCAGGACCAACAAAATCCCACTCCATCTTGACTTATGACATAGAGAGCACACACGATTGACACCTAAGGCCTTGCTCCCTATTTTCCCCAACGGTGTCACCAACTCCATGGAATGTGATAACAGTTAGGTTGGTAGGTTCATAAGGTTAACAAGATGGGTAGATATAATGGAAACTGAAGTACCAATATCAATTAAAACTACAACTATAGAAGATTCAATCAGAATGGTACCTCGAACAGTCAAAGGTCCTACATCAGATCCCACTGGTACCTGATCTACAACATGAAGATGCCTGGTCCCAACCTAAGAATGACCACTTGCCTGAGGATCTGCCCTGATATAGCTCTTCCCTGAAGATGACTTGGTCCTACCACCATGGTCACCAAACAAAGATCCCATCATCCTGGTTGGCTCTGACAGAAATGATACCCCTCTGGAAGCCACAGATCCAGTCCCACTCTGGTAAGGGCGTACAGTCCTATAAAAACACTGTAGATGTCCCACAACTCCACACCCATGGAAAGGTCTGGGAGGGTATGAATATGCAAGTCGGATATTCCCTACCCTTCCACAATGATGGCACACAACAGACCTTGTATCAAAACCAAAGACAGGGTTTTCCTAAAAGGATGTCCTGAGCTTCCACCCACCTTATTCCATTTCTCATCATGCTTCATCTTCTTCTTAGATGAACTACCAGTGCCAAAAAATGACACTACTCTAAGAAACCTTGACTTTACTCTCTGATCAATCTCGAACATGCAAACATTATCGACCAACTCAATATAAGTTCCCAGATTAAACAAGAAAACCTGAGATTAATTTTTTTTCTAAGACCCTTCTCGAACTTCTGATCTTTCTAAGACTCATTTGAAACAATCTCAGGTGCATACCACACTAACTTAGTTAATATGTTTTCATACTCCATCACTGTCCGATACCCTTGTGAAAGATCTATGAACTTTTGGGATCTAGCATAGGCCAGGAACTTGGGATAGTACTTCTTGTTAAAGATATACTTGAAATACTTCCAACTCATCTGATCATCTTTACTATCCTAAACCACTGATTTCCACCACTTGCGACTGGGACCTTCTAGCTAAAATGAGGCACACTTTACCCTAACCTCCTCATGTGTGTCAAGGAACTTGAAAATATGCTCTATCTTTTCAAGCCATTCCTCTACCTCATGAGGTTCTGAACTTCCTTGGAATGAAGGAGGTTTATTCTTTATAAACTCTTGAGAATTATCCTTATTGGATCTACACTCATCTCCTCTAGCTAGAATAGGAGTGGGAGTAGGAGTTTCCCCTTTTTCTAAAGCCTGAACACCTAGGACCACATCTTCTACCAATCTATGATCAAGCAGCGAGGGAGAAATCTCTCTGTATTCCTCCCGTGGGTGCGTATAAGCTCTCCAAGGAGGCATCCTTCCATAAGGATCAATATTCACAAAAGGACCATCATTAATACATCATGTCTGAAGAAAAATAAAATTTCATCAAGGACTATAATCATCAGTAAACCAAACATGCAAAAGTAAAATCATTCCTAAACCACTTCTTCCCCAACCGATGTCCACACATAGTTTACAGCCTACACATCCCACCTAGAAGAGAAGTCAAACAAGCATCCCTTCATCCCATGGTGACTCAAGGTCTGTCACAAGGTGTGATGGCTAGGCACCCAACTTGCATCCAAACCACTGAGCCTCGATAATCCTAGCTCTTTCCTAACCAGACTCATCCCAAATAAAATAACCCAAAGAGAAAAACCTCCAATGATACCATTTTTTCATGAACCAAGTCAGGTCGCCATCCGAACCGACACCCGACCCAGTCCACAATAAGGCCTAAAGGGCGTTCCAGATCCCCACGGGCTGGTACAAGTGTCCGAGTATCAAAATAAAATTTGGGAACGATTTACCTGAATAAAGAAATATAAAACAACCAACAAAATAAACCAAACCAAAAGTAAAAGTTTCTACCAAACAAGCCTTTAACCAAAACCAGATTTTGAGTCATATGTAAAACCAAAAACCAAAAAATACTAAAAAGTGTGGTGACAAAAACCATCGAAAAAACTACCACCCAGTGAGAGGAAACCACCCTCAATCCATGACCCCAACTCCATGTCAAGAAGTCTGCTAACAACCTAAACCACCACTCCAAAATGCTGGACCCATACCTATATCAGACATAAACAAATCTACTTACACCCAAAGGTGTATGTAGGGTGTGAGAGATTTCCTAGTAGGATGCCACTATGAAAAGATTCCATGCACAAGAATTAAAATAAAAATATGTTTGCAATGATAAATAAAGGAAAGAAAGAAGTGCTTAAACAACATTAATTAAAATAGTTTTCATGAAACAACCTTAATAAAAAACAATTTAATGAAAAAACATGTTTGTGTAGTAACTCAAGTAACATATCATGTATCACTGGTGTGAAAAAAGTAATTGAGAGCACCAAAGGATGAGAGAGGCCCTATGGGTACAAGTAATAAGTGGGACCCTATAATGTCATGTCTCGATGAAATGTGGATTAGAAACCACGACCCTCAGAAACTGTGGAATATAAACCACGACCCTCAGCCGTTATAAAAAATGTCTTAGAAACCATAAACCTCAGTCATTAATATGTTTAGTTAGTGTTGCAATCGTCAATACTACTAGTTAAACCGGGCTAAGCCACCTCCAGAACACTAGCCCAGTAGTCCTAATCCCCCAACATAACACCCCGGGCTTCCCTCTTTGTGCTCATCTAAAATCCAAGTTCACATCACATGTCACATTAACACTTAAGAGCCAAACAAGGTTATTACACATAAGAACACGCCATTCGGACAACGATACCCTCTTTTAAAACCATACTCACTCCATAAACTTTTTAGAACTTAACCTGTGATAGTTTCACATTAAATTAAACTAGCTGCATAGTTTTACAAAAGAGATTTTATAATTAATAAAACCACTAAAAATTTTTATTATGCGATTTCCAAGTATGTCACAAAAATTTTAAAGGCAAAAGATTTCCCAAAACTAGTTTCAAGAAAAACACATTTTGAAACCATTCCAAAACATAACTTCCCCATCCACACTTCCTAAAATACTCATTACAGAGTTTTAAAAACATTGATAAACTGTCCAATGCAGGGTTTCACAATAAAATTCACCAACATCACTTAAACATAATTCTAACCAATGAAATGCACAGTAAAACTCAGTCAAAGATAATTTCACAACATTTAAACAAATAATCAAATGCGCTAAAATAATTAAATAAAAAATCAAATTATTGTAAGTTAGTATTTGTGTGTGGAATTACCTACCTCGGTGTAGGAAAAACCTGGCAAGACGACACAAAACTCCCGCCACATGCTGATTTCACTATAAGAAGACCAAAGAGACACCATAAAACAAAACACCACAAAATTTCAAAAGAAATTAACCAATCCGAATCTAAACCCAACCCACAACACCACGAAACATAAAAGGATGAACAGATATGGACTCTTCATTTATGGAGAGGGGTATGAGAGGTCATCCGGGGGTTGATGAAAGCTGTCAGGGCTTGCGCGGTTCCATAAAAATAATGCGGGAGGCCACCCGTCATTAAACCAAACAAAGGGAGGTTTTCGGACTTCTGGACATGGGTGAGGGGGGTCTCTAGTGGGGGATCTGGCCAAGGAAGAGCCAGTATGCCTAGGGCGCAACAGGGCTACTTGCGGACTGGGGTTTTGGATCGACGAGGGTAGGGTGAGGTACCAAGGTCATCTGGTGTCTCGGCTGGGTGTGAGGCTGGTTCAGTGAGAGCGGAAGGCTGGGTGCGAGGCATCAAAGAGATCTAGGGTCAGCTGGGTAGAGAGGGAGGAAAGACTGATGTAGCAGGGCAGGGCGTCATGAAGCGTCATGGCTGTTGGACATGAGAGGGGACGACACTACTGAGTGCGGGGAAAGAGGAGGAGGTAGTCAATCAGGCAGAGGAGGAAGACTGGAATGCGACTGATAGGGCTCAAGGGACAAGAATGTAGCACTCCAGGAGAGAGGGGTGAATGAACAGTGACACGACGGGGGAGAGTTAGTGAGGGAGAGGAAAAAAATAAAAAGGAGAAGAAAAGGGAAAAAGAGAGAAAAAGAAGAGAAAAAAAGTGGAAGAAAAATTAAAACAGAATTAAACTACCCTAAAAAACGTTTAAAACAATCTAAAATAAAAATAAAAATATAATAGAAATATTAATAATAAAAGTTAATAATGTTAAAATTTTAATGTTAACCAAATTAAAATATTAATTACAATAGTGTTAATAATAATAATAATAATAATAGCAAAAATAAAAATAATAAAAATAATAGTTTTATTTTTATTATGTCATTTAACCATCCGCGCACTGGGTAGGCCGCATGTTAAATTGGAGAAGCCACACAACTTCACCCGTGCTCTGCCCGCACATCGGGCATTGTCAAGCTGATGCTCACTTGTCAGTGCAAAAGCACAAAATCATGTCAGGCTCAACACAAATTTTAACAAAACCATTATTATAAAGGGAAAACAAAGTTATGAGATAAAAAGTAAAATTAAAAAAATACCGAAAAGAAAAGTCCAGGTGTGACACCTAATGCCTAACATCCATCTTAGGCATATCATGCATTAATCTCGAAAAATCATTAACTTTATCCTCAGGTATAATAAGGTGATATTTATCACCTTATAGGTGAGAGTAGGATCAAATATGTATTGAATGGTCTGATAAATTGAAGAAATTATTGGAGACACCTCAATAACGTGTTCATTTCCAACCTTAGTAATCAATTACCCTTTTAATGTTATTTGAAAAGAGAGAATGGTGAGCCCACCATGTTCAGGTGGAGTACCTAAACAATCATCATTATTAAAATTAGGATATTATAATCCCAAAATAAGAGATCCAACAGACTTCTCCCTATTTTAATGTTCACTTAGTAAAAGCTATGTTGGAGTAATCCCAATAATAGGATATCCTACTCATTGATCACTATCTTCATCAGATTAAACCGAATTATCCTATTCTAGATCAACTTCACGAGTAGTTCTAACTTGTTCATAATGTTCTAAATCATCACTCTATTATTCTTCTTATTACTCATCAAACAATAATTCTTCTTCTTCTTCTTTAGAATGCGAAAAAACATCATTTTAATTTTCCACAACTTCAACATGATCAAGACCTAGATACAAAATATCCCAAAGTCAAAATAGTTACTTCACTGGATTAAAGAATTTCAAACCGTTTTTTCTAAGTCCACCACACATATATTTCTTCATGGGACCGATTTTACTCTCATTTGTTTAAAAAAAATTTATGTAAGAATAAATCCATCAAATGAAGCTATTCATTCACCCCTCTAAAAAAATAATCCTTTATAATTTATCAAGGATGGAACAATCTTAATATAAGTTAATGAATTGAACCTCAAAGCTATCTTAAAAAAATCAACCATGTCTCCTGAAATATCTACAAATACAGATTTGAATATCACTCTTTAGAAAAACACATATCTTGATTCCTTAGAATGGTGAAATCTCCTTTTCTTGGACATATAAAATGTTGAACGAACATGACCAATAGCCTAAATTATCAACTATGCTCAATGGAAGTTGGTCTCTTGGGGGTTCCATTCCAAGTTAGATCATCTAAATAAATATGAAATGATAAATGTGAAAGATTAAAAGGATAAGATATTCGATAATCCTCATATTCTCCTATGTGAGGAACACCTAAACACGTTGACCAATGTTTTAAGGAATTTTTTTGAACTAAACCACTAACCATTCTTTGGATGATATTTCTTTTAAAACAAGTGAAAAAATCTATCTACAAATACAACTCCTTGAAATTTTTTGAATAAAAGGGACTAAAATTTTCTCTAAACTAACCAAACCTTGATTTTGAATTCAATTCTAGACCAATAATCTTCTCTATTGAAACCACAATACCTAAAAATCTTATTATATTTGAATTGTAAGATCCATTAGGTGATAATTATTTAGATTTAAAATCTCCCCCATGCCATATTTTTATTTCATTGATTTATTAGAAGGATAATACTTGATAGGAGGCACAACATCAATGGCCCATTTCACTATTCAAAATTTTAGTTTTATTTAAGTGATATGGGTTTTTGGATATGGGAGAAAATATAGTGAGATTTAGGTTGGAGAGAGAGAGACATTAAAGAAAAGAGAAATAGATTTAGTTAAAAGATCTCAAAAGGATAAGAAGATATAAGGAAAAGATAGGTTCTGATTCAGATTCAGATTTAAAATGTAGTTTAAATAAATTTTGGATTATAATAATTATTAACTTAAATAAAATCCTTAAAAAATTCCGGAAAAAAATCTATTTAAATAGGTATGATAGTTCTGATGAACATGGATCTATAATAACAAAAGCAAAATATTATGCCAATCATGAACACATGTTAGGTATGCTAACCGCATGAATACAATTTTCACAGTAGGAATGATAACCTTGTGAGTTAATACTCATGCCAAGTATGGTGACAATATGATCAATTTTTCATAGTATTTATACTGAACACATGAAAAAAATCACATTCAGCATACTGACTGTGTGGAATATAATTAAATGTTAGTTCCATAAAATACTCAAAACATAGAAGTTAAAAATAACATAAAAATTTTAAAGGATGAAATTTAATTAAAATAATGAGGAATAATTTATAATTCCAAATTAATATGTTATAGAAATTATTATTTAAATATTAAATGGTTTTACAAATATATCAATAATGTGATTTTTAGTAACAATTAACTGAAGAGTTATATCACACTTTTAAAAGTGATCTCCTAAAAAGTTATGTTTTATAACAATGTGGTTTGTTTAGGAATGTGATATAGGAATATTAGTAAAAATTATTGCACTTTAACTATTGAAATTTATACGGACATGAAATAATTAGTATCAATATTCTAGTAATGTATGTTTCATCCACAAAATCTGTTAATAAAAACTACCTGAAGCTATGTACTCAACATCCATTGTAGAATTTTGATTCTTAATACATTATGACACTATTGAAATTCAATTTTTTTACATATTCTAGATTTTCTTTTTATATCTTACCTTCATCCACCAAAATTAGCATTTGAGTAACTCACTATTTCAAATTCCTATCTTCAGGAGTAAAACAATCCTAATTTGGTTGTATTTTTGAGGTATTTGAAAATTATTTTCATTGCTAGTAAGTGTGACTCTTTGTGGGTTTTCTTGAATACGAGCACAAACACAAACACACACACACACACCAAACATTATATCACTCTAGGCATAAGTTAGATATAGTAAACATCCAATCATACCTCTATAATTGGTTTTATCAACTAGTTCCCCACATACATCAAGATCCAAAATGTAGATAGTACTCATAGGAATATAAATACCTTTGGAACTATCCATACCAAAACATTTTATAAGATCATTAGTGTAAAATATTTTATTTTAAATAACTCCTTTATTTTGCAAAAACTGAAAACGATGGAAGAATTTATTTGCACCCATCAAACTCATTTAAAATTGTCTATGAATCATTTTTGAAAACCTAGTACACAAATAATTTCATGAAGAACAAAAAATAATATCATAAAATTTTTTTACTACTAAAAAATATTTTTATATTATTTTAAAAAATAAAGTAGGATGTGTTATTCCTTTAGTAAAACCTTTGGAAATTAAAAATAAGCTAAGATGAGAAAAACTATCTCTAGAAGCTTATTTTAAACTAGATAAATATTTTGTAAATTAAAAACAATATTATTTTAAAAGACATGGTTTTTATATCTAGGGCGTTTTTCAACAAAAACATCCATAAATATCTAAATGTTCCCCATAGTCAAGTAAAATTATAATGGTTTCAAGTCTAGATACTACAATAAATGTTTAATAATAGTTAATACCTTCTTCTTAACTATATCAATGTGGAACTAGTCTATCTTTGTCTCTAACTATTGTTCCTGACTCATAGAACTTGTTTACAAATACCAATTTAGTGCCAATATTTTGGTAGTCCTTGAGTATTTCAACTAAATCCCATACATTATTAATTTAAAACTAATTTAACTCTTATTTAATTTCCATAACATAGAATTCATTGTTAATTGAATCATTGATGTTCTTATTCTCAAGTTTTGATAAGAAATATTGGTGCTCAACTTTGTTTCTTAGAGATGCTCTAGTCTGAATTTTATTGTCTAGGTCACCAAAAAAATGAATTTAAGGTGTGATATTTATGATTCCTAATATCTATAATAATAGAAGTTTTTGAAAACTCATTTTAATATATAGGTTTGGGTTCATGCTGATCATTAGAACTAGGTGAATTCTTTATAGGAGGCCTAAAATAATTGATGTATTGATTTAAAAGATAATTTTCAATATTTTTTAAAGAGGTATTAGGATCAGGTGAGATTTTTTCAATATACTTGATATTTATAGATTCTTCCACAAGTTATATACTTTAATTAAACACCATATATGATTTACATTGTAAAATATCTAAGGTGAATTCAATCATCACTCATAAAAAAAAGGTTGTCAAAATTCATTTTTTTAATATAATGACTATACAACCAAACACTCTAAATTAATTAATATTTTTACTCTAACACTCCATAATTCATAAAGGGTTTTTTAAAAAGATTTATAAATAAAAAATTATTAATTATATAACAACTCGTGATTATAACTTCTTCCAAAAAATATACAGGTAAATCCTAGTCATTGAGCATGGTCCAGAAAATTTCATGACGGGTTCTATTTCTTCTGTCTACTATACCATTTTTTTGTGGGGTCTTATAAGAATAAATGTACTGACTATAGCCATCCTGTGAGAATAATGATTCAAAATCTTCATTTTCAAAAACATGATGATGATCTCTACTTAAGTTCTTAATTAAAATTCCTATAAGATTCTCTATAGATCAATCATATTTATAAAAACAAGAAAGAGAATACTATTTATGGGAAACGAAAATAACCCATTTATATATTGAATATTCATCAACTATAACATAGGAAAAAACTTTCCTGCTAAACTAGAAACTTTAGAGGGTTTAAGAAAATCCATGTAAACCAAATCTAAAAGATGAGATGTTAAATTTTATTTTTTTATTTGAATGATATATTATGATACTTTCCATTTTGATATAAATCATAGAAATTTTCTATTAGGAATTCTATTTTAGGTTAATCCATGACTAAAACTTTCCAATTTAGATTTCTAAGTGAGTGAATCTCAAAATGGATTAGTCTCTTATTCCAAATAAAAGATTCATTATGAAATTTACTCAATGAAGAAACATTATAAGAATATAAAGAATTTAAATCTACAACATAAAAATTATAATTTTTCATAGTAGTAAAAATTAAAGAATTATGGGAATCAAAAACAATACAAGAATTGTTTTCTAACATGAATAGAAAACCATCATCACAAAATTGTGAAATTCTAAGTATATTATATATTAATCTATCTATAAATATTTTTTTAAATTTAAACTGTACTTGAGTTACTGAGTTAGACAAGCCCAATTATCTTCCCTTTGGAATTTTCATGAAAAGTGACATGTCCACCATCCACTTTAATCACGTTGAATCATGACCAGTCACCATTCATATTTCTAGAACATCCAGTATCATGGTACCATATTTGTTTTACCATAACTATTCAAATTGGTTTCCTAAAAAATATATTTAAACCAAAAATAATTTTCATACCCATATTTCCTTGGGTCTATATATATTAGTAACAAATGATTTAGGAATCCATAATTATCATGCTAGTTTCCTATAAACAGACATATGACTTAAAAAAATTGAAGACATTATTAGGTCCAACAGAATAAGAACTATTACTAGAACTAGAAGAATATGATATTGAAATTAATTTATTATTTCTAATTTTCCTATATCCAGGTTAATGTCCTCTTCCAACAATGTAATTAGGAGTAGTCTATTAAACAAGAATATAGGTAAGGGTTTTCTTCCATTTTAAAATCTCCTTAAATATTTCATTAATTATTAATTAAGTAATTTAATCTCATTGTTTTCCTTAAGTAGTTGAGAATTATGGTCCTTTTCTACTTTAATATCTATTTTAAAGTGAGAAGAAAAATCATAATTCTTCGTCAAAAATTTATATTTATCTTTTAATTCATTAATTGTATTTTCTATAATGCTACATTAATAAAATAATTCATCACTGGACATATTCTCATTGTATTTTTCAGACTTAGAATAATTTAAAAAATGAGTAGGAGATCTAAGAAATAAATTTTAATAACTCAGTTATATTTTTCATAAAAAAACATTAGATTTGTTGTTTATATATTTTTTATCTTGATTCTGAATCACTTGATCTATCCTCAGAGGCACTCCAAGAGCATTCTGTTTCCCTTTTCTATATTTTTTAATTGTCCTCATATTAATTCTTATATTTAATCTTGGTATAGTATACTTTGTTGTGTCCTTTAACCTTATATTCATTGTAGGTTATTTCATTGGACAAAACATAATTTTTCAATGTTTTCTATAATTACCTTTTTTATCATATTTACCAATATAATTTTATTTATAGAATGTTTTCATTCATGTAGCAATTTCTGAATATTATGGCCATATGATCCAATTTTTTTTATCACTTTTAAATGGGTATTCTTCATCACTTGATCTTTCAGATTTGATCTTATCATTTACATTATTTTTATAAGTCTTACAGTCTATTGACTTCCTCATTATATCATACAGTTCATCTTTCTTCACATCAAATTCTTATTTAGACATCATGATCTTTCCAATTATCACATTTATTGGTAGTTTAATATTATCAAAATAAAATCTTATGGACATAGATATTCCCCTCCATATTTTTGGAATGCATATGAGAAGTCACATGATTTGAACCTTTTCAAAAAAATTATTTACGAGTTCATGAATCATGTTACCAATCCCATTTAGCATGAGATAAATTATAGATATTAATTCATCAAAATTCTTCATAAATATATTATATTTAGTAGCATATGTGTTTAAATAAATTTATTTAATAATATAAGTTCCATAATGAGATATAGAAATGGTTTACAAAATTTAAAAATTAGTAGAACAAGAAGATATTCTATTGAATTCATCTTCTCATAAGGAACAATATATACCATTCATAGATTTATTATTACAAGAATATTCTGCCTTAGAGGAATCACTTAAAGCATATATAACAGTTTTATGTTTTCATATTTATCATAAATGATAATATAGATATAAAATCACATATTCTATGTGGTGATTCATTTTTATTTTCCATTGATCATAATTTTTCCAATTAAAATAAAGAGGCCTATAAATGGAAGTTCCTTCTTATCCATAATTATCTATAAAGAATTACTTTAGGATAAAACAGATATCTAAAACCAATAAATTAAACTAAATCACAGTAAAAAAGATATTTTAAAGTTTCTTTGATACCAAATGATGGTCTCCCTATAAAACTCATGAGTGGGTGAATTTAGTTTCCAATATTTAAAAAAATTAAAAAAGAAATATCCCAATTTCTTAAAAAGGCATAGTTAACAAAAATTATAGAATTATATAATTTTATCTTTGGAATATGACTTCAAATTCTTGATCATAGCTCGGTTAAAATAATTTAGAAAATAATTTATATTTTGAAACTAATAAACTTGTATCAAAAATAGAATATAAAACACTAATTTAATTTAAAAATCAAAGTAATGGTTTGATTATAACTTTATAAATATTATAATAGTTTGAGTTAAGATCATATAAATTAAAATATATAAAGAGTATTAAACAAGATACAAAAAATATAGAATAGTTAAATTAAAAAGTGGTTTGGTTTCAATCTGAGTCTTAATACCCAACACTTAGAAATTACATGATACCAACAATTTATTATTAAAAAAACATATCCACATCTCGGATAAGATTTTTTAGAAAACAACATACAATTCTGTCTAGGAATAGAGCCTCTTCCATAGTTTTTTTTGGGATAAAACTACATACCAAGTCACATAGGATCTCTTCCATGATTGTTTTTGGGTATAAAAAAAGAAATAATTTACAGAGTATCATTTAATCACTAGTCTAGAAAAGAAGACTATGTTTTGAAAATATAAAAAGAATAAAAAAACACATCTTGAAAGTAAATAATAAACAAGAAGATCGTATGTGTAAAGATACAAGAATGTGATAAAGATCGATCTGAGTAGATTTTTTTGTTAGAAGACCTTGAATTTTTATTTGGAAGAAGCATAGAAAAGTTTCACAGTGAATTTGGAAAAATATTTTTTCATATAATCTTCAAAAAGAGTCTTCATTTTTTCATAGGATCCTAATGTATTTGAATATTATTTTACAAGATCATGTTTTCTTCTTAAACATATCTTTATCTAAAAGTATTTGTTAAATAAAATTAAATGAATCCTTAATTTCAAATTATCTGAAATTAATGCTCCAAAATATATCCGTTGAATATTTTAAATATCTACTAATATTCTAGAGATGAAAAGTTTTAATCACTTAAAAGAAGGTTAGTTGTCACATAAAGAAGACATAATAAGTTGGATAGAAAATTCATGCGATTAGTTAATGCTACAAGGTGTCATGGTTGTTTTATTTTTTTATGAATGTAGTCCATTAAATTTTGTGGTGTGTTAATTACGTCTTGTGGTATGTTATTTCCTCTTATATTCAGTAAAATAATAGACTTTGTATGTATATTATGTTCAAAAAAATTATACATACCTTAGCACAATAACTTTTTTTATTCACATGGTTGGTATATATCTATCTTAAAATATGTTTATTGTACATGAGGTAAGGCAATTATCAATGGATGGTAAGTTAAAATTCATTATGTGGTCAATTCATGAAGGTTATATATTGTTCATCTAACTCATGGTAAGCATTTTTTTCATGTCATTAGCTGATGTACAATGTGTAGTAGTTTCCAAACTGTTATATAATATTCATGGTTCAAAATCTTCATATGGTAAGTATACTAATCATTCAATATGGTTCGACTAACAAGTTCTAGATTTAGCCATTTTTTCAATAGTTTCTAGTAAAACATTTTCTAATTAGAAAAAAATAAATTTATTAATAACAATATAAACATGCTTTGGGATTATTAAATAATATGGTGCTGTTCTTAGACAACACATCAAAATTTACTAAATTAGGAATTCTATTATACCATCTTAATACTAAATAATGAATATAACCCCATAAATTTTTCAAACATCAATGACAAGAAGTTCCATGTCTCTATTATACATTACCATTGAAAATATTTCCACCTAAAATACATTCAATTATTACAAAAGATAGAATAGTATAAAAATTTGGATGATATTAATCGCATAGTCATCCAAATTGACAATCACTAGAAATTTCAATATGAAACACATGGAAATATACAATTCACTAACACAAGTTTTATCCTTAAAACCACCAAGTCTCTATATCACTTGAACTTATGAAATAACATAAGCACTTTGAAAATTATCTTAGTGATAGTAAATATTCACATTAATATCTTCAAATATCCCATCCTTCTTGAAATTAATCTTACTTCTATAATAAAAATTTAAATTTGATGAAAATTTTAAGAAATAAAACAATTTTAATTAAATTATATAAAAAATAAAATATAGTAAAAGTTATTAATATGATATTTCTTCCATGATAACACATAAAATCCATAAACAAATATTTCAATGATTTTCAAATCAAATATAAGCATTAATATATCATGTTTTAATTACCAATAATCCGTTGAATGTTTTATATAAAAAAGTATTAAATAAAGAATAAATAAATAAAATTAAAAGGTATTTTATTTCCAAATGATGTAATATTGTTCACTTTTGAATTATGTACGATTAATTAGTTTGAAGGTTAATTATTTTTAAGATTAAATAGGTTAAAATCGATAAATAATTCAATAATTCACTCAATTATTCTGAACCATTAATTAAACTAACAAATTATCATTAAAATTAAAATATTTTTAGAAAAATATTTTTTAAAAATATTTTCAATACTTTAATTTAATCTATTATTATAGAGTTCCTCACATAATTTATATCTTTATTAAAAAAATATTATTGAATGTGTTGAAATTTTTTAAGTAATATTTATAAATTAATAATTTGGAATTTAATTTTTATTAATAAACGATTAAGATAAATTTATACTCTTGATATCACACGTCTTAAATGAATTATTGACTGATGATTAAATGATCATAAAAAAATAATGAGTAAGTAATATAAAAGCTATATATTATATAATAACTATAATTAAAACCATGTAAAAAAATTATAAAAAAATTAATCATACTGAAATTGCTCAAAAATATATTTAAAAATTTATAATATCATTGGAAAGGATAAACATGATAAAAAAAATTAAACATTAAAACCAATATACCTTGTTAATTATATGTATATGATAACACAAATAAATATTAATTATTACTTTATTGAAATAACATTTTATTTTCATTTAAAGCACTAGTTTCTCATAATAGGAAAAAACTTGACATGTAGATAGTATCCTTGAAATTTTTCTATTATCTCATCATATGGTATTTGGGATATTTTTTGATTTTAACAAAATTACCAAATATTTTGGGTTTTATTATCTATAGCATCTTAAAAAACATTTTTCTCATGAAAACCATGAGATGGGAGTTCAAGGGAATTATTTAATTCATTTTTTCCATATATATATACATATGTTGTGGTTGTTTTCTCCTTTATTATATCTTTTATTATGGCCTTTTAAAAAACCATGATATGGAATTTCTCTTTCCACAAGATTATTTTCTTTGAAATAATCTTAATATTTCTAAATGTACATAAATTATTAATTAAGAAACTAATTTATTGAAATCATTAAAAATAAAAATCATTTAAAAAACTACCCATCTAATTAAAGTTCATCTAAAAATACAGTTAGTAAATTTATGTATCAAATACCCACACACATTGATTTATTCTTCTTAAAAGAAAATAACCACAATAATGATTTAATAGATAAGATTCATTTAAAATAAAAAACATTACATAATAATATAAAGAGATAAATATATATAAGTAAAAATTTCAATATCCACATATAAAAATAATTGTAGGCACTTAATTTCTAAATAATTATGATATTCATGTAATATGTGAAACATGAAATTCATTGATAAATTGCGGCTTGATAATAAATAATTTAGTTATTTTTTTAAAATAAAACACTAATATACTTCCATTTTAACTTATATTTTGGAAAATTGAATATTATAATTTATTATTTATTTCTACTATGTATTTCCTAAGAAATTTTATAAAAATATTAAGCTTTACATTGAAAATTTATCCATTATTTTATAATATTATAACTCGAATTGTAAAAGATAGGAAAATATTGTCGGAATAATTTGAATTTTCATATAGAATCCTAAATAATACTTAAATTATAAACAAAATAAACCCATTAATCCTCACAAATATCCCCCCATGGAAATTAATATATCATGCAACACAATTTTGAAAGGTATTCTAGTTATTGCTCAATATAAACTAATCAGATTAGTTTTAAATATTTTTTTCAATTTCTATTTTTTTACATGTCATATTTTTTTTAATGCAGGTTATTTTATTTAAATAAAATATTAATTTATTTTATAATAATTATAATCTCGTATCTTGTATACTTACCCTAGATACGATGTAGCCTATGTCGAGGCGATGTTGGCCTAGGTGGCCACTAACTACATTTTATCCCATGGGTTTGTAACATTCATGGTACCTGGAACCAAATTATTATTTGTCTCAAATTCAATGTCCTTATATGTTATTTTTTTATCATTTTGACCAATTATTTATAATATTAAAAATGACATTAAAATTCAATCCAACTAATTTTTCTCTCAAACTACATAAAATCACACTTCCTCCTTTATGCTATCTTATCCCAAGAATATATGTCCTTTATTTGAGATTAGATTGGAATTACATATAATTATATGAATTCGAAGAAGTGTGTAACGTCCCTATCTCGTAAGCCAATAAATAGTGCCCCAGGCCAGGTCACAACATGGGCTCAAGCACACCTCCCTATTTGCCAGAGGCTGCAGACTAGCAGCGAGGGTCTAAATAAGTAAAATGGGGAATCTATACCCTCTTTACCAGAGTAAGGAACAACATAAAATAAATAGAATATCGAAAACAACATGTAATAACCAAGTAAGCTTACATAAATGGCCATTTACCAAAACTTGGTACAAACCATAGTCATCAGTAAATATTTTATGTTATGTTAAACAGTTCCTTGTAAACAAAACCCAAAATGTATCTAAACAGTAGAATCCAAAATATGTTTTGACTCCAAGTTCAGAACCTTATCCATTCATATCCCATTCGCAACTCAACTCCATAGAACATGTATGTTTCCCTTGTCCTAACCTATAACCATGAAATCTTCTTAGGTATCCAATGGTGGCCCGAGAAGGGTGTGATTATATCATAGTATTCCACCACCAATAGTGTGCGAAAAATATCTAGTCAATATATAGTGCATGAAAGTGATAAGTAAAGACATGGAAAATAAAAACAACATGGGTGTGATTGGTTAACAAGGTTCACTTAAGTCTTTTCTAGCATTATTCCCAATTTCAATACTTAATCCATCTTTATTACTTAGTTCACTCCAATTATGTTATCAATGGGTTAGGAAAATTCAAAAAATTCAATAAATAAAGGAAATAAATCAAGTTCCCTATGTCACTAGGGAAAATCGCATCATCATATAGACAACATACTCACCTTGAAGCCTCGGTCCAGGTGGTCTCATCAAATGTAACCATTTGGGAAATTTAAATCCATCCCCTTCCCTAATCCATACATTTTGGGGTGGATTTTAGAGCCTCGGTCTAACTCGACCCATGGGCATAGAACCTCATGTCAATACCCCACTCTACCAAGGCATGTGAACATGATTATTTATCCACTCACCACACAAATACCATATCACAACCAAACCAAACCAAACCAATACCAATGGTAAACACAAACCATAACAATCAACATGGTAATTAACATTATTCCATAACCCACTAACACCTTTATGATTTACATCACATAACCATTTATCCCAATTCCAGTTTCTTATACCGAACTCAATAAGAATATATACTAATTCCAATATGTTAACCCATTTATCATATAAAACCCTTTCATATGTTAATTCAATTCAAACTTTTAACATTTCTCATCGATTATCCCACTTTTGGATTTCAAGTAGAATTCACAACTCGTTTAGCACATTAATACTAATCCCATTTAACTAATTATCACGTCAATACAAAAAACCCCTTATCCATTATCCAAATTTAGTCAAAAAAACACACATTCCCTTCTTAATCATAACACTAATCAATTAACATGTTTATCTCAGGCTCTACTGAATCACATGTCAATTTCACACTTAAAATTTCCAATAACAATATTCAGGAAGGTCGGCGTAACCCATGGGTGGCCCTAAATTGGTCATGTAATTATACTTTCATCGCACAAGGATCATGAGGGATTCAATTCATAATTTAGATACCCATTATATCAAATATCACTAATGAAACCAAGAATACAATAAGGAGGACAAAAGAATGGAAACTTTCATTCACAAATCCATATAAAAACTAGGGAATATAACATATAGAACACCTACCCTGAATCCAATGATGAACGCACTCTAAATCATGGAATTATACTTGGATTTAAAAACCCTGTGAAGCCTCATCCTAGATTCAACTGAAAAAAGAGTGTTTTTGGGATTCAGAATAAGATCATCCAAGATACAAGCCCTTATCTAGAAAATAGAATAAATGAGAGGATTAAACGCACCTGAATCATTGATTCATAACCAATGACAATCCAAATGGCCTAGAATTGAGAGACAACCACCTGTAAGAAGGTTTAGATATTTATGTTCATCACTAGGGTTAGAAGGGGGAAAAAGAGGGTAAATTTGGGTGAATCTTTAAAATCCCATAATGGAAAAACTGGTATTTTTAAACTTTTATAGGGGAGAACTATTTACCTGCATGGTATTCCAAACCATGAAAAAGACATTGTATAAGGGATGTTGGGTCACATAGTAACCTAGGGAGACCGATAAGATTTATAAACCATGTTCCAACCATGTTATATGCCACTACCCAAGGTTGCATGGTTTTCCTAGGATGGATGCACAATTTACTTAACCATACACTAATTGTACACCTTTCACAAGTTGGATTGGTTTCCCTTGTCTTCCTATCTCAAACCCCTAGAAAACCCCTGATTCCACTATACTTCTAGAAAACACTTCAATAAACTAAAAAAATAGGTTAAAAAAATTAAAACAAGGAAATACCTCTATGAGGTCTGAGATCTTACAACCTCCACACCTTATAATGGTACCTCCTTGATCCACATTCTCAAGCATCACTAAGCCTCCAAAGTAAAGAGATAAATCCATTGAGCCGACATCTTCAATTATCACTCCCAAGTTTCCTCCTAAACATTCCCATGATACCATAAAATATGAACTAAGGGAACAAGCTTTCCTCATAAAACCTTCTCGCTTGATCCACAATACGAATCAGATGCTCCTCAAAGGACACATCAACCTCATTCTCAACATCCTCAACATTAACCACATGAGACAGATCAGGGTGATACCGATGAAACTATAAAACAAGAATAAATATCATTCATATCACTATAATATTATTTAAGAGACAATTGGTATGCCACCATCCCAATACTCTCCATGATCTAAAATGACCATACATACCTGGGCACCAACTTTCCTAGCTTTCAGATTCAATGATGACCCAACCTTAGAGACACCTGAAGAAAGACATTATCACCCTGCATAAACTCAAGAGGTCTATGATTCCAATATATATATGATTTTCCCTACTATGTGATGTTTCCATGTATTTTAGAATCAACCAATCCTTTTCTGACAACTTCTACATGAGGCTCAATCCCAATAGCTTGGACTCTCCACCTTCCAACCAACACAGTAGAGATATACACGACCTCCCATAAAGTGCCTCAAATGGTGCCATTTTAACCATATTATAGAAACTATTGTTGTAGGAAAACTCAACAAGTGACATATGATTTTATGACGATCCACCAAAATCTAGGATAAAAGCTCTAAACATTTCCTCTAACCCCAAGATCGTATACTTTAACTACCCATCCATATATGAGTGAAAATTAATACTAAAAAACAACTGCGTACCAAGAACCTTCTGTCACCCCTTCCATAAGAGATATGTAAATCAAAAATATTGATCTAAAACTATAGTCCTATGTACACCATGAATCCACACTATCTCTCAAACATACAACTCACCCAAATGATCAACAGTAATGGACTCATGGATCAATAAGAAATGATCCACCTTAGTAAACCATTCCAAAACTACCTAGATTACATCATTCTTTCGAGGTATCCTCGAAAGAACCATTGAAAATTCCATCATTCCATCATCCCAATTCCATTCAAGAATAGGAAATAGATGCAGTAAACAACATCGGTGCTGATGCTTGGCCTTCACCTGCTATCTGGTAAGGCATCGCACTGCAAAACCCAGAAACTCTTTCTTCATCACTGACCACCAATACTACCTATGAAGATCACAATACATATTAGTCAAACTAGGATGAAATAACCACTTTTATGAATAGAACTCACATATAAACTCTTCCTATGTACACACTGGCACAAATACATGACCACAAAAATAGAAAATCCCATCATTATCAATATCTCAACTAGGAGGAAACTTCTCACCTTCAAGACTTTCTTTCCTAGCTAAATACTCCAGGTCCTCAAGCTAACCATACTTGACAAAGTTCAAAAGAGCATACTAAATTGTTATGGACACAAAGTTCATCTAACTATTCCAACCCCACATCTCTAGGTTTATCTCAGCAAACAAGTCCATCATCCTCCACTTAGACTTGGATTCCCATAACCACCTGATTCTAAGTCTTCTAACTCAAAGCATCTGCAATACTATTCCCATTTCCTAGTGTTTAAACCAAATCGAAGTCAAAAAACTTCATGTATTCAACCCATGTTCTTTTCTAAATAATTAAATAACACTGAGATAAGATATAATTAAGGATTTTAAGGTCGATAAACACCACGAACCGCTCTACCGACAAGTAATGCCTCCAACAGTTTAAGGAATACAACACAATAACTAACTCATGATCACGAGTAGGGTAATTTCTCTCATGAGGCATAAATTTACTTGAACCCATATGCTATAACACAATCATACTGAATCAAAACTTTCCCAAGTCCAACACCAAACACATCACATAACAAGGTGTACCTCTTACTTGGCTCAGTTAAGATCAAGACCAGTGTGATCTTCAACTTCTTATTCAACTCATAGAAAGAATTATTTCATACCTCAAACCATTCAAACTTAAATACCTTCTTGGTTATGCTTGAATTTGGAACTTATAATTGGGAGAAATATTTAATGAACCTCCTATAATAGTTGGCCAATCCTAGAAAAATCCAAACATTAGAAATGTTGTTGGGTCTCTCCAAAGATACCATGACCTGCACTTTCTCTAGATCCACTAACACACCTACCTTAGAGATGATGTGACCCAATAATTATACATTATCAATACATAATTTATATTTTTATATCTTAGCATAAATTATTTTCCCTCTTAGTGTATTCAAGATGATATCATGTTGTTTGGGAATATTTTCATGAGTTCTAGAGTACACCAAGATTTCATAAACAAAGAAAAATATGAACTGATCTAGATATGGGAGAAATATCTTGTTCAATAAGGACATGAACATATCTGACACATTGATCAACCCAAAGAACATCACCATAAACTTGTACAACCCGGACCTCCTCCTAAAATCATTCCATGATACGTCTGAAGGTCTCACCCTCAACTAGTGATATCCCAATATCAAATCGATCTTAGAAAACACTAAATCACCCCTAAACTGGTAAATTGGTCATCAATTATAGGAAGTAGGTATCAGTTCTTAAATTTCAAATGATTAAACTTCCTATAGTCGAAACATAACTTCAATGACCTATTAGACTTATTGTAAAACTACATGAGAGATCCCCAAGGTGACTTACTAGAATAGATGAACCCTTTATTTTCTAATTCCTCGAACCAAGACTTAAGCTCCTAGATTTTTATAGGTGCCATCTGATACATCAGAATGAAAATTGGATATGCCCCCAATAGAAACTGAATTGTAAACTCAACATATCTCTCAGGTGGAAGCCCTAAGAAATTATTAAGAAAAACATCCAAAAACTGGTCCAGCATTGGAGGTAGGACAATATACTCTACTACTTCGTCATCAAGCATAAGATAATCCACTTGGGATATGACTTCACCAAATTTCTGACAAACCGGAACTATATAGCCTTCTTGAACATCATATTTTCCATGAAGGACATATGTGTCCCCCTCTAGAGACATAAAAATTACCCTTCACTGGTAAAAGTTGTTATAGGACTGATACAACACCAGCTAATCCATACCGAGAATTAGATCAAAACCTAAAATCTCTAGGACAAACAAGTCCCATAAAAAATAGTATCCGCCAACCTCTAGAGAACAACCCTTACATTGTTTGATACCCTTATATCTCACCCCCAAAGAGTATTAATTGACAAAATCCCACACACGTGTTCCACATATTATCCCAACACAACTACAAATAGAGCAGAAATAAAGGAATATGTGGTGTATAAGAAAAATAAAGCACTATCAAGTGTAGAAGCTATAAGAATTGTACCTCAAACTATAGATGGTCCATCCTCACCACCTCGAGGTGATGATTGTACTGTGTGATGATGAACTACCCCTATTTCATAGGATCTGGTTTGAGTACCCAATGCTGCACTACCCTACTAGTATAGATGCTCTCACCCAAGAGTGCAAAATCTACCACCCCTACCGATACAACCCGTGGAACTCCAACTAACTGCCTGATAAGGGGTAACCGACCCCCTTCCCACACTCGACATCTACCTATGACCATAATCTATTCCTACCTATTTAGGGTTCCTATAAAACCTCTTTATATTCCCCATTCTACCACATGACCGACACTCCACTAGTGGTAGGGTACGATAACTACACAGGTGCCCCAACCTACCACAATGATAACAAAACACTGAATCTACACCCTGAGAGGATAACCCTTTTTTATAACTACTATTTGCACTTCCATCCTAATGAAAACTCCAAAAATGATGATTCGAGTACTCAGAAGCCGCACCACTCATCCTCCCTACTGGAGCCACATGTTCACCACCTAAATCCCCATTCAGGTTCCCCTATCAGAAAAGGGATTGATCGTATACCTCTGAAAACCTCTTCAAAAAGAAGATATTCACCTGGTACCAGATTTGTTTCCTAACCTTATCCTAGAAACATTTTCCCACAGCTGCCTCATATCCTACCAATGCTGGAATGAAGCATCATAAATTAGTGAAATTACTAGAATAATCCATCACTGAAATTTCACCTTGTGTCAAACTAATACATTCCATAGCATTCTCTTTCCTCAAGGTCTTGGGATAGAAATTCTCCAAAAAAAATTCTTGAAAATATTTCCACAATATTCCTTCAGCCTGTTCAGTTTGCACCATGATATCCCACCAACACTTTTCCTAACCTCTCAACATTTAGGCTATTAACTTGACTCATTTCTAAGAAGGGGTCTCTAATTGGTCAAGAATCGTCTGGATGGAATCAATCCAGAACTCAATTTCCTCTAGTACACCCTCTTCAGTAAAGGTCGGAGGGCACTGTAGCTAAAATTCCCCGGCCAGCTCAAACATTCTCGGCATAACCTACCCTAGGTCCCATTCCATCATTTTCATAAAGCGATAAAGGTTCTATAAGAAATGATATCCTCTATTATCTTGGATCACCATGCTCTCTTTCTCCACTACTAGATGATTATTTTCAACAACATCCTCTTGTCTCCTAACCAACACATGTTTTGTCGGTAACAATTCTCTACAATGCCAATCAGAAGCCTTATAACACCTAACATAAAGTTTCCAAAATTCATATAAAAGGAGGCTCTATTCTATCCATAAATAACCCATTCACACACACTATCCCAAAGTCCATCATCACATCCTAAATACTACCCTTAACCATCCCAACCATGGGTTATGGCTAACATGGAGTAACCAAATCTAATGGCTATAAGTCTTACATTGGACACCATTTCAAAAACATTCCCATACTTTCAATGAAAACCTTTCCTATAAGGAACCTTTCCCATTTTAAAATTCATTAAAACCAACAACTAATATAATTTAAAAACCCTTGTTAGACACAATTCTTTAACCATTATTCAGATTTTCTATTTCCTTTTTACCCATTCAAATAATTTTTTTGGACACCATTTTCTTCAAATTGTTAAAGAAGGTCAAATGAATTTTACCCCTTTATATCCCACAAAACTATCCTGTGTGTGTACCTATCATGATAATGCCACCTATATCCCTAGGTGCTTAAAATTATGCATGAATTCAAAATCCTGCACCATTCCTGACACAATTTAAATGTCAAAAAACTGTCACATCACACAAAAAGTGCATCACCAAATGGTGAAATATCATCAATTACAACATCTCACAACAAGAACAATAATCCCCACCCAGGGTGAATTGGGTTTTCCCTCATACATGGGTTATCTACTCCCAAGTATGAGCTCATTACCAAGTCTGAACACATCCAATTCTCTTTTCCTCCATCCGAAATAATAAGACTATATAAAAGAAATGCTTTGATACCACTTTTTAATGTAATCATCCTAGAATCCACTAAACAATGCCTCGGGCTGAGTCGCCACAAGAACAGAAGTGCACCTCCCTATATGACAAATGTTTCTAACTACCATTGATAGTATAAATAAGTCACATGGGGAGAAAATTCCTTCTTTACCAGAGTAATACACATAAGAAAATAAATATAATAGCAGAAACAAAATTTAATAGACAAATGAACTTGCATAAATGACCATTACACAAAACTGGGTATAAACCATAGACAAAAATAAATATGTCATGTTATGCCAAATAGTTCCAAGTGAACAAAACCCGAAATGAAGATAAACAACAAAATCCACAAGACAGCGCTGACTCAAAGTCCCGAACCCCATCCATGCATGTCCCATGCCCAACTGAACTCCCTAGCATAGTGATATTTCCTTATCCTAACCTACAACCATAAAATCTTCTTTGGTACCCAATAGAAGCCTGAGTAGGGTGTGAGTATAACTCAGTAGGTAACCAGCAACAATATATAAAAATATCAATCCAATATATAGTGCATGAAATTTATATGTAAATACAAGGAAAATAAAGAAAAGTTGGGTGAAATTGGTTAGCAAGGTTCACTTAAGTCTTCTCTAGAATTATTCCCAATTTCAATAATTAAACCATCTATATTACTTCGTTCACTTTCGTCATGTTATCAATGGGTTAGGCCCATTAATCAAATTCAATACATAGTTGAAATAAATCAAGTTCCCTATCTCACAAGGGACAATAACATAATCATATAGACAACACACTCTCCTTGAATCCTCTATCTAGGTTGTCTTATCAAATTAAACTATTAAGGGAACATAACTCCATCCCCTTCTCTAATCCATGCATTTTGGGGTGGAGTTTAGAGCCTCAGTCTAACTTAACCTGTGGGTGTAAAACCTCATATCAATACACCACTCTACCGAGCCATGTGTGCATGATTATTTATACATTCACCACATACATAATATATCACAACAAAACATAACCAATACCAATGGTAAACATAAACTATAACTATAAACATGGGAATTAATATTATTCCATAACCCATTAACACCTTTTCCATTTACATTATATACCCATTTATCCCAATTCCCATTTATCATGACCAAATCTCTAAGAATATTTACCAATTTCTTTTGTTAACCCATTCAACACATCCAAACCTTCTATATGTTAATTAAATTCACACATTTAACATTTCCCATGCATTATCCCACTTATCAATTTCAAGAAAAATTCACAATTCGTTTAACACATTACTAATAATCCAATTTGACCCATTATCATGTCCACCCAAACAACCCATTATCCATTATACACATATAGGCACAACTACCCATATTACCTTCTTAATCACCACATTAATCAATTAACATGTTCATCTCAGGCTCTACTAAATCACAAGTCAATTTCACACAAAACATTTCTATTAACCATATTCAGGAAGGCTGGCTCACCCCATGGGTGGCCCAAAATTGGTCAAGCAATTCTCCATGCATCCCACAGGGAAAATGATGGGTTCAATTAGAAACTTAGATACCGATTATCTCAAATATCACTAACGACACCAAAAATACAGTAAGGGGAAAATAAGAATGCAACCATGCATGCACAAATACATATAAAAACTATGGGATATAACTTGTAGACCACCTACCTAAAATACAATGATGAATAAACTTCTAATAATGTACTTAGATCCAAATTCAAACACATCAAGAAGCCTCAAAATATATTCCACAAGAAAAGGGGGTTTTAAGGCTTCAGAAGAAGATAGTCCAAGATACAAGCCCGTATCTGAAAAAGATAAGAAATGAGATGATTAGAGTCACCCATTCTTTTATTCCCAATCAATAATGCTCCAAACAGACTATAATCGAGAGAGAAACACCCTTGGGATGTTTTGAAAATTTGATTTCGTCATTAAGGTTAGGAGGAGGAAGAGGGGGGGGGGGATCATGTGAAGCTTTAAAATCCCATAATGAAAAAACTATATTTTTTTAACTTTTTCAGGGGTGCACAGTTTACTCACATAGTTTTTAAAATGGTGTGAAAGACACTATCTAAGGAAAGCTGGATCACATGCTTACCTAGGGATACCCTTATAGTTTAAGAACTGTGCATGGACCATTTGATATTCCAATTCCCATGGTTTCATGGTTTTCTTGGGATGTCCACACAATTTACTTAACCGTGCACCAATCGTCCGTGTTGAACAGGTTGGTCGGGTTTCCCTCAGCTTCATGTCACAAAACCTTGTAACACCCCAAAGGTCCCCATACTTCCTAAAAACACTTAAATAATAAAAAAATAGTAAAAAAACAAAATTTAGACAATGATATACCTCTAATTGGTATGGGATCTTACAACGTGTTTCTACAACTCCCCTTCTATTTAATCAATTTTCAAAAAATTATTTTATGAATTATTTACCTAAAATACTTATTTGTAATGACTATTCTAGGATTAATAATTTATTTTAATTAAGGTAAATTCATATGATGTTATTCAATGAGTAGGTTCATAAAAGATAAAGCAGGCGGTCCAAAGGATTTCCAATTTGTCTATATTAGTTTTCATTTGATGTGTGTGTTGGGCCCGATGTTTCATATTTTTAATTTTCGTTTCAATATGTGTATAGGGAAGTTAATGGTGATAAGTGTTTATATTTGGATAATAGTTATAGATAAACTTTATTTTAGTGGATTTCATTCTTGGAATATTCTCATTGGTAAATGTGATGATTGTTAGTATATTCTTAAATTTTAAAGACATGTGTCAATGATAACACATTTATTGAAACATGTTGAATAAGACTGAAGGGAATGAAAATTAGTATTGGAGTGAGGATTATTTAAATGTAATGTTTAAAAGTGATTTTTAATTTAATGTTGAGAATGTATTTAGATTATATTATACACCAAGAATATAAGGGAATTTTATTTCATAGGAGATTAATAAAAAATATGGGAACCTGAATGTGCGGTCGATTGTCTCCTATCGACCGTTCAAGGTTCCGGTGCTCTGCTAATGTGTATAGCAGCACTCGGGTCGAATCCTCGGCGATGATACTTTGTAGTAGTTGTTTGTTTTTAGTTGATTGTATTTTGATTTGGGGGGTTTGTTTGCAGAGCTTAATTGAAATGATTTATGGATGATGTTTGATTTACCAAATTGATAAAGATTGGGGTGAGTTCATCATTGGGGAGTTAAGCATGTGATATCCTTGAGCCTTACTTTGTATTGCATTAAATTAACACCCATGTCATAAGTTGACGTTGATTGGAATTCCTAAGTGTGAAGGCTTTAATCCAAGCCTTAACTTAACTTAGGGTTCTAATCTCAATCAAAACTTATTTATGGTAGTGTATTTATGGTTCCAATAATCCATGGAAACCACTTGTTAAACAAAACATATCATTAATCCATGACATATTAAGTTTAACATACACAATATTAATTTAAAGAATACTCATCGAGCAAAACTCTCAATCAATTAACATCCCCAAATTATAAATCACCCCAATGAGAGATTTACTCAGCCATTTGGCTGATTAATAATCTGGTTATAATCATTATGATTATAAATTAATAAGAGAAGAAAAAGAAAGGGATAAGAAAAGAGTGGTACGTCGACACACACACACGAACAATGATGATAATTAAAAACGAACTTTCGATTGAATGAGGAAGCTAAAGAAGGGAAGGGGATTGAACTGAATTTAAACTATTTTAAGAACATTAATATTAAAATATAGAAGGTGGAAGAGAATAAGAGATATTGAAGAAGTAACTTGCATTAAAACAGAATTACAAAGAAAGAGAATTACAAGATTACAAAAATGAAGAACACAAAAGTAAGTGAAAAGAAAGAGAGGAGGAAAGGTCTCTCAAGTGAAAACTTGAGTATGGAAGATCCTCCCAAGACTTTGGAAAAGCTTTGGTCGTGCCAATGTGATCTCCTCTCTTCTGAAATGCCAACCCCTCTCAAGGAGAGAAGGGAAGAGTATTTATAGCCCAAGGAGTGGACTGTTTGCATTCCCAATCTGTCCCTCCACTTGCATCGCCAATTTGGAAATTCCGACAGCCGAATCTTCGAATATCTTCTTCTTAAAAGTTGTAGGAAATAATGTTGGCCGACTACTCTCAAAATTTGGAGTCCTTTGGACGTAAGGATAAGAAGTTATGGCCGGTTGAATAAACAAACTTAAACTTTCCATTTCAATCCAGTCTTTTTGAAGTACATAATGTGAAAGGGTTTTTTGAATATTAAGATGCCTTCAAATCCGAATGGTTTCTTCAACAAAGTCGGCTGCCTACAGCTACTCTTTCACACTGCAAAATCTCAGCTCTCTTGGATGATTACATCAGGAGATATGTCATGCATACTATACTGATTTGCATTCTCGGTCAGAATGGTGGGCTGGACTTCAAAGATTAATTTGGGCCCCTTGTACTTGGATTTGGGCCATGAAATTTTTATCCAAGATGACATGTAGTGTCCCCCGAATTATGGAGGAGAGATAAGGTTTTTGAACTTCTGGATTGAGCCCAGTAAATCAATCTTCATGAATAGTCCAGTTTCTTCACAGATTCTTTGGTCTTGTTCGTGAGGACCATATGACCCTTCAAATTGCAGAATTGGATCATGGTTCCTTCTAATGAAATGTTTTATATTGAATGGATAATCCTACAAAACAAGAACCACACCATTTGGATCAGTATAGTGATAGTTATAATTAAAACATTAAACTGACTCAATTTGACTACTTCTAAAAATTCTCAAATATTATACTTAATATTAAAACATTAATATTTCACACAAATTATGCACATTTCATATAAAATAAGTAAAGGGGGAATATAATAAGTCGTGACAATATTAATAACATCAACTCCCCCACACTTAGATTTGCGCGTGTCCTCATGTGCAACAAATATTAAAACATGACAAAATCATTTTCACTCACCAAAAAATACTAAAATTTTGTTTTCTCCAATCAGGGGAGGTTTAGAATATTTCAATCATCCATATTGAATTCCATCACAAATTTGGTTCACAATAATGCATCAGAAACAATTCATTTTTTCATGTTCAAGGTTTGAATTGGAAAATGTAGGCACTCAAAACTTACTCCTCTCAAGATGATAAAAATGTATTTTAGGAGGTTCACTCATTCACCAACAAAAAGTGAAAATCAAGAGTTTTTAAGAGATCTCAGCTTCCATTCCCAAATCTAATGTGTACAAGAATCAAGAGGTCTTTTAAGGGGTTTTTCAGTGGCTATGGGATGGTAGGTATATAATGTCCAAAGGAAAAGAGGGGTTAAAAACACCAACATGAAAAAATCAATGCACATTTTTTTTTGAAATTCGATTTGAAAGGAAATAGAAACACATATTTACAAGGGCATGAATGTGTGATGAATGAAAAGTGAGGGAAATAGAAAATGGAATAGGGTGAGATGATGGAATATGTACAACATGGAAGACTTCCAATAATGACACAATACAAGATGATTCAAGTGTTCTTTTTTTCTCTCTTTTTGCTCTTTTTTTTTCGAAAGTTGTGCTTGAAACAAGTCTCACAGTCATCTCCCAACCCATGTTTGATCTTCTCATGGAACTAATTTTAGTAGTTATAACACGATCAAAGGTTGATGATGAATGATTTTTGACCCACCCAAGACACAACCCATTCCTTTTTTTTCATTTTTTAATATAATTTTTTGTCATTTTTTTGAACACTTTTCAATGACTTTTGTACAAATGACAATTACACATATACACCCCAAAGCTCACAGAATTACAACCTCTCCCCCACACTTGAATGGAAGCTTGCCCTCAAGCATATGATGACACATTGGAAATCAATGAAAGTACGCCCGAAAATGAAGTCTATTCCCCCCACACTTAAATTTCAATAAATTGTACAATGAAAATACATGAAGATGTTGGGTGGGACAAGGTATTAGGCTTGTAATGTGGCTATCAAAAGAAAGGTTTTCATAGGCTCAAAGGGGCTTTCAAAAGTAGGATCAATGTAAGGGTAACGGGAGGCTATTTGGCTATTCTGATTCTCATGTGGCTTAGAAAATGCCTCTATCATATTAATGCACACAAAAGATGGAAATTCAGCTCGAAGGTCCAAAAACTCAAGACTCACAATCAGTGGTGAAGACACACAATGAAAAAGATGGCCATAGATGACCTTGGCATGAAGGCTAATGTTGTTCCTCTTGGTAGGGGAGAATCATTTTCCACCAAAAATTGTTCATTCAAAATGTTTGTTATTGACACAAAATTGTTTACCCAAGTTTGAGATAAAAATTCAATATATTTGAGTTTAAAACAAGCCTTTTGACTCCCCAAAATGGTTGGACAAAATTTCAAAACTAGATGGTGAGTAAGCATGACTCTTTTTTTGTAATTTTTTTAAGTAATTGTGTTTTTTTTGGTTTATTTAGTTTTTAAGGATTTTTTTAAATACACACCCACATAAGAAAGATAAAAAGAAAGGGTTTGATGAATAAAGTGGTAACAAAATGAAAGAGAGAGGAAGAAGAAGAAAGAGGTAGAGAGAGGAAGAGATAGAGAGAGAGTTAAAGGGAAAGAGGTGCCCCCTGGTTTGGATTTGGCGGGTCTCCATCCAGTGGTGGTTCTATTGAAGTGGATGGGGTTTCGATGGAAGTCGACGTGGTTCCTGGATTGTGAGACCTCTCATGGTGATGCTTTAACCGATGTCCATTTACCGTGAATGTTCTTTTTGAAGAAGGGTCTTGGACTTGCACTGCACCAAATGGGTAAACGTTAGTAATAACAAAAGGACATTCCCAACGAGAATTAAGCTTACCTGGGTGAAGTCGAAATCGAGAATTGAAGAGCATTACATTTTCACCTTCATGAAATACCTTTCGAAGAATGTTCTTGTCATGGAGTGACTTTGCCTTTTCTTTGTAGAGAATGGAGTTCTCATACGAATCGAGTCGAAGCTCCTCCAATTCAGTCAACTGCAACAATCTTTCTTCACCAGATTTTTCACAATCAAAATTACAAGTTTTGACAGCCCAAAATGAATTATGTTGGATTTCAACTGGTAAATGACAGGCTTTACCAAAAACTAGCCTAAATGGAGACATCCCAATGGGTGTCTTATAGGATGTTCGATAGGCCCAAAGTGCTTCACCAAGTCTATCGGGCCAGTCTTTTCTTGTGGGCTTAACAATTCTTTCAAGCACTCTTTTCACTTCTCTGTTAGAAAGTTCAGCCATTCCATTTGTTTGAGGGTGATATGCAGTGGATGTTTTATGTAGAACCCCATTCTTTTTCAAAAGTGACTCCATGGTTCTATTACAGAAATGAGTTCCTAAGTCACTTATCAAAGCACGTGGTGTTCCGAATCGATGGAAGATATGGGTTTTGAGGAACTCACTCACAGTTTGAGCATCATCTTTCCTAGTGGGTTTGGCCTCGACCCACCTAGAAACATAATCGACCGCAAGAAGAATGTATGAGAATCCATTGGAAGGGGGAAATGGTCCCATGAAATCGATGCCCCAAACATCGAAAAGCTCACAGAAGATTAATGGCTTTTGAGGCATTTCGTTTCTTTTGGAAATTGTGCCAAACTTTTGGCAAGTGGGACATGATTGACAGAACTCGTGTGAGTCCTTGAAGAGTGAAGGCCAAAAGAATCCAGAATCTAGGACCTTTCGAGAAGTCCTTTGTGGTCCAAAGTGGCCACCTCCAGGCATTGAGTGGCAGAATTCCAAGATGGAGGATTGTTCAGTCTCATCAACACATCTCCTAATTACCATGTCAGCCCCGGTTTTCCAAAGTTTATTATCTTCCCAAAAATAATGCTTTGAATCACTTTTCATCTTTTCTTTTTGTTCTTTTGAAAAATATTCAGGGAAAACACCGGAAACCAAGTAATTGACAATTGGGGCATACCATGGTAACTTTGGAGTGAGAGAGGAGAGGTGTTCAGTTGGAAATTCAGGATCAATTATTTCAGAATGAGAAGAATTAGAAATTCTACTCAGGTGGTCAGCCATAGGGTTTTCTTTTCCAGGTTTATCTTTTATCACAAGGTCAAACTCTTGGAGCATTAAAATCCATCTTATTAGCCTTGGTTTGGAATCACTTTTCTTAAGTAAGAACTTTAATGCTGAGTGGTCCGTGAAGATGATGATTTTGGCACCTAAGAGATAGGGCCGGAATTTATCCAAGGAAAAAACCACAGCTAAAAGTTCTTTTTCAGTCACAGTGTAGTGTGATTGAGTTTCATCCAATGTTTTTGAGGCATAAAAGATGACATGAGGAATGTTTTCTCTTCTTTGACCAAGAACAGCCCTAATGGCCCTATCAGAAGCATCACACATCAATTCAAATGGTAAGGACCAATCTGGGGGTTGGATTATTGGAGCAGATGTGAGAGAAGATTTGAGTTCAATGAAGGCTCTCTTGCAAGCCTCATCAAAATTGAATGTGACATCATTTTGAAGTAAACGAGTGAGTGGGAGGGAAATCTTGCTGAAGTTCTGAATGAATCGCCGATAGAAACCGGCATGACCAAGGAAGGACGGAATGTCTCGAACTGATTTGGGTTCAGGAAGTGATTGGATCACCTCAATTTTGGCTGGATCAACTTGGATACCCTCTTGAGAAATTATGTTCCCTAGAACAATCCCATTTGAAACCATGAAGTGACATTTTTCAAAATTCAGCACAAGGTTGCACTTGACACACTTTTGAAGGACCAAAGAGAGTGAATGTAAGCAAGATTCAAATGACTCTCTATAAATGGTAAAGTCATCCATGAAGACCTCCATGCAATTCTCAATGAATTCAGAAAAGATACTCATCATACACCGCTGGAATGTTGCAGGAGCATTACAAAGGCCAAAAGGCATTCGCCTATAGGCATAGGTTCCAAAGGGGCAAGTGAATGTGGTCTTTTCTTGGTCTTGAGGTGCGATTGGAATTTGGAAGTAGCCGGTGTAACCATCAAGAAAGCAATAGTGTGACTTTCCAGTCAATCTCTCAAGCATTTGGTTAAGGAAAGGAAGTGGGTAGTGATATTTTCGTGTTTCAGCATTCAATTTGCGATAATCGATGCACACACGCCATTTGTTTTTCACTCGAGTTGTGACCACTTCTCCATGTTCATTTGTGACAACTGTTATCCCGCCATTCTTAGGAACGACTTGAATTGGACTAACCCATTCACTATCAGAAATTGGGTAGATAATACCAGCTTGAAGAAACTTGGTAATCTCTTCCCTAACTACCTCAAGCATGAGTGGATTGAGTCTTCTTTGAGGTTGCCTAATTGGTTTGGATGATTCCTCTAGATGGATGTGATGCATGCAAAGGGCAGGGTTGATTCCTGGAATATCCTCTAGGGTCCAACCTAAGGCATTTTTGTTTTCCTCTAACACTTGAACAAGTTGGGACTCCTCAGTTTCAGAAAGTGAAGCAGAGATAATGACAGGGTAAGAGGGATCATGGAAAAGGAATGCATACTTGAGGTGTGAAGGAAGTGGTTTTAGATCAGTTTCAGCCTTGATTGGAGAGCTAGACAAGTTAGGAGTAGGAGAAGGGATTCTAGATGGGTTTGGATCATTTTCCTCAACACTGTCCAAGGTGGAGCAGTAGAGATCAGAGTTGATGTGGGATTCAAGAGAGTTTTCAAGTTCCTCTAGATTGATGGAGTCTATGAATGAGAGGTCCACATCAACTTCACCATTTATGACTTTGTTAATCATGGTGCAGATTTCACAAGATCATTTATCATTAGAACATGAAGAACATGGTGGATTGGGGTTCGATTGAATCTTAGAAGTGTCCTCAAAAGCATGGATTGAGAATGCAGAGTGATCCTCAGATGGGTATCGCATGGCTTGGAAAATGTTGAACTTGACCAGTTGGTCACCGAATTCCATGGATAAGATGCCTGAGTGGACATCAATCTTGGTTCTCGCAGTCATGAGGAATGGTCTTCCTAGAATTAGGGGAGATCGAGAAGAGGTCGTCTCACCTTCCATGTCAAGGACATAGAAATCAGCTGGGAAGATAAGATCATTGACCCGAACAAGAACATCCTCAATTATCCCCTCAGGACTGGCAGTGCTTCGATTGGCTAATTGAATGACAATACCCGTTGGGTGCAAGGGACCTAGACCAAGGTTGGAGAAAATGGATTTGGGCATGACATTTATTGAGGCTCCAAGGTCTATGAGTGCATCATCAAAGTTGGAACTCCCTATTTGACATAGAACCGTGAAGGTCCCTGGATCTTTTCACTTCATGGGAATGGACTGTTGGGTTGAAACATTTTCAATGTTCCTAAGTTGCCTCTTATGGGTGCACAATTCCTTAAGAAACTTGGCATACTTAGGGATTTGTTTGATGGCATCTAAGAGGGGGATGTTCACTTCAACACGTCTAAACATGTCAAGCATTTCAGGATCAGGTTCAAAGGACTTCTTAGTCTTGGAGATGGCTTGAGGAAAAGGAATTGGGTTCCTTAGAGGAATGGAAGGAGGTGAAGGAGTGGATTCAAGTTCATTTTCCAGCTTTTTGTTCTTTTCATTTTCTAGATCAACATCGAAAGGGGGGTTTGAGGATTTATCTTGAGGCATAGCAAGTTGATTTCCTGATCTAAGTGCAATTGCACTTACATTACCCTTGGGGTTGGGTAATGGTTGAGCTGGGAGTTGGGATGAATTGGATGGTTGTTGCTTGCTAAGGTGGGATGCAAGTTGACCTATTTGGGTTTCAATGTTCTTTAGGCTAGAACGGGTGAAGGAAGCAAGATCCTCTACAGCACTTTCCCATGGTTGTTTAGAAGAAGAGGCTTGTCCCAAATTGGGTTGGCCTTGATTTTGGTTCTTGGGAAAGCGATTGTATTGGGTGGGGAATTGGGAAGGCTCGTTAGGATAGTGGAATCCAGGAGGAGGATTGTTCCTTTGAGGTTGAGGAACAAAAGGATAAGGTTGATGGAAGTTACCACCACCTTGACCATATTGGAATTGGTTTGGGTTCTGAGGAGGGAATTGAGGAGGATGAGAAATGGGATTACCATACCTCAGAGGTGGGTTAAAGGTAGAAGAGAAGGGCTCAGAGTGGGGTTGGTTGAAGTTTCTAACAAACTGACCTGATTGTTGAGGGTTGAAGTTTCGCTGAGCATATGCCGCATTGAGCTCCATTGGACTAGATGAATCAGATGGATCATCTTGAAGTTGTGGACATGTGTCAGTCGGATGAGATGGAGAGTTGCAGATTCCACAATTCTTGATAGGTCCAGGGAATAGTGACTGTGGAGAAGATGAGTTTGGGGCTTTGGTAGCCACCGCTAGTTGACGCACAAGACCTGTAAGTTCACTCATCCACTCAGTCATCTTGTTGGGCTCTATGGATTGATTATCTTGGGCTTGTTTGACTTGAGCATGTGCTCGAGTATGGAATTGCTGCGTGTTTCCAGCCATGTTGCTTATGAGTTCTCGTGCAGCTGCAGGAGTTTTGTCAACAAGAGCACCACCACTTGAGGCATCAATGAGAGTTCGCTCCATAGCCAATAACCCCTCATAGAAGTATTGGATCAGGAGTTGGTCAGGGATTTGATGGCGTGGACAAGTTGCCACAAGCTTTTTGAACCTCTCCCAATACTCATGGAGTGATTCATTAGGGAATTGACGGATGCCGCTTATTTCCTTTCGGATAGAAGCTGTTCGGGAAGCGGGAAAGAACTTCTCAAGGAAAAGTCTCTTCATGTCAACCCATGAGTTTATGGAACCAGGTGGGAGGTAGTAGAGCCAAGACTTGGCAGAATCTGCTAGGGAAAAGGGGAAAGCTCTAAGCTTGATTTGTTCTTCAGAAACCCCTTGAGGTTTCATGGTTGAGCAGACCACTTGGAACTCTTTAAGGTGAAGATGTGGATCCTCACCGGCTAGCCCGTGAAAATGAGGGAGAAGATGAATCAAACCCGACTTGAGTTCGAAGTCAGCCTCTATGTTTGGATATTGAATACCAAGAGGTTGGTAATTCATATCAGGGGCAGCAAGTTCTTTCAATGTTTGTTCCCTAGGATTGGCCATATCTAATTCAATTGGTAGGGCAATGATTGGTTCTTGGGTGATTTGGTTATCCCAAATGGTCCTCCTAATTCAACGAAGAGTTCTATCAATTTCAGGGTCAAACAAATCCGAGGGATTGTTTGGAAGGCTACGGGGCATTCCGAGAGATTTTGGAAGAAAGAGGAAGACGGGTTTTTCTTTGTGTTTTTTTTTTCAATTTTTTTAAACTTTTGTATTTTTTTGGGGTTTTTTTTACAATAACCAGAAACTAATGACTACTTAAAGCACCATCCCCGGCAACGGCGCCATTTGAAAGTGCGGTCGATTGTCGCCTATCGACCGTTCAAGGTTCTGGTGCTCTGCTAATGTGTATAGCAGCACTCGGGTCGAATCCTCGGCGATGATACTTTGTAGTAGTCGTTTGTTTTTAGTTGATTGTATTTTGATTTGGGGGGTTTGTTTGCAGAGCTTAATTGAAATGATTTATGGATGATGTTTGATTTACCAAATTGATAAATATTGGGGTGAGTTCATCATTGGGGATTTAAGCATGTGATATCCTTGAGCCTTACTTTGTATTGCATTAAATTAACACCCATGTCATAAGTTGACGTTGATTGGAATTCCTAAGTGTGAAGGCTTTAATCCAAGCCTTAACTTAACTTAGGGTTCTAATCTCAATCAAAACTTATTTATGGTAGTGTATTTATGGTTCCAATAATCCATGGAAACCACTTGTTAAACAAAACATATCATTAATCCATGACATATTATGTTTAACATACACAATATTAATTTAAAGAATACTCATCGAGCAAAACTCTCAATCAATTAACATCCCCAAATTATAACTCACCCCAATGAGAGATTTACTCAGCCATTTGGGTGATTAATAATCTGGTTATAATCATTATGATTATAAATTAATAAGAGAAGAAAAAGAAAGGGATAAGAAAAGAGTGGTACGTCGACACACACACACGAACAATGATGATAATTAAAAACGAACTTTCGATTGAATGAGGAAGCTAAAGAAGGGAAGGGGATTGAACTGAATATAAACTATTTTAAGAACATTAATATTAAAATATAGATGGTGGAAGAGAATAAGAGATATTGAAGAAGTAACTTGCATTAAAACAGAATTACAAAGAAAGAGAATTACAAGATTACAAAAATGAAGAACACAAAAGTAAGTGAAAAGAAAGAGAGGAGGAAAGGTCTCTCAAGTGAAAACTTGAGTATGGAAGGTCCTCCCAAGACTTTGTCAAAGCTTTGGTCGTGCCAATGTGATCTCCTCTCTTCTGAAATGCCAACCCCTCTCAAGGAGAGAAGGGAAGAGTATTTATAGCCCAAGGAGTGGACTGTTTGCATTCCCAATCTGTACCTCCACTTGCATCGCCAATTTGGCAATTCGGACAGCAGAATATTCAAATATCTTCTTCTTCAAAGTTTTAGGAAATAATGTTGGCCGACTACTCTCAAAATTTGGAGTCCTTTGGATGTAAGGATAAAACGTTATGGCCGGTTGAATAAACAAACTTAAACTGTCCATTTCAATCCAGTCTTTTTGAAGTCCATAATGTGAAAGGGTTTTTTGAATATTACGATGCCTTCAAATCCGAATGGTTTCTTCAACAAAGTCGGCCGCCTACAACTCCTCTTTCACACTGCAAAATCTCAGCTCGCTTGGATGATTACATCAGGAGATTTGTCATGCATACTATACTGATTTTCATTCTCGGTCAGAATGGTGGGCTGGACTTCAAAGATTAATTTGGGCCCCTTGTACTTGGATTTGGGCCATGAAATTTTTATCCAAGATGACATGTAGTGTCCCCCGAATTATGGAGGAGAGATAAGGTTTTTGAACTTCTGGATTGAGCCCAGTAAATCAATCTTCATGAATAGTCCAGTTTCTTCACAGATTCTTTGGTCTTGTTCGTGAGGACCATATGACCCTTCAAATTGCAGAATTGGATCATGGTTCCTTCTAATGAAATGTTCTATATTGAAAGGAGAATCCTACAAAACAAGAACCACACAATTTGGATCAGTATAGTGATAGTTATAATTAAAACATTAAACTGAATCAATTTGACTACTTCTAAAAATGCTCAAATATTATACTTAATATTAAAACATTAATATTTCACACAAATTATGCACATTTCATATAAAATAAGTAAAGGGGGAATATAATAAGTCGTGAAAATATTAATAACATCAGAACCCATTACAAGACACATAGCCCAGATTGATCCCACACATGTGCGGGGTACTTGATACCAGATCATTGTTCACATAGAACATATTGGACATATATGTTGTTTTTTTTATCATTTTATTAAATTATTTATATTTTTAAAAATTTCATAATAATTCAATCTTTCACATTATTCCCTTAAACTACACAAACTCATGATTCCTCCTTTGTGATCTCTTATCCCAACCAAAGACCCCTTTTATTTGATATTGGAATGGAATTTAATCTAATTCTATGGTTTTTTAGAGGTGTTTATATGAAACCTCTTATATCTAATCAAGGTTTAAATTTTAATATGCATTCATTCCATAAAATCCTTGTTTTTAGAAACTATTCAATGTTTACTAATTTCATTAAATTGATGGAAATTCATCTGATTTTATTCAATGATTAGGGCCCTAATAAGATGAGGTAAGTGATCCCTATGATTTCCAAATTTTCAATATTAGTTTTCTTGTGACGTGTTTTTTGGGAACAATGTTGTATTTTTTGTCAATGACGTGTTAATATGTGTTTAGGCGAGTTTATGTTGAGAAGTGGTGATGCTTGGATAATTAGTATGGATTCACATTATTGAATTGGATTTCATGGTTGGATAATTATCCTTGTAATATGTGATGATTATTTAGTTTTTCTGAAATCTCATGTTCTTGTATCAAGGATGAAAAATTTGTTGATAAATGTTGAAGAAAACTAAAGGTCATGAAAATTAATATTTGTAAAAAGAATATTTCAAGGTAATTTAGAGAAGTGGTTTATAATTTTATGGTTATAATGGCTTGAGATTATATTTTATAATTGGAATATAGTGGATAATATTTTTTTATGGGAGTCTAACAAAAATGATGTCCAACCATTATAATATACTTGGATTAAATTGATCCCACCCAACTAGGAAAAGGATATCAACCACATGGAAGAGTTTTTCAATGTAGCCTATATGGTTATAGGTTAGTGGAACTATGTATATGGCCCATAAGAGTGAGCATTTGGGTGAGGGAACATAAGTTAAACCAGGTTGCTTTTGGGCTAGAGAAGGTTAGGATTGACCGATGAGGTGGTGTGTGAGTGTTTATTCGAGTGGTTATCCCCCATAACCAGTTCAATGTTTTGATGGGAGAAGTTGATTAATAAAGGAGAATAAATTTGAAGCACTAGTCGATGTGGGATATGGAAATGAAATTACTCTATCTCTATGTTTCAAAATATATGGATATAATCCGACCTATCAATTTAGTTTTATCTCAACTATTTGATCATTTAATGATATCATATTCAACTTCTACAACACATTCAACTCTCTTGATGTCATTTGGTCATTTTCACAAGTAAATATCTACATCCATCCATATTTGATGATTGAACTAATCTATTGTAATATTTCTATATTGACCATCTTGGAGAATTTTTTCATTAAAGGTTGGGTCTGGATCCTCATTTTATTATTAAAGCCAAGATGTATTTTGACTGGGTAGAGGGAGACCCATTACATAGCTCGAAGGTCCAAGGCTAATTGGTCTGAATACTAAGCTTGAAATCACATTTTTTGGCCCAAAGGGCCCTTTGGTGAATATTACTACTACAGTACCTAGGCTGCTACAATACCTGCTACAGTACCGTCACTACTACAGTTCTTGCTATAGTTTCTCCACTGCTATAGGGTGACCACCACTACAGTCACCACTACTACATTTACCTACTACAGTACCCCCCCCCCAAATTTTTCCCTACTCAGATTTGATCCTGGTTATTTTGTATGCCAAGTAGGAGGCTATGAAAATACTAGAGGATGTTCATGCATCAATAATAAAATATTGGAGTTAAAGCTTAAGATAGGCTCAGGATTTTATCCCATGCATGTGAGAGTCTCTATCATGAACTAGCATAAGGAGAGCTGTTAGAATTATTGTCCTAAAAAAAGGAAACCCATGTGTTATATATTTAATTCAAAGAGATCATTAGTAATATAATTAGATATCTTGTAACAACAAGAATTATTGAGATAAGGTAGTGCAAAAAATAAATTGTTATCATATATAAAAAGAAGAATCACTTTTGCAGTTGATGATTGTGCTATGTGAGAGAAAGAGATATCTCATTTCTTGAAGAAAAAAGAGCAATGAAAACCAATTATTTTTCAAAAGGAATAGATTCAAAACAACTTAAACTTGTGTGAAGGAGAATGATTTTGTGGCTTCATGAATTTTGAACCACACACTCAAGAGTATCACAAAGAGACTTGTGATTCATTTTCTAGTGACATGAAGTATGTAGAGATATCACGTATAGTAATCATTTGGATTTTCATGAGGAATTAATGCACTTATCTCTTTCATGAATCATTTACAGAAATAATATTCCTACATTTTATGTTCATGGTTATTTAAAATGTACGTAACTTGAATAATATCACTGAGCCTACTTTTTGTGCAAAGGATTTGTTTGAGAAAAGAACATTCACTATTACATGAATATAGTATACAATAAACCATTGTTCATGAATTATTATATGCTTACATGCATATGTGAAAGTGTTAATAAATTTTTATATAAAGGAAGATTAATATAGAACACAAAATTACATCTCAAGAGATATAATATGTATTAGGGTTTATAAAGTAAATAACATGAATTGAGAAGCATATAAAACATTAATGAGATTAATATTTTCATGTTCCCTTGAAATTTATTCATAAAATATCAGTGAAGATTTTTTTTCACATTATATATATATATATATATTAGTGGGGATGTGACTTCATTAATAATAATTAATTGACCGAGCGATGTTGTACTGAGACAATTGGTCATTTACAAGGGATTTAAATTTATTGAGAAAGGCCAACAGACTCAATTAATGGATGTTGAAGGTATGTGTACATGATAATGTTAGATCCTATAAGCTCATGTAGGAATATCAAGGAAAATCCTATAGTGGGTCATGAATTTACGAAAATGTGAAGTGTTCTTGTTGGTGTCGGGAAATGTTGAAATTATCAGGTTGAAATTTGGAGTACAAGAAGATTCTCGGTTATAGCCGGAGCTGTGGAATTATTTCAATCGAAGATGAATTCTATTGAATTTTTTAGGTTAGATCCAAAAGAAAAAAGAGTCTCTCAGTTAGAGCCACAACATAATAAGTCTCTCATTTAGATTTGGGATTATTTTAGTAACCTATTTTATAGTGACTGATATTTAATATTGGATAATAACTGGTTGCAATAAGAAGTGGGCTTTCATACAGGCATTGTAAATCATGTTTTCTTCTCTCCACATTATTAAAACTACACATATATTGAGATTGATATATAATATTTAGTGGATCAAAAACCTGAACAAGTTCTAGAGGTTAATTATAATAAAATGGAATTCATAAAAATAAACCACTGAATCACCCCTCCCCTCTCACTGTTCATTTTATCCAAGGGTTCTTAAATCAGTATCAAAATAAAGGTTACCTATAAAAATACAAGAAGCATTCTGATAGATAGAGAATCTTTCATGGTCAATATCCTTGTTTTTACCAAATTCAATGGGAAGAATTATAATATCTAGAGGTATATGATACTACCCTATCTCCTATAACCTGAATTAAAAGTGAGATATTCTGAAATAGTGTGTTTTCAACCCATTGCTGAGGACGCTTCCATGAGGCAAGATGATAAGAGAAATATGTAGTAAGATTGATGGGATCAAAATCACATATTTATGAATCTATCATGGAAGGTCTACAAAGAGGTCATGGGTTATCATGATGCCAAGGAGATCCAGGAGAAACTAATAATTAGTTATTAATGCAATGCAAAAGACAAATAAAACAAACCACATGTTATCAGTAGTCAGTATGATGATATCAAAATGATCGATGAATAAAATATTGATGACTACTTAACAAGATTTAATGAGATGTTTTGTAACATTATAAGATTTGATGAAAATAAAAATGAAAATATATTTTAATAAAATTTAAGAGGAAATTTCCAAATCACTTTGATTCAAAGATCTGAGATCTAGATAAAATAGATTATTTATCTATTGATGAACTACACAACATTATCATAGATTATCATATGAGAAAAATTACATCTTTCAAGAATAATTTACATACCAAAAATGCCTTTGAATAAATATATAGAGGGAAATTTGAAGAAGAATATAATTTTGAATCATGTGATGTAGATAATGATGATGATGATGATGATGACATCCATTGATTTGTTTATATTATATCAATATGATCCAGAAAGGCAAAGTGGAATTGTAATAATATAAAACCACCAAAATGAATTAATTGTGGCCGCTTGGGTCATTTTTATAAAAGGTTTCCAAAGAATATGGTTGGATACGAATAATTATAATCAAAATCAATTTATGAGAGATCTCATAAACACAAATGGGGTTTGAATAAAAACAATAACTATAGAAACAAGAAGATAAATCTTATGAAAAATCAAAATCAAGATTCATCATCAAGTTTTTCATTAAATAATGTAGTTAGTTTATTTTCTCATGAAAATAGAATAACTAATTCTTCAAGTACTAATGATAAAGAATAATAAAGAATAATCATTATTAGATGCTAAAATGGAAATTTGAATTCTACATGGGACATATTCAATATCTCAATAAAGAAAAGAATAATATTGGGAAAGAAATCAATAAATTAATTACTATAAACAAAGAGAAAGAAATAGTACATTTTCATGATGAAATGGAGGAGCTAATCAATAAGAAAGTATCTTTTGTTAATGACACCAAGAAGCACAAATTTAAAATTTATGAACAAGATAATGTGATATGTGATCATGAAGAGAAATTGATTTCTAGAGAACATGATTTTTTTTAGAAACAAGGAATATGTGTCACAATAATGTATGTGTTGAATATAGCCAGATAATATTTCAATAAATACATTGAGATCAAGGTATAATCTTCTCAAGTTTGAGGGAATGAAGGTAAAAGATCACCTAATTATCCTGAGAGATATGTAATTTATAATATTGAATATGTGAAAACTAAAACATAGAATTCTTGGGATAATAAGAATGAGGGATAATTATCCACATTAAAGGAAGGAAAGAATATAAAAAGAAGGATAAAAACCCCAATGAAAGGTGTGTCTCAATTTATAAGATGGTGAAAACCACATAAACCAAGATTCATCTAGAACAAGTCTATAAGAATATTGTTTCATAGGGTTTGTTTCAGTTGTGATTAAAATGGTAATAAAGTATATACTTTCGGGTTTATCATGTATTTTCCATAAATGCGGCAAGAATCAAGGGGGTTTCAATGGGGATTTGAGTAAAAATTATCAAATAAAACAACTTGTGACTAGATCTATGTAAGAACCCATTTTTTCACTCAGGTATGGATCCTATAAATTTCGGTCCAATTCTTAATTTTGAATCTTTTATAGATTCATAATGTGTTAGTGAAGGCCTATTGGGTGAATAGGGATTATTCAGATCCCAGAACCTCGATTTTTGGGGAAAATAGGCATGACATATAGTTTATAATAAACCATTCGGGGAGGCTGCATAGTTAGAGAAAATTGTGTGGGTTGTATGTTTTTAAGTAGATCCTATCACGAATAAATCCAGGACAACCCTGAACCGGTCACCTGAGTCAACCCACGATAAGGCCCGAAGGGAATTCCCAATCCCCATAGGCAGGGAAATATTACTGGGAATCAAAGTAAGATAATTGGGAATGATTTAGACCATATGAGAAATGAAAATAAATAAAAAAATAAATTTAAAATGAGAAAAATAGGTAAATACTAGTAGTAGAAAATACGAAAAAACATGCCCAGCGAAATATACCTCCAAGTGACCTCATGGGTCACTTCCAAACACGGAATCACGCTCGATAAAAGAGTGATACAAAACTAGAACCTAAAACTAAAATGATAAAGTTGGCATGAGCACCAAGATGCTCAGTAGGAATTTTAAAATACAACAACACCCTATGCCATTACATTTAATAAGAAATCCAATCATGCTAGTTTGAAAATAATACATAATGAAATATTGTTTTTACTTCTTTCCAAATTCAAATCACAGGTTTATATTTTTATTTAAAGTCCTTATATTTCAATATATTTTTAAAATAGATTCCAAACATGCATTAGCATTCCAAAACAAAAGGCAAAGAGTTCAAATTAAAGACATGTATTTTAAAAAAGAGACAAGGTTAAAGAAAGAAAATTAGTAATCATTTCACAAACACCATGTCATAAGCGAGAACCATGGTTAATCCATATAGGTAACTAGAACAAATGGGTCCCTAAGAACCTCATAACTAGGTGAAATGCGGTATAGAAACCACGAAAACTGGTATTATCCTTCATGAACCACTAGTAGGGGATGCCACCATAACCCTAGTGGTCTTCCATCGTCATCCACAATCATTTAGTTAGTGTTGTAGTGTCAATATTTCTAGATGAATCTATGATAAAACACTTCTGAATCATCTAGCATATTAGTCCTAGTCCTCCTACGTAGATACCCCGAGCTTCCGATGTCCTCTATTTCAAGTGGTTGTGAGTTTTCATAAAAATAACTTACAAGAACATATTATTCTATTTATTCAAAAACACACTCACCCTATCACCATAGATCTCCCTCCTTGACCACATCACACCCCTTTTTCCATCACACAAAAATGCAGAAGCCTCATTACAAGGAACATATCAAAATCCACACATTAAATATAAACACCATTTTCTAAAATAAGGGGGAATGCCTCAAGAGGGGTTTTCTTTTTTCACAAACCATTCTTAAAGTTCCAAATGAGCCTAATTACTTACAAAGAAAACTTTTCATATTATAACACATAATCACCCAACAATTTTAAGTTTTTAAATCCATTTGTATGTTCAACTAAACTATGAAGGTATTATAATTTTAAAAATAGGCTTAAAACCATGCATACAACAAGTTAAATACTTTTAAGAAATTCAAATTACCCTTTAATCTCATGTTCACACCAAAAACCCATTTTTGTAAATCAATTTGGAATTATTTGGAAAATCAAACATTCCATTACACTTTATAACAAAACAGTCCAAGAGACCACATGTATTTGGAAATGTCTATTTCACATTCAAACCATCTAGGAATCCAATTTTCAAGAACCACACCCATTTATAAATACACATATATATAACATATTAATTTCATATAAAAGTAGAGAATACATTTTTAAAAGAACACCAAGGAATTATAGAAATTATAATTAATGTATTGAGCATAGGGGACCTACCTCATGGTGGAACCAAACAAAACATTGGACCTTGGATCTTTCTAACTAAGAGCTGCTTCTCCCCCACTAATCATATGAATCTTCACATACATATAAGGACACCTAGACCCTATGCACACACCTGCATGTCCATGAATGTGTGTAAGGGAATCCTTACATATATGATTATATGCATATACTAGTCAGTACTCACCTACGTATGCATTTTCATATATATAGATGGGCACACCTAGACCCATACTTCTATATTCACTTCCATGTATTACTATACATGTAACAAGGGAACCCACCCACACACACACACACACAAATACATACATTTGAACATGAAGGTGAGTTTCCTTAGACCTGACAACTCGAAACCACAAAGCAAGGACCACACACTACACATATAATTTAATAAATCAATCAAACACTTAATATAATATTTACAAGATGCATAACAATACTTTAACCCAAAAACACACTCAAATTATTCTCCTTGAAAGAAAACACACACTAAAACCATTTGAAAATACATTTCTGTTGGGACCAATAGGGGCCTATATACCCTGAGAGGGGGGGAGGGGGGTGAATCATGGTATGGATATTCTTTTTCAAATTTTTTCCTACCCTACTAGATCTTGACATCTTTATTACAAGGGTCACTTTTTCTCACTTGTGTGTTTTTTATGACCACTTATTTTCTTCTTTATCTGATCATGATGATTTAAATGAAATGCAGGGAAGTAAGCAGGCAGACACATAGATTTTTACTTGGTTCACCCTCACTGGGCTACGTCCAAGGAGCATACAACGATGATGTGCCACTGTACCAAATCCACTAAAGCACACTTATGTTTACAAGGTTCGGGATAGATCACTTCTATGCCCAGACTCACTGCCTTTACAAGGTTTAGGGTCAGCTCACTGCTTTCCCAAGGGTCACTCCCTGTTTCTCTCTCACTAGCTCACTGCCGGTGGAGAGGATCACCTTCTTCCTCTTCCTTTGCTCACTGCTCTGGAAAGGATTCACTCACAATTTATAGACATGTAGGTCTCTTCATTATCACTAATGAATACATCCTATTTTGTATATAGATGTGCCGTTGAAGTCTAGCTTTCACCCGTAGATAAATATCACTTTGCACTGAAGGTATCAGGAAATCTTCCAGCTTTCATGCAGCCCTGAATCACTTTCGTGCTTCAACTATACCTAGCACCCTTCTCCAAGACGGCGCGCAAGTCTCGGCATGCATGTTAAAACTGGCGCACAAGTTCGCCTCAACCACTTGCACGACACATGCTTCTGTAACTCCAAACTTGCGCGACTCACACCCTTTTACACCCAAACCAATATTGGCACGCAACCACCAAATGTCGTGATTCTTCAAAACCTAGTGTGAAAGTGTCACCAAACCACCTGCACGTCACCCCCTTCTTCAACTCAAAACGTGGGCGACTCCCTTCCTTTCTCTCTCAAACCACTCTGGACACGCAACAACCAACTGGCGCGCAACTGCTACTTGCGTGACCACACCACCACTTGCGCGACCACCACACCTGCGCGACGAGAGCTATGATTTTCTCTAAGTGTTTAACTCAAACTGAATAAGGAGGGGTAGACCTCTATTTATAGGCATTTTGACACCTTGCGTGATGATGCGCAAGTCTCCTCTTGGCGCACAAGTCTCAGCGCGCAGGTCTCTGCCGCACAAGTCACTTGCATGAAGAACCCTAAAACGTGGGTGCCCCTTTTCCCTTTCCCATATTTTGATGTTTTGATCTAGAAAAACATATGGCGCACAAGTTTCCTCTCATTCAAGACAAGGTCACGCAAGTCCCTTTTCCAAAACCACTTTTCTCTATTTTTCGATTTTCAGGCCCAAAAATTTTGCAAACACTGGAAAACGACGCCACCTTGTATCTGCTCTTTTTGAACTGCCTCCAGACCGACCATTCCTTTGTCAACATTATTGAATAAATCATGGATCATTAAAAACATCCCTTGAACTCAACATGACACATGGAAATCCCCTTTTTCAAAAAATTTGTACATCATAGTTTGCTTTGTCAACAAACACAACACCTGAGGCCCACTTTTTAAAAAAACAGAATCACCACAAAAATGCTTTAATGATACATTTAGGGATTTTTTCCCAACAATTTCACACTACTTACATAAATATTAAAACCCAGTTATAAAAATTAAAAGAAAATCACATTATCAATTTAACCAATTCCAATGGCCAAGCCCCTTTCAAATCCTCACACAAACCAATTTTAGTTTAAACCAGGCTTCCGATAATTTAGAAAATTCACAAACCACATTAGAAGTTCCCAAAAAAAATCGAATTTTCCAAATTAATCCATTTTCCATTAAAAACCCCACTTTGAGACTTATTCACACCTCAAGTTACTTTAAAAACCCACTTCTCACCTTTCATACAACCAAAAAAACACATTCAAGAAGCACTACAACAAAGAATCTACAAAAGTTCACCATTTTCCTTTTAAAATCCTATTTCATCATATACGCATGCCAAAACACTCCCAAAATATGTTTTTCACAATATAATTATACCATAGAACACATATAAATAACCAAGAAAGCATATTAAAATCATGAAATAATGATAAAACATGCATTTACCTACCACTTATGAATAAATTGATGGAAAATATTGCGAAACCACAACTGCACCTCACCCGCACCACAAAAAAACCTAATTGAACCCTAAAACAAAAGACCAAACAAGAATTATCAAGATTGGACCTTAAAAAACATAAAAAACCAAACTAAAACCTATAAAGAGGAAGAAAGTCTTACTGGAGAGAGAGCCACTAGAGAAGGAGGATGCCAGCGAGGTAGCGGTAGCCGGAGGGGAGCGAGGCACTGAAAATCTCACTGGTAGGGGTTTCACACAGAAGTTTCATAGGAGGAGAGACTGGTTGGGGAGAGTTCATGCACTGGTAGTGAGGGTCATGCACCTGGGAGGGTTTATCAGGAGAGATCATTCAATAAAGGGGTTTCGGTAGGAACGAACGACCAAGGGAGTAGAGAGCACACCTACAAGGTTAGGGTAGGGGGTTGAAGCATGATACTAAGAGGGGGGGTGATGTGTTAGAGAGAAAGGGAGGGGGAGAGAAGGAGAAATAAAGGAAAAAATAAAAAAGAGAAAATAAAGGAGTTGGAACCCTAAAAAACCCCAAAACAAAAATGATAATAATAAAAATATTGATTTTACTAATTTATTGACAATTAAAAATAACAATAATATTCTTAATTAAAATATTAACAAAAATAATAAATATGAATGATAATTATAATAATAATGATAATAACAATAATTATTATAAAACTCTTAATAATAATATTTTCAGTATTATTATTATTAAAACAATTCATTAAATTTCATTTTATTTTTCTAACATTACTTTATTCTAATTTTAGTATTCATTTCATTTTATTTATTTGTTTTGAACATTAGGTAGGCCACATAGTGACCTGGACAAAGCCGTTCCATTTCGAAACTAAGCCTTGTCCATACATCTGATGTCTCCATGCCTAAAAACACACTTCTTTTAATAAAACTAAAAAAATTTAAATGAGTCTTCAACCCAAACCCCGATGAAAAATTTCAAGGCCAAGAAATAAAAAAAAAAATATTTCAGAAGTCCGATAGTGAAAATTATCCCCACCATAATTCTTTTTACCCTCAAAAATCCATATCAAGGTTGATTTTAAAGACAAAACCGGTACTCCTTAGTTTAAGGAGATTCCTGATGAACAACAAATGAGAGTGAGGAAATAACTCAACTCACATAGGAAAGGGCCTACAAATTGAACTCAGAGACCCAAAAGAAACTCCTTGTGCTAAGTGCCCCCCTCTTGAAAAAGTGAAAACACCTCCAATTGATCAATCAAAGGTAATGAACCTTTTATCATACCCAAACCAATATCTTAAGACAAACACCTTAAATAGTCCTAAGAGGCTCTTGAAGCGCACCTACAATGAACAACATATCCTAATTACTGACAAGGGGAGGCTTGAATGGACTCCCCACCATAAAAAACAACCTACACCAGAGACAGAACCAAGAAAATAACATAACGAGTTCTAAACAGGCTCCCCACCACAAGGAATATGCTAACACTATTTCATTTTAGTATAAATTTCAGCAAGACCCATGGTGGGTCTCCCCACTATTAGAACTAAGTAGCTTAACTGACTAAAACAAACCATTAAAAAAACCCCACAAGGAACCAATCCCCATTGAAAGGGTACCGTTTAAAGAAACTCTAAACCAAATAAAAAACGTTACAAGATCCACCACTAATATGGGTCATCACCATTCTTGAATGAGCCCATATCAATAAAAAATTGGAATGGACATTCAAGGTTGTTCGTACACGGAGAACCACGCATACATTCAAACCCACAAGGGTATATTCACTGATGTTTAAGGAAATGATACATCCCTACCTCCTTATAACTAAGGAGAGACTCCTCTAAACACACGAATCACAACATTGAGGAACAAGGTCCCCATGTCTCTTTCCACTACATAGGACCACTTGAAACGACACTACCACCTCAGAAGCTTAACTGTCCCCATTTTCCAAAACTGAAGATAGGGATTGGACTAGGATACCTTATACTCCAAATGGTTCTTGAAAACAAACTACATTCACTCTCAGACCCATGTCTAGAGCTTTTTTTATTGAAGCATCTCCTTCCTCGAAGTTAGGCGTTAAAACTTCCAAACGAAACTCCTTATACTAGTTCCCTAAACAACCAAACCATGATCTAGACAACACCAATAGAAACAACACAATCCAACATCCACTTTCTCCCACACAAAACTTTTACAAAAATTGGGTATGAAAATATGCATACATACCACCCCTTTAATTACAAACAAGAAACAATAGGAGAAAGAACACATGGAAGGCACCTTCACTCAGAACAAAGACATTCAAATTTAACCAAAGGAAAACACCCTTCTTATTAAAATGGATATTCCTAAAAGATTTAAAAACCATCACCCTTGCAGTCTATCTAAAAAGTGTCACTAAACGTGACCCCTGAAACTAATAGAGACATTACATGGAGTGTGACCTTGAACTGAGTTCCAAACAGCTTGAGATTCCTGCAAGTATCCATAACAGCCTCTTGCGACTAGATTTTCCACACTGGTGGCCTAACATGAACCTTTTAATCTATGAAAACATAGAAATCTCTAAAGACCCATTTAAAATAGTATCCATAATAGACAAATCCTTACTTCTTCCACCTTTACTCAGTAAACTTTCCTTATACTTCTTCTGAATAAGACCTTTGGGCACACCAGTGTCTAAAATAACCTTCGATGACTCAAGAAACTCAAGAAATTATAATGTATTTCAAATAATTCTTCATCCTCTCTCCTTCTATAGGAGGATTCAGTAGGCCCCAAAAAGGAGAGGTGGATTCATATTCCATTGTTCAATAAGAATGAGGTTCCCAGACTGATCAACTTGAGGATCTGCCCATGAAGAATCACCCATGGATGTACATCAACCATGCTATAACTCTTTATGGGGGAATCCATTAACAAACGTGGAGACCCAAGTACCCAACCAATCTGGTCCATTGGACAACAATTCTACGATCCAAAACCAAACACACAGAAGGAGCCACTAAAAATGTCTCCCAAAACACTTATCAAAAGAGACCACAAACCATTATTTCAATCCACTTACTGATGAAACAAAAAACAAAAAACATCATTAAACCACCTGGGTTTTCAAACTCAATACACCCACAATACAATTTCATGAAACTAGAAGAAGAAACATGATGATTCAAGATAAAATTAGTGTTGTTGGGAGACTCAGACATATGGTTAGAGACCATATTCCGGTTACACCAACATCACAGAGAGTGTTTTAGGACAACATCACTAGATCAACATGGATTTCTAGGCCTTGTGATCTCACTGGGATCATTGAACGAACTCCCATTTCATTTACCAAATAACAAAAAACTATAGGGACCAAAAGAATCAGATGAAACCCTACTTCCCCTGGTGAATTGGTCCCATCATGAGGTGTGCTGGTCATGCAAGGCATTAGTGACCAAGACATCAAGTCCTGAAAATCCTAGCTCTTGTCTACCCAGACTCCACCCTATGGAACATGACTTAACCTCCATTTGATACCATTTTTCCATGATCCAACCTAGGTCAACCCTGAACTGGTCACCCGAGTTAACCCGCGATAAGGCGCAGACAGAATTATCAATCTCCACAGGCAGGAAACAAGTGCTGAGCCTCAATGAAAGAAATTTGGGAATGATTTGTCCCATAAACAAAAGAAAAAAAAAATAAATAAATAAATTTAAACTGAGAAAAAATAGGTAAATATTAGTAGTGGAAAATACAACAAATATTTCCATCTAAACATACCTCCATGTGACCTCATGGGTCACCACAAAACATTGAAACATGCTCGCTATAAGGGTGATAACAAATAGAACCTAAAACTAAAAAGATAAAGTTGGTGTGATCATCGAGATACTTAGTAGGAATGAAAAAAATACAACACTTTCATATGCCGTTACATTTAATAATAAATACAATAATTCTAGTTTGAAAATAAGACATAATGAAATAATGATTTTCCTTCTTTTCAAATTCAAATCACAAGTTTATATTTTTAAAGAAATTTCTTCTATTACACTATATTTTCAAAATAGTTTCCAAACATGCATTAGCATTCCAAAACTAAAGGAAAACAATTCAAATTAAAAAAATGGATTTTAAAAAGGAGACATGCTTGAAGAAAAAACATAGAAATAATTTCACCAAAACTATGTCATAAGAGAGAACCATGGTCAATATTTATATGTAAGAAGCACAAATGAGACCCAAGGAAACACATAACTCAATGAAATGTGGTATAGAATCCACGAAAATCGGCATTCTCATGCATGAGCCACTAGTAGGCGACACCCTAGTAACCCTAATGGTCTCCCATCATCATCCACAATCATTTAGTTAGTATTTTAGTGTTAATACTACTATAAAAAATTGGGATGAAGCACTTCCGAATTATATAGTGTTCTAGTCCGAGTCCACCCACCTAAATATCCCCGGCTTCCCATGTGCTCTATTTCAAGTGGTGGTGAATTTTCATAAAACTAACAGACAAGAAAATATCATTCTCTTTATTCAAAAACACACTCACCCTCTCACCACCAATCTCCCTCCTTGAGAACATCCCCCCCTTTTCCAGAACATAAAAATTCAAAAGACTAATTACTAGTCACCAATCAAAATCCACACATTAAACATACACATAATTTTATAAAACAAGGGGGAATTCCCCAAGAGGGGTTTTCCTTTTTCAAAAACCATTATTGAAGTTCCAAACATGACTAATCACTTACAAGGAACACTTTTTATATTAGAACATATAATCACCCACCACTTTTAAGTTTCCAAAACCATTTGAAAGATCAACTTAACAACCAAGGTACTATACATTTAAGAGTAGGCTTAAAAATATGTTTACAACAATGTAAATCCTTTTAAGAAAGTAAAATCACCCTTTAATCTCATTTTCAAACAAAAAAACCATTATTGGAAATCACTTCAGAATTTTTTGTAAAATCAAACATGCCATTACACTTTATAACAAAATTGACCAAGAGACCACATGTCCTTAGAAATTTCCATTTCACATTCATACAATCTAGGAAACCACATTTCAAGAACCACCACAATTTACATACACACATACACACATATATATAATACATGCTTTTATTATAAAACACATTTTTAAAATAACACCAAGAAAATATGGAAATACTAATTAATGGATCGGGCATAGGGGACCTACCTCAGGGTGGAACCAAACTAAACATTTGAACCATGGCTCTTTCTTTCTAAGAGATTATGCTCCCCCACTGAGCATATGCATCTTCACATACATATAAGGACACATAGCCCCTATGCACACACCCTCTTGGCCATAAAAATGTGAAAGAAGATCCTTACATATATACTTATATGAATATACTAGTCACCACTCACCAACATATACATTTTCATATATATACATGGGAACACCTATCCCTATACATGTATATTCACTGCAATGTATGACTATACATATAATGGGGGAACCCAAACACACACACAAACACACAGATATATATACACTTCCTATGAATATGCAGGTGAGTTTCCTTAGACTCAGCGACTCGAAACCACAAATAAGGGACCAAAAACGACACATATAATTTAATAAATCAATTAAAAAGTTTATAAAACATTTCCAATATGCATAAAAAGACTTTACCCAAAACACATACTAAATTTATTCACTTTTAAAGAAAACACACACTAAAACCATTTGAAAATAAATTTCACACTACATACATAACTCATACAAACAATTAGGAAATATTAAAATAAAATAACATAATCAATTTAACTAATTCAAATGGCCATGACCCTTTAAAATCATCACATAAACTAATTTCACATTAAATCATGCTTCCCATAATTTACACAATTCACAAACCGCTTTAAAAGTTCCCAACAAAAGCCATTTTTCCAAAGTAATCCATTTTACTTTTAAAAAACCCACTTTTAAAATCATTCAAACCTCAATTTACTTTAAAAACCAACTTCAAACCTTTCACAAAACCATAAAAACACATTCAAGAAGAACCACAACAAAGCACCTACAAAAGTTTACCATTTTCCTTTGAAAATCCCATTTCATCATATACGCATGCCAAAACACTTCTAAAATATGTTTCTCACTACAAAATTATACCATAAAACACAGATATATAACCAATAAAGCATATTAAAATTATCTAATAATGATAAAACATGGATTCACCTACCACTTATGAAGAAATTTCCTGAAAGTGTTGCAAAACCGCAACTGCACCTCACCCGCACCACAAACAAACCAGATTGAACCCTAAAACAAAAGACCAAACCAAAATAGTCAACATCGGACCTTAAAAAACATGAAACCCCAAACTGAAACCCTACAAGAATGGAAAAAATCTTACCAAAGGTATAACCACTGGAGGAGGATGCCAACGAGGTCGCGGTTTCTTGAGGAGGGGAGTAGGGTGCTAAAAATCACGCCAACAAGGGTTTTGCACAGAAGTTTGTCTGGAAGGGAGACTGGTTAGGGCGGTTTCACTCATAGGGGAGGCACCAACGGACTCCCCACTATAAGAAAAAACCTACACCTGATGTGGAACCAGGACACTAACATGGGAAGGCCCGAACAGGCTCCCCACCAAAAGGAATAGGATGACACCATTTCATTTAATATAACTTTTATCAAGACCCGCGATGGGTCTCCCCACCATTAGAACTAAGCAGTTTAACTGACTAAAACACACTATTAGAAAAACCCCACAGTGAACCAATCCACATTGTAAGGGGACCGATGAAAGAAACTCAAAACCAAATAGAAAACTTTACACAATCCACCACTCCTACTGGTCATCACCATTCTTGGATAATCCCATATCAAAACTAAAATTGGAAAGGACTTATATGTTTTTTCATACATGGAAAACCATACCAATATTCAGACCCACAAGGGTATAAGCACTAAGGATAAAGGAAATGAGAAAACCAAGCCTCCTTATAACCAAGGATGGACTCCACAACCTATACAGATCACAAAATTGAGGAACAAGGTACCCAGGTATCTTTCCACCACATGGGACAACTTGAAATGACAGTGCCACATCAAAAGCTTAATTGTCCCCATTTTGCAACATTGAAGAAAGGTATTGGACTAGGATCCCCTACGCTTCTAGGAGGTCCTGACTATGTTCCATATTTACTCTGGGACCTATGGCTAGAGCTCTGCTGATTGAAGCATCTTCTTCCTTGCATTCTGGCATTAAAACCTCCGACCAAAACTCCTCCTACTGGTTCCACAAACAACCAAATCACAATATAGAGAACAACAATAGAAATAGAACACTCCAACATCAAATTTATCCCACATGAAACTTTTACCAAAATAAGGTCTTAAAAGATTTATACACACCATCCCGTTCACTCTGAATAAGAAAAATCTAGAGAAAGAACACATGGAAGGAACCTTCAATCAGAATAGATATATTCAATGTTTCTTGAAGAAAAAAACCCTTCTTGTTAAAATAAATATTATAAAAAGATTTCCCTACCACCAACCTTGCATTCGACCTGAAAAGTGTCACCAAACACGACCACTACAACTGAAAGATACATTACAAAGATTGGGACCCTGAACTGAGTCCTAGTCAATATGAGATTCCCGAAAGTATCCATAATAGTCTCTTCCAAATATATTTCCCACACTGGTGGCTAAACATGAACCTTTTCATCAACAAAAATAATGAAAGAAACAACTATCATAGACAAATCTGAGAAGCTTCCACCTTTACTCACTAAAATTCCCTTCAACTGCTTCCAAACATGACCTTTGGGAACACCAGTGTCGGACATCACATTCAATGTATCAAGAAACACAAGAAATTATGATTTCATTCAACTACTTCCATATACTTTATCCCACTGTAAGAGGATCCACTAGAACACAAAAAGGAGAGTTGGATTTAAATTTCATTTTTCAAGAAAAAAAAGGTTCTAATAATGATCAAATGGAGGAACACCCATGAAGAATAATCCATGGCCGCACTTCAATCATGATCTAACTATTTATGGGGAATCCACTAGATGATGAGGTGACCTAAGGACTTAATCAAACTGGTCAATTGTCCAATAATACCATGATCCAAAACCAAACACATGAGAGGATACACCCCCAATTCCTCTCAAAACACTTCTCAAAAGAGACCAAAAACCATTATTTCAAACCACTTACCGACAAAAAACAAAAAAAATCATTCAACCAAATAAATTTTTAAAATCAATACACCCACAACAACATTCCCATAACTATAAGAATAAATGGGATGATGAAAGATAAAATTAGTGTCTGTGGGTGACTCAGACATATGGTAGGTGGCCAAATGCTGGTCACACCATCGTTACATAGAGTGTTTTAGGAAAACATCACTGGCTTCACATGGAATTCTAGGCCCTGCGAGTTCACCAAGATCACTGACCTAACTCCCATTTCATTTCCCAAATAATGAACAACTAAAAAGACCAAACGACTCAGATTAAACCCAACTTCCCCTAGTGAATTTGGTCCCATCACGATGTGTGCTAGCCATGAATCACACTCATGACCAGAACATCAAGTCCCAAAAATCCAAGGTCTAGTCTACCAATATTCTTTCCACAAAGAACAAGAACCAACCTCACTCGAATACCATTTTTTCATGAACCAACCTAGGTCAACCCTGAACTAGTCACTCAAGCGAACCCACGATAATGCCCGAAGGGCATTCCCAACCCCAATGGGATGAAAACTACTGTCGGACATCAATGTAAGATAGTTGGGAATGATTTTTCCATAAATTAAAGGCAAATAAATAAGAAAATAGATAAATTTAAACTGAAAAATTGGTAAATACTAGCAGTGGAAAATAAAACAAAGATATCCAGCTAAACATACTTCTATGTGACCTCATGGGTCACCACCAGACATAGAAATACTCTCTCTAAAAGGGTGATAAAAAAATAGAACCTAAAACTGAAAATATAAAGTAGGTGTGAGCATCAAGATACTCAGTAGGAATTCCAAAATATAACAACAATCTATGACCTTACCTTTAATAATAAATCCAATAATGCTAGTTTGAAAATAAGACATAATAAAATAATTCTTTCCTTCTTTTCAAATTCAAATCGCAATTTTAAATTTTTTAGGAAATCGCTTCTATTACACTATATTTTCAAAATAATTTCCAAACATGAATTAACATTCCAAAACGAAAGGAAAACAATTCAATATAAAAAAATGGATTTTCCAAAGGAGACAAGATTGATGAAAAAAGTGGAAATAATTTCACAAACACCTTGTCATAAGCGAGCACCATGGTTAGTACCTATATGTAACCAGCACAAATAGGACCCTAGAAACCTCATACCTTAGTGAAATGTTGTATAGAAACCACAACAACTAGTATTCTCATGCACAGTCCACTAGTAAGGGACTCCCCCGTAACCCTAGTGGTCTCCCATCATCATCCACAATCATTTAGTTTGTGTGGTAGCATCAATCCTACTAGAAGAAACTGGAATGAACCACTTCCAAATCATATAGAGTACTAGTCCTAGTCTAGACACCTAGATACCCCAGGCTTCCCATGTTCTCTATTTCAAGTGGTGGCATGTTTTCATTAAACTAACATAGAAGAACATATCATTCTATTTATTCAAAAAAATACTCACCCTCTCACCAGATATCTCCCTCCTTGAGAACATACCCCCTTTTTCCATCACACATAAATACACAAGCCTCTTTACTAGGCACATATCACAATCAACACATTCAACATAAACATCATTTTCTAAAACAAGGGCCCATGCCTTAAGAGGGGTTTTCATTTTTCAAAAACCATTCTTAAAGTGACAAACGGGCCAAATTAATAACAAGGAAAACTTTTCATATTATAACATGTAATAACCCAACACTTTTAAGTTTCCAAAACTATTTTAAAGTTCAAATAAACAAAAAAGATACTATATATTTAAAAAAAGGCTTAAAAACAAGCGTACAACAAGGTAAATCCTTTTAAGTAAAATCACCCTTTAATCTCATGTTCACACCAAATGCCCATTTTTTAAGTCACATTGGAACTTTTTTGAAAATCAAACATGCCATTATAGTTTATAAAAAAACCAACCAAGAGACCACACGTCCTTGGAAATATCTATTTCACATTAAAACCATCTAGGAATCCATTTCCCAAGAACCACCACCATTTTCATATACACACATATATATAACATATTCATTTCATATAAAAGTATAGAACACATTTTCTAAAGAACACAAATAAATTATTGAAATTATAATTAAAGGATTGGGCATAGGGGACCTACCTCAAGGTGGAACAAAACTGAATATTTGTCCCTTGGCTCTTTCTAACGAAGCGCTTCTACTCCACTACTGAGCATATTCATCTTCACATGCATATAAGGATACCTATCCCCTATTCACACACCCACATGGCCATGAATGTTTTAAAGGGGTTCCTTACATATATGATTATATGCATATACTAGTCTCCACTCACCTACTTATGACTTTTCATATATATAAATGGTATCACCAAGCTCCATACATGTATATTTATTACCATGTATGACTATAAATGTAACGGGGAAACCCAAATATATATATATATATACATACTTACCTATGAACACATAGGTGAGTCACCTTAGACCCAACAACTCAAAACCAAAAAGCAGTGACCACACACTACACATGTAATTTAATAAATAAATAAAACACTTAATGAAACATTTCCAAGATGTAGAACAAGGGTTTACCCCAAAAATGCACTCAAATTATCCTCTTTAAGAGAAAATGCATACTAAAACCATTTGAAAATACATTTCACACTACTCACATAACTCATAAAACCCATTTGGAAATATTAGAATAAAATAACATAATCAATTTAACCGATTTAAATGGCTAAGCCCCATTCAAATATTCACATAAACCAATTTCACTTTAAATCACACATCCCCTAATTTACACAATTCACAAACCGCATTAAAAGTTCCCAACAAAAGACAATTTTCCAAACTAATCCATTTTCATTTAGAAATCCCACTTTAAAACTCATTGACACCTCAAGTGCCTTCAAAAAACCCCTCCACACCTTTCTCACAACCATAAAAACACATTCATGAAGCACATCAACAAAGCACCTACAAAAGACCACCATTTTCCTTTGAAAATCCCATTTATGATATACACATGCCAAAACACTTGAAAAATATGTTTCACAAAACATAATTAAACCACAGAACACATATAAATAACTGAGAAATCATATTAAAATCAATTAATAAGGATAAAACATAGATTCACCAACCACTTACGACGAAATTTCCAGAAAATGTTGTGAAACTGAAACCACACCTCACCCACACCATAAAGAAACCTAGTTGAACACTATAACAAAAGACCATACAAAAATTATCAAGATCGGACCTTAAAATACATGAAACCCCAAATCAAAACCCTATAAGGAGGAAGAAAATATTACCTCAGGGAGAGCCACCAGAGAAGGAGGATGCTGGTTAGGTCGTGGTTACTGAAGGAGGAGAGTAGGGATCCAGAAATCACACCAACAGGGGTTTCAAACAACAGTTTCTATGAAAGGGAGAACAGCTGGGGATTGTTCATGTGTCGGGGAGGCACCGTTAGTGATGGTCGCTTATATGGAAGGCCTTGGCATGGGAGATCGTGCGCCAGAGGGGTTTCAGCAATGAAGATCAGTCAAGGGAGAGGATGGCGCTCTGATAGGTTAGGGGGAGTTGCACTGTGATTCTAATATGGGGGGGGGTGATGAGTTAGAGATAAAGGCAGGGGGAGAGAAAAAGAAAAAAAGGAAAAAAAGAAAAAAAGAAATGAAAGGAGGTGGAACCCTAAAAAAATCCCTAAACAAAAATGATAATATTAATAATATTGATATTAATAATTTAATTATAATAATAATAATAATATTAATTAAAATATTAACATTAATAATAATATTAATGATAATAATAATAATAATAATTAGAAAACTCATAATAATAATATTTTCATTATTATTATTTTTAAAACAATTCATTAAATTTAATTTCATTTTTCTTATTTCACTTTATTCTCAATTTAGTATTCATTTCATTTTTTTGAACATTAGGTAGGTCATAGGGTGACCTGGGTGAAGCTACAAGGTTTTGAAACCGAGCCTTGTCTATGTGTTTGATGTTTCCATGAATCAAAACACCTGTCTTTCAAAAAAACTAAAAAAATTTAAACTCGTCTTCAACCGAAACCTTGATGAAAAATTTCAAGGAAAAAAAATACAATAATAAAATAAAAATACAACAAAAATTATCTCAAAATTCTATGTCTGAGAGAGCCATATTTTCTGGTTGGCGCATGGTTTCCCTAACCATCCGGCCTAACCATGCAGGTGGCCCTTCTTCTCTAGGTACCTGTGCAAGGTTTGCATATGGTTTGTCAAACCGTGTAGACAAACCATGCATTGGCTTTTTTTTGGTAAAATGAACATTTTACCTTAATTATCTAATTAAACCTCCTCCTCCCCCTAATAATAATTACTATTGGATTATCCTCTATATCTCACTATTTGGAGATTTTTGAAGGCCTAAGATAGGGATTATAAGATCTCATTCATCTAGGATCTAATCAAGCTTTGGTTTGTCCCGTTGGATGCACAACAGTAATTACTCATGTCTGTTTAAGCCTTTATTCTTCACTCTTTATCTTGACCTAGTTATCGAGGTGTGAGATGTTTCCACTTTTTCATAGATATACTCTATCCTAAGACAAAACCGTGGTTGATATCAGAGGAGGAGAGTCGTACAACCCAAGATGGGTGGTCTATAACTCATCCCTCAAGTTTGTTGATTTTGAAATTTTCATGTGGGGCCCACTGATTTAATCGAGTTCCATTCATTGAATATATATTCCATGATTATACTTATTAGAACCACATGGTTATGCTATTTCCAAATATTTGATTAGTTGTTAGTGATTACACACAAAAATTCATTCATCCCATGTGGGATGTTATGCCATAACTATCGTTTTAGTGTTTTGACATGTTTGAGCTGTCGTTCGGGTGTTCCTTGGATTGACATTTATAAGTGTAAGATTTCCTATATTAAATATTTTGTTTTATATTTTGAATTTCATAGGGTCAAGTACGATGCATACTCACCACTTTACTAGCCTAAGGTAAGTTCTTCAATTGATAAACAAACATTAAATGAGAATTACAAAGTATACTAAGTATATGACTGGACCTTTTTAAATGTAAATGAATAGTAGGTTTCATGTCTGTAGAACCCCTTACCACAATAATGTAAGGTAGAAAAATGAACCTTAGTTATTGAATATGCCTTAAATTTATTTAATGAATGGTTACATGCTACTTTTCCTTATCAAACTAATGGAAGTCAAGGCGTGAACCAAAGAATTCATTAATGGGTTGCGTGCTACTTGGCCTATTAACACCAATGAACAGAAAAGCTGGAACCAATTGAATTATTATATTACTTCATTATTAGATAGGAGTATCCTAATTCAAGCTCATCTTGGATTCCTATCAGGGAATGCCTTGAGCACTCAGGAATCCCATTCTGATTCAAGGATGTGGCCTACTTAGGTTGAGACCAAACTAGATCTCAATCCTCACCTATTCTTCGATGGTCGGTATGAAACCATAGGATCCCTCACATAGTATTTAAAGTGTCCTTGGGTACACTCCTTATACCCAACATTTACAACTAGGTGCCATGGTCAAATCCCATAGGGTCCAGTCACCGTATATCTCTATTTTTCCTTGGTTGATCACCTTGGATTCAATAGATATGTTATTGTGGAATTCCTTGGACTATTCTCCTTGGATTACACTTTTACCCTTAACTATACCTAGTTACTACTTAGTTAGTGACCCCTAAGGTCAATGTTTCCTTGTTTAATACCATGGGACAACTTATTATTAAATAAACATTTATAAGTTTCTTTATTACATCTTGAAACCTTCACACTAGTTAAAAAGTGACTTAATTAGAAACTAGTGAAAATAAAATAATGAATTGGCTACATGTTCAGACACTATCCATGAGATAAAGTAGGTAATTGGGTGTTTGGTTACATTGTACTGCTTTAATTTATATATGCTTGATTCCACACTATCTTACTTCCATTACATAGGCTGAATGTTGTAGACACCATTGGAAGTGGCCCACTGAGATTTATCTCACACCCTCTCTGGGTTTCGTTTGGTACCTAGGGAAGACTACATGATTGTAGGTAATGGTAAAGGGAAGAATATGGCTTCAAACACTTGATTTATTGCTATTTAGGATGGAGTTTGATAGAAAATGTCTAAGCCAGATCTCAAGATGCTTGGGATAATATTTGATTTCCTGTATATTTTTGTGGAACATGTTATTAATATTTTCATGTATCCATGTTTTCCTGTTTTCTAGTGACATGACTTATCACTCTAAGTTATTCCAGTTGATTCAGTTATTTTTATCCTTTTTTATTTCATACTTTTGTCTTCTTCCATTGTCTTCTTATATTTCTTTTGATATATACCTATATTTATATTTATCCACTATTCTATGCTCTGGTAATGAGGTCATAGTCTCCCCACATACACATTATAGGCCCTTGTTTCTTGTTGGCAGGCTCGGGCATTTGGGGAGATGCACTTGAGACCATGTGGTCCACCGGGCTTAGGGAACCCATTAAGTGGCATCTGGGTCCCGAACATTACAAAGTGGTATTATAGGATTTCCTTTCTTAATTTACAATTTGGAGACAATAGTCAGAAGATTAATAATTCTTGGTACTTTTTCATAAACCATACTTGGGCGTTGCGAACCCATGCTCGGGGTAAAAGACAAGTTGCCTGAATTCTAAATGTTGTTCAATTTTTTCTTATTATAGTTGATATTATTTCACCATTGAATGATGCACATGCTATGTTGTGGTTAATATTATTACTATGATTGAGGATTTATTTCCTCCTTGGCCCAATGATATGAGGGAAAGGATCATTGTTACATGCATCATATTAGGAACCTAGAATTCACATGTCATACATATTTACATGCCATATAGGTGAATTTATCTTCTTTACATTGATTTATATTCCTATTATTTTTGAGTGGTACTATTATAGTTAACTTATTCTTGTATTATTCTTGGTTGTGATTGAGGGATTTCCAGTCTCAATTCACGATGTGTATGGACCCTCATGGGCTTGGATGAGTAATTTACCGAGTTGATCCATTATTCTATAAATAAATGGGTGTCGTTTTCATTAAGTAGGTGTATGAGAACTGATTAAATGGGAATGGATACTCATTATAAAGTTTAACATGACTCATAATGTGAAATGGTTGCACATCCTTCTCCCGACTTGTCATATTTATTAAAGTTAAAGGAGTGAAGTTGGATGTTAAATATAAAATGAAATAAAACTTATAATTGAGCACTTACCAACACCTGGTCGTCTTAGTGGGTAGTTGGGGTAGTATTCCTTAGGTAGTGATCCTTCCTTGTTTAACTTTTGTAAGTGATGCTATCTATTTGCATAAATCTTGTTTTGAGGTGTGTGCTTGGAAATTGTATTCCAATGCCACCATGATGTCCTCGTATCATACGCTAGGAGGGTAGCAACGACCATGCTCTAGACATGGTGGGCCCTGAGCCACAAGTCATAATTCCAAGAGTTCAACTAGAGGAACCAAATATGGTACCTAATTGAGACATTGATACCCAGTTTTGGATAGTTTCCAATGTCTGATGCAGTCCATGCATGGTGATGTGTGAGTTACACCTATGATAGATGACCTGACTCATGAGTTCTAGTAGTAACATTCTTTTACTTGCTCAGGGTATGGAGGTCTATAGTTTTCTGAGTCTAAACTAGAAGAAACCTTTTATATCTATGATCATCTGGATACATCTCTAGATTAAAGGTTTAATCATGGTATATGCTTGCTTTGGGACTCAGCCAAGTGTTGGTGGGATGTGATTACCAAGGCTGGTCATCATTAGGGAATGTTATGGGTTGTTTTTTAGACTGACTTATATGAATAGATCTTTTCTTATACACTGATAATTGATTGATCTAGAGAGTTCATGCATCTCAAACATTGTTCTATATTAGTTATGGAGTATTCAGTGTGTTTCATAGAGTTACAACACTTTTCACCATTTCTAGCTGGTGAGGAGCTTTCACGTGTAAGAAGTTTCGAGGATGGGATCCAATATGCCATCCATACATAGGTGAATGCCTTTTTCCTACCTAAATTTTCTATAATAGTCAATCAGGATATTATCACTAAGTGAAACCTAAGGGACAATAATAGTATGTGGTATAGAGGATCAGTGTCACAATACGACATTATTTATCCGGTTTGTAAAAAATGTTCCCTCAAGGTTTCTTGTCAAGGACGTGATAACCAGAGTACCCATTGAGATAGCTCTATAGTGTGTCATCAGTGTGGACAATGGGGGAACATGCAGATTCATTGTGATAGTGGCTCAATGTTGTTTTGGGCTTGTGGCCATTTGGGGAATCTTCAGCATTTCTATAGGACCTTTCCACTAGCTTTGAGTGAAAGAGGATCCGCACCAGCTCCACCTTCAAGAGAAGGTTCTTTTGTGTCACATCATGTGGGGAGTTGGAATAGAATTGGTAGTATTAGATGAGGAGAAGTTCATCATCATGGTATTCATACCACTAATCACCATCAATGTCAACAGGGCAATTTTGATTATGGTAGTCCATCTATTGCATACGGTCATGGATCAGACTAGTTTCATGCACTATAACCGATACCCAATGATTAGGATATGAGACTATCTATATTACGAGGTACTATTCTATTGGAATATACTAACGTTTATACTTTATTTAATACAAGTTATTCAATTTATTTTATCTATATATCTATTTTGGATTGTCTCAGACTAGATAAAAAATATTACTATGGTGTCATGACCATAAATACACCATGAGGAGTATGAATAGAGGTAATACACCAATGAAGGAACAAAACCCTCGAGGTTGACAATTACCCTTTATTATGGAACTTCTTTGTTCTCAAGATGATGAGCTTAAATGTCATACTCAGAATGGATTGGTTGGTTCACTATCACACTTTTTTAGACTGCTACCACTGTAGGGAATCGTTTACATCACTAAAGGGTAGTAGTTATCAACATAAGGGTGAGTGGGATATCCAAGAGGGAAGAGCTAGATAAAAGCATCATGGGATACGGAGAGTGACCACACAGATAACCAATATCTTCATAGAGGATTATATTTTATGTCAAACTGATTTCCCTCCAGTAGTATATTGTTTTAGGGATGTATTTGTTGATGACTTTTCTAGATTACCTTCTCAAAGGGAGGTAGAGTTTATGATTGAACTTATTGTATGAGAAGATCCAATGTCCATTCCTCATTATAGGATGGCACCTACTGAGCTCCAGGAGTTCAAATGGTTGTTAGAGGATTTAAAGGCCAAAGGCTTTATATGGACAAATACATCCTCTTGGGGTTCCATTGTACATTTCACCAAGAAGACATATGAAACCTTATGTCAATGTGTGGATTATAGATGGTTGAACTAGCTTATGGTCAAGAACTAGTACCCACTTCCTCGAATAGATAATCGCTTTGACCAGCTCTGAGGAGCAAAGGTCTTCTCTAAGATCGACCTGAGATCAAGTTATCATTAGGTACGATTCATACCTTCAAACATACCTTGTACAACATTCCCTAATAGGTATGGTATGTATGAGTACCTAGTTATGTCGTTCGTTCTTACAAACATGCCTTCCATTTTCATGGATATGATGAATAGGGTTTTCCACCCCTATTTGGATTATTTTGTCAGGGTCTTTATGGATGACATCTTGGTGTATTCTCACACTCGTAGCGACCATTCCAAACATCATGATATTGTTATGAGTACACTGATAGAGCTTCATATTTACACCAAGAATTATATTTTCCACTTATGAATCGACAAATTTCAATTCTTGGGTCATATAATATCAGAATTTGGTGTATCTATTGACCCAGAAAAGGTCATTACTGTAGTTTCCTTGGAGAATACCAAGAATGTGTTTGAAATATAGATTTTATTAGGGATGGATAGATATTAAATACATTTTATATAGGACTTATCACTTATTTATTCACCTCTTATTTGTCTTACAAAGAATGGTTTCAGGTTTTTGAGGTCAGAAGCGTGTGAGAAATCATTTCAGGATCTGAAAGGTATTCTTGTTCCAACACCTATTCTAACACTTATAGAGCCAGGAAGATGTTACACCATATTATATTATGCATCGGGAATCATACTAGGAGCAATGATGATTCAAGAGGAAAGATTCATTGCATAGGGATCTAAAAAGATAAGGCCTAATGAGAGAAACTATCAGAGACACGACCTTGATCTAGCAACAGTTGTCAATGGCTTACATTTCTGGAGACATTATATGCTGGGTGGTATATTTTTGTTGTACAAGGACCGTAAGAGCCTCAATTATATCTTTTCACAATGTGACTTGAACCTCAGATAGTGGATATGTGTTGAATACTTACAATACTTTGATTTTGACCTTGCCTATACACCTAGAAAGGGAAATGTGGTTGCAGATGTATTGAGTTGGAAAACTCAAACACATTCAATATGAGTATGTATGGATTAATGAAAGGTAATGGCCCTTTTATCTGAGTTGAATCTACAGTTTCATGATAGTCACGAGTAGTCTTATCTCTCATATTTTTCACTTACCTCTTCTCTCCTTAAGAAGGTGAAGAGTAGGCAATTTTTAGATCTTGAAGGTTTGGTTATCCATGAGAGTATATTAGTAGATAACCTATCATTGGATTGGTAAGTGGATAGAGATGACATCATGTATATTCATGGATGCATTTGGGTTCCCACAGATACGAGAGAAGAGTAAATGCATGAGCCCCATGCTTCCCAGTGGGCAGTTCATCCAGGTATCTTAAAGATGTATCATGATACGTGACACCAGTATTGGTGGCCTGGTATGAAATGAAAGATTGAAGGATTTATCATTAAGTTTTCCACCTATCAGTAGGTGAAGGTAGAACAATAAAGACCTGTGGGATTTTTATAGTAGCTTCCTGTCTCAGAATGGAATTTGGAAGATGTTTCCATGGATTTTGTAGTAGGTTTTCCAAGGTCACTGAGAGGCAGCGACACTGTATGGGATGTCATTGAAACACTAAATAAAGTGGATCAATTAATACCAATTTGGGAGACTTTATTATTTTATGGTATGGGGAGACTGTATGTCTGTGCGATCATATGGATACACTAGGTCCCTCATACAACCCTTTCATATAGGGATGCTTTTTTCACATCACGGTTTTGGATGAAATTGAAGAAGGATATCAGAACACATGTGATTCTAAGAATAGATTTTCACCCTCATACCAATGGATAAGAATAATGTATGATACAATTTCTAGAGGATATATGAAAGAATGGCCGATTGTCTGCTATTGACTTTTCAAAGATACGATGCCATGCTAATTTGTATAGCAGCACTCGGGTCGAATCCTCGATGATGATAATTTTTTAATAGTTGAATATTTTTAGTTGATTGTATAGTGATTGAGGGGTTTGTTTTCAGAGCTTAAATGAAGTGATTAATGGTTGGTGTTTGATATAAAATTTTGATAAAGATTGAGGTGAGTTCATTTTTAGGTATTTAAGCTTGTGATATCCTTGAGCTTTTCTTTATATTGCATTTAAATTAACACCCACTTCACAAGATAACGTTGATTGGAATTCCTAAGTGTTAAGGCTTTAATACAAGCCTTAACTTACCGTAGGGTTATAATTTCAATTATATCATGTTTATGGTTGTGTATTTATGGTTCCAATAATCCATGGAAACCACATGTTAAAAAAAATAAGTCATTAATCTAGGACATGTTAAGTCCAACATACACAATGTTAAATTAAAGAATACTCATCAAGAAAAAGCTCTCAATTGATTAACATATGTAAATCATGACCCACCACAATGAGAGATTTAATCATCCATTTAAATGATTAGTAATATGGTTATAATTATTATGATGATAAATTAAGAAGATAAGAAAAGGAAATGGATAAGAAAAGATTGGTGTGACGAACACACACACAAAAAATGATGATAATTAAAAAGGAACTTTAGATTGAATGAGAATGAAAAAGAGGGGAAGAAGATTCAACTGTATTTAAAATATTTTAAGAACATTAATATTAAACTACAGAAGGTGGATGAAAATAAGATATACTTAATAAAAAACTTTTATTAAAATAGACTTACAAATACAAACACTTATGAAATTACAATTGATGAACCACACAAAAGTAAATGAAAGGAAGCAAGGAGGAATGGTTTATAAAGTAAAAACATGAGTATAAAAGATCCTACCCAGACTTTTTCAGAGCCCTAGGCATGTGAAAATATCCTCCTTTTCTCTATAATGTCAACTCTTTTGAAAGGAGAGTAGGGGATGTATTTATATCCCAATGTTGTGGGCTGTTTTCATTCATAAACTTTCCCTCTACTTGCATCACCACTTTGATAAATTATACAGTCTAATCTCGAGATATGATATTCTTACAAGTTGTATGTAAATATCCCCTATGTATACTTTGAAAATTTGGATGCAATTGGAATTAAGGATCCAATGTTATTGCAGTTGTATTAAACAATTTTAATCTGTCCATTTCAATATATACTTTTTGAAGTCCAAAATCTGAATGGGTTATTGAATAGGAAGATGACATAAAATTATAATTCTTTATTCTAAAAATTCGGCCTAATATATCAACTCTTTCACAATAAAAAATATCAGCTTTATTGGATTATTAAAGCATGAGATATGTCATGAATACTTTACTAATTTTATTTCCCAGCTAGAATGGTGGGCTGAGTTTAAATCAATCATTTGGGCCCATTGTCTTCTGATTTGGGACTTGAAATTTTTATCTAAGACTCACTACATTATCCCAAGAACCTATGAGGAGAATTAAGGAATTTGGACTTCCAGATTGATCCTAGAAAGTAAATCTTCATGGATGGGACATCTTCATCACAAATTCTATGGGCCTTCTTGTGTGATCCATATGACCCTTCAAATGGAATAATTGGACCAAGATTCCTTCTAATGAAATGTTTTATATTGAATTATGAATCCTAAAAAATAATAACCACACAATTTGTATCAGTTTTTCTTAGGAGAAGCATATTCCTCACCGTGAGTTTTCCTATAATAACATATTTCAGGTGGCAATTCAGATGGATCCTTTTGAAGCCTTGTATGGTAGGTCGTTTCTTTCACCCCTGTACTAGATAGAGGTAGGTGAGGCAGACTTTCTAGGTACTCATCTTATTTAGGATACTTAAGAGTACGTACAACTGATCAGGAAGTATATAGCTATTTTTTAGTCTGGGAAAAGAAATCTTATGCTAATTTCCATCAACGACCTCTAGATTTCAAGTTCGGGGATCATGTTTTCCTTCAGGTATCTCCCAGGATAGGACATAAATAGTTATGGAAGCAGGGGAAGTTGTCACATTATTATATATGACCATTTGATATTTTAGAGAGAGTCGGGTCGATAGCCTATTGGTTGCTACTATCTCATAGGTACCATGTAATTCAGGATGTCTTCCACGTTTCATAACTTCTAAAATATCTTTAGGACCCATATCATACCTTTGATCATGAGGAAATTGAGTTAGATTCCGATTCGAACTTTGAGGAGTGTCCAGTATGCATCATTGACCAGAGCACGAAGGCTCTCTCATTCCAGTCTATCCCTCTAGTATGGGTACTATATCAACACGACCACATACAGGATGAAACATATGAGAAAAAGGTAGATGTACATTTCTAGTGTCCAGAGTTATTTTTACATAATATTTCTCCACCCTTATAAGGTGAACATAGAGACGAGTTCTTTAGGGGGGGGGGGGAGATTGTAAGATCTAGATTTTTCAATCAGGTATGGATCCTTTAAATTTCGGTTCAATTCTTAATTTTGAACCTTTTATGGATACCTAATGAGTTTGTGAAGGTCCCTAGGGTGTCTGGAGATTTTTCATAGCCTGAAACCTAGCTTTTTGGAAAACATAGGACTGTTCATGGTTTATATTAAACCTTATGGGGAGTCTACACTGTTAGATCTAGAAAACAGTGCATGTGGCATGTTTTTGGGATGAACCATGTCGCATGGTTGGCGCACGTTTCCCTAACCATGTGTCCTAACCATGTGGGTAACCCCTATTCTTTAGGTACCCAAGCATGGTTTTCACATGGTTTTTCAAACCATGCGGACAAACCGTTCACATGCTATTTTGTTGGTAAAATGACTAATTTTCCCTTAATGATCTAATTAAGATTCCTCCTCCACCCTAATATGAATTCCTATGGGATCATCCTCGATTTCTCATCATTTTGTTATTTTTGAAGGGCTAATCTTGGGATTGAAATATCCCCTTAGTCCGGGATCCGATAGAGCTTTCGTTCATCACATTTGATGTGCAGCAGTACGTACTCAAGTTTGTTTAAGGCCTCCTTCTCCTCTCTTGCTCTTGACCTAGTTATCGAGGAGTGAGTGTTTTCCCCTTTTTCTTAGATCTACTCCATTTTAAGCCAAATCAGCGGTTTACATTGAAATAGGAGATTCGTACAACCCTAAGGTTGGTGGTCTATAAATCATCCCTCAATTTCATTGATTTTGGAATTTTTGTGTGGGGCCCAATGATTTCATCAAGTGCCATTCAATAAATTTATATTCCATGCTTATACACATTAGAACCGTATGATTATTATATTTATAAATATATGACTAGTTGTTAGTCATTACACCTACAACTTCATTCATCCCATGTGGGATGTTATGCCATCATTTTCATTTTAGTATTTTCACATGTTTGAGCTTCCATTTGTGTGTACCTTGGAATAACTTTTATAAGGGTATGATTTCCTTTATTAAATTGTTTGTTTTATAATTTGGATTTCATAACAGAAATTACCATGCATAATCACCACTTGACTAGCCTAAGGTAAGTACTTAAATTGATAAACAAACATTAAAGATGAATTATCAAGTATACTATGTATATGAATTGGCCTTTTTAAATTTAAACGTATAATAGGTTTCATGTCTAAATCACCCCTTACCACAATAATGGAAGGTATTGGAATAAACCTTGGTAATTTAATATGCCTTAAATGGTTTAAATGAAAGGCTTCATGCTACTTGTCCTTATCACACTAATGAAAGGAAAGGATTGGACCAAAGACTTGGTTAAAGGGTTGCATGCTACATGGCCTATTCACAATAATTAAAGGTAAGGCTGGAACCAATTGTATTTTTATATGAATTAATTATTAGACAAGAGTGTATTGACTCGAGATAACCTTGGATTATTATCAAGGAATTATTTGAGCACTCAAGAACTCCATTCTGATTCAACGATTCGACTTTATAAGGTTGCGACCAACCTAGAACCCGATCCATGCCTATTCTATGATGCCCTATATGACACCATTGGATCCCTCACATAGTATTAAAGGATGAATTGGATATAATCCTTGGATCTAACATTGACAAGTAGGTTCCATGGTTAAATCCCATAGGGACCATTCACCACTGAGACCCGTTTTACCTTGGTTGATCTCCTTGGATTCAGTAAGCATATTATTATGGAATGCATTGGACTATTATCCTTGGATTGCTCTATTAAACTTAACTAGACCCAGTTACTACTAATTTAGATACCCAAGATGTCTAGGTTTCATTGGTGAATACCTTGTAACCACTTCTTATTAAATAAACATTTATATTTTTCCTTGTTACATATTGGAACCTTCACAATGGTTAACATGTGACTTAATTATAAACTGGTGATAATTCAAATAATGAATTGTTTAAATGTTCTGACACTAGCCATGGGATGAATAAGGTACTTAGGTGTCTAGTTACAATATACTAATTTACTTTATATATTCACGCTTTCACACTTTCATATTTTCATTACATGGGCCGGATGTTATAGACACCGTTGGTGTTGTCCCACTAAGATTTATTTCACACCCTCTATAGGTGATGTTTGGTTCCCAAGGTAGACTACATTGTTGAAGGTAATGATAAAGGGAAGAATTCAGCGTCAAACACTTGATTTCTTTCTATTTAGGTTGGTGCTTGATAGAAGATGACTAAGACAGATCTCATGATCCTTGGGATAATATTGGATTTCTAGTATATATTTTTTGGAACATGTTATGATTGATATCATGTATCCGTGTTTTTCAGTTTTATAGTGACATGACATATCATCATCATTTATTTATGTTGATTCAGTTATTTTATCCTTTTTTATTTATTACTTTTGTCTTATACTATTGTTTACTTATATTTCGTCCACTAAATACCTCTGTTTATATTTTTCCGCTCTGCTAAGGTATAGAAGTGCAGGCGTAGTCTCCCCATAAACACACCCTAGTCCCTCATTGCTGGTCTATAACCTCTAGAATTTGGGGAGATATGCTTGAGACTATGTGGCCCACTGGGCTCAGGGCACCCATTATGTGGCATCTGGGCCCAATACATCACAATATATACCGCAACAATCTATATTTTTTTTTTCATATTCTGAATTATGTTTTTGAAAGAAATAGTTTATAAGGTCACAAGGATGAGGTATATTTTACATGGTTAGAATGAGAAGTCCCCTATGCTATGAAATGTAAGAGGATCAAAAAAATACTAGGGAAATTCATGTAATTATTTTAAGAAGACTAGGAATTTAAATAAATACTACCTTGTTATTCAACCACATCAGCTAAAATTGGATAAAAAATTAGAGGAATCATATAAAATTTTAAAGAGAATTAAGCCGTATCTCATACATAAAAAATCCATAAAATACAAATTGGACACTTTCGATTAGTATCAATTTTTACCATCACATAAAACAATAAACAATAAAGAATGATTTTAATCATAGAAAATTCTTCATGACATTAAACATGACTTCTTTCATCCCCTTAACCTTGCTTAATTCCTGGGAAAATAATTTAAAAATATAGAGTGAGCACAAGTTTCTCAGTAAGAGACACATAAATAAGTAAAACTGTTAGCCCTATGAAAATGTGAAAACTCATATAACATTTAAATTTATATTCAAAGTTCTTTGATCATATGAAATAAAAAAAATTTCAAATGAAAAACACACAAATTGGTTTTATCAGAGAAAATCATTAAAACCCATAGGAATAAATTTAAATATATTTTGGTGACATAGAGCATAATTTATAGAAAATAATTTTCAATCCCTTTTAATTGAAATAACCATACATACAACTTCAAATATTATCATTACCCAATGAAAATGAGAGCTATAATAGTATCACCTAGTAATATCTGGAACTCTCCATCATATAAGTTATAACAAACTCACTGGGTGCTATCTGAGCTCCCCAATCATATAATTTGTAATGGGATAACTCAGTACTATCTTGGAGACCCCATCTTATAATAGTAACAGGATCACCTGACACTATCTGAGCTGCCCATAGTGTAATTCTCAACTACCATATCATGACTAAAACATTTTTCTTGAAAATTTTCATCATAATGTTTTTGAAAAACTATTTTATACTCATAAGAAAATAACTTTTTAATATCAAAATACCATTTTCTTACAAAAACCATTTTTAATAGCAAAATACACTTTTAATTTTAAAAAACCATTTTTAATAACAAAATAAAAAAAATGGGGATATAGTTTTATTTGAATAAAAAATAAAATATTTCAAAGGAATCATGAAATTAAATAATAGTCACAATGGGGAAAAAGAAATTTTTTCCATGTATGTTAAGAATAAAGCATTCTTTTTGTCGATTGTCAAAAATTATGTATAAAACATGTAAAAATATTCCTTTTGAAAACCATTTAAATAAATTAAAAAGGTAGATAAAATATAATTTATAAATATAATATATATATATATATATATATACTCATTATAAATACATTGACATGGAAAACTAAGAGTTGGAAGGAAAAAATTAAAAGATATTTTTTTATAGAAAAAAATACCTTATCACTTTGGAAATATTTGAATTATAATCCCCATGAAAGATATTATTAAAAAACATTAAATACCATGAGAATAGATAAATTAATGATATAAAATGTCAATGAGGCTGTATATACACCTCTTAAAAGTGTATAAATGTATAACATCAAAATATTCCTCAATGAAATGTTATTGAGATGAAGTATCTTAGCTTGAGTAAGACTTTCCATATGTTTATCTATCTTAATAAATAATAAAATCTTGTAAATTATTTAATTTCATAAGAAACTTTTACAATTTTATTATTAATTTTATTTCACTTATTAATAATTTTTATACAATTACTTAATCAATTAATTTTAAGTTGGATGTTTTGACCATATTTAGCTTATGTGTCAAAACTGAATTTGGTTGGTTGAATAAGGCCAAATATGTCATTATTTAAACATACTAGGAAAAATAATCATGAAATAAATATCATATTTATATATCAATGTTACTTTGAAAAACAATCATGGAACATGGTTATGAAAAATTAACTAACCTTAAGATCATGGAGATAATAGTTTGTATACACCAATCAAGAACGTTCCCATTTTCGATGATCATTTTGCAAAAAAGTAAGTATCATTTATATTTCAATAATAATAATTATATCATATATTAAACATTATTTAATAATTTATATATATATAAATATATATAATTACTATTATGTGGTGATTAAAAAAGAAGAATCATATCACTTTAAGGAGGTGGTAATCCACACACCCACGAACGACGTTATCACATTTTTCAAAGTGTTAAAAGGTATAGAAAAAAATGATATATTATATTTATTAAAAGAAAATTATGTCACCAATATCATAATTATTTCATGTATATAATACATATGAATTATATTTACCATTATTACCTTTTATGTAACACATTAGTGAAAGAATCTTCCCATTGCTTCGTGAGGTGGTAGTCCACTGTACACACGAGCGATGTTATTGTATCTCCTACTGTATGGAATATAAAAAGGATATACATGATATAATGAATCTAGAGGTATAAATATATTATAAAAATCATAAATATCATATATAAATAGTATGTTAAAAATTATTCCCAACCATGATATGTGGTAATGGAAAAACAAATGACATCGTTTCACGATGCGATAATACATCGTACACATGAATGATGATTTAATAATCCATTTGATGAAAGGGTGTGTGTTTTTATGAGTTAAACATAACACAACAAAATATTATAATATTTAGGATAATTATGTTAATATATAATTATGTTATATGAATAATTTAAGGGGGTGGAGTAAGAAACAAAAAAATAATGTTGATGAACGTTACCTCTACTTCTGGTAACTCCATTTGGTTTTCACCAAAGGACTTACTTGGTTGGATTTATATGCAAAGTAATGAAACATGGATGAGGGTTGCGAATTTTAGAAGTTATTTTGGCAGGTATTTTCTTACCCAAATTTATTGATATGTGTGAAGATATTAAGAGATTTGGGGGCTTTTATAAGTGCGGTGAGTGGAAAACTTAAAATTTTTTGAAAAAGAGAATTCAACCAACAATTTTTCCATGTAAAGTGACCCTTGTAATGAAAATAATCTTTAACCTAAGGGAAAAGGCCTAAATATTTCCATCCAATGGGATTATGACATGTTTTTAAGTCATTTTTCCCATTATGTTTAAGGTTTAGTCACATGGTAATTCTTATTTTTACCTTAATCACTGTGATGAATTTTAATTGTTTTCAATAATAACCTTGTCAAAAAATTAAATCAACCACATTAGAAATTAGATATTATTATTATTCACAATATGGAATCCATTTTTCAAAATTCAATTCATATAAATGGAAAAATTAATTTTAATATTAATCCCACAGTCCCTGCGAGACAACAAGTTTTTAGGAAGAGTCATTTTTTAGAAAAAGATGATTCTATAGTATCTATATGAATAATAATAATAATTGTATGAAAATAAAATAATATTTAATGATATATATTCTATAAATTTCATTTAAAACATTCCCCATTAGGTATTATTTTTTAATTAAAAAGGTATAAAATTATGCATTTTAAAATAGTTAAAAAACAAGACTTTAAACACAAAATCAAACTTATATTAAAAACCAATATAAAGATGATTAAAATATAATTAAGTGAATAAAATATAAAAATAATAATAATTAAGTTAATTAATAACATATTAAAATCAGATTTGGACTTTTAAAGTACAGAATTTATTAAAAGATATTATTTTATTACAAAAATCGGTATTTTCACTATTTAGTGAAAAATCAAGATTTTCTAAAAAATCCAAAAATTTCCCACAAAGTAAATTTTAATATTTTGATTTAAAAAATTATATTAATTTTAATAAAATTAAAATTACAAATTTTAGAAATTAATATTTTCAATAAAACTTTATAAAAAAGTGTTTAGCTAAAATAATTTACATTTTGATTAAAAATTACTTAATATTTTTATAACTAATATAAATATCTAATTCCTACTATAAATATAAAATAGATTTATTATATAATTACTTGGGTTGTTAAAACTAAACAAAAATTAATCTATATTGTTTGGATAGATTCCTAACCAAAATCCTGAGGAAAGCCAATCACATATTCAAGCTTCATTAATAATTGTATTAATCATATTAATTAAAGGGGAGTTCTTGGTTAGTGAAATTATAATAAAAAGGGGGAGTTATTTCTTTGCACCTGATAATTCTAATATATTTATATAATTATGTGTATGATTTTTCATTTAATTCAAAATATGATTGTTGGAAACCGCTTATACGAGGCTAGAGAATTTCAGAGCATGATTCCACATGCATGGTATTTTATGGTTAGCATATAAAACCCTATTTATGACTTCCATGTTTTTTTGACCATGTTATCCCAAATAGACCTATATTTTATGAACAATATACTCTTTTATAATATAAATATTTTATATCATTCCTCTCTTAGAACCATGAGTATCATATGGAAACCACTCCACTTATCCTTTGAATGTTTTTCCAATAAGGGGGAGAAAGTTTGAGAACACATATTGAATTGTAATTATGTAAAGATATATTGAATAAAAAATAAAAAGGTAAAAATATTTGGGCCTAGTGTGGCGTTGTTTTCAATGATGTGTCAATATGTGTTTAAGTGAGTCGATGGTGATACATTGTGATTCTTGGAGAATTGTTATCAATCCACTTTATGGAATTTTGTATCATTCTTGGACAATGATCCATAGTAAATGTGGTGACTATGTAGATTTTATTAAATGAAAAATTAATGTTTCATGGATGAAACATCAATTGAAACATGTTGAATAAGATTGAATTTCATTCAAATTAAATTTGAATGAGTATTATTTGAATTTAATTTCAGGAAGTGGTTTGGAATTTTATGGTGAGAATTTATTGAGATTATATTCTACACTTAGAATAAAATTGAATAATTTTGTATTGGAGTCTATTAAAAAATATAGACAACCATTACAATTCACATGGACCAACTTTATCTGACACATGTGGAAGGTGGACCACAATAACATGGGAGATTTGGTCAACACTTCTTGTAGGGTGGCTGGTGAGTGGGCCAATGTATAAAGTCCATAGGTTCAAGCACCTGGGTGGGGGTGCATAGGTTGGGCCATGATACTAGTGGACCTACACAAGTGAGGCTTAGCCCATGAAGCAGCGTGGGAGTGTTTATATGGGTGATTATCCCATGCAACTAGCTCAAATTGGTGATGGGAGTGGTTGATTAATAAAGTAAAATCATTTTAAAGAGTCAGTTGATGTGGGAAATGAAATTGTGGTTACTATAGATCTTCATTTAAAAATATAAAAATAAGATCCTGATAGTATGATTGGCTTCATATCAACTATCTGACCATTTAAGAATATCATCTTTAATATCTGTAAAACCTTTTTCCTTACCAACTCTAATGATTCTTTTACACAAGAAACTCTTAACATACATCCATCTTTGATGATCAAATTCAGCTTCTCTGATCTTGCTATATTGGTCATCTTAGCTAATCGAATTTGATCAAAGTACTATAAAAAATCATTTTCCTAAATTAAATAAACTCATGAAATGATGATATGGAAATATAGTATGATGTCCAATAATCCATAATGTATGATGGAGTTCATGATTAAAATAAGTTATAAATTATTATCATATGAATGTGTTAGTCACTATGGTGAACTCACATAAGAAGTACTACGATTATCAAAGTAAGGAAAAAGGAAAACCATGATCCATATATTTGATTGACCAAGATCATTAGTGATATTATAATTATTCTTGATGTGGAATGAATAATATAGATGAGGTGGTGCAATGAGGTGGTCATCATCACCTATAAAAGGATAAGCACTCAGGTCGTGGGTACTGATTCCACTTAAGCGAAAGAGAGATCTCATTTTATAATGAAAACATTTCATTGTAAAAACAATGTGTCCTAAATGGAAAATAATATGCACATATTCTTCTTTCCCAAAGGAGAAGGATTCCTTGGACACCTAACTTGAAAACCATACAATCAAGAGTTTCGAGAAGAGACATGAAATTCACATACATTTTATTAAATCTAGGTTGATACACTACATATAATAAGCATTTTGGTTTGTATGAAGAGAACACATTCTTATCATTTCCATGAAGCATTTATTGAAACCGTATTCATGCATTTAGTTTGAATTCATACATACTATACATGTAACATTAATAAGAATAGTTATCCTTTTTTTTCATGAATTATTTGTTTGAGAAAATAGCGTGTAATATTCCACAATGATAGAATCCACTAAATAATTGTGGACTCATTATTACATGCTTACAAGAATATTTGAAAGTATTAAGAAAATAAATATCAAAGGAATATTGATATAGCAAATAAAATTATAGAGTATGAGATATAATATGTGTTAGGGTTTTAAAAAGTAAGAGCATGAATTAAGAGGAACATAAAATATTAAAGAGGATAATATTTTAACATTCTCATGAAATTCAGGAAAAAGATATAAGTGAATAATTTGTGATCAAAACTTTTGGATATCTTAGTGAGGCTGGGACTTCAAGTGGAAGGTTGAATTTCCCATGAAGTGTTTTAATGAGGAAACTGGTCATTTATAGGTGATCAAAATCTATTGAGATAGAAAAACAAACTCAATCAGGGGAAATTGAATCCACATGAAGTGTATGTGAGAAAGTATGATACTTCAATCTCATGGAGGAAAAGAAAAGACCATGACATAAAGGATCGATCAATGAAGAAATGGTGAAGTCTTTTGATTGGTTCTAGATGTAGGGGATGTTTTTTGGTTGGTAATAGGAGCTAAATGAATCTCTTGGTCAGGTATGGAGTAGTGGAAGTCTTTTAGTTAGAGTTGAATGTAGAGGATGCCTTTTGGTTAGAAATAAATGAAAATAAAGTCTATTGGTTGGAGCATGAGAGTATGAATTATCTTTGTTGGTGAATGGAATGTTGTAATCATTTTTTTATCGTGAAGAATATATAACTGGGATTAAAAACCTATTGTAGCATTGAGTCGGTTTTCTAACAAACCTTGTAAATCCATTTGTCTATTTCTCTATTTTTACGATAACATACAAGGTGATAATGGGAGATTAAATTTAGTATATTTAGAAACATAATATGTTTTAGTGGTTTAATTTTAAAGAAAATCAATTAATTAAATAAAAAAACTAATTCACACCTCCCGCTCAGTATTCAATCCAGCATAGGCCTCTTAGAGTAAGCTAGCCAAACCAGTGAAGCATGGTGGCATCAATGTTCCAAACATGGGGGAGAAAATGTATTGTCTTTAAGAAAACATTACATGTTAAGTTATTGAGGGTTGTTATCTTTGGAGAAAGTTAATATGAGGAAATTATAGGTATAACCCAAGGGATAAATCTGTGAAATATTTACCCTTATCGAATTCTCTTTGAATACATATTCTGGATATTTAGAATCAGTCTCGGTGGATCATTGGCCATAGTGACATCAACTTCAGGTAGTGTGACTGGGGAGGTAGAAAATTGGGGTACCCAAGGATCATTGTGCCTTAAACTACCTTTAAACTAGATTTCTTGTTCCCCTCCTTCACCTAGAAGATCCTTATCTCTTCCTAGAAAAGGGCCTTTAGAAGCATACAACTATAAGACTTTCCAGAACAATGTGTTTCGAAAGACTCATCCTTAGGTATTTTAGGCACCAATGATTATAAGAAGATGATATTAATCATATATTCTAGAAATCTGTGGGGTATTCAACTTTGGTGTAAGTATATCCCATATAATTATAATTTTATTATTTGGAGTATAAGACACCTAACAGTTCCAACATACAAGGTCATGAAGGGTAAGGGTGTTAAACTTGCTTCAAAATGTACCGACTTCACTTCATTTAAGGTGGAAACCACGTCACTCATTTTCTTCCAAAGTGAGTGGGAGGTATTAGTTTGGAGGGAGTTGGGAGTGTTCACTAGTAGGGTAGGAAGTTTGCGATCCTTTGGTGGGGGGGTTTTCTCAACATTGGTTTGAGGGTTATAGTAGGAACAAACTATAAGAGGTAGCCCACACAACCCTTCTTGCAGCTGGTTTTTGGTTCCTGTGGCACGCATAAAATAGGATCTACACTTGAGATCTCCTCAATCAAGCATGGAATTGGTGGAAATTTCTAGGTTTCTTTCCTAATAACTCATGGAACTCCTAAAGTATAATGAAGAGGCCCCCTCCCTCAGACAATATCATGCAAGAAGAATACCCTCATAAGTGACCAGACCACCACAGATGGGGCAATGATTACGCTGGATTCCACCACCCCATGATATTAATCTCAACACGGATAGATCATTCAACTAGGGGAGCATGAGGGGGGTGGGGGAGTGGTTCGAGACCCTACTGGTTCAGTTATGTTTTTCTTAAACTCATACTAAGGGACCAAAGATTCCTTAAAGACATAGGCTATGGGCTTTCTCAATGTATTTTAGATATAAAAATTTTAGAATATCCAACTATCCTAAGTGGAAAAAGACTCTAAAATTATATGAAATTATCTTAAAGGAATCTCTTAAATCCCCTGGATAATCATTTTTCTGATTCACAAGTGCAAGGACCTCCTTTCTATTGAAATCAAACTCACCCATACATGGTAGGAGGGGAATTGTGTGGTAGACTTCTTAACATGCTTGACTACTTCAGATGTTCAACTAAAATAGTTTTATTTCTTAGGGTCCCTTCCCCTGGGAGGAGTAGGTATTGTTATCTAGGATGCTCTCTATCTCTATTTTTAGACCCCTATGATGTACTATTCTTGTTCTTCTTGTCCATCCCCTTTTGAATGAAAGAAAATAATTTTTTATAAAAATATATGTGATATGTGATTGATGAGTAATTTATTATGAATTTAGGTGTTATGAAATGTAATGTGATATGAGATGAGTTATATTTTATTATATTATTAAAGGTATCAAAATTTATGGCTACTTAGCCTTAATAATGTATGCATAAAATGTTCTATACATTTTTCATTGAAATTGGTATATTGTGGGATGATATGCACACTAAATTCTGAAATTACACTGATTATGGGATGGTGTGCCCATTACATTGATGTTTAATATATATGGGGGATGATATAGGCATATATATTCACTTGATTATGGTATGTGATGACATTTCAATGAATATTTATATTATTATGATATGGGATTATATACACAAATTCCTTTACATTGATTCATGCATGATAATATATGATCACATGGAATTAGTATTTTCATTGCCATGGGTTATTATTCCCACATTTTATTGATACTCCAACTACTGTGCTAAGTGATCTATGCAATCACACATAGATGGAGGTGAATCAGTGTGAACTAGTTTTCATGAAAAATACTTACAATACTTCAAATATCCTAACTATTAGGATATATCGATCTCATATGATATTTGAATGTATTAAAACTATATATAATACATAAACTAAAAATTTAACAACATATAATAATTTTACAAGGTTTGACACAAATATGGGTACCTCCTACATCCTTTGTTTTTCTCATTTTTGAGATGATGATGCTTCAATATTAATACAATGTTAATATATGACAATAAACTGACATATTATAGTTTCTTTATTGGATAAATATGCTTGATCCTACCAGTTTATAATGGTCCTCGAACATAATTGAACAATAAATTCTTTAACTTTGGGATGCTTCTATACCATGTTAAAAAACATCATCCTCACACCGAGTTATTTGGATTCTAGTATATGTTAAACAACAACATCATGAAACTCATACAATTTATATTGATTTCAAAATAATCATTATCTACAAAAAACATTTAAACATTAATTTTAATTCTCAATATTTTTTGATCCTTCTAATAATCTTAAATAGTAGTAGCTCCACATTTATCATAAGTTTTATCATATATAATATTTAGTAGAAAGGGAACAATGTTAGTCACTCTCTCAATATTTAATTTTTAATTTTATTTGATGCTCAAGTAAAACATTTTTAGTATATCATTGGTTTATTCTCCTCAATATCACTCAATATATTTTCTATCTTCTTAATATTATAATCTCATAATTATCAAATGGATATTTGTTTCAAAATTTAGATTATAGAAATTCCATGATCTTCCACCTTGTCATATCTTCATTTAATATTGGATAAATATATCATTAAGATACGAAAACCATTCTGGATCTCTGATAATCTAATTAAAACATTAAAATTTGAATATGATATAATTATGACACAATGATAATATCACAATTTAATATAATTTTCATTATTTATTATGATAATTTAATTCCTAAGAATTTATATAGTTTTTTCTTCATTAACGAGTTTCAACTGACTATATATGAATCCTTGAGAATTATTAACTGAAAGCCAACTTATTTTATTCTCGAAAAACACATTTAACAAATTGATTAAATTATTCATTAAAAAATATTTATTTAATTTATTAATTTTATTTTTCCTAGTTCTCGAAACCTATTTTTTATCACACTGCTATAAAACATAAATATTTTTCTATTTCTTTATGAATATATGAAAGAACCCATTTATGGTTAAAATATATTTCTAAAATATAAATTACTAAATCTATACTACTAGATATGAATCATTCATAATCACTGAATACATCATGATATATTTATATTTAAGAATGGCTCGACATTAACCTAATTATTTCATTGATATTTTCCTCTTAATTCTACATTCAAATGACTATCAATCTAAAATTATCCAATTTGAAATATATATATCTGAATTATTTCATCCAAAATCATCTATTCTTCATAGTGATAAATATTATGCATTCACAAAAGAATATTTCATATGCTGTGAACATTATCAATAAATATAACATTAATTCTAAAAGATTTTATATATAAACTATATTATTCATACATTACCTTAACCATATATATATTTTTAATTTTATTAAGCTTTGATTCTTCCATATTTTAATTTCAAATAGATTTATATATATTTAAATGAGTTTACAATAGTTGGATATTTAGAATGAAAACAACATACATTGGTTTTATTCTTATAGAAGTAATCTTACATAACTGAACAGATTCTAAAATCAATCCAATGTAACTAATATAACTCCCATGTTTATTCTAAAGCACCTTTGAATGTTATATAGTTGTTATGATATAGCCACAATTTCGAAAAAACTTATTCTAACATAGATTAAGAAACATCTATAATTTATTTTTTTTATCAGTAAGTATTCCACACTTTATCATTTTTATAAATATGGAAATTTAGTATTTTTCATATATATCATGTAGAGAGTGATCTGTTTCAAACAAGTGATATTAATTTATCCTTAATAGGATTTTTTTTAACATGAAATACAAAAAAAAATACAATGTTAATCTTTTACATAACAAATAAATTTCTATATCTTTTAGAATATTAAATAATAAAATTTTATCTATATGATTATAAACTAATATTCCATTTATCTCTTCTTGTTAAATAAACCTCTAAAAATCTGAAATGATTGTAAAAATTTATCAAAAATTTACAAATCATACCATCACAATTCTAAAATAATTTTACAGTATATATAGACACAACATGAGTATTTAAAAAAATATCAACTCCCTCAATTATGCCACACCCATTCTAATAAAATATTATCTATAATAATTTATAACAATTAATAAAATAATTATAGAACCTATCTTCTATTTTTATTATCTAAGTAATATCATCAATATAACTCTTCCATTCTATACATATTTATTTCTAAAAATAACTTAAGGACAAATATCATTAATTACATTAAACATTATTCTCTTCACCCAACATCTATTAAATAAATTGAATAATTAGCTTCACAAACTCATATAGAATATTTTGTTGATATTTTATACATAATCTATCAATACATTCCATTAATTCATACGATGTCTATATTCACAATAATTATATATTTCATCCCTCATAAAATTCTTCATTAAGCATAAAAATAATCAATTGCCTCATTATTCATCATTCTATTCATATTATAATCATTCACCTATTGGAAAAATATAACCACATAAATTCATTAGAATAATTAATCCCATTAATGGATTTTTATTAATCTTCATAAATACCATAAATAAATAAAAATCAAAATGTTTTCAAAATTTCACATTTTATAACCCATTAATTAATAACATATACTAAATTTCTTTTAGAATGGGTGATTCCATAAATAACATATGAAGCAATCCATAAAATAATCAACTATAATTCAACATGAGATTTATCATTGTAGAAAAAGATTTATAAAAATACAAACCTAAATGTTATGAAGTATAGATAATTCATGTGATACCGAACATGAATTTTTATTCCAAGGTCTATTCAAGTAGATCTTTAAATTTAGTTGAAGCACTATACTCAAAAAACAAATAAAAACATTCATGAATAAGAAGGTTTATTCACTTTCAAATAATTATACTTCACAATTATATCAACACAATATGACTCTTTAATATTAAAAACTGATTTGATCCAGCACATGGATAGGAAATGTTTATCTCCCTTTGATTTTTTCATTTACTTGAATTTTTATTTCATCACATGAAATAATGATATCTAGAAGATTCTCACATATCAAATCTCCCTCCAAGGTTTTCTTCCATAAACTATTGATAATGGAAGGTCTCATTTAAATTAAATTCTATGAACATATTTATGATATAATTAAATATATTTCATGGGGGAATAATAGTATAAATAAAACAACTCTATGAATGATATCTTATAATTTTTTATAGTCATCATATCATTCGGTAATTTTTCACCCCACATTGCATAATCATTAATTCTAAAAACAACAAAAACAAAAAATCATATATATAAAATTAATGTGTGTTCTCATTTTATTCTTGATGATATGAAAAGTGTTGATAGGTTTTTATCAACCAAGAAACTATTTCTTTTTATGGTCTATTTTATTGATAACCCATTATACTTTTCACAATCTTCATATATTTTGGATGTAATTTTTTCAACATAATAACCAAGGAACCCAAATATTTGTTTATCTCTCTATATTATTTTCATTATCCAATTGGGTTATCTAAAAAATCAATAATTCTATAAAACAATTTCTAGTTTTATTATAATTACCACAAGGCTTGTAAAATGTGTTTGAGTTACCCATTCATGGAATATTGTAATTTTTTCTTATATATCTTCCACCGAAACAACCATATATTTTTATAATAGATTAATTGTCTTTGTTACTACATCTTATTTCCTCCAATGTTAATTTTAATAGTTACCTTGAAAAGGTAAGCAATATTCCTTTTCCTCCTATAGTAAAATCTTCTATTTTTATTAATGTATCACTACTTACAGTGTCATTCATAGGTGATATTTAATTATAACTTTTCCTTTTTTATAAATCATTTTAATATCACCCTTTCCATTTCCTTACATATTACTAATCCATTATTTTTTTCTTTATTTAGAATCATATGAATCATGCATGGTAGGAATGAAATTTACCACATTATCATTGTACGTAATATTGATAATGTTTCAATAGAAATTATCTAAGTTTTGAAATATATTATTTTTTGAATGAGTTTCCTTTTTATATATACATATATCATCTAATAAAGATTTATTTCATGTTTGAGTCATAATAATTGAGGACTTTGTTGCCTTTAAATAATTTTAATATTATTTTATCAAAAAATGTATTTGTGTATGAAATTTCTACCACTTCTACAATAAAAAATAAACCACATCATTCTTCCATTAGTTACAATTTAGATTACATTAACACTTTGTTTCTTTAGAAATATATAACCAATCCATTGAGAAATACTTCGGGAGCCACTCTAACTACTCTTGATCACATCCACCATTGAGGATATGGTGGGTTTATGATAATACTGTTTTACCCACCCACACACACACATATCGAGAACTCATTTTATAAACTATAATAGAAAATGAAATAGTATCATTTTAATTAAGAATAATGATTATAGAATTTCTTTTCTCAGAATCATGTAATGATTTAGTGAGCATGATTCCTTTATTCTTCGAATTTACTTCTTGTACAGGGAACATTAGATACCAACTGTTCTCATAATTTTTATGTGACTTTTCCCTATCTAATCATTCCATTATCATCCATTAAATCCTATATTTATGTAATTTACATGTTTAATATATATACTTTTCATTATTCTATAATTTTATAGTCATGATATCCAAATTATACTTATTGTTATACAAAGATGCTATTTGTGTTTTCCTCTTGTGGATAGATCCCCTATTCACATCCTTTTCTTATTTAAACTTTATTATCACATGTTATTTTAATATCATCCCATTATAATGAATATTTATCATAATAAAAATAAGAGTTTTTCCTTGGTAATTATAACATTGAATATAGTGTTTTGGTTTTGAAAATTCAATATGAATTTCTTCACTAAAATATTTTATTCTTTCTATCACTTTTATTTTTATTATTATAGAAACCCAAGGTACTAATATATATATATATATATATATATTTGATAACATTAATTGGGATATTTTACAAATAAAAACTTATTTTAGATTTAAAGTAGTTATGTAATTCAAGTTTCAAAAACACCGAAAATATGAAATCATATTTTTCATGGGGATAATAATCAATAGATATGAAAGAAAATAGACCATATAAATTAACAACAAATATATGAGTGTCTTACTCCTCCATTTATATCTTTCTAAACTTCATAGATTGTTTATTATATTTATTATTAATGGTTTTGGATTCAAAAGTTCTATATTATAATTGATAGGGATGGAAATAGTAATCTCTCTATGAGAAAACTATTAATTTTTTTAAATATTAAAGTCATTTTTAATATAAAAATAAAATTTGAAAAAACTATTTGGTCCAATTGAAGGTATAACGTTGGATCTGATTCGAATTACAATATTTTATAGTCTATGTTATAAATATAACTAGGGGGAATCATTAGGATCATATTTTTTAAAAATTATTTTATAATTATTTTATTCAGACTTTGACACCTTTTAAGATATGGGTATATTTCTTATTTCAATAAATTAATTTACATAGCATTTAGGACAAAGAGATAATTGAATAATACATATTATATTTATCAAGATCAGTCATAGTGTGGGTATCTACTACTTGGTGTATTCCGGTTGAGTATGATATGAAAGTTCTTCACTAAGAATGTGAAGTGAATATGATAATATAAAATGATATATCATATCCACTTGATTTATTCTTTATGATACCTCCTTACAGATTATAGTTTTTATCAATTAAAATTAATAAATATGATTTTCTTAAACTCTAAGATGCCTCAAACCTAAGTGAATGATATTCTTCCTTAAAGTAAGGACTTGAATAATCATTGTATGTTAGATATTAACATTATTCAACTCATCATCTTATTCTAAAATTTATAATAATCAATATATTAATGGGAATATGTAATCATACATTTGATTTTTCCTCCTAAATATTCATTAGGCCTCCTAATAGTCTTTAATAGAAAAATATTCTCAATTATTAAGAATGTCGACATATGTAGTATTCTATCGAAATAAAAAAAATTGGTCAGTATCTTTATTAATATTGTTTCTATTTTACTCAAAGATTTATTTTTTCTTTTAGTATGTTATTTATTTCATCTATAGTCTATCACTCCTCTTCTCCTTATACTTTTTTTTGAACTCATATATTTTAACTGGATAATTCTTTATAATTTTTAATATATAAATTCATCAAAATTAATCCTTATGATAAAATCATTTAAATCTAGTTAGTATCATCATAAATGTAATATTAAAATTTGAATATACCATAATTATCATGTATTGATATTATCATAATTATATATAAATTTTCTCAATTACTATATTTATATATATCCTCTAAAAATTTTATATTAATTATTTATATATAAATAATTATTATTGAAACTTTAATAATTATCTAGTGAATACCCTGTAACACCTCGAGATTTTATGAAATATTTTTTTTAAAATAAATTAATTTTTTTTGATATCTTGCATTATATGAAACATCAAATTTAAATGAAGTGTCAAATATTATTAAAATGTTATTATTTAATTTAGAAGTTATCTCCTAGTAGTTTGATTAGTGGGTATGAGTAAGAATAACTAAATTATGAAAAGCGTATCATTTAATAATGTATAAACTACATTTATTGGTTATTAATTTATTATAAATGACAATAATAATCATTTGAATGTAAAGAAATATTTTTCTGAGAAATTGTTTTTGTTCATGGAATTTGTTTTTATTTTAAAAAAATAATTTAATCACTTTTAGTGAATTAATTTAATGAAATTTACATATTATATATCCAATAATTTTTTTATCCTTTATCAAATAGTTTTTCTAAGAATGTGACATGATTAAATAAAATTTTATGCTAAAGAACTGTATTATTTATAAAAACCAGCTTCATCACCTTTTCTCACTTATTTTAAAATAATTTTTTTCATCTAATTTTAGAAAATTTATTTGAAAAAATTAACATTATTTTTGAAACCAAAATTCCATAATTATATTTGAAATGATTTTTGATAATTTTTTTGAAAAGATTAATATTTCAATGAATAGAGAGAAATACTGATTTTTATTAAAAAATTTATATTTATTTAAAGAATTTAAAAGATAAATTATATTTTAATATGGGGTTTAAAGTAAAATTAGTTCAGTTATAATATAATTACTACAATTTACATAATTTGAATCAATTTTATATTGAATTTTGAGACAATGTTCTTATACATAAGGAAACATTTGCTTTGAAAAAATTCCCTTTGACTTGTTCAAAGGTTTGATTTTATATTTTATTTTGAAAATTATATGAATTGAATTTTATAAAATGGATTTAATATTTTTAATCATAGTTATTCATATTAGGTAATATAGTCAACTTAAATTTTTTTCATAATGAATATCAAAAGCAGTAAAATTTTGTTAACATGATTAAGGTTTAAACAAGTTTACTAGGGGTTAAACTAAATATATAAGGGTTAAAATGACATTAAATCATGTCTAATATCCATTGAATGGAAATATTTGGACATTATTTCATTGAATATATGGTAATGGCACATTATTTATTCTTTTTTTGAATTATCATACATGCTATTGTTGTAAAAAATTGAACAATTATATGTGTTCCACTATCATCAATTATAAAAGGGAACCTTGTAATCTCCTTCATTAACAATTAAAAATAATTTTTGTTGCTTAAATCCATAAAAAACACCTTCATTAAATTTAAATTTCCTTTATTCCATTTATTGATTAGGAATCCCTCCTATGATGTCATTGGGTGAAAATCAAAAGAGGTTATCTGAAGAAGAGGCATCGTTCTTAATAGAGCATATTTTTGTTTCTTATTCAAAATCCTTCAAATCATCATAAAATATTATGTAATAAAAATTTCAGTAATCTACATATATTTTATTAAAATAAATAAATAATCTATATACATTCAACCTTCTATAAAATTTGAAATGAAACCATAGATCCTACGTACAACAGACTCTCGCCTCGCAAACTGATGTAATTTATTTTCCATCACCACCTCCCACAACTAGATATAATGATGTATTTTATGTTTATATGTTATATTTATGAAATAATTATAATTATTTAATTATAATAACACTTATATAATTTTTTCTTCCAATTCATTGGAAGATGATAACGTCACTATGACATATCTGTGGATAACTGCCACCCTAAGGCAATGTGATTCGTTTTTCTTTTCTACTTTATATAGAAGGTAATAAGTATAGACTTATTGAATATATACAATATTTACGATATTATAATTATTGGAGAAATGTAATTTATTATTGACCTCTAGTTATTTTAATCTATCAAAAAATTAGATTCAGTGTTCCTAAGTACATATGACCTATCGTCTCCATGAATAGTGTAAATAATTTTTCTATCTCTAAATTTATTAGTGATTATAAATATGTATATAATTAATATTATATATATATATATATATCTATCTATCATGATTTGTTTTTTGATATTTTGGAACCATGTTCAAAGAATAAGGAAGAAAATTAATGAACCAAAACATACATGAAAAACGAAGCAGTTATCACCCAGAACAATGATTTTAATAATGAATTGTTACTAAATAGGTGACAAAAGGATATAAAGAAATCATATATAGTTTAATATATATCAGTATGGTACTGGAATAGATTTATAATACACTTATATTTATTATTATGGTGATTCAAGCATGTATGAAGATGTCATACCTAAGGTAAGGGATTTTCATCTCGCTTTTATATCAGTGAGACACATGCCATATTCACCACACGATGATTTTATATGGTGTAAATACAAATAATTAACATAATTTATGATTATTATTATTATTATTTTGGAATTACATATCCTTATATAGGTATTTCTTTCATGGGAAATATAATTCAAATATTACCAAAGAGGCAAGAGTTTTATGTCATAATCTCATTTATTTATCAGGATTGTTTATGAGAATATTTATGATGATAAAATTTAAAATTAAATATCTAAAAAATATCATTAATTTTTTTAAAATATGGTTATTTATATATAATACTTTTTTTATATTAATTTTCATCTCAATAAATTTATTAACGGTTAGAAAGAACATTTTTATGGAAAACAGACTTTATCTATCGTTAGTCGAAAATAATGTTTCATCCATATCCATGTTTTAGTGAACTTTTTTCATGATTATTTTTAATATAATGCTATTCTAGTATAAATTAATTTTTTCTATGTTTTATTTTTTACAAAATGGTTATAAAATATTCATCTTATTTTTTTTGAATGAGATACTTTTGACAATTTCTTATAAAAAGTGTGAAAGGAATATTTTATTTTAAAATATTTAGAATGAAGGGAATTTTCCCCCATCATGACTAGAAATTGATTTAAGATTCCTTTATATGTTTCCATTTTTATATTAAATGAAAATTATTTTGTTAATATTTTTTGAATTTTTAGTTTTTAAATACTATTTTTAAAGTAGAAATGGTTTTTCCCATATAATATTTTAATGACCTTATATGGTTATTTCTTTTCCTGAATGAAAAAAATTGATTTTAATTATGCTCCACTAGGGATATGATCCAAATATACCATTATTATTATTTATATAAAAGTTTAATGATTATGATAATAAAATTTATATGAAACTTGTACCATTTTCACATGTTTTTCTTTGATGAATTGATGAAATTTTTATAAAAACTATTTATTTTCCATTTGTTATGGAATAATGAAATATTTATGAAACCAATTTTCTTTTAATAGTTTATGATATTTTTAATGTTATGTGAACTCATGGAGAAAAAATATACATGATTTTCATGATGTAATAGGTGGGTCAAGAATTATATATCCTTATAATGAATTGGGTAAATATGGATATCTCATTAGATAAATAGAAATAGAATGGGAAATGAAACCAGTTTAGTAAGGGACTATGTCTGATGTGATATTCTATGTAGTGAACCTCGACTAATAAGTTGTTTTAGGGAGTGAACCCAATCCTCTATGATTGTGTTATAAATGAGCCTTGATGATTAAGGTAATTTTTTTATATACTTTTTTTATTATGAAATCTTATATCTTATGGTAATGTTATGCTCTCATAGGTCATGTATATTGATTTATTTATTATTTATGTATTATTAATGTCTACAATTTATTCTATGTTTTATGATTATGATATATGATATATAGGGCTATGGTTTTAAAATTTTATGATCATATTCTCAGGCCCTTTTTCTCATGTTATGATTAAGTGATCATTGATGTCTCCATTATTTACCCTTTCTAACCATCAAGGATCTCCATTTGTTATATTTCCATTCCTAAGGTTATGAGTAAAGTTATTATGTATGATTTTTCACAAAAGGTTTTAGTTCTGAATATCTTAGTGGGAGATTATGTAGTTCACTTATGAACCAATTGTTTTAGTATTAAAGTTTCTAAAGACACTAAACCATTACGATGCATGGTTGTGTATTTATGGAAGATATTGATTGGTAATATACAATTATTTAATATTTATGAATGAAAATCATGGGTCATTATAGTTGGTATCAAAGGAAAGGTTTAGTTATCCTTTTGAAATCAATGTTAGAATTTTTTTTGTGAGAACCCTTAGGATGATACAAAGAATATTAGAATTTCCAATGTTGTGGTAAATAAATGAGTTTGGTTTTCATAGGAGAAAATCCGTGTCTATATTATAAAAGTGTATGTGGATTTTTATTAGATTCATCCTAGTTTAATAACCTTGAAAATAGTTAGGAAAGTGTATCACATCAATCATTCTGAAGTATGGTTAATATTCCGTTATTGCAAAACTATTTTGACAATCCTAGGGGTTATTCCTAGGTTAATTAAAATTTTATTTATGAACCATCATGAAGGATTTGAATATACAATGATAATGAATTACCAAGGTTAAACCTAATATGTCATTGATTGAAATGAAGGTGTTAATATTTAGACATCATATGAATGATTTTTCAGGATTGATCACTCTATTCAAGGATTATTGATTGTCATGAAAACCATTTTGGTTTTAGAAAGGGATTAATGAATGAAAAATGAATTTCAGGTTCTTACCGATGTAATAAAATATTTTATTTACCTATTTAATCTTAGTCATAAGAATTCCTACATATCATTAAATAACTATGGGAATGATAATTCATGTCATCAATGATTAGATATTTAATTTGTAGTGAAACCCACTAATGGTTTGATGATCACATATCAAGTATGTGATTCCTATCCAGTTGATGTTTTTTTATAATTTGACTCCTATAAATATTTCTATTCCCCCTATCATTGAATTTGATGTCATATTATATATGGATTGAAATTCTCTACAGAAATCCCATATCATTTCCATAGAAGGGAAGTCATTGTTAATATTTCAAACCAAACTACGATCTTATTTTAGGGATATGATAAATATTAACTTATACTATAAATTTAATCCATTTTATGGGTATTATTCCTATAAAAAGAGTTGTTTATATCATATGGATTAGGAGAATATCAACCTCAATAATATTCTAATTGTGGAGGAGTTTGTTGATTTTTTTTCATAAGAGTTTCCTAGTCTACCTCCAAATTAAGAAATATATTTTTCAATATAAACCATACACAATTTTATTCTTATTTCAATGACTCTATATTGGATGGATTGATTGAGGTGAAGGAATTAAATAATCAATTAAATGAGTATTTTCTAAAGGGATTCATTCAGCTAGGTGTGTCACCATATTGTGAACCTATTAATTTTGTTAAAAAGAAACATAGATCAATGATACTATAAATTTAGTATTGGGAACTAAAAAAAGTCACAATCAAGAAATTGTATCCTATAACTCATATTTATTTCTTATTTGATTATGTTCACAGAGCTTAATAATTTTCCATGACTATACTTTGTTCTGTATAAAATTATTTTTGGGTAAAGAACGAAAATATACCAAAGACAACATTCCATAAAAGGACTAGAAAATATTAATATATATTGATGCCATTAATTCTTATTAATTATCTCTTTATCTCCATGTATTTAATTAATAGATGCTTTAACGATTAACTTGATATGTTTTTTTGTAGTCATTATAAATGATATATTTATATATTCAAAGAATAAGGAAGTTCATGAAGATCACTTGTGAATTGTGATGAAGACCTAGAGGAGAGATAATTTTGATGAAAAATTTAAAAACTAGGAATTTTGTCTACAAAATGTTTAATTTTTGGTTCATATAATCTCAATAAAGGGTATATCTGTGGATCCATCACATACTAAAGTTATTGAATGTTAACCTAGAGCAATAACTGCAACTGAGATCTATAATTTTCATGGTTTGGATTGATATTATTTATGTCTTCTATAGAATTTATCATGAATGTCTAATCCAAAATCCATGTTAAATTAGAAGGGATCTAGTATTTTAATACCCCTATAATTTAATAACACTATGATCAAAAGTGTATTCAACATGAAATTCTGTGTTTAAAAGAACCCCAATATAATAATAAAATATTATTATTTAAATGCAACTGATTTATCCTAGATTTTAAAGTAGTAGGTTGAATAGTATTAACTACATTATGAGATATATATAAATTTCATAATCAATATAAATTTATTGATAATTATTTTATAAATAAACACTAATCTTTTAATAAAGATATTTTATTCTATAAAAAATATGTTTCCTTCAATTTTTTTGTTTGAAAATATTATAATTAATTGATGGAACATTATAAAATTTAATTTTCTAAAATTATTACAATTTTCTAATCATAATATAAAAATTTACATATGGTGATATTTTGTGATTTTTTTTGAAATGCTTGATTTTTTAGTGAATAGTAAAAATTACCAATTGTTCAAATACTATCATTTTTATTTGTTAAATAAATCAATTTAAATGTTATGTTATATTTATGATTATTCTTAAGTGATATATGAAAAATTTTATTTTTAATAATATAATTTATTTATTTTCAATAATCACTTTTCATGATTTTGATATAACTTTATTTTTAAGCATAAAAATATAGTTTTCTACAAATAGTTTTTAAATACATAATGTTTAATCATTTTAGTTACATAAAATTACCCATAATAAAGAAATATTTAATTAAAATGAATATATTATAAATATATTTAAATTAATTTATATTGAAATAGTGATGACTTTTTATTATAGAGTTAATATAAGATTAACTATTCCATGAAAAATGTATTTCTATAAAACCATTTTTTGACACGTTTGGGGGGTTTAATTTAAAATTTAATTCAAAATCTTATTTGATTTTAATTTTATGAAATATATTCCATATTTTTAGTGATAATAATTAATATTATTTAATAATTTCTTCTTAATTTTGGGCAAAATTAATAATAAAATCAATACAAAAACTAGCTACTCTGGTGAAAAACTAAAATGGTAATTTTGATTAAACTTAGAGGTAAATAGAATAACGTGTTTAAAAAATGTTTATGTTTGAATAGTGGAGGTGTTAAATAGACCATATCAACCCAACATCCATTATTTATCAACTTTTGAGGCAAATGTATTGAGAGTGACAATCCATAATTGAATAGTTTTTGGTACTTACAAAAATTACACTCCTCCACAATTATAAAAGGGATGCCTCCCCTAACTTATTCACACCCATGAAAAACATTTCTTGAACAACCCCTAAAAAATATCCCCAAAATCATTATGCACATTCTTGATTTTATTTTCTTCCCCAAAGTAGGGTCTATAATAAGAGATATAAATGAGAATATTACAAGAAATGACAATTCTCTTTACCGAGAACCTTCTTTTTACATCTTCTTATTCCACCATAATTTATGTGTTAACAATTAGAATATAATAACTTTTTTACATTATATATACTAAGATGTTATTATGATGATGTTATAATATTTATCCACATATTCTTCCATCAAATGGGAAATGAAACCATCGTTCATCAGTATAACGTACTACTGGCTCATGAGCCAGCTCAATTCATTTTACATCATCACCTATCATATATTTTCATGATTTTTTATTTATTGTTTATATATAATATTCATGATATATGAATCATTATATTAATTAAAAATATCACATACCTTCTTACCTCACTATCCATCGAAAAAATAGTACATCGTTCGTGTGTATGGAGGATTATCACCTCACGAAGCGATGAAATTTATTTTTGTGACCTAATTACAAGGTTGTTATATGTTAGTGAATTTAAATAATTAATATTTCATATATGATATAATTATCATTTTCGAATATTAAAATAACCCACACCTTCTTTCCATCAGAATTATTGAAAAATGGAAATGTTACTCATTTGTATGTACGACCTAATATCTACATAATTTTAACATAGTTTATTTTTTATAATAATCATTCACGATTGGTTTAAATAATTTAATTTATAAAAGAATTGATAATTATTCCCTTCACTAGTGTAGAAAACATTTACCACATCAGCATTTTTTACATCGGTTATAAATAACCGACATGTAAAGCTGTAAAAGTTGATTTATCATGTCGGTTATAATATAACCGACGTAAAAAATGAGATTATTGATTTATCACATCATTTATATTATAAAAAATGTGAAAAATTTATCTTTTATATCGATTATTTATAACTGACATGAAAAATAAACTATTGTGATTTATCACATTGACTATTTTATAACCGAGGTGATAAAACCGATTTATCACATCAGTTATTATATAACTGATGTTAAATATTAGCTTTATAATGTTGGTTATAAAATAACCAATGTAAAAATATGTTTATCACGTCGGTTATTATATAACTGATGTGATAAATGTAAGAAAAAAAATAATTTATCCCGTCGGTTATTAAATAACCGATCTGATAATCCTTTTAGAAAAATTTATAATGTGATACACTGTGTCAGTCTGTATTTTTTTATCGGGTGACCTGTAACTCCTATCTCTTAAGTGGAAAACCTAGAAACGTTTCTTCCAACTCTTGCCCTCCAACCTAGTTTTTTTAGCATTGTTCATCATCTTTGTTATCCCCAGATCTATCAGATCACCTCGCAGTAGTCAAGTAAGCCTCCTACTGCTGAATTTTGTTTGTTATTTTTCATAGATTACCTACATTTAGGTTTTTCAATTTCTTTTATTAAATATCACAACATCTTGTATTATTTCTTAATGTTATCATTATTTGACACATTTTTTCTTATCCATAATCTAAAATCGTTGGGACTTAAGCTCTATGTTACTTTGGTTAGCTGATTCCATATTTAAATATGAAATCCCCATATATATATATCATTAAGACATTGGTTATATACCATAACACCCCTGTTATTTTATATTACACATTAATTGTTTTGGTTATTCTTGCTTAGAAAAAGAGAAGTTATATTTTCCCAGGTGTTTTGTGATGAATATGTACTCAGTCATCCTATAAGATTTTGGTCATTTGTTTATTTAATTATTTTCTTATATGGTCAGGTTGTATGTAGTAAATATTTTATGATGACTTTACTTATATATATTATAACATAGAATTTTGATTCATGGTTTCTTATTTATTTAACACTACATTCATTAACTATTTATTATTAGTTAAGTATCCCCCAAAAAAACTAGTCAACTTACCTTGAATAAGATATTTGTACCACCTTCCCAAGACAATATAGGTTCATCTCAAGGCCTATACTTTGAGTCTAATATAAATCCATTTCAAAAAGTGGCTCAGAATCTAACAATATCAACTTACCAATCAAATCAATTTCGACCATACACAATATCATTTTCCACAAAAATCTCAATAAGAATGATAGAACTCATATATTTGACAACCAAAATTACATGAAATGAAGAAAATATTTTATTTCTCAAAAAAATATCTTTATAACATTCAAATACTCATATATTTGATTTATATTATATTTCAAAATTGTGTTACTTTCAAATTATGTCATATTTTATATAAAGACAAAACAATTATATCTAAATAAATTTTCTTTTTAAAATTATTTCCATGTATATCATTTTCAAATACGTATATTTTTTTTATATTTAAAAAAAAATTTACATTCAAATTATGATATATTTCATATAAATATAAAATTGGATTATCTTAACAGGATGTATAATTTTGATATTTGTTATAGATAATAATGATTCAATGTTGGATAATAGAATATTGAATGAGTAATGAATATGAGGAAGGTGTTGATGCCTTTTGGTAATTTTATAAACAAAATGTCCCAAGAAACAACATGTTTTTCTGTCCATGCATGAAATTTTTTAACATGAAGAAGTTTAAAAGTAGAGAGATCAAAGATCATATGATTTTTCATGGTTTTAATCCAAGTTACAGCCCTTGGATTCAACATGGTGAAACTAGAAATTATTTCAGATCTATTGATGATGATGATTTGTAAGATGGTAACTTTGATGAAATTGAAGAAATGATTTGTGATATTGCATCGAAAAAAGTTGAGATATAATTGATAGTTGAGTGTTTATAAGTTGATGATGAAAATCCATTGTATCTTGGATGTATGGATTTTACGATTTTATCAGTGGTGTTAAGATTGATTAATCTAAAAGAGAAACATGGTTGTAGTGACATGAGTTTTATTGAGCTGCTATAATTGTTGAAAGACATTCTTCCAAAAGGCAATGATCTTTTAGATTCACATGATAAGGCAAGGAAAATATTTTTCCCAATGGGATTGGGATACATAAAAATACATGCCTGTTTGACTGATTGTATAATATATAATAAGGAATATGAATTTTTGTTAGAGTTTCCTAAATATGGGATATCACTGTATAAGTTGAAAGAAAAATAACAAGCTGATGTAGAGATTACAGTGATCCCTACCAAGGTATTTTGGTATTATCTTATAATTCCTCATTTGAAAAGTTTATTTGCTAATTCACAAGATGAAGAAAGGATAAGATGGCATGCTGATGAGCAGATATGTGATGAAAAAATATGTCGTCCAGCTAATTTTCCACAATGGAATAAAATTGATGAGCAATATCCTACATTCAGAAATGAAATTTTATATCTCAGACATGGGTTGGGCATAGATGGAATGAATCCATATCAAATCCTCAGTTGCAAACACAGTTCATACCCTATTTTATTATTAATTTATAACTTGTCTCTTAAAGTTTGTATGAAGTAAAAATATGTCATGTGGTGTATAATGATCTATGGTACAAATCAAACAATAAATGATATTGATGTTTTCTTATCACCATTGATTGATGATTTGAAACTTTTTTGGGAGGATGGTATTTGGGTGTATAATTCTTATAAAATGGAATATTTTCAACTGCATGCAGTTCTTATGTTCACTATAAATGACTTCCTGGCGTATGAAAATTTTTCTGGATACACTGTTAAGGGGAATAAAGTGAGTCTAATTTACGAACAACAAACTTCATATTATCAATTAAATCATGGGAGGAAAAAAATATACACGAGTCATCAAAAGTTTTTGCCTATGGATCACTCTTATAGAATACTAAAAGGAAAATTCAATGGCTCATAAGAATTTGATATTGCTCGAAAACCTTTATCCACTTATGATTATTTTGTGAGGGTACAAAACCATGATGTGAAATTAGGAAAGACACATAAATTTGGTATGGATGAACATATTTGGAAGAAAAGGTCAATATTTTTTGAGTTACCATATTGGATATATCATGAATTGAATCACAATATTGATGTCATGCATGTGGAGAAGAATATATGTCACAGTTTGGTTGGAACATTGTTAGATATTATATAACACCCCAAGAATTTAAAAATAGATTTAAAATTGAATGCATGAAACACCAAATCTCTACAAAACACCACTTTGTTATAACATATCCAATAAACAAAATTTTTCGACCTATGAAATTTTAATTTCGAAAAACTGACATACATAGTTGTGTTCAATAAGAAATTTAGAGTTTGATATGACAAACTTAATTTTTGGTGAATAGTAACATACCTTTATGAATAGCGACATACCCTTATGAATAGTAATGAATATTACTGAATAGTAAATCGTATAAAAAAATAGAAACTTCACCAATGAATGTATAAATACAATTTAGACATCTTTAATGTGAAAAAACGAACATAGTACAAGTGTCTGTATTTTTGTATGACATAAATATTTAAATTACAATCTTTTGATTAATTTAATAATTTAACATGTAAATTTATTTTCAAAAAATGTTATCACAAATTGTTACTTTATTGTACTATGATTATAAGATAATTTTTCAGGACCTTGATTAATTTCTCAAGGTCTTATAAAATGAGATATAGTTTTATAGTTGTTTTTTGGAATAAATAATGATTTTATTTAAAAATTAAATTAAAATTATTTATAAAATTATTTTCAAAAAATGAAGTTAATATTTTAATTCTATATGTCGAAAAAACGGTTAGGGTGAATTTTTGGGATATTTCTAAAAAATGAATTTTTCATGAATAATAAAAATATAGTTTTGAGTTTTCGGTAGTTTGATGACCTCATAATGATATAATAATTAATATAAAGTACTGGACAAATTTTGTAAAGTTACATATGAAATTAGGTTTCCCAAGTGGCTAATACCATGGGAAAGCCCATGGTTTTTCAAAAACCACTAATGAAGTGTCTTTTAAAATTAATAAAAAATTCGCTCTCTTTTACTATAAATACCCACTCATCCCTTCATTTTATTTCATTAAAAATACCTCATCCTAGAAGCACTGGTAGTTTTACCTCTCTTTAAGTCCTCCCAAGGTGTCCTTAATCCCCCAAGGTACCAACCTTCATGTTCTAGGAGTTTCTCTAGAAGGTAAGAGAACCTTTCACCTTCCTCTTTTATCCAACACTTCTTTTATGTTATCTCTTTGAATTTCCATTATCATATGTTGGGGTTTTATATTATTTATTCCTCTTACTATCCCTTTTATATCCATATGTTTATATACCCCTTTTCCCTCATCAATTCATTTTATAAAATTTTAAGCGACGTCGTTTGGCTGCAGAATTTTCATAAGGGATCTCTCAACTTTTCTTTTATTTTCAACTAATCTCTTTTATTTTTATATTCTTAACCACTCTATCCAAATTAACATGATAACTCCAGTATCATCTATATAATGGAGTTAAAATATTTTAATGCAAGGACCATCATCAATTTTCTTACTCCCTCCCTTTTATTTTTATAAATGAAATCAACGTCGATGAGGTTACAATTTATAACCATCACAAAAGATGAAGTTTTGTTCTTCAATTTTTCCTTTATTAATGGTAATTAAACCATTTAGATGATTGAACCAGACTATAATATATGTATTATAACCTAATTAATACTAAATAACCATTATATGTACATATTATTAATTTATATGACAAAACTTGTTCATAATAATTCAAATACAGCCAAATAATTGAAGTGGTTTTCATCTAATGATTCATAATCTTTCCATGTAACCAAATGATATAAATGATCATTAAAACTTATGTATGTTCATAAATAATGTTTAAGTTTAATTATGGAGATTTAGATTCCTTACACATGAACTCTATTACTTAAGAACAAGTGAACCGATTATGAAAATAAACAAACGAACACTCCGGAACGACAAAATTCAATATAATAACTTATCAATAAGGGAATAAATGATCTAAAAATAATTATGATAAACTAAATACATGTCTAATAGGTTCTCAAATATTTAATTAATAAGTATAATTTAATATTACCTGACCTTAAGTTCAATAGGGGAACACATTTGGACTTAAGGTAAGGGTTTTCTCATCTCACTTTCATTTCTATGAGATTTCCATTATTTGTCACTTATTTATTGTATGTGGTATATTTGTACTTCCATTGATATATAATAAAATTATTCTCTTTTTATTAATGGTATTATGTGATTAATTAGGTGATTATTGACTTTTTTTCATACGATTCAATTGATTACAATATGGTAAGGGACTTTGTCTCAATTTACATTCCATTGAAACCTTCTTGGTATTGTTCACCTAATATTTATTATGTGGTGTATATACTACCCATTTGAGATCATTTTTCATTTTAAAATTTAAAAATATGATATATCAATATTATGGTTTCATGGATATGAGTATTTTCTTAAGCCATATAACTTTTTACATGCGGTGTTTATTTGGATTGTTGTTTTAACTATGGAAATATTGATGAATCCATATCCACTAATCTATATGGATATTTAGAAGAAAGATTGTACTTGTATTAAATATATGTATAAATAATGATTTGGAATTTTAGTGGAGGTTGGGGACCTCTATATCCCCTTGATGCATCAACAGGTCTCATGAGACAAATCAGTTAGCGACAAACCCTTTGAGTTTGTTTCCAAAAATTAGACAGATTTCTACCCACAGAACAAAAACTTTTTAACGTTATTATGGGATGATGTTCCAGACACATGATGTCCAATTAATAATCATTCTCTTTAATCATTATCATTTATTACTATCCATGAGGTTTTCACTATGAGAAAATCTATGGATGCAGTTTTATTCTCAGTTTATTAATGGCATGATTTTTTCATTGATTCACTATTCCATATTGATTATATCAAATTGTTTATGATTAAATTATTATTGAATTAATTATTACACTATTTTTAACCCATAATGATCATTTGAGTTCACCCCTTTCATTTTTTTACCTTCAACAGGTTATTAAGAAGAGATCATTTATTGTTTTTCTAAGGATGCAATTTTTAGTTTTTGTTATGTATTGTATTTTGTTACCTTTACCAATGTAATTTGAGTTACATATATGTATATAGTTTTGTCAAGACTACTAAACTGATCATTCATTTTGTATTTGTTTCCTTATAACCATGCCAATGTAAGAATTAATGCACCGACATCGATCTGGAGGGGTCAGGGTGTTACAGTTGATATCAAAGGAAGTTAAGTAGAAAATATGGAAACTAGAATAGAAAATGTAGATTAGGGAACAAATTCCTAAAGTAGTATTTGTGTAAAAACAGACCAGAATGTCCTAGAATCATGGTAAGGGATAGATTATTCGGAACATTCTAGAAAATATATTACTCTCTGGATACAAATAGGTAGAGGTGGCTCTGGCACATTTGTACATAGGAGTGAAAACTCCGACAAGGAGTTTCAGGATTAACCCAGGGTATCTTGGTACACGAAAATGGGCTTGATGCACTGCTGGTATTGAAATTCCTGGGGGATATGCTTAGGATAATTTACATTTTATTTACCCTCCATTATGAAGGATTTATTCCCCAATAGTAACCAAAGTATATGGTTCTAGTATTTATAATGCATAAACTTATTATATATGATATATCATGTTTAGAGTCATAGAGAGTTCATAATGTTACAAACTAATATATAATATGGAATTGATTAGAAAATGTTCCTAGCAGAAGAAATGAGAACTTCACCAATGCACGAGATTCGAAGAGTAAAAATGATCATATCTCTGATGGTCTTAAGCCATCATTTAAAAGGAAAATTGTCTCCCAAGTATCCTCATCATATGATGTAATAGCATCATGTGATGAAAAGGTATGTAAATACTTCTATGAGTCCTATGGATTTGAAGGGAAGAAAAAGAAGATGATGATGGTAGGGAAAACATGGATAAAGGAAAGAAGAGAAAGTTTTATTTTCCCACATGTGATAATTATGAAAGAAAAAACCTTGGTATATGATAGAGAGGAAAAAGAGTTTGCTTCAAGTGTTAAGAAAAAGAACACTATGATCATAATTGAAAGACAAGGAATGAATTTCCCTATATTCAATGCTTCAACTACAAGGAGATGTGACACTACACTAATCAATGTCCCAAGCATCAAAGGAATATACCCCAAATGATGATTTAGGATAATGATTAAGTTATGATGCTACCGTAGATGAAGTATAATGATTAATATTCCTTATCAAGAATCATGTTATTTGAATATTTTTTTAGTATTGTACTAGGTGTAAGGATTATGAGATTTATAAGGATTGTATTTCAGTACTATTTCATTAAGGATTTGAGGTCATAGGGTGAATGGTACAAAGGAAAAGTGATTTAGTAGAAAGATAATATTTTAAAAAAACACATGATTGAGGGAAAGACCACACTTAATATATATATCTCATGTTGAGATAATGATGAAGAAATTATTGATTCAGATAAGTACTGACTACCTTAGAACTGATTGTTGACCTATTGAGAAGTGTTATACGCTATCTTCGATGGACTTTGTAACACTTTTGTATTTAAGTAATATATCCAATAATAAGTATCTCACCTTAGAAATACATAGGAATGCATGTTTCCGATATGGTGTTTATCAAAATTTAAGTCATTACCACATTTCAAGAGGATACATGATGATGTTATTCACATGTTTGGAATGTGAATTTTAGAGCTGCTTCTTGTTGATTAAGGGTTAATGATAAGTTCAACTTTTAAATTTAGAGGCCTTCTTTATAATGTGTTTAATAATTATATTTTGGAATTATTAACCATTTACAAAATGGTTTAAGTTGATAATTGTATGGGTTTTAAAGTTTAATGTCGCTACATGATGGTTTGGTTATTAATCCTTAACCATGTTTTCTAATTAGAATGCATTGTTTTGTAGTAATTGATGATTTACCTTTTCCACTTATTAATAGAATATTTTAACAACATTATTGATGTGGTTTTACCAAAATGGAATTTTCAAGTATTAACCATTAGCTTTTGAAGTTCGATTTCATGTTTCGATGACAAAATTTTCTTAAGGAGGGGATAATGTAACGCCCCAATAATTTAAAAATAGATTTAAAATTGAATGTGTGAAACACTAATTCTCTAAAAAAACCAATTTTTTATAACCTATCCAATAAACATAATTTTTCTACCTCTGTGATTTGAATTTTGAAAAATTGACATACACAGTTGCGTTCAGTAAGATATTTTGAGTCTGATAAGACATACATAATTTTTGGTGAATATTAAAAAACCCTTACGAATAGTTACATAACCTTATGAATAGTACTAAATAGTAATGAATAGTAAATCATATAAAAAATTAGAAACTTCACCCATGAATGTATAAATACAATTTAGATATCTTAAAAGTGAAAAAAACGCATATAGTATAAGTGTTAGAATTTTTGTATGACATAAATATTTAAATTACAATTTTATGATTAATTTAATAATTTAAAATGTAAATGTATTTTCATAAAATGTAATAAAAAGTTGTTACTTTATTTTCTTATGATTATAAGATAATTTTACAGGACCTTGATTAATTTCTCATGGTCTTATAAAATGAGTTATAGTTCTAAAGTGGGTTTTTTGGAATAAATTATGATTTAATTTAAAAATTAAATTAAAAATATTTAGAAAATTATTTTCAAAAAATGGACTTAATATCTAAATTATACACATTGAAAAATGGTTAGGGAGAATTTTTTGCTCTTTCTAAAAAACTTGAATTTATCATAAATAATAAAAATATAGTTTTGAGTTTTTGGTAGTTTAATGACATCAAGATGATATAACATTTAATATTAAAGACTGGTCTAATTGTGTATAGGAAAATAGGACATCAGGTGTCCCATGTGGATAATACCATGGGAAAATATCATGGTAAATCACATGGTTTTACAAAAACCACTAATGAGGTGTCTTTTTAAATTAATAAAAAGTTATCTCTTTTACTATAAATACCCACTCATCCCATCATTTTATTTCATTCTAAATCCCTCATCCTCGAAGATATGGTGATTTTACCTCCCTATGAGTCCTCCCAAGGTGTCCTTATCCCCCAAGGTCCAAACCATCAAGTTCTATGAGTTACTCTACAAGGTAAGAGAACCTTTCACCTTCCTCTTTTAGCCAAAAATTCTTTTATGTTATCTCTTGGAATTTCCATTCTCATATGTTGAGGTTTGATATTATATATTTACCATACGTTGATTTTTTTTCCATATGATGAGATACTATTTTTCTCTCATCAACTCATTTAAGGAAATTTTAAGTGACACAGTTGGGCTGCTGAATTTTCATAAGGGATCTCTCAACTTTTCTTTTATTTTCAAGTTCATATCTTTTCTTTTTCTCTCCTCAAATCCTATATCCAAATGACCACGATACCTCCAGTATAATATATATACTATATTTACATAATGTTAATGGAAGAACCATAAACAATATTATTACTCCGTCCCTTTTATTTTTATAAACGAAATCAACGTCCATGAGGTTCCAATTTATAACCTTTGTGGACGATGAAGTTTCATTCAACAATTTCTCCTACATTACTGGTAATGAAACAATTTATATGGTATAAAAAGAATAGAATATATGTAGTATAACCTAATTAATATCCATGAAACAGTATATGTACATATTGTTAATTTATATGACAAAACGAGTTCATAATAATCCAAATACCGCCAAATAATCGAAGTTGTTTTCATCTAAGGATTATTCCACTTTCTATGTAACAAAATGATATAAATGACCACTAACACTTCTTCATGTTCATAAATAATATATAATTTTAATTCTGTAGATTTAAATCCTTTCCACATGAACTCCATTACTTAAGAACAAGTGAACCGATTATGAAAATAAAGAAAATGAACACTCTAGAATGACAAAATTCAATATAATAACTTATCAATAAGTGAATAAATGAACTAAAAAAAATATTTTAAACTAAATTAGTGTCTAATATTTTATTAAATTACTTATTAATAATTATAATTTCATATTCCATGACTTTAAGTTCAAGAGGAAAACACATTTGGAGTTAAAGTAAGGGGTTTCTCATCTCACTTTCATTTTTGTGAGATTTCCATTCTTTTCCACTTATTTATTGTATGTGGTATATGTGTAATTAAATTGATATATAATAATATTATTATATTTTTATTCATGTTATTATGTGATTAATTTGGTGATTATTGACTTTTGGTCATATGATTCAATTGATTACAATATGGTAAGGGACTTTGTCTCAATTTCAATTCCATTGAAACCTTCTTGGTATTGATCACCTAATCATTATTATGTGGTGTATCTACTACAAATTTAAGATAATTTTTCATTTTAAATTGTAAATATATTATATATCCATATTCATGTTTCATGGATATGATTATTTTCTTAATCCATATACCTTTTTACAAGCGGTGTTTAATTGGAATGTTGATTTAACTATAGAAATATTAATGAATCTGTATCCTCTAATCTATATGGATATTGAGAAAGAATATTGTAATTGAAATAAATCTATGTATAAATAATTATTTGGAAATTTAGTGGAGGGTAGGGCCCACTTTATCCCCTCAATGAATCGGCATGTCTCATGAGACAAATCAGTTGGGGACAACCCCTTCATGTTTGATTCCAAAAATCAGATAGGTTTTTACCCACATAACTAAACTGTTTTAATGGAATTATGGTATCATGTGCCAGATACATGATTCCCAATTAATAATAATTCTATTTAGTCATTATCAGTTATTACTATCCATGAGGTTTTCACAATGAAAAAATCTATGGATGCAGTTTCATTCTTAGTTTGTTAATGGTGTGAGTTTTTCATTTATTCACTATACCATATTGATTATGTCATATTTTTTATGATTCAATTATTATTGAATTCATTGTTTTTCTATTTTTAACCCTTACTATTCTTTTTATCTTTCCCCTTTCATTTTTTTACCTACAAAAATTATGAAGTGGAGATTATTTATTTAGTTTATGTTGATATAGTTTTTAGTTTTTATTATGTGTTGTATTTTTTTACCTTTCCCAATGTAATTTGAGTTACATCTATGTATCTAGTTTCTTCAAGAATACTAAAATGATCATTCATTTGAGATTTATTTCCTTCTAACCATGACAATGTGACAAGTAATGCACCGAATCCGATCTAGAGGGGTCAGGGTGTTACATATTATAGGAAAGACTAAGGATGGGTTGAATGAAAGATTAGACATACTATCAATGGGAATACATTTAGAATTAGCTCCCACTCCTGATGTAAGAAGAAAATTTCTTCCCCTTTCTTGTCATAGAATATCCAAGATGGATAAATTTATCTTTTGTTAGTGTGTTCATTATATCAAAGTGCCATAGAGTTATTCTTCAAATGAAAAAAAATTTGTCTCCTTGAAGGATTTAAAGTTGACAGGTATGAAATATCATGATTTTCACATCATGATGAAACAATTTATACCAGTTACATTACATGGAATATTTCCCATCCATGTAAAAAAATATTATCATGAAGGTGTATTATTTTTTCAATTAAATTTTCAATATGGTGATTGATGTGGATTCTTTGAACATTTAAGAAAAGGATGCAATTTCTATACTTTTTCAATTGGAAATGTATTTTACTCCATATGTTTGGATATAATGGTGAATTTAATGGTTTATCTGGTTCAAGAAATAATTCTTTGTGGGCCTGTATATCTTCTTTTGATGTATCATTTTGAAAGGTATATAAAAATATTTAAGGGCTTTGTTAAGAATCCATATCAACTTGAAACCTCCATTGTTGTAATGTATATTTTTAAGGAGGTTGCACAATTTTTTATGAGCTACTTGTCTACGATGGAGTACATTGGTTTGCCTCCATCTCTCTATGAACGAGTTAATAATAAGGGAAAGGTATTAATGGCTTGAAAGTTTAATCATTGTCAGCTGAACATATGAAGAAGGTACATTTATATATCTTGAATAACATTGCTGATGATTAACCATATATCACATTGCACATTAATGAGTTGAAACAATGTCATCCCAAGAAGATAGAAATGTGGATTTTTAATGAGCATAACAAAACATTTTTCCCATGGTTTAAAAATACCTTTCTTAGTAGATCATATGCATAAGAGACATTAAGATTGTTAGTGGGTGGTCTATGTTTAAATGTGATAACATAGTCTGAATATGACATTAATCGCTATAAATTTCATACAAAATCTCAGAACAATGAAAGTACAGTTCAAAATAGTCGGGTGTTAGTGTTTGTAGAAGGAATGAATTTTTCATGTTCTAAAGACAAAAACCCAATTTTTTTTTCATCAAGTTCATATTATAGAGTCATTGAAAAAATATGGGAGGCTGATTATTTTAAAATTAAAGTTCCTATTTTTAACTGAAAATGGTTTATCAGCAACAATATTGTCAGACATGATGAAATTGGAATGAAAGTTGTTAATATCAATATATTGGAATACATAGTTAATTATTTTATAATGTAAATAAATGAAAAATATATTTTCTATGTTATTGATCAATCAGATATGTAGTGGTCTATTGTTTTACAAGAAAAAAAAACAATATATTGGTGAGGATCAACTTAATGAAGATTTTGATTTATGTAAGATCCCTACTTCCATGGAAATATTTTTAGAAAATAATGATGAGAATATTTTTGAAATGGTTTGTGTCATAAAGAACTACCATGAATAAGGAATTTGGGAAAACAATGCATCTGTACATTTCTAATATTACAGGTAACATATGTTTATATCTCTTTTACATTTATTAATTTCATAAAATGATTGATATTGTAATTTCTTTTCATTATTAAAACACGTATTAAAAAAAATAAGTAATAATGTTTGTTTATTTTAGTTTTATTTTGTTTATTTTACCATGTATACCATTACTTAACTTATAAATTTGTTGATTTTGTTGATTGAAAATTACTTTACTATGTTTTCCATTTTTACCATGATTACCATATTTTACCATTTTTACCATTACATAACTTATATATTTATTGATTTTGTTGAATGAAAAATATTTTACCATGTTTACAATTTACCATGATTTACCAGGATTACCATGTTTACCATGTTTACTATTATGTAACTTAGTTCAGTTTTTCATTTTTTTTACATTAGTATTGTAATATTTGAATTTTTATATTTTTGAACTAATGTTTGCTTTTTGGACTTGAAGGATAATGACAGATCAATCAGTTAATCAACCACATAATTTGAGAGACAAGAATCAATATCATAAATTTGGGGAGGAACATTCACATGCTGTTTTTGATGTTCCCCAATCTTCTTCTTATGCTCAAAAAATGGAAAAGAAGAGTCCAAGAGTTGGTAAACACAGTAGTACATGTTTACCAAAATTATCACTTACCCATAGCCAAGACCAGATGATAGTCATAGAGTTTGATGGCGATGATATTCTTAGAGGTCCAAATTAAAAATATATTAAGAGTTTTGTATCAAATAAAGTTAAAATAAAAGAAATCATTTTGTATAATGATTAGAAAAGTGTGGACAAAGTGATACTATCACTGTTGTGGGAGATAATTTTGGTACAATATTTTACTATTTTTTTGACTAATCTTTATTTGTTTATAGTTTAATATGTTGTAGTTCTTCTTCATCAGATGAAATTTGATATTCCTAACACTAGAGGAGTCATGAAGAAGTTTATATATTGCTTATAAGGGATGGAGGGATTTCAAATTAGCCCTCACATATTATTTTATTTTTGGTCATAGGAAACATGACAATCCATTTCATATATATCCTTTTAGAGACGAAGACACATGGAAAGGATTTGTTGAAAGTAGAAGAAAAGAATCATTTTTTGTAAGTTCAATGTAACGATTTATAATTTTTCTTATATTAATAATCTTATTAATGATTTATTATTCTTAATATATAGAAAACAAGGAGATCTCACCAGAATATCCAATCTAAAAATGTATGCCCTCATAATTTATCTTGAGGATGGTATAATTTATTGGAAGAACCAATGATGGTGATAAAATTTCAAAAACCGAAAGCCGATTATTCAATCTATGGAGAGGTTTCCCCTCCACCCCCTCTATCCTGACATGAAAAATGGAATAGGGCTCGGATGGGAAAAGGGGGAAATATCTTACGGAAGAATCAAGGATTGTAGCTGAGAAGATTGTATGATATTTATTTTATTTGTTTAAGTTAATTATCTTTTTTATATACTTTTAAGCATTACAAAAGTTTTCAATTAATTCATACATGATTCTCTTGAGGAGTACAGAACACATGGGGTATTTACAGCTATTGGGAGGAAATATATTGTATATGTAGCATTGGGAAAGACCGAACACCCTGGTCATGTATGAGGATACCCGAAAAGTGTATCAGTAAGAAAAGTATTGCCACGTTCTTCAGCCTCTTCTATTGAGGGTAATTATAAAAAAATATAATCTTTGGAGGATGAAGTTCATAATATTAATGCGACGATGGAGGAAAAGATCAGAGCATTATTACAATCGTTTTCAGACATGGAAAGGAAATTTTAGACTACAACGCACAGTCCCCCACATCTAGACCCCATTATTTATCCTCTACCTTAGCATGCAGACCCCATTTTTATCCTACTTCTACACCCATTTATGGACCCACAATTGATTTCCCTTGAAGAAATAACATTGGATGAGGAATAAAGAACAATTTATATTACTGAAATATTTGAACATAATATAATCATGCAATATTGGTTGATTCCTTTTTGTGAGAGGTATGAAACATATATCGCACAAGGTTTTATTTATCTTTTAACATAAAAATTACTAACCTTAAATTTTCTTTTATATCAGAGACCATTGGATGTTAGGTGTTCTTTGTCCAAGGGAGAAAATAATTTATTGGATATTCTCTCTCCATGGCGATGTGTGAGAAAATTTTATGAATATTTTGGAAAAGTATGTTTCAATTTATTAATATTTGTTTATATAATAATGAATTTTAAATTTACCCCATTCATATTATTTTCTAATAGGGGATGGGCCTACTTTCGAAAATCCACAAAGAAAAAGAGTGCCAAGATTAAACATATAAAAGTAATGGTAAATATCCATTTATAATTTCTATATTTTGGATATATTATATAAAAATGACATTTTGAATCGACAAACTCATTTAAAAAGAAATTTCATTAACAATAAGGCATCATTGAATGTGAATATTATATGTTAATATTTATGTATAAAGTAATTACAAATGGAATAATTTTTATGTTTTATAAGGTTAGATTTCTTAATAATCTATTCCATAATATTTCATTTGATTTATTAATTATACATTTTTAACTAATTTTCTTTTTTATTTGTAGAAATTTGATGAACCTCAACCTTATAGTGTTCAAGAGGTCAAACACTTACAAGTGGAATGGTCAAATTATTTTATAGGTTTGATTGGATTGTAATTTTTGTAGTGTAAAATATAATTTTGAATGTTGTAATTGTAAATGTGTATTTGGTAGTTGTTTGGATATATTTATGTTTTTTGGTTTATATTGTATGTTTTAAATGTTATAAATGTGAAGTTTAATTTTTTTGCTTGTTCTTCTTTTTTTGGTCTAGTTCAAATTGTTTTTTTGTATGGTTCTAATTATTTCTGGTTTGCTCCAGTAGTGAAGAATATTGGTCTCAATATTAAAAAAAGGTTTTTATGTCAGTTAATTTATAAACTATATAAAAAATTAATGGGATAATGGTTTTTCATGTCGGTTATCTAAAAACCGTCATGATATAATGTTTTTTACGTCAGTTGTCAAATAAAAAACATAAAAAATGCTTCAGAATCACGATTTTACACAATGGTTATTAAATAACCTACGTGATATGTTGTTTTTTATGTCAGATATTAAATAACTGAAATAATAAATTCTTTATAATCATGATTTTTTTACATTGTTTATTTAATAACTGACGTGGTATATTGTTTATTAGGTCGGTTATTGTACAACCGATATAAAAAAGCTACAACTGGAACTGTTTTTTTAATGTCGATCATTTAATAACCAATGTAATAAAAATTTACCATGTTAGTTATTAAATAAATAACACAAAAAATTAGTTCCATTATATATTTACAAAGTTATCGTTTTTATAATTGACGTAAAAAAATATTTATAACGTCCCCTTTGATAACATCAGCTAAAAAATGGCCTAATTTTTTTTAAAAAAACAACGTTAAAAATATTTTCTGCATTAGTGCTTATTATTATTCTAGAGATTATGAAATAGTGAAACCATTTATCCCATTAAACACAATTATGTTGTTTTGGAATTTTCAACTGGGCATCCTCAAAACAATTTTTGTGGACATAAAAGAATAAGTAACCAAATATTTCATCAAAATAAATGAATTAAAATTTTTAAGTATAAGGGATTAAAACTTTAAAAAGTTCTAAATTAATAAAATAATTTATATCATTTTATCACATGTGAGATGAAGGACATATATAATAAGTCTATACTCGAGGTAAGGGTTTTCATCACAAAACTTCCTTTATTGAGACACATGTTCTTTTTTTCTCACATAATTTTTTAAGTGGGGTATATATTAAAAAATGAATTGTTGAAATCATTTATTATTCTTATTAAATTTATATGAACATAAACTTTAAGATCTCTCTCTCTCTCATCTTTTTTTTATTAAGAAATTTCCTAAACCCAATGGGAATTCATTTCAATTTCATTTTTTTGAATAATATTATAATATTATCCAAAATTCCTTTAATATTATGTATTTACTTCACTATTTACATGTAATATGATGAAAAATTTATATTAATATAATTTAATGTTAAATATAAGTTGTTTATTTCATGGGGGGTTATGATTAAAAAGTTAAATATTGATAATGAGATTATATTTCAATATCATTTTAATCGAGATTAATTTTTCTTGAATTTCCATTGAATGAAATTATTTGATAATTGTCTAATAAACCACTTAAATTTTTATCTATATTATTTATTAATGTAAATTAAAATCAATATTACGTTTTCCCACTCTTTTCTAATTGAAATGAATAATTTTATGAGAAAAACCAACATTATTCCTCTCTTCAATTGAAGATTCTTTTTTTTCCATGTCCATGTCTTATAATATTGTTATTATTACCTTATGATTTCAAAAATTAAAATTAATAGATTTTTTATTTTTTAAAAATTATATTCAAATGAATTTTATATCATTTTCTAAACTAGGTGGTTTTTAACTATTTACTATAAATGTGAAAGGAATAATTATTTTAACTTACACGACATGAATGAAATTTACTACTACCATAACCACTCATTTAATTAAAGAATCCTATAAAATTATCCATGATTCTTTTTAAAGAATTTTTTTTAATATTATATAAAATTTCATTTTTGAAATTTATTTTCAACATGAAAATGGTATTTTTCCCATGAAATAATCCATGTAATATTTAGAAGAAATTTTTATCAATGATGATATCCTTTGATGTTATAGATTTATTTGGAATTATGTATATATGTATCACATATATATACCTATTATCTTTTAAATACTATTACTATGTAACAAATTTATTAGGTTCACTTATAAAATTAATTTACTATGAAATGTCCTTTGATTATGATATGAGACCAGATAATTCAGCCCATTTCATTCCATGGGAAATTCTTATATTTATGCCCTATGATTGATTTCATTTTTATGGAATACATAACTATAAAATTGTTATGATATGTGTTCCTAGATATTTCTATAATTATTTGGGTAATGATTTGTTCTCATGAGGCATCATGTATGGGATTAGGGAGAAATCTTAATCCATTATGGGAATTTCTCCACCCTATGATATTTTCTAGGCAGTTATCCTTGACTCTTGTTTATGACATGTTATATGTAGTTTCCAAATTTTTTATTATGACATAATATTATGATACCATGTTTTTTATGTTATAAAACCATGTGATTACTCATGATCCTCATATTTTATGGTATCATGTTATAATTTTGACTGACATGTTATGATTACTTTTTATATTTATTCTCTTTCTGGGTTTTTTTAGCTAACCCCATTTTTATATAAATTCCCCAGGTTATCCCATGAATTTTTAGGAGTTATAAAATATTTAAAACGTTATTATGGAGAATATAATAATGAATTTTTATTTTAGTTTTACATTGATGTATTATTAACCTAGTCTTCTTAAGACATTAGGACTAATGATCATTGGGTTTCAATTATTAAATATTTATGTAAAAAGATCATTGAATATTTTTTGTAAAATTATTAGGTCACTATAGTTGGTATTAGATATAGGTATAGTTATTTATTGGTATTAGGACTAGAATAATTTAGTGATAACCCTAGGGATACATATTGTTATAATAATAAGTATAGAAAAATATCCAATAATTTTGGTAAATTATAGAGTTTGTGAGTTCCAAGAAATTAAATACCTATCTAGATATTACTGGTGGAGATGGCTCTGGTAAAAATGTAACTCGGGGTAAGTAATCCAAAATGGGGGCATTGGGCTTGAATCTATTGTCACTTGGTTCATTAATACTGTCATTTCTATCAATTTTGACACATTGGGGGGATATAAATTGGAAATAAACTATCTCTTTATGAATCATTGTGAATGACTTGAAGAAGTTGTTTGGTTTAAAAACCAAATAGTAACAGTTACCATAGATAACCCATATTGATATCTAGGTACTCATAGTTTAGGATATATTTATCATTTATATGTAATTCATTCTAGGTTTAAAAATTTCCCCTTTTATATGGGAATTAATTCTCATAATTTTCGTTTATTTTTTAGTTGATGAAATGAAATATGAGAAAACATACTAAGAACCAATGTGATGGGAAAATTAATTATTTCCCAAATGTTATGTCTAACCTAATGGGAATGGATTTTATAAATCTTGTGATTATTCTGAATAATCTATATTAAATTCTTATTTACAACTGGAACATAGTTTAATTTACAAAAAAAAGCTTGGAATCTTATGGATGATCAACTATTGAAGATGATAAAGAATAGAAGATTAAAATTCAAAAAATTTAAAAAAATGGTATTAAGAAACATGGGACATGTCTTAAAATAAATAGATGATGTTTTACGTATAGAAAATGAGGGAAAAGATCTTATAATTATATAATAAAAATGATGAGTCTAAATAATAGGATGCATGGAAATAATATTGAGCCTATGAAACCACTAATAGTTTAATGCCGTATATATGGTGAACTTGTTCATTATCCAGGTCAATTACCTAATCCAAGGACTAAATCATTATTACATATGTTATGAAAACCACTAAATTGGAATGAATAATGTATTTAGATGTTGGAACTAGAGAATCACGTTGTTAGAGTGTTTTTATCAATGTTAAGAAGATTATAAGAATCATGAATCTTATAAGGATTGCTCTGTAGTAGATTTTCACTAAGAATTTACCAGAGTATGTTGAATGGTACTATTAGAGTAGAAAGATGATTTAATGGGAAGGTGATATTTTATATAAAAACCTTGTAGGACCCCGGGGCACCCTGGGAGGGGAGGGGTGAATCAGGGTGACAACTTTTTCTTTGAAAACCAAGGATCTATTTACCACGTTGATAGGAACTAGTTAAACCTGTACGACGGATATGATCTGCAATGAAACATTCACATGCAAAGAGATGACAAAAAATATTTTACTTGGTTCACCGCTAAGGGCTACATCCAAGGAGCACACACTGACAAGTTGTCGGTCATACCAAAAGCCACTATTTTTCACTAGTTATAGATTACAAAGGTTTGGGAGCAATCACTCTGTCCCAGGCACACTGCCTTTACAACTATTCAGGGATAACTCAATGCATCCCTCAGGTCACTCCCATTGACTCCCCCTGGCTCACTGCCGTTGGTGAAGTCCCACTCAGTTTATAGACATGAAGGTCTCCCTATAATTGCTAAATGAATGCATTCTCTGTTGTATATAGATGCTCTGTTGATGTCCAAATATCACCTGTAAACTGATCTCACTTTGTCCTGAAGGTATCAGGAAATTTTCCAGCTTCCGTGTAGCTCCAAGACAACCGACAAGCTTCAACAATACCTGGCGCACAAGTCCAAGCCCGACGTGCAAGTTTCAGGGACGGCGCACAAGTTATAACTGGCGTGAAAGTCCACCTCCAACACTTGTGCGACTCAAACTTCTTCAACACCAAACTTGCGTGACCCTACTCCTTTTCCACCCAAACCTATTTTGGTGCCAAATGGTCACCTATCACGCAACTCCAAGCCTGCCGCACAAGTGTCACCAGACAACCTGCGTGACTATGCCTTCCCCATCTCCAAACTTGCGCGACACACCACCACTTGCATGACTTCTACACCTGTGCGATGGGAGCTCGAAAAAAATATATAAGTCCGAACTTTGTTACAAATGAGGTGGGGTGTTCCTCTATTTATAGGAAAACTGGACTCCCTGAGTAGAGGCGCGCAAGTGACCTCATGGCGCGCATGTCTCGGCGCGCAGCTCCAACCGCCCTAGCCTCTGTCGCGCTACGTACCTGCGTGACCACACCAATACATGCGCGGACCTCTTTCCTTTTCCATATTTTGAAGCTCTGATCTCGAAGAACAACAGGCGCGCAACTTTCCAACCTCCTAGAGATCGGTGCGCAAGTCCTTTCTCAGCGTGCAAGTCCCTTGCGCGAACAACTCAAAACATGCTTGGCCATTATTTCTTTGCCATTTTCCATGTTCTGATCTTGGAAAACATATGGCGCGCAAGTTTCTTCTAATTAATGTACACGACACGCAAGTATCTTTTCCAAAAACACTTCTGTCCATTTGTCGATTTTTCAGGGCCAAAAATTTGAAAAACACTGGAAAATGGAGCCACCTTCAAAATAGTAATATGCTTGACCTGTATGAGCACTTTGCTGGCACACATTCTGAACTTACTCTGAGGATTGACAACAAAAACAAACCATACTCCAAATCATTCAAAGATGACCATGGTTCCAATAATATCCCCCTTTGGGTTTGTTGGAAATCAGAAAATAAAGTCAATAGATCCCCATCCACATGTAGACCAAAAACGCAAGAATCAACTCAGCCAACAATCTAAGTCTACATGAGCAATGCTCAGTGTAGAAAACAAGAGAGAAAGATTTAATTGGGTTCCTGTGTTTTGGAATTCTCAATGAATCCCAAGCATTAAATGACCAAGGTATTCCTTCTCATCCTTCTCATCCTCTCACTGACACTGAATTCACATCGTGTCACAGAAGCATTACATGCCTAAAGATGCCTAAATTTATTCCTTTCTCTCCCATTGACAATAAACCCAAAGACTGGTAATTAGTTTATTGTTCAGCTCAAACCATACTACCCAGGATATTATCTCCCCCACAAACCTTCATCACATCCATAAATAGATAAAAAAAGTTATCATAAACGGGTAGAGGGGTATTACGTATCCTCTTTATGCACTGGGAGGCGACCGAACACCGAGGTTCAACCGATGCTTCTCAAACACAGCCGCTGACAGTGGCTTGGTTAGGATATCAGCCACTTGCTCATCCGTTCCCACATGATTCAGTCTAATCAAGCCTTGCTCAACCTTCTCTTTGATAAAGTGATACCTTATTTCAATATGTTTTGTACGAGAATGCTGAATAGGATTCTTCGTAAGATCAATTGCACTCTTGATATCATAGTAAATCACCATTGGTTGTTTCACCACATCACCAATATCTATTAATTGTTGCTTCATCCATAATAGTTGAGTGCATTCCTTTTTAGCAGATATATACTCAGCTTAAACAGTACTAAGAGAAGTACTTTATTGGTTCTTTCTCAACCGGCCAACACATTTATTCCCAATATAGAATGCTCCACCACGGGTGGATTTTTAGTCCACTAAATCACCAGCCCATTTAGCATCAGAAAAAGCTGATAACTCACTGTCTCTTCCTGCAGCAATGTATAAGCCACAATTGTGAGTACCTTGAATGTACCTCATGATTTTTTTTACTCCTACCATATGTTCCTCTGGATTACTCTGAAAGCGGGCTAATAGATAGTTTTCAAAGACAATATCTGGCCGTGTCATTGTTAGGTACAGTAGGATCTCAATTATCCTCCTGTATAGAGTGGGGTCTACAAATTCCCCATCCTTAGGCTTTCCAAGTTTGGTTCTAACTGCAATCAGAGTTGAGATTGGTTTGGAGTCTTACATAATAAACTTCTTCAGCAGTTCTCTTGCATACTTTTTTATGAAATGAAAGTGTAATCCTGCCTTTGAATCACCTGCATCCCCAAGAAATATGTGAGCTCTCCAATCATAGACATCTCAAATTATAATTTCATGTGATTGGAAAATTCATCCACTGACTTCTTCTTCCTGCCACCAAAAATAATTTCATCAATGTAGACTAGAACCATGAACTGATCTTTTGGAGAATTTTTCACATATAGATTATGGTCTACTCCTCTTTTAAATTCCAGCTTCTTGAGATACGAGTCCAGCCGAGAATACCATGCTTGTGGTGCCTGCTTCAAACCATATAGGGATTTATTCAGTTTTCGGACCTTAGTTTCATCAGTACCAAGAACAAAACCCACTGGTTGTTCAATGTAGACTTCCTCTTCAAGAACACCATTCAAGAATTATATCTTGACATCCATTTGATATAATTTATATCCTCTTTGGAGTGCCATAGAAAGGAAAAGTCTGATTGACTCCAGTCTAGCCACTGGAGAAAAGGTTTCTTCAAAATCAACACCTTCAATCTGCGAATATCCTTTTCATACCAGACGTGCCTTATTTCGAATAACACTTTCATGCCCATCAAAAATGTTCTTGAAGATCCATTTTGTACCAATTAAATTGTGACCTTAGGGTCTATTAACAAGATCCCATGTTTGATTCTTGTCAATCTGATCTAACTTATCATTCATATATTTCACCCATGATTTATCCTTTGTAGCTTCTTCAAATGAGGATGGATCCACAACTGAAAGAAATGTAGATGGAGTGTTATTCCTCATCCTCCTTGTTTGAGTGGGTGCGTGTATGTCCCCAATTATGTTAGATGGATAAATCTCAGCTCTTTGATTTCTTCTGCGAGGTTCAATTGCATTCTCTGCAGTCATAGTTTCTTCTTCGGATTCTTCTTCTGAGTCAACATCATGATGTGACTTCTGAGTGTTTTGTTCAACTTCCTCTATTTCTATATTTGAATTTTCTCCATGTTCACATTCTTCCTCACTCTCTATTACATCATCATAAGGCATCCTTGAAGAATTTTTGGTTTTCACTTCAATTATCTTAACATCACTGCTTTCCACAATACTTCTTAATCACTTGTTGAAGCACTTGTAGGCTTTGCTATTCATTGATTATTCAAGGAAAATACCTTCATCTGCATTGTCACCATACTTCCCTTTATTTCCTTCTTTGTTTCTGATAAATAATTTACTTCCAAAAACATGAAAGTATTTCAAATAGGGCTTTATTCCATGCCAAAATTCATATGGTGTCTTCGTCTCACCCATATTGAGTCCAGTTTGATTTTGAATATACACTGCAGCTTAAATAACCTCTTTCCAGTAAATTTGTGGAACACCACTTTCAAGTAGCATAGTTTGTGTCATGTTGTTCACCTGTCGATTCCTAAGTTCAAAGACTCCATTTTGTTGTGGAGTTCTCATAGAAGATACCTAATCTTGTATCCCATGCTTCTGCAGATAATTCTCAAATTATATGGACGTGTATTCCCCTCCATTGTCAGATCGAAACACTTTGATAGTTTGTCCGGTATTATTCTCGGAGATTCTTTGATATGTTTTCATGCTGTCAAGGACTTGTCATTTCATGTGAATGACCATCACACATGCCATTATACTATAATCATCTATGAAAAGGAAAAAGTGCCTCTCTACTTGAGTTCCAAGAACATTTATCAGCCCACATACATCTGTGTGAATTAGATCAAGAAGATGAGATGCCCTTTTCTTCTTTGGCTGATATGAACTGCAGACCAGATTTCCACAAATACAAGCATCAAAAGACTTTTCACGCTCACACTTTAGGCTGGGAATATCCATGACAATCCTCAATTTTGATATTTTCTCCATGTCTTGTTGATTGATGTGTCCCAGTCTTCAATGCCACAAATTGTTTTCTTCTTCAACAGTTATATAACAAACATTTTCTTTACTATCAATCTGATACAAATTACCTTCTGTTCTGCATCCCTTGATAAGTGAATTGCCTGTCTTTCCCTTAATAGTGCAGCCTTTCTGATTAAAAGTAACTATAAGTCCCGAGTCACAGAGTTGACTCACACTGAGTAGATTATGACGTAGGCCATCTACGTAGAGGGCTTCAGTCTACTTTAGCTCTCCTTTAACTAATTCAGTACTTCCACTACCTTTTATTTTTAGAGATCCATCATTACCAAATCGTACTGTACCATCAACCTTAATTTTGATATCCGTTAATAGGCCATCATTACCTATCATGTGAGATGAACAGCCGCTGTCTAGAATCCAGGTACTATTGATTTTTGTGGCTTTGAGGTCCACCTCTACAAGGTTGAATTTCTCAATTTTATTCCTTTGCTTCCATGAAACATTGGATTGAGTATAGAGCACTGATGGCCTTTCAATTATCTCATCTGCGTACATTGGTTCTTCATAGTCGAAGTCTTATTTGAGAGGAGAAAACCTTTTTGAAAGAGAAACACTATCTTATTGACGAGGGTTGGCTTGTCATGAACTCTAGTATGAGGTGTCCATGTCCCTTCTCTTCCTGCAACAAACAGCCTTATGACCAAAGTTAGAACAACAAAAACAATATCCATAGAAATTTTTTCTTCTATAAGAATTAGGATATGAATTTTTTCTCATCGGTTGAAATCCTATATCTTCTCCATTCAGATAGCTTCTTGACTCTTCACAATATGACATGGTATGGCCCAGATAGCCACAGAACTGACACTTCATGAGAGGAAATGTCTTCTCACTTGAATTTCTCCTCATACCTTCTTCCTTGGGAGAATAGTTGGACTGCCTGTCATTTCTGAATGTTTGAGGATAATTTTCAGTTCCCTTTTTAGTTTGAACTGAGGATTTATTTTTCAGCACTTTAGGTAATGTTTCAACATGTCCAACTTTCATCTTGTCTTTATTTTGGCTTTATTTACTTCCAACAATTGGTTTCTCAGCTTCACAACCAATTCCACTCATTCCTATGCAAGTGGGTCTCTGATCACTCAAGATTTTTTCAACCCCATCTGAACCACACTTGGCTCTTTCTAGTAATTATGCATATGAGAATCTTCCAAACTGTATTTTCTTCCTTGATTCTTTTGTAATTGATTCAGTCTTAAGTTTACTCCTAAGAATAACAACTTCCTCCTCAAGACCCTCATCAGCCTTCTTCTTTTCTTCCAATCTGGATGTGAGGTCATTGATGAACTTTCCCTGCTCTTCTATTCTCAGCTTCATATCCACTACATAATCATTTCTTTCAAGGATTTTAGACTCTACTTTCACAAATTCTTCCATTCGTTCAATTTAAGCTTCAAGCTGATGAACATATTCGGTTGACTCCACTACAATTGATTTCCACTTATTGCAACTCTTTCATTTTGTCTTAAGATTGATAACAACATCCTTAAGTTGCACCTCGGGATTGCCACTAGTTTTTAACTGATTGTTTCCAGCATTATCTTCTGATTTTTTCAACAGTGGCCATCATGGAAGCATGGTATCCTGTTTTAAACTTTGATTCTTCTTCTTCACAGAATTTATTATCATTATCATCTTCTTCACAGACAAAACTCTTCTTCAGAACTTTCTTTCTAGATTTGAAGTCTCCATTCTTGAAAAACCTTTTCTGAGGCTTATCGATGATTTCAGCATCACTATCATCATCATCGATCTTTCTAAAGCACTGAGAAGCAATGTGACCAACTTTACCACAATGAAAGCAAGAAAGAGTTAACTTCCCTTTGAATTTCCATTTTCCCTTCTCAAACTTCTTTTCAATAAGAGAAAGAATTTATTTTTATTTTTCATCTTCACCACTACTACCTTTTGAAATTTTTAGTTTGTCCATGGCTTCGAATTCCATTTCCTTTCTCACACGAGTCGTAGCATCTTCTGGTTTGACTATCATTTCATATGCTACCAAGATTCTCAAGAGATCATCTAGAGAATGTTTCAAAAGATCTCTTTCCTTAATGGATGACACCTTTGCATTGTACAGGGGTGGAAGTCTTCTCAGTATTTTCTTGACAATGTCAACGTCTTTGATTTCTTCTCCAAGGCCCCGAATTTCTCCAACCACATTAGTAATTTGATTGAAGAAGGAGTCTGCATTCTCATCAGGATGAATCTTCAAATCATCGAACCAATTGTGCAGCACTTGTAGTTTCACCTCCTTCACTTTTCTATCTCTTTCATAAATATTTTTGAGTTTATCCTACAAGGATTTGACAGAGGTACAATTAATAACCTTTAGATAGATCTAATCATAAAGAGCTGCAGTGAGTGCATTTTGCGCTTTAGCATCTGCATCAAGAATTTTCCTGTCTGTGTCAGTCATAGCCAGGCCTGTGGGATCTTTGACTTGTATTCCATACACAATAGAAAACAGAACTTCCATTCCAAGAGATCTTAGATGAGATCTCATTATGTTCTTCCAGATCTGGAAATTACTTCCCTCAAAGAGAGGGACTCCTATGACATTGGCTATATGGTTCATAATGGTAAGTGATAGACAAAACACCAGTTAACCTTTAACCTCTAATACAACTTGTAGGACCCCGTGGAACCCTGAGAGGGGAGGGGTGAATCAGGGTGAAAAATATTTCTTTTAAAACCGAGGATCTTGTTCCCATATTGGTAGGAACTAGTTAAACCTGTATGATGGATGTGATCTGCAATGAAACAATCACATGCAAAGAGATGACACAACAAATTTTACTTGGTTCAACGCTAAGGGCTACTTTCAAGGAGAATACACCAAAAAGTTTTCGTTTGTACCAAAATCCACTATTCTACACTAGTTATGGATTACAAAGGTTCAATATTAGTCACTCTTTCCCAAGTACAATGACTTTACAACTATTCAGGGATAACTCACTACGTCCCTTAGGTCACTCTCGTTGACTCCCCTGGTTCCCTGCTGTTGGTGAAGTCCCACTCAGTTTATTGACTTAAAGGTCTCCCCATCATTTCTAAATGAATGTATCCTCTGTTGTATGTAGATGATCTGTTAAAGTCCAACTCTCACCTATAAACTAATCTCACTTTGTTCAGAAGGTATTGGGAAATCTTCGAGCTTCCGTGTAGCTCCAAGACGACCGACAATCAAAAACAATACCTGGTGCGCAAGTTTCAGGGACGACGCGCAAGTTATAACTGGTGCGCAATTCCACCTCCAACACTTTTGCAGCACCACTTTCTTTAACACCAAACTTGCGCAACCCTACTCCTTTTCCTCCCAAACCGATTTTGGTGCCCAATGGTCACCTGTCGCGCAACTCCAAGCTTGGCGCGCAAGTGTCACCAAACAACCTGCGCAGCTATGCCTTCCCCAACTCCAAACTTACGCGACAACCCACCACATGCACGACTTATACACCTGCGAGATGGGAGATCTAAAAAATCTCAAAGTCTGAACTTTGTTACAAATGAGGATGGGTGGTCCTCTATTTATTGGCAAACTGTACCCCCTGAGCGAAGGCGCTCAAGTGACCTCACAGCACGCAAGTCCCGACGCGCAACTCCAACCGCCCTAGCCTCTATCCCGCAACTCACTTGTGAGACCACACCAATACTTCCACAACCCTCTTTCCTTTGACATATTTTGAAGCTCTGATCTCGAAGAACAACATGCACAAAACTTTACAACCACATAGGAATCGGCGCATAGGTCCTTTCTCGGCGCGCAAGTCACTTGCGCGACCAGCCCAAACCTGCGCGACCCTTATCCCATTGCCATTTTCCCATGTTCTGATCTTGGAAAACATATGGTGTGAAAGTTACCTCTCCTTCATGTACACGGAATGCAAGTCTCTTTTCCAAAAACAATTTTCCCTATTTGTCGATTTTTCAGGCCCAAAGATTTGAAAAAAACTAGAAAATAGTGCCACCTTCAAAACTGTAATCTACTTGACCTGTATGAGCACTTTGCTGGCACACATTCTGAACTTCTTATGAGGATTGAAAACAAACAGAAACCATATTCCAAATCATTCAAATATGTCCATGGTTCCAACAAACCCATGATTTAGGAAAAGATAATTTTTGATATGTTCTTGGCATTGAGGTAATTATATTAAATTAATATTATTTGATTTTGTAAAAAAAAGCTTTATAGAAGACTTTAGTGGTTAAAAACTGAATTGTTTAATTTTATTTTGAGGATTTTTATCATATCTTTGGGAATTTTATATAAATTATATTAAAATTGTTTTAAAAAAAAGTAAAACTTGTATCTCGAGAGAAAAATCATTCTATCTTGGTGGGATGTAAGGCATAATCCCATTATCAAATGGTGATTAGGGTGTTTCGCCAATATATGGACTACAAAATGTACTAGTTAGTATGAAAGTATTTTTACATAAATGACTCCATAGAGGAACATTATGTTGATGTTGGGAATCATATTATAAGATCAAATATTATTTAATTTTTAGGATTTTAAAGTGATTAATGATATTTTGGGAATGTTTTATTTGGTTTATGTATATGTAATCATTAGGTCTAACATGTGGTTTAACTAGAAAGATTTTTTTTTAATTTTTATTCTTTTGGGATGTAATACTATGGAATTATTTAAGATGAAATTTTCATTTGGAGATTAATATAAATGTGTATTAATTTTGTGAATCATCCTTCCTTGTGATAAAAATTTCTTGTTTTTGTTAATATGTAAATACAAGAGGAAAATATTGATATCATTTACTATAATCATGTGATCATTTAGAAGTTAATTTTAGTTATCCATGCATGAAAAATTTATCTTGAATACCCTTTGTTAGGAGAAACAAAAGATATTGTGATGAAAAATTATTAATTTTTGAAATTATACTTTTGGAATATGTGTATATCATTATGTACTTAGACTATATCTTAAAATTATCCCTTAACACTAGGTAAAGGTTCTTGAAACGCTAGTTTTAATTATTTTTGATAAATATTTTGTCTCTTATATATTAATAAAATTATAATTTTTTCTCTTAAATGGATATTTCCTCAAAATCCATGTTTTAAATTCCAACCAGGGTTCTCCTATGTGGAAATATAGTTATTTGATGATGTTTATATTTCTATTTCCCTCTTTACTAGAGGATGTTTTATTAACCCTTATTACGATGCAGGTTTTCCAAAAAATAATTTTTAAATGCCAAACCCTTGAATACTGTGCAGAAGTTAAAAATTAAAGGTTTCCATTTATTTAATGGGATACAATGTAATAGACTTATATTTTAAAATAACACTATGTTTGATAGTTCCTTTAATACACAACACTGAGTTTTATCAGATAAAAATATAATATAAAAATGTTTTTATTTACACATGTCTGATTTAACCTAGATGTTAAAATAGAAAGTATCAATGAAATTGACTAATTTACAATCTATATATAAAGTTCATACAAAATATATATTTATTGATAAATTATTAATAAATAATCACACAACTTTTTAAAAAGGTATTTTATTCTTAAATAAATATGTTTCCAACAAAAATGAGTTGTAATGTATTTTAATGAGAAAATATTATAATATTTATGGATAATTTAGAAATATTACATAGTAAAAACGAAATTAGTTTTCAAATTAGAACATGCAGATTTACTTTCGGTGAAATTTTGGGTTTTTAAATGAAATGATTGATATATTTTGTGAATATTGAAAATTACCATCGTTTTAAATAATGTCATATCATTCCATTAAATAACGAAATTTAAAAGTTTAATTATAAGATCTAGTTACTATTAAAGTTAAATTTTAACTATTTTATTTTAAATATTCATTAATTTCTTTTGAATGATCAATTTTTATGATTTTGGTATAAGTTTTTTTATTTATAAAACCCTATTTTCTTAATAGTGTTTTAAATGCATAGAAATAATTCAAATTAATTAATTAAAATAAACCCAATTATGGAATTATTTAAATAATATATATATATTATCCATCAATTAATATTAATTTAATTTCATATAATGTTGATTTATAGTCATAATTTTAATATAAGATCATCTATTTTTAAAAGTTAATATCTTGAAAAACCATTTTTGACAAGTTTTCAGATTTAATTGTAAATGGAATTATGAATATTCATTGATTATAATTATATTAAATGGATTAAATATTCCTAATAATAATAATTAATATTAGTTAACATGGCCAACTTAATTTTTCTATAATGAAGGATAATAATGGTAAAAAACCAATTACCTCAGAGAAAAACTAAAATTGTAAAAGTGATAAAGCGTTGTGGTAAATGAAATAACATGTTTAAAACTTTTATATTTTTTAATTTTGGAGGTGTGGATTGAATATATCAACCCTTAAATCCATTATTTATTAATTGTTTTCATAGGTATTGAGTGTGACATCCAATTGTTCAATAGTTTTGTGTATTTACAAAAATGCCACACCTTCACTATTAAAAAATGGAAGACCATCCCCTAAATTATTCTGACCTCTCAAGTCACCATTCTCAAAAAAACACCATGCCAAACTCTCTCCCCAAAATAATCACACACATTATAGATCTTATATTATACCCTAAAAGAAAACCATAGGGTCTTTCATAAGAGATAAAAGGAGGTTTTTCTCAGCGAAGGTAATCGTCTTCATCGAGCTCCATCTTTTTTACTTATTCATATTCCACATTCAATTTTGTCATAAAAATTATAGGATAATAAAAATAGAATATTCTATATACTAATATAATATGTTTTTAATGGAATAATATTTATCCATATCCTCTTCCATCAAATGGGAATCAAGACCATTATTCGTCTATATAGCAGACTACCATCTCACAGACCGATGTATATCATTTTCCATGATCACCTATCATGTATGTTAATGATGATTTATTTAATTTTTATATATGATATCCATTACATATAAATAATTTTGTAAAAATTAAAATATCATATACCTTCTATCCTTATCACTCATTTATAGGTGACAACATCATTCATGTGTATAGAGGAATACCACCTTATGATGCAATGTGATTCATTTTTTTATTACCAAATATCATGGATGGTATATGTAAGTGTATTAAAATATATATTATGTTAAATATTATGTAATTATCAATATTTAATGAAAAAATTACAGATAACTTATTTTAATCATGACCATTGAAAATGGAAATGTTACACATGCATACGTATGGTCGACTATCTCTATGGTTGTAACATAGTTCATTTTTAATAACAATAATTTATTATTAGTTCTAAAAATATAATTTATTTATAAAAATGATAATTATTTGATATTTATTATTTGATATATCATTAAATAATTACCCTTTTTACCGTAGTTGACACACCAATGCTATTTTGAAATTATGAACTAAGCATCTGGAGAACACCAAATGTGGTCATAATTGAATAAGTAATTAAATATGTCAATAAAATAAATGAATTAAATTGTTTATGTATAAGGTATTAAACCTATAAAAGGTTATTAATAAAATTATAATTTATATATGTTTATCATATAGAAGATAAATTACATATAAGATATTTCTGGGCTCGTTATAAGGGTTTTCATTTCAAAACATCCTTATTTGAGAAAACTGTTATTTTATACACCTAGCATATTATAAAATATGTATATTAAAAAATTTAATATTTAAAATCATGTATTATTATTTTTCATGTTATTTTAACTTAAAATTCATGATCTATATAATCAAAGATCATTTTTTTAATATCTTTCTTAAACAATAAGGCAATTCATTTCAATTTTCTTTCATTGAGGCATATTTTAATATTAGGCACCAATTTCATTTATATAGTGTATATAATTATAATTTTAGTTTTAATTAAATGAATATATTATACTATTTATATTTAATTTTTTAATTGAATTTATTTATTTTATAGGGGTTATGATTCAATATTTTCCAAAGCATTAATGAATTATGATTCAGTCTTACTTAAATCAGGATTATTTATTCTTGAATTTTAATTGATGGAAATTATTTTACAGTTTCCTAATAAACCTATTTCATTTTTTATCCTATATTTATTTATAATATTTTTAATTAATATTACTATTTACCACTCTTTTGTACATAAAATAATTATTTTTTTAAGAAAATACAAATTTATTCCTCTTGTCGGTCAAAAATGGATTTTCTTCCATGTGAATGTTTTTTTAAAAATGTTTTTACTATTATACTATGATATTTGAAATTAATTTTTACCCATGTTTTATTATTTTTCATAATTATTTAAAAGGAATCATTCTGTCGTTTTCTGAACTAGGTACTTTTTTACTTTTTATCATATTGTGAAATGAATCTTTGTTTTATCATACTTGACAGGAAAACAATTTACCACCAAAATGAATAGTCATTTATTTAAAGAATCATTTAAATTTTTATATTCTCATTTTCAAAGAAAATATGTTCCCTAATATTCTATAATTTTTATTTTTATAAAATTAATTTTCAATGTTAAAATGGTATTTTATTTAAAAAAATATTATATGTAATAATTTGAAGAAATTTTCATCAATGACAACAAACATTTATGTTATTTATTTATTATAAATTATTTATATATTTAAATCACATATATACCTAGATTATACTCTGTTAATTTGATGTGGTAATTTATTCTTCATGTTCAACTCTCAAATTAAATCATTAAAAAATTTTCATTGATTATGATATGAGATAAGACAATACAACCCATTTATTTCCATGGGTAATTATTAGGTTTATGGCTTATGATTGATTTAAATATTATATCACACATAATCATAAACATGTTATGATGTGTTCACTGATATGGTGATCTAATTCATTTGGTAAATATTTATTCTCATGAAGCATCATGTATGGGATTATGTAGTAATCCTAATCCATTATGGGAATTTTTCCACCATGTGATATTATTTAGAAATTTATCCTTGAATAATTTTTGTTTCATGTTATATGTTTCATAAGAATTTATTATAATTCCATGATCTTATAATACCATATTATTTATGTTATGATTCCATAAGATTAATCTTGTGCCTCTTATTTTATGATATCATGTTAAACATTTGATTTACAAGTAATATTTTCTTATCATGTTTATTTATTTACTAGGATTTATAGATCACCCCTTTTATCTATGTATTCTCTAGGTTATCCCATGATGTTTTAGGATCTAAAAATGAATTAGAAACCCATTTTATAGAATAAAATAATGAAGTTTTATTTTTGATTCACTTTGTTGTATTGTGAACTTAGTTTTATAATTAGACTATATCTAATGATCTTTGGGTTATAATTATTAAAATTCCATCTAAAAAATTAAATATGAAATATGTATAAAAGTATCAAGTTATTTAAATGTTCCTTTGAAAAAATGAATGTGAATAAAATTTTAAGAAACAAAAGATAAGGCTAGTCGGCACACCTATTCTTACATTACCCTTCAATGGATATGGGTTTTGAATCAATAATGATTCATCAATGAATAGAATGGGATTAATTCTCATATAAAATGTCATGGTTACATATTACACCTCATGAAAATTAAATTTTCATGTGAAAAATTACATAACTCATGATTTAGATATAAATTCCATAATTTTTACATTAATGAATATTTATAGATAAAGGTGTGATATGAATACTGATCATTAAATTTTAAAGTATATATTCACATGAAAAGTGTTTAATATTCCCCAAATAAGATTATTTTAAAGGACTAATGATTATTACTTCCGAATACATCACCAATGTTGAGAATTTAAAAAATATTGAAGATGATCTTAATCAAACAAATCCTTCAAGATTATCTGTAATAGGGATTAAAGAATGATCTAATATTTATATATTTATAAAGGATGGGTCATGAAAATATAATGGAAGGTAAGAAATGATATTTTTCTCAAATGTATGTTTAACCATATATCCATGTGAGAATTATGAAGGCATAAAAGGAAGATGTGGAACTACAGAAGAAGTTGAGAAATGTTATTGATTTTAACCTTGAATTTGATGGAAAATAATGCTCAGGAACCATTTAGGCATTCTATATATAACATATTTGAAGAAGGATATATTGGATGAGGCTTATAAGTCATAATTCTCTATTCATCCTAGAAGTATGAAGACATATAAGGTTTGAAAGATTATTTTTATTGGGATTTAATAATGAGATATATTAAATAGAATTTATCTTAGTTATTGTTTTTTATTTAATTTAAGTCTTTGGGACATAAAACTATCGGGATGTTACAACCACATACCATACAATAATGGAAACAAAAAAAAAATTCACCACAGATTTTTTCATCTAAATCCTCAAAACATTTAAGGTCCATAATAAAATTTGGGATTTAGTCGATCACCTTACGAATTAAGAAAACATTATTTATAATAGAGAATATTTATCTCTAGATCATATTTCCCGGATAGAAAATAATGTAGTTATAAGGATTCATTTAGTATCACATTCTATTACATCTAACCTAAATCTGAGGATTACGTTGTTGTTTTGGAGAAGTCTTCACGTTGATTTGGATACATAGTTGAGTTTTAGTATGACATTTCATCCTCAGATAAATGGTTTTTATGAGAGGACTATTAAAACCATAGAGGATATATGAGGGTCTCATTCTATGGAGTTCAATGGTGGTTGGGTTCAACACCTTCCACTTGTTGTGTTATCTTACTATAATAGTTGTCACTCAAGAATTTAGATAGATTCTTATAAATCCAACTCTAGAGAGAATTGTAGAACTCTAATGTGTAGGGATGAAGTTAGATAATGAAATAAATTGGGACCTATGTATGCTTAATAAATAGTAATAAAGTATAGATCCATTTAAAACACATAAGTGCAAGGGAAAGTTAAAACTATTAGTATGATGATAATCATCGGTGAGATCTAGAGTTAACATTTTATGAAAATAAATTTCTATGTATTTATCCATGGAATAATATTATTATATTCAAGAAGAAAGTTAATATAATCCTTATATATATTATCCCATTATAGACTCTTGTTCGATTCTTGATGGTATTTTATTGATTTTATTTTCTAAAAAACATCTCTAAAGTTCTTGATGTGTTCTATATATCTCTCATGAGAAATTACATACCTAAACCTTCACATATATTGAAATCATATGTCATACCATTTTAGAATGATCTCTCTTATAAGGAAAAGCTAAGGGATATTTTGGATCATAGAGTGAAAGTACAACAAAATAAGAGCACACACATTTTCATGGTTTTCTAGTGTAACCAAAAATTTGGGGAAGCTAAATGTGAATATGAACATATGATAAGGCCGAAGTATATGCAATTTTTTGTTTCAATGTAACTGTATTTCATAGAAAAAATTATTTTGAAATGGGGGGAATGAAAAAACCTTCTATTTTATGAATTATTTATATTAAATTAATTTAATTTCATCAATATGTTATGTTGCACACAACATTAATTTTAAGTGAACCGTTATATACTATCACAATTTTATCATTTAATATGACAATTATTTCTAATCCTTTAGATTACCGGGTTTGAATAAGAATATATAATTTATGAAAAATGTATGGTTTAAAAATTTATAAAATAAATTTTTTATCATTAACTAATTATAAATAAAAATAATAAATATTTTTTAAAAAATAAATATAATCCAAAAAACTATTTTTATGTACGTACTGTGTTTTAATATAAACAACATAAAATAATAAATAGTGTATAATTATTTTAATAAAATTTATATTTTAAATATACAATACATTTTTTTAACTTTCATATAATATTTTTTTTGTCTATGAGATATCAATTATTCATGTTTTATGCTTAAAAAAATTATTTGTTTTTCAAATTAATGGTTTTGTTGCATTTTACATAGTTTTTTTAAAAATAATTTTTTTCCACTTTTAAAAAAATTATTTGAAAATTTTTAATTCATTTTTTTAAAAAAAATTTAAAAATTATATTTGATTTAAATTTTGAGTATTTTATGAAAAGATGAATTTTTTAGAAAAATAGTGGATGCGACTAATTTTTATTAAAAAATTTAATCTGAATTATTAAATTTAAGAGTCAAATTTTATTTTAAAATTGTTTTAATAGTACAATTAGTTCAATTATATTATTATTAATCCAATTTATTTCATTGGAATCAATTTCATACTGAATTTTTATATAGAAACATGTTATACTTAAAAAAGTTTTTTATTTGAAAATGACTTTTCAACATGCTTACGAGTTTAATTTAAAATGTAATTATTCAATTATTGTGAATTTAATTTTATAAAATTTATTATATATTTTAAATAATCATTATTAATATTTGGTAATATTTTCATCCTAATTTTTAGTTATAGTTAATTGTAAAAATTGTAAAAATGGGTATCCATGGTTAATATAAAAGAAGTTTACGATGGGTAAAAATAATGGGATAAGGGTAAAAATGACCTAAAAACATGTATAATTTCTAATTTATGGACATATTTAGACCTTACCTCCCCTAATTTTAGGTAATAGTCTATTATGGATCTTTTTTTTGATTAAAATTTTGGGAAATTATTATTAAAAATTAAAAAATTACAATTATGCCACTCACCTCAATTATAAATGGGAACATACTCTTCTTATTTCCTTCACATAACATGAATTTTAGATCATCCAATACCTGAAAAAATACCATTATTATATTAACATTTTATAGATGAATTTTATTATTATTAATCCCTCATAATCAGGTGTTTGATGAAAACATAATGAGTTTTTAAAAAAAGATGTTTTATTCTAAACTGAGTGATTTTTTTTATTTTTTCTTCTACCACATAAAATAATATTAAAATATAGTGAAATAAAAACACTTATATCTTACATATAATTATAATTTATTATTTTATCATATTAACCAATTTTTATATCCTCTTCTATCAAATTGGAAATGAAACCATCAATCATGTGTACGATGGACTACCTCCACACAAACCGACGTAATTCGTTTTCCCTCAATGAATCTCACAACTAGATAGAATGATTTATTTATTATTAATATATGATGTTTATTATATAGCTATATTTTTTAATTATATTATAATGGATACTATATTATATTCTAATTTGTTGGAAAACGATAACATAACTCTGTGTACAGGTAGAATGTCAGCTTCTCGAAATGATTTAATTATTTTCTCATTTCCTCTTTACATAGATTGAAAAAAAGGATAAATTTTTTCAATATATATTTTATATATGATATGTGATTTATTCTTTTAATATGAATTATTTTTTTTACATTTCTTTAGTTTTTCTACTGGAAAAATTGAATCAACATTCATGCATACGTATAACCTACCATCTCTGTGAACGGTGTAACTAATTTTTCTATGTATATATTTATGGATGACTGTAAATATGTATATCATAAATATATATTTTATTTATATAATTATTATCATTATGGATATGTTATAAACATGATCAATTTACAAGTACCAAAAATATAAAACCAAAACATATATGAAAAGAGAAGTAGTTATCACCCATAACAATGATTTTAATAAATAATTGTCAATAAAATTGTGATAAAAGTTTATAAATAAATAATAAATCATATGAAATATATATATATATATGATTACGTTTATATAATAGATTTATAGTAATTATATATGTATTACATAGTAGGTTCTAATACTTATGCTGGTAGTTGGACCCAAGGTAAGGGACTTTTGTCTCACTTTTATTTCTTTGAGACACATCGAATATTCACCACTTGTTTCATTTATTTTATGTTTATACTAACCATAAACGAAATTTATTATTCTTTATATGAAAATTATTATTATTTAAATATCAATCTAAGATTATTTCTTTAATGGGTCTAATGATAGAAATTTTACCAAAGCGGTAAGGATTTTATGTTAAAATCTCATTGTCTAATAGGAAGTTTATGATTATGTTTCTAATGAGAAACTATAATGTAAAATTACTGAAGAATATAATTAATTTTAACCTCCTCTATATATTTATAGAGAATAATTTTTTTCCTTTTATTTTAATCTTCTTAATTATTCAATGTTAGGAAGATCATTTTTATGGAAAATTGACTTTTTCCCTCTTTTCGATTGAAAAACCTTTTTCTTCCATATCCATGTTTTTAAATTTTTTTCAAAAATATTTTAAATATACTATTATTTATGTTTAAACTAATTTTACCAATGTTTTACTTTTTACATAATTTTTTAAAGGAATATTGTTGTCATTTTCCAAATTTGGTATTTTTGAATTTTTATTATAAATGTGTGAAATGATTATTTCCTTTTAACGTATTCAGTATAAATCGAATTTTAATCCTTCATGACTTATCCAATACTAAAATATTAATATATGTGTTTCTGAGTTTAATTTAAAATTAATTTTTTTATAATATTATTATTTTTATATTTAAAAAGTGGTTTTCATAATATAATTTTTTATTTTCCTCAGGAATTTTTATTGATCTTTTATTGGTATTTGTACTCATCGTCATCAAAAACCCTAGACAATAATTATTCTCTTCTTGGGAGATGATCCAATAGAACCATACTTATTAATTTAATGAATGGTTAATGATTATGATATAAATATTTTTATGAAACTTATACCTTTTCCAAGGGTTATTCTTTAATTAATTGATGAAATGTTTAGAAAACTCATTTTTTACATGGGTTATGATCTGATGAATTATTTTTGAAACCTATTTCCTTTTAATGGGTTATGATATGATGAATGTTATACGATATTATAGAACACATATGTCATATTTTTATTATGTGATGGGTGGGAACCAAATTATATGGATCTTAAATAAATTGGGTATAGATGGATATCTCATGAGATAAATTGGAATGGAATGGAATGTGAGCCCAGTTTAGTAAGGGAAAAATCCACTATAATAGTCTTTCAAGTAAACCATTAATGCAACGATAGTTTAGGGAGTGAACCCAATCTAGTATAACAGTCTTATCAATGAGCCTCTACTACTATATAAATGATTTTCTTTGTTTTTTGTAAGCTATAAACATATGTATTATGCTAATGTTATTCTCTCATGGATGAAGTTCTTTGAGTCCTTTATGATTTATGAATTATTAATTACCATGTTTTATGCCATGTATTGATATAATGATATTTCATTTGAAGGGTATGGTTTTAAAATGTAATTCTCATATTCTCATAGCCTTATGCTCATGTTATGTTTAAGTGATCATTGATATCTCCCTTGTTTACCCTTACTGGGAATTAGAGATCACCCTATCTTATCATTAATATCCCCAGGTTATGAATAAAGGTATTATGTATGATATTTCTAAGAAGGGTGATAGTTATAAATGACATAGTGTGAGACGACGTAGTTCCCTTGTGATCAGTTGTTTATGTACAACAGTTTCTAAATACACCAATCCATTATAATCCCCAGGTGTGTATTAGTGAAATTTATTGAATATTTATCTAAAAAGATGTATGATTTATTTAAGAAAAGTATAGTTTTATATATACACTCTTATTATTTCACATAGAATCCCACTAAAAGTATTTTTTAATTCTTACTCAAAACTAAAACATTAGGAATTAATTTAATTTATATAAATATTGACCCATTTTATTCTTCCCCCAAACAAAAACAATATAATATTTTATATGTTCATGACCACATGAAACAAATTTTTAGAGAAATAATGATTATTTTCACATCTTAATTCACATATCCTTATTTCATGACTTGAATCATAGTTAATCATATAATATTAATCATATTATTGTATTTATTAATGTTTCACCATCATGGAAATTATTTGCCTAACATTTACCTCTAAATTCTGCATGGTAATCCCTAGAATATTATCCCCAAATCATCCTTTAAAAAATACCCTTATTTCTCTAAAATTTACCTCATGCATAAGAAATAGTGATTTTACTTAGTTCACCCTTATGGGGATACATCCAAAGAGCATACAACGATGATGTTCCAATATACCAAATCCACTAAAGCTCACCCACAATTACAAGGTTTGGACTAGATCACTTATAAGCCCATGCTCACTGCCTTTACAAGATTAAGGATCCGCTCACTACATTCACAAGGGTCACTCTATATGTAACTTTATCTAGATCACTACTGGTGTAAAGGATCACCATTATCCTGTTACTTCAATTACTTCTCTTAGAAGGGATCCAATCACAGTTTATGAACTTTTAGGTACCTTAATTTTCAAAAAAGAACACATCCTCAACTATAGGTATATGATCTATTGAAGTCCCCTTTTCACCCATTTATGAAATCCACTTTTCTGCATACTACTAGGTTAGAAAAAATTGATTTTGCGAACTATTCTAGTGATTTTGAAAGCTTTCTTGAATCCTCTATGAATCAACTTTCTTCGTCTGCAAACTACATATCAGGTATTCTTCAAGGATCGCCTCTTCGTGAACCATCTCTTCTCCACATATCATCCCTACTTCATGGACTATCTCTACTTTTATGAACCATATCTTTTTCATGGACTACCTCTACTTCTACAAACCACCTCTCCTCTGAGTATAAGATCTTCCTCTTTCACATACTACGTCTTCTTCCTCTGCATACCGCTTCATTTTTGGCCTATAGTTCCCCAAAAATCCTTTCATGGAATATCTTTCACGTGAACCACTTCAACCTTCCCAAAATTCTCCCTCATGAACTACTTTCAAACTTCACCAAATTCCTAGAGTATATATTTTCTCTTATGAAAATCTCTCTTTTATTTTTATTGATGGTATTAAATCTATTTATATATGAAAATAGATCCAAAAAATCTTCTAATCTACAATTTACCCAATATTCAATGTGGTAACGCCTTCAATGCGTACCACTTCTCCTGGGAACTATTCTCCCCTACACGGTCCATGTACTAACTTTCTTCCTTCATAGTGGCCCAAATCACCATTTTGTTTTTTTTGAACAATTCACTTTGTAGGTTCTCAAATCATAGCCTTGTTTCCATGAACAACAATCCATCCTGTGTACTGTAATCCTTCCATTACTGCAAGTCTTCACTGAAATCGGAAAACCTTCACCGCGAACCATTTTTGTTCCACATGAACCATTTCTGTATGCATTTCTTGTCTCAAAATTTGCAGTTACCTTCCTTTTATGTTTTACTTTGATGTTTCACGTACCGCCATTCATGGTCCACAAATATTTTTTCAAGCCCTGCGTACTATTCACTCATATATTGAAATCATTCCTTTTTCAAAATTAAGCACTCGATTTTAAGGCCCAAAAATATGAAAAACATTGGGAAACTAAGCCTCCATAAAAAACTTATTTGAAAACATCAACCAAACTCATTCACTATCATCTGTATTGGTTAATAAACACAATCACACCCAAAACAAACTAAGATGAAACCTTGAGTGATTTTCCCCAACAATCTCCCCCTTGGGTTTATTGAAAACTTTTTTATAATTTCATATGTCATTTAAATATTCTTCCAAATTATGACAAAATTTAATTTTTATGAGAAATATAGAGATCAATTATTTAATGAAAACATACTCTAATCCCAAATGATCCATTCTTGGTGTGATAAACAAGAGTATAATGAAAAATTAATCAATGAATCACTCCATTCCATTCCAACACCACTCTTTTTCTTTCATCATGAACCTTATCTATCATGATATATATCCATTGATCAATAATATCAAGTATTTTCAAATTTAATACCCCCTACGTCACTACACCCTCGAAAAAGTTTATCTTAGATTCTTCTCCCCTTATCTCACTGCTCCACCTAACAACTTCTCCCCATATATTGACTAAGACATTTTCTCCCTTGGAATAGCCATAATTTCTGCCACTTTTCTAATAAACCTAAAGGCCATTCCATTTAGTTCTGAAACAAGGTAAAGAAAACATATTAGTACATTAGGGGAAAACACACCATACCTAAAAGATAGGGGGTCCCACAACCACATTTTTTCAAGTGCGGGGAGTCGAATGAACACTTAGAGCCAGTCGATGTCGTTCAAATGCTTCTTTTGGGTACGACCTTTATCAAAATATCAGAAACTTTTCGTTCTATAGGAACACACTCCAACTTCCTAATCCCTTACTCAATCTTCTCCTTTATAAAATGATATTTCATTTTAATGTTCATTATCCTTGAGTGATGGATGATATTTTTGATAAGATTTATAGCACCTGAATTGTAACAATGGATTCCAATCAGAGATTTAACTTCAACTCTTATATCCTCAAGCTGCTATTCATCAATAATAATTATGTACATGCTTGAGTATCAATAATATATTCATCTTCTGTGGTTATAAATGAAATGAAATCTTGTTTCTTGCTCATCGAAGAAATAAAAAATACACCAAGATAAAATGCACCACTTGATGTTGATTTTCTATCATCCGCTGAACTATTCCAATATGCATCTTTATATCCTAAGAACTCTTTCTAAGATTTATCATTGTACATCAAACTAAAATTCAAAGTTCCCTTGATATACCAATGTATTATTTTTTTACAACAAGAATGTGTATTTATTTGGGATTACTTTTATACAGTGCTTCTTTGTATGTGGAAAAAGCAATATCATGTCTTATCGCTATCAAGTATAGAAGATTACTAATGATTTTCCTGTATTCTATAACATTAACTACATTGCCTTCATTATCCCTTGACAATTTCATCCATCTATCCACCTGAGTCTTCATATCCTTGGAGTTATCCATTATAAATCTTCTCAAAACATCCTTGGAATATTTAGATTGAGAATATAATGTGAAATTATTTCCTTGGGCTACATGTTAACCAAGGAAAAACATCAGTTCACCAATCATTAACATTTAACACTCATATTTCATGAATACAGAAAAGTTTCTGCAATGTGCTTCATCTGACCGAAGATTATGTCAATGATATATACCAACACCATCATCATTTGATCTCTATCATTATTGACATACATATTGTTATAAAATCCACCACACCAGAAACCAAGCTTCTTGAGAAACTATTCTAGCCTTGAATACCATGCTCTTGGTGCTTGCCTCAATCCACATAAAGCCTTTTTTAGCCGACAAAATTTTAACTCATCTTCATGAATTAGAAAACCATATGGATACTCAATGTGAACTTCGTCTTCAAAAACTCCATTTAGAAATTATGACTTGAAATCCGTATGGAACACTTTGAAATTTCTTTTAACTAATAAGAAAAAGAGTAATATTTTTTCCCTAGCCTTAAAACATGTGAAAATGTTTTATCAATGTCAATTCCTTCCATCTAAGAGTACCCTTTTCACAGTAGTCGTGATTTTTTTTGAATCACCACACCATCTTCATTCATTTTGTTATGAAAGAACCATTTTATCCTGATGAAATTATTATATGTTGGTCTCAAAACAATATCCCATGTTTTATTTTTTTTTCAATTTGGGAATAGCCTGAACCTAATTATCTTCACCAGCTACTTCATAAAAACATTTAGTCTCTACTTGTGATAGGTATGATTCTGGATGTAGATTATTACACGTCCTTGTTTGAACTGAAGCTATCTGATCACCAATTTTTTTGTATATCAATTTCATCTCTTCTCATCTATCTTTATGTAGATACTAAATTGTTCTCATTTTTCTCATCAGCTGAGTCTTCTTCTGAATCATTCTATAGAAATAGAGCATCCCCTGATCTTCTTATTCCTTAATCACTATACTCCTGATATTGAACATGTATTTTATTTAAATTATTCTCATTCTCTACTCTGGTTAAATCATGGATTTCAACAATAATTTTTAGCATCTTATTTAATAATTTATATACTCTACTTTTATTTGAGTAGCCAAGAAATATCCATTAATCTCCATTTGATTCAAACCTCCTATGTTTCTCCCTATTGAGAATGAAACACTTACTTTCGAAGATTATAAAGTACTTACATGATGGATTATTTCTGTACCATAGCTCATATGGAGACTTCTCTTCTTTTAGTCATAGTGACGCTCTATTTGATGTGTATAATGCTATCATCACTACTTCTTTCCAAAATTTCTCTAGAACATATTTCTTAATGACTATTGTCCAAGTAATGTTTTGATAATCCAATTTATTTTCTAAAATACTCTATTATAATATGAAGTTCTCACCACTAAAACATGATGCCTTATCCCTTGTTTGTTGATATAATCATCCACATGGATATTTGTGAACTCTGTTACATTATCTTTTTTGATCTTTTATATTTTATGACCTAAAATATTTTCAACTACCATTCAATATCATGTAATGAAATTGAACACATCATGATTTTGGGTAATTATTGATACCCATTCCATTCTACTATAGTCATCAATGAAGAGAAAATAGTATATCCTCCCATAAAGAGAACATGGTGAAATTGGTCTTCACACTTCAACATAAACCAACTCAAGAAATATTGTTTACTTTTTTCTCTTTTTCCTTAAATGTCTTTAAAATAATATTTACCTATTTTCAGGCATCACATGTATGTGTATGATCGTGTGATAATTATGGGTGATCTCAACCAACATCAAATTTCACCAGATCTTCCAAGGATGTTCGGCTCACATGGCCAGGATGTTTATGCCATAGCATATTTTATTCTTCCTCGGATATAAAGAACATATCTTCTTCTATAATCATGAGGTAGATATTACCCTTTTATGATTTCTCTATAATACATCAACACCATATTTTTCCTTGATGACACATATTTTCATGGAAAAGGTTATGGCATGTCTGGAGTCACACAATTGACTTACGCTTAATAAGTTGTGACTAAGACCTTCAACAACCAAGACATCTATACATATTATGTATTTCCCCCCCAAAATTTTCTTTCCCAGAGCAAATAATTTTCAACCCTTAATAATTGGAAAATATTCCAATACGTTTTTGTCGTATCTAATTTCCATTACCATATCCTTATTCCCTATCATATGAAAGGTGCATCCACTATTAATGATCCATATCCCAAGAAAATTTGATTTATTGAATACAATTTATCCCACCACTCCCTATATAGATATATTATTTTTGATCCATGTTTCTAATTTCTTACACAGTATGGATTTACACACTTGAAATTACTCAGAATATGACAAAACAACTTCATCTTGTAGAGATACAAATCAAATTTTAATTTTCAACTTACGTGATGATACATTTGTCTTCTTCTTATAAGAAACCTTATTCTTCTTTAGAAAATTCCTTTGTATTGTTAATGAGAAATATCCTCCCATGCTTCCAAATCCTTCACACCTAAAATAGTGACCATCAAATGATGACTTGGAAAATTGAGCTCCGTATGACGGCCAATGTACATCATGCTCCCTTCAATAACAATTTTCTATGGAATACAAATTTTTTTTCTTGTCCCATCTTACTCAACAATAACATCTTATATTGGGTACATTGCTGGGTTGTAAAACTGCACCACTGGTTATCCATTTGGTTCTCTGAATATTTTCATTCTTCTTCATACCCAAATTAATTTTCAATGATGGAGTATGTTCTTGTGGTATGACTTCAAATGCTACTTCTTTCTATTTTTGATCAAGACCCATACTAGCGTTATCATTTTAATTTGACTGTTTCTTCTTTTCTGCTAGATAACCATCATCCACTTTCATCTTTTTTATTTTTTGGGTTGTCTTCTTTCCTGATGTTGTTCAATGGGTCAACAATTTTTCTTGATCCTTAACACTTCATTGCAGAAATATTACTTCCCCTTCAAGTTCTTCAATACATTTGATTTGATATTTTTCAGTTTCAGTAAAACTATCTATCCCCCTTTTCTATTCTTCAATTTTGATTTTGTACTCAACCACCTTTTTTGCTATTTTGGGTATTGAAGACTTCTATTTTTAAATTTACTCATTCAGCCTAGACCTATCTTCTTCCTTCTTCTATACATAGAGTTGTTCATCATGAACCACTCTATTATCTTTCATTATTCTATCTCTCCAAACATCTATCTCTTCAAGATTAGCTTCAAATTAAAATGGAAGGTCAATTCTTCCTTCAATATGTCCTTCACCATTGTCACTTTCTTATTTTATTATGGTATTTCTAAAAACTACCACTAAATTATCCACTTTATGATCCCTATAGTCCTCCAACTCTTCCTCATTAGATTCTTCATAAATTTCATCTTCTTTTGAATGCATATTCTTATTTTTAAAGATTTTTCTTTTCTTACTTCTCATACCTTCCACATTGGATGAATACTTCTTTTGGTTATTTTCATCATTGAATTCATTTTCATATTCAATATTCTTAGGACAATTTTCTTAAAAATTCCCAATCTTTCCACATCAAAATCATGCAAATGAATCTTTATCTTTGAACTTCACTTTTACCCTTTGTATATTTGAGGAGATAAGTGACATAACGCCATCTAAATTGTATTCCTCAAGACTATCTTTAATAGAGAGATTCTTTATGGCCTTGAATGCCACTTCTTTGGTCATCCACTTTTCCACTGCATCATTATCACCATTTCTCATTTCATATTCAATGAGAGTACTATGAAATTTATTTAGTGTCAAATACTTAAGATTTTTTTCTTCCAATACAGAAACCTTAAGACTAAATCGAGGTGTAATTTTTCTCAATATACACTTAAAAATATTTATATCTTCAATAATTTCTCTAATACCATGTATGACTTCCACAAATACATTCACTTGATCGATGAATGTATCAAAAAATAATTAGGAATCATTCTAAGATCCTTATATTTGTTCCATAGAACCTGAAACATTTCTCTTATAACTTTTGAGTCTCCCTCATAAACATTCAGTTGCTTTTACTATATATCATGTGATGTTTTACATGACATCACCTTTCTATAGATTTCGTTAGATAGGGATCCTCTAAAGCATTAACCCCTTTAGCATCAACATCCAATTCTCCTCTCTCAATATATGATAAATCACCACTGTCACTGTTGGCCAAAATACCGTGCATCGCTACTGTAAACACGTCAATTTACAAAGATTGGATATGGTGTTGCATCCGATTCTTCAATAGTTGGAAATCATTTCTATCAAATATCGGAACCCCTTTGTGATTTCCTACCTCCAATTCTTCTACTGAGAGAGATTCATTAACTTTTATCCTTTCCCTTTAATACCAATTTTTAGGTCCACTAGGTCAAATACCCTCAGGGTTAATCAGGGTATAATAGATTAAAATTACTTCCCCTTCATATATTGTTTCATCATTAAAAAAACACACATCTATCTTTCTACCATAGAAATATATGAATAGAAATGTAATAATTCCAATTTACTTCAATTTTATATATACCACCATTCACGGTCTATGAACTATCCTTTGCGGCCTCCACACTGTTCACTCCTACATAGAAATCCTTCGTTTGTCAAAATTAAACTCCCGATTTTGAGGACCAAAAATTTGGTATACATTGGAAAATTGCGCCACCTTAAAAATCTACTTCAGCAACACCAACCAAACACATTCACTATCATCTGGATTTTTCAACCAAAAAATCACACCCAAAACATACCGAGATGACATTTTTATAGATTTTTGCGCAATAATAATCCTTAAATATTCTCATATGAACCATATGTTTACTGTGTATATTCTCAATAAGTCATATTTACCATACTAAAGAACCTATGTATTCACTATATTATTAATAGTAACCTCCAAAAAATTCTTTTTTTAAATTTATTTATCTTGGACTATTTCATATATTAAACATATGTAGCTTTATATCTCCCAAAATTAATATGATGTAGTGACACATCCTCAGAAATTCATTCAAACATATATTTTCTTCTTTTGTGACTAATTTTTCATAGATAAACTACTTCCAAAATAAATCCTTTGTATCTATTTAAAAGTTTTAATTTATTATTATATAAATTTGAAACATTTTATGTTATTATGACATAGTCCTATTTAGAAAAAATATATATCCTTACTCTACATTAAATTCATCTTTAATTAATCATATGTAGAAGTAGATCACCCATTCTTCATTTTCTATATCCATTTATAAATTCAATGTATTGATTTATATAAAATAGAGAATCTTAAATACCAAATCAATGAATTTACATATCCTTGGAATGCTATGAGTTGAAATTATTTACCCTTAAAAAAATATCAATGTTAATATTATATATAATTTACTTTTTTAAATTATTCAAATCTGTAACACCATCATTTATTAAAATCATCAATAGGTTTATAATAGTACCTCCAATTTATCCCATCCTCTTAAATAAATATTAAAAAACAAATATGGATTTTTCATTTCTTAAAACCAATAAAAATATATTTATTATAATTTCTAAAGGTTTATTCTGTATATATTGACTCAATGTAAGTATTTCAATTAATTTTCACTGCCTAAATTCTTCACACTCTATTCACATCACATATTCAAAAAAATGGTGAATAATTATTTATAAAATCAATATATTACCTAACATGACATTTTATTCCTCAAATTATATCATAAATGTGGTAGGTATATTCTACAAATATTTTATAAAATAAAAATTATAAAGATGAACTTTTTTAATTCCATCAATATTTTTTAACTTTACTCAGCATGTATTTTATATTTTCAGTGGAATTATTCTCAAACACATAATTAAATATATTTGATTGTTTATTAATAATTAATCAACACTTTTCATTAATTTCATTAAATTATATATCCATAATAATCACATATTATATTCCTAAAAATCTTCTCCATCAAGAAACCTCATCCTTAACCTCTACAATATTCATCATCCAATACATATTTACTAATTTATGTTTTTTAAAATAAACTCAAACATCAAAATATATTGTGATCATCACCATCCTTCATTGAAATTATAATAGTATAGTATGTTATGATCAATACCTTGATATTAAAATGGTATAGGGTGTTGTTCCTTCTTCTTTGGATTTTTATAAAATATCCCATTATACTCATTAAATTATGATCTTAGTCAAGGGACACACTGGTTTATAATTTCATTGTCAATTTTTTAAATGGTAATAAGTTAAGAAAACCCTTGTACTGAATAGGTGATATGTTCATACACATAATGGAATGGATCAATGTTTCAATGTTCACTCATAGAGTTATACATTTATCACCTGATGATGTTATAGGCGATATCATTTTTTCTATTTTTTATCGATTTTTAGTACATCAATTTATAAATAAACTGATATTTTATATATTTATTTATCCATCCCCATAGGAGTGTCTTATTGAGTTGTACTTGATACATCTATGAGTAACTTGGTGTGTATGGTAATTTTATATTCAAGAATAAAAGTAAGGGAAAGGGCATTGTAGTTGATGGGTGAGCAGGATAAATAGTTAGAGTTGGTGATAAGATTGGAAGAAAATTTTACACATTATTATTATATGGATCCATTATAATTTTATTTTTAGTATAGCTACCTTTGATATGTTAATAATTTAATCTAGTTATGAACATATGATGATGTGAAATTACAATTGTACCATATTTTGTTATACTATGTATTAGGTTACTTTTATTGTAACATCCCTAATCTAAAATCCACTAAACCGATACCCCAGGTAGAGTTTCTATATGACCTCAAATGCCCCTCCCCATATGCTAGAGGTTACCGACTAACAACGAGGGTATAAAAGAACACGTGGGGGACTATACCCTCTTTATCACAGTAATCAACAATATATAAAAATTATAAATAAAGGAAACAATAGAAAATAACAAAAAAAATGCATTAGAAACCATTTCTGAAAACTGGGTACAACACACAACCAAACAATAAATATTCTACATTATTCTAATAATGTAAAAAGTGAAGAAAACCCAAAATAAATACCAATGAAAGAATCCAAAAAATTGTTCCTAGATCTATTTCTAGATCCCTTTTTAATGCACATCCCAAGAACAACTCAACTCCCAAGCATATGGCCTTTTCCCATTTCTTGACCTGCAACCATGAAATCTGATTGGGTACCAAATGGCGGCCTGTGCAGGGTGTGATTACAACTTAGTTGGCCAACACAAACGATGTCTAAAAAATATTTAGTCTAAACAAATAGTGAATTCAAGTACTAAATGAATGATAATGTAAATAAATGATAAATTGGGTTCAATTAGTTATCCATATCCACTTTAACCATTTTAATCACTTAATTAATTTACCACACTTGTTCTATGGGTAGGAATTTACATCATTTTTACAATGGCCTAAACCAGTTTATTTATATAAGAGATTAATTCAAGTTCCTTATCTCACTAGGGATAAACATTTCAAAAACATAAAAAATACACTTACGGTGGAGAATCAGTCTAGGTAGTCTCATCAAATGAAACCATTAGGGGAAAAGAGCCCCATTCCCATTCAAAAAACCATACATTATTAGTTTGGATTTAGTGCCTCATTCTAACCTAACCCATGGGTGTATATCCTTTATTCTAATACCACACAACTACCAAGCCATGTGCACATTCTTATTTACAAATTTACCACAAATACCATATCCCAAACCATACATAATCAATACACATAACATTCACATTTCATAATTATTCTTCATATAAATCATCATCAAGCCTAAGTCCATTCGTAAATTTACCATTTACATGGCATATCCCATTTAACCCATTTCCCTTTCTAATGAATTATCCCATTATTATAGTAAATAATTCCCAAACATTGTCTCTTTTAACATATTTTACAATTCCTGTACATTAACCCATTTAACACAAATCAATACACACGAATTCACCTATTTAACATGTCCATCACTTCCCAAGAATTTACCCATTTAACATGTTCATCATTTCACGTGAATTAACTCACTTATGCATTCTAGGTACAATACATAAGTCATTAAGACTAATCATTTTATTTCACCCAACCCATTTAATATTAATCTAAACAATCCCTTGTGGCATTATCAAAGTATATATACAACTATCAATATTCTATTTTTAACTCAACTAACATATGAAAATGTTCATCATGGGTTCTAATTTATCCCAAGACAGTTATATGTTTAACATTACAATTTCACATGTTCGAAAACATTTTCACACCCTATGGGTTTCCCTAAATCCGTCTAGTCGACCTCAATGAATCCCATTGGGATCATGAGGGGTTAAATTCATCAATTATCCAACCATTTTACCAAATCCATTTAATGGAACCAAATGAGTAACAAGATAGAACAATTAAAAAAACCTAGCATTCACAAATATACTTCAAGACTATGGGATTTAACTTGTAGATTACCTACCTCAAATCCAGAGATGAATGCTTACTTAACCTTAGGCTTAGATCTGGATTCAAGGACCCTTTAAATCCCTAACCTATGATTAATTGGAAAAAGAGGGTTTCATGGATTCAGAAGAGGAAGAACAAAACCATTTGACCTTATCCAGAAAAGAGAATAAAGAGGATAATTAGACTTACACGTAGCATCAATCCACACCAAAAGACAATCTAATATTCCTAGAAATAAAGAAGATCGATAGTTTGGAATATTTAGGTGCTTAGGTTCATCACTAGGGCTATAGAGAGGGGCATGGGGAAGAAAATTAGGTGCAACGCTTAAAATCATGAGGGGGAAAATTGGTAATTTTCACCTTTTAATGGGGCAAATGGTTTGGCTGCACAATTTACGAAACCATACACCAACCATGTGCCAACCTCTATCCAAGAGTGGTCTAAGTAACACGGTTACCTGGGGAGCCCACATAGATTGACAAACCATGCGCCAATCATGTGGAATTCCTTTGTCCAATACCGCATGGTTTTCCCTCCGCCTTGTATGGTTTACATAACTATTAACCCTTTTTCCCTAGATAGAATAGTTTGGGTTCACGGCTACCCCTAACCATGCATAAACTAGACAACATGCATTGGATGGAGATTTCTCTCTTTCTTCCATTTCTTGAACCCCTAGAACACCCCTAATCCTCTTCATATTTATGAAAAATATTCCATTAACCAAAATTTAAGAGATTTAAACCAAAACATAAATAGGAACATACCTCCACAAAGTCTAGGATATTACAACCTCCCCACCATAAAACATATCATCCATAATATGCACTCTTAAGCATTTCTAAGCTTCCAAATAAAATATATCAGACCATTGTGCCCATATATCCTGCTCTATCTCACAATTTTCTTCTTAAACAATACTATATTTCCATAAAACTGAAAACAAGGGCATAGTATTTCCTTGAAGTAATTTCTCAAAATGATCCAAAATAGTAACCAAATGCTCTTAAAAGGGAATATTAGTCTCAAGCTCATCATCTTCAACATCAATCACGTGATATGGGTCATGTTGATACAACCAAAGCTGTGACACATGAAAAAATTGTGAATACCACAATATCATTGTGGAATAGCCTATCAGTATGCCACCGATTAGATCAACTCCACAATTAAAAAATGGTCTCACAAACCTGGGTGATAACAGACCGTATTTTTAATTCCAAAGGTGGCCCATCCCTGGTGACACCTAGATAAAGAAATGATCACCAAACACAAAATACATTGGTATACTATGCTGATCCATATTTAACTTCTTCTTACTATGAGAGATTTTTATAAATTTACAAATTAACAGAACCTTCTTTGATGTCTCCTAAACAAGGATCAATCCCAATAACTATGATTCCCCAATTTCCATTCAACATAATGGTGACCTACAAAACCTACGACAGTGTAATGACCATAATTTTTCTTACATGATTATTACAACATTTTAAAGGTAAAAAATATAAAAGCATTACACAACCAGTATCTAATGAATTAGGGTCTAGGAAAAATTAGAACCATACATAAAATTCAAATAATAAAACATAAACATTTATTTAATTCCTTCTTCTCTAGATTCTTATTGGCCCTTGTGTTCTCCATAGTACAATTATTCACCTAAGGATATAAATCAAAAGAAGGGGAGAACTAAAATCCCAGTAAGGGGATAGATAAGAACATGAATCAATATAACATTGGGTTAGAATAATAATAATTATCATAACATAGTCATAGTATCATCATCATAATCGTGAGTGGAAGCATTAGATAATGGCATGGAATTTGGAAAGGCATAAAAATGAAACATCATATCCTAGTAGTCAGCTACCACTTATAGTTGTAAACAAATCTAGAATCATGTTCATGAATATTTCACATTATCTCATGAGATTCATAACATTACACAATTAATTAGAGTTATATATAATTCTAGGTACGTTCATCACATCATAACATTTACATGAACTATATAATTTAGGGTGCACCAGTCACATCATAATATTTACATCATCATGCATGCCACATAAAATGTATATCAATCTTTGACATAAATAACCCATGGAAAGGAATGAGATTTATTTCATAAACCTTAAATTTATTAATAAACATTGAGGTTTACAAAGAAAGATATAATAACATTCTTGGAGTAATAATGATCAATATTGAGTGAAGAAGAGACAATCTCAAGAGAAGTAAATAGTTTTTTTAAAAAGAAGAGTTATTTTGAACAAATAATTACATTTTTCATAAAACATGATAAAATGAATATATATACCAAAAAAAGAAATGTTAAGTAAAAATAAATTATATTTATGGAACATTAAAGGAACATAAATACTAAAACTGAGAAAAAGAGGAAAAAACCCAAAGGAGAGTTGGGTTTGAGAATTATCCTTACCTTATATCCGATTGATTTATTCACCATAAATATCCTATATAATAAAATTAAATTTATTAATTAATAAATCGAGAACAATTAATACATTAAATTTATTCATTATGGTTTTATTAAGATCATATATGACCCCTTATATGAGTTATAGAGTTCAATTCTATCATTTGGGAGTGTTCATTTTTTGTGGTTTTCATGATCGATTCACTTGTTCATAAGTATGGATGTTTATGTAGAGTGGGTATAATTATTTAGAAATAAAATTATATGTTATTAATGAACATACATATGTTTAAATGGTTATACATATCATTTTGTAAAATGTAATGAGGATGAATCATTAAATAAAACATTAGTGATAATCATTTTGATTTTTTGGTGATTTTTCAAACATTACAAAATTGTTTTGTTCCATTATTTATTATTGTGTATATAAGTTAGTTAATAAACATAAAAGGGTTACCTAATAAATTATATTGTATTTAACAACAATTATAGTGTTTTTATGAAAAAACATGAAGGTTTAAAATTAAAATGAAAATGCATCATCCATGATGTCGTTAAATTGACACATCACAGGCGGTGATTTCATTTTTAGAATAAAAGAGAGAGAGAGAAAGAAGTATAAAGATGTATCTTCCATTAACATGATATAATTATATAATATAAAATATACTAGAGTTATCATGAATATTTGGATATAGTAGATGAGGATAGAATAAGATAATAAAAATAAATTAAAAGAAATTAAAATAAAAAGAAATAGTATTTTACCTCTTGAATTATCCTTTTTGAGAACGTTCTTAAGGCACCTTGGTTTGGTATTTTCTTAGGGGAAAAACACTTGGACATGGGTAAGGTACTTTGGAATATATTTGGGTAGGATTTGGACAAGGAACATATATTGGAAGGTGCAAGGAGGAAAGGTGGTGAGGGGTCGTATTTATAGGTGACGAGAGGGGTGTTTTCCCATTATTTTATTCATTGGTTTATTATTTTCATTCAAGACTGTGAATACTTTAAGAATTATTCTTAAATATATTATAAATAATTAAGGGTTGTTTTTTATTATAGTTATTACATCATCAATCATTCATGGAATAATTTATTTAACTTATAATTTATATATACCATAAATTACCATATTTTACTATTCACCAAAAATTCAAATATTTTTGAAAAAATACAAAACATTCACCCAAACCATTTTTAAATGTGTATAATTAAGAAAAGAAATCCATTTTATGATTTTTTTATAAATATTATAATTTAATTTTTAATAAAACTCATCATTTATTCGAAAAATAGAAATTTTAAAATTATAACTGATTTTATGACACATTTAAAAATTAACAAGGGCCTCATAATATTAGATTATAATCATAAAGAAACAGAATATTATTTTTGAGTGTATTTTATAAAAATAAAATTTATTTTAAATCATTATATTAATTATGAAATTGTAAATAAATATTTATGACTTATAAAAATACCAATAAATAATTTATAATTTTTAAAATATTTATTTACAAGTTTCATGATATAAATATATTTTATTTTCATTCATAAGGTACATAAATTTTATTTATACTTTCAAAGGTGAATTTATGATTCTATTGGAAAAATTACTATTTCTAAGGGTCACATTACTATTCCAAAGGACATGTTATTATTCCATCAGTATATGTTCCTTAATTTCTAAAAAAAATATTATTTAATTTATTTTCATTTATAATGTGTTTATTTTTGTCTATATGTGATTTTATCTGATTTATACTATATTTCATAATTATAAGAAGTGATAAATTACATTGATAAATTTTTGGTTCATTACATTCATCCCACATTTTGAAATTTCTCCCTTGAAATTTTGTTTTACATAAACAAGTGAGAGTAATTCCCCTTCATCACCACCTTTGTTTCCTAAGTTTCTTCTTCATAAATATGGTTCCTCCAAAAAACATTAACAAAGTTGGTTTTCTTGTTGTTTAAAATCTTATCTCCATAGTCTAGAATCTTTACTGGATTCTCCTTATAAGAGAGATTATCTTCCAGCTATACCTCCTCTATGTTTAGTACATGTGAGGGATCTAGTATGTACTTTCTTAGTAGAGATACATGGGACATGTCATGAATTTGAACCATACTTGGTGGAAGTGAAATTTGATAAACCATTGATCTTATGAGATCAATGATCTCAAAGGGTCCAATGTACCTTGAGATGAACTTCCCTTTTCTACAAAGGGAACGAATCTCTTCCATGAAGATATTTAAAGGAAGAATTTATCTCCAATGTCAAACTCCAATTCCATTAAATGGTTATTATCTTAGATATTTTTCCAAATCTGAGCATATTTGATATGTTGCTTGATAGACCGAGCCTTATCTGTCATCTCCTTTAGGGGATCGGGTCTAGTTATATTTCATTCTCCAACTTCATTCCAATAGGTTAGAGTTCTTAATAGCTTTGCATATAGTGATTCATATGGAGCCACCTAAATACTCGAGTAAAAGTTTTTGTAGTATGAGAAATAAAAAAAATGAGATATAATGATCCCATCCACTTTTTAATTCCATTGACTAGTATCTTAGTATGTTTTAAAGTTTCTTAATAGTCCTTTTAGATTGGCCATCAATTTGGTGGTGATAGGCCATGCAGAAATTCAATTAAGTACTCAAGGCATATTGAAGACTCCTCCAGATTTGTGACGTGAACCGTAGATCATGATCAGAGAAAATTGAGAGTGGAACCCCATGAAGTCTCTTCAATTCCTTAAAATATATTTTATAATATTGTTCAAGTGATATATCTTCTCAAATAGCGATAAAGTGGGAAGTATTGGTGAGTTGGTCCGCTACAACCCATAACACATTGTTTCCTTCAGATGTCTTTGGGAGACTAGTGACAGAGTCCATAGTGAAATTCTCTTTGTTCCACATGGGTATAGGAAATATTTTCATAATCACTTCAGACTTTTATTACTCTTTTTAACTTTCTAATATATCAATAACCTTGAGATATACCCTGCAATCACATTTTTTGTGTTGACCCATCAGAAATGTTCTCAGAGATCATGGTACATCGTGGTGTTCCCAGAATGGATAGAGAAAGTTTAGTTATGTTAAATATCCAATATATAGTTATTTATCCAAGGAGATTAAAGCACACAAATACTAATTCAAAAGATAATCACACCATCATTATCTATATGGAAATATTTTATATTTCCTACCTCTATTGCATTTACATTCTTTTGTATCTCTAGATCATCCCTTTGTGCCTTCTCAATATTCTCTTAGAAACATGGTTGGGAAATAATTTGTGTAAGGTAGGATGTATTCCCTAGTGTCATGATTTCATAATACATCCTTTGGATATCCAAAAATATATGGTATTTCTCAATCTGTAACATGGATAGAGTAGTAGGTTCTTTTCTACTAAGAGCATCATCTACCTTGTTTTCCTTCCCAGGATGATAGTATATAGAACAATCATATTCTTTTATTAAATCTAACCAAATAGTTTGATGAATGTTGAGCTCAATTTGCGTGAATACAAAATTTAGGATATTGTTATCGATATATATGTCACACCTCTCACCATAGAGGCAGTGCCACAAAATTTTCAAGGAAAAAATCACAGCTCCTAACTCCAGATCATGCATCAGATAGTTCTAATCATTGATCTTTAACTATCGCAAGGTATAGGCTATCACTTCATCATTTTTAATGAGTACACAACCCAAAACATTCTTTGAAGCATCACTGTATATAAAAAACGTTTTATACTTATTGCTAATGTGAGTACATGTGCGATGATCATCCTCCTCTTTAGCTCCTTGAATATTTCATCACATTCTTCATTCGTGACATACTATACCCTATCCCCTTTTAACATAGTTAGTGGGCTAGAAAACCATGATAAGTTTCCCACAAAACATTGTTATTACCTTGATAAGCCAAGAAATCTATGTATTTCTTTGACACTAGAGCATCTTTTCCATTCCTCAATTGCCTTTTTTGATGGGTCCACATAAATTCACTTAATTGAGACCACATGTCCCAAGAACATGACTTGATTCATGCAAAATTCACACTTGCTGAACTTGGAATACAATTTCTCCTTCATCAATGCCTCCACCACAATCCTTATATGTTCTTTAGTTTTTTCCTTTAACATAGAGTGAATAAGAATATCATTGTAAGACACTACCAAAAAAATTTCAAGGTAGTTTCTAAAGACTCTATTCATTAAATCCATGAAGATTGTGAGGGAATTAGTAAGTCTGAAGGAAATAACTTGAAACTCATAGTGCCCATACCATATGCGAAAGGAATACTTTTAAATATGATACTTATTAAATTTTACATAATAATATCCAACACAAAGATCCACCTTTGAGAAGTACTTAGCTCGTCATAGTTGATCGAGCAAGTCATCAATCCTTGGAAGATGATACTTGTTCTTTATGATGATCTTGTTGAGATCTTGATAATTGATAAAAATACTCATTTATCCATCCCTCTTCTTGAAAAAGATCAATGGTTCACCACAATGTAATAAATTAGGGTATATTAATCCTTTTTCAAAATTCCATTATAACTAATTATTTAACTCCTCTTGTTCAATCGGGGCCATCTTGTAGGGGAATTTGGATATAAGAGTTGCTTCATACATGAGTTCTATTGAGCACTCTAACTCATTATATAGGGGAAGTCTAGGAAACTATTTTAGAAATACATCACTATATTCCCTCATAATGGGAAGTTTCCCCTAGGTTGATAACTTTCCTTTGACTCAACCATTTGAGCGAGTTATGCCTCTTCATAGGGTATTAAAACCAACACCGTCGAAGAATTTTCCAATGGAGGTTCATGATCTTCCATGAATTTATAGAGGAGCATTGGATGACTTGGAATATTAATATATATTTTCTTTTAGAAAAAGTTGATATATTCCCTATATAAGGAAATCCAATGCATCCCCAATATAGAATCTAATTCCACTAAGGTATGTATCACAAGATTCACTAGAATAATCCTATCACATATGCAAATAAGAGAAGAGTCCGACACTTGGGTTACAATGATTTCACCACTAGGTGTTTTTACGAATATATCTACTTCAAGGTTTTGGGGCTTTGACTTAGTATTTCTAGAAAACATACAAGATATAAAGGAATGTGTAAAACCAGAATTATATTGGAAATTTTCCATTCATGAGTGAATAAGAAGTTCACCTTGTATGAATTCATTTTATTTATCTACTTTAGAAGTATTTAATGCATAATCCTTACCTTTATCATTTGGATTTGGTGGATGATGATGATGGTTACCCTCAAGGACTCAAGGTTTAGTGCACTGGCTTGTATATCACCCTTTCTCCATACAGTTTTATCATTGGACCATGGGTGGTGCTCTCCGTTCCTCTAATGTATCAGCTGGCTTCTTTATATCTCGTAAACATTCAGGATCTTGGTGTCATTCTCTCCCACGCTTATAGAATTCCCCCATACCTTTGATACAGTTCCCATGATGCTTCTTCCCACATTTTTTACATGTGGGTGGCCATGTTTTCTTCCCACCCTTTTCAATAGATCCCCCATCTTGAAATTCCATCTTTTTTTATTATCAGCATAGCCATGGGACCATTCTCCAAACTCGTTCTCCAATTAGAAAGTACATAAAAAAAATTCTTCATAACTCCCAATGTGTCAATTTTCTTGATCATTTCAAAGATGCAGTTTTAAACCGCTAAAGAATCAATAAATTGTTCTATCATTGTTGATAAAAAAACCCAAAGTGTACCTTTCAATCCATATGAAACATTCTTCATAGGACATGAAATATTAACCTTAATTTTTCTTAATCTTTATGAACTCTATCTCCATATTTGAACAAAGATTTTGAGGAAAAACTTGATAAGAATCATTATCTTAAAGTCTTCCTACTCTATCTCTTCAATTTTATCCTTTATCTTGGTGTTTTTAATCAACTCCCACCATTGGTATTCCTCTCCATTTTGATTATAAAAGAAAAAAGTCACATTCTTCATCTTAGAATAATGAAGCATAGAAAATATATTCTCCATTGATTTGACCCATTGTTCTGTGATTAGTGGACCAGAAGATCCACTAAATGGCAACATCATTTCTACATAAAGGATTTGATATCCAATTTATCCCTCTTAGAGTTAGTAGGTCCTTCCATATTGTTCATGTTACTGTTCATAGCATGAAACGATTGGGTAAGAATCTCTATGAAATTTTGAACTCCACCTCCCTTGGAATTGCAGATATCATTCAGTAAATCACTATATTGTCCCTCACATAGATTTTTAGCCTAATTTCCTATGGTTCTCACCATGTTCTAAAATTGAAAATATTAGAACAAAACATATGTCAACATGTCATGAATACTTTTTACCTTTTTTCAAGTAAATATAAAAGTATAACTTGTGGGATCCCTATGTTTAGAAAAGATTCTTGTGTGATTACATATACTTAGTCTCATACTAAGGGTTTTCACTAAGGTTCTCTAACCCTAATTCCCAAATTAACTAAATATTTCTCTAATACAAACTATAAATACCCTTTGTTTTCATACATATTTATTACAACATTTTAAAAATAAACAACATAAAGGTGTTAAACAATTAGGATTCAAAAGTTTAGTATCTTGGGAAAATTAGGACTATACAAAACATTTAAATAATAAAACATAAACACTTATTTAGTTCATTCTTCTCTCGATTCTTATGGGCATTTTTGTTATCCTTAATAAAAGTATTCAACTGAGGATATAAACCAAAAGAAGGTGTGATCTAAAATCCCAGTAAGAGGATAGATAAGAACATGAATGAATATAACATTGGTTTAGAATAATATTCATCATAATAACATAAGAATAAGATCATAATAATAGTCATGAGTGGAAGCCTTTGATAATGGCATGAAATGTGGAAATGTATAAAAATGAAACATTATATCTTAGTGGTCGACTACCACACATAATTGTGAACAAATCTATCATAATTATCATGCATATTTCACTTTATCTAATTAGATTAATCAAAATTCCAAATTAATTGGTGTTCTTTATAATTATGAACACACCCATCACATCATAATATTTATGTGCACTAAATAATTCTAGGTGTACCGGTCACATCATAATATTTACATTATCAAGAATTCCACATTGAACATATATAAATATTGGAAATAAATAACCCATTGAAAATATTGTGTTTCATTTAATAAATCATAAATTCTTTAATAAACATGGGGTTCGAAAATAAATAGATAATAACATTATTAGTATAAGAATCATTAATCATGAGTGAGGAAGAAACATTTTTAGGAGAAGTAAACGGTGTGTTTTTAGAAAGAAGATTTCTTTTGAAAAAACCATTACATTTGTAATAAAATCCCATTGGAAGAATGTATATCCTATAAAAGAAAAGGGAATAAAAAATTAATGTTATCTAGAGATCATTAAAATAACATCTATACATAAAATTGAGTGAAAGAGGAAAAAACCCAATGTAGGAGAGTTGGGTTTGAGAAATACCCTTACCTTATATTTGAGTTATTTCATCACTTCAATATCCAAGATAATAAAATTAAATTCATTAATTAATAAATCCAAAACATTTTATACATCTATTTGATTCATTGAAGTTTTATTAAGTTCATTTATGCCCTTTTGGATGAGTTATAGAGTTCAATTATATCGTTCGAGAGTGTTCGTTTTCCTTGGTTCTCATGATCGATTCACTTGTTTATAAGTATGGAAGTATAAGTATAATGGGTATAATTCTCTATAACTAAAATTATATGTTATTGATAAAAATATAAAAATATAAATATTTATATTTATAATTTTTTTAAATCGTATGAGGATGAATAATTAGATAATTGGTTAGTGGTATTCATTTAGTTTTTTGGTAGTTTTTCAAACATCATAAACTAGTTTTGTTCCATTATTTATTATTATCAATATAAGTTAGTTACGGAACATAAAAATGGTTATTAATTATGTTTTAATGTATGTACCAACCACTATAGTGGTTTTATGAACATCTTTGAAGGATTTAAATGAAAATGAAAACTCATCATCCACGATATCGATAAATTGACACATCACGGGTGATGATTTCATTTTTAGATTGAAAAATAAAGAAGGAAAGGAGTGATGATGGCTCTTCCATTAACATGAAAGAATAATATATATAAAATAAACTATAATTATCATTCATATTTTGATATGGAGGTGTGGAGATAATAATAAAATAAAAATAAATTATAAGAAATTAAAAGGAAATGAAAGATGATTTTATCTCTTGAATTCACATCTTTGAGAAAATCCTTAATAAATGTTGGTTAGGCCTTATGTTGAGACCATAACCTCCTTGACATGGGAAAGGGGCTTATGAAGTTAGTTTTGAAGGATTTTGGACAATTATCAATTTTTAGAAGGTGTGAGGAGAAGAGGTGGTGTGGGGTGGTATTTATAGGTGAGGGGAGGGGTGTTTTCCCTTTATTTTATTCATTAGTTTATTATTTTGGCTCAAGACTATGAATTATTTTATAATTATCACTAAATATATTAAAATAATTAAGCGTAGTTTTAGAATATAGTGATTACATCAGAAATGACTCAAGGAATAGTCTATTTAAATTATAATTTATATATATCGTAAATTACTGTATTTTATTATTAACAAAAAATCCACTATTTCAGAAAAATAAATAAAATTAATATTAACCATTTTTAACGTGTAGAACTCAAAAATATTCTCCATTTTTGAAAAATAGTTCTCTAAATATGATAAATTTATTTTTTTAATAAAAATCATCACTTATTCGAAAAATTCCAATTTTAAAATTATAACTGATTTTATGACACGTTTAAAAATTAATTAAGGTGTCATAAAATTATCTCATAATCATAATATAATGTAATATTAATTTGTGAGTGTATTTTATGAAAATAAAATTTCTTTTAAAATATTATATTAATTATAAAATTGTGAATAAATATTTATGACTTATAATAACACCAATACTTAATTTATAATTTTGAAAATACTTATATACTTATTTCATGATATAAATATATTATATTTTAATTAAAAAGATAACCATATTTTATTTATAATTTTAAAGTTGATGTTACTATTCTGTTGGACATATTACTATTCTAAAGGGTTATGTTACTATTCCAAAGGTGAAGTTATTATTCCATCGACATAGGTTCTTAAATTTCTAGAAAAGCCTCTTATTCAATTCATCATTCATTTATAAAGTTTTTATTGTGGTACCTATGTTATTTATGTGATTTATTCTATGTGAAATAGTTATAATAAGGGATAAATTCCATTGATAAAAGTTTGGTTAATTACATGTAAAGTCCCTTATACGGTGCCTTCTGAATCGTCACCTGATAACTGTTGTTATAGGTGAACTCAGTAAGTGCCAAGTGTTTCTCCTATAATTTACTGATTTCAAGGACACAAGATTTCAACATGTCCTATTATACCTAAATAGAATGGTTGGACTTCCCATTCGTATGTGGGAGGAAAGCCGTACTTAAAAAATAGGGTTCCAAATGCCTTCTATAACCTTTTTCAGTAGCGTAAAGAAAAACTCAGAACATGATTCAATACTATTGTTTATGGCACCCCATAAAACTGAACTATCTTCCAAACATAAAAATCACCTATCTGATCAATGGAAAAGGTCTCATGAATAGATATTAAATTTGTTACCTTGTTCAACATATCCACAACTACCGAGATCACATCATTCTTCTATGGTATTCTTGGAAGAACTACCACAAAATACATTGTCAGATCATCCCATTTCCATTCCAGAATGGGAAAATAATGCAAAAAACCACCCATTTACTGATTAGCTACCTTTATCTACTAGAAATTATGACATTGCACCAAGAAACCTACAACTTCCTTGTTCATCCATAGTCACCAATACTACGTTGTAAGATCACAATAAATTTTATTCAAACCAAGATGCACTTCCCTCTACAAGGCATAGAACTTACGCGTCAAATCTTCTCACATACAAGTAGGTACAACAACATGGACATGAACATAAACAATCTCATCATTCCCAAAAGTTCAACCATAAGGCGTCTCCCCACCTTCAAGACTTTCCCTCAGGGAAATGCACTCTAGATCCTCATACTACCTCTCCTTGATCTTGCTTAGAAGTGTGGAATCAACTACCAAGGATGTAAGGGTCATCTGGACTTACCCATCCCGAACCTCTAGGATCATTTATATAAATAAAAACATCATCCTCCACTAAAAACTAGATTCCAAAAATTCTTGGTTTTTAGTCTTCTAGATCAAATCAACAGCAAAAATGTTCCCCTTTCCCAGTGTGTAAACTTGATCAAAGTCAAGGAAATCCAGGTAATCAACCCATATTCACATCCGATGATTTAAATATCATAGAGATAAGATATACATAAGACTTTTATTATCAGTATACATAGTGAACCCTTCTCCCAGATGGTAATTCTGCCAATACATTAAGGAATAAACCACCATGGCTGACTCAAGGTTATGCATAATTAATTTCATTCATGATACCTAAACTGCTAAAACCCATAAACCACAACCCAATCCTTCTACATCAATACTACCCCAAGACTAACTCCAAATGAATCACAAAATAAGGTTTACTCTTTACCCAGCTCGGGAAGAATCAAAATCAGTGTTGTAGTCAGTTTCTAATTTTACTCCTGGAAGGAATTCTCACTTGCCACATGCCATTAAAACTTTATTCCCTTTTTGGTTAATCAAGAATGTAGTGAGAAAAGGAGAAGGATTTGATGAACCTTTGGTAATGTCCTACTAAGACCATAAGGTTTTGGATACCAGAAAGTTTTTTGGAATGCCCCCAAGACACAACAACTTTCAATTTCTTGGGGTCCACATGCACACCTTCCTCAGAGATTATATAAGCTAAGAAATGCACCCAGTTTATCCAAAAATGGAATTTGGATAGCTTGGAGTATATCAAATTCCCTCTTATTGTGATTATGATGATGTAAAGATGTTTGGAATGATCAATATTAGTCTTAGAGTATACCAAGATGTCATCAACAATGAAAACTATTAACTAATCTAGTTAAGGATGAAATATTTGTTTCATTAAAGCCATAAACACGGCCGACACATTGGTAAACCCGAATGATATCACATAAAACTCATAAAAACCATAATGAACCCTAAAGTTAGTCTATTGTATTTCCTAAAGTATCACCCTTAGTTGATGATACCTTGATATCAGATTAATATTGGAAAACACTGGAGAACCTCTCAACTGGTCAAAAAGATCTTAAATTTGAAGAAGTGGGTATCAGTTCTTAACCATCATCTGATTCAACTTCTTATAATAAACACACAAACTCAAGGACCCATAAAAATTCTTGGAAAACAACACTTGAGATCCCCATGGTGATGTACTCATGAAAATAATCCCTTTTTTATCTAGTTCATTCTATAGGGAATTAAGTTCCTGGAGTTCTACTAGTTCCATTCTGTACAGTTGAATAGAAACAGGTTCTACACCCCAAAAAAACCCTAACAGGAAATCAACAACTCTCTTAGGTGGAAACCCTAAGATGTCCTTAAGAAACACATTCTGAAAGTTATCCTCCACAATATGGAAGCCATGCTTCGTTATCTCCCCATCATTAAACATAAGGCAAGCCAATTGGGCTGTGAGTAATCCCAACTATTGAAAGACTATCCCTAAATGAACTAATTGCATATCGCATTCCCCAAGGTGTATATATGTATTTATTTCAATGAAAATTAATGTTACCATACAAATGAAACAATAAATATGGGCTTATTACTACAGTAACCATTAAATCTCCAAAATTTGATCAATGCTTAAAATACCTATAATAAACAAGTCCCAAAGAAAGTTGTACCCAACAATCTTAAGGGAACACCCCTTACATTGCTGGATATTTTCTACTCACAACAGTAACAATGTGTTAATTCATATAACCATACATATATGCTCCACTACTAGGCTCAAAACACTCCCAAACTGAGCAGATATAAAATAATGTGAGGAACCTGTATCAAACAAAGCACTATCAAGCATTGAAGCAATAAGAATCATACCTTGAATTGTCAATGATCTGAACTTTCCAATTTTAGCTGTTGTATGAACTATGTGAAAATATCCTAAGACTCTCCCCTAGGACCAGTCAAAGTTCCTTCCACTGTACTACCCTACAGATATGGGCACTCTCACCTTGGGGTACCACTGTCGCCACCCCGAAAAGTATGGCCTGTCGAGATCGATCTTCCTTCTAGATAAGGGGTAACCAACAATCTACCCGCACTTATAATTATCCTTGATCCTCAATCAGTACATGAATATTGAGGGTTACTATAGAACCAATGCACATACCCCATCATACCTCAAACTCAGTAAACAAATGGTGGTTAGGGGTACTAGCCATGCCTGTGGCCCAACCAACCACACTGATCACAAAACACCTGGTCACCACCTTGAGAGGATGATCCTCTCTTTGAACTACTTTTCACACTTCTACACTAATGAATATTCTCAATGTGATTCTTTCAAACCTTGGAAGTCACACCACTGGACTATCCAACTGGATCCACATGGCCACCATTAGAAGCTTCCCTCATGTTCCCCTCTTAAATAAGGACCTAATAGACCACCTAATCAAACCAATTTTGATAAATGATATTCACCTGATACTTGATATTTTGTGTAAGTCCATCCTGAAATTGCCTCACCATAGAGGCCTCATCCCCTAAAAATACTAGGAAAAAGTGTTGCAAGTAGGTGAATTGGAAAACATAGTCCATCACTAACATGGTCCCCTAAGTCAACATCATAAACTCTCTATCCTTCTCCTATATCAAGGTATTAGGATAAAATTGTTCCCATAACTTATCCGAAATGTTATTCTGTTGCATACCATCATCCTAATATTTCTAAACCAGAATATCCCACCAATGCATCACTGGTCCCCACAAGATATAAGCTTACAACTCGACTCTCTTCTCTGGAAGAGTCTCCAAATGATCCAATTTTTTTTGGATGGAATCTATCCAGAAATCTGATGTCTCAGGTCTAAAATATCTATAAATGTTGAAGGGTGATACAACTAAAACACTCTATTCAAATAAAAAAAACATGGAACCACCCACCCTAGGTCCCACTCCATCATTTTTATAAATGAGAAAATTTATCATGGAACTACTCCCCTCCTCTGTTACCCTAAACCAATGGGATTTATTTCCCATCCTCTCGAGGGGAATTATTAGTGATAACCTCTTATTTCCCAACTGATACCTATCATTGTGGTAGAATTTATATATAATTCCAAACATGATTCTTATAACACATTACATAAATACTCCACAGTATTCAAAAAATAAGTCTCTCCACTAGCCGCAAACAACCCATTTCACATACACTATCCAAAAATACATTTTCACATCTAGAACACTACCCTTGACCATCCCTACCATTGGTCAAGGTTATCTTGAAGTAAAACAACATACATAGTAAAAATGTATTAATTAGATACATTTTATATCCATTTCCACACTCAAAATGAAAATATTTCGTCTTAGGCACATTTCCCATTCACAACTTGTTACATTCAACATTTAAACTCATTTACATCCCTTCATTAAGAAATATTATTTAACAATTCATTAAAATTATTTCCATTTTTACCTATTTTCATCATTTTTGTTAGAAACCATTGTTTTCAAATTCTCAAGAATGTAAAATTCACCCTACCATTCATGTCCCAAACACCCATCCCATGTGTGCATATCATGACACATGTCACTTAGATCCATAGGTTCTTATAATGATACATGAATGCACAATCTTGTCCCATTTAGTAGATTTGAAAAATGTCATAAAATAGTAACATCACACAACAAGTGTATCACCCAATGGTGAAGTATCATTCAACCATAACAACACACATGAAGAACAACAATCCCACCACAGGTACATGGGTTTCCCCCATACAGGTGATAGCTACTCCAAAGAACAAGATAATTTCCAAGACCTGACACCTTATAATATTGTATATACCATCCCTAATTTATAATACCAAAGAAAATAATCCCTTTGATACCACTTTTTAATGTCCCTAACCGAGAATCCACTAAAATGATGACCTGAGATGAGTCGCTATATGACCATAGGTGCGCCTCCCGGAACACCAGAGGCCACCGACTAGTAGTGATAGTTTAAAAGAAGAAGTGGAGAGACTATAAAATATTTATTAGAGTAATCCAAAAGAGAAAAGAATTATAAATAAATTAATATATAGACAATAACAACCAAACATACATTAGAAACCATTTCCCAAAACTTGATTCAACCCACAACCAAACAATAAATATTCCAGGACATGCTCCCATTGTCAAAATTGAACAAAAACCAAAATAAATACCAATGGAATCATCCTCGAAATGGGTATTAATTCAACGTTTGGATACCTATTACATGAACATACCAAGCCCAACTCAACTCCCAAGCATAAGGCCTTTTCACTTATCCTAACCTACAGCCATGAAATTTGATCAGGTACCCAATGGTGTCCCAAGAAGTGTGTGAGTACCACTCAGTAGGCCACCGCCAACAGTGTCTAAAAAATATATAGTCTAAGCAGATTGTGCATGCAAGTACTAAGTGAATGATAGGTTAAAAAAATAAAAATCATGTTCCATTACTTAAACATATTCAATTTAACCATTTTAATCACATGATACATTTTGATCACTTATTCCATGGGTTAGGCATTTACATCATTTACACAATAGATTAATCTTGTTAATTACTATGCATAATGAAGTGAATCAAGTTCCTTATCGCACTAGGGATAAAATTTAAAAAAAATACAATACCCTTACCTTGGAGCATTAGATTATATTGTCTCATTGAATGAAAACGTTATGGGTAGAAAGCCTCAATCCCCTTTCCTAACCCATGTATTATATGGTGGGGTTTATAGCCTCAATCTAACTAGACCCTTGGGAATAGATCCTCACGTCCAATACCCCAAAACTACCAATCCATGAAAAAAATCTTAGTTATCCCTTTACCACATATACCATATCACATACCATACACAATAAATACACATAAATAGCAATGCACAAATCCATTTAAAGGCATAAAATGAACAATAAGAGAGAACCATTTACACAACTAGAGATGCAGAAATCTACTTCAGGACTATATGATATAACTTATAGACCACCTACCTAGAACCCTAGATGAACACTCACTTAACCTTAGACTTATATATATATTCAAGCACCCTTTGAAGCCTCAACCTATTATCCATTGTAAAAGGAATGTTTTAGGTATTTAGAATATGAATAAAAAAACCAAATATAGTAATCTATAAAAGAGAATCTAGAGGAGAATTAGACTTACCTGGAGCTTGGATCCACACCCAATGACACACAAATCTTCCTAGAAACAAAGGGGATAAACCCTTCGGAAGATTTGGGTTCTTAGGTTTATCACCGGGTATATTGGGAGGAGAATGGGGAAGAAAATATGGGGAAACACATAAAATACTAAGGGGGAAATTGTAATTTCTCACTTCTTTATAAGGAGTATGATTTGCCAAACTATGTGCCAACCATGCACCAGCCTCTATCCAATAGTAATACATGTCACACTGTTACCTGGGTATCCTAAACAATTTTAAAAACCATGTGAAAATTATGAGAAATTCATCTATCCAAGACTACATGGTTTTGCCTCCCCCTTACATAGTTTACTTAGAAGTGTACCCCTTTTCCCTAGTTTGTATAGTTTTGGAAAAAAGTTGCCCTTAATCATGCACTTACCGTGAAACATGCACCAGATGGCCATTTTTTATTTCTTCCATGTCCTAAACCCCAAAAACACCCCAAGTATCCTAATATTTTCTGTAAACATTCAATTAAAAAATGTTTAACATATTTAAACCGATAACTAAATAGGTATATACCTCTACTAAGTCTGGGATATTAAATTTATTGTTATACTTTTGATATAATTTCTATTATATGTTTATAATGTGACTAATGATTTTTATTGATAATTTTAATTAATCATAATTTATTATAGAGATTATAGTCTCCATATGTCACCTATAATGTATTTCCACTAGAAGACAACCACTTGAGTATAGGGAGGTTCACATTAGGTCATCTGATATCACCAGATTAATTATTATCTGTGTGATCCAAGGTGAAAATTTTATAAAACTGTATTAGATATTTTTGTTGATTTTTTCTACTATTTCAAATATTCTAGTTAAATATATTATGTTCTTATAACATGGTGTGTCCATTATTCTTGGGTGTAGCTAACACTTTTGTAGGAAATTTCTATGATAGTGTGGATGTGGTTTTTATTATTATTTTTTTGATTTTATAATTTCATATTTTGAATAAAATTGTGTGTGTGTTTTATTGTTTATATACTTACACATAGAATAGGGTGTCAAGATAATGATTTTTCAAGAATAATATTTAGAATATAGGGTTTTATTGATACTTATTTTTTTATATGGGATTAATCACTTAGTTATATTGATATATTAAGTTATTTAATGCATTAATAAATTTTTATACAATATTTATATATAAAATATGGTTGTGAAACTCTAATTGACTAAAAAAATTATCATTAATTCTTAAAATATTACTATGTAATGATTTTTTATGTTAATTTGAAATATATCTTTAATATATCCTCAAGAGTGGGTATGATGGGAGAGAGTGTTCTTGAGTTGTATGTGAACCTTATTTCATATAGTGTGTGTATAGACTAGTGGACCACCATAACCTAGAAGGACCCATTGAAGATCCTCCTAGGAAGGGAGTAAGTTTATAATTCCACCCCTATCCTACCAATAATTGGAAAATGGTTGGAATATATTATTGATACGATATAAAACTTATGGACTTCCTTACACTATATCAATATATAAGAAATATTTATCCAATTAAAAATATATAATTCTCAACCATAATATATATACATTAACCACTGATTTTTAGAAGATTTCATGTAATAAAAATCAAATATAAAATATAATAGCTTAGATTAAAATGAAAAAGATGAAAAATATCAAATATTTCTGAAAAACTTTATTTTTGATGGGGAAAAAACCTCCACACCTATGTAACTTATTGGAATATAATAAAAGGTGAAACCAAATCTATAATTTAATGATATAAAACACTATAAAGTATCCCTACCAACTCTAGTAACACTTTGACTACTAATGACACCACCATACTATGAAAGTACTGAACAAATACAACACATGTTGTAACAAGGCCTTTATTAGGGAGAGTATAATCATAACCTTTAGGATTCCTTGAAAATATAATGGAAGATAGAGTATAAAATCAACAAAAAACCAAGACCAAGGGAAATGAAAAGTAAACCAAATGTACTAGATGTCTCAAATTTCAAGGAAATACAGTATAGGAAGAAAGCTATTATACACATCTTAGTTCCACAAAGAGTTGTATAATATGAGAATACATAGATACATGTTCAAGTAATTTCAAAAAAATGATAACCTATTTTCTAAAACAATCATAAATAAAAATTATGATAACATTATTATAGGCCATATGACAAAAATTTCTAGACATTCCTAATAAATCACATGACAAAAAGCATATGTATAACCCTCTTCCAGAACTATTCAGACCTCTAAATTTCCACATTAACTAATTATAACTGTGATATGGTACCTTAAACACACAATGATGCAAACCACATTTAATGGGTAACTAGACCAAAATGGTGGAATGAACCATATCCTATCTCATATGAAGAAATCATCCACTATTGGGTGTGAATTATGTCCGTAACACATGGTGGAATACAAACCCCACCTATAGTTTGGGGGAATCTATCCCAACCAAGATTAAGGGGGTACTAACCCCATTCCCAAATACATGACTTATTACCTAAGAATTATAATCATACACACTTGTATCCAGGGAGTGGAATAAACTCCATAAAACCCTTGAGGGACATATACTATTTTCTCAAATCACCTCCAACTATGTAACTGACCCCTTGTTTATATGGAACAACTAAACTCTATTAACATATTTTTTTATCCAAAGCTAATGTTACTCATCTAGACATGACTTTATGAAAAAAAACATCTACTATATATATATAATAAAACCTCTCATTGTACATGGAAATTTTCAAAGAATAGAATTCCCATGTGTCTGATTCTAATACTTGGGAATATAGAAATAATTAGTAATAAAAACATTCATGAAGGTGACATGTATTTCGTAGGTAAATTATGTGTAATCCTTGATTGAATATTAGTAATGGAATAAAAGTTTCTAGAATATAAAGAGTTGACTTACTTGAAATTCCATACATGGTAAATGAAATGTGGGACTTGTTTTTATTACCAATCATGCTCTCCTAGTACATGTTATGTCATAAATCAAGAATACAATACATGTATTACTATTTTGAGGGTATGTAAACTGTATTAAAATAATTCATATAGGGTTGAACTACATGACATGACTTGTATAATACAAGATTTATTAGACCTAAAATACACCTTGGAATGCCTAATATATAATACCCAACTCACATATCTATTATGCAGAGTGTATATTATGGTGCACACAACATCAATGGATTTTTAGATAGAAAACTATATTTTCTGACTAAAAAACACACGATATGTTTTTTTAACCTTGATTCTAACCTTGTGAAATATTTATAAACATAGAAACCATATCCATCATGGATTATGACACATACAACATTTAATTAAAAGGTCTGAATGTTGTTTAATTAGGAAACCCACTAATTCATCTTTTACCACAATTACAATATTTGTGTCTTCCATTTCAACATATGTCAATCCCTGATATGCCTTTTAATATCTCTCCATTTCATATAGGTTTCCAACTCACCAATGGGGTTATTTTCATCCCTATTGTTTCCCCATCTTCTATTTTAATGAACATAGTACACCAATCGAGCATATAAGTCACCTTTTCACCATTAAAATGGGTAAACTGTTTCACAACCACAAGTCACCAACTACCTATCCCATTTAATCAACTAATTTCAAATTATTAGTCATTGTAAAGGTAGTAATTGTTTATCTATCCTAGTATAAATTATTAATTTTGTTATATAGGGGTATGTTTATTTATAGAAAGCTTAAATTTCCCAATCACAATGTTGAGAAAATGGAATTATGAGAAAATGATTTTTTTGAGGACCACAGTGATAATAAGAAGGGAATTGGTTATGGTGATTCAACATGTTAATGAATATTAAACATCTGAAAATAAAACCTAGAAGAACAATTAATTGATAAATATAAAATAATTATATTTCAAAAATTACCAAAAAAATTCCCTAAAATAATAAAATATTATAATAATTTAATTACTGAAAATATATGGTCATAAAATTTTGAAGGATGAAAATTATATTTTTAGTGAAATCATAAACATTATAGTTTTTAATTATAATAAATTATTTAACAAATATTTTTATTATAATTAATTTAAACAGGTATATCGTTACCACTATAATTTGGTTGATGATTTCAAAAAGAAAGATACTATCATCGTATGACTATCAAGGAAAATGTAAATATAAACTTCCTTACATTGGTGCTATAAATGCTAAAGGTTCAAAACGTTATCATCATTAATTCGTGGTTCACCATCATTGGTCTATAAAACTACAACCATCTTATAGATCCATCGTTGAAACTAAGAATTCAAACTAAAAATCATACCTCTATCCTATTAGATAATGACATTGATAGAATTATAAACATAAATGAGAGGGTGAAGGAAAGAATTTATATTGTACGCATATGATCATTTGGTATATAATTTATTTGAATATCAAATAATCAGTTAAAAACAAGGAATAGGAAAACATATGCCTCACTGGAGAAAGATAAACAAGTTTAGACTCAACATCAATGACAAAATTTTAATTTGATCTTATTTTAAAGAGATACTACATAACACAATCTATGTATTTAGATAAGTATTTATATATTTTAAAAAACATTAAATAGTCATTAAAATAAACTAGTTATGAACTCAAAAAAAATTATTCCTAATCGTAATTATCACATTATGGGATCAATGGAATAGTCTAATAATTTTTTCATGGTCAATAACTAGGATAAATTTAGAAAATTTTAATAAATGAAGGACCCGAGATATTTTAAATTCAACCAAAACAAAATCACACATTGCGCAACTTCCTCCTAGATTTAAAAATATATAACACTCTATCTTAGGTATCCAATACTCCTAGAAAAAATAAATAACTAAGAAGAATTGAAAACTATAGGGTTATAATCCCCATTAATAATGTACCCCTAAAGAAATAACTCCTAAAAAAACATTTTACATCAAACACTACTATAAGGTGATTAAAATATATATTTTTCATTGAACCTACATGTTCATATAGAATTAATATCCTTGGGAAAGTCTTTATATTCTCTCTATCACCTAACACAGTGCACATTCCAACACCACTAACATCATGCATAATGGAATTACTTTCTAAAATGATTAATCAATTTTTTACACCTATAGAAACCAAAAAATATTCCACCACTTTTTATAAACAAGATATCATTCACACCAAAGATTAAAATGTTGGGATAATGTCACTATTCAAAAAACCAATATATGAGAACAATATGATACAACATCAAACTTCAAAAATAGCAATAGAAACAAATCCTAATATCATTAGTTACATTTTCCAATATATTCATAAATATAATATCTTGACCTATTAATATAAAACTATTTTGTTTGATACAGAACATAGGATAAACCTATTAAACGTTGAGTGACCAAAAACGACAACCTATGAAGAAGTATCCCTTTTTACGTAACTCAATTCACACCACAATGAACACAAATTCCGAATTAAAACTACCCTATCAATGTTTTGTACCGAACAAGAAGTATATAGTTTAAAATTATCAACAGAATACTTAGTATGATTCTTATTCAAACCCAATTATCCCAATTATAGCATTGTGACTAAAATTACCTAATTTTTTAGTATATTTGTTGTCACTAAATTAATAATGTCTTAATTATATTTCTCCACATAACAAATACATGACATTGAAAAGATATATAATTAATATGAGTGGTAAATATAAATTTTCTTTTTAATATATTAATAAATTAAATACACCACTTCAAAATATTTATTATAATAATATATAAGATTTTAATATATAAAAAAAATATTTAAATCAGAAATTATTATGAAATAAAATGAAAAACACATAATGTTTTAGAAGGGATTGTTTTGATAAAAACAAATTTTCTTTATATATTATAATTTTATAAAATATATATATATATATATATATATATATTAGAAGTTGAGTTTACCAAATGCATCCTATTTTTGAAATCAATATGTTGAATTTTTTTTAAGATTATTTTATGATATTTTCCTAAAATAATAGAATCAAGGTAAATATTAATTGTTTTACCAATAATTTAATTTATATATCATTACCATGGTGTAAATATCACATATAAACATATAAAAATTTTCGTTAGACTAAAAAATATATTTATGGAAAAAAATATTTATTTTAAAAATACAATGTTGAATTTATAATACTCGTGTATAATGATTTGAAATCCTATGTATTATTTTACTCTGAAAACTCATTTTATGTGTTTGTGCTAAAAAATAATTTTCCGAACATTGTTATCTTGTATTGAGATCACTGACATAAGGAGGGGTGAATCCATGATCCCTTCTTCGTTTTATAAGAATATTTATTAACTTCCTAAAATGTATTTCTTATCCCAAGAATACCTATCTGTGTTATGATCTACTAAAATATAAATCTTAAACCCACCTTTCATATACATCAAATATGAAGATAGGGAATCAAATGTTATTTTCAAGTTTTGGTACAAATACATAATCCTTTCAATATTATATATCGCTATTAATATTGATTTTATTACTGACATTATCTATATAATAAAAATCACAAGAAGAGAATAGTTCTATAACCCTAATAGTTACCTTTCCTATTATAGTTGGTTATATACCCCAAAATATAAATCTCATATCCTCTTCCTTTATTCTTGTTATACAGACCATAAAAAATATTTTTCAACAATGTGTTCTACAACCTAGCTACAAACTTCCTCATTATTCTTTTTTTATCCTCCCAAAAATATTATTTGATTACTCAACATAAAATTTAGATTAAGATTACTTGTGAAAATTCTTTAATATCCTCAAAAAACATCTAAAGAGTCTATTGGTCTCAAAACTTTATCCTGATATTTTGTATACCTAGATATTCTCTATTTCTGTTTTCTTAAAATTTACTTAAAAACTACCTAAAAAAATGTACGTATGATGGATATATATGATTTTATTTTATCCGATCTCTCTATCTAGTTTCTTATATTATATGGATTGACCTAGTTTTCCATAAACCAAACATCCTAAATATGTGTTAGTAAATATTTATATAATTAGAGTTACTATATCTAATAAAATAATTTGATGAATCTCTATCAAATGAAGCAAGTACTATTTTGTGTAATTTCTACTTCAACTATGTAGGAACTCAATAAACCACTCACACTTTCGTATCTATATGATGTAACCACATCTGATGAAGATCTAATCTCAGATTTTTAGTTTGATTGAACTCCATATAGTCTTCCCAAAATCTACCTTATTAGTTTTAAACACAACCAATCAAAAAATAATTAGAGTTTCATTTTTTACATGAATATAATATGATCCAAAATATATAATTTGTATCCTTTATATAGGGGTTCTCAAAATTATAAAGGAAGGAAACTGAAATGTATTTTATACACCCTCAAATTTAGAATTATGAATTATTTGCACATTTTAATTTAATTCAAAATATTCTCTGGTAATACAGTGTCTACTCAAAAATTATTTAATTCTCTAAAACTTTGATATTTTTTGATTTACATGAGTTTGGAAAATATATGTTTGGGGTTTCTTTAAGAAGTCTTCCTATGATGTAAAATTTTTTATCTATCTAATATGTTTTTCTCAACATGTCAATAAAACATTGTAATCCATATTTGGTATAATAATAAATAAATAATTCACACTATGAATGCCAGTATACTTGTGTTTCCAATTTATATTATCTTTTTAGGACTTCTTTGTCCAAAAATAATTTTGATTTTTTATGGTGCATGTTTGTCCAATACTAAATAATTAATATCAAACTTCATTTATCAATTATAATTAGAATTAACAATAATTTATTCATCTATTGGACTTGAAGGAATATTTTTTATTCGATCTTTTCATACATATATCCAAATGATTCTATCAATTGTAGATTTATACAAATTTCTCTATCCATTTTCCTTCCTCCATTGATCATCTAAAGAAAATTGTAACTCAAACATTGTTGGACCGAAACTTCATTAATCATTAATTTTACACCCATATTTCTAAACATCATAACCCATACATTACATAGTCTATCAGTCTAAAATTTTGTGTTCAGAAATCATTGTAAACTAATCTACATATAAATGTTTTTTGGTAGAATATTTCAAGAAAACATCATACATGTATATAATTTACCAACTTCTTTTATATCTAGAAGATTGTGTCTTGAGATCTATATTAGGAAAATTGGGTCCGTAACTCTATTTAGGAATGTCATCCACCCTTCACTTTACTTATGATAAAATTATACAGATTGTTTTGAACAATAATTCTTCTCAAATCCCTTTTACAATTGTTTACAAATAGTATGTCTAAATGCTTATGTATGGAAACATGGTTCACCCCCTTTGTCGTTCTTTTTCTCAATTTTTATTTCTAGTCCTTATTCCCAATATGTCCGATAGAGTTTATACTAAAAACATATCTTCATTTCTTCTATTTTATAACTTCATCTTGTATCATGATTATTTCATGATTTAGAAACATTGAATGACCTGTGAAGAATCATTTTATTTTCATTAATCAGAACATATGTCCAATTTTATACATTTGGAAAGGTGTGTCTAGAAATTTTACCTATATAATATAATTTTCCTATTATATATTCTCATAATATGTAGCTCTAGTTCTTCATCATGTTCCTCTTTTTTGAACTCATAATTTTTGCCATGATTTCATCATAATAAATCTAAATATGAAGCTTTATGTATGGAAAGACATATATAAAATGGTTTTCCCACAACAAATTTTATATTTCTTCTTACTTAAATTCTCTAACTTTATTATTTCATTTCCGTATGCTTTTTTGAAGGAATATCATTGAATCACAATTTTTTCAACTTTCTACATATTGATATAATAAAAAATATAACCAAACTACACATTGGGCCCTATAATATGCCCCTTCATGTTTATTAAAAATACCCAAATAAAAATTAAAAAATATTTATAATCAATATGTATAGTCATATTTCCCCCCAACTATGGTTATTTATTTTATATCCTCTTATTTTTATTCTCTACTTTATTTAAAATCAAATAAAATTGGGCCACTCAAGATTATTTTTCATTATTTATGAATCATGAAATTGTCTTAAGGAGAACATTAGAATCACATGATTTTATTAACAAGGATCTTTTAAGAAAATATAACTAAGTATACAAGGATGAACACAATGCTGAACAAAAAGGTTTCATAATTCTGGTGATCAATGTTTTCCATATTAATACTTTCATGTAATACTTTTTCTGATAATTCTTTCAAAATCCTCATATCTTGGGCAGTCTGAGAAAAATAATTAAGATAAAAAGCATTCCCCCATATCAACAATTATTTAAAAATATTTCAAAAGTATAAAAAAATCCTCCCCAAAACCTTTATTTTCTTATCATATTTACATTTTTCATAATGAAAAGTAAGAGACTAATATATTAAGTTCAGTTTTGATCCCCATAAATTGTAATATTTCATTTTTAATCATGGTAAGAAAAGTTCCATGATAGAAATATTATTTACTATAAATATTCTACAACCCTTTACCATATTACTTACATTTAATCTATTAATTACCTATAACTTAGTACAGATAAAAAATATTTTGGTACTAAGGAGGAACCTCAGTTTCCACTTAAAGAAATGTTTATATTGAGAATCTTATATCAGTTATGAATTCGTATTTTCTTCGATATTGTCATGGATTTATTTTTTTCATTATATTAATCATTATTAGTTTTTATAATATAATTCTTCTCATATGTAAAATATTCATATGAATATAATAACATTTATTCACCTTTTTTAACATTTGTTTACTTTTAGTTTCTATTTTTTTCATACCTTCTTCATGGGACAGAAAAATAGTCATCCATAATTTTGTAACATACTCATATTGATCACGTCACATTCAAATTTTTTGAATCATCAATGAACAATTAGTTGAAAGATTATTAACAACTTTGATCTCATTAATATAAAATTTCCCATTTTTTCCTTTGTATATTTTTTTCTTCCTCCATATTTAATTCCATGGACATTTGATTTGGCCAAACAAGTTAACAATCTTTCTTTCCCTATTGAATATTCTTAATTTTCAAAATTTTCGTAAGGTATACATCATTACGTCAAGATTTATTTTTCTTATTTGAGGATTCTACATTCCTCACCTTCTGAACATTCTTTTTAAGCTAAAATTTTTTTATGATTTTTTTTCTTCATTAGTCGTCGTATCTCACTTTAATTCATACCAGTATTCTGGTAGTTACATGTTATACCAGAAAAAATAAGATATATTTTTGAATATTCCGCAACAACAACAATATACTATGAGTCATGGTCTTTTACACTAATAATAAAACTTATCTAAGATATGTTTTTATAGTTTCTTAAAAAAACCATGGGATTCTTTTCTCAAGGAGATAATTTCTTCATGAATTCCACTATTTCATAGCAGAACATAGTTTTTTATTAATCTTACCTTTTGTACCTACAATTCTCGTAGAAATAGATTTACATTATGATTATTTAGGATTATAATCAATATAAATATGTGAACCTTTATTTTCACCATATTAAAATGTTCTACCCTTTACCTCAACTGATATAGTAATAAATTCTCTCAACTTTCTTAACTCACATTGTGTTATAAGAAAAAAAAAATTCTAAAAAAAATTCTTCCTTTTTTTCCAAACATTCTATAAGAAAATATTAAGTATTCTTGAGTTCATATATCTTCAATATAGTCTTCTTATGTTCTTCAACAAGTTTAGTTTCTACCATGTTGATATCACAATCATATTTTTTTATAAAATTTCTACTTCCTTTTTATATCTTCAACATTCTATTCCTATATACTAATCACATTGATGTTTATACACTCTATTTTTTTTCACTCACCATTCACCAATGATAGTTTCTCAAGATATTTCTTCAATTTATCCCATTAATATTTGGGTGTTGTATTTTTCCCATATTCTGATTCCACATTTTAATTTTATAATCAACTAAAGTTCTACTCTCTCTCCACCATAATAATCAATACTTGATGAATCACATCATTTTTTCAAAATTGATAAATAAATTTTACATGATGATTAATTTCATCACAGGATGAGGAATAATTATGACATTTTCTATTTAACAATATATTAATTATATTGTAACTAATGTTTTATTTATTTTTCTTCCAATTATTTTTTGAGACTTCTCATCATCTATTTAAACTGAAACTCTTTCTATTTCTTTCTAATAAAATTTTCTACAATGTGACCTTCCCCACTACAACTCTATCATTTAATTTTTTCTTCTTATTTTCCATTCCAAATTCCCTTGTTAAATATTTTGTGTTGAAGAAAGACAATAGTTTTTAAATATTCTTCTTTTTAATATACCTCTAAATCACTTGGTTATTTTTCATCTCCATTGTTATCTTGGTTTTTCAATTTTAAAAATTAATTTAATGGTATTTAATTTTCATCACTTTTCATAAAGACTTATGAGTTTGTCATTTTATAAGCCATAAGAATATTTTTAAGATCATCTAGTGATAAATTTTCTCAATATTCTAAAGAAAATACTTTTAGATCAAATATATCTATACTATTTCTCATCAATATTTGAATAATAATTTAAACTTCCAGCTTCTCACAAAAACCTCTGATGTTTCTCACAATCTCATTTAATATTATATAGTAATCATCAAATATTTCTCATCAGCCATTTTTATATCTTTAAATATGCATCTTTAGATTTATAATTTGGATTCATTAACTTTATCATTTCCTTCATAGCTACTTCTCATCTTATCCCACATTTGATGAGCTATTTAAAACACCATAATCATTGCATTATCATTTTTGTAGGATCCATCCCAAGGAATTATGATATTTTACATTAACTTGTTAACTTATATTATCATTAATTTGTATAGAAACATAATTAATGGGATAAATCCAACTATGGATACATCTATAACTTTATGGTTGAGAGATAAAATATAGGTTAATATTCAATTTTTCCAACTGTGATAATTTTTCCATAAAAAATAGTAACTCCTATATGTTTCATTGAATTAAGCATCTCACTTCTTAGATTTGATTATTTCAGAGGGACCCTAAATCTAGTACTAATTTATGTTTCCCTAGATCAAGATCACTTTAAATGAGAGGGTGTGAATAAGTGATATATTTTTTCTTTTTATTAGAATGTTTTTTAATTCATAACGAATCATTTTTAACATCTAAAAATCTGTTAGACATAAAATAAATTGAAATATAAATCTCATATTCAACTTTCATATGAAATAGATATAAATAGAGATCAACATATAATATTTATAAGGTTTGGTATGAAAACATACTCCTTTTCATGATTAATATACCAACAAACATTGATTTTTTAATAACAATTTTTCAAGAATAAAATGGAATAATAATTTAACAATTATACAACCCAGTAGTCATATTTCTTGTTATAGTTGGTTCCCCCAAACTGTCCTTTTCCTATAATATTCCCTCACAAATGGTTATACACCCTGAAAAATCATTTTAATAATTAGTTCTAAACCCCCAAAATAATATTATTTATTCTTATCTTCAAATTCAAATTGAAAAGTTATTTTATTCCTCCACAATTTTTTGGATCAATATTACTAATGTAAAACCTTCAATACCTTAAACAACCCTGTTATGAGTATTTTGGTCTAATGAAATTCTCATGATCTAATGATAACCTCTATATGATCAATCTATGTGTTCATAAACATTACTGAAATAATAACTCATGAAATTTCCATATTAAGGATTCATTCAATATACCTATGCCAAATAGATATGTCTGGTTTTACTTTGTATGATGGACGTATTTGGTTTTCTTTTGAGCGAACCTCCTCACTAAACTTAAATCAAATTTTATACATTTAGAGATTCTCTATCTGATGAGATCTTTCAATGAATATCTAACTCATGAAATAAGTGTGACCTTGTGCACTTTCTTCTTCAACCATGTAGGAACTTTATCAAGAACTCGCACTTTCTTCTTTATCCAGTGGAACCCCATCAAATAGAGCCTTGATAAATGTTCCATTATTCAATAGAATTCCATATGTTTTTTTAACTTCAACCTGATTAGTTGAAAACTCATCCTATCAAAAAATAAATAGAGTTTTATCCTTTGGAACATGTGAATAGTGATATGTGCAATATACTATTTATCATTTATACAGGTGAACTCAAAATGGAAAAGGATAGATAATGAAATGTTTTTCCCACTCACTAAAATTTATAATTAAAAACTCATCACACATTTAAATTTCATTATAACTCTTATAAAGTATTCATTAGTCTTCTCAAACCTTCATGAATTCTCAGGAACTTCATCATTTCTTAATTTACTAGTATCTTGGAAATATCTATCCATTTCTTCTTTAAGGCCTCTACATCTGGATGAGATTTTTTTCCATAGGATCAGTTAATCACAACATATCTATCAAACATTGATGAGTAACATTGGAATCATAATAATTAAAGACATTACACAATGAAATAAATTTTAATATTTTTCTTTTTTCTATTCTCTTTTTTGGGAATTTATTGTCTGAAACTAATTTAACATTTTATGTCATGTGGGTGTCTATCTAGTACTATATATAACAACTAAAAAAATCATTTATATGATTATTTATATAATTCCGTTGAATTTCATAAATTATAGGACTTAACACAATAAAATATATATTTTATCTTTTCATACATATTTCTGAAGGATTCAATCTATTGTAGGTTTATACATATTTCTCTATCCATTGGACTACCTCCGTTAATCTACCACTGAAATTTTTAACTCAAACTTTTCCTGAATGCAACATCATTAATAAATCATGGAACATAAACTTTTCATTAATTCATAACCCAAACATTAAAAAATCTATCAGTCTAAATTTATGTGTCTAAAATTCATTTTCCTCTAGTTTGCATCCTTAATACAATTCGTTAGATTCTTTCATGAGAACATTGTATATGGTTCTCTTTTAAAAACGTATTCCCTTTTCAAATTCCTTTTTCCATAACTATAATTCTGGAAAATTATATCCAAAAATCTATATCTAGAACTTAATATCCCTTTCCTTTTATATCCATAAACATTATAAAAAGTTTTTGGCTATTAAATATCTCTCTACTCTTGTGTAGAATCTGAATCGTAAAAATAGTATGTCTAAAACTATGTTTCTAGAAATATGGTTCTCCTCATTTTCTATTCATCGTCATAATTCTATGTTTAGTACCTATTCTTGGTCTATTTAATAGATCCTATCAAGAATACCATATCTCAAATTTTTCTATTTCACAACCTCAAACATCTATCATGATAATTTCATGATTTAGTAACATTTAAAGATCAACAAAGTGTAATATATTTTTTTATACTCAATACCACTATCCAATCTTCTTTGTCTAGAAATGTATACCTAGAATATTTTTTTATATAAAAAAACATACTCTTTTTTTTGTCTTCTCATAATTTTCATCTTCATTTATTTAAAATCTTCCAATCTTTTCCTTTCATAATTTGCAGTTTCATTTTTTCTTACTAACTCTCTATCTGAAATGTAGTGTCCAAGATGGTTTTCTTGGTGGGGTTTTTCTAAAAAATATATTCAATTTCTAATTATTTACAACCTCAAACCTACTTTGGTCATTTATATAAGGACTTTTCCTAATGATATTAATCTACTCATAGTCTTCTCTAACATTCAATATATTGATATATTAATAAAAAATACAATAAAAAACAACTTGGGACTTTCAAAAAGAATTTGATATAAAAAAGTAATTTCGTATTCCATATGAATATTTACATATTATGTAAAAAGTTAAATATAATTTTTTGATAAAAATAAGAATAATAAGATTAAAGTTATTCATTGTGATTACAATAATTTTTTTTAAGAATTCTTTTATTAATATTGTATAACTTTTATTAAATAAAAAAAATAAACTATATAGAATAATGAAGTTAAAATTATTATTAATATTATATAAAAATATATAAACACCCATTCAATTAGAAATCATTACTAAACAGTATTGAGAATGATTTATAATAAAAAACAACATTTATTCTATAAAACATTTTTATATATATTTAATGTTTTAATTTAAAAGTTAATTATCCCCAATTTAGAAATTAAATCATATTATCAAGAGATTAAATTTTTTTTCAACCCACCAAGATTTGATAGGATATTTTATCTATATTTATTAAATTGTAAATTACAAAGTTAAAAACTACATATAATTTGAAAAAATAAAAATATTTAAATTTTAAAAACATATTTTAAAAGGCTTATTTTTTTTAGAAAAATTCTGTTCAAATGAGTAGTAGTGTAATTATTTACTTTATAACACCCTGAACTTCATTAATTCTTTCATTATAATCCCATTACCCTTTAAAGTTGTTATACAATTATCAAAAAATAATTATAATTCACAAAGTTATATTTCCTTAACTTATAAATGGGGTTGACTTTAAAAAAATCATTTCTCCCCTTTCATATAAATAATTACATGAAACCCAATCACATATTCCTACATTAGAAGTCTTATGAATGTCTTAAATTCAATTATCTCTATATTTTTGCCTCTTCCCTTTATTTTGAAGGAGACATTAAAGATAACCATTAGTGTCCCAATGTGTGTATTACATATTCCTTATCATTTTATTCATAATATTTCTATTTAAAAACAACCAAAACAATCAAAATATAAATGAATAAGTATCATTTTTATACTTAATTTTTATTATATTAATGTTTTTTATTCCTTCATATTATCTTATAAAATCTAATGAATACTGATCTTCTGTACGTGCAAGAATCAACCTCTATGAAGTGAAATTTTTTATTTTATATCTTTATTTTCATTATTTGTAAAAATAAATTTATATATATTTCACGAAATTATAAAATCTAAATAATATAATTAATTTTCTATATTAATGATATTATACACATATTTATCCATGCTTATCCATTTATATATAATGTTAACTTTTTCGGGTCTGGTTGAACACCTACATGAACAATAATATAAAATTATATCATAGACGACTATAGGAAAATAATTAATTATAATATTAAAATTTATTATGGAAATAATGATGATTTTTTTGTTCTATAATTTCTCAATATTTAATATAAATTATTATTAATATATGTCCCTCAATCATAGAAATTACCAAAATAAGTTTACATCAATTTCATTTTTATGAAACAGAACTGAAATATTTAGGGAATGAGATATTGGATCTATAAATAAATATAAAATTTCTATTATAGTATCAAAATTAATCAATTAGTGTTGGATGTTGTTAAAAGGAATGGATTAAAATATCAAAATAATAAAGTATGGATAAAAAAATTAAATTTTCTAACACTCGATAGTAATTGTAATCTATAAATAACTAATACATTCATAATAAATGATGATAAATGAAATATATAAATTGTAATGTTTATGAATAAGGTTATAAAATAGAATAATTATATTTTTATGATTTTTTATAAGAGGCTAGACCACATTAAATTAAGAGGTAAACCAAAGTAATGATTTTTGAAAACTCAATTTATTTTAATTGAGTTAAAATCATTCTTATTGAATATTAGTGATCGATGTTTTATTTATTATTCATAAATAAATATATATGATTTATTTCATCCTTATATTTAAATATTTTTAAAATCAATTATTATAACCTTATTTTTAATATCTTATTACACTGAAAATTTTGTTTCTTATAAGAATATTGTTTCTCTAATTTCAATTATATGATTAATGTTTCATATTTAAAAGCATTATTTATTTTATTTGATGTAATTTCTACATTATTAACTCCATTTGGAGTGAATATCATTCATTTCATGTTATTTTAATGTTCATTTTAGCATAACTATCTTATTTCCCAATGATTCTTACATTATAACTTCTATAATTGTTTTTTCCTTCAATCTCAATTTCAAATCTGGATACTTTTTGAATGATAATACAAATAATGAATTTAAACTCAATTTATTTACAAATACATCAATAATTTTATGATCATATTATTATCTTTCTATTTTATATGTCTGATGAATATTTAATTTTACCCATTGAATTGTTATTTTTCCATTATAAGGAAAATAACCATAATTCTTTTTTAGGTCTCTAATCCTCCTTTTATATGATCATATTCATTATCTGATTTTAAAAATATAATTATCTATTAACTAATAATTTATTAATTTCATAATATACTAATTTTATCTTGTTTAACCATTTTAATGTTAATTTTATCATTTTAATAATAGGCAATTTTCATTAATATTTGTGAAGCATCTCTTTTTAACATTTTATATATAAATGAAAAATTTCATAACAATTTATTATATATATATATATATATATTTATTTCTAAATGATTTTCCTATCCTCTATGTTTTATAAAATATTATTATTTTCAGAAATATTCTCAAATAGTAATTTTTGAGATCAATTTTCTTAATTATCCCAAAAAGTGACTCTAATACAAGTCAACAACTATTGAAATATTTTTTGCATAATCAGAAAAACTATTTCAATGAATCAATCCAATTTAATGTTTTTACATGGAATATAAAATTTTACTCTTTTTTAATAGAATCATACAGCACATCCATTGCCTTTCCCAATCACTCAGTATATAAAAATATGATTTTCCTCTAAATAAATTCATTTGAGAACACTATATATTTCCTTACTATAATTTAATTATGTTCACCTAGATGGAATAAATTAATTTTTTGGGGAAATTGTGGAATAAAAAATATTACTTTTATCTATAAAATATACATATTATATTACTCATCATAATAATCGATGCGACTTTACCAAGAAAGATGAAAAATATTTTTGGATACCCATTTATTTCCCATTGGAATATCATGTTATGGTTATTGATGGAGTAATAAATAATTTCAATGTGTGAACTATTTGAAAATTATATGAAACCCATTTTCATTCCATGTGTTCTTTTTGATATTATGAATGAAACCAATTTTCATCCAATTGGTTCCATATGATTTGATAAATGATTGATTTTAAATGGTATATGTAAATATATTTTTATGATGGGTGTGGTATTATACCTCATTCCAATGAATATTTATAGGATTTTTATATCATGAGATAATTATATGTGGAAAAAATTAGATTTATTAAAAAACAAGGTAAACGTACCAAGCCATTTTCACAACATTTAGGATGGAGATACATGGATTTATTTAAAATGTGATCCCATGGATGTAGTTTTCCATAATTCTCAATTATTACTTATTTCTCTAATATATGGAATTTTCATGATGTATTATTATATTGTTCCATATATTATTTTATATTTTTGATCAATTCATTATTGGGTATGATTTTATTATGTTACGTAAATATACCATGATTAATCACATATGTTAATCTTATTATCATTTAATATATTAATTTTTTTGATTATGTTTAACCTCAATGGGTGTTCGAGATCACCCCTTCACAATGTTTTAATTTCCCCAATCTATAAATATATGTGCTATTTATGAGTTGTCTAGAATAGAGTCTTCTGTTGTTCAATTAGAGAAACATGTTAAAAAGTATTGAAAAATAATATTCTTATTTAGTTTATCTTGAAATATAATAAACCATTAATTACTATGATTCTATGTTTATTTCTGAGATTTAATTTCTATCTTATAGGATTTTTTTAAATAATTATATCTTCATCTCACTTTGCATCAAGTACTGTGTATATTGAATAATATTTTAGCACCATACCCATAACTTTGTTTCTAGGACTCCTTATTGACACTATCCCCAAATTTTTTAGAATGAATATGATACAAAAACATAATTCACCTAATAAAATATGATCCCATAATTGATATTTCAACACTTTACCTCCACACTTGTAAAGATTTGTGGGCCAACCTTACTGATAATTGATATAAATCGTCTTCTACTTTTATAATAACTGATTACCCAAACATTTATTTCTAAAAATTCTATACCTTTTGAGAATAGGATTTATATTAATGGTATTAGTTACTCCACCACTAGTAGGAAATGATGATTGCATATGATATCATAACCTTAAACATTAAGAATAATAACTAATATCCCACCATCTGATTAATATAAAAAAATTTATAGAATTCACCAATACATAGTCTATTACTTGTGAGTTCACTACACAGTTGTTTTTATTTATGTATTCCATAATTACTTATCTAAATTCTATAAATTATCATACCTTGATTTTAATCACCGATAATATCATTTTAAAATAACATAAAATATAATCCACATGTCACATAAACATAAAAAAGCTATTCATTAATCCCAATGGAATTACTAGGATATCTACATGTCCCTAGTGATTTCTGAATGCTATGCCTATAATTTTGTTCCCATAAAACTTAATATACTACCGAAAATAGCATATATCAATATAAAATAACCCCTTTGTACCATTATACTTATCAATTTTTTTTTGAATCATCCTACACATACCAAGGTTGATTTCATAGAACATTATCCAAATGATATGAACTTTCATAAAATATCCTTATCACCTAAGGTTCGACTTATACTTTCAACTAAAATGGGAAAAAGAAAATTAAAACCTAAACAATATTTATCCAATGTGGTCTTCTTAAGATCACTACTATAATACATAAACCACCATCAATAATACAAGAATAAAGGAATAGGTTATACCATCATCAATGATTACAATTTTCGTTAAATAATATACCAATAATAACTCAAATATAACCATGTATCAATTAAATATAGTGATATATAACACACAATAATCTATTGTTTGCACATTTGTAATATTTTATAGAAAAATATTACATATAAATTGTGATAAGTATGGTATAATTTGTCACTCATTTATTATAACTCTAACACAACCAATTTTTTTTCTAATACTGTCTCTTAAATGGTTACAATACATATAGGGGAAAGTTCCTAAAATAAAATTTATCATTAGGATGGAGATCATCCATATAACAGCTCAAAATCGATATATGGAAACTCCATCCTATTTCAAAACCATAGTAAATGACTACATGTAAAATTTCAATTTAAAATGCATAATCTAGATGGGGAAATGTATAAAATTATAATCCCTTCATTAATATGACATTGAAGTTCTGGTTTGGACCAAAAATCCGGATGAAATTCCATCATAAGACATGGACTATGAGTGGATCCTTTATAAACCCAAAGATATACTTAGTCACATTTGTAAAATTCTGAAGAGTGTACGGATCCTTTCAAACTAGTCAATCCATATCATTTCAGATATAAATTATTTAAAAGAAGTTCTAACATAATCCATAACATTGAAAAACATCAAAAGTTTTGGTAAATGTTAACTAACAACTCACTATATTAGAAAGGAATAATACACTATTAGAAACATTATTTGGTTGAAATGTTATAAAAAATAGTGGAAAATTAAAGTCATATATTCTATTAAATATTCTAACACATGAGGATAATTATCATCTCCCAAAACCATTAGGATTCAATCATTAAAACATACATAAACCATATATCTTATAGGTTTTCCTTTCTAGCTCAATTGGAAATATTATCCACTCTAGAAATAAGACTACAATAATAAAGAATTGAGAAGTATAAAATCAATAATAATAGGTAAAGGGTTCCCCACAATTTCGTCTCAATATCAATGCCTGAATGTCTAACTAATCACTAATATAGGGTTAAACACTAGAACTGGCATTCCGTAACACTTTCTCTAAATAGGAGGTATTTTTAGTGGGTAACATCCTTTTTAAGATTAGTCAAACACATATTTACTAGATAATATTTATTATATCAATCAACCACATAGAATAAAAGATATAGACTACCTAAAGAATGAGGCATCTACAAATTTACTAATACCATTAAAATGATTCAATAGAGTTTTGGGTTTTATAAAAATATATCAGAATTCTTGGAAAAGTATTTATTGGTTTCCACCCTAATTTTTTTCTCCTTTGTCTATTAACTAAAATTGAGACCCCCATAACATCACTGCCTAATATCACATATCTAATCATACAAAAAATTATCTCCAAACACAATCCTTAGGACTAAAGTTTCTTTGATTATTCCCTTGTTGGACTCAACCCAACATGGACCTAGTTAGGATGATATTTAGACATGTGTGGCACCCCAAGTGTGACTCTAATGGGATAGGGCCTGGTGACATGACCTACTAATGAAAAATTACCAAGTGAATCCTTATCCTATATAAATTTATAATAGTTTTGTCAATAAATAGAATATAATCAATAACCAACATCTACTTAGACACATAATCCACTGAACATAGGAACAATGCATTCCTAAGAAAATAACCATCGAGTAAAATTCCATAGAGTAAAACATTAATGATATAAATAAATAAGAAATTATCATCATTAATTACTAACATTAAAAAGGGAAAAAACACATCACCAAATAAACTCATATAAATATAACAACAAAATCAATAATCTATTCTATGTACCACTATATGAAACTATAAGGAAACTCTACCAGCTTTCCAATATTTATGTCTACAAAATCTACTAAAAACTAATGTAATTTCTATAGAGACACAATATATGTGACTAGAAGGCCTCCACCAGGGTGAATATATTCATAACTTGTATAATTACCTAGAAAAATAATATATGATAACATAATAATCATCTAAAATTTAGGACACATCGAAAACTATAATAAATTCAAAGTTACATGATATTATCAATGGTTATGAAAAACAAACAAAAGATTATTCCTAGACTATAATTATTTTCTACATGAAGATTTAAATCTCATGGGGATCCTAATATATATAGTATAATTAATGTCTGAGAAATAATAATATCAACATCCTATTCATAGGAAACATCATAAAGATTTCCAAAAAATCCTATATATCTCAAGAGTCAAAAAATCTATACAACATGTCACCATGAATAATAAAACCTCTAAAGTACTACACTATTTACATTAGACATGTTAAGGGTACACCATTCCATGTTTTGAAAAATATTCATCCAGGAAGAAGACCTAAATTGAATAAGCACCCTCATCTTATCAAAATATAAAACATTAACCTATAAAGGAGGACGAACCATTCCTTAACATATCAGGGTATTGTGATCTTATATATAGTGTAGGATACCCCAACCTCATCAAAATTGAGTAGTTATGAAAAATTTTCTTGAATAGAAGAAACATGGTTCAAAAATGAGTTTCCTATACATTTGTATCCATGATGGGGTACTCAAATCCATAATATAAACATAAGACTTATAGTTTTCACTAAGATCATATCTAATGGGTTATCAAATCTATTTTTTATTAAAAATATTACTCATATTATAATGTTGTATGTACAATGATAAATCGAAACATCTACCAAATATTCCTTGGAAACATGCCCCCCCAATTGATATGTTAAGAATCATCATGTTTAATACAAAAAATAAAAAATAATTTAAACTCATTTGTTCAATTATAACACCAGGGAGAGGATATATAATGAACATTAAAAATTTTCTTGTGCATGAAATGCTCTTTAGAGGAACATAGTTTATAATCCCTGACATGTAGAGAATAGGGAACTATGCAACCCCAAACATGTAGAGTTGAACTATATAATATTTATAATGTTTTTAATTTTGTTGATAACATAGTTCTCTTTCATGTTATATAATATAAATAAATTGTGATTCATAATTCTTTAAGACATAGAATCTACTCCTATTTACATCGAATTTCACATATCTCTAAATGGTTCATGTCGTATTTTCCTATATGGCATACCTAGTTGAGTACATCATATGTGGGATTTAAAAAAAACCTTGGTATGTATAGTGAAAACTGCATGAGGCTTAGGTTGATTATACATATTGTGTTTTATTTCCCATATGGTTTATGTGTACAATTTCCTATTTAAGAAAATTATCATGTATAAACTCCAACTACATGGCTTGAATTATATAGAGTGTGGAGAATAGTCATGCATTATTTAATATTTATACTTTTTAAAATATCTATCCAGTATAGATTCTGAAATATATGAATTTTGACGTTCATGACTACCTAAAATATAATTTGTAAAGGTCTTGATTCATCATCCTCTATGATTCAATCATTTTCATCCACTCTTCCCCCTCCATCCCCACCTAATGTGTTTTCCAACCCGTCTCACTCAACTTTATGTTAACATCATCCCTTTGGATGATTATTCTTCTCTATTGATTTCCATTGATTCCATTATAATGAACCTATTCCACTTATTTATCCCTTGAATATATTTATCGAAAAATTTATGCCTAAACTATATAACCAAAACCTATAACTAGATGAATCACCCTTCAAATCAATAAAATTTTAAATTCCAACCATTACAATGGATAATGATAATTTTTTATAGTTTGCAGAAGGATGGTGGTCAGGAAACAATAATTTATGTGAATACATGATACTGAAATATAACATTAATGATCACTCGAATATCGATTACATCAAAAAATAATTTTATCAGGCGAGAACAATAATAATAAAAATGGAATCATTCCTAAGGATAAGACACATACAATAATTTTGAATAAATGAACATAATACAAGGAAGCATAATTGATCACAAAACATAAAATGATTTATTAGAAAATTATCAATGAATGCCTTAAATATATGACATATTTTTATAATTTAAATATAAAAAACACATGTTTATGAATTTAGAGAAATAATAATTAACATTCATTATATAATAATAAATAATACATATTTAAATTTAAATATTTTATGGAATTAATATTTCTAATATAAATATGTAGTATTTCTATAATATTGTCATAGTGAGATGATTAATCATTTAAACTAAGGGAGAATATATAATCAAATGAGGTGAATGGGGAAATTAATAGTAAAGAGTAATTTCTTAATTGTAAAAACCCAAAATCTTCAAAATTCAAAATTCAATAATTCATGGTCCATTTATTTTATTTCTTGAATCTTCCACCATATCATCAAAACATCACAGACACCATGAAGACAAACTCTATATCAACCCCTCTTCTTATATGTTCATTAAATTTATTATAGGATCACCCTAGAGATGCGAGGGTAATGAATTTATATCAAATGTATACGATCATTGGGAATATATCAAAATTATCTAATAAAGTTCTCTTTTAAAAGTAGAAAATGGAAGAAAATAACACCCTGCCTAAGGAAAACACCACTTTCCAAACAAATCCACAATATTAAAATTTTCATATAAGCTTATGATTAAGAGGTACTAGTGTCTTCTCCCATTAAATTAATATTTAAATATAAAATAAATATAAAATATCCTATAGAATATAATAATATTGAAACATAATAAAAATTTATCACAATTGTAATTACAATGTTCCATGTTCAATAGAACTATTATATTGATTCAAATATTAGTTTTGTCTTGACAGGGAAAAATAAATGTCAATATTGGAAAATATTATTAGTTCATATACTATATTATGATATCAATAACTCGAATAGATGTGTTTTGAATTGTGTGTTTTTATTTCAATGTGATGAGATAGAAAACACCATTATAAGAGTTCTTGGAGTGTAGGTATGTTCAACCCCAACTCATACAATAGTAGCATGATTATATATCTATGAAACATTATATTGATTAGTAGATTTGAGAGAGTCATCTTCAGTTTCTTTTCTCTATTAGAAAAGTGACTCTTAATAGATTATCCTTACATGTTATATTTCATATAATATTATTAGATATATAATCCACCTCTATTTACTAGTGATTTTCGTCCATTGGTCACACATTTTTATATTGTGTCTTAATATACTATCCTTGGCTAGATAAATAGAACCCCCAAGAGAAGGGGGAATCTTTTAATGTATTTTTATTGAGTCCTTGAACAAAAATCAGTGGAATGTGTTAGTCTAGGTAGACCAACATGAGTGGTTATCCTAAAATGACCCAAAATTCATTTATTTGAGAATTTATTTCCAAAAATTTTATAACCGAATAATTATTGAGAATTTATGTATCATTTAGAAGATTATATTTGAGTGTAGGATTATTCTTAATTATTTACATACATAATAAAATTTTCACCTTTATTACTATATGATACAATACGTAGGGTTTATTATTTTGATGATATATTATTTAATATTACAATGGTTTATGTAACCTATTCTAATTTGTAATTTTTTAGAGAGGAATCAAACCAGGACCTCATTTCTAAGAGGGATATAGTCAAGAGTTTCATTCAAGGAAATTTTTGATCATGTATATTGTATAGGTATACTATATTCTATAGTAGGAAGTAATGATTTGATTATTATCACTTGAGTAGTGATAAAAATACTAGTGAATTTCATGGATCTATCTTCTAATATAGGGGATGAGTCTTCCAATTTGTTATTAGTGTGGTAGATTGGGGAATGTTCAATCATAGTGCCATTAATAACCTCAAGAGTACTATTCATATATATAAACTAGAAATATTTAAATCATTTACGAGTGGTGTTCACCTCCGCACATTTAATGAAAAAAATGTACATAATTTTGAAGGTGGATCAACAAAACTAAAATAAAGTAACAGTTGGTGTTTATTCAACTGATCAATGTTTGAGAGAGATTAAGGTGCCCATGGATTGGGAAATTAGGTCCATAATGGATAATCTCTTTAAGGAAGTTAATCAATAGTAGAATAGTGTAAATGTTTTGGATTAATATACATATAGGTTATTGAGTGGAGTCCTATTTTTCTTAGAATGGGGATATTTACTATTTGGGGTATGGCATTCAACACATCATCCATTTTAAATATTTTATTGAATAATGATTTATCAAAGTAATTCATTTATTCCAAATTATTTTATGCTATAGTTTTGGTGGTGTAGTATCTTTCAGGGGTAACAACTATTGATGCACATTTTAGAATATTATTAGAAGATATTTGATTATGCAAAGGGTTATATTTATGATAAATATTTTTTATCTTTATTTATTTCTATATATTATTTATTCTAATTTTATATGTGTTCATTAAGATATGTATATTTAATCATAATAGTGAACACATCGATAGCTACAATAAATGGATATTTTTAATGTTTGTTGAGGGTTACTAAGAAATCATTATTGGAAAGATGTAATTGGTAAATGGATATTTGAGGCTTAACTATAGGTATCTAGGGACTATTAGAACCATGTTATCTATACTTTTTCTATGAAACTAAAATAATATGGGATAGTTAGTCTTTTCTACCACTGCTGATTAGCCTCACAATTTTTTAAGACTTATCTTGGTCTCTTCATAAGGGAGTGCTTGAATTTATTATTTATTTGATTACAAGTGTAGAGTCTATATCATTTCCTCTATATAAGATATATCTATAGAGATTATAGAGTCAAATATTTTTCTATAGGTCCTCTATTTGAATAAATTAATTCACTCAATAATTCCCCTTACGGTTATCCTATTCTATTTATCAAAAAGGATGATTATATTTTCAATTAGGTGTAGATTATGATATGATGAACCAATTGATGTTAAATAATTGTTATCCTCCAACTCATATGTATTTAATTTTCTATAAGTTTAGTATAACAATGTGGTTCTCCAAGATTTAAATGAGATATAGTTACCTTATTCTAAAGGTAATGGTAATGAAATTCCTACAACTGGTTTTTGTAAAAAATATAGTCTATATGAGTTTCTCATTGTGTTGTTTGTTTAATGAATGTTATGTAAGTGTTAATAGATTATATGAATATTTTAATATATCTATATCTAGATTATTATTTGGATGTATTAATTGATGATATTCTAGTGTATTCAAAAACAAAGGGAAATTTTGATTAACATGGGGAGATTGTATTGAGAACAAAAAAAGAGAATCATTTATATCCCATGAAATTAAAGGGTCATATCTATATTATTGATATTAACATATTTAATAATGTTATATCATAATTTGTAATAATACTTAACCCCATCAAGTCTAGGGACAATGTTTCTTGATGATGACCTAGGATCATTTTATAGTTCCATAGCTTTCTATGTTTGGGAGAATGTTATAGGATATATATTTAGGATTTATTTAATTTCCATTATCAATAATAGCTTTTAAAATGAAATGGGTGAATAATGAGTGGATTAATATATGGGATAGATCCTTATAAGAGTAAATTACTAGTCTATGAATATACTGATATTTATATTACCTGAGATGGGTGAAGAAGAATTTATTGTATTGTGATTCATTAAGAGTCAATCTAATAGTTGTGTTATTGTAAGATGACATAGTTTTCTCTTTACGTTTTATCAAGTTAGGTCCACATAAGCATAGATAAACTATTCATGATTTATATCAAGAAAAACATATCTACATACTATGACATTATTTTCACTGCATATTGTGTGAGCGATTAGTGGTTGATAGTGACCATCAGAACCAGAAGTGAATATTCTCAGTGTGTAACATAGACATCAATATTGAAATTAGATTGGGTTTATTAAGACTTCTAACTATGAGTTAATGTCCATATCTATGAAATAGAATATAGCGACTGATGATTTTCATGCTTCAATATCACATATTGAGAGATGAATATTCACAAAATAACATTTTGAACCATGCATGCATTAGAAATGGCGACCTCCTTTATAATTATGGATTTATAAAATAATATTTCATAAAATATATGGATTATCTCCCACTACGTTCCCCATTAATAGAATCGTTCTTAAAAGCCACATACTTAAATAATTTCTTTATATCTTAGTGAAAGGAATACATAATAAAGGGTGAGATTAAATGCACAATATGTGTATACAAGAGAGATATAAATGAAAATTTAAACATAAAATGAGAACAATGGGTATGATTAAATGATTTTAACCTTTTAAAATCATGACCAATAATTTATATATCATTTACATGGGTCATGGCATAAATCATGGCAGTTTTAAAGTCACGAATCAAAAGGCATTAATGGACATGAGCCATGGAACATAACATTAGAATAAGATCATATTATAAAATAGTGAAATAAAATTTAGAATAATAAAAATCATAGAAATATTAGGCAATTACTACAAAAAATTATATTTTTAACATTTTAGGCATGGGATAACCACCCATGTACTTGCTTCAGGCTTGGGATAGCTCCTGTGTACCCTCTTTTGGTTTTTGGATATCACCATATAACATAATTTTTTAGGATTTGGATAACCTCCCGTATACCCCTTAATATCATAAAACATTAATCATTACCTAAAAAATTATAGGGCTTTATAATTATGGTCCCTCATGTCACATAAAAATAAATGCAATCATATATATCCCTCAAGATCATAAAAAAATCCTCATAATGTAACCCATGGAAAAGGAAATGTGTTTCATTGATATTTTATTTTCATAAATATAATTCATCTAGATAAAGAATAAAGATGGTATTATTGGATACTATTTTTAATGAATCTTATATAATATCAAAGGATGTTATCATAGATAAAAAAAATTCTTTAAATTATTTCTGGAACATTTCTTGAAAAAAAATTTATTTTCACATTGAAATCCCTAATATAAATAAAAAATTTCCCAAATACGAGGAAAAAAATTTTATTTTAAAAAATAAATGGAGACATGTAATGGAAGATTTAAATATTTTAGTGTGAGTGTTCTTGATAAAATTAATTTTTATACATTTTGTGTATGTTAAAATATTATTTCTTTTCACATTTTTTCTAAAACATCAAAAGTAAATATTTTACATAAAGACCAGAATATTCCATTTATTCTTTTAAAAAAATTCACACATTAGAAAAAATTACTTTAAACAATCATAGGAGTATAGTAAACACATTATTGAAGTCTATTTAAAAAAACATGGATAGGGTAGAAAATTTATTTTTTACCGAAAAGATAAAAAAAAGTCATATTTCAATAGAAATATTTTTATTTTTCCTACTGAGTACATAATTTGAAGAAAATAAACGAATTTTTTTTATTCTCATGAAATAAATACAAGACAATAAATATAACAATATTATTGAGAGATATATAATGATGTTTCATTATTTAAAACTTAATTTTAAACAATATCGATAAATAATGATATTGTAACATAAATCCCTTTCATCGGGTTTGAAATTCGTTGAATGTTCTATAACCAAATTTATAATAAATTTAAATTTATTCTAAATTATAAGATAATATATTACATATTTATAACATTACATATGATCATATTATAGCTTTCTAACAAAATTTTATTTTAAATTTCCTTATTAAAACCATCATTTTATTGAGTTCACTATTTCTTTTTTCATGAGAATTTCTATTCAGTAGTTTCATTCCATTTATATTAGTTATGGTTCCATCAGCTATATATTATTAGTTGATATATAAATTTCATAAATATTCATTATATATATATATATATTCATTAATAAAGGATAGATATAAAAAAATTAATGTCATCATTCATGGAGATGGTAGGCCATATGAACACTTTAACAGTATTTTCAATTTTGGATGGTTGGAGAAAATGAAAGGTAAATAATGATATAAATTTCTGTAATTATTATTATATCATACATATCATATATTATCAATATATATATATAGTTATTAAAATCCATATAAAGTGAAAATGAAAAGTGCATCACATCACTTCATCGATGTGGTAGTCTATACGTACAAATGGGTGATGTTATCATTTTCAAGTGGATAAGAATGATAGAATAAAGATAAGATAATCTAATTCCTGAAGTAAAATTATATCACAAATACAATATATAATGATTAAATCTATCATGAAAATTATCAACTAAATATAGTGATGGAGAATGAATTGTATCTCTATGTGGAGGTGGTTGTCTAAACGTACACATGAGCGATACTTTCACAACCCATTTTATAAAAAAGAAGGTGGATAATGGTGGTTTCATGATCAAAATAATATTTTAGCCTATTAATTATAAATATTTTAATATTACATTATAAATATGATATATTTTGAAGTATTAAAATAATAAATCAATTGAATGTGGTCTAGTAAGGATATTACATCTTCTTCGAAAGACTAATTTTATATCCCATCTTATGAATCCATGTAATAGTGTTTTAAGAAGACCAAATTCTCTAAATTTTGGTTATGGTTGATGTGAATTGAATTTTCATGGGTTTTTTGAGATATATGGATCTATATATTGAAAATATTAGAGAAAGGGGGTGTCCATTTATAGCAGAGGGTTATGAAACACATGGAATTACATCAAAGAGTAAAATATTATTATGTTTCCCAAAAATAAATGATTGAAAAAGATATATATTCAAATAAATAAAGGATAAGTTAATAATAAAATCATACAAATATTTTTATATAGGATTTGGTGTTATTTTAAAACTTATATTTCATATTAACCACATAGTTATCCAATTTTTTCCTTAATGATTTTAAGGAATTTTTTAATATTAATGAGTTATAATTTTATATATAAGTTTAATATTAGATCACAAATGGCCATGGATGAACATTTTAGGCCATTTCTCATCCTAATTTTTCTATTTTATTATTTTGTAAATAATTTAATAAAATACTATTGAAGAAAAAATCAGTAATTTATTTTTGGAAACAATTCATTTAATTTGAGTTTGATGATAACATGAAGACAAAGGAATTAGAATACAAACCTTTGAAAAGTTATTAAAATGTGTTATTTATATATAAAATTCATGTAACTTAATAACTATCCCAAATGTCATTAATTTAATATTTTTAAATTATATATTTTGTTTTTGTATTAATTGAATAAATATTGTATCTATGTTGTGTATGAATTTTAGGGAATTATTTAATAACTAACAATTAAAAATAAATTACCATTACAAAAAAATTATTAAAAATTACAAATAAACTTTTAGAACAAACATTACCTTATTTTTATTTGTATAATAAAAATATAGAGTTATTAATGTTAAGATAGTGAAATTTTATATTTATCCTTTTACCAAATTAATATAAATATCATAATCAATGATAAATAGAAACAACTATCCAGATTTTTGATATATGGATGTATATTGTCATACTCCACTCATAAAATATGAAAAATTAAAGTTTTAGAAAAATTATAATGATGTAAACTAAATTTTTAACTGTGTTTTACTAATTTTACCTTTGTTGAGGTTACAAAAACATACAATTATTACTATTCCTAATGAAAATAAATAATGGATCCTATTTAAAAAAAATTAATCTCAGGATTCCAAATAAGGGATCTATTTTTAGTATTAAATTTTTATATGTGAAAAAAATTACTTATGATATATGTTCAAAAAAGTAAAGGATTTGTTTTTGAAAAAAATGACATGACTCATAAAACATGATTTATTCATATCACAAATATAGAAAAAAATTAGAAGATTTTGATAAAATTTCTTTGAATATATAATATATAAATTTCATTAAAATAATTCACCAAAAGTGATTAATTTTATTTTCCAAGATAAAATCACATTGGTCGCATTAAAATATTTTTTAGAAAAACATCTATTTACATTCAAGAGATTTTAATTTTAATTTATAATCAGTTGATAACCAATGAATTAATTTTATACATTTGTAAACCATCATATATTCATTATTTGGTTAGTGTTATTAATTCCAAGAAATCCAATTCCAATGAGATAACTGTATACTACATTAGTTTTCATTTAGACCTGGGGCAGCATGCATTAAAAACAATCAAAGAAATTAAATATATTTTAAAATAAATATATCATAAAATATGAAGTTGTTATATTATAACCACCTTAAAATTAATTTCTACCTATGAATTCCATCAATATAATGTAAAAAATGAGGATATATCTATTTGATAACATCCTGAAGTTCCTCAGTACCTTATTCTAATTTCTAATTCTTATAGAGAACAATAACCTAGTGAGTATTATTTTTCTTTATCACATTATCATTATGATCCAATATTTTAATATTTTTTTCTTCATTATAATGATCATTATTAAGTGTTGTGACATTTTTTTCCATATATTTTATTGATCAAGTATGTACTTTCTCAAGGGTGATACATAGAACACAACAAGAACATAAAGAGGTTTGATGGAAGTGCCAAGAGATAAGATAACTGCAATGTCCTAAACCTTCCTAGTCCATTAATTTTTCAAATTCTGGTGTTTGGGGTGTCCTGGACCCCATCGATGAGTCAGGAGGGAATCAATGTTAGTGGTAGGTTGTCACCGTGGTGTCACCTATCAGTGCCATAGATCGGTACCACCGATCTGCTCCGATCGATGTCTCATAGATCAGTGCCACTGATTGGCCCCAATTGGCATCTCATAGATCAGTTCCACCAAGTAGTCATGATCGGTGTCTCACTGATCAGTGCTACACCCAAACGGTACCATAGAGGGGTGGGGTGCTTTCCCTAGTTTTCTCATAATGTCCCCTTCAGGTTTTATTTCCTTTTTAAAATGGTTTAAAAACCATATTGAGGTTAGTAAAGGATATCTTAAATCCTTTAAGAGCAGGGAAACCATTGACTTACCAAAATGTGTGGCCTTTTAATCAATTTCACACACATTGATGCATTTCTAGTAACTCCCCTACTATGAATTTTTCTCGGTTTAATTGTAACCCATCTAACTCTCTATAGTGTGATAATTTTTCTTGCTATCTCCAAGGGAATTATTAAATCTAAATAAATTATAACATGTGCAACCAACCAGCCATGTGGTCAAACCACAATAATCTTTTTAACCACATCGAGATTGCACATCCCGTAACTCTAAAATCAGGCATTCTATCACACAAATATCTTCTTCTTCCTTATAATACTTCATTTCCTAGGTGTCCTTGGTGTTCCTTTTATGGAGATGAGTCATGCTTGCGTGAGATCCATCCTATTCAGTTTTTCTTGGATTTTCTAGCAGCGTCATACCTAGTTCTTAGTGCAAGGATAAAATTTTGATCCTTGATCATCCATCTAAGGGTTTTCTCCTTCGTCTCTCTTTAATATGCATTATGATGGGTGGGTGTGATGATGTTACCTTGAGACATAGATTGAACCAACAATAAAGAAGATAAGAAAGGAAATTTTAAAGAATGAATGGGTGGGGAAGAAGATGATGTTGTTATGTTTTACCTAAGTTCTTATGTTAGGAATTGTATGGAATCATGTACACTAAAACATTGTGGCTGTTGGTGGTCCTTATTATGCAGTAATGAACCTATTTTTTCTAGATAATCAAGTAATTGAGTGGCTGTAACATGAAAATTGGTTAATCATGTAAACTTAGTTGATTAAATGGATGCCTGATGTATAATAATCTTTATGTGATCACCCTGATTAACCAAATGGATAGAAGGAACTTAATTAATGATGTTGACTAAATCTGAAATCTTCCTTTCTCTATACTAATGCTATGCATGGTTTTAATGTTTAACATTTGTGGGGGTGACGTTGATCGGAATGGAATATCTATTTGAGAAGTATTTAGTGGTGAATATGAGGTAGTTTGTTACCAATGGTAAATGTTTTGGATCCAGTATTTTGGAGATTGGTTTGGTTCCAGTGCTTTGAGGGATATCATGGATCACTTTTGATGTTGTTAATTACTTGATATTTAGGAGTAAACGCTTAAACGCTTGCTTAGCTAGTTCTTCTACTTATTTTTTTGGATTATGGTTATGCCTGTTAATTTCATGGTAGTGAAGGAATATTTAAATTTAATGTCTTGAGAACAATAATAAGAACATGTAAATTGGGAACTATTTTCTAGAAATGGGTTGTTCTCTAGTTGTGGTAGTTGTGTAATTGTGCATGTAGGGGCAGTAGCAAGAGTGGTTGCAAACATGCTAGTTGTTGGTTTTAGGACCCCATGGTTGGGATGATTGCTTGGTAATATATATGTTATATACTTTTTTCTTGTGTTTCCTATAATCACCCCACCTGTGTTGTGAACATAATGTCGAACACCCCCATTTCATGGGAAAATGTGTTTTCCCAAACATTCCAATAGTGGATAGTTATTAACTCTTTTTTGCTCCCTCTCTCCAGTGGCCCAAGACTCTTTGGGCAGCTTATGACTCCCTAAGGTTTATTAATCCCCAATAATCTTCATGCAGGGTATGTTGTGGTGGTTTCCTAGGTGTGCGTGAGTAGGTTTGTTTCCAAAGTGTATTTAGGATGAGGTCGAGGTGTTTTCGAGAATGAAAGTGGTTGTTTAGGCCTATGTGTCTTTGGGCATGGCAGTGGTTGTTATGGACTAGGTGTCTTTTGGCATGATGGTGGTTGTTGTGGCCCATGTGTTTTTGGGTGGGATAGACATGTAATTTGGATGACCCATGGTGTTGTTTTTGGGGAGGTAGTGGGACTATAGTGAGATTTATGGGGGAGGTCTGATGCATAGGATGTTCTAAATAACCAATGGGAAAGTGGTGTGTGATACCCAAATGTCGATGCACTATTACCATTATTTTACCTGACTTGCGTTATTTAGGGAGTGTTCATTGGTGAGGTTGGGTGGATAGTTTTCCTTTCTAGGCGTTTTGGTTACCTCTTTTTTTTTTCTCACGGGGCATTAGAATGTCTCCCCAGTTGTGCATAAGAGCTTTTGGTTTCCCTACTGAGTATACCTATATACTCACCCAATGAATATAAAACTTCTTTTAGGTTACCAGGAGGACTTTGAGGACTGTACCTACTTTACTATATTGGCTTAAAGAGTTTTTGTGCAACTTTTCATTCTTTTGGAACCTTTTTTTAGAGTTTTTTTGTACTTTGTATCACTTTATTCTGAACATTCTTATGGAAAAAATGGTTTTTAGATTTTCTTTTACTTTCGGTATTTGGAGTTATTTGGGATTTACCATATTATCTCCTGATATTATTCTATAAAAAGTGTAATTCCTTCCATTAATGTGAGATTCTATACCCTTGGTGTTATTTTCCACCCTGGGGCCTATTGAAGGCGATACTTAGGGGTCATTATATCTCCTTTAACTTGAAGAAGGAACGATCTAGCAGTTTGCTGTCCCTTTTTTCATCTTGGAGAAGGCAGGTCATGACAATACCATTATATTTAATAAGGAATGTGTGAGGGGAAAATATACATTGCGATCTACTTTCCAATATTTTATAATCTCATAACACTATTCAATATATAAATTTTGGGAATACCTTCTCACTAACTTCAAATTTAATATTTCACTGATAATTTCCACCATAACCATTCTGTCGACTCTGAACTGTCTTGATACATTGCTAACGGATCGAAGATTCTATACTATTTCCTCATATATCCAAAATACCAATACATTTTATTATCTAAAATTATCCCATAAAATCATAGTTCTAAACTTCATTACATATTGGGCTTTGAATAGAGCCTTCTGAATGATTCAGTGAACGATACTGTGGTGAGAAAACTACAGTAGAGGTATGTGTCAATCCCAATGGCCATTTAAATACATAGAACAAGATATCATAATATCCTATATGTCTTGGATCATTATGTCTAACTTATTATCTATTGAAGGATGATATGATATCCTGAAACTCAACATGGTCTTCAAAGCCTTTTGATGAATTTTCTAGAAACTTTAGGTAAAACATGGATCTTGATGAGACAAAATAGAATGTGGTACTCCATGAAAACATTAAAATTAATTTAAATATATATTGGAAATAAGTTTAAGAGATAAATTTTCTCTAATTTAAAATAATTATATTGAATTCATACGCCCATCAACTACAACCCATGTAAAATTATAGAATTTTGACATTTTTGGGATTCCAATGACAAAATATAGGGGGATATCTTTTCATTTCCATTTTGGTATAAATAATAATTACAAAATCTATAATGACCAAAACTTTATAAACATATATATTAAATCATAATAGATGAATATTCTTTCCATAACATGTGGATGAGTGCCAGATTCAATTAGTTATAGTCCCTTTGGAAACATTGATACATAATAAACTACATTATATGTGAACTATATAATCCACCACTAATTTATTCTTAAATATCGCCATTTAAAGAAATATCTTATAAAATACTATTACAATTAATATGGTGAATATAAACAAAATAAATTGTGAGGTTAGATACTCAGTGAGGGAAAATAAGGGAGATATCAACATAACATGTGCATAATGATATAAGAATTCAAAAATAAAAAATAAAAACCTTGTACACCATATAATAGATCATAAACAAGATTAAATGGATAAATATTCTTAGTTTTAAGATAATAATAATAATTTAATCAATGTAAATGATCCATGAGAGAAAAATATTGAAATAAGGCATATATTTGAAGCATAAACATAAACATAGAAAATAATTTTTGTAATAGTCAAGGCTCATTTCCAAATCATTCATAGTTTAATGAGTTCACTATAAAAACAATCATAGCTATCTAAGTTTACTCCAAATACTATATTAATGGAAAAATTCTATTTCTAAATATGGTCACTTCCAATTATAGTCTTTTTTATATCATTAAAATTCAATCTTTACATAATGTGTTGGAGTAATATATCGGTCTCACCCATTACGTAATGAAAATCATAAACAACGTGACATAAGATCATAAATCATTCATCATATCAGAAATTATGAAAGTAAAAGGGTCTCATAAACATTTAATTTTAGAGTAACCCATGGAAAATAAACTAGATTTATAAAAATTTCATTATATAATCATAACATAACCTGTGGGAAAAGGAACAAGTCTCATAAATAAGTTTTTATCGAAATCCTAAGCCATCCAAAACAAGAATAAGGATGTTATCACTAGATTATACCCATTAAATCATAATTAACATAAAATTATGTGATCCTAGATAGATAATGATATTTTAAGGATCACATGAAACATTTTTTGAGGAAAATATCCTTACCATTTGAAAATCACATATTTAAAATATAAAAATATCAACAAATTTATAGAAAATGTATCTTTTGAAAATAACTTTAAAAACTATTAAATAAATATTAAACAATTTAGTCGTCATGATGGTGGAAAACCCCATTCATATTGAGTATATTAAAAAAATATTCCTTTCACATTTTCATTAAAAATCCAAAGTATGTCATTATGAAAAAAGAATATTCCTTTAAATCAATTTTTTAAACTTTTTTAAAAATTTAATTTAAAAAAAAATCATTTTATAATATTAAAATATTTCTTTAAAATATATTTTCGAAATATGGACATTGAAGAAAAATGATTTTTCACCAAATAGAAAAATAATGTTGATTTATCATAAAAAAATTATTTTGAAATTTTGACTACATAAAGTGAGGTAAAAAAAGGTAAAATTTTTTTTATGAAAAAACCAATGGAGAATAAAATTAATTAGGCTCATGTATTAAATTTCATAAGATTTCACAATTAGAAACATAATCATAAACATTCTCGATAAAAAATGACATCATGCCATAAGTTTTTTTACAACTTTTGTTTCTTATGAAGCGGAATTCCCATAAAATAAATATACCTATATAGATAATTTGAGACCATAATTTCATAATAATAAAAACAAAAATTATTGGGTAGTATATAAACTGCCCAAAATAAACAAGTAGTGAATATGGATTGTGTCCCATAAAATAAAAGTGATGTGAAAATCCCCTACCATACGTCTCAATTTACTTTGTAAAAATTAAAACCTAATAGAATATAAATATAGGTTTATTATACATATATTATATAACCATAATAATATGTATCAGAAAATATACTATTTAACTATAACCCTTTATTAGTAGTTTATTAAAAATTTCATGGTAAAAACACATTTTGGGTAAAAAGTGCTTCAGAAATCACGTCTGTTTTGGTTTGGTATTTTTTGAATTTTTACTATGGTTATGGTTAAATAATCAAATAATTTAAATAATTATATAATTTTAATATATATTCATTTTATATATATTTATATTAATTCATAAAATTTAGATATAGAAAAATATTCACACTGTTCATGGATATGGCAGGTCGTACAAACGCATGGATGTTGTTTACATTTTTCTTGATAGGATGAATAGAAAGAAATTAAATAATATATAACCTTAAAATATTTATTATGATTTAATATATATCAGATATATTAATTAAATTTACCCATACTACTTTCCATGTAAAAATTATGTGAAAAAAATTCACATTTCTTCATGAGGCGGTAGTCCTCTGTATAGATGAGAGACATTATCTTATTCCCACAGAATAGAATGTAAGAATGTATATCTGATGTTATTAGTTTAGCAGTATAATTAGGTTTTAAATATAATATATATATATATATATATATATTAAATCCATCATTATATATAGCCGTGATAGGCAGCAATGAAAAGTGAATTACATTGGTTTGTGGGGCGGTAGTATGTTGTACATATAATCAATGATTTCATTTTACATTTAATGGAAGAGGAGAAATATGTACTTAATTACACTAAAATAACAACATTTCCATATATTCTATATATTAATGTTTTTATATAATCATGGTTATATATGGTTTTATTTGGTCATAAAAATATGTAAAATGCAAATGCAGAGCGATTGATTATACCTCTTCTTCAGAGAACCCATTTAGGTTTACATATAAATATATCATAGGAGAGATTTATAATAAATATATGGAATCTAGGATATGGGGAGGTACTTCAGTAAAATATTTGGTTAGGTAATTTATAAACCAAATGGGTTTCATGTGTAAAGAGGTGAGGAGTGGGTGTTTCCTTTTATAAGTGGGGGAGAGGACACCCTTGGAATTTTGGAAATGAAAAAGTCATACCCCACATTAAGAACATTTAAAAAGGCTAAAAAATGTTCAATTGTAAGACCATAAGTGATATAAGGTATAAATTGAACCATTAAATAGTAATAGTTCAATTTTTTTGGTCATTTTTACCCTTATCATTTTAGTTTAACCTACATGTAAATCTATTTTAACATTAATCTCAGTATTAAATATTTACTGTTTTTATTATTCACTTTGACCAAAAAATAGGTTTAACTTTTTATATAATGTTAATTATTCATATTAAAAATATTTAATATATTTTTTCCAAATTTCATTTACATAATTGGCAATTTTTAATTTAAAATTAAACACATAGATGCTAAGAAAAATCACGTTTAACAAGAGAATTTTTTCATAATTATAGAATGTCTTAATATCAAAAGTTAATAAGAATTAGATTAAAATAAACTAAATTGGTTTAATATTAATAGTATATCGTGTTTTGTTAAAACCTTTTGTTTAGTATAACATATTCCATCAAAGAAATTAAATTTATTTTAAAAAAATATATCATAAAATATTGGGGTGTTACATTCTACCCCCTGAAAGATAATTTCACCTAAAAAATTCCATAACATTGGGAAAAAACATTGGATACATTTACCTCATTACATCCTATGGTTGCCACATAGAATCCTCAAACCTGTGGCTTCACCAAACTAATTTGAATAGGTGAGTGGTCTTGTTTCAAAGAACATTTTATATAAAATCCAAAATGTCCACTTTTTAATACTCATATGAAAGATCATGCTTTTATAGCACCATCTCTAAGTTTAGTACATGTGATAGATCCTGTATGTACTTCCTAATGATAGATACATGGAAGACATTTTGAAATTGACATAGGATTGGTACAAGTGAGAATCGTTAAGATATGATCCCAATATGATCAATAATTTAAATGGTATAGATATACCAAGTTCTTAGTGATTACTTTATTCGAAATCTCAATACCTTCTTCCTTGGGAATATTTTGAGAAATACTTTGTCGCAAACATAAAGTTCCATATAAAAAAACGATTATCTATATAAAAGTTTTGATTACTTTGTGCCACCCATTTGTGTTGTTGAATGGATATTACTTTATATTCAAAATATTCATCTAGATTAGGTCCCAATATCTTCATCTCTTTAATATCATCCTAGTATTTTGGATTTATATACTTCTTTCCATAGATTTCTTCATAAAGAACAATCTGGATAATTTAGTGAATTCTATTTTTTGTAAGAAAACTAAACAAGAGGAAGGTATTAATACAAACCACCTTTTAAATCCATATAAAAAGATATTAGAATATAATCTATATTTTCAATAGTTCTCTATAATTGAACATTTGTCTGTGGATGATACACAATGTTAAAACTCAACCCTAAATCAAGATCTTTTTGTAGACTTCTGTATAACATTGAGGTAAACCTCATGTACTAATCAAATAAATTGGAATGTGGTACTACATAAAATGATAAAACTTTCTCAATATATATCATATAAAGACTATCTAAAGATAAATATTATGTGATAGAGATAAAATTTTCTGAATTATTAGGGAGATTAACTAAAACCCATATAGCATTTTTATCTTTATATGTTTTGGGGAGTCCAATGATAGAAATCCATAGTGACGTTTCCCATTTCTATTAAGGTATGTGTAATGGTTGTAACATACCGTTAATCATTTGTCTCCCTTTCTTAACATTCTGACATACCAATCATTGAGATAAAATCTCTACAGTATCTCTCTTCATGTCATCCGACCAGAAAAAATATTTCAAATATCAATAGATCTTTAAACGTACAAGATGAATAGATAATGAAGAACTATGAGCCTCCTCTAACAACACCTTCTTCAAAACAGATATTAATGGTACAAAAACACAGTTCTTTAACCATATTACTCTATATAAATCATGATTAAACTCAGGATCATTTATAACCTTCTTTAACCGCTCTACATTATCCTTATTTCCCTCATTAAAATTCACTTGTATAGATGGATGAACACACATTTGAGAAAGATAATATGTCTCCACTTCCATCACCAATTGGAAATCCATAATTCTAAAATCTAGAAATTATTGATCTTTTGGGATCACCATCATGGATAAACTAGAATGATCCTTTCGACTAAAAGCATAAACCACCTTATTCACCTTCCAAGTGTGGTAATGTATTCAACTATCATAATCAATAATCAGCTACAACCATCTTATATAGAACATGTTCAACTCCTTTAGTGTGAATATATAATTTTAATATTTTGGGTATATATATATCATACTTTTCAATGTAAAAATAATCAATCCATATCATTGATGCTTAAATTACTGCAACTTACTCTAAATCAAGAGGTAGGTAGTTTTTCTCCTAACTATCAATTCTTGTGAGGAATAAGTATTAACTTTTTCATTATGCATGAGAACACATCCTGGTCACTTATTCGATGCATCACTATAGATTAAAAAACCTTTTCTACTAAAAGGTAATGTAATCATAGGTGCACTGAATAATATTATCTTTAGTTCCTTGAAATTTTCTTTGTATTCATCCATCCAGTAGACCATAGCTCCATTTTAAGTAAACATTGTGACTGGATTAAATAGTCTTCATAAATTATGCACAAAATAAATATAATATAAAGAAAAGCTATGAAAATTTTGGATCTTAGTTACATTGGTTGGTCAAGTACAATGTTCACTGTCCTCTATCTTTAATGGATTCACAAATATACCATTACATGAGATTATATAACCCAAAAATGAAACATTTTGTTTCCAAAATTCACGCACTATAAATTTTTCTCATAGTGTATCCTTCATTAGGGTCTTTATTATAATTTTCAATAGATGTTCATGATATTAATATTACTTTTAAAATATAATAATGTCATCTATAAATACTACCACAAATTAATCAAGGTAATATATAAAGACTCTATTAATTAAATCCACGAAGATAAGAGGGAAATTTGTAAGACCAAATGTCATAAATATGTATTCATATTGTCCAATCCTTTTACGAAAAGAATATATTGGGTATATAATCCATAACGAAACTCAATTGGTGGTATCTATAATGAAGGTGTTTCAGGTAAAGTATTTATATTCTTGTAGTTGATCAGACAATTCACCAAAATGGGGAAGGATTTTTTTATTGTGATTTTCTTCAGGACACGATAATCAATATAGAGTTACATAGGCCCATATTTATTCTTAAAAAATAAAATTGGTTCACACCATAGTGACAAAGTTGGATTAATTAATACCATATGAAGTTTATGTTGGTGTTCTTTATTTAATTATTACAACTAAATCCGGGGAATTCTATAGGGAGTTTTTGAAATAAGTGTGGCACAAGGTATGAGTTTTATTGATAACTTAACTCCATGTTTTTGTGGAATACTAAAACATTATTTTTAAAATACATAAAATAACTACTACACAATTATATTATCATCTATGTTATGTTTCATCGCAACCATCTGAGATAAATGTCCCTTTTGAATTGGAATCAAGACCCTTACAATGTATGCGATCACTATTGGAAGATCATACCTATCATCACAATAATAAATAATCACTGGTTATCTTGGAATAACAAATGTGGCTTCCCTTCATTTGAAATTTATATAGAATTAATACATATAAATACAATACATTCCTAAGATAACCTAAAATTCAACTAGAGGGATGATATATAGGTCTTCAAGAAGCACATTATCGCCAACTTAAACTAGAGATCAATAATAGGGTTGAATGTGATCATCATACCATTAGATTCTTTAACTTATAATTCAACACCTAATCACTTGGAAAAGGAATTAATATCCCTTGATACTTTTAATGATATAATAAAATTCATATAAGTTAGATAAAATAAGATACCTCTATATTTGAGTTTACTAATTTTCACCCCAACCTCATCGTTCTATATTCAATTCATTACTAAAACAAAAATGGTTTTCATAAATACCTAGGGCCATTAATTTGAGTGATTAATGATGAAAAACCATTCATAGGTTTCCTATACCATGAAAATGTAAATTGAATATATGAAACCATAGGTTTAATTTAGTCCATTAATCTTTATTATCTATTCAGATTAGTCATGATGGTTCGTAAATAATTTGTGAATTTCCATTGCATATACTCAGAGAGAATCGAAACAGGTGTGAAACAAGTCCCTTTTTGAGAAATTTGTGATGATAGAGTCATGATAAATGTTTCATTTTCAAATCTATTACTACTAGGTACAATTGTGATAGAGCCACATACTCTTATAGAATCTAGACATCGATACAACTGATAAGAAACCGCTCTATATATCCTTCACCAATATCGCAATATATTTTCCTATACTAAGAGTTATCCTTACAGTTATCACTAAAATTTACTCCTCCTAGAATCAGAAAGAGATACTAAAACATAATTTGATACCCACTATTAGGAATCAAACATCTCATAAAGATATATTACATATTAATAGAATAATATTCATTACATAAAATAAAAATCTATTCTAGAATAATTTAGGTCCAGTTCCTTTGGAAACATGGATACAGAAATAATTGGTACACAGTTGAACTACAATAATTTCCAATAATTTATTTATAACTATCACCCTTTATTAGTGTGTCATATATAATAAAGTTTCTCATAACCCGCTGAAATGAAACATAATAATGAGTGATTTTAAATACTCAATAAGGGTAAATAAAGGAGATATCAACATGATGTGAGCACAAGGGTATGTCATCAATATAATAACATTTTAAAACCATTAACAACATATCATAGATCATAAAAATGAGTCATATAAAAAATCATGATTGTTTATATCAAATTATTATTTATAGAATAAAACATATATCCATAGGAGCATAACTTTGGTATAAGACATATATTTTTGGCATAGACATAACATAGTAAATAATTTTGTTAGTAGTGAAGGATCACTTCCAAAACTATACCCATGGAATGAGTTAACTCCCCAAACCATTTCCTTAGTCATTTTTAGTCCCAATACTATCTTATTAGAAAAAATCCCTTACTAACATGGGTTCACTCATTATTCCATCCATGTTTATCTCAAGAGTTTTCAATCATTTCATAATTCATTAGGGGGAGAGATTAGTCCCATCCATAAAATAATTAATATTATACATACGTTTGAAAAATATATTAAAACATTCAATATATTTTAACCAAAAAATATAATCATATCATTACTTAAGGAAAATAAATTATTTTGATAAACATTTCATTCTTTCTTCATATTATAACCCATGAATGAATGAATGGGTTTCATAAACATATTTTAACCATAAATATAAAAAATTTAGAGTAATAATTAGGATGGTATAATTTTTTGTATCTAAATTAAAGATTAAGTAACAAAAAGGATATCAAATTATCTTGAAAATTATTTTAGATCAATTAATTTGAAAATTTCTTTAGGAATATATACTTTTGGTTTTGAAATCACATATATAAAATCATAGAATTTATGAAATTTAAAAGAAATAATTTTATTTTAAAATTACCTTAGAACCATGTTAAGGATATTTAAAATAATTGAGTAGTCATGATGGATGCAAATTACATTCATCCTGTGTATGTTAAAAAAAATTCCTTCCACATTTTTGGTAAAAAGTAAAAAGAACTCATTCAAAAAATGAAAAAAAGAATCCTTTAAAATTTTTAAAAGAAAAAACATGGATAAAATCGTCCTTATAAATCACTAGAAATAAATATTATCTTTCTTAAACCATTTAACGAAAACATGGAAAAAGAAGAAAAATCATTTTTGATTGAAGAGAGAAATAAATTCTATTTTTTTATAAACACATTCTTATGAAGTATTTAGAATATAAAGATATTAAAATTAAAAGAATAAATATATTTTCTATTCATTACTATTGCAGAATAAAATTTATGAGTTTATTTAGTGATAGTTCATAATTTTTCAAAACCAAAAACATAATCTTAAATAATCCCAATAAACAATGAGATTGTAACATAAAACTTTTACCTCATTGGAATATTTTGAATCATAATACCCATGGATGAATGGATATTTTATGGATATGTAAATCCAATAATTTCAATTTAATAATCATAAATTCATTATTCTTAAGTTTATACACCACAAAAATGAAATGAGTGGTGAATATGGAAGTTTTACCACTAAAATTATAGTGCAAAAAACTATTACCTTATGTCTTGACTCGATTCATACATGTTCAAACCACTAGTATAACAAAAATAGGTTCATTATAAATCTACTACGGAACCATTCCCATATGTATCATACTATATATGATTTACCTATAACCTTTTATTATCTATTTGTTTATAATGCCACATGGAAATCAAGTTTCTAGTAAAAATTTCTTAATTTATCATGTATGTTTTCAGTTTGGTATTTTTAGTTATTTTACATTGATCATATTTCCGTCATCTAAAAATATTAAAGATGATATAATTATCATATATATTCTGTAAAAACCGAGTCTCGTTGATAGCATAAACACCCTGACTTAACATGGTCATCAGGTCCTAGCCTGCCAGGTTCCACCAGTTTCCCCACAGATACGTGGTCCCCACCCTGGGGCCCACCCACATGCCTGAACGGTTCATCTAACTAATGTGGAGTTCTAATCTGGCAGGCTCCAGAAGAGGAAGGATCACATTGTTGACATGAGTCAAATAATTTAGTCATTTAACCATTTATCATTTTGGGGTGTCACATTCGCCCCCTTTAGAGCACAATGTCATTATAGTGGGCCCTACATCTCAACCCTTGTAGTGTACCAAAATTAAGGCTAGGTACCACCTCTAATACCATATGTAACAACTGGAACCCACTGACAACACAAACACCCCGCTTTAACATGATCATCATGTCCTAGCCTGCCAGGTACCACCAGTTGCCCCGCAGACATGTGGTCCCCACCCAGGGGGCTAGACCATGCCCAATAAGACATCTGACTAATGAAATTAAACATGTTGCAATACATTTTTTTCCACTGTTCAATGTCCTCACTCATATATATACTAGGAAACTTTCCAAAAGTCCACCCATCTCGATCCCTACTCCATGTGAAGCATGCTTAACTGTGGATTTCTAACCAGGTAGGCTCCCAAAATAGATGGTGCACCTTGTTGACAGAAGTCATATCATTTATTTATTTAAACCTATATCATTCTTTGGTTTCACATATTCATTATATATATATATATTTATAGTAATCTATAAAATTTAAATATATAAAATTAATTACACCACTCATAGAGATGAACGGTCATACATACCCATAAACGCTTTTTTCATTTTATCGATGGGTGGAACGAAATAAAGGAAGATATGTAATATATAAAAATTCATGAGTAATTATTATGTTATTTATATAACATATATTCCATAAATTTACTTTAATTTTTTTAGTTTACAGTTTAGGTAACAAATTATTGACATCGCTTCATGAGTAAGTAGTCCATAGTACTAATGACCGATGTTATCGTATTCCCATGGAATGGAATTTATGTAGTTATATATGATATTATAATTCCACAAGAATAATTATTTGATAATTATTATATAAAAATTTTAAATTCATTATTTTATATATTCATGTGTGGTGGTGATGGAAAAATAATTACATCTATTTGCGAGGCTGATGTCCGCCGTACAGACAAACGATGGTTTTATTTTTCACTTGATGGATTTGAAGAAAAATAATTGTAATTTTATTAATATAATAACACATAATTATATTTTATATAGTTAGTTCATTATATTAGGGAGGTTATATATGATTTTAAGGGTTAATAGAAAGAAATAAAATAAAAAATATAGTTAAGGACTGTACCACTTCTTCAGAGAACCCATGTAGGTTTACATCTAAATCCTTTTTAGGATGGATTCCTATAAAACCAAAGACTATATGATGTGTGTGGGGGGGGGGGGGTAATTAAGTATGTTATTAGTTCATGTATTTTAAAAAATTGTTTTGGATATCTGAAGAGGGGAGGAGTTTAATGCCCTGACCAAGAAGCCAATATAACTGGTGCCTTGAGCTAGGTCCCCATATGACCTCAGGTGCACTCCTAAATTTTCTAGAGGCTAACTAAATGAAGCACAAGTCTATAATGGTAAAGTAGTGAGAATATACCTACTTATTAGAGTAAAAATACAATAGAAATTATAAAAACATATATATCAACCAAAAGAAATAGTACAATGGAATGACCATTAGTAAGTTCCAACAATATACCAAGTAAATAATAATATAAACATGGAATGTATAAACAACATGTTAAGAAGTCATACAAATAAAATATACTATACCAAAACCCTGAAAGGTCCCAAACTCAGTCCCATATCCCAATCCATTCCTAACATCCCATACACCAACCCATCATCCCATGCACAAAACAACTACCAGGTCCATATCCTAAACACGTACTTGAAGACATGTAGCATCTGATCAGGCACCCAAGTGCTATGAGGCCCAATAAGGGCGAGTATGACTTAGTCAGGTACCTCTAATTGAGTAAAAATAAATAACTAATTTTTACAATTATATATGTAGATAATACAGTTGTAATTAATAAATAGGGAATCATAATTAGCATATTACAAAATTATCCAACAATTAATTTAACGATTTTATTATTTAAGTTCCATAGTGTTGACCAATCAACAAAGATAACTTTAGCCCTTATGGGCACCTAAACAATGAAATAAAAGGGATAAAATATTTTGATTCATAAAGTGGAATTCACTAATCATATAATTTTTCAACTTACCTCAGAGGCCCATTATAGTAATCAATCAATGTTTATACATTAGGAGAATAGAGCCTCAGTCTCACACCCAAACCAAAAAAATACATCGGTGGGCCCCATAACATTAGTCTATCCGAACCCAAAATTAGAGCATCAATCCATAATATATGATCATATATCCTTAGTTAAAGATCCTAATTCAAGCAACCCATCGAAGGCCCTAGAGAATTTGTCCACCTCAACCCGAATAAGGAGCCATAATGCATATGTTAGGATCATAGATCCTCAATCCAACATACTAACTCAAACAATACATAGGTGGGTCCTACATCATCGGTCTAGACTAACTTAAGTTACAATAACATTAATCCAATACTCCACTGATAAAAAATAGTAGAGGGACATGCTTATTAAATAATTTATTACTCTTACCAATATAAAATTTCAATTAATAATGTCCCAACCGAACCTCAAAACCAAATCAAGGCATAGAAAATAAATCAAAATACTAATTTGAAATCATTCATAAGAGACCATTTAAAACATGGGACCTCCTATTTTGAAAACTAAACCATTCCCCAAGGCATTCATTTTCATTTCCAACCACTTTAAATAAACATTAAATACATTTAATAAAATGGGGAACTATGCCCTTATTTCAAATCATCATTTGAAACATGTTAAGAAAACCAATTTTAAAATTACTTTGACTTCAAAACCTCCTTTTAAAAAATTTACCACTTTCAATTCAACATTTCATTCACTAAAATAAATAATCAGATTATCATCCAAAACATATCATTCAAACCATTACAAAATTCTCTTAGAAATTTCCCCAAAATCCATCATATAAAAATCTCAATTATCCCTTTACCCACACCCATTTACCAAATTACAAATCCTAAACCACTAACATTTATAGTTACCGTATTTCATTGTTTACCCATTTTATTTTACCAATTCCAATGATTTTTGATACCCCATGGGTAGCCCTAGGTTTGGTCTCAAATCACCAATAAACCCAAAAATGTCTGTGAGGGGTATTAAACCTTAATATAAATCCTAAATTTATTTCCTTATTAAAAGACATTAAAATGAAACAAGGCAACGAATTGGAACAACCACATACACATATACAAACTCAATATTGTGGGGAAATTTTTTAATACCACCTACCTCATTTTTATAGACATAAACTAACTTATATGTGACCCAATATTTGAGATAGAATGGCCTCAAAAAACAAGACAAGAAAATCCTTGGAAAAAGGGTTTATAGATTTAGAAGGAGAGGAAACAACACAGTAGAACTATTGTAGAAAATTGATGGAAATAGAGTCAAAGACTTACCTGGAGCTTCGGTTCACACCCAAAGACACTCTAAATGCCTAAGAATCAAATGAGAAACAATCATGGAGGAGGAGGAGGGTATTGGTTTTTCACCTTAGCTAAAAGCGGTCAAATGGGGTAGAAATTCAGGGGAGAAACATTTTAGCCTCAGAGGGAAAATGGGAATTTCCAAATCGCATTGTTTGGTGGCATAATTGGACTAACCGTGAACTATCCATGAATCTCACTAAATATGAGATTGAACTAGGATGAAAAGTATATTTGACCACCAATATTGCTTAATAATAGAGTATAGTACTTTCTACAACCTCTATCCATGTGGGGGTGTTGGTTGTATATTTTCCTAGCCATCTTGAATGATTTGTTCTAACTATGGTCAAACCATGCACTATACATTTAAAGCCACCCATTTTCCACTTCCTCATTGTCTTGAACTCCCAAAACACCCATGACCACTTCAACACCTTAGAAAATCTCAATTTACCAAAATTCAATCCAAGATGTACCTTATCTTAGGGAAATGATCTTATAATCTACCTACATTATATTGTATCATTCTCATGCAATATTCTTATGAATTACCGAGCCAAAAAGACAAAAGGTCAGGTCATGGGGCCCACCTATCAATAATCATCTTCCATGTTTCTTCCTTAACAAGATGATACCATCACCACACTTGGAATGAAGAAACTGTAGTACCCTAAATAATTTTCCTTCTACGATTCGTAATAAAGAACCTGATGTTCCCCAATGGATGCATCAATCTCAACCCAACATCAACCACAAGAACCCCATATAGAATCCATGGAAACACTTCCTAAATCACAACACAAGGAAACATCACACATAACATCATACCATAATGGAAGAGCCAGTAACCTCTCTACCAGTCTGATCCTCTCCATAACTCATGGCGCAAATCCATTGGAACCATCTTACCCCTCATAAAATTTCTAATGCCACCCACGCTCAACAAACCCCAAGGAATACATGGATTTTTAATCAACATTCCCAACTTTTTTAGATCCATAACATGAGGTCCATGTCCTCATTCTACATACAAAAATACAAATCACAGTGCAAACCTTCATCTTAAGGTAGTCAACCAATCAACTGAGAAAACACCCATCACCAAATTAAAACATAAAGATGGATCTTACCCAAGTTCATCCAACCTGAAACACAAGTTATGTAATTGGCCACCCAATTTCCCAATATAGTTCTCCCCGCCATATAATTTATCTCACCACCACTATATTATATAGGATGGAAACCCCACCATCAGAAAATACCACCATGACATAAACTCAACTTCCAAAACATACCCGATACATTTACCAACTCACCTCACCTAAACATCCATGTGAACACCCCCAACATTGGCATCAAGTCCTTCTATAAAAAACCACCCAAAATTACCATGAATACTCTATCCATTTGAAAACATAGAAAAAATTTACCTCTTCAATGTTCTCATTTATTTTTTAAATGCACTTGATATGAAAAAATCAAACTAGAGTTGGCTTATAACTTACCATGTTTGTTCCTCTTACCAACCCATGTCAGACCATCTTGACTGGCGTGTCCCAAAACACCCATCTTCCAATATTGACATGCCACCCCTTTCACCTACCCATGTTTCCATCTCACTTAAGGCATGCAACAATCACATAATTCACTTACTAGAGTCATACCTTTAATTCTTGTAAAACATCCCCATTATAGAATCCACTACTCCCCAAGTCATCAACGTGCTTCGCTATACCCACCAAAATTCCTAAAACAATCACCTCCACCATACATACATCAAATAAAGACCACTTTCATGTTCTTTAAATCCCATTCCCATTTCTGAAACACTTTTATAATTTCAGGATTCAACTAGAGGTGGATTTCAACTCACCACATTCATTTATCTCACCCAGTTGAGTCGATTCATCCCTGGACAACTCATCCCAAAAATTCCCAACACCATTGTTAGAACATAACTACTTCAATTGTCCTTGTACCTTCACACATGAGGACATTACAAGACCATCCAAAATAACTACCATAGTTGACTCCCATCTTTCAATGAGATTCTAGCACCAAACATCCATTTTCAAAAACCAATTTCATGCCTTGTCATTACCTTCAGAAACTCTAACATAAGCATATCGTATTTATTTTATAACCACCCCAAGCTTCAATCCAATTCTTGGATCGATCAAACACCCTATACTAGGCCAACATATGATTTTTTGGGGGACCCAAACATGTACATAATAAGGTTCTCATTGGAATCTTGGTTCCACCATGACCACTCTATGGTTGGCCCCACACATCTATAAATTATTTACCACTCCCCGCATTAGGAGTGTCTCCAACAATAATTTACTCGAAAAAAACAATCAACCACCACTACCCATTCTTGACATCCGATAATGGAACCCATAATAAATTTCCAAACCAGTTCCAACCTAGGGACCTCACCAATAAATTGTCAATGGTGTACTTCACACCTTCTTGATACACATATACCAAACCATGAGCGTGATATAAAAGAGGACCCATACACAACCAAAATACATAATGTTATCTAGGAATAAAGAAAAATATCTCTCTACATACCTTGGATGATTTCAAGATATTGGGCATGATCATCACTCGCAAAATGTATGCTATGAATTCATCAAAGAAAACCACCACAAATTATTCTTCACTGATGTCACCTCCCACTATAGGGACAACATGACATATCGAATGTCTTGATATACCTTAACTATAATAATCTCATTCACACCCAACCACCATTGATCCAATTGGATTTAAAACCAAAATTCACTATAACTTCATGACCCTCTCCCAAGAAGTCAAGACCCAACATTTCCCTTAAGACTACTCTCATTACCCCGCTCGAGTTCTTCCAGTATGACCCTAGCAATTCATAATGAAAAAAAATGTTCCGCATCACCTATCCAAAACAAATTAGTCTCTCACATAACTAGCTCTTTGAACTTGGTTTCATAGAAAATGAATGGTTCTTCTCTCGATCCACCTGTTCACCCATCCAAAACAACATCATGCCTTCCCAGTGCAGGAACACATTTGAAAATCATAAAATACCTTGTGGTCTCGCACTATCCCATTGTCTCATACTAAACCCGACTTTAGGTCACATGAGTCAAACATAACCAGAGCTAGGATAAAAAACTGATTACACAACTGACCTGTCCTCCTAGTCTATCAACCTCATCAAACAAGAGGTTTTTTCAACATTCCTTTCCAATGACCCAACCATTTCACAATAAAGCCCAAACATTTGACCAATCCTGGGTTTCAATTACAAATCAAAAGTGTCCATCCACACTTTGGTAAACCTTTTCTTGTTCTCTCAACTTAATATCATTACTTTGTTAAACCATATCAACACCATTGGGTTAGGAACCCTAACAGTCCTTCCCATCAAAACCAACCTTATAAAACACTACAAGAAATCTATTTCCCCCTAATAAAGATACCAAGGAATAACCATGCCCTTGTACCAAATTTAAATGTACCAACTATACATTGATTCCCCCCTAATGAAATCTCCAACACTTCACATTCAAAGGCTCTAAAAACACTGAGCCAACCTCCCTCAAGGATACCCTTGATTTTCCAAGATTTTCAACACATAACCGCATCTTGACTCACATCTACAAAATCATTATCTTTTTTACATAGCCCTATTTGATAAACCAACACCAGATATGACCCTATTTCCACCACTATCAAGGTCCGAAACATCTATCTGTGCCATTAAAACCCCAAAAACATGATCAACCCGACTTACCCATTTGATGATTCACCTGTAATGACCAATGATACCAGCTCCCTAAACTGGAGTCACATCAAGAAAATTCCATTTGATCTCTCTCAAATAAATACACATCAAACCTCAAATAAATTTATGCTCACTGGTTGCACTCTTGCCCCAATCCAAATCACACTATGTCTAACACGCAAAAGAAAAAATTTACACTGGGATTCACAACAACAATACCCCACACACATCGACACTAAGATCCAAACACCCACTATAGGGTCCAAAACAAAACTCGCATGATCATCACCCACACGAGTTACCACACCCACATTACACAAAAATATTTCATAACATAAAATCACCAACCCTACCAAAGGCACAACAAGTAAAAAACCCATAAACACACATAAAAACCCAAAATATCCTCAAGACCCATAACCAAAGTCACCAAATAAGGAACTATATCTTCTAAAAAAACTCACAAACAGGATGAAAACACATCATTAGGGATACCCATTTCTGGTGTCCCAAAAGGTTCAATCATTTCCCATTTCCCATTTCTCTTTTAACTAAACGTTACCATTTTAAACGTATGATTTATCATTTAAAAAATTCACCTTTATTAAATTGAAGGATTTAAAATTTCAAAAACCTCTTTGTTAACCTAAATTTACAAAAATGACTTCTTTTATCATGTTTATATTTCAAAAAAATTTCATTAAAGAAAATTTCAAAGAATTATTAATAGTCTTAAACCAGAGGAAGAATGTACACAACTAACATGTGAGTCCAAAAGAAATATCAATCATAAGAAAAATATAGATTACCTATCAATCCTTTATGCCTAGCTTGATTCATTAACTCACACACCCTCCCTTTATATACCAAGAAAAGAGATAAAACCTCATAAATAATTAACCTCACACAAACTTGACCACTTAAGGTGGAAGTATTAACCAAACATTAAAGTATAAAACAAAATATCAATTCACATCGCTTGAAACTTGGGTTTCCACCCAAGCACAAGCACACCACCAAACTCTAACAATACACTGATATCCTATCTACCATTCCCAAATAGTATAAAAAAATTCACCTCCTCAGATTCGAATTTGTCTCACAATGCCCTGAGAGCCACTATGATCGGTGACCCAAGTAGGGTCACCACATTACCTTAGGTGCACCTCCCCATATGCCAGAGGATGATGACTAGCTGCACAAGCCTTCAATGGAATAGTAGAGATACTATACCTTCTTATCAATGTAAAAAAATATTAGAAATAATAATAAATGATATCTCAACCAAAAGAAATAGGAAAATAGAATACCAATAGGTAGGTGGAACAATATACCATGTGAAGCATAATATAAACTTGGAATGTTTATACAACATGTCACGAAGTCATACAAATAAAATATCCTATACTAAAACCACGTATGATCCCAAACATGGTCCTAATTCCTAACTTGGTTTAGACAACCCATGATATAGCCTATCATCCCATGCATAAACCAACTATCAGGTCCTTATTCTGAACCTGTATCTGAAGAAATATAGCATCTACTAGGGTACCCGAATGCATGGAGGCCTGAGAAGAGTATGAATAAGACTCAGTAAAGAACCTCTAACAGTGTATAAAGAAATTACATGTCTATAAAATAATGTATGTAAATAATCCATGTGTAATAAATAAACATGGCAGCCCAAAATTGATATTACACAATTATCAAATTATTAATTTAACAATTTTATCATTTAAGTTCCGTAGGGGATACCAATCAACCAAACTACCTCCAGCCATGCATGGAACCAAAACCAAGTTATTAAATGGGTCACACAATTTAAGTGACAAAGGGTAATTAACTAATCAAACAATTTATCAACTTACATTAGAGCCTATGTTTGATAATCAATAAAGGTCTATATGTTAGGAGGATAGAGTCTTAGTAAATCATCCTAACCAAAAAAATACATTGGTTAGATGTAGAGAATTAGTCTAGAACAACCCTAAGATGAAGCCTTATTCCATAAGTTATGCCCATGGAGCCTTAGTCTATAAGTTTGGACTATAGATCTTCAGATCAACATCCTAACTTATGAAATACATCGGCATGCATAGATCATCAGTTAAAACCTACCTAAACGAGGAGCCTCATTTTATTAGTTAGGAGCATTGAGCCTCAATAAGACATCTTAACTTAAAAAATATATAAATGGGGTCCTAATCATTGGTCTATCTAGATCCATGGGAGGAGAACCTCAGTCCAATAGCCCACTCATACAACTTACTAGATGTTCATGATTTTTTAATAATTTAATACTCTTACCAATATATCATTTCAGTTACTAAGATCCCAACATACCTTAAAAAATCATTGTATAAAACAAAAATCAAAATAGTCGTGTAAAATATTCTTTAATCCACCCTTTAAAAGATCAATCTTCTTCTTTGAAAAACTAAACCATTCCATAAGGACTTAATTTTTATTTCTAAACATTTCATATAAACATTAACAAACTTTCACAAAATGGGAAGTTTTACTTCATTTCAAATCATCATTTTAAATCTATCATGATAACCTGTTTTTAAATTACATTGAGGTTAATATCTCCTTTTAAAATATTTCCCACTTTCAAAACACAATTTCCTTTTTTAAAATATCTAACAGGATTAGCATCCAATAAAATCATTCAAACCATTACAAAATCCTATTAGGTATTTAACTAAACGCTAGTATATAATAATATCAATTACACATCTAACCATACCCATGTACCAAATTAAATTCTTAACCAATTAACATTCATAGTTACTCTCTTTCAATTTTTACACATTTTATTTTAAAAATTCCTAGGATTTTTAAAAACCTATGGGTAGCACTAGGTTTGGTCTCACAGAACCAACAAACCCAATGGGGTCCATGAAGGGTCTCACACCTTAATCTAAGGCCCAAATGTCTTTCCTTAATCAAAGATATTAAAAATAAATAAGGAAGAAAATTGGAACAAACACATACATATACAAAACATCAAGACAATGATAAAAATCATTAAGACCGTCTACCTTATTTCCATAGAAATTATATTCTATAAACATAATCCATGATTCAAGAAAGAACAACCTCAAACACCAAGACAAAGAACACCCTGGAAAATAAGGGTTTAGATCTTTCGAAGGAGAGGAAATAACTCACCAAGCCTATTATAGAAAATGGAAGGAAGCAGAGTTAGTGTATTACCCAGAGCATTGATTATCGCCAAATGAAACTCTAAATTACTAAAAATAAATGTAGAAACACCCATGGAGGATGAGGTGGGTGCTATTTTTTTCACCCCACTAATAGTGCTTCAAATGGGGAGAAATTTTGGGGGAAAAATTTAATCCTGAGATGGAAAATGGGAATTTCCCACTTTTTAATATGTACATGGTTTGACCACATGGTTAGCCAAAATATGAACAACTGTGCATCTCCTTCTATCAAAGAGGGTACCGGGATGCATGGTCTGGCTAAACACCCAAAATTTTTAAAAAATAATGTATAACCTTTTATCTATCCTCTATATAGGGGGGATTTTCAACATGGTTTCCTAGCCATTCCACATGGTCTTTTCTAACCGTTCTCAACCCATGCACTATACATAAAAATCCCTCATTTTCAACTCCCACCATGTGATGAACACCTAGAATAACCCCCCCTCTAATACCACTTAAACTCTAAGGAAACAATCTATTAATTAAAAATTCAATCTATGATGTACCATATCTATGGGTTTATATTATACATGGAGAGAATTTTCTTTTTATAAGTGGGGGAGAAGAAATATTTTTATTTTTTTAAATTAAAATGATGTAACCACGTTTTAAATATGTGAAAAGGGTCAAAAATGGTTCATTATATGTCCTTATACAATATAATGTCAAAATATTTCTATAAAATAGGAATTGGAAACATTTTAAGTTCATTTTAACCATTATCTCTTCAGTTTAACTCATGGTAAACATGATATAACCTTAACCTCAGTAATTAGTTATTCTAGTTTTTAATTTTCATTATAAAAAAAAATTATTTTTACCTTTTTATATAATATTAATTATTATGGTTAAAAATATTCAATCAATTTTTCTAAATAACATTTATATAAGTTTCCATGTTTAATTTAAAATTTAACTTACATATGGGATGAAAATCCAGTTTTCCAAGAGAAACTTTTCATAAGTGTAGAATGATTTCATATAAAAAGTTAATAAGAACTTTATTAAATTACCAAAATTGGTTTAATAAGAAAATATTTGAACTAATTTCAGTATTAAAAAATTTTTAAACAAGATTTATATTTTTAATTTCTTTAAACAATAATGCGGTTTTAAAAAGAAATCAATATTTTTTCACTATTCACTGAAAAATTATTCAAGTCATAAAATTATAAAATATTCACTTGGAGATAATTTCTACATGACTATTTCAAAAAATAAACTTATTTTTTCAAATAAATTTTGTAAATGTGTCAAAAAATAATTTTTTTTATTTTTTTACAAGGAACAATACGAATGTTTTTTTGAGAAAAATGTATTTTTGAAGCTTCTAAAAACATTACTAAAAATTTAATACTAATTTATAAATATATTTTATGTTCTTAAAAAATTTATACATAATATTAAAAATATTGTTATTCCTATTCGTACCTCCATGTTTAAATCCTAGGTTATATCGACCATGTTTAAATAATAATATTAATAGTATATCACTTTTTATTAAAACTCAGTGTTGTGTTTAATGAAAAATATAAAAAAAATAATTCTATTTGAAGAAAATACATCATAAAATCTCATGTTGTTATAATATATTATTATACTTTTTTATCTAAACCTTAACATGAAGTGATAGAAAGAATTGATATTTTTACCATGTAATATTTATTTCCATGTAGTCCCATAAGAAATGTTCTTTCAGATCACTATACATTGTCATACTTCTCGGATGAGTAGAGAATTAAGAAATATAAACTAAATATAATAGATATATTGAATATGGTATGGATAGAACACATACAGAGTTCTTGAACCTTTTCATTCCATCCAAATTATGGATTGACATTGGAAAATTTCAGACCTTCTTCTATAGTTTTATAAAATATTTTAGATCCATTTGATTCCTCACATGGATAGATAATTGAACAATCATTTGATAAAGTCAATATTTATCCCCATTATTAATAATTTATATATCCTTCAATTGAAAAAAATAGATGATCTTCAGTGATCCTCATAATAGACAATCTAGCATGATCCTTTCGACTAAGAGCATTGGCTACATTGTTCACATTCCTAGGCTGGAAATATATTTGGAAATCCTAATATTTAATAAATTTGATCCCTCTTCTGTATAAAATATTTTTTTATATTGAATTTATATGTATATTAAACTTGTATTATTAGTATATATATCACACCTTTCCACATAACTATAATTCTTTTATATCTTTAATATAAAAATTACTATAGAAAATCCTAAATAATAAGTTGCGTAAATTTTCTCATACTTCTTCAATCGATGTGATCCACAATCCATCTACATATAATTATACCTGAGAATGTATCCCAGTAACTTATTCTATGAATCACTATATATTTGACATCCTTCTCTACTTTAGTTTAACATAAGAATATGGGTTCCAACTAATGATCTATTTTGTTTCTTGAAATTGTCTTCACATTCATCTATACAAAAGAAAATTTCTCCCTTCTGAGTTAACATCGTTAGTGGATTAGATATCCATGAGTGATTATATATAAAGCATGGATAATAACCCACTAAACCAAGAAACTTATACATCTATATCATAATAGTTGATCTGGGAAAATGTTTAATGGATTATTTTGTTTGATAGATCCACTAATACACCCTCACTAGATATTACATGAAACAAAAATGATGTTTTTTGTTACCAAAATTCACAAATTGTAAATTTTTCATAAAAATTCTCCTTCCATAGGGTCTTTAGTAAAATCCTTAAGTGATATTTATTTTCTTATATTCCTTTTGGATATATATAATAATATCATCTCATTAGATTACCTCAAACTAATCAAGGAAATCTCTAAATACTATATTCATTAAATCTATATAGATAGTGGGAGAATTTGTAATTCCAAATGGAATCACTAAAATTTCATAGCATTTATACCCCATTCTATTTTTTATGAGGTGTTCATTTTTATTTGACACTAAAATGATAGAATCTAGATCAAATATAAATCATGGGAAAATATTGTTATCCTTGTAATTGATCAAACAAATCATCAATTCGAGAAGTGGATACTTAATTGGAATTCCAATTTTATTATGTTTTTTGGATAATCAATATAGAGTTTCATTTTACTTCTTTCTTCATAATAAATATAAAATTTTCACTCCAAGGTGATGAAATTAGCTAAATTAATCACTTATCACAATTATCCTAGAGTTTTTTCTTGAATTATTTCAACGCATTCAGGTACAAACTACATGGAGACTTTTAAATAAGTGTATCACAAGGTAGGAGCACTTTTAAAAACACAATTTCAATATTTAGAGGAGGAATAATAAATTATAAGGGAAAAAAATAAAATAAAAATCAATAGTATAGGAATATAATTTATTTGAAGTCTCTCCCCAACCAACTAAGATTTTTTTTTTTCAATAATAATCAAGACCAATAAAATTTGTGTAATTTTGACTAGAAATTTAAATATTTCATCACATCGATAGATGATCATAGTTTAGTTCATTAATCAAATGTGGATTCCCTTCATTAACTACTGATTCAAGATTTATGTAAAGAAATCCAATCCATTCCAAAGATTATATTAAAATAATCTAGGAGGGAATAATTAGATTTATAGGAAGAACATTTATATATAATAAAATTTAAGAAGAATCATAGACTTTAGATTTGATCATAATAAAATTATGGGTTTTAAATTCTAATTAAATATATTATCATTAAGGTGGTGTTGTGATATAATTATAAAATTATTTAGATATAAATGAGTGGATATATCTAAAATAAAATAAGATATAATATGTTCTATAGTTGATGGTATGTATACTTTTTAACACATCATCATCATAACCCCATCGAAAATACTAATCAAATGATTTTACCCTTTTCCACTAGTAATAAGAGGTCAATAAAATCATTTAAAGTCATTAACCATAATATTTGAGCATTGTTTTTTATTATTTCCATAATATTTTCATTTTAACACCATACTATGTGTAGTGTTTTCTGTTGTTATTTTCCTCCATTATTGGCTAACCTATTGCCATCAATTCTACATTCGAATTCTGGTTGAAATTTTTTTCATAATTAATTCATTTAAAATTCCATTATGAAAATTTCCACCATGCCACCATCCACACTTCCAATATCACACAAGGATCATCATCTTCCCACTATGGATTTTATTATATGCTTTTATATTTAATTCTATCTTTATTATCATATTAGAACCGTGAAATAGATAGGTAATTCCATATCTCAATTTCTAACATGGTAGCACATCAAAAAATTTATTCACAAATACTAAACTCCTTTATGGATAATTCCCTTTAGTTACATGGTTTTAAGGCACTATGTAAATGATCAATCTTAATTTTTTGTTTTAGGATAATATAAAAAACATAACTTTAAAGTCTTGTATAAGCTTCCTCATATCAAATAATAGATTCATCATCCTTATACCTCTACTGAATTAATTCCTTTTCCATTTTTGGATGAAGAATATAAGGAAAGAACAACCCACACCATGGAGTCCATTTCATTATATTTCCTCACGTTCTTTATGAGAGTCCACCACTGATATGCTTTTCCTTGTAAATGATATACCGAAGAAATGAGTTTTTCCTGATCAAAACACTGATGAATGGAAAATATCTTTTCAATTTTACACATCTATTTATTTTAAACTAGTATATCAATAGATCAACTAAAATAAGGTGGTTTGTCCTCTTAATTCACATAATGGATTGTTATTCCGTCTTTTTGTTGTCTTAATGTTTTTTAGGATTTGTTTCCTGATAATGTTGTGTAAGAATAGAATTGATATTTTTCATTCCATATCATATAACATTGGGTTTCTAAAGGGGAAAATAATTACATTATCCATCACTTTTAACATTAATGTGGTCCCATTGGATTCTAAACATTGAAAAAACTAAAAAAAAAGTGCAAGAAATTCTAATCGTAGTAGAAAACCATGTGATCATGAATAATAACATAGGATATTAAAATATTTCAACATTAATTTAAATATATTAATCCTTAGGTTTAACCAAGGTCATTCAAAATCATCATATATTCAAATCCTTCATAATTATTTGTAAATAAATTATGAAATATACTAAACATATCAACTATGTGTTTCAAACCCAGGCCATAGTAAGGACACACTAAAAATGAACTAGAATGATGTCTGAGATATACTCAAGAAACTATTTTAGGGTTATTACCATTAGGATTATTTTTCCCATAACGAAATCCCCTTTTTGTATTCACATAGGGATGTTTTTTCAAGGAAAACCATAATCCTTTCATTATAATAACAATGAATGTTCTATTATACATGGTATAATCATGAGGGTTCTCAATAAAAGTTTCTCATATTTGTATCCAATGTTATCTAAAGTGTGATTTTATAGAAACTATAAAGGCCCTTACTTTTCATACAAAAATATCACATCTTAATGGAGGAATTTTCAATAAGAAACATTAGGAGCTATATTATAATCATAATGGTTTAGTGTAATTGGAAACATAGACACATAGAAAACAGGAACATAAAATATTTACATCATCCCATAATTACATAATAATAATTACCACACTATATAGACACATCAAATATAAAATGTTTCCCTATGTTATGGGGAGAAGAAAGTATACTAAAGGGTGAGATTAGATTCTCATTATTGGTAAACAATAGAGATATCAATGATCATTAAAACATAAAATGTACACTATGGATATGAGAATGTGAGATTAACCTTTTTACATCATACCATGCAATTCATAGATCATTAAAATGAGTCCTAGAATAAATATTGGAAATTCATAAGACAAAAATCTTAAATGGATCAAAGAATATGATTTGTGAGAACATCACATTAGCATCACATAATGTCATAAAATTATGGAATAAATTATTGAATAATAATAATCTTAGAAATATTATTCGAAGGCTACCCACTTAGACATTAATAACATGTTATCCTTGTTATAATAGATAGTGTAATAGATTTATGCTTGAGACAACCTACAATGTATCCTATTTTAAGATTATAATAACCTCCCATGCAACCTAATTTTTTGAGCATGGGATGACCAATTTTATATCCTTTGAGAAAATTGAACATTAATATTTACCCAGTGCATTATAGGTCTTTATAATTATGAGATCACACATTGAATTATAATAAATACAATAATATGTATTCTAGATGATCATAAAACATTATTCCTAACTAGACCCATGGAAAAGAAAATAAGTTTCATTAATATTTCAACATCATAATATAAATCCGTCAAGATAAGGAATATATATGGAATCATTGGATAATATCTCTTGTATAACATGATTAACATTAATGTATGTTATATTTGATGGAAATTATTTTAGAATGTCACTAGATCATTTCTTGAGAAAAATACCCTTCGCACATTGAAATCATTTATTTAAAATTTAAAAATTTCTCTTATATTAAGGAAATAATTTTCTTTATATAGAAAATTGAAAACATGTAATAAAATATTCAATTTTTTATGTGATTAAGAGAGAGTGAAATTAATTAAATGTTGTATAAATTATAACAACGATTCGTTTCACCTTTTAAATAAAAAATAAAAAATAAATAATTTAGAAATAAAAAAATATTAATTTTAGACCACTTAGTAAAAATTCAATAACAGGTAAAAATTAATTTAAAAATTCATTGGATAATATTAAAAATAATATTTAGGACATTTCTAGAAAATAAGGATATATAAGAAGAAATTATTTTCCACCGAAGAGAAAAGTATAGTCATATTTCCATAAAATGGTTATTTTGTCTATTGAGTACATAAAGTGAGGAACATGAAAGGAAATGTGTATTCTCAAGAAATAAATATATGATGATAATATTTATCATATTATTTAGAGATATATCATGAAATTTCATCATTAAAAACTTATTCATAAATAATCATGATAGCCAATGAGATTATAACATAAATCAATTTGCTAAAGTTTAACTTTCTTTGGAAGTGTGCTATCCTAATGTAAAATATATATAAATGTATTATAATTAGATAATAAAATCATCTAAAATATTAAAATATCATATAATATTGACTTATAACATTTAAATAACCATTTATTAATAATTGTTTATTAAAATATTTGTTTCTTGGTGTCACATATTTCAATTTTCATGAGTGTTTTTGTTATATAGTTCTAGACCATATAATTTGATCATTGGTCCATAATCTACATAATTTTAACAATTATATAAATAAAATATATATCAATTATATATTTAGTTTCATCCACAAATGCTAGAGATAAAAAATAAATTACAACATTCATAGAGATGGTAGACCATACATATGCATGAACAAGAGTTTCAAATTTTGACGGATTGAATGAAATATAGGTCAATAATAGTTCAAATTTCCAAACAAATTATTATATCATAAATATAATATATATTTATTAAATTTATCCTTATGAGGAAATAAAAACTAATCATGTTGCATCGTTGAGGTGGTAGTCCACACGTACAGACTAACAACATCATCATTTTACAATGGATAAGAAGGTAAGAAGGAATATATGATATTATAATTCTGTATGTGTAATTGTCTAATAAATTTTATGCATAAAAATTATTCCCATCATATTAATCATCCATTAAATATGGTGATAAAAAATGAATTGTATCACTACCTGTAGGTGGTATCCCACACTTATGCAAGAGTGATATTTCACTTCTAATTTAATTTAAAAGAGCATGTATAATGTAGTTTTCAAGATTATAATAAAATATAAGTTTACTTATGATACCCAATTTTTTATTTTGTGATTAATAATATCAATTTATCGGAAATAGAGAGGAGAATTTAATAGAAAGTGGTTGGGTTAGGCTATCACCTCTTATTCTAGAGATCTTCTTTATATACATTCTTATGGAAACATGTAAGGGTCTTTTATAAATAAAATAATCTCAAATTTATTTCAAGGGGTGTTGAAAATATAATTTTATAGGGTTTAAAAGATCCAGATTACTGAAAATGGACTAAAGAAACTAAATAAGGGGAGCTCTTTTATAAGTTAGGATAATGACACAATAGGAATTACGAAAAAGAATAAAATACAATTATGAATTTCTCAAGAAAAATGGCTCCAAATATACATTAATTTGATTAAAAATATAATAAGGTATAAAAACCATCACCCAATTAAATTTATATTAGCTTTGGTCTTATTTTATATCTTATCATCTGGTTTAACCCATTGGTTAACCAATATTAAACATAACTATAGTAATGAAATTTTTAATATTAAAGGGTTATAATTTTTCTTATAAGGTAAAAATAATCTCTTAGATGTTCATGGGATTAAATTTTATGCAATTTCTCATCCTTATTTTTCTTCTATTATGATTTTTTAAAATTACGTAATAAAATAATATTTAACAAAACATATCATTATTGTCATTTTTGACATTATTCAATTAATTTGACTTTAAGGAAAAAATGAAAGAAATATAATTATAATATAAACATTTATCAAATTCTTAAGATGTTATATTTATCTATAAAATCCGTGTAACTCAATAAACCATAAAAATTTAATTATTTATAATATTTTTAAATTATTTATTTTATTATTCTATTAATTGAATAAATATTATGTTAGAGTTGGGTAGGAAATTATATTAATTCTTTGATCGCTAAAAATTATAAATAAATTACAATTATAAAAAAGTAGCTGATATTCAGAATAAACATTTTGAACATAAAACATCATCTATTATCCTTATAATAATAATTTTGAGTTATTAAATTCAATATACTAATATATTTTATTTAACTTTTCCTAAAATAATGAAAGGTTCATAATCAACAATAATGGAACCAAGTGGTCATATATTCAAAAATTTGTTGTGAATGGACAATATATAGTCATAAAATGGGATAATTTCATGTTTTATACAAATTTCAAATCATAAAACTTGTGTTTTAATCACGTTTTAAACATTTTAGCCTTAAAGTGGTGAAAAAAGTTTCCAAGTTTAGTATTCATGATAACTAAATATAAAATTGAGCTATTTAAAAGATATGAATATACTAAATCTAAATATGGTTTCCATTTTTCATGATTCAATTTCTATAATTGAGAAAAAATCATTTTAAAATTAGGACACAAAATGAAATTAAAACTATTTCTTTGAAAAAGAAATTTTAAGAAACAATTGGATTAATTATTATCCAATGACAAGAAAAAATAATATATGAATGTTACAACATTTAATTTAATTTTATAATATATAAATTTCATTTATATCACTCAAAAATAGTGATTAATTTTATTTATTATGATAAAAAACATTGAACTTTATTTTTTTTAAAACACATCTTTTAATTTCAAATGATTTTTATTTTCATTTCTAAAAAATTAATAATAAAGGAATTTATTTATTACATGTGTAAACCCTAAATTTTCATAATTTAGTTAGTATTATTCATACCCTCTAATACAATGTCAAGAAAATAACGATATACTATATTATATTTCATTTAGACACGATGTTGGCCGTATCACAAGATATCGAAGAAATTATATTTATTTAAAATGAAAAGGATTATAAAATCCCTAGGTGTTATTTGAAAAAAAAAGATATAAACAATATAATGACTCACACTTATTTTTTATATGAGTTTATTAGTGGGCTGTAGTTGGTAATTCACATTATAAAGTTGTATCATTATTCTTAAAAGGTTAGATTTATGCCTACAGGTATGATCATCACCTCCACACCCATTCAGAGAGAGAATGGGAGTTAGTTGTCTAAAAATGATTGGTGGGTTATACAGGAAAATATATATGGTATGGATGAAACTGTTAGATTAATCTAAGGGTGGTGATAAGATCCTAAATTTATAATGTTGAGTGGTAATCCCTATGATAATTCATGACTATCTGATATAAGATTGACACACCTTGAGTCATGCTATTAGCATGGGAGTTATCATGAAATATAATGATAACCATTGAACATATTGGTGGTTAGGAATATTTATGGATATATCATGGTACATTTCATGGTGATAGACTTATCTCTTAGCGAATGTGACTCATTGGACCCCCACTCCCGAGTCCAGTTCCATGAAGACATAAATCACATACTTACTTTAATACAAATTATAATAGCCTAAGTATTGAAACCTTAGTTAGAATATAAATAATGATTAGTTAATCACTTATATGAAAGAGATATTTTTAGGTCTAATTAATCAGATAATGAAAACAAAAAAAATATTAAATCTAATTTTTATTATACATAATGGAAACTCTTTCCAATAGATTAGATAATAGATAATCAATATCGAGCCTTAATCATCACCCAAAAATACATCAACATGTTCTTCCCTTCAAAACATTAAACCAATACTAATTTCCTTCATAACCTGAAGAATGGAAACATAAGAAAGGGGTGGGATCAACTGATCATCGATTGAGATGTATAACTTAATCAACCATTCCATAAAACTAGAATAGAAATTATGTTAGGAATAGGTAAGAATTCATTATTCTATAATCAATAGGAAATTGGGAGTATTCAATATCCATAACAATAAACTAAAACATGTATATCAAAAATAATGATATCATACAGATGTAATTTATAATATCGTACATCAAATACATGATTTCAAGGACTTGGGATAAGACACAAACTTGTCAGATAGATCAAAATCATGAAATATTAATTAATTATTAAGACATACAATAAATACCCAAAATTATTTTTTCTCACGAGACATAATGACTCATTAAGGGGATATATAATTACAGAACCTACCAATCACATTAATATGTATAACCAATTATCCATTATAGCCACCAAGATCATTCATACCATTCCCTGAGGAACCTCATTATCAACAAAACATGGATATCCATATAATTATAAATGTGGAAAGAAAATACATAATCTAACCATGTTAGTATTCAATAATAAAAACTAATGACAATAAATTTAAGCATTTCAATAAAAGGAATACAATAACAACCCTGCTTTTTATGACACACTTAAACCAGATTTATTACATAAAATCTTCACATGATACAACATAGATGATTGAGATTTCTAGTGTCTTTGGGGATCAGGAACATTACATAACATCTTATAACTTAAAACACACAACATATTTATTGATAAATTCCTTTACATGACCACTACATTCCCTTATACTTAGCCTTGCATAGAATAACCCAAGGACATGCATAAGAAAAGGGTGAGCTATAAATCCCAGTAAGGGAATAAACATGGAATAACATGAGTAATACAATAAATGTTTGACAATAGGAATATTAATGGATCAAAAGAGAAACATTAACATAAAGGCATGATAAATCATAATAATAATAACATGGAAATGTGGCAACAACACTTAACATGGAATTAGCATGAGCCAAGGCCCATTGCACATAGAGCATGAGTAAACCCTCGTTGCACATGAAGCGTGAGTAAAATCTCATGGCACTTGAATTAGTACGAGTAAACACCCATTTCACATGACATATCATAATACTATACATTACCCAATGCATTAGAGCGCTATCAGGGCCCACCCTTCTTAAACATTTCATTTCATGCATAAGTGTGCCACATGGATCATATAAAATGGAATCAATCAACATCATAAGTTATTTCATGATTATTTAATGTGGAATAAATACATAAAAGTAACATTCAATAGTTATATGTGCATAAAGTTTAATACCATTGATATCGACATGGGTATGGTCTTCACTATAAAATGATCTTGGCTTGGAAAAACGCGGTCCAATTTCGGCAGCATAACGACGTGATATAAGTATTCATGAAAATAGTTGATGAAATATAAAATGGTGTCTCATCATATTTACATGAAATCTAATGTAAAGGGGTCATATGGATACATGTCCCAACAAATGTAATGGAATTTATATGCATAATACAAAAGGATTACTTGGATGTAAAATAGCAGAGAGAAAACCCTCACGGAATTTCGTCAAGGTAAAGGGTGTACATGGGAGGCTTTAATGAGAGATAAATGGGTCTCCAATCATCCAAACATAAAAAGGAAAGTATGAGAAATTTGATAAATCATACACCAACATTTGTAATTAAAAAAAGGACATAAAAACTTAATTAAAATTAAACAAAAATGAGAAAAGAATAAATATTTTACGTGGAAGTGTGATCCAAAAGGCTTTAGAGTGGCTTGAGAGAGGATTAATGGTATATTGGGGCACCTTAGGAGGATTATAGAGAGAGGAGGGAAGGGGTTGGTCTAACTCTAAAGTATTTTACTGAAGAGGAAGTGGGAGCTTGGGTGGGTTTGTATAGGAAAGGAGAGAGAATTTATTATTATTTAGGTTTGGGACACCTCACATTAAACTAATCAATACCACAAACCAGCCCATGGTTTTTTCTAATGGTTTGTTAAAAAGGGTAGTGGAAAACGTTATTTTATAAGGAAAATGGCCAGAATTCTTAAAATAATAGGGTTTCTTATGTGGAGGTGAGTCACACTCTCATGGAAAACAATTTAAAAAGACAAAATGTTTTATAAGTCTTGGAGGGTCCCCAAAAACATTTCAAAATAAATAAAACAAATCTAAAATAAAATTATTTTAATTCTAAAACATTTATTGGACGAAAATATTGTTTATAGTATTTTATTACCTCATTACTGGTTCATTATGATGTCATAAAACACAATATATATTTAAACAGTGTTTAATTTTTACCCAAAAATTCGACCATCTTAGAAAATTATGAAAAATTAACCATTGTATAATTTCAACATCCTGATTCCAAAAATAATATTCATTTTATCTAAATAATTTTATAAATATTTGATTTTTTACTTTTAAAATAAAAACCAACATTTACCGAAAATTCATGGGTTTTGAAAAAAAAAGATTCCAAACCTTAATAAAAATTACAATTGCATTCAAAAAATTATAGGATCATTTATATTTAATAAAAATTATTTTAATAATAATATTTAATGAAAATAATATTCAATTCAAATATCCATTAATTCCTAAAAATATATTTCTTAGTTGAATATTAACTAAAAATACCATTTGTGCTTTAAAAACTATTTACCAAGTAACAATAATAAAATCAATGCACATTATTTATACAAAAATAATGTACAATTTCATAGTTCTAGGGTATTATCACAAACCCCTTATAACACCCGCATAAGATCGAAGGGTAAGGTGTGTGATGGTGATAGACTCTTGGTGTGGATTCTATAACATCGCTCAGGTGGTCATCTCTATTAACTTCCAATTCTCCCGTAGTCAGTTCTGCTCAAGCTTAACGTGTTCAAGATCGACTTGGGATTGGTCAAGTTCAAATCCCAATGATGCCACCTCCATTCTTGGATCTGAAAAATGGGCTTCGTATGGTGAAAGTCGACACGATGATTCAATCGCTTCCTTTTTCTGAGTAATTTGATTGGATAAAGACCTGTATTTATACTAATCATGTGATGACTGTTAAATTGCTATATTATAAATGGTAAAAATTCATAATGGTATTTTAAAATCATGAAACAAAAAACCAATGAATTTCACAATTTATATAACCATAATAAGACACTTAATTAGATCAAAAAGAATTTTTGTTATTTAAAGTCTAGGTCTTTACAATATTCCCCTTTAAAAAATTTCACCAATGAAACTTCCTTTTCACAAACTAATACAGATGTGGGTGACTTTGCTTCATCACTTCCTCCAATTTCTATGTTGCTTCTTCAAACTTGTGGTTTCGCCACAACACCTTGACGAGGGGCATTATCTTATTTCGTATTACTTTTTCTCTATGATATAAGATCTTCATTGGTTTCTCCTCATAAGAAAGATCATCCTCTAGCTGTACTACCTCTGAAGAGAGTACATGTGAAGGGTCTGGTATGTACTACCTTAAGAGGGATACATGAAAGACATCATGTTCTTTAGCCATGGTAGGCGGAAGTGCTAGTTGATAGGCCACAACTCCAACAAGATCAAGAATCTCAAAGGGGATAATGTACCTAGGACTTAACTTCACTTTCTTTCCAAACCTCATGGAATTATTCCATGGAGATATGCATAGAAATACCATGTCTCCAACTTTAAACTCAAGGTCTCATCGATAGTTATCTGTATAGCTCTTCTGGTGAATCTGGGCTGCCTTGATATGCTGCTGAATGCTTTTCATCTTCTCCACCATTTCTTCGACCATTTCTGGTCCTTGAAGCTTAGGCTCACCAACTTCATCCCAACATGCTGGTGTTCAGTATCTCTTCCCATATAGGTCTTCATAAGGTGAAATTCAAATTCTCTAGTGGAAACTATTATTGTAGGAGAATTAAACCAGCGGAAGATGTTGGCCCCACCCTCCTTTGAAGTCCATAGAACATGCTCCCAACATGTCCTCAAGTGTTTGGAAATTCCACTCGGATTGGCCATCAGTTTGAGGATGATAAGCTGTACTGAAGATCAAATTAGTATCTAGAGAATATTGAACACTCTTCCAAAAGATAGAGGTGAATCTTGGATCTTGATCAGATACAATAGATAGTGGTACTCCCTGAAGCCTTACCACATCCCTGATATATATCCGTTCTAGTTGACTCAATGAGAAATCCTTCTGAATTTCAATGAAGTTTGAAGACTATGTAAGATGATCCAAAACAACCCAGATTGAATTGTGACCTTTGGATGTCTTTGGAAGGCCAGTTACAGAGTCCATGGTGATGTTCTCCCATTTCCATTCTAGTATGGGAAATGCATGCATCATCCCCTTAGACTTCTGCCTCTCTGCCTTCACTTGCTGACACACCAGTCACTTTGATGTATACTCAGCGATCTCCTTCTTCATATTATCCCACCAATAATGCTCTCGGAGATCTTGATACATCTTTGTTTTTCATGTGTGAATAGATAAATTTTATCTATGCACATCATCTAAAAGTTCTTTCTTCAGCTCCGGACTAGATGGAACACATAGTCTTTTCCCAAATCTCACAATTCCTTCTTCATCAACATTAAACTTCTATGATTTTCATTTTATGATAGCTTCCACTCTCTTCTAAATTTCCACATCATCCGTTTTATCATGCTTTAACATTTCCAAAAGAGACGATTGATCAATCATTTGTGAAAGGATTGATGATGTTCCATTTTTTATGATTCCCATGTATATATTAATTAAATCTAAAAAGATTGGGTCCTTCTCAATTGTCATCAATGATAGAATTGTTGGGTCCTTTCTACATAGAGCATCTTTCACCTTTTTCACTTTCCGAGGGTGGTAATGAATTGATCAGTCATATTTGTTAATTAGATCTAACCTTCTTCGTTGGCACATGGTCAACTCTTTATGTGTGGATATATACTTTAGGATTTTGTGGTTCGTATATATTTCACACTTCTACTCAAAGAGATAATGCCACAAATTTTTAAAAGTGAATATCACAACATCCAACTCCAAATCTTGTATTGGATAATTATCCTCATGAAATTTCAATTTCTTTGATGTATAGACAATGAATTTGTCATTTTGAATCAACACCAAGCCCATTCCCTTCTTTGAATCATCACTGAATACCACAAAAAGTTCTCCACTTGTGGGTAAAGTGAGCACGAGCAGAGTGATAAGCCTCCTTTTTAACTCCTTGAAGATTTATTCACATTAATCACTCCATTCAAGCTTTAATCCCTTCCATGTTCTCTTGGTAAGAGGGTTGGAAAATCATGAGAAATTTCTCACAAATCATTGACAATATCCAGCTAACCCCAAGAAGCAATGGTTTTCTGTTACTGATGTTGGTCTCAGTCATCCCTCAATTTCATCTGTTTTAGAGGGATCCATAGATATCCCATTGGTTGTGATGATATGGCCTAAGAATGAGACATCTTTCAACCAGAACTCACACTTGATATACTTTTCATAGAGATTTTCCTTCCATAAGGTCTCTAGTATAGTTCTTAGATTCTCGTCATGACCCTCCTTGGTTTCGGAGTATATCAGAACATAATCTATAAAGACAACCACAAATTTGTCGAGGTAATCCATAAATACTCTATTCATCATGTCTGTGAAGATTGTTGGAGCATTAGTGGGTTCAAAAAGTATTACTATGAATTCATACTGCCGGTATCTTGTACAAAAAGCAGTCTTGGGGATATCTTTCTTCTTAACCCTTACTTGATAATATCCCAACCATAAATCCACCTTGGAGAAGTGTTGTGCTCCCTGAAGCTGATCGAACAAGTCATCAATTCGTGGGAGATGATACTTGTTCTTTATCATGATTTTGTTAATCTCCCGATAATCGATGCAAAGGCACAGTGACTGATCCTTCTTCTTAACGAAGAGAATTGGTGCACCCCACAGTGTAGCACCTGGGCGTATAAACCCTTTATCTAGATTCTCCTGTAGTTTTTTCGTCAGCTCCTCAAGCTCCACAACAACCTTTCAATACAATGTATCAGATATTGGCAACACCCCATGTATAAGATCAATTTAGAATTCAACACCCCTTTGAAGAGGAAGACCAGACAATTCCCCGAGAAACAATTACGAAAATTCCCCCCCCCCCAATAGGCATGTCTTCAAGGATGGTTTCCTCCTTAGACCCAATCATCTGAGCTAGATACGTGTGCTCAAAGGGCAGTAATATCCACTCCTGAGATGATAGAGCTAAATAAGATTCAAATTCTTCCTTGCACTTGTAGAGAATCGGGGGTCGATTCTACACCTAGAGAGTGATTTCCCTCTCACAGAAATTTATGTTGACTCAATATAAGGAAAGCCAATCAATGCCAAGAATTGCATCAAATTCCTCTAGAGGGAGTATGACGAGGGTCATGGGAAAATTTAATCCACAAATTATGATAGGGGAGGAGTTATATTCATGGGATGCAATTATTGCCCCATTCTCCATACTCACAGACATCCTAACTTCCATGCTTTTTGGTGGTGTAGAGATTGTTCTACTAAACTTTTGGGATATAAAAGAATGTGTAGAACATGAATCAAAAGTTATGTTTGCTATTCTTAAATGAATAACTGGCGTACCTGCCACCACTTCCGTAGGCTAGGTTTCATCCCACCAAAGGATAGGTCAAACTTGTATTCATAGGTAATAGAAAATCTGGAGGCGTATCGTGCAAGCCATGTGACGTTTGCCTCATACGCTCAGATAGATTCTTCGTCTTTTTACTTGAGGGCAAGGATGTCCCTTTCTATCTAATATTAGAGGGTGCACATACAATATTTATCGAAAAATATCTTCCGAAAATCCTTCCATTTCAATGCCTTGATCTCTTCCTCAGTCTTCATATTTTTTTATCAATGTCCACCATTGATCAGCTTCACCTTCCATATGATAAGAAGCCAGAAGATCCTTCTCTTGTTTGAAGCATTGAAGGATGGACAAGATATTTTCAATGAAGTTGATCCATTTTTCTGCAATTGAGGGATCAAACGATCCATTAAAAGTAAGAGGGATTTTTATCATGAAGCTCTCGATAACGAGTAGTTCGTTCTTGCGGGGGGGGGGGGGGGGGGGGTTGAACATTCCAATTGACCCATTTTTATATTCAAATCTTGAGTTAACTGAGAGAGAAGCAAGTCAATGTTTGGGATTCCCACTCCCATCAGATTGGGCATCTCATTTTCATAGTAATCACATTGATCTTCACATCGGTTGTTAGCCCGAGTCCTCCTATTACCAGCCATTGGATGGAATAAAAGGAAAGTTAGGGGTAACAAAAAAAGGGTAATCCAAGGAAAAAACTGATGATTATAAATAACTTTTATTTCCTTAACTGATGAATCCATATGCTTCAATCTACGCTATCCATGATCTACTTTCTAACATATATTCATAGGGGCATTTTTTTAATTCTCTTAATATGGGTTCATAATAAGCTTATGAATTTATAAAAGCATATCCCCCAAGAGTGTCATAACCAAGACTACAGCATGGTCCATTGTCGTGCAACAGTTCCCGTTCAAGTCTAGCTCAAAGCGGTGTTTTCGGCATTTACCCCTTGGATATATCTGTGCCGGAGTTGCCTCTACCTACTCATATCCAGACAGGGATGTATTTTCTTGACAAACCAACTTACTCAATATTCTCCAATGCATAGAAATGATTTTATTATACTTATTCTAGTCTCTAAGTCTTCACTAGGGTTTTCTAATCCAAATCCCAAAAATAACTAAACCTATCATCTGATACCAACTATAACAACCCTGTTTTTTATTACACACATAAACCTGATTTATTATATAAAATATTCACTTGATAAAACATAGAAGATCGAGAGGTATAGTGTATTTGGGGATTAGGAACATTACATAACAGCTTAGAACATAAAACACACAACATCTTTATTGAAAACATCCTTTACATGGCCACTACATTCCTTTGTACTTAGAATTTCATGGAATAACATGAGGACAAGAATAAGAAAACGGTGAGCTATAAAGCCCAGTAAAGGAATAAAAATTAAATAACATGAGGAATATAGTACATGTTAGACAATAGGCATACCAATGGAGCTCAACAGAAAGATGAACATAAAGGAAAGATAAAGCATGATAATCATAACATGGAAATGTAGCAATAACACTTAACATGGAATTAGCATAATCCAGGGCTCATTTCACATGAAGCACGAGTAAACCCCCATTTCACATGAAGCACAAGTAAAACCACATTGCACATGAATTAGCATTAGTCAACAACCATTGCACAAGATGTATCATGATACTAAACTTTACCCATTGCATTGGAGCGCTCGCAGGGCGCACCCTTCTCAAACATTTCATTTCATGCATAAGTGTGCCACATTGTGTTGAGTCAATAAGGCTTCCTTATGAATTTCCATTCCTTCTAGTTTGGGGAAATTGTTGAGTTAATAAAGTTTCCTTATGACTTTACCATTCCTTCATGTTTTGAAAATCACAAACATGTTATATTAAATAAAATCTCATTTACCCTATGCCTTAATTTTTTTTTTAAAAATTCTTTCCCCAAGATAATTTATCCTTAATATTTTTTTCATGACTAAGTATAATATTCGGTTTCATATTCAAAACCTAAGATTCTTATAATACTTATATATAGAGCATTCTATTTTCAGGATCCGAATTCAGGTTCCGAGTTCTCTGAGTTCAGACTCTGAACTCTTATGAGTTCTCACTTTATGTTCTTTGAATTCAGACTCCGAACTCCTATGAGTTCTGACTCCAAGTTCTCTGAATTAAGACTCAAAACTCTTATGAGTTCTGCCTCCGAGTTCTCTAAATTCTAACTCTGAAAATTATGAGTTCATATTACGAGTTCCTTGAATTCAGACTCCAAACTTTCTAAGTTCAGATTATGAGTTCTCTGAATTCCGATTCCAAACATTCTGAGTTCTCTGAATTCAGACTCTAAACTTTGTATGTTTAGACTCTGAATTTGATGAATTCAGAATCAGAATTCTATGAATTGAGACTCTGAATTCTTATGAATTCAGACTCTAAATTTCCATTGAAATTCAGACTCCAGAATTCTATAAAATTCAGATTCCTAATTCCTTGGAATCCAGAATCCAAATATCCATGTTTAATAGACACCAAATAGTTTTGGTTATAATCCAAACTTTCATTTTTCCTTACACTCTGAAAAATTAATTTTCTTAAGTAACCATATTTTTTCTTACTCATGTTTTGGTTATAAAATGATGTCATGAATTCAGTTACTTACAAACCATTGTTTGAGTGAAACATGTACAGGTCCCTCGAAAATTCAAGGAAAAATATGACCGTTGGATGAGGGAGCCGATTGTTGAAGTTGTGCCTATAAATTGGAGCTCATTTTAATGATCTCACAACTTTGATGAACTGTTCTACGACTCTAGAGATTACATGATACTAAAGTGATTTCTAGGGAGAGACTCTCATGCTTAGAGTGTATAGAACATCTTGTTCAGAAAAGATTCATGAAACTCTGAATGTTGCTAAGTACATTTGAGGGCTTCCGGGGATAGGAAGATAGAGGTGCTGACTACCTTGAAGTTGAGGGATTGCGGGGATAGAAAGAAAGACTCTGATCTTTGTATCGAGGGCTTATCATGGTGTGGGTAAGACAAAATTTCTTGAAAGTATACATCAAGGGACCTTGATCCAAGGTTGTTGGATACCCTTCTCTTTGGGTTAAAAGATTTACTACTTGTTACTTGTATTGTTTCAAGTTTGATGCTACATTTTGACTGTTGAGGAAAGTATAACTATCTTATACTTCCTTATACTTGTACACTCCGATCTAGTTAGATTCTATACGATTTAAGGGATAATATTTATCTTTGTATACTTTTGTTAAGTTTCATTTTTGGATTCACTTTTTTGGAATTGCATCCTCGAAATCATATTTCTGAAATCAAGAAAGTGTGTAGAACTAGAGGTTTTGTGAATTAACTTGTTTAACCTTGTCAAACATCTTCATATTTAAAAGTTACAATGATTTTTTAAATTATACAATTCACCCCCTCTTGTATATTGATCATATACATTATTATTGCAATACATCAATCAGTATCGTCTATCATTTCAATCCTACAATTAGTATCAGAGAAGGTCTATGAAATACTTATATTCACGTATAAGTTTTCTTACTCAATTTTTTCATTTTTTATATATTTTAATTTCTTAGGATATTCTTATCCTTGTTTACAAAATTTATTACTAACAAGTTTGTGTAGAAAGATTTTATTTAAGATGGCAGGAATCAATGTTGGTTCCATAGACAACCTAAATCATTCTAGACCACCTATTTTTTATGGGAATGATTACGAATATTGGAGATATCGTATGAAGACATTCATTATCAATGTTGGAGTATATAATTTTGTTATGCTTACTGGAGGATATAAAATACCTGAAAAGGAAGTGAGTACCTTCACAAACCAAGAAAAGCATGAATATCAACTAAATTATAAGGTACACAACAAATTGTTTTGTTCTATGACTAGAAATATATATAGACAAATTTCATCTTGTGAAGCAGAAAATTTTATTTGGAAGAAGCTCGATGTTACACACTTTGGAACTTCCAATGTTATTGAAACTTAAAGAGCCATGATCAGAGCTGAATATCATGGTTTTTGCTTTCCTTATGGAGAACCCAAATGTAAGGTGAAATAATGATTTATGACTATCTTCAATAGTTTACAATCCATAGGTGAGAAAGGATTACATGATGAAGCACTTGTTGATAAGATCATAGACATCATGCCCAATGAGTGGGAATCCAAGAGAACAACTACTGATGTGAATATAAAGGTTACTCAGATTTCTCTTGATGAACGTTTTGAAACTCTTCTTCAACATGAGAGTAGAATGAAGGGTGATGATGATAATATTAAGAAAAAGAATGAGAATGGTAGTTTTGATTTTAAAACAAAGTCAAATCATATGAAATTTAAGACTCCTGAGAGAGTTACAAGATCTAAATCTAAGAAGGTTGTTATTTAATATGAATCTAGTGTAAGTGAATATTTAGAAAATGAGTTAGCCAATATTCTGCGAAGGGTGAACAAGATTTTTGGATAGAATAACATTCAATCCAGATACAAGAAGAAATAAAGGAAAGATATCAAAGATTCAAAAGTCACATGTTATGAATGCAAAAAAGCCGGACATATAAGGCCTAATTGTCATATGTTTAAGAGAAAAGAAAGAAAAGAGAATAATTCTGAGAGAAATAGAAAGAAGTACTACAAATCTAAAGCTAAAAATGTTTTGAAATATAATGACACATGGAGTTCTAGTGGTGGATACTCTTCTGAAAAATCATTAGATTATGAATCTTCTGAACTGAATAATCTTGGTTTAATAGCCAGACTGCCTATTGAAAATCACCTCTTAATGGATAAGGTACACAATGATGAATCTATGAACAGTGTATTCCTAAATTATAATTATAGTGATAGTAAATATTATGAATCTTCAGATGAAGAATCATATTATTATGAGGATAATACTTTACCAACATATATAAAGTTTAAAGGTTTGCTAAGCTTCTTTTGAATGAGAATTCAAAACTCAAGAAAAATCTTGATAAGGAAACTTCTAGGAATACTATTCTTAATAAGGAAATATCATATCTTTCTAAAGATCTTGATAAGAAAACGCTAGATGTTGAAAGTATTTTAAAAAATCTTGAGGAATTAAATTCTGATAAGGATAAACTTTCTAAGGATGTAGAAAAAGTAATATCTATGATTTTTTTTGAGCCTAACTCTAGTTCTAAAACTAATATTGTGGAAGGCAATAACATTGTTATTAGACTAAAGTCAGAAATATTTTCCTTGAGGAAGTGTTTTTCAAACTTTACCTTAGGTAAGGAAATTTTTTATAAGATGTATTCTCAAATCTGACCTCTTAGGAATAATTCTAGTTTTGGTTATACAAGTTCAAAACCAATTTTTAGTAACAATTATTTTGTACCTCAAATTACTCCATTTTCACCAAGTGTCAGTGTGGTGGAAACTAGGAAAAAAGTTGTTCCTTAAACAAAACATAGTCATTCAGATTTCATAAAGCTTATTTTTCAAAGAAAATGTGGGTACCTAATATTTTGCTTTCTGAAATTTCCAGATCCTAGAATGGTTGGGTTCCAAAATTATAAAATTATTATTTTTAGGAATATAAAGAATGTACCAACAGAAATACTTGGTACATGGATAGTGGATGTTCCCGATATATGACTGGTAACAAAAAATTCTTTAAAAAGATTATCAAGACAAATGGAGGAAAAGTAACCTTCGGAGATAATGCTATGGGAGATATTATTGGTATAGGTAACACCGTTCTTCTTGAAAAAACCTTGATTTCAAATGTTTTATTTGTTAAGGTTCTTAATCACAACCTCATTAGCATAAGTCAATTATGTGATGAAGGTTAACTTGTGAATGTTAGGAATGAAAAGTTTTTAGTACACAATTCCAAGGTAGAGTTTATTTCTTCTACTCATAGGAAAGAGAATGTTTACACACTAAACCTTGAAGACCTTTGAATCCAAGATATACCTTGTCTTAGTGCAATGAAAGACAATTATTGGTTGTGGTATAGAAGGATATGACACTATAATCTTAGGAACCTCTGAAAACTCTTTAAGAAAAGACTAGTTAAGGATCTACCAGTGCTAAGATCTAATTCTTCAAAAGTTTATGATCCTTGTCAATATGACATGAAACATAAATCATTTTTTAAATCATTCGGTGAAGTCTCAACCATTGATGCATTACAATTAGTGCATATAGATCTTTTTGGACCAACACAAACTGGAAGCATTGGAGGAAAATATTATGTATTTGTCTTAGTTGATGATTACACTAGATTTACATGGGTCTATTTTCTAGCAAATAAATATGAAGATTTTTCTTATTTTAAATGTATTAGAGCCCAAGTTAAAAATGAGAAAAACCTTCCTTTGATAACTATTCATAGTAATCATGGAGGAGAATTTCAAAATTTGGATTTTGAAACTTTTTGTAGCATAAAAGGCATTACTCATAACTTCTCAACACCTATAACACCTAAAAAATGGTGTTTTTGAAAGAAGATATTTAATTCTTTAAGAGATAACAAGAACCATGTTGGGTGAGTATTCTATAGCCCATCAGTTTTGGGCTAAATCTATAAGAACTTCTTATTATACTATAAATCATGTTTTGATTAGACCTTTTCGTAATAATACTCATTATGAGTTATGGAATTGTAGAAAATCTAGACATTCCTATTTCAAGGTATTCATTCTGAATACTATAGATAATCTACACAAATTCGCACCGAAATATGATAAAGGAATTTTTTTAGGCTACTCCACAACTTCTAAAGATTTTAGATTTTTCAATAAAAATACTTGTACTGTTGAAGAAACAGTACATGTCAAATTTCATAAAACTGATCCTTTTTTTAAACAACATCAACCTACATCTTCGGATGTGTTTTCAAAAATTTATTATCAACCTTTTTTAGAAGATCTTTCTGATAAGGAAAATTTCCAAGAAAATAATACTGAAACATTTAACAAATAAGATATCCTACCGTATGTTGATGAACAAGTTTTACAAAACCCAAATTAGTTGTTTCTAAATAATCATCCTAGTGATAGTATCATTGGTAATTTTAATCAACTTGTAAGGACTATAAGTTCCTTAAGGAATGAAATATAACATCTAGCATTACTTTCCCTATTAGAACCAAAAATCCCTGATGAAACTGTAGGTAATGATGATTGGATAAAAGCTATTCAAGATAAACTAAATGAATTCGAAAGGAATAAAGTCTGGACCTTTGTTAAAAGACCTAAGGAAACTTCTATTATTGGTGTAATATGGGTCTTCATAAATAAGTGTGATGAAAATGGAATAATTTTAAGAAATAAAGCTAGATTGTTTGCTAAAGGACATAATCAACAAGACGGAATAGACTATGAAGAAACCTGTGCTCTAGTATCTAGACTTGAACCTATTCTTATTTTACTTGCCTTTACTACATTCTTCAATTTCAAACTTTTTAAAATGGATGTTAAATGTGCTTTTCTTAATGGTTGTGTACAAGAGGAAGTTTTGTTTGAACAACTTCCTAGTTTTGAAGATAAAAAACATCCGGAACATGTTTATTAACTTACCAAAGATCTGTATAGACTTAAGAAAGCCCCTCGAGCTTGATATGGAAGACTTATAGGATTTTTGCTTCAAAATAATTATGTTAAGGGAAATGATGATCCAAACCTTTTTATAAAGAACGATAATAAAAATGTTTTGATTGTTCAAATTTATGTCGATGAAATTATATTTGGTTCAACTCAGCAATCTTTAACTAATTACTTTGCGGACCTAATGCAATCAGAGTTTGAAATGAGTATGATGGGTGAGTTAATATTTTTCATTGGTTTTCAAATCTCTCAAAAACCAGAAGGAATCTATATATCCCACTATAAGTATATTAAAGATATTTATTAAAATTATGGATATAACAACACTAAGAGTATATGTATTCCCATTGGTACATCAAATTCACTTGATCTTAATGAAGCTTGGAAACCAATAGATCAAACATATTTTAGAGGTATGATAGGAAGTATACTTTACTTAACCGCTAGTCACCCAGACTTAATGTTTTCAGTATTCTTATGTGAAAAATATCAATCTAATCCTAAGGAATCTCATTTAAAGGCAGTGAAATGAATTTTTCCCTACTTAAAGGGAACCAAGGATCTTGGACTCTTTTATACTTCTGGAAATGATTTCGTTTTGAAAAGTTTTTTAGATGCTAACTTTGGTTGATATAGAATGGATAGAAAGAGTACATCTGGAAATTTTCATTTCTTAGGATATTCATTAGTTTCTTGGTCATGAAAAAAAACAACACTCAGTAGAACTTTCTGCTATTGAAGCTGAATATGTAGCATCTGGAAGTTGTTCTGCTCAAGTGTTCTGGATGCAACACACACTCACAGACTATGGTATGAGTTTTACCAAAACACAAATTTTGTGTGATAATACTAGTGCCATTTCCTTCAGTAAAAACCCTGCACATCACTATCGTAAAAAACACATACATATTAGGCATCAATTTCTTAGGGATCACACCCAAAATGGGATATCATTCTTAAATGTATCAGAATGCAAGATCAACTTGCTGATATATTCACAAAATATTTTCCCTCTGATATATTTGAATATATTAAACAAAAGTTAGGAATGATAACTGTAAGGTAATATTCCTTGTTAACTTCCTGTTGAAATCAATCTTCTTATAGAAACAAACTCATTTTAATTTGGGGAGTACATTTGTTTGATAGAGTCTAAATTTTTTTTCATATTCTAAATTTTTTCATATTTTAAACCCATTTTGTAGTCTCAAAATTTTTCATAATGAAGATTTTTGTAGTTATAAATTTTCGTAATGAAGAATTTCTAAATTTTCGTAATGAAGATTTTCTAAAGTTTCATTATGAATATTTTCTAAATTTTCTTATTAAAGATATTCTAAATTTTCATAATGATGATTTTGTAAATTTTCGTAATAAATATTTTTTTAATTTTCATAATGAATATTTTGTATATTTTCATAATGAATATTTTCTATGTTTTTCATAATGAAGATATTCTAAAATTTTCAAAGTGATTTTTTAAAAAAAAATTGTAATAAAATTTTCGGAATCTAAAGTTCTTTAAGAAGACTTTTTCTTCACTATGAATAATCTTCCTAGTAATCCTAAATGTATAATTATTTCTTAAATTTTAATAATAATATTCTACTTGTTGGTATTTTCATGTGTATTTAAATTTTTGGATTCACTCTTTATTAAATTCGAATGTTTTTATTAAAAACCTCAAAGATCAGATTCAATAAATATTTCCTTCCAACTATCATCTCAACCGTCAGATCTGATCACAAGGTTTCTCAACCATTGGATTGAGTTTGGAAGCTGAACCACCACCCCAAATTCCTATATAAAGGACCCCAAAATGGTTGTCCCACATCAATTTCAATGCATTCGCGTGATAAATCCTTGTCTTTTTACTTAATCTCGTTCCGAACTTTTCAGATCTTGCTCAAATATGAGTGTCTATTGAAGAATTCTCTACGAAAGACATGTCAACTGTCAAGCCAATCTCAGAGTGGATGTTTTATAGAGAAAGGTTGGTGCATAAATTTTTTTTCCAAGTATGATTCCATCATTTCAAAGAACATCAAGCAGAATGGATTGGAAAATGTTTGTATATCAAATCCAGGTGCTCAAGATTTAGTATATCCGGATTTTCTAGTAGAATTTTATGAGTCAGTAGGTTTTTTTATGGAAGAAGGAAGAGATATGTTTTATTCCAAATGCTATGGGAAGACTTTTTCTCTCTCGTACACCAAGGTTGCAAATTTTATTGGAGTTCCGTATGAAAGAGAAGTTGGATTTTGTTCTCATAAGTTTTCAGATGTTCACGGATGATTTGTTAAGGTGAAATCTATGGAGTGCCTTAGTCTTTCAGATGTTAAGACTCTAAATATTGTTCACCTCACTAGAAATTTTTGGATTCTCGAATTATGGGTTCAAGGATTCATCATACCAAGAAAAATTGACAAGTATACATTAAAGAAGGGTGATATGTATATTTTGGATTTTATGGTGAACTTAAGAAAGATCAACTTGCTTAAGCATATTCTGATTACGATCAAGAATATAATGAATGGAAATCTAACGACTCAGATCATTATGTATCTAGCCATTCCTTCCAAGCTGGTTGTTTTGTTCTTGGATTATTTCAAAATTCCTTGTAGTTCAAATCCAATGAATTGAAAAGTCATGATGGTTAGTGATGATACTCTAGGAAGAATGAATGTTTTATTTTCTAAGGAATCCGAAATATTTTATGACTTACCAAAGGAAGAAGTTGAAGATATCTCAAAGAAACAAGAGGATTCTAAGAAATCTAAGAAGGGTTCATTTAAGAGGAGAGTGATGGAAGTGGAAGAAAAGGGAAAAACTCCAGAGCCTAAGGAAACCCAATCTGCACATCCAAAACCTAAGAAGAAAAAAGATTATCCGGATGAGGTAGTAGTTAAAAAGAGGGAAGACAAGAAGAACAATAAAGCAGGGGAGCCTAGATTTTTCTTGGATCCTAATAAAGAAAAAGACTTAAAAGAGAATATTGTTGATGATCTTGAAAAGAAAGAAAAAGAAAAGAAACAGAAGAAGAAGATGTCTGAAGCTGAAATTGTTCAATCACTTCTAAAGGATTCTGAGAAAGCCTCCGAGAAAATTCCGGTACTAGAATATTTCTTAGTTGAAGCTTTACATGAGACTGCAGGAAAGAAGTATATGACTCTAAAAAATTTCAAAGAAAAAAAAGTAGAAGAAGTAGAAGAAGAAGAGGAAGAAGAAGACAGTGGTGATACCGGAGATCGAATAAAGCAAGTAAAAGAGTTTCATGAGATGGAAATTCCATCTGAGAAACTCTCAATCTGAACTTCTGAAGGAGAATCTTTAATGAATTCTACCCCTGGGAAAGATGAGAAAGGCGAAGATAACAGGGTTGAAAAAGATGTGAATAAGTTATCTGAAGAAGAAATTTTTATTCACCATTTCATTCATCCATAATATGCTAAGGCAGGGGTTGTGAAGGAAGAGATAGAGGAAGACAAAATTGTTCAGCTGTCTGATAGTGAACATGAGTCCCCTGATGAGGAAGCCATTCCAAAGGCTGATAAGGGAAAAATTGTGGTTATTGATACACCTAGTAATGTTTTTGTGAAGAAGAAAGAAGTTGGTGGGTCATCGAAGAGGAAGGCAGTTGAGTTAGAGAAAGAGCCCTCAATAAGAAAAGTTTCATATTTGGAATCATCTTCTCTATTACATGATTTCGTAGTTCTGTCTTTTAAGAATCTTGTTAGAACCATCCCAATATTTTCAAGTATACATTCAAGATGCCAAATTCCTCAACACACACTAAATCAGAAATCAGATTCAGTATCCATGGTGATGGATAAGTGTGTCAAGCTTGAAGCAGATTTCAAATATTTTTTCATAAACTATGAATCCCAAAAAATATGTTGCAAGAAGATGACCAGTTGGTCAAGGAAAACTATAGAATAATTGAGAACTCTTGATGAGTTCCAAGATAGTGTCAAGGATGCCTTTGACACCGAAGATAGTAAGATCAAGGATCTCACAAATAGGTTTTAGGAGAAGCTTACTCTGGAACAAAATTCTCAGATTCAAGAAGTGAAAGATCTGAATGGAAAGCTGTATTCAGTTTCCCATAGTTGGAATAGAGAAAGAGATCTCAGTATAGAGATATAAGAGAAGCTATTCAACCAGGAAGAAGCTCTAAAGAGTCGGGGAGAATCTCTTAAAGCTTGACAAGATAGAATCAAAGCCTTAGAGAAGAAAGCATAGGATCAAGATCAAATTCTTAAGCGAGTATAGGAGGATCATAAAAATACCAAAAATATGAAAACAATTGTGAAGAAGATGATTCCCAAGGAAAAGGAAGGATAAATTTGTTCTATTCTGATCTTTTGTTGTATTCCTTTCTTGTATTTTTTTTCCAATCATAATGAATTATTTCGTTACATATCTTTTTGATATTTCGTAATAATTTTTTAGGTACCAAAACTTATTTTCCATTCGCTGAATTACGTTTTTAAAATAACAATGGGGGAGAAAGGAATGTTAAAAATAATACAAATTAAAAGAAGGAATTTCCATAAGTAAGGGGGAGTTCATCTAAGGGGGAGTCTTTATCCAAGAAGATTTTTGTATGCAATAAAATGATAAGTCTCATTCCAGAAATCTAGAATACAATCCTTAGTGTGTCCAAATCCTAAGATGGAGTTAGTCATATTCATCTTTGTCCATGTGTTAAGGGAGATAAGTTTTTCTTTCAATGCCCAGAATAATATTTTCTAAGTCCTTATATTCTCTTTATTAAGGATGTTTGTGCTTTCCAAAAAGGGGGAGATTGTTGAGTCAATAAGGAGTCCTTATGAATTTTCCATTACTTCTTGTTTGGGGAGATTTTTGAGTCAATAAGGTTTCTTTACGAATTTACCATTTGTTCATGTATTGAAAATCACAAACATCTTATCTTAAGGAAAATGTCATTTAACCTATTCCTTAATTTCAAAAAAAAATCATTCCCCAAGTAAATTTATCCTTTCCATGTTTTTCATGAATAAGTATAATATTTGGTTTCATATACAAAACCTCAGATTCTTATAATACATAGATATAGAGCATTCTATATTCAGGATCCGAATTCAGGTTCTGAATTCTTTGAGTTCAGACTCTGAACTCTTATGAGTTCTCACTCCGAGTTATCTGAATTCATACTTCAAACTCTTATGAGTTATGACTCCGAGTTATCTGAATTCAGACTCCAAACTCTTATGAGTTATAACTCTGTGTTCTCTGAATTCAGACTCTGATATTTATGAGTTCAGATTCCGAGTTCCCTGAATTCAGACTCTAAACTTTCTGAGTTCAGATTCCAAGTTCTCTAAATTCTGGTTCCAAAATTTCTGAGTTCAGAATCTGAGTTCTCTAAATTTAGACTTTGAACATCGTAATTTTAGACTCCGAATTTTATAAATTCAGACTCCGAATTCTATTAACTCAGACTCTGAATTCTTATGAATTCAGACTTGGAATTTCCTTTAAAATTTAGACTTTAGAATTCTATAGAATTCAGATTCCAAATTCCATGGACGCCAGAATCATAATATCCTTATTTTATAGACACCAAATAGTTTTGGTTAGACTCCTAACTTTCATTTTCCCTTACACACCAAAAAATGAATTTGGTTAAGTAACCATATTTTTTTGTACTCTTGTTTTGGTTATAAAATGATGTCGTGCATTCAGTTACTTACTAACCATTGTTTGAGTGACACGTGTACAGGTCCCTCCGAAAGTCAAGGAAAAATATGATCGTTGGAGGAGGGAGCCAACCATTGAAGCAGTTCCTATAAATAGGAGCTCATTTGAATGAGATCACAACTTTGATAAACTGTTCTACGACTCTATAGATTACAAGATGCTAAAGTGATTTAGAGATAGAGACTCTCATGCTTAGTGCACACTGAACATCTTGGTTAGAATTGCTTTGTGTGACTCCGAATGTTGCTGAGTACATTTGAGGGCTTCCAGGGATAGGAAGACAAAGGTGTTGACTACCTTGAAGTTGAGGGCTTGCAGGGATAGCAAGACAGACTCCGATCTTCGTATCGAGGGCTTACCTTGGTGTGGGTAAGATATACTTTCTTGAAAGTATAAATCAAGGGACCTTTATCCAAGGTTGTTGGATACCCTTCTCTTTGGGTAAAAAGATTTACTACTTGTTACTTGTATTGTTTCAAGTTTTCCATTGCATTTTGATTGTTGGGGAAATTGTAACTATATTATACTTCATTATACTTGCACAATCTAATGTAGTAATATTCTATACACTTTAAGGAAGAATCTTTATCTTTGTAAAATTTTGTAAGTTTCATTTCCGGATTCACTTTTCCGGAATTGCATCCTCGAAATCGTATTTCCCAAATCTATCAAGTGTGTAGAACTAGAGGTTTTATGAATTACCTTATTTAACCTTGTTAAACATCTTAATCTTTAAAAGTTACAAATAATTATTAATTTATACAATTCACCCCCTCTTTTATATTGAGCATCTAAATTATTATTACGATACTAAAATTAGTATCATCTATCATTTCGATCCTACAATTGGTATCTGAGTAGGTCTCTGAAATACTTATATTCACATATATGTTTTCTTGATAAAGTTTTTCATTGTTCTATATGTTCCTTACTTATGATATGTAAAGACCCGTAAAATTCAAGGAAAATTTTTTCTTAATTTTCTTTAGAATTTTACAAGAGCGCGGTTTCAGACGGCACCTGATTCCGAGGCCCGGAGTGCCCGAAATTAATTTCCGAAGTTTGGCTCGGGTACGTTCAGTGAACGAACGAGCGGGAATTCCTAACTTTTGATCCGGTGCTCGGAATTGAAATCTGAGGGCACCGATGAACTCGCAGCGCCGATATTCGCTTTAAGAGTCCTTTTCGGGAGTTGCGTTTGTTGCGGGTTGAAAGTTAGTTTTTGGGTTTTTAGTTTAAGTTAAATAAAATTTGTGAGGAACAAATTTTATTTTTAACTAGTTAAGTCCTACCAAAGGGAGTTGGGAGTGGGACCCACATCCACTTAACCTCCCTTGGGAGGATTAAGTGAGGTGGGGTCCACACGAACCCCAACTCCTCAAATTCTCTCAAAACCTCCCCTTTAACTCTTTTCATTTAATGTTGTCAACTTGAGTTACTTAATTAATTATGGGAGTTTAACCCTTTTTGAATTTCAAACTTTTGAAATTCTAATGTGTATTGTAATAATAAAATAAGAAGTTGTCTTATTTTATTTTGGGTTGTTTGTTTTGTCTCCTTAAGAGCTTTTGGAGAGCCTCTTCTTCTTCTTCAAACTCAACGAAGAACGCGAAGAACGTCGTTCTTCAACGAAGAACTTCTCCGCCGAAGAACACGATCCATCCGCGACGCGACGTACTTCTTCTACGTCATCTCTTCCGCGACGGTTTTCCGCGAGGAACGCCATCGACAACGACTCTTCCTCCGACGTCAAAGGAATCGACACCGATATTCCACGACTCCGTCAACGTGCGACTAACGAGGTAGGGGTTCTTGAGTTCGTTGTTTCCTTTATTATTTGACTTTCCTCAAGACTTGACGTAGAACGCTCAAGTTCCGACGAAGAACGCCGCTCCGCTCTTCTTCGTCTTCGGTGTCAACGAGAGAGAACACCGCACCTTCCTCGGACAACCTTCGTCGGCGTACAAGGATTCGCCAACGACGTGCCTCTTCGGACGCGCCTCTTCGTCGTTGAATTTGACGAACGGCGACCGCGACGCCCGACCTCCGCGACGTCGTCTTCCGCGGAACGTAGACAAATCTTCGAACCTTATACCAAGGTAGGGGTTGTTGTTTCATTATTTATTTATTTCGTTCTTGATCGTGGATCTAGCACGTCTAACGTGAGACACTTGATTTTTTTAAAGTTGCGTTATTATTTAACGTGAGGGGGGGGGGGGGGGGGGCGGACCGCATGAACACGGCCGAACCCCCTCCATCGTTCGTGTTGATTATTCTTGCGGGCGGAAGCAAGGTGGCGTGGTGCCGTCGCACCACGCGGACAATTGTACGTTTATCTTACGCGATGCCGTCGCACACACCTTGGAAGAAACAACAAGAACGCGACGCCGTCGCGCCTCGTTGAATGAATATCATGGCACGGCGAAAGGGGCGCGGTGCCGTCGCACCGCGCCAGACGACGAACACCGCGGCCGGTTCCGGGCCGCGGCGGGACGAGGAGACCGCGGCCGGTTCCGGACCGCAGCGGGACGAGAAGACCGCGGCCGGTTCCGGGCCGCGGCGGAAGAGAAGGCCGGCGGCCGGGCCGCCGGCGTCGGAAGTCGAAGGCGGGACCGGAATTTCCGGTCCCGTTGGTAAAAACCGGCCGGCCAGCTGGCCGGCCGGATGACTGAAAACCGGGGGAATAAATCCCCCAGACCGTTCAGCAAAACCCCCCTCTTAATGAGGGGGGCGGTTCCATGAAAGGGGGGCAGCAGCCCCCCGGTTCCTTTGAATCAAACCGGCCCCCACGTGGGGGCCGTTTGTTGAAAAAGGCGCGGCACAAGGCCGCGCCGCTCCAAAGAAGCGGGGGCTTAGCCCCCGCGTGACACCCGCGTGCGGCTCCTCGCGGCACCCCGAGCCGCCGCGGCACCCCGCGCCACAGCGCCGCCGCCGCCGGCCGCCGCCGCCGGCCACCGCGCCGCCCAGGGGGGGGGTTGGGCCGGGTCGGCCCGGACCCGGACCCCCCCGTTTCGAACCAGAATTGGTTTTTGGCTCATAACTAGAGCCTCGGACCTCCGAATGACGAACCGTCTGCGGCAACACGATCCTTGGATCGAGACGGTCGTTTCGGTATATCGCACTGAAGGTTTCGGATTACTTTGAGTTCGGCCGGGTTGGTTCGTTCACGAAACCAACCGGGCCTTCGGAGCGGAAACGCTCATATCTTGAGCTACGAACGTCCGATTGACGCACCGTCAGTCGCGTTGTGTTCCTTTTAGTGAGACGGATCTTTTGGCATACTCCGCCCAAGGTTTGGACGCAGGTGGAGTACGGTCGGGTTGGTTTTGCCATAAAAACCAACCGGGCCCCGGAGACGAAAATGCCAATAACTCTCAGACCGGGCGTCCGATCGACGCACCGTCTGTTGCGTTGAGTTCCTGTTTACGATACAGAACTTTTGGTATCCTTCGCCCGAGTTTTGGATACAGTTAGTAGAGGCCGGGTTGGATCGCTTCCGAAATCCAACCGGGCCCCTGGAACGGGAAAGCTAATATCTTTCAGACAGGACGTCCGCTTGACGAGCCGTCAGCAGCGTTGGTGGTTACGTTGAGTAAAGGTCCCTTTGAGTATACCTTATGGGAGTTCGGGGTACAGTTGAGATACGGCCGGGATTGGTTTCGCTCACGAAACCAACCGGGCCCCTAGGACGAATAGGCTAATAACTCACAGACCGGGCGTCCGATCGACGCGCCGTCTGTTGCGTTGAGACCCCTGTGACGAGACGGACCTTTGAGACACTTCTTCGTGGGACTTTGAGATACTTGGAGTATCGACCTGTAGCTCGTGGAGCGGACCCTCCCAGTGACGAGCGTGCGAAGTACGGAGACCGTGTAGCTGGCTGAGACCTGACGACTGCTTGACCGACTCGACTTGGAGTGAGTCGACTAGCCCAGTGGACGGAGCACTACTTTCTGAGGTGCAGACCCATGGCGGACGGAGCACTACCTGTGTGACAGTGCAGACCCGCGGTGCTCGTCCGGAGAGTACCTCAGCAGGCTACTAGGGGGTGTGCACTACGGTGTTTGGGTGACATACCTCGGCGGGAAGCACTAATGTGTTTGGGTGGCTGGCCCGCAGTACTCGACAGGAGGAGTACTTCAGCAGTCTTAGGTTAGTGAGCAGTACCTCGGAGTCGTGACAGGACCACTGTACACTCTAGAGACGGAGCTCTTCAGCAGTTACGGTTTCGATAATGAAAATCCTGGTTTGAGCTGAGACTTTTGACCTTGTGTTTACCTCATGATTGAGATGGGTCACCTGCTAACATTGGTATATGTATGGGCATATACCCGGGTAGTGGTTATCCGTTGTTTTCACAATCCTTGTGTTTCCTCATGCTTGAGATGGGTTACTTGATAACTTAGGTATATGTATGGGCATATACCTAAGTAGAGTTTATCTGTTGAGATCTTCTTGTGTTTATCCTTGTTGGTTTTAGTGAGACCTTGAGGGTCTCGGGGTCCCTACTGAGTATCGTTATACTCACCCCTGCACGGGCTATGCCCGCACCTCATTGTGTTGGTTGCAGACGATGGACAGTGCTGACAGAAGCCGAAGGTTCGAGGACTGGACGGTACCTGGAGGTGGACTATACGACGAGGCGGTACCCGGAGGTGGACCACTGGGCGGGACATACTCGGAGCGGATGGCGGGACCCGAGGAGCAGAGGAGCTATCTGTACCCACCCTTCAGGTGGGATTTCCAGTGGACATCTCAGCGTAGCAGCTTTACTTTTCAGTCGCTGTTTTCCCTTTCGAGTTGTATTTTACAGTTGGGCTTGTATTTCCGGCCCCTTTTTACTTTTCAGCTCTTCTTTTTGTACTTAGTGTTTTACTTCCGCTTGTACTCTGTGGTGCTTGTTTTCTTTATAAAGGCAATGCCTTCCCAGTTATCGGGATTTTACGCCTTTGGTGCTAGTCGCCAGCCCCTGGCCTATGGAAGGCGGGCTTGGGGTAGTCACGGCACGGGCCCCGAGGACGGGTCGTGACAAATTGGTATCAGAGGTGGTCGGTTCTACCGCAGACTCTGATCTTTCTTTCTGTGAAGCAATAGTGTTAAGGGTACCGAGTGTGGTTTTCAGTTCAGGGAGTCCAGTGTTGGTGCGGGCGGCCGACGTATCCATACACCAGGACCCTGACAACTGATTTCCGACATTGTGCACGAAAACACTGATTGCGTGTGTGTTTTCAAAGGTTTTTCCCCTTAAAACAGCTCAAACCAGGTCAGCTCACCAGGTATAATCGTTTGATCGTGTTACGTTGTTTCTTTCAGGATGGCCCCACGACGGCAGCCAGCTAGGGTTCCGAGAATCAAACGTGACAACAGCCCACCGAGCGACGAGGACTCGGTGCAGGGCCCTTTGTCAGCAGTGGCACCGGCGGTAGATCTACCCGCCGAGCCCCCGATGCTTCCAGCAGCAGCCGCTGACGATGCACGTCGCCACAGCGCACTGCATGAGTTTCAGCGCCAGCGACCGTCCAGGTTTCGCGGGGAGACGGATCCCCAGGCTGCAGAGGACTGGCTGGAGGCAGTGGTACGAGTGTTTAGGCTAGTGAGGACACCAGCAGACCTCATGGTGATCCTCGTTGCGAGCCTACTACACGCAGCAGCAGGTAGGTGGTGGAGCCACTTGTTTCAGTTTTGCGATGAGATGAACTTCGCATGGGAAGACTTCGAGACCTTCTTCAGGGTGGAGTTTGTGCCAGTATCTCTACACCCCGAGCGTGTACAGGAGATTCTTCCTTTACCGCGTGTTTTTCGATCAGAAGCCGAGTCATCTGTGGGCAGTAGACAGATGATGCAGAGGTCCAGGAGGACCAGACCAGCAGTTGGGAGATCTCGGGTTTTAGGACCAGTGGTGCAGGGCAACCGGAGTGGGAACAGAGCTAGCCGTGCAAGGAGCGGGTTGTGTTACTCATGCCGCGGAAAGGGTCACCTGGCACGTGACTGTCCGACTCCTCGATCCGCAGGCTTGGAGGGAGCCACCGAGGTTGAGGCAGCGACAAATGCTTGAGCAACAGTAAAGCAGGTAGACAGGAGCGGAACTAGTGGATACGTCTCTTGTACTTCTAGTTCCATGTTGATGTTGCTTTTGTGTAGCGTCTTGTATTATGAGCTGCAATAATAAAAGACGCATCCTTTGTGATTTTTTCATTCCTGTCCTCTTTTGTGATGTTACTAAGAGGTTCCAGTTTACTGTTGACTTGACCCTCACTTGTGAGACATCTACTGGAGGAGACCAGTTACCACACACTGATGCCGACAGTGTGACTCAACCCTTGGAGGCGAGAGTAACGGTTGGATCTCTTAGTAGTAGCGTCGAGGCCTTACGACGTCATCCTTGGTATGGATTAGTATCATCCATGTTAGGATTGACTGTTTTAGGCAAAGAATGTGGTTCATCCAGGGGATGAGACCAGGTTTCTCTTATCAGCAAAGAAGAAATCTTGCAGCTCATGTGGGACCAGAGATGGTCCGGGCCACGTCAGAGGAGGTCCATGTCATCCAGGAGCGGATGAGGACAGCACAGAGCCGGCAGAAGTCATACGCTGACAGGAGGCGGAGGCCACTAGAGTTCGAGGATGGTGACCACGTCTTCTTGCGGGTCTCACCTCGACGTGGTATTCGGAGATTTGGCCGAGGCGACAAGTTATCTCCGCGCTTCATCGGACCCTTCCAGGTCCTCAGCAGGGTAGGTGAGGTGGCTTATCGCCTGGCTCTACCACCTCAGTTACACCGGGTGCACGACGTCTTCCACGTGTCTCAGCTGAGGAGATACGTGCACGACCCGACACACATCTTTGACGATGGGGCGACTTTTACGGAGGTCCCGGTGGAGATAGAGGATCGACAGGAGCGGGTCCTACATGGACGATCGATTCGTCTTGTGCGCAACAGATGGCGGCACGGGAATCTCCAGGAGAGCACTTGGGAGCGGGAGGCTCAGATGCGTGCTCAGTACCCTCTTTTGTTTCCCTAGTTTTTGATGTATCTTTACGGGGACGTAAAGCCCTGAGGTGGGAGTAATGTAAAGACCCGTAAAATTCAAGGAAAATTTTTTCATAATTTTCTTTAGAATTTTACAAGAGCGCGGTTTCAGACGGCACCTGATTCCGAGGCCCGGAGTGCCCGGAATTAATTTCCGAAGTTTGGCTCGGGTACGTTCAGTGAACGAACGAGCGAGAATTCCTAACTTCTGATCCGGTGCTCGGAATTGAAATCCGAGGGCACCGATGAACTCGCAGAGCCGATATTCGCTTTAAGAGTCCTTTTCGGGAGTTGCGTTTGTTGCGGGTTGAAAGTTAGTTTTTGGGTTTTTAGTTTAAGTTAAATAAAATTTGTGTGGAACAAATTTTATTTTTAACTAGTTAAGTCCTACCAAAGGGAGTTGGGAGTGGGACCCACATCCACTTAACCTCCCTTGGGAGGATTAAGTGAGGTGGGGTCCACACGAACCCCAACTCCTCAAATTCTCTCAAAACCTCCCCTTTAACTCTTTTCATTTAATGTTGTCAACTTGAGTTACTTAATTAATAATGGGAGTTTAACCCTTTTTGAATTTCAAACTTTTGAAATTCTAATGTGTATTGTAATAATAAAATAAGAAGTTGTCTTATTTTATTTTGGGTTGTTTGTTTTGTCTCCTTAAGAGCTTTTGGAGAGCCTCCTCTTCTTCTTCAAACTCAACGAAGAACGCGAAGAACGTCGTTCTTCAACGAAGAACTTCTCCGCCGAAGAACACGATCCATCCGCGACGCGACGTACTTCTTCTACGTCATCTCTTCCGCGACGGTTTTCCGCGACGAACGCCATCGACAACGACTCTTCCTCCGACGTCAAAGGAATCGACACTGATATTCCACGACTCCGTCAACGTGCGACTAACGAGGTAGGGGTTCTTGAGTTCGTTGTTTCCTTTATTATTTGACTTCCCTCAAGACTTGACGTAGAACGCTCAAGTTCCGACGAAGAACGCCGCTCCGCTCTTCTTCATCTTCGGTGTCAATGAGAGAGAACACTGCACCTTCCTCGGACAACCTTCGTCGGCGTACAAGGATTCGCCAACGACGTGCCTCTTCGGACGCGCCTCTTCGTCGTTGAATTTGACGAACGACGACCGCGACGCCCGACCTCCGCGACGTCGTCTTCCGCAGAACGTAGACAAATCTTCGAACCTTATACCAAGGTAGGGGTTGTTGTTTCATTATTTATTTATTTCGTTCTTGATCGTGGATCTAGCACGTCTAATGTGAGACACTTGATTTTTTTAAAGTTGCGTTATTATTTAACGTGAGGGGGGGGCGGACCGCATGAACACGGCCGAACCCCCTCCATCGTTCGTGTTGATTATTCTTGCGGGCGGAAGCAAGGTGGCGTGGTGCCGTCGCACCACGTGGACAATTGTACGTTTATCTTATGCGATGCCGTCGCACGCACCTTGGAATAAACAACAAGAACGCGACGCCGTCGCGCCGCGTTGAATGAATATCATGGCACGGCGAAAGGGGCGCGGTGCCGTCGCACCGCGCCAGACGACGAACACCGCGGCCGGTTCCGGGCCGCGGCGGGACGAGGAGACCGCGGCCGGTTCCGGACCGCAGCGGGACGAGAAGACCGCGGCCGGTTCCGGGCCGTGGCGGAAGAGAAGGCCGGCGGCCGGGCCGCCGGCGTCGGAAGTCGAAGGCGGGACCGGAATTTCCGGTCCCGTTGGTAAAAACCGGCCGGCCAGCTGGCCGGCCGGATGACTGAAAGCCGGGGGAATAAATCCCCCGGACCGTTCAGCAAAACCCCCCTCTTAATGAGGGGGGCGGTTCCATGAAAGGGGGGCAGCAGCCCCCCGGTTCCTTTGAATCAAACCGGCCCCCACGTGGGGGCCGTTTGTTGAAAAAGGCGCGGCACAAGGCCGCGCCGCTCCAAAGAAGCGGGGGCTTAGCCCCCGCGTGACACCCGCGTGCGGCTCCTCGCGGCACCCCGAGCCGCCGCGGCACCCCGCGCCGCCGCCGGCCGCCGCCGCCGCCCAGGGGGGGGGGGGGGGGTCGGGCCGGGTCGGCCCGGACCCGGACCCCCCCGTTTCGAACCAGAATTGGTTTTTGGCTCATAACTTGAGCCTCAGACCTCCGAATGACGAACCGTCTGCGGAAACACGATCCTTGGATCGAGACGGTCGTTTCGGTATATCGCACTCAAGGTTTCGGATTACTTTGAGTTCGGCCGGGTTGGTTCGTTCACGAAACCAACCGGGCCTTCGGAGCGGAAACGCTCATATCTTGAGCTACGAACGTCCGATTGACGCACCGTCAGTCGCGTTGTGTTCCTTTTAGTGAGACGGATCTTTTGGCATACTCCGCCCGAGGTTTGGACGCAGGTGGAGTACGGTCGGGTTGGTTTTGCCATAAAAACCAACCGGGCCCCGGAGACGAAAATGCCAATAACTCTCAGACCGGGCGTCCGATCGACGCACCGTCTGTTGCGTTGAGTTCTTGTTTACGATACGGAACTTTTGGTATCCTTCGCCCGAGTTTTGGATACAGTTAGTAGAGGCCGGGTTGGATCGCTTCCGAAATCCAACCGGGCCCCTGGAACGGGAGAGCTAATATCTTTCAGACAGGACGTCCGCTTGACGAGCCGTCAGCAGCGTTGGTGGTTACGTTGAGTAACGGTCCCTTTGAGTATACCTTATGGGAGTTCGGGGTACAGTTGAGATACGGCCGGGATTGGTTTCGCTCACGAAACCAACCGGGCCCCTGGGACGAATAGGCTAATAACTCACAGACCGGGCGTCCGATCGACGCGCCGTCTGTTGCGTTGAGACCCCTGTGACGAGACGGACCTTTGAGACACTTCTTCGTGGGACTTTGAGATACTTTGAGTATCGACCTGTAGCTCGTGGAGCGGACCCTCCCAGTGACGAGCGTGCGAAGTACGGAGACCGTGTAGCTGGCTGAGACCTGACGACTGCTTGACCGACTCGACTTGGAGTGAGTCGACTAGCCCAGTGGACGGAGCACTACTTTCTGAGGTGCAGACCCATGGCGGACGGAGCACTACCTGTGTGACAGTGCAGACCCGCGGTGCTCGTCCGGAGAGTACCTCAGCAGGCTACTAGGGGGTGTGCACTACGGTGTTTGGGTGACATACCTCAGCGGGAAGCACTAATGTGTTTGGGTGGCTGGCCCGCAGTACTCGACAGGAGGAGTACTTCAGCAGTCTTAGGTTAGTGAGCAGTACCTCGGAGTCGTGACAGGACCACTGTACACTCTAGAGACGGAGCTCTTCAGCAGTTACGGTTTCGATAATGAAAATCCTGGTTTGAGCTGAGACTTTTGACCTTGTGTTTACCTCATGATTGAGATGGGTCACCTGCTAACTTTGGTATATGTATGGGCATATACCCGGGTAGTGGTTATCCGTCGTTTTCACAATCCTTGTGTTTCCTCATGCCTGAGATGGGTTACTTGATAACTCAGGTATATGTATGGGCATATACCTAAGTAGAGTTTATCTGTTGAGATCTTCTTGTGTTTATCCTTGTTGGTTTTAGTGAGACCTTGAGGGTCTCGGGGTCCCTACTGAGTATCGTTATACTCACCCCTGCACGGGCTATGCTCGCACCTCGTTGTGTTGGTTGCAGACGACGGACAGTGCTGACAGAAGCCGAAGGTTCGAGGACTGGACGGTACCTGGAGGTGGACTATACGACGAGGCGGTACCCGGAGGTGGACCACTGGGCGGGACATACTCGGAGCGGATTGCGGGACCCGAGGAGCAGAGGAGCTATCTGTACCCACCCTTCAGGTGGGATTTCCAGTGGACATCTCAGCGTAGCAGCTTTACTTTTCAGTCACTGTTTTCCCTTTCGAGTTGTACTTTACAGTTGGGCTTGTATTTCCGGCCCCTTTTTACTTTTCAGCTCTTCTTTTTGTACTTAGTGTTTTACTTCCGCTTGTACTCTGTGGTGCTTGTTTTCTTTATAAAGGCAATGCCTTCCCAGTTATCGGGATTTTACGCCTTTGGTGCTAGTCGCCAGCCCCTGGCCTATGGAAGGCGGGCTTGGGGTAGTCACGGCACGGGCCCCGAGGACGGGTCGTGACATGATATTCTTATCCTTGTTTACAAACTTTATTACTAAAATGTTTGTGTGGAAATATTTTCTTTAAGATGGTAAGAATCAAGGTTGGTTTCATAGACAACCTAAATCCTACTATACCACTTATTTTTTATGGGAATGATTGAAAATATTGGAGAGATCGTATGAATAAATTCATTATAAATATTGGAGTAGATAATTTTGTTATGATTACTGGAGGTTATAAAATCCCTGACAAGGAAGTTAGTACCTTCACTAACCAAGAAAAGCATGAATATCAACTGAATTATAAGGTACACAATACATTTCTTTGTTCTATGACTAGAAATATTTATAGACACATTTCTTCTTGTGAAGCAGAAAATTGTATTTGGAAGAAGCGTGAAGTCACACACTTTGGAACTTCCAAAGTTATTGAAACTATAAGAGCAATTCCCATAGCTGAATATCATGGGTTTTTGTTCCTTTTTGAGAACCCATATGTAAAGTGCAACATATATTTATGACTATCATCAATAGTTTACAATCCATGGGTGAGAAAGGATTAGATGCTGAAGCACTTGTGGACAAGATCATATACATCATGCCCAAAGAGTGGGAATCCAAGAGAATAGCTATTAATGAGAATAAAAAGGTTACTCAGATTTCTCTAGATGAACTTTTTGGAACTCTTCTCCAACATGATACTAGAATGAAGAGAGATGCTTATAATATTATGAAAAATAAGGGGAATCTTGGTGTTGATTTTACATCAACATCAAATCATATGAAAGACAAGAATCCTGAGAGAGTTACAATATCTAAATCTAAGAAGGTTTTTACTCAACCCAAATATAGTGTAAGTGAATATTCGTAAAATGAGTTATCCAATCTTGCTCGAAGGATGAACAAGATTGTTGGATAGAAGAACATTCAATCAAGAAACAAGAAGAATGAAAGGAAAGAAAAGAATGATTCAGAAGTCACATGTTATGAATGAAAAAGAGTTGGACATATAGGGCCTGATTGTCCTATGCTTTAGAGAAAAGAAATAAAAGTGAAACATTCTAATAGAAATTGAAAGAAGTAATATAATGCTAAAGATACGAATGTTTTGAAAGCTATGACACCTAGAATGCTAGTGGTGGAGACTCATATGAAGAATCATTAGATTATGAATCTTATGGATAGAAGAATCTTGGTTTAATAGCTAGACTGCCTATTGAAAATCATTGCTTAATGGATAAGGTACAGAATGCTGAATATATGACCAATGTATCCCTAAATGAAGATTATAGTGAGAGAAAATATTATGAATCTTTGTATGAAGAATCCTCTTCTGATGAGGATAACACTTTACCTACCTATGAAGAAGTTTCTAGGTTTTCTATTCTTCTTGAGAATGAGAATTAAAAACTCAAGAAAAAGCTTGATAACGAAAACTATAGAAATTCTATTCTTACTAAGGAAATATCAGATCTTTTCAAATATATTTATAAGAAAACCCTTTATTCTGAAAGTATTTCAAAAAATATTTAGGAAGTAAATTATGAGAAGGATAATCATTCTAAGGATCTAGAAAAATTAATTTCTAAGGAAAATGTTTTTGAGCCTAAATCTATATTTAAAACTAATGTTTTAGAAGATAAGAACATAGTTATTAGAATAAAGTCGGAAATATTATCCATGAGGAAGTGTTCGTAAAACATTACCATAGGTAAGTAAAATTTTGATAAGATGTATTCTCAAATCCGACCTCTTAGGAATAATACTGGTTTTGGTTATACAAGTTCAAAACCAATTTTTAGTAACAACAATTTTGTTCCTCAAAGTGCTCCATTCTACACCAAGTGTTACTGTGGTGGACACTAAGAAAAAATTTGTTCCTTAAACAAAACCAAGTCTTTAGGATTTCATAAAGCTTATTTTTCAAGGAAAATGTGGGTACCTAAGATCTTGCTTTTGGAAATTTTCTAATCCAAGAATGTTTGCGTTTCGAAAGTCTAACATTTTTATTTTCAGTAAAATAAATAAAGTACCAACAGCAATACTTGGTTCCTGGATAGTGGATGTTCCCAACATATGAATGGTAACAAAACATTCATTGAAAATATTATCAAGATGAAATGAAGAAAAGTAACTTTAGGAGATAATGCTAAGGGAGAAAATATTGGTATAGGTAACATTTTTATTCTTGAAAAAACATTGATTTCAAATGTTTTATTTGTTAAGGGTCTTAAGCACAACCTCATTAGCATAAGTCAATTATGTGATGAAGGTTACCTTGTGAATTTTAGTAACGACAAGTGCTTAGTACACAATTCCAAGGAGGAGTTTATTCTTTCTGCCCATAGGCAAGAGAATGTTTACACACTAAACTTAGAAGATCATAGGAGCCAAGATCTACCTTGGCTTAGTGCAATGGAAGATCATTCTTGGTTGTGGCATATAAGGTTAAGAAATTGTAATCTTAGGAACCTATGAAAACTCTATAATAAAAGAATAGTTAAGGATCTACCGGAGCATAGATGTGATTCTTCAATAGTTTGTGATCATTGTCAATATGGAAATCATCATAAATCAAGTTTTAAATCAGTTGGTGATGTCTCAACCATTGATGCATTACAATTAGTTCATATGGATCCTTTTGGTCCAACACAAACTGGATGAATTGGAGGAAAATATTATATATTTGTCTTAGTGGATGATTACACTATATTTACATTGGTATATTTTCTAGAAATGAAATATGAATATTTTTCTTATTTCAAAATATTTAGAGCCCAAGTTAAAAATTAGAAAAACCTTCCTTTGATAACTATTCATAGTGATCATGGAGGAGAATTTGAAAATTATGATTTTGAAACTATTTGTAGTAGAAAAGTAATTTATCATAACTTCTCAGCACCTAGAACACCTCAACAAAATGGTGTTTTTGAAAGAAGAAATAGAATTTTCAAGAGATAACAAGAACCATGTTGAGTGAGTATTCTCTAGCCAAACATTTTTGGGTTGAAGCAGTATGTACTGCTTGTTATACTATAAATTGAGTTTTGATTAAGCCTTTTCTTAATAAAACACATCATGAGTTATGGAATGGTAGAAAAAATAGACTTTACTACTTTAAGGTTTTTGGTTTCAAGGTATTCATTCTGAATACTAAAGATAATATACACAAATTCACACCAAAATATGATGAAGAAATTTTCTTTGGCTACTCCAGAACTTCTAAGGCTTACTGTGTTATCAAAAAAAATACTTGTATTGTTGAAGAAACAGTACAAGTAAAATTTGATGAAACTGATCCTTTTGTTTTTAAACAACCTCAACCTACATCTTCGGATGTGTTTTCAAAAACTGATTATCAACCTTTGTTAGAATATCCTTCTGATAAGGAAAATGTCCTAGAGAATAATACTAAAACATTTAACCTAGAAGATTTCATACCCTATATTGATGAACAAGTTTTACAAAACCCAAATTAGTTGTTTCTATAGAATCATCCCAGTGATAGTATCATTGGTGATGGTAATCAACCTGTATGGACTAGAAGTTCCTTATGGAATAAAATATAACATCTATCATTCCTTTCCCAATTAGAACCAAAAAGCACAGATGAAGCTTTAGGTGATGATGATTGGATAAAAGTTATGAAAGATGAACTAAATGAATTCGAAAGGAATAAAGTCTAGACCATGGTTGAAAGACCTAAGGAAGCATCTGTTATTGGAGTAAAATGGGTCTTCAGAGATAAGTGTGATGAAAATGGAATCACTGTAAGAAATAAATCTATATTGGTTTCTAAAGGCAATAATAAACAATAAAAAATAGACTATGAATAAACCTCTGATCCAGTAGCTAGACTTGAATCTATTCGTATTTTACTTTACTTTGCAGCATTCTTCAATTTCAATATTTTTCAAATGGATGTTAAATGTGCTCTCCTTAATTTTTATGTACAAGAGGATGTTTTTGTTGAACAACCTCATGGTTTTAATGATACAAAACATCATCAACATTTTTTAAACATACCAAAACATTGTATTGACTTAAGGAAGATCCTAGAGCTTGGTATGATAGACTTAAAATATTTTTGCTTCAAAATAACTTTGTTAAGGGAAATGATGATCCAACCCTTTTTATAATGACAGATAATAAAAATGTTTTGATTGATCAAATTTATGTCGATGAAATTATATTTGGTTCAACTCAGCAATCTTTTACTCATTCCTTTGAGGATCTAATGAAATTTGAGTTTGAAATGAGTATGATGGGTGAGTTAACATTTTTCCTTGGTTTTCAAATCTCTCAAAAACTAGAAGGAATATATATATCCCAACATAAGTATATTAAATATCTTCTTGAAAAGTATGGATATGCCAACACTACGGGTATAAGTACTCCCATTGGTACCTCAAATTCACTTGATCTTGATGAAGTTGGGAAACCAGTAGATCAAACATATTTTAGAGGTATGAAAGGAAGTATACTTAACAGCTAGTCATCCAGAATTAATGTTTTCAGTATTCTTATGCACAAGATATCAATATAATCCAAAGTAATCTCATTTAAAGGCGGTGAAAAGAACTTTTTTCTACTTAAAGGGAACCATGGATCTTGGAATCTTTTATAATTCTGGAAATGATTTTGTTTTGAAAGGTTTTTCAGATGTAGAATTTAGTGGATATAGAATGAATAGAAAAATTAAATCCAGAACTTGACATTTCTTAAGAGATTCATTAGTTTCTTGGTCATTAAAAAATCAACACTCCAAAGAACATTACACTTTTGAAGATGAATATGTAGAAGCTGGAAGTTGTTGTGCTCAAGTGTTGTGGATGCAACACACACTCACAGACTACGGTATGAGTTTTACAAAAACTAAAATTTTGTGTGATAATACTAGTTCCATTACATTAAGTAAAAACCCTGCACAACACTCTTGTGAAAAACACATAGATATTAGACATCACATTCTTTAGGATCACAAAAAAAGGGGATATCATTCTTAAATTTATCGGAATGCAAGATCAACTTGCTGAAATTTTCACAAAATCATTACCCTCTGATATATTTGAATACATTAAACCAAAGTTAGAAATGATAATTGTAAGGTAATCTTCCTTGTTAACATCCTATTGAAATCAATCTCCTAATAGTAACAAACTCTTTTTCATAGAGGGGGGTACATTTTTTTGATAGAGTCTAATTTATTTTTTTGTATTCTAAATTTTTTCATATTTTAAATCCTTTTTGTAGTCTTAAAATTTTTCATAATGAAAATATTTTAGTTCTAACTTTTTAATGAATATTTTCTAAATTTTCGTAATGAAGATTATCTAAATTTTCATAATGAAGTTTTTCTAAATTTTCGTAATGAAGATTTTCTAAATTTTTGTAATGAAGATTTTCTAAATTTTCTTAATGATGATTTTCTAAATTTTTGTAGTTAAGATTTTTTAAATTTTCGTAATGAAGATTCTCTTAATTTTCCCAATGAAGATTTTCTAGACTTTCATAATGAATATTTTCTATGTTTTTCATAATGAATATTTTCCAAAAATTTCATAGTCAGTTTTTCAAAATTTTTTATAATCGAATTTTTGGAATCTAAAGTTCTTCAAGAATAACATTTCCTCACTACAAATAATATTCCTATCAATCTGAAAGGTATGATTCTTTTGTAAATTTTTGTAACCCTCTTCAAATTTTTGATATTTTCATCTGTTTTTGAATTTTTGAATTCCCTTTTTCTTAAATCCAAATGTTTTTATTGAAATCCTCAAAAGATCAGATTCTATAAAGATTTCCTTCCGGATATCATCTAAACAGTTAGATCTGATCACAAGGTTTCTCAACCATTGGATTGAGTATGGAAGCTAAACCATCACCCCAAACGGATATATAAAGGACCCCAAAATTGTTTTCCCATATCAATTTCAAATATTTCACGTGTTGAAGCCTTGTCATTATACATAATCCCATTCCAAACTTTTCAGATCTTGATAAAATTTGAATTTTTGTAGAAGAATCCTCACAGAAAGACATGTCATCTTTCAAGACAATCTCAAAGTGGCAGGTTTACAGAGAAAGGTTGGTGCATCCAAAATTTTCGGAAAGTATGATTCCATCATTTCAAAGAACATCATGTTGAATGGATGGGACATTGTTTTTATATCGAATCCAGGTGCTCAAGATTTAGTATATCTGGATTTGCAAGTAGAATTTTATGAGTCAATAAGTTTTTTTAAGGAAGAAGGAAGAGATATGTTCTCTTTCAAAAGCTATGGAAAGACTTATTCTCTCTTGTACACCAAGGCTGTAAATTTTATTGGAGTTCTGTATGAAGGAGAAGGGGAATTTTGTTCTCATAAGTTTCCTGATGTTCAAAGAAGCTTTGTTAAGGTGAAAGCTATGGAGTGCCTCTGTATTACAGATGTTAAGACTCAGAAGATTGTTCACCTCACTAAATTTTTTCATATTCTCGAATTATGTGTTCACGGATTCATCATACCAAGAAAAGGTGACATGGATACATTGATGAAGAGTGATATGGAAATTTTGGATTTTCTTGTGAACTTGAGAAAGATAAGCTTGGTAAGGCGTATTCTGATTATGATTGAGAATATAAAGAATGGAAATCTGATGGCTCAGATAATTATGTATGAAACACCCTGACCCCAGAAGCCTAGATTCTGTGCATTATTACATATCATTGGCATGATCACAAAAGATCAAGTCTCAAAATATCGATTAGTTTAGTAGCATTGTAAGTACTAGATACAATCATAAGGTATACATTACATCATAAAATGGAAAAGTTCAACAATATTGTTCCACTAAAAAACACTGAGATCCCATAGAATATCCTTGCAGGTCAGTCATAATATACTTCTTCGCATCCTGTATAAAATAAACCATTGAAAGGAGTGAGATCAGATGCTCAGTAAGGATACAAAAATAGAGAAAACATTCATTAATAAGCATAAACATTCAAGGATATTTTTAATACTAAAACAAAATCCATTTATAATTTAAATTCATTATAATATAGAAAAGATAAAAATAAAATAATTTCATTTACTTATTCACATGGATATTCTAATAGTCGAATAATCACATGAAATATCAATACACACTTTCATAATGATGGAATGAATAATTCCAAACTTTCATTACCACATAGTCAAAGCCTTGTGGTAAGACTTCAAATAAGATTTGGTCAAGGACTTGTTACAAGACACTAGTTTGTATCATGAGATCTACCAATGCATCTAGGAGTTATAGTGGGCTCCACTCATCACTTACTAAGTCCAATGCATTCCTAATATGAAAAGGTTTAAACATAACATAAACATTCGTATTAAAACCAACATAAAAAATGTAAATAATTTATCTATAAAACATGAATGGTAAAAAAATAACACATACACAGCCAAAAATATCACTAAACCTTAAAAAAATATGGATTTTTTGTATCCTAATAAATCAACTTCAAATAAACCTAAAATCCATCAAAGGATGTTGACATAGTTTAAATCAAAACCTTTTTTAGAGAAATATCTCTTTCTATTTTGAAATAATTGAAATGTCATATAATTATAAAAGAAATCATTTATTTTGGAAATATTCTTATAATCTTGTAAGAGAGTTTTCAAAGATGTTATAACGACAGAAAATAGCTGCACCCGTCATATAAGTTAAAAAAACATTCTAACCTTAATTTTTTCAAAAAGGTCATAAATGACCTTGTTTGGAAAACAACGAAAAGATTCCTTTCAAACCATTTTGGAAAAATTCAAATAAGGGTATAAATTACATTAACCCATAGTCTAGTAAATAGTAAAAATTTTTTGAAATACATTTTTAAGAAGCATGGAAGTGGATTATAAAGATGTCCCAGTAGATACTTACGTAAAAACAAACTCGGATAATAAAGAGATTGTGAAATTAACCCTTACGTTGTACTTTTCCTTGGTAGAGGGTAGGTTGACCTCCTTTATAATTTTGGAATAATTTTTATTAAATTATACAAGAAATATATACATTAATATCATATATGATCTTTTAATATTGCTTTGTTAATAATATTTTAGTATTATCGTCGTTTCGGGTGTTAACTGATTCATTTTTCTTTTATATGCTTTGATATATAAGCAGTGATTGTAATGGATAGGATGTATCTTATTCATATTCAGAAGGATATTAAGTCTTTAAACATTATTTTTAATCATCTAATGAAAATTAGTGTTGAATGGATACGATGGGGAATGAATCTCATCGCGTTCGTGGAGATGGTAATCCGTACGTACACACGAGTGACAATATCATTCTTTTGATATTAAAATAATATAAAATTGGATGGTATATCATATATACAGAATCATTATCATTTATATTTATTATTTTTATCAATTACACATCATTATTATACCCATCCAAATAATAATGTATTGAATAACAATTACACAACGACGTGGAGACGGTAAGCCGTACGTACACACGTATGGTGACATGTCATTCAAAGGATGGATAGAATAATGATCTTGGTTGTAACACATTTATAATAACATCAATGTATGTAGAAGATACTGGAATTATTATATAATAATGGAAACAACCGAGAAAGTGGTAGTGGAAGAAGAAAGGAACTTGAAAGATGTGATGAAATATTTACCTCTTCTTCAGGTTCTTCCTTTTGATTTGATCAAAAGATCTCCTTAGGTTGTCTTTATAACAAAATTAAGGCCTCTAGAATGAATGGAGGAAAGTTCAGAGGGTATTTGGTCTGGGGTTTTCTGAGAAAAATGGCTTTGAAGGTGTGAATTAGAGAGAAGGGGGAGTGCCCTTTTATAAGAGGGGTGAGGTGCACCTTAGGAAAAGCTAGAAATATTATTTTATAATAAAATCATTTTCGGTTTATAATGGATAAAAAATGAATTATCTAAAGGAAAAGGTGGGTATGGGTCGGAAATAGCTCAAAAAATAGGTTTTATATAGGTTTGGGTCACTATATAAACCTTTTCTTTTAGATTTAACTCTTAGTTAAATAGTTTGACATTTATCATGTCTTTTTGTATTTTTATATTAAATGGTTAATAAACTTACTATATACTTCCATGAGAACCCCAAGTGGTCAATTAATGATACACCTATAATTAGATAAGTCTTTTGGATGATCATTATATTTTTAAGAATATAATATCAACTAATAATATAATATTTTTTTAAAAAACTCTTTTATGTAAATTTTGACACTATTGGGTATTTTGTTTTTTCTAAAATCATAACAACATTATTACTTAGAAAAAAATTCATCTAACCAACCCTAATACGTCATATTAACCTATAAAATTAGTGTAATTCATAAAAAGTCTCAAATTAAATTTATTTGGATATTTATAATATCAATTATTTTAATCATTCATTAATATAGTAATTACTACATCATCATTGTGTCATAAATAAATTTAATTATATAATGTCTAAAAAATATAAATAAAATACCATTATGTATGAAATATTTTTAGCTTTACAATTAATATTTATAGTCTAATTTATCTTATGTGTAACTCTATATTAAAAATGTTTTAGTTATTAAACATTGAATTTAACACTTTTAACTCCTGTTTGAATTAATTAATAATAAATTTCCTAATCTAGTCCATGTGGACCTAAAGGATAATATTTTATTATTAAGGTTGTTTCTTGTTGATGTAAACTTATCAAATAGAATTAGGACATGTGTTAGGGTAATAATAATATCTTTTTACCCTTAATTACACTATTTTCTTTTAAATGTGGTAAATAAAAGTAAAAAGTTACTCTTCACAAAAAAATATTTCCAACTTATTGAACCACATTTAACTTACTGATATCAACCGTGTCTCTTGGATTTTTTAAATTAAACTCATTAAGCATTAAAATTATGTTTTATGTAAATTTTCAATTGCTCTTAAGAGGTGGGTAAAAGACGGTCAAACGTTCAATAAAATTTTTATATATCTAAAATTATTATAATCTGACTCCAATGATTTACATTGAACATATATAGGTATTATGTATCTATTTTAACCGAATATAAATTTTAAAAAAATAAATAATTATTTAAATAAAAAGTTGGTTTGAAACAATAACTTAGTGTTTTTCACTATTCATCAAAAACTGAATGTTTTCAGAAAAATACCAAAAAATCATCGTAAGATAATTTCGGTATTCCGAATCCAAAAATGAAGTTCATTTTGAATGATAAAATTTATAAAATTTTAAAAAGTGCGTATTACTAAATGTAATAGCTATTTTGACTGGTCGTGATGTGTTATAATCTCGAAGTTTCGTACAACGCAAGATATTGCATTATTCAAAAGGGAAACGTACCATGGAAGCTTGGGGTGTTACATTCTCCACTCCTTCAAATAATATCTTACTCAAAATTCAAGAATATTACTGAATAAAAAGACTCTCGTGGTTCTTCATCATAAGTTCTTCAGGTTCCCACGTTGCCTCTTTCATATTATGGTTTCTCCATAAAAAATTTACCAGATGAGTCGTCTGGTTTCTCAGCACTTGTTCTCTTGAATTAATAATATTGACAGGCTTTTCGCAATAAGACAGATCGGGTTCCCGTTCTAATTCCTCAAAGGTGAGTACATGCGTTGGGTCAGGAATGTTTTTTCTCAACAGTTATATGTGAAACACAACATGAACTTTGGAGAGACTTGGAGGCATTTCCAAATAGTAAATCACATCCCCAATTCATTCTAGAATTTTGAAATGTCCGATGTACCTGCGACTCAATTTACCCTTTATACCAAAATGTATAACACCCTTCCATGGAGACACATTCAAGAAAACATGATCTCCTACCTGAAATTCCAAATCCTTCCTTTGGTTATCGGCATAGCTCTTCTGCCTAGTTTGAGATTCTTTGATGTGGTTATGGATTACCTTCACCTTTTCCATCGTTTCCTCCACCAGTTATGGGCCTACACGTTTTCTTTCACCAACATCATCCCAACAAGTTGGTGGGTGAGATCTCTTTCCGTATAACGCTTCATACAGTGCCATATGAATACATTAATTGAAGTTATTGTTATAGAAAAATTCTACTAGAGGTAAATATTGATCCCACATACCTTGAAAGTCAAGTGAGAATGATATCAACATGTCTTCTGAGGTTTGAATAGTCCGTTTTGATAGTCCGTCAGTTTGAGGGTGGTAGGAAGTGCTCAAATGAAGTTCAGTATCCAGGGTTTTTTGAAGACTTTTCAAGAATCTTGATGTAAAACATGGATCACGATAAAAAACAATCAATAGGGGTACTATATGAAGTCTCACAACTTCATTAATAAATGGTATTTCTAGACGTTCAAGTGGTTAATCTTCCCTTATAGCAAGAAAATGTGATTACTTTGTTAAATGATCAACAATGACCCATATTGCATCGTTCCTTCTAGGAGTATTTGGTAGTCCCATGAAATAGTCCATCGTAATATTATCCCATTTCCACTGAGGTATGGGAAGAGGTTTCATGACTCCTCCAAGATGTTTCCTTCAAGCTTTCACTTGTTGACAAACCATACATCTTGACACAAAATCAGCAATCTCCCTCTTCATGTTTTCCCACAAAAAATTTTCCTTCAAATCTATATACATCGTAGTGATACCAGGGTGTATAGAGAGATTGGAACTATGAGAATAATCCAACAATTCCCTTTTTAGATAAGGTATATCAGGAATACAAAGTCTCTTCCCAAATTTTAAAATTCCATATTCATACACAAGTCACTCAATCTCCCAGCATTCACATCTTTAATCTTCTTTTGAAACTCTTTATCACCGATTTGATAACTCTTTATCCTTTTTAGTAAAGATGGTTTGGAAACCATTTGAAAAAGTATTGATGTTTCACCTTCCATGGTTATTCCCATATCCATCTTTACTAGATCCATGAAAATAGGATCTCTTTCAACTCTCATATTTTTCAGAACTCCATGATCCTTTCTTTCAAATCCTCTACCACCATATTTGCCTTCCCCGGGTGGTAGTGTATAGTGAAATCATAATCCTTGAGTACTTAAATCCATCTCCTTTTCCCCATGTTGAGTTCTTTATGCAAGAAAATATACTTCAAAATCTTGTGATCTGTATATATCTCACATTTTTCACCATAGAGATAGTGTCTCCAAATCATAAAAGAAAATATTATAGCTTCTAACTCAAGATCATGAGTATGATAGTTTTACTTTGAAATTTTTAGAAGTCGTGATGCATAGGTAATAACTCTATCAATCTGCATATTTCACAACCAAGTCATTTCTTTGAAGCATCACTATAAATAAAAAACCCATCATTCCCTGATGGTAGAGTCAAGATAGGAGCATTGACTAATATTCTTTTCATTTCTTCAAAAAATTCTTCACACTCTTTTGTCCAAAAAAATTTAACCACTTTTCAAGTGATCTATTTTAATGGGTTAGCCAATCAAGGAAAATTATGGATGAAACGCTGATAATAACCTGCTAAACCAATAAAACTGCGTACCTCAGTTATACTATTCAGTGTTGTCCATTCCTGGATTGCCTTGGTCTTTGAAGGATCAAAATATATTCCATCCTTAGAGAAAATATAGCTAATAAAAGAAATATCTTGAAGCTATAATCCACACTTTCTAAACTTCCCATATAATTAATTTCTTTTTAGAGTCTTCAAGATAATGCACATGTTATTTTCATGATCTTCATAGCTTTTGGAGTATACCAAGATATAATCAATAAATACCACTAAATATTCATCAAGATATTCCTTGAAAACATTATTCATTAGATCCATGAAGACAAATGGTGAATTAGTCAATCCAAAAGGAATTACTGTAAACACTTAAAGCCCGTACCTGGTTTGAAATGCTGTCTTCGGAATGTCTTACTTCTTCACACACAACTGATGATACCCAGATTGAAGTTCAATCTTTAAAAAGTATTGATCTCCATGAATTTGGTCAAATAAATCATCAATATGAGGTATGGGATACTTGTTATTTATTGTTATAGCATTGATCTCCATGTAGTCAATGCACATCCTCATAGATCCATCTTTCTTCTTAACAAAAGGACAGGGGATCCCCATGGAGAAACACTAGGGTGAATAAATGACTTATTACTCAATTCCTATTATTGTTTCTTTAGTTCCACTAATTCCATAGTGGCAATTCTATACGGGGTCTTCTATATGGGACATCATCCAAAAATTAAATCAATGGAAAACTGAATTTCTCGTTATGGTGGATGTCCAGGTAAATCTTCTGGAAACACATCAACATATTCTTTCACAATAGGTACATCCTCTATTTGAACATTAATTTCCTCACCCATTTTTATTTTATTCTCTTCATCACCAATAATTGAGTTTATTTGAGCTACTGGGGGTGGATCTAGATAATAATTAGGCGGTGACGATTCTGCTCTAAAGATAAGGTGTTCTTTATCATCGTCATAAAAAATCGTAACCTCCTTCTTCTTATAATAAATTTTTGCATCATGGTCCGAATTCTAATCCATAATGATAATTATATCAAATTAAATCATGTTTATGATGATGATATCAACAGATAATGAACATTTATATGCCCTATTGGGTACTAATTCACAAAACTTTGTTGCAACGATACATCCCATAGGAGTTTTTACCGACAACTCCCTTGTGAAATAAAATTGGAAATAACTAATTTTTATAAAAAACTGGGAAGATATGAAGAAATGAAATGATCTAGAATCAAATAATGAACTTTCTATGCTTGAGGAAACCATTAAATTACCTTCCACTACGTCTTTCGGAGCTTCAACCACAACAATAGTGATAGCATAATCCTGGTCTTGATCCCTTGGCCTTTTCTAAGGTAAGTTCCCCTGACTCTTAAAAAATTGATTCGCATAATTCCCCTTTCTCTACAATTGTATCATTCAACATCAACAACCTATTTATTCCCCTTGCAATCACGAGTTTGGTGGCCTTTTTCACCACACATGTAATAGACTCACATTCCCTTCAGGCAAGTACCAGGGTGTTTCTTCCCACATTTACTATAGGATGGATATTCAACTTTTCCCTTCTTCCCCTTATTTCAATTTCCAGAGTGTTCGGAAGATATCTTATTCTCTTGCTTTCCTTTAAAGTCATAAGACTTATAGAATTCTTTTTCTGTCTTAATAGCACATGAGAAAATATCTTCATACGATGAGAAGGATTATGAGACTAATTCTCGATGTAGAAATGGTTTTAACCCATCAAATAAATGTTAAATCTTACTTCTTGGGTTACTTATATAATTTGAAGCTTGCCTCGCTATCCTTGTAAAGTTAGCTTCATACTTTGTAACATTATCATCCTCCTTTTGCCTCAGACTCAGAAATTGCCTTTCCATATCTACTCAATGGTCACAAGGAAAGTATTTTTCTAAGAAATTATCTTTAAACTACCTCCATTCAATATTTGATACTTCATTATCTTCCTTTATGTTTTCAATCAATGACCACCATTGATCAGAATCTCTAGTGAGGCGGTAAACTACCATGAAAACTTTTTCACTCTCACTACTCCCCAAGGCATGAAATATTTTATATAAGGAATTTATCCATTTCTCAACTACTAATGGATTTGTACTCTCATTTAATGTTAGTGGTTGTTTCCTCATGAAGTGATATAACATTGATCCTCCATGCTGTGGATCAGGGTGCTTCATATGGGTAAGGTTATTATTCATGACCTGAGTGAGTTATCCCAGTATGGTGATAAGTTGATCAGAACTAGTTGTATCACCAGCACCACAATAATTATATTGAGTAGGAGGGAAATCCCTACATGGAGTGCTTTCATCGATACAGTTTCCATTCTTTCCACTAGGCCACATTTTTAAACAATGGAATAAACATGATTAGTTTATTAATCAAAATTCACAATTCCAAACTTGTAAAACACTTAACATAAACTGAACAGTTTATGGATATAATACATAATAATAAAAATGTTATATTTGAGGAAGTATATACACATAAACCCTTCATAATGGTGTGTAAAGAAAATTAGAATTATCCTAAGAATATCCCCAGATAGTTTCGTAACCAAGAGTGCAGCAAGGCCCGTTGTTGTGCACCAGTTCCTATTCAAGTCTATTTCAAAGCGGTGTTTTTGTGTTCTACCCCTAGGTACATCTGTGCCAGAGCTGCCTCTACCTGCTCATATCCAGACAGGGATGTATTTCTTTGTAAAACTCACACAATATCTACAATACCAAAATTCTAGGAAGGTCTTCTATACTAATCCTCAAAGTTTATCTTAGGGATGTGTGATCTAATTAGAGTTTATCTAAATCTAGTTTCCAAGGTTTGTAATAAACTTCCTTTGATACCGACTGAAATGCCCCGACCCTAGAAGCCCAGAGTCGAAGCTTTATTACATATCATTAGCATGATAACAAAGGATCAAGTCTCAAAATATCCTTTAGTTTAGTAGCCTTGGATGTACTAGATACATTAATAAGGTTTACATTACATCAGAAAATGGAAAACCGCAACAACATTGTTTCCATAGAGAACACTGAGATCCCATATACTATACCTACAGGTAAGTCATAATATACTTCTTCACATCCTGGGAAAAATAAATCATTGAAAGGGGTGAGCTCATATGCTCAGTAAGGATAACAATATAGCAGAAACTTTCATAAATAAGTATAAACATTGAAGTCAATGTATAAGGCTAAAAGAAAAGCCTTTTAAACTATAACTTCAGCATAATATGGAAAAGATAAAAATCAAATAATTTCATTTAATTATTCACATGGATATTCTACTAGTTGAATAATAATATGCAATATCAATAGCTACTTTCATAATGATGGAATGCATAATGCCAGACTTTCATAACCACATAGTCAATGCCTTGTGCCAAGACTACAAATAATATTTTGTGAAATACATGTGCCAAGACACTAGTTTGTATCATGATACCTACTGATGCATTGAGGAGCTATAGAGGGCTCCACCGGTCACTTACTAAGTCCAATGCATTCCTCATATTAAAAGGTTTAAACGTAACATAAACATTTGTATTAAAACTAGCATAAGAAATGTCAATAATTTATCCATAAACCATGAATGGAATAAAAAGAAAACATAAACAGTAAAAAAAATATAATAAAACCTTCAATACAATATGGAAGTTTTGTATCCTAATAAATCAACTTCAAATAAACTTAAAATCCATCAAAGGATATTGACATAGATGAAATGAATAATTTTTTATAGAAATATCTCTTTCTATTTTGAAATCATTGAAATGTCATATAATTATAATAGAAAACATTTATTTGGGAAATATTCTTATAATCATGTAAGGTAAGCTTCGACAATGTTATAACGACAGTAAATACCTGCACCCACCGTATAATTTAAAATAAAATTCTTACGTTAATTTTGTCAAAAAGGACATAAAGTACCTTGTTTGGAAAACGAAGAAAAGATTCCTTTAAAACCATTTTATAAAAAGTAAAATAAGGGTATAAATGAATATAAACCATATTCTAGAAAATTGTAAAAATGTTTTGAAATATATTTTTAAGAACCATTGATGTGGATGATAAATATGTCCCATTAGATACCTACGTAAAAACAACCTCAGATAATAAAGAGATTGTGAAATTAACCCTTACCTTGTAATTTTCCTTGGACAAGGGTAGGTTAACCTCCTATATAATGGTGAAATAGTTGTTATTAAATTATTCAAGAATCATATATATTAATATCATATATGATCTTTTAATATTTCTTTGTTAATAATATTTTAGTATTATCGTCGTTTCAGGTGTTAACTGATTCCTTTTACTTTATATAATTTGTTACGTAAGAATTGTTTGTTATGGATAGAATGTGTCTTATTCATATTAGGAATGATATTATGTCCTTAAACATTATTTTTAATCATCTAATCAAAATATTTCTTGAATGGATACGATGGGGAATGAATCTCATCGTGTTCGTGGAGACGGTAATCCGTACATACGAACGAACGAAAACATCATTCTATTGATATTAAAATAATATAAAATTGGATGATATATCATATATAAAGAATAATTATCATGTTATATTTATTATTTATATCAATTAGACATCATTATTATACCCATCTAAACAATAATGTTTTAAATAACAATTACACCACGATGCAGAGATGGTAAGCCGTACGTACACACGTATGGTGACATGTCATTCAAAGGATGGATAGAGTAATGAATTTGGTTTTACCATATTTATAATAACATCACAGTAAATATAAGATACTAGAGTTATTATTTTATAATGGAAACAACAAAGAAAGAGGAACTGGAAGAAGAAAGGAACTTGAAAGAGTAGATGAAATATTTACCTATTCTTTGGGTTCTTCGTTTTGATTTGATCAAAAGGTCTCCATAGGTTGCCTTTATGACTAAAGGAATGCCTCTAGGATGAAGGGAGGATAGTTTAGAGGGTATTTGGGTAGGTTTTGGCCAATTCAAATGGATTTTAAGGTGTGAATTAGAGAGAAGGGGGAGTTCCCTTTTGTAAGAGGGGTGAGGGGAATCTTAGGAAAAGCTAGAAATATTATTTTATAATAAAATAATTATCTTTTTATAATGGATAAAAAATAAATTAAGTAAAGTATACGGTGGGTATGGGTCAAAAACCACCCAACCAAAAGTTTTTATACAGGTTTGGGTCACTATATTAACCTTTTCTTTTAGATTTAACTCTTAGTTAAGTAGTTTGACATTTACCATGTCTCTTTGTATTTTTAAATTATATGGTTAATAAACTTACTATATAATTCTAAGAGAACCCCAAGTGGTTCATTAATGAGACACCTATAATTATTTAAGTCTTTTTGATGAACCTAATGTTTTTATTAATATAATAACCTTTAATAATATAATATTTTTTTAAAAACTATTTTATGTCAATTTTGATACAATTTGGTATTTTGTTTTTTATAAATTCATAACAGAATTATTACTTTGAAAAAAATTTATCTAACCAACCCTAATATGTCATATTAACCTATAAAATTAGTGTAATTCATAAAAAGTCTCAAATTACATTTATTTGGATATTTATAATATAAATTATTTTAATATTTCATTAATATGGTAGTTAATGCACCATCATTGTGTCATAAATAAATTTAATTATTTAATGTATAAAAATATAAATAAAATACCATTATGTATTAAATAGTTCTATCATTATAATGAATATTTATAGGCTAATTTATCTTATGTGTAACCCTATATTAAAAATGGATTTGTTATTAAACATTGAATTTAACACTTTTAACTATTCTTTGAATTAAATAATAATAAATGTCCCAATCTATTCCAAGTGGACCTAAAGTATCATATTTTATTATTAAGGTTGTTTTTGGTCGAATTAAACTTATCCAATAGAATTAGGACATGTGTTAGGGTAATAATAATATCCTTTCTACCCTTAATTACCCTATTTACTTTTAACCGTGATAAATAAAAGTAAAGAGATACTATTCACCAAAAATTATTTTCATCTTTTTGGACCACATTTTACTTAATGATATCAACCATGTCTCTCAAATTGTTTAAATTCAACTCAATGAAGCGATACGATTATGTTTTATGTAAATTTGCAAATGCTCCTAGGAGGTGGGTAAAAGACGGTAAAAAGTTCAATAAAAATTTTATATATCTAAAATTATTATAAACTGACTACAATGAATTAAATTGAAATTATATAGGTATTATGTATCTACTTTTACTTAACATAAATTTAAATTAAAATTCGGTTTTAAACAATAACTTATTGTTATTCAATATTCCTCAAAAATTGAATGTTTTCAGAAAAATACCAAAAATTCACCCTAAGCTAATTTCGATATTCCGAATCCAAAAATGAAGTCCATTTTGAAAGATAAAATTTATAAAATTTCAAAAAGTGGGTATTACTATTCATAACGTCTCGTTTGATTGGTCATGATGTGTTAGAATCTTGAAGTCGTGTACAACGTAAGCTACTGCATTATTCAAAGGGAAACGTACCGTGGAAGCTTTAGGTGTTACAATGTATCCAACCATTCTTTCGAAGCTGATTGATCAGTGCATGGAGTCTTTCAAAATTCCATGTATTTCAAAGACAAGTAATTGAAAAGTCATGCTGGTTAGTGATAATACTCTAAGAAAAATGAATGTTGGATTTTCTAAGGAATCTGAAGAATTTTATGACTTGCCTAAGGAAGAAGTTGAAGATATATCAATGAAATAGGAGGCAGATGAGACCTCTAAGAAGGGTGCAATGAAGAGTAAAGTGAATGAAGTGGAAGGAAAGGAAAAAACATCAGAGACTAAGGAAACCCAATCATCACCTCTAAAACCTATGAAGCAAAAAATCTTATCCGGATGGGGTAGTAGCTAAATGGAGGGAAGACAAGAAGAACAAGAAAGTAAGGGATCATAGCATTGTCTTGGATCCTGATGAAGTAAAATCCTTAAAAGAGAAGAGTGCTTATGAGCTTGAAAAGAAAGAAAAAGAAGAGAAATAGAAGAAGATGATGTCTGAAGCTGGAATTGTTTAATATCTTCTGAAGGATGCTGAGAAAGCTTCCAAGAAAATTCTGGTACTAGAATCTTTCATAGTAGAAGATTTACCTAAGACTCTAGGAATGACGTATGTGACTCTGGAAAATTTCAAAGAAAAATAATTAGAAGATGTAGAAGAAGAGGAGGAAGAAGAATTCAATGGTGATACCGAAGATCTCATTAAGTAAGTAGAGGAGATTCATGAGAAGGAAATTCTATCTGAGAAACTCTCAATACGAACTTCTGAAGTATAATTTTCAAAGATTTCTACCCCTGGGAAAGATGAGAAAGGTGAAGATGAAAAGGTTTAAGAAGAAGTGAATAAGTTGTATGAAGAAGAAAGTTTTAATCACCATTTCATTCATCCAGAAGATTCTAAGGTAGGACCTGAGAAGGAAGAGATAGAGGAAGATAAAATTGTTTAGCTTTCTGATAGTGAACATAAGTCCCCTAATTAGGAAGCCTTTCTGAAGGCTGATAAGAGAAAACATGTGGTTGTTGATACACGTAGTAAAGCTGTTGGGAATAAGAAATATGTTGGTGGATCATCGAAGAGGAAGGAAGTTGAGTTAGAGAAAGATCCCTCACTAAGCAATGTTTCAGATTTGGAATCATCTTTTATGGGACATGATTTCATAGTTCATTCTTTAAAGAAGCTTGTTGGAAAAATCCCAATATTTACAAGTATTGATTAGAGATGTCAAATACTTCATCAAATACTAAATAAAAAATCAGATTCAATATCCATGGTGATGGATAAATTGATCAAACTTGAAGCAGATTTCAAATCATTTTTCATAAACTATGAAGCCCACAAAAGATCTTGCAAGAAGATGACCAGTTGGTCGACGAAAACTATAGAATACTTGGGAATTATTGATGAGTTACAAGATAGTGTCAAGGATGCCTTTGACACTGAAGATAGTAAGATCAAGGATCTCACAAATAGCTTTGAGGAGAAGCTTACTCAAGAAAAAAATTCTTGGATTCATGAAGTGAAAGATCTGAATGGAAAGCTGTATTCAGTTTCCCAGAGTTGGAAGAGAGAAAGAGATATTAGGATAGAGATAGAGGAGAATCTAGTAAAGTAGGAAAAATCTCTAAAGAGTCAGGTCGAATCTCTTAAAGCTTAGTAAGATAGAATCAAAGCTTCAGAGAAGAAAGTAGAGGATCAAGATCAGCTTCTTAAGCTAGCAGAAGAAGATCATAAGGAGCTCAAAAAGCTGAAAACAATAGTAAAAAAGCTATGGCCTAAAGAAAAGGAAGGATAAATTTGTTCAATTCTGATCTTTTATTCAATTCATTTCTTTTAAAGTTTTTTTCAATCATAATTAATTTTTTGGTTACTTATCTTTTGGATTTTTAGTACAAAATTTTCAGGTACCAAAATTTCTTTTCCATTCCCTATATTTCTTTTTGAAAATCACAAAGGGGGAGAAAGGAATGTTAAGAATAATACAAATTAAAACAAGAAATTTTCCTATGTAAGGGGGAGTTCATCTAATGGGGAGTTCTTATACAAGGATATTTCCATATGCAATAAAATGCTATGTCTCATTCTAGAAATCTAGAATATGATCCTCAGTGGGTCCAAAGCCTAAGGGGGAGTTATTCGTATTCATCTTTCCCATGTTTTAAGGGAGGAAATTTTTACTTTAAAAGTCCAGAAATATATTTTCTAATTCCTTATATTCTTTTTCATAAGGATGCTTGTGCTTTCCAAAAAGGAAGAGATTGCTACGTCAATAAGTCTTCCTTATGACTAATCCATTCCTTCTTGTTTGGGGAGATTGTTGAGTCAATAAGGTTTCCTTATGAATTTACAATTATTTCATGTTTTGAAAATCAAAAAAACCTTTTCTTAAGGAAAATCTCATTTACCCTATGCCTTACTTTGAAAAGGAAGTTCTTCCACAAGGACATTTATCTTTACCATGTTTTTCATGATAAAGTAATGTTACGCTTCATATCAAAAACCTAGGATTCTTATAATTCTTAGATACGGATCATTCTATTTTCAGGATCCAAATTCAGGTTCTGAGTTCTCTGAGTTCAGACTACGAACTCTTATGAGTTCAAACACCAAGTTCTCAGAATTTAGACTTTGAAATCTTATGAGTTTTGACTTTGAGTTCTATGAATTTAGACTCTGAACTCTTAGGAGTTCTGAGTGCGAGTTCTCTAAATTCAGACTCTAAACTTTCAATGTTCCAATTCCGAGTTCTCTGAACTCAGACACCGAACATTCTAAGTTCAGATTCCAATTTCTTTTAATTCAGGTTCCAAACTTTCCATGTTCAGATTGCTAGTTCTCTGAATTTAGGATCTGAAAATTTTAAGTTTAGAATCCGAATTTTATGAATTTAGACTCTGAATTCTATGAACTCTGATTCCAAATTCATATGAATTCAGACTTGGAATTTCTTTTGAAATTTGGACTCTATAATTCTATATAATTTAGATTCTGAATTCCTTGGAAACCAGAATCCAAATATGCATGTTTTATAGACACCGAATAGTTATGGTTTGATTCCAAACTTTCATTTCTCCTTAAACACTAAAAAATGAATTTGGTTAAGTAACCATATTTTTTCTTACCCATGTTTTAGTTATAAAATGATACCATGCATTCAGTTAATTTCTAACTGTTGTTTGAGTGACACGTGTACAGGTCTCTCCGAATTTCAAGAAAAAATATGACCGTTGGAGGAGGGAGACGACCGTTGAAGTTGTGCCGATAAATTGGTCCTCATTTGAAAGACCTCACAACTTTGATGAATTATTATAAAACTCTAGATATTACATTCTGCTGAAGTAATTTATAGGGAGAGACACTCATTCTTAGTGTGTACAGAACATCTTGTTCATAATTTTTTCGTATGACTCCAAATGTTGCTGAGTACATTCGAGGTATTTCGGGGATAAGAAGACAGAGGTGCTGACTACCATGAAGTTGTGGGCTTGCAGAGATAGAAAGATAAACTCCGATCTTCATATCTAGGTATTTCCCTGGTGTGGGTAATACATAATTTCTTGAAAGTATAAATCAAGTGAACTTTATCCAAGGTCGTTGGATACCCTTATATTTGGGTTAAAATATTTACAACTTGTTACTTGTATTGTTTCATGTTTTTCGCTGCGTTTTGATTGTTGAGGAAAGTATAACTATCTTATACTTCCTTATAATTGTACACTCTGATATAGTAATATTCTATATGTTGTAAAGAAGAATCTTTATCTTTGTAATATTTTGTTAAGTTTCATTTCTGGATTCACTTTTTCGGAACTGCATCCTCAGAATCATATTTTCGGAATCAAGCATGTGTGTAGAACTAGAGGTTTGGTGAATGAACTTGTTAAACCTTATTAAAAATATTCATCTTTGAAAGTTCCAATGAATTTTTTAAGTATACAATTCCACATTCTCCTGTATATTGAGCATTTACATTATTTTTACGATACTACAATCAGTATCGTCTATCATTTCGATCCTACACATTGATCATATAACATGGAATTAACCAACATCATAAGTTATCACATGATTTAGTAATATGGAATAAATACATGAAAGTTCAATAGTATATATATATTTTCATAAAGGTGTATACCCTTGATAGGGACATGGGTATGGTATTCACTAAACAATAATCTGGCCTTGAAAAAACACGGTGCAATTTTGGCAGCATAACAGCTTGACATAAGGATTCATGAAAATGGTTGATGAGATAGAAAAGGGTGTCTCATCATATTTACATGAAATAGACTTTATGGGGGTCATATAGATACATTTCCCAACAAGTATAATGGAATTTATACACATAATACAAAATAATTACTTGGATGTAAAAGACGATAGAGAAATCCCTCACGGAATTTTGGCAAGGTAACGGGTGTACATGGGAGGCTTTAATGAGAAATAAAAGGGACTCCCATCATCCAAACATAAATATGACAGTATAGGGAAGGTGAAAAATCTTACCCCAACATATTTAATTGCAAATAAAAGGGCATAACATCTTAAATAAAATAAGACAAAAATTAGAAAAGAAGAAATCCCATACTCGGATGTGTGATCCCAAAGGCTTGGGAGAGTCTTGAGAGAGGCTTATTGAAAGCATGGGGCACCTTGGGGGCATTCTATAGAGAATAGGTCAGGGGTTTTTCAAACTCAAAAGGCTTTGAGTGAAGAGGAAGTGGGATCTTGGGTGGGTTTATATAGGAAAGGATAGGGAATTCTTTATTATTTAGGTTTGGGACACGTCACATTAAACTAATCAATTCCAGAAACCAGACCATGGTTTTTTCCCATGGTTTTTTCCAAAGGAGAGTGGAAAACTATATTTTATAAGGACAATGGCCGAAATTCTTAAAATAATAGGGTTTCTTATGTGGAGGTGAGTCACACTCTCAGGTAAAACAATTTAAAAAGACAAAATGTTTTATAAGTCTTGGAGTGTCCACAAAAGATTTATAAAATAAATAAATCAAATCTAAAATCACATTATTTTAATTATAAAACATATATTGGCCGAAAATAATGTTTATTGTATTTTATTACCCCACAATTGGGTCATTATGATGTTATAAAAAAGATTATATAATTAAACGGTATTTAATTTTTATCCAAAAATTCTGCTGTCTCAGAAAATTATGAAAAAATCACCATTGGATAATTTCAAAATCCTAATTCCAAAAATAATATTCAATTTATCAAAATTATTTTATAAATACGTTACTTTTTACTTTTAATACAAACACCGACATTTAACAAAAATTCATGGGTTTTGACAAAAACAATTTTCAAACCTTAATAAAAATTACAATTGCATTCATAAAATTATATGATCATTTATATTTAATAAAAAGTAATTTAATTGAAATATTTTATTAAAATATTATTAAATTTAAAAATCCATTAATTCATCAAAATAGTTTTCTTAGTTGAATATTAACTAAAAATACTATGTGGGATTTAAAAACTGTTTACGAAGTAAGAATAATAAAATTAATGCACATCCATTATAAAAAAATAATGTACATTGTCATAGTGATAGGGTCTTGCTACATAACCCCTTATAACACCTGCATAAGACCAAAGGGTAAGGAGTGTGATGGTGACAGACTCTTGGGGTGGCTCAGATAATATCGCTCGGGAGGTAATCTCTATTAACTTCCACTTATCCGGTAGTTGATTCCACTCAAGCTTAACATGTTCAATCTCGACTTGGGCTATGACAAGAGAAAAGCCCAATGATGCCAACTCCTTTCTTAGCTCTGAAAAATGGGCTCCGTATGTGGAAGTCTACTGGATGAAGCCATTGCTTCCTTTGTCTGAGTAAATTGGATTTGTTAAAGCCCTAAATTTATACTAATCATTTGATCACTGTTCAATGACTAAATTAGCAATGATAAAAATTGATAATGGTATTTTAAAATCTAGAAACATAAAACCAATGAAGTTCACATTTTATATAACTATAATAAGACATTTAATTAGATCGAGAGGAATTTCCATTAATGACTATTTGGGTCATTACAATATTCCCCCCTTAAGAAATTTCACCATTTAAATTTCTTTTTCCCACACTAAAACAGATGTTGGTGACTTTGCTTCATCACTTCCTTCAGTTCTAATGTCGCTTCTTCAAACTTGTGGTTTCTCCACAACCCCTCGATGAGAGGAATTGTCTTATTTTGTAGAACTTTTTCTGTACGATCTAAGATCTTCATTGGTTGCTCCTCGTAAGAAAGATCATCCTCTAGCTGTACTACCTCTAAAGAGATACATGTGAAGGGTATGGTATGTAATTTTTTAAGAGTTATACAAGAAAGACATCATGTAATTTGGCTATGGTAGGTGGAAGTTCTAGTCGATAGGCCACAACCCCAACACTATCATGAATCTCAAAGGGTCCAATGTACCTAGGAGTTAAAATTTATTTCTTTCCAAACCTCATGACCTTCTTCCATGGAGATATATGTTGAAATACAATGTCTCTAACTTTAAACTCAAGGTCTTGTCTATGGTTATCTAAATAAAACTTCTATCGACTCTGGGCTTCCTTGATATGCTACTGAATGGTTTTCACATTCTCTACCTTTTCTTCGACCATTTCTGGTCCTAGCAGCTTATGCTCACCGACTTCATCCCAAAATTCCAGAGTTCTGCACCTCTTCCCATACATGGCTACATAAGGTTCCATTCGGATGCTTGAGTGGAAACTATTATTGTAGGAGGATTCAATACGTGGAAGATGTTGGTACCACCCTCATTTGAAGTCTGTAGAAAACTCTATAGACATGTCCTTAAGTGTTTGGAAAGTCTGCTCAGATTGGCCATCAGTTTGAGGATGATAAGTCATACTAAAGTTCAGCTCAATATCTAGAGCATGTTTAAGACTCTTCCAAAACATAGAGGTGTATCTTGGATCTAGATCAGATACAATAGATAGTAGTACTCCATACAGACTTAAAGGTTTCCTGATATATATTCATGCCAGGTGATCCAATGAGAAATCCTCCCAAATTGCAATAAAGTGTGCAGACTTTATAAGGCGATCAACAACAACCCATACTGCATTGTTTCCTTTAGATATCTTCGGAAGTCTAGTGACAATGTCCATGGTGATGTTCTCCCATTTCCATGCTAGTATGGGAAATGGTTGCATCATCCCATTATACATAAGCCTCTCTACCTTCATTTTCTAACACACCAGACACTTTGATGTATACTCAGCGATCTACTTCTTCATATTTTCCCACCTATAATTCTCTCATAGATCTCGATAAATCTTTCTGTTTCCTGGGTGAATAGAGAAATTTGAACTATGGGAATCATTAAAAAGTCCCTTCTTCAGTTCCAGACTTGATGGAACACAGTCTTTAACAAAATATCACAATTACTTCTTCATTAACATTGAACTTATAGGATTTATCTTTAATGATAGCTTCCAATCTCTTCTGAATTCCCACATAATCCTTTTGAGCATCCTATAAAATTTCCAAAAGAGACGGTAGAGTAATCATTTGTAAAAGGATTGATGATGTTCCCTTCTTTATGATTCACATGTCTATCTTCATCAAATCTAAGAAGATTGGGGCCTTTTAAATTGTCATCAATGATTGAATTTCTGGGTTATTTCTTCTTAGAGCATCTACCACCTTGTTCTCTTTCCCAGGGTTGTAATGGATTGAGCAGTCATAGTCATTTATCAGCTCTAACCATCATCGTTGGATCATTTTCAACTCTTTCTGTGTGAATATATTCTTTAGGCTTTTGTGGTCCGTATATATTTTACAATTCTCCAAAAATAGATAATGCCACAATTTTTTCAAAGAAAATATCACCGTAGCCGACTCCAAATCTAGAGTTAGATAATTATGCTAATGAAAATTCAATTTCCTTAAAGCATATGAAATGACTTTGTCATTTTGCATCAACACATAGCCTAGTCCCTTCTTCGATGCATGAATGAATATCATAAAAAGTTCTCCACTTGTGGGTAAAGTGAGAACAAGCACAGTGATAAGCCTCCTTTTTTACTCCTTGAAGATTTCTTCTCATTTATAACTCCATGAAATCTTTACTCATTTCCGAATTATCTTGGTAAGAGGGTTGGAAAATTGTGAAAAATTTCTCACAAATCGTTGATAATATCCAGCTAAGCCCAAGAAGCTATGGATATCTGTTACTGATATTGGAATCAACCATCCCTCAATTGCATCTGTTTTGGAGGGATTCATAGATATCCCATTGCTTGTGATGACATGGACAAAGAATGAGACATCCTTTAACTAGAGCCCACACTTGTTGTACTTTTCATAGGGATTATCCTTCCACAAGGTCTCTAGTACAGTTTATAGATACTCCTCATGATCCTCCTTGGTTTTGGAGTATATCAGAATATCATCTTTAAAGACTACCACAAATTTGTCAAGGTGATCCCTAAAGACTATATTCATCAAATCCATGAAGTTTTCTATAGCATTAGTGAGTATGAAAGGCATTACTATGAATTCATAGTGCCCATATTTTGTACAAAAAGAAGTCTTGGGGATATCTTCCTTTTTAACCCTTACTTGATAATATCCCAACCACAAATCCACCATGGAGAATTATCATTCTACACGCATTTTATCAAACTAGTCATCAATTAATGGGAGAAGATACTTGTTCTTTATCATGATTTTGTTAAGCTCATGATAATCGATGAAAAGGCGCATTGAGCCCTCCTTCTTCTTGACGAAGAGGATTGGTGAACCTCCTAGTGAAGCACTTGGGCTTATAAACCCTTTATCCAAATTCTCCTGTAGTTGTTTCTTCAGCTCTTCAAGCTCCACAACAGCCATTTTATATGGAGTTATGGATATTGGAAACACTCCAGGTATAAGATCAATTGAGAATTAAGCATCCCTTCTAGGAGGAATACAAGACAATTCCTTGGGAAACACTTAAGCAAATTCCCTCACAATAGGCATGTATCCAAGGATGGATTCCTCCTTAGACTCAATCATCTAAGCTAGATACACATGATCATAGGGTAGTAATATCCACACATGAAATTATAGAGCTAAAGAAGATTCATCTTCCTCCTTGAACTTGTATAGAACTGGGGGTCGATTCACCGCATGGAGAGTGATTTCCCTCTCAAAGCAATTAATGTTGGATCTATATAAGTAAATCCAATCCATGCCTTTAATTGTATCAAATTACACCAGAGGGAGTATGACATGGTTTTCTAGGAAATTCAATCCACTGATTATGACAAGGTTGGAGTTATAATCCTGGGATGAAATGATTTTACCATTTTCCATACTCACCGACATCTTTACTTCCATGATTTATGGTGGTTCTAGGATTTTTCTACTAAACTTTTGGGAAATAAAAGAATGCGTAGAAACTAAATCAAAAAGTATGTTTTCTATTATTGAATGAATAACTAGCGTACCTATCACCACTTCATTATTGGGGTTCATTTCGGCTGTAGTGATGGAAAAATGTCCCCCTTGGTGCCTTGGATGTTGTTGGTTGCATCCAATAATCCTTGGCTTAGGGAACAGATTTGAAAGATAACCTGATTCTATGAAGTTGTAGAAATGAACAACATGTTGAGGTTTTAATAGATCGTTCCTCTCATTTGTTAGAGCCATGGGTTTTTATTGTCGGTATTTAATAGCTAAATGCCCTTCTCTTCCAAAACTAACGGATTTCCTCGTCCCCTTCAGAAAATTTCTAGGGTGCTTCTTTCCACACCTTTGTAAAGTGGGGTTCTGGATCTTTGTAGCACCATTGGATTTATCCATTGGACCAACAACACTGAAGTCCACCTTATGCTTCTTATCACCATGATACCCCTGAGATTCTCCAAACTCCATTTCGACCTTGAGGGAAGATCAGACAATTTCCTCATAGCTATCAAAGTCACGGATAACCAGTGCTTTCCATAGGTTAGGTTTCAGCCCACCTAAGAAGCAGTAAACCTTGAATTCAGGGTTAATGACAAATCCAGAGGCTTATCGTGCAAGCATTGTGAAGTTTTCCATGTACGATCTGACAGATTCATCGTCTTTTTTCTTGAGGTCAAGGAAGTCCCTTTCCATCTTATGTTGGAGGGTGCACAGAAAATATTTATTGAAAACAATATTACAAAAGTCCCTATATTCCAATTCCTTAAACTCTTCCTCATGCTTCATATTTTTTATCAATGCCAACCTTTGATCGGCTTCACCTTCCATTTGATAAGCTGCTAGAAGAACCTTCTCTTCACTACAGGAAATTCAGGCTATAGACATGGTTTAAAACCATAGCTATAGGTCCTCAAACCGTGGCTATAGGTAATAGCCACGGTTTGAGAAACTGTGACTAAGTTTGGTGTGGCTATAGGCCTAGACTTATTGCCACGGTTTGGAACCGTGGCTATAGATCTAGAGCCATGGTTCAAACCATAGATTTAGGTATACATCCACGGTTAAAACTGTGGTAATATCACTATATCCACGGTTCTAAACCGTGGCTATAATAGATAAGTGACATAATTTATTTCCATGGTTAGAAACCAAGGCATTAGACCTATAGCCACGATTTTTAACTGTGGTAATAGACCTATATACACGGTTAAAAACCATCTCTATAGTGTATGAAAAAACATAAAAAAATATTCCCCCACCCCCCACACATCCCCCCTTTCAGTAGCCCACCCCCTGTAGACCCCCCCCCCCCCCTCATGGACATTGGACACCCCCACCCTTCATAAACCCCCCTCCCTTGACAGTGCCTTACCCCCTGGACAGCCCCCCTGCAAAGCCCCCCTCCTAGACAGACCCTGGACCCCCCCCCAGACAGACCCTATAAACCTGCTCCCCAGACAGACCCTCGACACCTCCCCCCCGACCCTGGACACCCCCAGACAGACCTTGAACACCCTCGGACAGACCACAGACATCCCCCGCAAACATACCCTCGACACCCCCCTCCCGGACAGACCCTGGACACCCCCAGATAGACCCATGACACCCCAGACCCTAGACACCCTCCTAGACCCTGGACAGATCCATCTGGACAGCCCCGACCTCCAATACCCTGGACATCCAACCCCACCCTCCTAGACAGACCCTGGACCACCCCCCCCCAGAACCAGGATGCCCCCCAGACCCTGGACACCCCCATACCCTAGACAGATCCCCCTGGATAGCTGAGACCTCAACTCCCCTAGACGGCCACCCCCCCTCTTGGAAAAACCATGGACCCCCCAGAACCTGAACACCCCTATAAAGACCCGTAAAATTCAAGGAAATGTTTTTCTTAATTTTTTTTGGAATCTTACAAGAACACAGTTTCTGACAGCACCTGATTTTGAGGTCCGGTGTGCCCAGAATCATTTTCCGAAGTTTAGCTCGGGTACATTCAGTGAACGAACGAGCGGGTTTTTCTAACTTTTGAACCAGTGCTCGGAATCGAATTCTGAGGGAACCGATGGAATCATAGGACCGATATTTTCTTAGAAACGCCTTTTCCGTAGTTGAATTTGCTCGGGTGTGGTTTTTAAGTTTTGGGGTTAAGTTAAGAAATAAAATAAAAGTGGTGTGATACTTTATTTTATTTCACTTAAAGCCACTTAAGCTAAATTAAGCGGATAAGGTGGAACCCACAATATCCTACCCACTTGGTAGGATATTTGTGAGGTGGGGCCCGCATGAGCCCCACCCTTTCTTCCCTCCTAAGTAACGCACCCGCAACCACCCTTTTTAATGAAAGTCAAACCTTACGTTTTTCTGGTTAAGAAACGCCCCATTAAATTGGGCAGTTAAATTGTTAAAATTAATTCTTTGAATTAATTGTTCATTTCTTTTCTTTTGAATTTCAAATTCTTATGTTGATAATAAAATAAGAGGACTTATTTTATTATTGTTGGGGTTTGTGTTGTGTTAAAGATTTGGGAGAAAAAAAGAGAGGATTCTTCGTTCTTCGACGAAGAACGCGAAGAACGCTCTACCGCCAACGAAGAACGCGAAGAATGCTCTACCGCCAATGAAGAATGCCAACCTCTATCGGTGAGAGACGCCTTCCATAGAGATCACCTAACGCTAGTGACGTTCCTTCCGTGGTGATCCTCTTCTTCCGCGATGACCCTCTTCTTCCATGACAGTTAATTCCGCGACGAACGCTTGTTCGACGACAATGTTGAGGTAGGGGTTTTATGCGTTTCTCTTTTGTGTTTTCTTCCGTCGTTATCTTCCCTTACCTAAACCACCTATTATCGTGATAACGGGAGGAGGTCGGACCGCACGAACACGGCCGACACTCCTCCCCTTTTTTTTGGTTGTTGGTTTTGTTGCGGCGATCAAGGCAACGCGGTGCCGAAGCACCGCGCGGAATTTTTGATAAGGAAAGGGGGAGAAGCGCGGTGCCGTCGCGCCGCGTCGTTGAAGACGAACCAAGACGCGGCGCCGTCGCGCGGCGCTGTTGAAAACGAACCAAAGATGCGGTGCCGTCGCGCCACACCGGAGAACCACTAAAGCACCGCGGCCAAAGCGGGGCAGCGGTGGAGGGGCGCGGCGCCGTCGCACGGCGCTGGACGAACCAAGGCCGTGTCCGGTTCTGGGCCGCGGTGGTGTAGCGGAACCGGCGGCCGGTACCGGGCCGCCGGCGTCGGAGCAAGGGGACCGGCCCTTACTGCTCCCGTGGTGGCACTGCCGGCCGGCCGGTGCGGGCCTACCGGTTTGAGGAAAACGCTCGGGGTCGTAACCCCCGGCCTGCCAGCTGAGCGGCCCAATAAAGGGTCGCGCTTTCCTTCACGCGGGGGCAGCGCCCCCCGCACCCAAAACGGCTCGGCCGTTCAGCCGAGCACCTAGCCAGCGCGCCAGCGCGCCGCACGCCGAGCGGCTGCCCTGGCTGGTCCCCCAGACCAGGCCAGCCAAGCCGGGCCGCGCCCAGCCGGCCCGGCCCCGGACCCGGTTCGAGTCGACCCGGTTCGGGCCGACCCTGGGGGTATCAGGCCGGGTCGGACCGGGCCCGAACCCCTTATTACCGATCCTTTTTCGGTCCGTTGCCCATAAATTGAGCTACGGGCCTCCGATCGACGCACCGTCAGTTGCGATGAGATCCATGGACTGAGACAGTCGTTTCGGTATATTGCATTCAAGGTTTCTGAGAACGTTGGGTTCAGCCGGGTGGGTTCGTATGCGAAACAAACCGGGCCCTCGAAGTAGAAACACTTATAACTTGAGTTCTGGACGTCGGATTGACGTGTCGTCGACTTTGATGGATTCCTCTAAGTGAGACAGATCTTTTGGCTTACTCCACTCAAGGTTTGGATGCAGGTGGAGTACAGTCGGGTTGGTTTTGACTTAAAAACCAACTGGGCCCTTGGGACGAAAAAGCCAATAACTCTCAAACTGGGCGTCTGATTGACGCGCCGTCTGTGGCGTTGGGTTCCTGTTGACGATACAGAACTTTTGGATACATCAACTCTGGACTATGTTTCAGTTGATGTATCAGCCCCTCGGCTCGTGGAGCGGACCCTCCCAAACAATCTTGCTGTGTGCGGGAACCCTAGAGCTAGCTGCGACTGTGATGACGACGATGACTGTATAGAGATCCTCAGTGGATTCGATGGCGATGAGTACAACGCTCAATGATCCTACGTGGATCAGTGCTACCGATCCTGGGTGGGTCTGATCCTGTGTGGGTCAGCACTCAGCGGTCCTGTGTGGGCCAGTGCCTACAGATCCTTTGTGGGTCCGATCCTGTGTGGGTTATTGCGGGGGTTAGTTACCTATCGATCCTGTGTGGGTCTGATCCTGTGTGGGTCATTGCGGGGGTTAGTTACCTATCGATCTAGTGTGGGTCTGATCTTGTGTGGGTCATTGCGGGGGTTAGTTACCTATCAATCCTGTGTGGGTCAGATCCATTGTGGGTCATTGCGGGGGTTAGTACCTATCGATCCTTTGTGGGTCCGACAGCTTAGATGAATCAGTGGAAATATCTGATCATCTCTATCATCATATGAAGAAGTATACCTGTGTGAGATGAATCATGTTTTTCTTTCCTATGTGGATTGTGTTGTGCTATACATTGTGGATTTACTTTTTTCTTTCCTATGTGGACTGGGTTGTGATTTCCTGTGTGGACTGGGTTGTACTTGAGCTCGGATGTTGGAGCCGAACTGGAATTGATCAATTAGATATATGTATGGGAATATACCTAAGTAGTGTCTGATGTTACTTCATGATTATATCTTTCCTTTGTGGATTATCCTTTGTGGACTCTGGAAGACCTTCAGGTGTCCTGGGGTCCCTACTGAGTAGCTTATACTCACCCCTGCACGGGCTATGCCCGCACTACATTGTGTTGGTTGCAGACGACGAACATCACTGATCGTGGTTGAGGCTTGCGGAACAGGACGATACCTGGAGGTGGACCACTGGGCGGGACGTACACGGAGCGGACGGCTGGACCGAGGAGTTGTGGAAGCTATCTATACTCACCCTTCAGGTGGGACATCCAGTGGATGGATCGACGCTGCGGATTTACTTTTCAGTTGCTATTTTCCCTTTCTAGTTGTACTTTACTTTCAGTTTGGGTTTGTATACTGGCCCACTTACTTTTCCGCACTTACTATTATACTCAGTTTTTACTTAGTGTTTACTTCTACTGATTGCTTTATCTGTGGTGTTTGTTTACTTTACAAAGGTAATGCCTTCCTTTTTTACCAGGAATTACACCTTGGTGCAAGTCGCCACCCCTAACCTATGGAAGGCGGGCTTGAGGTAGTCACGGCCCGAGCCCCGAGGACGGGTCGTGACAAATTGGTATCAGAGGAGTTCGGTTCTACTGCAGAACTCAGGACACTAATCTTTTTCTATGTGAAACAATAGTTTTAAGTGTATTGAGTGTGGTTATCAATCCAGGGAGTCCAGTGTTTGTGCGGCAGCCAACGTATCCGTACACCAGGACCCTGACTTCTGATTTCCAACTTAATGCACGAAAACATTGATTGCATATGTGTTTTAAGTTTTCTTTGTGATTACTTTATGTCAGCTCACCAGGTATACGTTTTGACCATGGCACACCTGTTTCTTTTCAGGATGGCCCCATGACGGCAGCCAGCTAGGGTTCCGAGAGTTGTGTGTGACGACAACCCACCGAGCGACGAGGCCTCGGTACAAGGCCCTTTAACAGCTGAGGCACCAGCGGTACCTCTACCCGCCGAGCCACCGATGATACCAGCCCCAGCCACTGACGATGCACGTCACCTTAGTGCACTGCACGAGTTTCAGCACCAGTGACCCCCCAGGTTCCATGGGGAGACGGACCCCCAGGCAGCCGAGGATTGGCTGGAGGCAGTGGTATGAGTTTTCAGGTTAGTGAGGACACCAGCAGACATCATGGTGATCCTCACAGCGAGCCTACTACACGCGGCAGCAGGCAGATGGTGGAGCGTGATGCTCGAGGTGCACAGTGAGGCATCTCTCCTCTGGACAGACTTTGAGAGCCTCTTCCACTCGGAGTTCATCCCAGCCACCCTCCGTGCGGTGTGCATCCAGGAGTATCTACAGCTGCGGCATGGCAGCTTGACGGTCGCCCAGTACTCGGTGAGATTTACCGATCTCTCGCACTACTCGACAGACATGGTACGAGACCCATTATCCCGGGCCCGGATCTTTGAGCAGGGATTGAGGCAGGAGATCAGGGCATAACTGATCTCCCTCAGCATTTCGACTCAGGCAGGAGTACTGGAGGGAGCTCTTCTGATTGAGAGCTTTCTTACTGAGTCTACACCAGCAGCGAGACCTACTGCAGGGAGACATGTGGCAGAGTCTTCTACAGCAGGCAGTAGATAGATGTTGTAGAGGTCCAAGCGGGCCAGGCCATTGGGTGGACAACCACATGATACTGGCTCAGAGGTGCGGGGCACACGCAGCAGAACCAGTCTTACGAGTGGAAGACAGTGCTATGGATGCGGTGGGCAGGGCCACATGGCTCGTGACTGCCTGACCCGCCATGCAGAGGAGCAACAGACGGTTGAGGAACCACCTAAGCAGAGGTAGAGGTTCGACCGTGACGGTCCGCAGGGAGCAGGCGGATGAGGCAGAGGAGCTGGCCGAGCAGCGGGTGGTGGGCGACGCATTGAGGCTCTACCACCACCACCACCCGGAGGTCCACCCCGACCTCAGGGGAGAGCACAAATTCAGGCAGCTGAAGCTTACGATCATGGAGCTCTGGAAGCGGGTGGACAAGTGCGGGTCTAGCTCCAGGAATAGAGGCCTTTGCCCATTATGCCTCTAACTTCGTTTTTTGTGTTGCCTTGTGCCCTTATACTTTGAATTGAAGTAATAAAAGACTCTTGCAATAGTGACGTTTGCTTTCTTGTCTTTTGGTTGTTAATACTAAGAGGTGCCGGTTAAAAACTGTTGACTTGACCCTCAATTGTGAGATTATTACTAGAGGAGACCCAATGACCACACACTGATGCTGACAATGTGACTCAACCCTTGGAGGTGAGAGTAACAGTTGGATCTCTTGGTAGCAGCGTCGAGGCCTTATGAAGTCATCCATGCCATGAATTAACTAATAATGATGGGATTGACTGTATTAGTCAAGGAACATGGTTCATCCCGGGGATGAGACCAGATTTCCCTTTTTGGAAAAGGAGAAATCTTTACAGCTTTACAGAACGTTAAGGAGGAAGGGGAAACCCTTCGTGTGGTCAGACAGATGTCAGCAGAGCTTCTAGGAGCTGAGACAGAGATTGACCAGCATGCCTATCTTGAGGCTACTGGAGGAGGGAGTTGGGTACGTAGTTTTCTGCGATACATGAGGGAACAGACTCAAATGTGTCCTAATGCAGGAGCGGGAAGTGATCGCCTATGGATGAAGTCAGTTGAGGCAGAATGAGCAGAACTACGCTACTCATGACCTGGAGTTAGCAGCAGTGGTCTTCACTGTAAATATGTGGCGACACTATCTGATGGGTGAGCTCTTTACAGTCTATTCTGAACATTAGATTCTCAGGTACATCTTCTCTCAGAAGGACCTAAACCTGAGATAGTGGCGATGGCTCGAGTTCCTCCAGGACTATGACTTTGAGATAATTTATACTCCTGGGAAGGGGAACGTAGTAGCTGATGCTCTTAGCAGGAGGACAGACATTCAGCTACATGGGGAGGCGACAGAGTAGTTAGCTGCTTTGCAGATATCCTTCGTGGATAGAGATGGAGCAGCTTTTATTCAGTCACTCACAGTCACTCCTCCACTACTACAGCAGATCGGAGAGGCACAACGTGGGGACGCTAAACGTGAGACGCGGCGTGCGTAGATATCCTCAGGACAAGCACCTGATGGTTTCTACTTTGGAGCAGAGCATGACTTCCTTTTCAGAGGAGGTACCATGGTACCAGATGATTTGCGGGAGGACGTTCTTAGAGTGTTTCTCACTTCCCCTTTGGCGGTATATCCTGGAGTGGCGAAGATGTACCAGGATCTCAGATGACAGCACTTGTGGTCGAGCATGAAGAAGGCTGTGGTAGAGTTCGTTTCTCGATGCCTCACCTGCCAACAGGTGAAGGCAGAGCATCAGGTACCAGAAGGCTTGGTACAAACCTTGGAGGTCCCGGAGTGGAAGTGGGACAGGATATCTATGGACTTCGTGATAATACTTCCACACAATTCCAGAGGTCACGACTCCATTTGGGTGATTGTCGACCGACTCACCAAGTCGGCTCACTTCTTACCCATCAGAGAGTAGGGAAAAGTGGAGAGCTTGGGACATCTCTACATTCAAGATATTGTACGACTTCACGGTGTGCCATCATCTATCATCTTCGATCGAGATTCTCGCTTTACTTCCCGGCTTTGGAAGGGGTTGCAGGAGGTGTTCGGGATGCAGCTACGTCTGAGAACCGCATTTCACCCTCAAACAGATAGTCAGACGGAGAGGACCATACAGACTCCTGAGGACATGCTCCTCGCATGTGTCCTCAACTTTGGTCGTAGCTGGGAGGACCAACTACCATTGGTGGAGTTTGCGTACAACAATAGCTACCACTCTACCATCGGGATGACACCATACGAGGTGTTGTTCGACCGACCTTGCAGATCTCCTTTGTGCTGGACAGACCCTGGGGAGTCAGCACTTGTGGGACTGGAGATAGTCCAGGCCACAACAGAGAAGGTCCAGGTCATCCAGGAGTGGATGAGGATAGCTCAGAGCCGACAGAAGTCTTATGCTGACAGGAGGCGGAGGCCACTAAAGTTCGAGGATGGCGACCACGTCTTCGTGCATGTCTCACCCCGACGTGGTTTACAGAGATTTGGCTGAGGCGACAAGTTGTCTCCACGCTTCATCGAACCATTCCAGGTCCTCAGCAGGATTGGCGAGGTGGCTTATCGCCTTACTCTACCACCTCAGTTGTACCGGGTGCACGACGTCTTCCACGTATCTCAGCTGAGGAGATACGTGCACGACCCGACGCATATCACTGACCATGGGGAGCTGGACGTTGATGATGGGGCGAATTTTGCGGAGGTCGCGGTGGAGATCGAGGATCGACAGGAGCGGGTCCTACGTGGTTGGTCGATTCCTCTAGTGCGCATCAGATGGCAGCACATGAACCTCCAGGAGAGCACTTGGGAAAGGGAGGCTCAGATGCGTGCTCAGTACCCACATTTGTTTCCCTAGTTTTTGATGTGTCTTTACAGGGACGTAAAGACCTCAGGTGGGAGTGATGTAAAGTCCCGTAAAATTAAAGGAAATGTTTTTCTTAATTTTCTTTGGAATCATACAAGAACGCATTTTCTGACAGCACCTGATTTCGAGGCCCGGTGTGCCTGAAATCATTTTTCGAAGTTTAGCTCGGGTACGTTCAGTGAACGAACGAGCGAGTTTTTCTAACTTTTGAACCAGTGCTCGGAATCGAATTCCAAGGGCACCTATGGAATCGCAAAGCTGATATTTTCTTAGAAATGCCTTTTCCAAAGTTGCGTTTTCTCGGGTGTGGTTTTTAATTTTTGGGGTTAAGTTAAGAAATAAAATAAAAGTGGTGCGACACTTTATTTTATTTCACTTAAAGCCACTTAAGCTAAGTTAAGCAGATAAGGTGGAACCCAAAATATCCTACCCACATGGTAGGATAGTTGTGAGGTGGGGCCCGTACGATCCCCACCATTTCTTCCCTCCTATGTAACGCACCCGCAACCCCCCTTTTTAATGAAAGTCAAACCATACATTTTCTGGTTAAGAAACGCCCCATTAAAATGGGCAGTTAAATCGTTAAAATTAATTCTTTGCATTAATTGTTCGTTTCGTATCTTTTGAATTTCAAATTTTTATGTTGATAATAAAATAAGAGGACTTATTTTATTATTTTTGGGGTTTGTGTTGTGTTAAAGCTTTGGGAGAAAAAAAAAACAGGATTCTTCGTTCTTCGATGAAGAACGCGAAGAATGCTATACCCCCAATGAAGAACACGAAGAACTATCTACCGCCAATAAAGAATGCAAACCTCCATCGGCGAGAGATGCCTTCCTTGGAGATCACCTAACCCCAGCGACGTTACTTCCGCGGCGATCCTCTTCTTCCGCAATGACCCTCTTCTTCCACGACGGTTAATTCTGCGACGAACACTTGTTCGACGACAACATTGAGGTAGGGGTTTTATGCGTTTCTCTTTTGTGTTTTCTTCCATCATTATCTTCCCTTCCTTGAACCGCGTATTATCGTGATAACGGGAGGAGGTCGGACCGCACGAACACGGCCGACACTCCTCCCCGTTTTTTGGTTGTTGGTTTTGTTGCAGCGATCAAGGCAACGCGGTGCCGAAGCACCGCGCAGAATTTTTGATAAGGAAAGGGGGAGAAGCGTGGGGCCGTCGCGACACGCCATTGAAGATGAACCAAGACACGGCGCCGTCGCGCCACGCCATTGAAAATGAGCCAAAGATGTGGTGCCGTCGTGCCGCACCGGAGAACCACTAATGCACCGCGGCCGGAGCGGGGCCACGACGGAGGGGCGCGGCACCGTCGCGCCGCGCCGGACAAACCAAGGCCGCAGATGGTTCCTGGCCACGGCGGAGCAGTGGAACCGGCGGCCGGTACCGGGCTGCCGGCGTCAGAGCAAGGGGACCAGCCCTTGCCGGTCCCGTGGTGGCACAGCCGGCCGGCCGGTGCGGGCCGACCGGTTCGAGGAAAACGCCAGGGGTCGTAACCCCTGGCCGGCCAGCTGAGAGGCCCAATAAAGGGGCCACGATTTCCTTCACACAGGGGAAGCGCCCCCCGCACCCGAAACGACTCGACTGTTCGGCCGAGCCCCTGGCCAGCGCGCCAGCGCGCCGCGCGCCAGTGCGCCGCGCGCTGTGCGGCTGCCCTGGCCGATCCGCCAGACTGGGCCAGCTAAGCCGGGCCGCGCCCAGCAGGGCCGGGCCGCACCCAGGCCGGGTCGGGCCGCGCCAGCCGGGCTGCTCCGCGTCCAAGCCAGCCGGACTTGGACCTGATTCGTGTCGACCCGGTTCGGGCCTACCCTGGGGGTATCGGGCCGGGTCGAACCGGGCCCGAACCCCTTATTACCAAACCTTTTTCGGTCAGTTTCCCATAACTTGAGCTAAGGGTCTCCGATCAATACACCGTCAGTTGCGATGCGATCCTTGTATTTAGACGGTCGTTTCGGTATATCGCACACAAGGTTTCGGAGAACTTTGGGTTCAATCGGGGTGGTTCGTACACGAAACCAACCGGGCCCTCGGAGCAGAAATGATTATAACTTGAGTTCCGGACGTTCGATTGATGTGCCATCGACTTTGCTGGATTCCTCTAAGTGAGAAGGATCTTTTGGATTACTCCACCTGAGGATTGGATGCAGGTGGAGTACGGTCGGGTTGGTTTTGACTTAAAAACCAACTGGGCCCCTGGGACGAAAAAGCCAATAACTCTCAGACCAGGCGTCCGATTGATGCGCTGTTTGTGGCATTGAGTTCCTGTTGACGATACAGAACTTTTGGATACATCAACTCTGGACTATGTGTCAGTTGATATATCAGCCTCTCGACTCATGGAGCGGACCCTCCCAAACGAGCTTGCTGTGTGCGGGAACCCTAGAGCTGGCTGCGACTGCGACGACGACGACGACTGTACAGAGATCCTCAGTGGATTCGACGGCAACGACTACAACACTCAGTGAATCTACATGTATCAGTGCTACCGATATTGTGTGGGTCCGATCCTGTGTGGGTTAGCGCTCAACGGCCTTGTGTGGGCCAGCGCCTATAGATCCTGTGTGGGTCCGATCCTGTGGGGGTCATTGCGGGGGTTAGTTACCTATCGATCCTGTGTGGGTCCGATCCTGTGTGGTTCATTGCAGGGGTTAGTTACCTAGAGATATTTTGTGGGTCTGATCCTATGTGGGTCATTGCGGGGGTTAGTTACCTATCGATCATGTGTGGGTTAAATCCTTTGTGGTTCATTGCGGGGGTTAGTACCTAGCGATCCTTTGTGGATCTAACGGATTAGATGAATCTGTGGAAATATCTGATCATCTCTATCGTCATATGAAGAAGTATACCTGTGTGAGATGAATCTTGTTTAACTTTCCTATGTGGATTGTGTTGTGCTATCCTCTGTGGATTTACGTTTTTCTTTCCTGTGTGGACTGGGTTGTGATTTCCTGTGTGGACTGAGTTGTAATTGATCTCGAATGTTGGAGCCGAACGGGAATTGATGACTTAGATATATGTATGGGAATATACCTAAGTAGTGTCTGATGTTACTTCGTTATTGTATATTTCCTTTGTGGATTATCCTTTGTTGATTCTGGGAGACCTTCGGGGGTCTCGGGGTCCCTACTGAGTAGCTTATACTCACCCCTGCACGGGCTATGCCTGCACTATGTTGTGTTGGTTGCAGACGACGGACAACGCTGATCGTGGTTGAGGCTTGCAAAGCAGGACGGTACATGGAGGTGAACCACTGGGCGGGACATACTCGGAGCAGACGGTTGGACCGAGGAGCTGTGGAAGCTATCTGTACTCCCCCTTCAGGTGGGACTTCCAGTGGACGGCTCGACGCTACAACTTTACTTTTCAGTTGCTGTTTTCCCTTTCCAGTTGTACTTTACTTTCAGTTTGGGTTTGTATACTGGTCCACTTACTTTTCCACACTTACTTTTATACTCAGTTTTTTTACTTAGTGATTACTTCTACTGATTGCTTGCTTAGTGGTGTTTGTTTACTTTACAAAGGCAATGCCTTCCCTTTTTATCTGGAATTACGCCTTGGTGCTAGTCGCCAGCCCCTGGCCTATGGAAGGCGGGCTTGGAGTAGTCACGACATGGGCCCCGGGGACGGGTCGTGACAACCCCTATAGCATCCCGCCTTTTTATAACATAAACTTTCATTACATTACCCATAACTGAGGATCTTTAAGGTCTAGTGTCTTAGAAACTAGGAACATAATACATGAAAACACCATAAAGCATTCTTCTTAAACACTTGAAAGTATTCTCCTTAAGTTCATCCTACGTTCATTACCGCATCTCATAACCTGGGGACATACATCACAAGAAAGGGTGAGAAGAAGGCCCAGTAAGGGAAACAAGAGGAACATTTTACATGTGAACTTGATATACTTCAATAAGGACATGAAAAGAACTTTAAGGCATGAGAAAGAAATCATGAGTCATTTCATAATAAAAATAACATTTTTCATAACTTGAAAATGTGGCTACATCATTTAACATAGACAATCATGAACATATCACCAAGGTCGATCCCCAAGGTGTCATTTGGAAATTATGAAGGTTATTCACCAAGGTATCGTGAAAATTGTAATCTCTACTGGTTACATCATTACCCAATGCATTGGAGGGCTATCAGGGCGCACCCTTAATTTTTTCTTTATTATCATGTGATCCACATATATCATCATCAAACATTTCATAAATAACCCACATAGCATAAAATAAATGGGTTTCATTTCATAATCATAACGTTTTAAAAACTGCTTTAAAGACATGATCTTTACGTCACTTTAAACCCACGAAAAGGGAAAGTGGGTCTCATGTATGTAAATCCTAGAATTTAAAATAGAACATTTTGATATATATGTGAATACCCTTGTAGAAATAAGAGCTTTGAGTATTCACTTTATTACATAAAATAATTTTGAGAAAAGAGAGAGGCATTTTGAGACGAAAATTCTGTAGCATAACGACTATGTTTCGGGGTTTTAGAAAACATTGAAAAGAGAGGGGACATGGGTCACCCACTCATAAATGATCCCTAAAACAGTATGGGGACAGAATAAGAAGGATATATGGACATGGAAATGAAATTTTAAGGACATACCATTTGAAATGAAAAACATGGAATGAAGACAAAAATTAGATTTCTCTTATGAAAATTCGGCAGCCTAACGACGTCACATAAACTTCAATAAAAATGAATTGACAAGACCAAATAGGGTCTCTCATCATATGATCATAAGAGATCAGTATTATAGATATAGATATCATACCCCAACATTATAAAAAGTAACTTGAAATACTTGACATGAAAATCGAACTTGAAAAATGAGAAGGGTGAAAGAATCACTTAAAAATTCGACAGCCTAACGGCGTCACTTAAACTTTCATAAAACGAAATGATGAGAGCAAGAGGGGATCTCTAATCATATAAAGATGAAAGGTCAGTAAGAGGAATATAAAAGGACATCCTCTCACATAATAACATGGAGCATAAAAGGAATGACATAAAAGAGATTACATGAAAAGAAGGAAAGAGGTCAGATCCCTTACCTTAAAACGTGACTCTTGAAACTCAATGTTTTGGACCTTGAGGGCTTGGGGGCACCTTGGGAGGACTCCTTGGGAGGAAAGGAGACCCGAAATTAGTTGGGGGAGAGTTGGGAGGGAAAACTAAAGGAGGAAAGGGTGGGTATATATAGGGAAAGTGAGGGGACAAGGGATTAATGGCCAAGGGACACCTCACTAGTGGTTTTGGCAAAACCATGAGCTTGCCCATGGTATTTGCCCATGGTATTGGCCACTTGGGACACCTCATACCTTATCTTACTATTCATAATTCGACCATATTGAATATATACTTAATACATCATTTAATGATGTCATTAAACACCCGTAACTTAAAAACTATATTTTCACTATTCATCGAAAATTCAACTCTCAGAATAATCCCAAAATTTCACCTTAAAAAAATATCAATGCTCTGATTTCAAAAATGAAATCCATTTTATAAAAATAATTTTCTAAATATTTTTAATTTAATTTTTAAATAAAAACACTATTCATTGAAAATTCATTTTTTTCAGAAAAATCCCCAAAAATTACCTTAACATAATATCGATGCTCTGAGTTCAAAAATAAAGTCCTTTTTATAAAAATAATTATCTAATTATTTTTAATTAAATTTTTAATTAAAAAACACTATTCTCCAAAAAAACTAATACTTGATTAATCATTTATGAAACCGTTATTTACCCATTTTATTGAACCACATTACTTAATCTAGGTGTCTAAATTATATTAAAACTTTCTTTGAGTGAAATTACTAATAAATTTGGTCACATTACTAATCCTAAGCATAAAATCACTATTCATAATTTACTATTCATCAAAAATTAAGTTGATCTTATTAGACTCCAAATTCCTTACTGAACACTTTTGTAGAAGACCATTTTTTGAAAATCATTACACATCATTAGTTATTTAGGGTTTTCATAAATATTTTATAATATCCATTTTTTCCAAAATTCATCAATAAAATACATCCTAAAATTATCCGGACAAAAGAAATTCCACAAACATCACTAAAGGAAGAGATCTCAATTTATTCACCCGAAAGGATTACACAAGAAAGCTAGGGTCTCGTCACGTAGCCCCTTATAACACCGGCATAACACCTAAGTGTAAGGTGTGCTATGGTGAGAGAATCTGAGGGAGGCTCAGATAACATTACCCTAGTAGTAATCTCTACTAACTTGAACTTCTCCCGTAGGCGTTTCCGTTCAAGATTGACATGCTAGAGTTCGGCTTGGGCTTGGTCCAAAGCGAAGCCCACAGATGCTACCTCCTTCCCAAACTCTGATAAGTGGGCTTCATAAGGGTCGAGTCTACTGGATGAAGACATCGACTACTCTTTCGGCATTAACCATTAACATCTTATTAAATCATTAAGATTAAGTTAATATACTACTCAAAAAGATTGGGTCGTTACATTCTTCCCCCCTTAAGAAATTTCTTCCCCGAAATTTATACTTGAGGCCTAGTCGAAAAGGTGAGGGTACTTTTGCTTCATTGTTTCCTCAGGCTCCCAAGTCGCTTCTTCATATTTATGATTCCTCCACAACACTTTCACAAGGTGGGTAGTCTTGTTTCGTAGGACCTTGTCTCTATGGTCCAAGACCTCCACTGGCTGCTCCTCATAAGAGAGGTCATTTTCCAGTTGTACCACCTCTGGGTTAAGTACATTCGAAGGGTCGGGTATGTACTTCCTCAAGAGAGATACATGGAAGACATCATGAACTTGAGCTAGGTTCGGTGGAAGTTCTAGACGATAGGCCACTGCTCCTATGCGATCAAGGATTTCATAGGGGCCAATGTACCTAGGGATGAGCTTCCCTTTCTTCCCAAACCGCATGACTCTCTTCCATGGAGAAATTCGAAGGAAGACTTTGTCACCAACACCAAACTCCAAGTCCCTTCGATGATTGTCAGCATAGCTCTTCTGCCGACTCTGAGAAGCCTTTATGTGTTGTTGGATGGCATGAACTTGTTCTGTCATTTCTTGCACAAGATCAGGCCCAAGAATCTTTCTCTCACCAGTTTCATCCCAAGAAGTAGGAGTTCTACATCGATTTCCATACAGAGCTTCATAGGGTGCCATCTGAATACTCGAATGGAAGCTGTTGTTGTAGGAGAACTCAACTAATGGGAGGTGTTGATCCCATCCACCTTTAAATTCCATTGAGCATAATCTCAGCATGAATTCGAGTGTCTGAATAGTCCTTTCAGATTGGCCATCAGTTTGAGGATGATAGGCCATACTAAAATTCAATTCAGTATTCAGAGCATGTTGAAGACTTCTCCAGAATTTTGATGTGAATCTTGGGTCACGATCAGATACGATGGATAGTGGTACCCCATGCAGCCTTACCACTTCCTTCATGTATATCTTGGAAAGCTGATCCAGAGATAAATCTTCCCGAATAGAGATAAAATGGGCTGTCTTGGTGAGACGGTCCACAATAACCCATATCGCATTGTTTCCTTTGGATGTTTTTGGGAGACCAGTTACAAAGTCCATAGTGATATTATCCCACTTCCATACTGGTATGGGTAGCGGTTGTAATACCCCCTTAGGAAGTTGTCGTTCTGCCTTTACTTGTTGATAGACCAGGCACCTTGTAGTGTAATCTGCAATCTCCCTCTTCATGTTATCCCACCAATAATGATCACGAAGGTCTCTATAAATCTTAGTGCTTCCCGGATGTATAGAGAAAGTAGAGCTATGAGATTCATCCATCAGTTATTTCTTTATCTCCGGAATAGATGGAACACATAGTCTTGTACTAAATTTCAATACACCTTCTTGATCAATATTGAAATCAGGGAACTTCCCATCTTTTACAGCCTCGAAATTCTCCTGCAGCAAAGGCAATTCTTTTTGATCCATCTTGATCTTCTCTAGTAATGAAGGTTGAGAAATCATTTGGGACAGGGTTGATGATGTCCCTTTCCTTATAATTCCCATGTCCAATTTTACTAGATCTTTAATCAAGGGATCTCCTAAGATCCTCATTGTTGCCAGAACAACAGGATCTTTCCTTCTTAATGCATCCGCGACTTTGTTTGCTCTTCCAGGGTGATAATGTATTGAACAATCATAGTCTTTAATAAGCTCCAACCATCTCCTTTGTCTAATGTTCAATTCTTTCTGTGTGAAAATATACTTTAGACTTTGGTGGTCAATGTATATATTACATTTATCCCCATAGAGATATTGCCTCCATATCTTTAGAGCAAAAACAACTGCCGCCAGCTCTAGATCATTCGTAGGATAATTTTGCTCATGAATCTTCAACTGTCGAGATGCATAAGCAATTACCTTGTCATTTTTCATGAGGACGCACCCAAGCCCTTTCAGAGATTCATCGCTAAAAATAACGAATCCTTCTCCGATAGAGGGTAGTGTTAACACAGGTGCAGTAACAAATCTCTTCTTCAGATCTTGGAAACTTTCCTCACATTCCTTTGTCCAGATGAACTTAACCCCTTTTTGAGTCAACTTGGTTAGTGGATTAGAAAGCCGTGAATTTGTTTTCACAAACCTCCTATAATATCCCGCTAAACCAAGGAAACTACGAATATCAGTTACTGTTGTGGGTTGAGGCCACTCCTCCACAACCATTGTATTTGCAGGGTAAACCGACATTCCTTCATTGGTTACGATGTGCCCCAAGAAATCCACTTATTGTAACCAAAAATCACACTTTCTGAACTTCCCAAAGAGCCTCTCCTTCCATAGAGTTTTCAAAATAACCCTCAGATGATCTTCATGCTCCTCACGACATTTTTAATATATCAAAATATCATCAATAAAAACTACCACAAAGTTATCAAGGTAGTCCTTAAATACTCTATTCATCAAATCCATGAAAATAGCAGGAGCATTAGTCAAGCCGAAAGGCATAACAGTAAACTCATAATGCCCATATCTTGATCGGAAGATAGTCTTTGGAATATCTTCCTTCTTCACCCTCAGTTGATGATAACCAGATCGAAGGTTAATCTTAGAGAAGAATTGAGCCCCGCGAAGTTGGTAAAATAAATCATCAATTCTTGGAAGAGGATATCTGTTCTTCACTATGATCCCGTTATGTTCTCTATAATAAATGCATAGCCGCATTGATCCATCCTTATTCTTCACAAAGAGAACTGGTGCTCCCCAAGGATACACACTCGGTCAGATAATCCCCTTCTCCAACAAGTCTTGGAGTTGTTTCTTTAACTCTTCTAGCTCCACATTTTCCATTCTATACGGAGTCTTTGATATCGGTTGAGACCCAGGTACGAATTCAATGGAGAACTCTACCTCTCTTTCTGGGGGAGGTCCAGGTAACTCCTCAGGAAATACATCCATGTATTCCTGAACAATCATAACATATTCTATTTGTATGCTCCCTTTTTCTTCTTCATCATCACCGATTAACTCCATAAAGAAAGCTATAGGAGGTGCTTCTAGATAGGGATCAGTTCGGGATATCTCTCCTCGGAAGATAACTGTAGGTCGTTCATTCAAGACTACTGAGATTTCCTTACTTCTGCATTTGATCTTAGCATTATACTTTGAGAGCCAGTCCATCCCTAGTATAACGTCGAATTCCAACATGGGAATGACTACTAGATTTGCGATAAGATTGTGCTCACTAAAGTAAACACTAGAGTCTCTAAACACTGTTGATGCATGGATAATCCCACTTGGAGTCTTGACTGACAACTCTACCTCAAGCAATTCAGGGATTGATTCTATATTCTTTACAAACTTGGAAGAAATAAAGGAATGCATAGAACCAGAATCAAATAAAGTACTTGATATTTTTGAGAGGACGACAAGAGTACCTGCTACCACATCGTTCAGAACTTCAACTTCAGTTGTTGTGATAGCGAAAGCACGACCTTGCTCCCTTGGCCTCTGCTGAGGTTGATGGTGATTCCCCTCCACCGCCCTCGGATTTGGACATTGATTAGCAAAGTGCCCAAGCTGTCCACACTTGAAGCATGTGACTTCGGGTAGGGCCAGAACCATCTTTCCTCTGTCGTTAGTGTTGGGAAGTTGAGGCTTCACATCACTATGACAATTCCGAGAAATATGGCCTTCTTTTCCACACTATAGCACTTACCACTTCCGATCAAGCATTTCCCCGAATGCTTCTTCCCACATTTATTGCATGTGGCATGTTGCATATTCTTTCCACCTCTTTCCTGATCAAAACTTCTTCCCAGGCTTGGTTCTAGAGTTCTCTTCTTCTCATTAGATTTGTGAGACCACTGTGTCTCCCCAAACTCTAGTTCAACTTTCATAGCACTTCGAATTATTTCTTCATAGCTATCATTGTCCCTGTTGGCTAGATTCTTCCGTAGATGAGGTCGTAGTCCACCAAAGAATCTATCAACCTTCCCATTAGGGTCCATGACGAAGCTTGAGGTATAACGGGAAAGCCTTGTGAAGTTCATCTCGTAGGTTCCAACTGATTCATTCTCATTTTCCTTCAGCTCGAGAAATTATTTCTCCATTCTCGTTCTCATCGAACGAGGGAAATACTTATTAAAGAATATTCCCCAAAACTCTTCCCACTACATAGCTTCCATCTCTCCTCGTGGATTCGTGTTTTTGATCAGTGACCACCACTGATCAGCTTCTCCCTCTAGGCGGTAAACATCAAGGGTGAATTTTTCTTGTTCCGAATAATGAAGTACAAAAAAGATCTTTTCAATGGAGCTTATCCATTGTTCCGCAACCAAAGGGTCAGTAGATCCACTGAATGTTGGTGGTCGTTGGCGCATGAAGGACTCAACAGAAAGTTGTTCCCTTCGTGGTGAGATCGGCCTCTCAGCTTGATTCATGTTATTACTCATAACTTGAGTCAGTTGGTTCATCATTTTCATGAATGTTTCCATTCCGGCTTCCATTGGAGGGCCGTCAGCACATGGTGTATTGCGGTCACCATCGACACGGTTCCTCCTATTGCCCGCCATTTTCTAAATGAATAAAACCTTAGTGAGAAACTTATTTCATTTATGAATCTTTCAACTAAGACTTCATGCTTAGACAATTACACTTTTCTATAATTCCTTCATAATGATTCATAAAAAGCTTATGATTAACCAAACATATCCCCCGGGAGTGTCTTAACCAAGAGTGCAGCAAGGCCCGTTATCGTGCACCAGTTCCCGTTCGAGTCTAGCTCAAAGCGGTGTTTTCGGCTTTTACCCCTATGTACATCTGTGCCAGAGCCGCCTCTACCTACTCGTATCCAGATAGGGATGTATTTGTTTGATAAACCACTTACTCAATACTTACCAAAATACCAGGAAGTTTTCCTATATTTACACTTTTCTATAGGGTTCTTCCTAAAGTTTTTATATCCTAATTTCTACAAATAACTAAACCATCCTCTAATACCAACTATAGCATCCCGCCTTTTTATAACATAAACTTTCATTACATTACCCATAACTGAGGATCTTTAAGGTCTAGTGTCTTGGAAACCAGGAACATAATACATGAAATCAACATAAAGCATTCTTCTTAAACACTTGAAAGTCTTCTCCTTAAGTTCATCCTAGGTTCATTACTGCATCTCATAACCTGGGGACATACATCACAAGAAAGGGTGAGCAGAAGGCCCAGTAAGGGAAACATGAGGAACATTTTAAATGTGAACTTGATATACTTCAATAAGGACATGAAAAGAACTTTAAGGCATGAGAAAGAAATCATGAGTCATTTCATAATAAAAATAACATTTTTCATAACTTGAAAATGTGGCTATATAATTTAACATAGACAATCATGAACATATCACCAAGGTCCATCCCCAAGGTGTCATTTGAAAATTACCAAGGTTATTCACCAAGGTATCGTGAAAATTGTAATCTCTAGTGGTTACATCATTACCCAATGCATTGGAGCGCTATCAGGGAAAAACCTTAAATTTGCCTTTATTATCATGTGATCCAAATATATCATCATTAAACATTTCATAAATAACCCACATAGCATAAAATAAATGGGATTCATTTCATAATCATAACGTTTTAAAAACTGCTTTAAAGACATGATCTTTACGTCACTTTAAACCCACGAAAAGGGAAAGTGGGTCTCATGTATGTAAATCCCAGAATTTAAAATAGAAAATTTTGACATATATGTGAATAAACATGTAGAAATAATAGCTTTGAGTATTCACTTTATAACATAAAATAATTTTTAGAAAAGAGAGAGGCATTTTGAGACGAAAATTCTGCAGCATAACGACTATGTTTCGGGGTTTTAGAAAACATTTAAAAGGGAGGGGACATGGGTCACCCACTCATAAATGATCCATAAAACAGTAGGGGGACAGAATAATAAGGATATATGGACATGGAAATGAAATTTGAAAGACATAACATTTGAAATGAAAAACATGGAAGGAAGAAAAAAAATTAGATTTCTCTTATGAAAATTCGGCAGCCTAACGGTGTCACTTTTCAATAAAAATGAATTGACAAGACCAAATAGGGTCTCTCATCATATGATCATAAGAGATCAGTATGATAGATATAGAGATCATACCCCAACATAATAACAAGGAACTAGAAAGAGTTGACATGAAAATCGAACTTGAAAAATGAGAAGGGTGAAAGAATCACTTAAAAATTCGGCAGCCTAACAGCGTCACTTAAACATTCATAAAATGAAATGATGAGAGTAAGACGGGATATCTCATCATATAAACATGAAAGGGAAGTAAGAGGAATATAAAAGAACATCCTCTCACATAATAACATGGAGCATAAAAGGAATGACATAAAAGAGATTACATGAAAAGAAGGAAAGAGGTTGGATCCCTTACCTTAAAACGTGAATCTTGAAACTCAATGTTTTGGACCTTAAGGGCTTGGGGGAACCTTGGGAGGACTCCTTGGGAGGTAAGGAGACCATAAATTCGTTGGGGGAGAGTTGGGAGTGAAAACTAAATGAGGAAAGGGTGGGTATTTATAGGGAAAGTGAGGGGACAAGGCATTAATTGCCAAGGGACACCTCACTAGTGGTTTTGGCAAAACCATGGGCTTGCCCATGGTATTTGCCCATGGTATTGGCCACTTGGGACACCTCATACCTTATATTACTATTCATAATTCGTCCATATTGAATATATACTTAATACATCATTTAATGATGTCATTAAACACCCGTAACTTAAAAACTATATTTTTACTATTCATCGAATATTCAACTTTCTCAGAATAATCCCAAAATTTCACCTTAACCAAATATCAATCCTCTGATTTCAAAAATGAAATCCATTTTATAAAAATAATTTTCTAAATATTTTTAATTTAATTTTTAAATAAAAACACTATTCATTGAAAATTCATTTTTTTCAGAAAAATCCCCAAAAATTACCTTAACATAATATCGATGCTCTGAGTTCAAAAATAAAGTCCTTTTTATAAAAATAAATATCTAATTATTTTTAATTAAATTTTTAATTAAAAAACACTATTCTCCTGAAAAAACTAATACTTCATTAATCATTTATGAAACCATTATTTACCCATTTTATTGAACCAAGTTACTTAATCTAGGTGTCTAAATTATATTAAAACATTCTTTGAGTGAAATTAATAATCCATTTGGTCACATTACTAGTCCTAACCGTAAAATCACTATTCATAATTTACTATTCATCAAAAATTAAGTTGATCTTATTAAACTCCAAATTCCTTACTGAACACTTTTTTAGAAGACCATTTTTGGAAAATCATTACACATCATTAGTTATTTAGGGTTTTCATAAATATTTTATAATATCCATTTTTTCCAAAATTAAATTAATCAAAAAAATACATCCTAAAATTATCCGGACAAAAGAAATTCCACAAACATCACTAAAGGAAGAGATCTCAATTTATTCACCCAAAAGGATTACACAAGGAAGCTAGGGTCTCGTCACATAGCCCCTTATAACACCGGCATAAGACCTAAGTGTTAGGTGTGCTATGGTGAGATAATCTGAGGGAGGCTCAGATAACATTGCCCCAGTAGGTAATCTCTACTAACTTGAACTTCTCCCGTAGGTGTTTTCCGTTCAAACTTGACATGCTGGAGTTCGGCTTGGGCTTGGTCCAAAGCGAAGCCCCACAGCCTTCCCAAGCTCTGATAAGTGGGCTTCATAAGGGTTGAGTCTACTGGATGAAGCCATCGACTCCTCTTTCTGCATTAACCATTAACATCTTATTAAATCATTAAGAGTAAGTTAATATACTACTCAAAAATATTGGGTCGTTACAACCCCCCACACCCCTCCCCTAGACAACCCCTACCCCTATAAATCCTCCATGGACCCCCTTACTAATCCCCCCTCTTGGACAGACCCTGGACACCCCCATACCCTAAGAACCCCCAAGATAGACCTAGGACAGACCCACCCCCCAGACCCTGGACACCCCCCAGACCCTTGACAGATCCCTCTGAACAGCCCAGACCTCCACTCCCCTGGACAACCACCCCCACCCTCTTGGAAAGACCCTGGAACCCCCCCCCCCCAGAACATGGACACCGCCATGACTCCCCACTCCCGTGGACAAACCCCCCTCCCACCCTCCTGGAGAGACCCTAGAACCCCCCCAAACCTGGACACCCCCAGACACGAGATAGATCTCCCTGGACACCCCCAGAACTCCAATCCCCTGGGCAGCCACCCCCACCCTCCTGGAAAGACCTTGAACCCCCACCCCCCCCCCCCCCCCCGCCCAGAACCTGGACACCCCCAGGCCCCCGACTCCCCTGGACAGACCCCACTCCCACCCTCCTGGATAGACCCTAGAACCCCCCCCCCCCAAAAAAAATCCTGGACACCCCGATACCCTAGACAGACCCCCTGGACACCCCCCGGAACCTAGACACCCCACCCCTTGCACCCCCTGCCAGTTACACCCTTCCCCTGCTAGTCCCCTCCCCCTACTAGTCCTGCCCCCCCAAACCTAGACACCCCCCAAACCCCCTGAATAGATCCTCCCAGATAGACCCTGGATAGACCCCCTAGACCCTAGATACCCCCCAGCACCGGGACCCCCCGAGACCTTGGACAGATCCCCCTGGACACTCCCCAGAACCTGGACACCCCACCTCTTGCACCCCCTACCAGTTACCCCCCTCCCCAGCCAATCCTTCGAGAGACCAACCCAACAGAAAAGTGAATTTCTGCATTGAAAAACCATCAACAGCCTTTGATGACATCAAGGAAAACATAAACTCTGTTAACATTAGACCCAAGAATCCAAGTACTGATGATTTTCATTATCCAAAATATCTCAAACACTAGAAGAACCATCATAACAGATTCATTCAAGAAGGCTTCATGATCAAGATTGTTGTGAAACTGGCAGGAGTACATTTCAAATCCCCCATAGTGCATGTCTGTAAACATCCGCTGTATACTACCATTGAGTAGAACCGGTTGAAAAAGAGACGCAATGAAAGACAAAGAAGAACCTGCTTCTGAGAATCAGAAGAATCTCAACAGCTTCATTTCCATGGGATTTGATTAAAATTGTAGCTTGGATTATTTTTAAATTCCTCTACCGCTTTGTTGAACATCCTCTTTTTGATATCAAGATATGCATCCGCTGAAATCTATCCTTTTTTATACTGTCTAAATATATTAGTGTCTTTCTCATCCATCCATGCGTCGAGGTCATTCGGAAAATCAAGATTTCGTGGAATTACGTAGGCATACATATAAGATTGTTCATTTTAATCTTCCTCACTGGATGACTCATGTGAGTCAGATGAATTGGAGGAGCTTGCTGAAGCATCTGATGAGGCAGACACTTCTTCAATAGGGGATGGCTGTGGGTGTAATGTGTTTTGGTCCTTCATGTCGGCAGCTAGGGAAGATGGGATAAATGTTCTTTTAAAATTGGAATTATCCCTACATTTCTAGGTGTTTCAAGCACTTGGAGTGATGAAGCCATCAGAGTCAACCAATGCTTTCTTCCCTTTACGAGCCCTTGATTTTAGGAATTAGTATTCCAATTGGTAGGGTTTTTCAATCTCTACATGCAAGGGATCTTCATTATTTGATTTCACAGCTTCTTTATCTATTTTTATAGTTTTTCTTGCTTCAATAATAGGTGAGTCAACATTGAAGACTGACATTACTTCTTTAGAAGTTATGAGGTCCACATGTAGGGGATATTCATGATTCGATTGCACCCCATATGTATCTCTTTGTATAGGTTTCCTTATTTCAAGAATAGGCGAGTCATCATTGAAGGTATCTTGCTTTCTTTCTTTAGAAGTCCCGAGGATGTGCAAGGTCTCGACATCATAATGGGAGGGGGGATGAATCTTAGAGAGTCCAGGGGGATTCTTATTATTAGTGCAGTCGGTAGTAAATGTCTGAGAAATAGAGGGCATTATGGGGGTTTCTTTTTCCACCCAAAAAGAATTATAGAGAGGGGAGGTCAAGGATCATTACATTGAGTCACACATTCATTCCTAGAGTGACCAATTCGTGAGCATTTTTTGCAGAAATTTGGGGCATTCTCAAAGGCCACATCTTGAATAAAACCATTATCCCCATTTTGAATCTAGAATCGGGATGGAGAAGATTTAGAAACATATACCTCGGTGTAAATCCTAGTGACAGAGCGGCGTGTAATGTTTAAAGTGGAAGAGTCGGTCTTAATGGGTAGCCTGAATAGACCAGCAATGGAAAATAAGGCACTCTGTTTGAAATGGTGAAGGGATAAATTCGGGAACCCTAGCTAGATAAGAACAATGGGGGGGGGGGGGGTTCAGAACCTAAGAAAAAGTCTGGAGACCATTTAAGAACCTTTATTCCGAAACCCCTAAAGGACCAAAATCCACGAGTCCAAAATCTATAATATTCATCCTCCAATGAAAATCGAAATAGCATATGCAGGGAATTCATTAAACCAATTTGAGAGACAAGGAAATATTATTATATAATTTTTTAATCTTATTAAGCCTTTTCTATATGAATCCAATACTCTAGTGGCTTCCGGCTGGAAGTCAAAAGTGCAACAGTAAAGTGGACTCCAATGTGTGCACTGTTATAGTGCTTAGAAGTTGCTACAGTTTCCGAAAATTTGGACCGGTGGCCTTCGGCCCCCAAACCCCCATAGCAGGGGCGCGTTTCCCCAGAAACCCTAAAGAGCTTACCATGGAGCTCGACCCGCGATAGTTGAGGGCCACAAGCATTCGGCCAAACCGTATCAGACTACACCAATCCAACAATCTCCCTTGTTGCATCCCTTGATGAGAAAGAGGTTAAGAGTGCCCTTTTTTCTCTAAATCTCAAGAGTGTCGCTAGTCTTGATGGGTTCAAAAATTAATTATTTATGATCTACTAGGAAAGAGTTTAGGGTGATCTCCTTAACGCTATGAGGGATTTCTTTTACCATGATTCAATGCCCTATGGAATCAACTCCAATTTTATTTCCCTGATCCCAAAAAAGAAAAATGATGTGGATGTAAAGGATTTCAGACCTATTTCTATTGGGAATACCATTCCAAAAATAATTAGAAAAATTATTTCAATGAGGTTAGGTCTCATTGCTCATGGGTTTATCTCTTCAAATCAGACCCCTGGATATCCCTTGCACACCCCCCTGGACAGCCCACCCTAGAAACCCCACCTGCACCCTGCCCCTACCCTATAGCCCCCCCCGAACCCCCCGAACAGCCCTTGGACACCCCCTGGACAGCCCCTCCTAGACACCCCACCTACACCCTTCTCCCTGCCCTGCAGACCCCCCAGACATCCATTAGACACCCCCTAGACAGCCCCTCTTAGACACCCCACCCGCACCCTCCCCCTACCATGCAGACCCCCTCCCCCCCAGATAGCCCTTAACACACCCCCTGGACAGCCCCTCCTAGACACCCCACCTGCATCCTCCCCCCTGAATATCCCTTGGACACCCCATATGGACAACCCTCTTAGAAAATTCAATAGTAATCAGTACCTTCACTTCATTATGAAAAAAATGCAAAATGAACAATGCCTTGAAACTTTTCCATGAATAGTCTTTGATTGGATTAGTCTAAATAATAGAATTCTGCCAGTTATAACTCGGACCCTCTAGTAGGATGGTTACAAAAATAACCTTAAGAGACTCATAAATCTAAAGCTGGACAAAAATATCCTCAACCTTCACCACCAAAACCAATTCATCCTAAGAATCTTGTTACCCAGGAATTATTGTGGGGTTACCATCTTGATTCTGGGGTTCCTAGGTGTGCCTTCAAGATCGATTTATTAAAGGATTTTTATTCGGTCAGGTGGGAATTATTATTTGATGCTTTGGAACTACTCGGCTTTCCAGATAGGTTCTTCTCTTGGGTTAAAAGATGTGTCTCTACCCCAATGTTCTCGGTGAACATTAATGGAAGTTTACATGGCTACCTTTCATGGAAAAGAGGGCTCAGGAAAGGGGATCCACTTTCGACTTTCCTTTTTGTGATTTTCATGGATTTTTTATCTCGCATCCTAAAATACAGGAGGCTGGGGGCTGGTGCAGTGGCTGGAGTGGCTGGTGTGGGTAGGCAGGCAGGCGGCGGGGGGATGGAAGGGGGATGGTGTAGGCTGGAATAGGTGGCAGGGGCTGGTGCAGGCTAGATTGCAGGTGGATGGGGGCTGTTGGGCATGTGGAAGGGGCTGGTGTAGGCTAGGATGTATGAGTTCGGGGGCTAGTGAGGGCTGGAACTGGTGGATGGGGCTGTTTTGCAGGTGGAAGAGGGCTGGCATGAGTGTTTTGCAGAAGGATGGGGGTGGTGGCTGGTGTGGTGGCTTATGCGGCCTGGATTGCAGGTGGATAGGGGATGGTGCGAGATCGAATGCAGGTGTAATGGGGATGGAATGATGTTGGAAGGGGGCTAGATGCAGGTGCTGAGTGGATGGTGCGGGCTGATTCAAAGGTGGCAGGGGGGTGTTGCAGGCTGGAATGCTGGTCGTAGTGAGTTGAAATAGAGGTGGAAGGGGGATGGTGTGGGATGGATGAGGCTGGATTAGGTCCAAATCACGGCATTACCGTGGTGTGACTGCGACGTGTTGGCCTAGTCTAGCGACATCTGTGGGACGACATCTTCCGGCCAAGAGAGAAGGGAGCAGGAGGATGCGGGGAAACATTCCAGCCATTGCCCTGCTGACAGAAATTGTGATTATTCAGTCTCAACATTGATCACAAGAATCATGGAATACTATCACTGCGAACCGCCGTGAGGTTTCATCCAGGAGTAGGGCCAAATCACAGCATTACCACGGCGTGACCATGGCATGACCATGGCGTGGCCGCAGTATGACCGCGGCGTGTTGGCCCAATCCAGCAACATCTGCTGGGCAACATCTTCTGGCCAGGAGCGAAGGGAGTGAGAGGAGGCGGGGAAATATTCTGAACGTCGCCCCGCCAACAGAAATTGTTATTAGTCAGTCTCAAAATTGATCACATGAATCATGGAATACCATCACTATGAACATCCACGGGGGGTCGTCCTGGAGCAGGGCCAAATCATGGCGTGACCACGGTGTGACTGCGACATGTGGGGCCGGTCCAGTGACATCCGCTGGGTAGCATCTTCCGGCTGGGAGAAAAGGGAGCTTGAGGAGGTGGGGAGACATTCAAACCGTCGCCCCATAAGCATAAATTGTGACTAATCAATCTTAACATTGATCTCAAGACTCATGGAGTACTATCTCTACGAACTATCGTGGGGTGTTGTCCTGGAGCAGGGCCAAATCACGGCGTGACCACCGCGTGATCGCAGCGTGACCGCAACATGACCACGGCGTGACCCCGGCGTGACCGCGGTGTGACCGCGGCGTTACCGCGACGTTATCGTGGTGTGACCGCAGCGTCACCGTGGCTTGACCGCGGCATGAATACAGCGTGTTGGCTGGGTCCAGCGATATCTGCAGGGTAGCATCTTCTGGCCAGGAGCGAAGGGAGCGGGAGGAGGCGGGGAAACATTCCGGTCATCGCTCCGCTGGCAGAAATTGTGATTAATCAGTCTCAACATTGATCACAAGACTCATGGAATACTATCACTATGAACCGCCACAGGGTGTCGTCCTGGATTAGGGACAAATCACGGCGTGACCGCGGTGTGACCGCGGTGTGACCGCGGCGTGACCGCGACCTGTTGGCCCGGTCCAGCAACATGCATGGGGCAACATCATCCGACTAGGAGTGAATGGAGCAGAAGGATGTGGGTAAACATTCTGATCGTCTCCCTACTGGCAGATGATAGAACATAACAACTATTTAATATGCTATAACAAGGGATCGCCAGGGAAGGTTGTAGCAAGCGGCACAATGACACAACGTCTAAAGGGAAACAAAATGATGGAAAAGAATCATAAACCCTACACAAACCATATAAAAATTCATTTACTTTGCCTAAACATGGAAATTTTATTTATAATATTCAAAGCATGAAAAGGAAAGTGTCATGGTCAAGGAATATGCCTACTTGGGAAATGTCATTTGAGTTAAAAGATCATGATAATCCAATTTATATTATTCAAAGAAAACAAAAACTAACTATCCACAGAACAAACACCAACAAGAGGAAAATCCAAACATGATACAAATAACTATCACTACTCTTTGGTTTCGAAGACATCGCACCTCTGTTTGATGGTTTTTATTATAAAATCATGGTATAGATTTATCACACAATTATTTTATTATATTTAAAATCTATTATAAAACTCATTCAGAAAAAATCAAATGCAATAATTTAAGAAACTAGATCAACATAACTATCACTACGAGTTTTCACAGACAGCGCACCTCCTTTGGAGGGGTTTTATTATAAAAACATGAATTTATTTATCAAATGAAACAATTATATTAAATAACACTTATTCAAGATATGAAATTCAATATAATTAAGTGGAATTAAGTATGAAGCTAAATTCAATTTAAATAATTCTTGAATTAAAGAGGATAGAAGAGGGATTCTACCTCATGGTGGAACCAAACCATCCACTTCACCTCTTGGAGCTTTCTAACTAAAAGTTGATGCTCCCCCACTCGGTATACACACCTTCACAAAAAATACAAGGGTTACAATAAGTGGCAGCATGAATGAATTGTTCTAAACAAGTAAAAACAAAATTAAGTACTCCCCTGTGATGATATGGTGCAGTTTTTTTCTTTTTAATTAGCCAACCATCATCATATATTTTTCACACAACCTAGATGCTGTCTTTGAATTACCTAAAAAAGAAACAAAGTCAACATTAGATTCCCATAACTCTATTAATCATTATATAACATTAAATAATCAAACCCCCCTTGCACCCCCACTCCTGGACACCCCCACCCCTCCCTTACTAGATAGACCCCCTGGCACCCCTCCCCTCTTTCTTGGACAGACACCCCCACCCTACAACACCCCCTCATTTGTAAACTAATTTATTTCCAATTTTAAATTCATGGATTATTGACATATTACAAGGACCTTCTTCATTATAGAAACCTCTTAAAGAGATGGGCTAGGGTATACTGGGTATGTTTGTCCTATCATTAATTTTAGTTGGATATATTGTGTGTTGGGATCTATGAGCCAAAATAGTGATCAAAATTCCATGTCTACAATAATGATGACTTCATTTCAGAGCTTCAGAGAAATTGGACACCAGGGACCAACAAATTTCTCCTACATCATTGGGAGGTCAGAAATGATATATGGGACCTCTACCACTTCATGATAATCTATATCTAGGGATAGATGTATGATGAGCTCCAACTAGATAAGGACATATGCGATGAAAATGAGGAGAATCCAACGATCACATGGGTGTCACAACACTTGTCCCAGGGGATAGTGACCAAAAAATACAGATGATGGAAATCCATTTCACGTAAGGTTTTGGGTATTTTCAGAATGAATCAATGGACATACATACAAGGAATTTGTGTCATTATCTAAAGGATATTTAATAAGCCAAGGAGAACTCATTTTATAAAATACTAGAGGAGAACAGAAGGTAGTTGTGGGGATAAAACATGAAGCTAAAGGATCCCATGGTTAGGTTAGATGTATGTATTATTATTATGATTTTTAGGTGGATGATATCGATTTTGGGATGCATAGATATGGGTGTGGATGGGTGACCTTATCATGGAAGAGATTCTATAGATGAGGTAGGGAAAAATCCTAGTAGTCCCAATGCATGCAAAAACATGTTTTTATACTCAATATAATGTATAAAAATGTATGTACAAATTCGGAACATCAATATTTTAAACTCACCTGAGTATATAAATTTCTTAGTATCACATTGGGTGGGGAATGATTACCTTATTTGGTCAAGAATGGGAATTTCCACAAAAATTAATATCTCCAAAAAATGACTACAACAAATGGAAAGACAAAAAATAAAAAAAAAATTAAATACCTGTGATTTAATGATCACATTTTATTCATTGTGACATATTTTCTCCCATCCTACAAGAAAAAAACACATTTTTTTAAAATTCTCAGTCCATATAAATTAATACCCAAAAAAAATTACATTGAATTACTTATGCAAGCCTTCTTAGAAATCATAAAGTATAGGAAAACCCATCTCAAAAAATATATCATGGATATTCACCAATAATGACCAATACAAGAGTAATATAATAAATGTGAATAAGAGTAAAATAAGGTACAATATAATTTGGTTCATTTTCCCATAATTATAAGACTGATGTTATGAATGCAAGTATTGGAAATACTGTTAATAATAGAGATTTCATGTCATTAACATTACAGATTAAAAGTTAACAGTAACATAGTATATTAATGAATAAAGGTTATACAATTTTATCATGTAGATTAAAAAATTTAATAAGACATTTCATTTTTGATAAACTGAAAGTGCATTATACATGTATAGAAAATAAAAGTGCATACAAAATATACATACAATAAATTCATATAGAATATGAAAAGTGGGAATCTCTTAATGTTGAGAACCCATGTGTATACAAAATTTATATATATAATAAATATATATAAAAAATGTGTATAATAACATCAAAAGTGTAAATCTTCTTAATATTGAGAACATTTTTTTGGATTTTCCTAGCACCGAATAATTGAAATTGATTAAATTTTATGGTTAATGTCGCCGGAGGATCTGCTGCTTCGAAGTTTTTCCAAGGCCATCAACTATGGTTAATCTCGGTTGGGACTAAAATTATCTCTAGACAAACGTGGGTGATTTTTAAGGGCTGAAAAGTATCAAGAATGTGAAATTTTCTTTAGGCTCTCTAATGGAAACCCTGTATTCATTTTGAGCGAGTAGAAACTGGAAGTTGTTAATATGCCTATATGATTTAGAATAGTTATTAAAGAAATAGTTGCATTTTTTTATTCACTGATCATTTGAAATTTTCAGTTTTAATCATTGAAACACATGGACGATTGTCGCCTATCGACCGGTCAAAGTTCCGGTGCTCTGTTAATGTGTATAGCAGCACTCGGGTCGAATCCTTGACAATGATACTTTGTAATAATCGTTTGTTTTTAGTTGATTGTATTTTCATTAGGGGGGTTTGTTTGAAGAGCTTAATTGAAATGATTGATTGAATATAATTGATTTAACAAATTGATAATGATTGGGGTGAGTTCATTATTAGGGAGTTAATCTTGTGATATCCTTGAGCTTTGCTTTATATTGCATTTATACTAACACCCACTTCACAAGTTGATGTCAATTAGAATTCCTAAGTGTTAAAGATTTAATCCAAGCCTTAACTTAAATATGATTATAATGCCAATCAGTACTTATTTATGGAAGTTTATTTATGGTTCCAATAATCCATGGAAACCACATGTTAAACAAAATATGTCATTAATCCATGACATATTAATTCCAACATACACAATGTTAAATTAACAAATACTCATCAAGAAAATACTCTCAAACACTTAACATCACTATATTATGACTCACCCCAATGAGATATTTACTCATCCATTTGGGTTCTTAATAGTCTGGTTATGATGATTGTGATTATAAATTAAGAATAGAATAAAAATAAAGGGATTGGAAAATAGTGGTACGTCGAACACACAGACACGAACTATGATGATAATTAAAAACAGATTTCCGATTGAATGAGGACGAAAAATAAGGGAAGGGGAATCAACTGAGTTTAAACTATTTTAAGAAAATAAATATTAAACTACAGAAGGAGGATGATAATAAGAGATATTGAAGAAGAAATTTTCATTAAAACAGATTTATAAAAGAAAGAATAAACAAAATTACAATAATGAAGAACATAAAAGTAAATGAAAACAAAGAGAGGAGGAAAGGTCTCTCAAGTGAAAACATGAGTATGGAAGGTCCTCCCAAGACCTTTTAAAGGCTTTGGTCGTTAAAATATGATCTTATCTCTTCTGAAATTACAACCCCTTGCATGGAGTGAAGGGGGATGTATTTATAGCCCAAGGAAGTGGACTATTTGCATTCCCAATCTATCCCTCCACTTGGTTCGACGATTTGGACATCCAGAAAGAGGAATATAGTGATATCCCCTTATTTAAAGATGAAGATAATAATTTTGTACGACCTATCTCAAAATTTGGAGTCATTTTAACCTAAAGAGCCAACGTTATGGCCGGTTTGTTAAACAAAGTTAAACTGTCCATTTCAATCCATGCTTTTTCGATGGCCAAAATGTGAATGGATTTTGGAATAGTAAGATGCCTTCAAAGCCAAATTATTTATTAAACAAAGTCAGCCGCCTATATATCTTATTATATAAAATAAATTATCAGCTCTATTGGATGACTATATTAGGATATATGTCATTAATACTATACTAATGTTAATTCGCGGCCAGAATGGTGGGCTGGAATTCAATGCTTCATTTGGGACCCTTGTTCTTAGAGTTGGGCCCTAAATGTTTTTCCCATGATCATTTTGGATAATCAAGAACTCATGGTGGTGTTTTATAAAATATGGGCTTCAGGAGTGAGACCAGTAACTCAATCATCTTTGCTGCTCCAGTTTCTTCACAAATTCTTTTGGTCATCTTTTGTGGTGAATGTGATCATTCAAATAGAAGAATTCGCCCATGATACCTTCTAATGATGTATTTTATATTTAATTATTAATACTACAAAACAAGAACAAAAAAATTTAAATCTGTAGGGTGAGAGTTATAAATAAAATAGTAAACTGACTCAATTGAATGACTTCTAAAAATGGTCAAAAATTATACTTAGTATTAAAACATTAATATTTCACTCAAATTATGAATATATCATATAAAATAAGTAAAGGGAGTATATAATAAGTCATGAAAATATTAATAACTTCAACTCCCCCACACTTTGTTTTGTGCATGTCCTCATGTGCAACAAATATAAAAACACGACAAAATCATTTTCACTCACCAAAAAATATTAAAATTTTGTTTTCTTCAATCAGGGGAGGTTTAGACTATTTCACTCATCCATTTGGAATTCCACCAAAAGATGTTACAGAAACAATGTTCCAAAACTAATACATTTTTTCATGCTCAAATTTACAAATGGAAAATGTGGACACTCAAATCTCAGACCACTCAAGATGATGAAATTCATTTGTGGAGGTTCACTCTTTCACCAACCAAAAGTGAAAATCTTAGAGTTTGAAAGAGATCTCATCTTCCAATACCTATCCAAAGTGCACAAGAGTCAAGAGGTATTTTTAAGGGGTTTTTATGTGGCTATGGGATGGTAGGAATATAATGTCCAAGAGAGAGATAGGAATAGGGTTAAAACACCAACATAGAAAAAGCAATGCACATTTTTTTGAAATAAAACATGGAAGGAAATGAAAACACATATTTACAAGGGAATGATTGTGTGAAGAAAGACACAATAGAGGAAGAAAATATGAAGGTATTGAGAATATGGAATATTCAAAAAACACAAAACTTTTCCCAATAAGAATATAATGAAAATGTTCTTTTTTTTCTTTTACTTTTTTTTTTTTCAAAATTTGACCTTGAAACAAATCTCACACTCATATCACAACCCATGTTTGATCTCCTCACGACACTAATTGTAATAGTTATAACAAGATCAAAGGCTGAGGAAGAGTGATTATTGACCTACCCAAGACACATACGACTTTTTCATTTTTTTAAATTTTTTTCATAATTTTTTTGAACACATGTCAATAACATTTACAAAATTACATAAATGCAAGTTCAATACATTCCCCAAAACACAATGAATTACAAACTCTCCCCCACACTGAAACAGATTCTTATCCTCAAGCATATGATAACTCGTTGAAAATAAATAATAGGGTACCTAAACAATGAAATCCATTCCCCCCACTCTTAAATTTCAAAAAATTATGCAATGAAAATCCATGTTGATATTGGGTGGGAAAAGGTGTTGGGCTTGTAATGTGGATATCAAAGAAATGTTTTTCATAGGATTGAAGGGGCTTTCAAAAGGAGGATTAATGTAAGTGAAATGGGAGGCTATTTGGCTATTGTGATTCTCGCGTGGTTCAAGAAATGACTCTATCATATTAATTCAAACTAAGGTAGGAAATTCATCTCAAATGTCCAAAAACTCAGGACTCACAAATGGGGGTGAAAACACACATTTTGAATAGATGGCCATAGGTGGACTTGGGATGAAAGAAGTGTTGGTTCTCACAGTTGGGGAAAAGAATTTTCCAAATCAAAAATTGAGCATTAAAAATGTATTATTCTTGACACAAAATTATTTATCCCAATATATGATGAAAACACAAAATTTTAGAGATGAAACCATGTCTTTTGACTCCCCAAAATGGCTGGACAAAATTTGAAAATTGATGGTGAGTAAGTATGACTCTTTTTGTTTTTTTTGCATTTTTTTATTTTTTATTTTTAGTTTTTTAGTATTCTTTAAAATACACACCCACACAAAAGAGAAATAGAAAAAGAAAGGGTTTGAAAAATAAAGTGGTAAAAACAAGAAAGAGAGAAGAATAAGAAGAAAGAGGTAGATGGAGGAAGACATAGAGAGAGAGTTAAAGGGAAAGAGGTGCCCCCTGGTTTGGATTTGGTGGGTTTCCATCTTTATCCAGTGGTGGGTCTACTGATGAAGTTGAGGATCCAGTGGAAGTCGATAATGATCTAGGATTGTGTTTCCTCTCATGGTGATGCATTAACCTATGTCCATTAACTGTGAATGTCCTTTTAGAAGAGGGGTCTTGGACTTTCACTGCACCAAATGGGTAAACATTAGTAATAACAAAAGGAACATTCCAATGAGAAATAAGATTAAATGGGTGAATCCTAAATCAAGAATTGAAGAGCATTACATTTTCACCTTCATGAAATACCTTTCTTAGGATGTGTTTATCATGGAGTGCCTTGGATTTTTCTTTGTAGAGAATAGAATTCTCATAAGAATCATGTCGAAGCTCCTCTAGTTCATCCAATTACAACAATATTTCTTCACCAGATTTTTCACAATCAAAATTACAAGTTTTCACATCCTAAAAAGACTTATGTTGGATTTCAACAGGTAGATTACATGCTTTACCAAAAACTATCCTAATAGGAGACAACCCAATCAGTGTTTTATAGGCAGTTCGATAATCCCAAAGTGCTTCACCAAGTCCTTCAGGCCAGTCTTTTCGTGGGGGTTTTACAATTCTCTCAAGCACTCTATTAACTTCTCTATTAGAAAGTTCAGCCATGCCATTTTTTTTGGGGAGATATGAAGTTGCAGTTTTATGTACAACCCCATTCTTTTTCAAAATAGATTCCATGGTTATATTACAAAAATGGGTTCATAAGTCACTGATCAAGGCACGAGGCGTGCCAAATCTGTGGAAGATGTGTGTCTTTAGGAACTCACTAACAGTATGTGAATCATCCTTTCTAGTGAGTTTGGCCTCGACCCACCTAGAAACATAATCAACCGCAAGAAGGATGTATGAGAATCCATTGGAAGGGGGAAATGGTCCCATGAAATCGATACCCCAAACGTTGAAGATCTCATAGAAAATTAATGGCTTTTGGGGCATTTTATTTCTCTTTGAAATTGTGTCAAACTTTTGGAAAGTGGGACATGATTGACAGAACTCATGTGAGTCCTTGAAGATTGAAGTCTAGAAGAATCCAGAGACTAGGACATCTCGGGAGGTCCTTTGTGGTCCAAAGTGTCCACTACGAGGCATTGAGTGACAAAATTCTAATATGGAAGAATGTTCATTTTAATCGACACATCTCCTTATTACCATGTCAGACCAAGTTTTCCAAAGTTGATTTTCTTCCCAAAAATAATATTTTCAATCACTTTTCAACTTCATTTTTTGTTATTTTGAAAATTATTCCGAAAAAACACCAGAAACCTAGTAATTTACAATTGGGGAATACCATGGTATTTTTGGAGTGAGAGATGAAAGGTGCTTAGCAGAAAATTCAGGATCAATGATTTCATAAAGAGAAGAATTAGAAATTCTACTCAAGTGATCAACCACAGGGTTTTCTTTTCCTGGTCTATCTTTGATTTCAAGGTCAATATCTTAGAGCATTAGGATCCATCTTATTAGCCTCGGTTTCAAATCACTTTTCTTGAGTAAGAACTTTATAGCAGAATGGTCTATGAAGATGATGATTTTGGAACCTAAGAGATAGGGCCAAAATTTATCTAAGGAAAAAACCATTGCTAAAAGTTCCTTTTCAGTGACAGTGTAGTGAGATTGAGTTTCATCCAATATTTTTGAGGCATAATAGATGAAATGAGGACGTTTTTCTCCTCTTTGACCAAGAACAGCCCCAACAACTCTATGAGAAGCATCACACATCAACTCAAAGGGTAAGGGCCAATCTGGGGGTTGGATTATCGGGGCAGATGTAAGAGCATTTTTTAGTTCAATGAAGGCTCTCTTACAAACCTCATCGAAATGGAAAGTGACATCATTTTAGAGCAACCGAGTGAGTGTAAGGGAAATTTTACTGATGTTATGGATGAATATCTAATCGAAACCGGCATGACCGAGAAATTAATGGATGTCTTGAATAGATTTGGGTTGTGGAAGTGATTGGATCACTTTAATTTTGGCAGGATCGACTTCAAGACCATCTTTTGAAACTATGTTCCCTAGAACAAACCCATTTTCAACCATGAAGTGACATTTTTCAAAATTTAACACAAGGTTACACTTGACACACATTTCAAGGACTAGATAGAGTGAATTAAAGCATGATTAAAATGACTCACCATAAATGGTAAAGTCATCCATGAAGACTTCCATGCGGTGTTCAATGAATTTAGAAAAGATACTCATCATACACCTCTGGAATGTTACAGAATCATTGCAAAGGCCAAAAGGAATTATTCTATATGTATATGTTCTAAAGGGGAATGATAAAGTAGTATTTTATTGATATTGAGGTGTGATTGGGATTTGTAAATAGCTAGTGTATCCATCAAGAAAGTAATAATGTAAATTTCCAGCTAATCGTTCTAGCATTTGATTAAGGAATGGAATAGGTTAGTGATATTTTCTTGTTTCGACATTCAATTTATTATAGTCTATGCACACATGCCATTTGTTCTTCACTCGAGTTGTGAATACCTCTCTATATTCATTTGTGACAACAGTTATCCCACCCTTCATAGGTACAACTTGTATTGGACTAACCCATTCACTATCAAAAATTGGGTAGATAATAACTACTTGAAGAATCTTGGTGATCTCTTCCCTAACTACCTCAAGGATATGTGGATTGAATCTTCTTTGTGGTTTTCTAATTGGTTTGGATGATTCCTCAAGATGGATGTGATGCATGCAAAGGGCAGGGTTGATTCTTGGTATGTCATCTAGGGTGCAACCTAAGGACTTTTTGTTTTCCTCTAACACTTGAACAAGTCTGGACTCCTCAGTTTCAGTAAGTGAAGATGAGATAATGACAGGATAAGAGTGATCATGGAAAAGGAACGCATATTTAAGGTGTTCAGGAAGAGGTTCTAGATCAGTATCATCTTTAATTTATGGGTTAGACATCTCAGGAATGGATGAAGGGACTTCATTTGCTTCAGATTCATTTTCCTTAATATTGTCCAAGGTGGAGCAGTAGAGATCAGAGTTGATGTGGGATTCAAGAGAGGTTTCATGTTCCTCTAGATTCATGGAGTCTATGAATGAGAGGCCCACATCAACTTCACCCTTTATGACTTGGTTAATTATGGTGAAGATTTCACAAGATCCTTTATCATTAGAACATGAATAACATTGTGTATTGGGGTTCGATTGACTCATTGAAGTGTCCTCAGAAGCATGGATTGAGAATGCAGAGTGATCCTTAGATGGGTATCGCATGGCTTAGAAAATGTTGAACTTGACTAGTTGGTCACCGAATTCCATCGATAAGATGCCTGGATGGACATCAATTCTGGTTCTCGCAGTCATGAGGAATGGTCTTTCTAGAATTAGGGGATATCGAGAAGAGTTCATATCACCTTCCATGTCAAGGACATATAAATCAGCAGGGAAGATAAGATCATTGAAATGAAGGTTGGAGAAGATGGATTTGGGAATGAAATTAATTGAGGCTCCTAGGTCTATGAGTGCATCATCAAAGTTGGAACTTCCAATTTGGCAAGGAACAGTAAAGTTCCCTGGATCCTTGAACTTTATGGGAATAGAATGCTGGGTGGACACATTTTCAATGTTCCTAAGTTGCCTCTTGTGGGTACACAACTCCTTGAGAAGCATTCCATACTTAGGAATTTGTTTTATAGAATCTAAGAGGGGAATGTTGACTTAAACATGTCTAAACATGTTGAGAATTTCAAGATTAGGTTCAAAGGACTTCTTTGGCTTAGAAAAGTATTGAGAAAAAGGAATTGGGCTCTTAAGTGGAATTGAAGGAGATGAGGGAATGGATTCAGGTTTCTTTTCAAGTTTATTTTTCTTTTCATTTTCTAGGTTAACATTGAAAGTAGGGTTGGAGGACTTATATTGAGGCATAGAAATTTTCTTTCCTAGTCTAAGTGAAATTGAACTTACATTACCCTTGGGGTTGGGTAGTGGTTGAGTTGGAAGTTGGGAAGAATTAGATGGTTTCTACTGACTATGGTGGGATGCCAGTTGACCAATTTGGGTTTCAATATTTTTAAGGCTGGAATGGGTGATAGAGGAAAGATCTTAAACTTCACTTTCCCATGGTTTCTTGGAAGAAGAGGCCTATCCTGGATTGGGATTTACTTGATATTGGTTCTAGGGAAAGTGATTGTATTGGTTTGGGAATTGGAAAGGCTCACTGGGATAGTAGAATCCAGGAGGAGGATTGTTCCTTTGAGGTTGTGGAAGAAAAGGATAAGGTTGTTGGAAGTTACCAACACCTTGAACATATTGAAACTGGTTTCAGTTTTGAGGAGGGAACTGAGTGGGATGAGATATGGGATTACCATACCTAAGGCCTTGGTTATAGGAAGAAAAGAAGGGCTCAGAGTGAGGTTGGTTGAAGTTTCTAATACACTGACCTGATTGTTGAGGGTTGGTGTTCTGCTGAGCATATGTAGCATTGAGCTTCATTAGTCTAGATGAATCAGATTGATCCTCTTGAAGTTTTGGAAATGTTTCTGTTGGATGAGATGGAGAGTTGCAGATTCCACAATTTTTGACAGGTCCAGGAAATAATGATTGTGGAGAAGATGATGTTGGGTCTTTGGAAGCCACAGCTAGTTGTCGCACAAGACCTGTAAGTTCACTCATCCAATCAGTCATCTTGCTTGGATCAATTGATTGATTGTCTATGTCTTGTTTGACTTGATCATGTTCTTGAGTATGGAATTGTTGTGTGTTTTCAGCCATGTTACTTATGAGATCTCTTGCTGTTGTAAAAGTTTTATCAACAAGATCACCACCACTTACAACATCAATGAGAGTTCTCTCCATAGCCAATAACCCCTCATAGAAGTATTGGATCAAGAGTTGGTCAAGGATTTGATAGTGTGGATAGGTTTCCACAATATTTTTGAACCTCTCCCAGTACTCATGGAGGGACTCACTTGGGAATTGACGTATACCACTTATTTCCTTTTGGATAGAAGCAGTATGAGAAGCAGGAAAGAATATTTTTAAGAAGAGTCGCTTCATGTCATTACATGTGGTTATGGAACTAGGAGGGAGGTAGTAAAGCCATGACTTAGCAGTGTTAGATAGGGAGAAAGGGAATGATCGGAGTTTGATTTGTTCCTCAGAAACCCCTTGAGGCTTCATGGTAGAGCACACTACTTGGAACTCTTTAAGGTGGAGATGTGGATCTTCACCAGCTAGCCAGTGGAAATGAGGGAGAAGATGAATCAAACCCGATTTGAGTTCAAAGTCATCCTCTATGTTTGAATATTGAATACTAAGAGGTTGGAAATTCATATTAGGGGCGACAAGTTCTTTAAGGGTTTGTTCCCTAGGATTGGCCATTTCTAATTCAACTGGTTGGACAAGGACTGGTTCTTGAATTATTTGATTATCTCTTATGTTTCTCCTAAGTTGGAGAAGTGTTCACTCAATTTAAGGGTCAAACAAATCCTAAAGATAGTTTGGAAGGATATGGGGCATTTATAGAGATGTTGGAAGGAAAAGGGATACTGGTTTTTCTTTGTGTTTTTTTGTTTATGATTTTTATAAGAAGACGGGTTTTTCTTTGTGTTTTTTTCAATTTTTTTTTAAATTATGTTATTTTTTTACAATAACAAGAAACTAACGACTACTTAAAGAACCATCCCCAGCAACAGAACCATTTAAAATGCACGACCGATTGTCGCCTATCAACCGGTCAATGTTCCAGTGCTCTGATAATGTGTATAACAGCACTCGGGTCGAATCCTCGACGATGATACATTGCAATAGTTGTTTTTTTAGTAGATTGTATTTTGATTAGGGGGGTTTGTTTGCAGAGCATAATTGAAATTATTTATTGAATATAATTGATTTAAAAAATTTATAAAGATTGGGGTGAGTTCATTATTAGGTAGTTAAGCTTGTAATATCCTTGTGCTTTGCTTTGTATTGCAATTAAATTAACACACACTTCAGAAGGTGATGTCGATTAGAATTCCTAAGTGTTAAAGCTTTAATCCAAGCCTTAAATTAACTAGGATTCTAATCTCAATTAGTACTTAATTATGTTAGTGTATCTATGGTTCCAAGAATCCATGGAAACCACATGTTAAAGAGAATATGTCATTAATCCATGACATATTAAGTCCAACATACACAATGATAAATTAACAAATACTCATCGGGAAAATACTCTCAATCACTTAACATAACTAAATTTTGACTCAACCCAATGAGATATTTAATCAGTCATTTGGGTTCTTAATAGCCTGGTTATGATGATTATGATGATAAATTAAGAATAGAAAAAAAGAAAGGTATTAGAAAAGAGTGGTATGTCGAACACATAAACACGAACACTGATGATAATTAAAAAAGGATTTTTGATTGAATTAGGAAGCAAAAGAAGAGAAGGGGATTCAACTGAATTTGAACTATTTTAAGAAAATTAATATTAAACTACATAAGGTGGATGAGAATAAGAGATATTGAAGAAGAAATTTGCATTAAAACAGAATTACAAAAGAAAGGACTTACAAAAGTAAAACAATGAAGAACATAAAAGTAAGTGAAAACAAAGAAAGGAGGAAAGGTATTTAAATTGAAAAATTGAGTATGGAAGGTCCTCCCAAGAATTTGGAAAGGCTATGGCCGTGACAATATAATCTCCTCTCTTCTGAAATGCCAACCCCTTGCATGGAGAGTAGGGGGATGTATTTATAGCCCAAGGAAGTGGACTGTTTACATTCCCAATTTGTCCCTCCACTTGGCTCGACGATTTGGACATCCAGACAGCCAAATATCGAGATATCCCCTTCTTCAAAGTTGAATATAATAATTTTGTCCGAACTCTATCAATATTTGGAGTCATTTGGACTTAAGGAACCAATGTTATGGCCGGTTTATTAAACAAAGTTAAACTGTCCATTTCAATCAATGAATTTTCGATGGTAAAAAAGTGAATGCATTTTGGAATAGTACGATGCCTTCAAAGCCGAATGATTTCTTAAAAAAAGTCGGCCACCTATATCTCCTACTTCACAATTCAAAATCTCAGCTCGATTGGATGATTAGATCAAGAGATATGTCATTAATATTATACTGATTTTAATTCCCAGACAGAATGGTGGGTTGGACTTCAAAGCTTCATTTGGGCCCTTGTTCTTAGAGTTGGGACCTGAATTTTTTACCCATGATTCTTTTTAATAATCAAGAACATATGGTGGAGTTTCATAAAATATGGGCTTCGGGAGTGAGACTAGTAACTGAATCATCTGGGATGCTTCAGTTTCATCACAAATTATTTGGGTCATCTTGTGTGGTAAATGTGATCCTTCAAATGGAAGAATTGGCCCATGATCATTTCTAATGAAATGTTTTATATTGATTTAGAAATCTGAAAAAATAATAACCACACAATTTGAATTAGTATAGTGAGATTAATAAATAAAATTGTAAAATGACTCAATTGGACTACTTCTAAAAATGCTCAAAAATTATACTTAGTATTAAAAAATTAATATTTCACACAAATTATGCGCATTTCATATAAAATAAGTAATGGGAGTATATAATTAGTCATGAAAATATTAATTACATAAATCATCTTTCTACTGAAGAAATTTGTGATTTTAAACCAATATAGGTGTTTATTTTCAGAAAAGCGTAAATGGCACAAAATATTGAGGATTTTAGTGGCTATTATACTTCCTAATTTAGAATTTAAGACAATGACGCTGAGTATTTGGATACTATAAAATCAGTGAATTCACACAATCAAAATATTTTAGTTCAAAGTTAATAATATTATAGATTATAATTCTTATTCTTCTAAATTTTGATTTAATTTTCTAGCCCATCTTTGATTAATCTATTATATACAACAAAAATTGTACATATTCAAAACATGTTAAGAGAATATATAAAATAAATATATATAGAGAGAGAGTAGAAAGAACATGCATAAATATATATGGAGGATCATTCATGGAAATTGGAATTAGAGAAATGGATGAAGAGTGATTTGGAAGAAGCATAAGATGAGGAGATTACAAACCTTCAACATGCCTAGAAAATTATGTTGAAAAAAATAGATGAAACATATGAAATATTTGTAAGCAAACAAGAAGAAACACAAACTTCAGCTGTAAAACCAATCCATGTTTTTACAAATGATTCGATTGCACACAACACCGTCCTAATGAAAACACTTGTAACAAAAGTTGATAAACTGATGTTAATTCGGGAATTTTCACTGTCATAGAAATAGAGAACCGATGATTTTGAAAGGAAATACAAATAAGCCTTGAAATCAAGTGAAGATTGAAAAAAGAAATTAGAAGAATCTAAAAGGAGAGTCCATCAACTCTATGATTTTCTCAATAGCCTGCTTTAGGATGATATACTCCATGTCTAGGAAATTTTAAGAGTTAAAAATGATTTTATGTGCCTCATCCTCCACTTATGTATCTATTCCTGATGACCATGAAGTTGATGTTAGTTATACTATCTCTGACAAATCATCAACCAAATCTAAGTTCACTTTTCCAACCCTATCTTTAGAAGCTGGGAATGGATCTCCCTTCATTCCTAATGCTCTACAGATTCTAGTTCAGGACATGTCAGTGACTGAAATTTCCGGTTCTGAAAACATTGCATGTATCACAGAGGGTGGATTTAATGACTTCTTCTGATGAGTTACTATTCCTATATAGTATGTAGTAGTGTTTATGTCCCTATTGATTAAATGTGTTAATCTAGTTAACATTACCCTCTATCCATGTGGAGAAGTATAGCAGAAGATAGATTTTTACTGTGTACAAGTTTGATGGAAAATATCAGCTGTCAAATTATTCATTATTCCTTGTTCTTTTGAAGGAAATGAGTATAAGGGTGACTGTAAATCACAATGCATGATAATTGTGAGTTCAAATTACACTAGTAATCCTGTAAACTACCTTTTAATGAAATAGAGAATAAATAATTAAAAATTAACACTTATGATACATAATTAGTGTGGTATTTTGATAATGGAAACCTTATTTCTTGGCTAGATGAAGATAGTGGATATTGAGCACCATCAATGTGGGCACAACTAAGGGAAACATAACAATGTATCCAACCTTGTTTCATGGCCTCCAGTTAATACTCATGTGTGTTCTAGAAGAAAACATTAATTCCTATGAATGTTTTTATTGGTCACATGTATGTTCATAGAAAGGATAGATTAAGCCAGTTAAAATCATCATGTGTTTCTTTTTTTTTTCTTTGTTAACATGATATTAGACCTAACCCGAATCTCACTATCCCTACCACTTGGATAATTTCACCCCTTAACTTATGTGGTCCAGAAAAAAGGGACGTGTACAAATATTACTATTACGCCCTGATCTAAGTTACCTAGAGTCGGTGCATTATTTTAATACATTGTCATGATTACAAGGAATCAAGTCCTGAAGGACCGATCAGTTTAGCAGTCTTGGAAAATAGATTACATACATGAATGTAACATTACACATTATAACATACAAAACATCATAAATAATCCTTTATGAATGCCATTATTCTCTTGGCTTAACCTTTCATATCAATCACAATACACTTCTTGGAATCCTAGGACAAATAAAACATAGAAAGGGGTTAGCTCAGATTCTTAGCAAGGATAACAATACATCGGAAAATGTCATAAATAAGCATAAACATTTAAGGTAATGTATACCTAAAACAAAATCCTTTTTAACTTGAACATCAGCATAATATAAAAAAATAAAATTATGTAATTCCATTTACTTATTCACATGGATATTATACTAGTCGAATAATCACATGCAATATCACTAACCACTTTCATATTGATGGAATGCATAATGCTAAACTATCATAGTCACATAGTCAAGGACTTAAGCCAAGACTACAAATAAGATTTTTTCAAGGCCTTGTTCCAAGACACTAGTTTGTCTCATGAGACTAACCGATTCGTCAAGGATCTAGAGCGGGCTCCACCCGTCACTTACTAAGTCCAATGCATTCCTCATATGAAAAGGTTTAAACTTAACAGAAACATTCGTATTAAAACTAGCATAAGAAAATTCAATACTTTATCCATAAACCATGAATGGTATAAAAATAACACATCCAAAGTAAAACATATCACAAAGCCTTCAATATTATATGGAAGTTTTGTATTATAATAAATCAACCTCAATCAAAAATAATATCCAGTAAAGGATGCTGACATAGTTGAAAATGATGAGTAAAACTTTTTGAGAGAAATAACCTTTTTGTAAAATTATTTAAAAGTAAAACATTTATAAATAAAGTAATTTAAAAGATATTTTGGAATAAAAGTGTCCCATACCACTTTTAACGTTTTTAAAAAAAAATTCATTTCAAAACATTCATTTCCATATAAATAAATCCTTAGAATCATTTTGAAAACATGGACATTAATTAAAAATATTTAGAAAGATAAATATTTAAAACATTTAAAATTATGATCTTGATAAATAGTAACTTTAAAAAATCCTTAAAATATTCATTTTGATATCATTTTTATGAAAAATGGACATAGATGATAAAAAATTCCTAGCAAATACTTACACATAAACAATCTCGGATAATAATGAGATTGGGGAATTAACACTTACCAATTTGGTAACTTACGAAACATACACCCCATGAAAGAGGTATCATACAATGAATATGTAAATAAACATAAATTAAGGTGTATTACAAAAATAATACAATTATGGTCTATACATACACCACACAAAAGGTAATAGTGGAAATATGGCATGAATCTCACGGGAATAAGGAGTGAGATGAAAACCCCTTACCTTGCACTTTCCTTTGATGAGGGTACGTTTAACCTCCTATATGAAGACCATAGTATGTTATTAAACTATAACAGAACCATATTAATATTTATGATATCATAATTTATTCATTTATGACTTAATACTACCCATTTAATAATAATTTCCATGGTAAATTAACATTTCGGGTAATAATCGCTTTCTTTATCGTACGTGTTTTAACTTGTTACTCTTGATTGTATCACTTAGTTCATGATTTAAATAATTTCAGAATATAAAACATGATTTATATATCAAATATATTTAGAATATAAATATGTATAATAGACATATATATGAAATGGAAAACACCTTTTATGGAGATGGTAGTCCGTACGTACGCATAAACACTGTTTCCGTTTTCATATCGTATTGAATGGAACTAAGTGAATAAGATATATGTAAGTATATATATATATATATATGTATCTCCAGTAGAATTATTATGTCATATATTACATACTTATTATTAATATATTTATATAATCGTCGATGAATGGTGAATGTGGAAATGAATCTCATCGCGTCGTGGAGATGGTAATCCGTACGTACGTACGAGCGACAATATCATTTCCTTAATGATTAAAAGGTGTGGAATTGGATGGTATATTAATTCTACAGTGATATTATCATGTCATATCAATTATTTATATACATATTACTCATCATTATATCCATCAAAATAACATAGTGTTGAATAATAAATTTCACCATAGTGTGGAGAGAGTAAGCCGTACGTACACACGCATGGTGACATCACCATTCATAAGATGGATAGAATAATGAATATATTTTTTCCATATTTATAATAACATCTCAGTATATATATGATATTGGATTTATTATTTTATAATGGAAACAACAAAGAGTAAGTGGAAGAATAAGAGAACTTGAAAGATGGTGGTGAAATCATGACCTCTTCTCCGGGTTCTTCCTTTTGATTTGATCAAAATAGATTAATAGATTGTCTTTATGTCTTAAGTAAGGCCTCTAGGATGAATTTGGGATAGTTGTAAGGATATTTGGTCAGATTTTGGATGATCCAAATGGCTTTGGAGGTGTGAAAATAAGAGAAGGGGAAGTTCCCTTTTATAAGAGGAGTGAGGGTTACTTTAGGAAAAGATTAAAGTATTATTTTATTATACAATCATATTTGGTTAATAATGGAACCAAATGAATTTATTTCTAGCCTTAGGTGGTTATGGGTTTTTCTCAACTCAACCAAAAGGTTATATAAAAGTTTAGGTTACCATTTTAACCTTATCCTTTATATTTAACTCTTAATTAAGGAGTTTGACATTTACCATGTCTCTTTGTATTTTTATATTATATGGTTAATAAACATACTATAAAATGCCAATAGAACCCCATTTGGTTCATTAATGTCATATATATTATTATATAAGTCTTGTGGCCGAACCTTATATTTTTAGGACTATTATATTAATTAATAATATAATATTTGTTTTAAAAAACTATTTTATGTTAACTTTGACACTCTTTGGTATTTGTTTTTTGATAAACTAATAACAGAATTATTACATCAAAAAAATACATTGAATAAATCCTATCATGTCATATTCGTCTATAAAATTCATGGATGTCTTAAAAACTTTGAAATTTTAATCATTTTAATATTTATAATACCATTTGTTTGATTCTTTCATTAATAATGTAATTACTGCATCATCATTGTGTCATTAATAAAGTTATTCATTTAATCTATAAAAATTACAAATAAAATACAATTATGTAGGAAATAGTTTTATGTTTCTAATGAATATTTATAATTGAAAATATAACATATATATTCCTATGTAAAAATTGTTTTTCTAAAAGATATATACTTATGTCATTTTTGTATTTACTTTAACATAATTAATATAAAGTGTCATTATCACTTACAAGTGGCTCTATGGGGTCCCAAAATCTACCCAATGATGAACATGGTCGGACATGTATCATACAATAGGGTTAGGACACGTGTTAGGGTAATTTAATATTATTATAATATTATTTTGTACCCTTATTTACTGGATTTACCCTTTAACCATGGTAAATAAAATATTTACCAATGTAATTCCTCAAAATGTCTAAAAATAAAAGTTACCTATTAACATAATTTGTACATCCTGATTCTAAATATGGAATCCTTTTTTCTAAATTCAAAATACAGAAGTGGTAGAAATTAATTTAAAATTAATTCATGTTGTCAAACAAAAAGCATGTTTTTAAGAAATAAAAACTATCAAATGATTGACACTTGCTTATGTCCAGTTTAAATGTGAAATTATGTCCAATGACCAAAATTAGATTAAATGGAAAAAATATAATATAATTATACTTTAAAATCACTCTAATTCATAATTTATCACTATTAATTATTTCGATTAAAAAAGTTTTTTTAATTAAATATAGTAATATTCACTATTAATCAAAATATGAATGTTATCAGAAAATTACCAAAAATTTATTGAAACTCAATTCTTATGTCCCAACTCTAAATAAGAATTTTATTTTTTCAAATTTAATATATAAAAGTTTCAAATATTATATTTAAAAAGGATTCACCATTAAAAGTCGGAAAAACTGCATTTTTTGAAAAATACTTCTTTTATCTGACAAAAATGAATTTGTTCTTAAATTATGTCTAAGAAACTCATAATATGGATTCTAAAATTATAAGGATTATATAAATTTCAAAAATCAGTTAATATTATTCATAACTACTTTTGAACGGTAAGTTTGGTAAGTCGTGGTGCGGTCGAACCCGGTGTTGCGTATAGTGCAAGTTATTTAATTACATTGAAAAAGTAACGTACTACGAAATCTTTGGGTGTTAGATTCTTCCCTCCTTCAATAAATTGCATTCTATCAATTTGAAATTGTTCTTCTAAAATAAAAGGTTGAAAATAGAAAATACCTTTGGGAAAACCCACATCATAAATTAGGTTGATAAAATTTAGCCTTAATAAGAGGAAAAGGAAAATGAAAGTGTCACCACCAAATTATGATCTCGATTTGGAGAACATTGTTTGCAATTAGAGACATATAATTGGAGGAAAAACGTAAATATTTATAGGTATTGATTGACGCCATCAATCAAAAATAAGTTTAAAATTGAGGGCCTTAAATTCATCAATCTATGACGATTTAAAATACCATCGGTTCAACAAAACATAAGGTATTAGGATAACACATTTTTGGTTTTAATATACCTTCACTAATGTTTATGAATTAATTTCTTCATAGGATAAAAGAAGAAGAAAAATATATATTTGAAAAGTAGAGATCCATACTTTAACTAATTTCTACCACAAACTCATATTTCACTCTAAAAGATAATAGAACTTAAAAAATATATTCTATTTATCCTATTTGTATAGGGTTCCAAAAAAATAAATTTATAATTCATCTTCCAAAACATTTAAAAAAACTACATTATTCAATCCAAAACATTACGTGGGCTAGTTTTAGGTGATAAACCCTTGTCCCCCTTCAGTTTCAGGTTCATGTATCGCGGCCTTGCCGGACGCGACGGGTTGCCACCCGACCTCCGGGTTGTCCTTTTATGGCAATCCAAAAATAATCTCAAACTAGAATTATCCAAAATACTTCTGTCCAAAATCACAATCCAAAATTTATAAGGATGGTAAAGACAATTAAGATCTTTTTTTCCACGTAATAACATGTGAAAACCTTCATCATGTATTCTTTTAAAAAACTACAACATCCTGAATTAACATAAAACCTTATTGATTACATTCATGATCCCTTATTCTTTGTAGAATACTGGATATACTCCTTCTATCCAAAAATGTTGTAAACTCAAACAATTATGGAATATACAAATCGTTAATCAGTTTCAAGGTAGTCAAGAATATACAATATAATTTATCCAAATAAAATATGTGTTATTAAAAAAATCACAACCTCAGTATCACAACCATATTATGGTTTATATTTCTCTCAACCATATATTTTCCAATCATTTAACATGTTATTGAGTCACTTTTCTTGGTTCCACACAATCTCAAGTCCTTAATGAAATAGTATTGCAGTACAATCCTTACATACTACATAATTATTATAACCAGTACATCGTTGATAAAACACTCAAATTACATAATTCTTTAATAATAACATAAGAACTCTGATCATTCCTCCTCATCTGTGGTAGAATAATAACTTTATTATTATCCAATAGCATCATTTGAGGCATACTCTGTTGATTTGTAAATTGGTTTTCATAGTGTCCCAACTCCTTTTAGATGAAGCATTGTACATTTGAAACCTTTTTCTTACCCTTGAATTCACGTACTTGGTGTCCTTTTTCTCTACACTTATAACAAACTCCCATTCTCTTCAGGCAAGTTCTCGGGTTTTTATTACCACAATTACCACATATGGGAAGATTCTTCTTTTCCCTATTCCCTTTACCCATCTTTCTCTCTTCCATCCCTTTCTTCTCTTGCTTGCCTTCAAATCCATAGGACTCAGAGAATTATTTACTTATCTTATTAGTACATGATACTATTAATTCATATGTTGAGAATAAATTAGAGACTATTTCCCTTCAAAATTCTGGCTTAAGACCATGAAAGATATGATCCTTCTTCCTATTTGGATCATGCGTATTGTTGGAGTTCTCATTCCTTCTACTGGGTGCCATTTCTAAACAATGGCATACACAAGATTAGTTGATGAATAGAAATACCTAATCCCAAACTTGTAAAACACTTAACATAAATTAAACAGTTTATGGATATAATCCATAATCAAAAAAATGTCCTCTTTGAGTAAGTATATACTCATAAACTCTTCATAATGGTTTGTAAAGAAAATGAGAATTATCCTAAGCATATCCCCCAGGAGTTTCGTAACCAAGAGTGCAGAAAGGCCCGTTTTCATGCATCAGTTCCCATTTGAGTCTAGCTCAAAGCAGTATTTTTGGGTTTTACTCCTAGGAAAATCTCTACCAGAGCTGCCTCTACTAGCTCCTATCCATACATGGATGTATTGCTTGAAAACTCACAAAATATCTACAATTCCAAAATTCTAGGAAGTTCTTCTATACTAATTCTCAAAGTCTATCTTAGGGATATGCGCTCTAATCAGAGTTTATCTAAATCTTTTCTCCAAGGTTATTGCTAAACTTTATCTGATACCAACTCTAACGCCCGACCCCAGTTACCTAGAGTCGGTGCATTATTTGAATACATTGGCATGATTACAAAGAATCAAGTCCCGAAGGACCGATCGGTTTAGCAGTCTTGGAAAATAGATTACATACATGAATGTTACATTACACTTTATAACATACAAAACAACATAAATAATCCTTTATGAACACCATTATTACCTTGGCTTAACCCTACATATCAATCAAAGTACACTTCTTGGAATCATTGGAAAAATAAAACATAGAAAGGGGTGAGCTGAGATGCTCAGTAAGGATAACAATACATCAGAAAATTTCATAAATAAGCATAAACATTTAAGTCAATGTATAACTAAAATAAAAGACTGTTAAACATGAACTTTAGCATAATATAGAAAAAATAAAATGAAGTAATTACATTTACTTATTTACATGGATATTCTACTAGTCTAATATTCACATGCAATATCACTAACCACTTTCATATTGATGGAATTCATAATGCTAGACATTCATAACCACTAATTAAGGCCTTGTGAAAAGACTACAAATAAGATTTTGTCAAGGGCTTGTGCCAAGATACTAGTTTGTCTCGTGAGATCTACCGATGCATCAAGGAGCTATAGCAGGCTCCACCCGTCACTTACTAAGTCTAATGCATTCCCCATTTGAAAAGGAGTAAACATTACATAAACATTCGTATTAAAACTAGCATATGAAATATCAATACTTTATCCATCAACCATAAATGGTATAAAAATAACACATCCACAGTAAAACATATCACAAGACCTTCAATATTATATGGAAGTTTTGTATCATAATAAATCAACCTCAATCAAAAATAATATCCAGTAAAGGATGCTGACATAGTTGAAAATGATGAGTAAAACTTCTTGGGAGAAATAACCTTTTTGTAAAATTATTTAAAAGTCACACATTTATAAATGAAGTAATTTAAAAGAGATTTCTGAGTCAAAGTGTCCCATACCATTTTGAAACTTTTGAAAAGAATTATCATTTCAAAACATTCATGTCCATATAAAAAAATTCTTAAAATCATTTTGAAAACATGTACATTAATTAAAAATATTTAGAAAGATAAATCTTTAAAACATTTCAAATTATGATATTGATAAAAATTACCTTTCAAAAATCCTTAAAATATTCATTTTGAAATCATTTTTATGAAAAATGGACATGGATGATAAAAATGTCCTAGTAAATACTTACACATATACAATCTCGGATAATAATGAGATTGAGGAATTAACCCTTACCAATTTGTTAACATACGAAACATACACCCCATGAAAGATGTATCATACAATGAATATGTAAATACACATAAATTAAAGTTTATGACACAAATAATACAATTATTGGCTGTAAATACACCACACAAAAGGTAATAGTGTCAATATGACATGAATATCACAGGAATAAGGAGTGAGATGAAAACCCCTTACCTTGCAGTTTCCTTTAGCGGAGGGTACGTTTAACCACCTGTATGAATACCGTGGTATGTTATTAAATTATAATAGAACCATATTAATATTTATGATATCATACTATTTTAATTTGTGAGGTTATACTACCATTTTAATAATAATTTCCCTGTTAAATTAACATTTCGGGTAATAATCGCTTTCTTTATCGTACGTGTTTTAACATGTTACTCTTGATTGTATCACATAGATCACTATTTAAATACTTATAGAATATAAAACAATATTTATATATCATATATATTTAGAATATAAATATTTATAATAGACATATATATGAAATGGAAAACACCGTTTATGGAGACGGTAGTCCGTACATACGCATAAACACTGTTTTCGTTTTCATATCGTATTGAATGGAACTAAGTGAATAAGATATATGTATGTAAATATATATATATATATATATATCCAGTATCATTATTATTTCATATATTACATACTTATTAGTAATATATTTTTATAATCATCAATGAATTGTGAACGTGGAAATGAATCTCATCGTGTCGTGGAGACTGTAATCCGTATGTACGCATGAGCATCAATATCATTTCCTTAATGATTAAAAGGTGTGGAATTAGATGATATATTAATTTTAAAGAGACATTATCATGACATATTAATTATTTATATACACATTACTCGTCATTATATCCATCAAAATAACATAGTGTTGAATAATAAATTTCACCACGGCGTGGAGACGGTAAGCCGTACGTATGCACGCATGGTGACATCACCATTCATAAGATGGATTGAATAATGAATATTATTGTTTCATATTTATAAGAATATCATAGTATATAGAAGATATTGGAGTTTTTATTTTATAATGTAAACAACAAAGAGTAAGTGGAAGAATAAGAGAACTTGAAAGAGGGTGGTGAAAATATTACCTCTTCTTCAGGTTCTTCCTTTTGATTTATTTAAAAGGGATTCATAGGTTGGATTTATGTAAAATGTAAGGCCTCTAAGATGAAGGTAGGATAGTTGGGAGGATATTTGGTCATAGGTTGGCTGATCTAAATGGCTTTGTAGGTGTGAAAATAAGATAAGGGGAAGTGCCCTTTTATAAGAGGGGTGATTGGCACTTTAGGAAAAGATTAAAGTATTATTTTATTATAAAATAATATTCGGTTTATAATGGCTCAAAATAAATTTATTTAGAGAATTAGGTGGTTATGGGTCGACCTAATCTCAAACAATAGGTTTTAGAGAAGTTTAGGTTAACATTTTAACCTTACCCATTATATTTAACTCTTAGTTAAATAGTTTGACATTTACCATGTCTCTTTATATTTTTATATTATATGGTTAATAAACATACTATTAAATGAAAATATAACCCCAATTGGTTAATTAATGTCATATATATTATTATATAGGTATTTGGCCGAAAATTAGATTTTTAGGACTATTATATCAATTAATAATATAATATTTGTTTTAAAAAACTATTTTATGTCAATTTTGACCCTCTTAGGTATTTTTTTTGATAAAATTATAATAGCATGATTACATAAAAAATAAATTTAATCAATCCTAAAATGTCATATTAATCTATAAAATTCTTTTATGTCATAAAAACTTTTAAATTTTATTCATTTTAATATTTATAATACCATTTATTTGATTCTTTCATTAATAAGGTAATTACTGCATCATCATTGTGTCCTTAATAAATTTAATTATTTAATATCTAAAAATTATAAATAAAATACAATTATGTAGGAAATATTTTTATCTTTATAATTAATATTTATAATTGAAAATATAACATATATAACTCTTTTTAAAAAATATTTTTCTAAAAGATATATGCTTATGTAATTTTTTTATTTACTTTATCTTAATTAATATAAAGTGTCATTATCACTTAAAAGTGACTCCATGGGGTCCCACAATCGACCCAAATATGCCCATGGTCGGTCATGTATCATCCAATAGGGTTAGGAGACGTGTTATGGTAATTTAATATTATAATAATATTAATTTTTACACTTATTTACCGGATTTACCCTTTAACCATGGTAAATAGAATATTTACCGAAGTAATTATTCAAAATGTATAAAAATAAAATTTACCTATATAAAAAATTTGGACCTCCTTATTATAAATAAATAATCCATTTTTCTAAATTCAAAACACAGAAGTGTCATAAATTAATTTAAAATTAATTCCCATTGTCAAAACAAAAAGCGTGTTTTTAAGAAATAATAACTATCAAAAGATTGGCACTTTCTTATGTCCAGTTTAATTGGGAAATTATGTACAATAAAAAAAATTAGATTAAATGGTAAAAATATAATCTAATTATACTTTAAAATCACTCAAATTCATAATTTATCACTATTAATTATTTCAATTAAAAAAGTTGTTTTTAATTAAAATTTAGTAATTTTAACTATTAATCAAAATATGAATGTTATCAGAAAAGTAAAAAAAATTTATTGAAACCAAATTATTATGTCCCGATTCTATAGAATAAGTTTATTTTTTACAAATTTAATATATAAATGTTTCAAATATTAGCTTTAAAAAGGGTTCACCATTAAAAGTCGGTAAAAGTGCATTTTCTGAAAAATACTTCTTTTATCTGAAAAAAATTAATTTGTTCTTAAATTATGTCTAAGAAACTCATAATATATATTATATAATTATAAGGATTATATAAAGTTCAAAATTCAGTTAATACTATTCATAACCGCTTTAGAACAGCTAGTTTGGTCAGTCGTGGTGCGCTCGAACCCGATGTTGCGTGTAGTGAAAGTTATTGAATTACTTTGAAAAAATAACGTACTATGAAATCTTGGGATGTTACAATTACCATATCTTCTTTGACTTGTAAAAGATGCAGATAAAGTGAAGATTTCATAGCAATCCCAGTTTTGGTGAACATTAGGGGGATTCAAATATTTCTAAATCCAAAACCAATAAATCCCAAATGAATTCAGCATCAACAATGATCACATATAACTTTTAGCACTTAAAACCTTTCTCTATCCTCTTTACCAATGAATTATAGCGGTCTATCACATAAGGAATCAATATATATCATAGTCCCAAGGCATCAATGTAACGCCCCGACCCCAGCTACCCAGAGTCGGTGCATTATTACATAACATTGGCATGATCACAAGAAAGATCAAATCTCGAAAGACCGATTGGTTTAGTAGCCTTGGAAACACTAGATATATTCATAGGTTTTACATTACATCATAAAATGAAAAACTACTACAACAACATAATGTTTCCACAATCCACACTATTAACCCCTCATAAAATCCCTGCAGGTCATTCATAACTTACTTCTTCACATCCTGGGAAAAATAAAACATAGAAAAGGGGTGAGCTCAAATGCCCAGTAAGGATAACAATATAGCGGAAACTTTCATAAATAAGAATAAACATTTAAGGCAATGTATAACTAAAACAAAAGCCTTTTAAATATGAACTTTCAACATGGTATGGCATAAATAAAATGAAATAATGCCATTTACTTATTCACATGGATATTCTACTAGTTGAATAATCACATGCAAAAATCAATAACCACTTTCATAATGTTGGAATGCATAATGCCAGACTATCATAACCACATAGCCAAGGCCTCGTGCCAAGACTACAAATAAGATTTTATCAAGGCCTTGTGCCAAGACACTAGTTTGTCTCATGAGACCTACCGATGCATCGAGGAGCTATAGCGGGCTCCACCCGTCACTTATTAAGTCCAATGCATTCCCATATGAAAAGGTTTAAACATAACATAAACATTCGTATTAAAACTAGCATACGAAATGTCAATAATTTCACCATAAACTATTAATGGTATAAAAATAGAACATCCATAGTCAAACATATCACAAAACCTTCAATACAATATAGAAGTTTTGTATCATAATAAATCAACTTCAAATAATCTTAAAATCCATCAAAGGATGTTGACGTAGATGAAATCAAAATTCTTTTTAAATAAATATCTCCTTTTATTTTGAAATCATTTAAGATCCATATAAAATAAAACATTTTCTTTGAAAATATTCTTATAAGCTTGTAAGGAAAGCTTTGAAGATTTTATAACGGCGTAAAATAACCGCACCCGCCGTATAAGTTAAAAAAAACATTCTTACCTCAATTCTGTCGAAAAGGTTAAAAAGGACCTTGTTTTGAAAACGACGGAAAGATTCCTTTATAAACCTCTTATAAAAAGTCAAACAAGGGTATAAATGACTTTAACCCATATTCTTGTAAATAGTAAAAATGTTTTGAAATACATTTTTAAGAAACATGGATGTGGATGATAAAGATATCCCAATAGATTATTACATATAAACAACCTCAGATAATGAAGAGATTGTGAAATAACCCTTACCTTGTACTTTTCCTTTGTTGGGGTCGGTTAACCTCCTGTATAATGGTGAAATAATTGTTATTAAATTATACAAGAATCATATACATTAATATGATATCATATATGATCTTTTAACATTGCTTTATTAATAATATCTTAGTATTATCGTCGTTTCAGGTGATAATCGATTCGTTCTTCTTAAATGTTTGGTTACGTAAGACATGTTTGTAATGGATAGATTAAATCTTATTCATAATCAGAATGATATTAACATTATTTTTAACTCTAAAATGAGAATAAGACTTGAATGGATACGATGGAGGATGGATCTCACCGCGTTCGTGGAGACGGTAGTCCGTACGTACGCACGAACACTACTTCCATTTAATTTTTATTTTAAACGAATTGAATCCAAATTATACATAGGTATATTACTATTCCAGTATAATATAATATTTTGTATATGTTACTTAAGTTCATTAACACCATCCTTTATACGTTCCATGTGTGGTATGAACGAGTCATATCATTTTAAGGGGGCGGTAGTCCGCACTTCCTCAAATGAAATTATCGTATGTATATACAACATGAAACGAATAATGGTATGAAATAAAATGGAATTACAGAAGCTTATATATAAAATATGTATCATTAATATCATATTTAATTACAGTGCCATCATAATGGCCACCATGAGAGGCGGTAAGATGTATTTGAACAATCATCGTTTCGTGAGGCGTTAGTTTGCCATCCACAGAAACATTATGTTCATTATCCATTAGATGGAGTTGTGTGTATGTGTAGTTTGAATCCTTCTTATAAAAACATCCTAGTATATTTAGGATACTGGTTTTGTTACAAAAGAAAGGAAATAAAAAGAGTTTGGGGGTTGGAGAAGCAAAATAAAGGAAAATAATTTAAGAGAAATCGTTACCTTTAATTTAGGTAACTCGCTTTGGTTGGAACCAAATGACTTCTTGAAATGCTTTCTGCCTAAGGGGAAGCTTCAAGGAGGAGGAGAGGGATGTGGGGAGCTTATTTGGGCAGAGTTTGGCCGAACCAAAAGGCTTTGAAGGTGTGAAGAAATGAGAAGGAGAAGTGCCCTTTTATAAGAGGGGTGAGGGGCACCTTTGGAAAAGCTAGAAATATTAATTTATAATAAATTCATATTCGGTTTCTAATGGCTCCAAAGCTTATTATTCAAAGGTTAAGGTGGGGATAGGTCGAAAACCACTCAACCAATAGAATTTAGACAGGTTTGGGTACTTATATTAACCTTATCTTTAAGTATTAACTCTAAGTTAATTAGTTTCACTTTTACAATGTCTCTTTGTATTTTTATAAAATATGGTTAATAAACTTACTATATACATGCAAGAGACCACCAAGTGGTTCATTAATGATGAAACTATCATGATATAAGTCTCTTGGACGAACCTTAGATTTTTAGGAATTTAATATCAATTAATAATATAATATTTGTTTTAAGAACTCGTTTATGTCAATTTTGACACTATTCAATAGTTGATTTTTGTGAAACTCATAACAGATTGATTACTTCGAACAAAGTCAATTAAATCAATCATAATATATCATATTATCCTATAAAATTAGTTTAATTCATTAAAAGTTTCATATTATATTTTTTTGGGTATTTATAATATCAATTATTTTAATTTTTCACTATTATAGTAATTACTGCATCATCATTGTGTCATAAATAAAATAAATTATTTAATGTCTAAAAATTATAAATAAAATCTTATTATGTAGGAAATCTTTTTATCTTTCTAATGAATATTTATAATCTAATATCCAACTTATATAACCCTATGTAACAATTGTTTCGCTAAAAGATATATGCTTGTGTCATTTTTGTATTCATTTTGACTTAATTAAAATAAAGTGTCATTATCACTTACAAGTGGATCCATGGGGTCCCAAAATCAACCCAAAGATGCCCATGGTCGACCATGTATCAACCAATAGGGTTAAGACACGTTTTAGGGTAAATTAGTATTATTATAATATTATTTTTTAACCCTTATTTACCGGATTTACCCTTAACCATGGTAAATAAAATATTTACCGCAATAATTATTCAAAATGTCTAAAAATAAAATTTACCTATTTACACAATTTGAACATCCTGATTCCAAATATGGAATCCATTTTTCTAAATTCAAAACACAGAAGTGGCATAAATTAATTTAAAATTAATTCCCGCTGTCAAAACAAAAAGCGTGTTTTTAAGAGATAATAACTATCAAAAGATTGACACTTGTTTATGTTCGGTTTAATTGTAAAATTATGTCTCATGACCAAAATTATATTAAATGGTAAAAATATATTCTAAATATACTTTAAAACCACTCAAATTCACAATTTATCACTATTAATTATTTTGATTAAAAAAGTTGTTTTTAATTAAAATTTAGTAATTTTCACTATTCATCAAAATATGAATGTTATCCGAAAAGTACCAAAATTTCACCTTAGGCTAAATTTGATATTCCAAATCCAAAAATGAAGTCCATTTTAAAATATAAAATATATATAACTTCAAAAGTAGGTATTACTATTCATAACAGCTAGTTTGATTGGTTACGGTGTGTTAGAACTCGGTGTTGCGTACAACACACGCTAGCGTACCGTGGAAGCTTGGGATGTTTCATTTTAAATTTTTGATGTCCCCATTTAGTCAAAAAGTTTAAAATATAGTATCTAAAAAGGGTTCACTATTAAAATTTGGTAAAAGTGCAATACTGAAAATGAATTTGTTCTTACATTATGTCTAAGAAACTCATAATATGGATTCTAAAATTATAAGGATTATATAAAGTTTAAAATTTAGATAATACTATTCATAACCTCTTTTGAATGGCTTTTTTTTTGTAAGTCATGGTGTGATTGAACTCAGTGTTGCGTGTAGTTCAAGTTATTGAATTATTTTGAAGAAATAACACACTATGAAATCTTGGGGTGTTACATTTTCCCCTCCTTCAATAAATTGCGTCCTCGCAATTTGAAATTGTTCTTCGAAAATAAAAGGTTGAAAATAGATAATATATTTGTGGGAAACCCCACATCGGAAATTGGGTTACTAAAATTTAGTCTTAATATGAGGAAAAGAGAAATGAAAGGGTCACCACCAAATTATGATCTCGATTAGGAGAACATTGGTGGCAATTTGAGACATATAATTGGAGGAAAAACGTAAATATTTATAGGTAGTGATTGAGGTCATCAATCACAAACAAGTGTATAATTGAGGTCCTTAAACTCATCAATCTATGATGATTTGAAGTACCATCGGTTCAACAAAATATAGGGTATTGGGATAACACATTTTTGACGTTTCAAAATATCTTAGTTGAAATCCCACATCGAAAAATGAATTAACGAGGCCTCTATAAAGAGTCGAAAGTATGAAGATTACCGAAAATAACACATACTAGGGTTCCATGTAGGAAAATATGGATATGGAAGAAAAATCTAACCATCAATTATCTGATGGAGAGTGGTAGAGAACATGGCTATGAAAAGGCCAACAATCCCAAAGCCATAAATTAGTGATGATTTAAGGTACCATCTAGGAAAACATTTTTGTTCTAATTTGCGTTTCTTAATATTGAGGAATTTTTTATGAGATTGGCTAAGATCATATAGAGATATACTTACTTTATAATTAGAGTTTTATCCATTAATAAATTTCTACCACATACTCATCTTTCACTCTAAAAGATAATAGAATGTAAAAAAAATTCTACTATTCGTATATGGTTCCAAAATAAACGAATTTATAATTCATCTAAAAAATCTTTTAATAAAAACTACATTATTTAATCCAGGACATCTCGTGGGCCAGTGGTAGGTGATACACCCTTGTCGCCCTTCGGTTGCGGGTTCAAGTCTCGCAGCCTTGCCGGACGCGACGGGTTGCCGCCCGACCTCCGGGTTGTCCTTTTATGGAAATCCAAAATAATCCAAACTAGAACTATCCAAAATACTTCTATCCAAACTCACAGTCCAACATTTATAAGTAAGGTAAACATAATGTAGAACCTTTTTACCCCGTAATAGCATATGAATACCTTCATCATGTATTCTTTTAATACACCGAAACATCCTGAATTACCATATTCCTTATTGATTAGATTCATGTTCCCTTATTCCATATAGAATGCTGGATATACTTCATTAATCCAAAAATGTTTTAAACCCCAACAATGATGGAATATACAAATCATTAATCAGTTCCAGGGTAGTCAAGAATATCCAATATAATTTATCCAAAACAATCACATATTATTCCAAAATCACTACCTCAGTATCAGAACTATATTATGATTTATCATTCCCTCAACCATATATTTTCCAAAAATTTATCCTGCTATTGAGTCACTTTTCTTTGTTCCACACAATCTCAAGTCCTTAATGAAATAGTACTGCAGTACAATCCTTATATACTCCATGATTATTGTAACAAGTACATTGTTGATACAACACTCAATTGACATAATCAACATAAGAACTCTAATCATTCCTCTTCATCTGTGGTAGTATCATAACATGATTATTATCCAATAACATCATTTGCGGCATAGTCTGTTGACTGGGACATAGGTTCGCGTAGTGTCCAAACTCCTTGCAAATGAAGCATTGTACATTTGAAACCATTTTCTTACCCTTGCAGTCACGTACTTTGTGCCCTTTTCCTCCACACTTATAACAAACTCCCATTCCTTTCAGGCAAGTTCCAGGGTGTTTCTTTCCATAGTTACCACATATGGGAAAATTCTTCTTTTCCCTCTTCCCTTTATCCATCTTTCTCTCTTCCATCCTTTTCTTCTCTTGATTCCCTTCAAAGCCATAGGACTCAGTAAACTCTTTACTTATCTTATCAACACATGATATTATTTTTTCATATGATGATAATACATGGGAGTCTATTTATCTTATAAATTCTAGCTTAAGACCATGAAAGATATGATCCTTCCTTCTCTTTGGATCATGTGCATTTCTGGAGTTCTCATTCCTTCAACTGGGCGCCATTTCTAAACAATGGAATACACTAGATCAGTTTATGAATCAAAATACATAATCCCATACTTATAAAACACTTAACAAAAATTGAACTATTTATGGATATAATCCATAATCATAAGAATGTTTTCTTTGAGGAATTATATACTCATAATCCCTTCAAAATGATTTGTAAAGAAAATGAGAGTTATCCTAAGCATATCCCCCGGGAGTGTCGTAACCAAGAGTGCAGCAAGGCCCGTTGTCGTGCACCAGTTCCCATTCGAGTCTAGCTCAAAGCGGTGTTTTCTGGTTTTACCCCTAGGTACATCTGTGCCAGAGCCGCCTCTACCTGCTCGTATCCATACAGGGATGTATTGCTCGGAAAACTCACAAAATCTCTACAATACCAAAATTCTAGGAAGTTCTTCTATACTAATCCTCAAATTTCATCTTAGGTCTACGTGCTCTAATCAGAGTTTATCTAAATCTAGCTTCCAAGGTTCGTACTAAACTTCCTCTGATACCAACTGTAACACCCCGACCCCAGCTACCCAGAGTCGGTGCATTATTACATAACATTGGCATGATCACAAGAAAGATCAAATCTCGAAAGACCGATTGGTTTAGTAGCCTTGTAAACACTAGATATATTCATAGGTTTTACATTACATCATAAAATGAAAAACTACTACAACAACATAATGTTTCCACAATCCACACTATTAACCCCTCATAAAATCCGTGCAGGTCATTCATAACTTACTTCTTCACATCCTGGGAAAAATAAAACATAGAAAAGGGGTGAGCTCAAATGCCCAGTAAGGATAACAATATAGCGGAAACTTTCATAAATAAGAATAAACATTTAAGGAAATGTATAACTAAAACAAAAGCCTTTTAAATATGAACTTTCAACATGGTGTGGCATAAATAAAATGAAATAATGCCATTTACTTATTCACATGGATATTCTACTAGTTGAATAATCACATGCAAAAATCAATAACCACTTTCATAATGTTGGAATGCATAATGCCAGACTATCATAACCACATAGCCAAGGCCTCGTGCCAAGAATACAAATAAGATTTTGTCAAGGCCTTGTGCCAAGACACTAGTTTGTCTCATGAGACCTACCGATGCATCGAGGAGCTATAGCGGGCTCCACCCGTCACTTATTAAGTCCAATGCATTCCCATATGAAAAGGTTTAAACATAACATAAACATTCGTATTAAAACTAGCATACGAAATGTCAATAATTTCACCATAAACTATGAATGGTATAAAAATAGCACAACCATAGTCAAACATATCACAAAACCTTCAATACAATATAGAAGTTTTGTATCATAATAAATCAACTTCAAATAATCTTAAAATCCATCAAAGGATGTTGACGTAGATGAAATCAAAATTCTTTTTAAAGAAATATCTCCTTTTATTTTGAAATCATTTAAGATCCATATAAAATAAAACATTTTATTTGAAAATATTCTTATAAGCTTGTAAGGAAAGCTTTGAAGATTTTATAACGGCGTAAAATAACCGCACCCGCCGTATAAGTTAAAAAAAACATTCTTACCTCAATTCTGTCGAAAAGGTTAAAAAGGACCTTGTTTTGAAAACGACGGAAAGATTCCTTTATAAACCTCTTATAAAAAGTCAAACAAGGGTATAAATGACTTTAACCCATATTCTTGTAAATAGTAAAAATGTTTTGAAATACATTTTTAAGAAACATGGATGTGGATGATAAAGATATCCCAGTAGATTATTACGTATAAACAACCTCGGATAATGAAGAGATTGTGAAATAACCCTTAACTTGTACTTTTCCTTTGTTGGGGTCGGTTAACCTCCTGTATAATGGTGAAATAATTGTTATTAAATTATACAAGAATCATATACATTAATATGATATCATATATGATCTTTTAACATTGCTTTATTAATAATATCTTAGTATTATCGTCGTTTCAGGTGATAATCGATTCGTTCTTCTTAAATGTTTGGTTACGTAAGACATGTTTGTAATGGATAGATTAAATCTTATTCATAATCCGAATGATATTAACATTATTTTTAACCCTAAAATGAGAATAAGACTTGAATGGATACGATGGAGGATGGATCTCACCGCGTTCGTGGAGACGGTAGTCCGTACGTACGCACGAACGCTACTTCCATTTAATTTTTATTTTAAAAGAATTGAATCCAAATTATACATAGGTATATTACTATTCCAGTATAATATAATATTTTGTATATGTTACTTAAGTTCATTAACACCATCCTTTATACGTTCCATGTGTGGTATGAACGAGTCATATCATTTTAAGGGGGCGGTAGTCCGCACTTCCTCAAATGAAATTATCGTATGTATATACAACATGAAACGAATAATGGTATGAAATAAAATGGAATTACAGAAGCTTATATATAAAATATATATCATTAATATCATATTTAATTACAGTGCCATAATAATGGCCACCATGAGAGGCGGTAAGATGTATTTGAACAATCATCGTTTCGTGAGGCGTTAGTCTGCCATCCACAGAAACATTATGTTCATCATCCATTAGATGGATTTGTGTGTATGTGTAGTTTGAATCCTTCTTATAAAAACATCTTAGTATATTGAGTATACTGGTGTTGTTTCAAAAGAAAGGAAATAAAAAGATTTTGGGGGTTGGAGAAGCAAAATAAAGGAAAATAATTTAAGAGAAATCGTTACCTTTAATTTAGGTAACTCGCTTTGGTTGGAACCAAAGGACTTCTTGAAATTATTTCATCCTAAGGGTAAGCTTCAAGGAGGAGGAGAGGGATGTGGGGAGCTTATTTGGGCAGAGTTTGGCCGAACCAAAAGGCTTTGAAGGTGTGAAGAAATGAGAAGGAGAAGTGCCCTTTTATAAGAGGGGTGAGGGGCACCTTTGGAAAAGCTAGAAATATTAATTTATAATAAATTCATATTCGGTTTCTAATGGCTCCAAAGCTTATTATTCAAAGGTTAAGGTGGGGATAGGTCGAAAACCACTCAAACAATAGAATTTAGACAGGTTTGGGTACTTATATTAACCTTATCTTTAAGTATTAACTCTAAGTTAATTAGTTTCACTTTTACAATGTCTCTTTGTATTTTTATATAATATGGTTAATAAACTTACTATATACATCCAAGCGACCCCCAAGTGGTTCATTAATGATGAAAATATCATGATATAAGTCTCTTGGCCGAAACTTAGATTTTTAGGAATTTAATATCAATTAATAATATAATATTTGTTTTAAGAACTCTTTTATGTCAATTTTGACACTATTCAATAGTTGATTTTTGTGAAACTCATAACAGATTGATTACTTCGAACAAAGTCAATTAAATCAATAATAATATATCATATTATCCTATAAAATTAGTTTAATTCATTAAAAGTTTCATATTATATTTTTTTGGGTATTTATAATATCAATTATTTTAATTTTTCACTATTATAGTAATTACTGCATCATCATTGTGTCATAAATAAAATAACTTATTTAATGTCTATAAATTATAAATAAAATCTTATTATGTAGGAAATCTTTTTAGCTTTCTAATTAATATTTATAATCTAAAATCCAACTTATATAACCCTATATAAAAATTGTTTTGCTAAAAGATATATGCTTGTGTCATTTTTGTATTCATTTTGACTTAATTAAAATAAAGTGTCATTATCACTTACAAGTGGATCCATGGGGTCCCAAAATCGACCCAAAGATGCCCATGGTCGACCATGTATCAACCAATAGGGTTAAGACACGTTTTAGGGTAATTTAGTATTATTATAATATTATTTTTTAACCCTTATTTACCGGATTTACCCTTAACCATGGTAAATAAAATATTTACCGCAGTAATTATTCAAAATGTCTAAAAATAAAAGTTACCTATTTACACAATTTGAACATACTGATTCCAAATATGGAATCCATTTTTCTAAATTCAAAACACAGAAGTGGCAGAAATTAATTTAAAATTAATTCCCGCTGTCAAAACAAAAAGCGTGTTTTTAAGAGATAATAACTATCAAAAGATTGACACTTGTTTATGTTCGGTTTAATTGTAAAATTATGTCTAATGACCAACATTATATTAAATGGTAAAAATATATTCTAAATATACTTTAAAACCACTCAAATTCACAATTTATCACTATTAATTGTTTTGATTAAAAAAGTTGTTTTTAATTAAAATTTAGTAATTTTCACTATTCATCAAAATATGAATGTTATCCGAAAAGTACCAAAATTTCACCTTAGGCTAAATTTGATATTCCGAATCCAAAAATGAAGTCCATTTTAAAATATAAAATATATATAACTTCAAAAGTAGGTATTACTATTCATAACAGCTAGTTTGATTGGTTACGGTGTGTTAGAACTCGGTGTTGCGTACAACACACGCTAGCGTACCGTGGAAGCTTGGGATGATTCATTTTAAATTTTTGATGTCCCCATTTAGTCAAAAAGTTTAAAATATAGTATCTAAAAAGGGTTCACTATTAAAATTTGGTAAAAGTGCAATACTGAAAATGAATTTGTTCTTACATTATGTCTAAGAAACTCATAATATGGATTCTAAAATTATAAGGATTATATAATGTTTAAAATTTAGATAATACTATTCATAACCTCTTTTGAATGGCTTTTTTTTTTGTAAGTCATGGTGTGATTGAACTCAGTGTTGCGTGTAGTGCAAGTTATTGAATTATTTTGAAGAAATAACACACTATGAAATCTTGGGGTGTTACATTTTCCCCTCCTTCAATAAATTGCGTCCTCGCAATTTGAAATTGTTCTTCGAAAATAAAAGGTTGAAAATAGATAATATATTTGTGGGAAACCCCACATCGGAAATTGGGTTACTAAAATTTAGTCTTAATATGAGGAAAAGAGAAATGAAAGGGTCACCACCAAATTATGATCTCGATTAGGAGAACATTGGTGGCAATTTGAGACATATAATTGGAGGAAAAACGTAAATATTTATAGGTAGTGATTGAGGTCATCAATCACAAACAAGTGTAAAATTGAGGTCCTTAAACTCATCAATCTATGATGATTTGAAGTACCATCGGTTCAACAAAATATAAGGTATTGGGATAACACATTTTTGACATTTCAAAATATCTTAGTTGAAATCCCACATCGAAAAATGAATTAACGAGGCCTCTATAAAGAGTCGAAAGTATGAAGATTACTGAAAATAACACATACTAGGGTTCCATGTAGGAAAATATGGATATGGAAGAAAAATCTAACCATCAATTATCTGATGGAGAGTGGTAGAGAACATGGCTATGAAAAGGCCAACAATCCCAAAGCCATAAATTAGTGATGATTTAAGGTACCATCTAGGAAAACATTTTTGTTCTAATTTGCGTTTCTTAATATTGAGGAATTTTTTATGAGATTGGCTAAGATCATATAGAGATATACTTACTTTATAATTAGAGTTTTATCCATTAATAAATTTCTAACACATACTCATCTTTCACTCTAAAAGATAATAGAATGTAAAAAAAATTCTACTATTCGTATAGGGTTCCAAAATAAACGAATTTATAATTCATCTAAAAAATCTTTTAATAAAAACTACATTATTTAATCCAGGACATCTCGTGGGCCAGTGGTAGGTGATACACCCTTGTCGCCCTTCGGTTGCGGGTTCAAGTCTCGCAGCCTTGCCGGACGCGACGGGTTGCCGCCTGACCTCCGTGTTGTCCTTTTATGGAAATCCAAAATAATCCAAACTAGAACTATCCAAAATACTTCTATCCAAACTCACAGTCCAACATTTATAAGTAAGGTAAACATAATGTAGAACCTTTTTACCCCGTAATAGCATATGAATACCTTCATCATGTATTCTTTTAATACACCGAAACATCCTGAATTACCATATTCCTTATTGATTACATTCATGTTCCCTTATTCCATATAGAATGCTGGATATACTTCATTAATCCAAAAATGTTTTAAACCCCAACAATGATGGAATATACAAATCATTAATCAGTTCCAGGGTAGTCAAGAATATCCAATATAATTTATCCAAAACAATCACATATTATTCCAAAATCACTACCTCAGTATCAGAACTATATTATGATTTATCATTCCCTCAACCATATATTTTCCAAAACTTTATCCTGCTATTGAGTCACTTTTCTTTGTTCCACACAATCTCAAGTCCTTAATGAAATAGTACTGCAGTACAATCCTTATATACTCCATGATTATTGTAACAAGTACATTGTTGATACAACACTCAATTGACATAATCAACATAAGAACTCTAATCATTCCTCTTCATCTGTGGTAGTATCATAACATGATTATTATCCAATAACATCATTTGCAGCATAGTCTGTTGACTGGGACATAGGTTCGCGTAGTGTCCAAACTCCTTGCAAATGAAGCATTGTACATTTGAAACCATTTTCTTACCCTTGCAGTCACGTACTTTGTGCCCTTTTCCTCCACACTTATAACAAACTCCCATTCCTTTCAGGCAAGTTCCAGGGTGTTTCTTTCCATAGTTACCACATATGGGAAAATTCTTCTTTTCCCTCTTCCCTTTATCCATCTTTCTCTCTTCCATCCTTTTCTTCTCTTGATTCCCTTCAAAGCCATAGGACTCAGTAAACTCTTTACTTATCTTATCAACACATGATATTATTTCTTCATATGATGATAATACATGGGAGTCTATTTCTCTTATAAATTCTAGCTTAAGACCATGAAAGATATGATCCTTCCTTCTCTTTGGATCATGTGCATTTCTGGAGTTCTCATTCCTTCAACTGGGCGCCATTTCTAAACAATGGAATACACTAGATCAGTTTATGAATCAAAATACATAATCCCATACTTATAAAACACTTAACAAAAATTGAACTATTTATGGATATAATCCATAATCATAAGAATGTTTTCTTTGAGGAAGTATATACTCATAATCCCTTCAAAATGATTTGTAAAGAAAATGAGAGTTATCCTAAGCATATCCCTCGGGAGTGTCGTAACCAAGAGTGCAGCAAGGCCCGTTGTCGTGCACCAGTTCCCGTTCGAGTCTAGCTCAAAGCGGTGTTTTCTGGTTTTACCCCTAGGTACATCTGTGCCAGAGCCGCCTCTACCTGCTCGTATCCATACAGGGATGTATTGCTCGGAAAACTCACAAAATCTCTACAATACCAAAATTCTAGGAAGTTCTTCTATACTCATCCTCAAATAACATCTTAGGTCTACGTGCTCTAATCAGAGTTTATCTAAATATAGCTTCCAAGGTTCGTACTAAACTTCCTCTGATACCAACTGTAACGCCCCGACCCCAGCTACCCAGAGTCGGTGCATTATTACATAACATTGGCATGATCACAAGAAAGATCAAATCTCGAAAGACCGATTGGTTTAGTAGCCTTGGAAACACTAGATATATTCATAGGTTTTACATTACATCATAAAATAAAAAACTACTACAACAACATAATGTTTCCACAATCCACACTATTAACCCCTCATAAAATCCCTGCCGGTCATTCATAACTTACTTCTTCACATCCTGGGAAAAATAAAACATAGAAAAGGGGTGAGCTCAAATGCCCAGTAAGGATAACAATATAGCGGAAACTTTCATAAATAAGAATAAACATTTAAGGCAATGTATAACTAAAAAAAAGCCTTTTAAATATGAAATTTCAACATGGTATGGCATAAATAAAATGAAATAATGCCATTTACTTATTCACATGGATATTCTACTAGTTGAATAATCACATGCAAAAATCAATAACCACTTTCATAATGTTGGAATGCATAATGCCAGACTATCATAACCACATAGCCAAGGCCTCGTGCCAAGACTACAAATAAGATTTTGTCAAGGCCTTGTGCCAAGACACTAGTTTGTCTCATGAGACCTACCGATGCATCGAGGATCTATAGCGGGCTCCACCCGTCACTTATTAAGTCCAATGCATTCCCATATGAAAAGGTTTAAACATAACATAAACATTCGTATTAAAACTAGCATACGAAATGTCAATAATTTCACCATAAACTATGAATGGTATAAAAATAGCACATCCATAGTCAAACATATCACAAAACCTTCAATACAATATAGAAGTTTTGTATCATAATAAATCAACTTCAAATAATCTTAAAATCCATCAAAGGATGTTGACGTAGATGAAATCAAAATTCTTTTTAAAGAAATATCTCCTTTTATTTTGAAATCATTTAAGATCCATATAAAATAAAACATTTCCTTTGAAAATATTCTTATAAGCTTGTAAGGAAAGCTTTGAAGATTTCATAACGGCGTAAAATAACCGCACCCGCCGTATAAGTTAAAAAAAACATTCTTACCTCAATTCTGTCGAAAAGGTTAAAAAGGACCTTGTTTTGAAAACGACGGAAAGATTCCTTTATAAACCTCTTATAAAAAGTCAAACAAGGGTATAAATGACTTTAACCCATATTCTTGTAAATAGTAAAAATGTTTTGAAATACATTTTTAAGAAACATGGATGTGGATGATAAAGATATCCCAGTAGATTATTACGTATAAACAACCTCGGATAATGAAGAGATTGTGAAATAACCCTTACCTTGTACTTTTCCTTTGTTGGGGTCGGTTAAACTCCTGTATAATGGTGAAATAATTGTTATTAAATTATACAAGAATCATATACATTAATATGATATCATATATGATCTTTTAACATTGCTTTATTAATAATATCTTAGTATTATCGTCGTTTCAGGTGATAATCGATTCGTTCTTCTTAAATGTTTGGTTATGTAAGACATGTTTGTAATGGATAGATTAAATCTTATTCATAATCAGAATGATATTAACATTATTTTTAACCCTAAAATGAGAATAAGACTTGAATGGATACGATGGAGGATGGATCTCACCGCGTTCGTGGAGACGGTAGTCCGTACGTACGCACGAACGCTACTTCCATTTAATTTTTATTTTAAAAGAATTGAATCCAAATTATACATAGGTATATTACTATTCCAGTATAATATTATTTTTTATATGTTACTTAAGTTCATTAACACCATCCTTTATACGTTCCATGTGTGGTATGAACGAGTCATATCATTTTAAGGGGGCGGTAGTCCGCACTTCCTCAAATGAAATTATCGTATGTATATACAACATGAAACGAATAATGGTATGAAATAAAATGGAATCACAGAAGCTTATATATAAAATATATATCATTAATATCATATTTAATTATAGTGCCATCATAATGGCCACTATGAGAGGCGGTAAGATGTATTTGAACAATCATCGTTTCGTGAGGCGTTAGTTTTCCATCCACAGAAACATTATGTTCATCATCCATTAGATGGAGTTGTGTGTATGTGTAGTTTGAATAATTCTTATAACAACATCCTAGTATATTGAGGATACTGGTGTTGTTACAAAAGAAAGGAAATAAAAAGAGTTTGGGGGTTGGAGAAGCAAAATAAAGGAAAATAATTTAAGAGAAATCGTTACCTTTGATTTAGGTAACTAGCTTTGGTTGGAACCAAAGGACTTCTTGAAATGATTTCTGCCTAAGGGGAAGCTTCAAGGAGGAGGAGAGGGATGTGGGGAGCTTAGTTGGGATGAGTTTGGCCGAACCAAAAGGCTTTTAAGGTGTGAAGAAATGAGAAGGAGAAGTGCCCTTTTATAAGAGGGGTGAGGGGCACCTTTGGAAAAGCTAGAAATATTAATTTATAATAAATTCATATTCGGTTTCTAATGGCTCCAAAGCTTATTATTCAAAGGTTAAGGTGGGGATAGGTCGAAAAACACTCAACCAATAGAATTTAGACAGGTTTGGGTACTTATATTAACCTTATCTTTAAGTATTAACTCTAAGTTAATTAGTTTCACTTTTACAATGTCTCTTTGTATTTTTATATAATATGGTTAATAAACTTACTATATACATCCAAGAGACCCCCAAGTGGTCCATTAATGATGAAAATATCATGATATAAGTCTCTCGGCCGAACCTTAGATTTTTATGAATTTAATATCAATTAATAATATAATATTTGTTTTAAGAACTCTTTTATGTCAATTTTGACACTATTCAATAGTTGATTTTTGTGAAACTCATAACAGATTGATTACTTCGAACAAAGTAAATTAAATCAATCATAATATATCATATTATCCTATAAAATTAGTTTAATTCATTAAAAGTTTCATATTATATTTTTTTGGGTATTTATAATATCAATTATTTTAATTTTTCACTATTATAGTAATTACTGCATCATCATTGTGTCATAAATAAAATAACCTATTTAATGTCTAAAAATTATAAATAAAATATCATTATGTAGGAAATATTTTTATCTTTCTAATGAATATTTATAATCTAAAATCCAACTTATATAACCCTATGTAACAATTGTTTTTATAAAAGATATATGCTTGTGTCATTTTTGTATTCATTTTGACATAATTAAAATAAAGTGTCATTATCACTTACAAGTGGATCCATGGGGTCCCAAAATCGACCCAAAGATGCCAATGGTCGACCATGTATCAACCAATAGGGTTAAGACACGTTTTAGGGTAATTTAGTATTTTTATAATATTATTTTTTAACCCTTATTTACCGGATTTATCCTTAACCATGGTAAATAAAATATTTACCGCAGTAATTATTCAAAATGTCTAAAAATAAAAGTTACCTATTTACACAATTTTAACATCATGATTCCAAATATGGAATCCATTTTTCTAAATTCAAAACACAGAAGTGGCAGAAATTAATTTAAAATTAATTCCCGCTGTCAAAACAAAAAGCGTGTTTTTAAGAGATAATAACTATCAAAAGATTGACACTTGTTTATGTTCGGTTTAATTGTAAAATTATGTCTAATGACCAACATTATATTAAATGGTAAAAATCTATTCTAAATATACTTTAAAACCACTCAAATTCACAATTTATCACTATTAATTATTTTGATTAAAAAAGTTGTTTTTAATTAAAATTTAGTAATTTTCACTATTCATCAAAATATGAAAGTTATCCGAAAAGTACCAAAATTTCACCTTAGGCTAAATTTGATATTCCGAATCCAAAAATGAAGTCCATTTTAAAATATAAAATATATATAACTTCAAAAGTAGGTATTACTATTCATAACAGCTAATTTGATTGGTTACGGTGTGTTAGAACTCGGTGTTGCGTACAACACACGCTAGCGTACCGTGGAAGCTTGGGATGTTTCATTTTAAATTTTTGATGTCCCCATTTAGTCAAAAAGTTTAAAATATAGTATCTAAAAAGGGTTCACTATTAAAATTTGGTAAAAGTGCAATACTGAAAACGAATTTGTTCTTACATTATGTCTAAGAAACTCATAATATGGATTCTAAAATTATAAGGATTATATAAAGTTTAAAATTTAGATAATACTATTCATAACCTCTTTTGAATGGCTTTTTTTTTGTAAGTCATGGTGTGATTGAACTCAGTGTTGCGTTTAGTGCAAGTTATTGAATTATTTTGAAGAAATAACACACTATGAAATCTTGGGGTGTTACAATCAATCAACTAAGATGAGATAAATTAATTTGATACACATATGTCAAATAAATATAAAGATATATATAATACAATGAACATCATCCCTCTAAAATTTTATGGCCCCACATCTAACTCATATAGATTATTCCTTCCCAAATACAAGTTCCTAGACTCATTCCCACTCTATGATTTATTCAAAAAATGACAGTCCCTTTCACTTAAGAATGAGATCTTCCCCCCTTTGATGCATTTGACTTTATAAGGGGACCCTTTCCATAAGTGGAACCTACATTAATACCATGAGGAAAGTACTTGAAATACCACTAAATCTATACCAAGAATATACACTGGTGTAAGGCCATCACAGTTTCTAAGAAATATTGTTTGGTATGTATGGCCCTCCCACACTGATAACACACGACTTTCTTTTTTACTTGGGGAAGCTACTGGAAGAAGGTTTGTAGGAAATTATACACTCCCACTACTGTCATGATTCAATTATTTCCACTTCGTATTTTGACCTAAAGAGGAACTACATATTACAACCATAATAGTTAGATAATGGCTCAAACTGATCAGCTCTATAATATCTACCATGTCAATAACCACCTTTTTTCCATTTCCTCAAGGTGGGAAAACACAATAGAATAATCATGGACCAAATTCCCATCATCAAAACCATTTTAAAATGATGTTCATTAATGTATTAATTTTAAAGGATCTTGTGTTAAATATTTACTAGTTTGGTAAATTTATTGGGCTACTTCATGATGGATCAGTCACCCTTCTCCAAAATCATGAGCTCTTTGGCGTTCTGCCCTATTAATATCTCCATGTAAAATTTCTGTTCAAATATTTATTTAACCCAATTCAAGTAAGATATTCATTATGTTTAGCCATCAACTATCCTCTCCTCATCCCTTGTAATATATAAGTTTCAAATCACACCATTTTCATCATAGGGGTCTTTAGAAATTAGAATTTATGTTCAATATTTTCCATCCATTCTTCTGATTATTGAGGCACCAGATCACCCTTAAATACATGAAATTTTTTCATTGTGAACTCCTGGGAAAAATCTATCAACTATACTTTACCTGATTCTAATGTTTTATTAAGAGAATAAATGGTTCTGATCACTAATTTTATGAGATAATGGTCTATAGGTGGATCAGTTGGTGGAGTGTTCTCTATACCTTCCTCCCTCTGGTTCTTAAAGTTCCTTGCATAAGGCATGATCTAAATATATAAAACAAAAGAATCCAATAAATACATAATTTATTTAAAATGGATTCTAATAAAAATATACCAGGGAATCATCCCCCAAATAACAAAATAGAAATAAAGAATCTAAAATTTCCTAAAATTACTCATTACAAAAGGCAACAACACAAAATCCCAACCGCCCTAGTAACTCACGGTCTGGAAAAAATAAAATTTGGCCAGAAACTCCCCCTCAACATCAATAGAGTCATGAAATTCTTAATCCAAACTACCACACTACCCCTGATAACTAGATGGAATCAGATAATATTTTGAAAAAACACAACCCTAGTCAATCATCCATGTCACCAAAGTCATCTCACTACATATCTCAAAGTGTGTTCTTGATCATCATGGGATATAAAGTAGCACCAGGGTAATAATTCTAACCCATGTGAATAATTTCAAGATGAAAATTCAAAGAAAATTTTCCAAGGATTCCATTCATACTGTTCAACAACATTATAGAGGGATCCAAATAAGTAATTATTTCAGGGAGAAAATCACAGAATTGTATGTTCATGGAAGAAATATTGTTGACTATCTAACTAAAAACATACTCTAACAAAATTAAAATAATGTTATATGGGATATGGGATTGGGGAAAGATAAATTCATAAATATAATTCATTTTCAGTGGTAGATTAGGGGAAAAAATAAATAATAACCACCTTGTTAACTATAATCTTGTAAAAACGAACTGCGATGGGAAATCTATCTTGTTATGAAGATTCAATTCAATAGAGGGTATAAGGGAGGAGTTTTTCATGAAAATTCACTAAATGGTGGATTTAACTAGTGTCCAGGTTATTGATAAATCGCATGAAGAAGTGGATCTCAAGGGTAAGGCTGGGTTCGGGTAAGAAATCAGGGAGGTGGGGTGGCCACATCGGAGGAGGATGATCTTGTGGTGGTGGGGTAGCTCTATCAGAGGAGGACGACCAAAGATGGTGGGGCTAAGTCAGGGCAGCGACAAGCAATGGCGAGTGGCATTAGAAGAAGAGGGTTTTAGTGAGGCAGGGGGAATCCGAGCTGCGTCAGTAGGGAGGTGGGGAGGTCGTGTCCACAAGGAGGTTGGCGTCAGATCCAAGTCATTAGGGAGGCATCAGAACCACGTCAGAGCTGCATCGACAGGGAGGTGTGCTGACTGGGTTAGAGCCGAAGGGGGAGGAGGAATCACGAGGGTAGGATGGGGAGGAGGGGAGTAGGAATGGCAAGGGAGGAAGAATGGCAGTGGAGTAATCTTTGAGGGAGGGAGAAGGGTTTGTCGGTGGGAGAGGAAAGTTGCGATGGAGATAAAAAATTGGACGACCTATTTCCATGCCCACCTTATAATCCGAAGCCATATTTGACCTTATAGACCCGGATCTTTTAAACTGTGGAAATATATTCATGGCTATAAGTTTTTTTTCTAGTAGTGCTTGTTTAAAACATTTAATGATAGAGAAGATATCTTCAATGTAGTTGATCCATTGTTTAGTGATTGAGGGATCAGAATATCCATTATATCTAGGAGGCCTTTATCTCATGAAACTCTCAATAGAGACTTGTTCTTTCTTAGGGGGGATTGAAAATTCCCATTGACCCATGATTCTATTCAAATCTTGAGTTAGCAGAGAGAGAAGCGTGACAAGGTTCGCGATTCCTGCTCCCATCGGATAGGGCATCTCATTTGCACAGTCATCTCATTGATCATCATATCGATTGTTAGACTGAGTCCTCCCATTACCGGTCATTAGCTGGAATAAAAGGAAAGTTATGGGTAACACATAAAGGGTAATCCAAGGACAAAACTGACGACTTATAATTTACTTTTATCTCCTTAACTTATTAATCCACATGCTTCAATCTTTTCTATCCATGATCTACTTTCTAAAATATATTCTTAGAGGCATTTTTTTAATTCCCTTAATAAGGGTTCATACTAAGCATATTACATTACCAAAGAATATACCTTAGGAGTGTAATAACCAAGAGTGAGGGAAGGCCCATTTCCAGGCACTAGTTCCCACTTGAGTCTAGCTCAAAGTGGTGTTTTCATGTTTTACCCCTAGGATACATCTGTGCTAGAGCTGCCTCTATCTGCTCGTATCCAGACATGGATGTATTTTCTTGATAAACCACTTATACAATACTAAAAAATACATAGGGATATTTTTATTATACTTATTCTTGTCTCTAAGTCTTCACTAGGGTTTTCTAATCCTAATCCCAAAAATAACTAAACCTATTCTCTGATACGAACTATAACAACCCTACTTTTTGTTACACACATATACATGATTTATTACATAAAATATTCACTTGATACAACATAGAATATCGAGAGGTCTAGTGTCTATAGGGATTAGGAAATATACATAATAGATTAGAACATAAAACACACAACATATATTTTTTAAAACTTTATTTACATGACCACAACATTCCGTCATACTTGGCATTGAATGGAATAATCTGAGGACATGCATAAGAAAAGGGTGATATATAAAGCCCAGTAAGGGAATAAACAATGAATAACATGAGGAATACAATAAATATTAGACAATAGGAATTTCAATGGATCATAAGAGAAACATGAACATAAAGGCATGCTAAATCATGATAATTATAACATGGAAATGTGGCAACAACACTTAACATGGAATTAGCATGAGCCAAGGCTCATTGCACATAGAGCATGGGTAAACCCTCATTGAACATGAAGCATGAGTAAGACCTAATTTCAATTGAATTATCATGAGTAAACACTGATTTTACATGACGTATCATGATACTATACTATACCCAATGCATTAGAGCACTATGAGGGCACACCCTTCTTAAACATTTCATTTCATGCATAAGTGGGCCACATGGATCATATAACATGTAATAAATAAACATCATAAGTTTTTCCATGATTAAGTAATTTGGAATAAATACATGAATGTACCATTCAATTGGTATATTTTCATAATGGTGAATGCCCTTGATAGAGTAATAGGTATGGTATTCACTACACAATGATCTTGGCTTGGAAAAACACGGTGCAATTTTGGCAGCATAACGGCGTGACAAAGAGATTTATGAAAATATTTAATGATATAGAAATGGGTGTCTCATAATATGTACATGAAATGAACAGTAATGGGGTCATATGGATACATGTCCCAACAAACGTAATAAAATTTAGATGCATAATACAAAAGTATTACTTGGATGTAAAAGAGGAGTGAGAAATCCCTCACCAAATTTTGGCATGGAAATAGGTGTACATGTGGAGATTTAATGAGAGAGAAAGGGTTCTCCCATCATCCAAAAATAAATAGGATAGTATACAGAAGGTGAAGAATCATACCCAAACATTTTTAATTGAAAAGAAAGGGTATAACAACTAAAAAAATTGGACAAAAACTAGAAAGGAAGAAATCTATTAAATGGAACTGTAATACCAAAGGCTTGGGAGAGGCTTGAGAGAGGCTTCTTGGGATATTGGGGCACCTTGGGAGGATTCTAGAGAGAAGAGGTCAGTGGTTGGTCGAACTTAAATGGCTTTGAGTAAATAGGATGTGGGATATTATGAGGGTTTATATAGGAAAGGAGAGGGAATTCTTTATTATTTAAGATTGAGACACCTCACAATAAACTAATCAATACCCGAAACCATCAAATGGTTTTTTGCCATGGTTTTGACAAAGGGAAGTAGAAATGAATATTTTATAAGTCCAATGGCCTAAAATCTTAAAATAATAGGGTTTCTTATGTGGAGTTGAGTCACACTCTCAGGGTAAACAATTTAAAAAGACTAAATGCTTTATAAGTCGTGGAGGGTCCACAAAATCATTGTAAAATAAATAAAACAAATAAAAAATCACATTATTTTAATGATAAAACAAATATTTGCCGATTTTTTATTGTATTTCATTACCTCACTATTATGTCATTATGATGTCATAAAACACATTATATATTTAAACGGTATTTAATTTTTACCCAAAAATTCGATTGTCTCAGAAAATTATGAAAAATTAACCAATGGATAATTTCGGCATCTAGATTCCAGAAATAATATTCATTTTATCTAAATAATTTTATAAATATGTGAATTTTTACTTTTAAAATAAAAACCGACATTTACCGAAAATTCATGGGTTTTGAAAAAAACGGTTTTCAAACCTTAATAAAAATTATAATTGCATTCATCAAATTATAGGATAATTTATATTTAATAAAAATTAATTTAATAATAATATTTTATTAAAATATTATTTAATTCATCAAAATATATTTCTTACTTTAACATTAACTAAAAATACTATTTGTGCTTTAAAAACTATTTACAAAGTAACAGTAATAAAATGAATTCTCATTATTTATACAAAAATAATGTAAATTGTCATTGTGCTAGGGTATTGTTTAATAACCCTTTATAACACCCGCATAAGACCGAAGGGTAAGGTGTGTGATGGTGAAAGACTAATGGGGTGGCTTAGATAAGATCGCTCGTTTGGTAATCTCTATTATCTTCCACTTCTCCCATAGCCGGTTCCTCTCAAGCTTAATGTGTTCAAGCTCGGCCTGGGCTTGGTCAAGAGTTAATCCCAACGACGCCACCTCCTTTCCAAGCTCCAAAAAATGGGCTTTGTATGGGGAAACTCTACTGGATGAGGCCATTGCTTCCGTTGTCTGAGTAAATTGGATTTGTTAATTACTATATTTATAATAATCATGTGATCACTATTAAATTAATATATTAGTAACAGTCATAATTAATAACGGTATTTTAAAATACATAAACATAAAACTAATGAAGTTCACATTTTATACAACCATAATCAGATATTTAATTAGATAAAAATTAATTTTCATTAATGAATTTTTGGGTCGTTACAATCTTCACCCATTAAGAAATTTCACCCTCAAAATTTCCTATTCCCACACTAAAATAGATGTGGGTGACTTTGCTTTATCACTTCCTCCGATTCCCATGTCGCTTCTTCAAACCTGTGGTTCACCAAAACACCTTTACGAGGGGAATTGTCTTCTTTCATAAAACTTTTTCTCTACGATCTAAGATCTTTACTGGTTTCTCTTCATTAGAAAGATCCTCCTCTAGCGGTACTTCCTTTGAAGAGTGTACATGTGAAGTGTCTGGTATGTACATTTATAAGAGGGATACATAAAAAATATCATGTACTTTGGCCGTGGTAGGTAAAAGTGCTAGTCGATAGGCCATGATCCCAACACGATCAAGAATATTGAAGGGTCCAATGTACCTAGGAACTAACTTCAATTTATTTTTAAACCTCATTACCTTCTTCCATGGAGATAAGCATAGAAATAACTTGTCTCAAATTTAAACTCAAGGTCTCGTCAATGGTTATCTGCATAACTCTTCTGTTGACTCTGGGCTTCCTTGATATGATGCTAAATGGTTTTCATCTTATACACCATTTATTTGACCATTTTTATTCCTAGAAGCTTACGTTCATCGACTTAATCCCAACATGACATTGTTCTGCACTTCTTACCATATAGGGCTTTATAAGATTCCATTTAGATGCTCGAGTGGAAACTATTATTGTAGGAGAATTCAACCAGTGGAAGATGTTGGCCCCACCCTCCTTGGAAGTCCATAGAACAAACTCTCAACATATCCTCAAGTGTTTAGATAGTCCCCTCCGATTGGCCATTAGTTTGAGGATGATAAGTCGTACTGACGTTTAGCTCAGTATCTAGAGCATGTTGAAGACTCTTACAAAACAAAGAGGTGAATCTTGGATCTCCATCAGATTCAATAGATAGTGGTACTCCATGCATCCTTACCACTTCCCAGATATATATCATTTCCAGCCAATCCAATGAGAAATCATCCCAAATTTCAATGACGTGTGTACACATTGTAAAACGATCCATAACAAAACTGATTGTAGTGTTGCCTTTGGAAGTCTTCTGAACTCTGGTGAAAAATTCCATGGTGATGTTCTCCCATTTCCATACTGGTATGGGCAATGGTTGCATCATCCCCTTATACTTCTGCCTCTTTGCCTTCACTAGCTGATACAGGAGGCACATTGATGTATACTCAATGATATCCTTCTTCATATTATCCCACCAATAATTCTATCAAAGATATCGATACATATTTGTGTTACATAGGTGAATATAGAAATTTGAATTACGCACATCATCCAAAAGATACTTATTTATCTCCAGACATTATAGAATGCATAGTCTTTTCCCAAAAATCACAATTTCTTTTTCATTAACACTGAACTTTGAGGATTTCTGTTATTTGATAGCTTTAACTCTCTTCTGAATTCCCACATCATCCTTTTTAGCATCCTTTAACCTTTCCAAAAGTAATGGTTGAACAATTATTTTTGAAAGGATTTATGATATTTATCTTATTTATGATTCCCATGTTCATCTTCATCAAATATAAGAAGAATGGGTCCTTCTCAATTCTCAAAAATGATAGAATTGCTCAGTCTTTTCTACTTAGAATATCTTCCACCTTGTTTGCTTTCCCATGGTGGTAATGGATTGAGCAGTCATAGTCTTTGATCAACTCTAACCATCTTCATTGGTTCATGTTCAAATATTTCTATGTGAATATATTCTTTAAGATTTTGTGGTCCATATATTTTTCACACTTCTCCCCAAAGAGATAATTACATGAAATTTTTAAAGTGAAGATCACCGCTGCCTACTCCAAATCATGTTTTGGATAATTCTTCTCATGAACATTCAATTGCCATGAAACATAGGTAATGAATTTTTCATTTCAGATCAACACACAGTCCATTCCCTTCTTCAAATCATCATTGAAAACCACAAAATGTTCTCCACTTTTGGGTAAAGTGAGAATGGGCGCAGTGATAAGCCTTTTTTAACTCCTTGAAGTTTTCTTCACATTCATCACCCCAAGAAAAAATTACTCCCTTCTGAGTTAGCTTTGAAAGAGGGTGGGACAATCGTGAAAAATTTATCACAAATCGTTGATAATATCCAGCTAACCCCCAGAAGCTACGGATATCCATTACTGATGTTGGCCTCAACCATCCATCAATTGCATTTTTTTGGAGGGATCCACTAATATCCAACTACTTGTGATGATATGGCCCAATATTGAGACCTCCATCAACCAGAACTCAGACTTTCTATACTTTTCATTAAGATTCTCCTTCCACAAGGTCTCTAGTATAGTTCTTAGATACTCCCCATGAGCCACCATGGTTTGGGAGTATATCAAAATATCATATATAAATACTAGCAAAAATTTGTTGAGGTAATCCCTAAAGACTCTATTCATCATGTCAATGAAGATTGCAGGAGCATTAGAGAGTATGAAAGGCATTACTATGAATTCATAGTTCCCGTATCTTGTACAAAAACCATTCTGGGGGATATCTTCCTTTTTCACCCTTACTATGTAATATCCCAACCGCAAATCCACCTTGGAGAAGTATTGGGCTCCACACAGCTGATCAAACAAATCATCAATTCGTGGAAGATGATACAAGTTCTTTATCGTGATTTTATAAATCTCACGATAATTGATGCAAAGGCACACTGACCCATCCTTATTCTTGATGAAGAGGACTGGTGCACCCCATGGTGAAGCACTTGGGCATATAAAACCTTTATTTAGATTCTTCTATAGTTGTTTCTTTAGCTCCTCAATCTCCACAAAAACCATTCTATACGAAGTCTTGGATACTGGCAATGCCCCATGTATAAGATCAATTGGGAATTCAACATCCCTTATAGGAGGAAGACCGGGAAATTCCTTGGGAAACACTTCAAAAAATTACCTCACAATAGGCATGCCTTCAACGATGTATGCCTATTTAGAATCAATCATCTAAGCCAGATATGTGTGCCCATAGGGCAGTAATATCCATGATTGAGATGATGGATAAAAAAAGATTCATCATCCACCTAGCACTAGTATAGAATCAGGGGTCGATTCTCCACATGGAGAGTGATTTATCTCTCACAGAAATTTATGTTAGATCTATATTAGGAAATCCAATCCATACAAAGAATTGTATCAAATTATAGCAGAGGGAGTATGACGAGGTTTTCCAGGTAATTAAATCCACAAATTATGATAGGTGAGGAGTTATATTCACGAGATGCAATGATTGCCCCATTTTCCGTACTCACCAACATCTTTACTTCTATAATTTTTGGTGGTGCTGGGATGGTTCTACTAAACTTTTGGGATATAAAATAATGTGGAGGACCTAAATCAAAAAGTATTTTCTCTATTCTTTAATGAATGACTAGCATACCTATCACCACTTTGTTTTTAGGGTTCACTTTAGTTGTAGTGATGGAAAAGGCTCTCCCTTGGTTTATCGAAGGTTGTTGGTTGCCTCCAAAAACCCTTGGATTAGGGAACTATTTTGCAAGATGCCCAGGTTCTTTGCAGTTGTAGCAATGAAGAACACGTTGATGTTCGAACGAAGCGTTCCTCTCCATTGTTGCAGCCAAAGTTTTTTCTAATTGGCAGTTAATAGCTAGGTTCCCCTCTCTTCCACACCTAAAGCATTTCTTTGTCCCCTTCAGGCAATTTCTGAGGCGCTTATTTTTGCACATTTGACAAGTGGGCTGCTGGATCTTCCTAGAACCATTGGATTTATCAATCGGAGAGCCAGAAGTGAAGTCCACCTTATGCTTTTTATCCCCATGATACCCCTGCGATTCACCAATCTCTATTTTGACCCTGAGGGCACATCAGACAATTTCCTCACAGCTGTTGAAGTCACAAATCGCCAACTCTTTCCGTAGGCTAGGTTTTAGCCTACCAAAGAAGTGGTCAACCTTGCATTCGGGGGTAACAACAAATCCGAAGGCGTATCATGCACGACTTGTGATATTTTCCTCATATGCTCCGATAGATTCATCGTCTTTTTTCTTGAGGGAAAGGAAGTACCTTTCCATCCTATGTCGGAGGGTGCACCGAAAATATTTATCAAAAAACATCTTCTGGGAATCCTTCCATTCCAACACATCGATCTCTTCCTCAGGCTTAATATTTTTTAACAACGTACACCATTGATCGGCGTCACCTTCCATATGATAATCAACCAGAAGTACCTTCTTTTTTTTGGATCATTTAAGGATGGATACGATCTTTTCAATGGAGTTGATCCACTATATGGTGATTGAGGGATCAGATGATCCATTAAAATAAAGAGGCCTTTTTCTCCTAAAGATCTCGATTATGACTTTTTATTTCTTAAGGGGGTTGAACATTCCCCTTGAATCATGTTTCTATTCGAATATTGAGTTAAGGGAGAGAGATGCGTGACAAAGTTCGTAATTCCTCCTCCCATCAGATTAGGCATCTCATTTGCACGGTCATCACATTGATCATCACATTGGTTGTTAGGTTGAGTCCTCATATTACCGGTCATTGGATAGAATAAAAGGAAAGTTAGGGGTAAAAAAGGGCAATCTAAGGAATATTCTGATTACATATAAATAACTATTATTTCCTTAACTTATGAATCCATAGGCTTCAATCAATGCTATCCATGATCTACTTTCAAAAATATATTCTTAGGGGAATTTTTTTTAATTCCCTTAATAAGGGTTCATACTATGCTTATGAATTCACCAAATCATATCCCCTGTGAGTGTCATAACAAAAAGTGCATCAAATCCTGTTGTCATGCACCAGTTCTCGTTCGAGTCTAGCTCAAAGCCATGTTTTTCGGTTTTACCCCTAGGATACATCTCTTCCAGAGCCGCCTCTACCTGATCGTATCCAGACAACGATGTATTTTTTTGAAAACCACTTAATCTATACACACCAATACATAGGAATGTTTTTATTATACTTATTCTTGTCTCTAAGTCTTCACTAGGGTTTTCTAATCCTAATTCCCAAAATAACTAAACCTATCCTCTGATACCAACTACAACAACCTTGCTTTTTATTACACATTAAAACCTGATTTATTTCATAAAATATTAAATTGATACAACATAGAATATCGAGAGTTATAGTGTGTTTGGGGATTAGTAACATTACATAACAACTTATAACATAAAACACACAACATCTTTATTGAAAACTTCCTTTACATGACCACTACATTCCCTCATACTTAGCATTGCATGTAATAACCTGAGGACATGCATAAAAAAGGGTGAGGTGTAAAGACCAGCAAGGGAATAAACATGGAATAACATGAGGAATTAAATACATGTTTTAAAATAGGCATATCAATAGGGCACAAGATAATTATTAAAAAAGGCATGATAAGGTATGACAATGATAACATGGAAATGTGGAAACAACACCTATCATGGAATTATCATGAGCCAAGGCTCATTGCACATGAAGTAGGAGTAAACCCTCATTGCACATGAATAATGAGTAGAGAATATTTTTCACTTGAATTAGCATGATTCAACACCCATTAAAAATGATGTATCATGATACTATACTTTACCCAATGCATTTGAGTGCTATTAGGGTGCACCCTTCAAAAACATTTCATTTCATGCATAAGTGTGCCACATGGACCATATAACATGGAATAAATCAACATAACAAGTTATTCCATGATTAAGTAATGTGGAATAAATAATGAAAGTACCATTCAATAGGTATATCTGCATAACGGTGAATACCATTGATAGAGACATGGGTATGGTATTCACTACACAATGATCATGGCTTGGAAAAATGTGGTGTAATTTCTGCAGCATAACGGCCTGGAAAAAAGAATTTATGAAAATAGTTGATGTGATAGAAAATGGTGTCTCATAATATTTACATGAAATGGGCAGTAAGGGGGTCATATGAATACATGTCCCAACAAACGTAATGGAATTTAGATGTATAATACAAAATAATTACTTGGATGTAAAAGAGGAGAGAGAAACCCCTCACGGAATTTTGACATGGTAATGAGTGTACATGGGAGGATTTAAAGAGAGAGAAAGGGGTCTTCCATCATCCAAAAATAAAGAGGATAGTATAGGGAAGGTGAAAAATCATACCCCAACATTTTTTATTAAATGGAAAAGGGCATAACAACTTAAATAAAATTAGACAAAAATGAGAAAGGAAGAAATCCTTTATTTGGAAGTGTGATCCCAAAGGCATGGGAGAGGCTTGATAAAGGATTATTGGGAGATTAGGGCACCTTGGGAGGATTATTGACAGAGAAGGGTAGGTGTTGGTCGAACATTCAAGGCTTTGAGTGAAGAGGAAGTGGGAGCTTGGGTGGGTTTATATAGGAAATGAGCGGGAATTCATTATTATTTAGGTTTGGGACACCTCATATTAAACTAATCCATACCACAAACCAGTCCATGGTTTTTCCCTTGATTTTTTCCAAAGGTGAGTGGAAAAAAAATACTTTATAAGGCCAATGGAAGAACTTTTTAAAATAATTGGGTTGCTTTTGTGGAGGTGATTCACACTCTCAAGGAAAAGAATATAAAAAGACAAAATGTTTTTTAAGTCTTGTAGGGTCCTCAAAATCTTTGTAAAATAAATCAAACAAATATAAAATCAAATTATTTTAATTCTAAATAATATATTTCATAAAAATAATTTTTATATCCTCACTATTGGGTCATTATGATGTCATAAAACACATTATATATTTAAACGATATTTAATTTTTACCCAAAAATTTGACAGTCTCAGAAAATTATGAAAAATTCACCGTGGGATAATTTGAACGTTTTGATTCCAAAAATAATATTCATTTTAACTAAATAATTTTATAAATATGTGAATTTTTACTTTTAAAATAAAAACTGACATTTACCGAAAATTCATTGGTTTTGACAAAAAAGTTTTCAAACCATAATAAAAATTACAATTGCATTCATGAAATTATATGATCATTTATATTTAATAAAAATTAGTTTAATAATAAAATTTTATTAAAATTTTATTAAATTTAAAAATCCATTAATTCATCAAAATAGATTTCTTAGTTGAATACTAACCAAAAATTCTATTTGGGCTCTAAAAACCTTTTACAAAGTAACATTAATAAAATGAATGCCCATTATTTATAAAACATGTACATTGTCATAGTGTTAAGGTCTTGTTACATAACCCCTTATAACACCCACATTAGACCGAAGGGTAAGGTTGGCAATGATGATAGACTCTTGGGGTGGCTCGGATAACATCGCTCTGGTGGTAATCTCTATTAACTTCCACCTCTCCCGTAGTCGGTTCTACTCAATCTTAACATGTTGAAACTCATCTTGGGCTTGGTCATGAGTGAATCCCAATGACACCACCTCCATTACGAGCTCCGACAAATGGGCTTTGTACGGGGAATGTTTACTGGATGAGGCCATCGCTTCCTTTGTCCGTGTAAATTGGATTTGTTAAAGCCCTATATTTATACTAATCATGTCATCACAATTCAACGGATATATTAGAAATAGTCACAATTCATAATGTTATTTTAAAATCTAAAAAATAAAGCCAATGAAGTTCACATTTTATATAACAATAATAAGACATTTAATTAAATAATGAGGAATTTTTATAAATGAATGTTTGGGTCGTTAAAATATTCCCCCTTAGTAAATTTCACCTTCAAAATCTCCTTTTCCGACACTAAAATAGATGTTGGTGACATTGATTCATCACTTACTCCTATTCCCATATCGCTTCTTCAAACTTGTGGTTTCACCACAACACCTTGATGAGGGGCATTGAATCATTTCATAGAATTTTTTATCTATGATCTAAGATCTTCACTGGTTTCTCCACAAAATAAAGATCATCCTATACCTATACTACCTATGAAGAGAGTACATGTGAAGGGTCTAGTATTTACTTCCTTAAGAGGGATACATTAAAGACATCATGTACTTTGGCCATGGTAGGTGGAAGTGCTAGTCGATAGGCCACAACCCCAACTCGATCAAGAATCTCGAAGGGGCCAATGTACCTAGGACATAACTTCCATTTCTTTCCAAACCTCACAACCTTATTCCCTAGAGATGTACATAGAAATACCATATTTCCATATTTAAACTCAAGGTCTCATTGATGGTTATTTGCATAACTCTTCTGTCGACTCTGGGCTGCGTTGATATGCTGTTGAATTGTTTTCACCTTCTCCACTATTTCTTCGACCATTCCTGGTCCTAGCAGCTTAAGCTCACCGACTTCATCCCAAAATGCCGGTGTTCTGATCCTCTTCCTATATAGGTCTTCATATGGTTCCATTCAGATGCTCGAGTGGAAACTACTATTGTAGGATAATTCAACCAGTGGAAGATGTTGATCCAACCCTCCTTTGAAGTCCACAGAACATGCTCTCTACTTGTCCACAATTGTTTGGATAGTCCGCTTGGATTTTCCATCAGTTTGAGGATGATAAGCCATACTGATGTTCAGCTCAGTATCTAGAGCATGTTGAAGGCTCTTCCAAAACATAGAGGTAAATCTTGGATCTCGATAAGATACAATAGATAGTGGTAGTCCATGCATCCTTACCATTTCCCTGATATATATCCGTTCCAGCTAATCCAATGAGAAATCTTCCCGAATTACAATGAAGTGTGAAGAATTTTTAATACAATTCACAACAACTCAGATTTCATTGTTGCCTTTGCATGTCTTCAGAAGTCTGGTGACAAATTCCATGGTGATGTTCTCCCATTTTCTTGTTTGTATGGGAAATGGTTTCATCAGCCCCTTAGACTTCTACCTCTCTTCCTTCATTTTTTGACAAACCAGACACTTTGATGTATACACAACGATCTCCTTATTTATATTATCCCACTAATAATGCTCTCGGAGATCTCAATACATCTTTGTGTTTCCTGGGTCAATAGAGAAATTTTAACAATGTGCATCATCCAAAAGTTCTTTCTTCAGCTTTGGAATTGATGGAACATGTATTCTTTTACCAAATATCACAATTCCTTCTTCATTAACATTGAACACCGAGGATTTCCATTTTATGATAGCTTCCACTCTCTTCTGAATTCTAACATCATTATTTTGAGCATCCTTTAACCTTTCCAAAGGAGACGATTGAGCAATCATTTGTGAAAGGATTGATGATATCCCATTCTTTATGATTCCCATGTCGATATTCATCAAATCTAAGAAGATTGGGTCCTTCTAAATTGTCATCAATGATAGAATTAATGGGTCCTTTCTACTTATAGGATCTTCCACAATATTTTCTTTCCCAGTGTGGTAATATATTGAGCATTCATAGTCTTTGATCAGCTATAACCATCATCATTGGCACATGTTCAACTCTTTTTTTGAATATATACTTGGGGAAATTATGGTCCATATATATTTCACACTTCTCATGAAAGAGATAATACTGCCAAATTTTTAAATCGAATATCACCGCAGCCAACTCCAAATCATGTGTTGGATAATTCTGCTCATGATCTTTTAATCTCCTTGAAGCATAGGCAATGAATTTTTCATTTTGCATCAATGCACAACCCATGCCCTTCTTCTAAGAATCACTGAATACCACAAAATTTTATCCACTAGTGGGTAATGTGAGCATGTGCATAGTGATAAGCCTCCTTTTTAACTCTTTGAAGCCTTCTTCACATTCAATCCTCCAAGAAAATTTTACTCCCTTCCGAGTTAGCTTGGTAAGAGGGTTGGATAATCGTGAGAAATTTCTCACAAATCGTTGATAATATCCAGCCAACCCCAAGAAGCTATGAATATCCATTAATGATGTTGGCCTCATCCATCCCTCAATTGCCTCAGTTTTGGAGGGATCTACATATATCCCATTGCTTGTGATGATATGGCCCAAGAATGAGACCTCCTTCAACTAGAAGTCACAGTTGCTGTAATTTTCATAGATATTCTCCTTCAGGAAGGTCTCAAGTACAGTTCTTAGATGCTCCTCATGATCCCCCTTGGTTTCGAATTATATCAGAATATCATCCATAAAGACAAACACAAATTTGTCTTGGTAATCCATAAAGACTCTATTCATCAATTCCATGAAGATTAATCGAGCATCAGTGAGTCCGAAAAAAATTACAATGAATTCCTAGTGCTTGTATCTTGTATGAAAATAAGTCTTGGGGATATCTTCCTTCTTCACCCATACTTGATAATATTTCAACCAAAAATCCTCCTCGGAAAAGTATTGTGCACCACTCAGCTGATCGAATAAGTCATAAATTCATGGGATAGGATACTTGTTCTTTATTGTGATTTTGTTAAGATCATGATAATTGATGCAAAGGCGCATTGGACCATCCTTCTTCATGACGAAGAGGACTGGTGCACCCCACGGGGAAGAACTTGGGTATATAATACCTTTATCCAGATTCTTGTATAATTGTTTCTTCAACTCCCCAAGCTCTACAAAAACCATTCAATATGGATTCTGGGATATTGGCAATGCCCCATGTATAAGATCAACTAAGAATTCAATATCCCTTCTAGGAGAAACACCAGACAATTCCTCGGAAAACACTTCAAAAAATTCCCTCATAATAGGCATGTCTTCAAGGATGTATGCCTCTTTAGAATCAATCATTTGATCCAGATAAGCGTGCTTATAGGGAATTAATATCCATACTTGAGATGATGGAGCTAAAGAAGATTCATCTTCCTCCTTCCACTTGTATAGAATCGGGGGTCGATTCTCCACATGGAGAGTGCTTTCCCTCTCACATCAATTTATGTTGTCTATATATAAGGAAAGACAATCCATGCCAAGAATTGCCTAAAATTACACCAGAGGCAGTATGATGAGGTTTCTAGGAAATTCAATCCACAGATTATGAAATGGGAGGGGTAATATTCAGGTGATGCAATGAATTCCCTATTTTCCGTACTCACCGACAACATTACATCCATGGTTTTTGGTGGTGCTGAGATTGTTCTAATAAACTTTAGGGATATAAAAGAATTTTTAGAACCTGAATCAAAAAGTACGTTCACTATTCTTAAATGATAACTAGCTCACCTATCACTACATCATTTTCGTGGTTCACTCCAGTGGTAGGGATGGATGAAGCTCTTCCTTGGTTCCTTGGAGGTTGTTGGTTTCCTCTGAAAAACCATGTCTTAGGGCACTGATTTTCTAGATGACCTGGTTATTTGCAGTTGTAGCAACGAAAAAAAAGTTGAGGTTTGAATAGAGCATTAGTATCCTCTATTGCAACCGCAAGTTTTTTTTGTTCATAGTTAACATCTTGCTGCCCTTCTCTTTTACATATATAGCATTTCCTTGTCCCCTTCAGGCAATTTCCACAGGCTAGGTTTCAGCCCACCAAAGAAGTGGTCAACCTTTCATTTGGTGGTAACTACAAAGCCAGAGGAATATCGTGCAATCCTTGTGAAGTTTACATTGTACACTTCGAATGATTAGTCTTATTTTTTTTATTGAGGGCAAGAAAGTACCTTTCCATCTTATATAGGAGGGTGCACAAAATTTTTTTATTGAGAAACATCTTCTGAAAATCCTTCCATTCCAACACCTTGATGTATTCATCTTTCTTTGTATTTTTGATCCATCTCCACCATTGATCGAATTCACCTCCAATACTACAAGAATCCAGATGAACTTTATCTTGTTCGGTACATTGAAGTTTAGAGAAGATCTTTTCAATGGAGTTGATCCATTGTTCTGCGATTAAGGGATCATATTATCCATTAAAAGTAGGAGGCCTTTATCCCATGAAGCTCTAGACATCAACTTGTTCTTTCTTAGTGGGCGTTGAATGTTCTTCTTGACCCATGATTTTATTCAAATATTGAGTTAACTAAGAGGTAAGTGTGACAACGTTCGCGATTCCCACTACCATCGGATTAGGCATCTCATTTGCACAGTCATCACATTGATCTTCACATCGGTTGTTTGCCCAAGTCCTCCTATTACTGGACATTAGATGGAAAAAAAGTAATGTTATGGGTAACACATAAATTGAAACCCAAGGACAAAACTAATGACTTATAAATATAATCTATTTCCTTAACTTATGAATTCATAGGCTTCAATCTATGCTATCCATGATCTACTTTCTAACATATATTCTTAGGGGAATTTTTTATTTCGATTAATAAGGGTTAAAACTATGCTAATGAATTTACCAAAGCATTTCCCCGAGTGTGTCATAAAAAAAGTGCAACAAGGCCCGTTTTGATGCACCGGTTCACGTTAGAGTCTAGCTAAAAGCGGTGTTTTCAGGTTTTACCCTAGGATACATCTGTTCTAGAGCCGCCTCTACCTACTCGTATCCAGATAGGGATATTTTTTTTGATAAACCACTAACTCAATACTTAACAATAATTAGGGATGTTTTTATTATACTTAATCTTGTCTCTAAGTCTTCACTATGGTTTTCTAACCCTAATCCCAAAAATAACTAAACCTATCCTTTGATACCAACTATAACAACCCACATTTTTATTACACACTTAAACATGATTTATTATATAAAATCTTCACTTGATAAAACATAGAGGATAGAGGGGTCTAGTGTCATTGGGGATTAGGAACATTACATAATAGATTAGAACATTAAACACACAACATATTTATTGAAAACTTCCTTTACATGACCACTACATTGCCTCGTAATAAGCATTTCATGGAATAACCTTAGGACATGCATAAGAAAAGGGTGAGCTATAAAGCCCGGTAAGGGAATAGACATAAAATAACATGAGGAATTCAATACTAGTTAGACCATAGGAATATAAATGGATCACAAGAGAAACATGAACATAAATGCATGATAATCGTGACATGGAAATGTGGCAACAACACTTAACATGGAATTATCATGAGCCAAGGCTCATTGCACATGGAGCATGAGTAAACCCTCATTGCACATGAAGCATGAGTAAAAACTTATTGCACTTGAACTATCCCAAGTCAACAACCATTTCACATGATGTGTCATTATACAATACTTTACCTAATCCATTGGAGTGCTATCAGGGCGCACCCTTCTTAAACATTTCATTTCTTGCATAAGTGTGACACATGCATCATATAACATGGAATAAATCAATATCATAAGTTATTAAACAATTAAGTAATGTGGAATAAATACATGAAAGTACCAATCATTAGGTATATGTTCATAAAGGTGAATACCCATGATATAGACATGCGTATGGTATTTACTACACAATGATCTTGGCTTGAAAAAATGCGGTTCAATTTCGGCAGCATAACGACGTGACATAAGGATTCAAGAAAATAGTTGATGTGATAGAAAAAGGTGTATCATCATATGTAAATGAAATGGAATGTAAGGGGGTCATATGGATACATGTCACAACAAAATTAATGGAATTTAGATGCATAATATAAAATAATTACTTGGATGAAAAAAAGGAGAGAGAAATCCGTCACGGAATGTTGGCATGGTAATGAGTGTACATGAGAGGCTTTAATGAGAGATAAAGGGGTATCCCATCATCCACACATAAATAGGACAGTATGGGGAAGGTGAAAAATCATACCCCAACATTTTTAATTGAAAAAACAGAGCATAACAACTTAAAAGAAATTAGACAAATATGAGAAAGGAAGAAATCCCTTACTTGGAAGTGTGATCCCAAAGGCTTGGGAGAGGCTTGAGGGAGGATTATTGGGAGCATGGGGAAACTTGGGAGTATTATAGAGATAGGAGGGAAGTGGTTGGACAAACTATAAAGGCTTTGTGTGAAGAGAAATTAGGATCTTGGGTGGGTTTATATAGGAAAAGAGAGGGAATTCTTTATTATTTATGTTTGGGGCACCTCACATTAAACAAATCAATACCACAAACCGGACCACGGTTTGTTCCCATGGTTTTTTAAAAAGGGGATTGGGAAAAAATATTTTATAAGGTCAATGGCTGAACATCTTAAAATAATATGGTTGCTTATGTGGAGTTGAGTCACACTCTCAAGGAAAACAATTTAAAAAGACAAAATGTTTTATAAGTCTTGGAGGGTCCAGAAAATCTTTGTAAAATAAATCAAACAAATCTAAAATCACATTATATTAATGGTAAAATATATATTGGAATAACATACTATTTATATTACTTTATTACCTCACTATTGGGATATTATCATGTCATAAAAGACATTATATATTTAAACGTTATTTAATTTTTACCCAAAAATTTGACTGTCTCAGAAAATTATGAAAAATTCACCATTGGATAATTTTGATATATTGATTCTAAAAATAATATTAATTTTATCTCAATTTTTTTATAAATATGTGACTTTTTAATTTTAATATTAAAACTGACCTTTACTGAAAATTCATGGGTTTTGACAAAAACAATTTTCAAACCTTAATAAAATTTACCATTGCATTAATAAAATTATATGATCATTTATATTTAATAAAAATTAATTTAATAATAATATTTTATTAACATATTATTTATTTCAAAAATACAAAAAATCATCAAAATAGATTTCTTGGTAGAATATTAACTAAAAATAATATTTGTGATTTAAAAACTATTTACAAAGTATCAATAATAAAATGAATGCACATTATTTATACAATTATAATGTAAATTTTCATAGTGATAGTGTCTTGTTTCATAACCCCTTATAACACCCTCATAAGACTGAAGGGTAAGGTGTGCGATGGTGACGTACTCTTGGGGTGGATTAGATAACATCGCTCCTGTGGTAATCTCCATTAAATTCCACTTATCTTGTAGTCGGTTCCACTCAAGCTTAACATGTTCAAGTTCGGATTGGGCATGGTCAAGAGAGGAGGTCAATGAGACCACCACCTTTCCTAGATCTGACAAATGGGCCTCGTATGGGGAAAGTTTACTGGATGAGGCCAACACTTGTTTTTTCTAAGTAAATTGGATTTGTTAAAGCCCTATATTTATACTAATCATGTGATCACTATTCAAAGACTATATTTGCAATGGTAAAAATTCATAATGGTAATTTAAAAACCAAAAACATAAAACCAATGAAGTTTACATTTTGTATAACCATAATAGTACATTTAATTATATCAAGAGGAATTTTCATTAAAGAATGTTTGGCCCGTTACAATCTTCCCCCGTTAAGAAATTTCACCATCAAAATTTACTTTTCCCACACTAAAACAAATGTGGGAGACTTTTCTTCATCACATCCTCCAATTCCCATGTTGCTTCTTCAAAATTGTGGTTTCTCCCCAACACCTTGAAGAGGGGCATTGTCTTATTTCTTAGAACTTTTTCTCTACGATCTAAGATGTTCACTAGTTGATCCTCATAAGAAATATCATCCTCTACCTGTACTACCTATAAAGAGAGTACTTGTGAAGGGTCTGGTATGTAATTCTTTAATAGGGATACATGAAATACATCATGTAGTTTGGCTAGGGTAGGTGGAAGTTCTAGTCGATATCCCACAACCCCAACATGATCAAGAATCTCGAAGGGGCCAATGTACCTAGGACTTAACATCCCTTTCTTTATAAAACTCACGACCTTATTCCATGGATATATGCATAGAAATAACATGTATACAACTTTAAAATCAAGGTATCATTGATGGTTATCTACATAACTCTTCTATCGAATCTCAGCTGTCTTGATAAACTGCTAAATGGTTTTCACCTTCTCCACTATTTCTTCAACCATTTCTAGTCGTAGCATCTTATGCTCACTGAATTCAACCCAACATGCCGGTGTCCTACACCTCTTCCCATATAGGGTTTCGTAAGGTTCCATTTGGATGCTCGAGTGGAAACTATTGTTGTAGGAGAATTCAACAAGTGGAAGATGTTGGTTCCTCCCTCCTTTTAAGTCCATAGAACATGCTCTCAACATGTCCTCAAGTGTTTTGATAGTCCACTTAGATTGGACATTAGTTTGAGGATGAAAAGCCGTACTGAAGTTCAACTCAGTATCTAGAGAATATTGAAGACACTTCCAAAACATAGAGGTGAATCTTGTTTCTTGATTGGATACAATAGATAGTGGTTCTCTATGAAGACTTACCACTTCCCTGATATATATCTGTGCCAGCTGATCCAATGAGAAATCATACCAAATTGAAATGAAGTGTGCAGACATTGTAAGATGATCAACAACAACCCAAATTTCTTAAAATCCATTGGATGTCTTCAGAAGTCAGGGGACAAAGTCCATGGTGATGTTCTCCCATTTCCATGTTGGTATGGGAAACCGTTGCATCATCCACTAAGACTTCTACCTCTCTGCCTTTACTTGCTGACACACTATGCACTTTGATGTATACTTAGGGATCTACTTCATCATATTATCCCCCTAATAATGCTCCCAGATATCTCAATACATCTTTTTGTTTCCAGGGTGAATAGAGAAATTTGAACTATGTTCATCATGGAAAAGTTCATTGTTTATCTCTGGACTTTATGGAACACATAGTATTTTCCCAAATCTCAAAATTCCTTCTTCATTAACATTGAACTCTGAGGACTTCCCTTTTCTGATAGCTTCCACTCTCTTCTGAATTCCCACATCATCCTTTTGAGCATCATTTAACCTTTTCAAAGGATATGTTTGAGTAATCATTTGTGAAAGGATTGATGATGTTCCCTTATTTATGAATCCCATGCCCATTTTTCATCAAATCTAAGAATATTGGGTTCTTCTCAATTCTAATCAATGATAGAATTTCCGGGTCCTTCCTACTTAGAGCATCTTCCACCTTGTTCTCTTTCCCAGGGTGGTAATGGAATGAGCAATCATATTCTTTCTTCATATATAACCATATACATTGGTTCATGTTCAACTATTTATATGTGAATATATATTTTAGGCTTTTTTGGTCTGTATATATTTCACACTTATCCTGAAAGATATAATTACACTAAAATTTTAAAGCAAAGATCTCCGCTTCTGACTCCAAATCATGTGTTGGATAATTCTTCTCCTGAATGTTCAATTTCCATGAATCACAGGTAATGAATTTGACATTTTTCATCAACACATAGCCCATGCACTTTTTTGAAGCATTACTGAATACCAAAAAAAGTTCTCCACTTGGGGGTAAAGTGAGCACGGGTGCAGTGATAAGCCTCCTTTTTAACTCCTTCAAGCTTTCTTCACATTCATCACTCCAAGAAAACTTTACTCCCTTCTGAGTTAGCTTGGTAATAGGGTTGTACAATAATGAGAAATTTCTTACAAATCGTTGATAATATCTAGCTAACCCCAATAAGCTATAGATATCTATTATCGATGTTGGCCTAATCCATCCTTCAATTGCATCTGTTTTGGAGGGATCCATAGATATCCCAATTCTTGTGATGATATGTCCCACGAATGAGACCTCCTTCTACTAGAACTCACAAATTTTGTACTTTTCATAGAGATTATCCTTCCACACGGTCTATAGAATAGTTCTTAGATTCTCCTCATGATCCTCCAAGGTTTTGGAGTATATCAGAATATCATATGCAAATACTACCAAAGATTTGTTGAGGTAATCCCTAAAGACTATATTCATCAAGTCCATGATGATTACTGGAGCATTAGTGAGTCCAAAAGGAATTACTCTGAATTCATAGTACCCATATCTTTTATGAAAAGCAGTCTTGAGGATATCTTCCTTTTCAGCCTTACTTGATAATATCCCAACCAAAAATCCACCTTGGTGATGTATTGTGTTCCACACAGCTAATCTAACAAGTCATCATTTTTGGGGAGAGGATACTTTTTCCTTATCATGATTTTTCTAAGATCACAATAATCGATGCAAAGGAAAATGGACCCATCCTTCTTCTTGATGAAGAAGACTGGTGCACCCCATGGTGAAGCACTTGGGCATATACACCCTTTATCTAGATTCTCCTGTAGTTGTTTTTTCAGCTCCTCATGCTCCAAAACTGCCACTCTTTATGGAGTCTTGGATATTGGAAACGCCATAGGTATAAGATCAATTGAGAATTAAAAATCCCTTCTAGGAGTAAGACCAAGCAATTCCTTAGGAAACACTTAAACAAATTTCCTCATAATAGGAATGTCTTCAAGGATGGTTTCCTCGTTAGACTCAATCATCTGAGTAAGATACACGTGCTCATAGGGAAACAATATCCACACTTGATATGATATACCTAAAGAAGATTCATCTTCCTCCTTGCACTTGTATAGAATCGGGGGTCGATTCTCCACATGGAGAGTGATTTTCCTCTCACAACAATTTGTGTTGGCCTTATATAAGGAAAGACAACTCATGCTAATAATTGAATAAAATTCTAATAGAGGGAGTATGATGAGGTTATCCAGGAAATTAAATCCATATATTATGATAGGGTAGGATTTATATTAATGGAATGCAATGATTCCCCAATTTTATGTACTCACTGACATCTTTACCTACATGATTTATGGTGGTGATGGGATTGGTCTACTTAACTTTTGGGATATAAAAGAATTTGTAGTACCTGAATCAAAAAGTACATTATCTATTATTGAATGAATAACTAGAGTACCTATCACCACTTCATTTTTGGGGTTTACTTCAGCAGTAGTGATGGAAAAATCTCTCCCTAGGTGCCTTAGATGTTTTTGGTTGCCTCTGAAAACCCTTGGATTAGGGCACTGATTTGAAATATGCCATGGTTATTTGTAGTTGTAGCAATGAACAACAAATTAAGGTTCGAACAGAGCATTCTTATCCTCTGTTGCACTTGTGGGTTTTTCATTTCGGCAGTTAACACCTATGTGCCCTTCTCTTTCACACCAAAAGCATATCCTCACCCTCTTCAAGCAATTTCCATGGTGCTTCTTTCCACACCTTTGTCAAGTGGGGTGCTGGATCTTCTTAGGACCGTTGGATTTATCCATAGAACCACCAACATTGAATTCCACCTTACACTTCTTATCCCTATGATACCCCTAAGATTCTTCAATCTCTATTTTGACCTTTAGGGCACATCAGACAATTTCTTCATAGCTGTCGAAGTCACGGATAGCCAGCGCTTGCCGTAGGCTAGGTTTCAACCCACCAAAGAAGTGGTCAACCTTTCATTAAGTGGTAATGAAATTTCAGGAGGTGTGTTGTGTAAATCTTGAGAAACATTCCTCGTTCACTTTGACAGATTCATCATCTTTTTTTCTTGAGGTAAAGGAAGTCCCTTTCCATCTTTTTTTTGGAGGGTGCGCAGAAAATATTTATCAAAAAACATCTTCTATATATCCTTCCATTTCAACACCTAGATCTCTTCATCAAGCTTCATATTCTTGATAAAATTACACCATTGATCAGATTCACCATCCATATGATAATCATCCAGAAAAACCTTTTCTTTTTCGAAACATTATAGGATGGAGACGATCTTTTCAATTGAGTTGATCCGTAGTTCGGTGATAGAGGGATCAGACGATCCATTAAATGTTGGAGGCCTTTGTCTCATGAAGCTCTCAATAGTGAATTGTTTTATATTGGGGGGGGGGGGGGTTGAACCTTTCTATTTACCCATGTTTCTATCCCAAGCCTGAGTTAACTGAGAGAAAAGCGTGAAAATGTTCAGGATTACCACTCCCATCGGATTGGGCATCTCATTTGCACAATCATCACATTGATCATCACATCGGTTGTTAGCCCAAGTCCTCCTATTATCGGCCATTAGTTGGAATAAAAGTAATGTTAGGGGTAACACATAAAAGGTTATCCAAGGAAAAAACCTATGACTTATAAATAACTTTTATTTCCTTAACTTATGAATCCATAGGCTTCAATATATGATATCCATGATCAACTTTTTAACATATATTCTTAGGGGCATTTTTTAATTCCCTTAATAAGGTTTCATACTAAGCTTATGAATTTACCAAAGAATATCCCCCGAGAGTTTAGTAACCAAGAGTGCAGCAAGGCCCATTGTCATGCACCAGTTCCCGTTCGAGTCTAGCTCAAAGCGGTGTTTTCAGGTTTTACCCCTGGGATACATATGTGCCAGAGCCGCCTCTACTAACTCATATCCAAATAGAGATGTATTTTCTTGATAAACAACTTACTCAATAATCACAAATTCATAGGTATGTTTTTATTATACTTATTCTTGTATCTAATTATTCACTAGGGTTTTCTAATCCTAATCCCAAAAATAACTAAACATATTCTCTGATACCAACTATAACAACCCTTCTTTTTATCAGACACTTAAACCTGATTTATTACATAAAATAGTCACTTGATACAACATAGAAGATCGAGATGTCTAGTATATTTGGGGATTATGAACATTACATAACTTCTTAGAACATAAAACACACAACACATTTATCGAAAACATCCTTTATATGACCACTACATTCCCTCGTACATAGCATTGCATGGAATAACCTGAGGACATGCATAAAAAAAGGGTGAGATATAAAGCCCAGCAAGGGAATAAACACGGAATAACATAAGGCATACAATAAATGTTAGAAAATATACATACCAATGGATAACAAGAGAATCATGAACATAAATTCATGATAAAGCATGATAATCATAACATGGAAAACACCGCATGGATCAAACATTGGGAATGAAATTGAACATTCATGATAACTGAACATTCATGATAACTGATCGCATGGATCAACCAGATGACCAATGTATCAACCTTTTGAATCGAGTGTGGGAAGAAGATAAAAAATGTGCCTTTGTTTAGATAAAGTGTATCTAAATCTTACGGACCATGTATAGTGGTCCTGTGAAATGATAATAAATATTTATCTATTTATAGATAATCTAAATTTACTATTAAATAAATTTACATATTAACCCTTAGGCAACATTCTCAATATTTATACATATGTTGTTGGCCATAGAAATATAGATCTAATAGGCATGATATACAAATAAAATTATAATCATTAGAATAACCATATAACATTGACTATATATAAAAATATTATATTAATCCTATCTATCACAATTTAGAAATTCATGACTTTGGTCAACTAAAACTACAACTTCCTCAAACCATTTTCATCCTTCATTAATCACAACAAAAACTATTCTAGGTTACTTCAGAATTTAGATCAACATCCACTAAAATTTTATTCTAAAATACAAGAGGACATCTACCTCAATCATTATACATTAAATATGGATTTTTTTGAAATATTTATAGTGATACCACAAATAACTCATATAAGTTGCTTAAGAATGTGGGAAAAAATTAGAACTAATTTGTAACACCCCAAGATTTCATAGTGTGTTAGTTCTTCAAAATAATTCAATAACTTTCACTACATGCAACACAAAGTTCAAGCACACCATGACTTACCAAACAAGCCGTTCAAAAGAGGTTATGAATAGTATTAGATAAATTTTAATGTTTATATAATCCTTATAATTTTAGAATCCATATTATGAGTTTCTTAGATATAATGCAAGAACAAATTCATTTTCAGTATTGCACTTTTATCAACTTTAATAGTGAAACCTTTTTAAATACTATATTTTAAACTTTTTGACTAAATGGGGACATTAAAAATTTAAAATGAAACATCCCAAGCTTCTACGGTACGCTTCTCTTTGAATAATGCGATAGCGTGTGTTGTACGCAACCTCGAGTTCTAACACACACCACAACTAATTAAACTAGCCGTTGTGAATACTAATACCTACTTTTTGAAATTATATATATTTTATATTTTAAAATGGACTTCATTTTTGGATTCGGAATATCAAAATTAGCCTAGGGTGAAATTTTGGTACATTTCGGATAACTTTCATATTTTGATGAATAGTGAAAATTACTAAATTTTAATTAAAAACAACTTTTTTGATCAAAATAATTAATAGTGATAAATTGTGAATTTGAGTGGTTTTAAAGTATATTTAGAATATATTTTTACCATTTAATATAATGTTGGTCATTGGACATAATTTTACAATTAAACCGAACATAAACAAATGTCAATCTTTTGATAGTTATTACCTCTTAAAAACACGCTTTTTGTTTTGACAGCGGGAATTAATTTTAAATTAATTTCTGCCACTTCTGTGTTTTGAATTTAGGAAAATGGATTCCATATTTGGAATCAGGATGTCCAAATTATGTAAATAGGTAACTTTTATTTTTACACATTTTGAATAATTACTGCGGTAAATATTTTATTTACCATGGTTAAAGGGTAAATCCGGTAAATAAGGGTTAAAAAAATAATATTATAATAATACTAAATTACCCTAAAACGTGTCTTAACCCTATTGGTTGATACATGGTCGACCATGGGCATCTTTGTGTCAATTTTGGGACCCCATGGATCCACTTGTAAGTGATAATGACACATTATATTAATAAAGTTAAAATAAAAATAAAAATGGCATAAGCTTACATCTTTTAGAAGAACAATTTTTACATAGGGTTATACATGTTGGATTTTCGATTATAAATATTAATTAGAAATATAAAAAGATTTCCTACATAATTATATTTTATTTATAATTTTTAGACATCAAATAATTTAAATTATTAATGACACAATAATGATGCAATGTTTACCTCATTAATAAATCATTTAAATAAATAAGATTATAATGATTAAAATATTATCTAAAACCTGTCCAATTCTTATTGGTTGATGTTATTTAGAATATGAGTCATCTTATCTTCGACCTCAATGATTTTTGGACCATTATAAACCGAATACAAATATATTATAAAGTAATACTTTCACACTTTCCTAAAGAGCCCCTCCTCTCCCTTATAAAAGGAGACCACTTCTACTCATTCCTCACACCTCTCAAGCCACTTGGCTCGTCCAAACTCTGCCCAACTAAGCTCCCCACATCCCTCTCCTCCTCCTTGAAGCTTACCCTTAGGCAGAAAGCATTTCAAGAAGTCCTTTGGTTCCAACCAAAGTGAGTTACCTAAATTAAAGGTAACGATTTCTCTTAAATTATTTTCATTTATTTTGCTTCTCCAACCCCCAAACTCTTTTTATTTCCTTTCTTTTGTAATAACACCAGTATCCTCAATATACTAGGATGTTGTTATAAGAAGGATTCAAACTACACATACACACAACTCCATCTAATGGATGATGAACATAATGTTTTTGTGGATGGAAAACTAACGCCTCACGAAACGATGATTGTTCAAATACATCTTACCGCCTCTCATGGTGGCCATTATGATGGAACTGTAATTAAATATGATATTAATGATATATATTTTATATATAAGCTTCTGTAATTCCATTTTATTTCATACCATTATTCGTTTCATGTTGTATATACATACGATAATTTCATTTGAGGAAGTGCGGACTACCGCCCCCTTAAAATGATATGACTCGTTCATACCACACATGGAACGTATAAAGGATGGTGTTAATGAACTTAAGTAACATATATAAAATATTATATTATACTGGAATAGTAATATACCTATGTATCATTTGGATTCGATTCTTTTAAAATAAAAATTAAATGGAAGTAGCGTTCGTGCGTACGTACGGACTACCGTCTCCACGAACGCGATGAGATTCATTCTCCATCGTATCCATTCAAGTATAATTATCATTTAATGATTTAAAAATGATGTTTGAGGACTTGATATCATTCTGGATATGAATAAGATACAACAAACATGACTTATGTAACAAAACATATAAAAGAAAATGAGTAAGTTAACACACGAAACGAAGATAATACTAAGATATTATCAAATCAATATTAAAAGATCATATATGATATAATATTAATGTATATGATTCTTTTATAATTTAATAACAATTATTTCACCATTATACAGGAGGTTAACCTACCCCAACCAAGGAAAAGTACAAGGTAAGGGTTATTTCACAATCTCTTCATTATCCGAGGTTGTTTATTTATAATAATCTACTGGGATCTCTTTATCATCCACATCCATGTTTCTTCAAAATGTATTTCAAAACATTTTTACTATTTACAAGAATATGGGTTAAAGTCATTTATACCCTTGTTTGACTTTTTATAAGAGGTTTATAAAGGAATCTTTCCATCGTTTTCAAAACAAGGTCCTTTTTAACCTTTTCGACCGAATTGAGGTAAGAATGTTTTTTTAACTTATACGGCGAGTGCGGTTATTTTACGCCGTTATAAAATCTTCAAAGCTTTACTTACAATCTTATAAGAATATTTTCAAAGAAAATGTTTTATTTTATATGGATCTTAAATGATTTCAAAATAAAAGGAGATATTTCTTTAAAAAGAATTTTGATTTCATCTACGTCAACATCCTTTGATAAATTTTAAGATTATTTGAAGTTGATTTATTATGATACAAAACTTCTATATTGTATTGAAGGTTTTGTGATATGTTTGACTATGGATGTGCTATTTTTATACCATTCATAGTTTATGGTGAAATTATTGACATTTCGTATGCTAGTTTTAATACGAATGTTTATGTTATGTTTAAACCTTTTCATATGGGAATGCATTGGACTTAATAAGTGACGGGTGGAGCCCGCTATAGCTCCTCGATGCATCGGTAGGTCTCATGAGACAAACTAGTGTCTTGGCACAAGGCCTTGACAAAATCTTATTTGTAGTCTTGGCACGAGGCCTTGGCTATGTGGTTATGATAGTCTGGCATTATGCATTCCAACATTATGAAAGTGGTTATTGATTTTTGCATGTGATTATTCGATTAGTAGAATATACATGTGAATAAGTAAATGGAATTATTTCATTTTATTTATGCCATACCATGTTGAAAGTTCATGTTTGAAAGGCTTTTGTTTTAGTTATACATTGCCTTAAAAGTTTATTCTTATTTATGAAAGTTTCCGCTATTTTGTTATCCTTACTGGGCATTCGAGCTCACCCCTTTTATATGTTTTATTTTTCCCAGGAAGTGAAGAAGTAAATTATGAATGACCTGCAGGGATATTATGTGGGGATATGAGTGTGGATTATGGAGACATTATGTTGTTGTAGTAGTTTTTCATTTTATGATGTAATGTAAAACCTATGAATATATCTAGTGTTTCCAAGGCTACTAAACCAATCGGTCTTTCGAGATTTGATCTTTCTTGTGATCATGCCAATGTTACGAAGTAATGCACCGACTCTGGGTAGCTGGGGTCGGGGCGTTACAGTTGGTATCAGAGGAAGTTTAGTACAAACCTTGGAAGCTAGATTTAGATAAACTCTGATTAGAGAACGTAGACCTAAGATGAACTTTGAGGATTAGTATAGAAGAACTTCATAGAATTTTGGTATTGTAGAGATTTTGTGAGTTTTCCGAGCAATACATCCCTGTCTGGATACGAGCAGGTAGAGGCGGCTCTGGCACAGATGTACCTAGGGGTAAAACCCGAAAACACCGCTTTGAGCTAGACTCGAACGGGAACTGGTGCACGACAACGGGCCTTGCTTCACTCTTGGTTACGACACTCCCGAGGGATATGCTTAGGATAACTCTCATTTTCTTTACAAATCATTTTGAAGGGATTATGAGTATATACTTCCTCAAAGAAAACATTTTTATGATTATGGATTATATCCATAAATAGTTCAATTTATGTTAAGTGTATTATAAGTATGGGATTATGTATTTTGATTCATAAACTGATCTAGTGTATTCCATTGTTTAGAAATGGCGCCCAGTAGAAGGAATGAGAACTCCAGAAATGCACATGATCCAAAGAGAAGGAAGGATCATATCTTTCATGGTCTTAAGCTAGAATTTATAAGAGAAATAGTCTCCCATGTATTATCATCATATGAAGAAATAATATCATGTGTTGATAAGATAAGTAAAGAGTTTACTGAGTCCTATGGCTTTGAAGGGAATCAATAGAAGAAAAGGATGGAAGAAAGAAAGATGGATAAAGGGAAAAGGGAAAAGAAGAATTTTCCCATATGTGGTAACTGTGGAAAGAAACACCCTGGAACTTGCCTGAAAGGAATGGGAGTTTGTTATAAGTGTGGAGGAAAAGGGCACAAAGTACGTGAATGCAAGGGTAAGAAAATGGTTTTAAATGTACAATGCTTCATTTTCAAGGAGTTTGGACACTACGCGAACCTATGTCCCAGTCATCAGACTATGCCGCAAATGATGTTATTGGATAATAACCAAGTTATGATACTACCACAGATGAAGAGGAATGATTAGAGTTCTTATGTTGATTATGTCAATTGAGTGTTGTATCAACAATGTACTTGTTACAATAATCATGGAGTATATAAGGATTGTACTGCAGTAATATTTCATTAAGGACTTGAGATTGTGTGGAACAAAGAAAAGTGACTCAATAGCAGGATAAATTTTTGGAAAATATATGGTTGAGAGAATATAGTTCTGATACTGAGGAAGTTATTTTGGAATAATACATGATTGATTTGGATAAATTATATTGGATATTATTGACTACCTTGAAGCTGATTAATGATTTTTATATTCCATCATTGTTGGGTTTTAAAACATTTTTAGATTAATGAAGTATATCCAGCATTCTATATGGAATAAGGGAACATGAATGTAATCAATAAGTAATATGGTAATACATGATGAAGGTATTCATATGCTATTACGGGGTAAAAAGGATCTATATTATGTTTAACTTCCTTATAAATGTTGGACTGTGAGTTTGGATAGATGTATTTTGGATAGTTCTAGTTTGGATTATTTTGGATTTCCATAAAAGGACAACCCGGAGGTCGGGCGGCAACCCGTCGCGTCCGGCAAGGCTGCGAGACTTGAACCCGCAACCGAAGGGCGACAAGGGTGTATCACCTACCACTGGCCCACGAGATGTCCTGGATTAAATAATGTAGTTTTTATTAAAAGATTTTTTAGATGAATTATAATTCGTTTATTTTGGAACCCTATACAAATAGTGTAAATAGAATTTTTTTTACACTCTATTATCTTTTAGAGTGAAAGATGAGTATGTGGTAGAAATTTATTATTGGATAAAACTCTAATTATAAAGTAAGTATATCTCTATATGATCTTAGCCAATCTCATAAAAAATTCCTCAATATTAAGAAAATCAAATTAGAACAAAAATGTTTTCCTAGATGGTACCTTAAATCATCACTAATTTATGGCTTTGGGATTGTTGGCCTTTTCATAGCCATGTTCTCTACCACTCTCCATCAGGTAATTGATGGTTATATTTTTCTTCCATATCCATATTTTACTACATGGAACCCTAGTATGTGTTATTTTCGGTAATCTTCATACTTTCGACTCTTTATTTTAAATAGAGGCCTCATTAATTCATTTTTCGATGTGGGATTTCAACTAAGATATTTTGAAACGTCAAAAATGTGTTATCCTAATACCCTATGTTTTGTTGAACCGATGGTATTTCAAATCATCATAGATTGATGAATTTAAGGACCTCAATTTTATACTTGTTTGTAATTGATGACCTCAATCACTACCTATAAATATTTACATTTTTCCTCCAATTATATGTCTCAAATTGCCACCAATGTTCTCCTAATCGAGATCATAATTTGGTGGTGACCCTTTCATTTCTCTTTTCCTCATATTAAGACTAAATTTTAGTAACCCAATTTCCGATGTGGGGTTTCCCACAAATATATTATATATTTTGAACCTTTTATTTTCGAAGAACAATTTCAAATTGCGAGGACGCAATTTATTGAAGGAGGGGAGAATGTAACACCCCAAGATTTCATAGTGTGTTAGTTCTTCAAAATAATTCAATAACTTTCACTACATGCAACACAAAGTTCAAGCACACCATGACTTACCAAACAAGCCGTTCAAAAGAGGTTATGAATAGTATTAGATAAATTTTAATGTTTATATAATCCTTATAATTTTAGAATCCATATTATGAGTTTCTTAGATATAATGCAAGAACAAATTCATTTTCAGTATTGCACTTTTATCAACTTTAATAGTGAAACCTTTTTAAATACTATATTTTAAACTTTTTGACTAAATGGGGACATTAAAAATTTAAAATGAAACATCCCAAGCTTCTACGGTACGCTTCTCTTTGAATAATGCGATAGCGTGTGTTGTACGCAACCTCGAGTTCTAACACACACCACAACTAATTAAACTAGCCGTTGTGAATACTAATACCTACTTTTTGAAATTATATATATTTTATATTTGAAAATGGACTTCATTTTTGGATTCGGAATATCAAAATTAGCCTAGGGTGAAATTTTGGTACATTTCGGATAACTTTCATATTTTGATGAATAGTGAAAATTACTAAATTTTAATTAAAAACAACTTTTTTGATCAAAATAATTAATAGTGATAAATTGTGAATTTGAGTGGTTTTAAAGTATATTTAGAATATATTTTTACCATTTAATATAATGTTGGTCATTGGACATAATTTTACAATTAAACCGAACATAAACAAATGTCAATCTTTTGATAGTTATTACCTCTTAAAAACACGCTTTTTGTTTTGACAGCGGGAATTAATTTTAAATTAATTTCTGCCACTTCTGTGTTTTGAATTTAGGAAAATGGATTCCATATTTGGAATCAGGATGTCCAAATTATGTAAATAGGTAACTTTTATTTTTACACATTTTGAATAATTACTGCGGTAAATATTTTATTTACCATGGTTAAAGGGTAAATCCGGTAAATAAGGGTTAAAAAAATAATATTATAATAATACTAAATTACCCTAAAACGTGTCTTAACCCTATTTTTTGATACATGGTCGACCATGGGCATCTTTGTGTCAATTTTGGGACCCCATGGATCCACTTGTAAGTGATAATGACACATTATATTAATAAAGTTAAAATAAAAATAAAAATGGCATAAGCTTACATCTTTCAGAAGAACAATTTTTACATAGGGTTATACATGTTGGATTTTCGATTATAAATATTAATTAGAAATATAAAAAGATTTCCTACATAATTATATTTTATTTATAATTTTTAGACATCAAATAATTTAAATTATTAATGACACAATAATGATGCAATGTTTACCTCATTAATAAATCATTTAAATAAATAAGATTATAATGATTAAAATATTGTCTAAAACCTGTCCAATTCTTATTGGTTGATGTTATTTAGAATATGAGTCATCTTATCTTCGACCTCAATGATTTTTGGACCATTATAAACCGAATACAAATATATTATAAAGTAATACTTTCACACTTTCCTAAAGAGCCCCTCCTCTCCCTTATAAAAGGAGACCACTTCTACTCATTCCTCACACCTCTCAAGCCACTTGGCTCGTCCAAACTCTGCCCAAATAAGTTCCCCACATCCCTCTCCTCCTCCTTGAAGCTTACCCTTAGGCAGAAAGCATTTCAAGAAGTCCTTTGGTTCCAACCAAAGTGAGTTACCTAAATTAAAGGTAACAATTTCTCTTAAATTATTTTCATTTATTTTGCTTCTCCAACCCCCAAACTCTTTTTATTTCCTTTCTTTTGTAATAACACCAGTATCCTCAATATACTAGGATGTTGTTATAAGAAGGATTCAAACTACACATACACACAACTCCATCTAATGGATGATGAACATAATGTTTCTGTGGATGGAAAACTAACGCCTCACGAAACGATGATTGTTCAAATACATCTTACCGCCTCTCATGGTGGCCATTATGATGGAACTGTAATTAAATATGATATTAATGATATATATTTTATATATAAGCTTCTGTAATTCCATTTTATTTCATACCATTATTCGTTTCATGTTGTATATACATACGATAATTTCATTTGAGGAAGTGCGGACTACCGCCCCCTTAAAATGATATGACTCGTTCATACCACACATGGAACGTATAAAGGATGGTGTTAATGAACTTAAGTAACATATATAAAATATTATATTATACTGGAATAGTAATATACCTATGTATCATTTGGATTCGATTCTTTTAAAATAAAAATTAAATGGAAGTAGCGTTCGTGCGTACGTACGGACTACCGTCTCCACGAACGCGATGAGATTCATTCTCCATCGTATCCATTCAAGTATAATTATCATTTAATGATTTAAAAATGATGTTTGAGGACTTGATATCATTCTGGATATGAATAAGATACAACAAACATGACTTATGTAACAAAACATATAAAAGAAAATGAGTAAGTTAACACACGAAACGACGATAATACTAAGATATTATCAAATCAATATTAAAAGATCATATATGATATCATATTAATGTATATGATTCTTTTATAATTTAATAAAAATTATTTCACCATTATACAGGAGGTTAACCTACCCCAACCAAGGAAAAGTACAAGGTAAGGGTTATTTCACAATCTCTTCATTATCCGAGGTTGTTTATTTATAATAATCTACTGGGATCTCTTTATCATCCACATCCATGTTTCTTCAAAATGTATTTCAAAACATTTTTACTATTTACAAGAATATGGGTTAAAGTCATTTATACCCTTGTTTGACTTTTTATAAGAGGTTTATAAAGGAATCTTTCCGTCGTTTTCAAAACAAGGTCCTTTTTAACCTTTTCGACAGAATTGAGGTAAGAATGTTTTTTTAACTTATACGGCGAGTGCGGTTATTTTACGCCGTTATAAAATCTTCAAAGATTTCCTTACAATCTTATAAGAATATTTTCAAAGAAAATGTTTTATTTTATATGGATCTTAAATGATTTCAAAATAAAAGGAGATATTTCTTTAAAAAGAATTTTGATTTCATCTACGTCAACATCCTTTGATGGATTTTAAGATTATTTGAAGTTGATTTATTATGATACAAAACTTCTATATTGTATTGAAGGTTTTGTGATATGTTTGACTATGGATGTGCTATTTTTATACCATTCATAGTTTATGGTGAAATTATTGACATTTTGTATGCTAGTTTTAATACGAATGTTTATGTTATGTTTAAAACTTTTCATATGGGAATGCATTGGACTTAATAAGTGACGGGTGGAGCCCGCTATAGCTCCTCGATGCATCGGTAGGTCTCATGAGACAAACTAGTGTCTTGGCATAAGGCCTTGACAAAATCTTATTTGTAGTCTTGGCACGAGGCCTTGGCTATGTGGTTATGATAGTCTGGCATTATGCATTCCAACATTATGAAAGTGGTTATTGAATTTTGCATGTGATTATTCGATTAGTAGAATATCCATGTGAATAAGTAAATGGCATTATTTCATTTTATTTATGCCATACCATGTTTAATGTTCATGTTTGAAAGGCTTTTGTTTTAGTTATACATTGCCTTAAAAGTTTATTCTTATTTATGAAAGTTTCCGCTATTTTGTTATCCTTACTGGGCATTCGAGCTCACCCCTTTTATATGTTTTATTTTTCCCAGGAAGTGAAGAAGTAAATTATGAATGACCTGCAGGGATATCATGTGGGGATATGAGTGTGGATTATGGAGACATTATGTTGTTGTAGTAGTTTTTCATTTTATGATGTAATGTAAAACCTATGAATATATCTAGTGTTTCCAAGGCTACTAAACCAATCGGTCTTTCGAGATTTGATCTTTCTTGTGATCATGCCAATGTTACGAAGTAATGCACCGACTCTGGGTAGCTGGGGTCGGGGCGTTACATAATTAACACCTTTATCACCAATATATGGGTACATTAATCTCCCCCTTGTGGGTTTGTTAGAAATATGTATCAACACTTCTATGAAAACAAAAATATTATTAGAATACATCAGAAATCATGAGAACCATAAAAAAAATCATATATCCTGATAAGATAGTCATAAATAATAATTTAAGATATATTATTATTTTTAAGAATATTCCATCCCAAACTAACAAGAAAAGTTTTATTCATGTGATAATATGCTCTTCCCATCAAGCCATCACCTTGCCTCTTAAACATAATTCACCCTTTATATAGTAAACTCAATCACTTGATCTTAAGAGGCAACGAATGAAGGGAACCATTCTATTTAGAAAATATTTTCACTCATTTTTAGAATAATTTACAACATAATTCCTTGATATTTGGGGGTTTATACTAATGTTATTAATGATATAGGTGGTGCTGAACACCCATTTTCAACATCGTCTTCTAAATCAAATCATTATAAATATTCTTTGTTAAAATATCATTCAAATAATCATAAGTATTGATACATTATAAAATTATGTATTTCTTTACCAAAGTACCATTAATTTTTTTTATCTAATTTCAATGTTCTTTGAAATTTAGTTTTTAAGATCATTTATAAAATATTATGTAATACTTATAATATCAAAAGGACTACCTTTTATTTTTTACCACTCAATCTAAACTAACCCAATAACACATTAATTAAGATAATTTTAGTATAAGCATAAGTAACAACAATATACTTCTTCCAATATTGTACTTATAATGATAAGTTATCTTTCATTTATTGACAGATCCTATATCTATCTTTGAATAGAAACATTCCACTGAAAGTTGAACTTCTATCATCATAGTGAACTTCCAAACACTAATGGTAAATATGGAAGGATTCAAATCATTTCCCTTCGAATAATAACAATAATTATTTATTTTTATCCCTAAAATCCTAAAATGCTTATAATAGCCAAAATATGTTACGCATTTAGGGAAATTTAAAAATTTCAAAAAGACTTATAAAATATAAACTAATTTTTAAAAGTATTTTATGATAAATAAGAATGTATATAAACCTTTTAAAATAACATAAATTTACACTCAAACAATTAAAATATTAGGATAATTTTATCTCCACCAAAATGGGTCTACTAACTAGTTTTTTACTCCATCTAAAGAATCCTCAATAATTCTCTATTATAGCTTCATTGGAGAAAAAGATAAAATATCCTACCTAAATAACTTTTAATCTCTTGAAATATCATTGATCACATAATATTTAAGTATCAAAATTATGGCTCAATTTATGGGAAAGTCATTTAAGAAATCTAATTATACCTAAAAATATGATGTCATAATCATATGCAATTGTAGGAAGTTTAGTTGTATTTATCTCTTTGAAATATAGTTTTTTTCACATTCCCCATGGTGAATTTTAATGCCAGTATGTAGTAATCATGCATTGAATTCCAAGACCCCAGTTCCTACTTTAATCCACTGAGTGCTATTTTTAATTTGAAAAATATTATTTCATCACTATCAAGAACTTATCCATTAGGTTTATATATAAAAACTTCTTATTCAAAATCAATATTAAAAAATTATGACTTGGGGATTGATTTGATAAATTCTATACTATAAGAAGTGTCCAAAAGTATAGAAAATCACAATGGATTACAAACAAGAAATCAGAGAAATGTTTTCTATAAAAACATCAGATTATACTAGATAGTATCACTTTCTTACTTATTTTTCATTTTATCCTGATAACTTTCCCATAATTATTCATTTTATTCTAAAAATCCTACATTGTTCAAATAAAAATTCTCTAATTTAGTCCTAATACAATATATCATTTGGATATATCTTTATTCTATAATATATATTCATCTATATCCTTAATCCAATAATCAGAGTAATTTATTATCTCAATAATATGTGTAATTTAAGAAAAGGTAATAGGCTGATTTTTAATACACAATATTTTGAAGATAGGATCTATTGTGTTCTAATAATATCCAATCATTCATTTGTTTCTATAGGTTTATAAAATTATTCAAAGATATTATTTAACACATCACGAATCTTTTACCTTTTGTACTTATATTTTAATATTCTACATTGTTTTCTTTTCTTCACTGGACTGATCTAACTCAATTTTTACTATATGTTCCTCATTTTATTCTCAAACATTAACATCTTTTTCTACATAAATAAACATTATAATTTTATATTCAAAATAGAATGATTATAATAATGAAGTATTTAAAATAGGGTTTACTTGAATAATTTTTACATCACTACATTAACCAACATTGAGAGACATAATTTTCCATCATCTGTATCCATTACCATTAAAAAGATATCTTAATGGTTATAATCATCACCCTTTTCATCCAATTTACAAATCTGTATGTTTTAATTTCGTAAAAAAGGGACATCCAAATGTCAAATATACTCCACAATGGGATTCATTTTTTCCAAAACTCATTGATGTTTCGGTTAGAATTTGTTCCTTGTTGTTATCTATTTTGAATATAGAAATTCATGCACATATATTCTCTCCAATAAAATTATTTTAAATTATATTTTACAAATATTATTCAAGAAAAATAAACTTATCATATTTTATTTCTCTAAAAAATTCCATTTTTTAGGATTAAGTAGAGTTCTGTAATGATGTTTTACACTATATTTTTACTATAGAATTCAAAATCAGTTCTTTTCAATTATATCCCATTTTTATATTTTGATTTTTTTAATAAACATGTCCAATTATTTATAAACTATTATTTTGAGTTTTTTGAACAATTTCTGTACCTTATAAATGTTTTATTAACATCACACAATTTATTCTTCTATAATCATTAGTAAATTTGTTGAGAGAGATATAAACATTGGCGAAATTGTATGTCATGGGTATACATAAATAAATAAATATGAATACATGATTTTTTGGTATTCTGGATATCACCTCTTCTATACCTATTTTGGGTGAACTTCCCATTCTAGTATGTCTCTCAAACATCTCCCCTTTCAATTTTTTTATGGAGTATAACTTTCACTACTTTAACAATTGAGATATTTTTAAAACATCTCTTATAGATATATCCAAATCATTAATGCCATTGTGTTTATCATATTTTGAACAAAAATTATAGGAATACTTTATATCTTTAATTTATAAAATATATTCACTTCTTATTTCAAAATAATAAATTTACATCCAATCTTTGATTATTTTGAAAAGAAAAAAATTTGACATGATGATGAACTCATTTATATATTTACAAAAATGAGATAAACATAGAAAATCTGGTTCCAAACCATCAAAATATAAACCATCATTTTATTTTAATTTTAGTGGCACAATATCAAATTTTCTAAATCCATTGATCTATAAATTTAATTATTATCCAAAAATAAGGACTCTACTATCTTGTCTATTAATATTTTTCTATATTTTAATATATCTAATCATTAGTAATATGAATCATATATAAATGATTCATTACTTTATACCAATACTAGCTTTGAGTGAAACATGAATAATGACTGCCATCTCATTCCTGATATGCTATTTGATCATTCAATCCATATTCAATTATTACTAGTAACATGGTATCATATTCAAAAATTCATTTCCTTATGGACCATGATTATTACACATCCCATATATCTCCTCAATACATTGAAATATATTTTGGATCGGCATCATATATGTGTTATCATTTTATTCTTTCCCCCTAATTGATTTATATTTATTTATCTTTGTACCTCCCCATTAATATTAATATTCAATGAATAAGATGGAAATACATTTTTTAGAATAAAATGTTGCAATTGGGATTATAAGTCCCATAGAATGAGAATTATCCCTTGAAAATCGATCAACCATATAACAATTTAGATCATACCAAAAATTATATTCATGTATTAATGAAATAGTAACTTCATTTTAAAATTTATTAGTAGCAAGATTCATATTAAGATCACTGTAACACCTCAAAAATTTATTTTAACAACATATTTTTAATGAATTGTGTTATATAAAAAAGTATAATTATTTAAATATATAATTTATAAACTAGACATTAAATTGGATGATTTCAATATGATAACCATAATATTTAATATATATATACATAACGCTCAGATTATATAAAAATGTATTTATTAATTTCTAGGAAATTAGCACTCAATTTTTATTTAAGTCATTGAGTGATTCAAAATGTATTTTCATCGTAAATAATTATGAAAACATTTTTTGAGTGAAAATTGATATTTGTTTCTCACTCCTTAATAAATATTATTTTATAAAATCAACACCATTTTGAAATTATCATACCAAAATTATGTTATGTTAATTTTTTTTTGTATTTTCTGAAAATGATTGATTTTTAGTGAATTGTAAAAATATAGATTTCTCAAATATTATAATTTATTTTCATTAAATCAATTACTTTTAAATTAGTACAAATTTTTTTGTATTTTAATAAAGTGAAATATGATCCAAATTTTTTATAACAATCTAGTTTATAAAATTTGAATAAAAAATTTTCATGATTTTGATATAAGTTATTTTTTTGAATAAAAAATTATTTTTTATAAACTATTCTCACTACATTTTATGAATTTATATTCATATATATTTCATCCACTTACAATTATTTAATACTTAAAAAGTGATTTTGTATCTGGTATAATGTGATATAATTTTTTTAAAAGTGTAATTTATTTTTTGTCATTATGTATTGTAACCACGAAAATAATTATCACCTCAATAAGGGTAAAATTAATTAAACAAGGTTAAAATTATGAAAGAAGGTTGGAAAATTAAACCAACAATTTTCTCAATTTCTTTTTATTGGTGAAATTAGACCATACACATCCAAAATTTTAATATATCACATTATGCTTATATTTCCCCTTGATAAAGTTATTTATGTTAGTTTATGTAAATAAAATTATAAAATTACTCTATCTTCACTTTAATATATCAAAAATTATTACTAAATGATAATAAGTGGATTAATTAAGTAAAAATTATTTTATGGATTAAATAATTTTTTATTAGATAAATATATATTTATTTTATAGTGATGAATTAATTAACATATATTATTAAATAATTCCCATGTAATGATTCTGAAAGCAATGGAAAAACATTGAGATGATTTTAAGAAATCTGTAAAACTAGTATTATTTGGGTGACTGACGGTGCCCATGAATTTTATAAATTAATATAACATATTAGCGATGTTTAAAATGTTTATATTATAATTTCACATATATTATTATTTCATTAATGTCAAAATAAATAAATACTATGAAAAATGATATTAATGATATTTTATGAAAAAAAATATATTAATAAATTATATAAGAATAAAAAAATCTTGGTATAGTATAAGATAAATTATAAATAGTCCATATTTTCTTCAATTTTCTTGTTTTGGAAAACATTTAACTTATAAGTGAATTTATAAACTATTAATTTGAAAAAAATCAATAGTGTAATTGATGATAAAAAATATTAATGACAGTTTAATAAAAATGATATGGTTTAAAATGATATATAAATCTATATAAATTTGGTTGGATGATTATATTAAGACCATATCATATTTATAATGCAATTCATTCTAATTTTTATGCAATTTACAAGTGTTAGACACATATTATGTTAAAATATCACATCAATTTCCAAAAGTGTCCCTCTATTCACTTATAAAATTAAACCTATCCTATAATTTAATTATGCCTTACTGAGAATACTATATTGATAGAACAATACCCAATTTTATAAAAAAAATTCCAATAAATTATTTATAGGTTACATAATTTTTATATCACCATTCCAAGGGTCCTTAAAAAATATCCAATTGTTTCTAATTGAGTTAGAGGTAATCATCCACGTGACCACTCTCAATTTACTTAATCTAATACCATATATAATATGTGTTATACATCCAGAAATAAAAAAATAAATATTATAAGTATATATAAATTTTATTATGAGTATGGAACCATCTTTATTCAACCCCTTTTTAATGAAATGGGAAGTGAATATTTATCTAATGTGTATGTGTGGACTAAAACCATGATGAAGTGATACAATTCATTTATTATCACCATATTTCAGGGATGTAAATAATGGTGTGTTTAACTTTTATATATAACACTGATGAAATAATTATTCATTTGGAATGATAATATCATATTTACAATCATTCATTCCAATCCATTATAAAATGATAACCTCGCTAGTTCATAGGTGTGGAATACTACATGCATGTAATGATGCAAAACTATTATAACTTATTATTTATATTAATATAAGTAAAAAAAGATTCATTTAAAACATAAGATATATAAGATATTATAAATATTTTAATTTTTTATATATTATTAATCTATCTTTTTATACATTTTTCAAAAAGTGAAATCATTGTTCATGATTTGGAAGGACTAACACATTTTTGAACCTTGTAAATATTTTTATCACATCCATTTAAACATGTTTAGTAATATTATTATAATGAATATATATGGTATATATATATATATATATATCATTATTAACATCCTAGCGATGATGGATCATTGATCAAGAAGCATGGACCAAAATTAATATAATGAAGCATACTTAAAAAATAAAAATGTACCATTAAAAATTGGATATTTAGAATAAAATTATTAATAAATTGGTATTTAAAATTTACATGTGTATAAAATATAATATTATAACTATTAATATGGTTTTATAATATAATTATAAAAAAATAAATTAATTATATGGGAGGATTAAAAGATATATGACGAATATCAGACCTGAGGTTAGTGATTTTATTCCAATCACATACTAGTAATGATTGTATATGAATGAATTTACATTTTTTGAAATTATATGATCCTTATCTAATATAACAATTTTATTAAGTTGAAAAGTAAATACATGTGTTTTGGACCAAGTTATAATTCCAATGGAATTTAAATTTTATTATTTAGTGACATTCTGTTTTTAAACTGATTCTCAGAATGTAAGTATAATATTTGGAACATGTAAAAGTTCTATTTTTTGGGCCAAATTGATGACCTGAGAAGTTGTAGGGGTGTTCCACAAGTATTAGGGGCCCTAGACCCCAAAAACTCATGTTATAAAGGACTGGCTATGGCACATGGTTTGTTTGAAACAAAGGAGACCACCATAGAAATCCATGTAGGCTACTGAGGAGGGATGATAATGTCAAACAATATTTTCTCACCATTCACACAATGCTACATGGCCATGAAGAATTATAAAGGTCCTAGAAATAGGGGAAACACTCTATTTCTGAATAGTTTCTCAAACCATGTGCATTAACCATATGACGTCCCTCCATAGGCAGTGCAATGAGAACAATTGGTCCATGGTTTGGATACAAATGTGGCCAAATGGTTTGTTTAATTGTAATTGTGTAACATTTTCTTTTTTCCACTCCAGTCTTATTTATTTTTCCTATCTTTATCACATCACCCATGTGAAACAACTCCCTCATGGAGCTCCTCCCTTCATTCTCTACGTATGTGAAGATCTTCATTATATGACCTATCATTCATGCACCATCAAGTGTATTGGATAACACTAATTATTTCTAAGACACATCCTTTATATTTTCTTCATTTTTATTCCCATATCTTGTTATATTATGGTGTGATCTCATTCTCTCTATTTTCATGGTGTTCGTTCGTTTCTTAATTTTCTCTTGAACCAAACTGAATCAACTAATGATATTGTATGTGTGGGTCTCCATAAGAATGATTTCAGTGGTCTATATATTTTTCCCTAAATTCTCACCATTTATAAATTGTGTTTCTCTAACACATGCCAGTAATTCCATATGACACATCATAAATGTTGAATTTATTTTTTAGAACCTAATACCTTGAATATACTATCCATAGTTTATTAATTTGATATTTTTGATAAGCTTGAACATCAAAGTATAACTCCTCTTAATGTTCTGTTCCTTGAATACCATTAATTAATTAAATCTTTTCTAATAAATCCCATATATGAGGTGAACTATCATCTAAAAATATAAACATGTCATTTAAATGAAATGTGGTCGGATGTGACTCCCGTATAAGTATTACTTAGTGACCCAAACCTATCCTACATGGTTAAGACCTATATTCCTATAGAAAAAATTGATGATTCTAAATGTAATTCATGATATCATGGCATATTCTATACTATTGAATTTATTGTGTTATATACTAGGTGTAGTCCAACTAGCCATATTACGTTTAACTGATTCTTAGTATTCCTCAGCAATAGTAGAAACCATATTAATGAATTAAATAAAATGTATGGTAATGGACCCATTATTCTATAATTTGAAATGGTATTTTGGGGTGTCCCACTTAGATATTACTTTATTAGTAATGTTTCATGTTTATGAACATGGACTTATATTAAGTATTTAAATTTTATAGGTCAATTAATGTATTGCTTACACCATGGGAGGAACTCAGGTCCCTTTTTATAGAACTCCAAGAATGAGATCTTTAGTTGTTGAGACATTATAAGCTATGAGTGATTTATGTTATTTGAATGATGGGATCAAAATGCGCTTTACATACCTCCTTAGGAGGAATACCGATTACCATAGGAGAAACCATGGATGGATTGGGTGGTTATATGGTTACACCACACACAAGGGATACTTAATGACCTTTGTGAGACACAAGGGATGGGACCAGAGGGGACATGTTCACATTTATACAAATAGTGATACTTGACATTCTATATATGGATCACCCTGGATGGACTCCTTTACACATGGATAGTTGTCCTGATCATGGAGCCATACATGGGATCGTTTATATGGTTTGACATAGACATGCTCAGAATTGTTTTTTAATAAATTCATGAGATGCCTCTTAAAATTAAAAAAATTATAATTAAAATAATTAAAGGATGCGTCTTCCACTCTAAATCATGGTCCTGTGTTCTAGAAATTTTTATACAAGAATAATACATATTATAATTTCACCTATATTACATATTTACAGGTTCACCCCAGATCATAGAAATTATAGCTTTAGATGAAGATGGTGGTGTTGGTTTGGTGTCCCATAGAGAACCCAGGCCGATGTTCTAATTTATTTATTTATCATGTTGCACTTATTGTTCGATTTCACTTCTCATTACTTTAAATTCATCGACTGGGTCATTCTTTAGACACCATTGGTGGAGGAATACTTAGTATATCTCACACCCTTCATGAGACTCCATTACACTAGGGTACCCGAGAAGATATTCATGTTCATAGGTCTATAGATTATTTCTTGTGGTGTGCATTATTCATGGAATCTTATGAGAGCAAGACTAATATATTACTCATTATTCTCATGGAGATCACCATGATGGATTTTTATTCTTCTTTTGATTTTTTTGTTTTGTTTTTTCTTACTAGAGGTTTGATACTTTTGGTATATAGATATTCCTTTATCATTCACGCTTCATTTTATATTTGAATTGGCCAATTTTATTATATTACTATAATTATATTCCACTACTCTGAATATTATTTAGATTAATTACATAATTTTTTGATTTACATATGATAAAAAATTACACACTTATAATAATGAGAGTATAGTCTCCACACTAGACCACTATTTGACCCTCTCTTCTAGTCAATAGCCTGTGGTGTATGGGAAGAATCACTTGAGGCCATGTGTGGATCGGTCTCACTATTGGTTTATTGGTTAGTTCATTAGGGACATTACGAAGAGGTATTAGAGATTTATTTTCCTTGTATTACTGTTCAAGGGAAACAGACTGGAGACTAAGAATTCATCAGACCATGATAAATATTCATGGTTAGAAGTGATCAACACATATATGGGGAAGAGACCACGTGTCCAGGGATGGTATTTTTGTTCATACTATTAATTGTTACAATTTATTATGATTTCACCTTGAGTGATTGGTGTACATTCTACTACTTTCTGATTTATGATATTTTGGGTGTTTTACCCATGGTCTAGTAAGACAAATATGTAACATTACATTCATCATTATTGGATCATAGGGATTTACATTGTCGGAATATTCCATGCCTCTACATAGCACTATAAGAGTATTAGAAATTTTTGATATTCCATGTGTGTTGTTTTCCTACATTTTGAATAACATGTTCGATATTTTAGTACCATGTTTAGTTTTATATTTTATTAGGTTACAATATAAATTATTTTTCATATAACATTGTGTGTGAATTATTTAGAATGGTTTCATATGAAACATGTTTCATTGATTTTCTTATTTTTAGTAGCATTCCGAACTTCTTACCAGGATTAGTTTATTAATTTGTGGTATTTACTTTATATTACAGGATTATGTGCTTATATTCATCTTATTTTTTCATTATTTAGTTATTATTCAATATGTGTACTTTTATTTACTTCTTTTTATCACATGCCCAAATAAATTTCGAATGTTGGGATGGGTCAAATAAAATGCTGACATAAATATATATAGCATTTTCTTACATATATTGATATTGAAATTATATTTGAAAAACCAATAATGAAATGTTAGAGCCTGAAACCATTGATTTCCTGGTCTAAAATATACTAGTTAAGATTAATTGGAATCAAATATTCAATTTATAAAGTGTATGGTCACTTTATAAATTTGGAAAATGAAACTATTATATTTGAACCATTGAATATAAATTTAAAAATACCTTGAAACTATTGAAAATATAGATTTTGTTAAATTTTGACATCAAAATGGACAGTTATCTTTAAAAAGACTTGTAATTATCTTACTTCAACATGAAGACCTTAATTACCCATTCATAAATGCATAATTAGACCATTGTTGGTAAATTTTTACATGTTACTTATTAAATAAACTACTAAGGGTGTTTTACATATTAAAGTTTTTATTATTCTTGTTTCTATAATTTGAACAGAAAATGGTTTAATCATACCCTTTCTGGTCACCATATCATTATATTTTATAGTGTTTAATGCCTTGGGGGTATTCTTATACCATATAGTAATGTAATTTATATTTTCAACAATCATTTATATGGGTTTTCATAAAATTGTATAGTGGAATCTTACCTGACCAGTACTTCATTAATTTAAAAAAAGCCATTTTATGTTATTTGGAGATTTATTATAAATGATTAATTCAATAATTAAAATTCCAATTTTGACCTTAGGGGTCAAAAAATCTATATATTGGAATTGAAATTTTATTTAACATGGCCCAGTTGTGAGACCCTATTTGATATATAAAATGGATAAAGGGGTATCATAAGATAAATTGCCTAATTGTGATAGGATGCCAATTAAATAAATAAGGGTTAAAATTGATGATTGATAGAAATTTTTTGAAACCTAGTGGATTTTGATAAAAAAAGTATAGTGTATAACTATTTTTCTTATGTAGTAAATGGAATTAATTTTAACTTTTAAAATTAATAAATAATTAAATATAAATTATGGAAATTTCCTAACTTGTAACCCTTACGAAGGGTTTTAGCTTCCACCCTTGTGTAAGGGTAATTAAATTTTTTCCCTATGATTCCATAGAATAGGAACATGGGAACTACCTTTATCCACTTCCTTTATAGATCAATATCAAGTGATGGACCATTAGTCATAGTGATTTTTTTTCATATTTTCTTAATTATAGGGCAGACATTTATTTTACTAAAAAAGGGGATATCCCAAGGAATGTAGCACCCTCATAACCTTAAAATCCATACAAAATGATTGTAGATTTAGGATGCATTGTATTATTCAGGTTCCATCAGTCCCTAGTAAGACTCTTAGTTCATAAATGAAACTCTTGTTTGATGATTGTTCATTTGGGTCTCTGACACTTTATATGGGAATGAGTGATGAGAAACACCTAGTTTTTATGGTATAGACATGAATTGGTCATGTTAAATGTCTCAGTAGGTCATGTGACCCTTATTTACATTTTATTTTTTGTTAAATGAATCGGTATATCTTCATCTGAATTAATAGTCACACGGGATAAAAAAACTCTTGGGTAGTTCTTGTTATGGGCCATAATATATTGGGATGCATAGGGCTGATAAGGATATGAATAATATAAAATATTTTTCAAGTCTTATGATAGAATATTTCAGTATTATGCATCAATACACACAGTTCCCTTCGAGTTGTTAAATGAAAAATCAAACTGTATGAGTCTGGAATGGAACTGTTTAATCCTTGAGCTTCAATGATTTGATCAAAATTCATCTCTGAGGAAGAGTGGCCAGAGTGTTATGAGATTCTAACTCATCCCCATTGTCCGGATATTTTTCAAAGAGGATCAAGTCTTCTGACATGATAGTACATTTTCATTGGAACTTAATTGTGGTGTTATGGTGCACATGGATGTAACTTTGGAGGAGTTTCACGTGTACCTATAAATTAAATTATATTAGAAATTATTTTAAGTGGATATTTTCATTCACTTTAATTTTAGTTCTTTTAAAGTGTTTCATCCACCACTTGGACCAGTGTTTAGTGGTTAACGAAGCGTATGGTGTAGGATGAGTATTCCTTTTTAGTGAATCCAATTAATTGAACACTTCTAAGGTGGGGATCATTGCACATAATTGGGTAATAAATATCTTTCTAAGTTGAAGAACACAACCATGGAAGAATATATGGAAATGGTCAGTCTTACTCTTTAATTCCCTTGAGGATGGTAATCCTTGAAGTGTGTCGGTGCTACTAAGGCCACATGACTATTGAATGGTTGGATTTGGTTGAAATAGTTTTTAAATTTCATTAGTCAGCATGGACTTACGTTTTTGTGATTGTGTAATCATGGGATACATAATGAGAAAGGGCATCGCTATGGGGTAATAGTGACACCTCAATAGGTGAAGCTGATCTCTTTCCATGAAATCAATAGTTGTTTGATCAAACTTTCTATATGCAGTTAAAAATGGTTGGATCGAACTATGCAATGAACTTTGTCTGGGAGATGATAAATTTGTCATGGGTCTTCTTATATCATTTTCTAATTTTTAGATTTCACTTGGTGAACACTTTTCTTAGGGACAAACTTTTTCCCTACCATTACATCATCAGGGTACACAAATATAGTATCCATAATATCCATCCCCTCACCCATTCGCTTGGGAAGATGGAGAAGTGATACTATGCCTTAGGTGACATCCCCAAGACCCAAATATATATAAATAAATACCAAGGGTTTCATAAATAGGTGGGTGATGATTTTAGTTTAAATAAACAACCAAACCAATATACCCATATATAAACACACATAAATTGTTGCATGAGTACTAAGTAATGAAACTCAATGTATAAACTACTGAAAATACCAAACTACAACAAAACACTATATCAATGTGAAAAGAAGAAACTAAAATCAACAAAAAGAAATGATAATGAAAAAAAAGACTCATTAACTCCAAAACCTCCAATATATAACTAAATAATCCATTCTTAAGGTACCACGATGAATCTATTAAGAAATGAGATACCTTTTGTTGTTCCCAAGTGATTGCATTTGTTGTCAATAACCTGTCAATGAGTGCCAACTGATGATGTAGAGATTGAAGAGTGATAAATCTTTAAGAATGATGGTTGAAGAAGCATCATAACATCAAATGATTGTAGAGATGATCTTAAGTTCAAATAACTTATATCAAGACGATACAATGTCACAACATTGTAAGACGTCCATGCATTTTCTTCACAATGCATGAGGAGATACAAAGGTGAACCATCCACAATCACTAGGTGGATGAAGTGAAGGAGAACCATCCACAACTACTATGTGGATGAAGTGGTTTGAAGAAGACCATGCACTATCTTTTAGTGCATGAGGATTTAAAGATGATCCAACCTCATCTATGATTGGATCAAATAAGTACATTAAAGATCAATTGATTTCTGATTAATGGGTGATGAAGATTATTGAGAGATTCTTGGGGATTCAATCTCCTAGTTGAAGAAGAAGAAGAAATTTTGAAGAAATGTTGAAGAAGAGATATGAAGTTACTATGAAGTTTAAGATGAGAGAAAGATTGGTTGAGGAATATTGGTTGGTTATAGTACTTGTTCTTAGAACCATGTAGAAAAAAAATAAAAAATAAGGCAAGCCAATGGGCTGGCCCCAAGGCCTCAAACCAAGGCACATGTGGGACCGAGGTCACCACACCCAAGGGGAAACCTCGTGGGCCAGCCCAATGAGGCCAGGCCGTGTGTAAGCCCGAGCCACGCGGAGGTCAAGCCCACGCAGCGTGGGCGCCACGGGCGTGCCTGTGAAGGAGCATAGTGGGCGCTAGAGCACGCCCAGAACAGCATAGTGGGTGCTAGAGCGCGCCCGTAGGAGAACCAGTGCAGGGAGGCACTGGAGGGGGGAGATGTGTAATCTGAGCTGATGTTGGGAGGTGCTGTCTGTTAAACCGCGAGAAAGTCGTGGCTCGATTCGATGTGGGACGACATTTTAAAGACGCAGATCTAATCTGCACCATCCATCTGATCCACATGTAATCGCGTCCGCTCATCTAATCTTGTCGTTCCATGATATAATCTCCACCGTCCGCAATCATTAAACACATATCCAACGGCTGTGGTGTCGTCTTCAACCTCCCGCCGGCTGTGGGAAGTCCCGCGACATCTCCCGCGAACCAGAGCCACCCGTGAAAGGTAGATGGAGCTCCCGACCATCTCTGATGGTGATAGGACCACCAGTGTGTTTGTCTCCTCCTCAGGAACACATGCATGCGTTAAAAGTCACATGCATGCAACGAGGTAAAGATTTCGAACGAGGCTGAAGCAAACAGAGTTGCGAGGCAGAGTGTTCATGCATGGACAGAACAGGGAGAATCCATGTGTGCGTTCGAGGATGCATGCACATAGAGTATCTACGTCAAAATGATCCTGCTTTGAACAAGTCATGAAACTCCGAGTTTGATGGGAATATTGAGATCCTATTCATACAAATCTTTTTTAGGAAGCCTTTACCTATAAGAGAAGCTGCCCGAGGCTTGAGAATAATTACCGATCTTTTGATAAGAAGTCCCACGTTGCTCCGTGCAATACGAAGGGAAACATCTCGCACCCGAGAGAGACAGTAAAGGCCGGAGCCACCCGAGGCTCCGGGGGTACTGATCGCGCCACCCCTGCTTGAAAGGAGGAGCACTGGGACACCCTGCACACTCCCATTGTGCGATAGGAAGAAGTTGAGCCGCGCACACCTACGCGCCTTCTCTGCCCGCACACCTGCGCGGCAGGAGGAAGCTATCACGCCACTTGGCGGTAGAAGGTGTTTCTGCCACTTGCGCGCCTGCTGCTCTCACACCTTGGCACACTTGCGTGCCCTCCATTGAAGTGGGTTCAGGTGAAGTGAATCCCACACACCTTGTGTGTGGGTGTGCAAGAAATGAAGGCCACATCTCATCTCTTGGGTTGTGAGGGTGTGTTCACAAGTGAAGAAGAAGGCATTGGATGTATGTACATGCATGCATATTGAATAAAAGTATTGGTGAGAAAGAACGAGAAGTTCTCATGGAGTTTGTTGAAGCTACTTGAAGAACTGAACAACACATTTGAAGAAGATAAGTGGAGCTGTGAAGAAGAAGATGTTGTGATGTTGGGGGGGGGGTTTAACTAACTTGTAATTGGGGGGTATAACCAATTACTATGTAAACATATTCTGGCATAGTGAAGAATCCGTGTTGTGGAGTGTAACCAACATTACAAGGAGTGGGTCTTTGTACTGAACCTTGATAATCTCTCTATTATGTGCTTTCATTATCACTGCAGCACCAAAAGAGTATATCTAGGACTTAACCAGTCACAGAGGTTGAATTGATCATTCAAAGGGAACAAATCTTAAAATGAAAACGTTATCACTGATTCACCCCTCCCCTCTCAGTGATCACAACTGATCCAGGAATTTCAATTGGTATCAGAGGGAGGTTCCCTCTGTTAGGATCTACTTCGGAGAAAATGGACAATCTGAATTCTGTTAATAGTAGGGTTGTTCCAACATTCGATGAGAAGAATTACCACAGCTGGAAGAATCAGATGTTACCCTATCTTCTATATCTCAGCCTTGAAGTTAGAAATGCAGCCTTATTTGGATTCCCTCCTCTTGCTAATGAAGCTGCTATGACACTGGATGAGAAAAGAAATATGGAAGTTGATGGTAAAGCTCAAAATGACATCCTTATATCACTATCAGAAAAGGTATACACAAAAGTCATGGGACTCAAGAATGCTAAAGAAATTTGGGAGAAATTGGAAAGCAGTTACGAGGGCAACATGAAAGTCAAGGAAGCCAAATTACAATTTTTGAGAAGCCAGTTTGAAGATATCAAGATGTGAGAAGAAGAAAATATTGATGATTATTTCACAAGAGTCAATGAAATTTTCAGTAACATTTGGGGCTTTGGAGAAAAGCAGGAGGACTCAACTATCGTTAAAAAACTAATGAGAAACTTTCCTAACAGGTTTGACCACAAAGTCTTAGCATTAGAAGATAGAGATGATCTCTCTCTTGATGAACTAAACAACATTCTAATTGCATATGAAATGAGGAATATCCCAATATTCAAGAAGAAGATCAAATATGATATGGCTTTTGAGACCATTAGACAACTCAAGATAAGAGATGACGAAGTCTTAGAATCAAGTGAGTCTGACAATGAAGAAAATGATGAAGATTTCAACAAAATTATTTCTCTTTTATCAAAATGGTTTGGAAAATATAAATTCAAGGGAAAGGGGAAATTACCACTGAGGTGTTTCAATTGTAATAACATCAGACAATTTGCTGTTAACTGCCCCAAGAAAAGATCTAGTGCTCCAATAATTGAAGAAGAAAAGTCACAAAAGAAGAAATGGAGTAGAAACCCAAGAGAAGGAATCAAATATGGTGCAAGAAATATAAGGTTCGTTCCAGGTGAATGAAGAAGCTATGTAAGTAAAGAGGAAGAATTAGACTCCACTTCAGCCAGTCAACCAGAAGAAGAAACGAATTTTATGGCTCATGTGGAAAAAGGGATTGACACCTGCAGTAGTGAAGACGATGAAAGTGAACGAACAGAGCATGAACACATATTGAAAGATGAATTAGAGGCTTCCCTTGAGAAAAACAATAAACTCAAGAAAGAGAACAAATTGATACAAAAGGAAACCAAAAGGATGACTGAGGAGTTGTAAGAATGTATGAAGAAAGAGACAATGTACATTGATGAAATCAAGAGACACAAACTAAAGAGAGCTAAGCCGGACAAGATAGCAAAAGATCTTGAAGAGAAAATTAACCTCAAAGAAGAAGATAAATCAGTGACACAATCCAAGTGGATTGAAGCACAGAATAACTTGACAAAGATGAGAGAAGACTTTAACAAGGTTGTTGAGGTCAAGGAAGAATCATCTCACACTGGTGCTCAAAGGCAGGTCAACTCACCACTATGTAAATCTCAAAATACATATGTTATTTCTAATAATACATGTTCAAAGATAAAATTGAGACAAACATGGAATGAAAAAACTTGTGAAAAATCATCTTCAATGGAAGAAAGGAAATCCCCAGAAAAGACTACTCAAATCATGGACAAAAAATTACAACATGGATTCTATCAGTGGAGAAGGTCATAGTTTAGAGGCTAATGTTGGTGTTGTGGTGTGTTTGGACACAAGGCCTATTCATGATGGTATAACATGTCTCTTTCAAATATGAGGCATGAGTCAAGGAGGAGATATCCTGAAACCAAGAGTGTAGTACAGAAAGCATCAAAACTTCCAATTCAGAACAAATATGACTGCCTGGGTGAATCTTGTAGAAGATGTGACCAACACGGTCACAGAGCTGATAAATGTATAACTTTTCTTCCTAAACAAAGAGTTAATGACATGAGAAGAAAAGGCATTCAGAAACCCAATGAAGAAATCACATGCTTTGCTGAAGTTTCTCTAAAATCCAGCAGTAAAACCAAGTCATGGATTCTTGATAGTGGATTCACATCACACAAGACTGGTGATAAAAAAATTCTAAGCAACATAGAAAGACATGAGGTAGGAACTGTGGTGTTTGGAAATGATTGTTCTCTGAAAATCAAGGGAGTTGGAAAGGAAATGACTGAAACAAAAAATCTAAAATTCAATGATGTGTTATTCGTTTATGGATTAAAGCACAACCTACCGATTGTAAGTCAATTATGTGATGACGGACATGAGGTGTTCTTAAAGAGGGATTCATGCATCATCAGGAGCTCAAAGGATGGAAAAATCATCACTCAAGGATGAAGAACCACTAGAAACCTATTTCAAATTGGTGAGCCCATCAATTCTTATTATCTTAGTTCTACAGATGAAAACAACTTCTGAAATATAAAACAAGGCCATCTTGGTCAAAGGAGTGTGAGTAAAATTCAGAAGTACAATATGGTATGAGATCTACAAAAATTAAAGAGATAAAGAGATGAAATTTGTGACACATGTTAGAAGGGAAAACTGACATATAGTTTACACAAATGAGTAGATATCATGACTACTGGGCCTCTTGGACTCATCCATACAGACATATGAGGACCGATGAAACAGAAGTATAGAAGAGGAGATCTATATTTTATAACCTTCATTGATGATTACACTCATATGTCCAACATCATGTTCATGAATCATAAGTCAGAGGCAATCACAATGTTAAAAAATTTCAGAAGGCAGACTGAGAAAGAACTAGGCCTCTGCATCAAGAAAGTGAGATCAGACAATGTAAAAGAATACACTTGTGATGCTTTTAAAAGATTTCTGGTCAAGAATGGAATCAAGCATCAATACAGTACACCATATACTCCACAACAGAATGGAGGGGCTGAAAGAACGAATTGAAGCATAGTCGAAATGGGGAGGACTACGTTAGCTATGAAAAATATTTCTATGTTTTTCTGGAGAGAAGCGGTATGCACAACCATACACATACAAAATAGATGTCTCCTGAGACCAGAAACACAAATGAAAGCCTATGGAATGTTTTTTAACCAAAAACCAACCATTAAATTCTATAGATTCTTTGGCAGTCCCTGCATCATCATGATTAAAAACATTAATCTAGGAAAGTTTGAGGGAAAAGAAGAAGAAGGAATCTTCATGGGTTACCTACCTGATGGAAAAGGCTACAGATTCTGGAATAAGAGGTTGAACCAAATGATTTACTAAAGTGTTGTCAGAATAATTGAAAACAACACCAAACCATACACTTTGGATAATGATGACTCAAAGAATGACACAACCTTGGAACAAAAGAATAAAGAATTAATAGAGACAACACCAACTACTGGTGAGATCGACTCTAAATACACCAGTGATGAAGAGGAAGGTAATGAAAATGGAAGAAGGAGATACAAAAAATTGAAGAAACATGTCGACACAGAAGATGTCCTTCATGACCCACAGTCCTGAGTAAAAACTAAAAGAAGATTGATATTGGAAGATTAGCCTGCACTGGTTTCTGAAGATGAACATCACACAGTGGCTGAAGCAGTTGAACATGAGGGATGGATACAAGCTATGCACGAGGAACTCAATAAAATAGAAAAGAACTCCACTTGGGATCTTGTTCTAAGGCCCAAAAATAAAAATGTTATTGGGACAAAGTGGGGGTTTAGAAACAAACTCAATGAAAAAGGGGAAGTTTCCAGAATTAAGGCCAGACTCATATGAAAAGGGTATTCACAAATAGAAGGAATCGACTTTGAATAATACTTTGCACCAGTTGCAAGACTAGAAACTATCAGAATATTCTTATCAGTTGCAGCACACAAGCAGTACATGGTCTATCAGATGGATGTGAAATATACATTCCTAAATGGAGATCTTGAAGAATAAGTGTATATAGGACAACCAGAGGTATTCTTGCAGGATATAGATGGTAGTATGGTATGCAGACTGAGAAAAGAATTGTATGGATTGAAGAAGGCCCCTAGAGCCTGGTACTGCAAATTGGGTGGTTTTCTCAAAAACATGATGGTTGTCAAAGGAATAGTTGACAATAATCTCTATATTAGAGAAATGGCCACTGGTACCCTCATAGTCATTATCTATGTGGATGATATCATTTTTGCTGGTGACAAGGAAGGAATATGTGAAGATTTTGCTGAATAGATGAAAATAACCTTTGAAATGTCCATTCTTGGTCAAATGACATATTTTCTAGGATTTCAGGGGGAACAAAGACAAAACTCCATATTTCGTTCACAAGAAAAGTATGCAAGGGACTTAGTGAAAAGGTTCGGAATGGAGAGTGAAAATGAAGTCTCAACACCCATTTCTGTTGGAACCAAGCTATGCAAGGATGAAAACAGAAACAATGTTGATCAGAAAGAGTTAAGGAGAATTATTGGAAGTCTCCTTTATCTCACGGCTTCAAGGATAGATATAACATATGCAGTGACTTTGTGTTCCATGTTTCAAAGTGACCCAAAAGAATCTCACTTATCAGTAGCTAAAATAATCTTGAGATACGTGAAAGGAACCCTCAACTATGGATTCTTATACAAACACAGTACAAACATAAAGTTGTTGGGATTCACAGATGCTGATTGGGCTGGTAATTGTACTGATTGAAGATCGACATCTGGTGGAACCTTCTTTCTAGGAGAAGGATGTGTTATTTGGTACAGCAAGAAACAAAAATCTTTAACGTTGAGCACAGCCAAGGCAGAGTATGTTGCAGCTACACATGCATGTACACAAATTATTTGGATGCTGGTGCACCTAAAAGATTTGAGAATTAAAGCTGAAAACCCATTGAGGATATTATGTGATTATCAAAGTGCAATTGTATTGTCTAAGAATCCAATACAACACTTCATATCCAATCACATTGATATAAAATATCATTTCATCAAAGAAAGGGTCGCCAGTGGAGACATCAAGCTAGACTACATTTCTACTCAAGATATGGTGGTAGAAATTTTCACCAAAGCTATGCCTACAGAAAGATTTTTTGAGCTAAGGCTGATACTTCTTGTTCATCCATCTCCTCTCACATGAGGAAGAGAAAGGTCCCCCTTTATTCCCTAAATTTATATGATTTTGTACTAACATGCAGGGAATTGAAGGAGTTGAGTGCATCCCTTGAGGGGGAGCATTGGTTGCTGAAGTTGTGTAGGGTCAAGCGGTTATTCATTTTGGGAATGACTTTCCATTCATCCCATTGCATTTGTTGGACAATAAGGGGGAGAAATCATCAGCACACACGTTGTGACATTCTTCAAAGTGTGCTTAGGAGTATTGAAAACCAAATACAAAGGGGGAGATTGTTGTGCCCAAGTGATTTCATTTGTTGTCAATAAGCTGTCAATGAGTGCCAACTGATGAAGTATAGCTTGAAGAGTGATAAAGCATAAAGAATGATTGTTAAAGAAGCATCATAACATCAGACGACTGTAGAGCTGATATTATGTTCAAAGAACTTTTATCAAGAAGATAAAATGCCACAACATTGTTAGACGTCCATGCATTGTCTTCACAATGCATGAGGAGATACAAAGGTGAACCATCCACAATCACTAGGTGGATGAAGTGAAGGAGAACCATCCACAACTACTAAGTGGATGAAGTGGTTTGAATAAGACTATGCACTATCTCTTAGTGCATGAGGATTTAAATATGATACAACTTCATCTATGATTGGATCAAAGAATTACATTGAAGATCAAGTGATTTCTGATTAATGGGTGATGAAGATTCTTGAGAGATTTCTGGGGATTCAATCTCATACTTGAAGAATAAGAAGAAATGTTGAAGAAATGTTGAAGAAGAGATATGAAGTTCTAAAGAAGATGAAGATGAGAGGAAGATTGGTTGAGGAATATTGGTTTGTTATAGTACTTGTTCATAGAACCAAGTACACAAAAAATAGTGAATAAAGCCAACCAATGGGCCGGCCTCAAGGCCTCAACCCAAGGCACATGTGGGAACGAGGTCACCACACCAAAGGGGAAACCTCAGGGGCCAGCCACATGAGGCCAGGTCGTGTGTAAGCCTGAGCCACATGGAGGTCAAGCCCACACAGCGTGGGCGCCAATGGCACGCCCGTGAAGGAGCATAGTGGGCGCTAGAGCGCGCCCGGAGGATCACTGTGGGTGCTAGAGTGCGCCTGCAAGATAACCGGTGCAGGGCGACACCAGAGGGGGGAGAGGAGTAATTTGAGTTGATGTTGGGAGGCACTGTTTGTTATACTGTGAGAAAGTCGTGGCTCGATTCGATGTGGGATGACATTTTAAGGACACAGAGCTAATCTGTGCCGTCCATCTGATCAGTGTGTAATCACAACCGATCATCTAATCTAGCCGTCCCACTATATAATATCTACCATCTGTGATCATTCAACACGGATCCAACGACCGTGGCATCATCTTCAACCTCTCGCCGGCTGTGGGAAGTCCCACGATGTCTTTCGCGAGCTAGAGCCACCCGAGCAATGTAGATGGATCTCCCGACCGTCTCTGATGGAGATAGGACCACCAGTGTGTTTGTCTCCTCCCCACAAACACAGGCATGCATTAAAAGTCGCATGCATGCAACGAGTTAAAGATTTCAAATGAGGCCAAAGCAAAAGGAGTAGTGAGGAAGAGTATCTCTGCATGGACAGAACATGAAGAAGTCATGCGTGCATTAGAGGATGCATGCACATGGAGTATCTACATCAAAAGAATCCCACATTGAACAAGTCAGGAAACTCTGAGATTCACAGGATGATTGAGATCCTATTCATGTAGAGCTTTTTAGGAATCCTTTACGTATAAGAGAAACTACCCGAGGCTAGAGAATAATTACTGATCCTTTGAGAAGAAGTCCCGCGTAGCTCCGTGCAACGCGAAGGGAAAACTCTCGCGCCTGAGTGAGACAGTAAAGGCTAGAGCCACCAGAGGATCTGTGGGAACTGATCGCGCAACCCCTGCATGAATGGAGGAGCACCGGGTCACCCTGCGCTCTCCCTTTTCACGACAGGAAGAAGCTGATCCGCACACACCTGTGCGCCTCCTCTGCCCGCACACCTGCACAGCAGGATAAAGCTATCGCGCCACTTGCATGGTAGAAGGTGTTTTTGCCACTTGCGCGCCCACTGCTCCCTCACCTTGGAACACTTGCGCGCCCTCTATTGAAGTGGGTTCAGGTGAAGTGAATCCCACACACCTTGTGAGTGGGTTTGCAAGCAAGGAAGGCCACAACCCATCTCTTGGGTTGTGAGGGTGTGTGCACAAGTGAAGAAGAAGGGATTAGATATATGTACATGCATGCATATTGAATAAATGTAATGGTGAAAAAGACCGACAAGTTCTCCTGGAGTTTGTTGAAGCTACTTGAAGAATTGAAAAACACATTTTAAGAAGAGAAGTGGAGATGTGATGAAGAAGATGCTGTGAAGTTGGGGGGGGGGGTTAACCAACTTGTAATTGGGGGGTATAACCAATTACCGTGTAAACATCTTTTGGCATAGTGAAGAATCTGTGTTGGGGAGTGTAACCAACACGGAAAGGAGTAGGCCTTTGTACCGAACCCTATAAATATCTCTGTTCTATGCTTTCATTATCACCTCACCACCAAAAGAGTAGATCCATGCCTTAACTAGCCACAAAGGTTGAATTGATCATTCAAAGGATAAAAATTCTTAAAAAGAAAAAGTTATCACTGATTCACCCCTCCCCTCTCAGTGATCACAACCGATCCAGGCATTTCACCTTTCATTTACATATGTCCGAATAAAAAACATCTAAACATGTACCAATGTTACCAAGAAGGGAGTGAGTTTCAAATCTTATAATGTTTTCACTAAATTAATTCCCTTTGCACATCACAAGATTAGAACACGATTTCAAATTTATATAAAACAATTTATATAAAACAATTTAGAATAGATTATATCAAAACCAAAACCATTTCTAATAAAAAATATTTTCCATGGAAATAAATCAAAAAATTTCTCAATTTTTTCCCAATAAAATTGGAATAACCAATTCCATGTACACACAAATAACCACACACACAAACACAGACAGTCATGTTTGGTGTTACCATTGGTGGAACATCACATCTATTCTCCATCCCTTTGATGGTGGTACTTCTTAACCATTATCCATCCCATTCAAATCATGCCCAACCATTTATTCCAACTCCATTCGAAACCAATCATTACAAATAAAATGATACTTTTATTGAAAATGATTTACAACCAATTTTTAATGTATTCAAATAACACATCAATTTTAAGATAATTATTCTGAAATCATGTTACTAATTTCTGATTCAAAAAACAACCCATTTAAGCAATTTCAAAACCATCACTAAAGAGGGTTTCCATAGTTATTTTCATATCATTTTAAAAATTAAATTCATGTAATTCAATCAATTTTAAATCAATCCTTCATGTTTTAATAAGAGGAGTTGAGGTTGAATCCACCTACCTTACATGCTTAGGGGAAAATTAAGAACACTAGAGAAATTTAACAATCACAGATTAGATATTTAAAAACTCGACATAGATCATGTAGCCTATCAACCAGACGATCATATATCATCATGTTTGAAATCAAATGACACAAATATATCTTTAGTAGTTTAGATATAATATTTCAAGAGAGGAAAAATGAATAAATATTAGTAAAACCACCTAAGAGGATCACATAAAAAGGAATCTGTGCTTCCAATGCACCAAGAATAAACGAAAGTTTAATTCTGGATCAAGGGGAATGAAATCGACATCTTTGAGAGGTAGAGGAATTTGAGTTGGGCTCATATTAGGTAAAATTAATAGGTTAAAGGGATTATTTTGATTGGATATAAAAAATTCGAATATATTTTTTAACACAGTGTTTTTTAGGTAAAATATTTACAAAACATTGTGGAAACCATGTGTCAACTACTGTATCCCAACACCCCTCGCATGGATGGATCACTCTGTTATAAAAACTATACACCAAATATGCTCAGTCCTTCTATTCAAGTTTTCATGGTACATTCTCAGTGGGAAAACAATTTGAAAAAATAGTGTGCCAACTATGCACCTACCCAGTGACCTTTGAATCCCTTTTCACAATTTTTGGGAGGAGTTTCATAGTTTCCGTATACTATCCTCAAATAATTAACCTCATGAAATCCCAAAAAACTGTCTGAAACACATCCAAACAATCCCAAATATATCCCAATAACATTGTATACTTAAACCACATAAATAATGTGTTAATTAAATGAAATAAGGGGTACAAAATTCTCATTGACATTAGCCTTTCCATCCTATAAATGCACAAAACCACCATTTCACTAAAATATTTCAATCCATTTTTTGACTATTTAATTCTCATGCTCATATGTTTCTTACTAAATATGAACTTTCTTCTATAAAACCTACTATAGATCGATGATTTTTCAAAGAAATAAATTCTGTTTTATTTCCATAATCTTCACTAGCAGATTCACCAATTCACCATCAAGTAATAGGTCAATGTGGTCCCATTGAGTAACATAGTTATGATCATGTTAAGACTTCTTTTGCTGAGATGCATAAAATATCCTATGAACTGAAATAAATCTTGGTGAAATGGAAACATATATTCCACCTTACAAAACCCATCATTTATCATAAATGAGATAATTTATTATGTGGATAACATTCTTTGATTTCTATACTGATAATTCTCAAGCATTGGAGAGATTCCCAAGAACACATAACACTCAACTCAATCAATAACATCCATTCATGATGATAAACATATTATACCTAATGACTCTGAACCATATCATGACTTTTCATGATAAAAAATTCTTCTCTCTTATCTCTTGCACAAGTCTTGGTCCATCCAGTGAAGTATAACATCTTACCATCCAATAATGTGGATAACAACTAGGATTCCCATAATATTATTCAAAAGGACACATATATATCATGAACTGAGAAGTATTGTTATAAGAGAACTCAAATAATGGACTGTTCCCCTCCCATGAGCTAGAAAAATCCATTACACTAGAGAAAATATTATCTTCTAATGTTTATATCATCCTCCTTGATTATCCATCCATCTGAGGATGATATGCTATACTCATATTCAACTGAGTTCCAAGAGATTACTATAAAGTTTTCTAGAAAATATTTGTAGTAATTTAATGTCAGTATAATACTATCGAAACTAGTACACCATTCCTCTTTACCACTTCTTGATTATAGATTTTAGATACTTTTCCCACTCTATGAGTTTCAAGAATTTGGTGAAATTGGGTCAAAATTTTCTATCGATCAATGATCACACATATAGAATCATGGTTCTAAAAAGTACTTGGAAGACCTATCACAAAACCCATAGTTATCGGATCCCATTTCTATATGAGAATCAGCATAAAAAAAATTATACACACTAGTCATTGGTGCTCTACATTATCCTGTTTACATGTGATGCATAACGTAAAAAAACTGATTGATTTTTTTTGTTTCTACAAAAAAGAAATGTACTTTCATTGCCTTATAAATGTTTTTTAATTCTAGGATGAGAAGCCCATATCAAATGGTGGTAATAATGAAGAAGATATTCTTGAAAATACATAGGTAAGACCATCTGATCACTAAAACAAAAAATCATACTCTGATACATCTTGCATTTTTAATGGTCTCCCCACCATTGAGTTTTAACCTCATTGCTAAAAATTATGAATCAAAACTTTGTGACTATTTAACTATATTAACAATATCAGGAATAAAAAACCTAGTAATAAAATTCCCACATTACGTCATTTTTCACAATTGAATTGCATTCTATCTATCTCCAAAATCTGCTTTAATTGATCTGAAGCCTCTTTTCCTAGATAATTGAATAAATTTATGCTTAATTAATCTTCCACATAATTGACTTCACCTACTATAACCATCAAGTTTAAATAAACATTTGGATATACTCTATCCAATTTATTTTTCTTATATTTAAATATTTTTATGAGAAAATGTGTTTCAAGCACTTATGATAAATATAAACTGTAAATTTCATACAAAAGAGGTAATACCACCATTTCATCGAATAATGGACTAAAATAGCTAATTATAAATCCGATGTTGGGTAGTTATGATTAGGAAATTGTAAATTTTTAGATCCATATATAACAACCTAATATTCTAGCATGAGAACACATCCTAACCACAATCCAAATGCAGCACAATACACTACATACCCATTTCCTGATTCATGAAATATCAATAATAGTTGTTAATGTAAGGTGAAATTTATGCTCTTGAAAAGATTTCTGACATTCCTTATTCAACCAAAAATAAATGTTAATCCTTGTAAAACATGTCATTAGTGATTATTGTCCTGAAAATTAAAAAAAAACATTGATAATAACTAGTTAAGAGAAAGAAATTATGTATCTCAAAGGAATTCATCACTGGATGCCAAGAGATCACAACCTGAATATTTTCAAGATATATAGAAACAACTATTTCAAAGATAACATGGAAATGTAAATGTACCTATTGTATCTAGATGTGACACATTGAATTTTTTCATATAAATGACTAACCAAGAAGATACCAAACACTATTACCTTGTGTTTCTCATGCTCAACACTTTTCCTTGAATACACCAATATGTTGTCCAAAAACACCACTATAATAGAATATAGATACGTATGAAATATTGGATTCCTGAACTTCATAAATAATATAGGTGAATTGATAATAACGAAAGGCATATCTTCATACTCATAATCACTACATCTACTCTAAAAAGTTGTTTTCAGAATATCCTTCTTCATTACATAACATTGGTGATATCTTGAATGAAGTAAATTTTAGTGAAAGATTGGGATCCCCTTAATTTAACAAATAGATCATAAATGAATAGAAGTGTATACCATTTCTTTATCATATGTTAGTTAATATTATTATATTCTACACAATGAATTATAGTTTCTTACTCCTTTTTCACAAACAAGACCGACACAACCCACATAGATGTACAACGATGAATGAACCCTTTGCTTTCAATGTATTCCGACTATAATTTCAATTCCCTTAATTATACTCCTTCCATATAAAAATAAAGAAAATAAATTGGCTTGTCCTTAGTAAGATATCAATTATAAATTCCACTTCTCTTTTTGGTGTCAACCTATAGAATTTATAGGTGAAAACTTATTGAAAATGATAAAAAAATATTTGGAAGACCGTTATTCTAAATCTCATCCACCAATTCGATGGTTAACGTTGCCAACTAGTATGAGATAATTCCAACCCCTTGTTCCAACAAGACCATTGCACCTAATTTTACATTCCATTCACCTCTAAAGAGAATCTTGATTCTATCTATTATTATAAGACTAACCAATTTAGTATAGTATTTAATATTAGATTTAAACATATTAATCTAATCCATACCCATGATTATATCATATAAATTTATCTCAAAGAAATAATAGTACCATATAAACTCATCAACATCAAATGTTATCACGCATGATTTTCATATCAGGGCTTGACATTCTCCTTTTTCCCTTAGGAGCTTGATGTTACAAAATAGAGGTCATCATCTCAACATAAAAATTGAGATGATCATCATCATGAAATATAATAATGATTAAGATTCACCAGTATCAGAAAAATATTTCATAATAGTCTGATTATAAAGAATGATACCTCTCATTGTTGATTGTCCAGATTGATTATCCAAAATCCCTTACATAACTATATAAAACTTCTAACTCACTACAATATTCTATTTATTTCAATGCTGAGATTGTATATCTTGAGAAGTCATGATATGTCTAGAGTAACCATTTCCTTCATGGTCATTTTGATGAGAATTATTATGTTTTCCTCATCACAGAAAAGTATATGATATCTACAAAACATGATATGTGTCCCCGACACATTACTATGGAGAAAAAACCAACAACGTATATGATTCCCCATTTAGATGCAATTGTCATATGATCTAGGTGGTGTCGTACACTCTAACTTCATTAGATCTAGAGAACCACATTTAAAACCTACAATATTTATATTTATTCTTGGAGAAAGAATCATTGATCTAGACATTTAATTCCATGTCACTCCAATACCTTTTAAATAAATTCCCCTCTTCTGATTACTCTTAGAAATAATATTCACACTATTTTTTATTGGCATCAACATGAATCCTCTACCAATAGTTCTTGAAATGCCACTATATCCCACCATCCCCCAATTGACCATGTTTGTATAATTCATTATTCAATGCATAAAAATATTTCCGCTAATTTTTTCCCTCAACCTCATATCAAAAATGAATGTTTTCAAGGACACACTTTCAAAAAAATTAGGTGAAAAGAGAACTAAATTAAAAAATTTAACTGTGTAATCTGTTACTAAGAGATTATACTATTTCATGTTGAAAATGACTATAATATATCATTCATGAACATGTGAGGGTATAATTTTATTTCTGAATAATTCTTAAAAATTATTACATTAAATACATTGGTCTAATTTATCCTGAAAAGATAAATCCCCCCCTTGTATGATATATCATCCAATATATAAGATTCCAACATGACCTTTAGCTTAGATGGTGTTTCTACGAAATCAATGATTTGATTCATCCTATTGAGTCACACCTCTTCTTATTTTGGTTTTGAATAACCCAGAGGGATGCGTGGATTATACTTTTGGAAATGAACGGAAGAATCCACTAACCATGGTTCATCTATTTTTTCCAATTATCCATAGTTTACAAAGTTTGGAAAATACTCTGAACCATCTATTGGTTCACCTATGGATCATGTGAAAACACATTCTCAACAGCTTTCTCTTTTCTGTTTCTTTGATTCATATCATCATTGATTTTCTATATGCATAATAAAATTACATTTATTCTCACTATCTAGACACCACACACTTACCAATTTAAAATTTTACCACATCAATCATATCACAAATAGGTCTTCCAAAATTCCACATTATTACATTTTTTTTAAATTTATCAATTTCAATTTTTTGAAACATTTATGAAAATATCTCAATCATGCCTTTGATAATCGAACCACTTTCAAATATTTTTTAAAATCAACACATTTTCATCCAATCATTCATCAATATTCAAAATGAAAAATGAACTCATAATGGGAAGTCATTTTTATCAATGAATGCATGCTCTTCTCAATGGATAAACCCAAGAAAATGAGATAACAACTCCCAGAAATGTTTCAGAAGACTAATGTAACCAAATCCAAAGTAACATAAGGTTCCACACAAATTGGTTAGTTTTGACTCATTATCCTAAACATATCATGATAGAATGATCCGAATCCGTGTTATTATCCCCACTATAAGACTAAATTAATATTATTTTGAGCTCCAAGACCAATAAATCAATACCATTTTTTTCAAAATGAAAGATGAAGCAGACTGGAGTGATACCATTTGTAACACATCACCCCACCCAATGGCTATAGTATTGGAGGATGTTCTACTAGGCTTGAGGTGACATCCCCAAGATACCAAAGGCGGGGAATAAATTCCAAGGTCACCATAAATTGTTGGTTAACTATTTTACCTTTGAAAATTAAACAAGAAAACCCATGTATACACAACCAAACGACCACAAAATAATCCATGAGAACAATGTAATACAAATCAATATACAAACCACTGAAAAAAGAACAAAACTATAACCATAAACCATATTTGAGTACAAATACAAAACTATAATAAAAAAACTCAATGATGAAATATAAAATGGATCAGAAACCCCAATAATCTCTATGCTCTATCTCAATAATCAATTCCCAATGTATCATGATGAATCACTAAGTAAATGAGATACCACGCCTTTACCTATATCCCAATAAAAAATAAATAAACACACTAATTTTTTCAAGTAGGGGGTGAGTATAAAAACTCATTAGGTTTTCCATAAAGGAATTCCCTACTGACACTACTAGGAGAGAGTATGTTAGAATATATATATAATTTTTTATAAAAAAATTTAAAATATATAATACAAAAACCAATACCATTTATAATAAAAATCATTTCCATGGAAAGAAATGATAAAATTCATTAAAACAATTTCTCAATATAATTGGAATAACCCATTACATTTCAACACACAGAACCACAAACACACAAACTCAATATTTGTGTTACCATTTATAATGGATCTTGGTTTCCATACTCAATCACTTGGGTGGAGGTGCTTACCAACTCTTATACAACCCATTCAACTCACTCAAAAAATTTATTCCAAACCCCTTCCAAAAAAATCATGAAAACCCATTTCAAAAAAATAATCGATTTTTTAATATTCTTATAATGTAATTTTCTTTACATTATTACCACACAACCATTTTAAAAAAATCATTTTAATATCACATGATCAATTTCAATTTCCAAAAAGAAACCTAATTCTGTAATTTCACAGACCATCTTCAAAGAGTGATTTCATAATTCTTTTCACATAAATTTAAATATCAAATTCAATAAATTCATTCAATATGAAATCAAGATTTAATGTTTTAATTAGAGGAGTTAAGAGAGAATCAACCAGCCTTGAAAGCTTAAGAGAAAATAGAGAACAACACAAAACATTAACAAACATGTATTGGATATTTCAAAACCCACCTTATATAATGTTACGCATCTAAAAAACAATCATATATCATCATGATTAAAATGAAGAAACATAGATATATCCCCAATTGATTATATCTATGACTCCATGAGAGGGATAAATATGAAATTTTAGGAAAACCAAAAAAATGAGAACATAATAAGGAATGAGGGCTACCAAAACACTATATATCACCAACGGATTGCTCTTGGATCATGTGCAATTGTTTAAACAGCCTTGGAAGGTAGTTATATTATATTTAGGTACGTATTTATGAACAAAGGTGTTAATGGGTTTATTTGGATTAAATCATTTGAAACCAAATCTAATTTCTAAAATTACAAAGTTTAGGTTCATGCTTAGGTAAACCATGTGCAAACTATAAATCCACCATTATCTCTATGAAAGCCACTCATTGTTTGATCACACAGTAAGACATATATTTTTCTATCCATGATCATCCCAACTATTCACATTAGCACATATCCTCTTGGATGAATGCATTGTTTTCAAACCATGGTCCAACTAAGATTCTTCCTAGTGAACTTTATTTACCTCTCTATGGTTTCTGAGAGATTTTTCATGATTTATACAAACTTTAATAAAACATTTTATTTAAAAAAAGCCCCAAAACACTCGAAAACACCACTAAACCTTCAGAAAAATAACCTAATAAAATTTTAATGTTAAAATACATAAATAAATTGTTAAATATGAGAAACCAAGGGTGATAAAATTTTGGTTATTCACCACACTAAATATTAATTTATTTTTTCTTGGTCAGTGAACTCTTTTAGTGTTATTCACTGGAAGCACCGTTGTTTTTGAAGCTTGGTTTCCTTGAGTTCCACTTGGGGTCCTAAGTAGGAACAACATGAAAAAGATCATAGAAACATAATTTTTTCTATATTTCATGAATATAATTAGGATCAGTTAGTTCTCTTAGTATGTGGATGACTCAACCTTATATTGATATCTTGATTATAAAAATTGATATAGTTTTTCAAATGGATGAGCTCCTTGATCCCTATTTTATGATTCCGAGGTTACCCTATGATTTTATCGAACACAAATGAGATGTTTAATGCTTGTGATCCCAGTATGCTAGACTAGGTATGTATCCATGGATGTGCTGGGGAATGACTACATAAATAGACATTTTTTATAGGGACATCTCCAAATGTCGGTTTTAGGATTTAGTGAGAATAATTAGATCAAATCTCAAGTTTCCTATATCTAAAAGTTACCTGGTCTAGTTTTGAAATCGATCGGCTGTCTAGGACGAGTTTTTTTAGGGATGTTGACCAAAAATTATATGACTTGATATCCCATGTCTTGTCGTATGTGGTTTTAAATGAACCATTTCAGACATGCCAATACGATAAGACAACTACAATGTAAATTTCATTGAATGATTTTCTTTGAAAATTCGACATGACCAGTTAGAATGAGGTTAGTTTTGGAATATATCCTCTAATATAATCAAGAATTGTGTAATGATAATCATTGTAATGCTTTGAGAATTATTAAACAGACAATTCTGATGGGGGATATTGTATGACTTGGAAATGGACATATAAAATCTATTACCTATGGTAGGGATGTGAAAAAAGCTTGGTAATTAGAGAGATGATGATGTGATTGTATCTTCGGTTTTTAGGCTCAGGTTAGTTCTATCTTGATTCTTAGTCCATGAATGAGTGTTAGGAAAATTTTAATGTCTCATGTACCATACATTTGAAATAAAATCCTTAGTGGTGCTTTTAGAAATGGAAATGCAATTTGTACCTTTGATTGAAACATCAAAACTTGAGTAGATTATTTCTTGTTATCATTTTCCGAAAGGTTTATCAGGGATGATTAGTTTTAATGCAGGTATATTGAAATGACCTATGTTTTAGACTATATTATAATACAAATGGAATTTAGATTTTATCATTTGGTGGAAGGTCTATTCTTTAAACTAGATCTCAGAATTTAAATTAGAAATTTTGAACACTTAAATGTTTTTATGGGCTTGGTTTATGGCCTATAAGGTGTGTCATGTTTCTATTATCTTAATTTGGCAAAGTAACCCAAAAATAAATATTATAAATAGTTTTTGGGATGAGTTGTTTTTTTATAACAATGTATCCCACTAGAGAAAATCATGCGGCCTATTCTGAAGGATTGAAGGTTTTACACAATTTAGTCTAAATTTGTAAAATGTCCACAAAACCATGAAAATAAATATTTTTCTTGGACATATGGGAAACACATCATTTTCCCACTATTTTCAAAACTATGTGCATAAACAATGATACCTCTCTTATTATGCTATGGAATGAGCATGATTGTCATGTAGTTTTTCCAACTGTGAGGCAAAACTATGTGCCTCATTTTAATGGTGTGAAATTTCTTTTATTACCCTATAGATTTATTTCCATGTCCCCATTTTCTTTTCTCTCACAAACATGTAGCACCCCCATCAGGGAGATCCTCCCTTACTCTTCCAGGTATTATGATATATCCCTCATAATACCTATAATTTGAGTTCTGTCATGTTTTTCAAATTGCCATTGGTAATTCTATGAATCCTCATTCTACATTTCTCTTTTAATAATCCCATATATTGTGTTATTATGGTGAGACAAAATTTACCATATTTTTAGGGCGTTCATCCATTTCTTCATTTTTTCTTTAAGTCACCTGAATCAGGCCATGATATTGGATGCTTGGGTCACCCTAAAATCATGGTAGTTATCCAATAAAATTTCCCCTAAATTATCACAATTTAGAAATTGTTCTATTATGCTTCATTACATAAATTTTGAGTAATTCCTCAAAAATGTGGAATTTATTTTTTTGATACCAATACGTTGAATATAGTAGCCCTGTAATAATTTGACATTGGTGATACTAATTACACTAAAATTTTAACCACTTGTAATGTTGTTTTCATTAAATACATTTAATTAACTGATTATTTTCCAATAAAAATCCACGATGAGGTGTCATTTATTATATAAATATTAAAATGTAGTTTAGATGAAATTTGGGAGGATGTGAAACCCCTCTATGTATTTCATTTTGTCCTAGCCCTCTCCTAACATGTTAAGACCAATATTCATATAGAACTAAATTGATGATTCTTATTAGAATATATGTAGCATGACCTATTCTTTACCACTTCATGTGTGTTGATCCCTTCCATGGGCATTCCACTAGGCCCAATTAATTTTATTTGTTGATTAGTATTACATGATAATTAATGAACCCATTTTAATGAATTAAATATAATGTATAAGAATGGATCCATTATTCATTAAATTGAAATGGTAAATGGGGGTGTTCTTCTTAGAGATTAAATTTTTAGTCATGTTCCAAATTTATTAACATGGGTATCTCTTTAGTATTAATTTTATTTTAAATTGAATGATTTTGTTGTAAAACCTTGAGAGAATCTCTGATTAAATTTATTTGGAATATCATGGATGAGATCATTGGTTGTTGATACTTTATATTCCAGGAGTGATACATGATATATATTGGAAGGGCTCACTATGTGGTTTAATTACATACAAAATAGACATACAAGTTACCAACGGATAACTCATGGAAAAACGTAGTTGTAAGATAGTACACCATGCCATGAGTATTACTTGGAACCCTTGGGGAGATAATAGGGTCACTCTTGGAGGGGCAATGTCCTACTTTATTTTAAGAGGGATAGTTTATATTACATATATGGATCACAATGGTTTGAATCCATTATCAATGGATATTTTTTTATTTATGGAGAGACAAATAAGTTCCTTTATAAAGATTTCCTTGGATGGGACCATGATGTTGTGTAGTTGGATTCAATAGATTGTCTAATAAATTAAATGAAAAATGATAAATAATATAATTAATGATCATGTCCACGAGTCCAAATCATATGATTATGATTGATCCATTTTTTATATATTTATATAAATGATTATCATATCACCTATATTACATATATACATGTTGAACCTAGATAATAGAAATTCCAGATTATTCCAAAGCAGGTAGTATTGGTCATTTGTCCCATAGAGAACCCATAATGATGTATTTTATTATCGATAATCTTACACATAATATTTTCTTATACATAGTCACACTTTATATTCATAGACTGAATCATTCATTAGACACCATTGGTGGTGTCAAACTGAGTATATCTCACACCATTCTTGAGACTCTATTACATAGGAGTACCTAAGAAGATATTCATATTCACTAGTCAATGGATTTTTACTTTGACTGTGCTTTGTGCTTGGGATCTTAGGATAATAGCAGTGGGATAGTACTCATGATTATTATATAGATCTAACTAGATGATTATTATTACAATCTTTTTCAGGTATTTTATTTTTTTCCTTATGTATGTTTACTACTGTTGATATGTAGATCCTCCTATATCATGCATGCCTGGATGCTAGGATTTGTATTGGAATTGGAAATTTTTATTTTGTTATTGTAATTCTCTTCTATTTCTATGTATCTTATTTATACTACTTTTGATCATTAATTATTGACATACGATATACCAAATTACTACTCTAATTAATAGGGTTAGCCTCCCTAGAACACCACCATTGGACACACTCTACTAATAGGGAGCCTCTGGCATATGGGGAGGCACTCTTGAGATCAGGTCATAACAGGTTCAGCTATTGGTTTTGCGGTTAGTAAGGACATGATGCTAGATAAAATATTTTTATTTTCTCAAATTTAATTTTCCCTTTAATTTTCTTCCATTTATGTACTCACTAATGAAATGAATGTTTTTATGAAAACAAAAATTGTTTTCTATTCTATTTTTAATAATTTTATTAGATTCTATTATTTTATTTTAAATTCTAATAACAATGATTATAATATTCTCAAATGATTGATTTAAAATGATTTTAAACATTTTTAAATTTCTATGAAAAATTAATAAAAAAATACTATATTTTTTAAAACATTTAAATTTTTAACATAATGTGTAAAAAGAAACATTGTTTTAACATATACGACAAGGGTGGATTTTCTAGATGAAATTAATACTCATTTATTTGAATACTCTTTTTTAGATTTATCAAGGTTCTTTTCAAGGAATAAGTTTCCATGTTATTCTTAAAATATTTTATTTTTAATATAGGTTATTTAGACAATAAAATTGTATTTTCAGGAAGAAATATGAGAGTGATATTATTATGTTTTTAAATTTATTTCCAAATTATGTGGCTAATATTATAAATTAATATGTGTATTCTATTTTCATACCATAAAATATATTAATCAAGATTTCTTATATTAATGTTTTTTATTCATTCTGGGAAACATTTTGTTTCATATTCTAGTAATTAAATTTGAATTTTCAAGTACATCATGTAGTGAATTATTTTTTATCCCATTCATATGATGAATGAATTAGACTCACTATGTAATGAGTAGGGAATGTTATATTCCCTTTAAATATCAGTGGGTCCCATGAGAAAAAGTAGATTAGGTATCTATAACACACATTTTCTTTTTACCTATCTTGTCTTGGAAGAAGGGATCAAAGGTATGATTATGATATAAAACATTATGAGTTTTATCTTTACAAATTTTTTTATTGTTATCAACGTGGTTAATTATTTTTGTATTCTTTTAATTAAATTATTTCCATTTTATTTTATTAGTTTAAGGAATATCCTTTTATTATTTCTATAAACCATATTATTCATATTTTATTTATTTATTTGTTACTTCTATTGTGTTCTTTCCCTTATAGAGCATCTAATCTTACACTTTATGAGGTTATAATTTCCCAAGAAACTAATATTGGATATATGAATAAATTTATTGATTTACTATAAGATATAATAATTTTATAAGATAAATGTGTATATTATATTTCATGTTTTCAGATGTAATGTTTGAATCATGATTCTATCTACTCTCCTAGGAGTACCATACTATTTAATAATTCAAGATTCTATGCCTTATGTTATTTGAAAATGTGGTAATATAACCATCAGATCTAGGATACTATAGAAAATGTGTCATAGTTTTCAATAAAGGATGTTTAGTAGAAATAATTTGAAAAAGATTTAGAAACAAAACCCTATGAATGAAATTGTGGTTATGAGTAATTATAGGAAAATATAAAAATATATTAAGTAAGGAAAATTTTATGTGTTTTTCTTACTAGTAATTTTTCATCCTAATACTATAAATTGATTTGGTTTTATAAATTTTTTTTCTGGGGGAATAACCTCTAAATGTGATTACTAGGTATATTTCATCCATCGTTCGAGAGAATGGTGTTTAATATCCCTAAACCTCTACTCCTATATCTAGAATTGAAGGCATAACTTTACAATTATGGATTTTATACTGATGAAGGTTTCCCAATTTTCTGTATCCAAAACATTCAGCATCGAAAGGAAAATTTTGGATCACTTATAACCTCAAGGACCTGTTACGATTAATTTTTTAAAGAATTATAAAAAACTTTTAATATCACAAATTTATAAAAATCTGGTACATAAAGATGAACATTATCTCCCACTATACCCATGTTTTTATATTCCACATATGGTCATCATCATCATCCATATGAAGCACTCATAGATATAATTATTTCATCCTCAATCATTATAACATTGAAAAAATGAAACATAAAATTTTATGATCAAATTCTCAATAAGGGTAAAAATATGAATTAATAGTTTAATTATATATGTGATAATAGATATATAATTAGAGTATGATGTCATAATCAATTTAAATGACAATTTCCTAAGAATATTTATACCCATCAAAACATGGATAATGAAACCTAAAGACTTTTCATAAGTCTTTTACAAAGTAAAGTGTCATACAAGTCAATAATCACAAGCCTTGTGTTATAAATATTTGTCAAAGAACCATTATGAAACCATATAAATAATATAGGGAAAGTATTGGTATCTTAGAATATCAATATCATAGAACCCTTAAAAACCATTACGAATGTAATAAACAAACAATAAACATCCATATCGAATGAGTTGGAGTAATATCTATGATAACCCATCATATAAGATATAACAGTCTAACTGGTGCTATTTTTCCAACTGATTGTAAATGCATTTTCCAAGAACCAGATGATGAATAAAGTACCTAGATCATTTATTTCATCATAAAACTCAAAAAATCATTATTCCTTACATAACTTGATAAATAAATGGAAAATAAATTAGTTCCTCAATGAACTCTTTTGATTTATAATAATCGATCAGAATAAATAATTTGGATAGTATCATTAAAAAATATCTTTATTGTAGAATATGTAAGAACAAGGGTTGTTAATATTGATGAATGGAAATACGATTAATTTTTTTCATTAAAATAACCATTTTATTTTCTAAATTACATATAAAAAAAATAAATATTCACAAAATATATAGAATGAAATTTTATATGAAAAAACCATTATGAACATATAAAGGAAGCTTCAAGAGAAGAAATACATGACAACTGAAATATACGTTCATGTTACAATGTTAAAAATAAAATTATTTTCAAACCATTTATAAAAAAAAGTCATAAGTTATCACACTGGAAATAGTTATCAACTTCATTTTATAAAATTTTAAAATATTGTATATTTACATATAAATTTTATTTAAGAAATAATTTATTTTTATAAATAACATTTTTGAAATCATTTTGGAAGACATGGATATGGAAGAGAATGATACCTGATACAAAAAAATTAAAATATCAATATCACTTGAAATTAAATAATTAATGTTTATTTAATAAATAATTTAGGAAATTAAAATAAAACATCTTAAATAAATTCATAACTAGTGGATAAGAATGTCATGTGGTTCAATAAAATAATATTATAGGATATACTCTAATGGAACCTTGATCATAATAAACTCAAAAGGGAGGAAATTGTAACATAAATCCTCTATAGCCATGGTAACTCATCTATCATTAAACCCATGAAATACTAACTAAAAAATATGATATAATGAACATAATGATATTCATTATATATCATGAAAATTCGGAAGTATATATACCACATAAGAAAATAAATGGGAATTGCATTACAATAGGCCTCAATGAAGAGAAATTGAGATTATGTCCCTTACGACATTAGTAATCTCTTTATCCAAACCCCATGAAATGGGAGAACCTTATATGGATTTGGAAATCAATGAAATTTTCATGATATTTATTATAATATAAATTTATGGTAATTCTATACACTACACAATAAACTTATTTGGGTAATATAGCATATGTCTCACATATGCAAAAAAGAATGAAAAGTAAACCCTTACCCTGAGTTAAAAATTTCCATGCATGTCCTTTAAATATTTTATAAAAATAATATATAAATTATTTAATTTGTTAAGAAATTATAAATGGTGAAAAACGTATACAAAAATAATTTATTTTATTTCATTAAAATTACATATTTTAATAATAAATTAGTTATGTTCACATTGGGATTTTTAAGGAAGTTTGGTTCAATGTATCAAATTGGATTTGGTATGTTGGTCATGGAAAAAGTCTCCATTATTTCAACATAAAAATAATAATAATCAATAAATATTTAACAAAATTATTTTTAAAATATAATTTTAAAACCAACCATGAAATATAATAATGAAAAATAAACTACGTTATAATCATTGAGCCGGTAATCTATACGTACACATGAGTTATGCATCTATTTTTCAATAATCATTATGTAAAATAGGTAATTAATATTTTATCATTCCATAATGATCAATATCTCATATATATAATATGATATTCATTTAAATATAATAATTTTTATCATCCATGTGGTGTGTTATTGAAAATATAGTCACATCAATTTGTAAAGATGGTAGGCCACATGTACAGGATTAACATTATCATTCTCTAGTGAGTAAATAAGTAATAAATAAAATTATATATTAAATTTTAATAATGATAAATATTTCATTAATATAATTATTATTTCTCTAATATAACATATATTCCCTAACAATGTTATTATTAACATCCATGTAATGTGTTAGTGATAAACAATTCACATCGCTTTTTGAGGCGGTAATTCGTTGCACAAACGAACGACATCATCATACAACCCCTAAGAAGGAATGTAAAAATGGTATATATAATATCCAAAATAAATAATTACAAATATGATAAAACTATCATAAATATACTTTAAATTCATCATTAAAATAATCTATTGGAAGAAATTATAGAAAACAATTGACATTAGTTCGTGAGGTGGCAGTCAACGATACATTTAAATGAGGATTTTGTATCCCAATTGATATAAGAGGATATGAATATATGTTTTTAAATATATATAATAACATATATGTATATTATATATTTTTCATCTTATTATTTTAGTAATGGATTATTTTAACGATGTGGAATAAGAAATGAAATAAAAATTCTTATTTAGAAATTTGACCTCATCTCAGAAAACCTCTTCAGGATTATAAATAAAGTATTATTACAATTGATTTATCAAAATAAGTATTATAAAAATATGGGGTTGATTTTAAGATGTGATTTGATTATTTAATGGCTGAGCTAAAAGGTTTTCAAGGATGAGTAAGGGAAGAGAATTGTTATCCTTTTCAAAGTGAGGTGAGTGACACAATTGTATTTTTTGAAAAAAGGCGTACCCCAGGTTTTCAACTAAAAATGGGTAAAAATGGTGAATTTTATAAAATTAGACAATATAATGTAGAATTATTTCCATAAAATGTGTTTTATAAAATATTTATTTCACTTGGACCCTTATGTTTTTATATTAACCCCCAATAAACCTGTTTTCACCTTAACTGAGATAATTAATTTTTACAATTATCACTATTCATTGTCGTAATAAATTAGCTTAACCATATTTTTAATTAATAATTATTCTTATTAAAAATTTGTAACAAATTTTATCAAATTCAATTAACAAAATATTAAAAATTAAATTTAAGAAAACATATAGAAGAGATGAAATTGAAGGGTTTTTAAGACGTTTATTTTAATGAAATTGATGATTTTATCTTAACTATATGACTAATTGTAATCCAAATATGAATATAAATTATTTTTTACTGATATATAATATAAAAATTTCATTAAAAAATTCCTCATTATTGTTTGTTTTAATTAATTAAAATGGAGAAACATTATACCCATTAAACCGTTTTCAGAAAAATCTAATTTTCTAACCTAATGGAAACCTTATACTAAAATAAAACATAAAGTGGATTTAAAAGTAAATAAGTGTATTAAATATAAATATATAATATTTTTGTTAATTTAAATGTTATTAAAAATATAAAATTAATTTTAAATTACATAATTTATTGAAAAAAATTGACTTTTTTTCCAAAAAACTGGTATATATATTTATTCGTTGAAAAAGAAATACTTCTAGAAAAATATAAACAGTTAACCCTAGTTAAATTTTGATATAAATATTTAATGAATGAATTTTCTTTTATAAAATAAATTTAATAAAATTTTCAATATTTAATTGTAATATTTTCTCCAAAAAAGATATAAAAAATATTTTTTAAGAAAACATTTTTTAAAATTAAAATAACTTTAGTGAACATTGATTGATTATTTAATAAATAGTTATTAATATGTTTTATTGGGTAGGATATATATATTTATATATTAATATATTAATTTGATGATATTTTTAATAATATAAATACAAACTAATTTAATAGCTAAGTTATAATGGTTAATATATATCACTAGTCTTTTATGTTGTATGTTGCATGATTAGTACACTATAGAAAAATGTTTTTCTATATAATATATCGTGGTGTTACATTATACCCCCTTTAGTAAATTCACACCTTATAATTTTATCATTAAATCTTTAATCAGTGGTTGGGAATATAAAAATACTTTTTTTAACACAAATCATAAGAAGGGCTACCAAAACAACCTAATGATAAGAGAGAAAAGGTTGTATGAAGGTCATCTAGATAACACAGATTAGGTTTCAAAATTTGAGAACATAGGTGGGAAGTTTTGATTTATTTATGGATGTAAAACATATATCATTAAGTATATAGATATAGATATTTGATCATATGATGGTGAATGATCAGTAAAAAGCTAATGGCCTAAATAAAATAAATTTTCGAGGATTGAAATGACAATATGTTTATCTGAAGTGAAGGAATTTCAATAATTTTATTGTTTCAAGAACGTTTTACATGATTTTATTAATTAATAACCCTTATGGACTTTAAACATATTAAAATATACTTACATTATAAGTATAATTTAATCCTTTGTCCAATTTCCACCTTAATCACATCTTTTTCTCCAAATAATGAACAGTAAAGATGAATATTTAATGCATGATGCACATAAATAAACATATATTGACCAAATAATCATTAAATTTAATATAAATATATTCAACCAGTCTTTATATAATAACTAAAAACAAAATGGTTTTCACAAGTTAAGGTAATTTGCAAAATTTAAAAGACTTCACATGATGAAACAATACATTAATCTATACAGTGAAATAGTAATACCCAAACCAAAAAGTAGATTATTCAATAAATATATAACCTTATATCCAAAATAACCTCAATAGAAAACAATTAAATTATGTCTTAACACTAATAATTATCTCAAATATTTTAGATCAAAATCATAATAATACGCTGATTTCTTTTTGAAAAAACATTAATCACATAGTCACCAAATCAATTTTCAATATCATGGTCATCTATATGATAAAAAATTTCTTCAAATAATTACCTTAATATACTAGATCATATAAAACCTAATTTTATTTCAATAAAAGAAAGAATATATCCAAAAATATAAATTCATATATCACATTTAACAAATGATTTACATACACCTCATCCTAGTAAAACATATCATCAATTTTTAGTAATCTCTTTATGATCTCATTGCTTAAACCCCCAAAATAGTGTCTATGAATTTCATCTTATAATAAACCTTAATATTATATATATATGTTGTTTTCCATAACACTTAAGATTACATCACATGGAAACATATTAATATCCATTGTTATCAAATCCTTTCTTTTGATACCAACTATAATATCCCCAAACATGAAATCAAAAATCCATAATCGGTAACATAGATGTTATATTACTATATTTTAAAATGATGAAGGTGACCCAATTTTGGATATCCAAAACATCCAACATCAAAATTAAGGTACTGGATCACTTAAATTATTAAGTACCTTTTAGTTTTAGAGTTAATAGAATTTGGAAAATCATTAAGAATCATTGATTCCCAAACAACTAGTTCTTAATGATGAAAATAATCTCTCACTATTCTTAGATTTTAATGTTTCACATATTTTCAACATCATCAACCATGTGAAACCCTTCTTGAAATATTTTATTCTACATAAATATTTATAACTTGGGGAAAATGAAACATAAGAAGAAATAACTCAATTTATAATTATGGGTAAAAATATACCTTAAAATTATAATTTCACAAATGAGTATAAGAAGAGGATAATGGTATGATAGAATAATCAAAGTGCACAATCATAAATTAAGAATATTCAAACCTATAAAAATGTAAATAATGAAACACAAAAAATGGAATTAGTCTTTCACAATGGAAAGAAAAACCATAATCATTAACCATGAGCCATGCGATATCAATAAGACTCAATGAAACATTATACCCCTATATAAATAATAGAAAAAGTTTTTATCATCTTGTAGCGTCATCATTATAGAAACCTTAAGGAACCCTTGCAAATGGAAAAACCATATGGTCAACATCTATACCCTTGAATTGGAGTGCAATCGGGGTGCAACCATAATATAAGGTATAAATGGACTCCTGGTGAAATATTATTACACTTATAATATAATAAATTCCAATTAATGAAATCCTGAATAATATATATAGATCTAACATATCATCATGAAGCTCAAAAGAAATCGTCATTCCTTTCATAATTTTATAAAAATTAGGAAATGAAATGGGTTCCATAAAGATCTCATTGAAACAACCATAATCAATTTATAGATGTAATTTTGATCTTATAATTACAATATATCCCCGTTGGATAATAATTATAAACATGTTTTTTTAAATTGATGATTTTAACTACAATTAAAACTTTTTGATGAAAAAGTCCTTTTCAATTTGAAAATAACTTATAAATACTAAAAATTACCCAAAAATATAGAAAATAATTTTCATTGAAAAAAACATGGAAAATGTAATGGAATCATCAAGGGAAATAATGTGCATGATTAATGAAAAATATATTCATGTCATAATTTTAAAAATAAAAATTATTTCTAAATTTTTTTAAAAAATATAGTCAAAAGTGACACATTTTGAAAATTTAATGAAATTTCCTTTTTAAAAAATTATAAAATATGTTTAAAGAATAAGTAAGATAACATTATAAAATTATTAATTTTTTAGAAATACAATTTTTTTGAATATTTTAGAAAATTTGGATATGGATGAGAGAGATACCAAATATTAAAAAAAATGATCATTATTATTTACAAATATGTTTCATGAAATTTGTTAAATTAATAAGGAATTAGATGGAAGTAAATAATTTTGACCACATTTATAACCGCTGCATAATAATGAGTTTTGGTACAACAAAATAAGAGTATATTATTTCTTCCAATGAAACCTTGAACATAAACAACCAAAAAAGAAAGGAGATTATATCATAAATCCGTATCCACTTGGTTACTTTTCAACTGTAATCCCATGAAATAATGATATTAAATGAATGTTTAAATAACAATAATATAATTAGTGACATGATATAACATGGAAAATAGGTAATATATTCACCTCATAAATGATGATAGGTTTTTAACATTACAATATGCCTTAATGATGGGATGTTGAGACCAATCCTCTTATGACTTTGGTAATCATTGGATTAAAACCCAATGAAACATTAGAACCTCATATGGATTCTTAAACACCATTGTAATTAATTAATTATGTTTTATAACAAATTCATGGGAATAATATAAACAAAATAAAAAATAATGGGTGAATATATAATATCACTTATAGAAGTAAAAAGTGAGATCAGAAAACCCTTACCTCAATTCCAGATATTCTAAGCATGTCCTTCAACTCATACATAATATGCTTACATAAATTATTTGATTTCATAATAGAAAATTCATTTTTTAATGACATATATTAAAATTACGGATTTTATTTCTATATAATTACAAATTTTAATATATAGTCATTTAATCCCAAGTCTGGTATTTTAAGGACATTCATTTCATTATTTAAAAACCAATTTTGATTGTTGAACATGGTTAAGGAGGCTATTATTTCAAAATATCCTAAATAATAATAATGAAATATTATAAAAATTTATTAATTAATTTTAATTTTAAATACAATCATGAAATATGGTTATAAAAAATTAACTATGTTAAAATCAAAGAGATATTAGGTCGTACGAACATATGAGTAAAATTTCCATTTTTCAATGATAATTATTGAAAGGAGGTAAGTAATATTTAATATTTAGATAATTATTATTATATAATATATAACATATTATTTGGTAAAAATATGTTAATATTTAATTAATTTGGTGTGGTGATGAAAAGATAATCACATCGCTTCGTGAAGATGGAAGTTCACACTTACAGATACGACATTTTCATTTTCGAACAAGTAAAAAACTATAAAATAAAATGATTTTTGATCCTTTATGAATGATAAAAATTTTATGGATATAATTATTATTTTATGTATATAATATATATATTTATAAATTACAATTTTCATTATTACATTCCATGTATTGAATTAGTAATAAACGAATCACATTACTTCGTGAGGCAGTAGCCCACCATACACACGAATGAAGTTATTATATCCCCAATGGAATTAAAAGTAAAAAATATATATTTGATATCATAACTCAATAAATATAAATATTTTATAAATATAATATACATAATTTAAATCTATCATTATTGTAATCCACGAGAGGTGATGATTAGAAATGAATGACATTGGTTTATAAGGTGGTATTCCACCATACACATGAATGATGATTTCATATACTATTCGATGGAAGAGTTGATTGATTTAGTATATGAAATTATTATAAAAAATATTAGTATATAGTATATATTTATATATTATATGATCATATTATTATAAAATATTACGGAGATGGAAGATGAAATCAATCAAAAGAACATAGATAATAATTTCACAACTTCCAACACCACCTATTTAGGATTATACCTAAAATATTCCTACAATGGAAGTGTAAAAAACCAAGGATTATATAATGAGATTTAGAATGTGGTAATTTTTCCATGTATTCTTTAAACACAAAGTGTTTTAATGTGTGAATGAAAGAGGAGAGGGGGTAGGCATTTTATAAGGGGGGTGAGTGGAACAATTGCAATTCTTGAAAAGAAAAAGGAGTACCCAAATTTTACAAAGGGAAAAGTGTAAAAATGGATAATTATATATAATTAGACAATATAATATATTGATATGGATATAATAAAATTTTGACATGTTTTTAGGAAATTATGTTTCCTTTCTACTTAGCAAAACCCATAGTAAACTAGTTTTTCACTTAATAATGATAATAATTTTTACTATTTTCACTATAAATTTTGGTCAATAATTAATTTCACCTTATTAGAAAATATAAATTAATCATATTGAAAATATTTAACCCATTTTAGATAATTTATAGTCGATAAGAATAAAAATTTTATTTAAAACAAAACATGAATATATGACGAGAAAAGGGGATTTCAAGAAGTTTATTTTTCATGAAAATGATGATTTTTTACTAACTATGAAAAATAATTATAAGATTCTGAATATTAATTAATATATATATATATATATATAATAATTACTAATTAGAGGTTTTTTAAATTAATTATATAGGAGAGACATTATTCTCTTTAAAAAAGATTTTCGAGGAATCATGTTTTCAAACTCAAAGACAAACTTATACTAAAATAAAAAATAATGTTTATTAAAAATTAATTATTTGTATGAAATAAATATAAATAAAAATAATTTCACTTTATGTAATATTAAAATCATAATTTCAATTTAAAATTAATTAATTATTTGATAAAAAATTACTTTGTAATAAAAATTTTATTTTTTTACTATTCATGTAAAAAACAATATGTTTTGAAAAATCCAAAACACATATCCCAATTTAATTTTTGGTTCTATTATTTAAAAAAAGTACACTTTCTCAAATAAAATTTATGAAATTTCTAAAAATTAATTATAATATTATTTCTAAAGAAGAAATAGAAATCTTTTTTTGGATGAGGACAATTATTTGATGAATAAAATAACTTTACATAGTGTTGAATTATAATTTAATAAAAAATTATTAGAGATATTTATGGAATAAGAAATATATATATATATATATATATTTATTTATTAAAAAAATTAGTCAATACTATTTATACCCTTGAATTTAATGACTCAGTTACAACCAACAACCCTATAACTAAGTGATAAAGGCTCCTTCTTCATATCAAAAAGCACATGGATAATTTATTGCATGGGGGCGAGTTTATGGTTTATTGTAGACAAATTTTAGGATTTATTATATCAATTAAAATTTTATACTATATAATCATGAATTATTTATATTATCTGGGACTTCAGGCATCTGGTTTTGGCGTATAGGTTTTACGGCCATTAGGTCACCAAGTCTTCAAGCCACCAATAGCCTTCAGACTATAATACCTTTAGGAAACCATTGGCCTTGGGAGAAAGGTTCATCATTAATTAAATAAATAATAATAATATCACATATACCACATAGAAGAAGGTTTTAATAGAGGACTTGATGATATTTGTATAAAAAAGCGAAGAGCTAACTAGATTGGAAGAACATTATAGTACATACATTCCCATTGGTACTAGACAATGTGTAGCTCTACAAATAGAAGTTCTAGATGACAAATCAAGTTAGGTGAGGATTTATGTTCCTTTAAAGATAAATATTTTGATGAGGGGTAGTTAAAAAGTTTAGTAATGTCTTTGGGCTTCAAGGGTCATGTACTAGTCAACTGCACCTCTAGGTCTTCATGTCGTGTGTGGGCCATGTACCTCTGGGCTAACTGATCATGTAAGGTTTCCCCCTAAATCCTTGAAGGGGGATTAACCAAAAATAAAATAAAAATCTAATGCCTTCGTGATTTTAGATAAATTTCTATGTTATAACTTCTTATATGTATCCCTAGTCATTTAAACTCAATATTTCATGTTGACTATAATATCGAACATAATATTCTATTCTAAAATATTGAGGTTTAACATGGTAACAATTTCATTGTTATGCACTAGTTTTTACACTTTTAAGGGACATATTTGGGTTAATTTATGATTTATTTGTGTACAATTTTAAACGATTGAAATTGATAACAACTATGTATGAATTAAGTTACACAAAAGTTGTCATCGATTGGGAATAATGTTTTATGTTTTGGAAATCCAATAAATTATTTTTCAATGGTTGAATGATTAATATCTATTATTATTATTTATCAAAAATTGATTTTTGGTTTCTTTTAAATGGGTTGAACAAGAGTATTAATTTTTTGGTCTAATGTGATTGGCAATGGAATGATTATCCCTATGAAAACCCAATTGAAATGAGATCCATAATGTAAAATAATTGGAATATTCATATTCATCTATCCCATTATATTATTAAAAACCGCAACCTGGGTGATATTCATGACACACATAATAATTTATAAGAATATTTTCATGAATGTCATGGAGGAATGGTGATTCATCTTTGTACATGTAAAAAATCATAGAATAATAACTCTAGGGATTGTATTAAAAGAATGAGAAAATGTTTGGGTGTTCAAAATGAAGACATATAGAAAGTAATTTATGAGAAAAAATAATAAAATTCGGTTAAGAAAATGCATAATAGTATAATTTTATGAAATATATCATTGCTGATTGAATGTTTTAAATGTGAATGGAATGGGAATTATGGAAATAATTTTTCAGGGAGAATATTGAGGAGAATATTAGAAGTGTTGTATGATTAAAGGTTGTACTATTGATGATGAAGAGAATACAAATGTCATATAAAACGGATGAGGTGCTAATGGATTAGATGAAAAATCCTAGTAAATGGTTTAAGAAGAATGAAGAGTTATTTATGAATTTATGTCTTAGGATTCAAGAATTATATTTTAGAACTGTTATACTGATGATGCTTTGGTCATATGAATCTTGAATCATCTATTGAATATTCCCAATATATTTTCATTTAGTAATTTAGAACATAAGTTGAATGGTACCAATAACCAAGAAATATAGTTTAGTGGTATGTGTTTTTTTAATAAATAGACGATTGAAAGAATGATAACTCTTAATATGTGTCTAATGTGAAGAATAATGTTTAGTTGAGATAAATATTTTTTTGTAATTGTTTATGTACATGGAATAGTATTTGTGAAATTGAAATTTGTTTGTGATTTCATGATAAAATGATTTAGGTTATCTTTAATTATGTTTATTGAATTTTTTTATGGAATATATTCAATAGTTTATGATTTTATTGAAATAATAAGGATTGTATAATTATTTTTTTCCATATATTTTTTCATTTCACTTTTATGGTGATTCAGGTTATTTGGATGTATTATGATAATACATTATCAAGGTATTCATATGTTTTGTATGTGATATCATGGGATAAATTATATTATAAGATGATAAATGCTAAAGATAATAATATATATATATGATAAAATATTTTCTATTTTTGGGTTTTGAATTCAGTTCTATATTTTATGCAAGATTTTGAGGTAAAATATTTTTTGATTTTAATATTTTGAACTTTGAGTTTTATAGATTAAGATTTATGAGATTAATATATTATATATCTATATTGGATAAATTTGGAAAATGAGTTCTCTTTTGGTAAATATTTTAAAAAATATAGAATAAATTTAATTTATTTTATGGATATTATGATCCATGAAAAGTGTATCTTAGTACTTCAGGCATGATAATTAATTTATTGGAGTAATATATGATGTGTAAATTTATCAAAGAACTACCGAAGGATGAATTTTTCTTCCAGATATACGAAGTTATAAAGTGTGGGTATTTTATGTTTTTCATTATATTTCTAGTAAAATAATACATCAACTTTATGAAAAAGATCTTGAAATTAAAATTTTATTATTTTGAACTCATTTATGATGAATCAATTTCACTTTCACTTCTCACAAATATATGGTTTTGTGGTCACTAACATTTTATCTCCATGTTCTTTATCACTCTCAATTTCTCACTAGACACTATTTTTCTATTTCATGTATATATTTTAAAATTCAAAAAATGTTCACCTAATCTGGGAATCAAATTATCTTTTCTTAGGTAAAATATATGTTTACATTTTTATCTTTATAGGGGAATTTTTATTATCCCTATGTAAGATGTGGATTTAAATAGGTAATTTCAAATATTAATAATTTTAAGAAAGAGAAAAAACATAGAGGTAGTAATTTATTAGATTAATGGAGAATGTATGACTAGGATAATTTAGATTATATTTAGAAAAATGTTTATAACTTCATTGACATGAAACATTGAGCGATAAGCTAATTGAGATATATTATAAAATTATTGTTATTTATATTTTAACATTATAAAGTAGGAAATAAATTTGATGGAATGAATACGAACAAAATAAATATCATATATATATATATATGATGTTACTATTTTATAAAAATTTATTGATTATTTTTCCACATCTAGGAATATAATTTTAGGTGAAGTCGTTTTATGACTAAAAATACATTTTTTTGAATTTTTTATTGAATTTTGTACATTAAAATAAAAATTATCTCCTCCCATTTTTAGAAATTGTATATTATAAAATTAATGTATAATTTAATGTAATTATATTTTAATAAATTTTGGCTGAAATATTTTTACTTTTCTGAATTGAATATGTTTTAGTTAATAGTGAAAAGTAACAAATCCTAAAATACTATAATTTATTTCCCTCAAATAAATTAATTTAAATGTATTATTATTTTTTGGATATTGAATTAATTTCAAATATGATCAATTTTATTTAGAATAATATAATTAATACCATTTCAATTATAATTTTCTTGAATTTGTTATATGTTAGTTATTTCATAAATATTTTTTTTCTAAAAACATTTTTTCTTTATGTTAGATGCATTTATATTGAGTTAGAAAATTTAAACTTATTAAGATTAAATAATAAAAAAATTAATAAATTGTTTATAATTTGAGATATAAAATTTTTATAATTGGTAACTTTTGATATTATTCATTATCAATAAAAACCATGATAAATATTACTCACCTCAGAAGGGTTAAGATGGGTAAAATAGTGTTAATACCATGAAGTAAGTCCTCAACATAAACCCAACTCTTTAATGAATTTAATTTTTTTGGAGATATTCTAGAATATCTATAGCAAGATAGAATATATATCATTTGGGTTCCATTTTCTCTTGATAATGAAATTTATATAATTTTAATGAATGGAATTCCCAAAATTTCAATCTCCTGACATCAATATCACTTAATTATAAATTATTGTTTAAAATAAAATAACAATAATTATAAATTCTTATATGAATGTTTAATTAATTTTTTTATCATATAAATTTATTATTAATATTTATGAATGAATTAATTATCTTAAATTCTTACACAATGCGGACAGAGTGCTTGTGCAAAAGAAGAAAAATAATTTAAATTATTTAAAAAACACTATAAGTGATATTTCTTGGGTGATTTATAACCAAAAATGATTTTATTGACTCTTATATATATATATAAAGATATTATTTGATTTATTTTACTATTATTATGTATTTAATGTTAAATTAAATTAATAGTTTCTAAAATTTCAATAATGATTTTTGATTTAAAATAATATTTTGAAAAATTGTATAAAAATATTTAAATATCATAAAAGAGGTAAATTTTAATGGTAAGTGTTCATAATTTTAATTCCATGTCCATTTATATATCAATTGTAAACATATATCTAAATTTATAACCATTTAAACATTAATTTTTTTTTACTATAGTTAATGTTTAAAATGATTGACAATGAGGTTAACAAAAATCACATGGTCTGAAAAGATAGTAAAAACATTGAAACTTTTATTGGATGGAAATGGAATGTTCTAAGAATAAATATAAAACATTTTTGATTTTATTATATGGTTATGTTGATAATATATAGTCATGATATTCAAATCTATGTCATAGAATCATTTTACATGATTTATATTCATATTATATTATAATATTTCATCAATTTCCAAAGTACCGCTCCCCATACATATAAAATAAATTCCCTTACCTCTTTTGTTTAAACATTCTTGTGAATCCAAGATAAAAAATAAAAAATAATCCTTTAAAAATCAGTATACATGATGTATAGGTTTTGATATGTATAAAAGACCATTGTAATGTCCCTTAAGAAAGTGTCTAATGGAGGCCAAACAAAAGAGAGGTAATCATCAAACCCGACCGCTTTAAAATTACTTCATCTTCTACGTCCTATAAATCTATGTTAGTAATAGAAATATAACATCATAATTATCATCTTTATACTTAAATTTTATTATGATTATGGAACCTCCATTATTCAACAAATTTTCTAGAAATTGGGAAGGGAATGTATCGCTCATGCCCACTTGTGGACTACTAACTCCATATAATGATAATGTTTATTTTCCATCAGCATCATTAATGTATGGTTTTTATGATGGTTTTAAATATTTTATATACTCGTTATAAAAGTTTAGTACTTTTGGATTTAAAATATCATATATTTTATATAAAAGTCAAATATGTCGGAAAACAATAATGTCTCTTGTTCTTATGTGTGGACTACCACCACCATGAATGAATTTAATTAATTTTTATTTTATATTTTACATGAATTTTAATCTAAATATATTTAATTAATCAAAATTATATATATTAAAATTTAAATATATTTTAAAGCTGAATTATTGTTTACCTTTATTTCATTCTTCAGTCGATAAGGGAAAATAACGTTCATGAATGGGTTTGATTTCCTATCTCCTTGAACAGTGTAATTAATTTTACAACCACTACATGTCAAGGATAATTAAAAATATGTATATAATTAATTAATATGGTATATATATATATCATTATTAACAACATGGAGATGATGGAACATTGATAAAGATGTAGGGATATAAACTATTGAATTGAAACATACATGAAAAACTAAATAGTTAACTATAAAAAATGATTATTTTAATAAATAATTATTAACATAAATTTAATGAATTTTCATAAGTGAATAAAATAAGATATTATAAGTGTTAAATTCAATCTATTATAAATATTTGATAAATTGAAATTTATAAAACATGAGGTTAAAGGAATATATGATGAAATTCAACACTAAGGTAAGCAATTTATGTATCAATCTCATTTTAACCCATATTGTCTATGATTTAATTTATATCAAGGGAAATAATAATAAAATTATATAATTAATTAAATTATTTTCCTTCATGTATATTTACTTTCTAAAATTATAACTTTTTCTTTCAATTTCATTTTATTACCTAAGAAACTTTATAAAACATGTCTTTTAAGGAAAAACGACATTAATTTCGTTTTTCTGGGAATACTTTTATTCATTATCCCTATTTCCTTGAACGTTTTATATAGATTTTTTATATTATTCAATAAATTATTTAATACATTGGCATGATTAGAAGGAATCAAGTCCCGAAGAACCGATCAGTTTAGTAGTCTTTGAAAATATATTACATACATGAATGTTACATTACACTTCATAACATACAAAACCACATAAATAATCCTTTATGAATGCCGTTATTCCCTTGTCTTAACCCTGCATATCAATCACAATACACTTCTTGGAATCCTAGAAAAACAAAAAATAGAATGGGGTGAGCTCAAATGCTCAGTAAGGGTAAGCATTATAGCAGAAACTTTCAGAAATAAGCATAAACACTTGAGGAAATGTATAACTAACACAAAAGCCTTTAAAACATGAACTTAAACATAGTATGGAAAAAATAAAATGAAATAATTCCATTTAATTATTCACATGGATATTCTACTAGTCGAATAATAACATGAAATATTAATAACCACTTTCAAAATGATGGAATGCATAATGCCAGACTATCATAACCACATAGCCAAGGCCTCGTGCCAAGACTACAAATAAGATTTTGTCAAGGCCTTATTCCAAGACACTAGTTTGTCTCATGAGACCTACCGATGCATCGAGGAGCTATAACGGGCTCCACCCGTCACATATTAAGTCCAATGCATTCCCATATGAAAATGTTTAAACATAACATAAACATTCATATTAAAACTAGCATAAGAAATGTCAATACTTTCTCCATAAACCATGAATGGTATAAAAATTACACATCCACAGTAAAACATATCCCAAAACCTTCAATACAATACAAAATTTCTGTATCATAATAAATCAACATCAGATAAGCTTAAAATCCATCAAAGGATGTTGACAAAGATGAAATCAAAACAATTTGAGAGAAATATCTCTTTTCTCTAAATCATTGAAAAGTCACACATTTATAAAGGAAGTAATTTAAAAGAGATTTTTGAATCAAAGTGTCCCATACCACTTTGATACTTTTGAAAAGAGATGTCATTTCAAAACATTCATGTCCATATAAATAAATCCTTAAAATCATTTTGAAAACATGGAAATTAATTAAAATGATTTAGAAAGATAAATCATTAAAACATTTAAAATTATGTTCTTGATAAAGAGTACCTTTCACAAATTCTTAAAATATTCATTTTGAAATAATTTAAACGTCACATAATTATAAAATAAAACATTTACTTTGAAAATATTATTATAAGCTTGTAAGGGAAACTTTGACGATTGTATAACAGCGGTAAATAGCCTCACCCGCTGTATAAGTTAAAAAAAGACATTCTTACCTTAAATTTGTCAAAAAGGTTAAAAATTCCTTGTTTGGAAAACGACGGAATGATTCCATTAAAAACACATAAGGGTATAAATGACTTTAACCCATTGTCTAGTAAATAGTAAAATGTTTTTAAATACATTTTTAAGGAACACAGATGTGGATAATAAAGAGATCCCAATAGATAATTATGTATAAACAACCTCAGATAATGAAGAGATTGTGAAATAAACCCTTACCAATTCGGTAACGTACGAAACATACAACCCATGAAAGTGGTATCATACAATGAATATTTAAATACTCATAAATTAAAGTTTATTACACAAAGAATACAATTATGGGAAGTACATACACCACACAAAAGGTAATAGTGGTAATATGGCATGAATGTCACAGGAATAAGGAGTGAGATGAAAACCCATTACCTTGTACTTTTCCTTGGTTGGGGGTAGATTAACCTCCTGTATAATGGTGACATAATTGTTATTAAATTATTAAATAATCATATACATTAATATTGTAACATCCCAACTAAGTAATGAATAATAGATATTTTTATCTATGTCTATTAATGATTAAGATAGTGTTATAGAGGCTTAAAATGAAAATAAATACAATCTTATACATGGAATACACTAATATTCTTAAAAGATTGTTTTAGTGCCTTTTGATGACAAACCATTTTTGAATCTATATTTTGACAATTTTATAAACTATGTTTGTCAAAATAAACTTATTATTTATTATTGGGACATCAGAATTTACCTTGTGTGAATTTTTGGTATTTTTCTCACAATGTTCATTTTTTTAATGAATAGTGAAAAATACTGCATTTTACATCAAAAGTGCTTTTTAACCTAATTTATTTATATGATTAGATTATGTTTTGAATTGGTTTTGAAGTGAAATTAGAATATATTTTTACCATTTTATCCAATGGTGGTCATTGGAATCAATTTCACTTCGAAATTAGACTTAAACTGGTGTCAATCTTTTGATACTTATTGTTTTGTAAAAACACGCTATTTGCTCCGGCAGTGGGAATTAATTATTAAATTAATTAATGTGACTTATATGATTTTAATTTTGTAAAATAGACTTCAATTTTGAATTCGGAATATCAAATATAGCTTAGGGTGAATTTTTGGTAATTTTCTGAAAAACATCAATTTTTGATGAATAGTGAAACCACTAAGTGGTAATCAAGCAAACTGATTTGTCAGTTAAATGAAAGTTTACCACTAATGTGTATTGAATTTTAAAAATCCGACATACATGGTTGTCATTAAGAAGTAAAATGTGATTCAATGAGATTAAAATAATTTTTTTGTGAATAGTAACCTATTATGTTTTTAATCGCGATTAGTGGTAATTAGTGTAGTTTATGGTATAAATAATGCTTTAATAATATGAAATGACCTAGAAACATGTCCCAACCATATTGGTTGTGTCATGGCAGACCAAGACAAGCCATGGGTCAACTTGGGGAACCCATGGAGACATTTTGGTTGGGAAATGACATAAATAACTTTTTATTTAATGTAAAAGTAAAAATGACACAAACATAATATGTTTTACGAAAACAATTTTTACATGGGGTTATAAAGATAAAATATTTGATTATAAATAGTCATTGGAAATATAAAAATATTTCCTACATCATAGTATTTTTTTTATAATTTTTAGACATTAAATAAATTAAATTATTTATGACATAATAATGATGCAGCGATGACATCATTATTTGACGATTTAAATAAAATGGAAAAATAATGTAAAATATATGAACTACACATGTCCAAAACCAATTGGATGAGTGGATTTCGAAACCTTATCACCTTATCCACGAATTATATCAATGTGGGACCTTTTAAAACCGAAACACATTTTCAAATAAAGTAATATTTCTTTACTTTCCAAAAGTGCCCCTCCTCTCTTCTTATAAAAGGCCCCCACCTCTACCTCATTTCACACACTCCTCAAGCCTTTGGCTCGGCCAACCCCTTCCCAATTACTCTCTCCATATCCCTCTCCTCATCCTAGAGGATTCCCTTTGGGCAGAATCTTTTCAAAGGAAGCCTTTAGGCTCAAATCAAAAGGAGTTACACTTTTTAAGGTAATTCATTCTCTCATGTTCATTTGTTTTATTTTGCTTCTCCAACCCCCTAAACTCTTTTTATTTACTTCTTTTGTAACAAAAACAGTATATTAAATATACTAGGATGTTGTGATAAGATATATTTGAGCTACACACTCACACAACTACATCAAATGGTTAAAGAACATACGGTTTCCGTGGATGGCGAAATTCTGCCTCCCGAAACGATGATTGTTCAATACTCATTTAACACCTTCAAAGGTGGCCATTATGATGTAACTATTTTTATATATGATATATAATATGTTTATGTTTTCCTTAAGCTTCTGTGTTTTTCATTTTTGTCATACCTTTATGGTTTCCATTATGGGTAAACACGATATCTTCATTTTAGGAAGTGCGGACTACCGCTCCCTGAAAGTGATTTGATTCGTTAAATACCATATGTGGGACATATAAAGGATGGAACTATGATATTATATATGTTATTACACTGGAATTACAATATACTCTTATATAATTATGATTCCATTCCAGAAATATGAAATAGAAATGGAAGTAGCGTTCATGCGTACGTACGGCTTACCGTCTCCATGAACGGTGAATTTCATTTCTTACCTCTAAATGTGATGTAATATTATAAATACATGTATATGATGAATATATATGATATATATGTTATCCAAATCATTAATATCATTCTGGATATAATGAACCTTTGACCAAATTAACAACATGTAAGTGTAAGAAGTCTATTTTTGACTTAAGAACCAAATACCGACAAAATGAACATTATTAACTTAACTGATTACATGATGTTCATAACATGGTATAAAAGGAATAATGAAATTGAAAAAGATTCATAAGCAAGTATAGATTAACTCAAGTTTATTATTCAGGATATTAAAGAACGGTCGGGTCAAGTCGGATACGAGGTATGGGACTTCGTCTCAATCTCCTTTCATTGAGGCATATTTTATTTTATACACAGCTTTCTTTTATACAGGGGTATAAATCCCTTTGACTTTTACATTTATTCAAAAGGAATATTTTTTATACGAAGCGTTTACTAAACGACAAAAGGGAATGTTTTTGTCATACGTATGCGGCGACAACGACTTCTCCGCCGTCGTGACCGTTATTTGAGTTTCGGCTTCCTCTACAAGCCATACCTTCTTTTTAAAAGAAAATTAAATACCATGTTTTACTTTTCTTTTATTTTAGTATTGAAAATGGTTTTCATAATGTTTTTATATCAATGTGTTGTATTGATATCTCGTGATTGAAATGTGGAAATTTTATGTTTCCTTTATGCATGTTTTATGTGATATGATTATGTTATGGTTCATGGGCATTATTATGAAGACGGGTGGTTCCGTGATAAACTAAGGGCGGGTGAGCCCGTTATAGCTCTCCAATGCATTGGGTAACGCGAAGGAGCGAAACGTTATGGTTTCTCCGAAGAGATTTTAGGGAATATACTGTGATGGGTATTCCAAACGTAACCAAGAGGGTTACTCCCTATGTAAGAATGTTATGAATGCCTCAAGTTACCTTTATGTCTTATGATTTATAGGATTTATTCGTGATTTTATGTGGTATGTTAAAGGGCCTATGTTTTATGGGTAAAGTATGATTTAATTCTTATGTATATATGAACTCATGTTTCCTACCCATGTTTTTTTTATAACCCATACTGAGTTTTTATGCTCATCCCAAGTTTTTGAAATGTTTTTGACATGTCAAGGGAAAGGTACATGATAAGATGATAGAGTCAAGGATGTGTCATGAAATAATCCATGTTTCATTTTAAATGTGTTTCCATTGTTGGGAATGAAGAATATTATCTTTATGTAACCACTTTGTTTATATGTGGAATTTAATGCAAGTTTTATGATCTAATTCTCTAAAAATCTAAACCCGAAAAGATCCTCAATGTGTATTCTTGTAATAACTCAAGATTAAGTAAGGTTTAAGGCTGGGGCCTTATAGTTGGTATCAAAGGTCGGTTTAGATAACATTAGGAGTTATAATTCTATTAAATGATTATTCATATTTTTTTTTGAAATGATATAGCATTTGAAGATTACCATGTTGCTTCATCTAAGACATGTTTGTTAAGAATGGTTTTCCGCAGAGGAAATAGGGAAGTAGTGCTAGGAAGGCATACAGAAGGAAATAACCTTCCGAATCATCATCCAGAAATGGTCGGAATTGGAACTGAACAGTTTGTTGCAGTAATGGCGCAGTTGACTCAAGCGATAAATGGCGGTGGTATCCATGCACGAGATCAGCCAGAACAACCGCAGAGGAACATGTCAGTGGTGGAACATTTCATGAGGCAACATCCACCATCATTCAGAGGATCATCTGACCCTGTGCTAGCTGAAGGGTGGATTAAAGCACTGGAGAAGAATTTTGATGTCATGGGGTGTTCAGACAATCAAAAGGTTAGTCTTGCTATTTACCGTTTGGAGGGTGAAGCAGATCAGTGGTGGTCTATGGTTAAAAATATCAGGGACGCTGATGGGATTGATGCTCTTGACTGGGATGAATTCAAAGGTATGTTTCTTGAGAAGTATTTTCCTAAGGCTGTTCGAATTAGGATGGAAAAGAAATTCTTGGAATTGAGGCAAGAGGAAGACTTAGTGGCTGCCTATGAAGAAAGGTTCACTCGATTGGCAAGGTATGCTCCAAATTTTATCCGGGACCTTGATAGTAAAATCAATCGTTTTTACTCAGGATTAAAGCCAAAATATCGAAGGGCATTAGCTTCTCGTGAGTTTAAAAGTTATGAAAAGCTTGTTCGATGTGCTGAGAAGGTGGAAATGGAGTTTGCCGATGACCAAGTGTTCTATAACAACCAGTAGAAGAAGAGTCTGAGGTGGCAGGAGAAAGGTAAGAATTCTTCAAAAAAGTCTGATGGTAAGAGAACTATGTTTCCAGTTTGTGATAAATGTGGCAAAAGGCATGCTGGGGAATGTCTTCTGAATTCTGGAAAGTGCTACCGATGTGGTAATATGGGACATAAGGCTCGTTATTGCACTGAAAAGGATCAAGGTTAAAGTAAGAACAAATTTGATTTACAGTTAGTGAAATGTTATAAGTGCAATGAGATGGGTCACTATGAAAACGAGTGTCCGACAAAGAGCTTGAGTGATTGGAAGCAGTTAGACTACAAGCAGAAAGCGGTGGTGAAATCCTTTGCAACTACTTCAGCAGATGTCGGGCCATCAAATGAAGTTGTATCAGGTACTTTGTTTGTTTCTCAGATTATGCCAGTGTGTTGTTTGATTCGGGGTCTACACATTCTTTCATCTCTGAAACCTTTTCTAGTAAAATGGGAATACCATCTCAAGAAATGACTCCTGAACTTTTGGTAAAAACACCCGGGGGAAGTGTCGAGGCAAAAAGAATTTATAAGAATCTTCCTATCCATATCTGTGGAAAGAACCTACTTGCAAACCTCATTGTTCTACCTCTAGTAGAGTTTGATGTTATCCTGGGTATGGATTGGCTCTCTATTTACCATGCTAAGATTGACTGTAGATCTAAAGAAGTTTCTTTTCAGAAAGACTTTCAGTTTGTTTACAAGAATGAACCCTTACTTTTGATAACATATCAAGAGGCCGAGAAACTTGTAAAAGATGGAAATGAATGTTACCTTGCAGACGTCGTTGAAAATAAAGGAACTATTCAGATTAATGATGTGCCAGTGGTAAATGAGTATCCTGATGTTTTTCCTGATGAGTTTCCTGGAATAATACCAGACCGGGAAGTTGAGTTTACTGTTGACTTAGTTCCTGATTCTAAGCCAATTTCAAAACCCCCTTATCAAATGGCACAAATTGAAATTTTAGAGTTGAAGGAGAAATTGAAAGATTTATTAGAGAAAGGTTTCATTAGACCTAGCACATCACCATGGGGTGATCCTGTTTTATTTGTTAAAAAGAAAGATGGTTCTATGAGACTTTTCATTGATTATAGAGCCTTGAATAATATCACTGTTAAGAACAAATATCCTTTGCCTCATATCGATGATTTGTTTGATCAGCTCCAGGGAGCTCAGTTTTTTTCAAAGATTGACCTGAGATCGGGGTACCATCAGCTGAAGGTAAAGGAGGCAGATATTCCAAAGACCGCGTTCCGTACGATATATGGCCATTATGAATTTGTAGTAATGCCTTTTGGGCTAACCAATGCACCTACTGTATTCATGGACTTAATGAATAGAATTTTCCATGAGTTCTTGGATAAGTTTGTGGTGGTTTTCATTGATGATATTTTGGTGTTTTCTAAAAGTAAAGAAGAGCATAAAAGACATTTAAGGGTTATCTTGCAAACCTTAAAAGAAAAGAAACTGTATGGGAAATTCAGAAAGTGTGAGTTTTGGTTTCAAAAAATTTCTTTCCTTGGTCACATGGTTTCCAAAGATGGAATAACTGTTGATCCTGCAAAAACAAAAGTTGTGGAAGAATGGCCAAGACCCACAAATGTAACCGAGATTCGTAGCTTCCTTGGTTTGGTGGGATATTAACGAAGGTTTGTTAGAAATTTTTCACGGTTATCTAGTCCAATGACTAAGCTAACTCGGAAGGGTGTTAAGATTATCTGGACAAAATAATGTGATGATTGTTTTCAGGAATTGAAAAGAAGATTGGTGAATGCTCCAGTTTTGGCACTACCTTCCAGGAATGGTGAGTTTGTTATATATAGTGATGCATCATTGAAAGGACTTGGTTGCGTCCTAATGCTGAATGATCGGGTAATTGCTTATGCTTCACGACAGTTGAAAACTCATGAGGTAAATTACCCTACACATGATTTGGAATTAGCTGCTGTTGTTTTTGCTTTAAAAATTTGGAGGCATCATTTGTATGGAGTAAAGTGTGAAATATATACCGATAACAAAAGTTTAAAGTATATATTCACTCAGAAAGAGTTAAACATGAGACAAAGGAGATGGCTGGAATTAATCAAGGATTATGATTGTACAATTTATTACCATCCGGGAAAAGAAAATAAAGTGGCTGATTCTTTGAGTCGAAAAAGTAATCCTTCATTAACAATGTTGCGTTTGGAACGTGATCCTTTGGTTAAGGATTTTATGAACTTTGGCATAGAAGTTGTTGGTGCAGGAAGTACTTCTGTTTTGTTTCAGGTATCAGTGATATCATCTCTATCAGATAGAATCAAGCAAGCACAGAAGCAAGATAGTGAGTTGCAGAAAAAGGTAGAGCTGGTTCAGAAAGGTAAGTTGCCTGAATTCAACATTGATAGTGATTGCGTTTTGAGATTTGGGAAGAGATTGTGTGTGCCTTGTGATTCACAATTGAAGAGAGAGTTGTTATGTGAAGCTCATAGTTCTCCGTTTTCAGTTCATCCGGGCAGTACTAAGATGTATAGAGATCTGCGGGAGTATTACTGGTGGGATGGAATGAAAAGAGAAATTGCTGATTTTACTGTGAAGTGTTTGACTTGTTAGCAGGTTAAAGCAGAGCGGCAGTTACCGAAAGGGAGGCTTCAGCCTTTACCAGTGCCAGAGTAGAAATGGGAGAGTATATCCATGGACTAGTTTGTTGGATTACCGAAGACATCTCGAGGTAATAATGCAATCTGGGTTATTGTTGATCGCTTGACCAAATCTGCTCATTTCCTTGCTATACGAGATACCATCTCTCTTGATCAACTTTCCCGTTTGTATCTTAGAGAGATAGTCAGGTTACATGGAGTTCCTCTCTCCACTGTATCGGATCGTGATCCCAGTTTTACTTCTAACTTTTGGAAAGGACTTCAGAAGTCGTTGGGTACTGAATTAAATTTTAGTACAGCTTTTCATCCTCAATCAGATGGGCAGTCAGAACGAACAATTCAGACATTGGAGGATATGCTACGAGTTTGTTCTATGGATTATCAGGGAAGTTGGGACCAACATCTTTCTTTGGTTGAGTTTTCATATAATAACAGTTTTCATTCCAGTATAAAGATGGCGCCATTTCAGGAATTATATGGGAAGCGGTGTCGAAATCCAGCTTTTTGGGATGAAGTGGGTGAAAGAAAGTTGATGGGACCAGAATTGGTAGAAGAGATGGCAGAAAAAGTTCAGCTGATTCAGAAACACATGAGAACAGCTCAAAGCAGGCAGAAGAGTTATGCGGATAACCAGAGGAAGGATCTATCTTTCTAGGTAGGTGATCATGTTTTTCTCAAGTTTTCTCCTTGGAAAAGTGTGATGAGATTTGGTAAGAAAGGAAAGTTGAGTCCAAGGTTCATTGGAACATACGAAATTCTGGAGAGAGCTGGATCAGTTGCATACCGAGTGGCTTTACCTCCGAGTTTATCTCAGGTACACAATGTTTTTCACATTTCGATGTTGAGAAAGTATATGCCAGATCCATCTCATGTTTTGAGTCCAGAGGTAGTTCAGCTGGAAGAGAACCTATCTTATGAGGAACAACCGGTCCAGATTCTTGACCACATGGAGCAAGTGTTACGGAATAAGGTGATTCATCAGGTAAAGGTTTTGTGGAAAAACCACATGATTGAAGAGGCAACATGGGAATCTGAAAATGCAATGAGAGATAAGTACCCCCATTTATTCGATATGTAAATAAATTGCGGGGACGCAATTTTCTAAAGGGGGGAAGGATGTAACATCCCAAGTAAGTAATGAATAATAGATATTTTTATCTATGTCTATTAATGATTAATATAGTGTTATAGAGGCTTAAAATGAAAATAAATACAATCTTATGTATGGAATACACTAATATTCTTAAAAGATTGTTTTAGTTCCTTTTGATGGCAAACAATTTTTGAATCTATATTTTGACAATTTTATAAACTATTTTTGTCAAAATAAACTTATTCTTTATGATTGGGACATCAAAATTTACCTTGTGTGAATTTTTGGTATTTTTCTAACAATGTTCATTTTTTAATGAATAGTGAAAAATACTGCATTTTACATCAAAACTGCTTTTTAACCTAATTTATTTATATGATTAGATTATGTTTTGAATAGGTTTTGAATGGAAATTAGAATATATTTTTATCATTTTATCCAATGGTGGTCATTGGAATCAATTTCACATTGAAATTAGACTTAAACTGGTGTCAATCTTTTGATACTTATTGTTTTGTAAAAACACGCTTTTTGCTCTGGCAGCGGGAATTAATTATTAAATTAATTAATGTGACTTATATGATTTGAATTTTGTAAAATAGACTTCATTTTTGAATTCGTAATATCAAATATAGCTTAGGGTGAATTTTTGGTAATTTTCTGAAAAACATCAATTTTTGATGAATAGTGAAACCACTAAGTGGTAATCAAGCAAACTGATTTTTCAGTTAAATGAAAGTTTACAACTAATGTGTATTGAATTTTGAAAATCCGACATACATGGTTTTCATTAAGAAGTAAAATTTGGTTCAATGGGATTAAAATAATTTTTTGGTGAATAGTAACTTATTAAGTTTTTAATCGCGATTAGTGGTAATTAGTGTAGTTTAAGGTTTAAATAATGCTTTAATAATATGAAATGACCTAGACATATGTCCCAACCTTATTGGTTGTGTCATGGTTGACCAAGACAAGCCATGGGTCAACTTGGGGACCCCATGGAGACATTTTGTTTGGGAAATGACATAAATAACTTTTTATTTAATGTAAAAGTAAACATGACACAAACATAATATGTTTTACGAAAGCAATTTTTACATGGGGTTATAAAGATCAGATATTTGATTATAAATAGTCATTGGAAATCTAAAAATGTTTCCTACATCATAGTATTTTTTTTATAATTTTTAGACATTATATAAATTAAATTATTTATGACATAATAATGATGCAACGATGACATCATTATTTGACGATTTAAATAAAATGGAAAGATAATGTAAAATCTCTGAACTAAACATGTCCAAAACCAATTGGATGAGTGGATATCGAACCCTTATCACCTTATCCACGAATTATATCAATGTGGGACCTTTTAAAACCGAAACACATTTTCAAATAAAGTAATATTTCTTTACTTTCCAAAAGTGCCCCTCCTCTCCTCTTATAAAAGGCCCCCACCTCTACCTCATTTCACACACTCGTCAAGCCTTTGGCTCGGACAACCCCTGCCCATTTACTCTCTCCATATCCCTCTCCTCATCTTAGAGGATTCCCTTTGGGCAGAATCATTTCAAAGGAAGCCTTTAGGCTCAAATCAAAAGGAGTTACACTTTTTAAGGTAATTCATTCTCTCATGTTCATTTGTTTTATTTTGCTTCTCCAACCCCCTAAACTCTTTTTATTTACTTCTTTTGTAACAACACCAGTATCTTCAATATACTAGGATGTTTTTATAAGATATATTTGAGCTACACACTCACACAACTACATCAAATGGTTAAAGAACATACGGTTTCCGTGGATGGCGAAATTCTGCCTCCCGAAACGATGATTGTTCAATACTCATTTAACACCTTCAAAGGTGGCCATTATGATGTCACTATTTTTATATATGATATATAATATGTTTATGTTTTCCTTAAGCTTCTGTTTTTTTCATTTTGGTCATACCTTTATGGTTTCCATTATGGGTAAACACGATATCTTCATTTTAGGAAGTGCGGACTACCGCCCCCTGCAAGTGATTTTATTCCTTAAATACCATATGTGGGACATATAAAGGATGGAACTATGATATTATATATTTTATTATACTGGAATTACTATATAATATTATATCATTATGATTCCATTCCAGAAATACGAAATAGAAATGGAAGTAGCGTTCATGCGTACGTACGGCTTACCGTCTCCATGAACGGTGCATTTCATTTCTTACCTCTAAATGTGATGTAATATTATAAATACATGTATATGATGAATATATATGATATATATGTTATCCAAATCATTAATATCATTCTGGATATAATGAACCTTTGACCAAATTAACAACATGTAAGTGTAAGAAGACTATTTTTGACTTAAGAACCAAATACCGACAAAATGAACATTATTAACTTAACTGATTACATGATGTTCATAACATGGTATAAAAGGAATAATGAAATTGAAAAAGATTCATAATAAAGTAGAGATTAACTCAAGTTTATTATTCAGGAGATTAAAGATCGGTCGGGTCAAGTCGGATACGAGGTATGAGACTTCATCTCAATCTCCTTTCATTGAGGCATATTTTATTTTATACACAACTTTCTTTTATACGGTGTATAAATCCCTTTGACTTTTACATTTATTCAAAAGGAATCTTTTTTACACGAAGCGTTTACTAAACGACAAAAGGGAATGTTTTTTTCGTACGTATGCGGCGACAACGACTTCTCCGCCGTCGTGACCGTTATTTGAGTTTCGACTTCCTCTACAAGCCATACCTTCTTTTTAAAAGAAAAATAAATACCATGTTTTACTTTTCTTTTATTTTAGTATTCAAAATGGTTTTCATAATGTTTTTATATCAATTTGTTGTATTGATATCTCATGATTGAAATGTGGAAATTTTATATTTCCTTTATGCATGTTTTATGTGATATGATTATGTTATGGTTCTTGGGCATTATTATGAAGACGGGTGGTTCCGTGATAAACTAAGGGCAGGTGAGCCCGTTATAGCTCTCCAATGCATTGGGTAACGTGAAGGAGTGAAACGTTAAGGTTTCTCCGAAGAGATTTTAGGGAATATACTGTGATGGGTATTCCAAACGTAACCAAGAGGGTTACTCCCTACGTAAGAATGTTATGAACGCCTCAAGTTACCTTTATGCCTTATGATTTCTATGATTTATTCATGATTTTATGAGGTATGTTAAAGGGCCTATGTTTTATGGGTAAAGTATGATTTCATTCTTATGTATATATGAACTCATGTTTCCTTTCCATGTTTTTTTATAACCCATACTGAGTTTTTATGCTCATCCCAAGTTTTTGAAATGTTTTTCACAGGTCAAGGGAAAGGTACATGATAAGATGATAGAGTCAAGGATGTGTCAAGAAATAATCCTTGTTTTATTTTAAATGTGTTTCCATTGTTGGGAATGAAGAATACTATCTTTATGTAACCACTTTGTTTATATGTGGAATGTAATGCAAGTTTTATGATCTAATTCTCTAAAAATCTAAACCCGAAAAGATCCTCAATGTGTAATCTTGTAATAACTCATGATTAAGTAAGGTTTAAGGCTGGGGCCTTATAAATATGGTACCATATATGATCTTTTAACATTGCTTTGGTAATAATATCTTAGAATTATCATCGTTTCGGGTGTTAACTTACTCGTTTTCTTTTATATGTTTTGTTACGTAAGCCATGTTTTCCATGGATAGGTTGTATCTTATTCATATCCAGAATGATATCAAGTCCTTAAACATTATTTTTAAATCATCAAATGATAATTATACTTGAATGGATACGATAGAGAATGAATCTCAACGCGTTCGTGGAGACGGTAGTCCGTACGTACGCACGAATGCTACTTCCATTTCATATTTCATATTAAAAGGAATAAAAACCAAATGATACATAGGTATATAATTATTACAGTATAATATAATATCTTATATGTGTTACTTATGTTCATTAACACCATCCTTTATACGTTCCATGTATGGTATTAACGAGTCATATCACTTTGAGGGGGCGGTAGTCCGCACTTCCTCAAATGAAATTATCGTATATATATAAAACATGAGAAGAATAAAGGTATGATATAAAATGGAATTAAAAAATATCATATATATAATAAATATCATTAAAATTATATTTAATTATAGTACCATCATAATGGCCACCATGAGAGGTGGTAGGAGATAATTGAACAATCATCGCTTCGTGAGCCGTTTGGTTTCCATCCACAGAAACATTATGTTCATCACCCATTAGATGGATGTGTGTGTAAGTGTTGTTATAATAATTCTAATAAAAATATCCTATTATATTTAGTATACTGGTTTTGTTACAAAAGAAAATAATAAGAAGAGTTAAGGGGTTGGAGAAGTAATATAAAAGAAAAAAGCTAAGAGGAATCGTTACCTTTAATTTGGGTAACTCCCTTTGGTTTGAACAAAAAAGGACTCTTGAAGTAAACATTGCCTAAGGTAAGGCTTTTAAAAGGAGTATAGGGATGTAGGGAGCTTAATTGGGCCGATTTTGGACGATCCAAAAGGCATGAGAGGTGTGAGGAATTTGTTAGATGTGGTGTCCTTTTATAAGGGGGAGGAGGGGCTCTTTAGGAAAATAAAGAAATATTATTTATAATAAATTTATATTTGGTTTATAATGGCTCTAAAGTGGATTATTTAAATTTTAAGGTAGGGATGGGTCAAAAATCACTCAACCAATAGAATTCAGACAGGTTTGGGTCACTATATTAACCTTATCTTTAAGTATTAACTCTTAGTTAATTAGTTTCACTTTTACATTGTTAATTGTATTTTTATATTATATGGTTAATAAACATACTATATACATCCAAGAGACCCCCAAGTGTTCCATTAATGATACACCTATCATGATATAAGTCTCTTTGCCAAACCGTAGATTTTTAAGAATTTAATATCAATTAATAATATAATATTTTTTTAAAAAACTCTTTTATGTCAATTTTGACACTATTCAATAGTTGAGTTTTCTGAAACTCATAACAGAATGATTACTTCGAAAAAAGTCAATTAAATCAATCCTAATATGTCATATTAATCTATAAAATTAGTTTAATTCAATAAAAGTCTCCAATTATATTTATTTTGGTATTTATAATATCAATTATTTTAATTGTTTTCTATTATGGTAATTACTGCATCATCAATGTGTCATAAATAAATTAAATTATTTAATGTCTAAAAATTATAATTAAACTATCATTATGTAGGAAATATTTTTATCTTTATAATTAATATTTAGAGTCTGAAATCCAACATATATAAACCTATGTAAAAATTGTTTTGCTAAAAGATATAAGGTTATGTCATTTTTGTAATTACTTTAACTTAATTAATATAAAGTGTCATTATCACTTACATGTGGATCCATGGGGTCCCAAAATCGACCCAAAGATGACCATGGTCGGCCATGTATCAACCAATAGAGTTAAGACACGTTTTAGGGTAATTTAATATTATTATTATATTATTTATTTACCCTTATTTACCAGATTTACCTTTTAACCATGGTAAATAAAATTTTTACCGAAGTAATTATTCAAAATGTCTAAAAATAAAAGTTACCTATTTACAGAATTTGGACATTCTGATTCCAAATATGAAATCCATTTTTCCAAATTCAATACACATAAGTGGAAGAAATTAATTTAAAATTAATTCCTGTTGTTAAAACAAAAAGCGTGTTTTTAAGAAATAATAACTATCAAAAGATTGACAGATGTTTATGATCGGTTTAAATGTAAAATTAACTTCAATGACCCACATTTTATTACATGGTAAAAATATATTCTAAATATAATTTAAAACCACTAAAATTCACAATTTACCACTATTAATTATTTGGATTAAAAAAGTTGTATTTAATTAAAATTTAGTAATTTTCACTATTCATCAAAATATAAAAGTTATCCGAAAAGTCCTGAAATTTCACCCTAGGATAATTTAGTTATTCCGAATCAAAAAATGAATACTATTTTACCAAATTCAAAACATAAAAGTTGAATTTATTAATTTAAAATTGATTCCCGCTTTCGAAACCAAAAGGCTTTTTTTTAAGAAATAATAACTATCAAAAGTTTGACACTTGTTTATGTCCAATTTCAAGGTAAAATTATTTAAAATTACCATAATTGGATTAAATAGTAAAAATATAATCTCTTTATACTTCCAAACCATTAAAATTTCTAATTTAACAATATAAATTATTTTGATTAAAAATGTCATTTTTAGTTAAAATATAGTATTGTTCACTATTCACACAAATATGAAAGTTATCAGAAAAACACCAAAACATTATTGAAAATAAATGCTTATGTCTCGATTCTAAAGAAAAAGTTCATTTTTTCAAGTTGAATATATAAAAGTTTCAAATATTGGATTTAAAAAGCTTCGCCATTAAAAGCTGGTAAAATTTCATTTTTTGAAAAATACTTCTTTTATCTGAAAATAATGAATTTGTTCATCAATCATGTCTTAGAAACTCATAATATGGATTCTAAAAATATAAGTATTATATAAAGTTTTAAATTTTAGTTAATACTATTCCTAACCATCTTTTAATGGATTTTTTGGTAAGTCATGGTGCGCTTGAACTCGGTGTTGCGTGCAGTGTAAGTTATTGAATTATTTTGAAGAAATTACACAATGTGAAAATCTTGGGGTGTTACATTCTCCCCTCCTTCAATAAATCGCGTCCTCGCAATTTGAAATCTTTCTTTGAAAATAAAAGGTTGAAAATAGAAAATATCTCTGTGGGAAAACCCACATCAGAAATAGGGTTAATAAAATTTAGTCCTAATAAGAGTAAAAGAGAAATGAAAGGGTCACCACCAAATTATAATCTCTATTCGAAGAACATTGGTGGCAATTAGAGACATATAATTGGAGGAAAAATGTAAATATTTATAGGGAGTGATTGCGGTCATCAATCACAAACACGTGTAAAATTGAGGTCCTTAAATTCATCAATCAATGATGATTTAAAATACCATCGGTTCAACAAAACATAAGGTATTAAGATAACACATTTTTGACCTTTCAAAATATCTTAGTTGAAATCCCACATCGAAAAATGAATTAATGAGGCCTATATTTAACTTAAAGAGTGGTAAGTATGAATATTACTGAAAATAACACATACTAGGGTTCCATCAAGGAAAATATGGATATGGAAGAGAAATCTAACCATCAATTATCTGATGGAGAGTGGTAGAGAACATAACTATGAAAAGGCCAACAATCACAAATCCATAAATTAGTGATGATCTAAGGTACCATATAGGACAACATTTTTGTTCTAAGTTCCTTTTCTTAATGTTGAGGAATTTATTTATGAGATTGGCTAAGATCATAAGGAGATATACTTACTTTATAATTAGAGTTTTATTCATTAATAAATTTCTACCACAAAATCATATTTCACCCCAACTCAAAAATACTCTATTTATCCTAAGCGTATAGGGGTCCAAATATAATGAATTTATAATTCACAAATCAGATCCTTTATGAAAAGTAACTACATTATAGTATCCAGGAGATTCATGTAGAACAATGGTATGTGATAAATCCCAATTGCACTATGGTTTTGGGTTCGATTCCTGCAGCTTTGTCTGACACGACGGGTCGTCACACGGTCTGTGTGTTGTCCTTTTATAAAAATCCAAAAAAAACCTTTCAAACTTAATCCATTCCAACCATTAGACTTATCCAAAATACTATTATCAAAACTCATAGTCCAAAATTAACAAGGAATTTAAACATAATGAGGATCCTTTTTTCCAGGTAATAACATGTAAACGCCTTCCTCATATATTCTTTTACAACACCATATCATCCTGAATTACCAAAATGAACCATCTCTTATTCCAAAATCACTACCTCAGTATCAGAACAATATTATGGTTTATCAGTCTCTCAACCATATATTTTCCAAAAATTTAACCTGCTATTGAGTCACTTTTCTTTGTTCAACACAATCTCATGTCCATAATGAAATAGTACTGCTGTACAATCCTTATATGCCCCATAATTATTATAACAAGTATATTGCTGATACAACACTCAAATGACATAATAAACATAAGAACTCTAATTATTCTTCTTCTTCTGTGGTAGTATCATAACATAATTGTTATACAATAGCATCATTTGCGGCATAGTCTGATGATAGGTTCGTGTAGTGTCCAAACTCCTTGCAAATGAAGCATTGTACATTTGAAACCATTTTCATACCCTTTCAGTCACGTATTTGGTGCCCTTTTTCCTACACACTTCCCATTCATTTCATGCAAGTTCCAAGGTGTTTCTTCCCACAGTTATCACATATGGGAAAATTCTTCTTTTCCCTCTTCCCTTTATCCATCTTTCTCTCTTCCATCCTTTTCTTCTCTTGCTTCCCTTTAAAGACATAGGACTCCGAAATTATTTACTCATCTTATCAACACCTGATACTATTTCTTCATATAATGATAATACGTGGAAAACTATTTCCCTTCTAAATTTTGGCTTAGGACCACAAAATATATGTTCATTCTTACTCTTTGCATTATACGTATTATGGGAGTTCACATTCCTTCTACATGGCGCCATTTCTATACAATAACATAAAGTACTTCAGCTTATGAATTCCAATGAATAATTACAAAACTTGTAAAATACCTAAAACAAATTGAATAGTTTATGGATATAATCCATAATCATAAAAATGTTTTCTTTGAGTAAGTATATACTCATAATCCATTAATAATGGTCTGTAATGAAAATGAGAATTATCCTGAGCATATCCCTCGGGAGTGTCGTAACCAAGGGTACAGTAAGGCCCGTTGTCGTGCACCAGTTCCAGTTCGAGTCTAGCTCAAAGCGGTGATTTGGGGTTTTACCCCTAGGTACATCTGTGCCAGAGCCGCCTCTACATGCTCGTATTCAGACAGGGATGTATTCTTTAGAAAACTCACAGATTCTCTACAATACCAAAATTTTAGGAAGTTCTTCTATACTAATCCTCAAAGTCTATCTTAGGGCTATGTGCTCTAATCAGAGTTTATCTAAATCTAGTTTCCAAGGTTATTTCTAAACTTCCTTTGATACCAACTGTAACGCCCCAACCCCAATGACCCAGAGTCAGTGCATTATTTTAAGACATTGTCATGATTAGAAGGAATCAAGTCCCGAAGAACCGATCAGTTTAGCAGTCTTGGAAAATAGATTACATACATGAATGTTACATTACACTTCATAACATACAAAACAATATAAATAATCCTTTATTAATGCCATTATTCCCTTGTCTAAACCCTGCATATAAATCACAATACACTTCTTGGAATTCGGGAAAAATAAAACATAGAATGGGGTGAGCTCAAATGCTCAGTAAGGGTAACCATTACAGCAAAAACATTCAGAAATAAGCATAAACACTTGAGGCAACGTATAACTAACACAAAAGCCTTTAAAACTTGAACTTAAACATATTATGGAAAAATAAAACGAAATAATGCCATTTAATTATTCACATGGATATTCTACTAGTTGAATAATAACATGAAATATTAATAACCACTTTCATAATGATGGAATGCATAATGCCAAACTATCATAACCACATAGCCAATTCCTCGTTCCAAGACTACAAATAATATTTTTCAAGGCCTTGTTCCAAGACACTAATTTGTCTAATGAGACCTACCGTTGCATCGAGGAGCTATAGCGGGCTCCACCCGTCACATATTAAGTCCAATTCATTCCCATATGAAAAGGCTTAAACATAACATAAACATTCGTATTAAAACTAGTATACGAAATGTCAATAATTTTTCCATGAACCATGAATGGTATAAAAATTACACATCCACATTAAAACGTATCACAAACCCTTAAATACAATACAAAAGTTTTGTATCATAATAAATCAACTTCAGATAAGCTTAAAATCCATCAAAGGATGTTGACATAGATGAAATCAAAACAATTTGACAGAAATATCTCTTTTCTCAAAATCATTGAAAAGTCACACATTTATAAAGTAAGTAATTTAAAAGAGATTTTTGAATCAAAGTGTCCCATACCACTTTGAAACTTTTGAAAATAGATGTCATTTCAAAACATTCATGTCCACATAAATAAATCCTTAAAATCATTTTGAAAACATGGACATTAATTAAAAATATGTAGAAAGATAAATCTTTAAAACATTTAAAATTACGTTCTTGATAAAGTGTACCTTTCAAAAATTCGTAAAATATTCATTTTGAAATCACTTAAATGTCACATAATTATAAAATAAAACATTTATTTTGAAAATATTCATATAATCTTGTAAGGGAAACTTTGAAAATTTTATAACGGCGGTAAATAGCCTCACCCGCCGTATAAGTTAAAAAAAGACATTCTTACCATAAATTTGTCGAAAAGGTTAAAAGTGCCTTGTTTGGAAAATGACGAAAAGATTCCTTTCAAAACACATAAGGGTATAAATGACTTTAACCCATTTTCTATTAAATAGTAAAATGTTTTTAAATACATTTTAAGGAACATGGATGTGGATGATAATGAGATCCCAATAGATAATTACGTATAAACATTCTCAGATAATGAAGAGATTGTGAAATAAACCCTTACCAATTCAGTAACTTACGAAACATACAACCCATGAAAGAGGTATCATACAATGAATATGTAAATACACATAAATTAAAGTGTATTACACAAAGAATACAATTATTGTCAGTACATACACCACACAAAAGGTAATAGTGGAAATATGGCATGAATCTCACGGGAATAAGGAGTGAGATGAACACCCCTTACCTTGTAATTTTCCTTGGCTGGGATTAGGTTAACCTCTTGTATAATGGTAAAATAATTGTTATTAAATTATTCAATAATAATATACATTAATATGATATCATATATGATCTTTTAACATTGCTTTGTTAATAATATCTTAGAATTATCGTCGTTTCGGGTGTTAACTTACTTGTTTTCTTTTATATGTTTTGTTACGTAAGCCATGTTTTTCATGGATAGGTTGTATCTTATTCATATCCAAAATGATATAAAGTCTTTAAACATTATTTTTAAATCATCAAATGATAATTATACTTGAATGGATACGATAGAGAATGAATCTCATCGCGTTCATGGAGATGGTAGTCCGTACGTATGCACGAATGCTACTTCCATTTCATTTTTCATTTTAAAAAGAATAAAAACCAAATGATACATATGTATATAATTATTCCAGTATAATATAATATCTTATATGTGTTACTTAAGTTCATTAACACCATCCTTTATACGTTCTATGTATGGTATTAACGAGTCATATAACTTTGAGGGGGCGGTAGTCCGCACTTCGTCAAATGAAATTATCGTATATATATAAAACATGAGAGGAATAATGGTATGATATAAAATGGAATTACAGAAGATTATATATATATAATAAATATCATTAATATCTTATTTAATTATAGTTCCATCATAATGGCCACCATGAGAGGTGGTAGGAGATAATTGAACAATCATCGCTTCGTGAGGCGTTTGGTTTCCATCCACAGAAACATTATGTTCATCACCCATTAGATGGATGTGTGTGTAAGTGTTGTTATAATACTTCTAATAACAATATCCCATTATATTTAGTATACTGGTTTTGTAACAAAAATAATAATAATAAGTGTTTAGGGGTTGGATAAGTAAAATAAAAAAAAGAAGCTAAGAGAAATCGTTACCTTTAATTTTGGTAACTCCCTTTGGTTTGAACCAAAAAAGACTCTTGAAGTGAATTCTGCTTAAGGTAAGGCTTCTAAAGGTAGTATAGGGATGTAGGGAGATTAATTGGGAAGAGGTTGGACGAGCCAAAATGCTTTAGTGGTGTGAGGAATTTGTTAGAAGTGGTGTCCTTTTATAAGGGGGAGGAGGGGCTCTTTAGGAAAATCTAGAAATATTATTTTGTAATAAATTCATATTCAGTTTCTAATGGCTCAAAAGTGGATTATTTAAAGTTTAAGGTAGGTAGGGTTCGAAAATCACTCAAAATATATAATTTATATAGGTTTGGGTCACTATATGAACCTTGTATTTAAGTATTAACTCTAAGTTAATTAGTGTCACTTTTACATTGTCTCATTGTATTTTTATATTATATGGTTAATAAACTTACTATATACATCCAAGAGACCCCCAAGTGGTCCACTAATGATACCACTATCATGCTATAAGTCTCTGGGCCGAACCTTATATTTTTAGGAATTTAATATCAATTAATAATATAATATTTTTTTAAAACTCTTTTATGTCAATTTTGACACTATTCAATAGTTGATTTTTTTGAAACTCATACCAGAATTATTACTTCAAAAAAAGTCCATTAAATCAATCCTAATATGTTATATTTACCTATAAAATTAGTTTAATTCAATACAAGTCTCCAATTATATTTATTTGGGTATTTATAATATCAATTAATTTAATTGTTTTATATTATGGTAATTACTGCATCATCAATGTGTCATAAATTAATTAACTTATTTAATGTTTAAAAATTATAATTAAAATATAATTATGTAGGAAAGAGTATTATCTTTCTAATGAATATTTATATTCTGAAATCCAACATATACAACCCTATGTAAAAATTGTTTTTCTAAAAGATATATTCTTATGTCATTTTTGTAATTACTTTAGCTTAATTAATATAAAGTGTCATTAACACTTACATGTGGATCCATGGGGTCCAAAAATCGGCCCAAATATGCCCATGGTCGGCCATGTATCACCCAATAGGGTTAAGACACGTTTTAGGGTAATTTAATATTATTATAATATTATTTTTTTACCCTTATTTACCGGATTTACCCTTTAACCGTGGTAAATAAAATATTTACCAAAGTAATTATTCAAAATGTATAAAAATAAAAGTTACCTATTTAAACAATTTGGACATCCTGATTCCAAATATGGAATCCATTTTCCAAATTCAATACATAGAAGTGGAAAAAATTAAATTAAAATTAATTCCCGTTGTTAAAACAAAAGCGTGTTTTTATGAAATAATAACTATCAAAAGATTGACAGTTGTTTATGTTCGGTTTAAATGTGAAATTATGTTCAACAACCCACATTGTATTACATGGTAAAAATATATTCTAAATATAATTTAAAACCACTGAAATTCACAATTGATCACTATTAATTATTTTGATTAAAAAAGTGGTTTTTAATTAAAATTTAGTAATTTTCACTATTAATCAAAATATAAAAGTTATCCGAAAAGAACCAAAATTTCACCCTAGGATAATTTAGTTATTACCAATCCAAAAATGAAGTCTATTTTACCAAATTAAAAACATAAAAGTTTAATTTATTAATTTAAAATTGATTCCCGCTTTCGAAACCAAAAGGCGTATTTTTAAGAAATAATAACTATCAAAAGTTTTACACTTGTTTATGTCCAATTTCAAGGTGAAATTATTTAAAATGACCATAATTGGATTAAATAGTAAAAATATAATCTATTTATACTTCCAAACCATTAAAACATATAATTTAACCATTTAAATTATTTTGATTAAAAATGTCATTTTCAGTTAAAATATATTATTTTTCACTATTCACACAAATATGAAAGTTATCAGAAAAACACCAAAACATTATTAAAAATAAATTCTCTTTTTCCTATTCTAAAGAGGATGTTCATTTTGTCAAATTGAATATATAAAAGTTTCAAATATTGGTTTTAAAAAGGCTTCACCATTAAAAGGCGGTAAAATTTCATTTTTTGAAAAATACTTATTTTATCTGAAAAAATGAATTTGTTCATCAATAATGTCTTAGAAACTCATAATATGGATTCTAAAAATATAAGGATTATATAAAGTTTTAAATTTTAGTTAATATTATTCATAACCTCTTTTGAATGGCTTGTTTGGTAATTCATGGTGCGCTTGAAATCGATGTTGCGTGTAGTGTAAGTTATTGAATTATTTTGAAGAAATAACACACTGTGAAAATCTTGGGGTGTTACATTCTCCCCTCCTTCAATAAATTGCGTCCTCACAATTTGAATTTTTTCTTTCAAAATATAAGGCTGAAAATAGAAAATATCTTTGTGGGAAAACCCACATCTGAAATAGGGTTAATAAAATTTAGTCTTAATAAGAGTAAAAGAGAAATGAAAGGGTCACCAAAAAATTATGATCTCTATTCGAAGAACATTGGTGGGAATTATAGACATTTAATTGGAGGAAAAACGTAAATATTTATAGGGAGTGATTGCGGTCATCAATCACAAACAAGTGTAAAATTGAGGTCCTTAAATTCATCAATAAATGATGATTTAAAATACCATCGGTTCAACAAAACATAAGGTATTAAGATAACACATTTTTGTCCTTTCAAAATATCTTAGTTGAAATCCCACATCGAAAAATGAATTAATGAGGCCTCTATTTAACATAAAGAGTGGTAAGTATGAAGATTACTGAAAATAACACATACTAGGGTTCCATCTAGGAAAATATGGATATGGAAGAGAAATCTAACAATCAATTATCTGATGGAGAGTGGTAGAGAACATGACTATGAAAAGGCCAACAATCCCAAATCCATAAATTAGTGATGATCTAAGGTACCATATAGGACAACATTTTTGTTCTTAGTTCCTTTTCTTAATGTTGAGGAATTTATTTATGAGATTGGAGAAGATCATAAGGAGATATACTTACATTATAATTAGAGTTTTATTCATTTATAAATTTCTACCACAAACTCATATTTTACCCCAACTCAAAAATACTCTATTTATCCTAAGCGTATAGGGTTCCAAATATAATGAATTTATAATTCACATATCAGATCCTTTATGAAAAGAAACTACATTATAGTATCCAGGAACATCGTGTAGCACAATGGTATGTGATAAATCCCAATTGCACTATGGTTTTGGGTTCGATTCCCGCAGCTTTGTCTGACACGACGGGTCGTCACACGGTCCGTGTGTTGTCCTTTTATAAAAATCCAAAAAAAACCTTTCAAACATAATCCATTCCAACCATTAGAGTTATCCAAAATACTATTATCCAAACTCATAGTCCAAAATTTACAAGGAAGTTAAACATAATGAGGATCCTTTTTTCCAGGTAATAACATGTAAACGCCTTCCTCATATATTCTTTTACAACACCGCATCATCCTGAATTACCAAAATGATCCATCTCTTATTACAAACTCACTACCTCGGTATTAGAACTATATTATGGTTTATCATTCTCTCAACCATATATTTTCCAAAAATTTAACCTGCTATTGATTCACTATTCTTTGTTCCACACAATCTCAAGTCCTTAATAAAATAGTACTGCTATACAATACTTATATGCCCCATAATTATTATAACAAGTATATTACTGATACAACACTCAAATGACATAATAAACATAAGAACTCTAATTATTCTTCTTCATCTGTGGTAGTATCATAACTTGATTGTTATCCAATAGCATCATTTGCGGCATAGTCTGATGATAGGTTCCTGTAGTGTCCAAACTCCTTGCAAATGAAGCATTGTACATTTGAAACCATTTTCTTACCCTTACAGTCACGTATTTGGTGCCCTTTTTCCTACACACTTCCCATTCCTTTAATGCAAGTTCCAAGGTGTTTCTTCCCACAGTTATCACATATGGGAAAATTCTTCTTTTCCCTTTTCCATTTATCCATATTTCTCTCTTTCATCCTTTTCTTCTCTTGCTTCCCTTTAAAGACATAGGACTCCGAGAATTATTTACTCTTCTTATCAACACCTAATACTATTTATTCATATAATGATAATACGTGGGAAACTATTTCCCTTCTAAATTTTTGCTTAGGACCACGAAATATAGGTTCCTTCTTACTCTTTGGATTATACGTATTATGGGAGTTCACATTCCTTCTACAAGGTGTCATTTTTATACAATAACATAAACTAGTTCAGCTTATGAATTGCAATGAATAATTACCAAACTTGTAAAATACCTAACACAAATTGAACAGTTTATGGATATAATCCATAATCATAAAAATGTTTTCTTTGAGTAAGTATATACTCATAATCCCTTAATAATGGTTTGTAAAAAAATGAGAATTATCCTGAGCATATCCCCAGGGAGTGTCGTAACCAAGGGTGCAGTAATGACCGTTGTCGTGCACCAGTTCCCGTTCGAGTCTAGCTCAAAGCGGTGATTTGGGGTTTTACCCCTAGGTACATCTGTCCAGAGCCGCCTCTACATGCTCGTATCCAGACAGGGATGTATTCCTCAAAAAACTCACAAAATCTCTACAATACCAAAATTTTAGGAAGTTCTTCTATAATAATCCTCAAAGTCTATCTTAGGGCTATGTGCTCTAATCAGAGTTTATCTAAATCTTGTTTCCAAGGTTATTGCTAAACTTCCTCTGATACCAACTGTAACGCCCCGACCCCAATGACCCAGAGTCGGTGCATTATTTTAATACATTGTCATGATTAGAAGGAATCATGTCACGAAGAACCGATCAGTTTAGCAGTCTTGGAAAATAGATTACATACATGAATGTTACATTACAATTCATAACATACAAAACAACATATAAAATCCTTTATTAATGCCATTATTCCTTTGTCTGAACCCTGCATATAAATCACAATACACTTCTTGGAATCCTGGAAAAATAAAACATAGAATGGGGTGAGCTCAAATGCTCAGTAAGGGTAAGCATTATAGCAGAAACTTTCAGAAATAAGCATAAATACTTGAGTCATGTATAACTAACACAAAAGCCTTTAAAACATGAACTTAAACATAGTATGGAAAAAATAAAATGAAATAATGCTATTTAATTATTCACATGGATATTCTACTAGTTGAATAATAACATGAAATATTAATAATCACTTTCATAATGATGGAATGCATAATGCCAGACTATCATAACCACATAGCCAATGCCTCGTTCCAAGACTACAAATAAGATTTTTCAAGGCCTTGTGGCAAGACAATAATTTGTCTCATGAGACGTACCGATGCATCGAGGAGCTATAGCAGGCTCCACCTGTCACATATAAAGTCCAATGCATTCCCATATGAAAAGGTTTAAATATAACATAATCATTCTTATTAAAACTAGAATACGAAATGTCAATACTTTTTCCATAAACCATGAATGGTATAAGAATTACACATCCACATTAAAACATATCACAAAACCTTCAATACAATACAAAAGTTTTGTATCATAATAAATCAACTTCAGATAAGCTTAAAATTCATCAAAGGATGTTGACATAGATGAAATCAAAACAATTTGAGAGAAATATCTCTTTTCTCGAAATCATTGAAAAGTCACACATTTATAAAGGAAGTAATTTAAAAGAGATTTTTGAATCAAAGTGTCCCATACCACATTAAAACTTTTGAAAATAGATTTTATTTTAAAACATTCATGTCCATATAAATAAATCCTTAAAATCATTTTGAAAACATCGACATTAATTAAAAAGATTTAGAAAGATAAATCTTTAAAACATTTAAAATTACGTTCTTGATAAAGAGTACCTTTCAAAAATTATTAAAATATTCATTTTGAAATCACTTAAATGTCACATAGTTATAAAATAAAACATTTATTTTGAAAATATTTGTATAAGCTTGTAAGGTAAACTTTGATGATTTTATAATGGTGGTAAATAGCCTCACCCGCCGTATATGTTAAAAAAATACATTCTTACCTTAAATTTGTCGAAAAGTTTAAAAGTGCCTTGTTTGGAAAATGACGAAAAGATTCCTTTCAAAACACATAAGGGTATAAATGAATTTAAACCATTGTCTAGTAAAAAGTAAAATGTTTTTAAATATATTTTGAAGGAACATGGATGTGGATGATAATGAGATCCCAATAGATAATTACGTATAACCATTCTCAGATAATAATGAGATTGTGAAATAAACCCCTAACAATTCGGTAACTTACGAAACATACAACCCATGAAAGAGGTATCATACAATGAATATGTAAATACACATAAATTAATGTTTATTACACAAAGAATACAATTATGGTCAGTACATACACCACATAAAAGGTAATAGTGGAAATATGGCATGAATCTCACGGGAATAAGGAGTGAGATGAAAACCCCTTACCTTGTAATTTTCCTTTGTTGGGGGTAGGTTAACCTCCTGTATAATGGTAAAATAATTTTTATTAAATTAGTCACTAATAATATACATTAATATGATATCATATATTATCTTTTAACATTGCTTTGTTAATAAAATCTTACAATTATCGTCGTTTCGGGTGTTAACTTACTCGTTTTATTTTATATGTTTTGTTACGTAATCCATGTTTTTCATGGATATGTTGTATATTATTCATATAAAAAATGATATCAAGTCTTTAAAAATTATTTTTAAATCATCAAATGATAATTATACTTGAATGGATACGATAGAGAATGAATCTCATCGCGTTCGTGGAGACCGTAGTCCGTACGTACGCACGAATGCTACTTCCATTTCATTTTTCATTTTAAAAGGAATAAAAACCAAATGATACATATGTATATAATTATTCCAGTATAATATAATATATTATATGTGTTACTTAAGTTCATTAACACCATCATTTATACGTTCCATGTATGGTATTAGCGAGTCATATAACTTTGAGGGGGCGGTAGTCCGCACTTTCTCAAATGAAATTATCGTATATATATAAAACATTGGAGGAATAATGGTATGATATAAAATGGAATTAAAGAAGATTATATATATAATAAATATCATTAAAATCTTATTTAATTATAGTGCCATCATAATGGCCACCATGAGAGGTGGTAGGAGATAATTGAACAATCATCGCTTCGTGAGGCGTTTGGTTTCCATCCACAGAAACATTATGTTCATCACCCATTAGATGGATGTGTGTGTAAGTGTTGTTATAATAATTCTAATAACAATATCCTATTATATTTAGTATACTGGTTTTGTTACAAAAGAAAATAATAATAAGAGTTTAGGGGTTGGAGAAGTAAAATAAAAGAAAAGAAGCTAAGAGAAATCGTTACCTTTAATTTTGGTAACTCCCTTTGGTTTGAACCAAAAAGGACTCTTGAAGTGCATTCTGCCTAAGGTAAGGCTTCTAAAGGTATTATAGGGATTTAGGGAGCTTAATTGGGAAGAGGTTGGACGAGCCAAAATGCTTGATAGGTGTGAGGAATTTGTTAGAAGTGGTGTCCATTTATAAGGGGGAGGAGGGGCTCTTTAGGAAAATCTAGAAATATTATTTTATAATAAATTCATATTCAGTTTCTAATGGATCCAAAGTGGATTATTTAAAGGTTAAGGTAGGTATGGTTCGAAAATAACTCAACCAATAGAATTTAGATTGGTTTGGGGCACTATATTAACCTTATATTTAAGTATTAACTCTAAGTTAATTAGTGTCACTTTTACATTGTCTCATTGTATTTTTATATTATATTGTTAATAAACATACTATATACATCCAAGAGACCCCCAAGTGGTCCATTAATGATACACCTATCATGATATAAGTCTCTTGTCCGAACCTTAGATTTTTAGGAATTTAATATCAATTAATAATATAATATTTTTTTAAACTCTTTTATGTCAATTTTGACACTATTCAATAGTTGTTTTTTTGAAACTCATAACAGAATTATTACTTCGAAAAAAGTCCATTAAATCAATAATAATATGTTATATTAACCTAGAAAATTAGTTTAATTCAATACAAGTCTCCAATTATATTTATTTGGGTATTTATAATATCAATTAATTTAATTGTTTTCTATTATGGTAATTACTGCATCATCAATGTGTCATAAATAAATTAACTTATTTAATGTTTAACAATTATAATTAAAATATCATTATGTGGGAAATCGTTTTAGCTTTCTAATTAATGTTTATAGTCTGAAATACAACATATACAACCCTATGTAAAATTTTTTTTTCTAAAAGATATATGCTTATGTCATTTTTGTAATTACTTTAACTTAATTAATATAAAGTGGCATTAACACTTACAAGTGGATCCATGGAGTCCAAAAATCGACCCCAATATGCCCATGGTCGGCCATGTATCACCCAATAGGGTTAAGAAACGTTTTAGGGTAATTTAATATTATTATAATATTATTTATTTACCCTTATTTACCAGATTTACCCTTTAACCGTGGTAAATAAAATATTTACCAAAGTAATTATTCCAAATTTCTAAAAATAAAAGTTACATATTTACACAATTTGGACATCATGAATCCAAATATGGAATCCATTTTTCCAAATTCAATACACAGAAGTGGGAAAAATTAATTTAAAATTAATTCCCGTTGTTAAAACAAAAGCGTGTTTTTAAAAAATAATAACTATCAAAAGATTGACAGTTGTTTATGTTCGGTTTAAATGTGAAATTATGTTCAATGACCCACATTGTATTACACGGTAAAAATATATTCTAAATATAATTTAAAACCACTAAAATTCACAATTGATCACTATTAATTATTTTGATTTAAAAAGTGGTTTTTAATTAAAATATAGTAATTTTCACTATTCATCAAAATATAAAAGTTATCCGAAAAGAACCAAAATTTCACCCTAGGATAATTTAGTTATTATGAATCCAAAAATGAAGTCTATTTTACCAAATTCAAAACAATAAAGTTTAATTTATTAATTTAAAATTGATTCCCGCTTTCGAAACCAAAAGGCGTATTTTTAAGAAATAATAACTATCAAAAGTTTGACACTTGTTTATGTCCAATTTCAAGGTGAAATTATTTAAAATGACCATAATTGGATTAAATAGTAAAAATATAATCTATTTATACTTCCAAACCATTAAAACATATAATTTAACAATGTAAATTATTTTGATTAAAAATGTCATTTTTAGTTAAAATATATTATTTTTCACTATTCACACAAATATGAAAGTTATCAGAAAAACACCAAAAAATTATTGAAAATAAATTCTTATGTCCCGATTATAAAGAGGAAGTTAATTTTGTCAAATTGAATATATAAAAGTTTCAAATATTGGTTTTAAAAAGGCTTCACCATTAAAAGGCGGTAAAATTTCATTTTTTGAAAAATACTTCTTTTATCTGAAAAAAATGAATTTGTTCATCAATAATGTCTTAGAAACTCATAATATGGATTCTAAAAATATTAGGATTATATAAAGTTTTAAATTTTAGTTAATACTATTCATAACCTCTTTTGAATGGCTTGTTTGGTAAGTCATGGTGTGCTTGAACTCGGTGTTGCGTGTTGTGTAAGTTATTGAATTATTTTGATGAAATAACACACTGTGAAAATATTGGGGTGTTACATTCTCCCCTCATTCAATAAATTGCTTCCTCGCAATTTGAATTTTTTATTCGAAAATATAAGTTTGAAAATAGAAAATAACTTTGTGGGAAAACCCACATCGGATATAGGGTTAATAAAATTTAGTTTTAATAAGAGTAAAAGAGAAATGAAAGGGTCACCACCATATTATGATCTCTATTCTATGAACATTGGTGGAAATTAGAGACATAATTGGAGGAAAAATGTAAATATTTATAGGTAGTGATTGAGGTCATCAATCACAAACAAGTGTAAAATTGAGGTCCTTAAATTCATCAGTCAATGATGATTTAAAATACCATCGGTTCAACAAAACATAAGGTATTTAGATAACACATTTTTGACTTTTCAAAATATCTTAGTTGAAATCCCACATCGAAAAATGAATTAATTAGGCCTCTATTTAACATAATGAGTGGTAAGTATGAAGATTACTGATAATAACACAGACTAGGGTTCCATGTATGAAAATATGGATATGGAAGAGAAATATAACCATCAATTATCTGATGGAGAGTGGTAGAGAACATGGATATGAAAAGGCCAACAATCCCAAAGCCATAAATTAGTGATGATCTAAGGTACCATATAGGACAACTTTTTTGTTCTAAGTTCCTTTTCTTAATGTTGAGGAATTTATTTATGAGATTGGATAAGATCATAAGGAGATATACTTAATTTATAATTAGAGTTTTATCCATTAATAAATTTCTACAACAAACTCATATTTCACCCCAACTCAAAAATACTCTATTTATCCTAAGTGTATAGGGTTCCAAATATAATGAATTTATAATTAACATATCATATCCTTTATGAAAAGAAACTACATTATAGAATCCAAGAACTTCATGTAGAACAATGGTACGTGATAAATCCCAATTGCACTATGGTTTTGGGTTCGATTCCCGAAGCTTTGTCTGACATGACGGGTCGTCACACGGTCTGTGTGTTGTCCTTTTATAAAAATCCAAAAATAACCTTTCAAACTTAATCCATTCCAACCTTTAGACTTATCCAAAATACTGTTATCCAAACTCATAGTCGAAAATTTACAAGGAAGTTAAACATAATGAGGATCCTTTTTGCCAGGTAATAACATGTGAACGACTTCCTCATATATTCTTTTACAACACCGCAGCATCCTGAATTACCAAAATCAACCATCTCTTATTCCAAAATCACTACCTCGGTATCAAAACTATATTATGGTTTATCATTCTCTCAACCATATATTTTCCAAAAATTTAACCTGATATTGAGTCACCTTTCTTTGTTCCACACAATCTCAAGTCCTTAATGAAATAGTACTGCGGTATAATACCTATATGCTCCATAATTATTATAACAAGTACATTGCTGATACAACACTCAAATGACATAATTAACATAAGAACTCTAATTATTATTCTTCATCTATGGTAGTATCATAACTTGATTGTTATCCAATAGCATCATTTGCGACATAGTATGATGATAGGTTCGTGTAGTGTCCAAACTCCTTGAAAATGAAGCATTGTACATTTTAAACCATTTTCTTACCCTTGCAGTCACATATTTGGTGCCCTTTTTCCTACACACTTCCCATTCCTTTCAGGCAAGTTCCAAGGTGTTTCTTCCCACAGTTATCAAATATGGAAAAATTCTTCTTTTCCCTCTTCCCTTTATCCATCTTCCTATCTTCCATCATTTTCTTCTCTTGCTTCCATTTAAATACATAGGACTCCAAGAATTCTTTACTCATCTTATCAACACCTGATACTATTTCTTCATATAATGATTATACGTGGGAAACTATTTCCCTTCTAAATTCTGGCTTAGGACCAAGAAAGATATGTTCCTTCTTACTCTTTGGATTATACGTATTATGGGAGTTTACATTCCTTCTACTGGGCGCCATTTCTATATAATAACATAAACTAGTTCAGTTTATGAATTGCAATGAATAATTACCACACTTGTAAAATACCTAACAAAAATTGAACAGTTTATGGATATAATCCATAATCATAAAAAATGTTTTCTTTGAGTAAGTATATACTCATAAGCCCTTAATAATGGTTTGTAAAGAAAATGAGAATTATCCTGAGCATATCCCCCGGGAGTGTCATAACCAAGAGTGCAGCAAGCCCCGTTGTCGTGCACCAGTTCCCGTTCGAGTCTAGCTCAAAGCGGTGTTTTTAGGTTTTACCCCTAGGTACATCTGTGCCAGAGCCGCCTCTACATGGTCCTATCCAGACATGGATGTATTGCTCGGAAAACTCACAAAATATCTACAATACCAAAATTTTAGGAAGTTCTCTTTAACTAATCCTCAAAGTCTATCTTAGGGCTATGTGCTCTAATCAGAGTTTATCTAAATCTAGTTTCCAAGGTTATTGCTAAAATTACTCTCATACCAACTGTAATGCCCCTACCCCAATGACCCAGAGTCGGTGCATTATTTTAAAACATTGGCATGATTAGAAGGAATCAAGTCCCGAAGAACCGATCAGTTTAGCAGTCTTGGAAAATAGATTACATACATTAATGTTACATTACACTTCATAACATACAAAACAACATAAATAATCCTTTTTGAATTACATTATCCCCTTGTCTTAACCCTTCATATCAATCACAATAAACTTCTTGGAATCCTGGAAAAATAAAACATAGAAAGGGGTGAGCTAAGTGCTCAGTAAGGGTAAGCATTACAGCAGAAACTTTCAAAAATAAGCATAAACACTTGAGGCAATGTATAACTAACATAAAAGCCTTTAAAACTTGAACTTAAACATAGTATGTCAAAAGTAAAATGAAATAATGCCATTTAATTATTCACAAGGATATTCTACTAGTCGAATAATAACTTGAAATATTAATAACTAATTTCATAATGATGGAATGCATAATGCCAGACTATCATAACCACATAGCCAAGGCCTCGTTCCAAGACTACAAATAATATTTTGTCAAGGCCTTGTGCCAAGACACTAGTTTGTCTCATGAGACCTATCGATGCATCGAAGAGCTATAGCGGGCTCCACCCGTCACATATTAAGTCCAATGCATTCCCATATGAAAAGGTTAAAACATAACATAAATATTCGTATTAAAACTAGCATACGAAATGTCAATAGTTTCTCCATAAACCATGAATGGTATAAAAATTACACATCCATAGTAAAACATATTACAAAACCTTGAATTCAATACAAAATTTTTGTATCATAATAAATCAACTTCAGATAAGCTTAAAATCCATCAAAGGATGTTGACATAGATGAAATCAAAACCATTTGAGAGAAATATCTCTTTTCTCGAAATCATTGAGAAGTCACACATTTATAAAGGAAGTAATTTAAAAGATATTTTTGAATCAAAGTGTCCCATACCACTTTGAAACTTCTAAAAATAGATGTCATTTCAAAACATTCATGTCCATATAAATAAATCCTTAAAATCATTTTGAAAACATGGACATGAATTAAAAATATTTATAAATATAAATCTTTAAAACATTTAAAATTATGTTCTTGATAAAGAGTACCTTTAAAAAATTCTTAAAATATTCATTTTGAAATCATTTAAATGGGACATAATTATAAAATAAAACATTTACTTTGAAAATATTCTTATAACCTTGTAAGGGAAACTTTGATGATTTTATAACGGCGGTAAATAGCCTCACCCACCGTATAAGTTAAAAAAAGACATTCTTACCTTAAATTTGTCGAAAAGGTTAAAAGTGCCTTGTTTGGAAAATGACGGAAATATTCCTTTCAAAACACCTAAGGGTATAAATGACTTTAAATCATTGTCTATTAAATATTAAAATGTTTTTAAATACATTTTTAAGGAACATGTATTTGGATGATAAAGAGATCCCAATAGATAATTACGTATAAACAACCTCAGATAATGAAGAGATTATGAAATAAACCCTTACCAATTCCGTAACTTACGAAATATACAACCTATGAAAGAGGTATCATACAATGAATATTTAAATACACATAAATTGAAGTGTATTACACAATGAATACAATTATGGGCAGTACATACACCACACAAAATGTAATAGTGGCAATATGACATGAATCTCACGGGAATAAGGAGTGAGATGAAAACCCCTTACCTTGTACTTTTCCTTGGTTGGGGGTAGGTTAACCTCTTGTATAATGGTAAAATAATTTTTATTAAATTATACAATAATAATATAAATTAATATGATATCATATATGATCTTTTACCATTGCTTTGTTAATAATATCTTAGAATTATCGTCGTTTCGGGTGTTAACTTACTCATTTTCTTTTATATGTTTTGTTACGTAATCCATGTTTTTCATGGATAGGTTGTATATTATTCATATCCAGAATGATATCATGTCCTTAAACATTATTTTTAAATCATCAAATGATAATTATACTTCAATGGATATGATAGAGAATGAATATCATTGCGTTCGTGGAGACGGTAGTACGTACTTACGCACGGATGCTACTTCCATTTCATTTTTCATTTTAAAAGGAATAAAAACCAAATGATACATAGGTATATTATTATTCCAGTATAACATAATATCTTATATGTGTTAATTAAGTTCATTAACACCATCCTTTATACGTTCCATGTATGGTATTAACGAGTCATATCACTTTGAGGGGGCGGTAGTCCGCACTTCCTCAAATGAAATTATCGTATATATATAAAACATGAGACAAATAATGGTATGATATAAAATGGAATTACAGAAGATTATATATATAATAAATTTCATTAATATCATATTTAATTATAGTGCCATCATAATGGCCACCATGAGAGGTGGTAGGAGATAATTGAACAATCATCGCTTCGTGAGGCGTTTGGTTTCCATCCACAGAAACATTATGTTCATCACCCATTATATGGATGTGTGTGTAAGTGTTGTTATAATAATTCTAATAACAATATCCTATTATATTTAGTATACTGGTTTTTTTACAAAAGAAAATAATAATAAGAGTTTAGGGGTTGGAGAAGTAAAATAAAAGAAAAGAAGCTAAGAGAAATTGTTACCTTTAATTTTGGTAACTCCCTTTGGTTTGAACCAAAAAGGACTCTTGAAGTGCATTCTGCCTAAGTTAAGGCTTCTAAAGGTATTATAGGGATTTAGGGAGCTTAATTGGGAAGAGGTTGGACGAGACAAAATGCTTGATAGGTGTGAGGAATTTGTTAGAAGTGGTGTCCATTTATAAGGGGGAGGAGGGGCTCTTTAGGAAAATCTAGAAATATTATTTTATAATAAATTCATATTCAGTTTCTAATGGCTCCAAAGTGGATTATTTAAAGTTTAAGGTAGGGATGGTTCTAAAATCACTCAAATAATAGAATTTATGCAGGTTTGGGTCACTATATTAACCTTATCTTTAAGTATTAACTCTAAGTTAATTAGTTTCACTTTTACATTGTCTCATTGTATTTTTATATTATATGATTAATACAATACTATATACATCCAAGAAACCCCCATGTGGTACATTAATGATACCCCTATCATGATATAAGTCTATTGTCTGAACCTTAGATTTTTAGGAATTTAATATCAATTAATAATATAATATTTGTTTTAAAGACACTTTTATGTCAATTTTGAAACTATTCAATAGTTGATTTTTATGAAACTCATAACAGAATGATTACTTCTCAAAAGGTCAATTATATCAATCTTAATATGTCATATTAACCTAGAAAATTAGTTTATATCAATAAAAGTCTCCAATTATATTTATTTGGGTATTTATAATATCAATTATTTTAATTGTTTTCTATTATGGTAATTACTACATCATCAATGTGTCATAAATAAATTAACTTCTTTAATCTCTAAAAATTATAATTAAAATAAAATTATGTAGGTAATATATTTATCTTTCTAATTAATTTTTATAGTCTGAAATATAACATATATAACCCTATGCAAAATTTTTTTTTTCTAAAAGATATATGCTCATGTCATTTTTGTAATTACTTTAACATAATTAATATAAAGTGTCATTATCACTTACAAGTGGATCCATGGGGTCCCAAAATCGACCCAAAGATGCTCATGGTCATCCAGGTATCAACCAATTGGGTTAAGACACGTTTTAGTGTAATTTAATATTATTATAATATTATTTATTTACCCTTATTTACCGGATTTACCTTTTAACAATGGTAAATAAAATATTTACCGAAGTAATTATTCCAAATGTCTGAAAATAAAAGTTACCTATTTACACAATTTGGACATAATTATTCCAAATATGGAATCCATTTTTCCAAATTCAATACACAGAATTGGAAGAAATTAATTTAAAATTAATTCTCGTTGTTAAAACAAAAAGCGTGTTTTTAAGAAATAATAACTATCAAAAGACTGACAGTTGTTTATCTTCGGTTTAAATGTGAAATTATGTTCAATGATCCACATTGTATTACATGGTAAAAATATATTCTAAATATAATTTAAAACCACTCAAATTCACAATTTATGACTATTAATTATTTCGATTAGAAAAGTAGTTTTTAATTAAAATTTAGTAAATTTCACTATTCATCAAAATATAAAAGTTATCCGAAAAGTACCAAAATTTCACCCTAGGATAATTTAGTTATTCCGAATCCAAAAATGAAGTCTATTTTACCAAATTAAAAATATAAAAGTTTAATTTATTAATTTAAAATTGATTTCCGCTTTCGAAACAAAAAGGCGTATTTTTAAGAAATAATAACTATCAAAAGTTTGACACTTGTTTATTTCCAAATTTCAAGGTGAAATTACATAAAATAACCATCATTGGATTAAATAGTAAAAATATAATATATTTATAATTCCAAACCATTAAAATGTATAATTTAACAATATAAATTATTTTTATTAAAAATGTCATTTTCAGTTGAAATATAGTATTTTTCACTATTCACACAAATATGAAAGTTATCCGAAAAAACACCAAAACATTATTGAAAATAAATTCAAATGTCCCGATTCTAAAGAAGAAGTTAATTTTGTCAAATTGAATATATAAAAGATTCAAATATTGGATTTAAAAAGGCTTTTCCATTAAAAGGCGGTAAAATTTCATTTTTTGAAAAATACTTCTTTTATCTGAAAAAATGAATTTGTTCATCAATCATGTCTTAGAAACTCATAATATGGATTCTAAAAATATATGGATTATATAAAGTTTTAAATTTTATTTCATACTATTCATAACCTCTTTTGAATGGATTGTTTGGTAAGTCATGGTGCGCTTGAACTCGGTGTTGCGTGTAGTGTATGTTATTGAATTATTTTGAAGAAATAACACACAGTGAAAATCTTGGGGTGTTACATATTTTGTTTATTATTTTGAAAATATTAATAATTTAATATGTGATTTCCATATTAAAATAGTGCTTTTCTCAAATAATTCTTCTAGTTCACCTTTTAATATAATATTATTTATATCAACATTATTTAGTGAATATTATTGTTTATTGGGGATATATACATTTTATACCATCATATATATTACCCTAGATGTATTATGATCAAGCTATCTTTATTGATTTTTAATATTATACATATTTTCTGTGTTAGTTTTAAATATGAATTTTTATTTTTTGATTTATTTTTTTACACTTTCATATAAATGATGATGTGGACATTGTATGTGATTAGTGGTCTTAAGCTAGAATTTATAAGAGAAATAGTCTCCCATGTATTATCATCATATGAAGAAATAATATCATGTGTTGATAAGATAAGTAAAGAGTTTACTAAGTCCTATGGCTTTGAAGGGAAGCAAGAGAAGAAAAGGATGGAAGAGAGAAAGATGGATAAAAGTAAGAGGGAAAAGAAGAATTTTCCCATATGTGGTAACTGTGGAAAGAAACACCCTGGAACTTGCCTGAAAGGAATGGGAGTTTGTTATAAGTGTGGAGGAAAAGGGCACAAAGTACGTGACTGCAAGGGTAAGAAAATGGTTTTAAATGTACAATGCTTCATTTTCAAGGAGTTTGGACACTACGCGAACCTATGTCCCAGTCATCAGACTATGCCGCAAATGATGTTATTGGATAATAACCAAGTTATGATACTACCACAGATGAAGAGGAATGATTAGAGTTCTTATGTTGATTATGTCAATTGAGTGTTGTATCAACAATGTACTTGTTATAATAATTATGGAGTATATAAGGATTGTACTGCAGTACTATTTCATTAAGGACTTGAGATTATGTGGAACAAAGAAAAGTGACTCAATAGCAGGATAAATTTTTGGAAAATATATGGTTGAGAGAATGATAAATCATAATATAGTTCTGATACTGAGGTAGTGATTTTGGAATAATATGTGATTGTTTTGGATAAATTATATTGGATATTCTTGACTACCTTGGAACTGATTAATGATTTGTATATTCCATCATTGTTGGGGTTTAAAACATTTTTGGATTAATGAAGTATATCCAGCATTCTATATGGAATAAGGGAGCATGAATGTAATCAATAAGGAATATGGTAATACATGATGAAGGTATTCATATACTATTACGGGGTAAAAAGGATCTATATTATGTTTAACTCCCTTATGAATGTTGGACTGTGAGTTTGGACAGAAGTATTTTGGATAGTTCTAGTTTGGATTATTTTGGATTGCCATAAAAGGACAACCCGGAGGTCGGGCGACAACCCGTCGCGTCCGGCAAGGCTGCGAGACTTGAACCCGCAACCAAAGGGCGACAAGGGTGTATCACCTACCACTATCCCACGAGATGTCCTGGATTAAATAAAGTAGTTTTTTAAAAGATCTGGTAGATGAATTATAAATTCGTTTATTTTAGAACCCTCTATGAATAGTATAAATAGAATTTTTTTTACGAGTGAATGATGAGTTTTGGTAGAAATTTATTAATGGATAAAACTCTAATTATAAACGAAGTATATCTCCTTATGATCTTAGCCAATCTCATAAATAAATTCCTCATCATTAATAAAAGTAACTTAGAACAAAAATGTTTCCCTAGATGGTACCTTAAATCATCACTAATTTATGGCTTTGGGATTGTTGGCCTTTTCATAGCCATGTTCTCTACCACTCTCCATCAGATAATTGATGGTTAGATTTCTCTTCCATATCCATATTTTCCTACATGGAACCCTAGTATGTGTTATTTTCGGTAATCTTCATACTTTCCACTCTTTATTTTAAATAGAGGCCTCATTAATTCATTTTTCGATGTGGGATTTCAACTAAGATATTTTGAAACGTCCAAAATGTGTTATCCCAATACCCTATATTTTGTTGAACCGATGGTACTTCAAATCATCATAGATTGATGAGTTTAAGGACCTCAATTTTATACTTTTTTGTGATTGATGACCTCAATCACTACCTATAAATATTTACGTTTTTCCTCCAATTATATGTCTCTAATTGCCACCAATGTTCTCCTAATCAAGATCATAATTTGGTGGTGACCCTTTGATTTCTCTTTTCCTCATATTAAGACTAAATTTTAGTAACCCAATTTCCGATGTGGGTTTTCCCACAAATATATTTTCTACTTTCAACCTTTTATTTTTGAAGAACAATTTCAAATTGCGAGGACGCAATTTATTGAAGGAGGTGAGAATGTAACACCCCAAGATTTCATAGTGTGTTATTCAATAACTTGCACTACATGCAACACTGAGTTCAATTGCACCATGACTTACCAAAAAAAAGCCATTAAAAGAGGTCACGAATAGTATTAACTAAATTTTAAACTTTATATAATCCTTAGAATTTTAGAATCCATATTATGAGTTTCTTAGTCATAATGCAAGAACAGATTCATTTTCATTATTGCACTTTTATCAACTTTTGATAGTGAAACCTTTTTAAATACAATATTTTAAACTTTTTGACTAAATGGAGACATCAAAAAATTTAAAATGAAACATCCCAAGCTTCCACGGTACTCTTTCCTTTGAATAAAACAGTAGCGTGTGTTGTACGCAACTTCGAGTTCTAACACACCGTAACCAATCAAACTAGCTGTTACGAATAGTAATACCTACTTTTTGAAGTTATATATATTTTATATTTTAAAATGGACTTCATTTTTGGATTCGGAATATAAAATTTAGCTTAAGGTGAAATTTTGGTACTTTTCGGATAACTTTTATATTTTGATGAATAGTGAAAATTACTAAATTTTAATTAAAAACAACTTTTTTAATCAAAATAATTAATAGTAATAAATTATGAATTTGAGTGGTTTTAAAGTATATTAAGAATATATTTTTACTATTTAATATAATTTTGGTCATTGGACATAATTTTACAATTAAACCGAACATAAACAAGTGTCAATCTTTTGATAGTTATTATCTCTTAAAAACACGCTTTTTGTTTTGACAGCGGGAATTAATTTTAAATTAATTTCTGCCACTTCTGTGTTTTGAATTTAGGAAAATGGATTCCATATTTGGAATCAGGATGTTCAAATTTTGTAAATAGGTAACTTTTATTTTTAGACATTTTGAATAATTACTGCGGTAAATATTTTATTTACCATGGTTAAGGGTAAATCCGGTAAATATGGGTTAACAAATAATATTATAATAATACTAAATTACCCTAAAACGTGTCTTAACCCTATTGGTTGATACATGGTCGACCATGGGCATCTTTGTGTCAATTTTGGGACCCCATGGATCCACTTGTAAGTGATAATGACACATTATATTAATAAAGTTAAAATAAAAATAAAAATGGCATAAGCTTACATCTTTTAGAAGAACAATTTTTACATAGGGTTATACATGTTGGATTTTCTATTATAAATATTCATTAGAAAGATAAAAAGATTTCCTACATAATGATATTTTATTTATAATTTTTAGACATCAAATAATTTAAATTATTAATGACACAATAATGATGCAATGTTTACCTCATTAATAAATCATTTAAATAAATAAGATTATAATGATTAAAATATTATATAAACCTGTCCAATTCTTATTGGTTGATGTTATTTAGAATATGAGTCATCTTATCTTCGACCTCAATGATTTTTGGGCCATTATAAACCGAATACAAATATATTATAAAGTAATACTTTCACACTTTCCTAAAGAGCCCCTCCTCTCCCTTATAAAAGGAGACCACTTCTACTCATTCCTCACACCTCTCAAGCCACTTGGCTCGTCCAAACTCTGCCCAACTAAGCTCCCCACATCCCTCTCCTCCTCCTTGAAGCTTACCCTTAGGTAGAAAGCATTTCAAGAAGTCCTTTGGTTCCAACCAAAGTGAGTTACCTAAATTAAAGGTAACGATTTCTCTTAAATTATTTTCATTTATTTTGCTTCTCCAACCCCCAAACTCTTTTTATTTCCATTCTTTTGTAACAACAACAGTATCCTCAATATACTAGGATGTTTTTATAAGAAGGATTCAAACTACACATACTCACAACTCCATCTAATGGATGATGAACATAATGTTTCTGTGGTTGGCAAACTAACGCCTCACGAAACGATGATTGTTCAAATACATCTTACCGCCTCTCATGGTGGCCATTATGATGGAACTGTAATTAAATATGATATTAATGATATATATTTTATATATAAGCTTCTGTAATTCCATTTTATTTCATACCATTATTCGTTTCATGTTGTATATACATACGATAATTTCATTTGAGGAAGTGCGGACTACCGCCCCCTTAAAATGATATGACTCGTTCATACCACACATGGAACGTATAAAGGATGGTGTTAATGAACTTAAGTAACATATATAAAATATTATATTATATTGGAATAGTAATATACCTATGTATCATTTGGATTCGATTCTTTTAAAATAAAAATTAAATGGAAGTAGCGTTCGTGCGTACGTACGGACTACCGTCTCCACGAACGCGATGAGATTCATTCTCCATCGTATACATTCAAGTATAATTATCATTTAATGATTTAAAAATGATTATTAAGGACTTGATATCATTCTGGATATGAATAAGATACAACAAACATGACTTATGTAACAAAACATATAAAAGAAAATGAGTAAGTTAACACACGAAACGACGATAATACTAAGATATTATCAAATCAATATTAAAAGATCATATATGATATCATATTAATGTATATGATTCTTTTATAATTTAATAACAATTATTTCACCATTATACAGGAGGTTAACCAACCCCAACCAAGGAAAAGTACAAGGTAAGGGTTATTTCACAATCTCTTCATTATCCGAGGTTGTTTATACGTAATAATCTACTGGGATCTCTTTATCATCCACATCCATGTTTCTTAAAAACGTATTTTAAAACATTTTTACTATTTACTAAAATATGAGTTAAAGTCATTTATACCCTTTTTGACTTTTATGAGTGGTTTATAAAGGAATCTTTCCGTCATTTTCAAAACAAGGTCCTTTTTAACCTTTTCGACAGAATTGAGGTAAGAATGTTTTTTTTAACTTATACGGCAGGTGCGGTTATTTTACACCGTTATAAAATCTTCAAAGATTTCCTTACAAGCTTATAAGATTATTTTCAAAGAAAATGTTTTATTTTATAATTATGTGACTTTTAAATGATTTCAAAATGAATAATTTAAGAATTTCAGAAAGGTACTCTTTATCAAAATCAGAATTTTAAATGTTTTAAAGATTTATCTTTATAAATCTTTTTAATTAATGTCTTCAAAATGGTTTTTGAGGATTTATTTATATGGACATGAATGTTTTTAAAAATGTTAATTCCTTTCAAAAGTTTCAAAGTGGTATGGGACACTTTGATTCAAAAATCTCTTTTTAATTACTTCCTTTATAAATGTGTGACTTTTAAATGATTTCAAAAAAAGAGATATTTCTCTCAAATAGTTTTGATTTCATCTATGTCAACATCCTTTGATGGATTTTAAGATTATTTGAAGTTGATTTATTATGATACAAAACTTCTATATTGTATTGAAGGTTTTGTGATATGTTTGACTATGGATGTGCTATTTTTATACCATTCATAGTTTATGGTGAAATTATTGACATTTCGTATGCTAGTTTTAATACGAATGTTTATGTTATGTTTAAACCTTTTCATATGGGAATGCATTGGACTTAATAAGTGACGGGTGGAGCCCGCTATAGCTCCTCGATGCATCGGTAGGTCTCATGAGACAAACTAGTGTCTTGGCACAAGGCCTTGACAAAATCTTATTTGTAGTCTTGGCACGAGGCCTTGGCTATGTGGTTATGATAGTCTGGCATTATGCATTCCAACATTATGAAAGTGGTTATTGATTTTTTCATGTGATTATTCAATTAGTAGAATATCCATGTGAATAAGTAAATGGCATTATTTAATTTTATTTATGCCATACCATGTTGAAAGTTCATATTTAAAAGGCTTTTGTTTTAGTTATACATTGCCTTAAATGTTTATTCTTATTTATGAAAGTTTCCGCTATATTGTTATCCTTACTGGGCATTTGAGCTCACCCCTTTTCTATGTTTTATTTTTTCCAGGAAGTGAAGAAGTAAATTATGAATGACCTGCAGGGATATTATGTGGGGATATGAGTGTGGATTATGGAGACATTATGTTGTTGTAGTAGTTTTTCATTTTATGATGTAATGTAAAACTTATGAATATATCTAGTGTTTCCAAGGCTACTAAACCAATCGGTCTTTCGAGATTTGATCTTTCTTGTGATCATGCCAATGTTACGAAGTAATGCACCGACTCTGGGTAGCTGGGCTCAGGGCGTTACAGTTAATGATATTATATATATAATATATTTATAATATAACTTTATATAATTATTTTTTCATTCCATTTAATATGAAATAGAAACGAAAGTAGCGTTCATGCGTACGTACAGCTTACCGTCTCCATGAACGGTGCATTTAATTTCTTACCTCTAAATGTTATGTAATATTATAAATGAATTTATATACAGACTATTTATGATATATATGATATCTACATCATTAATATAATTCTGGATATAATTTATATTTTACAACATGAACAACTTGTAGTTATAAGAAGTTTATTTTTGACTCAAGTACCAATGATCGACAAAACGACGGTTATTAACTTAAATAATTACATAATGTTCATAAAATGGTAATAAGTGATATAAAAGGAATAATGGACTTAAAATAAAGTTCTTAAGAAAGTAGAAATTAACTCTAGTTTATTATTCAGGATATTAAACAATGGCGGAGTCAATTCGGACACGAGGTAAGGGATCATACCTCTCTCCTTCCTTTTAAGTACTCTCTTTTATGTCATTCCTTTTAAGCTCATGTTTCTTATGTTGGGGATGTTATTTTATATCCATATTACTGTAATTATTATGTTAATTTTATGAGAGACCCTATTTGATCTCATTTGGCCATTTTTTTAGAAGTTTTAAGTGGCGTCGTAAGGCTGCCGAATTTTCGTAAGGGATTTCTTATGTCGCTTTTAATTCTGTGAGATTTCTATTGTTCACCACTTATTTATTGCATGTCGTGTATTTTGTAATTCCCTTTCATATATATTATCATGATTCTATTTATATTCATGGTATTATGTGATTTATTTGGTCTGTATTATATTTTGGTCATACAACTCGATTGATCACAACGAGGTAAGGGGTTTTTATATCACTTTTTGTTCCAGTGAGATTCATGCTAAATTTTCCACTATTTCATTTTGTGTGGTTTATGTACTTCCAATGATTGTATTCTTTGTTTAATATAATCTCATATATGGTTATTCACATCTTCAATATATAACCCTTCTTTCATGGGGTGTACGGTTCAAAGGTTACACAAATCGCAAGGGAACCATTCACACTAATCTTTTTAAAAGACTTATTTTGTTATGTCTTTTAATTTATATCTTATTATGCTGGGATATGTTCTTATATGTCATTATTGATGTAAATTTTATGTCCAAGTAATGAGATTCCATTTTCTCTCTCATCAACTCATTATCTGAATTTTAAACTGGCGCCGTTAGGCTGTCGAATTTTTGAAAGGGAACTTCTTAACTCAATTTCAATTCTTTGTGTTATGCTTGTATTCCTTGAATATGTCATTCTATGAATATGTGTGAAGGAATTTTATTGTATTACACTTAATATCCACTTATATTGGGGTTATTTATATTTTTTACATAATATTATGTAATTGATTTATCCTTAATCTAATGATACTGTCTTTGTACGGGACTTCGTCTCAATCTCATTTCATTGAGATATATTTTGTTTTATACACAACTTTATTTTATACGGTGTATAAACCCCTATGACTTTTATGTTTATTCAAAAGGTATTTTTTTATGAAGCTTTTTACTAAACGAAAAAATGAAATGTTTTTGTCGTACATATGCAGCGACAACGAATTCTCCGCCGCCGTGACCATTATTTGAGTTTCGACTTCCTCTACAAGTCATAAATTTTTTAAATGAAAAATAAATACCATGTTTTACTTTTATTTTATTTTGGTATTGAAAATGGTTTTGATAATTTTTTTATTATATCAATGTGTTACTGATATCTTATAATTGAAATGTGGAAATGTTATGTTTCCTTTATGCATATTTTATGTGGTAGGATTATGTTATGGTTCTTGGGAATTTTTTATGGAGACTGGTGGTTCCATGATAAACTAAGGGAGGGTGAGCCCGATATAGCTCTCCAATGCATTGGGTAACGCAAACGAGTTAAATGCTATGGTTTCTCCGAATAGATTTTGGGAATATACTATGATGGGTATTCTAAACTTAACCATAAGGGTTACCCCCTATGTAAAAATGTTATGAATGCCTCAAGTTACCTTTTTGTCTTATGATTTCTATGAGTTATTCATAAATATTATGATTTTATGAGGTATGTTAAATTTATTATGTTTTATGTGTAAAGTATGATTTCATTGATTCTTATGTATATATGGACTAATGTTTTGTTCCTATATTTTTATAACCCTTACTGAGCTTTTTATGCTCATATCATGTTTTTTTAAATGTTTTTCATAGGACATAAAGTGTAATAGGGTCAAGGATGGGATCAAGGAAATGTCCAGATGTCTAAAACAAGGAACTAGACATGACACTTTTCTTCAAGAGTTTTTATTTTGTGAAAAAATGGAAACTAGGTAGATGTGTCTACATTGCAATCTTTGCGATGTAATAGTTAAGTCATTATTCTATAAAACTCCAAACCTGAAAAGATCCTTAATGTGAATTATTATTTTAACTCAAGATTATGTAATGTTTTAAGTTTGGGTCCTTATAGTTGGGATCAGAGGTTGGTTTAGATAACTTTAGAGGTTAGAGTGTTGTTTAAGCATATGTGACAAGTTGTGTATTACCACAATGGTTATTATATTAGATAGAATCATTGTTATTTATGAAAGTTGGAATGAGTTTGAGATAACTTGGATACTTATATCTTAGTGTTTATCTTCTTCTTTAGTACATGATGATTTTGTTGATTTACTAACACTGACCTTTTTGGTTTTAGTAAATGGATGGATCTATTAGGCACCAAAGTGACAATGGGTTTGAAGGAAACTGTGGTGGTTCTCTGAATAAGAGATTGGATGAAATGGGGGATTCAATAAGAAATCTTGTGGTTATTCTAAACCAACTATCAGGAGTCATGGTCAACCACTTGAACCTTGGTGAGTTCTCTAATTCATCATGTATGATAGAACCAACTCGATGTGGATGTTCATGTAATAATTATAAAGGTAACCATTAGGGTTTATATGATCCTTACTTCTGAGGTAATTATGGGTTACTATATGCTATGATGGAATAAGAAAGGTATGAGATAAAAATGAGGTTAAATTATGTTATGGTTATTTTTGAATATTTTATCACTATTTGGAGAATGTAATAAGAATTATGTAGTTTTGTAAAAAGGACAACACAGTGACCATGTGACAACCCATTGCGTCAGACGGAGGTATGAGAATTGAACCCACAACCAATGTAAAAATGGTATTTATCACCTACCACTGGACTACATGAAGTCCCTCATTATTATGAAAAATTATTTTTAGTTAGATGATTTTATGAATTAAGAATAAGTTGATTGTGTGTTATCTAGGAAATTATTGACCAATCATGGAGGATATATGATTAAGTTAATTAATTTTGAATATGAGTCTTTAAGAGAAACTGATGTTATTTGGAGATAAATGTTAATATTTACCTTGTAAGACTATGTGATTAAATCCTTCAAAGAATTGGATTCCAATCATAGTTCGGTTTACATTGAATAATTTTATGGACAACTGTTTATCGAATGGTATTTGTTTAACTTTGGGTTTTGTTGGACAAATTTTGGAGATTAAGAATAGATTTTCTTTTTATAAAGGATTATCCTTTTTGGGTATTATCTGATCTCGTTCTAACAATTTTGGTTTTGGTTTTTCTCTAAAGACATTGGAAATATATATTTCCCTTTTGTAGATTAGGTGATTCTCAAGATGTTGATTTTACCACTCTTAATGTGAACAAGTCATCCTAAATACTCATCATTTGGAGAAAGTCTGAGTTTGTGTTAGAAATCTAGTAAAAGTTGAAAGTCTACATGACATGTAATTATGTTTCCTTATGATTTATTTAAGCTCATAAATAAATTCCACTTTGAAAAGTAACTTAAAACAAAAATGTTCTCTGTCAACTTTTCCTACAGGGGAATCACATACCGTTTAACCCATCATATGTTTGTGATTTTCTTAGGGTTAACTTTCTCTTAATCAGGTTTTCTATCACTCTCCATCATAACATGACCCTTTTCTTTCTATTCCATATCCATGTTTTCATGGAATCCTAGTATGGTTTAACTCTTGTGACCTTTTTACTTATCTTTCTTTATTTTAAAGTGATAGTTTTACTGACTCTTGGTCCGATATGGGACTTTCAATGAAGTTTCTGATCACAATTTTAAAATTAAAAGGATGCAATTTCCAAAAGGGGGGAAGGATGTAACACCCCAGGTAAATAAATTATATGAATTTTCATATTTATTAATATTTTTGAATGAAATATTAATATTACATTAAAGGGGATTCTATGTTCGATGGCATACCCAATACACAACAACAAGTTACTTTTAAATCTTACGATGCACACTAATAACATAATAATATTATTGTAAATGGTAGTAAACTCCTAGTTGATGTAATGGCTGGAATGAAAAGAACTAACTAAAAAGTGATTATATATTCTTGTCAAATATTTTTACATTTATTCAACAAATGTTAGATGCTTAAAATGTGAATGAATTCAATTTTAAGCATAAATATTCTAATATTCGTTAAAAGGTCGATTAAACGCCTTTTTATGGAGAACCTCTTTGAAATCCTTTTTTGACAATTTTATATGTTATATTTGACAAAATAAAATTCTTTTTAGAATCTGGACATCCAAATTTAATTTCTATAATTTTTTTGTATTTTTCCGATAAAGTTCATTTTTTAATGAATAGTGTAAAATGCTGTATTTTTAATTCAAAACCTCCTTTTAATCTAATTTAGTTATATTATTAGATTATATTTTTAATTTGTTTTAATGTGAAGTTAGATTATATTTTTACCTTTTAATATAATGGTGGTTATTGGAATTTATTTCACTTTGAAATTGGACTCAAACTAGTGTCAATCTTTTGATATATTTTGTTTCTTAAAAACACAGTATTTGTTTTGACAACAAGAATTAATTGTTAAATTGATTAATGAAACTTATATGTTTTGAATATTTTATAATATAAATCTTTTTTGAATTTGGAATATCAAATATAACTTAGAGTGATTTTTTGGTATTTTCTGAAAAACATCAATTTTTGATGAATAGTGAAACCACTAAGTGGTAGTTAAAAAACTGATTTTTAGTTTAAATGAAATATTACCACCTCTGTGATTTGAATTTCAAAAATCAGAAATATAAGGTTTTCATTAGGATGTAAAATGTGGTTCAATAGGGTGAAAATAATTTTTGGAGAAGAGTAACTTTTAAGTTTTATTAATCGTGATTAAAGGTAATTAGTGTAATTTAAGGTAAAGGCAATGTTATAATATTATCAAATGACCTTGAAAAATGTCCTACCCATAATGTATGTGTCATGGCCGACCAATACAATCCATGAGTCAACTTGGGGACCCCATGGAGCCACTTGGGTAAGAAAATGACTTTAATAACTATTTATTTAAAGTAAAAATAAAATTATCACAAACATGTATTGTTTTACTAAAACAATTTTTACATGGGGTAATACATGTAATATTTTTTACTATAAATATTCATTAGAAATAAAAAAATATTTCCTATGTCATGATATTTTATTTATAATTTTTCTACATTAAATAAATAAGTTTATTTATGACACCATGATGATGTAGTGATTACCTCATTAATGAACGATTTAAATAAAATGAGAAGATAAGGTAATCTATAAGACTTAAACTTGTAAAAAACCTACTGGATGAGTATATTTAGAACCCTTATCACCTTATACTCTAAATATATCAATGTGGGACCTTTAATTTCCTAAACTCGTTTTAATATAAAGTAACATTTCTTGACATTCCAAGAGTGCCCCTCCTCCCTCTTATAAAAGGCCCCCACCACTACCTCCTTACCCACACCTCTCAAGCTATTTTCTGGGCCAAAAGCTTCTCATATTGTCTCTCCACATCCCTATATTACTCCTAGAATAATCACTTTGGGCAGAAGTCTTTCCAAGGAAGCCTTTGAGCTCAAATCAAAAAGTGTTACCCGATATAAAGGTACAGTCTTCTCTAATGTTTTTTTGTTTTATTTTACTTCTCCAACCCCCTAAACTCTTTTTATTCCTTTAATTTGTAACAAAACTAGTATCTTAAATATATTAGGATGTTTTTATAAGATGTATTCGAGATACACTTACACACATCTCTGTCTAATGGTTAACGAACATATTGTTTCTGTGGATGTTGAATTACTGCCTCACGAAATGATGATTGTTCAATATTCTTTTAACACCTTTAAAGGTGGAAATTAAGATTTCACTATATTTATATATGATATATGATATGTTTATGTTTTCTTTATTATTCTGTATTTTTCATTTATGTCATACCTTTATGGTTTCAATTATGGATAAACGCGATATCTTCATTTTTGGAAGTGCGGACTACCGCCCCCTCAATGTGATTTGATTCATTAATGCCGTATGTGGGACGTGTAATGGATGGAGTTAATGATATTATATATATACTGGAATTATAATATACCTTTATATCATTATGATTTCATTCAATTTAATATGAAATAGAAATGAATGTAGTATTCATGTCTACGTACGGCTTACCGTCTCCATGAACGGTGCATTTCATTTCTTACCTCTAAATGTTACGTAATATTATAAATGCATTTATATATTGAATATTTATTATATATATGATATATACATCATGAATATAATTCTGGATATAATTTATATTTTAACACATGAATAACATGTAATTATAAGAAGTTTATTTTTGACTCAAGTACAAATGATCGACAAAACAACCGTTATTTACTTAAATAACTACATATTGTTCATAAAATGGTAATAAGTGATATAAAAGGAATAATGAACTTAAAAAAAGTTCTTAATCAAGTAGAAATTAAATCTAGTTTATTATTCATGAGATTAAAGAATTATCGAGTCAAGTCGGACACGAGGTTAGGGATCCTACCTCTCTCTTTCTTTTTAAGTACTCTCTTTTATGTCATTCCGTTTAAGCTCATCTTTATTATGTTGGGGATGTTATTTTATATCCCTCTTACGGTAATTTTTATGTTCATTTGATGTGAGAACCTATTTAATCTCATCATTCTATTTTTTAGGACGTTTTCAGTGGTGTCGTTAGGTTGCCAAATTTTCGTTAGGGATTTCTTATCTCACATTAAATTCTGTGAGATTTCCATTGTTCACCACTTATTTATTGCATGTGGTGTATTGTTTTCTTTCCTTTCATATATATTATCATGATTATATTTATAGTCTTGGTATTACATGATTCATTTTAGGATTATAATCTTTTGTTCATACGACTCGATTTGTCACAACGAGGTAAGGGGTTTTTATATCACTTTTTGTTCTCGTGAGATTCATTATACATTTGCCACTATTCCTTTGGTGTGGTTTATGTACTGCCAATGATTGTATTCTTTGTTTAATATACTCTCATTTATGGGTATTTACATCTTCATTGTATGACCCTTCATTCATGGGGTGTATGTTTTGAAAGTTACCCAAATCAGTAAGGGAACCTTTCACACTCCTCTTTTTAAAAGACTTCTTTTGTTATGTCTATTAATTTACATATTAATATATTGGGATATGTTATTGTATATCCTTATTGATGTAAATTTTATGTCCAAGTGATGATATTCCCTTTTGTCTCTCATCAACTCATTTTCTGAATTTTAAAGTGACGTTGTTAGGCTGTCACATTTTTGCAAGGGAACTTCTTAACTCAATTTCAATTTTTTGGGTTAAATGTGTACTCCTTGAATATGTCATTCTACGAATATATGAGAATTAATCTGATTTTTTTACACTTATATTGGGTTTATTTATATTTTCCACACATAATTAGGTAATTGATTTATCCTTAATCTAATGATATCATCTTTGTACGGGACTTCGCCTCAATCTCCTTTCATTGAGGTATATTTTGTTTTATACACAACTTTCTTTTATATGGTGTATAAACCCCTTTGACTTTTACATTTATTCAAAATGAATCTTTTTTATACGAAGCATTTTACTAAACAAAAAAGGGAATGTTTTTGTCGTACGTATGTGGCGACAACGACTTCTCCGCCACCGTGACCATTATTTGAGTTTAGACATCCTATAGAAGCCATAACTTTTTTTAAATGAAAAATAAATACCATGTTTTACTTTTCTTTTATTTTGGTATTGAATGTTTTTTGATAACTTTTTTATTATATCAAAGTATTATTTATATCTTGTGATTTAAATGTTGAAATGTTATGTTTCCTTTTTTCATGTTTTATGTGATACGATTATGTTATGGTTCTTGGGCATTGTTTATGAAGTCGGGTGGTTCCATGATAAACTATGGGCATGTGAGCCCGATATAGCAGTCCAATGCATTGGGTAATGTGAAGGAGTTAAACTCTATGGTTTCTCCGAAGAGATTTAGGGAATATATTGTGATGGGTATTCCAAACGTAACCATGAGGGTTACTCCCTACGTAAGAATGTTATGAATGCCTCAAGTTACCTTTATGTATTATGATTTTTATGATTTATTTATAAATCTTATGATTTCATGAGGTATGTTAAATTGATTATGTTTTATGAGTAAAGTATTATTTCATTGATTCTTATGTATACATGGACTAATGTTTTCTTCCCATATTTTTATAACCCTTACTGAGCTTTTTATGCTCATCCCATGTTTTTTGAAATGTTTTTAAAGGAAATAAAGTTGAATAGGTTCGAGGATGGGATCATGGAAATGTCATGCTCTCTAAAACAAGGAACTAGACATGAATCTTTTGTTCAAGTGATTTTATTTTGTGAAAAAAGTGGAATCTGAGTAGATGTGTCTACTTTGTAATCTTTGAGATGCAATAGTTATGTCCTAATTCTCTAAAAATCTAAACTTGAAAAGATCATCAATGTGAATTATTCATTTAATTCAAGATTATGTAATGTTTTAAGGTTGTTTCCTTATAATTATGATTTTCTAATCTTAGTTTTCTTTGAAACAAGAGAGTTTTCAACATACCAGATTTACAACTGTGACTCAATTCTTGAAAAAACATTTTTTTCTACCCAATTCCCATTCTATATTCTTACTATTTTGAATTAGATTTATTCATGATTATTTTTAGGAACTCTAATGATCTATTACTAAAATAAAAATCTTCAAATAATCATAATATTGATAGTGTAAAACTATTTCCAATATAAAATTTAAAATATAAAGATATTAGACCATAAATTTTCATATTTAATCTCATTAAAAATCCCATAAATCTCATTCTGAATCATCAAATTGACTAATCCATTGATATTATACAATGAAACAAAAGTTAAATAACCACCATAAATAAACTCGTCAGTATATATTTATTTAAAAAAAATATAATCCCAAATATATCATTAAAAAAATATAATTATGGGATTTATAATGAGGCGGATGGAAAACTATTTAGTCTTGCTTCTATGATAATTGATTAAGGGGATAAAGACAATAAGAAAAAGAAATAGATTATGGAATATAAATCTTCTCATCTATGCCTAAAAAAATCCTAAATTTAACATAGGAAAAATGAATCGACTATGTCAATTGACCATCGAAAACTGGTCAAAAATGCGTCTTAGATTAGATAAAAATTATGTGTAAATTACAAATAATTTCATTCATGTGTGAGGAAATAATGTATATTTTTCTCAATTGTTAGATTGAACGAATGTACAATTAACTATCTATATTTACAAGTATTGAAAAGGAATTATATTTTTATCTAAAATTGTTATATCGACCATAGTAATTGAGATAAATTTTATAGCATATACAAGTACAATGGTACTCTCAGGATGTACTACATTGTATTAATGTCATATAATACCCTCATATTGATAATATTTGTAATGATATTGAATTTATAGATAAGATTCAACAAAAAATATGTATTTCGTAATCCATACTCAACTTCCTTAATAATTTTATATAGTTTAAAAGATTTTGTAGGTAATGTATATAAATTCAAAAACACGTTCATTTAATTTTTTTAGGGATCTACATATCAATCATTAGATATTAAATTTTGCATTGTATTAAAAAACTAATACATATCATAAAAACCATCCTATAATCTGTTTTTTGATAAAAGAAAAAATAAAAATCAATTAATCACTTCATAAAAATCTCCACGGAAAAATTGGACAAAATAATAATTTTGTTAAAATAGTGGTTATAATAGAATATATAGTATATTTCAAAAGAATGGTTTGAATTATTTTGAATATAATTATATTAATTTGTTTAATTATTCGATAAGGTTATCTAATGATACAACTATATGAATAAATAATGGGTCAACTAATTGTCATTATGATTCCTGGAATACACAGGAGGAAATAGCCTCAATATTATAGGAGTTAGATATAGTGATGTAAGAATAAAAGTTTTTTTGAGAGAGGATGATATGTCTTAAAATATCTCAGTTCGAGTAACAAAATTTTGGTTTTAAAATTAAAAATATAAAAAACAATAGTTAAATTAGATCTAGATCGAATGGAAAATAAGGATTCCTTGTCCAAAAAATTTAAAAAAATAATTAAATGAGTAGATGATTAAAATCTATTCATTTTTAGAATGCCATATTTTTAGAAATTTAAAAAACATGAATGCCATTATAGATGAAATTCTAGCAAACCAAGTAGTGTTTATCAAGGGAAATCAATATTGAAACAATATAATGAAATCAATAAATATTCTATTGATTTAATGTAAAATAAGATTAATGTTAAAAATGAAATGATATATTGATTTTCCTATAAATTAGAGAAAGAAATGTGTCAAGAGAAGACCCTCAAAAAAGTAATGAATTCCCTTTAAGAGGAATGAATCCAAAATGTATCTCAATATGAATTAGAATTGATCTTGCACCTAAAGAGTTCATAATAATCATGTTTAAAGGATAAGTATATTATAAAAGATAATTTACTTATATTATTTTATTATCCCATAACATGTTATAGGAATATCATGAAAAAGTATGGTATATTTGTGGAGAAATATGAAAAATGGTTATGTCCCTAATGTAATGCTATTTAGGAAAAAAAAGAATTTTTCATGATTGGGATCCTATGATATAGTAGATAAAGTTTACTATGGGAGTTCCAAATAAAATAGAAACCAATTTATGTAATTGATAATTACACCAGAATATACTTATAAGAAGTGTGGATAACTAAAAGGGTTCTATAAGAATATACGAAGACATATTATTTTACTATGCAATTCATGGACTTCTTTAAATAAATTTCAAATAATAATTACAATATATTTCTTATAGTTTATTTTTAATTTGATTTAAAAGATGAAATTACTCAATGAACAAATGAATATTTATTGTTTTTATAATTATTTATATAATTCTAATCATGAATCAAGTGGATATATTAAAATATTTATAACTATAATAATTGGAAAAATTAAAAAATTAAATGAAAAATATACAATTTTGTAAAACAAATTTAAGGGATGGAGAAAATTGATCACCATACTAAATGTTTTTGATGATTCTATTTAAATATATTATGGAAAGAAATCAGTGAAAGTAATGAAAAAAACCTAGAAATGATATAAAGGTAAAAATATACTAAATATAATAAATTACATATGAATAAATAATACCAAGAAATATTATGTTCCCTAAAATATATTAAATCTTATAGGGATAAATAAGGTAACATTATTGTTATGAAAATAAATGTAAAATTAGGGACATGTCAAGTGAACCTTGTCTATATTGGTAACCACTGATGAAATCCCTATGTTTTGGTCTATGAATTGAATATTTAGGTAATGGAAAATGATATAATGTGTGATTATATAAAAACTATATAATATTTAAAGATGGAAAACATTTTTATGGATAAAGGAAAACTAATAGACCATAGTTACTGACCATTTCCCTCATCTTGATAAAATTACATGTTCTCATATTACTCTATATTAAAATATAATAACTATAGTAAAGGTGTCTTATTTATTAGGAGAGATACGATCCATTTTGATATTCTATTAAAAATTCAAAATAACATTGATGCATGATATGATGTTACAATTGAAGTTGGTGGAGTTAACATTGTATCTTGGTTAATCTATAACTATAAGAAATGAGTGGTTATTGAAGAATCATAAAATTAAAAACCAGTATCAAGTTCAAAAATATCTTTTAATGTGTATATAATCATCTAATGATGTTACTAATTGAATATGGTGGAATAAATATTGCTAGAGAAAGAGAGAAAATCATTTTTTAAGATTTATTTTCAATTATATAGCATATGATATCTACTTATTATTCTATAAACACAAAAAAATACTATTGATGGAATTCAGTCTTACTAAATATGAATTCTATCATTATTATAGACATTAAAAATTTTAGAGGCAAATTTATATGATGATCCGTGATTTAATAAAAAAACAAAGGAATGCTACTTTGTGGAAGAAAAAAAATCATTCTATAAAATTAGTGTCTAGAGAAGATCATTATGGAAGAAATATAGTATGAATCAAACATAACATAACTCATGTAATTTTCACTATAATTATTGATTTGAGTGATTGAGATTATAAGTGGTGTTCATTTGTACAATCGAAATGTAGCCACTCCTTGAAAATTATAAAAGTAGTTGAGTAAAATGGAATGTGGTGAGGAAAATATATTAATTTGTTATTTCCCAAATCATGTCCAAATTAAGTTTAATTATATATTTAATATATCATTTACTAATAGTTGGTGTGATCTCTCAGTAATACTACATGATGATAAAAAAATATTTGAGCATGGATTCCAACTCTAGAATTGTTATGAACAAGATAATATTGACCTTGAAATAAAACATTTCTATAAAGTATATAACAAAAGGGTGGTCATAGTCTCTCTAAATAAGTACAAAGGATGTTATTAATAAAGGTATATTATATATATTGAATAAATAATTATGATATTCATATTTAGATGTGGAAAATATAAAAAAAAAAATTCATTTAAATAAATGGATGTTATTGGAATAATAGAAAAGTTGTGTGAATGGTTTATATCATGTTTTGTTTGAAATCAATGAGAATGTGGAAGAGTGATATTAAATATTAATTGTGAGATCCTTCTCCCACAAGTTATTTTTTTACAATGTTTTTATATTTTTTACATTTGGTGAAGGATTTTGGTTTGATGTTATATTGAAGGGGGAGAAGAAAGAATCCTAAATAAAAATGATTTTTAATTTAAACCATCATTGATATTATAAGTTATATGAATGATGTCATAATGGTGGGCTGGTTTTATATACATAATATTTATTCCAATAAATCCATAGGGAATGATTGTTGGCATGAAATTAAGGATTTTTGTTGGTGTTGTACTTTTTATTTAAATACATGATGATTGTTTTTAATAGATTAATTTCAACACATGTAGGATTTGTTTAATATATTAATTGACAACCAATGAATCATGGAGAATATTTGGTTTTATTAAAAGGGTTTGGGGGATATGGTTGACATGGATTATTATGTGAGTATGGATACTATTAAAGAGAACGTTAAACTATGGTAGATATTTAGGAATGCATAAAATTATCAAATATGGGTGTATGGTTTTATGATGTGCATGGAAGTTATAGAGAAGATATGAAGAGGGAATTACTATTAAAGTAGTGAAATGATACAACTTATTTTATATATATGTTATGTAAATTAATATAGAAGATTTGTGTTTAGTGTTGGAGAATATTTATTCTTATATGAGAAGGTAATGAAATATTCATGATATTTTATGAAAAAATAATTAATGTCTTTATATAAAAATAATATTCTATGAAGTTAAATAATTTGGAAAATAGAAAACATTCCCAGGGATGTGTGATATATTTCAGATGATACATATGATATTATTGGAAGTTACTTAATGATTCAAAATAAAAAAACTCAATGGAATAACTAAAATAATTCAAATGACAAGTATTATATTTTGTTGATATGTTTTTTTAACAAACTGAGACATGGATTTTTCACCCAATTAATGGCCCTAAGAAATTTAATAAAAAATAAAATGTTTAAAGAATGAAAACGATGTTTAAAAATTTCACTCCATCAAGTAGTTAATGGAAATACAGTTTTGAATGATATAAAAACGCCATAAAAAAGCACATATCGCTAAAGAGCTATGTGAACGACAATTCCATCTTCCTAGAGGAAACAATTTCCAAAAATGATATCTTATCCCTATGGACAAAAACCCCCATGTAAATAGATTAAATATTCTGTATAAGAAAATAATTAAGCATAGAATATCTGAAATGACACTCCTATAATTCTTGGACTAACTGAAGATGTCATTCTGGTGTAACGCATGAAGACATTATCCTTAGTGTTCTAAAGCATCCAGGTGACAATTTCTAGTGATCTAGAAACTCCATTACACCATTATGGAGATGAAAACATTATATATTCAAATCTATCACTCGTGTCATCAATCCATAGTTTACCCTTGGAAAGGAATTCTAATATATAATGTGAAAAATATCATGAAATTCAACCAGAAAAAACTGATATCCAAAAGCGATGCCCACTGCTCACTCATTATCAATGTCAATACAAAATCATGTTAAATATCACATTAAAACCACTCATACAAACAAAACCAATGGAATAATGAACATCAGTCAGCCCATAATAGAGAGAAGTCTCAAGAACCATTAAAGGAAATACATTAATAGTCAAATGACTAGTCATAATCTATGATTCATACGTAATAATTCTCCAAGAGAATATAATATTTAATTGTTGATGATCTTGAAAAATATAGAAGTAAGTGAACAATATTTGAACAACAACGAGAGACAATTGAAAATCATGGGGCACAACATAAGAAAACCATCAAAATGTACGTTTCATATAGTTTAATGAGATCAAAATAAAAAAGTAACACCCTCACTGTTATCCCCCAATAAAATGAAAAAAATTGATAAGAAAATATTTTCATCAATTTATTTGAAGATCAAGAAATACTGTGTCAAGTATCTCCAAGTTTCATTGGATTTAAATTCTCATTAGAATAGAAAAACTATGTTCTATAATGAATCCAAACTATGTAACTCAAAAGCCAAAAAATTTGAAATCAATTATTTTTCATCCCAACAAAACTAAAATCAAAGACTTTATTCAGCATTAAAAATGATCCCACCCTACTTTGAAACCACCACAAAATACACATGCATCTATAAAAAATAAGAAGAGTCATTTCCATGGAATTATTTTTTATTTAAAATTATTATTTCAATAATATTCGTCAACCATTTTTGAATGAATTTATTTTCTAGTTTGAAGATAAAATTCCACAGTGACATCACCATCTTAGTGTTTTTGAAAAATAGTTACATCTTGTTCCTCTATCCAAGTCAACAGATCCACCCTCAAATCATCTATGATCCTATATGAATCATTAATAGTGGGAACTAAATATTCATTAAAAATGAATCCATTCATAAAAAATGCACTATGGTGTGTGAATGTAGGTTCATTAGAAATCAGTTTTGGGGAGGGATCTATTTTTTTAGGCATAGTGGCATCAATGGATCTAGTGTTAATTGTCCATTCTATGTTAGAATTTGCTATATGAATCCAAGTATTTCTTGGATTTATGGGGATAAAAAAATCTAATAAGTTGTTTGGTTTTTACCTTTCATAGAAATTGAATTAAAATATTAATCATCAATCTAAAATTTTTTATCACCAGTATAATGTAGAGACTCCTTAGATTCATAGTGTAAATATTTATCTTCCTAATGAAATTCTTCGTAGGGTTCACTATGTTCCTCCTGATACCACATATGGGTGGAAGAATAAATTATAGAACCTATGGTGATATGGCCAGAATAATAAAACCTTAAATCTCATTTTCCTTTCATGAATTGTAACACCCCGAGCTTCCATGATACGCTTCTCATTCAATAATGCAATAGCTTGCATTGTACGCAACTTCGATTTCTAACACACCGTGACTAATAAAAGTAGCTGTTATGAATAGTAATACCTAATTTTTTAAATTTTATAAATTTTATCTTTCCAAATGGAATTATTTTTTGTATTCGGAATATCGAAATTATCCTAAGTTGAATTTTTTGTAATTTTCGGAGAACTTCCAATTTTTTATGAATAGTGAAAAATACTTAAATTTTTTTTTTACTAAAAATAATTTGTAGTGATAAATTATACTATTGAGTGGTTTTATTTTATAATTATAATATATTTTTACCATTTTATCCAATGGTGTTCATTATAATTAATTACATTTTGAAATTTGACATAAAGAATTGTCAATCTTTTGATATATATTGTTTCTTAAAAACATGCTATTTGTTGTGACAGCGGGAATTAGTTATAAAATTAATTAATGAAAATTATATGTTTGGAATTTTGTAAAATAGACATCATTTTTTAATTCGGAATATCAATTATAGCTTAGGGTGAAATTTTGGCATTGTTCTGAAAAACTTCAATTTTTGATGAATAGTAAAACCACTAAGTGGTAGTTAAAAAACTGATTTTTTGTTTAAATGATATTTTACCACTTCTATGATATGGTTTTCAAATATACAACAAAAATGGTTTTCATTAAGAAGAAAAATGTGGTTAAATGGGATTAAAATGATTTTTTGGTAAATAGTAACTTTTAAGTTTAATTAATCGTGATTAAAGGTAATTAATGTAATTTTGGGTAAAGATAATGTTATAATAATATGAAATGACCTTTAAACTTGTCCTACCCCTATTGTATGAGTCATTTCTGACAAAGATAATACATTGGTCAACTTGGGGACCCCATGGAGCCACTTTGGTAGGAAAATGACATTAAAAACCTTTTATTTAATGTTAAAATAAAAATGTCACAAACATGAGTTGTTTTACTAAAACAATTTTTAAATGGGGTTACACAAGTCATAATTTTGACAATAAATATTCATTATAAGGATAAAAAGATTTTCTACATAAAGATATTTGTTTTATAATTATTAGACATTAAATAAATTAAAATTATTTATGACACTATGATGATGCAGTGATTAACTCATTAATTAACGATTTAAATAAAATGAAACGATAATGTAAAATTCAAGGATTAAACTTGTCAAAAACCTATTTTATGAGTATATTTCTAACCCTTATCACATTATCCTTTAAATATATCATTTTGGGACCTTTAGAGTCCGAAAATCATTTCATAATAAAGAAACATTTCAATCATTCCAAGAGTTCCCCTTCTCCCCTCTTATAAAAGGCCCCCACCACTACCACCTTATTCAAACAGTCAAGCCAGTTGGCTCAGCCAAACTCTGCCCAAATAATCTCCCAACTTCCCTCTCTTACTCCTAGAAGCCTCACTTTTGGCATAATTCTTCTCAAGGAATCCTTTGGCTCAAATCAAAAAGAATTACCTGATTTTAAGGTAATGTCTTCTCTTATGTTATTTTGTTTCATTTTGCTTCTCCAACCCCTTAAACTCTTTTTATTCCTCTAATTTGTAACAACACCAGTATCCTAAATATTCTTGGATTTTTTTATGAGAATTATTTTATTTACACTTACAAACACCTTCGTCTAATGGTTAAAGAACATACTGTTTCTGTGGGTGGCGGATTACTGCCTCACGAAACGATGATTGTTCAATCTTCTTTTAACACCTCTCATGGTGTCCATTTTGATGAAATTATTTTTATATATGATATATATTATTTTTTTCCTTATTATTCTGTATTTTTCATTTATGGCATACCTTTATGATTTCCATTATGGGTAAACGCGATAATTTCATTTTAGGAAGTGTGGACTATCGCCCCCTCAAAGTGATTTGAATCGTTAATGCCATATGTGGGATGTATAAAGGATGGAGTAAATGGTATTATACATTATATTATACTTAAATTATTTTATAACTTTATATAAATATAATTTCATTCCATAAAATACGAAATAGAAATGAAATTAGCATTCATGCGTACGTACGACTTACCGTGTCCATGAACGGTGCATTTCATTTCTTACTTATAAATGTTACGTAATATTATGAATGAACGTATATACTGGATATATATGATATATAAATCATGAATATAATTTTGGATATAAAGGATATTTCACCACATGAACAACATGTAATTATAAGAAGTTTATTTTTGACTCAAGTACCAAAGATCGACAAAATGACCGTTATTAACTTAAATAATTACATAATGTTCATAACATGGTAACAAGTGATATAAAAGGAATAATGAACATGGAAAAGGTTCTTAAGTAAATAGAAATTAACTCTAGTTTATTATTCAGGAGGTTAAAGAATGATCGAGTCAAGTCGGACATGAGGTAATGGAACTTCTTAACGCGACTTCCATTCTTTGGGTTAATCTCCTACTTTCAAATTATGTCATAATATTATTATGTCCTATCATGTGTTTTTACATTATTTATGTGTGATTATAGTAAATACACTTAATAGATCTATTTTATTTTAAAAAATGATCTTTGTAAGGACTTCGTCTCAATCTCATTTCATTGAGGCATATTTGGTTTTATATACAACTTTCATTTATACAGTGTATAATCCCCTTTGACTTTTACTTTTATTCAAAAGGAATATTTTTATACGAATCATTTTTACTAAAAAATAAAAGTAATGTTTTTCTTACGTATGCGGCGACAACGACTTCTCTACCGCTGTGACTATTATTTGAGTTTTAGCTTCCTCTATATACCATAACTTTTTTTTAAGAAAAATAAATACCATGTTTTACTTTTAATTTATTTTTGATGGTTTTGATAATGTTTTTATTATATAAATGTGTTGTATTGATATATTGTGATTGAAGTGTAGAAATATTATGTTTCCTTTATGCACATTTTATGTGATACAATCATGTTATGGTTTCTGATATGTTTAAACCTGTTCATGTGAGGAATGCATTGGACTTAATAAGTGACTGGTGGAGCCCGGTATAGCTCCTCGAGGCATCGGTGGGTCTCAAGAGACAATATAGTGTCTTGGAACGAGGCCTTGACAAAATCTTATTTGTTGTCTTTGCACGAGGCCTTAGCTACATGGTTATGATAGTCTGACATTATGCATTCCATCATTATGAAAGTGGTTATTGATATTGCATGTGATTATTCGACCAATAGAATATCCATGTGAATAAGTAAATGGAATTATCTCATTTAAATTTTTCCATATTATGTTGAAGTTCATGTTTAAAAGGCTTTTATTTTAGTTATAAATTTCCTTAAATGTTTATGTTTATTTATAAAAGCTTCCGCTATATTGTTATCTTTACTGATCATCTGAACTCACCCCTTCCAATGTTTTAATTTGTCCAGGATGTGAAGAAGTATGTTATGAATGACCTACAGGGATAATATGAGGGGATATGAACAGAAGATGTTTTTGTAGTTTTTTTTACTTTATGCTGTAATGTACGACTTATGAATGTATCTTGTGTTTCCAAGCCTACTAAACTAATCGGTCTTTCGAGACTTGATCATTTATGATCATTCCAATGTTACGCAATAATGCACCGACTATGGGTAGCTGGGGTCGGGGCGTTACAGTTGGTATCAGAGACAGTTTAGTACTAACCTTGGAAGCTAGATTTAGATAAACTCTGATTAGAGCACATAGCCCAAAGATAGACTTTGAGGATTAGTATAGAAGAACATCCTAGAATTTTGGTATTATAGAGATTTTGCGAGTTTTCAAGAAATACATCCCCGTCTGGATACGAGCAGGTAGAGGCGGCTCTGGCGCAGATGTACCTAGGGGTAAAATCCGAAAACACCGCTTTGAGCTAGACTCAAACGGGAACTGGTGCACGACAACGGGTCTTGCTGCACTCTTGGTTACGACACTCCCGAGGGATATGCTTAGGATAATTCTCAATTTCTTTACAAACCACTATGAAGGGTTATGAGTATATACATCCTCAAAGAAAACATTTTTATGATTATGGATTATATCCATAAATAGTTCAATTTATGTTAAGTATTTTACAAGTATGGAATTATGTATTTTGTATCATAAACTAATCTAGTTTATGCCATTGTTTAGAAATGGCGCCTAATGGAAGGAATGGAAACTGTATCAATGTACACACTCTCTGTAGGGATTTCCCTCCTCAAGATAATTATTATGGACTTAGAGTTAAAACTGGTGCTGATCAACTTATTACCATACTGGGACAACTCACTCAGGTTATGAATAATAACCTTACTCGTATGGAGCACCCTGATCCGCAATGTGGAGGATCAATGTTAGATCGTTTCATGAGGCAACAACCGCCAACATTTATTGGGGGTACAAATCCATTAGTATCTGAGCAATGGATAAAATCCTTAGAGAAAATATTCCACACCTTGGGGAGCAGTGAAAGGGAAAAGGTTATCATGGAAGTTTACCGCCTCACTGGAGATGCTGATCAATAGTGTTCATTGATTCAAAATACAAAGGAAGATGATGAAGTATCGAATATGGAATGGAGGGAGTTCAAAGAGATTTTCTTAGAAAAGTACTTTCCTCATGACCATAGAGCAGATATGGAAATGCAATTTCTAAGTCTGAGACAAAAGGAGGAAGAGAATGTCACAAATTATGAGGATAACTTTACAAGGTTAGTGAGGCATGCTGCAGATTATATATGTAACCCAAGAAGTAAGATTGATGGATTCTTTGATGGGTTAAAACTGTTTCTCCGTCGAGCTTTAGTATCACAATCCTTCTCATCGTACGAAGATATTGTCTCGTGTACTATCATGACAGAAAAGGAATTCTCTAAGTCTCATGACAACAAATTAAAGCAAGAAAAGAAGGGAATGGTGGAACAAGAGGCATATAAAGGGGAAAAGGGAAAGAAGGATTTTCCATTATTCGATAATTGGGGGAATAATCACCCTCTTACTTGCTTAAAAGGAATGGGAGTTTGTTATAAATGTGGGAAAAAAGGTCACCAGGAGTGTGATTTAAAGGGAAAGAAAGAGGCTATCAATGTTGAATGCTACAATTATAGGGAAATGGGGAATTATTCAAATGAATGTCCTAAGCGTCAGGGAAACATACCTTAGAAAAGGCCAAGGGATCAAGGACAATCTTATGAAGTTACTACAGATGAAGTGGAATAATTAATGTATTGGTTATTTTAGACTCATGTATTATATTCTGGTTATAATAATAATGTGATATATATAAGGATTGTACTGCAGTACTTGTTTTTATCATTAAAGATTTAATATGATGAAGGTAATCATATTTCTAGTATGTAACTATAAGAGAAACTTTACTTTGTTTGGGGAATCTGATGTTACAATTGATTTTGGAATTTAGAGACCTTTTAGAGTAAGTCTGGACATAGGTATTTTTGAAAACTATATAGGTTGTAATGTATTAAGTTGAACCTTGGATATTATTATTTAAAGTAAAAAAATTTCTGAAGATTATTTTTGGAATACTATAGTTTTATGAAAAGAACAACCTGCAGGTTGGGGGATAACCCGTCGCGTCGGAAAAAGCTGCAGGAATCGAACCCACAACCATAGTGCGACATGCCATTATTAACTACCACTAGCCTACAGGAAGTCCCTGGTTATTACAAAATTTATTTCCTAATTTAAATGGTCTGTGTTAATAATTTGAACTTTGTACGATTAGGATAAATATAATATTTCTGAAATCTATTACCATTTGGAGTGAAAGATGGGTTCGTGGTAAAACTTTATTAAAGAATGAAAGCCTACATGACAATTAAGTATATTTCCTTATGTTCTTAGTAAATCACTTAAATAAATTCCTCAATTTTATGAAAGGTAACTTAAAAAAAATGTTGTCGGTTAACTTTTCCAACTGGGGATTCAATGACCATTTAACCAATCACAAGTTTTTTATTTTCTTATGGTTAACTTTCTCATAATCCTGTTTTCTAAAACAATGCATCAGACCTTGATGGGTTGTTTCTCCTCCATATCCATATTTTCATAGAATCCTAGTATGGGCTATCTCATGTGACCTTTGTACTTCTCTTTCTTTCTTTTAATGTTATATTTTTATTAACCTTATTTCCGATGTGGGTTTTCCACAAAGGTATTTTCTATTTTCATACTTTTATTTTCGAAGAAAATTTTCAAATTGCGAGGACGCAATTTATTGAAGGAGGGGAGAATGTAACACCCTGAGCTTCAACGATACGCTTCTCATTCAATAATGCAATAGCTTGCATTGTTCGCAACTTCGAGTTCTAACACACTGTGACTAATCAAAGTAGTCGTTATGAATAGTAATACCTAATTTTTGAAATTTTATAAATTTTATCTTGCCAAATGGACTTCGTTTTTGTTTTCGGAATATCGAAATTATCCTATGTTGAATTTTTTGTAATTTTCGGAGAACATCCAAATATTTATGAATAGTGAAAAATACATAAAAACAAATTTTGTAATAAAAATAATTTATAGTGATAAATTATAATATTGAGTGGTTTTAAAGTATAATTAGAATATATTTTTACCATTTTATCCAATGGTGTTCATTATAATTAATTTCACTTTGAAATTGGACATAAACAATTGTCAATCCTTTGATATATATTGTTTCTTAAAAACACGCTATTTGTTGTGACAATGGGAATTAGTTATAAAATTAATTAATGTCACTTATATGTATTGAATTTTTTAAAATAGACATCATTTTTGAATTCGGAATATCAATTATAGCTTAGGGTGAAATTTTGGCATTGTTCTGAAAAACTAAAATTTTTGATGAATAGTGAAACCACTAAGTGGTAGTAAAAAAACTGATTTTTTGTTTAAATAAAATTTTACCACTTCTATGATTTGATTTTCAAAAATCTTACATACATGGTTGTCATTATGAAGAAAAATTTGGTTCAAAGGGATTAAACTATTTTTTGGTAAATAGTAACTTTTAAGTTTAATTAATCGCGATTAAAGGTAATTAGTGTAATTTAAGTTAAAGATAATGTTATAATAATATGAAATGACATTTACACTTGTCCTACCCCTATTGGATGAGTCATGGACGACCAATACAATCCATTTTTCAACTTGGGGACCCCATGGAGCCACTTTGGTAGGAAAATGACATTAAAAACCTTTTATTTATTGTTAAAATAAAAATGTCACAAACTTGAGTTGGTTTACTAAAACAATTTTTAAATGAGGTTATACAAGTCATATTTTTTACTATAAATATTAATTATAAAGATAAAACTATTTACTACATCATGATATTTTTTTATAATTTTTAGACATTAAAAAAATTAAAATTATTTATGACACCATGATGATGCAGCGATTACCTCATTAATTAACAATTTAAATAAAATGAAAAGATAATGTAAAATCCAAGGCATAAACTTGTCCAAAACCTATTGGATGAGTAGATTTAGAACCCTTATCACCTTAGCCTCGAAATATATCATTTTGGGACCTTTATAATCCTAAATTCATTTCATAATAAGGTAAAATTTCAATCTTTCCAAGACTGCCCCTTCTCTCCTCTTAAAAAAGGCCCCCACCACTACCACATTATTCACACCTTCAAGCCATTTGGCTCGGCCAAACTCTGTCCAAATGCTCTCCCAACTTCCCTCTCTTACTCCTAGAAGCCTCAGTTTGGGCATAATTCTTCCCAAGGAAGCCTTTGGCTCAAATCAAAAAGTGTTACCCGATTTTAAGGTAATATCTTCTATTATGTTATTTTGTTTCAATTTGCTTCTCCAACCCCTTAAACTCTTTTTTATTCATTTCATTTGTAACAAAACCAATATACTAAATATAATTGGATGTTTTTATGAGAAGGATTTTATTTACAATTACACACACCTTCGTCTAATGTTTAAAGAACATACTGTTTCTGTGGGTGGCGAATTACTGCCTCATGAAACGATGATTGTTCAATCTTCTTTTAACACCTTTCATAGAGGACATTATGATGAAAATATTTTTATCTATGATATATATTATTTTTTTCCTTATGTTTCTTTATTTTTTATTTATGGCATACCTTTATGATTTCCATTATGGGTAAACGCGATAATTTCATTTTAGGAAGTGCGGACTACCGCCCCCTCAAAGTGATTTGAATCGTTAATGCCATATGTGGGATGTATAAAGGATGGAGTAAATGGTATTATACATTATATTCTACTTTAATTATATTATACCTTTATATAATTATAATTTCATTCCATTAAATATGAAATAGAAATGAAAGTAGCGTTCATGCGTACGTACGGCTTACCGTCTCCATGAACGGTGCATTTCATTTCTTACTTCTAAATGTTAAGTAATATTATGAATGAATGAATATACTGGATATATATGATATATAAATCATGAATATAATTTTGGATATAAAGGATATTTCACCACATGAACAACATGTAATGATTAGAAGTTTATTTTTGACTCAAGTACCAAAGATCGACAAAATGACCGTTATTAACTTAAATAATTACATAATGTTCATAACATGGTAATAAGTGATAAAAAAGGAATAATGAACATGAAAAAGGTTCTTAAGTAAATATAAATTAAATCTAGTTTATTATTCAGGAGGTTAAAGAACGAAAAAATCATGTCGGACACGAGGTAAGGGAACTTCTTAACCCGACTTCCATTCTTTGGGTTAATCTCTTACATTCAAATTATGCCATAATATTATTATGTCCTATCCTGTATTTTTACTTTATTTATGAGTGCTTATATTAAATACACATAGTAGATATATTTTATTTAAAAAAATGATCTTTTTAAGGACTTCATCTCAATCTCCTTTCATTGTGGCATATTTGGTTTTATATACAACATTCATTTATATGGTGTATAAACGCCTTTGAATTTTACTTTTATTCAAAAGGAATATTTTTATATGAAGCGTTTTTACTAAACGAAAAAAGGAATGTTTTTCTTACGTATGTGGTGACAACGAATTCTCCGCCGCCGTGACTATTATTTGAGTTTCAGCTTCCTCTATATGCCATAACTTTTTTTTAAGAAAAATAAATACCATGTTTTACTTTTCTTTTATTTTTGATGGTTTTGATAAAGTTTTTATTATATCAATGTGTTGTATTGATGTCTTGTGACTGAAGTGTGGAAATATTATGTTTCCTTTATGCACATTTTATGTGATACAATTATGTTATTGTTTATGATATGTTTAAACCCGTTCATGTGAGGAATGCATTGGACTTAATAAGTGACGGGTGGACCCCGCTATAGCTCCTTGATGCATCGGTAGGTCTCATGAGACAAACTAGTGTCTTGGCACGAGGCCTTGACAAAATATTATTTGTAGTCTTGGAACGAGGACTTGGATACGTGGTTATGATAGTCTGGCATTATGCATTCCATCATTATGAAAGTGGTTATTGATATTGCATGTGATTATTCGACCAGTAGAATATCCATGTGAATAAGTAAATGGAATTATCTCATTTACATTTTCCATATTATGTTGAAGTTCATGTTTAAAAGGCTTTTGTTTTAGTTATAAATTCCCTTAAATGTTTATGTTTATTTATAAAAGCTTCCGCTATATTGTTATCCTTACTGAGCATCTGAGCTCACCCCTTCCAATGATTTAATTTTTCCAGGATGTGAAGAAGTATATTATGAATGACCTACAGGGATATTATGAGGGGATATGAATACAAGATGTTGTTGTAGTATTCTTTTACTTTATGATGTAATGTATGACTTATGAATGTATCTAGTGTTTCCAAGGCTACTAAACTAATCAGTCTTTCGACACTTGATCATTTGTGATCATGCCAATGTTACGCAATAATGCACCGACTCTGGGTAGCTGGGGTTGGGGAGTTACATGAATTACTCAAAGTTTTCAAAGGATGATACTCATCTACAACTAAATTATTATCCTCATTAGGATTCTTAAGAACATCAATATTACCTCCAGTAGGATCCTAAACCCAAGAGGGGAAAACAACAACTATGAGACAAGCATTAAACTCTACTAAGCCTCATATTCATTTCCCATTTTTAACTCAAGAATATTTACGAGAATGGGTCTTGTTACATTACTAAAGATGTCAATAGAAGAATTTCCATGATTAATGAATATTCCACAGTAATCATACAGGATTTTATAAATCATTTCCTGAAATAATCCATGATTACTATTCTATATATTGATACGAGATGTGAGAGATGGAGAAATCTCAATATTTGTACATATTCTTGATAATAAGGTTCTTGAGAGATTCCTCATTTAAAAGTCCACATTAATGGGAATTCCAAAAGGATTATAAATCATAAACATGGAAACGTTTTTCTAATTATGAAGAAATATCCTAAGTAAACCATTCCATACTAAAATAATGGTAAAACAACGTAAAAAAGAAAATCAGCGGTCTATTAAATCACTTTCATCGAATAACCCCCCAAAACCATAAGTGTGTCTCCCATATCCTATATTACTAATATATGGAAGATAGTTTATATATGGAAATAGAAAGTTCAATTAACAAATATAAACACACAAAAAAATTCAAGATATTTTCTTCAGAACATCAATAATGGTATGTTTTTAATAAATTTCCTAACAAGTACAAAACCTAAATTGGAATATAAAATAATAACTCATGATTAGTGGGAAATAAAACAGTACCAATGATTAAACATGATACATAAGATATTTTTAAGAGAAATATATTATATTTGAGTGGTTAATTATGATTTATTTATGACTCATTAAATTATTGACAGTAATATAATTTGAAAAAGTGACAAAAATTATTGGGATAAGTAATACATTTGAATGATGATTTAGGAAAAAGTCACTATATAAGAATAGGGGTCATGGTTTAAATAATTGGATATGTTTAACACATAAGTTTCTTTGTCTATGTATATGTCTCTCGAGAAATAGTAACGTACTAAACTACATCGAAATGTATATGTGTTGATCTAAATTATATGTAAGAGTAATTAGGCCACACTTTGTATGATATGTAAGAGTATATTCCATTATCTATTGTAAAATATTATTTATACATTAAAAATCTGTTGATTATCATATAATATGTATCATATAATACAATTTTGAATGTCTCTATTTGTAGATGTTCTCATTCAACAATATGAAGGTTATATCACGAATAAATGGAACATGATGTGACACGATATTTTAACCATGGAAGAAAAAAATTGTCGTATATTTTCAAATAACTAGTTCACTAATGGATCATAGGATTTTCACATTGAGGGGGTGTGTGACACCCAAAAAGGATTGATTATTGAGGAGATATAAGGGATCACATCTTGATATTCATATTTGTTAAATATATTATATAATTTGGAATTTTAGGTCATGTTATTGAATGAGAATCACGAATTCAAGAATACTATCACACAATTATCTCGATGGAGAAGTTGAATTCCACACCATAATAAATGATTTCACAGCATGATCTAGTAATTTATAGAAAATTGGAATGATTTAGTGGTTATTTTAAAATTTTAAAATATATATTTAATAAACTAGAATTAATAGTAAATATTTTTAATGAGTTTAAGAAGTAAATAATGCCACATATTATAATAAATTTATTTATAAATATATGGAAAATAAATCATGTGATTATTATATATTAATTACTAATTTACGATTGAAAGAGAGGTTACGAGAGAGGAAATACATAACATCTTATATTGTATAAGTAAGTAGATGAAACAAATGGAGTTGATTAAAATATAAAGAATATATAACTATACAAGGTAAAATAATATTGAATAAAACCTTTAAAATCATTTTAAGATTAATACAAATAACAAAGGTGATATTATTGTTCTTGGTTAATTTCTCAATTGGTCTATGAAAGAGTAACAAGTGGAGGAAACTAAGAACCTATCCATACCCAAGGCCTATGTAATAATGGTACTATTATTTTGTGATTTATGGATATAAAAAGACCCCTTCCATTCTGTAACCATTTATTAAGTGAGAGAAGTAATAGAGTATACCAGTAATGGGGTGTGACCCAATGTTTATATAATAGAAGAAAAAAGGAACCACAAAATAGTGAGTTTACATGATTATTTATATCAAAAAATTTATATATTATGATTCATGGAATATTATAGTGTGGGTAAACCTTATAAATTATTGGTGGACCCGAATATATATTAAATACATCATGTAAGAACAAACCACCATTTATATTCTATGTAATCGCTATTAAAATTCGAATAAGAATCATTCAAGTGAAAAAAAAGATGATCAACCTTGAATGAAAAAATATAGAATTTCTATATTAATTATGAGGAAAAGATCGTTTATAAAAATGATAGATTAGGTAATACATTATTTAAATTGAAACATAATTAATTACTTGAGTCCCCCGACCTCACGTGGTATATCTCACTGAAGACCCTCATGTGGCCATAAGAATGATATTAGCGGAATACATACAATAAATAATGGTGAAAGATTATTTAAATAGTAGGTATGAAGAAAAATCACTTATTATATGATGTTGAATGAGAGAGATCCTATTATAGATTCTATTAGAAAATGATTTTGAAAATGTATTTTTATTTGGATGATTAAGGAGATATAAATAGTATTCAAATGGTATGGATACATTTTTTCAAAAAATATTTAGAGGAAATTATATATTTTTATAAATATGATTGATTTTTATATAAAATTTACATGGGAAGAATTATTGTTGATATGTGTTATATAGTGTATGGATATTTTATAACATTATCTCTCTATAAAGGCACAATGTTGGTTGTGCATGCAGATAACAATAATAGCTATGTACTATGGAGGAAATATATCCTAGTGTAATAAAAAATGAATTCCATTGTTCTATATAAAATACAAATTTATATGATTATTTTTTAAGTATCTGAGTTTATTTTGATCTAAGATACGTGGCATATTAAATGATAAATAATATGGGAATCGTTGATAAATAAATAATTGACTTTCTATCAAGATATGAATAAATTAAAAAAGTTTGAAGTCATTTATGTACTCTAAAGAAGTTTAAATGTCCTAAAAGAGATTTGAGATCATTATTACATGGATTTAAATGTTTTGAATATTTCCTAATGTGATTTGAGAAATGTGGATTTGGAAAGAGATGAATTGATGTTATTCACAGTTGACACAGTGATTATTGATGTTTATGTGTAATATCATAAAGATGGATAGAAGATGGAAAAGAATTTGTATGACCTCTATAAATATAAATTGGGAATTTAATGGAGATTTTACAATATGATACATAACATTATCATTATTATATAAATTATATTACAAGAAATATGTTTTAGTAACTATGTGTTTACGTTGTGGTATGTAAGATTAACTCTGATCATAATGATGATTGAACTAATGATACCAAAGACTACCACATATTATTCACATAATATGTACAAGTAAATTTGTGGATATATAGTATTATTTCTATGATTATATATTTTATTGATGAGTATTTTTTGAACATAATGATATTTTAGAATATATTTAAATATATCAAAATTAATTCAGAATTTGAAAAATTTCTCACTAAGAAACAGCAATTAAACAAGTCTCATTATAATATAATTATATTATTAATGAAATTCAATAATAATAAAAAATTTGTAAATAAAACATTTTAATTGATTAAATATAAAAATATTTAGGGCTAATGACAATTAAATCTTATACAATTTAATTTTCAATAAAAGTTATTTTCTTAATCTATTTATTATTTTTCAAAAAACTATGTATATAAATATTAAAACTCTAATTTTTTAAAATGAAGTTTATTTTTAATACAACTATTAAATGTTATCCAATAATGAATATTTTTTATTTTTGTAAAATCGTTGATTTTTAGGTGTATACTAAAAATTGTAGTTTTATCTAAAACATTTTCGTTTATGCCATCATCTAGAATTAAGTATAAATTAAAAATGTATTAAAAACATATAATTAAAAAAAATATTTCATGATAAATATTTTCATTTAAAAATAATAATATTAGTTGATAAAATAAATTATTAATATTTTAATGTCTTAAGTTGTGTTTAAAAAAAAACTTTTCAATTATTTCATTGAATTAAAAAAATTATAAAAAATTAGATATGGATTTATTTCAAAGAAAAGTAAAATTTAATTTCTTAAGAATAATATAATTCTTATAATGAAAATAAATAATAATTAAAATTTTATAAAATAAATAAATTTTATTTATGAAAATAGTTTCTTAAAAACCATTTTACATGCATTCTGTATAAATTGAACAATTATCTATTCATACTATTTTTTTAATAAAATAATATTATTATATTAATTTAAAATTTTAATATTAGAAAGTTAGTCCAATCACAATTTATATCATATAAATTAGTTACATCGGTTATAAATTAGTTACTATAGTAAAAGTTCATTATGGTTAATGATAAAAACAAAGGGAAATGCCTAAAATCACTATTTTTTGTAACCAATTTGTATTTTTTATTAGATTATAGAACATAAAATTTATCACATTAATTTATATCCTTCCTTTTAATACATTTATCTTAAAATATTATTTGGTAAATTTATGAAAAGTATTGCGTATTAACAAAAATAACAATTTTCATCAATTAAAAAATATGATAACTTCCACAAAACCATGATGCATCTATCCCTTAAAGTTTATTTTGGAAGAATTTTTTTCTCCTCCTAGAATCCGCTCAAATGTTTGTACTCCTATAATAAAAATTATTTATCAAATGGCCTCAATTTCCAAAAATATTACCATGATAAATCCGTGTTATATCCATAATTAATAAAAAAAAATTAATGTTATTTCAGTTCCATTATTCACAATAATAAATAAAATTTATTCTATAATATATGTAGGGATTAATATTAATAGTAAATTTAATTATGCTAAATATTATTTTAATAATTATTTTCCACATTCCCTTTTCCCTTATATAAAATATGGAAAACATTTTCATGTATGTGCTGACTATATCATCAAAAAGTGGTCATGTTCTGATTTACATCACAACCATACAAGGATGCATCTAATGATTAATTTAATCAATAAATAATATTTTTATGAAATTATAAGGTATTTATTAATGTTTTTGTTTAACCTATTAATAATACGTGTATCAAACCAACATGATAAATTCAACCATCTATAATAAATATACAAATATTAAAAACATTTTATTCATACTATGTAATAGTTTTTCATCCATTATGTATTCTTATAAATATATTTAATTCCTGATTTATATCATTAATAAAACAAAAACAATAATAATATTATTCTTTAATAATAATATGGTAACTAAATATATTCATAATTATCCATTAATTTTGATATGTTAAATTTTAGTTCGATTTAACCACATACTTAAACAATATTATAAACTAATATCATGGATTACTACAAAAATCATAAGAAATGATAATATTTGATATAAATATGAAAATAATGATTCATTTTTGGTTTATAAATAGTAATATTAATATTAAACTCATTAATTAATTTAACAACATCCATCCCTAAAAAATCACCGTAACATGATCTTCGCTACTTTCATATTTAAGGGTAATAACAAAAAATAAAATTGAATGAAATTATATTATTTTTGAATATTATAATTAATTAATTTTAGATCCCCAAATTATGCGGTGATGTTGAAATTTCCAACAAAAATGAATAACAAAAACACTATTTCAAAATATTTTTAAACCTATCAAGACTACTCACACCTGTTATTGATAATAGAAAACAAATAACTAAAATATATTTAGAGAGTACTTTAAATGTTGTTTGAAAAAGGATATATATATATGAAAAATGTTTATAAATTTTTGATAAATATAAATAAATTTATATATATGAGATTCAAATTATTTATTGGATTATACAAATTATGTTAAGGTGTTATTTTTCATTAATTTAATTTCTTGAGACATATTTCATATTGTGAATAATAATATTGTTCGTATAATGTAATTACATACTAATTGTTTTAGTTTAATAAATAAATTAAACTGATTGATATCACAAACCATATATTATTATATATGGTGTATTAATTTACTTAAATCAATTATGTACTGTAAATATATATCATTTCAAGATATTTGAATGTAAAACTAATTGTATCCCTCTTATGTTATATTGATTTTGATGTTCCCATTTTTATAATGTTTTTATCTCAATTTTTGATCATTGAGATATACTTTATATTCACCACATTATTCCTTCACATGATGTGTATATTTATCATGGATTTATTTTATCATTAGATTTAATGAAAAATCATTTATTTACAAATCTATCTGCGATTTTAAACTCCATTTATGTTCAAATCGATAGATTATGTTGCTATAAGTGGTTTTTTGGACCCAACTTCATCCCTCAATTCATAATGATTCATTATTTATTATGATTTTAAAAGATTGTATTTAGTATTTTTTATGAATTTATGTTAAATTAAATCTATGGGGAAAATGAAATTTATAACAAAAATTATAACCATGATGATTTTCATTCACCAAAATAAAATTTTATTAATAAATATTTATGTTTACTTAAAGAATATTTTCCCCTATTCATTTATAATTTCTGTTTTTCCAATAATCTATATTATATTTTGAAAAATAATAATGTATTTTATCAATTCATCATAATCCTTCAAATCTAAAATTATAAAATATATTTTTTAATCAACCCTTTATGATTTTTTTATTCCAAAAAACCATTTTATAATATTCAATTATCATTTATTTAAGATCCTTTTTTATGTGTCGAATAATTTAAAAATCACTTCTAATTTTTTAAAATGAATTTTGAGGGTCACATGTAACTTAATATTTGATAGATATGGTAAATAAATTTTCTAAAAACTCTTCTATGGTTTCTCTCATAATAAAATAACTCATCTTTATGATGCTTCATTTCTATATTTTAACTAATGAGGTTTAAAGTGATTATTTCAATTGAAGATTTTTAAATGAAATGGAAATAATATTATATTATTTTAAAATTAAATGGTTGATTACAAAAGGCTACTTGTTATATTACAAGTTTTTTAAAGGATTGTTTTTATGGATGAAATATTTAGTTATTTTATTTATTCAAATATGGGTTATTTGAAGCATTTTTATCTTGTAAACATTATTTTCCAAGAAAAATATTTTTTTATTTTAAACGATCAAGTTAAATTATTATATTAATATATTATATTTAATTTTTTTGAAGACATTTAGATTATTTTTTAAGACATTAAAAAACTGGGCATTCCCACTTATTTTTTATGTTAATTAAATAATAATAAAAAAGTTTTTTTCATATATTTAAACATCCATAATTTTCATAATGTTATAATGAGGATAATGTTATTCCACCATAAAAATTATTTCTTTATTTATCATGTTTTAGGTTCATGGAATATCAATCTTGATACCTATATTTTTTCTACTGGTTAATTCTATTATTTTAAAAACAATAAATTTTCTGATGTTATATTAGGTCACATATTTGTTGATAATTATTACTGAAAATGTTTTGGTCCTATATTTCCCTTTAACGAAATATTTGGTCGATTTAAATATTATGAGATACTTATAGGAATATAGTATTGATTATCTCTATACAATGGGAATAAATTAATGATGATTTCCTCGTAATGTTATGGAATATATGTTTTGATTTATACTCTAATGTGGTATGGGAATCTAGTCATGATGCCTGGTCCGGTCTCTTATGGGAATCAAGTAATGATTATAGCTTCATTATGTTACAAAAATAATGTGGAGATAATTTCTATATTATGATTATGGTATTTATATACTATTTCCTACTCCACTATGGGTATCAGATAGAGGTAGATTCTCTATAATTTCATGGGAAACAATTATTGATTCCCGATCTAATATTTTTTTTATTTATAACCATATGTTAGTGAAATAGATTACTATTATGATTAAATTACCTAACAAGAAATATTATTTTTCCTATGATTATTTTCTTTGGTTTATTTTTATTTATATAATTTTTTTTGTAATCAACTTCCTTGTTATATGAATTTTCATTTGAGATTATTTGTCGTTCTATCATGACATATGAGGAACTCTTACTATTTCCTAATCTTTTAAATAATTTATTTCGTCAATAAACATTATATCACATACTCTAATGATCGTATACTTGAGAAAATGTTGATGAGATTTTCCATTAATTAGTATTTGATTTGAAAATTTTTTATACTTCCATTTCTATAAGAAATTTTTAATTGACTATATTAAGAAAGATGATTTATATAGATATTCAATATGGGAGATGTTGAAGAAATAAAGGAAATATTTTTGTTGCATGAAAATCATTCACTAGGGGTGATAAAAAGTGGGAGATAAACATCAAAGAGACTAACCTATCTATTTTTTGGGATTATGTGCTAATCATGGGATATGAAATTTAAATTATTTTAATGTTAAAAATTAATGTTTGGTTAATCTCACATTTAATATATTTCACAGTTCATAAATTTTTTTCACATTATAAACTAGGTTTTATGTTGGTTATGTTATTATTTGTAATAGAAAATGGTTTAATTTTTTTTCAATGATTAATACAGTACATTTTAGATTATGCTGAGAGAATTATATTGAAAAATATAAGGATATATATATTGATACATCTTATTTTTATGATAAAGTTGTGATTATGTGGTTATCTGTGAAATTATTTCCCAATATGGATACTGGAATTTGGATGAAGTTGTATTATACATTCACCTATGTGTAGTCACTGTAATAATGTATGAAAAATTGTTAACTCAATCTTTGATATGGTGAAAAATAAATTTCCTAAGACTACACATCTTTCCAGACACTCTAGGGGATATTCTTTAGTCAATCACATTCTCCCTCTAAGCTAATGTGAATTATTTAAATATAATATACATCGATGAGGGGATAAGTTTGAGAACCTAAGAGGAATATATACATGTAAAACCTAGGTTAAATTTAAATATTGATAGTGTTTTATTATTATATAATAGTTAAAATAAATTTATGGTATTTTAAAAGAAGGATTCATTGGTGAACATATATTAGGATTATATTTTTATATTTCTATGGTCATTTACCTTGATATCATCATTAACATTTTTTATAGTATTTCCTTTGAAATAAGATCATGGAAATGATGTTGTGAATTTCATTTCACTATTATATCCTAGAAAATAAATTTTTTTATATGTTCTTCGTTAACCTTACTAAAGATAGTTAGGTGGATATCTTAACATATGACACATTGAGAGTTTCTTATAAATCTATTAGATTCTTCCTTTAGTTATTTTTTTATTAAAATTCACAAGACATAATTTATTTTAGTGGTAAATGTAACACCAATAAGTTTTTTAATATATATATATATAAATATAATAAAATAATACTATCTTCGTTTACATTCACCATATGCAATAATTCATGAAAATGATAAGGAACATATTAAATGTTTTTAAGAAACATTATTGACAATTAAATTTATACCAAATAAATAACTGTATTTAATTACCAAATCTTACAATATAGGATTTAGAACACTTAAAAAATAAGTCATTTATTTTCAATTAAAAGGTGTATTTCATTTTATATAATATTTTTAATTAATAATTGAAGACATAAAATAGTGAATAATTATTTTTAAATATGAAAACAAAGAAATCATAAATTAAAAAAATCCTTAATCAATTTCATTACTTATAATTTAGGATAGAGGTAATAGTATTGACTTATAAATACTAAATTAAATTCATAAAACATATGATTCAATTTTTAGGGGATATAACTAAAAATTTTAAATAAAAATTCGGTATTTGTTTTTAGCGTATTGTGATTCATTGATAAATATTTTTTCATCTCAGTTTTGAATATACATAAGAATTATTTTTATAAAAATCTATATCATAAAATGATTATAATAAAATTTGATTTTTTGTTTTAATGTGTGATTTTTTTCTAAAATCCCCTATTTAAAAAATGATTTTACGTGTTTTTTTGTGTAATTTTTAAAATTTTCAATTCCATCAAATAATAAATATTATTTTATAATATTATTTTATGATATCTAATTATAAATTTAAAATTAATTAATTAAGTAAATCTTAATTTTTTCCATTTAAATTAATTACAATGTTAAAAAAATAGTCATCCTAAATATAATTAATTTAGGTAAATTCTAAAAAACAATGGGTTAAACCTGAAATCAATAATTTTGTCTAAAAATGAATTATTGAGAGAATTATAGAACATAAATTACCACATAGTCCATTATTTACGTCTTTCTCATCATTTTAAAATGGAATAATGTCAATACATTATTGAAAAAGAAGATGTTTTTAAAAAATGCCATGTTTCTTCACTTATAAAGGCGGATCACCTTAATTGAATCATGATACTTGTATCCACCTTAATTTCATAAAAATAATATACCAATTTTCATACAATAACATTATATCTTGTTCACAATTCTGTTATTTCAATAAATTTTCCTATGTCCTCTAATTTCATAGTTATTTCCGTGAAAAATCTCTTGTTCTTAATGTAAGTACTACATTTTCACTTCATTTTTTTTGTTTCATATTCTTAGGATTAAAATATATTTTCCAAAATAAAATATGATTTTTATGTGTTTACAATATACATAATGTTTTTATATTATGTTAATTATTATGATCCACCATTCCCCTTTCCCCTTAAGGAAAATGAAAATGATATTCCTGTGTACATTAAGACAATTGACTCCAAGAAGTATCATGATTCATATTCAATTACCACCTTACATAGAATTTATAATTTCTAATTTAATGGAAAAAATATTGTTTATTATTTTTTTGGTATCCTGTAAGGTAAATTAGATATCCTACAAATAATGTGAGTAAAAAATATTCATTGCATATTCAACCACAAGAAATGAATGGACTAAGAGGAAAAAGAATTTATTTATACTATGTAATAGTGTCATTTGAATGACCTATTTGTGTACATATAATAAATAATGATTTTTCAATTTTAAATAATATAAATATATATAATTAATCCTCATTAATAGCCAGGTTTCTAATAAATAACTTTATAATTATCCATTAATTATGATATGATTATGTTGGGGCCACATTAACCCAATACCTGAAAAATTTTGTAATATAAAATAACATATTAATATTTGACCTTAATTACACATAATATATCATATAAATTAGTTTATAATTATTTTATTTTTTTTCATTAATGATATCATTATTAATAAATCGTTAATTAAGATACCAATGTTTGTTGGATAAAACTAACTCAAGAAATTTGTTTATAGATGTCATAATTAAGGATTCAAACCAAAATGTAAAATGAATGAAATTATAGGATTATAATTATTTATAACACATCCATTGTAATAAATTGTCTGATTATGAAATAATTAACATTAGGTGAAGTATGAATAACAAACACCCTGTTATAAAACTAGATTGAAATGATAATGATTAATCATTACCAATATCAAAAAATAAATAAAAAATAACTAGTATAAGTTTAAATAATAAAAATAAAATATTTTTTTAAAACATTATTTTGGGGAAAAGGTTATGAAATAAGTTATTGATTAATTTATTAATGTTAGAGTGAATATTCAAGAAATTTAGTTGAATTATAAATTTAATGTAAGGCATCCATTGTAACGAATTTATTTTCTTGAGTCATATTTCATATAATGAAATAAATATCGTTAATATGGTGTGATTAATCCATAATAGACGTTTTATACCATATTAATTTTTTTTTGGAGTTTTAAGATCAATATCATGTTCTTTTTAAATTTTATTTTGACTCAAAGGACCATCATGTTATAAAGGCTATTTGAACTATTTTCAATTCCATGAGACATGTTTGATACTATGCATCATAATTTATTATATTTTCTATATTAAATGGTTTATGAACATATTTTATATCTAATATAAATAATTTCACTATATTTTAATTTCCACCTTATGGAAACACTCTTATGTTCTTTGGAATCTAACATTTCCATTACTATAATAGTTTTCATATCGTAATCTTTATTTGTTGAAATATAAAGTTAATTCAATGATATTTTTCTTCTTATAGTGGTTATATTGGTCATAAACTCTTTTATTATAATTTTCCATTTATTATTATTATTTTTAAAATATGTATAATTTTTTACCCTCTATTGATTTTCAACTCAAATGATTACAATGTTATAAAGGATATTTCACCACACAACATCATTTCTAATACCACGATGAATATAATTTCACTATTTGTTTACAAAAGTGTTTAATTGAATTCTTATATGATACTATAATTCTTAAAATTAAGAAGTTAGTGAAATTTTTATTTCAAATATTCAGCATGATGAATTTCATTGTCAAAAGTAAAACAATTTTTATAATAATTTCTAGCATCTATAACGACAGTTTATCCAAATTGTCCAAATTTATTATTCCTTAAAATTTTATCTTTCATATTTATAAACCTGATTACATGTTATCACATGTTACCATAATCATTAAATTATGTTCATTTCAAATGTATGTATTATGATTCCTATTTAAAACATGGGTTTTCAATGATGGTATTTTTAAATATTCTATAGTTTTTCATTTCATAGTTTTATTGTTTATCTTCAACTACACATTTCCATGAAAAAAATATATGTTATTTTCGTGGATCTAATATACCATATTCTTATTAAAATTTATTTTTTTAGAAAAAAATCACATTACCATTTTGAAAATAACTTTTATTAATGACCCTCCCTTTATATTTTTTGAGTATGGTAAAAATGTTATCTATTAAAATTTCTAATATCTATCTTATAATATAACAATTTATATTTAAAAAGAAACCATTAAATGTTTTATAAAATCTTTAAAACAGATTTTGACACTATTAGATTTTTAAAATTAAATGTAATATTCTTATATTTTACAGAACTGAAACATCGATTTTCAAATGGAATTATTGATTTTAAAGGGATATTAACGAATTACATTTTATCTTAATAAACAAATATTAAGTGTTTTTATATCATTGAAAATAAATTGTTAAATTTTATTTCATGGAAAAATGATTATTATAAACCCACTTCATAAGTTTTAATGGATAATTTGATAATATTTTATATTTTTCTTGTAATTAATTTTTAAAAATTATTTTAAATTATTATTGAGGCTTTCTAAAAGTGGTTATTCCCATTTATATTTCAAGTGATTTTTCCAATGATCTAATTTTTTTATTCTCTATAAATCTTAATATCTTGATTTAGGCTTATGATACACTATATATATTTTCAAACCATCATAATAAATATATATCAAGATTTTTTATATGATATTTTAGGGTTGTTTTCTATGAATCTCACATTTTCTCCATGAGTTATTTAATTAATGTGTTGAGTATGAATGTTTTCATTATATAATGAGGTAAAAATGAGGATTATTATAATAATAATGATTATGGTCCAATACTTATCGCCAATAAATTTGGTAAGGATACATATCTCATAGGATAAATATTAGAATCACATTCTGAATCACTCCCCACAATAAGAATTAAGAAGACATTCCTGCTCTTCTATATTAGGGGAAATATGTAGTGAATCCTACACCATAGTGTTATTAAAATAATGTATTAATGAATGACCCACTTTGTTACGGGAATAATGTTGTAATTCTCACTCAACTATGTTATGAGAATGAGGTAGTTATCCATACCCCATTATATTTTTAGGAATTGGGTTATGATGCATAATCCATTATGATAATCTAGTAGTAATGACTACTACACCATATTCTGAGAAATGACTTGTTCCTTGTGGTGTAATAATTTAAAATTTCTATTCCTATGTTATAGACATAGATTAATATAATAATTCAATTCCAATTTCATTTCAAATATTTATGACAATTGTTATTTTCCATGGCATACACATATTATTTTTATCATCACACAATTATTCATTGGAATATGTTGGTTCATTTGAGATTTTGTGTCCTCCTATCAGGAATTATAGATGAATAAATTTATTGGATGATATTTTTAATAATATAAATCCCTCATGCACATTAGTTGGTGTTTTTATTTATGGTAAGCCCCATATAAATCTTCATCCATGGTTGGCGGTTCAAATCCCCTGGAGCGTAGGTACTGTCACAATAATGGTGATTGTAGAAGTCACAGGTATCATAGTAGTTGAGGTATTATAGTTGTATTGTTGTATTAGGGAGTGAAAATATAGTAGGAAAGGGTACTAAGGTGTGTAATGTAGCGGTGGTAGTTTTATAGAATGTATTGTGGTAGATCGTGTACTATAGAAACAAAATTTACAAAATGGTCATAGGGACAAATTTTTGATCTTTATGCCATGTAATGGAAATCATGCCCATTGGGCCTTCGGGAAAAATATATATAATGTAATAAAATTGTTGGTTGGGTGGGATATCCCCTGGGGGGCTATGACCTACATATTGGGCTAGTATATGTGCAGAGTGTGTGTTTAAATGTATTTGTACCCCAATGAATATAATATAATCTAATATATATCTTATAATTTTTTTTTCTTCATATCCATGTGTTACAAACCTCAAGGAAATGTGGACGAGTTTTTCCCTTACCAAGTGTTTGATATCAACAATTTGATTGATTCATTTTTCAAATGAAATTGTTTTCATGAAAATATAATGTAGGTTGTTTTATATTGAGATTCCCTATGGGAGTTTCTGAAGAAATAAAGTGGAAATTTTAGTATATTTTAATAAATTCACATATTGGATTATAAAAATAAGAGATTTAGTCCTAAATGAACATAAACTCACTATTATTGTGATTATCTGATTATTGTGAGATGTAATTATTATCATATGGAATTCTTATACAATAAATATATATTCATTTCACCTTTATCAATTACAATGCTTAATGGATGTATTTATGGCACCATAATTGAGAGTGTGGGTATTAGGAGATATAATTTTATCTCATGTTATATTATATTTTATCACGAGTTAGGGTAACATGAGGATTACAATTCATATGAAAAATTATTCTTGGGTCGATGAAAATTGAAATTATTATTTTTAAGTTAAATATGTTATTTAAATAAGACAATTCTTTTCTATTCCTTATTGAATATACATCATGATTCTCGATATCTTAAAGTGTGATTCGAGCCATGATTAGTGAAAATATTAAAATAACTATTAAAAATCATGGGATGAACAATTATACCACAATATTAATATTTAATTTTAAAATGAAGTCATATATTTGATTGTGGTATATTTTTGGAAACTAAAAGTAATTTTATTGAGTCCATTAGAGGATTTAAATAAGATTAATTAGAAAATGTTTAAATAATATTTTGGGGTATTTGAATATAATAAAAATACACTAAATATTTTTATTTTTATTTTTATACCAAATAATTTTTTATGGATAATTTTCAACAGAATAAACTCCTAGTTTTATAGGATATTTCCAAAACCTGAATATATGGTCCATCCAAAAAAATCCTGACCTGAGGAAAAAACAAAACCTAACACATTCAGAGAATATTAATCCATTTCCAAGAGTCGGATGGGCATACAATGATTTTGAAATCATTTTATTCCACCATAGACACTAAAAACACATGTTTAATTACCCCAAAATACATCACTGAAGAAACCACATGTTTTTTAAGACCACATCTGCACCGACATCCCCTAAAAAGAACTAATTTATCCTCAACATTAAATTATTATGACTATCACCAAATTTAATCCCCTAATGACATGATGTAATAATAAAATGTATTTCAATGAAAAATAGACATGTCTAAACATGATGTTTCATCACCATGAAGGAATTTGCAATAAAAACTAGAACCCATACTCATACAATCATCAAAGATCCACCAATACAACACAAATCTCAGTGGAATCCATTAAACTGAGTTTTTTATTGTTGTGAGTAATAGACCTAGATGAAATATTATAGGGGGACATGTACTAGATAATCCATGCAAGGGAAAAAAGGGACATAAACAAGTAAGAAATAGAATTGAAATCTGAATGTTTAGTAGGGAGGGTAGATCCTATTTCTTTATAATCTCCATCAAAACGTGGAAAATCATGATCCTATTCGATCCCATTTTAGTGAGATTAAAGGGTCCCATAACTATGGGAAAACCATATGAATTCATATACATGGTTGAAACATCCCAGATGACTTATAGATTCAACCCAAAAGAGTTTCCCCATTACCATTCATGGTCATAGCCAACCTCTTATCCAGAGTACATGATACACTAGAAAAATATTATTGAGTTATATCTATAAGGTCCCATACTTAATCATTACTTATTTATGAATTATGTTAATAATTCATATTGAGGATTTTTCAGGTTTAGTGTTTTAGAGAATTAGTTCATAACTATTACATTACATATCCAATATTATGAAGTAGACACATCTACTCAGTATCCATTTTTTCATAAAATAAAAAACTCTTAAAAGAAAAAAAATAATTCTTTTCTTGATATAAATCTTATTGAATTCTACATTTCTTTTACCCTGCCTTATACTGTATGAAAAACATTTCAAGGACTTGGGATAGGCATAAAAATATCAGTATGGTTTATAAAATAAAGAAATAAATCATTAGTCCATCAATACATACAAATCATAAGATCCTTAACACCCCTCATGAAATCATAAGATTTATTAATAAAACATAGAAATCATAAATCATAAAGATAACTTGTGACATCCAAACCATACTTAAGTTGTATCCTTCACAGCTATGTAGGGAGTAATGTTTGGAATACCCATCATAGTATGTAACCTAAATCTCTTAGGATGAACATTAACATTTACCTTCATCACATTTACCTATGAATTGGATATCTATATTGGGCTCTCCCACCCTAGTTTTATCACAGAACCACCCATATCTGTAAACAATTCCCAAGAACCATAACAAAATCATAACACATGAACCAGCATAAAGGAAAGATAAAACATACACATTGCAATCACAATATAATATTTCAATATATTATCATAATAAATCCACTATCAAAACGATTTTCAATAATATAATACATAAAAAATGTATGTGGTATTTATTTTCCTTTTATAATCATTACTTCTTGTTAAGTAATTCAAATATCAAATAATGATCGTAACGGCGAAAAGGTTGTTGTTGCTGCGTACGTTTGAAAAAACAATATTCTTTTCATTTTTCTAAAATGAATCAAAATATAATATTCCTTTTTAATAAAATTAATAGTCAAATGGGTTTATTATTCAACATATAAAAGAAATTTGATTATAAATTTAAGTATTCCTCAAAAAAAGAAGATTGATATGAATTACCTTACCTCGTGTTCGACTTGACTCGTTCAATCTTTAATCTCTTAAATAATAAACTAACATTAACTTATACATTCTTATGAACCATTTTCAAGTATATTATACATTTTATTTTACTTACTACCTCGTTATGAATATTACATAATCATTTAAGTTAATAACAGTTGTTTTGTCGATATTTTGTACTTGAGTCAAAAAATGAACTTCTTATAATTACAAGTTGTCCATGTGGTCAAAATTACATTATCTATAAAATGATATTCATTATTTATATATCATATGTATCCATTGTATACATAAATATATATATTTATAATTGTACATAACATTTGGATAAAAGAAATGAAATGCACCGTTAATGGGGACGGTAAGTCGTACGTGCCCATGAATGCTACTTTCAGTTCAATTTCATATTTAATGGAATGAAAAATTATTGTTAAATAGTTATATTATAATTCTAGAATAATATAATTTAAAATTTAATTAACTTGTTTTTTTATTCATTCCACATATGTCATGAACGAGTCATATCACTTTGAGGGGGCAATAGTCCCCACTTCCTCAAATGAAATTATCGTATTTACCCATAATGGAATCCATAAAGGAATGATATAAATGAAAAATAAAGAAGAATAAAGAAAATATAAATATAATATATACCACATATAAATATAGTTCTATCATAATGGCCACCATGGGAGGCAGTACAAGAAAATTGAACAATCATCGTTTCGTGAGGCAGTAGTTTGTTGTCCACATTTATAGTATGTTCTTATCCATTAGATGGAGGTGTGAGGAAGTGTTGTTATAACCCCTATAATAAGAATATCCTAGTATATCTAAGATAATATTTTTGTTATAAAATAATGTAATAAAGGGATTTTAATGGGTTAGAGAAGGAAAATAATACAAAAGAACTTAAGAGAAGACCTTACCTTTAAATTAGGTAACTCTATTTGGATTGAACAAAAAGGATTTATTGAATTTCCATATGAAAATAGTATGATTTCTACGTGGAATAATGATATTTTGGGATATTATTGGAGAAGAGTTTGGATGATTCATGGGGATTGAGATGTGTGAGTAATGGTTTAGAGGTGGTGGCCTTTTATGAAAGGAAAGAGGGGCTCTTTAGGAATGTTTTAAAGTATTATTTTATTATAAAATGATTTTCAGTTTAAAAAGGTCCAAAAACCATTAAATTTAATGATAATATGAATATAAGTATGAATAAAATCACCCAATAAAAATTTTACAGGTTTTGGATGTTTGTTCAGTCCTTATCATTTTTACTTAACCATTTCTTACTCTTACAATTTTATCAAGCATTTAACAGTTTGGGAATAAAAATAGTTACCAATACATGAAATAAATCCATATTAATGAGTAATTAATAAAATTTGAGAACGATGATAACTAAATTTTAGAATTATATATATATATATATAGATATTTTGGAATTTTAAAATAATTAATAAAATAGTTTTTATTTTATAATATGAAATATGTCAATTTTGAAACTATTCATATAATGACTTTTTAAAAATCCATAACAACATGATTGATTCTAAAAAACATAATTAATAAAAATATGAAACATAAATATAATCCAAAAAAATTGTGGATAACATCAAAATAACAAAATTACATTTATTTTAACATATATAATATCATTTATTTGAATCCTTCATTAATGAAGCAATCACTACATCACCATTGTGTCATAATTAACTTTATTTATTTAATGTCTACAAATTATATATAAAATACCATGATATATTATATCATTTTTTCTTTTTAATGACTAATTATAGTTGAAACTATCGCTTATATGATCCCAAATAAACATTGTTTTACTCAACGATATATGTTTATGTTAAATTTTCTTTAACTTTAAATTAATTTTTATAAAAATTCATTTTCACTTACAGGTGGCTCCATTGGGTCCAAAAATTGACCCAAGGATTTCCATGGACATACATTTATCATCTAATATGGTTATGACATGTTTTAGGGTAATTTATTATTATTATTATATTATTTTTTACCTTTATTAACTAGATTTACCTATTAATCATTGTAAATAAAATATTTACTCAAGTTAAAATTCATAACTTCTAAAAATAAAAGTTACTAATTTACAATATTTTTTCCTCCTGGTCCAAAATATGGAATCCATTTCTCTAAATTCAAAACATAGTAGTGATAGAAATTAATTTAAATTAATTCCTATTGTCAAAACCAAAAAGCGTGTTTTTATGAAATAATAATAATTAAAAGATTGACAGGTGTTTATGTCTAATTAAAAAGTGAAATTACTTATATTTACCAACATTGAATTAAATGGTAGAAACATCATCTAATTACACTTTAAATCCAATTAATATTATAATTTTACTATATAAATAAATCAAATGAAAAGACAGTTTTGACATAAAATAGAGTATTTTTCACTATTCATAAAAATTGAACTTTATCAGAAAAATAACTAAAATTTACCCAATGTAAATTTTTCTGTCCCACTTATAAATAAATTTTTATATTTTCAAATGAAACAGATTAATGTAACAAAAACTATATTTAAAAGGGGTTCCCCATCAAAAGGCAGTAAAATGAGCATTTAAAAACATTAGTGTTTTTGCATGCATAAAATTGTATTCATTCTCATTTTAAGTCTATAAATTTTATTTGAAAAATGTAAACACATTTAACAAACATATATAATAAAATTTTAGTTAGTTATTTTCATTTTGGCCAATAAAACGACTAGGTGTTAACTACCATTTAAAATAATAATATATTTTTATTTTTCTATATGACTAAACCATGTGTGAAACATGAGATTTCCATGAAACCCATTGTTGCGTGTTAGGTACACCACTAAACATAGAATCCCCTTTAAAGTAAAATTAATATTTAATTCACAAATATTAATAAATATTTTAATATCATATCAGTTATTTACCTAGGATGTTACAATATCACATCCCCATGAGTATGCATACATCATTTTGTGACACTGAGAAGCCCATTAAATCTCCACACTAACCGACCATTCTGTCCTTGAAAAACGCTCATCTGCCCTAAAAACCCAAATTTCAAAGCTAGTAGAGTTCATTGGAAGTAGAAAAACCTTAAAATAGTAGTGTGGGAGTGGTACTATAGTTCAATAGAGGCCACACAACGAATGTGGAATAAAATTTACCACTCCATCTCCATTTTATTAGTAGAACACTCGAAAAACATTGATATAGGGAGATCTTCGTGAGATAGAATCCCCCATAGATTGATATATCATTGAAATAGTATATTTGATTCTTCTATGTTATAATCATAAAAAAAGAAATCATCATGTTTTTACTAGTTTTAAATATGTTGATAATATGTATGATTTAAATGGATATTTTCATAATTTAATTGTGTAATATTTTCCTCAGAATTATTGATAACCATAAATAGGAATTTATATTTATATATATAGTTATTAAAAAGGTGAAATTAGTATGCTGGTATGAATAATATATAGAAAATAATAATCTAGGACTTAAATAAAAATAAAGAGATAGAGAGAGGATGATACAAACCTATTATTAATGAATATTCGAGTTATAAAAGTAAAAATAATTAATAAATATATTGAGTTACTGAATCTACTATTATTATATTATTTATTATTATTGAAGAATAATTAGAGTTTAATCAATTATTAGACCGACACAATTGAATAAAAAGATCATATTTAATGAATTCGTGTTGTTATATTGTTAGTATTTATTTAAATATGAACCAATCCATCCTATATTATATGGGATAACAAGTAGGATTAAATGTCTATGAATATCCAAAATTTAGTTTTTATTGAATCCTTTTGGGGTCAAGAATTTTATTCTTGTTGGAGACATGTATATGTGTACATGTTCATTATCATAACAGTAGTCATTCTACATAATATAATATTCACTTTGTGCGGTGGTGGTTGTGGGGGGGGGGGGGGTTAACCACCACTGTACAATTATTTCTAACTCACACATTCTGAGTAAACCTCATAAATATTTTTTGTATGATGTTCTTTTATATTTCATTGATTTATAAATTACTATAGAATGGTTGTGAGAATAATATTTCAGATTCATTCACATTAATTCGTTTCGAGGTAAAATTAAATAGGTTTACATTGAAAAATATTTTATCATAATAATTCAACCCCATATGAGTGTGACTTAAACAATAATGAGGAATAATAATAATAATCATTGAAGTTATTCGCCATCTCGTGTGTTCTATATAATTTGATAATTTAATTTTTCTATTATTTCTGTTTAAGTGATGGATTCATAGAACCTAAAATGGAATATTCATGTGATTTACCTTCCAAAGAAAATATGGAGATAATATCATTCATATATTTGAATAATATTAATAAAAGAGAAGAATATATATTGTGGAATGTTTAATAAATGAGAAAAAATAAAAATCTCCATTAATTGATGGTAAGAAATGTTTAGAAATTTTAATGATTTATATTTATTTATGTCACCATAAAAACTATAAATGAAATAATAATGAAATAGAGTATATTTTTGGAAAATATAATGGAAATAAATTCATCCATCCACTAATTACAATGAGATAATATCTTTCATCATGAGTGAATAATTATAGGTAAAATCTTGTGGTAAGAATATATAAAACACTTATACCTATGGAATTTCAAATATTATTCAAGAATGTTAATAAATTAAAATAACTTTTCAATAATTTCTTATAAATGAAAAATATACTTGTGGGTATTACAATGTTATTATATAATCATATGATAATATATATACTCATTAAAGTAAAACACTATATAATTATCATGAAGAAATTTAAACTTTTGATTTAAACTTTTTAGAAAGATTAAAATATAGATCACCAATCATGAAAAAGTATCAAAAATGATAGCGGATAAAATGGATCAATATTTATTGATGTTCATAAATACCAAGAATGAAACCAAGGCCAAAATTGAAAAAACATGCATCATGTAAATATGTGCTTCAAAATTAATTATTAATTTCAAAGTGTAGTTCATCAAAATAAAAAATTCTAAAAAGTTCATGGTGATGTTATTAATGTATTATATGAAAAACAAAGTGATTTCAATGATGTAATGAATACATAATTGGATTTAAATAAGAAAATAAAATGGATCTTGAAAAATATTATTATTATAAATAAAAGATGCATTAGGATCATCGTATACCAATTTTGATGAGGAAAAAAATATTATGAGGAAATAATTATTTCATTTGAAGAAAATTATAACAGAAATATTATAATTTCGGTTTAATTTTATGTTAATTTGTAAAATATAGAATAGATTAAGGTTGTTTCATCACAATTAATTTAGAGAATTTTTATTGGATGCAATTATTTAGTCGAATTTATTTATACGAAAGACCAATAATTTTTATTAATAATATTTTAAAATTTTTTCAATATAAATTTATTATTATGTTGAAAAAAAATTACCTTTAGTTCATGAAAATATTTTTTATACAAAACCAATTTTCATAAAAAAATTTGCATCATAGAAAAAAATAATGACTAATATTCGTTGATAAAAATTATGATAATGCAATAATTAATTTCATATTATATTTGTATATCTGAAAAAATGTTCTCCAAAACTATAAAATATATTTATTAAATATTAATAAAAACATAAATCTACTCTATAATGAATGTTGTTTAATTACATAAGGGAAAAACTTTTCATTTGCTACTGTTGCATTGATCGAATTTTTATATATAAGGGTATTAACTCATGGGATAATATTTTATTTTAGGAAAAAAATAATCCTAAATTAAGGGTTATAATAGATGAGTAAAAATAATATATATATATAAAATTTATAATTATGTGAGTCTATATCAAATTTGGAAGCCCTTAAACACTCTATGAAAATAAAAAAAAATGTGGTTAATTTGATAATAACTTTTTGTTCAAATCAACCAAGAATGAAAAAAAATCAGTTAAAAAAATATAACCACAAAATTATACATACTATAAAGAGATAAATGTGTGTAAATTTAACTTATATTTTTTTATAAAGGGATATTAATTAGGTGATGAAGGAATGAGATTTTAACATTGAGTATATTCAAAAATAATATTCTCATATGGAAACTCTAAGGAAAACTAAAACGTATGATACCCCAATGAGATGAACCCACTTATATTTAAGGAGGAATGGACCTACCATTGAATATTTCATGAAAACCATATATTTATATAATATTAGATACATCATTGAGTTATAATTTAGAGAGTTTTTGTAATAAATGAGTAAAAGGTTTGTTTAGGTTAATAAATTAGCAGGAATAATGATAAATTAAAATTACATATGAGGCTTACCAAAGTGGGTAACACATTAATTATTAATAATATATATTTTATATAAAATGCAAATGTATTAATTTTAAAAGTATTTGTGTTTACAAAAAAAACAATGTTAAAAATATTATACGAATTGAATCATGAGTAAGAAAATTCATGTTCTCTACTAACTAAAAAAAGATATCATGTAAAAATATTGTGTTAAAAAGTATAATATATACATGATTATAATGGAAATTATTTTATTAGAATATAATGGAGATATATTGTAGATTTATCTTCGTAATGTAATTGAAAAAATGGGTGTTTTACCTTAGAATCAACTCTTATCCCCTTTTCACTCACCAAAGGTATTTTTAGAACCCACCAAATCCCCATATTTGTTATTTCGTTTTATCTATAGTGAATTAATGGTGTTTTAGGGTTTTTATAAATATAATAATTTGTGGTGTGAAAATATTTCAACAATCTAGAGGATATATCTTCAACCAATCCTACATTTTTTTCACAAAATCTTGAATAGTTTTAATGAATTTGATTCATGAATTTCATTTTATATAGAGTCCATCATTTATTGTTTAAATAGAGAGTGTATAAATTTATATTGATTTTATATTAAAATACTATTAGAAAAAAATATTATTTATAAACATGTAACATATATAATGTTAATCAATCATTAATATTGAATTATGTTTTCCAATATTTTTATTTGATCAAATCAGTCCAATTAAATGGGTGTGAGAAACTCCATTTTCATGGAAAATTTTCTCCCTAAGGTATGGAATTACCATGAATTTTTTTCTTCATATAGTAATGTGGTATTAAGGATTCTTAACCTTGAGAAATGATAGTTAATTGGTATTAATTTGTTATAGTTTCTCTACTGAAATTGGATATGTTTTTGAGATATTATAGACTTTAAAGTTTTTTTTGGAATTTATTTATCACTATTTATATACACCGACCATTCCCTGAGTAGATTATGCATTGGTTAACTAAAAATTCCCAATTTTTATCAACCATTAAATTTACTATAAATTATGGGTGAAGAGAATAGTTGAGGTCATATTATCATGGAAATTTCTATGGACATTGAAAAATAATCCAAATCGGTATATTGGTTTACTTATGTATAATGATGTGGTATATTTATTACCAATAAGATATAATATTAGTATTTACTGAAATGATAATTTTGGATGATTATTAAATTGTCCAATAAATTATGATAACATAAGGTTATTAGAGATAGATATACCCAATGGATTGGAATAAACTACTAAAATAAATATCTATAATGAGAAAAGTTGAGTTGATAATGACAAATGAAGATTGAGTAATCATTTTCCTAGATTTAATGAAGGAGAAAATACTATAGAATATTTATCCTGAATAATTTTACAATTTTGTATAATCAAAATAATCATATATTGTATAATATTAATCTTATTGCTATAAATATTGACTTTTTGTTTCTAATAACAGGTATACAATGAAAAGAATTGTAAATAGGAATTGTAGTTGCATCATAATTTCATGAGAAGCTTGTTAGTTTAGAGGAGTACCATGGAATATTTATTCTACTAAACATTATTTCACATTTCAAGTATGAAGATAGATGTTAATATTTAAAAGGAGAGCTAGCTATATATTTTTATGTAGATCTTTCATTATGTGATCAAGCATGGAGGCTGCATAAATATTTTTAATAAAAAATGATTATGTTGTTTGAAGTATTTGAGTTTAATCCTGGATTTGAAACATGGTTCAAAAATTGATAACAATATAGGTTTCATTTATGAATATTTTAATAATTCTTAATTTAGTGATCAATAAATTTAGGTAGTTGATGATCATTGATGTACTTAAAGGGTGTTTTTTGTGTACCAGAACATTTAAGACCATTCTGATATCATGTAAAATGTTTAAAATACATCAAGAAGTATTTTATTATAATTTATTGTGTCTAGAAATGATTTTGATAAATTATATGTTAATTTCATGATGTTTTGAATTCATACATAATATATAGTAGAAATAAATTTATAGAAAATGAATATGTATGATCTCTCTTTAGAATAAATTAAAATGTTTTAGAGACATTAATATGTAATATATAAAATCCTCATGAATATATTTAATATATCTCTTAACATATAAAAAATTATATCTATGATCACACCATAAATTAAAATAATAACATAGAGCATTAAGGTGATTGATATGGTGAAAAGTAAAATAAATTTAAATGCATCAATGCATATATAGAAGTACATTTGAGGATATATAAGAATTGAAATAATATCGTTGAAAATATATATAGAAAATTTTGGATAAACAAATATTGACTATGATGATGCATACAAATAACATAATGATTTTAAATAGATTCATAAGATCCTTCTATTTGATATATAATATTAAATGGTTATTCTCAGGGGATATAGAAGACTCAAATTACATGACAACTTGGTTTTATTTTTTTTAATGAATATCAAAATTCATTATTTATTTTCGGTTTATTGAAAAATCGATTCATATTTTTTTATAAATAAGGTTTCTACTGAATCATATAAATCATAACCCAATAGTATTAGTGTATCACATGATCATGTAGATATAAAAAGAAGATTTATATATAGTATATTTTTGAATGAAATAGTTTGATATTTAAAATGATTATTTAAATTAGAATATCAATAACCTATTTATTTAATATGAAAGGAGGTTTGAATAAGAGGATTTACTTTCTCCCTTTTAAAATATTAACAATATGATTTTCTAATAGGGATTTTGATCTGTATTTAATTATAATATCATGTGGTTTATGTGAATGGGTGATTAATCATTGGAATAATTAAATTGTATCATTGTCACTCATGATGTTAATATGACACAATATTGTGTAAACCAATAAAGATGAGAAAATAATATGACACACTATTGTGTAAACCAATAGATATTGATTATGATGGGCATAAAATAAGAAAACATGGAGAGTAATAGATTTCGATACAAACTATTACTGTAGAATATAATAGGGATTAATTAAGTATAACAATTTCGAGTCTCGCATGGTGTAATTCGATAATTAACTTGTTACCTCTCCCATGCAAGATGTAATAATCCCATGGCGACAAAAAAGGGAGGAACTAATGATTGGATTTCTGAAAATATTTAAAATGATCATATCTATTAAAGTTGTGTTATTTTACTATTCATGATTCATCTATTATTACCTAGTTAGACCTAGAATTGAAGATTGAACTGGGTTGGTTCCAGTGTCTATGTAATTTATCAGTGGGTTTGATTGGCGAATATTTTTATTTTCATTCATTTTAATCTAGTTATTTTTTTTAAATTTTCAAGGTTGCTCATTCCATTTATTGTTATTTATAATATATGTTCATATACTTTTTTAAGTGAGAAAAACTTACATACTATAGGTCAAGGCCATACATTTTGATCGATCCTCATAAACAATTTTTTGTTCGGTTTTTTTTGTTTCAATAATTATTACATATTTGTAGGCCATGAATTATATTTATTTAATCCATTCATTATAAAAAGTGAATCAGTAAAAGGAAAGTGTTTAAATTTTTAAAATAGTTGGTCACACTAATAAAAAACCCTCCCTATATATAAATATAATATATAGGATATAGAATTTTATGGAATAAATATACTAAAAATCATAAATAGAACATGGAGTTTCCGGGTAGAGACACTAAATTCAGTAAAATATCATTATGGATGATGATTATGTGTTTGGTGAAGAGGGTTAATCCAACCCCAAGTTATATTTTCCCAATTAGTATTCTTTATCAAATTGGTTCTATTTCATATTTACTGATACTTCCAAATATCCGATCTCAAATACATAATGTGATCATTGACTCTTTTTTTACGAAGGATATACCAAATCACTCTAATCATTAAAATATATAGGTTTTATGAATATATAATGATCTTTATTACATGGATTATCTTATTAATATCCTATTATATATAGATAATTAAATTTTATGAAAGAAAAAATACTTTAAAAATTTATTATAGAAATATCATAATTATGATGAGGCACCATCAAAATGTCATTACAATGTTTAAATTTGTAATATCTATTAATAATTTTTTTTGAATCTATATTTCTAGGACTATATTAATTTGATATATTGATTATTTTTTGAATATACCTACAATATTTTTACCTCATGGTTACATATAAATATATATAATAACTGAAATAATTAAATAGTTATTCATAATGTTTATTTTTCAATGTTTCCTTAAATTAAAATAACAACTTAGCCCAACCATGTACATTCCATATGGTAGAAATTATTATCCAAATGATAATTTCATGGGTTATAAAACCAAGTGGGTAAACTATGATTCTTGTATATATTTTGAAATGAATTCCACATTTTTCCCGGACACAATTTTCCAAAAAAAATTCCCATTTCACCCCTATCAAATTTCACACCACTCAAGAATGAGCTCCCCATCACCGCATCCAACTGATTTTATTTGATAAAAGATTCCTATGACATTCTTTATGAAATAATCAATTAATTTTGTTCTATTTTTTATCTTTTCCTTATTAAACATTCTATAATGATTTTTTACTCTACCCTATTTCCATAGCTTCAGATGGGTTGATCAATATGAATGGAATAATGAAGTTTTTTAATTAGCCTTGAATATTGTTTCATTATTTTACTACTCCTAATTTTCTTTTGTATTCCACCTAATTTTCTATACATAAAATTATCAATGGATGGTGGATTCTGAATATTCCATTGTTGGCTAAATTTAATACTCATTCACTAAAATTAAAAGTTTGTTTTAATTTTCATGATGTGTAATATGATATTTTTAAAAAAATTATCTATTTATTCATTCTTAATAAATCTTCCACCACCTTTTTTGGGAAGGGAAATTGATACATAGAGGTTTTTTAATATCAAATAGATTTGATGTTGAAATGGATATTATCATAAACGTTATGACATATGGGAACCTTATGAAACTAGGTGGGGAGTGAAAGAAATGTAACACAAGATATGACCCAACATTTTTATCCCATCGAGTCTACTGAGACTCTAACTAAACAAATGAAAATGTCGATATGGATAAAAATATAATAGTGGAAGGGTGCTACATAAAATCCCATACATGAGAATGATCTTGAATGATACTACCAAATAAGTTATGACCATCCTAAGAGGATTAATTTAAAAAATATACCCTATGGGTATCTCATGATGTATTCTATGTATTTATTTATGCCAAAATTTGTTATCAAATGTTAAAATAATGTTTTAATTAAAGTATTTTCAATAATGCATGTTTGTTAATTTATAAAAGTGTTATTCATGGAGAACTGTAAAGACCCGTAAAATTCAAGGAATTTTTTTTTCTTAATTTTTTTTGGAATTTTACAAGAACACAGTTTCTGACGGCACCTGATTCCGAGGCCTGGTGTGCCCAAAATCATTTTCCGATGTTTAGCTCAGGTACGTTCAGTGAATGAACGAGCGGGTTTTTCTAAATTTTGAGCGGGTGCTCGGAATCAAATTCCGAGCACACCGCTAGAACCGCAACACCGGTAATTGCTTAGAAACACTTTTTCCAATGTTGCGATTGCTCAGGTGTGGTTTTTAATTTTTGGGGTTATGTTAAGTAATAAAATAACAGTGGTGTGACACTTTATTTTATTTCACTTAAAGCAGCTTAAGCTATGTTAAGCGGATAAGGTAGGACCCACAATATCCTACCCACTTGGTAGGATATTTGTGAGGTGGGGCCCGCACGAGCCCCGCCGTTTCTTCCCTTCTAAGTAACACACCCGCAACCCCCCCCCCTTTAATGAAAGTCAAACCTTACATTTATTCTGGTTAAGAAACGCCCCATTAAATTGGGCAGTTAAATCGTTACAATTAATTCATCGAATTAATTGTTCATTTCTTTTATTTTGAATTTGAAAAGCTTAGGTTATGATAATAAAATATGTGTTGAACTTATTTTTTTTGTGGGATTTTGTTGTGTTAACCATTGGGAGAAGAAGAGAGGATTTTTCGTTCTTCGATGAAGAACACGAAGAACGCTACACCACCAACGAAGAATGCCAACCTCTGACGGAGGACGACGGCGATAGACGCCTTCCTCGGAGATCACCTAACGCCAATGACGATCCTCTTATTCCACGATGATCCTCTTCTTCCACGACAGTTTATTCTGCGACGAATGCTCGTTCGATGACAGCGTTAAGGTAGGGATTTATTTTGTTTGTTAGTTCGTGAAATCTTCCGTCACATTCTCCTTTTCTTTGAGCCGTCTGTTATCGTGATAACGGGAGGAGGTCGGACCCCACAAACACGGCCGACACTCCTCCCCTTTTTTGGTTGTTGGTATTGTTGTGCCGAGAAAGGTAATGCGGTGCCGAAGCACCGTGCAGAATTTTGATAAGGAAAGGGGGAGAAGCGCGGCGCCATCGCGCCTCGCCGTTGAAGACGAACCAAGATGCGGCGCCGTAGCGCCGCACCATTGAAAATGAACCAAAGATGTGGCGCCGTGGAGCCACACCAGAGAACCACTAAAGCACCTCGGCCGGAGCGGGGCCACGGCGGAAGGCCGTGGCGCCGTCGCGCCGTGCCTGACGGACCAAGGTCGTGGCTGAGGCCGCGGCAGAGCAACAGAACCGGTGGCCGGTACCGTGCCACCGGCGTCGGAGCAAGGGGACCTGCCCTTGCCGGTCCCGTGGTGGTAGCAGCCGGCCAATTTGAGGAAAGCATCGGGGGTCGTAACCCCCGGCCGGCCAGCTGAGCGGCCCCATAAAGTGGTCGCGGTTTCCTTCACGCAGGGGAAGCGCCCCCCGCACCCGAAACGGCTCGGCAGTTCGGCTGAGCCCCTGGCCAGCGGGCCGCGCACCGGGCCGGCCGCCCTGGCCGGTACACCAAACCAGTCCATGCCCAGGCCGAGCCGGGCCTCACCAGTCGGGCCGGACACAGACCCGGTTCGGGTCGACCCGGTTCGGGCCGACCCTGGGGGTATCGGGCCGGGTCGGACTGGGCCCGAACCCCTTATTACCAAACCTTTTTCTGTCCGTTGCCCATAACTTGAGCTACGGGACTCCGATCAACGCACTGTTAGTTGCGATGCGATACTTGGATCGTGGCGGTCATTTCGGTATATCACACGCAAGGTTTCGAAGCACCTTGGGTTCGGCAGGGTCAGTTCGTACACGAATCCAACCGGGCCCTGGGAGCGGAAACTCTTATAACTTGAGCTCCGGACGTCAGATCGACGTGTCATCTACTTGTTGGATTCCTCTAAGTGAGAAGGATCTTTTTCACTACTTCGATCGATTTTTGGACGCAGGTGGAGTACGGTCAGGTTTGTTTTGACTCAAAAACCAACCGGGCCCTTGTGATGAAAAAGCCAATAACACTCAGACCGTGCGTCCAATTGATGCGCCGTCTGTGACGTCGAGTTCCCATTGACGATACGGAACATTTGGATACGTCAAATCTGGACTATGTGTCAATTGATGTATCAGCCTCTCGGCTCGTGGAGCAGACCCTCCCGAATGAGCTTGCTTTGTGCGGGAACCCTAGAGCTGGCTGCGACTATGACGACGATGACGACTGTACAGATATCCTCAGTGGATTCGACGATGATGACTACAACACTCAACGATCCTATGTGGATCAGTGCTATAGATCCTGTGTGGGTCTGATCCTGTATGGGTCAGCGCTTAGCAGTCTTGTGTGGGCCAGCGCCTATAGATCCTATGTGGGTCTGATCCTATGTGGGTCATTGCGGGGTTTAGATACCTATCGATCCTATGTGGGTCAAATCCTTTGTGGGTCATTGCGGGGGTTAGTTACCTATCAATCCTTTGTGGGTCAGATCCTTTTTGGGTCATTGCGGGGGTTAGTACCTATCGATCCTTTGTGGGTCCGATGACTTAGATGAATCAGTGGCTATATCTGATCATCTCTATCGTCATACGATGAAGTATACCTGTGTGAGCTGAATCATGTTATGATTTCCTTTGTGGATTGTGTTCTACTATCCTTTGTGGATTACGTTGGGATTTCTTGTGTGGACTGGGTTATGCTTGGGCTCGGAGGATGGAGAGAACTGGAATTGGTGACATAGGTATATGTATGGGCATATACCTAAGCAGTGTCAGATGTTACTTCGTGATTGCATCTTTCCTTTGTGGATTATCCTTTGTAGATTCTGGGAGACCTTCGGGGGTCTCAGGGTCCCTACTGAGTAGCTTATACTCACCACTGCATGGGATATGCCCGCACTACGTTGTGTTGGTTGCAGACGACAGACAATGCTGATCGTGGTTGAGGCTTGTGGAGCAGGACGATACCTAGAGGTGGACCACTAGGCGGGACGTACTCGGAGCGGACAGTTGGACCCGAAGAGCTCTGGAGGCTATCTGTACTCACCCTTCAGGCAGGACTTCCAGTGGACGACTCGCCGTTGGGGATTTACATTCAGTTGTTGTCTTCCCTTTTGAGTTGTACTTTACTTTCAGTTTGGGTTTGTATTTTGGCCCACTAACTTTTTCCGCACTTACTATTGTATGCAGTTTTTACTTAGTGTTTACGTCTACTGCTTGCTTGCTCTATGTGTTTGTTTACTTTACAAATGTAATGCCTTCCATTGTTACAAAAATTTACGCCTTGGTGCTAGTTGCCAGCCCCTGGCCTATGGAAGGCGGGCTTGGGGTAGTCACGACACGGGCCCCGAGGACGGGTAGTGGAAAATTGGTATCAAAGGAGTTCATTTCTACGACAGAACTTTGGACTCTGATCTTTTTTCTATGTGAACCAATAGTGTTAAGCGTATTGGGAGTGGTTATCAGTCCATGTAGTCTAGTGTTGGTGCGGCGGCCGAGGTATCCGTACACCAGGACCCTGACTTCTGATTTCCGACATAATGCACAAAAACGTTGATTGGATGTGTGTTTCAAGTTTTCTTTGTGATTACTATATGTCAGCTCATCAGGTCTACTGTTTGACCGTGGCACACCAGTTTCTTTTCAGGATGGCCCCACGACGGCAACCAGCTTGGGTTCCAAGAGTTGTACTTGACGACAGCCCACCGAGCGACGAGGCATCGGTACAAGGCCCTTTGATAGCTAAGGAACCGACGGTACCTTTACCCACCGAGCCACTGATGCTTCCAGCCCCATCCACTGACGATGGATGTCGCCTTAGTGAACTACACGAGTTCCAGCACCAGTGACCACCCAGGTTCCACGGGGAGACGGACCCCCAGGCAGCTGAGGATTGGCTGGAGGCAGTGGTATGAGTTTTCAGGTTAGTGAGGACACCAGCAGACCTCATGGTGATCCTCGCAGCGATCCTACTGCACGCGGTAGCGGGCGGATGGTGGATCTTAATGCTCCAGGTGCACGATGATGCATCTATCCACTGAACAGAATTTGAGAGCCTCTTCCGCTCGGAGTTCATCCCAGACACCCTACGTGCGGTGTGTATCCAGGAGCTTCGACAGCTGTGGCAGGGCAGCTTGACGGTCGCCCAGTACTCTGCGAGATTTATCGATCTCTCGCCCTACTCGACAGACATGGTACGAGACCCATTCTTATGGGCCTGGACCTTTGAGCAGGGATTGAAGCATGAGATCAGGGCATCACTAATCTCCCTCATCATTCCGACATAGGCAGGAGTACTGGAGCGAGCTCTTCTGATCAGGATCATTCTTGCTGAGTCTACATCAGCAGTGAGACCCACCGCTGGGCGGCACATAGCAGAGTCTTCTGTAGCAGGAAGTCGACAGATGACTCATGGGTCCAGGCAGACCAGACCCTCAGGCAGATGACTTCAGGACACTGGACCTGAAGTGCGGGGAACACAGTGTGGAGCCAGTCTTTCGAGAGGCAGATAGTGCTACACATGCGGCGGGCAGGGCCACATGGCTCGTGACTGCCCGACCCGCCGTGCCGAGGAGCAGCAGACGATTGAGGGGCCACCCAGGTAGAGGAAGAGGGTCGACCGTGGCAGTCTGTAGGGAGTAGGCGGACGAGGCAGAGGAGATGACTGAGCAGTAGGTGGTGGGTGACACTTTGAGGCTCTACCAACACCACCGCCAGTAGGTCCACCCCGACCATAGGGAGATGGCGGGCAGAGACAGGCACAACTCCAGGCAGCGGAGGCCTATGACCACTGCGCGCCCAAGATTATTCGAGGTACTATCTGTGTTTATTCCACCCTTTCTGCAGTTCTTATAGACATAGGAGCGAGTCATTATTTCATAGCCGCTTCCCTTGTTCGGAGCTCGGAGATTCCGACAGAGCCGTTGGCTCGATCCTTACGGCTAGAGACTCCTACGGGAGTAGACTCGATGATTACACACTGGTGCCGACTGTGTGAGCTTACTCTAGGAGGCGAGAGCTTCGGCTGGGAGCTTCTTGTAGCAGCGTCGAGGCCTTACGACCTTATCTTGGGCATGGATTGGTTATCTACAGTCCATGCTCATATTGACTGTATTAGGCGCAAGGTGCGATGTGTGCGCACAGACAGGAGCAGGTTCACCTTCACCGGTGAGAAGGAAGCCTTCGCAGCACATGATGGAATTCCGTAGAGGAGAGGACAACCAATCACTCAACAGTTGGCTAGCCTCATCCTAGGAGCAGTTGACGTGTGGAGTCCTGGTTTTCCTACAGTGGTGGATCAGTATGCGGAAGTTTTTCTTGACGACGTTCCAGGACTACCTCATCGCAGAGAGGTAGACTTTTATATTAACCTGTACCCCAGGACAGCCCCGATATCGACTCCAGCGTATCAGATGGCCTCCACTGAGCTTCGAGAGCAATGGGTACAGTTGGAGGACTTGCAGGGCAAGAGATTCATCTGACCTAGTGTTTCACCCTGGGCTTCCATGATATTGTTCTCCAAGAAGGCGGACGGGAGCTTGCAACTTTGTGTCGACTATTGTGGCCTAAAACAGGTGACAGTGAGTAACAAGTATCCGCTACCAAGGATTGATGACCTCTTTGATCAGCTCATGGGATCACGGTGGTTCTCGAAGATAGACATCAGGTCAGGCTATAATCATCTCAGAGTTCAAGACGAGGACGTGCAGAAGATGACCTTCAGATGTTGGTATGGCCACAATGAGGTCTTGGATATGCCTTTCGGCATAACCAACGCTCCAGTAGTGTTCATGGTCCTCATGAACATGATCTTTTAGCCATACCTCGATCGATTTTTCGTGGTGTTCATCGACGACATTTTGATTTACTCGACGACTGAGGAGGAGCACGCCTACCACTTGCGGGTTGTACTAGACACGCTCCAAGAGCACCAGCATTATGGTAAGATATCGAAGTGTCAGTTCTGGATACATGAGGTCCACTTCTTGGGGCATGTCATCTTTGAGGCGGGAGTTGCGGTGGATCCTGCGAAGAACGAGGCAGCGCTAGCTTGGGAGCCACCCAGGAGCGTGACGGAGGTGCAGAGTTTCTTGGGACTAGCTGGATACTATTGGAGATTTGTGACAGACTTATAGAGATTTGCGGAACCACTCTCAGCTTTTATGAAGAAGGGGAAACCCTTTGTTTGGTTAGACAGATTCAGCAGAACTTCTAGGAGCTGAGACAGAGATTGACTAGCGCACCTATCTTGAGGTTGCAAGAGGAGGGAATAGGGTACGTAGTCTACTGCGATGCATCAGAGACCGGACTCAGATGTGTCTTGATGCAGGAGCGGGCAATGATCGCCTATGGATCACGTCAGTTGAGTCCGCATGAGCAGAACTATGCTACCCATGACCTGGATTTAGCAGCAGTGGTCTTCGCTCTAAATACATGGCGACACTATCTGATGGGAGAGCGCTTTACAGTCTTTTCTGACCATCATAGTCTCAGGTACATCTTCTCTCAGAAAGACCTGAACCTGAGGCAGCGGCGATGGATCGAGTTCCTCCAGGACTATGACCTTGGGATAGTCTATACTCCTGGGAAGGGGAACATGGTGGCTGATTCTCTCAGCAGGAGGACGAGCATTCAGCTACTTGAGGAGGCGACAGAGCAGCTAGCCGCTTTGCTGTTATCTTTCATGGATATAGATGGAGAAGCCTTCCTTCAGTCACTCACAGTAACTCCTCCACTACTACAGTGGGTCAAAGAGGCACAACGTGGGGACGCCGACTGTGGGACGCGGCATGCACAGATATCCTTAGGACAAGCACCTAATGGATTCTCCGTGGGAGGAAAGTACAACGTCCTTTTTAGAGGACGTACCTTGGTACCAGTTGCTTTACGAGAGGAGGTTATGAGAGAGATTCACACTTCTCCTTTGGCGGTACATCCTGGAGTGGCGAAGATGTACCAGGATCTCAGACGACATCACTGGTGGCCGGGCATGAAGAAGGTTGTAGCAGAGATTGTTTCTCGATGCCTCACCTGCCAGCAGGTGAAGGCAGAGCATCAGGTACCAGCATGCTTGGTACAACCCTTGGAGGTCCCACAGTGGAAGTGGGATGAGATATCTATGGACTTCGTGACTGGAATTCCATGCACGTCCGGAGGTCACGACTCCATTTAGGTGATTGTCGACCGACTCACCATGTCGGCTCACTTTTTACCCATTAGAGGGTAGGGATCAGTGGAGAGGTTTGGAAGTCCCTACGTTCATGAGATTGTATGACTTCATGGTGCTCCATCATCTATCATCTCTGATCGAGATGCTCTCTTTAATTCTCGGATTTGGAAGGGGTTGCAGGAGGCATTCAGGACGCATCTACGTCTGAGCACCGCCTTTCACCCTCAGACAGATGGTCAGACGGATAGAACCATTCAGACTCTAGAGGACATGCTCCGCACATGTGTCCTCGACATTGGTCGCAGCTCGGAGGACCACCTACCCTTGGTGGAGTTCACGTACAACAACAGCTACCACTCCACCATCGGGATGGCACCATACGAGGCGTTGTACGGTCGAACTTGCAGATCTCCTCTGTGTTGGACAGACCCTAGGGAGCCATCACTTGTGGGACCGGAGATGGTCTAGGCCATGAAAGAGAAGGTCCAGGTCATCCAGGAGCGGATGTGGAAAACACAGAGCCGGCAGAAGTCCTATGCTGATAGGAGGCGGAGGCCACTAGAGTTCAAGGATGGCGACCACCTCTTCTTGTGGGTCTCACCTCGATGTGGATTACAGATATTTGGCCGAGCCGGCAAGTTATCTCCGCGCTTCATCACACCCTTCCAGGTCCTCAGCAGGATTGGTGAGGTGGCTTATCGGCTGGCTCTTCCACCTCAGTTGCACCAGGTGCACGACGTCTTCCACGTATCTCAGCTGAGGAGATACGTGCACGACCCGACGCATATCATTGACCATGGGGAGCTAGATGTTGATGATGGGGTGACTTTTGCGGAGGTCCCGGTGGAGATTGAGGATAAACATGAGTGGGTCCTACGTGGATGGTCGATTCCTCTAGTGCACATCAGATGGCATCATGGGAACCTCCAGGGGAGCACTTGGGAGTGGGAGGCTCAGATGCATTCTCAGTACCCACTTTTGTTTCCCTAGTTTTTGATGTATCTTTACGGGGACATAAATCCCTGAGGTGGGAGTAATGTAAAGACCCGTAAAATTCAAGGAAATTTTTTTCTTAATTTTCTTTGGAATTTTACAAGAACGCAATTTCTGACGGCAACTCATTCTGAGGCTCGGTGTGCCCAGAATCATTTTTCAAAGTTTAGCTCAGGTACGTTCAGTGAACGAATGAGCGGGTTTTTCTAAATTTTGAACTGGTGCTCGGAATCGAATTTCGAGGGCACCGATAGAACCGTAGCGCCGGTAATTGCTTATAAAAACTTTCTCCGGAGTTGTGTTTTCTCGGCTGTGGTTTTTAATTTTTGGGGTTAAGTTAAGAAATAAAATAAAAGTGGTGCGGCACTTTATTTTATTTCACTTAGAGCGGCTTATCCTAAGTTAAGATGATATGGTAGAACCCACAATATACTACCGACATGGTAGGATATTTGTGACGTGGGGCCCACACGAGCCCCGCCATTTCTTCCCTTCTAAGTAACGCACCCACAAACCCCCTTTTAATGAAAGTCAAACCTTACGTTTATTCTGGTTAAGAAACACCCCATTAAATTGGGCAGTTAAATCGTTACAATTAATTCATCAAATTAATTGTTCGTATCTTATATTTTGAATTTCAAAATCTTAGGTTATGATAATAAAATAAGTGTTGAACTTATTTATTTCATGGTTTTGTGTTGTGTTAACCTTTGGGAGAAAAATAGGGGATTCTTCGTTCTTCGAAGAAGTACGCGAAGAACGCTCCACCGCCAACGAACAACGCCAACCTCCGACGTCAGACGACGGCCAGAGACGCCTTCCTCAGAGATCACCTAACGCCAACAGCAATCCTCTTATTCCGCAGAGACCCTCTTATTCCACGACGGTTAATTCCACGACGAACACTCATTCAACGACAGCGTTGTGGTAGGGATTTATTTTGTTTTTTAGTTAATGAAATCTTCCGTCGATATCTCCTTTTCTTTGAGCCGACTGTTATCATGATAATAGGAGGAGGTCAGACTGCATGAACATGGCCAACACTCCTCCCCGTTTTTGGTTGTTGGTATTTTTGCAGAGAGCAAGGTAACACGGTGCCGAAGCACCGTGAGGAATTTTGATAAGGAAAGGGGGAGAAGCGCGGAGCCATAGCGCCGCGCCGTTGAAGACAAACCAAGACGTGGTGTCGTCGCACTGCTCCGTTGAAAACTAACCAAATATGTGGCGCCATCACGCCACACCGGAGAACCACTAAAGCACCGCGGATGGAGCAGGGCCACGGAGGAGGGGCACGGCGACGTCGCTCCACGCCGAACGGACCAAGGCCGCGGATGAGGCCGCGGCGGAGCAACAAAACCAGCGGCCGGTACTGGGCCGCCTCTGTCGGAGCAAGGGGACCAGCCCTTGCCGGTCCCGTGGTGGCAGCAGCCGGCTGACCGGTGCGGGCTGGCTGGTTTGAGGAAAATGTTAGGGGTCATAACCCCCGGCCGGCCAGCTGAGCGGCCCCATAATGTGGCCGCGGTTTCCATCACGTGGGGGCAGCGCCCCCCACACCCGAAACGGCTCGACCGTTCGGCCGAGCCCCTGGCCAGTGCACCAACGCGCCGCGCACCGGGCTGGCTGCCCTGGCCGGTCGGCCAGACTGTGCCGCCAGGCCGGGATGCGCCCAGGCCGAGCCAGGCCGCGCCAGTCGGGCAGGACCCAGACCCGGTTCGGGCCGACCCAAGGGGTATCGGGCCGGGTCGGACCAAGCCCGGACCCCTTATTACCGAACCTTTTTCGGTCCGTTTCCCATAACATGAGCAACGGGCCTTCGATCGATGCACCATCAGTTGCGATGAAATCCTTGGATTGATAAGGTCGTTTCAGTATATAACCCTCAAGGTTTTGGAGCACCTTGGGTTCGGCCGGGTTGGTTCGTACACGAAACCAACCGGACCCTCGGAGCGGAAACGCTTATAACTTGAGCTCCGGACGTCCGATCGACGTCCCATCGAGTTTTTCGATTCCTCTAAGTGAGACAGATCTTTTGGATTACTCCGATCGAGGTTTGGACGCAGGTGGAGTACGGTCGGGTTGGTTTTGACTCAACAACCAACCGGGGCCCTGTGACGAAAAAAGCCAATAACTCTCAGACCAGGAGTCCGATTGACGCGCTGTCTGTGACGTCGAGTTCCCATTGACGATAAGGAACTTTTGGATACATCAACTCTGGACTATGTGTCAGTTGATGTATCAGCCTCTCGACTCGTGGAGTGGACCCTCCCGAACGAGCTTACTGTGTGCGGGAACCCTAGAGCTGGATTCGACTATGACGACGACGACGAGTGTACAGAGATCCTCTGTGGATTTGATGGTGAAGACTACAACACTCAGCGATGCTACGTGGATCAGTGCTACAAATCCTATGTGGGTCCGATCCTGTGTGGGTCAGCACTCAGTGGTCCTGTGTGTTCCAGCACCTATAGATCCTGTGTGGGTCTGATCCTGTCTGGGTCATTGCGGGGGTTAGTTACCTATCGATCCTGTGTGGGTCAGATCCATTGTGGGTCATTCCAGGGGTTAGTTATCTATCGATCCTATGTGGTTCAGATCCTTTGTGGGTCATTGCAGAGGTTAGTACCTATCGATCCTTTGTGGGTCCGACGACTTAGATGAATTAGGGGCTATATCTGATCATCTCTATCGTCATACGAAGAAGTATACCTGTGTGAGATGAATCCCGTTTTCCTATCCTTTGGGGATTGTGTTGTGCTCTCCTTTGTGGATTACGTTGTGATTTCCTGTGTGGACTAGGTTGTGCTTGGGCTCGAAGGCTGGAGAGAACTAGAATTGGTGACATAGGTATATGTATGGGCATATACCTAAGCAGTGTCAGATGTCACTTCGTGATTGCATATTTCCTTTTTCGATTATACTTTGTGGATTATGTGAGACCTTCGGGGGTCTCGGGGTCCCTACTGAGTAGCTTATACTCACCCCTGCACGAGATATGCCCGCACTACGTTGTGTTGGTTGCAGACGACAGAAAACGCTGATTGTGGTTGAGGCTTATGGAGCAGAACGGTACCCAGAGGTGGACCACTAGGCGGGATGTACTCGGAGCGGACGGTTGGACCCGAAGAGTTGTGAATGCTAGCTGTACTCACCCTTCAGGTAGGACTTCCAGTGGACAGCTCAACGTTGCAGCTTTACTTTCAGTTGTTGTTATCCCGTTCGAGTTGTACTTTACTTTCAGTTTGAGTTTGTATTCTGGCCCACTTACTTTTTCTGCACTTACTATTGTACCCAGTTTTTACATAGTGTTTACTTCTACTAAATTCTTGCTCTGTGGTGTTTGTTTACCTTACAAAGGCAATGTCTTCCCTTGTTACCGGAATTTACGCCTTGGTGCTAGTCGCCAGCCCCTGGCCTACGGAAGGCAGGCGTGGGGTAGTCACGCCACGAGCCCTGAGGACGGGTCGTGACAAGAACATTATTGGATACTACTGTGAATGATGTGATCACACCATATAGGAACCCAATGTTATTTTATTAACATAATTTTATCAGAAACATGTGAAAACAATCCTTTCTCATAGGTGTAGGCTACTATTGTTAGAGGAGATTCGGGGATGGATGTGACAATGTGGGATATTTGAACTTCATATCACATAGATATTTGAATATGAATTTCATTTTATATTGGGTCTTAGATATAGATCACTAACCCTATAGTATATATATTTTCATTCTGAAACTAATTTCTATATATTTACTAGTTATTTTCATTTATGATATGATTGGATGTTAATATTATCTTTATATTTTAATGAGTTCCATAAATTATTCATTAATATTTTGGATTCTTGGTTTTTAGAAAAACCGTTCCCATGGAATGTTATTGATTCCCATGCACTAGTTGATAGCCAGTGTGGGTCATGAATAACCCATGTGCCTTGAAAATAAGAAAATTGGGTTCAGGGTTTAGGGGTTTTTTATATTTGTTAAAGAAAAAATTCAATAGTTGTCATGTTTATTTTTCATGATATTTTGGATATAATCTATGATACACAAGAGATTGGACAATCTCAGGCTAAGAGGCATGTTTTGAAGAATTATTTGGCCTAATATCATTCTTATTGACCTTGAGTCCTCATTGGATGGTATAATTTTTTCAAATTAAATTTTATTGATTATGTTAGAATTTTTTTGAAAGGGGACAAGGGTTATACACTATTAATCTGAGGTATGTTTATTATATAAAAGTAATATTTATTCTCTCATTTTTTGTTGTATATAGGATTTCATATTATTTTTTCTATTTTTATTTTTATTTGGAATTATTTAAGGGGTTCTCTTATTAACCAATAATGTGTAATAAAATATCATCATTATTTCCCCTAGTGAACTAACTAAAGAATGTTTTGAATTACATTACTGAAGAAAATCCACCAATTATTTTAAACCATATCATGGTGGGGGTGTGGTTTTATTTGTTTTGGACCATGGGGTGGGTTTTTGTAACACTATTATAACAGATGTTGATTTATATCAAAATTTATATTAAGACCAATAATACCTCAATTATATGACTCCATATTTCCTAGCCTAAAAAATAATTAGTCAGAAAATGAATTGTTTATAAAGACTGTCAAAATCATATAATTAATTAGATTACCAGTAAATGATAAGGTAATATATGATACTTTCATGCATGATGTCCATATTAACAATTGGTAAGAGATAAATGTTCAGAAAAATAAACATTAAATCATTGAGTTGAATAATTTTTGGTCATTTTCACTAAATAAATTTACCTTGAAAACTTATCATTGGACAAATAATGGGATTTTTTTGCCTTTATTATATAAATAATTCATTAATGGTGTTTTCAAACTAGTATACCTAATTGGTTAGCATTTCTCTTAAATATATTGAAAATGAGGACTTGAAAGACTAATTCATTTACACGGTATGGTGACATGATATTCATTCCCTGATATTCTGGTTGAAGAGAAATAATAATATTATTTTTAATTTTTGAGTATTGGTGATATAAATTGACCATGTAGGGATGTATGCGCTGATTATAGTTACTTTTATTCCTAGTTCATATACATATAGTTTCTAATATAAGATGAAGAATCATGAAAACTGAAGGAAATGGGTGAAATGAATCTATATATATATGTATATACTTTCCTCAGTCATCATCATCATCATCATCATCATCATCATTGTCATCAATATGTCGTGGGCTAGTTATTTGGCACTAGAGTGGAAAGATAAAAAATATAAATTCATAATACATGGTGGTTTCTTAATAATGTCATTTTTTGTAAACCATTGGTCCATCTATAGAGACTCTACATAGTTACCCTCCATCACTAGTGTGGTCGAGCCTATTCATTTTGGGAGGAATCTTTGGGGAAATCTAATTCCTTTTAAACATCCCAACCTTATCCTCGAGGTCATGGGGGATTCACTAGTTTTTTATATGCAGAGGGTAATACTAATGTTTAGCCACAAGATAGTGGTACAACAATATTTTAGTAAAATATAAATATGTTTCATATAGTTTAGTATGAAACTATGTAATTGAAGGTGGGGACTCTAATAAATATATGTATAATCCTTAAAAAGTTATCTATGGGGACAATTTTTTAAAGAAAATGTCCTATAAATATCTTGTATTTTCTCATACAATAAAACTTATATAATGTTTAACAAAATAGTGCCCAGTTTTATTGATATTTTCATGGATTTAGGGAAAATGAAGATGAAAGGATTCCAAATTCATTCCTTGGACATATTAATTTCAGAATTCTAGTGGGTAAGGAGTTATTTCAACATTGAAAGGATTCTATTTGATTTAATTTTATTGATGGTATAGATTATGAACTATAATGATCATTTTTATTCTTACCATTAGCATGTGATGTCTCACATTATAGATTGCAGAATTCATGTATTTTTCGTAGAATAGGGCCCAAATTCAGTTGGGATAAATTTCATTTTCATGAATTAGGTAGGATAATATATGAGGTGTCTTCCCATTTATATGGGACTAATGAGAATTATTTTGGAGTGGGTTACCTCTTATTGTTATGGAATTTCCATAGGTATTCTAAAATATTTTTTTAGTCATTCAATGAGAGAAGAAGTTATGTTCACAATTGATCTGATTTCATAGTGTCAAGATATTTTTCTCTCTTATATAATATGACTTTAATAGAGAAAAAATTATCATAGATTTAGTTGTATGAAATAGAAACTAAATTCTTTATTTATAGGAGCACTTTCCTTTGGGAGGCCAAAATTATTTTTTTTACAAAAAATTAGATGAATGTTTCTTTTAGGGTATTGACTACATGAAATTATATATTATCACTATAAATAATAGATACCTTATTCCATATTTTTATGAACTCTTTGATTTTATAAATGGGTAAAAATTTTTTTTCCAGATTGATCTCTATTCGAGCTATCGATAACTATTGGTGATAGAGGATGATGTTCCTATGAAGGATTTTAATAGAGGTTATGTCCATTTTAATTATGTGGTTATGATTTTAAAAAAAAAACCATGTGGTATTCACGGTTCCCATGAATTAAATATTTAATTATTTTGTACAAACCTTCATCATTGTATTTTGGAAATACATATTGGATTAAATTTTGATGAAGGAGGTGCATGTAAGTCATCTAATTATTGTTTTGGGAACCCTAAGTGATTAGAATCATTTTTCTAAATTATATATGTGTATTTTCTAGATCCATGAAATCATATTTTTTTGGAATTTTATACCAGAAAAAGATTTCTTATTCGATCATGTTATGGCCAGATTTGTGATGTCACAGGTGCATGAAATTTATTTTTTCAATGTTATAAACTTTATGGGACAGAGAATCAAGTATATGGAGATCATAAAGAATTTATATTAGGTTTCATCACCAATCATAATTATAACTATAATGGGGGTGAAAATTTTTATGTAGTCCAGAGTATTAGATGACCATATATTATTGAAAGAAGAAGTTAACATCATCATTAATTCTTAATTAACATAAGCTTGATCAATTTTATGTGGTATATTATGCATCAATTATGGGTTTTGGGTGAGTTATTATACTTAGAGATTATGTGGGCAACATAGGGATATTCCCAAATATGACAACATGAAATTGGATGCTCAACCCATGACCTCAAAATTTTTATTATGATGTTTGACATTACATGTGAATAACAATATCATTATTGGGATATTTTATTAGTATATTCATATCATTATAACATAACATGTTTCATATCTTATAAGGATATGAATATTAGACAATGGTGAATATTGGATCATATTGAGGGATTTTATTTAATATTAAAATATATTATAGGAAATGAGATCATGGTTTTTGTCTCCATTAGTAATATTATTCCTTCCATTACTCTAATGATTTTGGTGATAAATATGATTTGAAGAGACACATTTCTCAGAATTAACTATATTTAAATGAGAATTATCTAAGTGTGTTCTGTTCTAGAGTTCCATTGATACATTCTATTCCAATAATCATTCATATTGAGTAGATTATATATATTTTAGGATGGAGTATTTTGTTAAACATTATATGTCATGGGGAATGATTATGATGGATTTATTACACCATAAGTCATTTTATGACTTAAAAACCACTACAAGGTTCTTATACAGATAATATGTGTTGTGATGGAGAGTTAATATAGATCTTTGTAGACCATGTATCATAACACCACCATCATGTTCGATGATATGATATACATTACTGGTTTCTAAAAATGCAGTATGGTATATTATTATTTTTGTATTCAATACATACATTTCAAAACAATATGAGAACCAAAGTCTCCATGTATTCATCTAGTTATTGACTATTTCTGTATGGATGTGGTATTTTGTATCAAGGGTATTCACCATTTGGATTCGTTATACAAATAAGAAAAGGAATTTCTTTTAGTTAGTTTTGATAATCTAACCATGCCCTCTCATTTCATTCCTATCATAGACATCACTTTGGTGGAAGTGCCTGGAAAATTGTATATGAAAAGGATTGTGAGGTCAGATAGAGAAACTTATAATATTATTTCAAGTATAAATTGTTATATTTTGTTATTATTCTATAAATACATTATGGAGTTTATGGGGACCCTACCGAGGATGTGTACAACCTATCACACATTGGAATATGAGTAAATAGAAATTGTAATCTAGATCATGCTGAATAAGATTCGTGTATTCATCTTGAATTACAAAGGATCATGTGGAAAAAATATTTTCATTTCTTTTTTAGCTATAGTAATAGGTAATATCCATCAATTAATATGGATCAATATATGTTGTTATATGTTCGTACATTTCATCCTATTTTATATTTGATTGAGGTGGATGAGACCATGCTTGATCGACTGAGTTTCCATTAGGATATAGCTATCCTAATTCAGACAATCTATAAATTTTTGTATTCCCTTTAGAGTTTATATAAGTTAAATTAAAATAAATAATGTAATCCTTTGGAATTTTTTCTCATGGTGTTTATTGTTGGTTTCACCATGGTTGATTCACTTTCAGTTGAGGGTACATGTGAATCTTACACATAGTTCTGTCGGTCGTATTGTAATATTTGAGAGAATTAAAAGAGAGGATATATATTGTAATTCATATCCAAACTAATCTAAAATATTTATTTATTCTATGTTTATAATAATTAAATGTATCTTCAAACCCCTCAAAATTTCTAATTAGGAATTCCTCAAATTGGAATTCGATGCTTCAATGTCTGGGAAACTAATATATATAAGTAACTCCAATGCAAATATGTTTCATGGGTAATTTATCATTTTATTCTATGTGATAATAAAATTATTATAATTCCTTATACATAGTAGTTTGTGAGTTTTCTAAAGGATAAGTGGAATCATCCAATACTTTATCATGATTTTAGTTGATTTTCTAAGGGAAGAAATAAATTTAGTAGGAAGAATCATTATAATCATAAATTAATTTTTAGGAAATGATTTTATATTTACAAAATATTATAATTAATTTATATTTTTCAGGTAGTTATCTTATTAAATATAATAATTTTTGATGAAATAATCTTTCTTACTTTTATTTTATGGTTAAGATTAATCGAGCGACAATTGATAAAAAGGAATGAAATTTTTTATACTTTGGATGTGATGTTTAGAGAATAATTTCCATAATTATGTGGTCCAAAAATGTAAGAGATTGGGAGAGACAGCAGAGATCTACAAATTTAGTGAATCAATTGGAAAATAAGAAGGGAAAACTGTGTTTTCATCATATAAATTTAAAAATATAATTTTATTAACTTTTACTCACTCAGTTTAACCATTTTTGGTTACATTCCATTATCCTATAAATTTCTCAATCCATCACCCCTGAGATCCATTTCCACTCTTATAATTTGGTGGACTTAATGCGGGATCCTCATCATGTTCGTCATAAATTATTTATGATTGTATTTTATCAAATTCTTATAAGCCATATTAGCCCATCCCTCATGGGTTTTTTCCCATATGGTCATAATGTCTTACAATAAGTTCAATACAAATTTATTGTTTTGGTTTCATGGGATGTGGAACTCTTCTTTACCCCTGAAGGTTATAATCCTCCATTTTGTGGACACTAACAACTATTTAATAGTTTTAATGATTAATTACAACTGGTTGTAAATGTAAATTTTATTTGGATAAAATGAATATGTTTTCGTCATTCTTCAGAATATTTTTTATAATATTTTAGTTTTTTAGGTTGTATATTAGGAATTATTTACATGTGTTTAACAGCTTAGAAAAATGTTAACTTAATTGTTTGAGAAAAAAATTCAATTAAATTATTATAATTGATTATGAAATTACTATTATGTGGATATGGATTTAATTAAAAAATGGGTGTCACATGGAATCTGTGGGAACCTAGGTTGGATGACTAGGAAATGTTTCTCAATGTTTGTGAAACCCTTTTGCAGCCCTTGGATTATAAGAAAATAAATAACAAATAAATTAGGATATGTAAATTATTACCATTATGTATTTTCTTTGAATTCCATAGCAGCATATTTCGGTAAATTATTATGAAAAGATAAATACCCAAGAGTACGCGAATAAGGAACTGAAATTCCATTATAAATTTTCTATAAATAAACATTCATTTAGTTGTAAATTCTATATGAAACACTAAACCAAAGAAATATGTAGAACATTATATAGCCTCTACAACAGGGTTTTTCCGTTGATGGGTATGAATAGAGAAAATCTGTTTATCAAATATATATTTAAATGATTGTACTTGTTTTTTGTGTTTTTAGATTTCAAATAAGTTCACAACATGATGATTTTTTTGAAATTATTATTTTATTATAATCATTCTACGTAATTAAATATATCAATATAAATAAATAATGTTTATATGATTAATATATATCTAGATATGAACAATTTTTTTTAAAAAATAATTTTATTAGTATTTGAAAAAAATAAGAACAGAAAAGGTTGTACATTGAATATTTACATTCTTTTAGAAATATCATCAATTTTGAAAATTTATTTTATGATTAATTCTGAAATTTTCAAATAATTTTTTTTAAAATTTACTTAATTTATTATTTTTCATATCATTTTTATCATATGAATATTTTTTGAGATTCTCAAATATGGTTTATTTTTCAGTGAACTGTAAAATTACTGCTTTTGGTAAAATAATTAAATTTTAAAGCAATAACCCATGATTTTAAAATAAAAAAATTATATTCCGTAGAGTAATGGAAACAAAACACTGAGTTTATCTATCATTACAAGCAACACTCAGATTATATTGCATTACTTGGAACACTAATATATTTATGTTTGATTTGGTATTCAATATGGAAAACCAAAGACAAACAATCCATGATATATGTTAATATTATATCCCTGATATTAAATTGGAGGATGTGATTAATATTATCAACTTTATAAAATATATAAATGTGATACTCAATATAAATTATTGATAAATTTTTAGTAAAAAATCCATAAAATTATAGTAAAATCATTTTATCAACATCATTATCTTCATCATTTATATAATCAATAAATGGGTGAGAATAGAAATATTGAAACACAATAGCGCAGGTAAGTATAGAGGCCTGAAATGTTGAAGTATGAGAGACTACACTCTTAAAATATCCCCCCTTAGATATCAAGATATTCATACTAGAGAATCATGGGATACTAAATCCTCAATCTTATGGTGAAGCGAGATGGTCTGCTACCTTGTTTCCCTCACACTAAGTGTAAAGAAAATGAATATTATTGTGGATGTTTTTTTTCGTATTTCCGGATTATACATGAGATAAACGATGGTATTGTGCCTCTTAAATTTAAATAATTATGTAAAATTATATAGTTTGTTTCCACTTTTCTCCAGTATATATTCATCAGGCAAAATTTTTTTAAACTATGAGAATTTCCATTGATTTATCTAGGAGGGAGTATCCACTATCGTAATGCATTGTAAAACCCAACATAATTGAACCTAAAGAGTGAATGATGATCCCCCCTCCCTAAATTCTTCCTAAATTACAAGAGAATACTATTTTGAATTTAATCCATGTGAGTGGTGGACACCAGCAAACCCAGTGCCCTTAGGTGTTCTTATAGATAGAGTGATCGGGAGGGATGGACACCCAAAATGATATGAAAGTGGGATCATCATGCCATTTATTTAAAAGATTTATGATATTAATGAGCATGTTACTATTTTTGGTAATGATAATATTCTCTTTTTCTTGAACCTCCTCATAGTGGTCTAGGTTCAATGCTTTACGGATACACTAGTATCCTACACTCAAAAAAATTGGCCAAGCTCTTTATTCAGGGCCCACATTTCCCATATGAGGAAACCATCATTCTAAGAAGAATAATATAAGGGAATCATAGGAAGATAAAAAAATGATGTTTACATAGAAGCTCCATATTTCTCACAATGATTCACCTTCAATAAAAAAATGGTTTAAAAACTCCTCTCAGAAAACCTTGCAGCCAGTGCACCTAGAGACTATAAAGATTCAAGTTCTTTTAATATTTTTTTTAGTTGTAATGCCCGAGTTCCTTATTCCCTATACTAGGAAGTTATTTTATTAGGAATCATATTTCAACATAGTTTCTCATTCCAACTACCAAAATTATCCCAATTGGTCGTCTCCCTTCATACATCTTCCATAGAGAAGATTCTTTCATAAGAGGATGTAAAGACACACATCTACAATTCTGTATTCATGTCTATGAGATCAATAGTTTCTTTCTAGTATTTATTCTGGAAATTTTTGGAAACAGTCGGGTACATGATATCTTCCAAAAAAGAAATCCGAGGAGCTTTTCATCATAGGAAAACAATAGTTATACCTACCCAGTTATGCTTCCTAAAGGGGATGTCACCTTTCCCCACGATCCAACATATAATTTGTTTCATTGATGGGATATGTGTAAGAATCATAGACCATAAAGGAGAAGTATTACCACCATATGTCGCAACCCGTCCTCGGGGCCCATGCCGTGACTACCCGAAGCCAGCCTTCCATAGGCCAGGGGCTGGCGACTTGCACCAAAGGCATAAATCCCTATGCTGGGAAGGCATTGCCTTTATGAAGGTAAACAAACACAACAGCGTAAACAACTGAAGTATGCACAAAGTAAATAATCTATTCAAAAATTAAGTGTTGAAAGGAAAGTATTGAGAAATACAAGCCCAACAGTATGTAATGTACAACTGAAAAGCTGGTACAACTATAGTAAAGTAAAATAGAAACCACCGAGTCGTCCTCCGGGAATCCCACCTGAAGGGTGGGTACAGATGGCCTCCTCAGCACCCCAGGTCTATCCGTCCACTCCTTGTACGTCAAACCAAGTGGTCCACCTCCGGGTACCTTCCAGCTCCACATGTCTCCTCCTTGATCAGTGTTTTCTGTCGTTTGCATCCAACACAACGTAGTGTAGGCAATGCTCATGCAGGGGTGAGTATATGATACTCAATAGGGACCCTGAGACCCCCGAAGGACTCCCAGAATCCAATAAGGATAAACTAAAAAAGAGGGATATAAACACGAAGTATCAACCAACACTACTTAAGTATATGTCCGTACATATACCTAAGTTATCAATATTAGTTCGGCTCTATTGTCGAGCCTAAGAACAACCCAGTCCACATAGGAAGTAAAGTTAATCACATCAATGATAATGATTGAATGCCAAGAAACCTCTCACACAGGTATACATCCTTCGTATAGCGATAGAGATGATCACATATAGACACTGATTCATCTATGCTGTCAGAACCATATGGGATACTAGTCCAGCTATGCTGTCGGACCCACATAGGATACTAGACCAGCTACTCTGCCGAACCCACGGAGGATTCTAGTAAAGTTGTCGTCGCTACCGAACCCATGGAGGATTCCAGTACAATTTTCATCGCTGCCGAACCCATGGAGGATTCTAGTACAGTGGTTGTCGCTGCGGAACCCACAGAGGATTCCAGTATAGAATTCGTTGCAGTTGCAGCCAGCTCTAGGGTTCCCACACACAACACGCTCGATTCTGGGAGGGTCTTCTCCTTGAGCCAAGTGGGTCAATAAATCAACTATCATGAAGTCAAGAGTTGATGTATCCTGATGCACCGTCTCGTCAAAAGGAATCCAACGCGAAAGACGACGCGTCAATCGAAGGCCCGATCTAAGAGTTATTAGCATTTTCATTCCAGGGGCCCGGTTGAAAAAATGCTCATTCAAAACCTGGACATTTTCCAAAGTCATCCCAATCTCACTAAGAGTATCGTAAAAGTACCTCTTCATTTCAAGGGTCTTAGTGCCGTAGACGGCGCGTTGATCGGACGTGTGGTCATAAAATTATTCACGTTTAAGCGAATTAGGTACGGCTACTCAAGCCCAGTGGGCTGATCGGTCAGCCCATCCTGATTTGGTAGGACCGACCTGACAGGGGGTCGGCCTGGACCGGTGGGGCGTGGCCCAGCCCGGATGGGCGTGGCCCCCCGTTTTCTCGAACCTGCGGTGGTGAGGAGGGCCGACCCTCCTATCCAGCCTGCCGAAGCCGGCCGATCTTCCTCGTGCAAGTGGCCCGCACAACTGGCAGCTGTCATCCCACATGACACATGTGGGTGCCGTGACCTTCATCAACCCGACCGGCCGATGGGCGGGCTGGTTCGCACGCGGAAGTGGCCCGCGTAGCATTGGCCGCGATTTTCCGCAGCACAGCCCCAAGGGTGCGCCGTTGTTCTCCAGCCCGACCGGCTACGGCCGGCCCGTTATTCTTTGGCCGAGTGGCCCGCAGATGTAGGTTTCGGTTCTTTTCTTCGTGGCCGGCACATGGTCGCCGCATCCTCCGGTCGCTACTACCTCCCGTTTCCACTGCCATAATAAATATTCATGTGTGATCGGAGGGTTATCGGGCCGTGTTTTTTCGGCCCACACCCTCCACGTTAGGCGATATCAATTGGCCGAAGATAAATCAAGGATGGAATATAATTTCATTAAAATAAAATTATATCAAACTCCCTACATCGATTTCAAGAGTGGAGTACATCAACAAGTCGCGGAAGACAAGAGTCGCGGATGCCGGACATCGCTGATTATGGACGTCGATTCCGTTGATGTCAGGGTGCGTCCGAAGGGAAGCGTCGATGGAGAAGTCGATCATGTTTTTTGTCAGAGTTGTTCTTCTTTGAAGAATGGTGTTCTCCATCGGAGAGGAACCCTTTCTTCTAATTCTCTATAGGTTTCCCCACCTTAATATTTTCCAACCAAATATTATAAAAGCTACCCAATTTTAATAGTGTAGCCATGCAATTCCGAATGATTCAAAAGAGTGATTCCAATTAAATAATGAAGTAATCAATGAGATGGTTTGGAATTATAAATGGGTGGGAGGTGGAGAGGCTCCACATAATAAAAGAGGGGATTTGTCAAATTTTATGAAGGGGAGTTAATGGGGAGTTGAAGGGTTAGGGGCTCGTGTGGGCCCCACGACACATTATCCTCTCATGGGAGGTTAGGTGGGTGTGGTCCCCACCTATAACTCCCCTTTGTAGGAAATAACCAACTCTTAATCAAAAAAATTGTTTACAAAATTTTTTTTTAATTTAATATAAATCTTCAAAAATTTACTTCTCCTCACGAGAAAACAGAACTACGATAAAGGTCCCCTTAAGAGAATATCTGTGATGCGAGTTCATCGTTTCCCTATGATTTCATTTCTGAGCACCGGTTCATAAGATTGAAAAATCCACACGTACGTTTACTAAACATACCCAAAAAAACATTAGAAATTGATTCTGGGCACACCGGGACTCGGAATTAGGTTCCCTCAGAAACCATAGACTCGTAAAATTCCAAAGTATTTAAGAGAAAATTTTCCTTGAAATTTCCAAGTCTTTACATTACTCCCACTTCATGGATTTACGTCCCTGTAAAGCTACAAAATACACTAGGGAAGAAATGGGGGTACTGAGCACGAATATGTGCCTCCCGCTCCCATGTGCTCTCCGGGAGGTTTCTGTGCTACCAGCGAATGAGCACAAGAGGAATCGACCATCCACGTAGGACACAATCATGTTGATATTAGATCTCCACCAGATCCTTCATGAATTTCTCCCCTTCATTGATTTCTAGCTCCCCCTGGTCGATGATGTGGTACGGGTTGTGCACATATCTCCACAGCTGAGATACGTGGATGAAGTCATGCACCCGGTGCAACTGAGGTGGAAATGTCAGTCAGTAATCCACCTTGTCTACTCTAATGAATACCTGGAAAGGCCCATTGAAATAAAGATATAACATGCCACCTCGTACAAATATCCATAGACCTCGTCAAGGTGAGACCCATAGGAAGACATGGTCACCATACTCAAACTCTAGTGGTCTCTGCCTCTTATCATATAAAGAATTCTGTCTTCTCTATGCAGTCTTCATCTACTCTTGGATGATCTGCACCTTATCTGTCGTAGCCTGAACCATCTCTGGTCCCAAAAGTGATGACTCCCCAGGGTCAGTCCATCATAGAGGTGATCTGCAGGGTCAGCCATACATTGCCTCGTATGGTGCCATCCCGATGGTGGAGTGGTAGCTTTTGTTGTACGAAAACTCCACCAAGGGTAAGTGATCCTCCTAGATACGAAAAAAGTCGAGGACACATGCATGGAGCATGTCCTCAAGAGTCTGAATTGTCCTTTTAGTCTGACCATCCGTCTGATGATGGAAGGCGGTGCTCAAGCAAAGCTACATCATGAAAGCCTCCTGCAACCCCTTCCATAGCCGGGATGTAAAATGAGCATCCTGATCAGAGACGATCATCGATGGTACACCATGTAGCCGTAAGATCTCCTGAATGTAGAGGTGTCCCAACCACTCTACTGAGCAATGCTCTCTGATTGGTAGGAAGTGGGATGACGTGGTGAGTTGGTCTACAATCACCCAGATAGAGTCATGTCCTTTGGATGTACGTGGAAGCCCCATCATTAAATCCATGGATATCCAGTCCCCCTTCAACTCTAGGACCTATATGGGTTGTACCAAGCCTACTGGTACCTGGTGGTCCGCCATCAGTTGCTGACAAGTGAGGCAACGTGAAACAAACTCTGCTACTACCTTCTTCATACATGGACACCAGTGCTGTCGTCTGAGGTCCTGATACATCTTCACCACTACTGGATGTACTGCTAGAGGGGAAGTATGGAACTCCCTCAGCACCTCCTCCTGCAGTGCAACTGATACCATGGTACATACCCTGAAGAGGATGGCGTGCTCCCCTTCTTCAAAAAATCCATCAGGTGCCTGCCCTACGGATATCTGAGCACGTCGCTTATCATAGTCAACGTCCCAACGTTTTTCCTCTCTAAATCGCTGAAGGAGTGGAGGAGTGACTGTGAGAGACTATAGAAAATCTGCTCCATCCCTATCCACAAAGGATATCTGCAATGTGGCCAGCTACTCTATCACCTCTCCTAGCAGGTGAATTCCCAATCTCTTTCTATGTGAAGCTTCTACAACGTTCCACTTCTCGAGAGTATAGACTATCTCAAAGTCATAGTCCTGGAGGAACTCAGGCCATCGTCGTTGTCTCAGGTTTAGGTCCTTCTCGCAGAATATATACCTGAGACTCTGATGGTCAGAGTAGACTGTAAAGTACTCCCCCATCAGATAGTGTCACCACATCTTCAAGGTGAATACCACTGCTGCTTAATCCAGGTCATTGGTAGTGTAGTTTTGCTCGTGATGTCTCCACTACTGTGATCCATATGCGACCACTGCTCACTCCTTCTTCAGGACACACATGAGTCCGGTCCCTGATGTGTCGCGGTAAACTACGTACCCAACGCCCTCCTCTGGTAGCCTCAGGATGGGCACACTAGTCAACCTCTACCTCATCTATTGAAAGTTTTGCTGGCATCTGTCTAACCACACGAAGGGTTTACCCATCTTCATCAAAGATGAAATTGGTGCTGCAACTCTGGTGATGTCTGGCACAAATCTCTAGTAGTACCCAGCCAGACCTAGGAAACTTCGCACCTCCGTCACACTCCTGGGTGGCACCCAAGAAAGAACTACATCAATATTCACTAGATCCACTGCTACCCTAGCCTTCAAGATGAAGTGTCCAAATAATTGAACCTATTGAATCCGGAACTAGCACTTTGAGAGCTTACCATAAAGCTGGTTCTCTTGGAGTGTATCCAATACAACCCGCAAGTGGTAGGCGTGATCCTCCTCAGTAGTCGAGTAAATTATTATGTCGTCGATTAAGACTATGATGAAATGATCAAGGTAAGGCTGGAAGATCCTATTCATGAGACTCATGAACACTACTAGAGAATTGGTTATGCCGAAGGGCATAACCATGAACTCGTAGTGGCCATACCGACAACTGAAGGTCGTCTTCTGCACATCCTCATCTCGAACTTTGAGATGGTGATAGCATGACCTGAGGTCTATCTTTGAGAACCATCATGCTCACTTGAGCTAATCAAAGACGTATTCAATCCTCAAGAGTGGGTACTTGTTCCTCATAGTCACCTGATTCAGGTGACGATAGTCGACACACAGTCGCAAGCTCCCATCCGCCTTCTTGGCGAACAAAATCGAAGAAGCCCAGGGTGAAACACTTGGTTAGATAAATCCCTTCCGCTAAAAGTCCTCCAGCTGTACCTGCATCTCAATAAGCTCAGAGGGAGCCATCCAATATGCTGGAGTAGATATCGGTGTCATCCCAGGGTATAGGTCAATGTAGAAGTCTACCTCTATGTGAGGAGGTAGTCCTGGAATGTCATCAAGAAAAACCTCCACATACTGATCCACCACAATAGGAAAACCCAGACTCCACACATCAACCGCTCCGAGGATGAGACTAGCGAACTGATGTTTGATCGGCTAACCTATCCTCTACTAAAGTCCATCCTACGCTGCAAAGGCTCCCTTCTCGCCAGTGAAGGTGAACTTGGTCCCATCTGTGCGGACACACCACACATTGCGCCTAATACAGTCGATCTAAGCATGGACTTTAGATAACCAGTCCATACCCAGGATGACGTTGTAAGGCCTCGACGCCGCTACAAGAAGATCCCAGTCAAAGATCTTATCTCCTAGAGTAATCTCACAATGTATCCAATAGTGCGTAATCATCGAGTCTGCTCCCGTAAGAGTCTTTGGCTGTAAGCATCGAGCCAACAATTCCGTCAGAATCTCTGAGCTCCGAACAAGGGCAGGATAAATAAAACAATGACTTGAACCTATGTCTATAAGTACTAAAGCATGGGTATAGTAGACATAGATAGTAACTCGAATCATCTCAGGTGCGCCGTGGTCATAGGACTCGAATACCTAGAGCTGAGCCTTCCCTTGTCTGCCAGCTCCCTATGGTCAGGGTGGTGTTCCTGGTGGTGGGGGTGGTAGGGCCTCAAAACGTCATCCACCACATATTGCTCGGCCAGATCCTTTGCCTCATCCACCTACTCCCGGTGGACCACCACGGTCGAACCTCTACCTCTGCCTGGGAGGCCCTTCTACTCTCTACTGCTCATCCACATGGCATTTCAGGCAGTCTTGAGCCATGTGACCCAGCCCGACGCATGCATAGCACTGCCTACTCCTCGTATACCTGGCTCTGTTTCGTGTCTCCCACACAACCGAACCTGTATCCTGAGGTCGCCCACCTGATGGCCTGGTCCACTTGGACCTCTGTGACATCTGTCTACTACCGACAACAAAAGACTCCGTTACATGTCACCCTGTTGTGGGTCTCACTACTAGAGACTGCTCAGCGATGAAGTTCTCCACTAGAAGGGCTCACTCCAGTACCCTCGCCTGCGTCGAAATGCTGTGGGGAATCATCGAAGCCCTAGACTTGTGCCTTAGTCCCTGCTCGAAGGTCCGGGCACTGAAGAACGGATCCCATACCGCATCCATGGAGTAGCGTGAGAGGTCAGTGAACCTTGCTGAGTACAGTGCAACTGTCATGTTGCCCTTCTGTAGATGAAGTAACTCTTTAATCAGAAACCCATGAAGGGTGGCTTGAACAAACTCTGAGCGGAAGAGACTCTCGAAGTCCATCCATAGAAAAGATGCCTCGTCGTGCACCTGGAGCATCAAGATTCACCATCTACCAACTGCTGCGTGCAGGAGACTCACAACATGGATCACCATAAGGTCAGCTGGTGTCCCTACTAATCTGAAAACTCTGACCACATACTCCAGCCAATCCTCAAATGCCTATGTGTCCGTCTCTCCATGGAACATGGGAAACCTCTGTCGCTGGAACTCATGAAACTCACTCAGACAACGTGCACTCTCAGCTGTTGGGGATGGTGGTATCGATGGCCCAGCAGGTAGTGGTACCACTGGTGCCTCTGCTGTAATGGGGCCCTGTAGTGAGGCCTCGTCACTCGGTGGGCTACCTTCTCATATGAAAATTGGAACCCTAGTTGGCATCCTTCAAGGGGAAATCTTGAAAAGAAAAAGGTGCACCATAGTTAAAACAATATACTTAGTGAGCTGACAAAATGAAATCACAAAGAAAAATTTTCAAAGGAAACACACACGCAATCAATGTCTTCGTGAACTGAGTCGGAAATCAGAGGTCAGAGTCCTAGTGTATGGATACGCCTGACGATGCACCAATACTAGACTCCCTGGTATGAAAACCACCCTAAATACTCATAACACAACTGTTTCACAGAAAGAATGATCAGAGTCATGAGTCCTGTGGTAGAACTGACTACTATGATACCAATTTCTCATGACCCGTCCTTGGGGCCCATGCCTTGACTACCCCACGCCCGCCTTCCATAGGCTAGGAGCTGGCGACTAGCACCAAAGGCACCAATACCTAAGCTGGGAAGGAATTTCCTTTATGAAAGTAATCAAACACAATAGAGTACGCAGTTGAAGTAAGAAAAAAGTATATATTGTATACAAAAAGTAAGTGCTGAAAGGAAAGGGGCTAGAAATACAAGCCCAACAGTAAGTACAACACAAATTAAATGCTGGTACAATTGTAGTAAAGTAAAATAGCAACCACTGAGTCGTCCTTTGGGAATCCCATCTGAAGGGTGGGTGCGGAAGGCCTCCTCAGCACCCCGGGTCCGTCTGTCCGTTCCATGTATGTCTTACTAAGTAGTCCACCTATGGGTACCATCCCGCCCCACAAGTCTCCTCCTCGATCAGTGCAGCTTGTCGTCTACTTCCAACACAACGTTGTGCGGCCCGTGTAGGGGTGAGTATACGATACTCAGTAAGGACCCAAAGACCCACGAAGGTCTCCCAGAATCCATGAAGTATAAACCAAAAAAGAGACATACAAACATGAAGTATCAACCAGACCTACATAAGTATATTCCCAAACATATACATAATTAATCAATCCCTATTCAGCTCCACTCTCGAGCCCAAGCACAACCCAATCCACACAGGAAGTAAATTCAATCACATCGATGATAATGATTGAAAGTAAGGACTCATCTCACACAGGTATACATTTTTCATAGAGAGTTAGAGATGATGAGATGTTGACAATGATTCAACTAAGCTATCAAACCCACATAGGATACTAGACCAGCTAAGCTGTCGGACCCATGTAGGATACTAGACCAGCTACTCTGTCGAACCCACGGTGGATTCCAATACATTTTTCATCGCTACCAAACCCACGGAGGATTATATTAGGTTATTCATCACTATCGAACCCATGTAGGATTATAGTATTGTTGTCATCACTACCGAACCCACGGAAGATTCCGGTACAGTAGTTGTCGCTGTCGTAGCCAACTCGAGGGTTCCTGCACACATCACGCTCAATTCCGAGAGGGTCTGCTCCTTGAGCCATGGGGGTCGATACATCAACTATCATGAAGTATAGAGTTTATGTATCCCGATGTTCCTTCTGGTGAAAAGGAACCCAAAGCGACAGACGGCGCGTCAATCAGACGCCCGGTCTGAGAGTTATTAACATTTTCATTCCCAGGACGCGTTTGAAAAAACGGTCGTTCCAAAACCGGCCTTTTTCCAATGTTTTCCAAAACTCACATAGTGTATCACAAAAGGAATGCTTATTCATGATGGGCCCAGTGCCGTAGACTGCACGTCGATCGGACACATAGTCTTAAAATTATTCACATTTACGTGAATCGGGGTCGGCCCGTCAAGCCTAGTGGGATGGCGGGTCGGCCCAACCCGATATGGCGAGTCTGACCTGGTAGGGGGTCAACCTGGACAGGTGGGGAATGGGCCGGCCCAACAGGGAATGTCTCTGCCCGGCTGGCGTAGCCTGGCCCGGCTGGCGTGGCCCGACGTGATGTGGCTCGGGCCATGGCTGGCCACAGCTCGGCCCAGCTGGCCGAGCGATGCAGGGGGGGGGGGGGGGGCGGCCCCCCATTTTCTCGAACCGACGATGCCGAGCAGTGCTACTCCTCCTATACGGGTGGCCGAATCCAGCTGGTTTTCCCGACGAGAGTGGCCCATACAGCGGGCTGCTGTCCTCCCGAGCGGTAACTACGGGTGCTACGACCTCCATCAACCCGTCCGGCTGACGAGCCGGCCAGTTCGCCTGTTGAAGCGGCCCACGGAGCGCGGCCAAGGGGGCGTCGTGGTTCTCCAGCCCAGTCGCCTACGGCAGGCCATTTCGTCTTTGTCCGAGAGGCCAGTGGATGCGGGCCACAGTTCTTTTCTTCGCGGCTAGCACACGACCGCCGCTTCCTCCTCTCACCCATGCCTCCTATTTCCACTGCCATAATAAATATTCAAGTATCATAAGAGGGTCGTCAGGCCGTGTTTGTTTGGCCCGGACCATCCACGTTAGGCGATATAAATTGGCCAAAGATAAATCAACAACGGAATATAATTTCATTCACCTCAAATTATATCAAACCCCTACCTCGATTTCAAGAGAAGAGTACGTCAACGAGTCGCAGAAGACAAGCGTCGTGGAGGTCGGGTGTCATGGAATATGGACGTCAATTCAGTTGATGTCAGGGTGCATCTGAAGTGAAGTTTCTATGGATAAGTACTTCATGTTCTTCGTCAGAGTTTTTTTTCATTTAAGAACGGTGTTCTTCGTCGGAGAGGAACCCTTTCCTCTAATTCTCCAGTGGTTTCTCCACCATAATATTTGCCACGAAAATATTATAAAAGCTACCCAATTTTAATAGATTAGCCATGCAATTAAAAATGATTCAAAAGAGAGATTCGAATTAATTAATGAAGTATTTAATCAGATGGGAGGGAATAATCAATGGGTGGGAGGTGGAGAGGCTCCACAAAGTAAAAGAGGAGAGTTTTCAAATTTAATAAAGGGTAGTTCATGGGGTGTTGAAGGGTTAGGGGCTCTTGTGGTCCCCACCACACATTATCCTCTCATGGGAGGTTATATGGGGGTGGGACCCACCTCTAACTCCCCTTTTTAGGAAATAACCAACTCTTATACAATAAAATTGTGTTTAACAATTTTATTTAATTTCATATCAATCCTCAAAAATTAACTTCTCCTCCTGAGAAAACGGAACTGCGATAAAGGTCCCCTTAAGCGAATACTGGTGCTGTGAGTTTATCGATGCCCTCAGATTTCATTTCCAAGCACCGGTTCAAAAGATATAAATACCCATACGTACGTTTACTGAACGTACCCGAATAAAACTTCAGAAATTTATTCTGGGCACACCGGGACTCGGAATTAGGTGTCGTCAGAAACCGTAGACTCATAAAATTTTAAAGTATTTAAGAAAAACATTTCCTTGAAATTTACAAGTCTTTACACCATACACCGTTGAAACCCATATCCACTTAGAATCCATCATATTTCCCTAGATATTACTCTCTTCTATGGCCTCCCACACTAGTATAGTGTTCATTCCATGAAGACTGTCAGGGAGACTTTTCAGAATGATACCTACCTCCTGGATTGGCATTGACATCCATGCCTGTGAGAGAAAATTTTGGTTTCCTTAAGAGTGGGAATCCCAAATGAAACCATCTAGGACCCTTTTAATAGTTTAAATAATTCCTTTATAAATATTTAAGGATGCAATTTCATGGATAGGTATAGACGAGAGAATAATATTGACCAACATGATCCTTCCTCTAAAAAATAAGTAGTGATTTTTCAAATTGAGAACTAGGCCCGTGATCATGCTAACAATGTGATGAAAATGGTGAATTCACATTCGAACAATGGAATTAGTGGTACCCAAATACTCCATTAGAAATTTTACACTTTGAATATCTAGGCTATTACACATAGAGGAAGCCATATTAGACGAGAATCTATTTGAGATGTAGAGTTTACTATTCACTAGGTTGATTATCTATCCACTCCATTTATAGTATTCTTCAAGAAGCATATTTGTTCCTGAGACTGATCTATAGATGCCATTTATTAATTTATTTTCATATGATAACATGATGTGGGATATGAAATGGGGGCTCATTCAACTTAGTTAAGGATGAATATCTCTTTTTAACATGCTTATGTTAATAAGGATACTAAGGATATCCTGAGAGTGGTGAAAAATTATATTCAATATAGGATCTCAATGTCTCAGGCCATGATTTTCCTTGAAGACACCATGATTTTTACTCAAAAAGGAAAAAACTATCCTTGATGAACTAAATCTCCTAAAAAATAAATCAGAGGCCTAATGATTGAATCTCAAACCTCTTAACACCTTGATGATAAAGATTTATTCCACTATATCATTGGCCTTGTCCATGTCAAGTTTGAGAGACATGTGGGAAACATGGGCCTTGAGAATTAAAATTATTGAAAATAAATCATTAAATTATAATTGAGTTCAATAAAATGACTATTATTTATCATATAGTTAATATAGAATCATTATTTTATTAAAAAAAATTTGCTCAAAAAATTGTAGTCTCACCCTGTATGCAGGATTAATGTTAAATTTAGATTCTTTACTTCTGAAATTTGAATTTGAAAAATTGGATTCAAAATTTAAAATTCAAATAATTTGTACTAGCTGAGGAGGTCAATATTTTTCTTCAAAAATGAATAGTGAATGTATTAAAAAAATAACTACCACTATTAATGTAAAAATTATTTACTATGGGGTTAAACAAGAATGATAAAGACTGAAAATGACTTCAAATATTATCTTAATTTTATTGAATGGATTTATTTAATCATTTGGTATCAAATTCTTGGAATGAAGGAAATTAAATTTCATTATATGTTGAATATAAACCATATAACTAGATATGTAATGAAAAATAAAAAAGATACATTTCTATATTTTTCAATCAATAATTCTCTGAGATAGAGAAAAAAAATCACTTTTCAGTTATACATATTATTTCAAATGATATTTGAGTTTTTTATTACAATAATTAAATTTTGTACGGGATGAATTATTTACATAATATTCTACGTAATTTCCAATGTAGAAATTATTTAATTAATAAAAAATTAAAACAACTCATAATCAAAATAATAAAATTGAAGTAAACTGAATGAATTATTCTCTTTAATTATTTTTCTATATGAATATATCATGTTAAATAGTGTTGATCAAAATATATTATAATTACATAATTTTATTGGTATTTTTGAATTCAATTTATATTAATAGTATCAAAATTGACATTTATTTATTTTTATAATAAATTACATCTTATTAAAATATTTAAAATTAGTAAAATCCTGTATTTTTTAAATTTATTTCTGATGAAAATAAATAAAAACTATTTTCTAGTAATGGACCAAGTTTTTCTATTAATGGAATAACCAAAAATTAATAAAAAACTATTTTACTACATTTAAGGTTAAAAAGAAATTTTCCAAGATCAGGCACTCATTTTGAAATAAATTATCAAAACAAATATGATTATTATTTGTTAAATTGTATTTAATATTTATAATATGTTGGTATAAAATACCTAATAAGGATCAATACAATTTATTCTGAAAGGATAAATTACCCATGTTAGTAAACATGTTACAATTGTGAAAAACCAAAAGAGTAAAAATTAGGAAACATAGAAGATAAAGAAAAAAATGTCTAAAACACATGTCTTTATATTTCTTGGTGGTTTGGATTGACCATTTCATGATTCTACCCCATTTAATTTTAAATATTGGAGCCACCTGAGGTATTATTTACCATCTAATAATGAATAATTCTGGGTATTAAAAAATGGTCCTCTCTCCCTGAACTATAAAAGGTAAATCAATCCCCACACATCATCACATTTATCAAGCCATCCCGATCATCCATAAACTATCCAAATAACATAAAAACTTCCCTCCCATAATAATAAAATACTTATTTTGGAAATAATTCCATTTGTTCAGATATTTAGTTAAACCATAAGGAGGATATTCAAAGAATAAGTAATTTTTTTCAGTAAGAGTGTTTGTTTTCTTTCCTTCTACACCTAATTCAATTATTATTTTACCATATTGAAATAATAATATTATTATATTACATATAATGATATTTGTTTTGATCACACAACCTAAAAAACACACATACATCCATCAAATGGGGTTTTAAATCATCCTTTATCTATAGAGCAGACTACAACATCCAGAAACAATGTAATTAATTTTTCCATGACAAACTATCACAGTTTGTTACGTTGATAGATCTACAGTTTTTATGTGATATTTATAAAATATTTATACCTATAGTTTCATTATATCATGTATGATCTTTTAAATTTCATTCCAGAAGGTACATGATATCGTTTCTTGTATGTGTGGCGGACAACAAGCTCATGAAGTGAATTGATCTTTTTTTCCCTAGCATGTTACATAGAAGGGAATAAAGGTAATGGTAATAAATATATATGATATAAAAGAAATATTAATGATAATAAATAATTTTTATAATAATTTAAAAATAAAATAAAATATTTATTTTACCTTTTCAGTCAATAAAAAAATGATAACATTGTTCATAGATGGGTAGACTACCACCTCCACGATGAGATGTTGTTACCTTTTTCATATTCACATTAAAAGAATGATTTATATAGGTATATCTTTTTAAATATAATAATATATATGATATTAAAATCATTCTATAATAACAAATTTTACATACCTTGAATAAATAATTATCATTGAATAATGGAAGTGTTAATCATGCCTTTATACGGCCTACAGTCTCAATGATCGTAATAAAAACTAATTTTTCATAATAATATTTCATGATTGGTTTTAAATGTATAATTAAGGTATAATTAATATAATTATTTCATGATGATTATTATATATTTCTTAAAGTCCTGTACTCTTTTACAATAGAAAACCCACCTAATTCATTTTTGGAAAAAAACTGAATATGCTCATAACATCTGATGTAAACATAATAGATTAATTGGATTTATATAACATGTTAATAAGTAAAATAAAAGTAATAATAAACATGAATATGTTTCTAAGTCTAGTAAATAATTAACATGATTTTATTATTTAAGAATATAATGAACATGAATGATGAATCAAACTCGAGGTAAGGGTTTTCTTATCCTAGTTTTTATTTTTGTTTGATATATACCATACTCATCACTTTTTTTATTGTGTAGTGTATATAATTCTCATGATTTTTTTTATTTTTATGATTATTAAATTTAATGTTCATTAAATATATATTTTATTTTTTACCTTTCAAGGGTTTTATAGTTTCAATGTTACCAATTCAGTAAGGGATTGTTTTTTCAAAATTTGGCATATTTTAGATGTTTGTTTTGTTATACAAATATCTTATTTTATGAGGCGTATATAACACAATTTTGAAATATTATATCACAATCTCATTATTTTTCAAGATATTATAAGATTAATTTAATGTTATTATTTCATGGGGATTATGATTAAATGTTAAAAAATGGAAAGAGTATTTTGTTACAATCTCATCATTTATCAAGATTACGTATAATCATAGAGTATGGTGAAGTTGAGGAATTTTCCTGAGGTAACTCTAAAAGTGCATTTCAAGGGGTTTATTTGTAGACTCTAGTGTAAGAATTTTTAGAAGTCTATTTTATAATTTCTATGTAGTCTAGATATTTTCCTAATTGACCCACCAAGTCATCAATAAAAAATCAATGATCTATCCCAAGAAGAGCTTAAAGATACGATGCATGACACACAAGTTGTAGCGCCATCATTATTTAAAACAGTGTGCATTACCCTTTAGAAAATACTCCACGAGGGTATTTGAAAGAAAGAACTTATTCATCTTATCAAGGAATTTGGATTTCATTTTATCTTGATTGACCGTCCATGAAAGAGAGAGAATCAGATCTGGTAGTAACATTGATCAAAATTTATGTGATTGATATCAACAAATTATCTTTTATGAAATACCGATTGAGATCCTTAAAATTAATGAAAATAATGAATTTACCATTATTCATTTTGACAGGGACTGTATTTTCCGATCAAGATAGGATAATGGACCTCCCGAATGATTTTTTCTCTGATGATCTTATCAACATCAGCCTTTATTTTGGTAGCATGTTTTAGGTGCGTCATTATAGAAGCTTTCTTATAGCCACCATTGTCTTTTGGTAGGATGAGGCGATCATTTTCCACCTAGGGATCAAGCCATATGCATCTAATATATATACTAATCACAGCTTTCCATCATCCACACGTCTATATCACATTCATCCAAGTCCATTTTCCCTATGTGCCAACACTCCAAGGCCCCACAACCTACTTTTCTCCCATACACTTCCATCTTCACCATCCCACTCCTGCTCCCTCTCTGGTTTAAGATCACATGAACTACCATCCCTAAAACCCCCTACTTCCTTCTAGCTTCATCTCCTAATTACGATTCACTTCATCCTCCTCCTTCTTGGATGTTCTCCATACCCCGGTTTCACCTCTCCTCTCTATTGTCTTCCATCTCCTGATCGAGCTCAGGTTTCACCTCTTCATGACCTAGGGTTTCTACTAATTGTCGATGCCAGTGTGTTCCTCCTTCAGTGTCCCCAATCTAGGGTTTCCTCAGCATCTCAATTTTCCCTCCCTAGTCAAGGATCGGTCTTCAGTTTCCCCAGTACGAGGTTTTATTTCCATCAACCCAAACTCCATCGTGTGCTTTCCAGCTATGGCCATCAACAACTCCCTCTGATTCCATTCACTATCCCCCATGACCAACCTACAGTTTTTTGTCAACTTCTACCTACATTTTCCAATAATTTTCATTCTACCTCCATCCATAAGTACCTCCAAAGATTCATTAATCCTATGCTATGGTCAAAGATCACCAAATGCCTACACCATCCATCAATCATTCTATTCTTCCACTACCTGAACCCGCAACGCAAACGGCTCCCGAGTTTCATCCACTTATCCACCATTTCCCAAAAATCTATGACTTCCTACTTCTCGGTCTACTCATTGATAGATAATTTATTTCACATAAAATATGTTTCCATTGATTCCTCAATCGAATGAATTAGGTAAACATATCTTCATCCACACTACAAACCACTCCAAGAAACCCACAACTCACCCTCCAATTTTCATCTAGTATGATTTCTTTCTTTCAATTTTTCTTCCTCATTATTTTCAAATCTCATTTCTGATCTTCATGCCTCTTTCTTGGTATTTCTCAATTGTTTCAGATGATGTTAACATTAAATTTTCAACTGGTGAATCTTGATCCGTAGTTTTTGGCATCTAATGAGTACATGGAGAAGACTAACCAGCTTGAACATGCATTTATTTTTGTGAGCTCGGGTCCTTTTCTGGAGGTGTTTCATAGACTATAACTTCAACCCTTGATGTCATCACGATAAGATTCTATATTTGTCTATAATTTCATGATTTTCATTTTCTACACCAATGTATTCTTAACTAAAACTTATACACTATGAAAACAATACTTTATAAAAATGATACAATCAATGTATTTGTATGTGAAAACATTTTTTATCAAAAAAATACTAATGAGATAAATAGTTGCCTTCTACCAATGGATTGGTTCTTGGTTTTCACTTTTTTATGTGTACAGGTCTCCTATTTGATGGGTAGTTCATTTCTTGATTTCTCTATTTCACACATTAAAAGTTTATCTATCTGTAACCTGGAAAATTCCCTGGTTGTTTCACTGAGATAACTCATATACAATTTTCATTATGACCCACATTATTTCACTTTTTGTCCCTTTTAAAAATTTGAAAATGTGAATGAATGATCGAAAGACAGTGTTAAGGTAATTGAAGGAAGAAGTCAATTATTTTTTTGTTCCTTAATGTAGTATTTTTTCTAGATACATGTGTGTTTGAATGAACATAAATGAATATATATTTATTATCAATTTTTTATTATCTACCATATTACATATGATTTCATTTGACCTTTTTTATTTACAGATTGAAGGAAAAATATAGGCATAAGAAGCACAAGAAATATGTATCCAAAGTAATATTAAGGCTTCCTTTGCTAGAAGGTAACTTTTTGGCTTGTTCATTTATATCTTATTACCATACTACGACTTTAATGTTTAGAGGTTTCTTTTCTATTTATTTATTATTTAGGTTTTCCATATTGAACTTCCTAAAAAATATGTTCATACAATTATCTAGATTAAAAGCATCGATTTTCCAAATTTCATTTGTAATATTTTTTTGTGGTTTTCATTTAAGAAGTTCATTCATTAAGCTTATTTGGCTGGTAGTATACTAATAATTTTTTGTTTTAACATTTTTTATTTATGAACTCTTATATACAAGTCTCTACTTCATTGTTTTATATTATTAAAAATTTGGGTTCCAATTGATTATTGTATAAGAACTACCACTAAAGTAGTCATGTTGATGCTAAGGGGGTGCATAACAGGAATATCTGGGGATAAGTCTTAATGGAAATCATATTGACTTCAGTCATGTCGATGTTCAATAGAAACTACAATCAGCACTCAATAGAAACAAGATGTGGTGGTTCTTACTCAAAAGACTACTCCCATAAATGGAATGGGGTTGAACTGCTGGAACTGTCCAGCTGTGTAATGGTTAACTACAACGCCTCTTTGGGGTTTTATCCCAAATAATGTTGTACCTTATCTTTTATTCCATTTCCTTTAGTTATTTTACTATGTAATAACATATATTCTTTCTTGTGTTCTCTGGGTAGGAAAAAGGCTGGACAATACCTCACGCACCTATTTATGTTCAAATAATACTGTTATTGGAAGCATAAACCAACATCCAGGTTCATATTTTTAATTTATTTTCAATTTTTCAGATGTTTTATACTTCCCTCTTTAAGAAGCATCATTGGTGTTCTTTGGTTTTCTTCAACATTGGTTTTCTCGTAGATTAAAATATTTTCCTCATGCCTTGTATATAGAATTAGTGAGTGATTTTAGTAGTGGTAAGTCACCCTTGCTTTACAATCCATCATCCAGTGATATTAATAATAATGGTCCAGTTTTATACCTTATATTCCTATAGTTTTTATTAGTGTTAATCAATAGTACACTAAAACTGTTCTCTTTTTATACTCTATGTAACATGTTCTTAAATGTTCTACCAATCAGATTCTTGATAGAAGAGTTAGGCTTTGGAGAGAACGCATTGATCGGGAGGTGGAAGTCACACCCCTCTTCCACTCTCAACTGAAAAGGCAGGACAACTATCTGTGTTAGTGGAAAAAATCAAGAACCTCCTAGACCAAGTAGAGGAACTTCGAGAAGGAAAAGTGGATGAAGAAAATCTACTCATGAGAAAGGTTTAGGTACTTAATGATAAGAAAACACTGATAATTAAAAAACTATAGATTGAAAATGTGTTGATTCTTTCCCTAGAGAAAATTATGGCTCTTTGTGAGATCTTTGGATCATTTCTTTTGGGTAATGCTTCTACTAAGATAACTCAATCTCACATCACTGGTAAGTAGCATATCCGTTATGGAATGGTAAGGTATTTCATATTGGTGTAAAAATTTTCTTTTTTTTATTACAATAACCTTATAAAACTATAATGTAAATGCTTCTAAATTATTCACCTTTCACACATATATATGGACATACCGGTTTTAGTAAATGATTGGTATACCTAATGATTGGTATATTAATGAATATATATCTTATTTTTAGTAGGAAAACTGGTGAAGCTTCTATTTTGAATAGAGGAAATTCCACTCACCTATATTGAAACAAGGATGTCATGTGGAATACTTCTACTTACAAGTGATGAATTTAGTCACGTCCTTTATGAAAAGGCAATTATCAAACCAGAAAAATCCATTATTGCTATCATGAAACTGTACATGATAAAGAATATATGGTCCATAAGAAAATAAGTAATTTAAATATGGTTTCTCTAATGACGCAGTTGTCTGGATCCAAAAAATTTAGAATTTTTTTTGGATGTTCCTATTCTTGAAAGTAGTACATGGGAATCTAGTCTGACGAAAAAAAATTCTGGTCTGATGATTTGGGATAAAGTTGATGTTCTATTGTCCTAATATTTAGAAAATAATTTCTCCCACTGAATTATTTGAGGGGAGAGTAGGGAATGAGATGAAAACCTCCTCGATCTTCCGCCCTAAATCTGTGTTGGAGAGCCTCATGGGTCTCCATTGGTGTTGGGTCAAAAGGGAGTCAATCTCACCATTCAAGATGTTTTCATGAGCCCTCCTTACAATGTCATTATGATCGGAAAGCAGGTTGGTCATCCTATTTATCTGATTTGATTTCTTAGATTTTACTAATGTATTCATAGGCCTCGTACCATATCCAATGGATACTAGTGCTTTGATGCATTGGCATTCTTTTTAATTTTCTTCTCATGTATAAATATGTAATTTTTCGATGCAATAACTATAGGCTCGAGTTATCAATAATAACATCAATACTAAATAGATTTAAGATCTAACTCTTTATGTTTCGGATCCTTATTTACCAATCAAAATGTTTATTATTTCATTTCTAGATAAAAAAAGTCACTTTTTACAAAATTTAATATATTTTTCGGTGGATATCATACATGAAAATTATTTAAAGTATTGTATTTAATTAAATGAAAGAAAAATATAGGTTTATGTTGGTCTAACTGGTAGGCATGGAAATAGAATATTGATTTTCTGTACTGCCTGTGTGTGACAAAAAATTAATATACAGTATGTGTGTGATCAAAAAATGTTGGGGAAAAACAACAGAGGGTATACACTGTGTGTGAACAACAAAATTCATGCCCATTTTTAGTAATTTCCATTAATTTAGTCATTATTACTAAAATGTATTGGTTTGTCCATTAAGATGGTTCATATACAATGAATGTTAATTTGAAGTTCACCAAATTCATTAGTTCACACAGTAGTCTGTTACATTAAATATGAAGTACTAAATAATAAAATAAACATTTATTTTGTTAGTTCAGAAATTTTCATCACATTAATTATGAATTATGGAAAATGAACATAAATTTTATCTATTAAATAGACTAACCAATCCATTTTCAGTTAAAAAAATATACTCAATGGACAAACCAATCCATTTTTAGTTTAGAAAGTACTTAGGTCTGTATATAATATGCAGTTGATACAGTTCAAAAAATGGATTGCATACACTTTTTTCTATAATGGAGTTTCTGTTATCAAACCTATGGGAACATGGCTCCAATCTTTTAAAAACCTATATTAGATTAAAGTAGACACATAATTAGTTGCACATGATATTCATATATAAATAATTTTTTCAATGGAATCATGACTTATCTATTAGTAATATTATTTTTTTTTCTTGCAGATAAACTTGGTGTAGGACTATAAGATACACTACAGTCTATAGAATTCCATCTAATAGAGGTTGGTATCAAAACATGATAATTCTAATTTTAGGTTTTCAAGTACTGTATTTAAATAAATGATATAAAAATATAGGTTTATGTTGGTATAATTATAAATATTGTACGTTGCATCTAAAACACGTGTGTTACCAAAAAACGTATATATAGCCCGTGTCTGACCAAAAAATGTTAAGACCAAACAACAAAGGATATACATTGAGTATGAACAAAACAATTAATTTTCAACTTTAGTACTTTCAATTAATAGAGTCATTATTCTAAAAATGGAACCATCAAGATATAGGGTTATATTTGAACACCGATGGATCAGGTGATCAAGGTATTATGCGAGGAGGCGGGGTTCTGCATGACAGTAGAAGGTCAATGTACATGGAATTTATAGTTAATCTGGGACATGGTTTATCCTTAAAGGTCGAGGCCCTGGTGTTATTTTATGGGTTCCTCTTATGTGTCTAGAGATATCTGATTATCATGGAAGAGGAAACTGACTCATCACTGGTCCACAAGTCCCTCCTTGATCATGGAAGCACCCCTGGCCGATCACCTATATCATCCGGAACATTCAATGTTTACTCAACATCAATATCTAAGTGGGTCACACTTGGCGGGAGGGCCACAACGTTGCTGACCACCTGGCATCTCAGGTCATTCTGGGCCCAGAGGATGTTTTTTTCACTCTTTTTCTATCTTGAAGCCTGAGGGGGGAAACTTGATAAGAGGGTATGCCTTATTTCATCACTATTTTAGACCTCCTTAGCTCCCAGCTTTGGGGTTTGGAGGCTAGAGAGATGGTTTGAGTTGTTTTGTGTCCATTTTCAATTTTATTTTAATTAAAATTTCCAAGATTATGATGATGGAATAACCAATGAATTTGTATTTTAGTTATTAATTCAGCTTATATACAATATGTAGTTCCAATATTACAAAAAATGTATTGCTTAGTCCATTTTCGTTAATGGATTTACTGTTCTCACCCCTTTGGAACCTGACTCTAACAATTTCAAAACATGTAGTAGAGTCAAGCAGGCACAGAATTTGTTACACATGATTTTCATATACAAATAATTTCTTCTATGGAATCATGACTTATCAATTTGTCACATTATTTATTTTTTCCTGTAGATGAATTTATTGTCAGACTTCTATGATGAAGCTTTATTTGCAAGATACTTGATTTATCTTTACCAGGAGCTTTTTATTCTATTAGGTATATGCATGTTGTTTCTTTTTCTACATTATATAAAATTACAATTACAATTTAGACAAATTCGATGATATATATCTTGATGTTTTTATAACGTTACTGTCAAATACATGCAATAAAACCAAATATTGAAAAAGATTTACCCATTTGACTTATAATTTTCATCCATCCTTCCCATCACCTGGTGAAATCAGTAACCTTGAATAAAAGTTTTTCCAGGGGTATATTTTTGATCAATAAAATCATGTTCATTACACACCACCTGAGCATCATGGTTCAATGGGGAGAAGAGAGAGTTAAAAAAATTACAATCCAGTACATATATATTACGTGCTTCCTTGATAGCATGGAAGGATCCGAATTCAGTATGGGCTTGTTGATAGTAGAAAGAACACAGATATACGACCTGTTATATGTCTACAGGATTCTACTACTGGATCTGTTTTTATTAGATTACATGTGTTCTATGTTGCAGGTTACATGTCTGGGTGTGGTTGTTGTCAGCTTCTAGCATATAGGCATATTTCCCAACATCATTTCACTTAATATTTATTATTATTTATAGGTAATTATGTGAAATCATAGCACTTGAAACAAAATATAACCTAATGTCAACAATCTCACCCAAATGATACAAAATTCAATCAATGAAAAATTTAGGTAAATTGAATGTTAAAATATACTATTTTTTTGTTGTATATTACCTATATGGGTGTTTTAGTTACCATTTTCCAACATATAAATAGATATTCCGACACCATTAAACTTATTTTTTTAATTATATAGGTAATTATATGGAAACGTGGTGCATGAAAACAAATAGAACCTAATTTTTACAAAAAAAAACCAATGCTAGAAAATACAATAAATTCAAAATATTGGTAAATGAGCAGTTAAAATAGTGTTTTTTATACATTACCAGTATGGGTGTGTTTGTTATCATTTTCTAGCATATAGGTATATTATTCAACAACATTTCACAATATATTTTTTATGTATAAAGGTATTTCTATGCAGACATAGTGGATGCAACCAAATAAAACCTTATGTTGACAACAATGCCATCTTACCCAAACCACTACTGGAAATCTGATCTATACCAACGCATCTATACCAATGGTTTGTAAAAACAATCGGTATAGGTTACCTTTCCCACCATTTTGGCCAATGGGTTGGTAAAATCCCACTTTGAGGCGATTTTCCTAATGGTTTTGCAAACCTATTGGGAAAATCCTTCTTTGAGGCCACTTTTCTAAACGATTTGTCCAAACCATTGGGAAAGTCCACATTGAGGCCACTTTTCCCAACTGTTTGGAAACCATTTGGAAAATCACATTTCGAGTCCACTTTTCCAAATGGGATGGTCGAACCATTGGGAATGGGTGGGTACCTATCCCAATGATTCTCAAAACAGTTTGGAAAGGCCTATCCCAATGGTTTTGAGAACCGTTGGGATATGAACACTTATTTTTTATGAATTATTTTGTCAAATTTCGTCAAATAAATCAATAAATAAATTACATATATATATATCCAAATATATTCACAAAGTTAGCTATAGGATAATGGTAAAGTATTGAGTATATAACCGAGTTGTTGTCGGTTCAAACCACCCTAATAAAGTTTTTTTAATATACCTATACCAACAGTTTGGGAAACCATTGCCTGATTTGGTGTGGGGATAGACCTATCCCAATAGTTCGGTAAAACCATTGGGAAAGACCTATCCCAATGGTTTTAAAACCGTTGGGAAAGGCCTATCCCAATGGTTTGAGAACCTTTTGGAAAGACATATACCAATAGTTTTCAAACTATTGGGATAAGTCTTTCCCAAAGGTTTTCCCCAAACCATTGGGATAGTTCTTTCCCCACGCCAAATCACCCAACGGTTTCCCAAAGCATTAGTATAGGCTATACCAACGGTTTGGGGACCAATAACAACAGTTCCAAACCGTTGGTATAGGTAATAGTTCCATTAATGAACCCAAGGAGACTTGGAGACTCCATTAATAGATCACTTCCACTAAAATTGTTTGGAAATATTTTATTATAGATGGGATATGTGTCACCATAATGTAAAATTCAATGGTTGGATTCAATGTTCTAGGTGAATGTTAATCTTATGAAATGAATCAAACATTCTGATGCGTCTACACTTCCATTGATGTGTTCATCTATTAACAAGTCATTATCCCATGAATCAACATTTTTATCTTCATGGAACACATCGTTAAATTCATTTCATTACTTGATATCACCATTTCCATTATCAGATTATAACAGTCATTCAGTTAAGGTCTTGAACGTGGAGTTTTCCCTGAAGGATCATACAAAGATCCAGTGGTTCAAATAGCATTCATAAGTGTATTTTAGAAACCTACATGCTGATGCTACCTTTCTGTGCTCATTTAATGCTTTTTATTACATTTTAAATGATTCTTTGGATACTTTTTGTGAGGGAAAAAACTCAATAGCTGGGCATTAATGTATTCCTTACACTGGATTTGAAAAATACATTACATTGGATTTATCTTACTAAAAGTTAACAGGTTGAAGACTATTTATGGAATGATGTTTTTACAGTACTAATTTCATATGTTAGTGTTGTATTTTTGTACGGTTGTGGTTTAGTCCATATAATTTTTATTCATAATAAGTAGTCCAGAAGTTATTTTTCATAGAAATAGAGACATATTACATTATTTACATTCATTTTTTTCAGATGCTTCTCTTTAATTTAAGAAACCTTATTTCTATCGTAATATGTCTGCTGTACCAGAATATATGTTTTATGATTGGCCATTAAACTCTTTAATAATTTATTGGTATATTGATAATCCCCCTCCCCACGTGCATTATCTTCTATCTCCACCTCTGCCTCCTCTTACACCTCTGCCTCTGCCTCCACCACCCCTCCAAAATAGTTCTGAGGCCATTATTGAAAACTTCATTTGCATCATTTAGTCATTTTTTTAGTTAGAATTTCATCCTTCCCCCTAATCATAAAACAAACATTATGTAGGATGAAAACAGATTAAAAATATGAACTCCCTACTACAATACCTTTTAAATACATGACATCAAGTTCTTAATCTTATGTCATGTTTTACATAATCTTTTTACATCATGTTATTTCCTATTCATTCAATTTATTATATAATTTCAAATACATGTTCTTATTTTTCACTTCATTAAATTATAATCTATCACTAAAGTTTTAACTTTATCATATTTTAAGTAATTTTAATTATTAACAACTCTAACTATTATAACACATTTAAAAAATTATTTGAATTATTGCACTGTGCATATGCACATGTGAGGTACTAGTTCTTTATTGTTCTAAAGGAATATATATTGATGTTACATTAGGAAGGATGTGTATACCTTTTGTTCATCAGAAGACATAGCAGCAATAATTAGAGTGGGCTGCATGTCTTCTTTGCTGGTCATGGTTTTCCCCCTATGTTCAACAATGGTTGTAGGGACACATTCCTCGAATACTTGAGGGGCACCCCTAAAAACTTATTCAACTTCATCTTCCACATACTCCTCTTAATCATCCTCTTATAATCAGGAAAAAATTATTGATATGGTATTTTCAGAATTGGGATGGGATTCACAATTCTATTATTCAGAGGATAATGTAACCTCTCCCTTCATGGCTGATAGTGGGGGTCTTTATAGAGAGAATGAAGTGAGGGAATGGGATGTTTCTTTTTTTATTTATTCTTGGTGGGTGAGGTGAGAATTATCCAGAGCTCTTGTGATAGATTTTGTACATTCCCATCTGAGAAATCACCATTATATTGGTGTACGTGGTCTTTTCAACACTGTTAGGTTTAGTGGCATTGACTGAGATCATGAAGATGGCAGAATATTGTTCCCAATATGGACTCCAACCCTCCACATGATTGATTGGTAGTACGTATTCCTCACCGAGCTGCTCTAAAGGCTCAGTAGGGACCAGTTCCAAAATGTTTGGGGGTGGTGACTCAATCAATCCCATCAACTAAGGGTTGAATTCATTTCGAGTTATAAAATATTGAATCAATTTAGTTTGAATCACATGGTTCAAATTGGGCCTCATCAGTAAATAATTTCCCATTATTCCAATTAATTAAATATTTGACGCAATGGTTTTATGATTAGGGAATCATTTCATATTGATGTAGCTAGTGCCTTCATAGAAAAAAATTTAATTACATGTTCTACTAGACCTCTAGAAATTCAATGTCAGCTTCAAGATCTTTGAATTGAGTTGTGATCCTGATTTTTCCAATCATATTTTACACAATATTTTTCCCAATTGGGTTTCAGTGTAGGACTTCAAGTTTTCATCATTGCAGCCTAGCTGACATAGTGTATGTAGTGAGATGAGATAAACTCCTGATCCATTTTCAATGAAGTGTTTTTAGATATCAACACAATTTATCCTTCCAGAAAAATATAATGGGGATTTGTGTCTTTACAAAATGAACTCATCATCTCGATCCGTGATGGATATAACCATGTGTTATTTTGTAGGATAGGCCTCTATCCGATAGATATCAACAATGACAAATTTGGCTTCAAAATCCTTGGGACTAAGCAAAGATTCAACAAGTTCTTCCCCAATTTTTTTTAAAGATTTAGGGAATCATTAATTGGTATTATGGTTGGAACTAAAGCCAATTTATTCCAAATATCATATTTGTGATCTAAAGGCTAACGCTTATTGACATGGGGATTCTCTTTCACATGCACTCTAGGGGCTTTATAACTATATGTATTTGGAAGTGTTCCTAGTAGAGTTGTTGGCGGCACTTTTGGGATATGTGGACTTAGATGAGAAGGGATGCCTTTACATCTTGAGTGATTAGATAGTTTCTCCTCTTCAGATGGATACTCTAGGATGACTGGGCAAGATTGGATTCTACAGTAGTTGGAAAATATTCTTTTTCTTATGTGGTATACTGAAGTTCTCTTCAATTAGTATATGCAACAATGACAGTTTGAGTGAGGGTGCATCTTGGAATTTTTTTTCTACCATGACTAAATCTTCCAGGGTATCCTTGGATCCAGTGAACTCTTCCTATAACACCCTGATTGGTTGTGGGGAACTTGGTTTCATAACCATATTCCTCATTAGAGAAGGGGTCTATTAATTTGATGAAATTAATGGATCCAATGATTAGCTCCGTATCTGATGATGACATTTCCTGATTGACTTCCTCTAGATATTTTATTTGGCGGGGAAGTACTTGTACATTTAGATCTGATGCCATTAAACATGAGAGGGTCAAATACAACTTTAGACTAGGTACATGTTCATATTTTGGAGCTTTCAATCGACCTTTCTGGTCGAAATAATTTTTGGAAGTTCGACCCTTTCAGAATTGTGGGGCAGATGACATCGACTATGTTGCATTAGGAATCATAGAGGAAACATTCTGTCACATCACATTTTCTTGGAGTATACCATGGTCTCAAAAAAATGATTTTTGAGTCACCAACTATTTAACATAATATCCTTTTTTATAACAACCTTTTCCCACTCTGCTCCTTTATCTAGTTCAGTATTGAAAAAATATTCCACATGTACTAGTGGTGGTCCCAATATGCCCTTCCCAGAATCTATCATTCTTTTTAGGAGGTCATTGAAGACAAATCCCTCCTAAATGTTGTTCCCCATTATCTGGTGGAAGGTAAAATAGTATAGAAATTGGTCAATACCTACTTCAGCAACCCTCATTTTCATTGGATGATTGAGAATGTTTCAATTCATGATTAATATAATGTAGCCATAGAGTTGATCATAACAGAATGAGTAAACATTATTATTTTGTTCCGTGAAATGATTTCCCCTAGTCCCCTTCACTCGTCCTGCCAAGATAGGAGTTGTGGTTGATGTCTAGGGGTCCCTTCACGATTAGGTGCGGGCCATGGGGCTGGTGCTGGTGCATGAGGTGTCTTAAGTATAACAAATGTTCCTTCATCTCTTGCTACTCCTTTTATTAGGGCTAATGGGTCTGTCCAGAAAATGAGATTAGTCCGTTGTAAATTATGTTCTATTCTTTATGAAATCTAAGAGAAACATCGAATCCCACTTGTATATTTCACAAAGATGAGTGGTGTTAGAATCTCATCATGAATATTATCAATTCACATAGCATTCATATCATCTTGGTGGAGCGAACGGGTCAAGGAGTAAGTCCAACCCTTTAATATGGAAGTAAAGTTTGAGACCATTTCATTTTCTCTATATTTTCAGTTCATGAGGTCACTAAACATTGTTTTTGGAAATATGGAGATGAACTAGAATATAAAATAGCATTAGAGATCCTCCCATGCAGTTACTGAATGATCAGAAAAACTATTATACAATATGATAGATGAACCTTGTGGGTTTGTATGATGCATCTAAGAATTACTACCTCCTGTTGTTATGGGGTTTCTTTCATGATATCATAGTAAGACAAAGAGTGCATAATTTGTTGATCTGTGTCACCTGAGCCATTGAATACTAAGAATATGCAGTTATCAAAAGTTAGTAGTGATTGGAAATTTCTCTCTCAACCGGGGAAAGGTTTCCATTCTGGCTGAATCCGAGAGTAGCTCCCATCCATGGATTCTAATTGAGCCGACAAAGACACGATGGTTTTAATGAGTCATTGATGCGTCTCCTATTGACCTTGAGCATGGGAAGGCATAGTTAGGGGAAGGATTGGATGTTCTAGATCTACTGGTATTTGAGGAGGATACTTGGTTGGGGACATCCTTTTTGGATTTGAATGAGTCTTTTCTAGTAGGGGTTTTAATGGAGGGAAATCATGATGTCCCTCTAAAACATGATTCAGGTAGACTGATGGTCCATGTTTCATGTTGGAAGAGCATCCTATCCTTGATTCATTTGTCTCGATGATCCTTCATGGTAGAGGGATTTCTACTAGAAGTGTATGTTGGATTATCTTCCTGGGGAACATATCCAATATGATGAATTCCATGGATCATTTAATCACTAATTCGTCTTAGCTCCTTAATTTATTCATCTTATAAATAAAATATCTCCTCATGCATCAAGGGATCATTCTCATTTGGAGGAGGAGGTGTGTCGTATGTGACCTTGTTTCTATATTTCTAGTTTTTGGGCGTCTAGAAGAGAGGTAATTAAGGGTTGGACAATGGACCACCCAAATATAGTGTGGCCCTTTGGTTCTGTGTATGCACACCTTTGGGTTCATGTTGGATTAGATTCTGGACTGAACCATCATATCCCTTTTCATTGTAATTTTTATTTTTTTAGCATAATCTGTAGGATTTAGGTTCATGATGTTCACTTATGAGTAAGACATTGTAAAAGCCATACCAGCTACAGAATGTTAGGTAGGGTTTTTGAATCCCTTGTGGGATTTTCCGAATCAATTTTTGGATCGTCTTAGAGTTTCTTGAGGAATGGTTCTTTAGAGGGAGCCTTTGTAGGACCATTATATATTACTTTATCATGGGGGAAACGAATAACGAGATGGTATGGGATGGGTGAACACTTTATTAATATTCCTCCCTAGGAGGGAAATTATTGATGTCTGCTAGGTGGGTGGTTGAGGTAAAAATTCCCCTACCCTGCAGGTTGGGGTTTCTCCCATTCATTGGTTGTCATGTCATGGAAATAATTTACTATTATTATAGCGGAATTTTGTGTTATAAATTCTCCCTACCCCTTGTGGGATGGTTCTTATCCCGTATTTCATCTGTTGTTGCAGCTATTGATGGTTTCATGATCTCAAACGTTCTCATTAGAGTATTTAATAGATATGGTACTTGGTATGCACATTCATTACATACATCTAAGGATATAAGAAATTCTTTTTGGTTGGATTACCATAGGTAAGAAGCCCAGAAGATTGTTCGTGGTGTACGGGTTGAAGACTTTTCCAATGGTTTGCTCTCGTCAGGCCTAACTCTTTTGGGGATTACTCGAGGGAGGTTCTTGTTGAGCCTGCAACCATTCCTGAATCGAAATTTCATTTTATTGCTATCTTGGGAAAATTCTATTATAAGATGTCACTTCTAATGGGTTCTGCTGAACATGATGTGGGGTGATGTTCAAATCTCTATGATCTCCCCATCCCCAGATATGAACACTAGACTTGGCATTGCCGATACAGGAATAGAAATTGTGGAGCGCATGAAGGAAAGAAAATTAATGGAAATTCTTCATCCTCTATGATTATGGATACCAGGAAGATGGGAGAGATTCTAGGTCGATTATATGGTGAAGCTCCCCCATATATTGACATGGTCTTCATACCCATTGTTGGGAAACTATTTTTTTCAACTGGAATTGATTTTTCCAAATATTAAGACAAATGTTACGGATGGATTCTTTAGAAAAAACCATTGGTATTTCAAACTAAGATGTGTCTCTGGGCCATAACATAACTTGTATTTCATCTCAGGCTAATTTTATTCTCACGAGTAACTTATCCATTTTTTGTGTTCTTCCAGAGACTCCTTTTCATTGTCTTTCCAACTAAGATGCTTCATGATGATTTCATCCCGAGTAGCAGGGATAGTAGGATTCTCATTAATATAAGAAAGAAACACGGGTGGCCCAAATAATAAGCATGGCCCCTGTCAGTATTCTAGATGAGAAAATATTTAACTTGTCGTTGATAGAAAATCATACACATCTGAATCCATTCTAACAAGCACTTTATAATCTGAGGTCTTTCTTGTATTTGACATGATGAGGGGATGACCTTCTCAATAGTTTGAATTTTGACTATGTGGTGGACCATCATAGTGGTGCTACAATGGATTTTTATACCATTAAATAATAATTTTTGACCATATGGAGTATTTCTATAGTGTATACCATTGGGAGGATCTTCAGGGTGGACCGTAGAGTGGGATCAACCATATTTATACATGATCTCATTTCTCAGAGGACCTTTATAGTGACTAACATCATGGAAAGGGATACTATCATGTCCTAATATCCTACTACATGAAGAATGAATGAATTGTACATTCTATGGAAGAACATTAGGATGTACTGCAAAAATGGGTGGACCTTCTTGTTGCAAGATGTTTTTGCAGGGAGGATCTCTGTAGTGACTCCCATTTTAGAGAGGACCACATTCATGGCTTGATGTTTGAATGTAGGGAGAATTATTTCAGTGTATACCCTGTAGAAGACCATTAGGGTGGAAGAAAGGGGGGGGGGTGCATCCTTCTATTTGATCATTAGGTCAAGGTGAGGGATACCATGAAACTCATCAGGGATATAGGCTATTGTTATCGATCGTTTATTTCCCATGTAGTAAAACCCCATAGCTTCTTTGAAGAGGGAATTTATATCTTCTGGTTGCAACATTTCAGGGAGGACCTTTGCAAGTGGTACTGCCACCAACATAATTTGTTAACATATTTATATGATCCTAAACATATTTTGATAAATATTTAATAGCTTCAATAACTCCATCTTCTAGGATAGAAAGATCATGAATATGCTCTTCATTTTTTAATCTCCTTGTGCACATTTCATTTATAGATACACTCTTTCAAAAAATTTGGGTTACCTGTTGTTGGTAACAGACATCATACATGGGTTCCAGTTTTAGTGGTTCTCCTGATTCTTCTAAGATACACCGATGGGAATCTGGATTTCTAGCAGAGATATATTCCTACCCTGGAGTGGCCACCATGATGGGCCAATGTCCCCCAATTACAAAATGTATTTTTTCACAAGCTTATGGTCCTTGTATTATGGAATATGGCTATTGATCCTCCTCTACAAGATAAGGGATGGAGATGTGCTCTAACGTTACTATCTTAATTTGTGTATGTATCACCCCTCTTGGGGAGATGAGGTTGTGCAATTGACTCCTTTCTTTTTTCATAGATGTGATTACGTCTGGAATGTTCTAGGGGATATAATCTGAAATTGATGTGTAGTCCATTATTATTTCTAGGATTTGTTGAGATACATATTTAGATGTAATGAGAATAAATGCCCATTTTGATGTTGGAGTTAGAGTTTTTTCATACTCCGATCCTCCATACATTTCCAGTGGGCACTGTAAGTTCTCCTATGTTGAGGAAGAGGAACATGTATTACCCTATTTTATAGCTCGGATAAACCAGTTATTTTCACTAGTCACCACCGTTTTTGATTTGTGGGATTCATATTTGTGAGCAGAAATTTTCATATTCTCATTTGCCACTGTATTTGTCTCAGGGGATTGATATGGATTCGTAGTTTTTTTAATATTCTTTGATTTTTATTTCCATCATATATTCCTGATAGACATCATATGAGAGAGTAGTAATTTGACTCTCCCATTATGTGATTTCAAACATTTTTTATTGGTGGGATTCCTTATTGTAGACAAGAATTTTAATCTAGTTATTGATTACCACTGTATTTGACTGGTGGTATTAATATGAAGTTTTTGTATTTTATGATTGTAGATAGTTTTACTCCCTATTATGATGGTGGAATTGGTGTGTGTCAGTAGAAATTTGTGTCTTCATGTCGATTTTTTATACCCTATTTGGATGACATGATTCATGTGCATTAATATGTACTTGAATGTGCCAATAATTTTCCACCTTATTAGTGTGGCGATACTAGTTAGAGTTGGAAGGTATTTGTTCCTTCTCATACTTTTCCACCATATTTCAATGGTAGACTTTATAAGAAGCAGCAGGAATATGCATCGGCTCATATGTTGCCATAGTATTTCTATGGAAGGCTTTAGAAGAGGGGGAAGGAATATACATATACTTTTAGTATGCCAGTGTATTTTTTTGGAGGATATCTAATTTCATAACCAAGCTAATGAAATTATCTTGATTATATATTTTCTTTCATTGGTGGGATGCTCAGGGGGCATGCATCCATTGGAATTCATCAGGATCAATTAGTGTGATATGCTCTTCAGAATGAGGATACTGGGTTGTGAGGAGTTGATGAAAAACTCATATAGTAGGGGTCTATAGTGGGTCTTCTATCTATTAGGGACAAATTCATTAACTTCATACTCATCAGCCTCCCTATGATATGGGAGGTACTCATTCCCAAATTCTGGGTAAATCCTCTAAAACCGATTGGAGATGGCATATGGGACTACCTTATACTAGAATTTCGACCACAAAAAAAATAGGATTCATGATATCATTCATTTATTGGAGGGACTATATTGAAGCCATCATAATGGGGAGATTACCATTATGGTGGTACTCCTAGATTATTGTGTTTGAAACCCATCTTTAAAGACACTGGGTAGGTGATGGTGTCATGGTCTTCATCCATGACCCGACCACTTGTGCAGTTGCGGACACACATGTCTGAGAAAACTACTTGGATTATATTCTATTGAAGGAATATTTGTGGAATGCCTAAGAATATACATTAATAGAACATACAAGATAACCCCTTCAAAGAAGAATCTAATGACTACATGTATAATTAAAGATCATTCTTGGACCTCTACATTTTTTTTGTGAAAGGGGCATTAGGTTGGGTAACGACTCCAACTTGGTGAAATATTCTCATCAGGATCACCATTTTTGTTTTTACCTAAGGTGCATCATTATTTTGGTAGAAAATGGTCCTATGGGGACTGGGGAATGTATCCTTTTTATTTTAGGAAAGTGGATCTATTATTAATTGATTCACATCATGTTTAACATTTTTGTTTCAATCCAAGGTGTATCAATATTTTGGAATATATTTGTCCAATGGGATGAGATTGTATATCCTTTTTATTTTTGAGATGGAGTTACCACAATTACGTTATTCATTTCAGGATAATTTTCTTTCGGATGAGGATATTATGGGTTTGGCCTAATTGAGGATATGGACTGTTGATACAATTTCAGGTTTTTAATTAGCTTAAATCAATGGTGTCACTTATAACATCTTTGATGGAATCCAATTTTATTGTCCATGGGGCAAGAACACCCAAGAGGTCTTATATCCATGATTTATGGATATAATTTACAAAGGAAGGCACTCTTTGGATGATTTGGCCAATGAATCTTTGAGAACTCACATTGTTCGAGAGAATGGGAACTCATGCTCATCACACCCTTATGGGGAGAACAATTTCTTATTCCGTGAGTCTATTATATATTTATGCTATCTTAATATGTTAATGAATCCATAGTTCATTCCCAACAATGTCCCTACAGTATGTCCCTGGGGTGGAATCATCAACCAATGTATGCATGGGTCCACAATTCATTATGACAATGTTGATTTAATCAATATAATGGGACACCCAAATGTTTATCAGCATTCTTAAAGGATAATAATTTTTTTGTAGTTATAGAACACAAAAATGGTCTTCCTTTATATCCTCAGGAGAGAAATAAAAATCCATGTAGTTCAATGTTTCTTTACTAGACACACAACCTTTTAAGGTCGTGTGTTAAGAAACCATCCATTCCGTTTAACATCATGAGATAAGGATAAACATGAAAAAGGATTCCCAACCATGGTTGGTGCGAAAAATATTCTAATGAGACTCGAGGTTCCTAAAATAGATATGGCCTCTGTGGTGGATATGAACCTATCGAGGATGTGGTTAAAAAATCATTAGGTTGATTTGGGTGTCTGGTTTTGGCCTCAAGAAATATTCCCACTTATTCTGTTTATTGGGAATCAAAGCTTACATGATTAGGTAGTTCACACAGTTTAACTTGATACTGTTAGGAAAGAGATTGAACCAACATGATAATGATGGAACATGTCTGATAGATTAAGCATCAGGCTTGAAACATATGGATGTTTTCTACATATCCCAGGTTTCTAGGACTCAAAGTCCACATAGTTCTGGAATCAGGGGCATACATGTGGAAGCTTCCCATTATGTGGGGGCATGATTAGGGTATTACACTAAATAATAGGACCATTCTATTTTGGATGGGAATTACATCTATATAGAAGGCCCATTGAGAGGATTTTATGTATTGAATATGGGTCTTACATCTATGAATAATGACCATTAAGGGGACATTTTATTTGATTGGGGATTACACCTTCTAGGAGGCTCGTTGACTGAGGGATTTGAATATGAATCTTATGTATCATGGTTAGTGAAGGAATCCTAGTTCTCATAGTTCTTTGGGTGGGTGAATTGTGTAGAGTCATGGACCACCGCTAATATCTAAGACCATGTGATACATGATTGGTGTGAGAAACATGAAGAAGTTGTAGATCTGTCAATTAACACACATTTCATTATATCTGGATGGAATATGAGGAGGAGGATAGTAGAAGAGGCTGGGGTGAGAGAACAACCACCTATGGTTGAACGAGCTTACTCCAGGGGGGAAGCCCTGAAATTGGTTATGGGAAAGTGGATAAGCACTATTCCTCATCAAAATGAAATACCCAAAAGATCTCATTCATTTATCACTGACCCCCATGGAAGGGAATGTCCAGTGATTACCCTTAATCCCTCGAATGGGGAGGTTCATGTGAGTAACCAAATGTTTGATACTGGGTTACAATGGTAATTTAGATGTAGTGACATTCTGGGGTCCACCTTACTATGTGGATTACACACATGACTCTGCTTACCATGGGTATGTAAACTCAGAAGGGAATTCTAATAGGACTGATGGTTTTATGATACATGTTTAGTGGATTTTTAAGTGGATTTGGATTTATTCCAATGGAGTGGCCTATGGAGGGGCTATAGATGATGAAAAATAAATAGAAGGAAATGATAGGCACTGAAGGATAGAACACTTGATAATTCCCCATTATATGTTGTATTTCCTTATGTGATATGGGGTTTCCTCCAAATATCATATTTATATATAGGTGAGGGAGTCGTATACATACCGTGATGGTACTCATACCAAGATATTGTCTATGTAGCATATTCCTTGTAGAACTATGTTCCTTCCATTTAGTGAGATGGTACACGTGCATGTTATCCATCCAAATAGAAATTCTTTACATGATGTAGTGTTCCATACACATAGCATATTGCTATGAGAGATTCAAAATTGAAGAAGGTTCATTAGGTATGTGCTTTATAGGAAATTCATCTGTGAAGGAAGTAGGGTTTTCTGTCTAGCAATTATTATTAAATTTCCTTCATTAATGATGTGCTACAGGTTATAACTTTTTTGAATCATCGAAAGAGTCCATATTTTTGTAGTGATATCTTTTTATGTTCCTCATTGGTCACTCTCTCCAAAAATACTTCCATTCATTAGTACCCTTGATGTACTTTTATAGAGGTGAAGAGGAACAAGATTGATGGACCATAGGGAATATTTTATGGAAGCCCTTGAATTAAGACATGAATCGCAGATGACTTAGTAAACAGGGGCATGGGAATTCCTTATGCAGCAGTGTGAATCACTACATCACTCCCATGAATGACTTAGTTTTTTCATGGGAGGCCTTTAGAGGTGTGTCTCCCATGAACCATTTTTGTTCATGGGGTACTTCGTACATTTGGTATGGTTTTTCCTCCATCATCCTGGAAATAAATTTGTTCATTTATAGTGGATTAGAGCAATAATCATCATCCCATGAACCATTAAGTTTATGGGTTCCATGTGAAGATGTGAACTTCCGTGAGAAGTAGTGGTACATGAAAGACATATGATTCATGTGCCTTATTTTTCTTTTACAAATATTGATTCTTCAACTATTTTTTATTTATTCTTTATCCGGATTTCTTTCTTTACGTTACTAAATTTTGGGAGTATTTTATTTCCCCTTCAAATGTCTTAAGAACCCAATAAGCATAGATGAAAATATGTGGAAATGATCAATGGAAAATTTCATAAAAAAATTTAACTTTTCATTTTAAATTACATATTTTAAATGTAAGAACAAAAAAATATTTTGAAAATAATTTTCTTTATAAATCATCATAGAAATATTTTAATTATTATTCAATTAAAGGGTTTTCTTGATAGTAGTATATTCTTTTCTTGCATTGTATGCTGAAATAATAATTTCGATCACACCTTGAGTAAAAATTTCTTCATTTGTAATATAATAAGAAAATTTTATTTAAAACATTTTATAAAAAGTGGAACATGGGAAAAATTGAAATTAATCAACCATTCCAAAATAATAATAAATATATTGAATACATTATATTGAAAATATAGATATAGAAGAAACTGATTCCAATCTGAATTGAATATACCATATCCAATTTACATAAAAATATTCAATCAATATTTTTTACACATAGACGGTGTAAAATGGATGGAATACTATTTATTTCACTAAATTACTATAGGAAAACAAAATTTACAGTTTTCAGTTTCAAAGGATCATAATATTCCTTCAATGATGTATTAAATAGAAAAAATCTCAAATAAGGTAGAAAATGTGATATAAACCTATTATTCTTTTAACATCATGTGTAACAAATATAAATTTATTATAATTTTATAAAATGAAAATATAAATACTAATATTATCATATATAATACACTTATAAAATTACAACACTAATTTATTTATATTTCATCATTAAAATCATTAGATCTGAGTGTTAATTATTTTATTTTCCATGTTTTTTTCGGTTTTGGTAGTTTTTGTTCATCCATACACATCCATGATTCATCTTCTACAAAATATTAATCAATATATAAGTAAAATTTCAATTAATTATATGAATATTTTCAACCATTCATGAATGGAAATCATATAAAAAATTATCACATCACATTACTGGGTGGGTCATCCACACATGCATAAAAGCCACATTATCCATTTAAAGGGGAGAAAGGGTAAAACTACATATGATATATTATATTTATAGAATTATTAATATGTTATTAATATCATATATATTAATTTAATTTATATTTATAAAAATCTATGAAATGTGGTGATTAAAATTAATTACACCACTCTGTGGAGATGCTTGTACATACAAACACATGATTGATGATTTTAATTTTTATTATATGTATAATTAGATGGTATATGATTATTTCATAATCATAAAAATGAATAATTATATAGGATATAATAATTTTTTTATGAAAAAAATATTTAATAGATGTTTTAATATTGTAAAAGAATTAATATTATGAAAAAAAATTAATTAGTAACTACACCTCTTCTTTAGAAAAACCTCCAATGCATTAACCTATGTCTTTCTTAAGAATGTATTCTGATCAAATCAACACCTCTAAAATATGGGATGGGTTATTAGGAACAAATTTATCAAAAAATTGTGTCTAACAACAATATATTGATATCTATGTATATATATATTAATGGAATGCTATTTTTGATATCTAGTGATACGTGAAACATCAAACTAAAATCATTCGCGTAACTTCTATAGAAAAAATATATTATAATGAATAATAAGAACAAGTAAATTATGATGTTATAAGGTGAAAAAACATGAAGAGAATAAAAATTTGTGTAAATTCACATATAGAAAACATTAAAAAACTAAAAAAATATAAAACCTTTCTCTTCATAGATCTCCAGGTAGATTATGATCCCAATCACAACTATGGAAACTAGGGATAAAATTAAGAATATATTAAACATAATGATATATAGGTAAATTTATAAATTTTATTATAGCATGTAATGGAATGTCTAAATATGTAATATTTTTATATATATATAGGGTTTTTAACATATATTCATTATATATATATATATATATTTATACACTTTATAAATATATCCACTATTTATGTTTATTTTAAATTAGTATTAAATGAATATAAAATCTGCTAATGCAAAAAAACATATTTTTCATAAAACTATATTCATTTGGGTAATGTAGTTAATCTTAGAATATTAAATTAATAACTGTTGATAAATAATTACAATGAAATATATATATTAGATATTTAATTTAATTAATTAATTTTATTACAAATTAAAGGAGAATAATGTCATTCTAGGTTTCAAAAAAACATATTCTTCAAGAATAGTTTTTATTACATTTTGAGTGTAGATATTAAAATTAATTTCTATCAAATTCTTGAAATTTTATTTGATAAATAGGATATCAATTTTTAAATCATAATGTCTAATTTATCTTATAATAAAATTTTGAGAATTTCTAACAATATAATTTTTTTAGTGAATAGTTAAAACTTACTGATTTTATGAGAATTTATATTTACAATTATTGTTTTTAAAAAGTCCCATTTTTTGAATTCATTTTAATTTTTTATTTAATTCTATAATATTAAAAATCATCTAATTAATTTCATTGGAGTTGAAATTATGACTATTTTTTTTATAATATCATTATTATACAAAAAAGAAATTTCTAGAAAAACCATTATCCTCGCATATGGATGGTCTTTAATAGTAGATTATACCGCATAATAGAACTAAAATTAAAATATTTATCATTTATTTGGAAAAATTATTTTCAAATTTTTTAAATAAATTCTTTTTATATTTTCAAAATCAATATAAATCATGGTATATACCTTTCACCTGAGTAAATGTAAAATGGGCAACTAAGGATAAAATTATTGTGATATAACTTCAAAAGTATTCCTAACACCTTCATTAGTTATATTAGATGAGATTATTTAAACCAAAATTAACCTATATTCAATAATATTTTATTTTTTTCCATTTTTCAATGATAAATACCATTATATTATTCAAATTAATTATTAATTAAAAATGTATCATTATATATTTTCATATATCTAATTTGTTTTCAAAAGAGATAAATAGTAGTTATAAATTTTATTGTATTTTTATATTTTTATAAATAATTTTTTATAGTGGTAATTTATTTTCATATTTTATGATTACATATTATTCTTAAACACTTATGTTGCAACGGAAAAATGGTTCTGAAAGCTATAAAAATGTCATTTACATTTTTTTAAAACACAAAATGCAATATTTTATGTTTGAGTTATAGTGTTCTACTATAGTTTAAGTTAAATATAATGTATTATTGATGTTTTAAAAGTTTATATTTAAATTTTATTACTTTTTATTAATTTGTTTAGATAATTTTCTAAATTTTTCTGGAAGTGACATTAATGATATAATATTTAAAATAATATTTCGGTAAATCTTTTAAAATTTTAAAAAATTAATCTTTATATAAAGTTAGTGGTTTATATTCTGTTATATCATTAGTTTTCTAAGAATGTGTCACTTTTCTTTTAGTCTATCTTTCAAGACCCCAAAATAGTAAAAAATGTTGATATCACATAAATAGATAACTTAGTTAATAGATGGTTAAAACAAATAGATAATAGTTTAAGCATCAATAACACATATCTAAATTTTGTTTAATAATATTATTTCAACATATCTGATTTATATATTCTAATTATATCAATAAAATTACGAAATTCTTCTAAAATTTAAAGTATTATTTTTGTCACCAATATATCAACTTATAATACTTAAGGTGTAAATAGAAAGTGGTCTTCAAAAGATGAGGTATTCTTATTAACTGAGTGGTTTAATTTTACTTATTATTATACCTCTATAAATTAATATTAAACATTGATTATATAATAAAAAAATTACAAGTATATTGGAAAAATATTATTAATGTGGTAAGCTATTTTTCACAGGCTTATCTATTCTATAGGGAATGAAAACATCATTTCCATTTCTATGTGGACTACCACCTCCCCAAAGTGATGTTTTTCATTTTCCATCACTACCGCACATGGATATTTATTATGATTTATATAAAATACCGTTATATATATATATATCACTTATAAAAAATATTTTTTTTTTGAGGATAACTATTTATTTATATCTTTACCCCTCTATCTATAGGAATATGATAACATCGTTCGTGAATTTGTGTGGATTTACACCTCGCTTAATTATTATTACAACTATTATTCATGCACACCTTTAATGGGTTGATATAAAAATGTATTTAATATAATATAAAGTTATTATTTATTGACTAATATTTAAGAGATGTAATAATAATGGCCCATTTGACATTGTTCGACCTATAAAAGTCATGTTGAAATTATGAACCCCAAATCCTCAAAAACACTTGATGGACTCATAGATTATGTAATTAAATATGTAATTGATAAAATGAAATAAATTATATAATTATAATGTAATAAACTAGAAAAATGTATGTATGAATTTAAATTATTAATATAAATTAATTATTTATTTGTTAAAAGATATATTTTGTAAATATGGACTGCAGATTAGAGGGTTTATAACTAAATTTCATTTCATGGGTTCATACCTATACATTAATGATTTTTTGACATTATTCATTATAAATTGATATCTATGTTGTAATATATTTTATTTAAAAAATTTATACGTCTATTAAATATCTGAACACAATAAATTCATATATTAGTAGAAACATTATATATTATGATCATTGAAAGGGTTTTCATTGACTCAATATAATTTTGGGAGAAATATTTCATGTCATACAACATGATTTCTTTGAATGGTGTAATTATTACCCCATGAAACTCTTTTTACAGAACACGACATGTAATTTATTTGATTTATTTAGAAATATAATATTCTTTTGGGAAGTTATTATATATCGAATATAACAAATATTTTAAATTCTATATAATAAAATTGAATTTATTTGTTTGTGTAATTTTTATTATAGTTTCATTGGTGGAAGTTGTATGATTATAATTTATTTAACTGGATCTCTAATATTTCACTTTTTATAAGTTTTACATGATTTATGATCATTTTATGCTTTTTTTACTTAAAATTATTATAATTATTTATAAGAAACCAACACCATTTTTCTTTGGTAGATATTTTTTCTTATATTTCAATAATTTTTATTAAAAAAATTAAAAAATGTTTTAAAATTTACCAATGATTTAATAATGTAATTAATATACGTTTATTTCATTCTTTAAAAACATTTAAAAATAATCTTATTTCCATTTTTATATGTAGGTATTTTTTTACCCAACATGTGAATGAAATAATTATTTCAGCATACACCACATGAATGTATTTTCTTACTATCATAACTATTAAATTATTTGAATCATCAATTAAATATTTTAATGATTATTTTCAGAAAAATTATCTATTTTCTTTTCTAAATTTTTTTAAAAAAATTAATAAATAAAAAATGTTGTATTCCCCAATTTTCAATGAAATGATTTAATCTTTTTTTAAATTCATTCTCATATAAGTAAACATCGATTAATAATTACCCTGTTTCTCTAGAAATATAATATTATGGAGTAATAAATACTATTTATCTAGATTTCTTATGAATATTATTCTAAATATATTTTCATGCAACTCATTTACTTTTAAATGTTCTGTCATCCTATAATTATATATGAGCGATTTTTAATGGTTTGATGATTACAATGAAAGCATAAATGTGTAATTTTCAAATATGATACTAATAAATTATTTTTAATGATGGGTGACAATGATATAACTCCTAATGTTGGGGGAGGTCTATATATCTTATTTTATGGTTAACCCCTATATAAATTTCTAATTTATTCGATAATATTTATTTTATATAAATATAAAGAGCAGGGTGTAAACAGTGGTGGTTTCTACTAAGGATTTAAATGGGCTCCAGATATTTCTAACATTAGTGAACAACAATTAAAAATATAATATTAATTGATAGAAATTTATTTTCTCTTTATTTTCCAGGAGTTTTTAATTGTTCATTTCATTATTATTTACAACACATGACTCTTAATTATTTATCTTTATGACACATGCCTTTATTAAATAATTATTCCATTTTGTATGTGTAATAATATTGGTTTTAATGGGAAAAATTATATTATGTAATGCTCATGAATTATTAATATATTCTCATTCCTTTGTGGACATATTCTTCTCACTAATGGTAATTAATTGTTAATTACCAATTTTACCATTACTGATCATCTGATATAAGAGTTCATATATTTTTATTTTTTCAATGAATAATGTAAATTGTTATAGGACTAGAATGATTTTTTATGGTAGATGATGGAGACATAATGTTGAAGAAGAAAATATGGTTATAGTTCAAAAAATGATCACTTAATGATATATGTAATATTATTCAAGTTTACTTCATAATTAAAAAAATCTAAAACTAAATATAAAATTGGTTTGTAAATGATAAAATATTTTCTAATATTAAAGTATGTTTTGGATAACTTAAATCGGTTCAGGATTATTGGTATCAAGGAAAAAAATGTAATGAATGTTTTTTAAGAAACACGTCATGGTGTGTGGTTACATGGTGGTTGTTGTGGGTATCAAATTAGAGTTTATTTTTACTTTGATATTATTATAGAGATCCTACTTTTATTACATTAATATTACATCATTTTAAAGAAAGAAAAACAAAATTTTGTTAGAAAACTAGGATCCAATGGTTTAGTGTATTAAAAAATTTTGGACCATGGATAACATTTACATTGTAAAACATATAAATTAATTCAATTAATTATTCTCTACCTTCTTTATACCCCACATATAATCCTTTGTATGTGTAGTCACTTGAGGATATGCGTCAAAAGAAGGGGTGAGAAAAATGCCAAGTAAGAGGATATATAAGAACATGAATCTATATAACATGGGTTTTAATAATAATAATTACGATAAATAATTAAAGGATAACAATAATAATAATTAGGGGATTTAATTTTTTAAGGAATGGAATTTATTTATGCACAAAAATGAAACATCATGTCTTAGTGGTCAAATACTACATGTATATGTGATCAAAACTAGCATCATGTTAACACATAACATATGTGTATCATTATAAAACTATCATTTTAAATAATTATATCATATTTTTACAAACATTACACCTTATATCAAGATATACATCACACCACCTAATTCCTTGATGAACTACATAATTCTATGCGCACCCATCAAATGATAAAATTTACATAATTACACATGACACAAAGAACATACATCAATCATAGAAATAAAATAAAAAATTAAAGTAAATGAAATTCATGAGAAATTAAGAAAGAATATTTTCATAAATAAACATTGTGGTTATGAAAATAAAAATATAATAAAAGCTATGAATAAGAATCATCAATCACGAGTGAAGAAGAAACAATATTAAGAGAAGTAAAACATGTGTTTTAAGAAAGAATAATTATTTTGAAAAAATCATTGAATTTCTCATAAAACCATATTGAAAGAATATATATCCCATAAAATAAACTGGAATGAAGATTTATTTAAATTCATGTAACATTAAAGGAACAACCATACTGAAAATGGAGTGAAATATGAAAAAACCAATGAACGAGAGTTAGGATTGAGAATCCCTTTACCGTGTGTCAGAATGATTTCATAACAATAATACCCTAGATAATAAAATTATAGTAATTATTTAATATATATAGAATCTCATTTAAACATTATTAGTGTCATTTATCACAATTTTTATGAGTCATATTGTTCAATTTCATCGTTTGGGAGTCTTCCTTTTCTTGGTTTTCATGATTTGTTCACTTGTATACATGTATTAATGATTTTGTAAAATGGGGATATTTATATAGACTTGAAATTAAATATTATTTGTGATCATAAATAAGTTTATTTGTTCTTATATATCATTTTTCATATTTTATGGGGATGGATCATTAGATAAAATGGTTACTGATAATTTTTTAAGTTAATTTTGGTGGTTTTCGATCATAACTAACTTGTTATGTTTTATAATTTAGTATTATATATATATGTTAGTTATAAGACATAAAAATGATTATAAAATAAATATTTCAATATTTGATGACCACTATATTGGTTTCTTGACAAGCCTCAATGGTAGTGAATGAAATGGAAAACACATCACACACAATGGTTGTAAATCGACACATCACAGACAATATTTTCATCTTCTGTTCAGTATAATAGGAGAAAAGTATTGATGATGAATTATTACATTTACATAATTAAATTATACTATATATAATTATTATATTCATCATTCCACTTGGATAATTGATAGTGATGATAATATAAAAAACTAATATAAATTGAAAAGTTTAAAAAATAAGAGAAAGATGATTTACCTCTTGAATTATTCTACATGAGAAACATCTTAAGTGTTTTTTTGGTATTTTCTTGAGACCATAGGATCATGGAAATGGTGGATGGGAATTGAATGTGTTTTTGTTAGATACTAGGTAATAATAATATTTTGGGTAGTGTGAGGAGAAGAGGTGGTGATTAGTGGTATTTATAGGGGAGGGTATGGGTGTTTTCCCATTAATTAATTACTTAAACTATTATTTATGGCTCAATAATGATAATAGTTTAATAATTTTAAATATTTATATTAAACTAATTAGCGATTGTTAAATATTATGGTTCAAAATAATCCATACATCATTTATGAATCAATAATTATAGAATTTTTGATATACTGTAAATTACCGTATTCCACTATTCAAAAAATATTCAACTATTTTCGAAAAATCACGAAAATTCACCCAAACCATTTTGGTGTTTTTATAATTCCAAAATAAAATCCGTTTTATGAAAATAATTTTATAAATATGAAAATTTTAATTTTTTTTAAAATCTTCATTTATTCAAAAAATACTGAATATAAAATTATAACTGAGTAGTTACACTCTGTAATGCTAAATAAGGTGTAATAAAAGTTTCATAAGAAAAAAATATCAATTTAGAGACAATTTATTTGAAAATAACATTTCTTTTAATTTAATAAATTAATATAAAATTGTAATTATATATATTTGACTTAAAAAAATTCCAACACTTAATTTTTATTCATTTTAAAAAGTATTATTTATTTATGAAAAGAAATAAATACATCACATTTTAATTTCTATGATACCTAAATTTTATTTATTCTTTCATAGGTGAGGAAATTATTCTATTGGTCGATTTTATATTCTTATGTTACATATTACCATACCAAAGGTCAAGTAACTATTTCATTTATATAGGTTCGCTAACTTATAAAAATGCCTCTAATTTCATTAATTATTCATTTATAATGTTTTTATTGTGTTATATTTGTGAATTTAAGATACTTATACTATAAAACATAATTATAAGAAGGGAAACATCATGGATAAAATTCTTGGTTGTTACATTCTTCCACTATTATGAAATTTCTCCCTTAAAAGTTTATTTTATATTCTATTTTGAAAACAAGCAAGGGTGCTTCTCTTTTATCACTTCCACTAGTACCCAGTGGGAATATTATTACTTATTGTTCCACTATATTATATTGACTAGGTGAGTAGTCTTATTGTGTAGAACTTTATATCTATCTTCCAAGATCTTCATTGGAATCTCCTTATAAGAGAGATCATTTTTGATATATACGTCATTTGTGTTCAGTATATGTGAGAGATATTGTATGTACTTACCCAAGAGAGATAAATGGAATATGTCGTGTACTTGATACATGGTGGGTGGAAGTGATTATCAATATTACACATCTTCAACCTGATAAAGAATTTCATAAAATCCATTGTACCTAGGACTCAGCCTTCCTTAATTTTGAAATCTCATGATACTCTTACATAGAGGTATATAGAGGAATACCATCCCTCCAGTATCAAAATATATGTCCAGTCGACGATTTTCTACATATCTCTTCTATCGAATTTGGGTTTTCATGATTTTTTGTTGAATGGAATTAACCATCTCTACTATTTTATCCATCATTTCAGGTCTAATGGCTTAGTTTCACAAAATTCCTCCCACCATGTCAATTTTCTATATGTTTTCTCATAAAGGAATTTATATGGAGAAATTTTGATGTTGAAGTGTAAACTATTGTAGTAAGGTAAATCATCCAAATCCAGATGATAGTCCCATCCTACTTTTGAATTAATAGAAATTTCCCTCAACATGTTTTCCTATGTCTAAAGAGTCCATTTAGATTGGCCATCAATTTTATGATGGTAATCCATAGTGATGTTCAGATTAGTATTATGATCATATTTGAGACCATTTCAGAATATAGAGGTGAATATCAGTTCTTGATTATATATAATCTATAGTGGTACTCCATGAAACCTTACATCCACTCTCATGTATATCCATGCATTTTTATCTATTGAGATATCCTCTCCAATTATAATAAAGTGAGATGTATTTTTAAGATTATCCACAACAACCCATATACCATTGTTTCCTATGGATGTCTTCCTATGTTTAGTGAGAATGTCCATGAAGATTTTTTCCCATTTCCCTTTTTGTATGGGTAATGGTTGTATCATCCCCTTATATTGTTTTCCTTTGATATCGCACTTTCTACCATGACACGCACTTTGATTTATAATCATAAATTTAATTCTTTATATTTTCCAATCAATAGTTCTCTCAGAGATCTCGATACATATTTGTGTTCCCTATGTGAATTGAGAATGCTGAGCTATGTGATTCACTCAGAATCTAATTCCTTATCTTTGAAATAGATGGTACACATAGTTGTGAATATATTATTATAAATCCTTCCTCATTAATTTTAAAATCTATAGATTTCCCCATTCTCATGGCTTCCACCTTATTCTGAATTTCAATACCATTTATTTGAGAAACATTTATTTCTCTATAATGAGTGGTTAACCAATAATTTGAGAAAGGATTTATGATGTTCCTTTTGGAATTATTACCATGTCCACCCTTTTAATAAATAAGAATATTTAATACCTATCAATTCTCATAATTGATAATTTAGGTTATTTTATAATTAGATCATACACCACTTTAATTTTTTTTCCATGATGGTTGTGGATTGAGAAATTATAATAATTTATGAGATATTACTATCTCCACTAGTGTATATTATGTTCCTTTTGTGTGAATATATATTTGAGGATCTTATGATTAGTATATATTTACCCTTCTCCCCATATCGATAATGACATCATATTTTAAATTCCGATATCAAAATGGTAATTCAGGATCATGAATGGGATAATTTTGCTAAATAATTTTCAATTTTATGGAGGTGTATGCAATTAATTTACAATAATTTATTATACTACAACCAAATACCATCTCTAACGAATATTTATTCCCCAACTAGTTCCCATGTTTTTTAAAGTTTTAGTATTAGTGTGGTGATAAATATTTTTTACTCTTTGAAGTAGTCTTCACATTTAGTGGTCTAGAAAATTTTTTCTCCCCTATAAGTTACCTTGGTTGGTGGGTTTGAAAATCCTAAAAAGTTATTCTATTTTTTTTGGTAATACCCATGTAGACCATGGGATCTCTAGATCTTCATTACAGAAGTTGGCTTGACCCACTCTTTGATTTCCTTGGTCTTGGAAGGGTCCATAGATATTCTCTTTAGAGTGATAACATTCCACAGGAATGATACTTAATATAGAACTCACATTGACTGTAATTTTTTTTAAAAAAACACCCTTTTCAACGTCTTCATTATAATATTAAAATTATCATATTGTTCTTCCTTTATCTTGGAGTATGTCAACATATCATTGAGAAAGACTACAAAAAATTTGTGAGGTAATATCTAAAGAATATATTCATTAGGTCTTGCATATTTATGGAGCATTATTGAGTCTGAAAGGCATCACTATGAAGTCATAGTGTTTTTACATATTTTGAAATGTAGTGTTAGGAATATATTTTTTCAGAACATTTAATTGGTTATGTCTTGACTGAGGATCCTCTTTAGAGAAATACAAGGCACCACATAACTGATGAAAAAAGTAATCTATCCTGGGTAGGGGATATAAGTTATTTATGGTGATTTTGTTTTGATCATGATAATTAATGTAGAGATTATTCAATACATACTTCTTATTGATGAAGGGGACCGGTGTACCACACAATGAAGCACTCGGGCATATAAAATCCTTGTACATGTACTCTTTTATCAACTTCTTCTACTCCTCTAACTCAATGGTCGCCATTATATAAGGTTTTTAGATATAGTAATTGATCTAGGAATATGTTCAATTTGGAACTGAACATCTAAATTAAGAGTAAGACCATCCAATTCATTAGCGAACACATCATTATAGTCCCTCATAATGGTCATTTATTCATGTATCATTCTCTCTATTGAATCAATCATTTTAATAAGATATTCTTGCACATAGGGAAATAATATGTACACTTGAGATGATTATTTCAAATGATATTATTCTTCAACCTTACACATATATAGAATCATAGGGTGCCCTTGGATATGAAGAGTTTCCTCCCTTTCATGATAGTTGATGTTTCATTTTTATATAGATAGACAATAAATTCCAAATATGGCATCAAACTCTACCAAAGGTGGTAAGAATATATTTTCTGGGAGGTTTATTCCAGAAATATTAACTGGGTTGAAGTTATATAATCTGGATGAAATAATTTAACATTTTTTGGTTCTAATAGATAACTAAACCTCCATATTTTTAAGTGGTGTTTTAATAGTTCTTCTAATCTTGAATGGTATTAATGAATCCATAAAACTAGAATAAAAGTTTATGTTTTATATTATTAAATGAATAACTTGCATACCATCCACCACAAGTTTTCATGGATCAACCTCATCGGAAGGGAAAGAATTTAATTTCTCTTCCTTCATCATCTTTGGTGGCTTCTGAAACTAATTACCCTCAAGGAGTCTACATTTAATGCACTTGACTGCATAGTGCCATTTCTCTAAAAAATTGTAGCATTGAATTGTGGGGGGTTCTCTCCATTCCTCTACCACATTTTCTTTATTCTTCTTATCTCTTGGACATTCAAGAGCTTAGTGTCCTTATCTCAATTACATGAAGCCTCTACCTATGACTTTTTGTTAATTCCCAGGATGTTTCTTCCCATTTTTTTACATGTTAGCGGCTGTGTTTTCTTTCCACCATATTAAATATATTATCTTGCATGAAACTTCATTTTTCATTTATTACCACCATTTTCAAGGGTCCATTCTCAAAAATCTATCTCCACTTAAAGAGAATATCGAAAAACGTTTTCATTGCTCTAATTTTTTTAGTTTTTTGATCCTTCTAATAAGTGGTTTAAAACCACTAAATAATCTATATATTTTTCAATCATTTTTTGACAAATAACCGAAGTCATACCTTGCAAGCCTTATGAAACTTTATTTTTAAGTTGTTATAGATTCACATACCATTTTCTTCTCCTCTAAAAATTCTCTCTTCATATTTTTATGAAGAGTTATAGGGAAATGATTTTTTAGAAATAATTTATTAATGTCTTTCGACTCCATAATATATATAATTCCCTTTTCCTTACTATTCTTAATCAACACCCACCACTAAATAACGTCTCAATATATATGGGAAACATTTGGAGTCACATTATCTATCTTTGAATAGTGAAGAACAAAAAAATTATTTCCATTTATTTTAACCATTGTTCTTTGACTAGTGAATAGGAAGATACACTAAATATTGGTTTGAATTGTCATGTAAAAGTAATTATAGACAGTTTCTCCATCTTTATTTAAGGCATATGTACTACAATATTCATGTTATTGTTCATATCGAGAGACAACTAGATAATCATATCCAAGAAATTTTGAACCTCCCCTCCCAAGGCATTGGGGATATCATTTGAGAAACCACTTCATTGTCCCTCACATAAATTTTTGGCATTGTTTATTTTAGTTACAATAATTTTCAAATTTGAAATGGTATGAAAAAACAGAAGTCAACAGATCATGAATAAATAAATTATTTCATTTTGCAAGTAACTTTATAGGCATATCTTTTATGATCATTATCTTTAGAGTTTTTCTAAAAAAATGCTTATTGGGAGATAAAAGATAATTAGTCTCATTCAAAGGGTTTTCCCAAATATCCTCTAATACTAATTCACAAATTAACTAAAATGTTAACTGATAGCAACTATAACAACCCAATTTTTTCTTACATTACTATTACATCATTTAAAAGAAAAACAACATAGTAGTGTTACAAAAACAGGATCCCAAGGTTTAATGTATTCGGAAAATTATTAAAACACATAACCTTTACATGGGAAAACATTAAAATTAATTTAATAACTTATTATATATCCATTTAGTGTCTATAATGTACTCCTTAGTATATGTGGTCACCTAATTATATACATCAAAAAACACGGTGAGCTAAAAGCCCAGCAAGAGGATGGATAAGAACATGAATCAATATAACATGGGTGAGAAAAATCATAATAATTATAATAACATAAGCATGGTATCATACTCATAATCATGATTGAATTAATTAGTTAAATTAATGGAATGAGGTAATACACAACAATGAAACATCATGTCTTAGTGTTCAAATACCGCATGTAGTTGTGAACAAAACTACCATCATGTTCACACTTAATATATGTTCATCAGCATAAGAACATAATTATGAACAAATATAGCATCATGTTCATGAATACTGAACCATATATAATGAGATAAATAATATTACCTAATTCATTGAATAATTATATAATTCATGTCATATCGGTCACATCATAACTTTTACATAATCATACATGCCATAAAGAACACATAAAAATCATAGACATAAAATAACTCCTGGATAGGAACCATCTTTCCTGATAGTTACATATAGAATACATTCATGAATGAACATTATGGTTAAAATAGAACAAGGTAATAAAATACATGTTATAAGAATCATCAATCTTGAGTGATGAATAAATGATCTGAATAGAAGTAAAACAAGTGTTTTTAGAATGAATAGTTCTTTTGGAAAAATCATTTAATTTGTCAAAAAACTAGTTTGGAATCATGTATATCCAAAAAAATGGTAAGAAAAAATAAATCATTTTAAGGAAAATTAATGGAACATACATAATAAGAATGGAATGAAAGAGGGGAAACCATGGAAAGAGAGTTGTGTTCAAGATTCACCTTACCTTGTCTCTGAATTCCTTCATCACATTAATATACTGGATTATCAAATTACATTCAATAATACAAAAATAAAAAAACTTATAAATGTATATTATTCACTATAAATATATTAAGGTCAAAAATGGCAATTTTTATGACTTATAGTGTTCAATTTCATTATGAGGTAGCGTCTGGATTCCTTGCTTTCATGATTGGTTCACTTGTATATATGTATGGAATATCGTGTAAAATGGGTATAATTGGAAAGAATTGAAATTTTATGTTATTTTGGAACATAAAATATTTTATTATGTATTATATATCATTTTTATATATTGTACGAGGTATAATCCTTAGATAAAAAGTTTAATGATAGTCATTTTGGTTATTTTTGGCAGTTTCTGATAAAAAGGACTCATTTTGTTTTTTCGTTTTTCATTATGTATATATGTTAGTAAAAGAACATTAAAAAGGTAAAAAAATTAATATTAAAATATTTTTATACAATTATAATGGTTTATGACCATATTTGTAGGAGGTAAAAGAAAATGAATACAAATTATCCACGATGGTGGTAAATCAACACATAATAGAAAATATTTTTATTTTTACAATAAAAGGGAGAGTGGAAAAGAATTGGTGATAGATTATTAAATGAAAATAATAAAATTATAATATATATAATATAAATGATTTTATATACCAATTTTATAAGGTTAGGTGTTGAGGGAATAAAAAATGAAATGAAATTGAAAAGAAAAAAAATGAAAAAATACAGTCTTTTACCTCTTAAATTATTCTCTCGAGAACCTCTTTATGAGGATCATTTTGGGAATTTTTTTGAGGCCAATGGATCCTATAAATGGGTTATTGGGTTTGGAACAGTATTGGATATAAATTAATATAGGATAAAATCTTTTAATGTGTGAGGAGAATAGGTTGTGAGTGGTGGTATTGATATGGGAGGGGAGGGTTGCTTTCTCATTAAATTATTTATTAGTTTATTATTATAGAACATGATTATGAAATTTTTTAGAGTTATAAATAAATATATTAAATTATTGAAAGATAGGATTAAATTACAGGCTTAAATCATCCATACATCATCCATCTCCGAATAATTTATGTATTTGTTAAATATAGTAAATTATTATATTTCACCATCCACTAAAAAATGCAACTATTTTAGAAAAATACAAAAAGTTCACCATAGCCATGTATTGAAATGTGGACTTAAAAAATGAATTCCATTTTATGAAAATGATATTATAAATATAATTTTTTAAATAAAATCATCATTTATTCAAAAAATACTGATTTCAAAATTATACCTGATTTTATGTCACATTGAAAATATAATTAAGGTCTCATAAAATTTTTAGAGGAAAAAAATATAATTTTATAAATAAATTTTATGGAATTTTTTTAAATTATAAAATTAATTATAAAATTCAAACAAAATATTTATGTCTTTAAAAAATACCAACACTAATTTTTTATTTTCAAAAAATTTATTTACTTATTCCAAGAAATAAATACATTATATTATCTTTATTAAGATATATAAATTTTATATATAATTTCTTCAGTAAGGATAAAATTATATTGGTCAAATTATTATTTATGGGGGTCATATTACTCTTCTAAAGGTCATGTTACTATTCCATTTGTATTAGTTTATTATCTTGTAGAAATACCTCTCATTTTTCATAATTTTTCATTTATAAACTTTAAACTGTGTAACATTTTCAACTTTAAGTGACATATACTATATAACATAATTAAAATAATGGAAATTTCATTGATATAATTCTAGGATTTTACAATTTGAATGGTTTCATGTGTGGTTAAATTAATATTTAGGGATAATATAATATGTTAGTAAGTTTAAAGAAGATATAATGTTCAATATAAAAATATAATTTGTTAAAAATTTATGTTATACTAGATTAAAGAGATTTAGAAACTCTATTGGGCTTAATCAGGATAATCCATTAAGGTAATGACGGCAAACTATATATGGGTTAACCAAGATGGTTGAATAGTGTATGTTTTATTATGTAATTTTCATGTGTATTTATTTTCAAGATAATAATTAAAATTTTAGGTGTTTAACTTATGTACATTCTCCATAATTTAGTGAAATTAAATATATTAAATTATTTTTTATCAATTTATTTTTTGAAAAGTTATTTTGATTAATTTTATGGTGTCTTAATTTATCGAATGATCTTTGTTAAACCATAAAATTTATTAGTGATTTATTTTAGAATATAATGTTTTACTACACTTTAAAAATGATTATTATTGTATTATCATACCATGTTATCACCATTTTGGTTTTATATATGATAGAATGAAGATTTTTTTTATCATTTCATAAAACTCATATTCAATGAGATATTAAATATATAATTTATAAAATATATATTATTACTTATCATTTGGATTAAAAGAAGATGTAATGAAAAAACTGATTGAAACACATAATAAAAGGATGAAATTGGGTTTATAGACTTGAATAAAATAATTTATGTATATTTCCTTAAATTTATAATATGGATTGTAAATGAATTACACAAATCCAGTAAAACAACATTGTAATAAAAATGACATCTTAAAACCTTCAATTTAGATTAATATATGATATCCTTAATACCTTAATGGCCAATAGTTTATTGATCGTTGACTCTCTCATGATAACTCTATTTATTAGGATCGATGTTCTTAATCACTCTATACAATTATTGGACATTAATTTTCTTACATGCTTCCATATTTTCACATCATAGTAATGTTCTCCTATTTCAAAACCTTGTTATGTGTAATTCTATACAACCATCAAATTTTTTTAATATTGTTAAATTTTGTCATTAATAACACTTATTTTATGTGATTTGTAATAATGGAATTTTAAATTGATAAAGAATTGATTAATAGACTCAAGATAAAATTATGAAGATAGAATTTACAACAGAGGGGGATCCTCTTCCACAATGATATTTCAATATATACTTCCACTATAAATTAATACTAGGTTTTATGTCTACTGATACATGAACCATCAAACTAAAATGAACTATGATATTTTTATTTAAATATAAAATTAAAATGAATGATAAAAGATAGAACAAGATGAGGTTTCAATATTAAAAAACATAATTAAATGTACATGTTGTGTAAATTAATATATATATATATATATATATATATAAACTCGAATAATTAAATATGTATCCTCATTATTCTCTATGGGAATTGTTACCCTACCTTCAACTATTAAAATAAGATAGAGAATTATGAATTCAATATAGAATATTAAACAGAGAATTAATTGAATACATTTTAGTAACGAAAGTATCGATACATATAGGAATTATGAATGATTATTATAATTATGGTCATTAGACACATATCCATTATATATAGAGATATTATATATATATATCAATTTAATATATTTAAATTTATTTATTTTATTAGGAATATAAAATATTTTTTTGTTAAATTAGAAACAATTTTCTAAAATAAATATATGTAAAAAATATATTTGATATTAATAAATTAAATGAATCACAATTGATTAATTATTCTTAATAGAAATTATTATATTTTCAATTTAATTAATTACAATTAATATGGAAATAAATGAGAGTAAAATCAATTAATGCTTGAAAAATAAATTTTCATTATAAATGTGTTTTCTTTATTTTTTTTGGATAATATAATAAAATCAATCAAGTATTAAAAAATTTATTTTATAAATGGTTATAATTTTACAAATATTCATATCAGATTTATTATTTGATGAAATTTTAAAATTTCCCAAAAGGATTAATTTTTAATTGAATAATGAAAAAATAATGATTTTAGAAAACCATTATATGGAATAAATTTATTTCTGACTATCAATTTGGTTTAAAATTATTTCAGTATTTCATTAGTTAATTTCATTAACTTCATTGATAACCACATAATATTTTTTTCAGATATAAAAAAATTATACACTTGAAATGAATTTTATAGAATTGTTTCTTTATATCTTGAAGGATTAAATAGAAATTACATTTTTTCATTAATATATAATGATGTAGAAAAAATGTATTCTATTTTTGAAATCTAATGCTTTAGATTATAAAAATAGGTCCCTCGTAGTGTTGGTCATGATGAATAGTAGTCGTGGTAAATATGTGTCACATCTGTAAGTGATGATAGAGTAATTAAGGATAAAATTAATGTGATATAGATTGAAAAATATATCTAACACATTCTTTATATCTATTGGATGATCATATTTTACCCATCCTCATTTCATATTAGAAAACATGTGATGTTGGTTCCATTAATCCTTGATATTTTCAATTAAAATTTTTTAAGTAATCAAAAGTTTCAAAATGAAACTTTATTGAATTTAGTGATTAAAATATATACTCATATAGATGAAAGTGTTAAATTTGTGGTTCTAAATGTAAAATTTTAATAAAAATAGTTTCTGTGACTGAAATTTAATTTAATTTTTTATTTGTTTAATAATTATATTTAATAGTTAGGCAATTTCCAAACAGTTATAGTTCAAGTCGTATAAAAAGATTAAATAATTTTCATAACAAAAAGTAATATTTTTTGTGTCATTCATGGTATTATAATAATTTTATAGATGTATATATAGTTTTAGTGATGTGTGAAAATATTATATTTTCACTATATTATTATAATGATATTTTCCAATGTAAATTATTTACTCTATCATGGAAATGAAATCAATGGTATTTCTAGAAAAATAATATATTTTTTAATTAATTTAAAATCCATAATGACGTATTATTTTCATTTTTAACGGGTTATAGAAAAATATCTTGTTTTTAAGAAATATCTTCTTTCAAATTATTTTAAATTATATGATATATTGAGTTAAATTTCAACAAAATGTTGATATTGTGTTATTCACAGCACCATGTTAATCATGTGTAGCACAAAACATCATGCTTCTTGGATTACTAGTGTCATACATGGGGTTGTGGCTTACCAAAAACCAAAATACAATTGATATTAGTATTTAACATGATATTTATCACCCATAAAATGTAATGGTGGGGAAAAATTTGATTAAAAAAATTTGGAATATTTTGTTCGCAAATGTGTATTTAATTAATTAATTGGTAACTAATTAATTAGAAATTAATATAAAAACAAATCAAATATAAATGATATGTTTTAATAAATAAAATATTATTATTCCCCCAAAGGTGTTTATCTTATAAAATTAAACTAATCACTATCAGTGAACAATATTAACGAAATTAATATGTTATTCATTCAATAAAATTATTTTAAATTTATCAAATAAGTTTTATTAGCATAAAATAAGAATAAATACATTTCTAAGGATAAAAATTTACTTTCTAAAAATAATTGTTTCAACCTTTTAATGGAACACATTTTTATAAAATAAACATGGAAACTTCTTCAAATTTTATTTAAAAAAATGTATTACTTTTATTAATTTGAATATCAAAAATTAATTTGGGTGTATTTTTGGTAGTATTCTGGGAACTTTTTTATTTTTAAGAATAATGAATAAAAATACATTTTAATTGAATACAAAATTTTCATCTAAATACTTTTTAATTTCAAAATTTAATTTAAATTATTTAAAATTTTATATTTGATAAATTATACGTAAATTTATACTATAAATCTTTTTTTAATAATCTTGATATTGAATTTGGATGTAAAAAACATGGTAAACATTTAGACCTTTTTTGCTTTAAAACCCATCATTCTCGTTTCTTCTAAGGGATTACTTTCAAATTAATTTCATCCATTTATTTTGGTTTAATTTGGAAAAATTGATTCTATATTTTTATCATAAGAATTTATAATTTATAGTGAGTTCAAAATATTTTTTTGACAAGTTATATTAGTGAAATAAATTAATCTTATTTACCCTAATTAATATAAAATCAAGATTACTTAGTAGAAAAATAATACTCATATGAGGCCAAATAACGTAGAAAAATGTCCATTTTTTCTTTCCATATTTCTACCATTTCAATTATTTTCACAAATTTGGATCATTATTTTCGACACATAATGATCAGGAGACCTTCAAATAGTGTTTACCTTTTTCTATTTGCAATAACATCACACCTCCTCCATTATAAAAGGGAAATCACTCTACCTACTTATTCATTCCTATAAATTTTATTGATAGTATAAATATTTAACCAATAAAATCTAAAAGTCCCTCCTTTAATCCGAGAATCCTCACTATTTGAATAAATAATTCCATGGAAGGCCTACGGTGCAGATCGAATGAGTTATCCAAGGAAGTGGTAACATTCTTCAACGAGATTTTTTTTATTTCATTATCCACCCACTAAATTATATTTATATAATTATTATATAATAATCAAGTATATAAAATATAATAATAAGTTTTTATGTTATGTTTACTACCTATAACTTCACACACATCCTTAAAATGGGATTTTCAATCATCATTTGTGTGTAAAGTTTATTACCGCCTCACAAATAGATGTCATTATTTTTTTTTTCATTATTAGCTCTCATGGTTAGGAATAATTATTGAAATTATATTATATATGATACATATAATATATTTGATTTAATTATTATTATGTAATTTTTATATAAGACATACAATCATTTCATTAGTGTTTTGAGAAATGTGATAATATCTTTCATGGATTGTGTGGACTACTACCTCTTTAAAGCGATGTGATTCATATATTAAAATAAACACATCCCAATAATGATATATATATATATAATAAAATAATATTCTTATAATGTATATTATTAAATGACAAATTTTACATACATTGTTTTTATAATTATTATTGAAAAATCAGAATGTTACTATTACATACGTACGACCTCCTGTCTGCATGTTTATAACATAGGTCCATTTTTCATAAACATATTCCATGATTATTTATAAAAGAATAATTTATTTATAAATATGGTTATTATTTTAGGTTTATTATTATAGATATTTTTAAATAATTACCTCATTGACCGTAGTTAACCTGCCAAAGTATTTTTGTCATGATAACCATATATAGTCAAAACACCTGATGTAAACATAATAAATTATGTAATTGTATATAACATGGTAATAATTGAAATAAAAGTAATAATAAAAAATAGAAAACTTCATATGAATGTAAATAATTCACATAAATTTGTTATTCATGAAGATATGGAATAAGCATGAGAAGTCTAACACAAGGTAAGGGGGTGTGTCTCATCTTACACTCTATTGAAATTAAATTGTTATTATGAACCTAATTAATTTTATGTGATGTATATACTAAAAAATTACATTTTATATCATGAATAATGTTTTTTTGGTGATGTTAAAATATTCAATTGATGTTAATTATTCATGGATCTCCTAAATGAAATGTTACTCAAGTAGTAAGAGGTTTTTTAGTCTCACTTTTATATTAATGAGATGTATTGAATATTAAAAACTTATTATTTATGTGTGGTGTATATATTACACATAAATTTATTGTATGATTGTTATAATTGAATTAATGTGATTTTAAAGATCTATTTGGTTAAATACCTTTCATGGGTTTTAGAGTTTCAATGTTTCCAATGTAGTATTTCATTTTGCCATATTTTTACTTGTTTGAGAAATATATTATTTTATAAACCAATATTCGTTTATGAGGTGTATATAATTCCCTATTTATATGTTATATCATGCATATCCTTATTCTCAAGATATTATATGTTTAATTTTTTGTTGTTCCTTCATGTTGATTATGATTCAATGTTACCAAAGGGGTAAGATTATTTTGTTACAATCAAATAATTTACTCGGATTGTGTATGATTTAGTCCATGTTGTTGAAATATTATACTTTACATGGATTATCTTACCCTTAAGTTATTCATTTCATTTTTAGTTAAAATTTCTATTTTCACTCCTTTTATATTAGTTAACCATGTTTCAATGATATTTTTGTTGAATCCATTTCTTTTCCATGGGTTAACCATATTTCAAAAAGTGTATTATGATCTCATTTCATTTATATGGATTTGACATGTTTAAAATATATTTTTATGGAACCCTATCCTCTTCCAAGGGTTATCCATATTTAAAATAGTAATTTATGGATCGTGTTTATTTTCCATGGGAAAATAATGTTTAAAATAAATTTTTATGGAATATATTTACATTAATCTCATGGGAATGCCTTAGTATTCTCTCAGTGCACTTGCTTCCCCCTCTTCCTTCTACACCCTTCATCATAGGGATTTTTCTGTTTTTTTTGATATTAATGTATATCCTCACTTCACTTAAGCTGGATTATTATTCCAATTCTTATAATATTATTTCCCCTTATTGGCTAGAGAAATTTACTAGTGGATATACTAGATGACACCCAACCAATTTTCTGTCCAGCCCTGCACACCCGACCTCGATTTAGGGTATGTGTGTTGGTGTTGAAGATTATTGGGTCAATATTGGTGGTACAAGATGGTGTTCTCTTATTTATAACCTCTCTTTTAAATCATCAATAATACATAACTTTTTCTGAATACTAAAACATTATATAAACAAACACCCAAAGACTGTAAATGGAATAATCCCTTGGGAAACAAAGAATTATAAACAATTGTACATAAGCGAGATTCATTATCTCCTACATGGTTCTTTATGACTAAAAAACTTATTACACACAACGTAATTACATCATATCATCATAACCTGTGGAAGGAAACATAAAAAAGGGTGATCTAAAATGTAATGTAAGTGTACAAAAGTGTGACATATATGCATAATCAATAGTATAGGGGTATATTAAATCAGCCAAAACATTATAAGATAATACACTACCTTTCAATTATCATAAAAAATAATTCTATCATAATAATTGGTAGTTAATGAGACATGAATCATTAAGAAAGAAGGACACTATCCACGAAATCATAAAATAAGAATAAAACATGAAATTTTAGAAAAAAACATAACTATATAATAAAATTTCTATTGTAGAAAAGGAATCATTTGCAAGGCTATTTTTGTAGTATGGGTTCATTCCTCATACCATCTATGTAGTAATGGTTCACTCCCATGACCATCTTAGTAGAATGAGTTCACTCCTCATACCATCTTGGATGTCATGGTTTACTCCCACATCCTTCTTAGTATCATGTGTTCACTGTTCATACCATATTTGTACTCTTGGTTACTCCCATGGCCAGCTTAATAGTCAAGGATAATTTCCAAGGCCATCATAGTATATCTCATGAGATATAAATATCTACCCAATACATTTTATAGAAATAAATCTCATACATATGTCAAACTGAAATCATACATAGATGTTCCACAAATTCATAAACAATCATATTATAAGTCTTGTAGTCAAATGGGTATCATAAACATGTAAACATATATTAAACTATTGAACTAGAAAAGTTTCATAATAAACATAACCCAGGAAAATAAATTGGTTTCAAAATCATATAAAAAATGAATGAGAAATAGATTTCATAAAGTCTATAAATTAAGATTAACCCATTCATAGAATTAATATGAATGAAAACTTTATATTATTTCCTAAAAGGGAATGAGTAACCTTAATAGATTTCATCGTAGATTGAAATTAATTTTGAAATATCTTTCAAAAACATTTCTAGATGAAAATATCCTTTCTTTTTTTAATATTTTTAATTCTTCAAACCATTTGAAAATCATTTTCATAGACAATACCTTTTAAACTAATAACGAAAACATAAAATAATATGAAACCCATTTTTTAGGAAAACCTATAATATAAGTATCAAAACACTTTAAAAACATTTTTATATGAAAAAGTATCGAAAATTTATAATAAAATAGGTCAAATTATTTTTAAACAATTCAATTTAAAATATTTTGAAAACATATAAATTTTGTTTAAACATGTTTTTAAAACCATTTATTTGAAAATATATTTGAAAACTTTTAAATAGTGCATGGAAAAACGTTTTCCATGAAAATACATTGAATACATGTAAATAAATGATGAACATGATTTTAAAACCATTTTCCTTGAAAATTACCTTAATACATATTCTTAAAAATTATCCATTTAAATATTAAAAGTACTCTTCAATGAATTGACGTCACGTATATCCATACATACCTTACAAAGTAAAAAATAATATTCCCTTTTTACGGTAAAAAGGTTATAAAAATTCTTTTTTCAAAAAGAGAGAAGATGATTCCATTGAATATATTAGAAAAATAAAAAATTCTAATAAAATTGTTTTGTTATTATAGGATAATGGTATGGTATTATAAGTAACCCTTATTAGAAATCATAGATTTCCATCCGAAGGGAGGGTAATGTAAGGCTATCTTAAAAGCACATTATAAATTATCTAATGCACCAAAGAGTAGAAAATGGTACCAATTCATGAATATAAAAAGAATAAAAATAGGAGAGTAAATTTCACCAATTTAATGAGATATGGGTTAAAATATTTCATCGAAGGAACCATAAACAGAAACAGTCTTGAAAAATATGGGATTATTTCAATAAAATCTTATTACTTGGTAACTTTGGATAAAACCATCCATGTAATAAAATTAAATTAATTGAAGATTATAATATCATAAAGAGACTTATATTAATTATATGACATGTATAACTGATGTATATAAAAGTACAAAATTTTTTAGGTTCATAGTGAATCATGAGGCTCAAAGAAGGGAAATTGAGACAAAACTATTTTACCGATTTGGTAACTTTGGAAACTTAGACCCCATGTTAGAAAGTTATTAAAATGGATTTTTAATACCAATAAATTATATTACAAGATAAATATAATACAATCACAGGAATTACATACACCACACAAATGAGAAGAGTGGTGAGCATATGGTATATCTCATTGAAATAAAAAGTGAGATGAAACCCCCTTATCTTGTGTCTTGACATTGGACCTACTCATCCAAACTATTGGTATAATAAAAAAAATTAATTATAATTATTTTACAGAAATATATTATTATTTCCAATACCATATATTTTTTATTATTAAATAATATTATATACTTGTTAACCATCCAATGTTAATGTTTCACTTCGGGTAATATCTGCTTTGTTCTTCGTATGTGTATTAATTTTTTATATTGTTGGTTCTTATAATTATAAAATGATTCCAAAAATTAAAATATGATATAAATATCAGACATATATCCAGTATATTTATATTTTAATAATATTTATAATATATAATTATTAAATAGAACATACAGTTCATGGAGACGGTAAGCGGTACGTACGCATGAACATTATTTCCATTTATACTATCCTTTGGAATGAATGTATATAGTTAAAATATGTATATATATTTCTATATAATTATTAAAGTATATTTATTATATCATAAATATCATATATTTTCATGTAAACAATCCTTAATACATTCCATGTGGTTTTTGAATGAATCACATCGCTTTGGGGGGTGGTGGTCGAGATTTCTCCAAATAAGATTATCGTATAACCACAAAATGGAAATTAAAAAGGTCTGAGTTGTAATAGGGACTAAATAATCTTAAATAAATAATAAATAGTATATATAAAATATATGAATACAATGTCTATCATAATTTCCTCCATTATTGGTGGAAAAGTAAAAATTAACAATCATTGTTTTGTGAGGTATTAGTTCACCGTACATAGTAATGGTATGTTAAATATCAATTAAATTGATGTTTGTGTATGTTCATGTTAAAAAATTATCATAAAAAACCTATTATATTTCATATAATGATTTTTTCATTCTGTAATGTAATAAATAATGTGGATGTGTGGAGAAGGAAAATAATGGAATTGATCTAGAGAGAAGACGTTACCTCATAATCAGGTAACTCCATTTTGTTTGGGCCAAAAGGCAACATTCAGATAAATTATGGAAATGTTAAGCCTTATAGGATGAGGGGATAAAGTTTGGGATATTATTTTAGAAGATTTTTGGGGGAAAATGGGATTTTGAGGTGTGAGGAATTGGGTAGTGGTGGTTGCCTTTTATTGTGATGAGAATGGACATGAATGAAATTTTGGAAAAAATGATTGGTTTCCTGAAATATTTACCTAACCCAAAGTCATAAATAAAAAAAAAACCAAAATAATATAAGTTAATGACCAAATAAAGGCCATATAATGGGTTTTGAAAAAGTGAGTAGGTCATTCTGGGCTTATATTTAATATTTAGTACTCTATTAACGTAATTTTTTCTCTTCACCAATGTCATTAATTTTAATCACATCACTAATATTTTTTGGTAAAAAATATATTTTACCATACTAGATAGTATCAAATTTCATGATTAAAAATATGGAATCCATTTTTATAAATTATAATCATATTAGTGGAATAAATTAATTTAAAACTAATACCATTGATGGGAAGACACTATGGGTTTTTATGAAGAAATGATCAAACGTTTGATAAGTTTTTATATCTAATTTCAATGTCAAGTTGGTTTTAATGAACTAAATTGGAATAATTTATAAACCTATTATCTAACTAAATTATTTAACCAATTAATAATATAATTTATCTTTTATACATAAACTAGATGAAAAGGAAATTTCGATTTAAAATCCAATATTTTTAACTATTCGTTAAAAATTGAAAAATTATTTAAAAATGCCAAAAAATTTTCCTAAATTCATTTTTATTTATCTCTTAAAATTTTGATTTTAATATTGACATATTTAATATATAAAATTTAAAAAATATAGATTTAAAATGGGTTCCCAATTAAAGGGTTGTAAAACTTCCTTTATTAAAAATATTTTTTTTTGCATAAAACCGGATTTGTTCATATCTTATGTCTATAGAATCTAATGACTGAATAAATTTTTTTATTGAATATATATAATATATATTAAAAAAATATTGTTCAATAAATTTAATTAATTTAATTTATTAGGTCAAAATTGATTTGTGACCATAATAGTAATATTATCCTTTTTATTCAATCGGTTTTCATATTCATTTCTAATTAATTTTTAACCACAGAATTCATCTTGTATTTGTGTAAAAAATATATTTTCATAATTTATTTTATACTATTATATCCATCAACATAACAACTAGGTTATATATCACTAAAATAATATTTTTAGTAATATATTATAGTTTGGTATCACTCGGTCTTGCGTGTTACATAAGCCATCGAGGAAGGTAAATATTGAATGTAATATATTATAACCATGTTGTATTGTGTTACATAAACCAAGTTGGTTTGTGTGTTACATTATCTAATCCAGTTCCATGTGAATGGAATGTTTGAATTAGTGAAAAACTATTTTTAGTGTTTTTTGAAATAAAAAATTTAAAAAGATTAAATTAATTTGAAAAAATATTTCACAAAATATGATCGTGCTAAAGTATACCCACTTAAAATAAATTTCTCCCTCAAAATTCATCTGGGTAATCAAGGATTTTATAATTGATTTTTAATAAAAACCTAGATAAAAAAGGGGATACTAAAACTTCCCATAAAAAGGTAAAGTTGGAACCATAATTGTTACTCAGAGTAACACATAAAAAGATTTAAACATAGGAGAGGATATAGTAGAAGTCAAAACATGGATATAAAAGGGAAATCATTCTGTAATGTTTTTATGGAGAGAGATAGAGAACAAGGTCAAGAGAAAGATAACAATCAAAAAGCCATAAATATTTGAGGACTTAAGGGACCACCAGGTCAGTAGGAAACAAAGGTACTAGAACAACATTTTTGGTTTCGAGATCCTATTTTCCAAAATATGGAGAATTTACATTAAAATATATATACCTTCATGATTTCAGAAAAATATAACCCTTTATTGTTCAGTGATCATCTTCACCACTTTCTCTAAAAGGGAAAGTGACTTTTTAATTCTTATCGTACTAACGGATAATGATATCCATGATATGCCAACCCATTTGTCATCAATTATCATTAAACTAATATAGTCTGAACAGGATATCCAATATGCATAATTCCTCATCTTGAGATATAAAACATTAATCTTAGTGATGTCATATGAAAATAGAATTAAACTTTTTATAAATGGAAAACCTTATAATCCTTCTAAAATACTAAAATTCAATGCTTTGGAATCAATTTAAAGAAATCATCTTAAAATTAATACCTCATATATCAAAATTTACCTCTTGGACATCACATTCCAAACATGTGAATACCCTCATCGTATATTCCCTCGAATCATCGTATCAATCTCAATTACCATATATCCTCTTGGAAACCATGCTCCATTCCTTATTCCAATGATTACTGGATATATTCCTTAAATCCAATAAGTTGTGAACTTCATCCACGATGACATAGACCACCTTTTCAGCAAATAAACAATCAGTCCCATGGTAATTAGTTCTATCAAATTTCATTTATCCAAATCAATCAATCCTTTATCGAAGCTAAATACAATTTTATGAACATATTTATCACATTAAGGGTTTCCATCCCATAATAAAAATATCACTTTTACAAGTATTAACAATCAATAAACAAATCATTTTCTATCCTTAATAAGATATATACTAACAATACATATATACTTCATGATTCGTATAACATAATATTTTAATTCAAAAAAATAATTACTTCATTCATCCAACATTATTATTAAACCATTACTCAGGATTTATCAACATTTTCCTTAATACCCATTTCCTAGAATATAAAATATGAATAATGTATTTTGGTTCCTCAACCTCAATCCAATAATTCTTCTTATGATTAATTTAAACAATATTGGAAGAACATCACATATATTTCACATATCATTTGATGTCTTTTTATGTTCTGAAGTATAACCAATACTGATAATAGTTTCCTAATTCAATTTATGATATTTCAACTTGGGAAATCAAATTGAATAATTCTGATAATTTCTACAATGTAAATATTCACTGTTAACTATGTTCCTTATAATTATCGACCATTAACTAAAACCAGAAATCACGATGTGAGAAAAAAATATCATATATGAAAGAAACATAATCCTTTAAAATATCATGTAGGATGTATAAATCATGCCACAGTCCTTAATTTAATAAACCGTAGGGTTACCCTAATTTATTTATAGAAAATTATATATAAATCCTACATGATGGTTCATAAAGAGATTATGAATTCCCAAATAATACCCCCTAAAGTATCAAACTGGATATACCGAAATGCACATTGTCTGGTACCAGATTACCCTGTGTTATGCAAATAACATTATGATAGATTTGTTACACCTAGGTACATTAGTGCCAAAACCAATTCAACTTGTACTATCGAGATAGAGATGTATTTCGAGGAAATAACATACTCTGTCCTTTATCGAAATTTGAGGAAATTATCCTAAAAATTAACTCATATATATACATATCCTTCGAGATATCCCTATACATATAAATATAAATTTACATTGGGATTCATCAAATATTTTCTCATTCTAGTTTTTAATTCTTAATTATACATGGATCTAATACCAACTATTGTGACCATCACTTTTCAAACAATAACATTTCATAACCTTTGTAGAATACATCAACATTATACAAATAGACACCAAAAGTCCATAATTTCTCTACTACCATTGGAAACATGGAAACATAAACATAGGTACTAAAAAGAGCTACAATATATCCCACGAGGTTCTTCATGACAAGAAACCTTCATAGACATCTCATACTCACTACATATATTCATAACCAGGTGAGGTAAACATAAAAAGTGGTGTGGTAAAATGATCAGAAAGTGTAAAAAAATATAAATATAAGAATAAACAGGATTATAGAGGTATTAGATCAGGATAAAATCATTAGAATATTATTCAATGCATGTCAAATATCATAAAATTGAATCATGGCATAAATCTTTATAGTTCATAAGACATCAATCAAAAGGAAATAATGGAAATAATTCATGATAAAATAACTTACGAATAAAACATAAAATTATGGAAAACACATAATGTAATATTAAATTATCTACAGTAGAAACGGAATTGCTGTGAAGACCATATTAATAGTATGGGTTCACTCTACATACCATCTTGTTAGTATTGGTTCACTCTAATGGCCATTTTAGTAGCATGAGTTCACTCCTCATACCATCATGGTAGTAATGATTCACTCCCATGACCATCATAGTAGAATAAGTTCACTCCTCATACCATATTGGTAGACATGGGTCACCCCCATAACCATCTTTGTTGTGAAGGATAATACCCAATTCTAAATTATTCTGTCTATTGAGATATAAATCTTTACCCAATGAATTGGATGGGGGTATAGGTCTCAACCATCTCAAAATGAGATCATACATATATTTTCTAGATAATAATTATAAATAATATCATAACCTATGAAATGAAATGGGTATCATAATCATGTAAACATATAATAAGATTAGAAAAAGCCAGGTTTGACCATCATTTCATCATTAATATATCCTATGAAAAGATGTGGGTTTCTAAAGCATATAATCTATGTATGAGAATATTTTTTCTTTAAAGAATGACATTATGTATAACCCATTCATAGAAAGAATAAAAATTGATCCTTTAGATTATTTCCTCAAAGGGCACAAGTAACATCAACAGATGCTATTTTAGATGGAAATCAATTTTGAAATATCATTCAAAAATAAAAATTAAGGGAAATTTCCTTTCTTCTATGGAAAGGTATTTTACTACATAAAACCATTTTAAAATAAATTTAATATAAAATACCTTTAATACTTATAAAGAATACATGAAATAATTTGAAAACCCTTTTTTACTGGAAAACATATTGAATAATATTAAATTCATTTTGAAAACTTTTTAATTTAAAACACATTGTAAAATTATTATCAAAGCATAAAAACAATTTAAAACTATTTATTTGAAAATAATTTGAAGACATATAAATGGTAATTATAAAAGTTTTTTAAACCATATCCTAGAAAATGATTTGAATACCAATAAAGAGGGCTTAATAAAATTTAAAACCATTTTCCATGAAAATATTTTGAAAAAATATAAATATATATTGAAACCTTTTTGAAAACCATTTTCATGAAAACTAAAAAAAATTCTCTAAAAATTTATCCATTTAATAATGAAAAGGATGCTCGAATTAAATGATGGATGGTAAATCCATACATACTATATGAGGTTAAAAAAGCCTTCTCTTTGTATGGTAAAAAGGCTAGAAAATTTATTGTTTATAAAGTTAAAATATTATTTCATTGAAGAAATTGGTAAACGAAAAAAAGGTGAAAGTTTTGTTTATAGACTTTAGTATTATGGTATAAAATTCTAGGAAACACTTTTTAGAAATCAGAGATTTATGACCGAAAGGAGTGTAAGGTCGGGCTTTCTTCAAAACAATTTCTAAACTATATAATTCAATAAAGATTAGAACATGATACCAATGCATGAATATATATTGAATAATGATAAGATAATAAAATTCATGAACTTCTTGATATATGGATTAATGTATTTTATTAAATGAAACATAAACATAAATAATCTTGAAAAGCGATCAGATTGTTTCAATAAACACTTATCATTTGGTAAGTAGGGATCATACCATCCATGTAAGAAATATAAGTTTTATAAATCTTATAAAATCATGAAAATATGTAGAATCACTGTATAAAATATAAAATGGAATTATATACACCTAAAAAAAATAGGTGCATAAAAAACATGAGTCTCAAAGGAGTTAAATTGAGAAAAAACTATTCTATCAATATAGTAGATTTTGAAACATAGACCACAAGAAATAATGGTCATAAAAGGGATACATTAATAACAATTTCATTCAGTAAAATTTACATGTAATATAATCATGGGCCATATACACACCACAAAAAATAAAAGAGTGGGGAACGTAACATATCTCTCACAAAAAATAAAATTTGAGATGAAATTTCCTGACCTCGTGTCTTGACTAACATCGTACTAATTTAGATAACCATATTAATATATATAATACTATATAATTTCTTATTAGGACCATTTATTACTCACTTGTTAACAATCCTATTTTAAGGTTTCACTTTGTGTAATATCTACTTTGTTCAGTATAAGTGTTTTAATTTGTTATATAATTTGTTTATATAATGATATCAGAATTACATAATGTAGAAAATTAAATTACTATAATTTATATCCTGCATATTTATATTTTAGTAATCTATAGAATATATAAGGATTAAATAAAATACACCTTTCATGGATACTGTAATCCATACATACACATGGTCATTGTTTCTGCTTTAATTATCATATTGAATGAACATATATAAATGTCATATGTATATATATGTATATATATATATATATAATTATTCATGTATCATTATTAAAACATAAATAACATATAAATCCACTAAAACACCCTTGTTATATTCTATGTGGTTTGCGAATGAATCACATCACTTTGAGGGGGGGGGGGTCGTCCACATTTCCTTGAACAAGATTATCATATTAACAACAAATGGAAAGTAAACAACTATTAGTCATGAAAAAGAATACATAAGTTTAAAGATTCTATAAATAATATATATAACATATAAAAATTTAGTGTCCATAATAATGTCCACCATGATAGGTGGTAATGGAAAAATGAATAATCACTGTTTTGTGGGACGATAGTTCACCGTACAAAGAAGTAGTATATCTGATAACCATTAAGCGGTGGTGTGAGTTAGTGTAGTTCAATAAATTAGAATAAAAATCATGAGATTATTTAGGATAATAGTTTTGTTATAAAATAATTTAATAATGAGATTGGAGGTGGCGGAGAAGGAAAATAAAGGAAATGAGCTTAAGAGAAGAGGTTACGTCTTAATCGGGTTACTATATTTTGTTTTTTTCAAAAACCATCCTTGATTTTTATTTTTGACTATGTTAAGGCTTCTAGATATAATGGAGTAATCTTGGGAGAATATTTTAATATAGTTTGGGTGATATAAGGGGATATATAGGTGTGATTAAGTGGGTAGAGGTGGTGGCATTTTAAAGGGAAGGGAAATGACACATTTGGCATTGTTGAAAACACGTTAGATGTTCCAACGTTTTTACCAAGGAATATTAATAAACACCCAACCAATATAACTAATTTAAGTTAAATGAAGGAATAATGTCCACCCAATGGGTTTTGAAAAAATATCTTGGATATTTTTGGTCATATATTTAAGGAATAGTACATTATTTACCTAATTTGTCTCTTAACTGTTATAAATAATATTTACTACTTTTACTAATATTTTTGATAAATAATAAAGTTGAACATGTTAAATATTATAAAATATAATGATTCCAAATATTAAATCCATTTTATAAATTATAATCAATTAATTTGATGAAATTAATTTTAAATAAATCCCATTAACGGGACAACATTACAGGTTTTTAAAGTATAAATGATCAAAAACATTATATGTTCTATTATCTAATTACGATGTGAAATTGTTTGAAATGAACTAAATTGGATTAATTGAAAAAAAATATTATCTAAATAAACTATTAAATCAATTAATAATATAATTTATTATTATAAATAAATTATTTAAAAAAATGTTTTGAATTAAAATCCATAATATTTACATATTCTTTAGAAAATAAAACCTCTTGAAAAATGAAAAGAAAAATCTCCAAACTTAATTTTTATGTTTGAATTATAAATATAATGTTTATTTTTACATATTATATCCATATAATATCCAAAATCTGGATTTAAAATGTGTTCTCCAATAAAAGGTGGCAAAACTACCTTTATTAGAAAATTGATTTCTGGAAAAAAATAGGTTTCTTCATATCTTATGTCTATCAGAATCTATTTTTTGAATATCAAAATATTTTATTGAATACATATCATATATATTACATTAATATCACTCACTAATTTAAATTAATATATTTATTTGGTTGAAATATATTTCGGACCATAATAATAATATTTTTCGTTATATTCCATCAGTTTTTATTTTCAATTATAATTATTTGGTAACCTGTGAATTCATCTTATATCTATGTTAAATACATATTTTTCATAATTAACTTAATATTTTTCATATCCATCAACTTAATGTCTTGGTTATATCTTATTATGAAAATATTTTTAATAATATAATATAGTTAGGTGACACTAAGTCTTGCGTGTTACACATGCCATCAGGGATGATCCATCTTATGTGTAATATACACCAACCATATCATTTTGTGTTATGTATACTATGTTATTATTGTGTGTAACATTCACTATGATTATTCCATGTGAAAGGAATTTTTTACAAAGGTAAAACTATTGTTAGTGTTGCATGAAATGAAAAAATATCAAAAGATTAAATTAATTCAAATACATATTCCACAAAATCACGTGATGTTATATTCTACCCCCCATAAAATGAATTTCACCCTAAAAAATTTCCATGTTATAAAAGGATTAATACTATAATGTTTCATTAATGGAAACCCACATTATAAAAATGTACACTAAAACATCCCTTAATAAGGGAATGTTAGAACAATAATGGTTAGCCAAAGTAGCTCATAATTAGATTCCCACATAGGATCACATAGGTGGTAAGTGAAAATAATGACATGGAAGAGAAATCTTTCCATATAGTTAAAATAGGGAGTAATAGAGAATATGGATAAGGGATTGTAAACAATCTCAAAGCCATAAATCAATGATGACCTAAGGGACCATCTTATTCATAGGAAATGAAGGTACATGCTTTTTTTCAATATCATTTTTATTAAATTTGAATAATTTTCATTGAAATATATACTTTCATGGCTTCATGGTAATGAAACCCTTTATTGTTCATTGATACACTTCAATTATTTGACTAAAAAGGAAGGTGAATTTCTCAATCATGATTGACTAACACATCATGAGATCCATGATATGATATCTGATGTGTCATCCGTTATCATCAATATAACATAGGTTGACCAAGATATCCAATATGATGAAATCCTTATATGGATATATAAAATGTTAATCTAACTGTCTTTATCTAATGTTTAACATAATTTTCCATAAATGGTTAACCTAATAATCCTTCAAGATGATTAAAATTCAATATGTTTGGAAATAACATCATGAAATCTTCTTAACATTGATTCTCATATATCACAATGTACCACATGGTTGTCACATTCCATACATCTGAATACACTCATCATATATTCCCCTAAAACATGGTAACAACCATAATTTCTATAAATCCTTTTATAAACATGCAAGATTCCTTATTCAAATAGTTATTGGATATATTCATTAAATACAATAGGTTTTATAATTAATCCATGATTATAAAGACAAATTCTTCAACAAATAAATAATTCAATCCATGGTAATAATTTCTATCTAATGTACATTATCCAATTCAATCATGTCATTATCCAAGCAAAAGTAAAATTTAACAGCATCATGATCATGTTATGTTTTAACTTACATTAATAAAAATATAACTTCTATATGTATTAATCACCATTAAACATATCCTTTTCAATCTGTAATGAAAACTGACATTGAAAATAAATATATATTTCATGATTCGTATAATGTAATCTTTGAATTGCTGAATATAATTACTTCATTCATCCATCTTTATTCTTGATCCATTAATCAATTTTCATCTACGTATTCTGTAAAAACAATTTACTAGAATATAAAATAATAATCATGTGTTATGGTTCCTGAAACTCATTGCAATCATTCATATTATGATAAATGTAAACAATAATGGAAGAACATTCCAAACCTTTCATATGTCATTTTCAGTCTCTTTATGTTCAGATGTATAACCAATTCTTTTAAAAACTTCATAATTCTCATGTTAAAATTACTCTTGGGAAATCAATTTGAATAATTCCCATATTTTTCACATCTGAAACATTCAAATATTAACCCCTTTACTTATAGTTATATCCATTGACTAAAACTATATATCTTGTGGTGTGAAACATAAATTATATAAGAAAGCCACAAAATCATGAAAATTTACTTATAGGATTTATTAATCATGAAACCTTCCTTAATATTTGAATTCTTAGGTTAATAATACATTATTAATATCATACATATAATTAAATACGTTAGGATGGTTCATGAAGTGTTTTTGTATTCACAACGAATATCCAATGGGAGTGTCAAACTATGTGTGCATCAAGTCCAATAGTAATGTACCAAATTACCCTGAATCATGCACATAACATCTCTTCAGAGTTGTTACCCGTAGGCACATCTATTTTAGAGACACATCCACTTTTAGTATCCCTTAAGTGATATATTTCTAGGAAACCACTAACTCTATCCTTTACAATAATTCAATGACATTTTCTGAAATGTTATCTCATCCTTATACTTATCATTAGTGACATCCCTACAAAAATCAATAGAAATATACATATTGATCTCACTAAAGATTTATCATCTATGTTTCCAATGTTTAACTATACCTATCTCTAATAACAACAATAGAAACCCTCATTTACAAACATTAACATTATAATACATTTTTTGAATAATTAAAAATTAAACAAATAGACACCAATAGTCCAAAACTGTTCTTGTGTATTTGGAAACATGGTAACATAAAAAATGGTACAAAAGTGAGATAAATTATCTCCCATTAGATTTTTTAAAACTATATCCCTTCTTAGACACATCATACACACTTCATATCTTCATCACATGGGTGATTAAGTAGAATAAGGGGTGAGCTCAAATTATCAGTAAGGGTAAACAAGGGAGACTTGTCAGAACTAACCTGAGCATAGGGGTATGAGAAGATGATCAAAATATTAGAAGTTCATACCATTCATGTCAAAGATCATAAACATGAATCATAAAATAAATATTTGTATTTCATAATATAAGAATTAATAGAAAATAAAGGATATAATCCAATAAATCATAACATATGAATAAAACATGGAATTGTGGTCAACACATAAGCATATAATATGACATCCATAGTATCCAAGGAATCAATTAAAAGACCATATTGGTAGTGTTTGTTCACTACCCATACCATATTGGCAGCCATGGTTCACTCCCATGTCCATCATAGTCGCATGAGTTCACTTCTCATACCATCTTGGAAGTTATGGTTCACTTCAATGACCATATTAGTAGAATGAGTTCTACCCTCATACCATCTTGGTAGAAATTTATCACACCCTTGTACATATTATTATTCATTGTTCATTCCCAATTCCATATTAGTCTATCTCATGAGATATAAAATTTTAGGCAATCCATTGGTGGGAGATATAGGTCCCACGTATCTCAAAATCAAATCAAACAAAAATCTGCCACAAAATCATAAAAAATCATTTCATAACCCATGAAATGAAATGGGTATCATAAATATGTAATAATATAATAATCTATTTAAATAGATAGGCTTTAGAATCATTTCATCATAGTCATAAAATGAGAAATGAATCAGATTTCAAAATCATATAATTAGTGAAATAAAAATATCTTTCTTAAAGACAATGACATTAAGTGTAACCAGTTTATTGAATGTATAATAATGGAACCTTTATATTATTTACTATATGTGAATGAGTAACTTCAACAAATGTCATTTTTGATAGAAATTAATTTTGAAATATATTTAAAAATATTTCTTTAGGGAAATATCATTTCTCCTTTGAATAAGGAATTTTAAAATATTAAACCATCTAGAAATCATTTTCCAAGAAAATAGGATTAAAACATATAAATAAGACTCGAAATCATTTTAAAACCCAATTTCCTTGAAATTTTATAAAATAATCATAAATAAATTTAAAAAATAATTTTTAATGAAATAACATTAAAATATTTAAAAAAATATTGACAATGTTTTGAAAACCAAGTCATTCAAAATACATTAAAAACTTACCAATCATGATTAAAAACATTTTGAATCCCATTTCTTTTAAAATACTTCTAAAACTTATAATTAAGTCTTAAAAACATTGTGAAAACCTTTTTCGTTGAAAATAATTTGAAAAGGTAAAAATAAAGCTAAAAATATTATGAAATCCATTTCCATTGAAAATTACAATAACACCATTTCTTAAAAATAACCTTTTAAAAATAAAAAGGAAGGTCTAATGAAATTACTATGGGTAAATATTTACATATCATCTCTGGTTAACAAGGATATTCATTTTGTAAAATACAAAGGTTAGAAAAATTACCTATTAAAAAATAAATAAGAAGATTCAATTGAAGAGATTTGAAAAATACAAAATGGTAAATAATTATTTTAGAGACTATAGGATAATTTTTTAATATTCTTTTAATCCATTTTCATCAATCATATATGTCCCACAGAATGGAGGGTAAATTTGGGCTTTCATAAAAACATTTATAAAAAATCTTATTATCCAAAGAGTATAAAATGGTACCAATGGAAGAATATATAATGAATAACAATGGGATATTAAAATTCATGAATACCTTATGATATGGGTTATAATATATCAATAAAGGAAGAATAAACATAAACAATCTTAAAAAGCGATGAGATTGTATCAATAAAATATTATCATTCGGAAACATGGGATCATAACATCCATATAAGAAATGAAAATTAAAATAAGCATATAATATGAATAAAATAATGAGATTATTGATAAAAAAAGTAAAATGTAAGTATATACACATAAAAAAATTTGTTTTGGTGCATTAAAAAATATGACTCTCAAAGGAGGCAAATAGATACAAAACTAATTTATCGATTTCGTAAATTTTGAAACATATAAAACATGAAAGAATGTTAATAAAAGGGGTATCTTAATACCCATAAATATAGGTATAAGATACATAGAATACAATAATAGTCAGTACATACACCCCAAAAAAGAATAGAGTGGTGAACATATCATGTATCTCACAAAACTAAAAAGTGAGATGAAATCCCCTTACCTTATGTCATGACTCATGTCATACTCATTCAATACACCAGTTTAATAAATATAAATTTATTAAAAATATTATTAATAACCATATTATTATATATAATATCATTTTTTTAATATTACCATATTTTACCCACTTTTTAACCATTATATGTTAAGGTATCACTTTGGGTAATATCCTATTTTTTCTTCGCATGTGTTTTAATTTGTTATATAATTTATCCTTATACATATCTCATGATTACAAAATATAAAACGTGATATAAATGTTATTTATATCAATTATAATTATATTATATTAATCTATATAATATATATTTTTGAAATGGAATACTCTGTTCATAGAGATGGTAAATCAAATGTATGCATGAACACTATTTCCGTTTTTATCGTCCAATTGAAAGAACGTTTGTAAAAGGAATTTGAATATATGTATATATATCATTATTATAGTAGTATTATTATATCATATATATCATATAAGTTCCCTAACCTCATTCTTAATACATTTCATGTTGTGTGTGAGCAAATCACATCGCTTTAAGGGGAGTTAGTCCACACTTCCTCAAACGAGATTATAGTATTACAACAAAATAGAAAATAAAAATACATGAGTTTTAAAAACTAATAGAGATTATTAAATATAAATTAAATATTATATATAAAATAAATAAATATGGTGTCCGTCATAATAGCCTCCATGATTGGTGTAAATGGAAAATGACCAATCATCGTTTTGTGAAGTAGTAGTTCACCGTACATAGAAATAATATTTTTGATATCCCATAGATGGAGGTGTGTATAAATGTAGGTCAAAAACATAGCTTAATAAATTACTGTTTGTATATTATAATTGGGTTTTCATTCAATAATGTAATAAATAGGGTGGTGGGGTAGAGAAGGATAATAAAGGAAAGGAGGATGACAGAAGATGTTACTTCTTAATCAGGTAACTCCATTTGGTTTAGAAAAAAAGGCTTCCTCGCGTTTCCTTCCTCACAAGGTAAAAATTTTCGAAGTAATTAATAATATTTTGGAGCTTATTTGTGCATTGTTTCAATGTTACAATGTTCTTTAGAAGTGTTAGATAGTGGTTAGAGTTGGTGGCCTTTATTTCGAAGGGGAACGACACACTTAGCATTTTTGAAAACAAGTTAGATGTAACAAAGTTTTTACGTAAAAAATATCATAAAAACCACCCAAACTAAATATTATAATATTAATTTATTAATAATGTCTATATAATGGGTGTTGGACAAGTGTATAGATTTTTTGGGTCTTATATTTAAGGCGGAAAATTTTACTAACAAAATTTTTCTCACAACCGATTTAATTAATTTTAATCAATTTTACTAATATTGTTGGAAAATTTCTATTTAAAGTACTAGATAATATAAATTATTTTGATAATAAAAATTGTTTAAATGATAAAAAATCTGTTAATATAAGTGTTATAATTTAATATAAAATTAATCCTTCTAATGGGATGACACTGCAGGTTTTTAATGTAAAAGTGACCATTTTTTTCTCATTTTTATATCAAAATCAATGTGAAACTGGTTCCAATGACCAAAATTGGATATTATGATAAAAATAATATCTAGATAAACTATTAAAAAAATCAAAAACATAATTTATTCTTATAAATAAATTAGAGTAAAAATTATTTTTGAATTAAAATCTAATATTTTTAACTATTCATTAAAAAATGAATCCTTAATAAAAAACATAAAAAAAGTATCCTAAAAGAATTATATATATATATTTAAAATATGAATATTATTTTGAATTATTAAATACTTAAATTTTATATACATTGGATTTAAAATGTGTTCACTGTTACAAGGTCATAAACCTAAAATTATAAAAAAATTGTTTTTTGCATAAAATTTGGTTTGTTCTTATCTTATATCTATAAATACTATTGAATGAAATTTAAAAATATTTTATTGAATATATATCATATATATTACATTTATATCTCTCACTAATATTAATTAATTTAATTTACTAGCGTAAAATTTCTTTCTGACCATAAATAATATTTTCTTTTATATTAAATAAGTTTTGATATTCATTTCTAATTCATTGGTAACCTATATAATCATATTATATTTGTGTAGAACAAATATTTTCATAATAAAGAAAATAATATTCATATCCATAAACATAACAGTATGGTTATTTCACATTATAAAAATATTTATGACAATTTATTATTGTTACTTAGTAGTCAGTCATGGGTGTTACATAATCCACTAAGGAAGTTCAATCTTGCGCATTAAACCTAATTTATTATTTTTAAATCACACCTTGTAGGTGTTTCATGTAACATACACAATTTTGGGGCTATGTTAATGCAATTTTTGACTTAGCAAAAAACTATTTTTAGTGTTTTATGAAATTAAAAATATTAAAATATTAATTTAATTTAAAAATAATAATTCAAAAAATATCAGGGTGTTACATCTCTTTTACCACTACCATTGTAAGTATACTAATCATGTTCAACACCATAAATGTATGGGATCAATGCACCATTCTCATCACCTTGGGATTTTGTTTTTGGGGGATGTAAATAGTCTGAGCTCTTGTTCTTCTATGGATCTGGTTAGTTGGTCTTTTTCTAATGGTTCCTTTTTTATTGGCTTCTTCAAGGTTATTTCCAGTGAGGTTTTTAAACATGTGTTTGGGTTATTTCTCAAAAATTGCATTTTTCTAATGGTCTCTATTTCTGATTGTCTTCTATATTTGGTAAATATGTTGTCGGGATCATTTTTAGTAAAGGTCATGTCTCTATGTGGAAGTTCTATGATATATCAAAATTCTTTGACTTCATGTTACATATATCCTCAATGTTTAGTCTGGTGTAGTGGTTTTCAAGGATTCTCTATGATGTGTTGTTTACGTGGATAACAACGTTCCAGGAGGTCATAACTTCATTAATGATATGTTTTGATGTCATATGATATAGTGTCGAGTTGAGTGACCTTTATCACTTTCCATGACATGTTTCATAATTGTTTAAAATTAGAATGAATGTTTATGTACTATATATTAATAATCGTGTTTTGTATTGGATCTTGGGATCATTGATGGTGTTTCGATGATGATGATAGTGAAGGTGAATTTGATGAAAGCAAGTTGAATATTGGTCCTTGATCTAATTCTTGATAAATTTATCTGGTTATCTGCTACGATTGTGGTAGGGTGATGGTAAATGGTGGAAATATTGAAGGTTGGTGACCCAATGTTGTCTGACATGATTGATCATTTTTATGATATCCTTGAGTTCTGTGTCTCGGATTTTGGTTGTTTATGAAATATTAAATTCAAATCTTATTTTTCTATTGTTTTTTAGTTCCCGCTACTGGTTTTTTGGTTACCACTCAAACATAAAGAAACATTATTGAAAAAAGTTTTTAGTTAGAAAATATATTATTTTGGAACCTATTTATTTTCCATGGTTTATCGTGTTTCAAATATATTGTTCTAGAACCCATATATTTTCCATGGGTTAATCATTTTTCTAAGATCTTTTTATGGAACCAATTTCATTTCCATGACATAAAAATGATTTGAAGATATTTTTAAGGAACCAAATTCACTTACAAGGGTTTCTCAAGGTTCAAATATATTGTTATGGAATCGATTGATTTTCCATGGGTGAATTATGTTTCTAAGATAATTTTTTAGAACCTATTTCTTTTCCATAGGTTAAAAATGTTTCAAAAATATTGTTATGAAACCCATTTCTTTTCCATGGGAAAATCATGATTTAAAAGGATTTTTATGGAACACATTTATTTTCTCTTGATTAATCATGTTTCCAAGTGATTGTTATGAAACACATTTATTTTCCCCAGGTTAACCACATTTCAAATTGATTATTAAGGAACCCATTTCCATTCCATTGGTTAATCTTGTTATAAATAGAATAAATTTTTTTTCAATGTGTTATGATGAAATGAATTCTCTATGTGATGAATTCTTTATTTAGATAATGTACATTATAAATTATGGGTTCAACAAGATAGTGCTTGGTGAGCCTGTTATAGTTGATATGAAACATGAACCTAGATAGATCTTCAATGCATTATGTAATGAATATGTTCTCTCGAGAATTAAATTTCATGTCCGTAATATGGCTATTCTTATTTGAAAAGGATCTACAAGGGTTTAATGAGATAATGTTCCAAGAGATCGATATTTTTTATATATGAATTATATGGGTTTACTTTATTTATCATGATCAATATTAATGTCAAAAGGAAAATGATAATTTATTCGAATGAATCTTTTTATTTCTATGATTTTATGTTTGATGATCCATGTGTTTATTAGTATGAATATTCATTTATTATTCCCTAAAACTGATATTTTGTCATCATAACTTTATGTTCTTCTTCTATTCAATGATGATATTTATTTTTTAATGCTTATGTTTTACCTTATTGAGAATTTGAGATCACCCTTCTTAGGTATCATTTCCCTAGGTTACAAAGAAATTGGTTGAACAATTTTTTTCAAATAAAGGATTTTACAAGTATGGTGTTGATAAACTAATGTGTTATAAGAAAATCTAATTTTAATGGGAGAAATATTCATCTGATGACCTGTGAATTGTTTGTGTATGGGTTTTTCCAAATTATATAAAACTTGAACCATAGATTATCCTATATAATTCTACTGATCAACGTTTTCCTTTTAATTTTTAATAGTTTTGATGGGAAGAAATTGGGTCACAAATATCTGTATCTGAGTTGGAAATTTAAAGGTATGGATTTCATCATAGTATCCTGGTTTCAAGGTTATAGTATATTATATATGGTTTCGGAGTTTAATTTAGATAACTTTGGAGAATGGGATGATATATTAAGAGTTATGGATACCATCATAGGGCTATAATATTATGGTTTCTAACAAGTTCAAAGTCCTAGACGCATCATTTGTGGGTTTTACATAATAAATTTGTTTTGAGGTTTCTGATGACATTTTTTTTGTGTTGAGGTATATGAAGCCCCGAGGATTAACATGTCGTTTTTTCTAGTGGATTTATTTTTTAGGATTAATGAGAAAATGGGGATGATCCATATGCTGAGGGACAACCCATTGTATTTGAATAGGTGGTGGAGCTTAAACCCATAACTAAATAATGATAAAGCATTCATACACAACCACTAGGCAACACAATTACCAAGATATGAAGATTTTGTATATATGTGAAAATTATGTTTATTACAGAAATATATGGGATTTTATTCAAAGAATAATAGTCTATATTTCATAGATGAATGTATTATCAAATCCTTCATTTTATTTGTTTTAAAATAGAGTTATAAATTTTTTAAATAATTTCAACTATATTAATTTATGGAATTATATTTTTGAGCTTTTTCTATTAATATTTTATTTTTATTTTTAGTGTAATATATGACGTTTTACTCAATTTTAGAATTAATTTTTCATGTTCAAACCATTTGGGTTATGGTTAATGAATAATGATATGTAGAATAGCTTGACAATACCTTTTTTGATTATGTGTGATTTAAAAGTTGATGTTTTTGTTTTATGTAAGAGAAATTTCATCTCTAATACTTATTATCTAGAGAAAAAAAATAAGATTTTTTTGAAAATTGGTTCAATGATTAAATTCACTTGTCATGTAAGTATATTTCATTACGTTTTCAGTACAAATGTTGAAAAAAATCCTTGATCTTTAAGAAAAAGAGGTGAAATAAAATGTTTTCTTATTACCAACTTTTTGAGGATGTCAAGGAAAATTTTCACACCAATTATGTTTGTGATTTTTTTCATTGAATTAATATTCACCATGTTCTATATCAATCTACTTTATTCCTTCAGAATTAGTTTTACCTTACATATCCAACATTCAATTTCCCACAAATGATCTACCCATATGGAATCCTAGTTATCCATAAATCCAGGTGATGTTTATGTTTTCCACTTTCCCATATAGGATGTTTCGCTTTATTTCAATTGTATGAATTGGGTTTCAATAAATTAAATCAAAAATGTCAATCCTTTGACAAAAATAAAAATTTCTAGGGTGAAATGTTTTAAGGGGGGTAGGATGTAACATCCCACGGTTTTAAAAAAAACCTCTTTCAAATTATTTCAAATTATTTAATATATTGAGTTACATAAAAATATGAGTTTATATTGAATTATATGTAAAACCAAGATTATCTTTAGTTTTTTCATCTAAAATTGTGTTTATTCAATATTTGGGGTCAAACACAAGGCCAACTATTAATAGACCACAATATACTATTAATATTTTTAGGTAAAATGATATTCATCCACTAACCATTTGAATGGTATGAATGAATGTGATTAAATATGTTATGAATATATGGATTAAAAATGTATATATAATGAATTAATTTCTGATAATTTAATTATAAATCTAATATAAAGAATTTCATATAGTGGATATGTTTTCATAAAAAACTATATTTATAATTAAAAGTTGTTATATTTTTATAAATTAAATAAATCACTATTTGTTAAAAAATTAATTATATAAATATTTTATATATTCAATAAATTTTTTTTAAATTCATCCAATATGTTTTACTAGAATAAAATAAGAACAAATCCAATTTTATGTCTAAAAAGATGTACTTTTCTAAAAGGAAATTGATAACACCCTAGCCCCTCTAGGATGGAGCTGGTGCATTACATGTGATATTGGAATGGATAAAAGTAATGAAAAATCACTAAGGAATGACCATTTCAATAGTTTTGAACAAACTAGATACATATATGTATCACAAATTACCTTGAAAAAGGTTACAACATACAATACATAAAAAAACTAAAAGCTACAACCACAAGAACACAATAAATGACATCCTTTTCATCACCTGTTGAAATTAAATGAATAAATGTGTGAGATCAAACCCTCATTATTGGTTGCAAATAGTATAAGCATGAGTACAATAATAAGTGAATCACAATCAACCTGATATAATCAATATGTCATAGTGAATAAATGAAAAACTAATTCCATTAATAAACTGAGAATGTAGCTACATCAATAGATTTTGTCATAGTGAAAACCTTAAGGAAAATAATAATAAATGATAATGAATAAAGACAATGCTTATTAATTAGATGTAATGTATCTGGAACATGAAACCATAATACCGTTGAAACGGATTAGTTCTGTGGGTATAAACCAGTCTGATTTTTTACGAAAGTAATTCGATGGGTTTGTCGCCAAACTGATTTGTCTCATGAGACATACTGATGCATCGAGGAGCTATAGTGGGCCCCACCCTGCACTTCATTTCCAAAACATTCTTTATAGATTGATTCAATACAATAGCAATATTCCTTTTCAATATCCGTATAGAGTAGAGTATACAGATTAATCAATAGTAAAATAACATTCCAAATAAACATCGTATGTAAAATGGTATACTGTTTAGACAACAAACATATCCATGATATGAGATTATGGATATTTAAAATAAATATAATTCTTAAATTAAATTTTATCTCAAATTGGCAGTAGGTACACCACATAAGGATTATTAGGTGCATAATACCAAGTTAGACATAACTAAATAGTAATTGAGACAAAGACTCTCACCACAATGTAAACGATCGCATCATATGACTAGAAATTAATAAACCTCAAATGAATCATTGAAAAACATTCATATAAAGAGAATCAGGTTTTTATATATCAAATGCCAATACACATATGCCACATATAAGAGATAAGTGGCGAATAATGAAAATCTCACAGAAATGAAAGTGACATGAGAAACCCCTTACAAACATTTCGACATTGTAATGAGTGTTATTGTGAGGGCTTAATGAGAAGTAAAGAGGTATTCCATTATTCATATGTCAGAAGGGTAGTATGGGGGAGGTTTTAAAACATTCCCCATCAATTGTAATTAAAAATAAAAGGGCACAACATAGGGGATATTCTTGAACAAAAGTGAGAGAGAGTATCCCTTACAAAGATAGTATCATTAGAGTGATGATAGATCAATGATATATTTATGTGTGAAAAGAAAAAATCCAAAAAATATAATTGGATATACAGTATAAAACAATCCTAGGTCATTCATACCTATCTTGGTAAGACAAAACCAATGACATAGATGTGTGACTCAATAAATGGAAATTGAGTAAAGATATCCCTTACCTTATGCTTGAAGGTGTTCTTGACATGTTATTTTAGACATGAATAAAAACATTAGTATTATTAATTAATAATCCCAGAACCAATTCTATATGTAAATGACTTATTATAACCTTTTTTAGTTCATTCAAGTCCTTTTTGATTAGTTATATGGTTCAATTTCATTGTTCGGACTCGTTTGTTTACATTGTTTTAAATGATAGGTTCACTTATATTCAAGTTCGGATAAATATATAAGAAGGATGTGTTTGTACAGAAATCAATTTATATTATTTTAGTGGACATTTATAAGATTACATGGTTTTAAATTTAATTTTGTTACTTATACTTAAGTCGAATTATTATATATATAACCTTAGTGACAACCGTTTTGGTTAAACGGTGGGTTTCATTACAATGAAGATGTTTTTATTTATAAGATAATACCATTTGTATTAAAGGATTACAGAAATAAAAATAGGTTATATTACATATATAATATCTGGTTCAACCATAAAACAAATGGTTTCATGAACAAAATTAAATATTATAAAAGAAATTGATAAATCATTGTCCTTGAATGTGCTAACTTTGCACATCTCAAATGGTGCTTTCATTTTTTTCAAATAAATTGTGGGGGAAAGGATAGAAGGTAATGAAATATACCATTAGATTGAAAAAATTCCAATACATGTATGTTACTATATTTATCAATATATTATGGTTAGGAAAGAATAAAAAATAATAGAACAAAAAAGAATTGAAGGAATTGGAAAGAGTAATTTTCCTCTTGAGACTTCATCCTTTGAGAACCTCTTACGGGGAGAGGTTTTGGTATTTTTAAGAGGCTAGGAGATTTTGGATGTGGGGGAGGATAATGGGGACGGACCTTGGCAGAATATTGGCATGGCACAGGGCTTGAGTGTTGTGAGATGAAGATCGGGTGAGGGGTGCTTTATATAGTGGAGGGGAGTGGAGTTTTCTTAATATTATAGTCATTATTTTATTATTTTCTCTGAAGACAAAAAATAGTGAGTATTCTATGACCAAGAATAGTAATATATGAATGTGAATTTCAACCAATTGGGCTTAAATCATAAGATCACTCTCAATGACTCAATTAACCCATTATTTATCATTTATTGTGAAATATCCGATTTTACTATTCATAAAAAATGTATGTATTTCAGAAAAATCCCAAATATTTACCGTAACCATTTTTCTATTTTTAGAATCCCAAAATGAAGTAAATTTTTCAATAATAATTTTATAAATATGATTAATTAAATATTCAATTAATATTATTATTTAATCGAAAAATATAAACACTTAAAATATCCATCATCATTTTAAGGTGCCTAACTTCATTTATACATTTAAGGTCATAGATACCATTAATAAGAGTCATATTATAATTCCTAAGGGTAAGTTACTATTCATAAGGGATTGTTACCATTCATAAGGGTAGGTTACTATTCACCGAATATTAAGTTAATTATATCAATCTCTAATTATCATCTTGATCACAACTGTGTATGTTTAATTTTTAAAATTTAAATAACAGAGTTGACAATTTTATGTTTAATGGATAGGTTATCTCTACATCCTATAAGTAATCATGTTTTTTTCCATAGAGGCTCTGTGATTCAGGAAATATATGCTATAACTAAAATTTATTTAAGAGAAACAAAACATAACATGTTTGGGGTGCTACAAAAATTTACAAACTTTTAATAGAACACCTATTTTAATACAAACTTTTCGACATCGTTATCAATTATTTTATTAAAAATACACTTAATTATGAAAATTGGTATTTAAAAATTTATGTTTGAAGAATGTTTGGTATTTTATGAGAAAATACATATTTTAATGAATAATTAATAATACTAAATTTTAATTGAGCACTTGCATTTTATAGAAATTATATATAATCTTAAATTATAATTTAAAAATTTTAAATTAATTTAGATCAATTATACATATATTAGTCCAATTTATATAAATTGGATTTTTTTATATTGAAATTTTATTAAAAAAGCGTAGTAAACATTTGGGAATTATCACTTAAAACCCCATATTTCTCATTCCTTTTGCATGATTAGTTTTAAATTAAAAATTTCCACTTCTATGATTATAATATGAAATAATAGTCACTGTATTTTTAATAATCATATATTGTAATTTATATTATCGTAAACATAGTTTTTACCAAAAATATTATTGAATTTAATAAAAATTAACTATAATGATTAGTGTAAAAATGTGTTTACTAAGAGGATAATATTTAATGTAAAGGACCCGAATGAAATAGAAACTTATCCAGTACCTATTGGATTGAATTGATTCAACCATATAACATGTTTTATAGAATTTTTGTTTTTGGGAGGAAAAATATTTAAAGGATACCTCCCAATAGTGTTTACCCTACTGTATTTACAACAATGACACTCTTACTCTACCATAAAAATTGAATTTACTCTCCCAACTTATTCAAAACTCAAACCCATTTTTCCCATCCAAAACCTGCCAAAATAAACTACCAACATACCTTCTATCAAATTAGAATCCTCACGTGGGGTAAAATGAAATATGAGGATGTTCTTTTTCTGAAAACCAAAATGACTTACCCGAAGAAGAGGTAACATTCATCAATGATAACTTTTATTTAATTTCATTATCCACCACATCAGTTAATTATATATTGTAATTGTCATGACCCATCACTCGGGGCCTGTGCCTTGACTACCCCAAAACCACCTTCCATAGGCCAGGGGCTGGCGACTAGCACAAAAAGGCGTATTCTGTAAAACTGGGAAGGAATTTCCATTATAACATGTAAACACACTCAACCAAGACACCAATAAGATATGAACACAAGTCAAATTTATAGCAAAAAGAGTTTTTAAAGTAAAAAAGGGGCCGAAATACAATCCCAAACGTAATGGTAGATGTACAACTGATATAAAATAAAACTGAAGAAAAAGAAAGGAAGTCACTGGGTCATCCTCTGAGGTTCCAACCTGAAGGGTAAGTATAGATTGCCTCCTCAGCACTCGATGTCCACCTGTCTCATATGTGTACTATCACGCCGTATGGTCCACCTCCGGGCCCCATCTAGCCCTAGTACCGTCAGCCTTGATCAACGATATCTATCGTCTACACCAAACACAATATGGTGCGGGAATAGCCCATGCAGGGGTGAGTATAACAATACTCAGTAGGGACCCCAAGACCCTCAAGGTCTCACAAAATATACAATGGATAAACTAAAATGTATGAAGTCAACTTAAAAACCTACTTTGGTATATGCCCATACCTATACCTAATTTACCATGTATACTCATCTCAATCATGAGGAAAACATAAATTCCAACTCAAAATCTCATATCCCAACTGTTCCACAAAGGAAGGAATACCACATAGGAAGTACCACACATGTAATACATACAAAATAATACCACCATTGTATTACCACCATGGAAAGTACCACACAGGTACAGACTCAACTCACACCAAGTATAACAGAAGTACATAAGTAGATATGATTAGTAGAAGGCTATATCATCTAATTCTATTAAGAGGCTCTATTTCTGACCCACATAGGATCACTCGGTGCTGACCCACATAGGATCTCTAGATGCTAACCCACACAGGATTGTTCGGTGCAGACCCACACATGATCGCTTGGTGCGGAACCACACAGGATCGCTCAGGGTTGACCCACATAGGATCCCTAGGTGCTGACCCACACAGGATCACTCGGTAGTGACCCACACAGAATTTATAGGTGTTGACCCGCACATGATCGCTAGGTGTTGACACACAAAGGATCACTATTAATTTTTCACTTCACAATCAACTTCTAGGTTTGCTCACTTAGCTTGATCTTCTACAAGAAATTCCACTCCACAAGTCACTGGTCGATACTCCAACTGCCACGAAGTCCCAAAATGATGTATCTCAGAGGACCTCCAAATCATAGGGGTCTCAACATTATAGACGGTGTGTCAATCAGTTGCCCGGTCTGTAAGTTATTATCTTTTTAGTCATGAGGGCCCGGTTGGATTCATGCTCTATCCAACCTGACAATACTACAACATTATCTAAATCTCCACTGGTGTATACTAAAAGGGCCGTCTCTCTCCAAGGTTTCCATTTCCGCTGACGGTTCATCAAACAGAAACTCGGTGAAAAAGTTATGGCCGATAGAGAGAAACGTTCAAAGTTTTCCCAGTTTTGGTTTTACCCGGTCAGACCGACCCGGCCCAACCAGGAATGGGCTGACCCGACCCGATTCGGGTCGACATGGACCACTGGGTCCAGCCCGGTGCGTGCTGGGTGGTGCGGAGGATGCGCGGGGGGGGGGGGGGGGGGTGGCGAGGTTACGGGGCTACACGGAAGGCCGCGAGGCAGAAAGGGCACGGGGTGGAACTGAGGGCTGCGAGTCAGGGAGGCCACATGGAAGTGTGAGGGCTACAAGGCGGCCGTTATGCGGTGGTTCGCCACAGATGGCCGGTTAGCCAGTATTACTCTCCACGCAGCGCGGTCGCATGCCGCACCTTCGCCTACAGCCAGTTCGGCCTTCCATCCATCCTACACCACAGCGAAAACAAGCCGCAGTTCTTTTCCATTGGGTGGAGAGGTCATGCCGTCGCATTCAACATGAAGAACACAACAAATAAACACTTGAAAATGCAGAGAGGTTGGGCCATATTTGTTTGGCCCGCACACTCCACATTAGAGAGGGTTTTAGTGGTTCAACAATTTTAAATCTAGAATGTGTATGGATGATATTTAAAACATCAAACCCCACAACCTTCATTAATGATTATTCCCAAACCTGCAAACAGAAATCATCTTCTGATCAACTAGTTAGAGAGTTGATCTGAGTTCTTGGTTTAGAAGGGAAGAACATGGGAATCCATAATCACACATAATCAAACCCATACCATGAAGGTTTGCTGATGGAGGTTGTGAGATGGAAACAGTGAAGGAAAAGGATTCCCATTATCATCGCCTCTGAAATCATGGTTCTGAAGGATGTTCAAACATCTTCCTTGTTCCTCAATTCTGGAGTACGTTCTTCGTTGAAGAAGTTCATCGTTGGAGAAGTGTAATGATATTCCAAGTGTTGGGCATCACGACACTTTACCAGTGCTTCATCGCTTAGTGAAGCGATCCCAAATCCTCCTCCCAATCTCCATATAATTAGGAGGGGGGGTATGTAATGATCATTGAATTTATGACTCTTTATTTATTAGGAACCTTTCTAAATTCCAACGGCTTTGTAACTTAGTATTTAAAAAGGGTCAAGCTAATTAATTTACATTGGCACAATTAATTGAGGAGATTCCAACGTACTTCCACACATTTAAGAGGTGTTCAGGTGGTCCCCATAACCATGATGTCAAAAATGGGGGTTTTAGTTCAGGTGGTCCCCACCACTTTGAAAACTAGTGGGAGGTTTTAGTTCTGGTGGTCCCCACCTCTTTAACGTTCATGTGGGATGATAAAAATAGAAATTTATATTATTTTTATTCCGATGAAAAGGTAGAAATCTAACATTCACCCTCGACCAACTATCGTCGAGGTGAGAGTCTAGTTAAGCGAATATCAGTGCTGCGAGTTTAACAGTGTCTTCATGTTTCAATTCTGAGCACCAAGTCAAAAGTTACAAAACGCCGCATCTGTGTTTACTGAACATACCCGAAAAAAGATCAGAATATTATTAGCAGTGACCATCAACCGATGCTGGTCGAGGTTAGGCTCTGCCCAAGTGAAACACACCCCATCGAACCTAATGTTACTCTCTGATTTCCAATCCATGTTACCATTTAAATATTATGGATTTTACAATAAAATAATTGTCACTTAATTATTTTATTTACAGCCAAAAACTAACATTCACTAGTGGATTGTGCTAGTCAACATTAGTATCTTCTTAAATAGATAATGCACTCATGAGTTCAGCAGTGGTCTCAGATTTTCAATCTGAGCTACCGTTTGTGAGTTATAATCATTTGAAAAATAAAATAATTTATTTAATTATTTTATTTATAGTTATTCTATTTTGGCTATTCTCACAGGAAGCATGTGCCGACCAAAATTAAGGCGTGCCTAGGGTAAAACCGACATCATGAACACAACTATGACAACATATTTATGATCTGAGTAACCATTTAAGATTTATACCGCATATTTAGTAAAACTGCTTACGCGTGCTATTTAATTTTTAACAAAACATCGACAGCTCATTCCGGGCACTCCGGGACAAAGAATCATGCGCTGTCAGATTTCATGATCTCGAAATAATTCCATATAATTAAAAACATTATTCAGAATTTTAGAGACATTATATTCTCCCCACCTTATGGATTTACATCCTCTAAAGCCAAAATAATGAAAAACAACCAAAAGAGGGTACTGGGCACAAATCTAAGCCTCCTGCTCCCATGTTCTCTCCTAGAGGTTCCCATGCTACTAGCATACGTGCACCAGAGGTATCGACCGACCATAATAAACCCACTATTATTGATCCTAAATCTATACTAGAACCTCCGTAAATGACACCCCATCATCTAAGTCTAGCTCGACATGGTCGATGATGTCAGATGGGTCATGCACATATAACCTCAGCTGGGATGCGTGGATGACCTTGTGCACCATCTCCAACTGCGGTAGAAGAGCCAAGCGGTATGCTACCTCACCTATCCTACAATGGATCAAAAAAAGGCCTATAAAATCTCGGTGATAACATTCCCCCTATTCACAAACACTACAAACCTCATCTAGGTGAGACCCATAAGAGGACATGGTCCCCCTCCACCTATTGGTAAAAGACCTATGCCGGCTCTGAGCAGTTGTAACTTACTAACAAGTGATTCATCATGATCCAAAATCATTTTCTTCTTTCTTCATCCCTGGTCACCATTACTGACGCTGAAGGTCCATGTACATCATCACCACACCAGGATGTACCACTAGAGGGGATGTGTGAAACTCCCTCAATACTTCCTCCCAAGCGACACTGGTACCATGGTACATCCTCTAAAGAGAATAACGTGCTCCCCACCTTTAAAAAATCTATCAGGTGAATGTCAAGTTGATATCTGAGAAAGTAGAGTCATGTAGTTAGTGTCCCCACAATGAACCTCCCAGACTAGCTAAATATGTGGGGGAGTGACTGTAAGAGACTAAAGAAAAGCTGCTCCATCCCGATCCACAAAGGATATCTAAAAAGCAGCTAGCTGGTCTGTCGCCTCACCTAGTAGCTTTATTGAAAATATCCTTATGAGTGCTTCTCCTACAACGTTCCCCTTCCCTAGAGTATAGACTATATAGAAGTCGTAGTATTGGAGGTACTCAAGACAACATTGTTGTATCAGGTTCAAGTCCTTCTGAAAGAAGATATACCTGAGACTCGTGTGATCTGAGGAGACTGTAAAATGCTCACCCATCAAGTAATGTCACCACATCTTCATGGTGAAGACCACTGCTTCTAATTCTAGGTGTTGAGTAGCATAGTTCTACTCATGATGTCTCAGCTGTCGAGAACCATATACGATCACTACTCACTCTTGCATCCAGACACATCCATGCCTGGTCCCTGATGCGTCACAGTAGAGTAGGTACCCTAACCCCTCCTCCGGTATCCTCAAGATGGGGGGCACTAGTCAGCCTCTTCCTCATCTCCTGAAATCTCCTCTAGTATATATCCAACCAAATGAAGGGTTTCCCCTTCTTCGTAAATGATGATAAAGGTGTCACTACCCTAGAGAAGTAGGGTACAAATATTTGGTAGTACATAGCCAATAAAAACGTCCCTCTCCCTTCAGGGAGGTATTCCTAGAAACATCTTTTGAAAATATGTCCCCATGCTCTTCCACTCTTGTTTGGAACTGAAAACTCAAAACTCCTATGCATGAGTTTATCATGTGATACCCGGGTTTCCTTTTTCGCCGACCATGTAAACCCTCATTCCAATGTTGTAGGTAAACCACAACCTTTTTTCCTAATACATTAAATCTGATAATGAACTATGGATGTCCAGTCCATATCCAATCTAACGTCGTAAGGCCTCGACGCTGACACCAAGATTTTCTTACTGAAACTCTCGCCTCAAGGGTCAGATCACACCATCAGCATAAGTGTGTTTAACAAGTCTCCTCCCAAAGGTATCTCCAGATGTGAGTGTCAATTCAACAGTTTAATCGGAAACTCTAGGTCTTGGACAAGATTCTTGGAAGGAAGGAATTATTGGTACCTATGTCTATTGGTATGACATCTAGTAGTAGACAGAGACAATACCTCGAATTATTTCTAGAGCCCATTGGTCACACTCCTTGACCGCATGTAGCTACTCTCTTCCCCTATTCTCGAGCTTCTTGAGCCTGACGGGGTCCACAAAAGGGGGGTTGACATGTCGAAAAGTACACCATCTCATGCTACTCTCCTAGATTTGCTTCCATGTCTACTGACCTGCAAATTCAACTATCCCTAACACTTCTTCTTCTCGAAGAATTTTACATGCCCAAGTCTATGAGACTGGCGCCAATTTACTTCATTCCCACTACTAGCATTCACTGGTTGTATCCACTCATCCAAAGAACATTCAACCACATGGGTACTCTCTAACACCAAAATATAAGTAGGAATGCATAAAGGAATAGTGTTGGCTCGTACATCCTTAAACAAACTGTGCTCGAATGTCAGAGCCCCGAATCACTGATCGTATCATATTCATTGTGTACTAAGAATGATCAGTACGCCTCGATGAATAATAAACTACCAACATGTCGGCCTGCCGAAGCTGTAGATGCTCTAGAAAACTTTCAACCACCTCCTCAAGCCAGCCCTCAGCTGCTTGTGAGTCAGGATCACCTCAGAACCTCATGGGTATCTAATGTTGAACTACACATAAGCCACTTAGCCTACAAGTTTCCTCTACTGGTACTGCCAGTTGTAACTACTGACCAACAGGCATTGATATTGTAGACACACTACCTAAATGTTATATGTCGGGTAGTGGTCCAGGTACCAAAGCCTCATCACTATGCGGACCATCCTCATGGCCACTAACTGAAAAAGACTAGTAGCTAAGATCACCATCTTCTCTACTGGTGTCTCAACTAGGCAGAAAACTCTAGCAACTGCCTCCGGTCATCCCTCAGCAGCGTGGGAATCTTTCTCTCCTCGAAACCTTAGAGGCCTCTACTCCTGGAACTCATGCAATGCGTTTAGTCAGTGTTCACTTTCTGCTAGTGTAGATAGATGAAACTGTTGCCCAACAGGTGGTGGTGGTGCCGCTAAACCACCTAAAGGTGCTAACATACTAAGAGGGCCTACACCGAAGCCTCATCGCTTAGTGGTCGTCATCATGTACTCTCTCGGTAATCCTAGCTAGCTGTCTATGCAGCGGCTTCCTAATAAGAAACATGTGCACCACGGTCTTTATGTTATACCTGGTGAGCTAAATCAATGAAATTGGGAAAAAACTTTTCTAAGAACACATGCAATCAGTGTTTTTATGCAATGTGTCAGAAATTAGAAGTCAGGGTTCTGGTGTATGGATACATCGGCCACCACACCAACACCAGATTCCCTAAACTGATAACCAAACTTACTAAACTTAACACTATTTTCGTTAAAAACATCAGAGTCCAATGGTCTACGGTAGAACTGACTCCTCTGATACCAAGTTTTCACGACCCGTCCCCTGGGGCATGTTCCATGACTACCCCAAGCCCACATTCCATAGGCCAGGGGCGGGAGAATATCACTGAAAGGCATATTCCCTAAATGTGGGAAGGCATTGCCTTTACAACCTGTAAACAAACACAACCAAGAACACATTAAGATACAGACACATGTCAACTGTATAGCAAAAAAAGTGATGAGAGTAAAAAGGGTCGGAATACAAGAACAATCGTAATGGTACAAGTAAAACTGAAATACAATACAACTGAAGAAAAATAAAGGCAGCTACTGGGTCATCCTCCAGGGTTCCTACATGAAAGTTAGGTATAGATCACCTCCTCACCACTCCACATCTTACCATCTTCTCTGCATACCATCACAATGTATGGTCCACCTCCGTGCCCCATCTAGCCCCAGTACACTCAGTCTCGATCAGTGCAGTCTATCATCTACACCAAACACAACAAGGTGTGGGCATAGCCTGTGCAGGGGTGAGTATAACGATAATCAGTAGGGACCCCGAGACCCTCATGGTCTCAAAAAATCCACAAAGGATAAACCACAAAGTATGAAGTCAACTGACAACCATGCTTAGGTATATGCCCATAAATATACTTAAGTTACCAAGTATACCCATCCCAGTCATGAGGAAAACACAGAGTCCAACTCAAAAGCCCAATGATAAACTATTCCACAATGGAAGAAATACCATGTTGGTAAGTACCACACAGGTACGCCAAACATAAACATACCGCCCATGTATTACCACAAAGGAAACTACCACACAGTTACGGAATCATCTCACACTACGTATAAATTAAGCATAGAATTATAGAAGATTAGTCAAAGGATAGATAATTGTATTCTATTAAGGGGCATTACTGCTAACTCACACCAGATTTCTCGGTGCCGACCCACATAGGATCGCTAGGTTCTAAGACACACAGGATCGCTCAGTGCCGACCCACACAGGATCGCTCGGTGGTGACCCACACTGGATCGCTCCGTGTCGACCCACACAGAATCGCTAGGTGATGACCCAAACAGGATCACTCGGTGGTGACCCACAAATGATCGCTATGTGCTGACCCACACAATATTGCTAGGTGATGACCCAGAAAGTATTATTATTCATTCTTCATGTCACAACTAGCTTCTAAGTTCTCACACTAAGCAAGCTTGTCTCCTAGAGAGTCTTCTCCTCAACCAGTGGTCGATACTCCAACTGAAATGAAGTCTCATGAAGAAGTATCTCAAAGGACTGCCACGTCATAGGGTTCTCAATGCAATTGATGGTGCATCAATCAGACGCCTGGTATATATGTTATTATCCTTTTAGTCCTGAGGGCCCAGTTGGATTCATCCTCGATCCAACCTGATCATACTACAAATTTATCCAAATCTCTAGTGGGGTATAAAAAAAAGGCGCCATATCACTCTATGGTTTCAAGTGCTGCTTACGGTTCATCAAACGGACACCCAGTGCCATGGTTATGGCCGATAGAGCGAAACGTTTGAAGTTGGCATGGGTATAGTCTGACCCGGTCGGATCGACCCAGCTTGATGGGTCCAGAACGTCCCGCACTTGGAGACACGGAGGCCATGAAGGCGGAGCGAGGCCACGGGGAGGGCGGGTGGGGGGGTGTTGTGGAGGGTGACGCCGTAGTGGGGCCATGGGGCGTCGCGCGGCGGCGAGGCCACGGGGCGATGCAGCGAAGAAGTAGGAAGGGGCAAGGACCATTGAGATGAGTGGGGCCATGGGGAAGCGTGAGGGTTGAGGGGTGGCGTGCGGTGTCTCGGGTGTGACGGTCCACCACAACTAGCCGGTTTTCTAGACTTCCCTTTCGCACGGCGCGGTCGCGGGCTGCGCCTTCGCCGGCGGCCAGTTCGGCTGGCCATCCTTCCTTCACCACTACAGTAACAAGCTGCGGTTCTCTTCCATCAGGCAGCGCGGTCACACCATCACCTTTACAACAAAGAACACACCCAATAAACACCCGATAATGTGGAGAGGTTATGTCATGTTTGTTTGGCCCACACTCTCCACGTTAGAGCGGTAGTAATTGGTTCCCAAATTTTGAATCAATAATGTCTATGGAAGATATTTAAAACCAAAAATCCTACAACCTCCGTCAAATATTATTCCCAAATCCACAAAATGAAATCATCGGTGGATCATCTAGTTAGAGAGTTGACCCTCGTTCTTTTTTTTGAAGGTAAGAACATGGGAATCTATAATCACACATAATTAAACCCCTAACTTAAAGGTTTGCTAACAGAGGTCGTGAGATGGAAATGGAAAAGGTGAAGAGGTTTCCCATGATCGTCACTTCCACAATCACGCTTCTGAATTCTGTTCGAACTTCGTCCTCGTTCCTCAATTTTGGTGTGCATTCTTCATTGAATAAGTTCTTTGTTGGAGAAGCGTAATGTTTCTCCAAGTGTTGGGCGTTTCGGCACTTTACCGGCACTTCATCGCTTGGTGAGCCCATACCAAATCCCCCGCCTAGGTTCCACATAAATAGGAGAGGGGGGAGGTAAGTAATGATCACGTACTTTATGATGGTTAATTTATTAGTAACCTTCCTAAATTCAATGGTGCTGTTATATAGTATTTAAAAAGGGTGAAGTTAATTAATTTATGTTGGCATAATTAATTGTGAGGATTCCAAGGGACTTACCCACATTTATGAGGGGTTTGAGTGGTCCCCACCACAATGAATTCACAAAAATGGGGTTTTAGTTCAGGTGGTCCCCACCTCTATAACAACAAGTGAGAGGTTTTAGTTCAGGTGATCCCCACCACATTAAAATTCAGTAGAGAGGATAAAAATAAAAGTTTATCTTATTTTTATTCCCATGAAAAAGCACAAAACTAACTTTCACCATCAACCAACTGCCTCTGAGGTGAGAGTCTCTTTATGCGAATATTGATGCTGCGATTTCTACACTGTCCTCAGATTTCATTTCCGAGCACCAGGTCAAAATTTACAAAACGCCACTAGTTAGTTTACTGAACGTGCCCGAAAAATTTTTTGGAAAATTTTTTATAGTCACCCTCGACCCGCGCCGGTCGAGGTTTGGCTCTTCCTAAGTGAAACATGCCCTAAAAAACCCAAGTGTACTCTCAGATTTCCAATCCGAGTTACCGTTTAAAAGTTATGAATTTTATAATAAAATAATTCTTACTTAATTATTTTATTTAGGGACAAAATCTAACATTCACTAGTGGACCGAATATGCCAAATTTAGTATCTACTTAAATAGAAAATGTCCTCACTAGTTTAACGGTGGTGTCATATTTTCAATCTGAGCTACTGTTTGTGAGTTATCGGCATTTGAACAATAAAATAAAATAATTATTTATTTATTTTACAGTAATTCATTTTTTGGTTATCTCACAGAAGGTCCGCGCCGAATAAAATTATGTCGTGCCTATGGTAAACCCGCCATCATGAACGTAACGGTGCCCTAATATTTCTGATCCGAGAAACCATTTAAGTGTTATTCCACTTTTTCAAGAAAACTACTTACGCCAGCTATTTAATGTTTAATCAAACTTTTACAGACCATTTCGGGAACTCCGGGCCACGATATCATGCACCATCAGATTTTGTTGTCTCAAAATAATTCTTTATAATTTAAAATGAAATTATACAGAATTTCCGAGACATTACAACAATTATTTAATTAATTATATATCTATAATACTAATATTATGTTTTATTTTAAGGGTTCATCCTAAAATTTCACCCACTTCCATAAAGTGGGATATGTAACCATACTTTTTGTGTATGGAATACTACCACCTCATGAACCGATGTCATTCATTCTTCTGTTTCCACCTCCCATGTTTGGGAATAAATATTGAAATTATATTTATAAATGTTACAAATGATATTTAGTATGCTTTTATTCTTATTTATTATTGTATAACACATACCTTTATTTTTTCCATTTTGATAGAATATGATAAAATTGTTATTTGATGTGTGGTCCACTGTCACGTCGAAGCGATGTGATTATTATTTTTTCATCACTAAATAAAAATGAAATTCATATATAAGTATATATAATAAAAACTTTATATTTATATTTATCATTTCAAGAATATAAATTTATCACACATCATTTCCATAGTGCTCTTTTAAAAATGTGAATGTTACTCATGCATATGTATGGAATACCGTGTGAATGATTATAACATTGGTTCATTTTTAGTAACCCTATTCCATATTTAGTAATAAAACTATAATTTATGTATAAATATGATTATTATTATATAATTACTTTTCTGAATAGGTTTAAATAATTTCCTCAATAAACACAGTTAACCAACCAAATTATTTTGACACACAAGCCGTATATTGTAAAAACACCCGATGTAAACATAATTAGTTAATTAATTGTACATTACATGCCAATATGTGAAATAAAAATTAATTTAAAAATTGAAAATGGCTCTCAAAAAATTATATAATTAAATAACTTTGTTATTATGGATGATAAATTACAAGTATGAAAAATAATACACAAGGTAAGGGGCTTCATCTCATTTTAAATTCCATTGAGTCTTATATGTTTTTATGCTCCTAAATAATTTTATATGTCGTATCTAATTCCTTATGACATTTTATATAATAAATTTCATTTATTTCATAATATTAACAATTTCAATTGTTTTTATTCCTTCACAGATAACATAATTTGTATGTTACTGATGTAGTAATTGGATTTCTAATCTCTCTTTTATTTTTGTCAGACTTATACCATATTCACCAAAAAAAATTTATGTATATAATACCCATGAATGTATTGTAAAATTATTATAATTTCCTTTATAGGGATTTCAATATCCACTGATTTTCTCTATTTTATGGGTTTTATGGTATCTATGTTACCAAAGAAGTAATGATATTTTGTAAGAATTTTCTTTCTTTGAGAAATTTGAAATCTTATAACCTATCTTACTTAATGATATGTATATATTAATTTATTAACATGTAATATCACAAAAATAATTTTTATCATGGTATTATATGTTTACATTAATGATATTTTTAAATAAGGATTATAATTATATTTTATCAAAAATGTAAGAGTTTTTTGTTGCAATCTCATTATTTATAAGGACTATGTATAATTAATCCTTCAGTATTTTCATCTTATAACTCCAATTAATTATATTATACTATGGTTATTCATTATATATTCATGTAATCATACCATTTTAACTCTTTCTCTATGGGATAATCATGATATAAGGTTTTATAGAACCCAATTCTTTTCCACATTTTAATCATGTTTCAAATAGATTTTTATAAAATAATTTAATTTTATACAGTTTAATATTGTTTAAAATGTATATTTATAAAACCCACTCATTTTATATAGATTATGCATATTTCAAATATATTGAAATGGAACCCATTCATTTTTCATTGTTTAACCATGTTTCTAGGATATTTTTATGGAACAAGTTTCTTTTCAATGGGATAATCTTGATTGAAATAGATAGTTATGAAACACTTTTCTATTCCATGGGATAATAATATATCCCAGAGATTTTTATGGAATCTATTTATATTCCATGTTGTACTCGTGTTTCAAAGACATTTTTAAAAAATAAATTTATTTTCCATGGGTTAATCAGGTTTCAATGAAATTTTTATGGAACCTATTATTTTCCTAGAGAAAATCATATTTTGAAGAGATTATTATGAAATACATTCAATTTCTATGTGTTAATAAAGCTTCATTGTGATTTTTATATGACCCTTTTCTTTATCAATGGTTATTCATGTTTCAAAGTAATTATTTTGTAACCTGTTTCCTTTCCATGATTTAACCGTGATTCAAATAGATTTCTATAGAATCTGGTTTTTTCCAATGTTTAACCATGTTTTGAATAGAATAATTGTTGTTTCAAAGAGTTATTAGAAAATTAATTCATTAGGTGATTTTGAAATTTTCTTTTATTTCTTGGAGATTATATAAAATGGGTGCACCCAAATAGCATTAGTAAAGAATGTTATAGCTTATATAATTGGTATACTAAGATAGTTCTTTAATTTATTGTATTATGATTACATTCTTTGGAGAATTATATTGGATGTCATCAGAATAGTTATTCCAATTTGTAGGTTCAGTAATTGTTCTATAAGGGCCCAATGTGTTGTTTTTCCATGATTCCAAAATGTTTTTCTATGAATAATATATGTTAATATTGATTCCTAGGATTAATATTAATATCAAATGGCTCTTGAATATCTTTCCTAATAACTGTTGACTTTACCATGTTTATATGATTACTAATATTGTTTTTGGTCATTATGAATATTCATATGTTATACTCAAGCATTTTTATCATGTCATCATACTTGTATTCTCTATTCATGTTCACTGATGATATTCATTTGATACTATTTACATTTTCTATTATTGGGAATTATATATTTTCCTTCTTATGTATAATTTTCCCTAGGCTATTAAGAAATAGATTCAATGATTTATCTCAATAAAGGATTTCACAGGGATGATTTTGATGACCTAATGTAAAATAATAAAAGATGTTTTGAATAGGATAAATGTTCATTAAAGACATTTTAATTATTTATCTAAGAGTTATTCCTAATTATCTATAAATCTAAAAAAATATCATCTAGAATGTATGTTATACATGTTTTTACTTTTCATTTAGTTTGTTTTTATGGAAACAATTTTGGTCACAAATATTATTATCTTAGCTGGAAATGTAATGTAATAGATTTTCACATATGTTTTGGGATTTTGGGGTCTAGGATGTTATAGTTATAGTAGGAAATATCATACAATATTCACTAATTGGTCACTTATCATTTTAAATTAACTTTCATTACCCCAAAAGAGAAAAATATTTGATATTATGATAATTTTCAAAAGGTTTAATTGGGTTTAAAACATAATGATAAGAGTTACAAATCATATAAAACATTATAAATATTTTTTATAATAGTATTTAAACATATATTAATTTTTTTATCAATATATATCCAATTTAATATAAAAATTAATTAATATTAATTTAATACATTATGTGAATCCAGTATTTCTCAACCCCTCATGTATAATAGGACATTGGATTTACTCTCCTTATGAAACATAATGATCAACGAATCTCTACCAATATCAACCAAATCATGTTTAAATATTTTTCCTGGGTTTCAATATTCCATTATAAAACCACAATATCTTCACACATTTCTAATGTAATAAGATTATTGTGGTCCTCAAAATGGAATATAGTCATTTTATGACAATATTTTCATTTTCTTTATTATTATAACTCCTAATAAGAATTATAAAATTAAATGATAGTATAAAATAATTACTTATAATATTCATAAATTTTATTATTAATATGTTGAAATAATTGTTCATCTCAATTTTATATTGATGGGAAACAAAAACATTGTTTAACTTTATTTTTGGACTACCAAATCCATGAAATTATGTGTTTTATTTTCCCTCACTTCCTCTGATGGATCTTAAAAATGATGGATTGAATTTAAATATATAATATCCATGACCAAATTATAATTATTGATAGATAATATTCAATCTTTTTTCCGTACCCTTACACTAGTTGGAAAATTATAAATTCATTATTGCATATATGTGGTTAAAGACACCCATAGATCGATGTACATTGTATCTAATAGAATACTGTCATTGGTAGATATATATTAATATTTCAAGTATAGAAATGAAAATTATTTATTAAAAAATATTTTTTAAATTATGGATCAATCATAATTTTGACCATGTTTAGTCGACTAAATTCATTTTTAATTATGAATTGAACATCCTCAAAAAGCCTAATATTTATTTAACCAAAGATATAGTTAATTATATGATTTAAGTAAATGAAATAGTTATGTTAATGATAATCTAAATAACTATGAATATTTACTTACTTAATAAATAAATAATATAATTTTTTAATACTAGTGATAAATGAGACACGTAGAAAATCTTGACTCATTGTATGTGGTTTCATAACTCAAATTTAATTCATGGGATATAGAAATTCATCATTTACATTATTATGTTGGAGTTTTTCATTAATATTCCAATATTTTTTTTATTTCATATTATTTTAATTAGATTTTCTTAAATTAGAAAATCAAATTTTGGTTACCTATGTCTTCAAATTTTATTATCTTTTAATGGGTTTTTATTATCTAAATCTCATTATATTGAGACATGTTTCATTTTTTAAAACATAATATCAATAAATTATGTTATAAGTACCCAATTAATTAATTTTTAAATATTTATTCCATTAATTCATAGTAATTAAATACAATTTTTTAGTATTTATTTTAATATCATTTGATTCAAAAGTTTCCAATACTGTAAAGGGTTTATATTATGATCTCAATTATTTTAGGGATATTTTATCATAATGGATAGCTGGGGAAAATTATATTATAATTATTTCATGAACCACGTCTATATTCTTAAATAATGGACACTTATGTATCATAGAATAATTATATAGATCCATCATTAAGATATATCACTGAGAGGGGGAAGGGGTTAATCAATGATGTAATTTATAAAATTTAATATTTTAAATCAACTAGTGTGATCATTTAGGATTTTGATCCTTCATTCGTAAAATATTAACTTCTATGATATGCAAACAAAAATAAATCCCTAAAAGGAACACATAGATTCTATATGGTTTTCCACCGATGGAAGGGGTGAGTATTTCTTTTTCATGTTGGTTAGATCTACAAATATTGATTCTCTACTAGTAAATAAATACGATTACATGTTTAAGAAATATCCTGAAATTACCCTAAGAAAATTTCTAATAATATTTGAAATAAATGATTACTATGGAATTTCTCTCAATGGAATATTTAGATAGGAATCCCACAAATGTTCTTTATACTGACTCCCACCATTTGATATGTCTCCCCAAAATCACAGGTTGTTTATACTATCATCTCTTGAGTTCATAATGATAATATTTCTCAATGTGAAATATTTTTTCCCCTTCTTGTGTACTTCATCAAGAACCTCATTAATTTTGGACTTGAAAATTATTACGAAATTCTTGGTGTCATGTGATCACATTCTTCAAGAATATTCTATCTATTTCTCAATAATAATTTTTCTTCACAATGGGTACATAGACTATCCATATATGTTTCAACTGTTATGTGTTTTTAAATTATCATAACCATTATACATATATTCTTAAAAAAATGTGGTGAATGGGATCTCAATTATATCAGGATTTAAATTTCTTCATTTAAATACTCATTTTAAAATTGATAATAATTAAACACATTTAATTTATTTTTAGAAATAAAAATACCCCAATTTGGGTATTATAATTAATTACTCATAATAGAATACCACATTATTTGTGGCTATTATTTTATGATCTATGAAAATATCCTATTTGTTATTTCCATATCATCATGGCGATACATTTAACACCCATATTTTTTGAGTATATAATTTTTCATGAAATTCAGTCAAATTACCAAATTTTATTATTTTATTTTCCCACATCTCAAAATACCCATGGGACCAGGTATTTAGTTATTTTCAAGTGAATTTGATTAATCCTCAACTCGTCCTCATTTTCATGCATCTCATGCATGTGATTAATGATGTATCCATGCACAACATCTACCAGAATAGTTCAGGTTTCCTTTACAATTATTCATATTATATTAACAACATTACAACTCATGCAGTATAAAATACTAAGAATGTGAATATCCCACCACTAATCACCCAAAATACTCGGGTGTCATTTCTTTCTGTTCATACATGATACCCCTAAAATAATTTATATTCATTCATCTCATCAAACACATAAAAACATAAATTTTAGGGTCTTGTAATTTCTTCATTTGGTAAATAAAAAAGATATCTCATTTTATGGATCATATTTTATCACCAGAATTCATCTGTTTATCATTTAAACACATTCATTAGTTAAATGAATGTTAAAATGCCTGAATTTATGATCTTAACTATTCCATTGATAAAATTTTTTATTCATCCATGTTGTAGCTAAATCAACAAAAATCACCACTTTACAATTCTCTATTAATGAAATTTATTTCCTAAAAAACATGTGAAACAAATATTTCAAACTCACCTAGATCATATAAGTTCAATGTAGACATCACTTTTATTTGATGATATTCGAATGTGAAAATTATTTATATAAAATGGTATAATAGTACACTATAAATTTATATGAATGAATGAGTAAGAAGATGAAAAGTCATTCATATAGTATGTATTAGATCAATGCAATTTGAAAACCCAAGAAATTTCTGTATGAATTTGAAGTGGATGAATAATTTAGCTTGCTTCTCCATCAAACATTGATTCTTCCAAACAGAATGGAGATATTTTATCAATTAACCACTCCTATTGAGATTACATAAGTGACTACTTAGATGAACTTTGATGCTCCTATGGGAACCACCCTTTGACATCTCAAATTTCTGTAATACTTCCCCACAAATTGTCACTATGTATTCTCCCTTGATCTCTTTATCAGTGCTCTGGTTCATCCACCCTCCTCACTCGATGCCTTGATAGTTGGATTGATATTGAGCATAGTGCCGACCTCAGAAATTATGGAACATGGTTCCCTAAGTTAGTTTATTACCTATTTTCTATTAAACTATCAGAAAGGTTTATCCAATCCTCAATAAAAAAATATAATAATATCAAATTCCATGAAAAAACATCATGCAAAATATAATCCCTTTTTTCATGGAATCCAAAAGTCGTCTTTTTTAATTATTCTTCATGAAAATAAATATATTCATGATTGTGAAATATTATTCATCACTAATTCATATTCTTCACATCATGAAAATTACCATTTTTTTAAAATTCCAATTTTTGTATGTAATGGAGAAATTCGTGTGCACCATTGTACAAGAATTAAATAATATTTCAAAAATCATCAATGTTCACAATGATAATTTTCCAACAACAAAACCCAATGCCATAATATGAATCCATAAAACTTCTCCATGAATGACCACTACAACCAAACACATAAAACAAATATTCACATATCATTAACAATGTATATAACACTTAGAACAATTATCTCCCATTTTTTATTTATAGTGAATATATTTTCACACATTAAAAAGTCAATATAGGGGATCAAAACAGTCTCTTATATTGATAAACAAATACAAAGGATAGGTGGATGTATTTTAATCAAATATTTCTCTCAAAAATGTTATCTTATCCTTTAAATGAAATTTTTTTATCACTTCGAAGAGAGGGATGACATGAAATGGTATTCTGACAAAATATCCATGAGACAATCAACTCTATGTCTATGTGGGATATCCTAGTGCTGAAAACCAATGATATACCCCCAATGTTGTATAAGCTATCCATAAATTACATTTCATGTGAAATCATTATTAGAAGATCTACATTATATTAATCAAGTTGTAAATAATTATAATATTGAATGGTATGATAAATTATGTACACACATTAACAAACACATTATAATAGCTATAGAGCACATGAATAATATCCCCCCTTTTTCTCATTTTGACATCAACCAAGCACTACCCATAAATTGATATTACTAATACTATTAATAACAAGGGTTGAATGCAAGATTTGAAATCCTAAACATTAACATTTAACTTGTCTAATTCTTTCCATATTCTTTCTCAAGGTTTCCCACTCTTAATCAATGTAAATTTATATTTAATAGTTTTTTATAGACTAGATGATTAATTATCTAGTCATTCCATAAAATAGAAAAAACATCAAACATCCCCATTAACTGCATACAAGGTAGATTGAAACACATAAAATCATAGGGAATAAAGATTAACCTCTTAGTTTCCTAGAAATAACATTCATACATAGATATTACAATAAATCCCGGGCGTTATTTTAATTAAATCAATGCATCTAATGATCTATTTAGGATTAACTTTTTGTTTTGAGTTATATAAACGTTAATATCATCTATCATCAGTTATTATATATTATGTTGAATAAATTTTCCATCATAAGTCTTGTGAATATTCATGATTCCAATTTTGGATATGATATCATCATCCTTATCATTATTTTTTATGATTTTGAATGTTTCTCAAACTGATATAATTTTCTAAAAAATTTCAAATGGTTTTGACAAACAACATATTAATTGTTATGGTTATTCTAAATCTTTTAAAATTTTAAATATGATATTCCAATAGACTTATTTTGAAACTTCTTACTTTTCAAAAAATAAGTAACCCCCTTCCATTCTTGTCATGCACACCACATACTTCTGACCTTGTAAACTCGATGTACCAAAAACTCCATTTAGAGTATGAAATTTGTTTAGTGTAGATAAGTGTGGTGCAGATACATTCATGGGTTCTTTTCTATATTAAAATTTAATTATAAACTCACTAAAACCCCTATGTTTTCCCTTAATCATTAATAGTAAATACATGTGGAGATTTAAAGAATATGCTTTGGGATCTCGCTTTCCCCATCACCAATAAAACAATTGAAATATTATTCTCCAATATTGGATACAAATTAATCTATATCTTTGTTGTTGTTGTTTTAATAAAAAATTTCTGTTCTTTTCATGTGTTATTATTGCCTTCATGGAATGTTTTTACAATCCTCAATATCCACTTTCACACCTACTCTATTAGAAGTAAAATATCAATAAAAAAGATTAAGTAAGCAATCACCTATCCTCTCTCAATATTGAAAATTTTATCACATAATATCAATATAATTATTAAAATATTCTTTTTCCTTATTCAACTCATGTTTAACTATGACATATAACACTTATTTTTCAAACAGACTATTCATATTTAGTATCCCACTTATCTTCAAGATCAGATGTCGTCTTTTATTTTTCAATATTATTTAATTAGTGTTTTTTGATCTCATTAACCAAGTATATATATCTTTTGATCAGTTCCTCCTTTTCATCAACACGAGGAACTATTAGTTCATTATTATTCTCCAAAGCTAATATCTTAATTTATTTCTCAAGCATCTTATATTCTTTTTTGAGATAAGTGTTTCAATAAAGACATACTTCAAGGCCATATAATAGAATGTACTCATAGTTTCCCTCTTCTTACTTCTCATCACAACAAGAAAAATCTACTTATATATTAATTGGTTTTATGATGGTTTTATATTTTTTAGTTGATCCTTCATTTTCAAATTCAGTTCATGTTAAAATGTCTTCACCAACTCTCTCTCTCACCATATTTCTCATGAACTTATTTTAGAAAGTATTTTTCATTCAAGAATCACTTTTTTTATATGTTCTTTTTCTGTAGTCGTCATATTCCTCATAAATTTCAAAATAACCATATTTTTTCATTATATAACCATTTTCTTAATTTCCAACTTGACCAAAATAAAAGTACATTAAAGAAATAAAATATTAAATATTCCTTTTCCTATTTAGAAATTTTTGAAAATAATGTCATTTTTCTTTAATAATATGTATCACATACATCATTAAAATTTTAGTATGGTTAATTTTTCATTTATAACAACTTAGTGTTTTATATTTATTTTAAATCCATTAACTCATTTTCAATATTTTTTAAAATAATGTATTTTATCATCTCATAATTAATAAGTGTATTATGAAAATCATTAAGAGATATGTTACTAACTTCTTATGAGGATGAATTATTTGGATAAATTCTATGAGTAAAGCCGCACATCAATTTTTTTCAACAAATTTATCATAAAAAGTATATAAAAAACCAAAAGAATAAATATTATCTATTTTATCCTAGTAAATTATTCATCAACAATCAAATTATTATCCATCTAGATATCTAAAAACAAAACTCTCTAGATTTTTATTTTAAATTGTTTGTTATTACAATTACCTTTATACATATTCTTAGGTTTATCCCACATCTTCATATTTATTTTTTAGTCTCATAAAATTAATGAACACATTAATAAGTAAGTATGAGAAAGTATAATTTCTTAATTTCCCATATAGTTCTATATTGTGTTCATCAAAACTATGGGTGCATCAATTCTTTATGAAATGAAACCAACTGTTATTGCATCAATAAATTCAAGGAATTGTTAATGAAGATATGGAAGCCTTTAGTTATTCTATTTATAATAGTTTATTCAATATTATAATAAATGTCCTCTATTTTGGAATGATTTTAAATTCTCTATGTCGGGTTCTCCAATACAAGATGAATCATTATAGGGGGAACCTGGTGATCTGATACCAATTATAGTTCTCAGGTTTTTATATATCACCATGAGGGGGAGTGGTGAATAAGTGATATATGTTTTAAAATTAAATATTTCTAAATAAACATCTATGATTGGTTATGATTATGATACCTTATTCCTAAAAGGATCATTTATCCCATATGAGAAACACTGAAAGAACAAAAATAAATATGTGGTTTTCCTGTGGTTCAATCCTAATGGAATGGGTTACTATGTACACAACATGATTATTTATTTTACACACATGCATTCTCCACTAGAATATCAATTTCAATACATGTATATAGAATCTCAAAAAATTCCATAATGAAAAACTCCTATAATATCTGATAAAAAATGAATAATATGGGCCATGTTCCGATGGAATTTTTGGAATGGAATCCCACCAGTGTTCTTTATAATGACTCTAAAGAGTTGATCATTCTTCTGAAAAGGTATGGTTGTTTATTCTATCATCATATAAGTTATTCAATATATTATTTTTCCACATAAAGGATTGTTTTTCATTTCATACGTAGTTATTAAAAAAAATCATTGATGTTGGTCTTCAAACCCCTCATTGAAATATTGAGATCTTGGGATATACTTCTTCAAAAATTACCTATCTACAACTCACTCTAAAAATTGATCGTACAATAGTGGATTCATGGAGACTCAAATAATATTTTAATAGATTTGTGATTCAAAATTCTCATCACATGCATGCTCATTTTTATAAAAACTTATGCTGCACTGAATCTCTATTATTCGATGATTTAAATTTCGTCATTTATGTTCTCAAAATAAATTGGTCATGAAATAAATAGTTTTAATTTCCTTCTTCAAATTATAGAAGAAAAATAATGATATTATAATTAATTACACATCTTTAAATCGCAAATTATTTATGAGTATTATTTTATTTTCAAATAAAATACTTACCTTGTATTTACTTCTTATCATGGAGGTAATTTGAGTACATTATAGTTTTTGGGAATTTTATTCTATAAGTAATGAATTAAATATACCTGAGAGTTTTATCTTTATTTTATGAATCTTAAAATACCCAAGTGATTGTGTATTCAATTTTTATCATTCTACATAGATGATATCACAACTCATCCTCATTTTCTGGCATCTCATGCAAGAGCTTCATGTTGTCCTCATGAGAAACATATATAAAAATGATTCGAGTTTAATTTTCTATTACTATCACCCTTTAAATAATATAAAAAAACAAATTTTATAAAATATTTATTTATTCAAACTCTTTTCATTATAGAAACAATGGTTTATGGTGTTCATTGTTACTTTTGACACTTTCTACCACAATTCATTCTTGTATATTCATGTATCTGATCAAACCCATACAAATACAAATGATTGGGTCCTATATTTTATTTATGAAGTAAATAATAACAACATTAGATTTTCCACATCTCCTTTATTCACATGGACACTCAGGTTCCTCTTTAATACACCTTCATTGAATGCATCTAGGTTAAAATTTATGTATTTTAGATCATACATATGAGAATTATATAATTATTTTATTCATCCATGAAGTCTATTCATTAGGTATCATCACCACTCAATGATTCCCTATTCCTAAATGGTAATTCATGAAATATGTTTGAAACAAATTATTAAGACTAGCCTGGATCTTATAATCTCAATTCACCTTTCAGTTTGACACCTGGATATTCTGTCAAGATCATCACAGCTCAAAATTAGTGGAATACCATTCTAAAAATTTCTTCAAATAATGGAGTATAAATATGATGCCTTATTCAGATCATAAAACATAGAAAAAATACAGATATTAGGGAACATCTGTATGATTATATATTGGACGAACAATGTAGCTTGTTTCCCCATTCCACATCTATTCCACCTAATGTTGTGGCCATGGTTTATCAATCAACCAATCCAAATAATAATCCATAAGTGACTAAATTGGTTTACTTATTAACCCCTTCAAGTATTATCCCATGATGGTTCTCCTTTCCTTTATTCCACCCCACTCAATGGAATTTTTTCTTCTCCCTTGTGCTCTTTATAGGATCTCTGGTTTACCCTTAATACATACTTACCCCCTTGCAGGCTAACATGATGTTGAACCTAGTTCCCACCTCATATGTTGTTTCACATGTGTCCTTCATCTAGTTTAATGCATATTATTTAATTAATATCTCACAAAGAGTTATCTAATGTGAACATCATGAGATTTTAAAAGGAAACACTACGTTCAATTTCATACATGATGTACAACATCAATATTAAACACACAAACAAACATTTCTATTTTACTATTATGGTTATCACTAATAGATTGGAATGATATGAATGAAAGAGATTAAATAAATTATGATAATTCATTTTATCAAATTAATTCATTGGTAACAAACTTATTATAAATTAAAATAAAAAACAATTATATATAATGTATATGGTTTTATAAAAAACAATATTTATTTGAAAATGTATGTTTATATTAATAAATTACTTTAATAAAAATTAATGAAAGAATATAATGAAATTTACATGTTTTATATGAAATAAAATATTTTTAAATTAATCTAATAAGTTTTATTGTCTTATGATAAGAAATATTTCCATTTTTAAGCATAAAATCTATATTTTCTAAAAGCCAAATATTACACCTTTAAATCGAACACCTATTTTAAATATAAATTCTAAAAATTTTATAAATTTTATATTTAAGAAAAAAACTTAATTTTAAAAATTTGTATATATAAATTCTACTTGGGTTATTTTTAGGAATTTTTTTGGGAAGATTCAATTTTTGATGAATAGTCAAAAATATGAATTTTAATTGAAAACTTATTTTTTATCTCATTTATTTATATAGTAACATTATATTTTGAATTTTTTTTATGTATAATTAGTTCAATTATAAATATATAATACTATTTATTCCATTGGATTCAATTTCACATTGAAATTGGATATAAAAATATTTCAATCCTTTGGCCATTTTCATTTTAAAAATTTGCTATCTCATTGTATATGTGGGAATAATTTGAAAATAAAATTTCAAATTATGTGAATTATATTTGGGGAAATGGATTTAATATTTGAAATTATATGGTCCAGATTATATTATAAGGATATTTAAAATTATAGTTATAAAAATTTTATTGTCTTAATTTTTTTTACCATGATATAGGTAATAAAATGAAAAGGGTTAATGATAAAATTTTGAGGTTTAGAAAAACAAAAAATTATGTAATTAAATGGCTTGTTGATATATTGATGGACCACAAAGAGCCATTAAGATATTAATTTTCATCCAAATTCATGACAATTAATTCCACATCAATGTGTTTGTCTTTAAATATAAAAAAATCATTATTCAAAAACTTAAACCCACCATTCCTTAATTATAAATACCACCCCTCACCACCCCATATAATGTATCATACCATGAATCAAATAAATCCACTATAAAAAAAATAATCATCACTCTCCTGACATCTATGTTCTTTTGGTGTCACCGTCAAATGATTTATATAGTCTTTAAGAGATCTTTTATGTAGGAGATATTAAAATGGTAATTCTCTCAAAGCAACCCTCTTATTTCATTTTCTTATAATATATTCATCCAAACTACATCGCCCATCATTTCATGATAACTTAGTGAATCATATATATAATATATTTCTATCTTCCTAATGGAATATTTCTTATCCATTTCATTTATCAACTCATTTTATTAAAAAAAATGAAACCATTGTCAAAATCACAACAGTTTACCATTTTCATGAATATTGATTTTGTTTGTGTTCAATTATCTCTTTCATGGAAGGTCATATGTAACGACCCAAGTATTTATATGATAATAAATTTTCATATATATTAATATTTTATTAAATAAAACACTTTATCTGATATCATACTCTATACACAACAGTGAGTTTCTTTGAAATCTTACGTTTCACACAACATTGAGTTATACCCAAAAAATAATATAATAATTAGATTTTTTCAAATGGGAGTTAACTATAATCCATTTTATTGGAAGGAATAAAAATAACTAACTAAAGTTTTATTATTAAATGTATTTAATCTTATTAAATAAATTTTAGAGGCTTAAAATAAAAATTAATCCTATTTTAAGCAAGAAAATACTCTAATATTCTAAAAAGTCTGTTTACCTCCTTTTGATGGTGAAACCTTATTAAATATAGGTTTTGTCACTTTTACATGTTCTATTTAAAAATATAAAAATATTATTTAAAAAATGGTCATGAAAATTTACATTCGATTAAATTTGGTATTTGTGTTAATAATGTTCATTTTTTAATGAATAGTAGAAAGTATTGCATTTTAATTTGAGACTTCCTTTGCATCTAATTTATTTATATAGTTATATTTGACTTTTAATTTGATTTAAAGTGTAATGGTATTATATTTTTATCATTTAATCCAATAATGGTCATTGGAAGTGAATTTACACTAAAATTGGACAGAAACACATGTCAATCTTTTGATAGTTGTTACTTGATAAAAACCCACCTTTTGGTTTTAAAAATAAGAATTAATTTTAAATTAATAACTCAAAATTTGTGTTTTGAATTTGGAAAAATGGACTCCATATTTGGAATTATAAGGTTCATTATTTTAATAGGTAACTTTTATTTTTGGACATTATGAATAGTAACATTATTAATTATCTTATTTACCAAGGTTAAAGAGGAAATCTAGTAAATAAGGGTAAAAATAAATTTATAATAATATTAACATCCCTAAAACGTGTCTCAATCATATTGGGGGATATATGTTTAACCATGGGCATCCTTGGGTCATTGCTTGGACCCCAATGACCATTTTTGATGTGAAAATGACATTGTATAAGAAATAATTTGAAGTAAATAAAAATATAACATAAACATACATCTTTTACTAAAACAATTTTTATATGGGGTTATATAAGTGATATATTTGACTACATATAGTCGTTATAAATATAAAATGATCTCATACATCATTATATTTTATTAATAATTTTTAGACATCAAATATATAAATTTATTTATTACACAATGATGAAGTAGTGATTTTCTTATTAATGAATGATTTCAATAAATTTGATTATAAATATTAAAATAAATTTTTTTGAAACATTATATGACATAAATGAATTTTAAGTAATATTATGAATTGTTTTATTTTAATTATTGATGTTTTCTTGAATTAATCAAGTTGATATGGATTTTTAATAAGTCATGATATGAATAGTATAAAAAATGAAATGAATGAGTTTTCAAAACATACACTATATTATTAAATAATTTAATAGTACATAAAATATATGATTTGAAAAAATGAAATATATAATTTTTATCATGTAATTAATGAACCAATTCATGTTATATTTTCATTTTATAGTAACTACATTAACCATACGATATGAATATACAAGAAGACTTGGTAAGAGTTAAATTAGTTATCTAAGGGTTAATGCTAAAAGATAAGGTTAAATTTGTTACCTAGACTTCTCAAAAACTGATTGGTTGAGAGGGTTTAGACCCAAAAAATATTATATTTTAAATAATTGACTTTTATATCTTTGGAAACCAAAAATAATTTTATAATAAAATAATTCTTCCAAACATTCCTAATCTGCCCCTTCTCCCTCTAATTAAAGAGCATCGCCCCTACCCATTTAATCACACCTATAATGCCTGTAGGCTCACCAATATGCTGCCAAAATAAGCTCCCATCATCCCTATATTCCTCCTATAATTGTTACCATAAGAAAGAGACAATTCATGAATTCCTTTTGACTCAAATGAAAGGGAGTTACATGTGTTAAGAGGTAGCGTCTTCTCTAAAGATACTTTCCATTATTTTACTTATTTACACTCTATTATATTATTAATATTTTATTAAACAACAAAAATAGTATCCTAAATATACTAGGATGGTTTTATGAGAAGTATTTGAAATACATTTACACACACATGGACCTAGTGGATACGAACATACTGTTTCTGTGTACAGAAAACTAATGCCTCCTGAAAAGATGATTGTTCAAATTTCTTCTACCACCGCTCATGGTAACCATTATGATGGAACTATATTTATCTGTGATATATATTATATTTATTTTTCCAATATACCTTTTTATTTTTCATTTAGTGTATACCTTTGTGCTTTCCATAATGTGTAAATGCGATAATTTCATTTGAGGAAGTGTGGATTACCTCCCCCTCAATGTGATATGACTCATTCATGTAATACATGGAACATATAAAGGATTTATTTTATTAAATTATGTAACATATATAAAACATAATATTATAAAGGAATTATAATTTACTAATGTATCATTTAGTTTTCAATCCTTTAAATATGAAAAAATGAATGTACTGTTAATGCGTATGTATAGCTTACCGTCTCCATAAATAGTTCATTTCATTTCATATCTCCAAATGATATAGAATATTATAAATAAATATATAATTGTTATATATGATATTTAAAACATTAATAATATTCTATAGATAATGGACTTTTGACTATATGGACAATTTGTAATTATATCATATTCATTTTCGACTCATGTACTGAATATCAAAATTGTTTTTGGATATGAACATAAATCATGATGTAAATCTTATAACATGATTATAGTAATATAAAATGAATAATAATCTTTAAAAACGATCTTAATCAATTAAAAATTAACCTAGTATTATTATTCAGTAATATAAAGAAAGAACAAGACAAGTCGGGCTCAAGGAAAGGAAACCTTTCACCCTCCTCTTTTAGTCAACGAATTATTTTATGTTATATCTTTTAATTTCCATTTTCATATATTGGGATATGTTATTATATATCCTAATTAAATCTAAATTTTATGTCCATGTTAAGATATACCCTTCTCACTATCATCAAATCATTTTATGAATTTTTATGTGACGTCGTTAGGCTACATAATTTTCATAAGTGAAATTATTAACCCAATTTACATTCATTGGATTGAACATCTAATTATTGATTATGTCATTCTATGATTATGTGAAAAATTAATTTTGATATCTTATATATTATTTAGATTATATTTATGTGTATTTATAGTGAATATACATAGAAAATGAATTTTAGTAACAAAATGATCTTTGTATGTGAATTCATTTCAATATCCTTTCATTGAGGCATATTTTGATAATATACATTTCCTTATATTAGACTGTGTATTAACCCCTTTGACCATTAATTACATTCAAAGGGAATCTTTTTTCAATGTCATGTATCTTTAAACAATTAAAGGAATGTTTATTTTTAACGTACGTGGTGACACCGTCCTTTCCATTGCCGTGATAATTATTTCATATTTGGCTTCCTTAATAGGCTATAATGTTTTTAAAATGAAAATAAATTTCATATAATTTTTTTTATGTAATTTGGTATTGAAAATGGTTTTGAGAAATAACTGATTATGCCAATATCATGAAATGTTAAATTTTGATTACAATGGAGAAATGTTATCATTCCTTTTATAATTGTTATTGGTGTTATGATTAAGTCATGGTTCTTCGGAATAGTTTACGTATACGGGTGGTTCCATGTTAAACTAAGGGCTCTTGAGGCTAAGATATCTCTCTAATGCATTGGGTAACATGACGGAGGTAAACATTAATGTTTCTCCTAAGAGATTTAGGGAATATAATGTGATGGGTATTCCAAACGTAACTCCCTATGTAGCTGTGAAAGCTACAATGTATGTATATAATGGATTCCATAAGATAACTTTAGAATTTATGATTAATATTTGTTATTCTAAAATGATATGACTTCATGAGGTATGTTAAAGAGATTATGTTTTATGTTTTAAAATTATGGTTTCTTGATTTTTTTGTTTTCATAGAATAATGTTTTATTCCCTTATTTTATATCTCTTACTGTGCTTTTTTATGCTCATCCCATGTTTTTAAAATGTATATCATAGTGTATAAGGATGGGTAAGAGAAAGAAAAAAATCAAGACAATTTTTATCACGATATAAATTGTTGTTTAAATTTATAAGTTTTGTTTTTGTGAAAAAATTGGTTAGATTAGAAGTGTCTACTTTGTAAGATTTGAGATGTAATGTAATAGTTTTGTCCTAATTATCAAAAACTATAAACCTGAAGAGATTATCAATGTCAATTAATTACATAAATCAAAATTATGTAATGTTTAAGGCTAGGGAATTATAGTTTCTACCAGAGGTCAGTATAGATAACATTAGAGGTTAGGGTGTTATTTATGTGTAAGTGAAAAAACCATAATTGTTAGCATATTATAATTAGTAACTGTTATTTTAGATAAATTGAATGAGTTTAAGATAACATGAATAATTATATTTTAGTGTTTACCCTTCTCATAATATATTATGTGATGATTTTACTGATATAATAATATTATCATCTTAGTTTTAATAAATGGTTGTATCTAGCAGGAACTAAAGTAATAAAGGATGTGAAGTACACTACGATGATTTTCTAAATAATCAAAAAATTGAAATGGGATCTGTAATAGAAACTAATATGTTTATTCTCAACCAACTATCTGGAGTCATGATTTTCATCTTGACCCTTGTTATTTTTAGAAGGCATCATATATTTGAGAAACAAATCCCTATTAAATTTCAGCTAATAATAATAATGTTAATTATATTAAAAAATATTTGTGTTAAAGATGTAGAAAAAACACCAATGAAAATGCTTCAAATGGACAAGAATATTTTATAGAGGTGGTGATAATTTAATAAATAAATAACCTATCATGGTAAAAGGATAGTTTAGTTGACTCAATGGAAGGGAAATAAGTTCATTATATGGGGCTAATTGAAAGATTTAAATGCGGTGTGCATGGTCATTATGAAAATATATTTCATTTTGAGATGGTTTTGGAATGGGATCAGCATGACTGTACAAATATATGTCTACAAATACCTAATTCCATTACAGTTGATGATTATAAAATAGAAAATGACTTATGAAAGGTATGGATTATTAATTAGATTATGTTATGAAATTATAGAATCTCAGGATATTATTCATGATTTTTATTGTAGGAAAGACTTATTAAAGAATAAGTTGAAAACATTTTTATGGGATCATGGAGAATGTATAATGGTTATGGTGTCTATATTTTATAAATTTGAGTGTTATGTTAGATATCCGGTTGATGAAATGTTTAAAAGTATTATTACACTTTCGTTGATGGGATTAATTTGGAATAATTTTCCCTTATTTGTGTAACCCTATAGTTTGTTTGGTGTAACTGTTATTTGAGGAATAATTATATTTTATTTTGTGGATATTTTTATAAATAACTAATTGGGTTTATATGATCCTTGAATTTGAGGCAATTACTGGTTATTAGTTTTAGGGATGCAAATGTGACGTATGAGATAACAGTTTATGTTAAAATATTTAATGGTTATTTTTGAGAAATCTATATCATTTTTGGGAATGTTATAAAAATTTTTAGTTGCTAAAAAAGGACAGAATGCAGACTGTTTGACAACCCATCATGTTGGACAAAGCTGTGGAAATCGAAACCACACCAAATGTGCGACTCAAATTTTTCACCTACCGGTGAATTAAGTGAAGTCCTAGTTTAGTATGAATTAATTTTCATACTTAAATTATATTATGGATCATGAATAAGTTTATATGGGAACATATGTTTTATCAAATGGATATCCATAGTATAGGAAAATTAATCGGTGATTAAGTGGTAAAGGTTATTTTGGAAGACATTTTATCTTTTGGGAACACTATATGCAAAAGGAAAATAGAATTCTATAGGATTTTATTTTAGGAGTAATGATTGAATTTTTATTTTATATGAATTTCTGTTTGTATTGTCTCCATATGGTGATTTGGGTTATTTATGGAAATTATTAACCTAATATAGAAAATATGTGATTATTTTAATTACATTTTAGTATGAGACTTTTAGAGTAGCCGATGTTATTTGGGGATAAAAGTAATTATTTTTTTGGATGACTATGTGATCAAATCCTTCGAGATTTTGGGTTTCAAACTTATTTTAGATTATTTTGATGAATTTTAAGTAGAATTTTTTATTGAATGGTCTTTGTTGAACTTTGGGTATTGTTTTTTGAATTTTGAGATTAAGAATAGTATTTATTTCTATAAAATATTATCTTTTTGGGGATTATATGAACTTGTAGTAACCATTTTTTTTGGTTAACGTCTGATAATTGGGAAAATATATAGTTCATATTTTGTAGATAATGTGATTCCTTAGAATTTGATTCTATCAATTCAGATGTGACCATGTAATCTTGATTACTCATCATTTGGATAAAAGATGTGTTTTTTGTAGAATTATTTTTTAATTGTTAAATTGTACATAAAAAGTATGTATATTTCATTTTTTTCTTAGTAAATATAAAAAATAAATTCCTAAAATATAATAAAATATCCTTAAAAAATGATATAAATTTATGTTTCCTACTAGGTACTAAAATACGGTTTAACCCATCATATGTTGGGGTTTTCTTGTTGTCTACATTCTCTTCATCTTGTTTTCTATCACTCTCCATTAGAATAAGACATTTAGTTTATCTTCTGTATCCTAGATTTACTACATGAAATCCTATTATCTGTTTTCTTGGGTGTCCTTTTTTACTTATCTTACTTTCTTTAAAAGTTATAGTTTTATTGACACATTTTCCAATGTGGTATTTTCAGTGATGTTCTCGAACCCAATTTAAAAATTGCGAGGATGAAATTTCCAAAAGTGGGGAAGGATTTGACAACCCAGATATTTATAGAATAATACATTTTCATATCTATTAATATATTTATTTACTGTTAAACATGCCACATTTTCAGATAGCATACTCTACACAAAACAATGAGTTTTTTTTGAAATCTTACATTGCAAACAACATTTAGTTATACCAAAAAAATATTATAATAATTTTTTTAATATGATTGTAAATGACTTGCTGTTGTATTAGTGGAAATGAATAGAACAGACAACAATATTATTAATAAATTTTCTTACATTTATCCAATATGTTTTAGTGGGTTAAAATACCAATGAATTCAATTTTAAGAAATAAATACTCACATTTTATTAAAAGGTATTTTTACCTCCTTTTGAGGGTGAACCCTTTTAAAATATATATTTTTTACTTTTAAATGTTCTATTTGAAAAAAAAATTACTTTTTTAGAAGTGTGACATCAAAATTTACTTTAGATGGATTTTTTTTATTTTTTAGATAAAGTTCATCTTTAATGATTATTGAAAAAATATTGCATTTTAATTCAAAACATCTTATTCACCTAATTTATTTCCGTTAAAAAAGTTCTAAAGTATAATGGGATTACATATTTATCATTTTATCTTATTATAGTCATTGGAAGTAATTTTAAATTTTAATAAGACGTAAACACATGTCAATCTTTTGATAGTTATTACTTCATAAAAACCCGCTTTTTTATTCTGACAAAGAGAATTTATTTTAAATTAATAACTGAAAATTCCATGTATTGAATATAAAAAATGTAATTAATATTTGGAATCATAATGATCAAATTTTAATAATATGTACCTTATATTTTTGGACATTATGAATAGTAACTTCAGTAATAATTTTATTTACCATGGTTAAAGGGTAAGTCATGTATATATGGGTAAACCAATAATATTATAAAAATATAAAACTATTATAAAATGCGTCCTAATACTATTGGTTGATATATGTTTGACCATGAGAATCCTTATTTTTTTTTGAGACACCATGGAGGCACTTTTATGTGAAAATGATATTTTATGAGAATTAATTCAAATTAAAGAAAAGTATAACATAAACATGAATCCTTTACAAATTTTTTTATATGGGGTTATATAAGTGATTTATTTTACTATAATCATTCATTAGAAACAAACACCAGTTTTCTACATTATGGTAGTTTATATATAATTTTTAGAGTTCAAATATATAATTTTATTTTTGAGACAATGATGATCTACCTATTTCCTTTTTATTGAATGATTTAAATAAATGAGATTATAAATATTAAAATAAATTAATTTTAAAACTTTTTAGACATACATTAATTTTATGTATAGTTATGACTTGATATCATTTAATTAATTAAGTGTTTTTTAAAGAATCATGTTGCTATTTATTTCTAATAATTCAAGATATGAGTAGTCTAAAAATTGACATAAATGAGTTTTTAAAACAAATATATTTTATTAAATGACATAATAGTCCTAAAAATATAATACTTTGAAAAATGACATAGATAATGTTGAAAATTTCATTAATTAACCACTAGAGGTTATATTTTTATTTTATATAATCTTTATCAACCATATGGTATGAATATACAAGAATAATTGGTAGGAGTTAAATTGGTTGACTAAGGGTTAATGATAATAGATAAGGTTAAATTTATGATATAGATTTGTATAAATATGATTCGTTGAGAGGGTTTCAACCCAATAACATCTTATCTTTAAAATAAATATCTTTTAGACCTTTATAAACCGAAATTAATTTTAAAATAAAAGAATAAATCCCAACATTCCTAAAGTGACCCACCTCCCTATTATAAAATTAATCACCCTACCCATTTAATCACACCTCTCAAAACACTTTGGCTCATCCAACCTCTGCCCAAATAAGTTCCCAACATCCCTATATTCCTCCCAAAATAATTACCTTAGGCATAAGGCAATCCAATAAATCCTTTTGGATCAAATGAAAAAGAGTTACAAATTTTAAGAGGCTATGTATTTTCAGTGGTTCTTTTCCATTATTTTACTCCTCACACACTATAGTATTTTTATTATTTTATTAAAAAACCAAACAAGTATCCTAAATATTCATTGATTATATGAGATGTTTTTGAACTAATCTTACACAGAACACCATCTAATGGATATGAACTTATTATTTCTGTATAAAGCGAAATGCAGCCTCACAAAACAATGACTTTACGATTTCCCCTACAAATTTTCATGGTGGAAATTATAATGGAAATGTATTTATATTTTATATATATTATATTTATATTTCATATATGCTTCTATATTTTTCATTTATAGTATACCATTATGCTTTCCATAATTTGAAAATATGATAATTTCATTTGAAGAAGTGCAGACTACCACCACTCAAATTGGTATGAATCGTTCAAGCTATGCATTGAATGTATAAATGATAAAGTTAATGAGAATATGTAACATATATAACATATTATATTATACTATAATTATAATATACCTCTTTTTAATTTATTTTTCATTCTTTTAAATATGAAAATGAAATGAAAGTAGTGTTCATGTGTATGTATGACTTACCGTCTCCATGAATAGTGTATTTCATTTCTTATCTCCAAATTTTATGGAATATTATGAATTCATTTATACTGAATATATATGATATTTAAATTATGAATACTATTCTAGAGATAATAATCATTTCACCACATGGATAATTTTTAATTATATCAAGTTCATATTCGACTCAAGTACTGAATAATGACAAAACGATAGATATGAACATAAATAATTATGTAACATATATAATATGATGATAAGTAATATAAAATGAATAATAAACTTGATAAATGTTATTAATCATGTATAAATTATCCTAGGTTTATTATTTAGGAATGTAAATAATGAACGAGACAACTCGGGTGTAACGTAAGGGAACCGTTCACCCTACCCTTTTAGTCTAATACATTTTTTTATTTCTTTTAATTTAATTTTTTTTTATTTTGGGATAGTTATTATTTATCCTTATTACTATAAATTTTATATCCTAGTGATTACATAACCATTTCACTGTCATCAACTCATTTTTTTAATTTTTATGTGACACCGTTAGGCTGCCTAATTTTCAAAAGGGTACTTCTTAACCCAATTTCAATTCATTGGGTTGACTGTTTTCATCATGATTATGTCGTTCTATGATTATGTGAGAAATTAATTTTTATATCATATCTAGTATTTATAAGTTATTTATGTCTATTTATAGATAATATACATAATAAATCAATTTTATTAGAAAAACTATATTTTTAAGGGACTTCTTCTCAATCTTCTTTCATTGAGGCATATTTCTATAATATAAATATCCTTCTTTTATACAGTGTTTAAACCACCTTTACATCTCATTTCATTCAAAGGGAATATCTTTTCTATGAATCATTTTATTAAATGAAAAAAGGAATGATTCTTTTTAATTTATGCAGCAAGAACAACCATTCTACTACCGTGAGAACTATTTGATATAATTTGCATCCTTAAAAAATTGTAATGTTTTTAAAATGAAAATAAATACAATATAATTTATTACATATTTTGGCACGGAAACTTGTTTTTAGAATGAATTGGTTATGTCAAAATCATGAAATGATATATTGTGATTTCATAGTGGAGATTTTATCTTTATTTTGTGATTATTTTTCTGTATTATTATTATGTTATGGTTCATAGGAATTGTATTCATATACTGGTTGTTCTATGATAAACTGAGTGTGGGTGAGTTTATAATTGCTCTCCAATGAATTGGGTAAAGTGAAAGAGATAAACATTAGTGTTTATCCTAAGATATTTATATAATATACTATGATCATTATTCCATATGTAATTCCCTATGTAGCTATGAAGGCTACAATGTAATTATCTTATGTATATTAAAAGTTACATTTATGATTTATGATTAATATGTGTTATTCCTAAATCTTATGATTTCATGAGGTATGTTAACAAGATAAAGTTTTATTATTGAAAGTTATGATTTCATGATTTTTATGTATTCATGTACTAATTTATTCTTCCCTTATTTTATATCCCTTACTAAGATTTTTATGCTCATCTCATGTTTTTGAAATTTTTCAAATAGGGTATAAGGATGTGTTTAAGAAACAAAGATTTTAAGAAGATTTTTATCAAGAAAATAATTATTTTTTTATTTAATGTTTTTTTTTATAAAATTTGTTAGAGTTAAAGATTCTACATTTTAATAATTAATATGTAATATAACTGTTATGGCCTAATTATCTAAAACATTAAAACTGAAAAGATCGTAAATGTAAATTCTTAACATAACTCAAGATTATGTAATGTTTAAGGTAGTGGCCTTATATCATAAAAGTATTCCTCTGGTTACGAAATTTTGAAATAGGTATTTTATATCCAATTTCTTGTTTTGAAACTAATATAAAGACATAAAATTAATTAATACAAAACTAGATCATTCTATTTGTAAAAACACAAAAAAAAACTAAACTAAACATTTAGCGTTGATATTTTTACTATTGAATCATCCTCACATATGAAAGAAAAAGAATGAAATATGGGACCAATAGTACATTTTAATATTCATAAATAGTGTTTAATTACACTTTTATAGATGTAATTCCACTTTAAATGAACATCCATAATGACACAAAAGTGAACTAACCTTGAAAACATTTGAATAAAACACCTCAAACTATAAATTTTTGGAAATATTATTAATGAATGCAGGGTAAGATGCTATTAAAAGATAAAATAAGGTAAAATAAATGTTAATATTGTTCTATAATAAATTAATAACATTATTTATACCATTATACATGTGGATTGATCATTTTTAATGATGTCGACTGTTATGTAAGGGGTTTATTAACAAATTGTACATTCATTGGGTAAAAAATCTACTTCTAGATTATGTTTTGCTAATAATATGTTTGAATTTAATTTTTTTATTATGTGATATTTCCACTAGTTTTTTTTATTTCAAGATGATAAAATTAATCTATTCATTTTATTAATGCACCCTTCATTGATATGATCTTTAAAAGGGGCTCTTTAACTAAAACATAATTTTAAATGTATTAATGATTTATTATTCTAAATATTTATTTTTTTCATTTAAATGTTTTAATAATGTTATTTATAAATATATTTATATGTAAATGAACTTTTAAAAACGGTATTTATTGAATATTAGTAAAAATTTTTAAAAATGGATCTATTCTTAGTTTTATGTATGAGACTTTTGAAAATCCTCAATTATGTCCATCTATAAACTTTTTTTACAAAAGACTAAAAGAATGGCTTCTAACATAAAAAACAATAATGTAATTTCCAAATTTCCAATCAATTTAATCTATTATTTTCCTTATAAAAGTATATAATTTATTTTCAAATAAAATCTATTCATTTATGAGTTCGTGACTTTGTAAAAAAGAATTGTTATTTTCAAATGGAAAAGTTAATTTCTTCAAGAATTTTTATTTTAGGAAATAATTATTTAATATGATTAAGTTATGGTTCATGAGAACTATTTTTGAGGAAATGTGGTTATGGGAAACACCAAGGTAGGGTTAGTGCCCTATATCTCCCCAATTCATTGAGTAATGGGATATTGTTAACAAATTATGTTTCTTATATTTAATTATAAGAATAATACTATGGTTAATACTATAAATGTAACTATGATGGATAAACCATGTGTAGCTGATAGAGCTACAATGTTTATAAGTTATATAGAAAAATCATGTCCCATGTTACTTATTTATCTTTTATATTCGTTCATATTTGTTTTTATGTAAATGAGTTGATTTTAAAATGGTAATATAATGATATTTTTGAAATATTTTTTTCTTTTTATGGTATAATGTATTTGTCTAAGAGTATTATTCATTTTTTTCACAATATTAATTGTTTACCTCCATTGATGACCCTTACTATGTTTTTTGTGATCATCCAATCTTTTAATTTTTTTACAGGGATTAAAGATTGGTATGGAAAAAGATAATGTCATGTTGATATTTTGGAATATGTTTCATGAAAATGAAAACATATTTAATTTTAAAAGTGTATCCATTTGTGAAAAAATGGATATCCGGTGAAACTATTAATTTTTATGATATGGGTTTATTAAGTGTCAGTTTTTCTAATTTCACTAAAACACTAAACCTAAAATATCATTGAGAATGGAATAAAAAGAAATATACTCATAATTATCTAGAATATGTAAGGTATATTCCCACTTCATATAGTGGGTATCAGAGTAGGTTTTAGATTGATTTAGAAAAATTGATGTTTCCTTGTATGTTTTTATTAATATTTTCAAATAAATTTATGGGATTACAAGTTTACATATTATTATTACATCAAAGTCATGAAAACTCATTTTTTAATAATATGATGTATTTCAAGGATATTAATGATATTTTTTAGAGATTAAATTTAGAATGGAAATATATTTATGTATAAAGAATTATGGAGTTAATATATTATAGAGATTCTATGGGTATCATCTTTAAAATAACTATTTTCATTTTAATATGTATTAATTTATTTCATGTTTTATTGATGTTAGTTTCTATATATTAAGGATAATTTAGCATGATGTATGGAAAGTGATCTTCAAAAACATACTTATACCTTGTGGATGAGTTGATTATAAATATTGTTGCAATATCTTGTTCAAATGCTTTTTACATCATTGAGTGTATTCAAATCCCCTGCAAGATTCTTTTTGACTTATCTAACAAAACATATTTTTTTCAAAACTTTTATGTGTCATGGTATATTATTAATTATGTTTCAAATTCAAAAAATTACCATCCCTCTCAAAAAGTGAAATTTCATAGTGAACCTGAGCATTTAATTTTTTGAATTTCACCACTATGCTAGAAGATAAAGATTATATTAATGAAATCATAATGTATGGATTTAATGTATGAATTATATTATTATTTTTATTATATAAAAAAATTGGTAGATAATGACGAATCATAAGGTTATAATTCACATCATTGTTTATAAGTATAATGTATTAAAGAATAAGAGAAAAAAGGATGGATGATGATTTAACAAGTAAGTTGAATGAAGGATGTTTTTTTGTATTTATTTTTCATATTTATGAGATATTATAATTTCAAAAATATTTAACGAATCATGGAACAAGCAATTAATTTTCTATAGTAGGTTTTTTTTTCCTAAATATGGAAATATATGTTAGATGGAATTAACAAAATTGACAAGTGTTAAAAAATTGATAATTTTTATGGTACATGTAACCATTAAGCCTATGAAATAAAAAAATTATATTTGGAAAAAAAACTTTAATTTTGGAAGAAATAATAATATATGAAAATAAAGTATTTTTGGTATAAATGATATCATAATTTGAGTTAATTATGGGTTCTTATATTTTTGGATGAAAAATTAACGCTAAAATATAACATTTGAGGTTAAAATATATTATGTTTTCCTAAATATTCTTGTAAATTTATTCAAGTTGTATAATGATTATATTAATACGGTTTTAAAAAAAGGAAAATCACATGATAGGTGACAACCTGTCAAGTTCTACAAGGCCACAAGGATTGACCCCACAATTGAAGGGTGATAAGGGTGAGCACCTACCACTGGCCTACGATATGTCTTCCTTAGTATAATTGTTTTTTAATTATTTTATAAATATCTTATATAGAAATGTTAATTTAATATTTGGAACATATGTTTGATCAATTAGATAATATTTGGATTGGGAAATTATTTGGAAAATAATTGATTAATATTATTTTAGAAGACTTTCACTATTTTGCGGACACTATATGATTAAGGTAATTACAATAATTTTTTATTTTATTTTAGTTATAAATGTTAAATTATATTTTGTAATAATCTATGATTTTATTTGGGATTTATGGTGATTCTGCTTATTTATGGAAATGATTATTATATCAGGATGATTATATGATACAAGAAAACATATTGTAGAGTGAGACTCTAAGAGTGATTGATTTTATTTGAAGATTAATTTATTTTGGAAGCCAATGTGATCAAATAATTCTAATTTTTTGGTTTTAATCTTAGTTTAGAATATTTTGAATAATTTTAACAACAGTTATTTATCGAATGATCGATGCTGAACTTTTTGTATTACTGTGGAATTTCTGAGAATAAATTTAATTTTTCATCTTATAACGGTATATTATTTTATGGGAAATTAACTATATTATAGTAAGATATTTGGTTTTCTTTTATAATTAAATAAATATTGAATATATTTTTATCCTTTTTCTTTGGTTATGTGATCCACAAAATTTGATTCTAATTATTCAGCTATAAAACATCATATTGAACACTCATCAGTTGGAGGAAATATGACAGTGTGTGGGAAATAGTTTAAAGGATGACAATGTACTTTTAAAGAAATTTTGTTTCCCAATATTTTATTATAGATATAAAAACAATCACTAAAATTTTAGCAACTGTTTTCTGAAACAATAACGTTATTCTATTACTTTTCCTTCCAAGAAATCAGTGGCCTTTTAACCAATCATTGATCTATAGTTTTGTGGTGGCTAATAACCCGATGAAAATGTTCTATATCACTCTCCATCAAAACTTGATAGTTATTTATATCTTCTATAACCATGTATTCCTACATGTTACCCTATTATTCGTTTTCTCTAGTGACCTTTATACTTTCATTTTCTAAAAGTCAAACTCCCAGTTTTCAATTTCACGTTCAATTTGAGAGGAAAATTGATTTTAGGGGGGGGGGGTGTTAATGTAACATCATGATATTTTAAAAGGAAACAATATGTTCAATATCATATAACATTCCCCGCATCATGTGTAAGAAATATAATCACAATTATTATTTTAATGTTATAATTAATACCAAGCTATTTGAATGGCATGAAATAATGAGAATGTATAAATTATGAAAATATAGTATATCAAATTAATTTATTAGTTAATAATTAATTTGAAATTAAAATAAAACCAATTTAATATAAATGTAATGTTATTAAAATATGTATCAGCACCAATGGAATTTTACCTTAATAAATTAAATTAATCACTATTAGTGAATGATATTACTGAAATATATATGTTTTATATCCAATAAGATTAAATTTTTCTAATATTTTTGATAGGATGAATATATGAAATAAATAAACATTTAAGCATTAAAACATATATTATTCTAAAAGGATATATTACTTCCACTTAATGGGGCAACAGTTTTAAATTTTTTTGAAACCATTTTATTTTTTTTATTTTTTCGTTTCATTTTCACAGTTTGGATATCAAAATTTTATTATTGTTATTTTTTGTAATTTATCTTGGATGTTTTATTTTTTTGATGAATATTTAAAAATACGGAATTTTAATTGAAAATTTTTATATCATTTTTTATTTAGTAATATAATTATATAAAATAATATTAATGTATAATTAGATAAATTATAAATAAAAAATCCAATTTTTGTAATTATAATATATTTTAAATTGCGATTTTATATAAAGTCATTTCAAACTATTGAACCTTTTCACTTCAAATATTCACTTTATCATTGGTTCTACGAGATTTAATTTAAAACTAATTTTTCAAATTATGTTAATTTAATTTAGTAAAATTGATTCAATGTTTGGAATTATATGGTTCAAATTAGATTTCATGGAACTTTTTATTTTTAGGTATAAAACTATTACCATGGTAAAAATATATTTTCCATCTTATAGGGAAAATAATGAATGCAATTAATGTTAAAATGTAATGGATTAAAATAAATAAAAAATACAACATAAAATAGGTTTCTGAGGTATTTCTTAACTCTAAAAAAAATAAAAATGTAATTTTCATTGAAATTCTTGGAAATTAAAACTTTCTCAAAGTGATTTTCATTAGACATAAAATAATTATTGTTAATCACATAAACCCTATAAAGACCCGGCCTTAAACATTTCATAATATTGAATTAAATGAATAATTCACATTGAGGATCTTTTCAGGTTTATAGTTTTAGAGAATTAGGCATAACGATTACATTACATCTCAAAAATTTCAAAGTAGACACTTTTACTCAATTTTCATATTTTTTTCATAAAATAAAAAACTCTAGAATAAATGAGACACATCTAGTTCCATGTTTTAGACAACATTAATTTTCCATGATCCCATCCTTGACCCTATTCCACTTTTTGTCCTGTGAAAAACATTTCAAAAACATGGTATGAGCATAAAAATCTCAGTAAGGGATAAAAAAGGAAGTAAAACTGTTATATTTTCAAAACAACACGTATTCCATGAATACTTTATCATAAGTAATAATTTTCCCCTTTATGATGTAGTAAATACTCTTGGCTGAATAAAAGATCATTTCTTACCCTTTTGTAACCAAAATATTTCCATAAAAACCATAGAATGAACACATAACATATAAATGTAACTTGGGACATAAATTTTTTTAAGAGTAATAACCATACAGTTGACTTCCACACATATCACTAAATTGAATATACATACGCACGACTTCCATACCCAATGCATTGGAGGTTATAATGTAACCACCCGTCCTGGTTTATCATGACACCACCCATCATTTGGTTTATCACGTAACCACCCATCGAATGTCAATGTAAAATCACAACACATAAAATATTGAAAATATGAACATTTCAATAATAACATTTTATTTCCAATCCCAGGAAGTAATTTAAATATATTGAAATAATCAATCCATTTTCATAAACCATTTAAAAAGATATTTTTTTGAATCAAAGTTTCCCATACCACTTTGATACTTTTGAAATGAATTATCATTTAAAAATAGTAATGTACATAAAAATAAATTCTAAAACCTATTATGAAAACATTTACATTAATGAGAATCATTTAGAAGAATAAATCTTTAAAACATTTAAAAAGATATATTATTTAAAGCGTTTTTTAACAAAAAGAGATACCCTTGAATACAAATAATTGAGGAATAAAATTTAATCAGAACATTTTAATATCATCAGAATAAATAGAGTTCATGATTAAATATATCAAATGATAGTATATACATCACATAAGAGTGAATAGGTGCATAACAACAATGAAGTCTCAGTGGAAATGAAAATTGAGATGAAATCCCTTATAAAGATGGTGTCCATAAATTAAGGATAAATAAATCACATTATTATGTTGTAAAAATATAAATACACCCAATATAAGTGTATATTAAGTGTAAAACAGTCATAGATAAATCACACATATTCATTGGATGACATATTGAAGGTGTATTAGTTGAACCCAATGAATTGAAATTGGGATAAGAAGTTCACTTGTAAAAATTCGACAGACTAACGACGTCACTTTAAAAATAAAAAAAATGAGTTGATGAGATAAAAAGGGTATCTAATAAATTGTAAATTTTTTTACATCAATAAGGATAGAGAAGAACATATCCCATCATAATAAGATGTAAATTAAAAGACATAATATAAAGAAGTCTTTTAAAAAGAGGAGGGTGAAAGGTTACCTTACCGATATGGTAACATACAAAACAAACGCCACATGAAATAAGGATCATACAATGAAGATATAAATACTCATAAATGAAAGTATATTACACAAAATTACAATCATGTGCAGTTCATACAACACACAAAAGGAAATATTGGAAAATATAGAATCAATCTCAAGGAAATAAAAAGTGACATGAAACCCTTTACCTCGTTGAAATCAACTGAGTCGTTTGATAAAAATTTAAAAACCTTTAAACGAGTCACATAATAACATGAATTTAATTATAATAATGATAATATATATCAAATATCAGTACAAAATACACCACATGAAATAAATAAGTGGTGAATGATGGAAATGTCACATAATTAAAAGTGAGATAAGAAATCTCCATACCTCGTGTCCGACTTGACTCGATCGTTGTTTAATATCCTGAATAATAAACTAAAGATAATTTTTAATTGATTAAGAACCTTTTTCAAGTTTAGTATTCCTTTTATATCACTTATTACCATGCTATAAACCTTAGGTAATCATTCAAGTAAATAATGTTCGTTTTGTCGATATTTGGTACCTGAGTAAAAAATGAACACCTTATATTTACAAGTTATCCATGTCGTCAATATTACATTTTACTAAGAATTATATTCATGATTTAGATAACATATATATAATATATATCCAGTATATAAAAGTATTTATAGTAGTACATAACATTTGGAGATAAGAAATGAAATGCACCGTTCATGGGGATGGTAAGCCATACGTACGAATGAACACTACTTTCAGTTCAATTTCTTATTTTAATGTAATTAAAACATAATTATAAATAGTTATATTATAATTAATATATTATATCAGATATAATATCATTAAAATAATCCTTTATGTGTCCCACATATGGCATTAACGAGTCATATCACTTTGAGGGGACCGTAGTCCACACTTCCTCAAATGAAATTATTCTGTTTTCCAATTATGGAAACCATAATGGTATAATATAAATGGAAAATACAGATTCATAAAGAAAAAATAAAAATAATATATAACATATATAAATATAGTTCCATCATAATTGCTGCCATGAGAGGCGGTAGGAGGTAATTGAACAATCATCATTTTATGAGGCGTTTGTTTTCTATCCGCATAAACATTGTGTTCTTCACCCATTAGATGGATGTGTGAGTAATCTTAGTTCTAATCCTTCTTATAACAACATCATAATATATTTATAATAATGTTGTTTCTATAAATGAAAGGGAAAAAAAGATTTTTGGGGTTGGAGAAGTAAAATAAAAGAAAATAAGTTAAGAGAAACCCTTACCTTTAATTTGGGTAACTCCCTTTGGTTTGATCCAAAATGCTTTGTTGAAGTGCCTTATGCCTATGGTATGGCTTGTAGGAAGAAGGGTGATATGTAGGGATATTAATTGGGTATATCTTTCATGAGACTAAAGGCTTGATAGCTGTGATAAATTGGTTATATGTGGTCTCCTTTTATAAGGGAGATGAGGGGCTCTTTTGCAAAGGTTGCAAATATTATTTTATTATAAAACTATCATTAGTTTATAAAGATCCCAATCACATTAAAGATGAATATAAGATCAATCATTGTCGACAAAAAATTATTCAATTGTAATTGGACATGTTTTGGATATTATTTTAATCATTATAATCTCATTTATTGAAATCATTTATTAATGAGGTAAATACTGCATCATTATTTGTCATAAATAATATAATTAAGTTGATATGAAAAAATTATAAAAAAATTACCATGATGTTGGAAATATTTTTAGATTTAAAATTAATATTTATATTCAAAGTTATTACTTATATAAGACTATATAAAAATTAATTTACTAAAGTATTTTTGTTCTGGTCATTTTTTCCTTTACATTAAATTATTTAATCTAAAGTGTCATTAGCATTCGTAAGTGGCTCCATGGGGTCCCAAAATCGACCCAAGGATGAGCCTGGTCGTCTATTACTCATCCAATAAAGTTAGGACAAGTGTTAAGGTAATTTTGAATTATTATAATATTCTTTTTTACTTTGAATTTCCATATTTACCTTTAACCGCGGTAAAAAAATAGTCAAAAGTTACTATTCACCAAAAATTATTTTCATCTTATTGAACCACATTTTACTTACTAATAACAACCATGTATGTAAAATTTTTGAATTTAAATCCATAGAAGTGGTAAAATTTCATTTAAATGAAAAAGTTAGTTTTTAACGACTACTAAGTGGTTTCACTATTCCTCAAAAATTGAAGTTTTTATGAAAAATATTGAAAATTTAATCAAAGATATATTTGATATTCCGAAATCAAAAATGATATTAATTATTCGATATTCAAAACAAAAAAGTGGAATTAATTATTTTAAAAATTAATTCTCGTTGTTAAAACAAATAGCGTGTTTTTAAGAAACAATAACTATAAAAAGATTGACACTTGTTTATGTCAAATTTGAAAGTGAAATTAATTCCAATGACCAAATTTGGATTAAAATATAATAATATATTATAATTACACATTAAACCTAATTAAAAATATAATTTAACTATATAAATAAATTATATTAAAACATTTTTTTGAATTAAAATACAATATTTTTCATTTTTCATTAAAAAATGAACATTATCGAAAAATTCCTAAAATTTACACGAAGTAAATTTGGATGTCCCCATTCTAAAGAAAGATTTTATTTGGTCAAATATAATGTATTAAAGTGACAAAAACTATACTTAAAGAGGGTTCCCCATTAAAAGGTGGTAAATCGACCTTTTAATGTAAATTATGCTTAAAATTAGATTCATTCACATTTTATGCCTCAAACATTTATTAGATAAATGTAAATACATTTAACAAACATGTATATACATATTGAAGTTAGTTTTTTTCATTAATACCAATACAACATCTCAGAGATAACTACCATTTAAAATAAAAATATTATATTATTAGTGTGCAACGTAAGATTTCAAAGAAACTCGTTGTTGTGTATCGAGTACACTATCGTACATAGAAAACATTTTAAAGTAAAATTAATATTTAATTGACAAATATTAATAAATATGAAAATGCCTTACTCTTTATTAACCTCGGATGTTACATCCTTCCCCCCTTTTGGAAATTGTGTCCTCACAATTTTGAAACTGGGTTTGGAACATTAATTCAATGTCCTACATTAGAAAAGGAGTCAATAAATATATCACTTTAGAATAAATAAAGAGAATTAAAATGGTCACCGAAGACAATATATAGAAGGATTCTATGAGAACATGTTTATGGAAGAAAAAATAACCCTCATAGATTAATAGATTGTGATAGAGAACTTGATCACAGAAAGTTAACCACCGTAATACCATGAATTTGTGGTTGGGTAAAAGTCTGATGATAAAAGAGATGTTATTAATTTTTTTTCTTCAAGATATTTTTCATAGAGTTGAAGAATTATAGTAAAAACTAGGCTAATATTGTAATAAAATATACTTACATGTCATGTACAGTTTTATCCTTTATTAAAATTCTACCACAAGCTCCTCTTTTCTCCAATCAATGAATATTCAAGATGACTTGTTTGCATTAAAAGCGCTATAATAATCATATAGAGAATTACATAATCTTCAAAAGATGAGCTATATATTTCCAATGTCCTTAGACATTAACGAAAACTGAAATGGTTAGTACAAGATTAGATAATCCCCAAAAGGATAATCTTTTACTAAAAGAAAAACTACTCTTAATCTCCAAAATTTGTCAAACAATACCCAAAGTTCAACAAAGACCATTCAATAAACAATTGTCCATAAAATTCTTCAAAATACCCAATCTATGATTGAAACCCGAAAATCAGAAGGATTAAATCCCGTAGTCTTCTACAGTAAATCATAACATTTATCTCCAAATACCATTGACTACTCTTAAAGTCTCATACTGAAGTGTAATTAACCTAATCACATATTCTCTATGATAGGTTAATCATTTCAAAAAATAACCCAAATCACCATATATCCATAACAAAAACATACATTCTTCCAAAATAAAATTTCGACCATTACTCTACAAAAGAAAATATAACTATACCTTGAATAACATTCTCATATATCAAACTTCAGAGTTACACATACTATAAAAAGTCATCTAATGTAATCCCATCATCCAAAGAGGCATAATAAATTTAATCATTTCATCATCATAAAATATACCATATATTTTGAATCCTTTATATGTTGACTTCTTAAAATGTTCTTCATGATCCATTAACAATTCTTTACCAGCTAATTCTGAAATACTTCTTTCCTACAAACATAATCTTTAATCATATCCTAAGATTAAATAATTTCAAAACATCAACTATGAGAAAAATTCATACATTTCATTGGTCATTGTCAATTTACACATCTTTAATTAGAATAAAATTAGGAATTGGTAAACATATATTTGTACAATCATTCTCATCCCATCCCCAAACCATCTTCATAGGACATCTATTTGTATAATGACAACAAGAACCACTTTTAAAAAATTCAATTGATCCTTCAGAAAGAACTCCTTTCCCTTTATTGGAGTCAACTTGATGCATCCTTTTTCCATGGAAGGTTCTTGCTTTATGACCTTCATTACCACATATATAGAATCTTCCCTTCCATTTAATGCATTTTCCTAAGTGTTTCATTCAACATCTTTGACACATTGGAATTTGAACAAACATACCTTTTTGATTATTACCTGAACATCCATAGGGATTTGTTTCTCACATATACAATGCCTTATAAAAATCACAAATTTTCAGGTTTTCCATCATGAATACAGATAATTTGTTGAGAAAAACCACAAGAGTCCTCATTGCAGGGCCCATTAAATTCAATTTCTCATTTAGATAACCGTCACGGTTTTCTTCACATCCACTGTTACTTTGGTGCCTCATAGATCCATCCATTTACTAAAACCAAAAAAAAATTGAGTATATTAGTTAATTCATCATATAATATCTTATGAGGAGGGTAAAAACTTATTCATGTTATCTTAAACTCATTCAAAACAACTATGACTCTTTTTAAAATGCTAACCATTATGGTTATGTCACTTATGCTTAAATAACACCATAACCTCTAATGTAATCTAAACCGACCTCTGATACCGAATATAAGTACATGGACTTAAACATTACATAATCTTGAATTAAATGAATAATTCACATTGAGGCTCTTTTGAGGTTTATAATTTTGGATAATTAGGAAAAAATATTACATTACATCTCAAAATATTCAAATTAGACACTTCTGCTCAATTTCCCTAATTTGTTTTCAGAAAATAAAAAACTCTTGAATAAAGGAGACATGTCTAGTTCCATGTATTAGACAGCATTAATTTTCCTTGATCCCATCCTTGAACCTATTCCACTTTATGTCTTGTGACAAACATTTCAAAAACCTGGGTTGAGCATAAAAAGATCAGTAAGGGATATACAAAGATGGAAAACTATTAGATTTTAAAAACAAAAAGTAATCCATGAATACATTATCATAAGTAATTTTTTCCCATTTATGAAGTCTTGAATACTCTTCACTGAATAAAAGTTCATTGATTACCCTTTTGTGACCAAAATATTTCTATATAACCCATATAAAGAATACATGTCATATAAAGGTAACTTGATACATAAACATTCTTAATTTGAATAACCATATGTCCGACTTCCACACATATCACTAAATGGAATAGCCATACAACCGACTTCTATATCCAGTGCATTGGAGGTCATAACGTAACCACCCATCCTAGTTTATCATGGAACCACCTGGCATTTGGTTTATCATGTAACCAGCCATCAAATGTCCATGTACCATCATAACACATAAAATATTTCAAATATAAACATTTCACTAATAACATTTCATTTTTAATCACTAGAAGTAATTTGAAGATATTAAAATAATCAATCCATTTTCATAAACCAATTAAAAAGTGATTTTTTTGAATCAAAGTGTCCCATAGCACATTGATGCTTTTAAATGAGTTATAATTTGATTAAAATAATTTCCATATAAATAAATCCTAAAACTCTTTTTGAACACATGGACATTAATGAGAAACATTTAGAAGAATAAATATTTAAAACATTTAAAATGATATTTTAGTTAAAGTGTTTTTTAACAAAAAGAGAGACGCTTGAATAAAAATAATTGAAGAGTAATATTTAATCAGAAATTTATAATATCATGAGAATAAATAGAGTTCATGATATAATATGTCAAAGGAAAGTATATACAACCTATTATAGTGAATTGGTCCATAACAACAATAAAGTCTCAGTGGAAATGTAAATTGAGATGAAATCCTTTATAAAGATGGTATGCTTCAATTAAGGATAAATCTATCACATAATTATGTTTGAAAAATATAAATACACCCAATATAAGTTGATATTAATTGTACAACAATCATAGGTCATTGAGAAATATTCATAGGATGACATAATCCAGAAGTACAAGTTGATCCCAAAGAATTGTAATTGGGTTATGATGTTCCCTTATAAATATTCGACAGCCTAACGACGTCAATTTAAAAATCAGAAAATGGGTTGACAAGATAAAAAGGGTATCTCATCACTTGGGAAAAAGGTTTTCATATATAAGTATATAGAAGAACATATCCCAGCATAATAAGATGTAAACTAAAAGACTTAGAAAAAATAATCTTTTAAAAAGTGGAGGGTGAAAGGTTCCCTTTCCAATATGGTAACTTACCAAACAGACGACACATGAATAAAGGATCATACAATGAAGATGTAAATAATCATAAATGAAAGTATATTACATAAAAGTACAATCATGTAGAGTAAATACACCACAAAAAAGGAAATAGTGGAAAATATAGCATGAATCTCACGGGAATAAAAAGTGAGATGAAACCCTTTAACTCGTTGAAATCAACAGAGTCGTTTGATAAAAAGTTAATAAACATAAAATGAATCATAGAATACCTTGACTATAAAGATAATATAGATAATATTTATCAAATTTCAGTACTTAATACACCACATGAAATTAACAAGTGTCAATGAATGGAAATATCACGGAATTAAAAGTGAGATAAGATTTCTCTTTACCTCGTGTCTGACTTGACTCGATCGTTCATTAATATCCAGAATAATAAACTAAAGTTAATTTATTCTTGATTAAGAACCTTTTTCAAGTTTATTATTCATTTTATATAAAATATTACCATGTTATAAATATTATGTAATCATTCATTTAAATAATGTTTGTATTGTCGATATTTGGTACTTGAGTAAAAAATGAACACCTTATATTTAGAAGTTTTCTATGTGGCCAATAGTACATTATATATAGAATGATATTAATGATTTAGATTTCATATATATCATATATATATATCTAGTATATACATATATTTATAATAGTACATAACATTTGGCGGTAATAAATGAAATGCACCGTTCATGCAGACGGTAAGCCGTACGTACACATTAATGCTACTTTCATTTCAATTTCTTATTTTAATGGAATTTAATCATAATGATGCATAGGTATATTATAATTCCAATATAATATCATATATAATATAATTAACTCTGTCCTTTATATGTCCCACATATGGCATTAACAAGTCATATCACTTCGAGGGGGCGGTAGTCCGCACTTCCTCAAATGACATTATCACATTTTCCCATAATGGAAACCATAAAGGTATGATATAAATGGAAAATAAATAAGCATAATGAAAATATAAGCAGAAAATATATCATATATAAATACAGTTCCATCATAATGACCACCATGAGAGGCGGAAGGAGGTAATTGAACAATCATTATTTTGTGACGGGTTAGTTTTACATCCATAGAAACATTATGTTCTTCACCCATTACTCATACAATAAGGTTAGAAAATCATTATATATTTCCAATGAATATTTATAGTCAAAAATATTACTTATATAACACTATATAAAAACTAATATAATAAATGTTTTTTGTTTTTGTCATTTTTGGCTTTACATTAAATTAATTAATCTAAAGTGTCATTATCCTTCATAAGTGGCTCCATGGGGTCCCAAAATCGACCCAAGGATGACCATGGTAAGAAATTACTCATTAAATAAGGTTAAGGAAAGTGTTTAAGTAATTTTGAATTATTATAATATTTTTTTACCTTGAATTTCCCTATTCACCTTCAACCGCTGTAAAAAAAAGTCAACCGTTAGTATTAACCAAAAATCATTTTTATCGTATTGAACCATATTTTACTTACTAGTTACATCCATGTTTGTCGGATTTTTAAAATTTAATTCAAAGAAGTGGTAATACTTCAATTTAATGAAAAAGTCAGTTTTTTAACTACTACTAAGTTGTTTCACTATTCATCTAAAATTGATGTTTTTCAGAAAAATAACAAAAATTCACTCTAAGATATATTTGATATTACGAATTAAAAAATATAGTTTATTTTTCCAAATTCAAATCATAAAAGTGGAATTAATTAGTTTTAAAATTAATTCTTTTTGTTAAAAAAAATAGCGTGTTTTTAAGAAACAATAACTATCAAACGATTGAAACTTCTTTATGTCCAATTTCAAAGTGAAATTAATTACAAAAACCAACATTGGATTAAATGGTAAAAATATATTATAATTAAACTTTAAAACCAATTAAAAAGATAATCTATCTATATAAATATATTAGATTAAAACATAGTTTTGAATTAAAATACAAATTTTTTCATTATTCATTATAAAATAAACTTTATCAGAAAAATTTCAAAAATTTACACAAAGTAAATTTTGATGTCCCCATTATAAAGAAGGATTTTATTGGGTCAAATATAATTTATTAAAGTGACCAAAAATATATTCAATGATTGTTCACCATTAAAAGGCATTAAATCGAATTTTTAATATAAATTATACACAAAATTAGATTCTTTCACATTTTAAGCCTCTAAATTTTATTGGATAAATGTTAATACATTCAAATAACATGTATAATCATATTGTAGTTAGGTTTGTTCATTCCCGCTAATAAAATGGCGAGGAGTTAACTACCATTCAAAATAATAATATTATAATATTACTGTGCAACGTACGATTTCAAAGAAACCTGTTGTTGCGTATCAGGAACGATATCGAACATAGAAACCCTTTTAAAGTAAAATTAATATTTAATTCCCAAATATTAATAAATATAAAAATTTCTTAATCATTATTTACCTAGGATGTTACAAACCCACCCCTCCTCCAGTATAAATACCAGATTTCACCATCACATTTCAACTAACAATCTTTAAAGCTACTTAAATATCTAAGATACCCTGTAATAATAAAATTCCTCAAATAAAATAACAATGGTATCACCAAAAACCATTTAAAATGTCATTAAGAGTTCCTTCATGGATGTTATATTCAAGAGGTGATTTTCTAGAAGCACCCCTATTATTTGTATTTTTCTTCTATTTTCTCCTCACTTGTTTCACCCACAATGTTATGATAACTCTACAATCTTGCATATATTGTATTTTAGTTATATAATGGAATATATCATATCCATTTCATTTCCCATCTCCTCTTATTCATAGGAACAAAAACATTTTCCAAATAAAGGTGGTTAACCATCTCTGTGAATAAGGATTTTGTTTTTTCCCATTAAGACATTTGTAGATGGTCATAAAAGTATACTTCTGGTTAGATAAAACTGAAATAGGTTTATTATGACCAAATTAATGTTCTATAACATATTTTAAAACATAATATTAATTATAACCAAACTAGATATTTATTTTCAAAAACAAAAATGCAAACATAAACAAAACATTTATCATTAACATTTTCTATAAAGAATCATCCTCACAAACTAAAGAAAAATGATATGTGGGAAGATTAATACTTTTATAATTTCATTAAAAATAATTAATTACACTATTTTTTTGTTAAATATTTTTTATAATAACATCCATAAAAATAACCAAGAGAACTAACCATCAAAACAGAATATGAATACACCCAAAAATATGAAAATAATGAAATATTATTAATGAAGAGGTGTTAATATGATATTTTAAATTTATATAATGTATTATAAATATGAATATAGTTCCATAATAAATTTATAATATTATTTAAACCATTATACATTTTATTTAACATGTTTTTAGGAATTTGAATGCGAGTTAAGGTATTTCTTAACCAAATTTCTATTATCTCGGTTAAACGTATACTTTTTTATTATATCATGCAAATATTATACGTGAAATTAATTTTTATTGTATTATGTTTCATGTAAGATTATTTTATAATGATTTATAGTGTATTCCCATCATCTATTTAGTTGATTAATAGTCACTTCGGTGATATGATTTTTGTAAGGTACTCGTTATATAAAATAATTTTTTAAATGATTCAATGATTATTTATTCTAAATCATGATCATTAAAGTCCATGATTTAAAAATGGTATTTATAAATTTATTTATATATAAATAATTTTTTTAAAATTTTAGTAAATTAATTTATCTAAAATTATATAAACAATTATTATATTTATGTTTTATGAAAGGGGATTTCATTTAAAAATAATTTATTAAAGTTACTATTGGATTTATTTTGAGAAATGTATAAAAGAACGTTTTTAAATTATATTACATAAAATTAATTTACAACTTTCAAATAAATTTAATTTTTGATGTTTTCTTTAACTTTTTATAATTTTATTTTTCGAATAAAATGTTTTCATTTATGAGTTCATTTAATAGAAAAAATAAAAATGATTTTATAATGGAAAATTAATTTCCCAAAAGAATGATATTCTTATGAAAACATTATATATTCTTATTATTTTATAGTTGTTTGGAATTATTTATGAAGATGTTTGTTTCTAGGATAATTTTTTTTGGGTGAGCCAGTTACAACTCTTCAATGCATTAGGTAATGGGACATAATTAACCAATTCATTTTCTTCTATAAGAATATAAGAATAAAAATACAGTGATCATTCAAAGAATAACTATGATGCTTAGTCCCAATATAATTGAGAGAGATATAATATATTTAGATAGTATGGAATTGTTTTTCCAATGTTAACAAATTATCTTTTATATTATTTACTATGAGTTTTCATTAAAACCATTTAACTTTCAATATGTATGATAATTATCCTTTTGAAATAATGATTCATGTTTTATGGTAAAAATGTAATTTATTTAGAAAATGTTTCATGGATTTTTATAGGATCTATGGATTACTTTAATTGATGTCCCTTAATAATCTTTTTTTTCTCATCCCACATTTTTAAATTCTTTTCACAGGGCTTAAACATTGGAAAGGGAAAAAAATTCCGTGATGATGTATTGAAAATATATCATGAAAAAAAATTATTTTAAAAGGGTGTACTTAAAAAAAAAATGAATATTGACTAAAAGTGTTCATTTTATAATGTATAGGTTTATTATGTAGTAGTTATTATTAATTATCAAAGCTCTAAATAAAGAATATCATTAGGAATGAGATAAAATATATTCTAGTCAGAAGTATCTAAAATATTTAATTTTATTGATTTTTTCCTTACAACCATCATAAAAAAATGTATAATTATTAAATTGTAACCCAAAAACATATTGAAGAATGTAATCATTCTATTTCACATAAAAGAAAATTTATATTCATAATTCTTCTTCATGAATATCTATATTTTGATGAACTTAAAATATTCTTAAACATTTATCGCTATTATTCACATGTATAATTTAAATTTTTTCATGGAATTCCACTTGTGGTATGAAATTCATAACACATATCCACATTTCTATAAGAATTAAATTATATTTTAAAAATAATCAAAATAAACCTAGATAATTTTCCAATCATTAAGTCCAATTCTATTATATGAATCCATTGTAATTATCTAGACATACCGAATTCTCTAAAACTCACTAAAAAATTATTAAAATATAAATTAAAATTAATAAAACACTAGGCCCAAAAATTTTAGTTCATTTTCTTCCCTTTGGTACAAAAAATTATCAATGGAATATTCACATGTTATTTAAAAAGGAATATTATTTTCTATCTCTAAATAAGGTCTGTTTTTACCAAGGATTTGAAAAAAATCATGTTTTGAACACACACCGTACAAACTAATTTTCATATCATCATATCCATTCTATAAATTGACGATCACTTTACATGTTTCCATTAAATGTTTAATGAAAAAATAATATCAATATTTGATGAAATTGTAGTTTTTAGAGGTAAAAAAGTTTTTTTCCAACATATTCATTTAAATTATTAAAATATTATTTCCATGTAATATTCATTAATACCAAATAGTTCTAAATATCCCTCTCCATAAAGGTAAAAATCATTTTATTAGATAATTCTTCTTCTTTCTCTATATGGTTAAAAATAATTTTTAATGACATTAAGATGAAGACAATTTATTTTCGATGAGTATGTTGAGCTATAATGGAATGAAGTTTGTTTTTAAAATTTTTGGTATTAAAAATATGGATTCCATGTGTTATATTCATGTATGACACAAGTAAATTATTAATAATAAAATTTGAGGTTAATATATCACATGATTATTGAAGAATTAAATATATATTATACAATGGTTTCAATTGATATAACTCTATAATACATTGGTTATTGATCATTTTATTAATATATATAATGGATGTATTTAACATGGTTTATTTCAATTATGAATTTAATTAAGCTTCAATTCATTCTGAAATGATTTAATATAGGAAATTAACACTCAATTCTAAGATACAATCATGTTTTTTCTGAACATTTTTCTGATTTTAATGTTTTATTTGATCAATGTTGTAGTCACATGGCTCATAATTATGGATTCTTATGACTATTGAATATTTCAAATCATTATGAAATGTCTCAAGTTCAATGGTCCATTAATTCATGGGTATGAATTATCTTTTTTAATTCTAATGCAATTTGAATATGTTTTCATATCCTTATTCTAATCTAATTTCAAACAATGATATTTAATTGTTAATGCTTATTTTTACCCTTATTTAGAATTTGATCTCACCATTCTTACATTTTTTCTTTAGGTTATAATGATAGTGGATCAATAATATATGTATAGAAGGGCTTCATGTAGGATATGGTGAAGGATTATGAAAGAATAATAAAATCAGTTTATTATAGGAAAATGATCACTTAAACAATATAGTAATTTTATTTATTATTTTTATTGATAGTCTAAAAATTAAACATTAATGGTTTTTTGGTTTGAGTGAGATAAAAAAATTAATGGATGTTTTATGTTTCGAATGAATGAAATATGGTTATGATTTTTTATTAAAAATGAAAAATTATAGATTATGTTTTTAGAATTGAATCCTATAGTATGAGTTTGAAGATATTATAAATTTTTTGAGATAAGTGCTCCTAGTATATGGAAACGTGAAAATGGATTTGTCTATATTTTAAATAATGACGAGGATACACAATGAATTTTTAAAAATAATAAAATTTATTAGTTTATTACCCAAAAACTGTCTCTAAAATGAATAATATTTTAATATGAGTTCACATATGGAATTAATATACCCATTAACTAGTATTTAGAAATAATTTAGTTCATTTGAACACTTATTTATTTTAACACTTTTGTAATGTTTCCAATCACAGCATAATAACAATTTTTTACCAATATTATTATTTATAATGCCCAATAATTATAGTGTAATTATTTCGAAATTTTGAAATATTGATTCAAAATATATATTCCATTTTTATTAATATAATTTTTTTCACATACCTAACTAGGTCAACACCAAACCTGTCACCCGAGCTGGGCCACGACAAGGCCTGAGAAGTGTTGTCAATCCTCTTGGGATGGAAACTAGTGAGAGGTATCAAAGATGACATATTTGAGATGACTTAAGATCATAATAAATGTTAACAAATAAAATATTCAGAGTACAAAGTATGAAAATAAGAATTCAAAAATCCTTATACGAGATAATTACTTAAGCTAAACTACATAAAACTATGAAAAATACAGAAAACAAAACTAAAACCAACTTGGGACCTAACATAATATCCATGTGACCTCTTGGACACAATAATCCACAAACCCTACCCAATAAATGTACATCAAGGAAAAAACTAATCATACAAAAAATCTCAGGTCTAACATTTTTGAATGATAGAAGAAATTTTTTTTCACAAAGATCCCAGTAGGAAATCACCATAGAATCTATAAATTTACTTTCCTGAAATAGTCTATGAATGCTAGTTTTGAAATAACATTATTAAAATAAGTGTTTATAATTTTAATATCTATACAAGTCATTAATTTTTAAAACCTTATTTGAGAACAAAAAAGGAATGTGGGAACACAATAATGAATGGCATGAGAAATGAAAAAATAAAAATTAATGAAAAATAGTGTAATGAAAATAATTCAATATGTAAGGTCAAATACTACATGTTCCGGTAGAAATATTATAAAAAAATAGGTACCCAAATTGGTAAAAAACAAAGGAAAAAAAACACATATGAAATCATGTGAATTTCCTAAAAATCCCTAGATGAAATCCCAAGAGGTAATCAGTTCTAACCCACCTAGAAGCATACATTGCAATTCCATAGTCAATGACCAAATAGGATGTACTAAAGTTGCCTCACTACTAGAAAATTCCATAAGTCCAATAATTTTTCTATGTGGATCTTATTCTTATTATTAATGGTAAAGATAAATCATCACTCGACCGTCTAGATGATTTACATTAATCCAATGATAAAAATATAAATTGGATTCATAAGGTAATCACATTCTTAGAATTAAAAATTCTGATTCCATAGTGCATGCCATAACCAATACTTGAAAACAACTATGTGATAGACGTACCATATGAATTACGCCCCTAGTGGTTCCCAGCATACATTGAATCTTCATGAAGTTCTAAATAGGACAAAATGTCATATGAATTTAAAACTAATTTCAATGACATCAAGATGTTCCAACTTGTAATTAACATTAAAAAATATGAAATGTTTTACAATGGGAATACATTTAATCTCAAAACCAATTCCAAAACCTATGGAAAATTTTACTGACAATCATAAGCTACCAAAAAATAATTTTAGTCAAGTGGTTCCCAATCATGTTTCAAAATTCCAAATGGGAACATCATTAGAAAAAAAATTTTGAAACCACATTACATATTATTTAAAAACCATAAAAACCCATTTAAATATTTTTTTATGATTTATAAAGAAAGTAATTTGGATGATTGTGTGGAAGACATGAACAAGGTTGAAAGAGGAGTGCTTTGAAAAATGATTCCATGTTTAACATTTTTAGGGAATTTCATCTATTTGTTTCTAGGGATATCTATATTTGCATCCCATGAATGCATTGATAGACGCACATAATGTATAATATATGTGGGAAACAATAAAAATAACTTAGGTTTTAACTAATGAATCACATATAAAATTATGTCAATCACAAGGATCCAAAAATAAGAACCAAACCATAAAAAGGAACCAACACCACAAAAAATACCAACTTCCCAAGTCACCCCACTACTAAATCTAAAAATAGGTTGAAAATAATGTCATGATACTAAAATTTATTTAAAATAAAACATGGATTTTTATAAAAAACATTGTATACATATACATTTAGGCATAAATAGGTAAGTCCATTAAAAAACTATTTCCTCAAATTAACAACATAAAAACACCATACATATTTAAATGAATAAAATAAAAAAACCTGAGAAACACATTTATCAATTAATTGGATAATCTAAAGAATAAAATTACATGTTTCCGAAATAAAATCGATGGAAATAATAATCTCAAGGATGTGAGAATGCAACAAAACACTATGTGAAGGAAGAAAAAAGCCTATGAAGAAAACCACACACCCTAAAATCAATGGAATCAATTCATAGAAGTCATCCCGCACACTATGGTTCATCCCATAATAAACCAAGTAAATAGGACAAGTAAAATAAGGGTTAAAATGAATCAGAATATGAAATTAAACAAAACCCAAGAGAAACATGCCTAAAATCCTTGATGGAGAATCAATGTTGCAATGAGAGATAATGGGGGAGGTTTTGGGATCCCTTTCATGTTACAATGTCTAAAAAAGGGGGATGGGTAAAATTTTATTAAAACACATGAGGGTAAAAGATTGAAATTCTAGATTTTAAAAATTTAGGTATTTCTTATTGTTTGGACACATAATAAACTAAACTGTGCACCAAGCGTGAACACACAAATGGAATGAATCAAAACCCACACGTGTTTTCTATATATTTTTTGAATTCAGGTTCAAACAATACCAATCAGGTTTATAAAAATAAAAGAGAATCTTTCATCCTATACATTAAGTTTCTACTAACTGTGTGCAAGCTGTGCACCTTACCAAATACACCATGAAAAGGAAACACTATTACTCCATTGTCTATCATGGTTAGCGGAAAAAAATTCATGGAATCTTAAAAAACCATTAAATGAAAAAAAAGAACTAAAAACACCCTCATCCTTCACAAGGAAGATTATTTATCCTAAAACCATACAAACTAACCATTCATGGGGGAAAACCTAAAACCCACGAGACATAAAGAATATATATGTATAAACTCAACATGAATGTCAACCAAAAAGTTTAAATTACAAAAAGAAAATTAAAATAAATAAATGAAAACAAAAATGGTGTTGGGGTGTGACAATTCCTCCCACAAAAAATCATTCATCCCCTAGAAAGTGACCTAATGAAATTGAAAAAAACTAGATCCTGCAACTAAATAAGTACAATAAAATCAATTTTTTTGTGAATTATAAACTCAACAATTCACACCCAATAAGCTCTAGGTAAAACCATAAGAGTGTTCATGGTGGGTCTACTCACAATTTAAAAACAAACTTGCATAACAGTACCAACACACTAACTACAAACCTTAGAGTGACCAAACGAAAAGAGCTCAAGAAAAACATAAAAACAAATAATGAATCTCATTTCCACAATACGTTTTCATATCAAAATGAGAAACACTGAAAAAAATAAAAGTAAACCATAAGATGAATAACTATTTTATAATCAAACCAAAAAATGCACCACTAGTGAAATTACTATGAATAAAAAGATACAAAAAACCAATAAATAAAGATGTATTTTTAAAAACAAAAATTACAATAATAAGAACAATAACCATCCCCTGTCACGAACCGAATCTGATCGCCACTAAAACTGGCACCAAACCCAGCCCGTGACATGACCCGAAGGGCGTTCCCTATCCCCACGGGCTGGCAAAAGTGCCCGGGTATCATTTATTTTTGTTTGGGAACGATTTACCCGAATATGAAGGCATAAAACATTAAAAACAATCAATAAACTAAATCTGAAAAATGTAAACCAAATGATGTTTACACAAAAACCAGAACCGAATACATATGTTTAAAGTCACTAAAAGTGGTCTACAAACAAATAAGGACAACATAATTAAATCCCCATGGACTCCACACGACAAGGGGGTCATCACCCACAAACCTTCTCTGCAACTCCTCCCCAACGATGAGGACTAACACCCTGAACTGCCATCACCCATATCCATCCCTTTACCTGAGTCAAGAATAAAAAAGTCTACTTACACCCAAGGGGTGTAAGTATGGTGTGAGCCTATGCCCAATAGGATACCACCCAATGATTCCAAAGTGCATTCAATATAAGGTGAAGAAGCAAACATTTTTAATTTGTAACGAAAAACGATGATGAAATTCCAAGAAATACAACTTTCATTTAAAAGAAAAGTTTTCAAAATAGAATTTCCAGAATGTTAACATATCTAAATGGAAATGATAGATACTGTAAAGTACTGAAAAAAACACCAAAATACATGGGTAAATACTAAAAATCCAGTGAGCAACAAACCAGGAACACCCCTTTTGTGCTCAAACAATTTCAGCATGCAACATAAATCCATTTTCAAATAAAACACCAATACTGGTCACACACAATCAATACAGTATCTATCACATTTTTATACCACTTAAAACACACAATAAAACACTTTGATTTGTAATAAAACAATTCTTCAAAATCACGTAGTGTCTTGCACAAAAAAAACACCTTGAGAACACCAATTGCACACTATGGGCACATTTTTGAATTTCCAAAACATAAATGGAATCCCAATACATTTAAATTAAAACAAAAAATCATTTTCTTGGAAGCCTCATATGGTTCAAGAAGTGACATCATTGTAAAACCTCCATTTTTACACAACACGGCTCTTAGAAATTCATGTGTTGCACAGAAACCATTAAAACCAAATTTCACAACATCAAACACATGGTACAATCATCAAAACAGTATTTTCAATCCTATTACAGTTCATTAAAATCAACTAATTACTTATAGGTCAGCCCAAAATGAACTAATAAAATATTTGAATGAAAAACCCCCAATCTCACCAAAAATGGAACTTAAAATTCATTTGCATTATAAATGAAACTAAAACTAATTTTTACAGAAACATTCAAGTGAAATAAACATTAAGTTAACATTAACACATCAAGCTAATTCACAAAAATTGCACACACAATGGAATCACCTACCAAAACCAAGGAAACCCTTGAATCTCCGTGCGAAAATCAAATCGCACCCCCGCCGCAGCAAGAGACAACTAGATCAAACCTAAAAACACATAAATTGGCCAAGAAAGCCCAAAGTTAAACCCTAGGTTAGAAAACCTAGTTTCTGGACATTATTAAACTCAATTAAAACCAAATATACCCAAAGAACAATGAGTTAGACCCAAAGTAATTTGAAAGAGGAAAGGAAAGGTCTCATTTAGTAGAAGTATCTTGAAGTAATCACTCCAAAACACCAGTAGATGAAATTTAAAAGATCCAAAATTTAGGTTTCGTACGCACCAGATGTATTAGGTCATTTAGAAACTAGAATGGAGGAAAAATATTGAGAATTGCGAGAGTTATGAAAGAAAGATTTTACCTCTTCAAATCTGGGCGATATGAGGAACCCTATGAAGTTCGGCATCAAATAGAGATTTACCAGAGCTTCCAAGAGGTGGGAGAGGGAATGGTCGCGCGGCTGGGTTCATTGGGGTTGGGCTCCACTTGGAATCACCAAAAAATCCCAATAATTGAATATGTTATAACATAATCAAAATTTATTATTAAAACAGGAATTGGGCTTTCGGGCTGGCCCAACCCCTTAGATAAAAACCAAACTAAACCCTGGGTATGGATTTATAATAGCTCCAAATTGAAAAGGTGGTGTTAATAGGTTAGGGGAGGTCATTTGGGAAGTTGAATGGGTGAAAAATATTAAAAAATGAAAAAGTTATAAAAGAAACAAAATTGGTTTATAAATATGGAATTGGGCTCACGGTTTGGCCCAATTAATGAACACTCTCTCATTCCTCCATAAAAGATTGGGAACCCCCCCCCCCCCCCAAAACAAAGTATGAATGGAAATTAAATGAAATTTACCATTAAAATAAGTCATGGGTGTGACAATTCTCCCCACCATAAAGCATTCCTCCCCAGGAATGCCACAACAACACCAGATGCAAAAGCAAAGCACAAACGATAGACCAAGACAGACTTCCTTATCACGTTTTCACCCGCTTCAAAAAGGACGAACATCTCCAGTTGATCAAACAAAGGAAGATAATACTATCACCAACCAAAAAGTACCCCACTTACATAAAATTATGAAAACCACTAAAAACACATCCCAAAATAAAACAACTTAAATACTACAAGACCACGCTCAAGCAATCCACTTGAAACGAACAACGAACTCGAATAACGCTACCACAACATTACATAAATAAAACCATTGGGCGCTCTCCAACCCCAAAATTAGCCAACTAACAAATTTTTGGATAGATAGACTTTAACGATACTACCTCCTACCTAGAATACACCAAAGAAGAAAACTGAGTCACTAGTACGGGGTGACCCAATCGGGACATCCCACCACCAGGGACAACTCAATTTTCTTAGATAGAATAAGGATAACAATTGGGGAAGGAACGAACGGTATCCCCATCATAAGGGTTAAACTAAAATTATTCCTTTTCCAAGAGAACATACACGATACCCATGATGGGTCTCCCCACCATAATAATGAACACAACTTTCCTTAAGACAAAATCAAGACACTAACAGGGGGCCTCAGACGGAATTCCCAGCATTAGGGGTAGATTAATATCAGAATTATTCCAATAAAACTTAAATGAGTCCCATTGTGGGTATACCCCAAACAAAACCCAACCATATTAACTAAATATAATGGGATAACAACAACAAAAACAATAGAATTTTAATGAGATGGCATGGCTGCATAGTTGGTTCACACGGTTTGGGAAACCGCAAGTTAACTGTGCGGATCATTCTATCCAAAGAGGAAACTTCACACAGTTTCCTTGGCCAAGGATCATAGACGTGCGGAGACCATGCATTAGCTACTGTCTCATATCACATGGTCCCCTGGGTTGTCACATGGTTACTTCTAACCACGTACAAACTATGCACTTCAACCCGCCTAACCCAAATTTTAAACTTTTCTCCAAAAACACAAGGGACCCCAAAGGGGAAAAAACAACTCAGGGTACGACATGGGAACAAGGTACTCACACCTCTTTCCACCAAATGTGAGAAATTGGAACAAGACGATGACACCAGAGGTTTAAACTATTCATATCTTTCATATTGAGGATATGACCTTGACCAAAAGTTTGAACGACTCTAGGATTTCCCCTAACTACGCGCCAGCTTCTCTCCGAGGCCTATGGCTGGAGCTCAATGGATTGAAGCATCTTCGGCCTCGAAGTTAGGATTTGGAAACCCCTAAACTGAACATCTTCTTCTAGTGCCAAAAACAATTATACTGTAATCTCATATGGTCTCATTGAGACATGACACACTTCAAACCCGCTTTTCCACAACCCATCATTTTTCCAAAACAAGAACTTAGAGGATGCACACACATCGCCCATTTTTTTCTTAGGATGCTAAACAGCGGAATGAAAGGACATATAGAAACACATTCCTCTAGAACATAGGATTTAGAATTCCTTATAGGGAGACACACATCCAACAAAAAAAATAGTGACTCTCATAAGATTTCACAATCTTCACCCTTATAGTCAAATGAACACATGACATCGCAAGGCATCACCAAACATAACCGTTGTGGATAAAAGAAAACACAAAGAGAGGGACCTTGTACTATGTCCCTAGGGGATTTATGGATTTATCTGATTCATTTGGTTTTCTTGGTTTAATGATGACTATGGGAAATGAAAAGAGAGTTGGGTGAATAATCTCAGTGAGCTCACAGGGCCTAACAAGCCATGTGGAGCCGTGGATATTTCCCTAGAATACTCTCTATGACGGAGAAGTGATTGGAATATGGCTGCCAACCATATGTCCAAGTCACCCACCAAAACTAGTTTCCTCTCACATTGTCTTGTGTCTCTTTGTTTTGGAATCTTGGAAACATTTTTTTTAAGCAAAAAAAAAATGACTTCACATTAAGGAGTGTGAATTTTTGTGAAGTTATTTTCTAGTAAAGTGAAAATGGTTTTTTTTAAAGTCTATAAATGAAATTTTAGAATTATTTCAAAAGGTTAAATTATATGTTTTTACCTCTTTTGAAAGTATGAACTATGTTAATTGGGGTTTTGAAAATATGTTTCTAGTGGAATTTTTTTTAAACCGTGGAAAAGTGTTTTGGATTGAATTAAGTGTTCTAGAATTTTTGTTTGGGGGTTGAATATGGATTTTGGGTTTGGTTACTACTGAACAAAAAATATTATGAACTTTTAGAACCTTGTCTTGAAATGAGAAGAGTTGATTTCTTAATTAAATGGAGATTTATGAAATGGTGTTTTTCATGAAATTAGAATTGTTTTGAAATGGGTTGAAATGTTTTGAAACAATTGTGAAAGGCATGAATATGTGCTTTTATTTAATTATTCATTCTTTTCTAAATTGTTTTGTGAGATTAAAAATTTTGTATTGATATTATGGTTAGTGTTTTTGAGAAAGGAAAATTGTGGTTAAAGTTTTTATTTTAAAAATAGGAAAGGTTTGATTTTTGGTAATTGGTGCTCTCAAGGGTGACCACATGCATAGGTTTATTTGGGAATATGGATGGATATGAGGTGGGTTCCTAGTGTGTAATGTAAACATGCATGTGTGAGGCTCATGAGATACCATTGGTAAATGTGAAACCCACCAACACTGTTTTTTTTAAATAAGTTTTTTTGAAGGAAAGTGTTGTGTTTTGATAATGTATGGTTGGGAGGTATAGATTATGTGTTTTCAGGATTATTATTGTGGGATGTTTCGAGTTCAATAACCCCTCTTGTTTGAACGATGTTTTGGTTTGGTGTTTCATTGATAAGTTGGAATGAAGTGTGGGTCAGTGGTCTCTTTTAAAGAAAAGTTTGGGAGGCCAATGTGGTGGCTCCCATCATGTGTTCGGTTCAGGTTTGTGGTATTTTGTGACCAAATGACCAGTTTGGTTTTGTCATTGGGTTTTCCTGTAGGCCAGGTATTGCCCCCATAAAGTGTTAATGTATGATTAATGTTTGGCCTATGGTGATTCACCGTGGGATGATCCTCCAGTTGATCAACATAAGGACATTATTCTTGAGGTTTGGAGATTGTGTTTACCCCTCTTCTTTTTCAATTATGCAGATCCCCCTATAGTGGGAGAGTGTTTGTGGGAGGTTGAAATAGACCTTAGTTTCTTATGTTTCCTAAGTTGTCTAAGGTCAATGAAGTTCAGAGTTTTCAGTGTAGAATGATGTCTTAAAGGGCCTCTGGGTCTTTCGTCAGCCACATTGAATCAAGAGTCCATGTTAGGCCACCGGTGTGCAAGATCAGGCCAAGAGTGGCTATTATGGACACTTGATGGAATCATGTGCTATTTTGGACTTAGTACAAGGTCCCTCTCTTTGTGTTTTCTTTTATCCACAACGGTTATGTTCGGTGATGCCTTGCGATGTCATGTGTTCATTTGACTATAAGGGTGAAGATTGTGAAATCTTATGAGAGTCACTATTTTTTTTGTTGGATGTGTGTCTCCCTATAAGGAATTCTAAATCCTATGTTCCAGAGGAATGTGTTTCTATATGTCCTTTCATTCCGTTGTTTAGCATCCTAAGAAAAAAATGGCCGATGTGTGTGCATCCTCTAAGTTCTTGTTTTGGTAAAATGATGGGTTGTGGAAAAGCGGGTTTGAAGTGTGTCATGTGTCAATGAGACCATATGAGATTACAGTAAAATTGTTTTTGGCACTGGAAGAAGATGTTCAGTTTAGGGGTTTCCAAATCCTAACTTCGAGGCCGAAGATTCTTCAATCCATTGAGCTCCAGCCATAGGCCTCGGAGAGAAGCTGGCGCGTAGTTAGGGGAAATCCTAGAGTCGTTCAAACTTTTGGTCAAGGTCATATCCTCAATATGAAAGATATGAATAGTTTAAACCTCTGGTGTCGTCGTCTTGTTCCAATTTCTCACATTTGGTGGAAAGAGGTGTGAGTACCATGTTACCATGTCGTACCCTGAGTTGTTTTTTCCCCTTTGGGGTCCCTTGTGTTTTTGGAGAAAAGTTTAAAATTTGGGTTAGGCAGGTTGAAGTGCATAGTTTGTACGTGGTTAGAAGTAACCATGTGCCAACCCAGGGGACCGTGTGATAAGAGACAGTAGCTAATGCAAGGTCTCCACACGTCCATGATCAATGGCCAAGGAAACTGTGTGAAGTTTCCTCTTTGGATAGAATGATCCGCACAGTTAACTTGCGGTTTCCCAAACCGTGTGAACCAACTATGCAGCCATGCCAGCTCCTTAAAATTCTATTGTTTTTGTTGTTGTTATCCCATAATATTTAGTTAATATGGTTGGGTTTTGTTTGGGGTATACCCACAATGGGACTCATTTAAGTTTTATTGGAATAATTCTGATATTAATCTACCCCTAATGCTGGGAATTCCGTCCGAGGCCCCCTGTTAGTGTCTTGATTTTGTCTTAAGGAAAGTTGTGTTCATTATTATGGTGGGGAGAACCATCATGGGTATCGTGTATGTTCTCTTGGAAAAGGAATAATTTTAGTTTAACCCTTATGATGGGGAGACCGTTCGTTCCTTCCCCAATTGTTATCCTTATTCAATCTAAGAAAATTGAGTTGTCCCTGGTGGTGGGATGTCCCGATTGGGTCACCCCGTACTAGTGACTCAGTTTTCTTCTTTGGTGTATTCTAGGTAGGAGGTAGTATCGTTCAAGTCTATCTATCCAAAAATTTGTTAGTTGGGTAATTTTGGGGTTGGAGAACACCCAATGGTTTTATTTATGTAATGTTGTGGTAGCGTTATTCGAGTTCGTTGTTCGTTTCAAGTGGATTGCTTGAGCGTGGTCTTGTAGTATTTGAGGTGTTTTGTTTTGGGATGTGTTTTTAGTGTTTTTCATAATTTTATGTAAGTGGGGTACTTTTTGGTTGGTGATAGTATTATCTTCCTTCGTTTGATCAACTGGAGATGTTCATCCTTTTTGAAGCGGGTGAAAACGTGATAAGGAAGTCTGTCTTGGTCTATCGTTTGTGCTTTGCTTTTGCATCTGGTGTTGTTGTGGCATTACGGGGGCGGAATGATTTATGGTGGAGAGAATTGCCACACCCATGAATTATTTTAAAGGTAAATTTCATTTAATTTCCATTCATACTTTGTTTTGGGGGGGGGGGGGTTCCCAATCATTTATGGAGGAATGAGAGAGTGTTCATTAATTGGGCCAAACCGTGAGCCCAATTCCATATTTAAAAACCAATTTTTTTTCTTTTATAACTTTCTCATTTTTTAATATTTTTCACCCATTCAACTTCCCAAATGACCTACCCTGACCTATTAACACCACCATTTCAATTTGGAGCTTTTATAAATCCATACCCAGGGTTTATTTTGGTTTTTATCTAAGGGGTTGGGCCAGCCCGAAAGCCCAATTCCTGTTTTAAAAATAAATTTTAATTATGTTATAACATATTCAATTGTTGGGATATTTCGGTGATTCAAAGTGGAGCCCAACCCCAATGAACCCAGACGTGCGACCATTCTCTCTCCCACCTCTTGGAAGCTCTGGTAAATCGCGATTTGATGCCGAACTTCAGAGGGTTCCTCAAATCGCCCAGATTTGAAGAGGTACAATATTTCTTTCATAACTCTCGCAATTCTCAATATTTTTCCTCCATTCTAGTTTCTAAATGACCTAATACATCTTGTGCGTACGAAACCTAAATTTTGGATCTTTTAAATTTCATCTACTGGTGTTTTGGAGTGATTACTTCAAGATACTTCAAGTAAATGAGCTCTTTCCTTTCCTCTTTCAAATTACTTTGGGTCTAACTCATTGTTCTTTGGGTATCTTTGGTTTTAATTGAGTTTAATAATGTCCAAAAACTAGGTTTTCTAACCTAGGGTTTAACTTTGGGCTTTCTTGGCCAATTTATGTGGTTTTAGGTTTGATCTAGTTGTCTCTTGGTGCGGCGGGGGTGCGATTTGATTTTCGCACGGAGATTCAAGGGTTTCCTTGGTTTTGGTAAGTGATTCCATTGTGTGTGCAATTTTTGTTAATTAGATTGATGTTTTAATGTTAACTTAATGTTTATTTCACTTGAATGTTTCTGTAAAAATTAGTTTTAGTTGCATTTATAATGCAAATGAATTTTAAGTTCCATTTTTGGTGAGATTGGGGGTTTTTCATTCAAATATTTTATTGGTTCATTTTGGGCTGTCCTATAAGTAATTAGTTGATTTTAATGAACTATAATAGGATTGAAAATACTGTTTTGATGATTGTACCATGTGTTTGATGCTGTGAAATTTGGTTTTAATGGTTTCTGTGAAACACATGAATTTCTAAGAGCCTTGTTGTGTAAAAATGGAGGTTTTACAATGATGTCACTTCTTGAACCATATGAGGCTTCCCAGAAAATGATTTGTTGTTTTAATTTAAATGTATTGGGATTCCATTTATGTTTTGGTAATTCAAAAATGTGCCCATAGTGTTCAATTGGTGTTCTCAAGGTGTTTTTTTTGTGCAAGACACTACGTGATTTTGAAGAATTGTTTTATTACAAATCAAAGTGTTTTATTGTGTGTTTTAAGTCGTATAAAAATGTGATAGATACTATATTGATTGTGTGTGACCAGTATTGGTGTTTTATTTGAAAATGGATTTATGTTTCATGCTGAAATTGTTTGAGCACAAAAGGGGTGTTCCTGGTTTGTTGCTCACTGGATTTTTAGTATTTACCCATGTATTTGGGTGTTTTTTCAGTACTTTACAGTATCAATCATTTCCATTTAGATATGTTAACATTCTGGAAATTCTATTTTGAAAACATTTCTTTTAAATGAAAGTTGTATTTCTTGTAATTTCATCATCGTTTTTCGTTACAAATTAAAAATGTTTGCTTCTTCACCTTAAATTGAATGCACTTTGGAATCATTGGGTGGTATCCTATTGGGCTTAGGATCACACCCTACTTACACCCCTTGGGTGTAAGTAGACTTTTTTATGCTTGACTCAGGTAAAGGGATGGATATGGGCGATGGCAGTTCAGGGTGTTAGTCCTCATCGTTGGGGCAGAGTTGCAGCGAAGGTTTGTGGGTGATGACCCCCTTGCCGTGTGGAGTCCATGGGGATTTAATTATGTTGTACTTATTTGTTTGTAGACCACTTTTAGTGTCTTTAAACATATGTATTCAGTTCTGGTTTTTGTGTAAACATCATTTGGTTTACATTTTTCAGATTCAGTTTATTGATTGTTTTTAAGGTTTTATGCCTTCATATTCAGGTAAATCATTCCCAAACAAAAATAAATGATACCCGGGCACTTGTGCCAGCCCGTGGGGATAGGGAACGCCCTTCGGGTCATGTCACGGGCTGGGTTTGGTGCCAGTTTTAGTGGCGACCAGATTCGGTTCGTGACATCCCCACTCCAAAATCAGAGATAAAATATCATCCTAGGTCCCCTATAACTATAAATTCAACAATACATGGAAAGATTCAGTCTGCGGCCAATGTATGGACCCATGGTTCATTAGGACAACTTCTTCCCCATATTCTGGATCTAGTATCCTCCAAATGACACATCTTATTCTAGAAAAGCTACATTCAAAACATTTCCAGATGACCCAAATAGCCTTATAATTGAAAAATATTCATTGGATTACAAAAATATTACTTCAAATTCCCGAACTCACTAATCTTTAAGAACATAGACAAACTATATGATGAACTAGAGGAAGGAAATAAATATTTTACTATTCCAAAATAGGTTCCTCTAGTAAAATCCATTCAATAGATTGGGGACATTCATGAGAACTAAGAGAAACCAAATTTTCAACTAATACATACTATTCAATGGGAACAAACTCAACTAGGAAGGTTTCATCCACCAGCTTCCAGAATTGAATTTCAGTATATGAATGGACAATCTCATTAATCTCAAAACCAATACCCCTTAAAAAGATATAAGCCTTTAGTTGATAATTTTAATATATATCTATAGAAGAATACAACATCTCATTAAAATGATCCACAATATCCTTCACATTCTATAGAATATGATCCACACCAAATACCTTTTCCACATTCTTCACCATCACCTCCTTAGGAATGGTCCATTAGATAAAAGTTGTATCAAAGACATCACAATACATACATACTTTCAACAATGATAGGATTATCACCTTATAACTATGAAAACATGATCCATCAAAAGAAATTTGAAAAGAATTTTGCATTATGGCTTCAAGGGTTCGAAAAGACATAAAAATTATTTTTAATTCTTAAATCGATTATTCATCTTATAACAGACCTCGATACCCATGAAAAAATATAAATAACTGAGGATAATGTGACTCTTCCACCCTACTATGTGTAAATGTAGTGCCGAAGACTGTATGAGACTCACTGTAAACCATTAGATCCTTTTTGGTTGTATAATCTTTATTATATAGTAAACACAAAATAAAATCAGCATCTATCCAAAATTCAACTGGAATAACACTCCAAAAAAATCTCATAAATCAAAAATTCAAGAATCAAATCATTTTACCCTTCAAAAAATATCCATTTCCATTTTATATTCAAAATATATTCTCCCAAGGCCAATTTTCCAAATTCTCATCCCACATTTCATTAAATTATATGTCCCAAAATAATTTTTTTTTTCTGAAATCCTTTTTCAAATCCAATTTTAGATTAAAAATCCAAACAAAGAAACTTAACTAATTCAAAATCATACATCACAAAAAAATCCTAGAATCTTGTGCTATTTCAATTCATAACTCAGTATCATGGTTTAAAATTCCTTGGTCCAAAATATAACCAACCACTATTAGTTTCTTAAACCATGTACTTGGGCTCCACAGGGGTTTCAACTATATATAATCCCATCATATAACAATGTTTCACTTTGATTATCATCACCCAAATAAAAATCCCAACAATAATAAATAACATAAATATAAATTCCAAAATAAAAGACTCATATCATGGAAAACCATAGGTAAGTTCAGCCTCCTAATATGTATGAGTTCAGAATACCTTTCTAGTACCTAACTTTTTAATCCAAACTATCATAACTTCAGTTTACTTGACACAAAAAATAATAAGGTGATCATATGAAATAATTTCTTCATGAACCAACACAATATTACCATATATAGGCCAGTCAATACTATAAACAACTGAAATTTCTGTGGAAATTTTTTTCATAAATACATTGAAATTTTACAAGTCTGCAAAAATTGACTGTGAGGGATTCGAAGGCCCGATGTGCCCGAAATCAAATTCTGAAGTATTGTTCGGGTACATTCAGTAAATGTAAGAGCGGGTTTTTATAACTTTTGAACCGGTGATCGGAATTGAAGACTGGGGGCACTGTTGAATTCTAAACTCCAATATTAGCTTATAGAGACTTTCACCACAACGACAGTGGTTCAAGAATAGAAGTTAGTTTTTGGTTTTTATGCGAAAGATTAAAATAAAAATAAATTTGTGTGACACTTTATTTTTATTTTTCCAACAACCATGTGGATGTTGGGAGGTAATACCCATTGGAACTATACCCTCCATGTGGAGGTTGGAGGTGGGGATCACCACACCTTAACCTCCCATGAGATGTTATGGTGGTGGGGCCCACCTGAGGTCTAAACATCCTCTATTTGTTTATTATGGTGGGGACTACCTGAGGTTGAAACCTCTTGAACTCACCATTAATTGGGGAGAAAACTCTTGAGATTCCCACTTAATGGTTCCACCACTCCTCCACATTAATTTTGTGTCAACACTCGTGAATTAATTAAGTGAATCGAACTTAATTAATTCACATTTTTTTAATTCTCATTGAAATGACATAATAAATTTTATAATCTGTTATCCTTGGATACCTTCTCTTTTGGATGGAAATGGATGAATGATCTTTTGAGAGAAATTTTCCCACCAACGAAAAATGAATAATGTGTTTTTCCAATGATGAATGCCGACGAGAATCATCTTCGACTTCCTTCTTTGGATCCTCCTTCAACGTAGGATGTGTTCATCCACAATGAATCGACGTCCTCCTTCTCACGCCAAAGTCAATGATCAAAGAACAAAGGTAGGGGTGTGTTTGATTTGATCAACATTATTCTTTTTCCTCATAAGTTGTTTTATTTCTCTTAAACTGCTTGCTATCAAACTAATGCAGAGGGACCCGACCAAACTAACATGACCCGATTCCTTTTCCATAATTCTTGTGGTGCGTTCTTCGCATTCTACTTGGGTGATGAACAATGGAACATTGCAGGTTCGTTGTGCGGTGCAATGATCCCAAATTGAATAACCCACATCACGACGACCTATCGGAGGTGCAACGACGATAACGGGTGATGGATCGAACTATACCGGGAAGACCGTTCTTCGACCGTTCTTCGAGCGGGAGAATCATAAAGTGTTTTTGGAGCCGATCAGAGGTCCAGAAACACTGGTAATGATTTCAAAACTTTGGGGCAACCTAAGGACTACAGTTTTGTGGTGATCAGACCGTCATAATGAAGAAGAAGAATCACAGGAGGTGCGTTGTCCAGAAGAGTTGTTTTTAGAAGATTCCAGAATACATGACATGTACTTCCAAAGAACACGTCGTGTAGTACGGGAATACTATGGTTAGGGTGATGTGCATATGACATGCTTCCCATGGCATGTGACCCTTGTCACATGACATGTACTCTGCACACAGCTTGGTAGAGGTGGCTACGTGAGACATGGCATGTATCCCGGGGATACACAGACATGGGGTGAAGTACACAGGCATGCACTCCACCACACGGCCTGGCAAGGCCAGTGACATGGAGTCGACCCCAGTTTCATGGACACGACATGTGACCATACCACAAGCTGTGTACCTACATTTCAAGGTGGCTATGTGAGAATCACTTTGTATCGATGTGATACACATACACGTGGTGAAGTACATGAGTATGTACTCCACCACACGACCAGGCAAGGCCAGTGACATGGGCTACCCCAAGTACCAGTTACACTGGTTGGAGAACACGGGTTGAGGCCGTGTACGAGCACATGGCTAGCGTACATGGAGTCGACCCCAGTTACATGGACACAGTGTGTAACCATACCACATGCCGTGTGCTTACATTTTCTACATGGCCAGCCTTTCAACATGGGCCATTGCACACAGGAAGTACCTGAGGTCTGACTACACGACGGGGACCTTATTGAAACACATCGTGTACTTTTTGGTAAAAGGATTGGTCATCGTGTCCATGGTGTATTAGACTCGAATTATTTGGTTTTCCCTCTATGACGTGGTAGGACCTTAGAGATACTTCATCGTGGAATATTATGGATGTTTATGTTTCGACACTTGGCTTGAGGAGAAGACCCTCCTGGAATCAAGTGTGCTTTGTGCAGAAACCCTAAGGTTGGATACACTCTGACAACTGTTCATTGATCTTGTGTGGGTTTGATATCTCAAAATACTATTTCTAGACCATGTGTGGGTTTGACAACACTGTCGACTGTTCCTGGATCATGTGTGGGTTTGATTTATTTGACTACTATTCCTAGAACCTATGTGGGTTCGATAGCTCTGATTACTGTTCCTCGATCCTGCGTGAGATTGACAGTTCTGATTTCTGTTCCTAGATCCTGTGTGGGTTCGACATATAGATGATTCAATGTATACATTAGTTCATCTCAACTATCATCAGAATTTGTATAACTGTGTGAGCTGAGTCAGTAACTTTGTGTTTTCTTCATGATTGAGATGGATTACACGATAACTTAGGTATATGTATTGGAATATATCTATGTGGGGTTATCAGTTGTTTTCATACCTTGTGGTTTATCCTTTTTGGATTTTGTGAGACCTTGAGGTTCTTAGGGTCCCTACTGAGTATCTTTATACTCACCCTTGCACAGGCTATTCCCGCACGTCTTTGTGTTGGATGCAGACGACAGAGAATGCTGACTGAGGCTGAGTGTACTAGGACTAGATGGTACCTAGAGGGGGACCACAAGACGTGACAGTACACGGAGGTGATGGACGAACATGGAGTGCGGCAGAGGCTATCTGAACCTACCCTTTAGGTAGGATTTCCCAGTGGATGATTCAAGAGCTATTTTCTCATTTTCCAGTACTTGTACTTTCAATTTCTTGTACTTTACAATTGGGCTTGTATTTCCGTCCCCTTTTAATTTTCATCACTCTTTTGTATACAGTTTTTACTTAGTGTTTTGCTTCCAACTTGTACTCTGTTCTGTACATTTTTTGGATATAAAGGAAATTCCTTCCTCGTTTTAGGGAATTATGCCTTTGGTGCTAGTCTCCATCCCCTGGCCTATGGAAGGTGGGCTTGGGGTAGTCAGGACACGGGCCCCAGGGGATGGGTCAGGACAGATTGGTATCCGAGGAGTCAGTTCAACCAAATAACATATGTATCTGATCTTTTATATGATGCAGTAGTGTTAAGGGTATTGAGTGTTGTTTTCATTTTGAGGAGTCTAGTGTTGGTGCAACGGCCGATTTATCCATACACCAGGACCCTGACATCAGATTTCTGACTCAGTGTACGAAAACACTAATTGCGTGTGTTTATTGAAGAGTTTTCTTTAATTTATATGAGTCATATCACCAGGTATAATTTTTTGACCACAGCGCCCCAGTTTCTTTTCAGGATGCCTCCATACAGACAACCATCTACGGTTCCGAGAGTTGTACGTGATGGCTGCCAACTGGGCGATGAGGCCTTTGTGCAGGGTCCTATCACAGTTGATGCACAAGTGGTATGACTACCTATTGGGCCACCTATGCCACCAGCCCCATTAGTAGAGAGTGCAAGCTGCATGAGCATGTTTCAAGAGTTCCAGCGTCATAGGCCTCCCCGATTCAGAGGTGAGATAGACCCACAGACAGATGAGGATTGGATGGAGGAAATGATGAGAGTCTTTAGACTAGTAGGGAAACTAGCCGACCTTATGATGATCCTTTCCATGATTCTCCTTCAGGAAGCAGTAGGAAGATGGTGGAGACTGATGCTTCAGGTGCATGACGAGGCGACTCTTCTCTGGGCATACTTTGAGAGCCTATTTTTGGCAGAGTTTGTCCCAGCCACCCAACATGACATGCAGATACAAGAGAAACTTCATCTACTGTTGGGCAGAATGACGGTGGCATAATACTCAGCGAGGTTCACCAACCTCTCACTCTACTCCCCAAATATGGTGTGGGACCCATTCTTCAAGGCATGGACTTTCGAGTAGGGTCTCAGGCGAGAGATCATGGCTTCAATGATCTCACTCAGCATACCAACACAAGAAGGGGTGCTAGAAATAGCCCTCGTAATAGAGAGTTTCTTTGTTGTGCAGTCTCCAGTGGTGAGATCCAGCACCAGTCGACACATAGTGGAGTCTTCCCCAACAGGCTGCAGGCAGATGTCACAGAGGTCCAAGCGGACCAGACCCACAGGTGGATGCCCTCATGACTCTTGGTCAGTTGTGCGGGGTAGATGAGATAGATCCAGAAATGCCCTAAGCAGGTAGTGTTACTCATACAGCGGGAAGGGTCACATGACTCATGACTGTCCGACCCACCATTTGGACGATCAGCATAATGTTGAGGGACCTCCAAGGCAGAGGCATAGGTTCGATCGAAGAAGTCCGCAAGGATCAGGCGGACATGGAAAAGGAGATGGCCGTGTAGCTGGTGGTGTATGAAGTTTTGATGTGTTACCGCCACCACCACCAGGAGGTCCACCCTGACCACAAAGAGCAGGTGGACATCAGAGATCTCAGCTCCAGGAAGCTGAGGATTACGATCACGACGCTCCAGATATGATTCTAGGTATGGTTTATGTCTACACCACCTAAGCTTTATTTCTTATAGACATAGGTTCCAGTCACACTTTCATTGCCACTACCCCCGTTCGGTGCTCAAAGATCCCGACAGAGCCTTTGGATCGATCATTACAGATAGAGACTCATACGCGAGTGGACTCGATGATTACACACTGGTTCTAGTATTGTGAGCTTACTCTAGGAGGCGAGAGCTTCATCTGTGATCTCTTTATAGTGGTGTCGAGGCCTTACAACATCATCTTGGGTATGGACTGGTTATCTATAGTCCATTCTCATATTGACTCTATTAAGTTCAAAGTGAAGTGTGTCTACATAGATAAGACCAGGTTCACCTTTACCGGCAAGAAGGGGGTATTTGCAGCGTAGGATGGATTTTTCCAGAAGAGAGTACAGTCGATCACTCATCAGTTGGTTTTCCTTAACCTCGAATCAGTTGATGTCGATAGTCCAACATATCCTGTAGTGCTAGACCAATATGCAGATGTTTTCACTGATGATGTATGAGGTCTATCTCCTCGGAGAGAGGTGGAATTCTACATTAACATGTACCCCGGGACATCACTGATATCTACACCAGTGTATAAAATGGCTCCCACAGAGGTTCGCGAGAAGTGAATATCTAGAGGACTTTTAGGGGAATGAATTATTTTGGCCCAGTGTTTTTACCTAAGCAGCTCCGATTATATTTTCCAAGAAGGCAGATGGGAGCTTGAGGATTTCTGTCATCTACCATCACCTAAATCAAGTGACCGTGAAGAAGAAGTACCCACCCATGAATATTTACGACCTCTTTGATTAGTTGAAGGGATCACAGTGGTTCTTGAAGATAGACCTCATATAAAGTTATAACCATCTCAGAGTTAGAGATGAAGATGTGCAGAAGGTGACCTTCTTATATCAGTACAACCATAAAGAGTTCTTGGTTATTCCTTTCGGCGTAACCAACACTCCAACAGTGTTTTTGGGACTCATGAATAGGATTTTCTAGCCATAACTTGATATGTTTATTGTAGTCTTCATCGATGACATTCTGCTATACTCGACTACTGAGGAGGAGCATTCCTACAATTTGCATGTAGTACTGGACACACTCTGAGATCACCCGCTTTATGGTAAGATCTCGAAGTGCCAATTTTTGATCCGAGAGATTCACTTTTTGGGACATGTCATCTAGAAGGTTGGAGTTGCGGTGGATCCAGAAAAGATTGAGGTGGTACATGCTTGGGAGCCACCGAGGAGTGTGACAGAGGTATGAATTTGCCTTGGTTTTGATGGTTACTACCAGATATTCGTTCCAGACTTCTGCAGAGTTGCAGCACCACTATCAGCCTTGACGAAGAAGGGGAAACCCTTCATGTGGTCAGAGATATTCCAGTAGAGCTTTCAAGAGATGAGGCAGAGGATGACTAGTGCCCCATCTTGATGCTTCTATAGGAAGGCGTAGGGGATGTTGTCTACTACGACTCATAAGTGACTAGACTCGGGTGTGTCCTGATGCAGGAGTGAGAATTGATCTCATATGGTTCTCAATAGCTCAAACAATATGATCAGAACTACGCTACCAATGACCTGGAGTTATAAGTAGTGGTCTTTGCCTTGAAGGTGTTGCAATACTATCTGATGTGAGAGCATTTTACTATGTAGTATGATCATTAGAGTCTCAGGTATATATTCTCTCAGAAGGACCTGAACGTGAGACAACAATGTGGGTTTGTGTTCCTCCAGGACAATGACTTCATGATAGTGTATACTCCTGGGAAGGGGAACGTTGTTGCATATGCACCCAGCAAGAGGTCCGATATACAATTGTTAAGATAAGTAAGAGAGTATCTAGCTGCTTTATAGATATCCTTTGTGGATAGAGATGGGGTAGATTTCCTTTAGTATCTCACAGTCACACCCCCACTCCTTCAGTGAGTTAGGGAGGTGCAGTGTGAAGACGCTGACTACGAGACACGACGTGCTTAGATATCCACAGGGAAAACACCTGATGGATTTTTTGAAGGTGGGGAGAATGTCATCCTCTTCATTGGATGAACATTGGTATGAGTGTAACTTCAGAAGGTATTGTTGAGGGAGTTCCACACTTCCCCTCTAGAGGTACATACAAAAGTTACGAAGATGTACCAGGACCTCAAACGACAGCACTAGGGGCTGGGGATGAAGTAGGCAGTTGCAAAGTTTGTCTCTCAGTTCCACACCTGTCAGCATGTAAAGGTAGATCCCCTGGTACCAGCATGCATGGTTCATCGAATAGAGGTCCTAGAGTGGAAGTGGGATGGGATATCCATGGATTTCGGGACTGGACATCCATGTACATCCAGGGTCACAACTTGATTTGGGTGATCGTAGACAGACTCACCAAGTCATCCCACTTCCGACCGATCAGAGGACATGTTTTAGTAGAGAGCTTGGGAAGGATCTATGTACAAGAGATTATGCGGATACATGATTACCGTCTTCTATTGTCTCAGATCGAGACACACTGTTTACATCCCGGCTATGGAAGGGGTTGTAGGAGGCTTTCCGGACACAGCTTCGTCTGAGCACTGCCTTCCATCCTCAAACGAATGGCCAGAATAAGGGGACAATTCAGACCCTCGAGGACATGCTCTCTGCTTGTGTCGTCCACTTCTATCACAACAAGGAGGATCACTTACCCTTTGTGGAGTGTGCATACAACAATAGATACCACTGCACCATAGGGATGGTTCATTTTGAGGCGTTATATGGGCGACCATAAAGATCACCGTTGCGCTGGACCGACCCTGGGGAGTCAGCACTAGTGGGACCATAGATGGTACTGGCTGCCATGGAGAAGGTGTAGATCATCCAGGAGCGGATTAAGACTGCACAGAGTAGGAAGAAGTCATATGCTGATAGGAGACGGTGGCCTCTGGAGTGCGAGGATGGCAACCACCTCTTTCTTCGTGTCTCGCCTCGATGAGGACGATGAAGATTTGGCCGAGGTAGTAAGTTATCTTCTAGAATCATTGGTCCTTTCCAGGTCCTTAGCAGAGTTGGTGAGCCGACTTATCACTTTGCTCTTCCACCTCAGTTTCACCAGGTGCATGACCTCTTCCACTTATCTCAGCTTAGAAGATAAATGCATGACCCTTCACACACCATCAACCATGGAGAGCTAGAAATCGATGATGGGGCGACGTTTTTGAAGGTTCTAGTGGATATTGATGATCGATAGGAGTGGGTCCTATGTGGATGGTCGATACCTCTGTTGCTTGTTTGCTGGTAGCATGGGATCCTCCAGGAGAGAACAAGGGAGTGAGAGGCTCAAATGTGTTCTCGGTACCCCCACTTTTTCCGTTAGTTTGAGTTGTAGCTTATGGGGATGTAAATCCCTAAGGTGGGGAGAATGTAAAGGCACGAAATTTCTATGGAATTTTTTTTCCTAAATACACGAAAATTTTATGAGTCTGTGAAAATTGATGGCGCATGATTCTGAGGCCCGGTGTGCCTGTAATCAATTTCAAAAGTTTTGTTCGGGTACGTTCAATAAACTTATGAATGAGGTTTTATAACTTTTGAACAGGTGCTCAGAATTGAAAACTATGGGCATAGTTGAACTCACAGCACCAGAATTCATTGACAGAGACTTTTACCTCGACGATAGTGGTTTGGGAATAAAAGATAGTTTTTGGGTTTTATATGAAGTATTGAAATAAAAATAAATGTGTGTGACACTTTGTATTTATTTCACCAACAAACATGTGGATTTTGGGAGGTAGGACCCACTGGAACTATACACTCCATATGGAGGTTGGAGGTGTGGACCACCACACCATAACCTCTAATGAGAGGTTTTAGCGGTGGGACCCACCCGAGGACTAAACCTCCTCTTGTTGATTATTTTTGTGGGGACCACCCGAGGTTGAATCCTTTTGAAATTCCCATTAAGTGGGGATAAATAACATGAGCACTCCACATAATGGTGCCACCACTCCTCCACATTATTTTTTTTCCAACACTCGTGAATTAATTAAGTGAATCCAACTTAATTAATTCACCTATTTTTAGAATTCCCATGCCAACGACTTAATATAGTTTATAATCTATTATCCCTGTCTACCAACTCATTTAGTTGGAAAAGGATGAAAATGATTTTGAGAGAAAATTTCTCACCAACGGAGAATGAAGAACGCGTTCTTCCAAAGAAGAACGCCGACAAGGATTGTCTTCAACTTCCTAGGTTGGAACCTCATTCTTCATAGGAGGTGTTCATCTACAACGGATCGACATCCACCATCTCACGCCAATGTTGATGATCAATGAACAAAGTTAGGGGTGTGTCTGATTTGATCACCTTTATTCTTGTTCCTTATAGGTTGTTTTATTTCCTTTGAACCTCTTCTCATCCGACTAATGCGGAGGGACCGGGCCAAACCAACACGACCCGATTCCTCAGTAGTATTTCTTGTGGTGTGATCATTGTGTTCTCCATGGGTGATGAAAAATGGAATATTTCAGGTTTTTTGTGCGAAAAAACGATCCCAAATTGAAGACCCAACATCACGACGACCTAGAGGAGGTGAAACAACGATTGCGGGAGACAGATCGAACTAGACCGGGAAGACCGTTCTTCGAGCCGGAGAATCATAACATTATTTTGGAGCCGATCGGAGGCCAGAAAACACCGGTAATGATTTCGGAACATTGGGGTGACCTAGAGACTAGGGTTTTGTGGCGATCAGACCGTTAGAAGGAAGAACGGGCATCACAGGAGGTGTGCTGCCAAGAAGCTTCATTTATGGAAAATTCTAGAATACAAGGCGTGTACATCCGAAGAACATGCCATGTAGTACGGGTGTACTACGGTTTGGGTTACATTCATCAAAAGTACATCACACAGTGTGTGACCCCTGTCACACAACATTTACTATTCACACTGCTTGGTAGAGGTAGCTACGCGAGACTCTCCGTGTATCCCAAGGATACATAGACACGAGGTGAAGTACATGGGAATGTACTCCACCACATGGCCAGGCAAGGCTAGTGACATAGAGTCGACCCCAGTTTCTTGGACATGGCGTATAACCATACCACATGCCATATACCTACTTTTCGAGGTGGCTACATGAGACTCGACGTGTATCCCTGGGATACATGGACTCGGGGTAAAGTACACTATTTTGTACTCCACTACACAGCCAGACAAGGCCAGTGACATGGGAAACCTCATGTACCAGTTACACGGGTTGGATAACATAGGTTGAGGCAGTGTATGGTCACATAGACTACGTACACCGAGTCAACCGAAGTTTCTTGGACACGGCGTGTCACCATACCACACGTCGTGTACTTAATTTTTCTATATGACCAGCCTTTCGACACGGGCCATTGCACACTAACAGTACCCAAGGTCTGACTACACGATGTGTACATTATTCCAACACGCCTTTTAATTTTTGGTAAATGGCTTGTTAATCTTGTCCTTTGTGTCTTGGACTTGAAATGTTTTGTTTTTTCCTCTATGACTTGGTAGGACCATAGAGATACTTCTTCATGGTACTTCATAGCAGTTGATGTATTGACACTTAGCTTGAGGATCAGACCCTCCCGGAATCAATCATGCTTTGTGTGGAAAATTTGAGGCTGGCTACTCTCTGACGACTGTTCCTCAATCATGTGTGGGTTTGATAGCTCTAACTAATGTTCTTGGATCATATGTGGGTTTGACAGCTCTGACGACTATTCCAGGATCTTGTCCGCGTTCGACAGCTCTAACTACTGTTCCTGGATCATGTGTGGGTTCGATAGCCCTGATTACTATTCTTGGATCATGTGTGGGTTCGACATTTGTGATTAATATTATTGGATCTTGTGTGGGTTTGACAGAATATATGATTCTTTTTCTAAATCTAATCATCCCAAATCTCAGAAAAAAAATATGTATACTTGTGTTATTAGAGTCAGTAACTCTTTATTTTCATCATGATTGAGATGGATTACTTGATAACATAGGTATATGTATGGGCACATACATAATTGAGGTTATCTATTGTTTTCATTACTTGGGGTTTATCCTTGTTGTATTATTTGAGACCTTGATGGTCTTGGGGTCCCTACTGAGTGTTGTTATACTCACCCCTACACAGGCTATTCCCAGACCTCCTTGTATTGGATGTAGATGAAGGAAACTGCTGAAAGAGGCTGAGTGTACCAGGGCTAGATGGTAATTGGTGGTGGACCACACAACGTGACGGTATAGATAGGTGATTGAGGAATTTTGAGTGATGCAGAGGCACTCTTTAGCTACCCTTCAAGTCTAATTTCTCAGTGGATGATCCAGGAGTTATTTTCCCTTTTTCCAGTACTTTACTTTCAGTTTATTGTACTTTAAAGTTGGGATTGTGTTTCCGGCACCTTTTACCTTTCCACACTCTTTTGTATATAGTTTTTACTTAGTGTTTTGCTTCCATATTGTACACTTTTGATTGATTTTTTCAGATATATAGGCAACACCTTCCTAGTTTTAGGGAATTATGCCATTGGTGTTAGGTGCCCACACCTAGCCTATGGAAGGTGGGCTTGGGGTAGTCATGGTACGAGCCCCTGGGGACAGGTCCTGACTAATACGGCATGTAACATAGACAAATATTCATTCTTGGTCCTCTCGAGATTACTAATAGGGCCAGGAATCAGAGATAATATACTATTGATCAATTTATTTTCATACTAAGTAGTTATAAATTAGGAATAATATGTATGAAACATTAATATGAGAAATCATTAACGAATGAACAAAATAAAAAAATAAGGGGAACCAGATATAATTTTATTAGATAAAATAAAAAACAAAAAATATAACTGAAACCATCAAGATACATGAAACAGTCTACATGTGACCTCTATGGCCCCACCATCCATATAAACCATATCGCTCTATAATTTTTTTGGAGAAATATAAACATCAAAAAATATAGACTCTACCATCTCTGAGTGGCACAAGTATGGTATGTTCATTAACAACCCTTTTGGTACGTACTATAACATTCATACATGTCTATTCCTAAAATATTCTATGAATTATAGTTTGGAAATATAGTTAGAAAAATAATGTTTTTATCATTTTAAGAGACATAAATTATTCCTTATAAAAACCAAATTTGAAAACCCAAATGTTAAGTGGAAACCCCATCCATTGACTGTACAGATGGATAAGAACAACAAAAAAAACACAAATGTGTTTTAAATAACACAATTATAAAATTAAAATGGAAATATTAAATGTTCTGGTATAAAAATAAAAAAATATCAGGATACTAATTTAAAGAAAAATAAATAGGAAACACGTGTATATATAATCATGGGTGTTTCAAAATAATCTCTAGAACACTATATGGGTGTACTTGTTTCAGACACACCTGCTGATATACAATGTAACTCCATAGTCAATAACCCTCTTCAGTATCTAAACTACCCTCACTAATAGTGAAATCACTATTACCGTCCTATTTTAAGTGGGTTAAAATTCATCTTGTCAGGTATAGAATGAAATCATTACTTGATAATCTAGATGATGTCCAAGAATCAAATGATAATTGTACAATGGAGAATGAATATGTCATCCCACAGATGGTATTAACCAAAGAGAAAACACAATGCATCCCCTTCCCAATCCATGAAAATTATATTAGAAGGCCCCCTCAATATAAGGGAGAACATACGGGTTCCCATTATATATAAAGCCTTTTCTATGTTCCAAATGGACCAACATATCATACAAATTTGAAATGAATTTCCATGAAATAACAATATACCAAATAAGACGTAACATTTATAAATATAAAAAAAATCCTATTTCAATACCATTATTCTCAAAACCATTTCCAAATCCATGGTGAAAATTTTATTCAAACATAGATGGTTCCAAATAGGTCATTTAATTCATTAGGTAACCAATCTTGTTTGATGGTAAGAAACACTCCATGATTTATAAAACACATATAAAAACAAAATTTATTTTTATTTAGAAATCCAAAATCTATTTACAAAATATTGCATGTTTTTATAATGAAAACAATTTAGAAGATGGAGTGGAAGAGAAAAATATAGGCGGAAGTGGAGTGTCTTGAAAATCGGGATCCAGTTGTACATTATATGGATTTCCTTCAATATATGTGTGTTCCTATCAATATACTTACCCAATTCACATATATATAAACCCATATTCAGTGTAATATATTTGTTAACGAATAAAAATTAACATGGTTTAAATTAATGAAACAAAATCCACATTATTACCAATCATAATGATCTAAATATTAGAACAAAACAATAAAAAGGAATATAACCTAGACACAAATCCCAACTTCACATGTCTCCCCCTACTAGAGCACAAACAAGGTCGAAAATAATCTAAAAATACTCAGAATTATTTGAAAAGACCAATTGAAATTTTATCAAACATTATCCATATATATACATATATGTATAACTAAGGATATCCTATGAAACATACTTTTCATAAAATTAACAACATAGAAATTCCATAAACATTTATAAGAACACATAAAAACAAGATAAGCATATTTTAAAATTAATTAAGAAATATGAAGCATCTAATGACATTTTATAAAATGGGAATTGATAGAAACACCTAAATCAATGATATTAAAATGAGATGAAACTATAGGATAAGGATGTACCAAGAACCAGAATAAAAATATGCTCCTTATCATGAATGTAATAAATACACATTAGAAAACCTTTACCCTATGGTCTGGTTAAGAATATATCAAGAAATGTAAAAAAATAAGAACAAGAGAGAATACAAAAAAGATTATAAAATTGGCCAAAACATGTGAAGATAATCAAGAAACCATGAATGAGCATCAATGGGGGAAGGATATTCTAGGGGAAGGGTTTCAGAGGCCCCGTTTAGGTTCCTAGGTTGATCAAGATTGAGATAGGTCAATTGGGTTTAAAACAAGAAGAGGGGAAAGGATGGTAATTTTTAATTTTATGAGTCTTGGTAAGTTGCATGGATTGGTCACATAGTTTACCATATTGTGGGACAACCATGTGAACCTTAATTTAACGAGGGGACACACACATGTGATAGATATATAGTTTGGGAAACCATGTTCCATAAAAGAAAATAATTTCTGTCAAAATTATATAGAATTCTGCATTCTTTCCGTATGGTTTCTAATAAATGTTCAAAACTAGTTTTCCATTCCATAGACTCCAATAATAGGTCACACAATTACCCCTTTGGCTCATATAGTTTGGAAAAAACAATATATATCTCATGTAAGGAAATGTATAGAAGAAACAATGAACTGAAAATACCACATACCTATACTATCTTCATAGTTTCTCCACAAACCTATCACACTAACCTAGCATAGGGAAAAACTAGCAGAATCCTCCAAAACAAAAAAATTCTCACCAAAAACTAAACCTAAACTCCGACCAAAAACATAAAATTCATCAATGAAAGTGATGATAAATTAATTTAACGAGAAATAGGTTCAAAGTGTGATACTTTATGTAGGTTCCAAAAAATAATTGAAAATGAACCCTCAAAACATAATGAAAAATATTATTCCAAAAAACCTACATTTACTATGTAAAAATGATTTTAAAAATAGATTATAATTATTATTCTAGTGAAAATAATTTTATTATTTTTAATAAAAATATGAATTATTTTAATTTTAAACAAAAAACACTAAAATAAACCATATACATACAATAATAAATTAGAATATCTAAAAATAATGTTTATTTGACAAAAAAAATACAAAGAATTCCAAAATTTTAAGAATATATTTCTATTTTTAGAATACATATGATTATACATATTATGATAAAATTTAAAAATATATATTATATTTAAATATGTTTTTAAATATTTTAAGATAATTTTTAATCCATATATTTTCATCAATGTGAAAATGTGTGTAAAATAAGTATTTTTCAAATAATCAACAAATAACCAAAAATTTCAAATATCCCAAATATATTTCATCTATCCTAAATTTAACATGTTTAATTGAAAATTGGAATTAATTTGATAATAAAAACGTTCATTAACAAAGAAAAATTAATAATAATTTATTTACACATAATGAAATATTTACTATTTAAAAAAAACACAATTTTAAGAATAAAATGACATTACTAGAAATTTGTGCACTTATTTATTATGAATAATGAAATTAATTTTATTTATAAAAATCATTAATAAATATTTTTAATCGTTTTTTATTCTTATTTATATCTTCTATAATATATATTAGTATTATCGGTCAAATTTATTATATATCATCATTCAATTAAATATCTGTGTTTGTTTCTTTGCTTGAAAGGAGTTTTTTATTAATTTAAATAAATATTTTATTATATTTAAATCTCTCCCATAATATTAATTGTTTAATTATATATTTATCCATTAGTAGTCAACGATACAACAATAAGAAATGAAATTTATGAAAACCCACTTCACTAAATGGAATAAAAAAACATCACATTGAATGGGAAAGTGAGAAATATTAAGGTTTGTCAAATTAATACATAATAATGATTATAAATATGGAAAAAATTAAAATGATGTGAATATATGGACATAGATGAGAAAAATAATTTCATAAGAATTATAGTGATTGATAATTATTACATTAATGAGAATGTCAATAACCAAAAAATAATAAATATAGAACGGTTGAGAAGAACCCTCAATTCAACAATAAAAATTGAAGAACAATTTTGTTTTATTTTCTAACTTCTATTCTAAGAGTTGATGAAATGCAATTCCATAAAAAGTGAGAAAATATATTAACATGATTTTATCAAATTTACAAACGTTATATGATACTTATCTTGGGTTTTTTAATTATTTTATGACACTATTTATCAAATATTATAATTAATAATGGAAAATAAAAAAATTTCATGCCTAAAAAAACTAAAATAATGTTTTCATATGTCATATGATCTCTAAAAGTATTACATACTATTCATCTAGTAACTATTATTTTATTAAAACCAGAAATGGTTACTAGATTATAACATAAATATTATATAAACTATCGTTTGAATAATTAGTCTCAAAGATTCCAATAATAATACTAAAGGATAAGATTATTTCATTGAAAACATATTTAATTCATTGAAACCTAAAAAATTATTAAAATTTATTTAAAAAATAATAATTCAAAAAACAACAAATGATAGTTTCATAGTTAACAAAAAAGTAGTTCCCAAATAATTAAAAAATACCTTTTACTCTCACATACAAAATATGGGAATAACTTTATGAAATCATGTTAATAACAATAATAACAATTAAACCTAAATTAAGATAAAAATTCATCCAAAAAGTCTCTCTATACAAACTCCATAAATAAAATCAATGGATATAAAATATACTCCATAAATTGAAATATTAAATAAACTTCATCAAAGTAAGAATAATTACTTTCTCATCAAATAACAATTTAATTTCAAGGTCACAAATAATAGACAATTTATAATTTCAATATATCTAATATTTTTAACCTAAATGAAACTTTTTATATTGACATTAATAAAATGTTAATGGTTTTATAAACCTCTATCATGTGTTTTAAAAAATATCTTATTATTAATAAATAAATTTCAGAGGTCATCAGAATCATGAAACATATGCTTGAAAATCCTAAATACATAAACAACTAAAAAATATTACGTTTATGTTTCATTATTCTTATAATAGGAATTCCATTTATAAAACACTTGTAAAGAATAATTTATCAAATACAAATACATATCAACTTCAATTATTCTTCTTCAATGTTTGGGAAAACACATGCCCTTCATTTTTTAGGTTATTGGCCCTTAGATTTGGGAACTGAAAAAGATAATTTCCATATTCCCTACACTTTATGAATTCCTATGCAAATAGTACCTTAGTATGAACATTATTTCACTCTATTAAAAAATTCATTTCCTTTGGAAATTACATTCTCTATGTTCTTTATTTCTATACGACAACATATTCTCGTTATTTTTAGACATTTATCTATGTTATTTTTACCACATTATTGACACTTAGAAATACAAAATTAATCATTCATACAATTCAGGAATCACTATAGTTCCATTATTTGGATCATTTAGAAACTCACCTATGTTCACATTGATAGTAATTTGTTGAGAGATATTCATATGAAGAATATAATATTTCTCACTCCACAAACAATTTCATTTATTTTCTCATGAGTACAATCATTTCATCATCAATCCCATAGAGAATTTACAAAATTCCTCACAGTTTAAAAAATTTACAAATTAAAAAACATATTCTAAGAATGTATAATCATAATGAGTAGTTATATAATTATATAAAAAATTTATATGATTTCCAAATCTTGAAATTTCCTTATCAATATATTTTTGGTCCAAATGTTACATTATTTTTCCATGATGCTTCAATATGTGTTTGGTGAGTTGAAGACATGGAGTGGTGATGGACGGATAATTGTCTTATGTTTACATTATGGAATATGATGTCATTATTGGGAAAATACAGATGATTAATTATGATTATTATTTAACTATTATTAAATTCAATGAAATCATTCAATGATGTTGAAGAAGTGACACATTTTTTAAAAAATTTATAAGAAGTAAAGACTATTAGAAATTGATTTTTTAGATGAGTCTAGAAGAATAATAATTTAAGATAGAAATGAAAAATTTTATTTAATTTATTAATTTTTCTTATAACACTCTTGGTTTTCAATTTTTTTTGGGAAATTGATAACATTTTTTATGAGTTGTTTTGAAACAATATGACTAATAACCTAAATCATCAAAAGGGATCTATATCCACTATATAAGTAGAAAGATTGACATATACATTAACATGTATTTTATATGAGAAATAACTACACCCACTTGATACACATGAGGATGGGGCTCATAGGGAAAATATGGACATGTATGGGTAACACAAACCTATGTAGGTGGGTGGGATAGTGTAAGTGTGAAATAACCAATAATTCCTATAGGCTAAGTGTATCAGGCAACAAACCTATACATTTTTTATATAAGTATCCAGAAGTAATTGATTGATTAATGAGTGATTTTATGGTCAAAAAACATATTTGGGATAACGTGAATTGGGAATTTATAATCCATCACCAAGGGATACAAAATAAATGCTACTATCTCTATCAATTTGATAACTATCATATGATGCATTAGTTCAACTATCACTATCCTCATCCTTCATTGTAGATATAGTACCCTTATTTTATACATATGGTGACATCCATGATTGATAAATACCCAAATAATCGATCTTATGAGGTTGTGAGATAATGAACCTCCATGCATGCAATTTTGTTTAACATTCATGAATATTATTGAAGAAGATAACACTATTAATGAAAATAATGCCACTGTAGGTGGAAAATCATGTATCCTATAATTTAGGGATCAAATTATCATTTGCTTATAATGGAATACATGTTAGTATATGAATAATAAACCAAAATGAAGAAATTGTTCTTAGTATATATTTGATATTGAATCCCGCATTAAGATATTATAATTTCATGGTCATCAGTGATTGAAAATAATATTTCCCCAACATTATTTGTTGTAGAAATGATATGGAAAAAATTGAAATGAATATTGGGGATGCCTTTCCTATAATCAAATAAGAAACAATGCTGACAACATTACTTGTATAGAGATTACCCTCATTTTTTAAGAATATTGAGTATCTAGAAACCATGTTTCATGAAGATAGTATTTTAGAAACTACATATTGTGTAATAAAGTGGGTAAAGATGAGAATCCATTTAATTGTGTTTAACACACTTGATGCTAATCTCAAAGAAACTCTCCCATGAAACCAATCACTTCTAGGTGATTATTCTATAGGACGAACCTATAAATGTCATGTATAATACTTTTCTGATCTGTACTCAGAAACCAGATACAATGATCATGAACACTGTTCAAAGAAGAAAAGGGATATTTTTCACCAGTTTTCACATCCATGAGTCATCTTACTCCTGTTTATAAAATAAATTTCATGCTAAATAATTCAATGATAATGGATATGAACATAAATTCATGTTTTGGGTTTTTTGAGGAAGTTATTATAAATAAGAATGAAAATTTATGTTTAATTCATATACACCATTTAAGATAAAGAAACCTCATTCAAATCAAGGAATATTGATTTTAAGGGATATAATAAACCTAATTTATTAATATCTCACTAAATAATAAATTAATAAATATTATTTTCTAGTTATTATACCGTCATAAGCCCTTTAAATCCAGGCATCAAGTATCATTGGGATAATTCAAGACTATTATCACATGATAAATCATAGAGTTTTTGAAAATATCATAGAAAAATTATCTAATGATGGTACATCCACATTAGAAAGAATGAAAATTTCCCATCAATATTCTTGTGAGGAAACATAACACAAATATGTGATAAAATTTATTTAGCACCACAAACAGACTTGATCTGTTTCTATTTAAGGGAATATAAAAAAGTGTTCTTAATAATATCATTGAGGATTATCAAAATACCATAATATTATGGATTAATACTGAATTAAATGTATAAGCATCTTGATTTTTTAGAGGATAATTGTATGTATTTTCATCGGATATGGAATAATAAAACATATCTCTATTGGATATATGAGTATTGAACTCTTTCAGTTAGAGATGGAGTCATGAGATGTCTCTTGGTTGCAGTTGGGAGCAATATAAGACTCTAGTGGGACTCAAGAGTGGGCCATGGTGGATTCTGGTTACACTATTCTATATAGTAGAAAGACCATCCTTAGTGGATTCAATAGTCAAGATATAGTTTTATTCTATATCATCCATTTTCAATTATTTAATGATTATAATGGAGAATCCATGTTTGGGTATATGATCAACATAGAAATAAAAAGTCCTTTTATCCCAATAATGTAAATACTTTTTATTGTACTCCCTCATATCATTTCTGCATATGAGGTGAGACTGTGAGATGTCACTGAGTACATTTAGATCATTTAGATTTTCTAAAGTTTGAATTAAAATGATAGGAAACCATAAATGTAATGAACTGATCCACCACTCCCTTCACTGGTTAATTTGGTATGGGATTTATAGGTTTTATAAGAGTATAAATTACCTCTAAAGATCCAAATGATTTATAATGAAGTATAAAATTTAGTAAATTAGTGAGCTACAAAGACAGATAAAAATGTTGTTACTATTATTTTTTCACATTGGGGGATTTATTCCATGACTATGAAGAACAAAAAGAAAACATAGACAATGATTTTAAATAATAATCATATAGTAATGGTAGATACGCCACAAACCGAATGTCATTAAAGTTGTATAGTTTCCAATAAGTATCTTTATTAATAGTATGTTGATCAATTGTACTCATGATCTGATTATTATGTATTATATAGTAGTCATCATTTTTTAATGAACATTTGTGGAAAATATCAAAATAAGGGGTAAAATACATTTTTTGAGGAATAAATATACTTCAAGATCAAAAATTCTACCTAAAAGAAGAGGGTAATGATCGATATGTGGCCTTAGCTAATTTTTTTTCATATCACAAAATATTAAAAAAGTTGACAAATAAAATGAATTATGTTTTCTTTATGATTATTTATTTTATTATATGATTTAAGAAATTTAAAGTAATGGTTTTTATAAACATTTATTTGAAATATTTTTTTATATAATATTTCCATGTTCATTAAATATTTCATAATGTTTATATGTTTGGTAAAACTACTCTACTATATGATAAAGAAAACAATGTTAGAGAATAAATTGTAATAATCAAAAAAATGCAAGAAGAAAAAATGAACATGTTAAAGGATGATTGGAAATATATGCTGATAATTATTTCGGATCAGAAGAACTCCTTCTATATGAATAGTTTAGTATAGGAGGGGAAGATAAAGAATCCGGATTCACTTCAATCTTGAATATTCTAAATTACATGATATAAATATACTACTGTATAATTTTTCATTGAGGATCATAACTCAAAGAAGTTCAAGAGATCATAAACTAATAAAATGGAAACACCATTCAATAATAAGGTACCCCATAACCCCAAAAATCCATTTTGTACTAATTTTGTTTCATGTTATTATGTAGATTTCATACAAAACTCTGGGAAACTTTTTATGGGAAAAGATACTTATCATCCAACAATAATAATAGTAGATGAGAAAATATGTATGAAGTGATGTAACCAATGATGTTTTAAATAGTGTGTTTCTTCCAGTCATAAAAATAATTTTTTACAATATTTTAATTTTGGATAGAATAAACTAGATAAGAAGATATGGTGATTAAAAAGCTATTGTTTGTGTTACTCGAAGATCAAATAGAAAGCTCTTGAATGTTGCATTAACATTAAAATTCATTAATAATATAGAAATATAGACGTAAGGGGGTAAAAATATAAATAAAGGATAAAATGGATGAAAATACTTATATCCAATCCTATATCAAGTAGAGGAAGAAGTATCTTAATAATATTACTACCCCCTGATCCAAATATGGCATAAGAAGAAGAAGTTGTATAACTACTATTCATTGGTAAGAATACATATCATAGTGGAATATTTTTCCCTGTGGGTTATTCTAGTGGTTTACAGAGTATGGTCACAAAGAATAGTCTGATTGGTATGAAATTTCCTTTCGATGAAATCTATATGAATCAAGGGGAAGTGATGGTATAAAAATTGGGATTTATTATTGAAGAAAATATATTTTTAGAAGAAATCCATCTAACATTCCAATTTATAATTGATATAAATTCATTGATGAAATTTAAGGAATTTGTTTACAAAATGGTTACATAGCATCAACATTCATGACAAGAGTGACAAGAGATATTCCCTATGATTCGAAAGGGAGGGGAATTCTTCCAAAAAACATTAGATATTTGTTTGATGATTTTGATAAGGTAGACAAAGTTAGGAAAGTGTGGCATGTTTTTTTTGGAAAAATCAACTAAAATTGGATAAGTTATTAGAAGAATCCGAAAAAATTTATAATACTAAATGAAATGAAGTGTCTATAGAAATAAAGGTTGAAAATTTTATTCCAAAAAAAGATGAAATTAAGAGTATTGTGATTGGGAAAAAATAAAGTACTAGGTTGAGAGGTAGTTCCCCACACGAATGTTACATTTAAAGAACAATACTTTCCCTCCAAATTAACATCACAGACACACAGATATATATATATATATATATATTACTAACAAAAAGGACTTGAAGGATAAATCTTTGGGTGTCACTACTTGATTTCTTAAATAAATTTCTTTAATGGAGTATATTCACAAACATGGAATGAATGAAGAAGAATATATCCCTTATCAGTGATTAACAAAGTGAAGAATATGCCATTCTAATAAATTTTGTTGAATATAGATATTATTGATTGACCTAAAACAAGAAATTTGAAGTAGGTAAATCACACGTTCATTCATCATTCATAATTATAATAATCATATAAATTAATATAGAGTTATTAGTTTATGATAAGATAAGATAAATAGAAATATAAATATATTCACATATATTTCTGATGTTTTTATTAGGGTGAATTAAGGATCATTTCAATTTTTTGGAAAATATTATTATTTCTAACAACTAATTTAAAATTTGAAAATTTATTGAGGATGATTTTACATGTCTGTAGTTTATGGATATGTTTTTAAAACATTCTCATTGGAATCTTATTATTTACATCTAAATATCCTTATAGACATATTTTTTATTTACTAAATGTTAATTTCTCATAGAATCATGTTTTATGACTTCATATTAGAAGTGTTCATTAAAAAATATCTTGGGGGAGAATATTTTTTTAAAACAAAAAGAGATGATAAAACAATACCTATACATGATGGTTTGTTTTTATTATTAATAAGTGGGTGAAATAATTTGATTACACTGATTGAAAATTGAATATGTTAATATATAATTATAGTAAAATAAAAAGTGAGCATTTTTTGGCCAAGTGTTTCATTTCTTATCAATGATGTGTTCATATATATATTTTTAGTTGAAGATATGAAGTGGTGATGCATCAATAATTATTATGGAATATCTTAATGAAACTAGATGACATGCATAATAAATTCCAATATTTGAATTTTGAGAATGGTTGAACTATTAATATAATAGATGACATCTATTGATAGTATTTATGTACTGATTTTTTTTTATAATAATGAAGATTAATCAAAGTCCATAAAAATTATACATTTTTTGAAAAAAAGATTATAATAAATATAATTAATTAATGTGATGAGAAATATTATGTGTTTGAATGATTTATTTGATGAAAATGTTGGCTAGGAATTATATGATGAATTGGATAACTCTTGGGGGGGGGGGGTTAATAAAAAATATGGCAACTCACTAAACCAACTAAAGGGGTATGTAAAAACTACATGGGTATGAGGATCGACCTCTATCCAACCATATAAGTGGGAAGAGGTATAATAATAAACACATGGATTGAACAAGGATTGGTCACATAGGTCCCATAATGAGATTCATTAGTAGAGTATAATAAAGTGGTGATGTGGGATAATAAAAGTTAGGTTAATACCATAAATCCCATGGGTTGGGTGTATCAAGATGCCGAACCTAGTTTCATCATGATAGATTAAATGATACCGAATTGTTATTAAGAAGGGCTTACTTGATTGATCATATGATGTGGGATTGTTAAAGGGGGTATTATTTCTTTAACATTAAATGATACAGATAAAAAACTAATCACCAGATCAATTTGTTGTTGGAAGTCCACTCTAAATTCACTGTCATAATCAACCTCATAATTTTCTATAGATATATTCTTTTTTGATTACACATTCTTCTACAAACCTGAATGAGAAAGGCTCAATTGATCGATATTTGGAGGTGGGGTTATGAAGTACCTACATGCATGAAATCATAATTTTTTATGCATGAATAACTTTGATGAAAATGAAATTGACACGGTTGATAATCAAATTTTAGGAGCCCAATTATTTATTTGATAATTCAAAGATAAAAGAATCAAGTTATTATAATGTAATTCATGTTTGTTCATGAGGAAAGGATCATTAATATTCTCTTATTTTCATCTTATATTTATGTTCACAATACATGTATGAAAATTTGGTTTTTTTGATCTTTAGAGATTTTAAATATTCTCTTTATTAAATTATTTTTTTGTGTGTTGACATGTAATAAAATTTCAATCAAAGGAAGGGATTACAATATTATAAAAATATAATAAAAATTTTTAATAACACTTCTAATTTTTAGATATATATATTTTTTCAAATAAAATATGGTATTAGTGAAATAAAATTATTGAATAAGCTATACAATGAAGGTTTTTCCTGTGAGATGAAAAGGAGAAACACAACAAGTCAACAACTTTTGTATAACACGGTCAAAGTGATTCATGAAGAACTAGTTACATGAATCACATTGGGTTTTTGTAGAGATATGACATGAATAACCTTGAAAATTCTCATATACTATTTATGTGATCTATGTTGACAAGCCACATACATTGAGCATCCACTATACATGAAAATATAGGATATATTGTGCTCCGATTTTTTAGACAAGTAACCATCATCTGTCTTCATATAGAAGATAGTTCATGATAAAAACTAATTTGAAAATATAGAATAAATCACCTACATAATTAGGATTTTATGATGTATTTTGTTGATGAATTCATTAAAAAAATTAATACACATATATAGTTTACGATACCCAAAACCTGGTTAATCAAAAGGATGATTGAGTTGATCTATATTAAAAATACAAATTTTTAAATTAAAAATAAATTAATAAAATATGAATATAATGTGCTTTAATTTATACCTTTTCAAGCCCATAAATTTCATGATAAGGAATCACTGAGATTGTACATGATTATTATTACATAAAATCTAAGAGTATTTGTGTATATATCATGAACATGATATTTGTGGTCATGTATTCAACATTAAATTGATGGAATAATTTCTTGAGCATTTATTTCACTAAGTAAGAACATCACACCCTGGTGATCACAATTATGATGCCACATCGGAAAACATAATTAATGGTTGTTGTTGTTACTTTAATTTCATATAAGAAAGTGTGATCATAAATCACCTGGACTATAATAAAAAGGTTATCTCCCATTAGACCAAGACATAAATATTGTTTTAATTCCCACTATAAGATTTTCTAGAATAAGAATTCATTAATCTGTAGATAAAATATAATAATTTATCTCTATTTGTGATTCAAGTACATTGGTTTTTTGGATTCATATGGAAGTTGGAGAAGTCTAAAAGTTAGAGATCCAAGTTGGATATATCTATATGGGGATGCTATAGTCGGCCCATGTGGATTTTGGTAAGAATGTGTGATGTATTATAAATACCATCTTCTTTAGATTTATAAGTTAATATGTCATGTGATTATTCATTATCCATAGTAAATGATCATATTATTATAATTAAGGATCCATATTGGATGGGGTATAACAAAAATGTCAAAAATTAGGCCTTTTATCTAATACTTGTAAATATCATGTTTTTTTCTATCTATTATCAATTTTTAATATGAAGTGAGACTATGAGAGACCAATATGTGTACAGTATACATTAAATTGTCTATAATGTTGAATTCAATGTTATGAAATTTGTAAAATATTCTGATTGCTTCACCCCCACACCACCTTGATGGTAAATATGGACTAGGGATTTAAATACAAGACACATTAGGTCGAAAATTGGTCATCCTTGATCATTATATAATAAAATACGTCATCATTATTCATAATTAAAATGTTAATTTACTCAAGAAATATATTCCATGAGTTCATTGCTAGGACCACTCATCATGAATCAATGTCGATCGAGTAAACACCATATCTATTGCATTTAGATTTGTTACTACTTAATTTACTACTGCCAAAAATCCATCCACATTATAGTATCATTATAGGGATTTATTTTTAGAAAAACAAGTAATATAAATAGTACCACAACTATATTTTATTATTATATTCTTATAATTATAATTATAATATATCATTTGGTGTTCATATAAAATCCATGTTTCCCAATCCAAATGGACCCACTAAATCAGAATAGATAACTAAAATAAATGCCTTGACCCTAGTAGATGAGATGTAGGGGTTACATTATTATATGGACCGTTGATATAATAAATCACATCCCAAGGAATAAAATTGTTTTATTATAATGAAAACTAGATACATGATAGAAATATGACGTTAAATATAAAGAAATACCTAATTTTATTTGTTAAAATAATTATTCTCTCTATATATAACCATTCATATCAATCATAGTATAGTAACCAAAAAAATTTAGATAATAAAAAAAATAAAATAGTGATCTTAGATTCATAGTAATGGAATTCCTACGTTGGAATATATTATTTAATAGAAAAGGTATAAATTATATGGATTGAATAAATGATGAAAAAATAATTCTTTTTAATTAGTCAAATGATATTGAAACATATGTTTGGATAAAATAAAAACATAAATAGTTGTACTAACATCAACAACTGATTACATAATGATGGAATGCATAAAGTTAGACTTTATAAAAATAAGGTCATGTGCTAATTCCAACACATAATAAAAAAATAGGTATGCCATATTCTAGGTACCAAAAATAAATTTTCTCATATGATTAACAAATAAATCAAAAATAAATGTAGTTATGTTACCCATGTTTCAATATATAATTATAATGAATTCATCACATGAATAGAAAATAATACTTTTTCAATATGACTTACTATTTAATGAATATTTATATTATAAGAACTTGAATATAGACTTACAAAAAATTCCCCTGTAATAGTTATCATATTCCATATATATAACTATTAGGGATGTTATGATTACTTAATATCCCCATCAAATAAAATTATTCATAAAAAAATTCTACATAGATGAAATTTATTTTTAAATATCACCAAAATATTTCATCAATAAAATATTGTTTTCAATTTTAAATCAGGATGTAAATTTTTAAAAATACTGGAAGAATTTTTTTTATATAATAGATTTAAAAAATCAGGTAAATTAATCTTCAAATCAACATGTATTCATGATTGTGGGAAAATATATTCATTCATTGTACGATAAAATAATGATTCCAGTTACAAATTTTGTAAAATTATCTTCATTTGGAAATTTTAAAAACATCATTTTTATAAAATTATCTAGAAATTCAATAATGGTTAACTAAGACTTCATTAATTATGTAGAAAATAATTACAAAATTATTGACATTTTTTATCAATATATAGACATTTTTGAAAACAAATGAACATCTATAGTGAAAAAAATTCAGTTTCCCTTAAAATATTTCCATGGGAATTTTCAATACAAATAGAGATGGAAAAAAATGAAATCATATAATTCATTGATATAAACCAAGGAAGATAATATTTATGGAGATTATAAAATTACATAGTATAATTTCCCTAATAGAAACTGAAATATATATAATTTTGAAGAATGAAGAGATTGCGAAATAAAATCTTTTCTTAGGTCTAACATGATTCATCTGTGGTTTTAAAAACATAAATAATTAATTGAAAATTATTATAATTCAATAATATATCCATTAAATTACATATAATATCATATGTGATTCACTTATATGATTTCAACAATACTGTAGTAATATTTCTTTATGAAAATCCTCATTTTTAAATGTTAACTATTTTATTTTTATGTATGACTTGGTATGGTATTTCTAGTTCCTTCATTTTCACATGATTCCATAACTTCCAAAATATTATTAATGACTTTAATGTAATATAAATTTATATATAAATTTTTATAATCCTTCATTAATGTTAAACATGAAAAATTAATCACATCACATTATAGAAGTGGTAATACACGCATATATAATAATAAAATTATCACATATGAAAATGTGTAACAGTATGAAGATCAATGATAATTAATAAATAAATATATATATAATAATTATATTTAAAATCTATATATTTATTATCTAAATATTTATATCCATCCATTTAAAGTGGTGATGAAAAATTAATTACACTGTTATGTGAAGATGATTGGCCATACATATACATGATTAATGTTATGAATATCTATTATATGGAAAAGAAGATGAAAAAGGATTATATGTTAAACATAATAACATGTTAATATTATGGATATAATAATGTTGATATGTCACGTTGTTTTGTACATTGATGGATGTGGTCGAATTAGATTTAAAAAAAGACACTATGTTAAGAACTATACGAAGTTTTTTTGGAAAACCAATTTTTCTTCATACCTAAAGTCTTAATGGGACTGTATAATAATATAAAATGACCTCTTATAAATGTATATGGATTTAGGGAAATTATTAATTCTGGAAATTTTAATTTTATGTTGAACTTTATGTTTTGGTATGATTTAAATGGTGGTGTCCCTTAATAAGTGAGGGAGACGACACACAATGAATATCTCAATATATTAAACAATATTAAATATTAACACAATATATTCAGATCCAAAGGAATATTATTATAATAATAGATGAGATAAAATAAAAATAAGTTCATATAATTGGATTTCAACATGTATTTTAGACATATTAAAACTAATCATAATTTGTTATGACGTTATCTTTTTTAACACTGTTAGATGTGACTATTTTATTTTTTAAAAGAAACCATTCAGAATGATAAATAAAGAATGTTTCGTTAATAAAAAATTTTTACATGATACCTCCTAATATTTTTACACTTATCTAAAAATTATGTTGTATCTATCTAAAAAATTAGTTTAAGGAGAAATGGCTAAATGTGATGAATTTTTTTTTGAGAAATATTTTTTACGTATAAAAATTATTTTATTCAAATATAAAGAATAATGTTGTTTCCAATGAAATTATTTGGATTATTTAAACTAAAAATTTATTTTAAATATAATACCAAATAAATATGGGAACCTTATAAGTACATTATTAAAATAAAAGAACTATAAATTGAATTCGTATCAATAACAACATTATTTTGATTTGTAAAAGGTAATGTATATATTCTAATATATATAATTATATTTTAATAATTAATATAATAATTTATAAAAATATAATTATTCGAGAAATAATTATTCATAATATGTAATTTTTTTCATCATCATGTCTTCATTGTGAATGCTTTTATAAAATCAATATTCTTCACAATTCAATCAAAAAGTACAAATTTCTGAAAAATCTCCTAAAAGATCCTAATGCTAAATTTAACAAGGTAAATTAAATATTCAAATTAAATTGAGGAAAAAAAATTTCCAACACATTTAGAGATAAATTATTATTTTCAATATCAAAATGCAAGAAAATTATTTTAGAAGAAAATACATTCTAGATGCATATAATTGAAGTAATGGAAATTGTGTAATTAATTATAATGAATTATTAGTACATTGGATTTATATAAAACATGTATAAATAATTTTCATATTTTTTATTGTTATTATAACAATAAATTTAATTTAGAGGTTATAATTTCTATAGTTTTGGTATGTTACATTTCACTAAAAGCATTATGTTTCAAGTTAAGAAAAATATTTAATTTGTTATTCTAGTAAATTAATTATTGAGGTTGTTATATATAAAAATACTAGATGTCTTTTTAAATAATTAAATACCATTTGTTCAGAGTAATTAATATCCAATTTAATTATATGTACTTCAAGATTTTTTTGTTCCCCTCAATATGTATGGGTTTCCATGTCCTCAATTCTGATTCTTTTAGACTTGTTTCATTTTATGCAGCATGTCTCATTTTGTATGGTGTTAATTTGATTTAACATCCCATTAATGATTTATAGTTTAATTAATCAAATTTAATTAAGTATAACTATCAAAATTAAGTCATTTTCACAAAATTTACATCAACTGATGTTTTATCCCTATTTTATTGATTTACATCTCAATCACCATTTCTTGAAGAATGATATGATATTATTGAACAACCATTATTGTTATGGTGTAATAAATACCCAAATGATGTATAATATAATAATTATTTTTTAAATTGGATTATTCACTTGCAATAATGGTATCCCTTTTCTCGGATTATGCTTGATGCCTTCTCAAAAAACATAATGGGCTATCCAAAAAACTATAATTTTATGAGTTATAATCATTCTATTATAGTTTCATCTTAAATTTCATCTAGTATACCCAATTTGGAATTTGGGATAAATTTTTCATTAAATTATTCATTATAGAAGAGTGGTAATAATTCCTCAAAATAAAAATATTTTAATAGTTAAAATTTCATATCATCAATACTTATATAATCTTGGATTCCATGTCAATATTTCGATTTATAAAATTTTAGGATCTTTATATTATATATTTTTATAGAATTAGACCATAAAGCTTAAAAAAATATTCCCATACCACAAAGTGGACACTTGAACGTATTATCATTTTTTACAAAAAAAATTATTATATTACAAGATATATTTTATGGTCATATATTTGTAATTTTCATCTTGAATTTATCCTTTTTTTACTATTCATCTATATAACCTAATGAAAAACATTTCGAATCATCGGATGAGAAGAAGGATGATTAGTAAGGGACATATAAAATAATAAAATAAACCTTTTAATTTCAATATACATATATAAGATTTATATTATTCAAAATTAATATTTTGGGTCAAAATTTCATTTTATTACACAAGAAATCCACTTTTATGACAATATCGTTTCGGAAAACTTTTCGAAATAAAAAATAAATAGAAAAATAAATCTAAAAAGTGTTCATTTTATACAATGAAAAAATATGGAATGTTTATTTAAATATGTTATACGTTTCACCCATATATATTACAATATACATTTCATTAAACATATGTTAATGGGTTAACACATGGGATCCTAACATAAATAAATGGTGTCATAAGATCATGGAAACATTAGAAATGATGTAGAAACATAATTTGTGACATAAGAATAAGAAAATTATAGATCTCTTGAAAAGATCACATATTTAAAATTGTATAATAGTTGATTAGGTTTACTATATAATCCAATATAAAATGCTTCAAGCAATAAGTGCTTTACCCAATGCACTGGAGCTCTATTTGGGAACACCAATAATAACATGTTCATTATTATTATTCTAAAAGGAAATAAATCCTAATTCGTTATAATATGAATTACCCAGGGAAATTAATGTGTTGTATAATATTGTTTCATATAATAATCATAAGAGATTTCCTAAGGGAGGAATTTGTGAAATAACCAGAAGGCATGTTTTACCTGAATCTAAAAATTGGGGAATAATATAGGTATATATCGGATAAGAATATAAGATTTTTTTTTAAGAATTATATATCCTTATAGAGATATATAAATTAATTTATATAAATATTCTTTATATCCATAAGAAAGATTCATTTAGAGAGTTTCCATAAATCCATAAGTGAAGCATTCCTATATATTAAAATATCCATTACATTAAATATACCATTATAAAATAACTAAAACAATTTTAAAGACTTACTAACCTTGAATAAAATAAGGAATCTTATAATTAAATCAAAATCTCAAATAATGGATGTGGTGGTGAAAAACAAAGTGGACACTATATATGTTAAAATTGAAAATTCAATTTTCATTTGTATATAAAATTAGAATGGTCCTTATAAAAATTGTAAAAATATACCTTTTTAAAAACCATTTAAATAAATTAAAAATGATAATATAATTTCCTTTATAATTAATATATTTTCATATATCTATATTAATATCATAATTTTATGAATATTGACATGGATGATAAATAATTAGAAACTAAATCTGTCAAACATTTACAAATATCTTTTTGAGGTGTGTACCTTTTGTAAACAATTAAATAGAATAATTTTTTAATATTTTCTATAAAGAAAAAAATGGTAAAAGTGAACATTTAGAATTCATTTATGAATAAATAATATTTCTTAGAAGCATTTAGAAGAGCATGCACATGGATGAAGAAGTGTTCAAAGGAAATCTTTAGATTTGGGTTTTTATAAGAACATCACTTAGCTTGAGCCCGACTATTCCCATGGTTTTTTATCTTTATAAATAATAATAATAAATAATTATTCATTTCCTTATGAAATATAATTCATTCTAATTTAAAGACCCATAAATTTAAAGGAATTTTCTTTCTTAAATTCTTGGGAATTTTACGAGTCCGTAGTTTCTGACGTCGCACGATTACGAACCCCAGAGTGCCCATAATGATCCATCGAATTTTTTAAAGCTTAAATAAATGCGGTTGTGCAGTTTTCATGAAAAAGTGGAATAACACTTAAACAGTTACTCGGATAAGAAATATGAGGCCACCATTTCTCTCCGGATGGCAAGTTTACCCTAAGCATGACTTAAGTTTAATCGGTGCGGGCCTCTTGTGAGAAAACCCAAAAATGTAATAATCGTAAATAAAATAATAAAATAAAGTAATTTTATTTTTCAAATTCTTATAACTCACAAACGGTAACTCAGATTAAAAATCTGAGACCACCACTGAACTCATTAGGGTAGCCTTTCTTTAAGAAGATACTAACTTAGGTCGGCGAGAGCCACCTGAGAATGTTAGTTTTTGGCTGCAAATAAAATAATTAAGTGACAATTATTTTATTTTAAAATTCATAACTATTAAACGGTAACTAATATTGGAAATCTGAGGGTAATTTTGGGTTCATTGGGGTGTGTTTCACTATAATGACCCATACTTTACAAACATTGTTAATACTTCAAAATTGAAGCACACTTATTACAACATATAACAAAACCATCGAAGAACCGTATAGATATACTGTCTTTAGAAACTGGGAATCATAAACAACTGGTTCATAAAGCATCTACACTGTCTCCCCTTTATTTCATCATATTTATAGTCCGTTTTGGCATATCTTACTTAATAACCTTCTTCCTGACCTGGTGAAAGAAAACATACAAAATGGTGAGTTGAAATGCTCAAAAAGGGTTAAAAAAAAAGAAATATGAATCACATCATATTCATAAGAAAATGACATTTTGGAAATCTTACCCTGCAAAAGAGATCATAATTTCATAACATGTGATAAATCATGGTAGTGAAATGTAATCACAATAATCATAACTTAAAACAAGAAGCTTTGTGGAATAGACACATAATCATAGAGAATCATTTCTTATTAGTCAATACTCATTTCCAAGACTATCATAGTGGACAAAGTCCATTTCTGAACCGAGTTCATTCCTCGTTTCAGTCCTGTTTCACTGAACCGGTTTAACATGCTGTTCCAGCCATGTCTATCTCATGAGATATAAAATCATTACCCAATTCATTGTAGGGAGATTTAGTTCCCACCCATCTCATAATGATACCATTCTTATGTGTGCCACAAAATCCTAAATCATACATCATAGCATAACCCATGTAATAAAAATGGGAATCTTAAACATCATGCCATCATAACATAATCCATATAAAAGGACATCATAAAAATAATTCAATCATAACATAATCAAATAAATGTAAAAATAGGGATAGAAACATAACCCAATATTATCTTAGATGGAAAATAATTTTGATAAAACTCTAGAAGTCCATTCTTGAGGAAAATATCCTTTCTACTTCAAAAACATTTTCCTTTTCTTAGAATGTCATATAATTTTGAACAAAAAGAAGTTGATTAAAAATAAACTTGAAAACAGGTAAAGAAGCTTCTTTGAAATAATGTTTTAAAAATCCATTCATGCCGTATAAGTTAAAAAAATATTCTTCTCGTACTTTTGTCGGAAAAGTCAAAAAGTACCTGGTACGAAAAACGACACAAGATTCCTTTCATATATATTACTAAAAACTCACAGAAGGGTAAAATTGGATTTAAAAAATTTTAGGTGGACTGAAATAATATTAAATATTGAGGAAACAAGGATGTGGATGATAAAATACACCCTAGTAAATTCCAAAATATAATCAATCTCGGATAAAAATGAGATTGTGATATTTCCCTAACCTTAGGTCTGATTTGCTTCATAACTTTCCAAAACTCCTATATAATGTTTTAAATAATGTCATAGACATATTCCATAATCATAATCATTGTTAGGATATCATATATGGTCATATTCTTAGCTTATTATTAGTAATATTTCATTGCTACTTGTTATTCAGGTGTTTATTACTTTTTGTTCTTATGCATGTTTTGTCGAAAAAATTCTTATTCTTCTTTTTAGGTTATCGATACCTCATTTCTAGAATGTTATTAGTGTAATATATATCATATTTATTCACTCAATTAATTTATGTAACAATTACGCAATGAAAATCGTGTAGAACGAGTCACATCACATCATGGAGACGGTATTCCGTACGTATGCAGGAGCGATTATATCGTTCCCATGATCATGGAATTGTATTGGAGTGTATTTATTCTATTTCAGAATCAATAAAACATTAAAATAATCATATATATTCATTATTTACACCATTATACCCATCCAAGTAAGGTGGTGGTGGAAAATAGATTACAACACGGTGTGGAGACGGTATTCCGTACGTACACACGTGCTGTGATTTCGTTTTCCGTAGGATGGATAGATGGTGAAATAGGGTTGTATAATACTTATAATAACATATCAGTATATGAGTGATACTGATGTTATTAATTCATAATGACACAACTAAAGAAGAATAAGTGAAAGAAGAAATAAAGTTGAAAGAATCGGTAACAGCCATTACCTCTTCTTTGAAGCGCTTATTTGAGACCTCCTTTTAGGGCCCTAAAATTGGTCTTTGAAGAATACCAGGACCTCTAGGATGTTTCTAGGGAAGTGGAGAGGAGAAATTGGCAGGGTTTGGCCGAGCATGAAGGCTCAATTTGGTGTGAGGACGAGAGGGAGGATGTGCCCTTTTATAAGGGAGGAGAGGGGCACCTTTGGAAAAACTAAATGTATTATTTTATTATAAAGTCATATTCGGTTTTTAATAGTTCCAAATTGATTTATTTTTAAGCTAAGGTGGGGATGGGTCTAAATCCTCTCATCCAATATATTTTAGACAAGTTTAGGGTTCTATTTTAACCTTATCATTTAGATTTAACTTTAAGTTAAATAATTTTACTTTTACCATGTCTTTTTGTTTTCTTACACTATAAGGTTAATAAACATACCCTAAAAAACCAAAAGAACCAAATGTTGTTTATTATTTATATATGTAACAATATATAAGTCATTTGGCTGAACCGTATATTTTTAGGAATAAAATAACAATTAATAATATAATATTTGTTTTAAAAACTATTTTATGTCAATTTTGACACTATTCGGTAATTGTTTTTTGTGAAAATCATAACAGAAATATTAGTGTTTAAAATGTTAATTAAATCAATAATAACATGTCCTATTAACATAGAAAATTATTGTAATTCATAAAAAGTCTCATATTACATTTATTTGGGTATTTATAACATCAATTATGTCAATATTTCATTAATAAGATAATTATTGCACCATCATTGTGTCATAAATAAATTAAATTATTCATTGTCTAAAAATTACAAATAAAATACCATTATGTAGGAAATATTATTATCTTTCAAATGAATATTTATTGTCTAATTTATCTTATGTATAACCCTATATTAAAAATTATTTACTTATTAAACTTTGATTTTAACTATTTTAACCCTTCTTTAAATAAATTAATAATAAATGTCCTAATCTAATCCATGTGGGCCTAAATGGTAATATTTTATTCCCAAGGTAGTTTTGTGTCGAATTACACTTATATAATAGAATTTGGACATGTTTTAGGGTAATAATAATATCATTTTTACCCTTAATTACACTATTTTCTTTTAACCGTGGTAAATAAAAGTAAAAAGTTACTATTCACCAAAATTTATTTTCATCTCATTGAACCGCATTTTACTTGATAAAATCAACCGTGTCTTTCGGATTTTTTAATTTCCACTCACAGAAGCCGTAAAATTATGTTTTATGTAAATTTTCAAATTCTCCTAGGAGGTGGGTAAAAGACGGTGAAAAGTTCAATAAAATTTTTATATATCTAAAATTATTATAAAATTACTCCAATGAATTACATTGAACATATATAGGTATAATGTATTAATTATGACGTAAAATAAATTTAAATAAAATAAATAATTATGTAAATAAAAAGTGGGTTTTTAAATAGTAACCTAGTGTTTTCACTATTCATCAAAAATTGGAAGTTTCCAGAAAAATACCAAAATTTCACCCTAGGCTAATTTCGATATTCCGAATCCAAAAATGAAGTTCATTTTGAAAAATAAAATTTACAAAATTTCAAAAAGTGGTTATTACTATTCATAATGGCTAGTTTTAATAATATTTTAATAGCATGTCGTTGTTTAGTGAAACTCAGTATTGTGTACGATGCAAGCTATCAAGAAGGTCGCGATTGCTTGTAAAGCAAGCCATGATAGTGTTGTGTGTAGTGAAAGATTCCATTGATGATTTATATAAAATAAAAACAAAATATTTCTTATAAAAGTCTCGGGTGTAAGATTCTACCCTCCTTAAAATGAATTTCACTCTCGAAATTCGTCACTTGTAACAAACAGATGAAGATACCTCTCCCTCATCATATCCTCAAGCTCCCATGTAGCTTATTCTAATTGATGTATCCTCCATAAAACTTTCACCAAGCGATTGGTCTTGTTCCGTAAGACTTTTTCACTACGATCGAGAATCTCTATCGGCTGTTCTTCATAAGAATGATCTTGTTCCAGTGGTACAACTTCTGAGCTGAGTACATGTGAGGATCTTGTATGTACTTTCTCAGGAGAGATACATGGAACACATCGTGAACATGAGAGATATTCGGTGGAAGCGCCAATCGGTAAGCTACCTTTCCAACACGATCCAATATTTTGAAAGGACCGATATATCTAGGGCTCAACATCCCCTTCTTTCCAAATCTCATGACCCTCTTCCAGGGAGATATTCGTAAGAACACTTTATCACCCACTTCAAACTCTAGGTCTTTTCATCGATTGTCGGCATAACTTTATTGTCGACTCTGAGCTGCTCTTGTGTGTTGTTGAATAGATCAGACCTTTTCTTCCATCTCATCAACAAGATCAGGTCCTAATAGATTTCATTCCTCAACTTCATCCCCGCAAGTCGGAGTCCTGCATTTCATTCCATATAGAGCTTCATAAGGAGAAATCTGAATACTGGAGTGAAAGATATTATTATAAAAAAATTCCACCAAAGGTAGGTGTTGATCCCAACCACCTTTGAAATCCATAGAGCAAGCTCTCAACATATTATCTAGAGTTTGAATCATCCCCTCAGACTGATCGTCTATCTGAGGATGAAAAGCAGTGCTGAAACTCAACTCTGTTTCCAAAGTATGCTGAAGACTTCGCCAGAACATTGAGGTAAACCTCAGATCCCAATCAGATATAATAGAAAGTGGTACTCCATGAAATCTTACCACTTCCTTTACATATATCCTGGAAATCTGATCCAGAGAGAAATACTCTCTAATAGAAATGAAGTGTGCAGACTTTGTAAGACGATCAACTATGACCCAGATAGCATTATTTCCTTTGGATGTTTTAGGAAGTCCAATGAAAAAGTCCATAGTGATGTTTTCCCATTTCAATTCGGGTATGGGTAATGGTTGTAACATCCCCTTAGACTTCTGCCTCTCATCTTTAACTTGCTGACAAACTAAGCATCGAGGGACATATTCAGCAAAATCTCTTTTCATGCCATCCCACAAGAAGTACTCTTTCAGGTCCCCATACATCTTCGTGCTTCCAGGATGAATAGAGAATGAAGAACTATGAGCCTCATCCAGCAGCTCCGTCTTTAATTCGGGGATGGGAGGAACACAAACCTGATTCCTGAACTTTATTATCCCATCACAATCAAGGTTGAATTCTGGAACATTTCTCACCTTCTTTTATAACTCTACATCCTCTTTCTGTTCCTATTTAATCTTAACATGTATAGATGGTTGAACATTCATTTGAGAAAGATACAATTTTTCCGCATTTATTATAATTCCAAGATCCATCCTTTGTAAATCCATCAATATTGGATCTTTTGTGATCCTCATAATGGATAAACTGGCATGGTCTTTTCGACTTAATGCATCTGCCACCTTGTTGGATTGCCTAGGGTGGTAATGAATTGAGCAATCATAATCCTTAATCAACTCAAACCATCTTATTTGGCTCATATTCAGCTCCTTTTGCGTGAAAATACACTTTAACCTTTTATGATCAGTATAAATGTCACACCTTTCTCCATAAAGATAATGCCTCCAAGTCATTAATTCAATGATTACTGCATCTAACTCCAAATCATGAGTTGGGTAATTTTTCTCATGGATTTTCAACTGTCATGAGGCATAAGCTATCACCATATCATTTTGCATAAGAACACAACCCAATCCCTTCTTGGATGCATCACTATAGATCACAAAACTTTCTCCACTACAAGGCAGTGTGAGCACATGTGCACTGGATAAACTTCTTTTCTACTCCATGAAATTCTCTTCACATTCCTCCGTCCAAACAAACTTAACTCCTTTACGAGTCAACCTGGTGAGTGGATTAGATAATCATGAAAAATCTTTCACAAAACGTCAATAATATCCAGCTAAACCAAGAAAACTTTTGATCTTGTTTACTGTTGTTGGTCTCGACCATCTTTCAATAACCTCTGTTTTTGCTGGATCCACAGATATCCCCTCTTTTGAAATTATGTGACCCAAAAATGCATCTTTTTGAAGACAAAATTCACACTTGGTAAATTTGGAATGAAGCTTATCCTTTCTCAGGGTCTTCAAAATAATTCGAAAGTGTTATTCATGTTCTTACTTGCTCTTTGAATAGACAAGAATATCATCTATAACGACTGCCACAAACTAATCATGATAGTCTCTAAAGACTCTATTCATTAGATCCATGAAGATATCAGGGGCATTAGTAATACCAAATGGCATCACTATAAATTCATAGTGTCCATACCTTGTACGGAAAGCCGTCTTTGGTATATCGTCTCTTTTGACCCTTAATTAATGATACCCTGAACGAAGATAAATCTTGGAAAAGTATTGATCTCCATGTAGTTGGTCAAATAAGTCATCAATGCACCGGAGATGATATTTGTTCTTGATAGTGATATTGTTAAGTTCTCGATAATCAATACAGAGTCTCATTGATCCATCTTTCTTCTTAAAAAACAGAACAGGTGCTCCCCAAGGTGATGCACTAGGGTGTATGAACCCCTTATCAAGATTCTCTTGGAGTTGCTTTTTCAATTTCTGCAACTCAATTGGGGATATTCTATAAGGTGTCTTTAAAATTGGTAAATCACCCGGTACGAGTTCTATTGAAAACTCAACTTCACGATTTGGTGGAAGACCCAGCAATTCTTCCGTAAATACATCATCAAACTCCCGTACAATGGGCATATTCTTAATCGCGAGTTTCTCACCAACCATTTGAGATAAATAACCTTCATCTGGTGGTATCAACACCCATAATATGGAAGCAATTTCCGCTGTAAGGTTATGTTCATCCATGCATCGATAGATGATCAAAGATTATTCTGGAATATGAAATGTGACTTCCCTTATTTGGAAATTGATATGAGATCCATATAGAGAAATTCAATCCATGCCAAGAATCAAATAAAATTCCACTATAGGGAGGATCACAAGATTTGCAGGAAGCTATTTCCCACAAACTTCAATCGGATAATAATTATAAACTTTTGATGTGACTGTTGTGCCATTAGGGGTTGTCACAGCTAACTCAACATCTAATTGTTGAGGTAATATGGTGATACCCGTAGAAAATTATTCCGAAATAAAAGAGTGGGTGGATCCAGAATCAAATAAACATTTTCTACATTAGAGTGGATGGTATGTGTACCTTTCAATACTTCGTTATTGTACTCCACATTGCTGATAGAAATTGTATTTGACTTTCCTTTATCTTTAGCCTTAAGAGTTTGTTGACATCGATCATCATCAACAAACCTTGGATTAGGGCATTGATTGGCATAATTACCCATTTCCTTGCACTTGTAACATTGAAGTGTAGGAGGTGCACTCTATGCAGCCTTTTCATTGTTCGTATCACTAGACATCTTCTTCCCATAATTGTGGCATTCAAATACCCGCTGACCTTCCTTTCCACATTTGAAACATTTACTTGTCCCTTTAAGACAACTCCCTCCATGTTTATTTCCACACTTTGAGCATAAGGGAAAACTCATATTCATTTCAGTGTGCTCTTTAGATTTTTTTTGAATTCCATTTTCCTCTTCTTATAAAACCCATATGACGGATGGGTTACTCCAATCTCCATCTCAACTTTGAGAGCACATCGAATGATTTACTCGTAGCTATTTAAGTCCCTTATGGATAACGCCCTTCGAAGACTTGGTTTTATGCCACTAAAGAATCTATTGATCTTACTCTCAGGTTGGATAATAATACCAGAAGCGTACCTCTCAAGTCTTGTAAAATTTGCTTCATAGGTACCAACAGATTCATCATCCTTTTTCTTTAGTTCATGAAACTCCTTCTCCATCTTTGTTCGGAGAATACGAGGGAAGTGCTCATTGAAAAATAAGTTCTTTAACTCGTCCCATTCCATGGACTCAATTTCATCTATTAGCCTCGTATTCTTGATAAGATTCCACCATTGATCAGCATCACCTTCCAAACGATACACTGCTAAGATGACTTTATCATGTTCAGAACATTGAAGAACCGAAAATATCATTTCAGTAGTACTGATCTATTGTTCAGAAACTAATGGATCATTAGACCCGCTGAATGAAGGTAGATGTTGTCTCATGAAGGATTCAACAGAATGTTTCTCCTTCCTTTGCTCGTTTGAATGTCCTGCATTATTGATAGCTTGAGAAAGTTGTGTGAGCATGGATACAATATTTTTCATTCGTGCTCCCATAACGTTTGGTTTCTCAGGGGGACAATCATTACATTTCCCGTCACATTCTGCATTAACACGGTTCCTTTGGGTTCATGCCATTGACTAAAACCAAGAAGAATAGTGTGAGAAACACTAATTATAATAGGAAAACCACATAATCAAGAATAAAATTTCACACATAAGGTCTTATCATAGGTTATTCATGGCCATTTCTAAAACACTATGATTGTGTTCTATGCTTAGACTTATCCTTAGGATTCTTACTAAGGCTTTCAAATCCTAGTTTCCAATGGTTGACTATACCTTTCCTCTGATACGAACTATAACGAACCATACTTTACATACATTGTTAGTACTTCAAAATTGAAGCACACTTATTACAACATATAACAGAACCATCGAAGGACCATATAGGTATAGTGTCTTTAGAAACTAGGAAACATAAACAACTGGTTCTTAAAGAATCTACACTATCTCCCCTTTATTTCATCATATCTATAGTCCGTTTTGTCATATCTTACTTAATAACATTATTCCTAACCTGGGGAAATAAAACATACAAAAGGGTGAGCTCAAATTCTCAGTAAGGGTAGATAAAAGAAATATCAATCACATCATATTCATAAGAACATAACATTTTGGAAATCTTACCCTGCAAAAGAGATCATAATTTCATAACATGGGATAAATCATTGTAGTGAAATGTAATCAGAATAATCAAAACATAAATCATGATGCTTTGTGGAATTCACACATAATCATAGACAATCATTTCTTATTAGTCAAGACTCATTTCCAAGACTATCTTAGTGGGCAACATCCATTTCTAAACCAAGTTCATTCCTGGTTTTAGTCCTGTTTCACTGAACCGGTTTGACCTGCCTTTCCAGCCATGTCTATCTCATGAGATATAAAATATTTTACCAATGCATTGGAGGGAGATATAGGTCCCACCCATCTCATAATGATACCATTCTTATGTGTGCCATAAAATCATAAATCATACATCATAGCATAACACATGTAATAAAAATGGGAATCTTAAACATCATGCCATCATAACATAATCCATATAAAAGGACATCATAAAAACTATTCCATGATAATATAATCAAATCAATGTACAAATAATGATAGAAACATAACACTATATTATCTTATATGGAAACTAATTTTGATAAAACTTTTGAACTCCATTCTTGTGGAAAATATCCTTTCTACATCAAAAACATTTTCCCTTTCTTAGAATGTCATATAATTTTGAACTAAAAGAAGTTGATTATAAATAAACTTGAAAACTTGTAAAGGAAGATTCTTGTAAATAATGTTTTAAAAATCCATTCATGTCGTATACGTTAAAAAACATTCTTCTTGTACATTTGTCGGAAAAGTCAAAAATTACCTCGTACTAAAAACGACAAAAGATTCCTTTCATATCTTTTACTAAAAACTCACCGAAGGGTAAAATTGGATTTAAAAAATTTTATGTGGATGTAAATAATATTACATATTGAGGAAACATGGATTTGGATGATAAAATAAACCCTAGTAAATTCCAATGTATAAACAATCTCGGATAAAAATGAGATTCGTATATTTCCCTTACCTTATGTCCGATTTGCTTCGTATCTGTATGAAACTCTTGTATAATGATTTAAATAATGTCATTGAATTATTCCATAATCATACTCATTGTTATGATATCATATATGGTCATATTCTATGCTTATTATTAGTAATATTTCATTGCTACCTGTTATTCGAGTGTTTATTACTTTTTGTTCTTATGCATGTTTTGTCGAATAAATTTTTATTATTATTTTTAGGTTATAGATACCCCATTTCCAGAATTTCATTAGTGTAATATATATCATATTTATTCACCCAATTAATTTATGTAATAATTATGCAATGAAAATCATGTAGAACGAGTCGCATGACATCGTGGAGACGGTATTCCGTACGTACGCACGAGCGATGATATCGTTCCCATGATCGTGGAATTATATTGGAGTGTATGAATACTATTTCAGAATCAATATCAGTTTACAATAATCATTTATATTCATTCTTTACACCATTATACCCATCCATGTAAGGTGGTGGTGGAAAATAGATTACACCACGACGTGGAGGCGGTATTTCGTACGTACGCACGCGCGGTGATTTCGTTTTCCTTAAGATGGAGAGATGGTGAAATAGGGTTGTTTCATAATTATAATAACATATCAGTATATTAGTGATACTTATGTTATTAATTCATAATGAAACAACTAAATAAGAAGAAGTGGAAGAATAAATAAAGTTGAAAGAATCTGTAACGGACATTACCACTTATTTGATGCACTTCTTTGAGACCTCCTTTTAGGGCAATAAAATTAATCTTTGAAGAAGACTAGGGAATCTAGGATGTTTCTAGGGAAGTGGAGAGGAGAAATTGTCAGGGGTTGGCCGAGCTTGAAGGCTCAATGTGGTGTGAGGAAGAGTGGGATGAGGTGCCCTTTTATAAGGGAGGAGAGGGGAACCTTTGGAAAAACTAAAAATATTATTTTATTATAAAGTCATATTAGGTTTTTAATAGCTCCAAATTGATTTATTTCGATGCTAAGGTGGGGATGGGTCCAGATCCTATCATCCAATATAATTTAGAAATGTTTAGGGTTCTATTTTAACATTATCATTTAGATTTAACTTTATGTTAAATAATATTTTTTTTACCGTGTCTTTTTGTTTTCTTACACTATAAGGTTAATAAATTTACCATAACAAGACAAAAGAACCCCAAGTTGTTTATTTTTAATATATATAACCTTATCTAAGTCATTTGGATGATCCTTATATTTTTATGAATAAAATAACAATTAATAATATAATATTTTTTTAAAAAACTATTTTATGTCAATTTTGACACTATTTGGTAATTGATTTTTTGTGAAAATTATAACAGAAATATTAATTAGAAAAAATTTAATTAAATCCATAAGGAAATATCATATTAACGTAAAAAATAATTGGAATTCATAAAAAGTCTCAAATTAAATTTATTTGGGTATTTCTGACATCAATTATGTCAATATTTCATTAATCAGATAATTACTGCATCATCATTGTACATAAATAAATTAAATTATTTATTGTATAAAAATTAAAAATAAAATACCATTATCCAGGAAATATTTTTATATTTCTAAGGAATATTTATAGTCGAATTTATCTTATGTATATCCCTACATTAACAATTATTTACTTAGTAAACTTTGATTTTAACAATTTTAACCCTTCTTTAAATAAATTAATAATAAATGTCCTAATCTAATCCAAGTGGGCCTAAATGGTCATATTTTATTCATAAGGTTGTTTTTGGTCGAATTACAGTTATCCAATAGAATTAGGACACGTGTTAAGTTAATAATAATATTATTTTTACCCTTAATTACCCTATTTACTTTTAACTGTGGTAAATAAAAGTAAAAAGTTAATATTCACCAAAAATTATTTCCAACTCATTGAAACACATTTTACTTACTGACATCAATTGTGTTTCTATGATTTTTGAAATTCCACTCACAGAAGTGGTAAAATTATGTTTTAGGTAAATTTGAAAATTCTTTTAGGAGGTGGGTAAAAGACGGCGAAAAGTTCAATAAATTTTTTATATATCTAAAATTATTATAAAATTACTCCAATGAATTACATTGAACATATATAGGTATTATGTATCAATTTTGACCTAAAATAAATTTAAATAAAATAAATAATTATTTAAATAAAAAGTCGTGTTTTAAATAGTAACCCAGTGTTTTTACTATTCATCAAAAATTTAATATTTCCAGAAAAATACCAAAATTTCACCCTAGGCTAATTTCGATATTCCGAATCCAAAAAAGAAGTCCATTTTGAAAAATAAAATGTAAAAAATTTCAAAAAGTGGTTATTACTATTCATAACAGTTAGTTTTAATAATATTTTAATAGCATATCGTTGTTTAGTGAAACTCGGAATTGCGTACGACACAAGCTATCCAAGAAGGCCGCGGTTGCGTGTAAAGCAAGCCATGCTAGTGTTGTGTGTAGTGAAATATTCCTGTGATGATTTATATAAAATAAAAACAAAATATTTCTTATAAATGTCTCGGGAGTTACATTCACATAGGCAGAGCCTAGCCTCGACCGCAGTGGGTCAATGGATGCATTTAGTAATTTTCTGAACTTTTTTTTCGGCTACGTTCAGTAAACATGCGAGCGGCATTTCATAACATTTGAACCGGTGCTCAGAATTTAAATTAGAGGACCCTGATGAACTCGCAACACTGGTATTCACTTAAAGGGGCCTTTTAACGCAGTTGCATTTGGTCAGGAGTGGAAGTTAAGTTTTTTGGGGATTCTCAAAATTAAATAATTTTTTTGAGACATAATTATTATTTGGGTAGTGGTTTTTTTCGAAAGGGAAGTTAGAGGAGGGTCCCACCCCTATATAACCTCACATTGGAGGATTTTATATGTTGGTGCCCACACAAGCTCAAACCCTTAAAATCCTCTTGAACTACCCTTAAATCCCCATGTAACTTACATTTAATTGTGGAGAGTCTCATAATATTCTAACTCTCCCAATTTCATGTTTAAACTCTCCACCATTCTTTTTTCGAATTTTGAATCCATATATCCACATTCAATCAAGTGTGTTGTCACAATTAATGAAAGAAAACTCTTGAGTTGTTGTGCTATAAAAATAATAGAGGGTTATCTCTCTTATTTTGGGTAAAATTTTGTTGGGAGAAAGAGTGGATTTTTGGGAGAACGCTTGGAGGAACAATATCCTCTCGACGATGAACACCGTTTCCACCAAAGAAAAATGACTCGTCTCTTTCCTTCCAACCGGAGCAAGAAAGGGAAAACGCCTCCCATGAAGAATGCCACCAACAACAACGTCAATCTCTCCGACACTGATGGAACATCGTCTGTCTTCTGCAACGACCAACTTCCACAAATTGTCGACGTTCGATGACGAAATTGAGTTAGGGGGTTTACTTCTTGATGATGTAATATCATTTTTCTTTTTCTCATATTTGGAAGTGAAAGGAACAGTTATGTGTTTTAAAAACAATTGAAGATCATCCCCTTCATTGAGACAATTGTTACCACACTAAACGTGGAGGGTGTGGGACAAACAAATATGCCCCGACTCCTTTGAAGATCTTGTTATGATGTTCTTTGGAAGAACGAAGTGACAATGAGGTGATGAAGGTGTCAATGACAATGGTCGCGCCACCAGTGGCCTCCGTGAACTACGCCACCCCCGCGTCACCTCGTTGTGCTACCTGCACCCCCGAGCCCTTGCCGGCGCGCTCCCGGCGCCCCGCGCCCCTGCCGGCGTGCACCCGGTGCCCCGCGCTCAAGACCTGCGTGCTGCCCCGTGTCCAGTGCCCCTGTCATCATGCTCCCATCGCCCTGCTCCCCAACTGGCGTGCTGCCTAGTGCCCCACACCCTTGCCGACGTGCTTCCGGCGTCCCATTCCCACTACCGGTGGGCTGCCAGACTCCTGCTGCGGCCTGCCTGGTGCACCCAGAACCTGTCGTAGCCCAGCTGGCCGGCCCGCTCCCCATGCAGCCTTAATGCTGGCCTCCTAGCCACCGGCCTCTTGAGATGACCAGCGGCGTCCCTCGTGATGTCGCTGGCCGAACTGGCTCGGTCTTCCTGGAAAATTTACCGAGCTACCTACGTGGAGCCTTTTGGGGTGAACCGCCCTCGTAGTCCGCTGGGTCGGGCCCAACGGGCTGGGTCAAAACATAGTGGGATGACCCACCCAATGGGTTGGCTCTGACCCCGCGGGTCTAACCAGGTCGACCCATGTCGGGTCGGCCCAGACTGGGTTGAGCTGAGTCGGTCTGACCGGGTTAGACCAGACCCGGGCCCATTACGGACCCTTCACATTCTTGGGCCATATCATAGGCACCAGACTTCCATTTGAAAAACCGCCATCGGCACCGGTTTTCTTGTAGCTTAGCCGTCCCTCTGAGTATACCCCACTAGAGTTTGGGGTATAGTTGAGTCACGATATTGTTGGTTCGTACACGAATCCAACCGGTCCCCCGGGACTAAAATGCTAATAACTCAAAGACCGGTTCTCCGATTGATGCGCCGTCTATTGCATTGAGTCCCCTATGACGTGGTGGTACTTTCAGACACTTCCACCTGAGAATTCATGAAACATGGAGTGTAGAACAGTAGCTTTTGGAATGGATCCTCCCGGAGACAGGCATACGGAGTGCGAAGACCTAGTAGCTGTAGACCTGACGACTGCTTGACGAATTCGACTTGGAGTGACTCGACTTTACTAGTGGACGGAGCGCCCGGTTTAGTGGCAGACCCATGGTGGAGGGAGAAACTGGTTTGGTAGTAGACCCGTGGTACTCGACAGGAGGAGTACCACTAACAACTATTAGGGGGAGTTCCTGGTTTGGGGGCAAACCCACAGCAGACGGAGCGCCCGATTTGGCAGAAGACCCGCGATAACCAACAAGAGGAGTACCATAGCATTCTATGGTTTGTGAGTAGTTCCTTGGAGTCACGACAAGGACACTATACTCTAAAGAGGTGGAGTTATCCAATATAAATGGTTTCGATAATGAAAATTATTGTTTTTAGCAGAGCCAATTACCTTTCTGTTTTCCCCATTGATTGAGATGGGCTACTTGATAACATAGGTATATGTATGGTCATATAAGTACGTAATGGTTATCCATTGAAATCATACATTGTCGTTTATCCTTGTTGGATTTTTGAGACTTTGAGGTTCTTGGGATCCCTACTGGGTATCATTATACTCACCCCTACATAGGCTACGCCCACACCTAATTGTGTTGGATGCAGATGACAGACAACGCAGAGCGCCATGACTGGATGGTACCCGGAGGATGACCTTACGACGTATCGTTCCACGGTGGAGTTTGATGGATGTGGAGTACTGAGGAGGCCATATGTACCTACCACTCAGGTAGGAACACCGGAGGATGATCTAGGAGATGCTTTAACCTTTTAGCTATTTGTCCCTTTTTTAGTTGTACTAGTTTGTAATTGTATTGGTACCTTAAATTTGGGCTTGTATTCTGGCCCCCTTTACTTTCAGTACACTTGTTATACATCTCTTACATAGTTTTTTCTTCTGCATGTACTCTGGTTGTGTGTGTTTACGATTTATAAGGCAATGCCGTCCCAGTTTTATGGAATTACAGCTTTGGTGCAAGTCGCCAGCCCCTGGCCTATAGAAGGCGGGCTTGGTGTAGTCATGATGCAGGCTCTGGGGGATGGGTCGTGAAAAATTGTTATTAGAGGAGTCGGTTCTACCGCAGAACATAGGTCCCTATTATTTCTTTTATGTGAAGAAATAGTGTTAAGAGAACCGAGTGTGGTTTTCAGTTCAGGGAGTCCAGTGTTGGTGCAGCAGCTGACGTATCAAAACACCAGGACCCTGACTAATAATTTCGAACTTGTTGCATGAAAACACTGATTGTGTGTGTAATTCCAAAATTTTTATTTAAGTCAGCTCTAACTGGGTTAGCTCACTAGGTATAATCTTTTGACCGTGTCACATCTGTTCAAGATGCCTCCATGCATACAACCAGTTAGACTTCCGAGAGAGTACAGGATGATGGCCCACCGAGCGACGAGGCTCCGGTGTAGGGCCCTATTACTATGTTGGCACCTTCGGGTGGTGTACCAGTAGCACCACCACCTGTTGGGTAGCAGATGTCACCATCCGCGTTGGATGATGGTACACACTGACTGAGCGCATTTCACGAGTTCCAGTGGCAGAGGCCTTCAAGGATTCAAGGTGAGATAGATTCCCATGTAGGAGAGGACTGGAAGTAGGAGATTTCTGGAGTCTTCTGCCTAGTTGAGGCATTAGAAGATAAGATGTTGATCTTAGATAACAATCTTTTTCAGTGAGTGACCATGTAGATGGTCTTGATAGTGGTGAGGTTTCGGTACATGGACTATTACCCGAGATAGTACCTCCTGGTAGTGTGTCATCAATATCACTACCTGTTGGTCAGCAGTTGTAACTGAATTTACCGGTAGAGGACACTTATAGTATTTGTGCCTTACACTTATTTCATCATCATATACCCCTATGGTTTTGAGGCGAACCCAAACCACAGGCGGCTGAGGACTAGCTTGAGGAGGTGGGTGGGAGTTTACTAGATCTTGTACAGCAACGGTAGGACAACATGTCAATAGCTGAGTATTAATCGAGGCATACCAATCTTTCCTGGTACTCGATGAATATGATACGATCAGTACTTTAGAGATCAGAGCTCCGAGCGAGGTGTGTTTAAGGATATCTGTGACATCACTTTTTCATCTATGCATTCCTAATTATCTTAGGGTGCTGGAGAGAACCTTTGTGGTTGAATGTTCATTGGCTGAGCGGCTATAGCCAGTGAATGTTAGCAGTTAGAAGCATGAAACTGGCGCTAGTCTCAGAGACTTGAGTGTGTAAAATGTATAAAAGAGGAAGTGTTAAGGACAGATGAATCTTGAGGGAAGCAGACGTGGAAGCAGAGATAGGAGATCAGCAAGAGGTTTTGAACTTTTCAACATGATACAACCACCTGCCATTAATGTACCCTCTAGGCTAAGGGATCTGGAGGGAAGGGTAATAGAATAGCTGCTTGCTGTCAAAGAGTGTGACCCAGTGGCTCTAGGAATGAATTGAGGTACTGTCTTTGTCTACAACTAGATGCTATATTAACAGACATAGAAATGAATCAATCATTCCTTCCACGAATCTTGTCCCAGACCTAGAGTTTCCGGTTAATCCATTTACATTCCCCTCATGTCTGGAGATACCTTTTGTAGGAGACTCAATAATCACACTTAGGAAGATAGTGTGATCTGACCCTTGAGGCCATAGTTTCAGTTGGAACCTCTTGGTGGTAGCGTCGACGCCTTACGACGTTAGTTTGGGTATGGACTGGGCAAACACAGTTCCTACAAAGATTGATTGTATTAGGAAAAAGGTTGTATTTTATCTACAATGTTGGGAAGAGGTTTTTCTTAGCCATAAAAAAATTAAAACCCAAGTAGAACAGGATAGAATCATGCATAAGAGGGTGCAGTCGATCACTCAAGAGTCGGTCAGACATACATTTGTGCCAAACTTCTAAAGAGTACCAGCACCGCTTTCAGCATTGACAAAGAAGAGGTAACCATTCGTGTGGTTAGAGAGATGCCCATAGAGCTTTCAGAAGCTGAGGCAGAGGTAATTTGGTGATCCCATCTTGAGGCTACTGGAGGAGGGTGTTGGGTACGTAGTTTACTGCAATGCATTAGGTACAAGACTTGGGTGTGTCCTGATGCAAGAGCGAGTAGTGATCACGTATGGTTCTCGGCAGTTGAGACAAAATGAGCAGAACTACAATACCGATGACCTAGTGTTAGCAGCAGTGGTATTCTCCTTGAATATGTGGTGGTGCTATCTTATGGGTGAATTCTTTATAGTCTACTTTGACCACCAGAGTCTCTGGTACATATTCTCATAGAAGGACTTGAAATCGAGACAACGATGATGGCTCGAGTTTTTCTAGGACTATAACATCGAGGTATTCTAGAATCATGGGAATGTGAATTTTGTAGTAGATGCTCTCAGTATGAGATGAGGCATTCAGCTGCTAGGAGAGGCGATAGAGCAATTGGCCGCGTTAAAGATATCCTTTGTGGATAGAGATAGAACATCCTTTCTGCAGTCTCTCACAGTCAATCCTCAACTTCTTCAGCGAGTGAGGGAGGAACATCGTGGGGAAGTAGAATTTGAGACATGATGTGCTCAGATATCCTCAGGGCAGGCTCCCGTTTGGTTTTCTGAATGTGGGGAGCACATCATCCTCTTCAGAGGATATACCATGGTACTAGTTTCACTTCATGAGAATTTATCGAGGGAGTTCCACACATCTCCTTTAGCAGTCCATATTGGAGTGAAAAAGATGTATTAGGACTTCTGAAGACATCATGGGGGGCCATGAATGAATAATTAAGTGGTAGAGTTTCTCTCGAAATGTCTCACTTGTTAGAAAGTGAAGGAGGAACAACAGGTACCAACAGGCTTGGTTCATCCTTTGGATGTCCCAGAGAGGAAGTAGGATCAGATATCCATGGACTTCGTGACAGGACTTGTACATTTATCCAAGATATGGAGACCTCTAGAGTTTGAGGATGGCGACCATGTCTTTCTACAGGTCTCACGTCGATGAGGTCTACAGAGATTTTTCCGAGGTGGAAAGTTATCTTTATGATTCTTCGGACATTTTGAGGTCCTTAGCAGGTTAGGCGAGGTGGCGTACCTCTTGGCCCTACCACTTCAGTTACACCGAGTGCACAACGATTTCCACGTATCTCAGTTGAGGAGATACGTGCACGACTCGTCCCTCATCATCGACCATGTGGAGTTGGATATCGAAGACGGGGAGACTTCCAGGGAGGTTCGAGTGGATATTGAGTTTCGACAGGAGCGAGTCCTGCGTGGACGGTCTATTCCTCTTGTGCGGGTTTCATGGAAGCATGGGAACCTCCGGGAGAGCACATGGGAGCGGGAGGCTCAAATGTGTCCTCAGTAACCCCATCTATGCCCTTAGTTCAAGTTGTAGCATATGGATACATAAAGCCCTAAGGTGGGGGTAATGTAAAGACCCATAAATTTCATGGATTTTTTTTTCTTAAATTCTTGGGAATTTTACGAGTCCTCAGTTTCTTACGGTGTGTGATTCTAAAGCCTGATGTGCATTGAATGATCATTCAAAGTTTTTTTAAGATTAAATAAACATTCTTGTGAAGTTTTCCCGAAAAAGTAGAATAATTCTTAAATGGTTACTCCGATCAGAAATATGAGGCCACTGTTAAGCTCCGAATGGCAGGTTTACCCTAGGCATGACTTAATGTTAGTTGGTGCGAGCCTCCTGTGAGAAAACCCAAAAATAGCATAACCGTAAATAAAATAATTAAATAATGTTATTTTATTTTTCAAATGTTTATAACTCAAAAACGGTAACTCAGATTAAAAATCCAAGACCACCACTGAAATCGTGAGGGATGCCTTCCTTTAAGTAGATACTAACTTGGGTCGGTAAGGGCCTCTAGGGAATGTTAGTTTTTGGACGCAAATAAAATAATCAAGTGACAATTATTTTATTGTAAAATTCATATCTTTTAAAAATATAACTCAAATTCTAAATACAAGGGTACCGTTGGGTTTTTTGGGGACTGTTCCACCTAGTCAGAACCTATCCTTAACCGAAGTGGGTCGAGGGAGGCTGTTAGATATTATCTGAGATTTGATTAGGTACGTTTAGTAAACGTTCTAGAATTATTTCATAACTTTAGAACCAATTCTAGGAATTGAAAGCTGAGGACATCGACAAACTCACTGCGACAATATTCAATTAAAGGGGCCTTTACCGCAGTTGTTTTTGGCCAGGAGTGGATGTTAGTTTTTTGGAGATTCTCAAAATTAAATTAAAATTTATGTGGGACATAATTTTTATTTGGGTAGTGGTTTTTTTTTCAAAGGGAAGTTATAGGCAGGTCCCACCCCCACATAACCTCCAATGGGAGGATATTATGTGTTGGGGGCCACACGAGCTCAAACTCTTAAACTCCTCTTTAACTCCCCTTAAACTCCCATGTAACTCACATTTAATTGTGGAGAGTCTCTTAATATTCTAACTTTCCCAATATGATGTTGAAACTCTCCACCTCCCTTGTCTGAATTTTGAATCCTTCTCTTCGCATTTAATCAAGTTTGTTGTTGCAATTAATGAAGAAAAACTCTTGAGTTGATGTGCCATAAAAATAATAGAGGCCTATCTCTTTTATTTTGGTTAAACATTTTTTGGGATAAAGAGTGGAGTTTTGGGAGAATGATTGGTTGAACGATATCCTCTTGACGAAGAACGTCGTTTCCGCCGAAGAACAACAACGCGTCTCTTTCCTTAAAACAAGAGAAAGAAAGGTAATACTCCACCCGTGAAGAGCGTCACCAACGAAAGCATCAATCCCTATGACGTTGACTGAATGACGTTTGTCTTCCTCAAATACCGACTTCCGTGACTCATCGATGTGAAATGACAAAATTGAGGTTGGGGGATTACTTATTTTTGATGTAATATACTTTTTATTTTTCTATTCTTCGTAATTGAAAGGAATCATTGTTTGGGTTAAAAACAATTGAAGATCATCCCCTTCCTTGAGACAATTGTTACCACAGTAAACGAGGAGGGTGCGGGCCAAACAAAAATAGCCCGACTCCTCCGCCGATCTTGTTGTGATGTTCTTTGGATGAACAAAGCGGCAACAAGGATTAGAAGGAGTCAACGACAAAGGCCGCGCCACCCGCAGGCTCCGTGAAATACGCCACCCCCTCAGTGCCCCAGTGTGCTCCCTGCACCCCCGCGCCCCTTTTGGGGTGCTGTTGGTGCCCCGCGCCCCTGCCTGCGTGCACTCGGTGCCTCGCGCCCCTGACCGAAATGTTGCGCGGTGCCCTGCGCCCCTGCCTCCATGCTCCTAGTGCCCTGCACCCCTGCTGGCACACTGCCCGTCTCCCGGTGCCCCATACCGTCGCGCTTCCGGTGCCCCACACCCCCTGCTGGCGCGCTGCCCGGCTCCTGTCGTGGCCTGCCCGGTGCACCTGGAGCCTGCAAGAGCCCAACCGGCTAGCCCGCACCCTATGCGGCCTGATTGCTGGCATCCCGACCACCGGTCTCCTAAGCCAACCCGCGACATCCCCCGCGATGTTGCTGGACGAACCGCCCTGGTCTTCTGGGTCGAGTTACCGAGCCGCCTACGCGTTGAATTTTGGGGCGAACCGCCCTCATGGTCCGCTGGGCTGGGCCCATCAGACAGGGTAAAAAATTTTCTATCGGACCCGCCCATTGGGTCAGGTCAGACCCAACGGGTCAGACCGGGTCGGACCGGACCCGGGCCCATTACTGACCCTTCACCTTCTTGGGCCATATCTTTGGCATCAGACGTTCGTTTGATGAACCGCCAGCACCACTGATTTTCTTGGAGCATAGCCGTCCCTTTTAGTATACCCCCCTAGAGTTTGTGGTATATTTGAGTCACGATCAGGTTGGTTCATAGAAGAATCCAACCAGGATCCCGGGACTGAAATGCTAATAACTCATAGACCGTGCATCCGATTGAAACGCCATCTGTTGCGTTGAGACCCCTATGATGTGGCGGTCCTTTGAGACACTTCCACTTGAGACTTAGTGACACTTGGAGTGTCGACTAGTAGCTTGTATAACATATCATCCGGAGAGGATCATACAGAGTGTGGAGACCTAGTAGCTGTTGACCTGACTACTGCTTGACTGATTCGACTAGGATTGATTCGACTAGCCCAGTGGACAGAGCGCCTGGTTTGGCTGTAGAACCATGGAGGACAGAGTATCTGGTTTTGCATCAAACCCATAGTACTCGACAAGAGGAGTAACTCTGATGGCTATTAGTGGGAGTGCCCGGTTTGGCGGCAGACCCATAGCAAACGGAGCACTCGATTTGGCAGCAGACCCGCAGTACTCGACAAGAGGAGTACCTAAACAGTCTATGGATTGTGAGTAGCGCCTCGGAGTCACGACAGGGCCATTGTACTCAACAGAGTAGGATTTCTATAGTAACCATGGTTTTGATAATGAAAAATACTGGTTTGAGCTGAGTCAGTGACCTTTGTGTTTTTCCTCATGATTGAGATGTGTTACTTGATAACTTAGGTATATGTATGGGCATATACCTAAGTAATGGTTATCCGTTGAAAGCATACATTTTGGTTTATCCTTGTTGTATTTGTGAGAACTTGAGGGTATCAGGGTCCCTACTGAGTATCGTTATACTCACCCATGCATGGGCTATGCCCTAATCTTGTTGGGTTGGCTGCAGACGATTGACAGTGGTGATGGAGGACGAGAGTGCCAGGACTGGACGGTACCCAGAGGAGGACCTTACGACATATCGTTACATGGTGGAGTCTGGTGGATGTGGAGTGCTGAGGAGGCCATCTATAGATACCCTTCAGGTAGGAACCTTGAAGGATGATATAAGAGCTGCTTTCCCCTTTCATCTATTTGTCCATTTTTCAGTTGTACTTGTTTTTAGTTATATTTATACATTACAGTTGGTTTTTTATTCTGGAACCCTTTACTTTCATTACCCTTGTTATACAACTCTTACATAATGTTTTCTTCCACTTATACTCTAGTTGTGTGTGTTTATGATTTATAAAGGCAATGCCTTCCCAGTTTAAGGGAATTACACCTTTGGTGCTAGTCGTCAGCCCCTGGCCTATGGAAGGTGGGATTGGGGTAGACCGGATGTGGGCCCCGGGGGACAGGTCGTGAATCCTTATTAGTTCTTTTACCTCACTTATTACCATGTTATATACAATTACATAATCAATCAAGTTCACATTGGATGTTTAGACAATATCCATCACATGTTCCCCCAAAAAGAATTGGTATGGTGACTGTGGAAAATTGATTCATTATTTAATCATATAAAAGTAATAATTTTAAAAATATAATCATTTCTATACATCAATAGTACTTTTAAAACGAACCATGAAATTTGGAATAGAATAATGAACTATGTTACAATCATTGAGATGGAAATTCGTTTGTATACATGTATAACATTTTCATTTTTCAAAGATAAAGATAGAATAAAGTTAAGTGATATTATATATTTAAATAACATTGAATATAAAATTTTAATTTTTTTTGTCTAGGTTTTTTTGGGTGGTTAGGGATGACATCCTTTATTGTATGAAACTATTGTGGGAGGGGTGACTGAGAGATGTGATGTTTGTTTGTTCTCTTTTGAATAGAGTTTATTCTTTGGAGGTATGGTATTTGTTTCATTTAATATTTATTTACATGAAATCACAATGGTTTAATGGTTTATATCTTCGTATGTACATTGAGATAATGTAATTAATATTATGCATGATTAATAATTTAATTTTATATGGATATCATTTCAATATATCTTTTTTATAGATTGATAACGAGTTTCCACTTGTTTTCATAGATAACATGCTATCTATTATATTAATGTATGAATGTGTTGTTACAATATTGTATAGAATATTGTTCATGTAGGAAAACATTAATGAACTTAAATTCGTAAATAATTGTATAACTAGATTCATAATTTGAATAAGATTAATTTTTCTGATCTACTATTTTTTTAATTTGATGAAAATCAAATCAATTCAATGGGAATGTTTAATAGAATATTATCAACCATGTTTTAATGGAATTTTTTTTGAACATGAATAATTTTTATTCTTCTTTATTATAATAATAAAAGGTAATTTCAATTGAGAATACTTCATCTCATAATTTGATTAAGTTGGTTTAATACCATGATGCATGTAGGTGTAGGTTATTATAGATTATTTCATATGATTCCCATAGATTAAACATTGAATTATGAATTAGATAATTAAAAATTCAATTATAATAGATTTTTTATGTTGAATCTTTTGGGTATGAGTTTTTACTCTTTAGTTGTGAGGTATAAGTTCCTATTGGTGGGAGGTGGGAGATTTAATTTTCATATGATGGCTAAATACCTTGTTTTCAGATGCCGAATGAATATTTTAATATTATTGTTTCATGTTTATTTTGTGATGTTCTCTAGATGTGAGAATCACTATGTGATGTGATATAAGTAGAGAATGGTTGAGTCTAGTATACATGATGCTCTATGTGTAGAGGATCCATGGATGATGTGGAAGTAGTTAGTGCATGTGATGGTGAGATGCCTTAGGATATTCATGTGTGTGTTAGGTAAGACACTGAAGATGATGGAACAAGCTGATGTTGGGATTACCCATTTATGTGATATTATTTTATTATTTTGAGAAATGAATATATTTAATGATCTATAGTTTTGATTCTTATTTTATCTACATTTCAAATCTCACTTTTAAAATCAGTTAGAAATGTTTGGTTGAATATTTCTTCTTGGCAGAAGCTTAGGATGGTTTCCATATAGTACTAGGATTATAGAATTATGTTACTATAGTTTAATAAATGTTTAACCCATGGGACTAGTGTTTCTTGATTGAAAATGATATGATCTTGAGAAATTGTGGACATAGTTTGGATTATGCCTTGAGGGCATGGACATGACTCCTACGACTAATATAATTCAATTTAGTATAATGAAATTAAATAATTAATGGTTAATGGATCAAATATTTAATTTTTATTATTATGTACACTAGAATTATTGGGGATAGGAGGATGGAATATCCACTGTTATCCACTTATATGTTTGGATATGTTGGGATTATTTCAAGATGCCACCTTTTTTTCTACTGTATTGAAATGAAGTAACTTTTAGCTACATGATGGAATTTTTATAATATGCGCTTTTCTGGATATTTTTTATTCATATAGTCTCATACTTATAGGTTCACAGTAGGCTAATTTTAGGTATTGTTTGGGGTATCCAGATGCGAAATGATTCCTTTCTACTAGGATATGCATTAAATACTATTTTTCATGTTTTTAGGGGATATCAAATGATTTATAGACATTTTATGTATGTATATTGTTATAACAATTCCTTATATTTTTTTTGGATTTAGAAATGTAATTCCTTTCTTTTTAATTGTGTACATTTCTTCGATTATTTTAATAAATTTTCATAGGACCATGGATTTGGCTATCCAAATCTTTTTTCATCATTTTATTACCTTAAATAATGAAAGGAAATGATAAAAATGAATGAGGAAGTTTATTATATCTCTTTGAAAATATTGTTTATATACAAAATATCTAGTCCCTAAATGTGAAAGCTAGGTGTTTGATAGATAATAACTACAATTAAGAATACGATTCATTTATTAACATTGTGTGGCTATGAGCTATATTATATCATATATATACCATGATTTCATATGCTACACCACATAGTTTGGTTAGGATGAGTGACACCCCTCGAACTCTAGGAGGGAGTTTTCCCCAATATCCACGTGGGAGGATAGATGGCTGACTACACCCTATGGACCCTTTCCTTTCTCTTTGTATTTATTTGTGAACATATGAATTTTGGTAACTTTTCCCATGTATGTGTGTAGAGGGAGGTGATGGATTCTAGTTATTTATCTTACAAATATATTTTTACATACCAAAATCCAGTATCCTGGAGCTAAAATTTACTTTATCACATGGGAATATGAAATAGGGAGTCATTCCATGAAGTACTAGATAGTTTAGTAGTCATGGTAGTCACAATTAAAACATGGTTTTCATATTATATTTGAATATACTAAATAAAAAAAATAATATTTTTGAGAATATCATTATTCCATCTAGAATATCCATTCATATCATTAAATGTACAAATCATTGAATCCTAGGATATGAATGAATACAAGGACAATTTTAAATGTTCAGTGTGGGTTAATTATAAAATAATCCATCATCAATCAATAAGCACAATAAAAATAGTGTATTAAATAACTGAACAAAAAGTAAATTTAATTAATTTAACTATCATTATTAAATAAATAATAAGCATCATGGAAGTATAAATAACTAAAAAAAATTCCATTTAATAAAAAGCATGACTATTATCAATATACAAGGCATAATTAATTCTGAAATATAATAACTAAAAATAAACACCACCTAATTAATAACATGGATTTCATGAATTCATAACATATAATATTATTGAATGGAAAATATCAAAACATAAAATATATTTAATAAATAATTGAGAGTGTAATTCATCTCGATATAATATCATTATGAAAATATCATGGAGAATAATAATAAAATAATTACTATTGAAACTCTTTTTTATAGGACATCATTACCTCATGCATCATTATACCTATATAGTGTAGACACTTCACAAGGAAGTATAAATATATTGGTAGAAAAACATTTAATGGTATCCTACAGATTCAACTCATGGGACAACAAATTCATTTGGTGGATAGATAATTATTACTATAACTCGACACTGTATTTCATAATCATTCATCTTATACCAAATAATTGTTTTAATTTATGAACAACATTCGTTATCAATAATTTCGTGTACTGATGAATGGATACAAATTTATCAATATTTTCCAAGGTAAAATAAATAAAATTTTGTTGAGAAAATTATATTTAAAATTTTTACAGGTTTTTAGAAATAAATAGATCCATGAAAAGTTTAATGAACATACCTGAAAAACCTCTCATGCTGGTACCCTACTCGATAAACCACATACCCGAAGGGTCTTCCCAATCCCCACATGTTGGAGACTATCACCCAAGAGTAATGAAACAAATAGGGGGAATGATATCACCCAACATGAAGCAATGATGTAGAACATAAATACTTAAATAAAAAATATTGGAAGGAAAATATAGTCCATAATATAATAGAGAAAATGGAAACAAAATTAATAGAAGTGTTGATCAATCTCCAAATACCTGTCCAACCATGAAGGACTAAAAAATAGGAAACCCATATAATTTATGTGATAACATGGGAAATCGAAAAAGCATCTCACTATCCAGTAACCTTGACTCGGGTAACCAAAACCTAACCCCTCACTATGGGACCATTCCTTTCCCAATATAGAATAACATGCGAAGGTCTGTGAACCACTGAAGAAGTGAAAACGGTGTGAAATAGCTGGCTTAGTAGGTTACCACCATGGTATTGTATAATAATACCTTTTAGAACAATCTCAAATATATTAATTTTAAATTAAAAATGACACGATAAATAGTATGGATGTTTTTTCTCAAAAGTATGGTAAACATTTTCACTAATATAACAATTCAGAAACAAAGGTAAGAATATCAATTTCAAAACCAAAGAATGAACATCCAAATCTAAAATTGTTAAAATATGATGAATAGTAATATCAAACCAGAGAATTAAACATGTCATGATAGAAGAATACTCATACTATAACAAATGAATTGTTTACAACAAGTCCATATAAAACAGACAAATGGAGTATAGAGACACCCCAGGACTGAACCAACTTATAATTTCAATCATGTCCATAGAAAAATAGGAACAGAGTGTAGAGAAAATACCCAAGATTAATTTCCCCTATTGTAACATGGATCATTAACCTAATATAAACATTCCAACTATTTAACCCAGGCATCCCATGTTCTTTATTTTATAATAGTTTAAATTCATTGAAAAAAATTAGATCTCTAAAACACATTGGGAAAACAACCATTTATCACAAATCCATTTACATACACAAAACAAACATGCCAATTTATTTATATAACATTTTTTAAAAGGATCAACATAATTAATCAAAATATACTTGATATGGAACCACCTACCTCAAATATAGGGTCTCACACACTAACTAAGGATGAAATAATAAGAGGTACACAACAACCACAATAGAAGCAATATAATCAATCAAAACATATTAGAATTAATTTAAATAAAAATAAGGGTTATAAAAATTGAGGAATCAAAAAATATTTCAAGAACACACACATGCCTCCCCAAAAACATAAATAGAAATATCCCCTAGATGATGATCACACCATATATATAGAAGAGGAACAGTGATAGTAAACCTTATAGATAAATTAATTAGATAACCAAACACCATGAAAATATCATGATCAATGAAACAAAAAATAAAAAGTCCAACTCACCCAGGGAGATGAGAACCAACTATTATGGTGATCCTCTGCTAAAAAAATCAAACCAGATTCAAAATAGACTCCCAAAAATTATGGAGAAGTCCGTTATCTAAAAATCCAAAAGATCCGTGGAGGAATGAAATGAAATATGAATTAAATAGAACACTTAATATTCTTCTAGATAATTTTAATAATGTGTAATGAATTTTCATGTGGTGTAATTCTTGATGATTTCTTACACCAGAAAAACCATCACCATTTTAAATAAAAATGATCATTTATCATTACACATAGTGTAACCATTAAAAAATGTTTCATCCGTTCCATCTATATACACATCTCAATAATTGGATCTAGAGACCACGTACACTTCATGAAACCCATTTACATATTTTATAACCACCCAGAATATAGTAAAAAGTATAGAAAAAAACTGTAGCATCCTCCAAACTTAGGGAGAACCCCATAAAACCATTAACACATTTACACCCAAAGTCTATTAATTCATACAAATACTAATCCCCACGAATTAATTAATTTTTCTCAGTAAATGATCCTTATACTCGAGATTCCCAAGACACACCCAATTAACCTGAAAATATGTTGTGTAATGAAAATTACCATAATGAAGGTAACAACATGTCATAAACTCCCCACAGGAAGAATTTTTCTCCCCAATAAGTCATGTTAAAAATTAAAGTATGGTAATGATGTGAGTCCAATGGCCCCTAATAAATAAATTTCACTCCCAAGTCTCAACAGAATCTGATCCATTCCACCATAGCATACTGACCAATGTAATTTACATCCCACACTAGTCGTTAACTTGAGTGCCATTGATCTCAACTAAATGACCAATAATGGAAACATCTTCCTCTAACTCAACCAACACCCAACTCAGTATATGAGATGGATAAAGATGATCTTTCTTGAGCAGAAATATATAGAAAACATTATGAATTTCTATCAACTATGACGAAAACTCAATATAATATGAATCCTACTAAAGTATGTAAATGATATAAAATAGTCTAACATATCTAAAAGACAAATTTCTCTTTTTTCGAAGCCGATGATGACCCAACCATGGATAATCATTCATGAAAAACCATTAACCTACTAAAAATCCAGATGATGACTCCACAGATTTGAAAATGATTTTTAGACCCTTAAATGTAATGAGATGTCAGCATTATTCTAGAATCCTCATAGATGCCACCTGAACCAAACTGAGTGCAACCAAAAAATTCTTCACCCACCACTGCTATAAAAATTGGTTTCCAACATGGTAGACTATAAATCCTCAGAAGGATCTATTTTAATTTATGGATGATAACATTTTATAAGAAAACCAAACCATTAAATGATGGATATCACAATATCCACCAAAATCCATGACAGTGAAATATGAATATCCTCAAAAAATGAATTACATGCTCCTTCCAATAATCTGTATATGGATGGTATGATTTAATCAATCTGAATTGAGTCCATATAACCTCTTGAGGACTTCTCAAGATCATTAATGTAACCATAGGTTCCATTCTAAATTAAAATCTTAAAAAAACTCATGAAACCACGTAAACTTCTACACATACAACTTACCTATATATTCAACATTAGTGGTGTCATTGATTGGAATAAAATGTGATAACCTTATAAACCTACAAACCACCACCCTAAAAGAACTTTTCCCATGGGGAGTCCATTGTAATAAAGAAAATATCCATGGATACCTTTTCCCACTTCCAAAAGTCACTATAGAAGGATGAAGAAAACAAAGGTTTTCATATTCCCCTCATTTATCTACTGGAAGGTGTAACAATTGGATTTAAGAATACCAATGTCATGCTCAATACCTACCCAACAGAATCAACGTCTAATATCATATTATATATCCATTGTTATAAGATGAATAGCCCCAAATGACTATGAAAATAAAATAATTGACATCTTACATATGGTTGAATGAAAAATTGGTCCCTAAATCAGAGAATACAATTTCAAGAGATATTGATAAATGAAATAGTCTTCCCACAGTACAAAGATTTTCCATTTCTCTTAAACACAACATCATACAATTAACTATACAAAATAGACTCAAGGGTATGTGATGATAATTTAACACTAGACAAAACCATACTAGAACAATCCTTATGAGCATCCAAACGCAACTGATTAAGAATATCCATAAGGTTCCAATCTTCCATTGATTCTGTAAGTTTCTATGATGGCATTTTCCTACTAAGAGTATCTTTAACAACATTCCAGACCCTCGAGGTGTATCCAATATCAATATCAAATGTATAAAGGTATTATAACCACCCCATCAATATAAAATTCATTTCACTTCTAGAAAAGATATTTATTAAGCATTTATTATCTTAAATTATCGTGAAACATTCCCCAAAAAATTATTCTGCCAATACATATTCTCACACATAACTACATAAATCTCTAAATCATGAGTGAAGAAATTCTTATGTTATAGTATATTCTAAAGTGAGACATAATCTACCACATGATCCTCCTATATGATCAGACAACTAAACCCATTTCTAGATGCATCATAAAGACCATATTCCCTATAATAGGATTACGAAATATCCCAATTGAAGTTGATGCCCAATGTAATTTCCTCACACCAAATAATGTCTGACACATCACACCCCATTTTAATTTCACCTCATTCCATGTGATAATAGTCAAAGGTGACTTCATCATTGATAAGTACATAAAAATCCATTTATAATGTCAAGGAAGACCATTGAAGCTCCGAATGTCAAAAAAAATATCGATCTTCCCATGAAAAGATAGCATATAAATTTTTAGGATTAACTAATAATAATTGATTTGAAATCAAAAGTCCCTATATATTTACTTCTTGAATCAAAAAACTGCATTTCAAAAGTATTCCAAACAAACCAGCGACTTCTCAGTATTTCCAAAACCAAACTCAGATAATGATTATGCTCACACTCATATCTCTAGTAGATGAAAATATCACATATAAACACGACCCCAAATGTTTTTATATACTGATGTAATATTTGATTTGTAAAATCCATGTAAACTGAAAGAAATTAGTAAGACAAAATGCAATAATAAGATATTCATTAAATCCATAATGTATCTAAAATTGTTTCTTCATTAAATCACCCTCATGAAAATTGAGATGATGGTAGCCCAATCAAATATCAATCATAAAAAAAAACATTTCCATATTCATAGATCAAATAGATCACCATACAAAGAAAAATAATACTTTTTCTTAACTATTAGTTGGTTTAACTTTTGATTGCCCACACATAATCATATTGAGCCATATTCTTTCTAGGAAGATAGAACTATGGAAGTCCATGGAGATACAGAAGGGTGAAAAATTTCCTTCTCATCAGTTATTCTAAATTATTCTTGAGTTCCTTCAACTTTTCTTTGGCCATATGTCAAAAATTTATTAATATCATCTATGTTATGAGAACCATTTAAATTATAAACTCTACCTCCACCATTGGAGGAACCCCTGAGAAATAGTCTAGGAAAACGTCAGGAAAACCAGGAACAAAAACACGAATATAAAAAAACCAATAAATTTCATTGGGCTCAACATTAAAAGAATAAAAAAACTTCTGAACTCTAGGTGGTAAGGTCCTTCAAGACCAGGTCTTAGATCCCAGTAACCTTGAAATACCAGAATTACCCAATCATCCAAAATAAATGATACATTCCAATTATTATAATAAACATTATATCGATTATAAACTAGCCAATCTGTTCCAATAATAATTTCAAATTTATCTATATTGAGAATAAGAAATTACTAGACAGGCATTGTATCAGTGATTGATAACAAATAAGAAGGAACCAAAAATCCATGCTTCTTCTTCAAAACAAGTGGCATTGCTAAATCTGTAAAAAGGGGCAAGAGGGTTGTTGGAAGGATAAAAATATAAACAAAATAACTAGATATAAAAGATTTTGAATCACCAATATCAATGAATGATATCACTAATGAGGATGAAATTATGATGGTACCTCTAAATATCGCTAGACTTGTGGATAAGTCCCCTGGAAACTCATACAATTAATAATGGTGCTACACTGATGATGCATATGGATAGGTCCCTATAGTCATTGCAGCATATGACTGTGCCATAATATCCTTTCATGTTGTCAATCCATGACCATATCGAGGAAAAAACATAGCATGATAGAAATTTTATAGATGAACATAACACACACAATTGATACACAATGTAGTAGGTGAAGGAAAATAAGGGTGAGTGTGTCTAACATTTCAAACCTGATAGAATTTCATAGTCACAATAATATATACAACTTGTTGTGTCTAAGAGTTGTGACCTAGAGAACTACCTCTACCACTCTTACGATGATCCTACCACTTAAACTTTTTTCCTGGGCTTGCCACTAATACTACCACTATGTGGATGCGAAGGGTAAAAATATTTATTGTTTCTTTCCAGTTCCATATTTGTAAAAATATTATTATGCACAGTAATCATATAGGATAAATGGTTTAACATAAATATGGATGATACAATATCTGTTTGCAAACATAGCAAGCCCTTTTGATATTTCATTTGGAAATTATAAACAGCCTCTAGTGAAAAAGGAAATTTCTCATCAAACTGATTAGTGTTCTACAACACCAAAAGATCTTGCTCCAATAAATATTGTAACTCTAGAGACTTATCCATCATCGTTATATATAGAAAAAAGTGCTGGATGAAGAGAGTCTTGAAACCCCTCTAGTCCAAGCCCACATAGCTATCTGAATGTACCAAGAAATCCCACCAACGCATTCCAAGACCATTTTTTTCTGAATTTTTTACATGTCATCTTGATATTATTAGGTTTTTGTAGGTATTGAATGATCTAATAAATATTTTCTTCAAATTATTTTTCCTCTTGAGGTTTATTTTTACCTTTAAAAGATGATGGATTCTAATATAATAACTCTCATGATCAATCATTTTCTTTTATAACTCCTAGATGTATCTCAACAATTGTGTTCTCAACATACCGTATATTCTAATCACTAACATCAAATAAATTCATGATTACCCTGATGAAATTCCAAGCCATTAGAGGATTACCATGATATGCATTAGTTACACCATCCCAATAAACTCACAGAACATCTCTCAGAGGCATACTACTACACAATGAAACAAAACAAATGATCATACAATAGAACAATCACAATTAAAACTAGAAAAACCATAAAAAAGAACTAAGATCAATGAAAATAACTCAAAATATGAGGCACACATCCCAATATCTAAAGGTAACATGAGTATCATCACTAATGGATCTTGCCAGACACTCTCTATAACATAACTCTTAATTCTTGAAAATCATGTCTACAGTCTAACAGATTTAGAAAGACAATTAATATTGATGAAATTTCACTTTTGAAACCAAAATAGTATAAAATTAACTTTATAAATCCTAAAACTAGTACTCATAATGATATAAAAAATACTATATTGGAATTGTTAATGACAACTGGCTGGAGACTACAACCAAACCATTTGAAAAAAAAGAGTTTGAATGACTTCCACAAACCTAAAGTAATGACATAGAATATATATATAATAGAAAAAATAAAGAAATTAATATATATACCATTATAGATGGTATCTAGGAAAAAATGAATCAAAATAATATTAGAACAATTTCAAAATACATGTCCTACCACAAAGGGATAACAGAAAAACCATATACTTCAAATGATATTGTGAGACAACCCACACTGTCTCACCATCCATCTACCCATAATTTGCTGAACCAAACCTCACTACATAACTCTGGAGCCTTTCCATTCCCTTCATTGAAATAAATTCAAAGGTATATGCACCCCAAAAAAAGTGAGTAGGGTGTGAGATAACATGTTTAGTAAGAATCCACCCAGGTGATCCACAAAAAATATATGTGCACCAATCTCAAGTATAATCATTTTACAATCATGGATGAAAATGAAGTAATGCAGTTTTTATCAAATCCGAAAAAGAAATTTTAATTTTCCAGAAATTCCAAAAAAAATACATGCATATGAATTTTAATTCAAAAGCATTCATATCAAAAACTGAAATATTTCGTTGCAAAAATAGGAAAATCCCACCCAACAACTCAACAATTCTAACTATCATGGAACTCATACCATAAAAAATAACTATTACACAAAAATTCCATTAAATACATGCTTATGTGGATGATATGTACCCCATGATTAATCATGCCAACAATTTAAATCATGTATCTAGAACAAAAGGCCTAGGGTGTAGAGATATTCCCAATGTGAAAATCCCATAACGGTAACATGGACTATGAACCAAAGCTAATCCATACACTTCTGTACCTACAGATTCCAATGTGATTCATCTCATAATAATTTAATTTATTTTAAAATAACCCTCTCCAATATAACAAAAACTATGAAAATCCTTCATTAATTATAAATCCATTTACAAAGTCCAAAAATCATGTTGATTCATTCATAAATCAATTTTTAAAAACAATAGGTGTAATATAGTTTATAAGCATAAGTTAGAGATGGAAAAACCTACCTAATGAAAAGGGTTTTACATTCCCATAAAGGATACACTGATACTAAAATCAGAAAAATAGAATAAGGGGACCTATAATAAATATACAAACCTTAATATTGATTCAATTTAAAAAATATTGTTGGGGGAGAAGAGGAAAAAACACATACCACATGAATAAAAATAAACCACACCACATATAAAAAAGAAAATGACACCCCCAGAGAACAAGATCACTCCACATATGTTGAAGAGGAACAAGAGGAATCTTGATTAATGATCATAGGATCTGATAAAGAAACACCACAATTCAACCAAAATAAAATAATTGAAGAAGAAAAAAGGATTACTCACTTGGTGATATGATAACCAACTACTATGATGATCAAATGATGAACAAATTAATCTGGTTTGAACAAATATTCCAAATATTTTTATTAAATCCTTCTAAGTTGAGATTTGTAAGAGTTTTGGATTAATGGAATGAAATATAATCATCACAAAACCCTTAATAGTTATCCTGTGGAATTTAAATGGCGTATAATCCATTTAAACATCATGTAATCTACAATGATCTCATACATGGGAAAACCAATCAAATTTTTAATTAACCACCATATCTTAATATCACACACCATGTAACCATTACAAAACATGTAATTCTATTACACATTGTACACATCTCATGAATTGTTATTAGAAACCCGGTACACATCATGTGACCCCATTATACATCGTGTAATATACCATTGTACAACAAAAAACTTCATAACAAACACATGTATCCTTTAAACTCAGGGAGAACCCAAAATGTTTATAAAAACATTTTCACATATATTCCATTATTTCAAACAAACATCGATCAGTAAACATCAAGTCATTTTTATCAAAAAATGTTTTCTATCATTGGGAGTCCAAACATTCTCATAGTTAAAGAGGAATAAATATAGAAAGAATTAAATTATCTAAAAGTGGGTAACATGATGTAAAAATAACTAATATGATTATTTTTTAAAATTTAATGTACAGTTACCATAATAATGTGAATATATAGAGGGAAACCTGATGACTAAAAAATTAACCAAGAAAGTGAATTTCAATACATTAATTGATTTTAAATGTCATAAAACAACAATATAATGAATAAAAATGGTATGGATACAAAAAAATCCCAAGTATATTATACATAAAAAGTGGGTTTTGTTCGTAGATGAATAGAAATACCATTAAAATTACTGTAAAAAAATTCAGGAGGAAAATTTCCTTTTTAATATGAAAATATTATTATGAAATGAAAAACAATTATTTTTAAATTATTTTTTATTAAATTATAAATTTTTTCATATAAAGTAAGATTTAATACATTGAGAGTACATTATATTGGGAAATTCAATGCATCACGAACAAATTAAAAAATTGAATACATTCACATTTTTTGTAAAATAAAAGGAGTTTTTGTTTGAAAAAACATGATGATCCATTTCAAAAAAATATTAAAAAGATAAACATGTGAAGAAATATCTTTAATAAATAAAATGGTTGATTTAAAAAAATATAAAACTTTTTTACAAAAAATGTATTTGGATGAAAATGAATTTTTGAATGATGCGAGAGACTAAGTTAGTTATTTTTCAAAAAAAGTTTCTCAGTACTTTAAAGAATAAAATTGTTGAAAGATGGTCAATTTAAATAAATAATGAATGTCTAGATTATGATATAAATTATGTAGTTTATTATCCAATGATAAATTAATTTTAGTCAATTTTAATTTAAACATAAATAATCTATATTAAATTGATATTTTGAAATAAACCGTTACAAAGGTCATAATATTTAAGTATGAATTATCCAATGAATAAATTATGTGTATATAAAGTAAATAAAAAAACATAAATAAGTAGAATTAAATATAATATAATATAAATTTATTAAACAAATAATATTGTCAAATCAAATACGATGAAGAAGTAATATATCCCAATGAAAACAAATTGAATTATGATTTTTTCCACATTGTATCATTTAATTAAAATACCCTTGTATGAAATAAATTAAATTCATACATAATATTACAGTAATTGTGATGAAATAATGATATTAAATATCAATTTTAATGTATATAAACTATATTTATGAAATTTAGAGCATAACATAACAATATGTTTAAATGATGGGAAATTGAGACAAAGTCACATACCTCCGGCTTACTTTTGGAAGAATCTGATTTAACCACATATATATTTATTGTTATTGTATAATTATGTTATAAAAGAACCATATTTGTAATTATAATATCATATATTATCCTTATATATAATCTTACAACCATTTTATTAACGATAATTTATTATTTTTGTTGATTCGTGTGTTAATTTCATTTCATTCTCCGACCTATTTAGTCATGGATTTTTTGGTTTTTGTGTAAAAGATATTGATACTGAATCTCCATAAGTATGTTAATGTTATAAATATCATTTTTTATTATATTCATTTTTTAATTCTTAATTAAATTTAAACATTGGTGGTGGGTCACATAACTTTGGGGATACTATAGGTTATATGTATGCACAAGCGACATAATCATTTTCATAATGGGTGAAAAAATAATGATGTAGGTGAAATATTAATTTTATATAATAAATATCAGGATATATATTCATTATATTTATCAATATTAAATTTAATTAAATCTTATGTGAAAAATATTACCTCGCATTATGAGTTGTCATTCAATTGGAAACACGACCGACGTAATTGTAACTTAAAAAAATGAAAAGAAAGAGGGTATATATGATATTATAATAAAATAAGGAAAACAAAATAGAAAATATCATAGTCACTTTCACTCAAACACACACACACACATGAATTTATAAATGAGTTAAATAAATATTTATATTTATCCTTGAAAGGACATGATAGAAAATGAGGGACATCGGTTCATGAGGTGGTATTCAATCATACCCATAAACAATAGTTCCCTTTCCCATTTTATTGAAGTTGATATGGTTACAAGATAATTATGATAACATAGTAAAATAAATGCATATTTAATACCTATATGTTTTTATATTATAATATTATAATAATATTTTTTATGCGGAGAATGAAACAAAATAAATATAATCATTTAATAACATTAACTCTCCATTAAAAAACACATATAGGTTTTCTCCAAAATCCTTGCTTGGTTTTACTTATGATAAGAGGAATGTAGGATGATGGTTTGCGAGTATGGATGTTATTAGTTAATTTATTTTTAAATAAAAATGAAATTATATGTGTTAAGAGGGGTGGATAAGGGTTGTCCTTTTATAAGTGGGGGAGATGACACACAAGGAACATTGAAAAGATTAAATTAAACTTCAGTATTAATAATGTAAAATTCTCAAAAATAGTTCACAATCAACTATAATATGTTATTATGTTGATAAATTTATATCTAATGGGTGTTGAACTATTTTGTAGTTCATTTTATCCTTTTTATTTATAGGTTAATATCATAGTAAATTAGTTTTTACCTTAACCATAGTAATTAATTAGTACTACATTTAATATTTATAATGGTCAAAAATCAAGTCGAAAAAAATATGATAATATAAATTATACTAATTATAAATATGGAATCCTTTTTCCAAAATTCTATTCATTTAAGTGGATGAATATATTTTAATGGTTTTCCTATGTTTGTGATGAAAAGTGGGATTCCGAGGAGAAAATTCCCATATGTAAGAATGTTTTTAATATTGAAAATAAATATGAAATTTATTACAATTATAGGTGTTAATTAAATTTTAATCTATTTTAACTAATTATTATTTAGACAAATTTAAAATATAATTTATCAAAGTAAATAATTTAATGGAAAATGCAATTTTCTATAAAAATAGTATTTTTCCCTATTCATAAAAAATTTAAACTTTTCATAAAATTCCACAAACACCTCCCTAAAAACATTTTATATGTTGATTTAAAAAATTAATTTGAATTTGAATTTTTTATAATTTTTATTAAAAATAACTAAAAATATGTGCACAATGTGTGACCAAATCATTTATTAGGAAAGTTGAATTTTTTAGAAAATAATTTTTCTTCTTTTAAAATATTTTTAATTTTTTCTAATAAATAGATAAATATAATTTTTATATTTTAGATTTAATATTCATACTCATAAATTTAAGAAGTTGAATATGAGATTATAATATATTACAACTATGTTAGACTTGGTGTTGTGTTTTGCAAAAGCTGTCAAATTTAATAAATTGGGAGAAATTTATATTTCTTATTATTTAAGCCTAGTGTTATTTATCCCATACACTAGAAAATAAAATATTCATATTTTAAAATACCATGTTCTTACATCCTCTACACCATTAATAATTTTTTCTTTATGATTTAAAATTGATCTCAACAATCACGGGTTTTATATTGGGAAATACCAATGTTGAAAAAACCACAAAATAAATAATGTAATAAAACCTCCTCCTGATAAGGGATAAATGAAAATGAATATTTTAAATGGAATAAAACATATCTATGTTTCCTTGAAGGAGATCATATGTGGGAAATGAATATAATTTCATAGATAGAAACCCTAAATAATTATATAGACTAATAGATATCGGTAATCACAATAAAGTGTATGATCAATGAAAAGTTAATGACCTCAAACCAAAAAATCCTTAATGAATTTAAATACATTTGGATTCATCTATCATGAAAGAATTTGATAACATTTTTTTTCCTATATCAATATTTTAATCTTCAAAAATTCGTTTACTATCAAATAATATTAGTAAATAATGGTAATTGGTGTATATCTATTTTATAAGTACAATTTTAACCTTTGTTCATACCTTGATCAATCCCCAATTCATCTCATACTCGATGAAATGAATATGAAAAACAATATTTATTATTATTTAATCACTAAAAATAATTTTTAATTGATCATACGATCTATATAAAAGTAAAAATTAATATTATTTTCACTAACTATTTTTAAAAACAAATATGGTTGGAATAATTTATCCTATATGATACATTATCTATAAACCTCAATAGTAATATTGTTTGAAAATCATTTACTTTTATTCATTAACTCATTAATGTTAAAACAATGAAATATTTTCTAGAACACCATTTAGGGAATTAGTAGGTATTAATTATTTATCGACCATCGACTACTTTTTGAAGTCGTACAACCTTTCTGTATGTCATGGTTTGTTACCTAAAATGCATGTTATAATTTTTCAAAAAACATATTATTATAATTCATATAACATTAGCAATGTGTGATAACCGTTAATTACCAAAAAGATATGATAAACATAATGCTTACGAATTTATTTATTCTTATACGAACACATTTAATTAAATTATTCTTTAAATAACATTTTCACATGTTAAACTAATTTTTTATATTCTCATTCATCTTTTCCAAATATATCCTTATTCTTTGTAGACTCGCATCATATAAAACATAAATGGGGTGTTTAATACTTTATAATTATTATCAATCTAAAAATAATAAACCCATTATAATATCCTAACCCAAAACATTAATGGAGAGATATATGCTTATAAATAAAAAACATTATATATTTCATGATTCTTATATAAGAAATACCACTGGTAAAATTACCCCTATAATAAAATTTTGTAATACCAATACATAAACACTTTGACAATTTTGTTTCGATGTAGTCTATTCTAGGGTCTAGTGATTAACCTTTATAAGAGTGTATGGACTAGAATAATTCCCAATTTACCAACATTTATTATAATGAGTAATAAATACATCCCTAGGATGAGATTAAATTCCTTCCATTGCACTCTTCATAATTCATAACTAATTCATTTCATTATGCTAGAATTTTCCAAAACGGAGAAATTTTCTAATTTATTATAGACACATTAATGGGAATCTCATTCCAAATTTATAACGTAGAAAATATTGAGCCCTTTCTTCTCCATAGTCTCCACCACTTGAGCTATTAGAGAAATTCATAATTATCTTCATTAGAGATCATGTGTGTGGTTTATTCTATTGGTTATTAATCATATTTCAGAATAACTATTTAGGAAAAATAATGATATCATTCAATCCTATCGTCCACCCATTTGGATTTTAATTTAAACCAAAATTTATATTATTTTTAATTATTAAATGATTTTTTTGGGTTCCCACCAGGTACTAACTCCCAAAATACCTTTTAGGATATAATAATAATAGATGGGAACTACATAATCATGAAGAATCTAATATTGAATTTAAAAAACAAGAAAAATTCTTTTCAAGCAATGAAACCCTATGTTAAACAATTGTTTTTAATTATCATCCAATATTTAAATCCTTCATATTTTTTTAATGAAATTAAATATTATCCAAAAAATATCCTTAAGATTTTCAAACCATGGGAAACAGATCATTGTTGTCTACCAGGTAATTCTTAAGTTCCAATACAACTGTTATGAAGTTATTAACCCAATATACATCTATTATAGAACCACATCCACATGTATTATCAATATAGTCCTAAATTATTGTAAAATTTACATTATATATAACTTAAAATAATTTATAATGTTATTTTTTACGTATCCTCAATGTCAATCATAGGGTTATGTTCCATTATATATGTTTTACTATATATAGTTCCCACGTTTTATAATAAATTTCCTATAATACCAAATTTAATGACACTGAATCTTGTTACCTATAGTTGATTTTTACATTTGTATATTGGGATATGATATAAAAAATCCCACCCTAATGGGATGACTAGTTTTATAGTCTTGGTAAACAAGATATCTAGCTGATTACCGTATAAAAATTGAATTTAAAAATTATGATTTTTTTTGAATATATTTCTCCCCATAGAATATCATATCATATCATTCATATTACACTTGATGGATTCATGAAAAAAATAATAATAATGAGATAAAATTATTAGTGAGGTCTATGTACAACCTATGCTATCATGAATCAATTATAATAATCAACATGGAAAAGAAAGTTAATAAACACGAATTCCATTTAAATAATTTGACTTGTACGATTAGAAAAAGAATAATCAACATATAAAGGTAAATAATAGCACACAAAATCCATTATATCAACAAATTTACTATTAAGAATATATAAGTCAAAATAAATATGGATTTGTAAATAACTTAACAAAACATTCAACTTAATCAATAACACATCTCTAAAAAATAGATAAGGCACAATCACTTTGGCACAGTAAATATGTAAATATAACTTATATTTAATCAATAATAAATAATTAAATACATATAGGGATAATATAAATTGAATGTATCAAAAATATTAATAACTACATTCTTATTAAAGAAAATCAAGATTTATTAGACGTCATTATCTCATGCATCATGATACCTTTACTGGAATAACCATTCACAGTAAAGTTTAAAACTTCTTTGAAAACCCATTTAATTATATATTACTATGTCAACTCATGATACTACTAATTTATTAATGGAATATATCATTTTGGGCCACACCCATCAGTGCATGTCGAAATCATTACTCATATATTGAATAATTGATTTAATTCATGATCAATGGGACATATCATAGAATATTCATATTGAGTAATGGAAATATATGTTTCATATTTTACCTAGATAAAAAAACATTAAATATAGAAAACTATATATATAAATGATATTTCGTTTAATCAAAAAAATATAAATGATAAATATTATGGATATTCATTTGAAATTAAAAGTATAATATTGACATCAAAGTGAATATTTCAATGGAGTGATATTGACTAAAAAAAGTAATCACTAATGTGAATGTCAATTCATTAAATATCCAAAATTTTCATACAAAATCCATATAATAATTATTTATAGAATCTATAAAACATATTTTAAGTGAATTATAAGATAAATAATATTTTATTATCATTCTTGAATAGAAAGAATATCAAAATGATATTGATAACTATATTGGGGAATATATATATATATTAAACTGAAAGTATTATTAAAAATACATGTATAATTTCATTTGAAAATAATTTCTATGAAAATATCCTTTGAACAATTTTATGGAATCATTAAAACATTTTTTGTTCAGGAATTTTGGAAATTTTTTACTTGTCTTATATGTTAATTTAAATATTCATTGCATATTTTTAGAAAAATACAAACAGTACTTGTTTAGATAATGATATGATGATCCCTTTCAGTAATTTTTAGAAAACTAAATCTTGTGAGAATTTTTCTTTAATATATCATTCTAATATCTTTAAATATATTATTGAAAATATTTTTAGAAAACATTTTATTGGAAGGGAAAATATTTTCTACCTGTTAGAGAAATGATATCATAATAGGTTAAAAATATTTTTTGAATAATTTTATGTAAATAATAGTAGAAAAATGAAACTATTTATTCAAAACAAAATGAATAAATATAGAAGAATAAAATTATGGTGTTTTATTATATAGTTTTAATATAATTTACTTCAATGTAAATTCAAGTATAAACAATCCCAATTAAAATGAGTTTATGAAATAAAACTGTACAAAGATCATAATATTGAATTGATAATAAAAAATCAATAAGTTATTTGTATAAAATGTGAATCAATATAAAAAATGTTTTAATGTCAAATAATATAGTAAAGAACCTTTAAAAACATAATCCTAGAATATTAAATCAATGGAGGAAGTAATATGACCCCATGAAAATATAGAGTTATGAAATTATGTACTTATTATTAACATTTATGTCAAATACCAAGGGATGTAATAATTAAAATTAAATCATAAGATACAATAAAAATATTTATTAATCATTATATTAAAAGTAAAATTTCTTTTATATACATTATATCAATAATATTTGGTGTATAACATTACAATATGGGTAATTGAATGGAAGTTGACACAATGTCCCTTACCTGAAGCTTCCATTTAGTTTAATGTTATTTTAAAATCAATTATAATGGATTTAGTAATTTTAATAATTTATATAAGAACAATATTCATATTTATATTATTATATATTATCCTCTAATAACATTTTATCACCCATTTATTAATGTTATTTCGTTTGTTTCATAGTTTTTGTTGTTAATATCCATGCATTCTCATCCGTATTTTCTAAGGTAAATTATGGTTCATATAAAAATTATATATATACATAATATAATGAATAATATTAAAGGCATAAATTTTATTTTTTTAATTATATGCATATATTACTCTTTAATGAAATTTTAACATTGAAAATGGATCACATCACATTGTGGAAACGATAGGCCATACTTATACATGAGTGATGTTATCATTTAATTAATAGGTCAAAGTGTAAGGAATTATGTAATAATCATCCAAAATATATATAATTTCATAATGGAAACATATATTCATTTAATTTAACATTATTTCATTCCTTGTGTAAGGTATCAGGAAAAAAAATCACATTGCTTTGTGACGTGTTAGTCCGCCATACACACGAGAATCATTATAATAATTTAAATGGAATTGAAGGTAATAAGATATATTTTATATCATAATTAACATTTTATAATAATAATACAAATATAATATATTTTATTTAAATTCTTCATTATATCCATCCTTGAATGGTGGTTATGAAAATAGAGTTATGTGAATTCATGAGACAATAGTCAGCCATACACACACTCGATAATTTTTTCTCATGGTTGACAGAATTAATTATGGATTAAAGATAATTAATATAAAATAATAAAATCATTTTATATTTAAGATAATGAGGTTATTATATGATCATTATTTATAAAAAATTTAACGAGGTGAAAGAAGAAACCAAAAAAAATGTTTGATTAATAACACTATGTCTTATTCAGACAAATTTTTTTGGATTGCACAAATATCCTTCCAAGGATAGATTTATGATCAAACCATGGTCTCTAAGATGTTGGTATGGGATTAAGGAATTTATTTTTGTAGTTAATTGGTGAACCAAATTTCTTTTGTGGTGTTAAGAACAGAAGAGAGTGAGTATAATTTTATATGCAGGGGAGAGGATAAAAATTGAATTTTTTAAAAGATTCAATTCCACCAACATGTAAATCAAAAAAAATTCATAAAATGGTTAATTTGTGATAATTATATGTTTTATGTTTATAATAGGATAATAATAGGGGTTTTGTAAAAGTTTTTCAGGCATTTGATTCCATATCAGTTTATATTAACCCCCAAAAAATTTGTTTTTACCTTATCCATGGTAAATAATATTTACTACATTTACTATTAATCAAAGTAAAAGTTAATTTTTCCATTATATATAATTTAAATTATTCTAATTAAAAATATATAATCAATTTTCCAAAATTCTATACATACATGTGGTATAATCCAATTTAAAATTATACCCACATACATGATGAAAATATGGTTTCGAAAGAGATGTTTTTTAGTATTTTAATAGATTTTCATTCAAAAATTAAAAATTAAAAACAAATAAAATGTCCGAAATTAGATACAAATTAATATTATTTAATTAATATTTCATTAATAAAAAGAAATTATCAATTATTTATGTATTTTATCTAAACATAAATTATGTATTCAAAAGAAATAAATATTTTCTTGTCTACGTCAACAATGAAAATCTTCCAAAAAATACAAAAACAAATCATCATCAGATAAACTTAATATGATGATCTAAAAAATAATGGTCATTTTAAAAATAAATTTTCGAAAAATTGTAAATGAAAATTTAAATTGTGTGTGAAAAATGTGGATAAATCATTTTTAGAGAAATTCTGTTTTATGAAAAAATTTATTTTTTTAATAGAATTTTATATATTTATTATCAATAAATAACTTTAATTTTCATAATTTATCTATTAATATTAATAATATATAATTTAACTTCTAGGTTATAATGATATAATATATCACATTATATTCTGGCTTGGGGTTGCATGTTCTGCAAGCTATTGACGAAATTATATTTGATGACATATATTTCATGGGATATTTAAGATCAATGTAGTTTATATCACATGGTATCGAAAAAAATCTTGTTATTTTGAAATAGAATATTTTTACATGTATTAATGTATTTTTTATCTATAGTATTACTATATGTATGGTGCGTATATTCAATGAGGGTGTGAGGTAAATTATTTATCGTATGGAATGTGATTGCTTTAGGTATACAAATTGATATATGATAATTTTCATATCAGTTGTGGTGGATCCCATAAACCTCCTAGATAATATATTTATATGTTATATGGTATGATGTGTTTATGTGATTCATGGTGTTCATGTTATGATATATGTCCTAGGAGTACGTGAGTTAGCTTATATTTGAGGGAGATGGCCCAAGATATGCGATGATGGGGACGAGTGAAAAAAAAATTGTGAAGAAATATCAGTGTACCTTAGATGGTTCATTAATATAACACATCATTCATTGTATGAGATACATGGTTATAGATAACCATAGAGAGTCTGGGAGCCTAGAATACCTTTTTAGTTGACTAGTTAGTATCACTTTTGTTCACTATGCTTTATCATGATTTCTTAGAAAGGATGGGAACATAGAAATTCCAATATCCAACCAAAACCTACAGGATGTAGGACTATGGTTGTAACCATATAACTTATATTATTTTAGGCTAATGAGGTGTACTATTTAAGGGGAATTTGGTAATTATTAAGTGGAATCAATGTTTTACATTAAGTGATAAAATGTATATTAGTGTTAGGAATATGTAAGATTTCAGGCTTTGGTAGGGAAATAATGTTAGTTGTAATTATTAAGCGATGTAAACATGGGTGACTAGTTGAGAAATTCTTATTTAGCATACCATGTGATTTTATTAACAAAATATTATGTTTATTGAAAATACTAAACTCTGTGATGTTTAATGGGGGGGTTCAGGCCCATAAAAGCATCATGAATCACTCTTCTTTTCACCAGTGATTAAAATTGTTGGACATCAGGATAGGATAAAACATAAAGAAGATAAAAAATATTAAATTTTTTAATTTAATTATTCTGTATTCTAGGTTTTATAGTCTAAACAATTGTTCGTTTTATAGGCATGACACACGGTAAACATACTCAGAAGGTATTAACTGAATATGTTCAGAATGATGTTCCAAAAGTTATCTGAAGTGTAGTAATTGATGATGATAAAACATGGAGGACACATCCATAATATTAGTACCAATATATATATATATATATATTAGTGATCTATTACCTAATAATCCATATATTTTTTGTTGGAGGAGGTTTATATATCTTTCAGTTTGATCTACACTTATAAGGAGACCATGGTTTCGTTGGATGTGTGGATGCTATGCTAGGTAGAGATATATTGGTGGTTATTATTTCATGGGGATCTTGAGGAGTTGGCGGTATCATGGGAAACTTTCATTCACTAGTTCATAGTATATCTTCTGTCTATAATTGTGTAGGGGAAAGTCATCATGGCCTACTAACCCTTGTAATGGGGAGTTCAAGTTTGAGGGTTTTTTGGATATATTTGAGTACCGTATTGTGATGTGATTCAGATATAGTTCTAGATTAGGAGGCTATGGTGGGTCATTTTAATGAGTATTTTCATCCAAAAATATATTTATTGGTAAAACTATTTATGATGAAGTCACATATGATATTGCTAGAAAGAGATGTGGTTTTTGAGAGGATAATATCCTGAACCAGATCATTATAATATAAGAGGCATCCAGAATACTCTCATCGTAGATATGTGTTTGATGGTTCCTAGATTACTATAAATAAGAGTTTTCAATCATCGTAGGGTATATCCCATCCCTAACCATCTCTTTTATTCTTTGGTTGTAGGATCTAAGTCTAACTCCAAGGGATCATATGTATTTTCCCTTTTAGAGGATTATGTCATCAGTGGAGAGAGATTCAGACCATTCAAATCAGTCTTCATCTTCCATTAGTTCAACATAATGTCCTTCTATTGAGGTTGATTAATCTAAGGCAACAGTAGTACATTGATCCATTTTGGTATTATGAGATAGGAGACAGTGCAGGAATAAGAAACCCAAGAAATTCTCCTCAATATCATGGAGTATAACACAATGGTGGAGGGGGTTGAAAAAGGGGAATACATTCCAAGGAGAAAGTCATGGTTAGTTTCCTACTTTATCTTGTCCAATTACATTCGATTGAGATGATGTTCAAGGTACTCATTCAATGTTTTCCAAATTGGATGATGATTTTTTGATTCAGAAGCTACACACTACTTAAAAACACCTTCCTTTTATCGATGCTTTATGAATTTTGTTGGAGTGGATTCTAGTGTGATTGACATTTACTACACCAGATAGTGTTTAAGATGGAATGTATGTAGTATATAAATACTATGATCTAGTATTGGTAAAACACTTATATTTTTGAGTCTTTATATGTTAATGGGTACAACAATGTGATATCATTCATATCATTAATTTTTTTCATTCAGTATAGGATATCATGAATTTCTTCATTGGGAAGGATGTGTTATATGACAATGACAGAGAACAAGGTGTGTCTTTTCTAAAAGATACCCGCAGATGAATCATATTATTGTTTGATCCATTCCATACTTCATGGATGTATTATTATAAGATCATCATAGGTTCAATAGTAAACATTTTTTAGGGTTATAGAACAGTACACTGAGGTATTTTTTTGAAGAGGATGTAACATTACACCATCTATGTGAGATTGTGCTGCGGTTCAATATAAAATATTTTATGTATCCAATACCGATGTTACAAAAAATGATGGTTCCATACGAGTTTTTTGTGTTTCATGTATAACGTGATGATCTGTTATAGAAATTCTTAGTTCGTCTGAATGTGCCACCCTGGCGTACAACCATCTTTTCACAAAGGAGTTCGATGTTAGTTTTCTACTTTGTATTGATCATCACATGAATTAGGTGATAATAAATAACCACTATTTTTTACTAAGCTAAATGAATTATTTTATCATCTGAAAGGGCCATGTTGTTTCTTCATTACTTATATGGATTTAGGATATCATCATATGCGGGTTAAAGATGAGGATATTCAGAAGAACTCATTTATTTCATCATGGAAATTAGGATTTCATTCTGATAACAATAAGCATGTTGAGTTCACCATCTATGTTTATGGGGTTGTAGAATATAGTGAATAGAGATATATTGTATAAGTTTTTGGTTGTATTCATTGACATTATCCTCGTGTACTTAGTATCATGGGAGGATCTTTTATAGAATTTATATGTAATTTTTGGATCAATTCAATTTCAGAAGATATAAGGTAAGATTATAAGTGTGGGGTTTGTTATCATGAAACTCATGTAATGGGTAATTTCATATCCCAATAGTTATTATTTATCAATACATTGATTACAGAGGAAGTTATTTCATGGGAATCCCCTAATACAAAGATATAACTATAAAATTTTCTTCTTATTAATGGTTATTATAGGATGTTCTTGGCTGATATCCCTCAGTTTTTCCCCCTATTATATCCTTGAATCGAAATTATTATTTATTCTTATTGAATGACTACACTCTTGAAAATTTTCAGTACATCAAAATGATGTTAGTCAAAAGATAGATTCTAGTTATTTCTAAGAGAGGGAGTTCAATTTAAGAATTTCTATTAATCTTCGAGTCTTTCTTTGGGATATACTCTCCTGATAAAAATTATAGTTATTTATTATGGACCATGTATGTTATGTCACAATGAGAATAACTATGTAATCTATGATATCGAGTAAGTGATTTTTTTTATGTTTCATGAAATTACCTCATTGGAAAGAGTTTTTTTATACTAATCATATGAGCCTATATTTTTTCCCTCCCTACAGAAAATGATCTTATGTCCACAAGGGTGGATGAAATTATTGTATGATTTTGAATTGGAGTTTTTTTTAATAGTCTAAGAGAGGGAAATATTTTAAATGGTGCATAGATAAGGAATATATTAAGTGACACCATTCATGAATATAGCGATTATTTGGGAGCAATGAAATGGATGTCAAAAACACATTTCTATATGGGTGATATTGAAGGAACATGTTTATGTTTCTATATAAAATTGAATTATTCTTTGGTCAATTAGGTGTAGTATTCCATTTAGGGGGATTCAATGGTGGAGGTCTAGAGGGGCCGAGTTGTTTTTAGAGATGGTCTTGATAGTTGAGCTGATGATGAACCATAATAGGTGTTGTTACAGGGGAGGCTTTTCATCCATTTAGAAATTTTTGAGATGGTTCTCCAATGTTATGTAGCTCACCCTTTTCTGTACATCCTAGCATGAAACATATGTTACAATATTTTAAATGTTAGTTGGGGTGGCCATGGTTTATTTATACGTTTCATAGTTTTATTGTTGATATTTCATCTTCTAAAATGTGAAGTGCCAGCAGTATGTTCTCATTGGTTTTATAAATAGATTATATCCCCCATGTGAATGTGAGAGGACATCTTAATAGAATTCACAATCAATTTACCTCAAGATTCAACATAGAATGAATCTATGTGTGTGAAAATGTATATTTTCAGAAAAATATTTGACTTCATAGTGATCAGGGAGTCAATATGAAATATGGGTTTTTATAGGTAGTGTTTGGAGGCATTGGAGTGTATCCATGGTTTCTTGAGTATGATAGTCTAATATTGAGATTATTTTTTAACTCTTGTGTGTAAATAGGTCCCCAACATGATCTTTTGATCTCAATTATGCCTTAACACAACTTTCCCAAAATAGAGGGTTGGTAAAATAAAATACGCCGTCAATAATTTTGTAGACATTTTATGTTATTTTGTGCTCGGTTTTGTAGGTTTGTGGATGATTCACTTGAATTTGGATGATATTTTTTACAAAAATATTTTACACTACACCATTTGTATGGAAATTTTTATAGATTTGTAGAGCCTACAAGTATGTTCTCTATTTTGAAGGACTAGGTTCAAATAGATTGCAATTATCCAGCTAGATATATTGTTGAATTTGATATAGATGGATCATGTTATCTAAAAAATAATGATAACAGTGTAGGATCATCTAATATCATATGATTATCTTAATAATAACCATTGAAGTTTGAAGTTGGAGAAAAACCATACCCAAATGATACTCGTCTCCATGAGGAATGAATTTTTGGTCATGGGAGTAAGATTTCTCTTTGGTTTATTGGGCCTTCCATGTTGTTGGCTCGAGATAGAGATATGGTGTATCTTATAGAACATTCCCTGGATATGAGGCCAATAGACAATGTTTTTCACATGTAACAACTTTTTTGTTATGTTCATGATTTCTCTTATATAATCAATTTTTTAGAGATCGATGTTGGTGAAGATATATCATTTTTGGAGTATCCAATGGGGATCCAATGCCTCTAGTATATGTTGTTGAGAAGGTATAGTAATCAATCAGTTCATGCATTCTAGAATCATGGTAGCATGTTAGAGTGTGCATGGGAATGTGATTCACATATACCTTCTCAGAACCTTGATATGTATATTGTTTAACTCTAATTTTTTTTGTAACACTCACTCAAATTATTCACGTTTTTTTATGAAGTTGTTTAATCTTGTTCAATGTTATGTAACTACTCTAATCAGAGTGGTATTTCCCCCAAGAGAGTGTTTAGGGCCTTTCTTTTTGTTCCATGATTTTTCGATTGTTCATTTGATGAGTTGGTTGAGATGTTTGATAGTGAGGTTTTTGAGAAGTATCTCACGAGGTGTCTGATTTGGACACCCCTTTAATTTTAAATGTATGATTTTTTTTGGATTCATATAATGGAAATGTTTTTATAGGTATTTTATATAAGGATCTAGATCCATTTATTTGAACCATCTTCATGTTTTTGAATCCCAGGACACTCAAAAGATACATAGTGTGGGTCTTGTTGTGTTTGGCTATGAAAAGATAGAAGTGGGGAGAAGATAAGGTATAATTATGGTTTTATGGTTTAAGAGGTGTTACGAAAAATGTGATTTTCAACTTGTTTGATGAGGCATATGGAAATAATGATTTAAACCATATATTTATGACATAAATAAATTATGATCCCAAATGGTTTAGGTGATCCCTTTTCATTAAAACATAAAATTTTACATATTTACAACATAAATAGAGGATTTATAAAGTAAATTTTGCATAAAAAATGTGGTTTATAAGATATAGTGACATCACTTCTCTCAAAAACTATGGTTATTTCTGCAAAACTCATAGAACCTCACATACTTCTCTCTAGGTGATCTTGAGTACATTAATAATGATCAATCCCCACGTTCCATTATCAATTTGAATTGACCCAACCTAACTTCTACCATTTTCTATAATAGGTCATTGATCTAAATCATCTAGATTATTCTTCGTAGATGATATCTATTTTGCTCCAACATTTTATCAATGTAATATTGGTTTTTTGATGGTGCAGTTTTCATGAAATACCCTGGGTGAGATTCTAACCTATTGGGAGAGGTGATCAGGATATGCTTCAATGGTCTATTATTTTGTCCAAATTATAAATAAATTTAAGGTATTTGATTCAACACTTCTCTTTTTTAGTAATTCTTAATCATTAATTAATAATTTTTTATCCCAATTGATATTAATATAATTAATTAAATAATTATATTACCACATCAATAAATAAATTTAATAGTTATCACATATAAATGTTGTTTCTTTATAATGATTTAATGTATTTACTATTATTTTTCTAGAGAGTTTGTTATCTATTCTAGGAATCTTATCATATTTTTTATTATATGGATGACAATTTTTTTCTTGATGGAAAATTGTAAAGAATGTAATGTATAAATCGATTGATTAATTATATTAATTATTTTAGTGTGTAACCTGTTTGTAATACAAGGTTTGTCAAAATATGATGATAATCAAATCAAATAAATTAATATTTTTAATAGAATATTTTGATCCATGTGTTAATGGATCTATAAAATCGTAATTCAGGGTAATTCTTGATGATGATGATATTAACAAGGCATTTTAATTTATAAATTTTCTTATCATAGTTTGATCAAACTATTTTTTAGGAATCGTGTTGAGATATATTTTTATATATTGTCTATTAGGTTTCTGGTAGTTATAACATATGAATAATGAATTGATTAATCCAATATGTAATAAAAAAGTATTTTTGATAGCAATAATAGTAGGGTCCAGAGATTAATATTTTTATGTGATGGTCTGGTGCTTGGTGTGTAGAACCTTTAAAGATTATTTTCATGTGAAGGAAAAATGATTTATTTGGGGATTCATCTTCCCTATTTTCAATTATTGTTTCATATATTTTTTAATGTGATATAAATTTAACCCTCTCTTTGCGTTTTGAATGATCATGGGATGGATTATGTGATATGTGGTTGGGGCTCCCATATGGTAGGGTAGTAGTCAAAACATGTGATGGTGAGATGCATTAGGATATATATTTGTGTGTTAGGAATGAAACTAAAGATGATGTAATGGGACAAATATGGTCTTAACAATTGATGTGAAAATTTTGGATTGTTGAAATTAAAATCTGTAATAGGTTATGGAAAAGTTTATATTTTTATCTATAATCAATTCACCATTTCATGAGGCACATGGATGTTCTTAGTTTCATATTTCTGCTTGGTGGAATTATAGGATATTCTTCTTAATGTACATAGAATTATATAATGATGTTAATAATATTTAATAAATTTGTAACCCATGAGTTTATTCTTACTAAAATTAAAATTACATTATCTTCAGAAATGGTGCACTTAGTTTGGATTGTTCTAGAGAGAATGGAATTTACAATGATATATTCTATAATATTATTTTGAATAACGAGAATGGTTAAATATTATATAATGAATTAAATAAAAAAGTAAATGATAAAAGGGAATGAAGTAACATATTGTATCCCATTAAAATACATGTGTGGTAATAGGATACCAAACTCAAAGCGTAGTTAATGGGGTGTGTGAGAGTAGATAGCTACATAAGATCTTATTACTAGGGTATTCCCATGGTGTGGTTCTATGGTATATTATATCCTATATATTTTCGTATTTCAAATGTTACAACACCCTTTTTAGTTATGGGAACATGAACCGACTAATATTTGTGAGGGTTTATTCCCTTAAGAACACTATTGGAGGATGGGTTGTTGATTACCCATATAGGATTTCTGTATAATCTTATTATGTTTATATGATGGTAGGAATGAAAGTTAGTTTCCCATATATTTTTTTGTGGAGGGTTAATATGGACTGTGGTTATTTTACAAACTTATTCCCCCATATATAGTATTCTAAGTATTCTTATAGGTTAGATGTTGTATATGTTGTGATGGATTGAGATTTCTTACATGGTGTTTGGGCAGTGATGGTTTGAGGTATTATTCATGATGTATGAAACACATCATACATGCGTTGGTGGATCACACAAACTACCTTCATAAAATACAGTGATGTGATATGGGATGATGTGAAAATGGGATACATGAGGTGTATGTTTTAATTCATATCTATGGTGTCTATGGGAAGGAATTTTTATAGAGATATGGATCAGGACATGCAATGTTGGGGTACAATTGAATATAGTGGTAAAGTGGCAGTAGGTTGGTTTCCAATGATGTTTCATTACTATAATATTAGCTTTCTTGTATGAAATAATTGTTTTTTTATATTCAATTTGAGTTCGGAAACATAGTGTAAAAATTCATGTTTAATGTTAGGTTTAATTTTGTTCATTATGATTTATCATACATTCACTATATTTTTCATGAGATTCTCTAGGGAGGATCGTACTGAGTATATTGTAATGCTCACCCCGGTTATATGTAAACTGATTTCAGGATAGAAGGAGACGATATGAGATCCAGTTTGATATTAATATGTTATTGTATGGTAAGAGTAGTTTGGTATTCGTGGTTGCGATCAAGTTAAGCTTTTATTACATTTAGTTTTTCTTTTAGTTGTATAATTACTACATGTCAATACATATATACACATTGGATGTAATTTATATTTATAATCATGTTTTTATTGGTATATATTTTTTTATCTCTCTCTTAATCATGTTTTTTGGTTAATCAATCTTATTAGGATATATTATTTATATCCTCACTGCTGGTAACCAAATCGGGGCCGAATAGAGTAGTGACTTGGGAAGTCACCATCTACCTTCTCTCATTGTTGTCCAAAAAGCGATATTCTTTATAGGGGGGATAACAATATATTACCTATCTTTTCATTATACATCTATAAAAATTAAAAAGTTTAGAATAATATGATTCTCAAAATAATAATATGGTTTATAAAGTTATGAAAAGATTAATCACAATAGACTCAACAAAAACACCAGAAGTTGAACATATATTATTTGATAAATAACTAATCTCAAAATTCATCAAAATATTTTTAAACATTTTTAAAACCAAAAATTAGAAGTATTTTATCACATACTCTTCAATGATTAATTTAACATTTAGAATTACTCTATATTTGTCACTCATTAAGTCATATACTCAAAAACAAAAATTTACTAAACATATAATATAAAAAATACGGCAATCTTTTCCAAAAAGAGTCTAAATCATCATAATACCAGATTAAATTCCTATATTATCCCAGTGAAAAATTGTAATAGTATTCCTAAAATAAAATCCCATAAAATTTTATTACCATAATAATCTAAATCTCCCAATATGTCATTATTCACCTTAAATTCACAACACATAAAAACAAATAATGGTGATTATGAATTAGGAATTATGATCAACAATAATGTCATTGACCTATAATGGTATCCATTCTTATTCTATTTACCTCCCATGATAGAAACATAATTTTAAATTTTAGAAAATCCATTCATATTATACCATCTACAAGTACTTGAATTTAAAAATTACATAAACTTGTTTTTCATGTCATGAAATTATTTTCATACAATGTGTATTTTTATTGGTTAGTGTTTCAAATATTTTTTCTATCAACCCCATATAAAAATTAAATCACCCTAATGTGGATAATAACACTTAATATCCATTATCCCCACCAAACAAAAAATTCATAATATAAAAAATATTATTTCCATGTCATGTCTTGACAATATTAATCTTGACCCTATTATGGTCAATACTCATCCTGAACACCATATGAGTGTTTTTAAAAACATCAAATAATCACATAAAATACAGTGTGGTTCATATAAAAAGGAAGAAAGAAACATGTTAGTTAATGAATACATATACAAGATTTTACTTTCTAAAAATTAATAATTAGGTTCAAAATAACATTTTATTACCCAAGAATTACATTTTTCCTCCAAAATATTTTCATTAACATTTCGTAATTAATCATAATGTAAAAATAAATGAATAATGGTTTCTTTTCAATACTGACAAAAATGAGAAAAAAATTTCAAAAACATTTATACATGTAACCCTTACAATGTACCATATATATTCCTTTAAACATAAGATTATGAGTAAACATATTGAAGTGTAATAAAAATAACATGGTATCACAAGATCCTAGAAAACAAAGTAATATTAAAGAAATATAAACCATTAAATATTCATTTGTCAAGGATAACACATAACAAAAAATTACAAGGTCAATATAGTCTCATTATGTTTTATGTTTGATCCCTAATCCCTTATAATATTTTATGTATTTTGGTATTGAAAATGGTTTTGATATAGGATTCTATTATGTCAATATATTTAAATGATATATTGTGATTGAAATGTGGAAATGTTATCATTCCTTTATATTGGTTTTATGTGTTATAATCTTATAATGGTACTTGGACATTTGACGGGTGGTTACGTGATAAACCATATGACGAGTGGTGTCGTGAATACCAGGATGAGTGGTTACGTTATAACCTCCAATGCATTGGGTATGGAAGTTGGCCGTATGGCTATTCCATTTAAGTATGTATGGAAGTCGACCGTATGGTTATTCCATTTATGTATGTTTATATCACAAGTTACCTTTATATGTTATGTGTTATTTATATGGGTTTTTTGGTAATCTTTTGATTACAAAAGGGTAAGTAATGATATTTTATTCAATGAAGATTATTTTATGCTTCATAAAGGTGAAAAGTATTACTTTGATAAAGTATTCATGGTTTACTAGTGGTTTTGAAAAACTAACAGATTTACTTCTTTGTGTATCCCTTACCGAGCTTTTTATGCTCACCCCAAGTTTTTGAAATGTTTTTTCACAGGACCTAAAATGAAATAGGGTCAAGGATGGGATCATGGAAAAGTCATGATATCTAAAACATGGAACTAGACATGTTTCTTTTTAAGAGTTTTTATTTTTTGGAAACTTAGTATAAGTGTCTACTTTGTAATCTTTTGATATGTAATTGTTATGTCCTAATTCTCTAAACTATTAACCTGTAATGATCCTCAATGTTAATTATTCATTTAATTCAATATCAAGTAAGGTATAAGGTCAGGGCCATATAATAACCCTTACATATCATTTGATCTTAGAAATTATTTTCTACCTTTCCCAAGGATACAAAAAATAATATTATATATGATTTATTGAATGAAAGAATGTTTCTAATAATATTTTAATGTCTTTAAAATATAAAATGGGATTCATGTATGTATCTAGTATTCTAACACCATAAAACTAATCAATATTTATTATTTATATCCATTGTATCTTATACCAATTTATTGTGGAAGACGCTATCTCTAGGATTATAGAGTTATCACATTATAGTTGTTATCAAAGGATGTTTTTAATAAACCATGAGAACTATATTTTAAATTAACTTACATAAAATTGGAATTATGATTATTAATTAGGTTGTAATTAAACATTTTATATAATTGGGATTAGTAATATATTTATCAATATTCATAGTTATTAATAGTTAACTCAGTGTGGGACATTGTTTAGAGATTTCACCTAATAGAAGAATGGAAATTTATACTCGTAGTAAGTGAAGTTATTTTAATTATGTTCATATTAATAAAGATAATTATTGAACTGACCGGATCATGGACATATTATCACCAATTATTTATGTTATGAAGAATAACCATTATCAAATGGATAATCATATTTTTTTCAAGCTATGATTCACATATTTTTCATTACTTCATGCAATGAAGGGTTTCATTCATTAATGGGACTATTAGTCCATTGGTAGTGTAATAACGGTTCAATCCAACAAAAAGATATATTTTTTCATAGGGATATAATTATAAGTAAATTTTTATTCATTTAGTGTGTTATTTTAATAGAGATGATGAAAAATATTTCCCAATAATCCAGATAATTAATTATTATTATTAAATTGAACATATAGAATAGATAAATTATATGATATTCATTGAGAAATAATTTCTTCCAGACTGCAAAGATGAAATGGAGAGGAATTCCTCCAATTTTCAATTGAAGGAATAAGAAGGTATTGTAGTGTATGAAGATAACATTGTAATTGTAACACCCCGGGTAAATAAAGAGTATGAAATTTTCACATTTATCCATATTTGAGAATAAAATATTAATATAACTTTAAAGGGGACGCTATGCTCGATGGCGTACCCAACATGCAATAACGAGTTTCTTGGGAATCTTACGTTGCACTCTAATAATAAAAAAATATTATTTTAAATGGTAGTTAACACCTAGTTGTTGTGATGGAAGGAATGAATAGAACTAACTAAAAAATGATTATTTATTTTTGTCAAATATTTTTACTTTTTACAATAAATGTTAGAGGATTAAAAATGTGAATGAATCCAATTTTAATTGTAAACATTCTAATATTCTTTAAAAGACCGATTAACCACCTTTTAATGGAGAACCTCTTTAAAATACACTTTTTGACAATTTTATGTGTTATATTTGACAAAATAAAATTCTTCTTTATAATCGGGACATCAAAATTTACTTTGTGTAAATTATTGGTATTTTTCCGAAAAAGATCGATTTTTAATGAATAGTGAAAACTGTTGTATTTTAATTCAAAACCTCATTTTAATATAATTTATTTATATGATTAGATTATCTTTTGAATTGGTTTTAAAGTGAAATTTGAATATATCTTTACCATTTAATCCAATATTGGTTATTGGAATTAATTTCACTTTGAAATCGGACTTGAACTAGTGTCAATCTTTTGATACTTTTTATTTCATAAAAACACACTATTAGTTTTGACAGCGGGAATTAATTATTAAATTAATTAATTCAACTTATATTTTTTTAATTTTTTAAATTAGACATCATTTTTGAATTTGGAATATCAAATATAGTTTAGGGTGAATTTTTGGTAATTTTCTTAAAAACTTGAATTTTTGATGAATAGTGAAACCACTAAGTGGTACTTATAAGAACTGATTTTCCGTTTAAATGAAATTTTTCCACCATTGTGTTTTGAATTTAAAAAATTCAACATACATGGTTGTCATTAAGAAGTAAAATTTGGTTCAATTGGATTAAAATAATATTTTTGGGAATAGTAACTTATTAAGTTTTTAATCGCGAATAAGGTAATTAGTGTAGTTTAAGGTAAAAATAATGTTTTAATATTATGAAATGACCTAGACACATGTCCTACCATCATTGGACGAGTCATGGCCGACCAAGACAATACATGGGTCAACTTGGGGACCTCATGGAGCCACTTTGGTTGGAAAATGTCATAAATACCTTTTTATTTAATGTTAAAATAAAATATCACAAACATGAGTTGTTTATCTAAATGTTTTTTTACATGGGGTTATAAAAGTCAGATTTTTTACTCTAAAAAGTCATTGGAAAGATAAAAAGATTTCCTAAATCATAGTATTTTTTTATAATTTTTATTCATTAAATAAACTAAATTATTTATGACATCATGATGATGCAGCGATGACCTCATTATTTAAAGATTTAAATAAAATGGAAAGATAATGTAAAATATAAGACCTAAAGATGTCCGAAACCTATTTTATGGGTGTATTTCAAACCCTTATCACCTTATCCTCGAAACGAATCAATGTGGGACCATTAAAATCCGAAACTCATTCTAAAATAAAGTAACATTTCTTTACATTCCAAGAGTGCCCCTCCTCTCCTCTTATAAAAGGCCCCCACCTCTACCTCCTTACCCACACTTACAAAGCCTTTGGCTCGGCCAAACCCTGCCCATTTGTCTCTACACATCCCTCTCTAACTCTTGGAAGCCTCACTTTGGTCATAAGTCTTCCCACGGAAGCCTTTGAGCTCAAACCAAAGGGAGTTACCCGATTTTAAGGTAATGTCTTCACTTGAATCATTTTGTTTTATTTTGCTTCTCCACCCCCGTAAACTCTTTTTATTCCTTTATTTTGTAACAACACCAGAATCGTAAATATACTAGGATTTTGTTATGTTAAGTATTCGATCTACACTTACACATACCTTCATCTAATTGTTAAAGAACATACTGTTTCTGTGGATGGCGAATTACTGCCTCACGAAACGATGATTGTTCAATCTTCACTTAACACCTTTCATGGTGGCCATTAAGATGTCACTATATTTATATATGATATATGATATGTTTATTTTTTCCTTAAGATTCTGTATTTTTCATTTATGGAATACCTTTATGGCTTCCATTTTGGGTATACACGATATCTTCATTTTAGGAAGTGCGGACTACCGCCCCCTCAAAGTGATTTGATTCGTTAATACCATATGTGGTATGTATAAAGGATATATTTAATTATATTATATATTATACCATACTGGAATTAAAATACTAGTATGTATCATTATGTTTTAATTCCATTAAATGTGAAATAGAAATGGAAGTAGTGTTTATGCGTATGTACGACCTACCGTCTCCATGAACGGTGCATTTCATTTCTTAACTCTAAATGTTTTGTAATATTATAAATGCATGAATATACTGGATATATATTATATATATGATATCTACATCATGAATAAAATTCTGGATATAATGGATATTTTACCACATGAACTAATTGTAATTATAAAGAGTTTATTTTTGACTCAAGTACCAATGATCGTTAAAAGGACCATTATTAGCTTAAATAATAACATAGTGTTCATGGAATGATAATAAGTGATATAAAAGGAATAATTAACTTGAAAAATGTTCTTAAGTATGTATAAATTAACTCATGATTATTATTCAGGAGATTAAAGAATGATCGAGTCAAGTAAGACCCGAGGTAAGGGATCATACTCCTCTCTTTCTTTGTAAGTACACTCTTTTATGTCATTCCTTTTAAATCTCATTTTTATTGTTATTGGGATGTTATTTTATATTAATATTACTGTAATTTTTATGTTCATATGATGAGAGACCTTATTCTCTCTCATCATTCCATTTTGGATGTTTTGAGTGAAGACGTTAGGCTGCCGAATTTTCGTAAGAGATCTAACCTCTCTCTTTCATTTTAAGTACTCTAATTTATGTCACTTCTTTTAAGCTCCTATTTGTTATATTGGGGGATGTTCTTTTATATTCTCGTTTCTGTGAAATTTATGTTAATATGAGTAGATACCCTATTTGATCTCATCAATCCATTTTTGTATGTTTTAAGTGGCGTCGTTAGGCTGCCGAGTTTTCATAAGGGATTTTTAATCTCACTTTTAGTCCCGTGAGATTTATGCTACATTTGACACCATTTCCATTGAGTGGTGTATTTACATACCATTATTATTCTCTTTGTGTAATATAATTTCATTTTGGGTTATTTACATATTTATTGTATGACCGTTCTTCAATGGGGTGTACGTTTCGAAAGTTACCCAAGTCGGTAAGAGAACCTTTCACCCTCCTCTTTTTAAAAGCCTTCTTTAGTTATGTATTTTAATTCACATACTATTATGTTTGGATATGTTCTTATATATCCTTATTGATTTAAATTTTATGTCCATGTGATGAGATACCCTTTTTATCTCTCATCAACTCATTTTCTGAATTTTGTAGTGATTCCGTTAGGCTGTCAAATTTTTGCAAAGGAACTTCTTAACCCAAATTTGATTCTTTGGGATAAAGTTGTACTCCTTGAATATGTCGTTATATGAATATGTGTGAATAACCTGTGATTGTGTTTCACTTAATATCCACTTATATTTGGTGTATTCGTTTGTCACACATAATTATGTAATTGAATTATCCTTAAACCAAGGATACCGTCTTTGTAAGGGACTTCATCTCGATCTCCATTCATTGAGGCATATTTTGTTTTATACACATACTTATTTTATACGGTGTATAAAACCCTTTGATATTTCCGTTTATCCAAAAAGGAATCTTTTTTATATGAAGCGTTCTACGAAACGACAAAAGGGAATGTTTTTGTCGTACGTATGCGGTGACAATGAATTCTCCACCACTGTGACCATTATTTGAGTTTCGGCTTCCTCTCCAAACTATACCTTCTTTTTAAAAGAAAAATAAATACCATGTTTTACTTTTCTTTTATTTTTTTATTGAAAATGGTTTTAATAATGTTTTTATATCAATGTGTTGTATTGTTATCTTGCTATTGAAAGGTGAAAATGTTATGTTTCCTTCATGCATGTTTTATGTGATAAAATTATGTTATGGTTATTGGGAATTGTTATAAAGACGGGTGGTTCTATGATAAACTATGGGTGGCTGAGCCCGATATAGCTCTCCAATGCATTGGGTAATGCGAAGAAGTGAAACGTTAAGGTTTCTCCGAAGATATTTAGGGAATATACTGTGGTGGGTATTCCAAACGTAACCAAGAGGGTTACTCTATACGTAAGAATGTTATGAATGCCTCAAGTTTCCTTTTATGTCTTATGATTTCTATGATTTATTCATGATTTGATGAGGTATGTTAATGTGCCTATGTTTTATGGGTAATGTATGATTTCATTCTTATGTATATATGAACTCATGTTTCTTTTCCATATTTTTTTAACCCTTACTGAGATTTTTATGCTCATCCCATGTTTTTGAAATGTTTTTCACAGGTCAAGGGAATGGTACATGATGCAATGATAGTGTCAAGGTTGTGTCAAGAAAGAATCCATGTTTTATTTTAAATATGTTTCCGTTGATGGGAAATATGAATATTGACTTTTATGCAACCACTTTGTTTAAATGTGGAATGTAATGCAAGTTTCGTGATCTAATTCTATAAAACTCTAAACCTGAAAAAATCCTCAATGTGTAATCTTGTAATAACTCAATATTAAGTAAGGTTTAAGGCTGGGGCCTTATAGTTGGTATCAGAGGTCAGTTTAGATAACTTTAGAGGTTAGGGTATTCTTTAAGAATAAGTGACATTACCATAATGGTTAGGATTTCAGAAAGGGTCCTAGTTTTAGATAAAGAGAATGAGTAAGTATATCTTAGTGTTTATCTTCCTCATTAGTACATTATGGTTTTGTTGATATACTCACACTGACCATTTTAGTTTTAGTAAATGGATGGATCTAGCAGGCACCAAAGTAACAGTGGATGTGAAGGAACAATGACAGTTTTTTGAGTGAGCAACTGAATGATATGGGAGATACAATGAGAACTCTCGTGTTTATACTCAACCAACTATATGGAGTCATGATTGAACACGTAAACCTTGGTGGTTTCTCTAAGGCATCATATATGCGAGAAACAAATCCCTACGGAACTACAGGTAACAATCATAAAGGTAAGTGTGTTCAAAAACCTATGTGTCAAAGATATGGAAAGAAACACCTAGGAAAATGTTTCAAAGGGAAAGAAATATGCTATAGATGTGGAAATGAATGTCATAATGCAAGAACCTTCCATGGAAAAAGGAAGCATCCAGTTGACTCGAGGAAAGGGAAAGAAGTTCGTTCTGAGGGATCAATTGAATATTTTAAATGTGGTGTGCATGGTCATTATGCAAACACATGTCCTATGAAGAAGTTTCGTGAATGGGATCACGATGATCGTATAAATACTCGTTTACCAATACCAAATTCCATTCTGATTGTGGATGACGAAACTGACAATGACCAATCAAAGGTATGGATTATTTCATAACTTTTGTTTTCCTATTTTGGAATCTTAGGATATGATTCCTGATTTTGTTTTTAGGAAAAATGTATTTCAGAATAAGTTGGAAAGGAATGGTTAATGGATCATGAAGAATATTTAATGTGTAATAAGTCAACATATAAGGGTTTCAAGAGTCATGGGGAAATTCTTAAGAGTATTAAGTCTCTTTTGATAATGGGGTTCCATTAGAAGATTTTTATAGTATATGTAACCCTGATGTTTAATATATGAAAATTTTATTCAAGGAATAATTATCTATTCTTTTGTGGAAATAGTTATAAAGAAACATTTGTGTTTATATGATCCTTACTTTTGAGGTAATTATGGGTTACAATATGTTATGATGGTAGTGAAAGGCATGAGATAAAATTTAGGTTAAATTATGTTATGGTTATTTTTGATGATTTTATCTATTTTGTGGGGAATGATTTGAGAATTATATATATTGGAAAAAGGACAACACGCAGACTGTGTGACAACCCGTCGCGTCGGACAAATCTACGAGAATCGAACCCACAACCAAAGTGCAATTGGTATTTATCGCCTACCACTAGACTGCGTGAAGTCCCTAGTTAGTATGACTTATTATTTTTAGTTAGGTGACTTTATGAAATACGTGTAAGTTTATTTTGGGTTATTTACGAAAATGATTAACCTATCATGGAGGATATGTGATTAGGTTAATTAATTTTCAATACGAGACCTTAGGAACAACTGATGTTGTTTGGAGATAAATGATACAATTAAACTTGGAAGACTATGTTACTAAATCCTTCAAATATTTGGGGTTCAATCTTTGTTTGTTTTACTTTGAAGAATTTTATGAACAAATTTTTTATCTAATGGTCCCCGTTGAACTTTGGGTTTTGTTGGAAAAATTTTGGAGATTAAGAATAGATTTTATTTTTAGAAAGGGTTATCCTTTTCCGGACTATCTGATCTTGTACTAACCTTTTTGGTTTTGGTTTTGGTTAGAGTCTAAAGACATGGGAAGTATATAGTTCTCTTTTTTGGATTAGGTGAATCTCTAGAAATTGATTATAGTACTCTTAATGCGAACATGTCTTCATAAATACTGATCTTTTAGAGAAAATATGAGTTTGATTAAGGAATCTAGTAAAAGTTGAAAGTCTACATGACAAGTAAGTATGTTTCATTATGATTTAGTTATGCTCAAAAATAAATTCCTCAATGAAAAGTAACTTTAATAAATGTTGTCTGTTAACTTTTCATACTGGGGCATCGAATACCGTTTAACCCATCACAAGTTTGTGATTTTCTTATGGTTAACTTTCTCCTAGACATGTTTACTGTCACTCTCCGTCAGAACATGACCCTTTGGTTTTTCCTCCATGTCCATATTTTCATACTTGGAATCCTAATATGGGTTAACTCGGGTGACCTTTGTACTTATCTTTCTTTATTTTAAAGTGATTTTTTTACTGACTCTTGTTCCGATGTGGGATTTTCAATGAAGTTTCCAAGCCCAATTTTAAAATTGCGAGGACGCAATTCCCAAAAGGGGGGAAGGATGTAACACCCCAGGTAAAGAAAGAGTATGACATTTTCACATTTATCCATATTTGTGAATAAAATATTAATATAACTTTAAAGGGGATGCTATGCTCGATGTCGTACCCAACATGAATCAATGAGTTTCTTGGGAATCTTACGTTGCACTCTAATAATAATAAAATATTATTTTAAATGGTAGTTAACTCCTAGATGTTGTGATGGCGGGAATGAATAGAATTGACTAAAAAATGATCATATATGTTTGTCAAATATTTTTAATTTTTACAATAAATGTTAGAGGATTAAAAATGCGAATGAATCCAATTTTAAGCGTGAACATTCTAATATTCTTTAAAAGTTCGATTAACCTCCTTTTGATGGAGAACCTCTTTTAAATCCACTTTTTGTCAATTTTATGTGTTATATTTTACAAAATAAAATTCTTCTTTAGAATCGGGACATCAAAATTTACTTGTGTAAATTTTTGGTATTTTTTCAAAAATGTTCAATTTTAAATTCAAAACATCTTTTCAATCTAATTTATTTATATTATTAGATAATATTTTGAATTTTTTTTAAAGTGAAATTAGAATATATTTTAACCATTTAATCATATAGTGGTCATTGGAATTAATTTCACTTTGAAATTTGACTTAAACTACTGTCAATCTTTTGATTTATATTGTTTCATAAAAACACTCTATTTGTTCTGACAGCGAGAATTAATTATTAAATTAATCAATGTAACGTATATGTTATGAATTTTGTAAAATAGGAATCATTTTTGAATTCGGAATATCAAATATATCTTAGGGTGAATTTTTGGAAATTTTCTGAAAAACTTCAATTTTTGATGAATAGTGAAACCACTAAGTGTTACTTATAAAAACTGATTTTCCGTTTAAATGAAATTTTTCCACCTTTGTGTTTTGAATATCACAAATCCGAAATACATGGTTTTAATTAAGATGTAAAATGTGGTTCAATGGGATTAAAATATTTTTTGGTGAAAAGTAACTTATTATGTTTCTAATCGCGATTAGAGGTAATTAGTGTAGTTTAAGGTAAAAATAATGTTTTAATAATATAAAATGACCTATACACATGTCCTACCATCATTGGACGAGTCATTTCCGACCAAGAAAATCCATGGGTCAACTTGGGGACCCCATGGAGCCACTTTGGTTGGAAAATGACATAAATACCTTTTTATTTAATGTTAAAATTAAAATGTCACAAACATGAGTTGTTTAACTAAACAATTTTTACATGGGGTTATACAAGTCATATTTTGACTATAAATAGTAATTATAAATATAAAAATATTTCCTACATCATAGTGTTTTTTTATAATTTTTAGACATTAAATAAATTAAATTATTTATGACATCATGATGATGCAGTGATGACCTCATTATTTAACGATTTAAATAAAATGGAAAGATAATGTGAAATATAAGACCTAAAGATTTCTAAAACCTATTGTATGGGTGGATTTATAACCCTTATCACCTTATCCTAGAAACACATCAATGTGGGACTATTAAAATCTGAAAATCATTCTAAAATAAAGTAACAATTCTTTACTTTCCAAGAGTTCCCCTCCTCTCCTTTTATAAATGGCCCCCACCTCTACCTCCTTACCCACACATCCAAAGCCTTTGTATCGGAAAACCCCTATCTATTTTGTCTCTCCACATCCCTTTTTAACCATTATAATCTTCATTTTGGTTAGAAGTCTTCCCAAGAAAGCCTTTGAGCTCAAACCAAAGGGAGTTACCCGATTTTTAGGTAATGTCTACACTTCAGTCCTTTTGTTTTATTTTGCTTCTCCACCCCCCTAAAATCTTTTTATTCATTTCTTTTCTAACAACACCGGTATATTAAATATACTAGGATGTTGTTATGTTAAGTATTCGAGCTACACTAAAACACACCTTCGTCTAATGGTTAATGAACATATTGTTTCTGTGGATGGCGAATTACAGCATCACGAAACGATGATTATTCAATCTTCTCTTAACACCTTTAATGGTGGCCATTAATATGTCAATATATTTATATATGATATATAATATGTTTATGTTTTCCTTAAGCTTCTTTATTTATCATTTATGGCATACCTTTATGGCTTCCATTATGCGTATACGCGATATCTTCATTTTAAGAAGTGCTGACTACCGCCCCCTCAAAGTGATTTGATTCGTTAATACCCTATGTGGTACGTATTAAGGATATATTTAATGTTATTATATATGATACCATACTAGAATTAAAATACTATTATGTATCATTATTCTTTAATTTCATTAAATATGAAATAGAAATGGAAGTAGAATTTATGCGTACATACGGCTTACCGTCACTATGAACTGTGCATTTCATTTCTTAACTCTAAATGTTATGTAATATTATAAATGAATGAATATACTGGATATATATTATATATATGATATCTACATCAAGAATACAATTCTTGATATAATGGATATTTTACCACATGAACTACTTGTAATTATAAAGAGTTTATTTTTTACTCAAGTACCAATGATCGTTAAAATGACCGTTATTAGCTTAAATAATAACATAGTGTTCATGACATGGTAATAAGTGATATAAAAGGAATAATGAACTTGAAAAAGGTTTTTAAGGAAGTAGAAATTAACTCAAGTTTATTATTCAGGATATTAAAGAACGATCGAGTCAAGTCGGACCCGATGTAAGGGATCCTACTCCTCTCTTTCTTTTTAAGTACACTCCTTTATGTCATTCCTTTTAAATATCATATTTCCTGTTATTGGGATGTTATTTTATATTACACTTACTGTAATTTTTATGTTCCTATGATGAGAGACCCTATTCTCTCTCATCAATCCATTTTGGAAGTTTTTAGTGGCGCCATTAGGCTACCGAATTTTCGTAATAGATCTAACCTCTCTCTTTCTTTTTAAGTACTCTCCTTTATGTCACTTATTTTAAGCTCCTATATGTTATGTTGGGGGATGTTATTTTATATTCCTGTTTATGTAAACATTATGTTAATATTATGAGAGACCCTATTTGATCTCATCAATCCATTTTTGTAAGTTTTAAGTGGCGCCGTTAGGCTGCCGAGTTTTCGTAAGGAATTTTTCATCTCACTTTTAGTCCCATGAGATTTATGCTACATTTTCAACCATTTCCTTTGAGTGGTGTATGTACATCCCATTATTATAATATTTGTGTAATATAATTTCATTTATTGGTATTTACATATTTATTGTATGAACCTTCTTCAATGGGGTGTACGTTCCGAAAGTTACCCAAGTCGGTAAGGGAACCTTTGACCCTCCTCTTTTTAAAAGACTTCTTTTGTTATGTATTTAATTCACATAATATTATGTTGGGATATGTTCTTATATATCCTTATTGATTTAAATTTTATGTCCATGTGATGATATACCCTTTTTTATCTCTCATCAACTCATTTTCTGAATTTTTTAATGATGTCGTTAGGCTGTCAAATTTTTGCAAGGCAACTTCTAAACCCAAATTTGATTCTTTGGGATAAACTTGTACTCCTTGAATATGTCGTTCAATGAATATTTTTGAATAACCTCTTATTGTTTTACACATAATATCCACTTATATTTGGTGTATTCGTTTGTCACACATAATTATGTAATTGATTTATCCTTAAACCAAGGATACCGTCTTGGTAAGGGACTTCGTCTCAATCTTCATTCATTGAGGCATATTTTGTTTTATACACAAACTTATTTTATACGGTGTATAAACCCCTTTGACTTTTATGTTTATCCAAAAAAGAATCTTTTTTATACGAAGCGTTTTACTAAACGACAAAAGGGAATGTTTTTGTCGTACGTATGCGGCAACAACGACTTCTCCGCCGCAATGACCATTATTTGAGTTTCGGCTTCCTCTCCAAGCCATACCTTCTTTTTAAAAGAAAAATAAATACCATTTTTTACTTTTATTTTCTTCTGGTATTGAAAATGGTTTTCATAATGGTTTTATATCAATGTGTTTTATTGATATCTTGTTATTGAAAGGTGGAAATGTTATGTTTCCTTTATACATGTTTTATGTGATAAGATTATGTTATGGTTCTTGGTAATTGTTATGAAGACGGGTGGTTCTGTGATAAACTAAGGGAGGGTGAGCCGTATATAGCTCTCCTATGCATTGGGTAACGCGAAGGAGTGAATTGTTAAGGTTTCTCCGAAGAGATTTAGGTAATATATTGTGGTGGGTATTCCAAACATAACCAAGAGGGTTACTCCCTACGTAGGAATGTTATGAATGCCTCAAGTGACCTATTATGTCTTATGATTTCTATGATTTACTCAAGATTTGATGAGGTATTTTAATGTTCCTATGTTTTATGGGTAATGTATGATTTCATTATTATGTATATATGAACTCATGTTTCTTTTCCATATTTTTTTAACCCTTACTGAGCTTTTTATGCTCATCCCAAGTTTTTGAAATGTTTTTCACAGGTCAAGGGAAAGGTACATGATGTGATGATAGTGTCAAGGATGTGTCAAGAAAGAATCAATGTTTTATTTTAAATATGTTTCCGTTGATGGGAAAAATGAATACTGTCTTTTATGTAACCACTTTGTTTAAATGTGGAATGTAATGCAAGTTTCATGATCTAATTATCTAAAACTCTAAACCTGAAAAGATCCTCAATGTGTAATCTTGTAATAACTCAAGATTATTTAAGGTTTAAGGCTGGGTACTTATAATAATATTATCAAGAAATTAATTATATGACATAAAATTTCAATAATGGTAGATTGAACATTTGATTGAGGATATTAAAATTAGACTTTAATGGGATTTTAATTGATAATATATTTCATTATATAATTATATTTTATCAATTTCTATTAATATTGAAAATGAATTATCTTTATCTTCTATTTAAAAAGGATTTGAAGATATGAAAAAGGAAAAATAATATCCATGGGAAAATTAATTAGGAAAAGGATAATATGGTTATAGAAACACATCAAACATGTTATATTGAATGAATGATACATTATAGAAAATGATTTAAAGGAATATATGTCATCTAAAAGTTAATATATAAGTTCCATATAGATATTTAATGCAAGGGAATAAAATTAATCATGAATATTTACCTTTTCAAAATTAATAGAGATAGGTAGTTATTCATACCAATGTTTCCTATATTAGGGATTATATTAATAATTTTCATATGTAAATAATTGATATTATTATTATATACTATAATAGAGACAATGATCACGATAATAATTTTTTGGTCATTCATGGGACTTTAATAAAAATAATTTTTTTTGATAAATCAAGCTTATATGAATCATGGATACATAATGTTAATTTTATGGGAATATTTTCTATAATTTTATAATATTTGGTGGTTTTTCTAGGAGAACTATGAGCATTTTCATAATTTAAAACATTATGTAAGTATGTGTTTTTATATAAGCGTATGTATAATAATTTTGTGTGAATATATTATTATGAAGTATTCAATTTTGGTCTATAATATTATAATGATTTTTAGGGTTTAATAATTACTATTGAATGATTATTATTATAGTTGTGATTTTAGAGATTATTCATTCATTTAATGGATTCCTTCATTAAATATTTTTATTACTTAGGTTAACTATTATTTATTATATATAATAGATAAATATGGGATGAATCGATTTCCATAAATTCTTTTATATAATAATAAACAATGAACTTTAAGGGATCTCATAGTCCCATAAGATTCTCTTTTAGTGCTTCATACATGAAAAATTAACCAATGTCATAATTATGAACAAAAAATTATAAAATAAATTGTATAAATTGAATGGAAATTGAATATGTACATTATATCATAATTTTATCTAATAGTTATGTTCTTGTAAATCTCAATAAAACTAATGATAGTTTTCTCAATTATGATAAAAATACCAAAACTCAACTACCTGGGTATATTTTCATAAAATAATATAAATGAATGAGTGTTATAGATATACATCAATAATAAGTTTCCTAGTGATATCAACAAAATTAATGTTCATGGTATAATTTATACATGATTTTGTTTCTATGTTATATTCACTTTAGTAATGATGATTTAAAAATGTGAGTATGCATTTTTTATATAATAATAAAATGTAATTACCCATGATTTTAGATTATATATTATTTTAATGTGATCTATACGATCGTTACCAAGTAGAATAAAAAAATTGAGTTTAAGAAGACTATGAAATATCATTATTTGAATATAATTGTAATAACCAGGTCGTGAGATGATATCTATGAATATAAAAAACTGAATTATGAATAATTTTTTTATTTTATTATAATTAATATCTATTGATTTATTCATAATAAATACGAAATCAATTTTCAGTAATGTCATTTTATACCTCTAAAAATATATTTTCTTCAATATTTGGGGTTATTGCATATTGTACATTGAAATTATAATTAATCCCAAAAATGTAAAAATTTAATTTTAAAAAATGAAATCATTTTTGAAATCATCATGTGATAACAGAATAAGCATGATTTTTTATATTTTTCTAAAAAATTGATTTTTGATTAAATTGTAAAAAATGTTAATTTTTGATGAATGATGATTTATTTTCAATGAGTCAAGTAAGTTATAACAAATAATTCATTAAATAAAATTATAAATGTAAAATGAGATATATGTTTTCAAATAAAAAATAAAATAATCCATTTGAATCGAAAATATATTACAATTTTAATATGTTCAATTTCATACTGACAACAAATTTTTCTAACAATTGTTTTCATTACATTTGTGCATTTTTATTTAAATACATTCATGAAAATTATATATTTTTAAACATAATTAATTATGTATATATTAATAACTTGGACGTACTTATTTGTAAAATATTCCCCTCTCATTTTTTGATCATTATGAACCATAACCTTAGTAAAAGAATGTAGTTACTAAGATAATATTTTAAACATGTTATAATTGTCAAAAATAAAATATTAATCATTCAAATGACCTAAAAATAGTATAATTATATTGAATGCTCATACGTAGAAAATATCTCATTTACATTTCAATTTTGATTCATTTTTTGTTTATTTGTATTTATTTTGTGATTAATATATTTTAATCATTTGAAAACTTCCACGTTTGTCCACTCCCACACTTATAAAATTACACTAATTATACTCCCTTTTATACACTTTAAGATCCCATTATCTCAAATTCGAAATACCCAAATCCATTACTAAAATTCCTACCCAGGTACTAGGTATATATTTTTGACCATAATACAAGACAATTAAGTATATTTTTATAAGGTGAATGGGGTTATCTGAATAATATTTTGAGATCTTTACAAAGTGTTTTATTTTTTTAATTTTTTCATATTTAAATCCTATCCAAACACTTTTAATATAATAAATTCATTATCAGACATGTAATTAAAAATTATTAAAATTTATTTAAATCATTTATTGATCTCTTATACATTTTATGAATAATAAAAACATCACTTGTTTATACTTTCAACCAACCATTTAAACATAGTGTTGTAAATAATTTTTCATCACCACCTCACAAGGAATGATTTTACACTATATTTAATGAATATATATGATTATCATGATGTATTTTTATTTTTTAGTAATAATATATTTTGTACCTTATTATTTGTCCATAAGATGGAAAATGTTTACATCATTCATGTTTACATGTGGACTATCATTTTCACAATGTTATGTGATTAATTTCAATGATTGAAATTATTTAATAATTATAAATCTGTGTTTAATATAAAAATATCATAATTATATCATGATTAATATTATTAAGATGATGAAATTATTAAAAGGATTCAAATACTATAACTACCGAATCGAAACATGTGTGAAAGAAAAAATAATTAACAACCAAAATAATGATGTTAATAATTATTTATTAACAAATGGGTGATATAATGTCAGAATTGAATCATACAGGTTATGATAAATATGGATATTTACCTGAAAATATGTATAATAAATTTATATTAATTATATATGAGGTTTATAACACGATGAAAATATGTGGAACTTGAGTAAGGATTCATAATCAAAAATAGCCTTATTGGAGACATTTTTTATGTTATGCACCTATCTTATTTCATGGGGTGTATATACTAAAATAATTATATTTTATGTTTTGAATAAATTTTAAATCATAATACTAAATGGTAAAATTGAAATTATATCATCGAATGGGTTTTTATTTAAAAATTACCAAAGTGTTAACGAATTTTTTTCAATTGCATTTTATTTTAGGAATGATTAAATTCATAATAAAATTTGAAAATTATATTATCATAATATTTTATACCCCATATCTTTTTACATACTATATTTATTTTTGGGTTTTACATGTTTGTATTCTATTTCATTTCTTTTTGAGTCAAGAATTACCAATTATGTTACATGTAAGAGACTTTATTTTAATACCCTTGATATAATGTTTTTCCATAAACTCTTTTTTTCCAATCCTATAATATATTTATAATGTTTTATGAATTTTATTATTATAAAATTATTTATTAATAGTATATTTATCAATTATTTAGTTTCTTATAGGATATTTTTAAAGACTTTTTTATTTTTTACAAATCACATACATTTTACCAAATGTATAAATATAATTGTTAATTTAATGTATGTTTCACTAATTAATTTTTCTTCCATCATGATTAATCATTTATTTTATGATAACATGTATGTTATCTATGTTTATTTTCAGGGAGAATAATTTTCTCATTATTTTTTAGGTTTTATTTACTATAATATGCTAAGAATAAGGTATTATTTTTTCAATGGAATGAAATTATTTTTTAAAAGTTATATATATATATCCTTTTATACACGAACATATAAAAAAGATATTTCTAATGTATTAATTATATTTTTTGTAATTAACTATATTTACCAAAAAAAATAATTCCATATGAATATATGGTCTTCTACCATCCATTACTGATAATAGTTTATACCTTTGAGGTCATTACATTATTCTAATCATGCCCTCTATCACTCTACATTATTCGACAAACATTATATCTCTAAATCATGTAAGTATTTTTAATATAATTAATGGATTCATAATTTTTTTATTACATTGATGGAATATCCTCGTTATATAATATAACGATATGAAGTATCATTTGAATAATTTGTATTTTGAATGATATTTCATAGACTATAGAAAAATTATGTAATCTAAATTCAATGCAGTTTATTTTGAACAAAAAGTATATTTTGATATTGAACTATATAAATAATTAAAAATATTAGGTATTCATAGTACATGAACATAAAATATTACAGTTGTTATCAATACCCACATTAATTCATCAATTTTTCTCATTTTCATTACAGTTAGGAATGCTGTATAGGATGAGGCTGTCAGATGAAGTCACAACAGTTGTGCATTTATTGTTTTTCAGCCTATAGAATGATAATTTCTCGATTAAGTGGCCTTTATGGAATAAAAATATTTTTTATTGAGATACCATTCACATGAATCTCATGATATAATTTTTGAGAGTACATGATTAGGGATTTCATGAAATTTTCATTTCCTTTATTAGGAATTCATTTTCTATTATCCATGTGACTATTATATTTATATTTTCCAAGGATTTTTATTGAAATAAATTTCATTATTGAACGACATGTGTTTTTTTATCCATAATACCATATTCATTATTACATATTTACTTATAATAATATATGATGTTAGTCACCATTTCTAAGAATCTCATATCACTACATATATTTTTTCCCCTTTCACTAAGACATTCATAACGATACTGTGAATGATTTAATGTATTAAACAGTAGTTCTTGTTATTTTTTAATATTTCTAATTTATTATTTAAATAATTTATTTATATAGGCTAGATAAAGAGTAACAAAATTGATAATTTGTTGTGATATCATTTTTTTCTTATTCAATGTGATAAGAGAAACAAAAACTCTAGATTTCTATAGTTTAGGGGTAACAAAACCTATGCTAAATAAATTATTAACTAATGTAAAATTATATTATTTTTCTTCTATAAAATAACATATATAATTTGTAGAATTAAAAATATATGTGGTTCATTTTTTTTATAATTATCCTTGAATGGTCTCAGGAGTTTTTCAGTATATGGACTATATGTACTAGAAAAATAATTATTTATTAAAACATAATCATAAGAAATTATTTAATTAATGTATATCTGTGGAATAATGTTGACATATCAACCAATTTTGAATTTATAAATTATTACAAATCCTAGTTCATTAAAATGGGTTTTTTCCAGGTTAGGATTTATGTTTTCATGCTTTTTATCATGTGGAAAATGTAATCATTAATATATTATGGTTCTCATTTTGTATCAGGTGGGATCTGAATTAGATATCCTTGTAATTCATTGGGTAATGATTCATCCTCATGAGATACTATTTATTTTGCATTGGTGGTCAGACCAATAATTCTATATTATGTTACAGGTGGTCATGGAATTGTATAGTCATGCAATACATTGGGAAACACATTATTTGTAATGAAATTTTATTTATGAGAATGCTGATGGAATTCAATCAACCATGGATATTTTTACACTATTTTTATAGGGATAAAGAGTGAGCCTAATCAAGTATGAGAGATTTTATGATATTTATATTGGAATGTAGAGTGTAAACAATCACTCATGGTACCTTTTATATTATGATATTATGAACATTGATCCTTGAATTATACATTTGATATAATGTTTTAAGTAATTTACAAAAAAATATTATTTAATGTTCTTATGATATCATTTCCTTATACTATTCCTCTAGTTTTATATCATAAAGTTATGTAATGGAAAATTTATTCACATTTAATATTAAATTTCTTTACTTGGAGATTTGTGGGAAACACATATTTTATCATGTTCTTTTAAAAAGAAATATCTCTATGATCTTTTTTATAAAATGATTATTATTCAAAATTTTATGACATGTTTATATGTTTCTCCATAATTATCATTTCAGATATCCCATTTTTATGTTTCATTTCCCATGTTTTGAAGATATGTATAACTTATGAGAAGTCTATATGGAAATATATAAGAGTCTAATTATATATTAATGTTCACATGTTTTATAAAATAGGTTTAATATATAAAATTTCATTTAATATCTAGACCTAACCATCTGATAATTATATAGAAAAAACAAAAACTTTTATTTAAATACATTCATGATTTATATTCTTATTATAGTCTTAGAAAATTTTGAATAATAATAATTAATAAAACTATTATTATTTTAAAAAATATTCATTTTTCCACTATGAGAGATGCATCTTAATCTATTGTTAGTTTTCAATGTCTCCCAAAACATCCCAAAATAAGAAAATATTTTCAATGTCATGTAAGTTATTCATATACATAATTTGGGGAATGAAATTATACAAAAGTAGTTAGATTAACATCTCATTATGGGTATTAAAATCATTAGAAATTGATTTTCATATCTGATTATATGATAAACAAATGGGTATAACAGAGAATGTTATACAGAAAAAAAATATTTGATAAATCACAACACACATATTAGTATAAAATATATATATATCAAAATATAATAACAACATGATTCAATAATAATTAGTAATGAGATCATGAAATAATAATTTGAATAAGCATAAAATATACAAAACAAAAAAATATGATACAAATATATGCATACAAAATCCTTTGAATAATGATTATCCCTTCACATTCAAAAAAAAAACAATTTAACAATGATATATACATCTCATTAACCCAATGAAATATTAACAAAGTATACCACATATAATTTATACAAAAAAAGTTTCATTGATTCTCATAAATTGTTAAAAAAACAAAACTTAGGGGAAAATTTTCCCAGATATCATTCTAGAATTATTTTATTATCTCATGTGATAAAAATATTTAAAACATTCATTATAAGGATGTATAAGACCCCCTATATCCTAATACATACTTATGAATGACATATAAATTCAAAGATTCAAAATATTATAAAGGACCCATGGAAAATTAAGTGTTTTTTTTAAAAAATTCAAATAACATTACGAAACATGATCATCGAAAACCAAAGGTTGTCACAAATGTAATTTTTACAAAAAAAATAACATATAGAGAGTGATCAAATCATGATAACATGACTGAAAGACCATGAAAGGAAAATAAAAGTGAAAATAGAAATGGATTCAAAAAATATTGCAAATATTACTATTATATATATAGTTCATGTTAAATTCAAAAAAAATTGATAAGTGATAGAGATGAATTTTTAAAGAGAATTTCATTTTAAAGGATCTCTCAATATATTTGGATGGAAAAATATAATATTATTTAAAAAAGTTGAAGTAAATAAGCATCAAATTATTTTAATATAAAATAATAATAGATTATAAAAACTTTCAAACACATAAATGTTATGAAAATAAAATTTTTAGTGGAACATAAAACATTTTATTATTAATAAATGAAAATCTTGTAGAATGTTTTGCACTTTTTTAAATATCAATACTAAAAAAGATATTGTAAAACCTTGATTTTAAATTAGAATTATGGATATTTAGAGGTCACATGAGTGAACACATATTTGGGATCAAGAAAAAAGGAAATGAATATTTTTCATAGAATAATTCATTTTGAAATGGAATAAAAAAATATTTAAAGAAGTTGATTTTTTTCTTAAATACTGCTCCAATTATATGTGAATAAAAAATAACTAATAAATTTTTAGTTAAAAATGTCTTTTCAACTATTGATAAAAGATTAAATAGATTTCTTTAATATAGAATATAAGTATATATCAAATATTAATTAATTATTCTCATTGAATAATGTTTTAACTCATGTAAAAGAACATTTAGTTATTCATATCACACAAAGATGTCATAATTCATGAATTAGGGAAAATTTTGAAATGGGTTTTGTGAAAAAATTCAAATAAAAATAATAAAAGAGAAATTGAAATTTTAATTAATTGGAAGAATGTACCAAATATATGTGAAATTATTTCAAGAATAACAAACAAAACATAATGAATGGGAACTGAGATTGCAAAAATAGTTATGATAATTATATAAAATGTATGACAATGTTTTCATGAAATTGAATTTAAAGTATCATGAAATTAGTGATAGTCAGTATACATAGTGGAAATAGGATAGTGAATATTTCATATAAATAAATTATAGTGATACATAAAGAAACCCATCTAATTTCAAGAGAAATTAAAATCTCCTAGATTTTAAAATACAACAATGAATCCCATTCAATTGGAATAGAATTTATAAAAAACCAAATTGAGTTTGATTGATATATAACATTATTTATCATGAATAAATAATATTTAATTATATAATAACTCAATTATGTAGCATATTTATCTAATAAATGAATTTTGGTGCATAAAACAAAATACATTTCAAATAATGGAATTTGAGATAAAAAAACCCTTATTAGTAATGGGTTTTTTAAAAAAACATGACAGATGTATATATTGAAGTTTATGTTAAAATAATAGTAATGATGATAATTAATTATATTATATATCAATCAATTAGTATATTCACCATTTAAAATGAATTAATTTCATATTTAAAAATGTCTCTCAATGAAAGAAATTTTAAAATGAAACTTCTTTTCATGAGTATACGATAACTATAAAATTATCTATATACCAATATAATGAACATTAATAATTTATGTATTTAAATTAGGACCATGGTAAAATGTATTACCATTTTGAAATATTGTTTATAATTCATCATTATAAATTTATTACTTTGATATAGTGATTTTTTCTTACATATGTGAGACTGTTCCGTTCTTTGTCTAATTCTAATATCGTGGTAAAAAATAATCCTCCTAGTAAATGGTTGAAATATTAACATTTCATGACTATAAAAGATTAAAAAATAATTTTTCCAGTTGTTAATTACATATTCTTTTCATTAAGTAAAATAAATGAATACATTTTGTGAAAATCAATAACATGATAAACTTTTCTCAACTTGTTTAAAGATTGAATGGTGATATATTAATAAAAAACATTAAGAAAATAATAATAATTAATACATCTCGAATTAATTTTTATACCATGTTATTATAATTATATAGTGATCCACAATCATTTAATTCATTAAAATTATAATATTTTTCATGTATATTTCAAAAGAAATCAATATGAAAATCATTTATATTGTTATCATCTGTTAGGGAATTCCTTTAGATAATGATAGAATAAAATATTATGTGATGTAAAAATGTTATAAATATCTTATAAAATTATTAAATCCTCTAATATAAGCATCCAATAAGTCTTGTGGACACAATTGAAATTCATCACTCATGGATGTGATATTCCACCATATACATGATTAATGGTATAATATATCAGTGAATTGAAAGAATGATGAAATATGAAGAATGATAATTGCATAATTTCTTTTACAAATAGAATTAATATTTATTCATGATATACATCCTCTATAGGCAATGATGATAAATTAACAACATCACTTCCAAAATATATTATTCTACACATACGCACGATCGATGTCTTCCTAGTTTCTCAATGAATGAAACATATTGAATATATTTTTTGGGAATATATATAATTTCAATTATATATTAAAATTATAATTAAATAATAATATATATAATTATATAGAATATTAGTATTGTATAAAACAATGAGGCATTACTATGTAAAAATTGAAACTTACATCGGGGAGTTGAATTTTCACGTGGAATTTTCCCTTGAAATCAATGAGTAAAAAAATAGAATTGATAAAATGATAATAAATATATGATAGGGTTATTAGAGGAGAATGTGTGTATAGTTTCTGAATAAATTTTTTTGGATAGTGACTTATTAATTGGTAGAAATGTTATTATTTAAAAGTTAATAGAAGGGTTAGTTTTTAAGAAACCCATACATTTTCGATAATAAAATGTTTTTCAAAAAATGGTTAGCATCCAAAATATATTGAAATGTCATAGAATTTTGATTTTTTTTAATAAAATCCATTATACACACCATTTTTAGTAACCCAAAAGTGTTTTTAGGATTTATCTTTTAATATAATAAATATTTACAATAACTCACTTTAACCTCTATAATTAATTTTTAACAACTCTAAATAATTTCAATGATTAAAATTAATTGAAAATATTTTACATATTTTTAACAATATTATATATAATTTTTAAATTAATTAATGAGATTGAATATCTATGGGTTTCAGAATTTAATTTTATGATTTTTATACATAACCAGTATGAACTATTTAATGAATGGTCAAATTTTTTAAGTTATGTGTATTACATTATAATTAAATTTTTATTTCTAATGTAACGAATTATAATTTTTAAAAAATAATATTAATGATGGTGTCATTGAAAGGGAAATTTGAGTATTAGGTTGAAAATATTTGATTTAAAGAAAGGCCAAACAATGTTTTTCTTTAAAGTAACATTTTACTTTATTTTTAAAAATGATTGACATAGGGTTTATTTGGGATAAGAATATTTAAAATAATAGTATAATTCTATTCATAAATATTATTTGAATTAAAAGTTTTTAATTAAAATCAAGGATATTGTTATAGAATTATGAAATTAAAAAAATTAAAGATTTTATAGTTTTTTTAATAAAAATAATTTTTTGTAGAAACAATTTAATAACTCATGCTAACAAAATATGGATGTTTTTAATCATATAATTAAATTTATTTTATAAAATTTAGTTTTAAAAAATATTAATACACATTTTAATTGAAATATATTATGAAATAAAAATAGATTTTATCGAAATTAACACATTTCAATATTAACTAATATTAAATATATAACATTGAAAGGTAATAATTATAAATTACTTACCATATTTGTGTTTTTAGAAAAATTAATTATATTTTCGTCATATTTCTGGACATTTAGTGAATAATTTAATGTAATTTGTTGAACATAAAAATAATCTTTTTAAGGTAATGATTTGGAAGTCATTACATTCTACCTTAAATAAATTAAATTCTTATAATTCTAATTACTGATTACTAATGACGATATTTTTGGAACAATTCCATTAAATTTATAATATATAATGAGATAACTATCTTACTATCTCAATTTAGAGCAAGATTATAATATTTTCCAGAAATTACATTATAAAATTATTTTCCCATATATGTATATATCCTAATAATATATTTTTAAGAATAATTTATTCCAACAAAATCCTATACATACATGGAAAAAAGAAATATAAAAAATCTTGTATTCTTCTAAAATAAATTCATTTAGTATATCTCAAATTTTATTGAGCACTGATTTATAAAATCCAATAATATACTATATATCCATTTATCTATAAAAATAAGTTAAATAAACTATCAATCCAAAGTTTATAAATAATATCTTAATTAGTTTATAAAAAATCACTCCTTACATCATTATTTACAATAAATCATATATAAATATTATGTGTTATCCATTCCTTAATAATGTGTTCTTCAATATTTATCCCCCAGATGTGTAGAATTATAATAAAATAAAAATTCAATGTTGTTGATTCAAAATTGTATATCTTTCAAGACAATTAAAGCATAACCAATGATGAAAATTCCATATATGTTTTGCAAAACACAAATTACTCTCATAAATGTTTTAAAACTGTTGATAAATAAAAATCACTATTGAAAATTTTAGTAAATATCAAAAATCATTTTATATTATGTTTTCAAACTAACTACCACAGGTAAACTAAGAAATTTACATTTTCTATCATAATAACAATATATGAAGATTGACATCCATCTAATTATGCTTATATTTTAATTTATATGACATCCTGGTTTTTGTATAAATATAATTACTATCATTATCATCATGATATGATTTTGAAAAATTAGAAAAACCCAAAATGGATATGATATTATAAAAAGAGAGAATACTATGTGAATGAGATAGGTAAATCATATGATGAATTCTCCAAATTCTACTTCTTATCATCCGATGATCATTTCATTTCAACTACGTCATGCGTGGTTAATCTAATAACTCTACTGATTATATAAAAGATTATTCACGTTGTTTTATCCCTTCATATTAACATAAGTCCTCAACTAAATAAATTAATTATAATTTCATTTGGAAGAGTAATGAATAATTGGTAGACCAAATCATATCACATGAGAGTGTTTATCTATATGTACAGTTTGGTTTCCTTATTATCCACCATTTCATGGTTCTATCTGCACACAGATGACCAATTTGGTGTTATTTTCCCTAGCTACAAAGTTTCTAGATCCTATATCATTATTCTAGTATATATATAACATGATGTATTTAACACCTAGATATTTCAAAAATAATACATTTCTCGATAGTGAAGATAACATGCAATACTACGATTATATGAACTATGACATATTTAAATTTAATTTTGACCATTATATCAAATAAATAAAATTTTCTGGTATATATATTTATAAAAATATTATAAAATAAAATGTAGAGTATTCTTATAAAACAAAAATTTATTGGTTAATTTATTTTAAATAACCGCTCAATTCTCAGTAAATTCATTTTATAATTCAATAATTCATTTTATCCAAAAAGTATTTTTATATATTTTTATGAACTGTTAAATTATTTATATTTTGAAACTATAGAATGTTTTTTTTTCAAAAAACGGAATAATTTCAAAAATACTCATTAAAAAATTATTTTTGGTAAATATATTTGATTTTCATAAAAGGATAAATTTTCAGTGAAAATTAAAAAATATTGATTATTTTAAAAATACAAATTTTTTATATTAAAAATTACCCATATATATTAAATTGGATATAAATGTAAAAAAAGAAATAAGTAATTATATATAATCTATTTTATTAAATTTTAATAAAAAAAGAAATCTAATTTTTATAAAAGTCTTTTAATGCTTAAAAATAATTTTATCAAAATAATATTTTTCATTGTGTTTTAAGAGTTTATATTTAAAATTATTTATCCCATTTATATAAATTTAATACTGAAAAATTTACATCAATTTTGAAATTAGAGGTTTCAAATTTGGTAAGTACTTCTATTTTACTATTTGGTGTTTTGAATTTTAACCATGGTAAAATTTATAACCTCGGTAAGGTTAAAACAGTTAAAACGAGTTTGAAACTACAATTTATGAAATTAAAATCCCTAAAAACAACTTGTAATACTATTTTATGAGTGGATTTCTCACACACTTGTCCTTGTCTAGAGAATATGGAATCTTTATACCATTTTTCTTTGATAATGACATAACTATGTTTGAACGAATGTAAAAAATTAAATATGTCTCATTTTTTTTCAAAAAACGTAAATGGTTTATCCCAAATATTAAAATAAGTTATGAATGATAAAAAATTATTAAATTTAGTGTTAACAGATTTTATTTATGGTCATAGTTTATTTTCAATTTTGAGAAATGTTATAGTTACTAGGAGTGTTTATACGTCACTAATGAAATGATTTTTAAAAATGGTAAAAAATTCAATATATGTAAATTTTAAGAGATTTAAGATTGATGTGTTTTTGGATATTTAAGGTATTTAATGTTTATTAATTATATTAATAAAATTTAAATAACATTTTAAAAACATGTCTTTGAATTCTAATTTTTTAAACAGAGTGTAGAAAATCAAAATTTAATTCATAAAAAATCAGTTTTTATGAGATGCAATATATGTTATGATATTATCAACCAATTAATATGATATATCAATTTATAATACTTATTTAAAGAATAAAAGATTATAATATCATATAAAAATTATAAAAAATGTATTCAAAACATATCAAGTAGAAGTTATTTATGGATAAATTAAAGAACATTTTCAGTGACAACACATTTCATACATAAGTTACAAAAAAATAAAATTTGATATTGTTTAAAATGTGATTTTTTAATTGAAATCTTATTCATGATTAATTTAATTCTGTTAATATTTTTTTAATTTTTTAAATTAATAAAAAAATTTAAATCACATACACCATCATTGAGTGACATATATAAAAATAGCTAAACAGATAATAAATATTTTTAAAATATAAAAAATCATAATATTGGATGATATTTGGTATATAATGAATTAAATATATTTTTTGGTAGTATATGTGATTATCTGAGGGATTATATTTGAAATTGTTGGGTGATATTTGTTTTCAATGTCATGTATTATGAATAGTGTTGAAAATGGCCTTAAATAATATTTTATATGTAAAATTATTTTAAAATTATTATAAAATATTATAAAAAATATAATGACTAATATATATATATATATATATATATATTCAATAAAAACATTCTTTATGAAAATGACTGTCTCTTTTCATTCTTATAATTATCTTCATGACCAAAAAAATTAGTAAATAACTAAAACACCGTTGATTTTCTCCTAGGAAAAGACTATCTATTGAACATTTTCCATAATACTAAAACATGATTTTTTATAAAAAACTATCAATATAAATCTATAAACAACAATTTAATGTTCCACTATCCAATGGGGTTATCATAAATACCAGCAAAACGGCTATCCGATCAATCGCATGGAGGTAACCAAAAGGGGAATCTAAGGGATTCATAACTCATTGCTCAATCACAGGGTAATATCACTTCTATATATCTAATATTAAGAATAGATAATGTGTAAAATGTGATTTTTTTAATTTATGTTGTATATAAACTTTTTTATTTAAATTTGATATATAATGTAACTCGATTGACTAATTCTAAATTTAGTGATATTATCTTTTTAAGGGTTTATCATCGCAGTGTAGTTTCATTGGGGCATCATTGATATTATGTACCTATTTACGTCTACGATTAGTATATTTTACCCCTTTTACTATTATTTTCCTGATTCCTTCATAATTTTTGGAGTTTTTTAATTTTAATTCAAATTATTTCTTCTAATGGGATATTATTTCAATGATACCATGTTATAAAGAAATTCTTAACTGAATTTACATTTACTAGGTCACACTAATGCCTAATTAACTTTATTATGAAAATATTAAGTGTAAAGTAATATTTAAAATTCTTATTATATATTTCCATTTTTTTGTGGATTTATATTTTTTCACAAAATCATTTCATGGATCAATTTTCACCTCAAATGTAATAATTTTATATGGGATTTATTTGTTTCAATATCATTTTTCTACGAAATTATTCATTTCATGCACTATGATTTTCTTATATGGTAAAAAATTTCCTCCTGGATGATTGGTGACATATCAATTCATGAGTTTCATGCTATTTACAAACCCATATCATATAATGTCTTTTATTGACATTTTATTATAATATTACCAAATTTGAAAAAGGATTTATGTAGTCATTACATTTCATTTTAGGATTTATTAGGTCCGTGGTTAAATTATATGAAATTACATTCAAGTAGTATATATGAACTAATATATTTTATTATCCTCTAGTTATAAATTTGGATGACATTTTTAAATCATATTTCCCCCTTAATGTGTTACAATCATGAAGAATGTTGTTTATATGTGATGTGAATATTTTATCTTTTTTTTTCAATTCTGGAATCATTCCCTTCTATATAAATATTTTCTAAAAAGTTTTAAAAAGGTTTTCTCGAGCATAAATTAATTGTTAATGTTATTTTAAATTATCATTATAATTGTTTTAAATGGTTATAAAATTTATATTTCTTAACAAATTTCTTTTGGTTCACCTTTGAGTATCCTTAAAAAATGTATGAAAATAATTTTTATTTTTATCATGAATGACATTAAAATATTTTCCCACCATCATAATTATTATTTTCATTGATGGTAATATTATATTATTCCATAATTATTTTCAATTAAACTTTTTACCCGAATTATTTTTTTACACTTTTAGTTCTTAATTTTTATTATTAATGTGTAATGGGTACTTTCATCCAATTTTATTAATGATTTTTGGGGTAATTTTATTTATTGAAGATAAAAATATTTTATTAATTAGGATCCAATGGGGATATGTTTAAATCATACCATCCTTAATCTTTCTCTATATGGTCTTAGATCAGTTTTATGTGGTAATGTGTTGTCATTCCATATAATAGTTCATTTTAAATGTATAGTTTTTTTATTTTTATTGAATATTGAATAAGATGTACAATTTATTCATATGATAAAGGATTAAAAAATATTAAGGGAATAGTGGGGCACAATTATAGATAGCCTCTCAATTCCTTATTATTCAAAAACAGGAAATTAGTTAGGTATTTTTATTATTTGAGTATTTGGGTATCTCAACCTATCAATTTTATTTCCTTATAATGAGTCCTTTATGATTTCTAAAACATTGAATACCATCATTATGGAATAACTAATTTATATTCATTTAATTATTTTAAATGTTATTATATCCAAGGATAAGTTTCAATCCCATGAAATTATTTATATTGAATTACTTTTATCATCATTGTTTTTCGTAAATATTCTTCATTATTCTCAAGGTATTGATTAAAATGCTTTTTAAATTTTCATTCAAAATTACCAATTCCTTATTCAATCGGTGAAGTCCTCAATTGTATGTATTCAATTATTGGGATTATGTGATTAACATTATTTTACATTCTACTTTATTGTGTTTTAAGAATGAAATTATGCATGTTATTTATAAAAAGTTACTGGATGTATAAAAAAAAGATAAAGAAGATGTATATTTTTTGAACAAGTGTTTTTGTATCAAAGATATTATGTATGATTTTTAAAAATTCTATAAAACTAAAAACCAAAAATGTACTTGATATGTATGTGATAAAATATTTATTTTTAATTGTTTATGTTAAATACATTTGAAATTATATACCAATAATTAATATCGAAGGAAAAAATATAAATATGATGTTCTCAAACTAGGTCTTGATAACAGATTCATGATTATAATAGTTTAATTAGTTGAATGGTTTCAATATCATTGGAAATTAATATTATTTAATCTGAGGATATATGATTTGTTATGGATACCATTATTGGTTAATATTGTCTTAGTTAATGAAATGATTAATTTCATATATACCCATTTGAGGTTTTGTATTATTATAGTTTAAGATTATACAGATTATTTTAGATGACATTAATTGTAATATTACCTTGGGGATTAATATGTTTTATAGTGAAAATTTTATTTAAATAATAATTATTCATGTACACAATATTAAAGGTATTTATAATATTAAGGGATAATATGATATTGAAGTTATTAATTTAAAAAGTGATAAAGGATAATTACTTTTTAGAATATTTGATTTATCATATAGATAACCATGAGATTTAAATGGGATTTTATGACTATATTACGAATTATATATTTTAATAAGTTAAATATTTTTGGGTAAATGATATGATTGATGTTAATATATATTATTTTTTAATGATGGGATTTTATTTGTGGAAAATATGTTGATTTATATTTTTGATGCATATATGTTTTTATTCTGATAGTATTTTTGTAAATGAGTAGAATTTTTTTATAGATTATAAGACCATGTTATAAATTTTTTTGTATAAATAATTATGTGGGATTGGTGATATTTTTTTATAAATTATAAATTATTATTTAAGGAATTTGTTATCAAATGCTTCTATTTTATGGGTTTCTGACCTGGTTTAGAATAATTTGAAAAACATTAAGGATAGTGATTTATCGAATGATTTATGTTTAACATTGGGATTCTTATTGAGAATGTGGGAATTAAATTATTATTTGATTATATGATGATTTATTCACATTGGGTGTAATTTTACAATGTGAAAAACATTTAGGATTCTATTGTAGAGATCAAATTCATTCCCTATTTGAATTTGAAATATTTCAATATATATTTATACATAAAGGCACTAAGGCTAAGTGTGATTCTAAGGCTCAGTGTTTTGATAATTAATTTTATAAAAATAGTAAGCCAATATTCTATTCCAAGCATTCATTTTTATAATGTAAATGGGATAACTTGTAAATGGAAGATCATATTAGAAATCTAAGACCATGGTTGTGTCTCGGAGCATTGTTTAACCCTGGGGAAACCAAAAATAGGTTGGTTAGTGGGGTTTTAATATATCACCTTTTGTAGGTATGTTTTATAGATCATATAATTAATTATGATAATTTATTAATTTATTAATTCATTTACCCTATCCCAATTTCCTAAAAAAATCTCTGGATATTCCTCTAGGGCTAGCTGCATTATCTATGAGATGAATCTAGAGCTTAATCACCGTTTTTCATTAGTAGATCAAATAAGAAGATGATGAATCATTGGATCAGAGTAGATCAGGATGTAGCCAATACAAAAACACTATTTGATTAGTAGTGAGAATTTCATTAATGTATAATGATCCATTATCATGTTAGAAATCATCAATTTTTTGGATTATTCTCATCTTTATAAAATTGATTGAGAGGATCAATTCCTTTTAATTTTTCTACACAAAATGTGGCCTTATCATGTTCATGTGTATCGAGTAAATTTATTATTCAAAGGTTTTCATACCCTAGGTATCCCCATAATTTATAATTTGATATGAATATGTGGAAGTGATCTATAATTTTTTTTTCTTCTGTCGTCCATATCAGTTATTTTTTCATTTCTCACCGGTAGGACCCCATGGTCCCGATTTGACATTATCAGGCTGTATTGACCATGCCCAGACCCTCATTAGCAAGATTAAATGATGTGAAAGGGATTCATAAATGACACAATGGTAGATATGGAATGTTTATGGGATTTATATGATCATTACTATGATCACAAATCAAATAATCAATGTCTTAATGATACAAGGTGTGCAACACATATGATATAACCACAACGGGTTGAAAAAATATTTTTCCATCAACCGGATGACCCGAACCGATGAATATGGACTAGATAAACTAATTTCATACTAAAATAAGAAGAGATCTATGGTGGAACATGCTATATCCATTTATTGATCATAGATTTGATAAAATGTGAAAATCCAAATTTCACGCCATATACTATGATGAACACTGGGCGTGTAGCTCCATAGCTAAGGTGGATAGGGTTTTTTATTTTTTTAGGATGTATCATAATTTATACGACCAACATTACCTATAGAGCCTTCCCCATGTGGATAATCTATGAGGGAGAGTACGCAACCAAGAAAAAACCCTGTTATGGAACACACAGTCATAACCATAGCACACGAGCATAACCCTATATGAAGAGGAATGCCATGTACTAAAGTAAACAGACACTGGTTAAAGTACATGGACACAACATGGATATATAGAGACAAACATGAACATAGGATGGAACCCGAGTGTGATGTCTATTCTTTTCATATTCCAAAAAAATAAGGTACTCTTATATAGTTGGAGATCATTGTACCTTTAAGGAAACATCCAGCCGATGGCACGGGACCACATGGAATGTGGTTCCACTCACTAATCGTGTACCTACTTTGTTCCTAGAGAAGACATCAATATTATTTATCTATATCATTTGAATTGGATTTAGACCATGATTACCCAATCGTGATTGTTTTTCATGTAGATTGTGATAGTGCCCTCAGTTATGGATTTCAATATATGAAGTAAAATTTTCTGGGCTTGGATCTCATTGAGGTGACTGTAGGTGATGGTAGTGATCAACGATGTCACTAGAGTCACCTTATATAGTGGATCCCTCAACAATATGGGAACCTGTCAGATAAGTTCTGAGTGAAACCCCATATCAGATAGGGTGTGGTTCCATTAGGACTAGAGTGGAACACCCATGTCTCTCATGGGTGTAGATCCTTGGCCTATTGAGTGGAACCCCGATCATAATTGGCATGATTCCCTTAGATTAACATATGTAGTTGAATAGAAGATCATATAGGGAATATGTCCTCGATGACAAGAGTAGAACCCATAATCACACAAGTGAATATTTCCTCAACCTATAGTGTGGAACCACACATTAGTATAGGGTATGTTCTACTACCTATCAAGTGTTACCCCATATTTAATTGGGTTTGGTTCCTCTTGAACCAATAGGTGAACCCCCCCCCCCCCCCTCATCATATTAGGGCGGGTCATCTAAAGAAACAAATTGAGTTGTACTCTCTAACACATAAGCGCACTGGTCCCCAAATTCGAGATTATTCCATCTCTATGGTGTAGCATAGTGGTGAGGTATATACCTTCACACAGTTACTTCTAAAAAAATGTGTGAGATTTTCAGTATTATTGATTGACTTTTGGATTTTTTGGTTATTCTTATTCTTGGTCCGAGCTATTTTATGTAGATATCCTCACTCTATCGATTGAGATTCCCTTGAATCGGAATATATATATATATATTATGTATCCATACTTTAAAATTTGATTAATATCAGGCATGGGTTATGAAGAAATTAGGGGTATTACTCATGCTTTCTAGGTTTATCTTCCCTATAATGGATAAGTATACTATACTACTGTGGGTGATAAAGACAGGATGTTTAGTTCATCTACACACTCTGTTGAGTCCATTGTGTTTGGATGAGGTTGTTATCTCTTCTTCTCTCTTGGATTTGGTTGAGTTATACACTTTCACTACATTATACATCTTGTTCTATCAATATTATTTCTATTCCTATTTTATTTGTTACTATTCCAAAATCAGCTCTTATGGAATCCTACTGGGAATTTATGTACTCACCACTATATGGGCTTTACCTGCACGCGTCTTGTCTTATGTAGACAATGAATAGGTTTGTGGTTACTACAAATGAGCTTCAAGATACCACGTACAATGGATTGTACACATTGATCATAGTTTAGTTATCAAAGTATGATCTATCTCATAATTTTACATTCAAGTTTTTTCAGGAAGAGACATATTTCTGTTTTGGTGCATATTTTTCCCCTTTGTTATTCAATAAACCCAACTAGGCTCTTTCAGTTTCTTTAGGTATTATAGGCATAATTGATCTCCTTTTTTCATATTTTGTAATTATAGCTCTTCACATATTAATTTACATGTATTTTCATGTGTGTGTACAGGTTTCAAGACAATGGTCTTCCAATGTTTGTTGTGCCTTTGGCACTGGCCATTGGCCCATGGAATATGGCGGTGGGCATTAGGTAGTTTTGTCTTCAGTACCATATTAGGTCGGGTCATGACATATTTTTTAATGGAGTTTCAATCCATGGGATGGTGTTAGGAGAAGACACCATGTTAGGTTTGGTTGGGTTTAGGGAAACCATTTAAATGCATTTCGAGTATAACTGTCAGACTAGGTAATCTAGTGATTGTGTGGGCGGTTGATGAATCCATTCACCAGGGCCTTTGACTGCCATTTTTTCAACTCATCATTCCAATACATCCGGGGTAATCATGAATAGAAAATTCACCATATATGATTGATTCCTTGTCTTTCAATATTGAAAAATCTCTCCATTATTGATATATGTATATATATCCTCTTCAGAATTTGGTATATCTTGATTAAATTTTAGGATTCCATTATTATGACAGCTATCCATAATACGAGTTATTGATTGTGATGAAAATCTAATAGTAAATAAGGACATAGTTTAGGGTATATACATCATGATTATCCCTCTAGGTGGGTGGGGAGGTAACAAAAACTCCACCTCATGAGTAAAGATGTTTCCAAGGAGATCAGGTTGAGGAGGCATAGAATCTTAGCATGCTTCATGAGTTCCTACTCTAGAAGTCGCTAAGGATCCATGGAAAGCTAGATCATCATGTATTAGAGGATGTTCTAGAGCTATGGGTGCATGTATTCCAGCTAATCAAGGCACTGATACATCAGGTGGTTGCAATAGAAGCTATCCTTTTCCATGGAGCATCATAGTGTTGGTGGTGTCTTGTTATCTTGTTTCATGATGACTCGACAATGTCATGTACTTATTTCTAGCCGCTTTTCTATGAGGATTAATAAACCCTTATCCTACACCCATTTTTGATTCAATAGATTATGGATCTATGATAGAGAGGGATTATGTAAGTTGAGTATGTTTCACGGTTCACAGACGTTTCACGGTACTCCCATGATATGATTTACGATTTATACATCCTAGCATGAAATCCTGAGCACGTAATATATATAGGTATTTTTGTTATCATGGTTCCCTTCTCAAACTGTGAAGGGGTGTTGTAACGGGAATAGATACAGATAAATTTAGATCAGATGGGTACCAGTTAGCTATAGATAAGAGTGGGTGTAAAAATACATAGTTGTCCACAGTGGCATAAAAATGACACACAACAAGATCTTGACACATGAATCTCATGATGATCAGAATCAGGCATTGTGGTCAGGGAAATCATAGAAGGTCAGAGAATACCATATTGGGGTGGTGCGTTGGTTTTGATGAGTGAGGTAACATAGCACAAGATCACCTGAATAGACATATAGAGAAGTGCATGCAGATAGCTAAAGGATCGATATGATAGTGGAAGCTCCAAAATCAGGGATAACCATGGTGATGGTAGGGTGGTCACCATAGAAGAGGAGTGGGTGTATAGGATACATACGAGATATGGGGGGAAGATGTTATTATATCATTCCACAACCACCACTAGGAAGCCCATGTCTAGATCAAGGAGTTAATGGTCATGTTTGTTAAGAGCTACGGGCTTTGTAGGATTATGAATACGCGTTGCATGGGATGATAATATGTATTGTATTTTTTATTCTATAATTCTTCAATATTTATAGACATATGTAATAGTGATTCCATAATCTCTATACTCCTGGTAAATGTGCTAGAACTCCCACTTGATGTTCAAGCATAACAACACTATCTTGAGATATCTATATGGAATGATATTTCTATATCTTTTATCTGTCGGAAGTGCGAGCTATCGCTTGGTGGATAAATGTTCTTGCGGGTTCTTTTGGTCAAAAAAATGGAACCCTATGATATAGTATTGGGTATGGAATTGTTGCCTATGGTCTAATACTAGATTTAATGTCACCGTAAACAGGTTATCTTTGTACACAATTAAGGGATGTGATTATCCTTTATGGGAATGAGATATGTCATTGTTGAGGGAATGTGTTTTTTAACAGGAGGGTTCATACCATCACCCATCAGTTGATGAGTGTAGCTCTTTGTGAAGTAGAAACATCATTCATCTGGATTCACTCAATTATGGAGGAATATAGGCACATATCCCCTAAGGATAATCTGATATTACCTCTAAGGAATGATATGGTGTTTTGCATCAACACGCATCTTATGAATAATCTAATATTTTCATTGGATAATTAGACACCACCATTTGAGCTTTGGGAGATTCAGTTACAATTGTATGATATTCATGAGAATGGTTTAATCTGAACATGTATGTATCCCTAAGTGGATATAGTGGTTTTTTGGAAATAGGTTTATGGGAGTTTTTTTCATTGCATCAATTATCACTTCCCAAATAAGTCCATAATAAATAACAATTACCTATAAATGTGTATTGACAACCACATTTACTAGTTACAAGGATTGAGATGGTTCTCAAAGGTAGGTCTCCAGTTAGGAAACCTTCAGTTGAGGGTTTTTGAGGATGATCTTCCAAATACAACATTCAAATGAAGATACAGACACTATAATCTTCAAATGATGACTTTTTGTGTAATGAATTCCACCACCATGTTTATGTATTTGATGAACCAGTTCTTCTTGAGGAACATGGACCAATTATTTCTCACTTTAATCGATGAAATACACCTCTACTTTACATTGGAGGAAAAAGATGAGCACCTGAGCTTGGTTCTAGATTATCTTCTAGAGGACTGTAATTATAGAAAGATCTAGAATTTCCATTTAAAAATTTGTGATATTCACATTCTATTCCCGGTTATCTCTGATCATGGTTTAGCTATGAACCCATTATAGATCAATTTAGTGTTTTCTTGGTATCCAACCAAGAGAGTGTAATAGGTTAAAAGATATCATGTCTTAGAGGGGTACTATATGAGTCTTTTAAGGAAAATTTCTAAGACACCATCCCATTTTTTCCATCGTAAGGGGAAAGGGAAGAAATTTACCTTTGTTGGGAAGTTTTATATGTCCTTCGAGAAGTTGAATATGATGCTAAAGAGTGATATAATGTTGAGAATACTAAATTAGGGTATGAAGTTTGACGTGTATTGAAATAACATGTGAGTTTTTCTCTGTTTCTTATTGATGCATCGACATGCAGTCATCACATATGATTCAAGACAGTTGACACCCCGTAAGAATTACTACATGAATCATTACTTATAGATTTCTACGATAGTATTTTCCTTGGGGATGTGGACACACTACCTTTAGGGGGAGAGAGTATTGGTTTACTCAAACCATAATAGTCTCAAGAATGTCTTCACACAATGATATTTGAACCTGAGACAATGGTGATGGTTAGAGATTTAATATGGATATGACTTAGAGATAGTTTATAATCCAAGGTAGGGAAGAATATTTGTAGATACGCTTATTAGAGATTCCCATGAACACACATTGTATGTGGCTTTGGATTAGTTATCTTCTCTATAACTGACCCTAATAAATATGGAGGGTACATTTTTTCTATAGTCATTGTTGTTGAATCATCCACTTATCAATTGTGTGAATGAGTACTGGTTAGGATAAATTTACTATTAGGTATTACCTTACTATATACCCACAAGTATTCATGATATGGGTATTCTAAATAATGGAATCTAGTCAACTTTATCTAGGTACTGATTGTAGCTCTAGTCACAATGCAAGAGGAGGTGATAAGTGGGTTTCAAAATTCTCCCCCAAATCAACATTGCAGTGTGGGGAATATGTACATTGATCTTCAATGGAAATTTTTTCCATGAATAATGAGACATATTACAATTGTGTTCATCTCTCAGTGCCTCCATTGTTAGTAGGTGAAGGATGAGAACCATGTTCTGATAGGTTCAATATAGCCCCTCTATATACCATAGTGAATAAGGTATGACATATCCTGGCTATTTTTAATAGGGATTCCCCTGACAGTGATGGTCTATAGAACAAGTAGGGTGATAGTAGATAGCCTCAACAAGTTGGAAAAATTCCTTACTATCATGGAGTAGTGTTCAGGGGAGATTTGGGGGAATTTTTCTATAAGTGTATATCACTAATTGGAATTCCCTAAAAGATTTTATTTGATCATGAAACATAAAATTCTTCATTTTTTTAGAGGTTTATAAGAGGAATAAAGGACTCAAATGTGATTAACATTATATTTTCATCCCTAGATGGATGGAGAGAATCACTAAAATATCTTGGTAGTGGAGGATATGTTATGTGATTGTATGTTTGAATTCATTCAGAGTTGAAAGGATCACTTAATATTTGTATACTTTTCATACAACCACATCTACCACTATTTCATCAACCTGAAACCCTTTTAGGACCAGTATGTGAGACTCTTTTGGTAAACCTTGTGTTGATAATATAATGAACATATACATCTTATGGGCTTAGGGATGGTATAGGTGAAGACATGGAAGGTACATGACATCAATGAGCGGATTATTTTGGCCTAGTAAATGAAAAAAAATTACATAGACCGGTGTTGTTTTCACATGGAGTTTTATTAGGGAGACTACATTTTCTTGAGAGTCTATCCACAATGAGGATTATAGAAGTTTATACATTAAGGAAAGCTATCAAAATAGTTCATTATGATGTTTGAGATCATTCATAGGTTTTGATAGGATTCACAACACCTCACCCTATCCCAATAGTTAGAGTGAGTGCGCGACATCATCCATGTGTTGCAGACGAGGATATATGTGAATGAACCTATGCCCATTTTTTGAATTTGGCCATCCATATATTGAGGATGGATCCACATTTTTAGAAATCCCAATGTCAATCAAGGATCAATATGACTGGACTCTACATGGATGGACTATACCATTGGTTCGTGTGTTTTGGTATCCTGAAAATGTGTATGATATCTCCTAGGAGTGGGGGGGGGGGGGGGTAGTGTGGGCTCAGAATCCCATGTTTTTTTATTGTTTTTATTTTTTAGTGACTAAAATATTGAATGAGAGAATGATATAGAAAACATATTATTTCCTTGTAAGAATTGGATATATTTCTATTTATATTTCCAAATCCATGTGTTGAGATGATGTGTGATTCGAAAGACCAGTGTAATATTGATTAATTTTATTAAAGTGATAAATATTTATATATTTTTTATTGGAAATTTGTTAAATAAAATTGAATAACCCTTAAATAGATTCTCGGATTCCAAATCTGAGACTGTAGATGAGTCTCTAACATATTTTTTTACCTTATCCATGGCTTAAAATACGTTGATGCGGTGTGTTTAGAAATCTGACCCATAAGTGGTACATTTAATGTATTAATTAATAAATTAATTATATTAATTAATTAATTTTACATAACCAAATTCATGACAAATACTTATCAATGGATAATCTTCTAGGGTTTGCTGCATAAACCTCAAGAGGATTCAAGAGCTACATCCCCACCATATGTTGATATATCAAATTAGATGATGATAAAATTTAGTATCAGAACATATCATGATGAAATGAATACAATGGAATCTATAAAACATTGGTGAGAGCATTAATTGATGAGGAACAATCCAATATCTATATAGGACTCATCCATTTATGTATTATCCTAATTTTTATTAAATTGGTTTATTGGATCAATCCATTATTACGGATCTGTGCTAATTTGGGCATGAGCATTCACCCGTGTATCGATTAAATTTTTTATTTATTGGTTTTCCAACCCTAAGTTACCTCATTCATGATTTTTGGCCAATAAAACTATGTAATAATCATTCAATAATTGTTATTGTGACCTTCCCATCAATTACTTCTATTTATTCATCGGTAGGATACAGCTATCCCGATTTGATGATTCTGGGTGGTACCGTGCTCAATCGAACCACTGGAATTGCGACAAAACAGAGTGATAATGAAATATCGACAAAATAATGATAGATATGTGATGTTTTCAGGATGCGGATGATTTTTTATGATAGAAAATCATCTCAATATAGGTATATGTATCTGAGGTGATAAGTGAATACAACAAAACCCTCCTAGGAAAACAGAATCATTTTTTTGGATACCGAGTGGATGTGAATGATGAATTACGAAAAAATATAATAATATACCATGAAAATGAGGAGTGATCTATTAAGAAATGTCTTGAATTTAATTATTGATCATGGATTTTAGAATCATTTAAAATCTCAACAACACATTAGAGTACTATGATAAAAAAATAATGTATATCCCCTATAAAAAGTTGTTAGGGTTTTGGGTCTTATAATGAAGAAATGCCTTGTAGACTCACTAAATTATATTATGCCCTTACACATATGGATGAGTAATGAGATGAAAAATAAATCCAAGCAAGAACCTAGTTCATGAATATATGGGCACCACAAGAGCACACAAGCAACACCTTATATGAAGTGGCAGGTTGTATACTAGACTACATGGGTAGATGGTAAAGTTCAAAAACACGACATGGATTCAAAGACATATTGAAGCCAATTTGTGGGACCCTAGGTGGCATGGGAATGTTTTGTATATACCTTAGACACCATGTACCCCTATATGATTATTTATCTGTGTACCTCTAGGGACATAGTCGTGCAATGGAGTGGTACAACACGCTATGTGCACACCCTCACATTCAATGTTCCCCATTGTACCTTTATTGAAAGCTTAATCTTCCAAATTTAATTCATATGAACTAATATCCCCAACTGAGTATCATATAAACATTCTTCTTCTATAAATAACTAGATGGTTCCATTCTCTGTGTATTTTGAGATACAATGTGAAATCTTATGGGTGTGGAACTTATTGAGGAAACGCCTGATGATAGAAATGATCTGGAGGTATCACCTGTGGCTTCCTATAGATTTGAACCCCCCCTAGTGTGGGAATAGGTCCTCTACCATCTGAGTGGATCCCCTTATCGGATATGGAATGTTTCTTCAATGAATAGAGTTTAACCCCTCTATTTCATCATGACACGGGTCCTTAGCCTACCGAGTGGTACCCCCCCCCCCCATCATCTTGGGAGCATGTTCTGTAATGTTACTTAATGAGTGGAACTCCCTATCAAATATGGCATGGGTATAATATGATCAGATTAGAACCCCCATGTCACACTAGGACACATGTCCAAAACCTAATGAGTGTAACACCCCATTAGTAAGGGAGTGGGTCCTCTACCTATAATGTGGGTCCCCATATCAGAAAGGGTATGAGTCCTCATGACACTCGAGTGGAACCAACCATCATATTGGGTGTGAGTCCTTTATTGTTATATATAGAGTAGAATCCCCTTGATTGAATCGGTATTGGGTCCTCTACTTTGTGACTGTTCCCCTGGTTCGTGTGACATTGTAGCGAGGCATGGGACATCACGTGGTTACTTATGATTAGGTGTGTGATAGGTTAGGCATCGTTAATGGAATTTTGGATTTTTGGTGTCTCATATTCATTGTCTAAGATGTGGGATGGATATCCCTTTAATATCATATTTGGGATTACTATTACCCACCATATGTATTTACCCTCGTATCCATACATTTGTATTTGGTGACTATTTGGTCCTGGTTTGTGAATACATGATGGGTTTTCCACAAGTTATCCCTGATTATTTTCTCATGGTTTGATGAGTTTACACTCCTCCAATGGGTGGAAAAGGATCAATGTGTAGTTCATCTACACACCATGTTGAGCCCTTTATGTTGAGTTAAGGTTACTCTTTCTCTCTATTTGGGTATAAATACTTTCTTCCACTTCATTATTTATCTTATGAAATATATATTGAATTTTTATTCCTATTGAGTCCTTTACTTTCCCTTCATCATTTGGGGACTCCTAAAAGGTGTGTATATAGTCACCCCTATGTAGGTTTTGCCAATATTTTTCATGTATTATTAAGACAATGGACAAGTCGATGGTGACTAATGTGGTGTTTAGGGATACCTGATAATTTGGACTACGTAAGGTGGTATCAATTTAGTGATAAAGAAAAGGTAATTCATAGAATTTTACATTCCAATTTTCTAGGATGGGAGATCATTCTGATTGGGGTGTATATTTTCAACTTTTCTTTTTATTTTACACTACTATAAAGTTATATTGTATGAAGGTTTTACGTGTATAGTCATTCCTCTAGAGTTTTCTATCTATTAGAATTATTCATATATGATTTTATGATGAGAGAGATGAATGTGTGTCTGTATATGAATCTAGGAAAATTTCTTTTTATGGTAGTTGTTCCATTGACACTGGTCACCATCCCATGGCCTATGGAGGTGGGATTGGGGTAGTTTTGGCTCCAACCATGGATTGGGTAGTGTCATGACATAGGTAAATGAAGGATGATTATAGGAATAAATTATTATCCTTTTTTTTGATTTTATGATCTATACGATGTATATTTTTGTGCTTTAGGAATGACAAATTTATCTCTAATTCTCATCTTTTGGGTGAAAAGATGATATTGTGGTGGAAATTGATTAAATGATGAAATTATAATTTTAATATAATTATATTTGATTATGATATTTTTATAGAAGTAAATGGAATTCATCAAATCTTGGAAATTGATTTGGAAAAGAGAAACAATATACTTTTATAGTTATTTATGATGAATAAATAATACATTTTACCCCTCATTTGTTTATGGATTTGCGGTAATTGTGATTCTCAAAATCAGCCACTTCTTGTGATCAATTCTAACTATCACACTCCCACAATATTAGTACATTATGTATTAAGATATGTCCAAATTTTCACTATTTAAAAATGTTATCATTTTTGAAAACCCCGTTATGTGTTATTCTATATGACCATTATAAAACCATTTACCTATTTCTAGAAAATGTTTTTATAACACATTTTTAAATTGGGAGTTTCAATGAAGGTATTTTAAAATATAAAATCCTTTATTACTAAGATCAATTTAAAATTGTGATAATGAAATTTACTATAATATTGGAGAATGTAACACCCATATATTTTTAAAATAACACAATTTTCGATATGGTATATAATACGTATCATTAAGCGTAAACGAACCCTGAAATATTTTAATTTAAATATGAACATTTTAAACATACCCTAAAATTTGAATTTATGAAAAGTAAAATATTATAAATTAAATATTATATAGTATATTCATTGCCTAAATTTATTGATTAATGAAAAATTTATAATTAGTCAATTTTAGTAAACTGATTTTATTCTTCTAAAATATTTTCTTCAATAATTATATATTAATATGAGTAGATACTGAATTTAATTTTTTTAATAAATTTGAAATAATTTTTATTAAAATGATAGATTTTTTAAATCATCATTTAAAAATTATCTTAGGATGATTTCATTGTTTTTCTAACATATTTATTTTTCAATAAATAATAAAAAATAATAATTATTCAAAAAAAAAATCTTTCATTTTTATCAAAGAATTCCATTATTATTTGAATTTGTTCATAAATTAAGATAATGATTATTTATTTAGAAATTATATAATTATTTAAAATTTATTCCTTATTATGCGATATTTTGGAATAAGATAATGTCTCAGCAAAAAAACTTATTATTCTAAAAACCATTTATCATTACATTTTATGCAGTTATATTAAAATTTATTTCTAAATATCATAGTAATTGAATCATTTAAAAAATATTCCTTATATATAATTCGGATAGTAAAATTTTTTAAGTAGGTACCTTTTATGTTTTTTCATTATGAATAGTAACCGTGGTAAAACATTTCACTTCATTAAGGGTAAAATGGGTAAAACAACATTGAAATAGAAATTTAAGACCTTAAAATCACCCAAGAAGTAGACTTAATCCTATTGGTTGAGTGTAGCTCATAAATAATCTCATAATTCAAAAGCATATTTAAACATGATACCATATGTATTTGATAATGGCATAAATGTTTTCTAAGTTATGTATAAAAACAATATTTCCCTCAAATTGTTTTAATAAACATCAATATTTTATTTTAAGTATTAAAATAAGTAATTTTTGAAAAAGAATGAAAAAAGTTATTATGTAAATATAATTTTTATGTTACTAATTTATTATTAATTAAATATACGATATATTTACATAGAATTTGTACACATCACTATGGTAGTTCTTGTAAAATCTGCTTAACAAAATCATTTTAAATAGATATAAAAGTGTAAAATGTGATGTGTTTTGATAATTAATGGTCCTGAATTTATTTCAAGTATATATAATACTTATTTTGTATTTAAGAAATTTATATTAAAATAAAATTCCTTTTTTGGAGTGATAAAATTAAAATTAGTTTGAATAATAAGAAATTATTTTTTTATGATATAAATTTTATTTTATGATATTAATATACCAAAAATATAAAATTTTAATTTATAAAAATATGTAATATCCAATGTATTAATATATTGTAAAAATATGATATAAAATTAATTCAAAAAAATTAAATGAGAATTTATTTCATGATAAATATTTTAATATTTTTCTAGTTCCACACAGTGCATATGCATCATTTGAAAAGAAATATTTAGTGTTCTTATGAAAAACATGACAAGGTAAAATTATTTGAATAAATTTCATAGTTAATATTATGTATAATTTTTTCTATTTTTTATCATTTCATATTTTATATATTTATAAAAATAATATGTTCTATATTATTGTGAAATGTTGGTGATAGGAGAAGAAAATAAAAAAACATATTAAATATGTTGTCATGATATAAACAAGAATAATTATGGATTTTTTATTTATATAATTAAGCAAAATATTTATAATTATTTATTCTATGTTAATAATTTTATTTTGATTTTATCATTATTTTTTATTATAAAAAACACTTACATAATAAATGAGTCATTTATATGAAAAATGGTAAATAAAATATTAAATTACATAATAAATAGTAGATATGAAAGTAGTTATAGGAGACTCTTTATCAGATGAATTTTATAGATATTTAGGAAGGATAAATGATGATCTATGTGATTGTATTCGAAATTTGTTTTTTTTCACCTTTTTTTAATGTAATGTAATTTGAATAGTATTGAAAAAGACCATAAATAGAATTTAATATATAAAAATTAGTTCTAAATCATTATAAATTTATCAAAATAATATCAGGACACATCTATATATGACATTTCAAAGAATATTATTTCTAGTTACTTAGTGTGACACTTTTCCTTTTTATAATTAACATTATGACAGATACTATTTTAAAAATTAATAAAATTTCATTGATTGTTTCTTAAAAAGGGACTCAGTTCAAAAAATTTCGGAAAACATAAATTTAGTTTTTCAATTAAACCACTACATAAATCACTTTATAAAAATCATTTTATATGTCCCCTACAACATGGATGAACATAAATATCTATTATAAAGGGTGTTTGATCAATCAAAAGGAGGGGAAAAGTGTAATTCATGGGCACTTTAACTTCATATTCATTCATTAGGTTATATCAAATCATCATTAATTATATTTTTCAAATATTTTATCAAAATTTTCATTGAAAAATATAAATTTAATTTCCACATGTTTTTATATTTATATTTTTTATACTAATTTCTCTATTGATTAATTCTTAATTAAATTATTTGATATTTTTAAGGTCTCATAATTACAATTTTTTCTTATTGAGACATGATTGATGTTATGTTAAAAAAACATTATGTAGTTTGTAAACTTCCCTTATGACATGTTATTTCATGAATCCTTTATAATTCATGTTATTTTCAATTATTACTCAAATTTTTTCATCAATGTGGATTTTAATTGAAATATACTTGGATTAAAAGAATTTTATAAATAAATTACCATTCATTGGGTTAAACTTATACTTTATTGACATTTCAATGCAACTATTTTGTGTGAATTATCTCTAAATTGTTTTATTCTTTATTCCAAATTTTCTTATGAGTATTTATAAATGTGTACATAATTCCTTCATTTATTTATTTTGGAGTCAGAAATAATAGTCTTTTCAAGGGTTTTTAATGTCTCAATCTCATTTTCATGAGGTATGACTCTTGTTATTCGCCTTGATTTCCATGTACATTATAAAAATATTCTCATAAATTAATTTTCATACATTACCAAATTAATTTCATAGTATTTACACATTCATATAATTTGCATTAATTTTATGAAAGTTAAATTGATTATAACCAAATTTATAAGTGCTTGATATTGAAATATCATTTATTTTCCATATTGTTTACATTCAATGTTCCTTTAAGGGAAATTATATGCCATTATGTTTTTTGAAACACAACTGTTTTATTATCTACTGATAATGAATGTGATTTACATGTATGAATTACATATCCTCCATTATTTGTTACAAAAACATCGTAAATGTTTTTATGTTATATTAGATGTTGTATATTCTTTTAAATTGAGAATCTTTCCCTTAAATGTCAATTTTTTTTAAAATTATCAAAAAATTTATATCATAAACACAATTAATTTCCTATTGTGTATTTTACCTCGTCCTTGAAAAAAAATTAATAGTTTTTAATTGTAATTTCTTAACGTTTTCAACATGGGGGGACCAGATAATATGTTTATAAACTATACAAAAGGATGATAATGTTTAAAATTAATTGAAATAATAGATTTTATTGATTCCATGACCATTATATTAATTTATAATAACTTTATTTTTTTCTATGACTATTTTCAATGTAAATTATTTCCATATTATTTTGTGATTTTTTTGGGAAAATGTGATTTTTAATGTAGAATGAGGAATTTCCCAAAAAAATAAATTGTTTTTTAATTCAATTAATTACTCAAGTCACAACTTTATTTTACATATGATACGCATGGGATATATGGTTATAATATCATCTTAATTTTTATTAAGATGGTATATGATCTATTTTACTAGGGAGGGAAATAACATTATTTATTCGAGTTATTATTATATTGGTTGTTTCAGATTTGAAAGGCATGTTTATTAAGCTAAATTGTTTTATAATATAATTAATGCATTATAAATTTTATGTAATGGTTGGGACCCATTTATAGATAACCCATTGATACATCTGTAGCTCTCATGAGAATAATTAGTTATCTATCCTTATTAAATTGGTATTTGGTGTATTCCCACCCATTGATTAATTTTTTTTTTGGAATGAGCACATGATGTTATGTTTATGATGTACATCATTATTTAATAAATTATTATGAAATTAGTTGTTGATATCCACATTGTTATTCTAATATTTATGATGTCCATGGATATATTTCAAGATCATGTAATTATTTATATGGAATCATTTTCACCATCATTTATAGCATCCATATTATTCTTCAGTATCGTGTTATTTATTTAATGTAATTTGATTTAAGTTATGTACCATGACATATTTTACACAATTTATCCACTCTATGATAAATTACCTTACACATATTCTCTTACTGATCACAAATGCTCCGCATTCCATTGTTTTCTACTACCCAGGTGGTAAAAAAAGGATATATATATGTTATTACTATAATGTTATTAAAATTCAAATGCATACACTAGTTGATATTTAAGCTATAGCCACCAATATATACTGAAAAGTTTTTTGATCTATGACTATATCATGTTTATAGACACAATTTAATTGACAAACAGTGGAAAATCTTTTTTTCCTATATGTTTTGGTCCCATCCTCTCGTGATATGCGACCCTCCTCCCTCGACCTCTCCATGCCCTCGTCTTCCATAAAGCTCGTCAAGACATTCTCCCTGCCGAATGCTTTCACTCCTCCCCTGATCTGTGACCCTCTTCCCCCCTCTACATATCTTCACCCTCCTCCTCCCATGATCTCTCTTTCCATCCTCTATAATGAATGTTGTTGCTCCTCCCCCGATCCCTGATCCTTCGAACCCTTGACCTCTCTTATGGTTTCATGACTCATCCCCCACCAAGAACCATTCTCAAACGTCACCGAAATATTGATTTTCCCTCAGACAATCCTCACCTGATTCTACATTCGATCCCACCATCTTCATCATGTGATCCCCCTCACCCCATTAATCATGTGTTCTTCTCATTCTCCACCCCCTTCATCTCACATTCCACTTCAAATTGGTGCATCAGCCAAACTGTGACCTACCTCAAGAAGGATCAACATGATTTAACCCCTACACATTCCACAATAATCGTTGTGTTTACTCCTTCACAACAGCTTATCCCCCATGCAATTCATAGATATCTACAGTTATCGTTCGGTCACATCTCTGAAATAGATTTTGATGGTTATGGTTCTCCCCTACTAAAAATTTGTCAATTGATAAAAAGAAATTACTCTTGAAAATTTTAGTTTGATGTGTTATGAGGTTGTGTTAATTTGGTTAAATGAAATGTGTTCTTCTATTAATGTTTACATTTAAATTATTTTGTAGTATTTGATAATTTTATATGGCCGTTGGTTTTATGGTCCATTATTTATTTTTTTATTGAATTTGTTTGACGTTAAGGTCTATTCTAATTTTTTTTCATTCATTATTTTGTGGAATGATTTTATATATGTTATTTTGTAAGATTTTTAGAATCATGAGATCTAACATGCTCCAAATTCATAATAGGTTTGAATTTCTAGACTTCCATTAATTTTTTAGATTACAAATACTATAGATAACATTAAAAAGTATTCCTTTTTTATTTTTAAGAAATCACAAATATAGAATAAATTGATCAAGTGACACTATATTTGATTCCAAAATAAATAGTGAACCACACATAGTTCAGCTATCCACTTACTAAGAATGTATCGATTCCCAATAATGCATTATAATTCCTACACTGTTAATTCTGCACATTTTTATTTCAAATATCAAGAGATCATGATTTGGGTGGCACTTCTACATATTAAAGTAAATCAAGAATGATAAATATTCTAATTGTAAAATAAAAAATGTACTTCGGTCATTAGTTACTAAAAAAAATGAATGAGTTGTTCCTTGGATGTATTATTTTATTTGAATCTCTCATTTCACCCAAGCGTTCATGTGAAATTATGTTGACTTCAACAAGATATCATTTTCTAAATGTCATAATCTTGCTGATGATTATGCATGTTGATGATATTATTATCATCGCTTATTCTATTATTTCATTTCTCACTAATCATGTAACTCTCACCTCAATTTTAGGTTCAATTAATGAGGATTCATCATATCCATGAATATTGTAAAAGTATCCCAGGACATGTTCATGTTGGTTGCGTCAACTAGAGTCGAAGGAGTATCGCCACATATGCATAGGTAAGAATATATATAATATGTTCTCTTGTTATATGTATATCATCCCATGGTAGCACGATTACATATAAGGGGCAGGTGTGATTATGTATATATATGAAAAATGCATATGTGTGTGGGTGGTAATGTTATTATGCATGTGACCACATATATAAGGATCCTCTTGTGGTGTCCAATTCCATGAAGACACGTACATATGGGTTTGAGAATCCTACTTTATATGAAAATGTTCATATTCTTGGAGGATAGATGAAGCATTTTAGAAATGTCGCTAATTAAAGTGTCAAGTAAAGAGTGTCTCTTTATTCATTTGTGGTAGTGTCCCTCTCCTAGCCTCTTCAATTCATGAATATTCCAAATTTTATTTATTTTATTTCTTAGTTATTCTTGATTATATTAAATTTCAATTCATTAATAGGATTTAGTTAAGATAATTGTTTTGTTTGATAAACTAGTCTTGGTTCTTTAATAAAAACCCTCCAATGGAGGTGTGTTTTCTATGAAAATTCACATTTTTATAACATTCTTGACATTATTGCATAGATGTTTTCCTTATACATGATTTCATTGTTAGCCAAAAAGCACACAACATACTAGACCCTTTTTATATCCATGTATGGGGTTTCCTTCTTTTGATTAAAATAGTTCCAAAATAACATTTAAGTGTTTTAGGTCTTTTAAGATGAAATTGTCCAAGTAGTAATGTGTTGTAATGACCATGTAACCAGTAAGTGACCCTCCTTTGATCTTATAATTGGAATTTCAATGATTTAATGAATTGAATGAGTTAAATGGAACTGAACATGGTTAACTTCGGACGTAAGTAGCTATGCATTATGTAGTGATTTATGTAATGGTTATGCCTTTTTTCTAATGTTTAATTGGATTTCATGAAATAAATAGGGGGGATTATTCATGGTGAGTTTTACACAACTTTTGAAATGTCATAAGGGAATGTTGTAAGTGTCTAATTATATCCAATCACCTCTTAATTGTTTGACTAGTTTTGTATAAGGTATCACCAAATTAGCTAATTTCCCACGTAACTATTGCACATTCTAAGTGTTTTTTGTGACATTAAAATCATTAAACTTGTTTGGATAAATAAAATTTCTCGATTTGGTTGGAATGGATTGTCATGGCTAGAATCATTTCCGTGAGTGCTTTAATTAAGAGGAACATGTAAGAATAAAATGAAAAATTATTCATAATTGAATTAAATGACATGTATCTGAATTTTTAATATGATTTTACTTGAATTAAGTGGTAGAAGTGGACTGAAATGTGTAGGGCGGCATGGGGGTGCATGTGGTTGGTAAAGGGTGTGGGGTGGGCAGGGGGTGGGTATCGGGGTGTGTAGGGGAAGGTGAAGGGGGCGGGGGTGTGCTGGGGGAAGGGGATGTGGTTTTTAGGGGGGGGGGTTTAGGGGGTTCATGGTGGTGTGAAGTGGGTGTGGAGGCAGTAGGGTTGGGGTTTGTAGGGGTTTTATGGGGTGGGGTGTGCAAGGGGTGTACAAGGGGTGAGCTGGGGGAGTACAAGGGAAGTGTGCATTGGAGGTGGAAGGGGGAAGGGGGATGTGCTGGGGGCCGAGGAGGGATTTTGCTGGGTTATGTTGCAAGGGGTATGGGGAGGGTGTAAGGGGAGTGAAGGGGGATGTGGAGGGGTGCATGGGGTGTGTATGGGGTAGTGTTAATACCACCAAGGATACTATATTGTCATGTCTTTATTGATAACATAGTCAAATAACATCACATATTACCTATTTGATTACATTTAGGAATGGATTATGCACAACATTTTTATATGACATTATAAGTCGTACGATTTTCAATGCGATACGACATAACATTTTCATATCATTTATAGTGCATCATAGCACTTATGTACCAATGAAATACCCTTCTTCTTGACACTGTAGAATCAAGTAGTTAATCATCAGGAAAAATTACCATCTCTATGGACACATCACAATTTAGTCACCCAACTTGTAAACATATATTATCATCCTTCACAACTCTAATATGTCCTCCAAAATGCTTGTAGAGGGCTTATAGATTCTCAAAAATTTTGTACTATGTTTTCTCCAAATTTTTGAGGTTGTTTATATGATGATCATATTCAAATGACTTGGTATAATTTTACATTGATTTTAAATGATTTGAATAAAACTTATGATGCATATGTGAAAGATGTAGATTATTCTAAAAATGCACAAAATTTTATGACATGATGTAGTAAAATCCATCATGTTGTGGTCTATGTTATCTAGTGATTCATGATACCACTATGTGGTGTGTTTATTGGATGAAATTGGATATTATTTGAACAAAAATCCTCTATAATTGATATTTTTTTTATTGGGACATACATATCAGTTTGAAGTCATGAACGCACATCTAGACCACTATTTCTCCCTACACCTGAGGTCTCTATGTGTTAACTAGGATTCCATGACACCCGATCATTAAATCTTTATTTACATTCCAAAATTACACCTTTAAGGGATGTACAGGGGGGGTCATGGAGGGGTTGGGTGCAAGGTGTAGGGGTGGTGGAAGGGGTATGTAGGGGGTGGGTTGGGGGGGCTGTGTATGGTGAATGGGTGGTGAAAGGGGTGTGAAGGGGGGGGGGGTGCAATGAGGGTGTGTAAGGGAAAAGGGGATGTAAATGGGGAGTAAGGGGTGTGTAGGATGATTGGACGAGCCTGTGGAGGGGAGGGGGGTTGAAAGGGGCTTGGGTGTTCAAGGGGGTGTCTTGGAGGGTTCGAAGTGGTGTCAAGGAGGTCAGAGGGAGGGGGTTTCCATGAGGGATTATAGGGGAGGGGTGTATAAAATGGTATTTAGGGGGAGATTGGGGGTGTCTGGGAGGGACAATAGGGGGTTTCCAAAAGGGAGGAGGGAGGGGGGTTTTAGGTAGGTTTGTAGGGGGTTTCTAGAAGGAAGGGAGAGGGGGTCCAGTAGGGGGGTGTCCAGGAGGGGGAGTCTTGAAAACAGTGGGGGAATTAATGATTGGGGGGGTCTCTAGGAGGGTCTTATTTTTAACATGTTACATTAAATCGCATACATCACTTTATGAATTATTAATTCTTCTCAATATTTCTTCATGGGTTGGTGAATTCTTCAAATAATTATTTGAGTTTTGTCTTGCCTCCTTGAACCCCAAACAAAACATTTCACGAGTTCTAGGATTGTTACCTATTGATTATCCATAATGGAAGTTATATTTTCCGTCTTAATATAGAATAGAATATATTCCAATATATCACTCTTTATCTTGTGATTCTTTTATTTTTTTCGTTCCCCAATCTGTCAGCGATATAACTAAGTAATCAATGGGGTTATTGATAACTTCTATTGATTATTCAAATGGATTATTGAGATTGATTTTTTTTGGGGGAGGGGGTTTGTCTAGGAGGGGGTCTGTCATGGGGGGTGGGGGGATACAGCTGTCCGGGGGGATGTGGTTTATCCAGGGGGTGTCCAAAAGGGAGGGGACATCTCTGGTGGGGGGGGGGGGGGGTTCTATCCAGGGGGTCCAGGTGGGAGTGGGTGTTGTCTATGGGGAGTCCAGGAGTGGGGGGGGGGGGGGTCCGTCCCTAGGTTCTTTGTAGAGGGATCAAGGGGGGATGGGTGTATAGGCGGCTGTCTAGGAGCAGTAGTGTTATCCAGTTTGGGAGGGTGGGGTCTGTCGAGTTGGTGGGGGGGGTTTGGACCTGTCCAAGGGGTGTTGTCCAGGATGGAGGGGTGTCTGGGGGGCATTCCAGGGGTGCTATCTAGGGAGAGTGGGGGGGGGGGGGGTGGGCTTTGTAGGTGGTGTACATGGGGGTGTAAGGTGAAAGGGGGTGCAGGTGGGGTGAAAGGGGGAGGTTGGGGGGTATTTGTAGGGGTGGAGGGGAGGATGAAAGGGGCCATCACCAGCTGAACGGTGCTGGTTTTTAGTGGATGTGAAGGCTTATAACCATGGTTTAAAAACCGTGGCAATATGTCATTAGATGTGGTTTCAATCCGTGTCTATTTGTCTATACCCATGGTTTCCAACCATGGATATAGACCCTGAGTGATTTTAGCATATTTCATGGTTTTAAAATCGTGGCTATATGGTTGTTTCCACTATTTGAATAGTGGATATAGGATTTACCCTATAGCCACACTAATAATAGCCATGTTTGAATGAACTGTGGATATAACCTATAGTCATAGTATTGAATTGTGTCTATAGCATAAATTTCTAGTAGTGATAATATACAAATATACATAATTCTATGAATTGTTTTTTAGGTATATATGTTATAATATAATTATTTTTACTACTTCTAAAAAAATAAAAAAAAATGGTCAATGGGGTGGTATGTGATCCAAATTTTCTTTTTTTGTTGAATGGTTTAGCTGCATAACATGTGACCACATTTAATGGTATCAAAGAAGAAATATATTGAAAATTTTTTAGCATCGAATCATGGATTTATGGTTTGTAGAAATTATAATTTATTTTCTAAAAATACTAAAAACCCTTCCTGCTTAACAAAATTTAATAATGTTTTTCTAAACATAGACATATCACAATGATTTTTACATAGAAATTACACTAGGGTTGTAATATTTTAATCTATAACATATTAAATATTACAACAATAAACCTATTGGGGTTTCTAGGACATTAATATTTTGATAAACTGTAACTTTATAAAATTGAATACTCCATTACTTTCATCAACTTATAACATCTAAATCTCTAATTTTATGTAATCCATGCATTAATAACATATATGATATCCCATACCAAACAAAATGGAATCTATATATCATAACAAAAATATTTCATTACAATTTATTCTGAAGACCTGTCATGATTATAGAATTAATGAATTATTAAAAAAATTACTACTAAAATCTATTTCCTTTCAACTAATTAATATTTTTTCCAGTATGAGAGAAACATATTTTTCTAAAATTAGTATATTGTATCTTCCATAAAGTATTCACCTAAAAAGGACTTCTATATTTTACATACATTTAGTATCTTCATATCCTATGTAATTGAAAAAAATAAAGGTGTGATCTCATATGCTTAGAAAATGGTAAACATATCCGTTAGTAGGAAAATATAATAATTTAACATTAGAGGGTAATATCACAATAATCAATAAATTTATATAAAAAATCATTTATCATAAATCAAGGAATATGGCCTGAAATTAATTATTTGATTATTAGAAATTATAGAAATATGATTCAGTTGGCATGTTCATTGAGAGAATAAAATATTCAAAATAATTATCATCAAACTATAGATTTATGAGAATTTAACACATTAATAGTAAAAAGTTTTTATGAATAATTATTCCCATGAAACATTCACCCAATAACAGGTGAAAAATGCTTCCCGAATCACATTTACAAAAAAAGCATGCGCAAAAATATTCCCTCACCACATTTACACAACTTATGTGTAAACAAATCATCCCATATATCATTCACATTAATTCATTGAACAGTTTTTACCACATCTCATTGACATAAAATTTTATTTTATATTGTTATTTGAAACGCTAAAAATTTCATTAGAGGGTGATGTGTGACCCCACCTATCATCATCCACATATATGAATACCATAGAATGAAAAAATTCAGCATATATAAATTAAATGAGTGAAGATGTATGGAGAATTTCAACTATTCTCAACAAATAAACTAATATGATATTGTTATACAATTGGATATGGAAAATATCATTTTTCTAAAATAAATAAAAGAATATAACATTTAATGGGTGTTGAAATCATGTCATCAAGATTTTTAAACCTTGTACAAAAAGAAATATGTAAAATTTAAAAGGATTTCATAAATCCTATTAATAATCTTTTGAAAACATAATGTTAAAATTTCCATCAAAAACAATTTCTATCACTGAAGGTTATAAATTCAGAATTTTTTTTACTTTTAATGGAATATTTATCTATTAATTATTAAAAATGATATAATAGTTTAGAAATAGTGATGATAAAATTGTTTGAAAACATATACCTTTAGAATTAACATTTAGTTATGGTGATTTATTATTAAAAACCATTATCAATTTGAATCATATATTAGAACACATAAAAATTTTATTTTGAAAGGAGGAAAAACATTTGATGTATTCAAAATTCCATTTTTTAGAACCCACCTCATAGAAAAGGAATAAAAATTATATATTAAGAAAGGAGAGTATTAATATAGAGGCCACAATAGTGAACACATTTTTGGGTATCAAAATAAGAATGGAAAATATTTTTTTGAATGATGAACATTGAAATGGTTGAAAAAACATCCTGACATGAGATGCTATTTTTTCTTTAAAATTGTACACATTTATAAGAAATAAGTTTACTATAAATACTTACTTGTGTTAATGAAAATCATCTAACTCAAAGTGAAATGTGGAATTATCTTATAAAATTATAAATATAAATACACATCATACATTTATTAATGAATCTTAAGTAATATAATTTTAACTCAATAATTAGATGATTGAGTAATACTAATCCATTATATATTAGATAATGCAAGTAGTAAGGGATACCCAAAATGCTGTTATATTTTATAAATGTAAAAAATAAAATAAAATATAAATACAATACAATTATTGGGAAGAATATTTCTTACTTATAATAAATGATATCAAAGAGACCAGTCTATACTAAATGAATAATAATTGGCATTAAAAAAACACAAGCAGTAATGATAACATATTTAAAGAGGGTTAACATGCTATTGTAATTAGAGAATCACTAAAAATGCGTTTTATTAATTATACTTGAAAGAAATTTGTAATTGAATAAACTATCTAAAATTAATTATATCCCACAATATCAAACTTGTCTCTTGGATTTTTAATGATAAAAAACACCCTTATTATTTATGTATAATTTTACTAAAAACATTATGAAATATAGAGAGAAGATAAAATAGTATATTGATTACTATTAATAAAAATATTTTTGTATATAAAATAAAATTATTTAAGCATATAAATAGTACAAAATAAATTATGTTCATAAAAAAACATACCTCAAATAGAATAATTTGACAAGAAAATGTTTTATGGTCTAAAAAAATTCTAATAAAACACCTTAAAAAGGGAGTGATTTATTATGATGTTAAAATACCTTGAATAAATATATTTAATAATATTATATATGTAATAAGTATAATACAAATCATTTAATTTGAATTTTTAGAATATAATAAAATTTGTCTCAAAAAAGAAAAGATTTAAATGAAACACTTGTTAAGAGTTTTAGATAAAACAATCTTTCTATAATTTCCATTCCAATGAATAAAACTAATAAAATTGAATAATCAAAAATTTATTAATTTTTATTACCCTTTATAGAAATTTTTGTAATACATAATTAAAATTATGTTACAAATTTATTTATGTTTCTAGTAACGGATATTTGACTATTAATTTGTTTTTCCTGACCAAATATCATAGTAACAGAGTTAAATCGTAGTTAACATTTTGAAGTAAATAATTACAATATTATTAAATATATAATATTAATAAATTTTATCTAGTTATTTATTGATACTTATTTTCATTATTTTAATGAAATGATTATGGTCCATGATAATTTAATGCGTTATAAACTAGTTTCAGTATGTTTATCTTTTAAAATATGAGGTATTAATAAATATGAAAAAATTAAAACACATTTCTAGATTTATTAATATATATTATATTAAATATTATTACATGATATTATTTTATTTTAAAAAATATATAATAATTCATCACATACATATTATAATATCATTCTTGTAGGTGCTAAAATTAACTAAAACAGTAATGTTTAATAAATTTCCCATGAGTAGGGGAATGAATTTATATAATTACTGGAAAAAATATTAAGAAGTTAAAAATTTAATTATTATTATATATTCTCAATGGATACATTATTTTACCTATCTAACATGGTTGGTGATTATAAATGAAATTTAGAATTCATAAGGGTTATATTTCATCAAATGCAGAATTAACAATTCAAATTCCCTATTAACTTAAGGAATGTTTTTTATAAAAATTGATCAATTTAAAATTTTATTTAAATAATATATATCATATAAATTCATAAAATTCAACCTTGTTACCATTATTTAGATTTTGGGATGAGAAATAAACAACATAACTTCAATGAGGTGGTAAAGTGCACAGATGCACGATTAAAGTATCCTGTTTTCAAAGTTTATATAAAATATTTCATATTTTTTCAATTAATTTAAAAGAATTTAAATATATAAATTATAGGTATTTCATTATATTAATAAGTTTATAAAAAATTTATTATAGTAAAAAGTAGGAATTGATCTCATTTTAGAAGTGGAAACTCACTTTACGGACTTGAATTCTATCTCAGAAATCACCTTTGAAATGGAAACGGTAAGAATTCTAACATTTAAAAGTGGATATTTGAATTGGAAGTGTTTTAAGGAGGGGATGTTTTGTATTGTTTGAAGGTTAAATTCAAAGGGAAGAAGATTCTTGGATTGTTCGTAGTGTTAGATTTCATAAGTGAATAATAGGGTAGTTTTTGAAGTAACAATTACATTTTCAATAACATTATGTCAATATTAAGTGGTATATTGACAAACTATAACTATATTATGAGGTTAAGTGCTTATGGGTTATAAATATCCTAAAATACTATTTTTGGAGAAAATAATGTCTGTTTTTGGGTGTTTCTTATTAACATTTTAACATCTACCTTAATTTACTTTTACCATGTTAATTAATACTAAGACTTAGTATTTAATTATATTTTTAAAAAATAATACTAAAACAAGTGTGAAATTTGATCCTTGTGATTTTATTTTTTTGAAATTAATTAATCTTATAAACCATAGTTTATTTTTTAAATTTTCATTTTAATATTATCAATGAATCACAAAAAAATAGCATTTCGACCAAGTGTGATTTTATGTTTAATAATTCTTTATACTCTATATTTGTCAAAAAATTTCAATTTCCATGAATAACACTGGTCTTTTATTAATCAAATAAAAATATGATTCTTTCATTGAAATAAAAAATTAAACTATCCCTGAAAATTATTAATTTAATGAATGATCAAAATATGTTTTTATTAAATTGTCATTATAAACATGTTATCAAAAAATTGGAATAGTTTTTTGAAGTTTAAATAATATATTAAAATTAATAATATTATCCCTAAAATAATTATTTTAAAAAATAAATGTATTATTAACATTTTAGATATGTTTTCAAATTTATAACATCATATAGATTTAAATTTTAGTAAAATTGGTAATTTTTTACTAAAACTAAATATTTTAGGATAAAAAATTAAATATTCATAATAATAATTTTTTTGTTATCAATCAAAAATATACTTTTCTTATCAACATTAAATTCTAATATATCTAATTTTAACTTTTTAAGTAAAATTCATGCTATTAATAAAATAACATTTATTAAAAAAAAAACCATTTCAATAAGAACTCTTATTAATCATTATTTTCAAATGGTAATAATAATTAATGATTTTCAATATATTTTTTCATATATATTTTTTAATATTATTATTCTAATAAATTTTTAATCATTTATATTTAGTGTAGCATGTAACAGAATTTATAAAAAATAATATTTATTTTTATAAAGTCTAAAATTTATACTCAGTATAGGTCATCAATGATGCTAAACTAAAACGTTATCTTAGCCCTGGGAGATTATTTTCAGATGTAAATTTTATATTATGTAAATGATCCAACATAATGATATGTTTGTCTCAAGATATCATAGTTTTTATTATATTGGTGTTTATTTAATTTTTTGTATTATTCTAAAGATTTTGGGTATTATTATTAGTGATATTTAGTGAAACCTAGAGGTTTATGTCTATTCAAGAAGACATGGAATAAGATATCATCATAAAATATTAGAAATTTTGTATTAAATGGTTTAACTAGAATATAAATCCATATTTGGATAAAGGATAGTGGATGTGAATGTTGAACAGATGCACGAATGGGTAATCGCCCTAAATAGGGTTGGATTAGCAGTGACTCAATCATCACTCCGGTTCCTGATGAGTGGGACTAAGATATAATATTTAGTCCAAAAACTCATGGGAGAATATTAATTATTTGATAATATTATCTTTATAGTCTACTATAAAGGATTATTTTCCTAGTTATATTCTTGGATTATGAAAACTGGTATAAGAGAACCGAATATAAGGTGAACTTTTATGAATATCAAATGATATTGGTTGAAATGAGGATGATATAATCTGATCAAACAAAATGGGATAGAAGGTGGATTATTTTTCAAATTGGATTAGCATTGAGGTAGCTGTAAAATGCCCACCAACTTTCTAGAGGAATCAATATGATATATGGTGTTGTTCCAATACTTATACTAGATAAAGTAGGTCATGTCAAACATCTAGTGTCCAAGGAATAATGCATGGATTTTTTCATAGAAAATTTCCTTACTAATGGATCCATATACCAGTCAGTATGCCCAGTCCAAGGGGGAAATTATTACAAAAAATGGGATTTTCATGCCACGCTTTTTACACCCTTTATGTCCCAAATAAAAACCTCATGTCTATAATTTGAATCATAAAGATCCTAACAATAAATTTATCCCCCAGTAATATACAATTATATCATCTACTTGGGAACTATCTTATAATTATTAATCAATTATCACTTCTTAGATATATGATGAATTATTCATCCTTATTATTTTATAAGAAATAATATACTTTAGATCTTTATTTTCCTTGATGATATGGTGATGAAGTCCTGCCTTGTTCATAGATTAGTGTATTATTATAATATTTTAAATGGTTATGTAGTGAGGAATTAATTTTTTACAACTTTCGTTCATAAACTAACCATTTAGTAATTGTCTTCTTAATTATATTCTTGATGTAATATTCATAGTGGGTAATTATTAAACTAAATATTCTATGGAATATTAGTGGATGATTCAATATTTAAACAATGACGTATCTAAGAGCAATGCATTAAAATTTGTGAACAAATGAGGTTTATAGGTAAGAAAAGATTGAATGAACATCAAGATATATTATTTATCTTAAACATATTAATTGATAATTTTTATTTTAAAATATTAATAATTAATCAATAATTTTTTTCAAGTCTTGCGGATTCCCTCTAAAAGCAATTAAAAATTATCTGTTCAATCTTGAATTGAAAATATATGTAGTGAATTTAAATTATTTCCTTTGACATACATTAAAAATAAATTAATTAAAATTACCATTTACGTATGGAATTCGAGATCAACATTATTGAATTATAATTCTCCTATGTCTATATTAAACTATTTCTCATGAAGAAAAAAATCCCATGTTTGGAACCCATGTGGTATATGATTCCTCTTCATTTTGTGAGATGTGGTTCTTTCATCAATCACTGTAGTACATTGGTATTTATTTTCAAAAACCTTGAGGTAAGAAGTTTCTTACCATTTTTTCATCTTATATATGAATGATATCATGGAATGATTTATGTTTTGTTAGTTTTGTTCTTGGTTGATGTTGATTTCATTGTGATATATTGCATTCCCTGAAACTGATATTTGATCATTTTTCCATTAGAATTACCTTAGTATATTGTTACCATTTTGATGTTGATCCTAGGTTCCTATATATCAATAAAAAATATTTTATTAGGAAATTATATTATCATGCCTTATCATATAATGTGTTATCATACCGTTTGGGGAGTTTTCTGGTAACCATGTTAGGTGTTCCTTCCTGGTAGGTTAACCCTCAAAGGGATAGAGTGGTCAACATGAAATGATGGAAAAAATAGTCCCACATCTGGGTGAGAGCATGATATCCTTGTGACATTGATGGATATCTATGACTTGATGGAACAAAAGAACACGAGGATTCTCAATGCATTTCCCATATAGGTAATTGTGTCTAATCAACTCCCTAAGGATTAATACTGATAAGTCAGTAGCCTTTTTTCTTGTTCTGATCATTTCTAACATATCTGTTTATTGTTCAGGAATATAGAACAACTTGGTATAGAATGTATAATTTATAATATTATTAACAAATAGATATGGTAGAAATGATCAGAACAAGAAAATAGGCTATTGATGTATCATTATTAATCCACATTGAATTGATTAGACATAATTATCAATATGGGTAAGGCATTGAGAATCCTCATGTTCCTTAGTATGTGATTGTTTTTCATTATTTAATGTTATTATCATCCTTGAATACACCATTAATACATGTAAAAAAATTTAATATGGATTGGTGGTTTTCTGTTAGGTTTTATTACTCACACCTCGTACGAGAAATCCTATCTATGCATAGATATGTGGTAGGGGTACATGAAAGTGAAAGGGTAAAATGATAGATAGTATGAACTAGGATTATGGATATGATAGTAATAGAAATATATACTTTTTCAGATACAACAATTCTATGTATTTTTATCTTCTACCCTTATAATATTGTTTGGCTTATAGTTTTCGTTTCCTTTTATTTATCTACTGTACAAGTGTCATATTTTAATATTTAATTTACACAAGTAACAATGACTATTGTGATTTTTATGTTTTAGTATATTATTGTATGTGTATGGACATGTAATTGATGGTGTAATCATTCTAATAAAGGACATAGACCTTACCTACATTCCAGTAGCCTCCTGCATTTGGGGTGGCACACATGAGGTCATGCGACTCTATGGATTAGACATGGTATTTTGGGTAAGGAATTAAAAATGGATAAATGAGAACATTTTACTTTATTTCATTGACTTACCTATGATATGTTATGATGTATATTGATATATGAATCCATTGTTTCATATTTTCCATGCCCATGACCTAATTATGTGTAACGGACCACCGAGTTACCCTTGATGGAATATATGTTATATTTTTAAGATATTTATGGTTTGTTAGTTCATCATGGTCATATATTTATGATACAATTGAATATATATAAATGATTTTGTGTTTCATATGAGTAATTTAATTGAATTCCTTGATTTTTGATATCTTTTGTTAGTAGATTATCAGTAAATTCTGTGATATATCTTTATTTTATTATAGTTGTGATATACTTATGTCAACATTAATTAGTAAAACCTGATCACGTTGTTATGTTGATATATATATATATATATATTTATATGAATATGACTAATGTTCATTCATAGGGAATATGTGTTAGTTCATGGAGTGTTAGATCATGGGCTATGGTTAGACACAAAAGGACACCTTTGTGTCATCCCATAGACTAGTTATGATTTTTCTTAAATGTCCAAATTGGTTCCCTTCGTGTTAGTGAATATGAAAAACCATGGAATAATGATGGAGCCACCAACTAATATGGATTAGGGTGATCCATCTATTTAGGATTCCTATGATCGAAAACTTCTTATGTAGGAGGGTTATATAGAGTGTTCTACCACACATACTTTAATGGAACGTGTAGTTAGCCCACTCCATCAGATAGTCCTTCCACCTTATCCTACCATGGTATGAGTGTACTAAGGTCCATGGTTTACTATATTATATTCATTCAACTATAGTATCCATGATCCATTAATGTTAATAGAAGACCCAGAGATGTACAAGACTAGATACACATCATCGAGAGTGCCTTTAATCTTTCTGAGATAGCTGATCACCAACAAGGGATGTTGAAAGTGTCCACTATACATGAAAATTCCAAACATTTTCAAAACATCATGGGATGGATACCATATGTGAGGGTTTCATGATTAATAGAATACCAGGAAAAATCTATAGGAACTTAATTATAGACGTATTGAATCTAGATAGAGGGTATGGAGTTCGTGGAGCTCTACTAGGGGGTCATAAGAGTATCTACATGTTCTAGTAATTTCCCATATCTTTTTCTCTATACCTCATTATTAAAATGAAATGGGGAAAAATGAAATAATATTTTATATCATTCATTACACTATTATCAAAGGAAACATATATAAATTATTCCTAGAAATATATGTAGAGGTTCTTCAAAGGTCTATGAACATATAGAAGGTTATGGATGAGGATAATGTAGTTGGACCTCTGGTATACTTCATTTCATGGATATGTGGAACTCATTATATTATGAGGACAATCAATACCAATAGTAGAAAGTGGAAGACATGGAATGTGAACCATAATAATAATATTTTGGTTCAATAGAATATAGATTCTTTTTCCTCAGTGGAGTATTTCCACAATTATTTTTTTCTAGGATGGGTAGAAACTATTAAATGTTTTTTAAGACAACTAAGAGGTCATGTAGAAATTGTGGAAATGATGGGTATTTATATGATTTTATATCCAAAACATCGGCTAAAATTCTCTAAAGGGGTGGAGGATATATATGAACAATGAACTAGAGATCTGACCAACAACCGTAACCGTAGAATTAAATAAGGAAAAAGAAGATATGTCATGCATCTCATAAATAGGGTCGATAATATATGGTTGAAAATGTCTTTGTATGGCACCAGAGATCAAATGATGGTTTCTAGGGACCATCTATTTTTCAAATAACAGTTTCGATGACATGTGGCTTCTATGCAATCTTATTTGACACTAGTGATTCATATTAAATTATATCTAAAATATTATAACATAAAATTAATTACCTTTCAAGTTATATAATGAGTTATTTTCCATAAATATACCATTAAAAATGAATCTGGAATGTCTTCAGTCATCCTCATAATGTGTAATAGTCATTTCGGGGTTTTGACATATGGGGGATTTAATAATATTATAGAGGAAGATCTTCAATGGGATTATTGTTATGAACTAGTTGACTAACTACATGTCTCAAATTATTTTATATTTATTGAAGTGTATGTTTTCCATTTTCAAATGTAGAGATAATTGTGAGGATTAGATAAATAAGACTATGATATGGTAGAGTGGTATAGTTGTTCAAGGCTAGAATACTCTCAAGATGAACAATGTGGATATTTTGGGATTTTTTTTCAATCAACAATACCAGTGATATCCCCCACATTATCTCCTATATTCATTTATCTCTATTAGGACATATTTCAGGATGACCATTGGATTTACCATGGATAGAGGTATTTTATTGGATATTGATATTATGTCAGGTGTCTAGAAAATTTTGATACCCCCTTATCATATTGTGCTAGTTGAGTTGAAGGATCTCAATAATAGCTCGAGGACATAGAGAAAAGGGGTTTTACCCAGACAATTACATAACTATGGGGTTCAAATCTATTATTTTCAAGAAGGTAGTAGATATTATTTGACCATGTGGAGACCCCCTTTTATTATTTTACGAATTTCGAATATCGTATGAACTATTTTTAGATCCAGGAACTGAGTTGGTTAAAATTTACAATTCCCTATGATCCATATATTGATATAAAAAATATAATATAAATATTTCTATTAAAAACTAGTTGTATTCCTAAAAGAGTGTAATATATATAGATTAGAGTCTTATATTGTAAATCTGAGACTAAGGATGAATTTGGAAAATATTTAGTTACATGAGTATATCCGAATATGCACTAAAAATTATAAGAACACTTGGATAAACCAATACATATGAATTATAGGCCATTTCCATGAGTAAAAGAACAATCACATGTTATGTTACCTAAGGACTAATTATGTACCTATATTGGAATTTTCATTCTCTATTATCTCCAACATTGAGACTCATATTTTGTCCCATGAGTATCCTATACTAAGTGTTTGTCCACATAGAACATGATAGTTCCCCATGTTGGGGAATATAAGAAAATATGTGAGATGTTTTGAGTGATACACATATTTAAGATTCAATTGAAAATAAAAATTATCAGGGTAGGATCAGCATAGATATGTCTCAGTAGGAACTCATATATCACAATAAAGTGTGAGTGCACACACTCTTAATATAGATATAGATGGTACCCCACTACATCGAGCATGGGTCCACTATAAACAAAGTGGTAATCCGTCATCTGATTGATATAATGGAATATATGTTCTCTATAATATATGTGGATCCCTCGACTATAGATCATAATAGAAAGGAGAAGGCGCCTCCAAATATTGATTTTGGTGAGGTTGTGTTTGATGCTGGCCACCTATGATGGAATTTTGGAGCTATTGGAATACTCATAAACATTAGCAATGATATTATATGTAGACCCCCTATATCTACCATATGGGTTTCATTATGAGTTTATATATATATATATATATTTGTGTGTTGGGTTGTTTTTCCATCTTGATTTGGGATGAGTTGACCAATTTTGTTAACTTTCTATTTCTCCATTTATATTTTTTGGGCATCATACTTGGTATATATAAACTCACTCCTGCATGGGATTTCCCCACAATTGTATTGTATTATGTAGATGACATACATAATAGTATTAACAATGGTGGAGGATAATGGTATTGGGGTCCGTGACCTCTTAATGTGGTCGGGACTTTGAGAACAGTATCCATGATCTCAAATTTCATTAATCTCATTTTATTATATTAGGACTTAATTTCTATTTGGGTGTGCATTTTTACCATTTCATTTTGGTTTATACTGTTATTGTTAATTATATTCTCATTGAGGTTATATCATCTATGATTACACCCAATATATTACTATCCATCATATTCAACAATACCTTTTCATGGATACTGGTTTGTGTGTATACGTGTATAAGTAAATTAGGAAATAAAATCCCATTTCATTATTTATTTTATGTTATTATCTCCAACCCATTTCCAATTAGAGGTTTCCATAGGGTTTTCATGGCCATGAATCCCACCATCCATGTGGGCCTATGTATATTGGGTCATGACATAGTGGTACGCAAATAGTTCACTATTTTATAAATTGTTTGGATTTCTCCCCTAATGAGGCATGTAAGGGACATAAAAAAATTGTGTTAATGGGTCTCAAGTATATCTTTCATGCCAATGAACATGGTGAGGGTGTGGCGGAAGACATATCAATTAACCATGACTATAAATAACAATTTTTATAGTATATATAGATAGAAATTGGTTATACGTAATGCTAGAAAATACATCATAAAGGATTCAGTCCATAGAGTGTCATCCTTGAGTAATATCACTATATATTTGATCACCTGACCATTTTATTTAATGAAAACATTAAAGATGTGTCCACTAAGTAAACCACCCTAATTAAAAATAGGACCGTGATGATGATCTGATGAGTGATGAAGCCTCAGTTCTAGGGTCACCCCAAGAGTTGTTTCCTCCCAATGGACTAGGTGGACCAACCCCACCAATCATGAAGCAGATAGTACCGAAAAGAAATTCTAAGTAAACATGATGGAATAGAACACAATGTGAGTTTCATCCTTAGTGAATGATGTGGTTAAACTATGATCCATTCCCAAATGTGAGAATTATTTTATTATGTCATTGGTTTGAGTCATGAATCTCGTTTAGATCCTAAAAGATCTATCAGTTTTATGGGATGAATGTCATTCCAATGAAGTAGAAGAGCACATGGGGAGTCTAGTCACGAAGACCCTTACAGAGTTGACACACTCATGGTATCTTTAACATAATGAGTACTATCCCTCATTATTATGCTCATTTTGGATCATGGAGAATCATCAATTGCATAAATTTAGTTCGATGGATACATAGTATGTAGTGAGGTTCAATAACCTTCCAAAATTCTCCTTTTTATCAATCAAGAAAATTTCTTATAGGTAATGATGATCGGGAAGGTTCTCCCAATAATTATTTGATACAATGTGTTCTATTATTTTTTATTTATTAGGATATAGTGCTAGATAGGGCTTTATTTATTGCGATCATCATATCAGTTAGACACTAGGTTGTTGGATCTAGCAGTGGGAATCCTAGTGCTGGTTCATTCGGGTCTGTTGTATGTTTTAGACAATGAAGATGACATATTTGTGATATTCTAATAATTATACTCAATCATTTGGTTATTTTGGATTATGGATCATGAAAAATATTCAAATAGTCATAATAGGGGTGAGTCAATTCCTGTGGAGAGAGATTTCACATTGATCATGATTGCTGGATCCATCGTGTTAATTATTATTTTAATATAATGGATAGAACCTCATGGTAGAGATGACATCATGATTAGAGACCTCTTAAATAAGAAAGGGGCCCTTTGGGAGGTGATACTCAAATAGAAGCAAGAACTTCTCTAGAGGGAGTCATATTTGTTTGAAGAAGATAGACACACATTCTACCACTACAACCACTTGGTGGCCTATTCTAGGCCCAATGATCTGTAATTTGGGGCCTTGATTAGTTTCATGTTGTGTAATACTATGAACTAGATACACATGATATGATTTGAGGTATGATATGTATTTATGAGACTCATTACCATTACACATAGGTTCTAGTAATTCAATCATCTAATTATTTCTAGTGTTATAGATGAAGCATGTAGTTTAGAGTTTATCCGAGAAAACATGGAAAAGGGTTCACTTATAGAGATGTACATGGATATATATGATCTTATATTAGTGAGATCTATCTCCTGGGGGATATAATTTCACATGGGACATCTTGTTCATCACTATAAGATTATATAAATTATTCTTCAGTATGTATTGGTTTTTTATGATCGAATCCCTGATAATGATGAATTATAGATGAGTCAAATGCCTAAGAACAGATGGGATGAGATTCTCCATTGTGGAAGAGAGATATCTCATGGATGAGTGAGTTGGTTTCATGAGTAGGATTATATATCCCATTACCCATAATTTAGAATATTAACCCTTAGTGTATTAGGGCCTTCATGAATCGGGATTCCTTCCCTATTAGTGGAATATATGAAAATAAATCTTGAGAATGTATGGACACTACCTCATCAGTGGGATATACAAATCTACAATGAAAAACAACTGGGTACCACTCCAGTATCATTAGTAAAATACTATATGGCCTCTATTGAGCTCCATGATCTTAGAGTGTAGTTACAAGTCCTCAAAGAGAAGGGTTTTATAATACCCAGTGTGTCACCATTGGAATATCCAGTTTTGTTCGGAAAAAAGGTGGAAGAATGCATGAGGTTCAGTGTATATAATCATTTTTTAAATAGGCTTATGATGGAGAATTAGAACCCCATACAGAGAATTTATGTCCTATTTTACTTGTTTTAAGGTGATAATTTTTTTAAAGGTCAATCTATGGTCTAGGAACCACCAGTTGAGGGTTCTCAAGGATGATATTCTAATGAAGGCATTCTAATATCGCTGTAGACACTATGAGTTCATGCTGATTCCTTTCCGGGTGGTGAATTCAAATTGGGTGTTTACAGATATGATGAACTATATATTCCATCCATACATGGACAAATTTTTTCTTTTCCTCATTGATAGAATACTCATTTGACCCACATTAGAGGTTAAGCACGAAGTTAATATGGGGATTGCCTAAAACATATTTATAGAGTACAATCTTTATGGTAAGGTTTTTAAGTTTCAAATTTTAGTATTCAAGGTACACTTCCTAGGTAATGTAATTTCAATTAATGGTTTTTATATGGGACCAATAAAGATTTTTGCAGTCATATCATGGAATCCACCCAAGAGTGTGATAGATGTATGAATATTCCTTGGTATGGAGGGTTAACACATGAGATATGTGTCAAATATTTCAAATATTGTATCCCATTGGATGACCCAGACATGAAAATGGAATCCGATTTTATAGACTATGAATTTTCCAGGAGCATTAATGTAGTTCAGGCTATGGTTGGCTAGTGATTCATTTTTTGAGACAATCATTGGATGGAATGAATTATGTTATTATTTAGGATTTCTCTACAGGGGACTTGGATGCATGTTGATGCGGAGGAAGGAAGTGGCCACATATGGGTTGCGGTAGTGGATACCCCATGATAAAAATTAGGCAAACCATGGACTAATGTTAAATGAGGTAGTTGATTATACGAATATTAGGAGGAACTATCTTCATGATGATCACATTGTAATATATTCATACCACCAGAGACCCAGCTAAATATTATCTAATATTGATATTAACCCGAGAATGAGGTTCTCATACTTTTTATTATAGTACTATGAAAATGAGATATTCTACTCTCTAGGTAAGGGAAACACGGTGATAGATTCCTTAATCTGGATGTGATATTCTTAATTGGTAGTGGAGTCTTTTGAGTTGTTGGCTTCTGTACAGCTACCCGTATTTGAGGTGAGACTTGTAGATTTTCCTTATTTAATGGTTTTGAGGCGTCCAATACTTGAATAGACATGGGAGGATTAGTTGGGAGTCATCCATTATGAGTTTATATATTACCATATATCTATAGTGGATGAACTAGATGGATTCTATGAATGAGGGATTAATGCCATCCTTTTTTGGAAATGGATGGCGCTTATGGTGATGATGTTAGATAAGGTGATTATCTACTTTCATATGCTTTGTTTAGTTCTAAATCATGTAGTGTAGAATATATACAATAAACACATACTATATTTTTGGGTTGGATGGATGTGTAGCATCGTATATTTTATCTCTTGTTATATCACATGTCAGCAAGTAGTGGTTTAAAACCATGTACGAGCATGTTTGATATAGCCTCTTAGGGTCCCTATGGGGAAATTGGATAACATGTCCATATATATTACTATAGGTATTCTAGGGAAATAGAGATAGAACAATTCAATCGTAGAGATATTTGACAAACATACTAAGTCTATTAAGAACCTTTCTATTTGGGATTATAGTTCTATGAAGAGTCTGAGGTAGTTAAATGTATGAGATATCATCTAACTCCTTGGTTTAGCCCCAATGATTTTGTTCGACCATGATGTGTGGTTTAGTTCATAGTTTTGGAGAGGTTTAATGGTGGCCTTTACAACCATGTTGAGGATAAGTACACTGTTTTACTCCCACACAGATTGGAATACTTAGGTTCTTATCCTTGTTTTGGATGATATACTGGGGGATTCTCTACAAGACATTGATTGAAGATTGTAGGATCACTTTCTACTATAAGTGTTTTCTTATAATAATAACTATCAATATATTATGGATATGAAATAATTCCAAGAACAACATGAGATACCGTAGAGGTCAACCTTATATTAGACTAATACAAGAGATACAAATATTATTTGGCCATAGATTGTATAGGGGATGAAGAAGAAAATTTAAGCGATCCACATGTTTAAGTGTACAACCCAAAGAGGATTGAAATATTATATAGATCGACATTATAGGTCCTTGGTGGTTGATAATGTAGTCCATTATTTCCTAGGAGACTCCCTAAAATGAAGATTGTAGAGATTATGAAATGTTAGAAACTGATCCCCATGGTTTATTAGGGTATTCATGACTGGATTGAGTGTTTTAAAGGTTACTTACTACATAGACCCACTCCTATTGTTAGACCAGGTGTATCACATCTTCCATGTGTCCTAACTAAATAGATATGTGCATGATCTTAATCATGTGATTTACTAGGGAGACCTACACATCGAGGATGGACCACCTTTAAGGAATACATGGTTGTGATTGAGGATCACCAGGGGAGGATCCTAAAACTATATATCATTTTCTTTAGTTTTTATGTTGCAGTAGAATGGAGGCATTTATGAGAAATCCTAGGAGATGGATCACATGATGTGGGATCAGTATCACCAAATTTTTTATATCATTTTATTTTTTTAGGATGAAATCATTGAATTTTGTGTGATAGTAAAGACCATGTTTTTCATTGCATTCCTTTGTATTATATTGAGAAATTAATTGGAAGAAATGCACTAAGATTTCATGAGATTCAGAGACAATGTGATCCATGTATTTATGTTATAAAATATTTAAAAATATTTATATCATTAACAAGTATTTTTCAAAAAACATTTGAATATATAATGAGTAGATTCTCTGATCATAATTCTAAGAACACTATTGAATATAGGACATGTGGTTTACACTAGCTGTGACATGAGGTCGGTCATCACCCATTGTTTAGTTGAGGAAATGGTTGGTAATAGTTTTAAATAAAATAAATAACTATATTAATTTATTTATTTTTCAAAAAATCCCTGACAAAATTCCCTCTAAATATACATAATTATAAAAATTGTCCGTGGTTTGATGCAAAAACACTCTGAGAATTGAGATGGTCGGAAAGAATTTCCTCATTAGTAGAACACATCAATGGATGAAGGGTGATCAGATTGAGGTATATTATGTGGACGTGAATTTTGATGGAGTTATCCTTCTCTAGTGAACTATTTATTTAGCAAAGATCAGTCCTTATTTAGTTAGAGATCATCAATAAAATTTTATATCCTATTTATTAAATTATTAATTCATAGATTATTTTTTACAATAAATCTTTTATTATTTTATCCTTTTCATGACCCTGGTATCCGATTTGATTTTTTAATTCAAATTATTTTTTGATAATTTATATTATTACCATAGAAATAAAAAAATTTAATAGTTTTCCAAGATCACATTATATATGTTTTTTTAATTTTTTTCATCTTGTGTTCACCCAACTATTGATCGTGTTCTTCCTCATAGGACCATTGCTTCACAGTCTGATATTGTCTATGTGGTTTTAGGAATACTCGATGCCCTAGATTTTTGGTGGTTCTGTGAATGATTATGGGATAATTTATATTTGGATAAAACATATGTATTAGAGTGAAAATTAACATATACGTGATCTGTGAATAGATAAAGGAAACTAGACACACATAGAAAACACAACAACTAAGAGTGGATGATAAGAATCAATTTCTATAATCCTCAGGCTATATGATAATTTATGGGTGAATTTTCCATTTATAAATGGAGGTCAACTAGTGATATTCTTCATGAGGAGTTCTGATATTTAAAATACATCAGTGAATATGATTTCTTTTGAAAAATCATTGTACATGAGGCGTAGATTGTAACAACCCATGATGTGCACCATCGTTTCTAATGTAGCAAGGGATTATAGTCATGTTAATTATAATATTCAATGTGGATGGACCCACACACCTTGTGAACCTAAACCGGAATCGATGTCGGGTTCCATCTATCACTCACCTTGGATGCTATGTGGTCAGACAAACTTTGCATTAGGTATACAGTGGAACAAGATAGCACTTGATCACAGCTAGGTATATAGGTTATAACCTGACATACACATACACTGTTAAAAACACATGAGTAGAATTCAAGATAGCGAGACACACCATATACAAAAATAAAACACATTTTCCCCAAATTTAGTACAAAGAATAGTTCATGATAAGACATGATTAGGTTTCCATGTGAGGTCACACGGATATTGATCACTTGGACGCACCATAAAACCTTATGAGAAGTTTCATCATCTGATATTTCCTTCATAAAAACATTGATTTTTTCCCATGAGAAGCCTATATTATGTGGTTGTCCTTTTCAAACATGGTGGTGGATTTTATTGGGGTAAACAGTATAATACAAGTGATGTTCTGAGCAAGAAAATTTCTAAGGTGATGCATGACGATGGTAGTTATTGGTGTAGGATTAGAGGAGAGATAATGGGGTTGGAACTCCCTTATCACATTTGGGCAGGATTACCAAAAATCATTATATAGATCGAGCCCATACTCCCCAACACCTATCACATGTCCTCTATCTGTGGATTGGTTATCCCCCATCTTCTTGCTCTAAAATCATACTTTTCATATACAAGTGTTGTGGTACCCTCATCTATGGAGAATAATACAAGTGATCGGAACCCTACACTCATATATTCTGGGGATATTGTGTATTATGCAGGGAATCAGTGATGGACTTTTAGAGATTCCAGAATAATCATTACCTTTTCTAGGATGTGAGATGGATGTCCCATTTCTATCGAACAATGTATTTATTTATGAGAATACATATGTATTTTTGGGGTTCGTTTTCCCCTTTAATTTTTATGGGATGGCCTTTTGTTTCATCTTCCTACCACACACTTTATAGTTTTATAGAAATCTATCTATGTATGTATATACTCACCAATACATCATATTTTTTAACACATGTGGTTTCTTATATAGATAATTAATAGACCAGTGTTGACTTTAGTGTAGCATAGGGATAAAATAGTGCATTGAAGATGTATAATGGTCAGGAAATAGAGATCAGAAGTAGGTATCCCTCAGTTTATGTTTATTCTAGTTTTTTATGGTTGGTAACAATTTTATAGTTAATCATGAATTTGTAAACATTACTTTTTTATACTTTCATAATCTTTTTGACTCTCCCAAAGGTTGTTTCATGTAATGTTACACTCTTTATTTTAATATATTTTATATTTCTCCCCAATTTTTCATAGAGATTGTTTTGATAATGAAACTAGTTCGATTTTTAAAATTCCTCCCATATCATTATGCCTTTATAGTTCTTATCTCAAATCCCTAGCTTACAAGATATGAAATTATGGTTGTCATGACTTGGATTTCCACTAACCAGGAAATCCATGGTCGGTTGTGTCATGGAAGATAATGAATATATTACTATAACCCCAACCATATGATGGTGAATAACATATATCAGTTTCCATTAATTGATGGTCTCTTAGAATAGTTATGGGGAGCCCGGTGGTTTACCATGGTTGATCGTCAATTAGGATATCACTAGTAATAGTTTATAGAGTGGGACATACCAAATATAGTTTTTCAATCCATTTATGTGATATATGAGTAATTTAAGATTCTATTATGAATACGAAATCAAATGCTGGTGTTCATGGATTTCATTAATAATTTCTTCCTCCCATTTTAGGAAATATTTATCATGGTTTTCGTTGATGAAATCCTCATATTCAAACTTACCCTAGAGAAAAATTCATGAAATTTCAAAGAAACCTATATAAACTTCATGTACATAATCCTTACCTAATGTTTTAAATGTTTTAGATTTAGAGACATGACATGAAATTATAAGAATATATAGTGTCAAATATAGTTATATCAATGCACCAAATGAATGAAATGATAGTAATATCCTTGAATCATCCATGGAATGTGATTGAGATTATGATCATTTTGGGTTTGGCAGGATACTACTAACATTTTACCCCTGAAATCTATCATTTTTCATCACCCTTGACTACAATGATGACAATGTGAGTAATGTTCTAGTTGTTTGACTAGGGTAAAGAGTAATTTCTTTTAATAAATTGGAGGCTTACTATATCCCAATTTTATATACATACAACGGAATGGATAAACTATGTTGTATACTTAAATTCATTGGGAACTGGCCTAGGAGTAATACTAATGAAAAGGGGAAAGGTAGTATCTTATGGGTCACAACGGTTTATACCCCATTATGAAGACTATCCAAGTGATTTTTTTATCTAATAACATAGGTATTGACATTTCGTTATTGGGAATAAAATATATAATATGAGAGGCTTGATTTTTAAGTGAACCAAAAGATTCCTTGTTAAATATTTACAATACGGGTCCAAAACATGTGGAAATGGTTCTATCTAATATACATATATAATATTAACATTTCCATGGATTATTCACTAGGAAAATAAAATGGTGTGGTATATGATCTTACCTATATGACCCAGGTAGAAAAATATCATAGTGAATAAATATAAGAGTAACTTTAATTCTTGATGATCTTATTGGATAACCTGAGGATGTATGCTTTTAAGTATCATAAAATGATTATATTTGATCTGTTAGTGGTCACATCTTGTTTGGTAATGTATGTAATTACTGGATATTTGATTGAACTGTAGTGTGATGGGATTTGAGAATACTAATATAGAAAAGACCATATACCTATGTTGTCATTGGGAAATGATGATATAATCTTCATACATTAGAGTTATGTAGTTCATATTTCTATCACAAAGGAGCCAATGAGGGACATATATGCCACTATGTGGGAGGTAAATCAAAGAGTGATAAAGATATTCCCGGACATCAAGTTCTTGTTATAGTGGTCATGGATAAATATGGTCATTAATTGTTTTGAACCCCCATACAAAACCAACAATTAGATAATGGCTGAGATCCATCATCATAGTTGGTCCCTCTATCCACATCTAGATACACTATGGATGTTGGAGGAAATTACTAAGGACTATTTGAAATGGATACATAGGACCTAGAGGAGCCATGATGTTTTATAGGTGATTTCTGATTGTTTTAAAATTTCCTCGGACATCATTCAAATCATTGAGAGTCACCCAAAAGATGATATAAGAATGTTGTATCTCTTTAATAAAATATGATTAAATGGGGTTTTATTTAACATTGTTTTTTAGAATGATTAACAATTTATGTCTCTTTTTTAATAATTATAAAAGGCCTTAGAAACTCAATTGGTATTAAGATGAATAAACCATTCCAAGACATATGGATAGTCTAAGAAAAAAACTATATAATGGTGAATATTCTTTAGGATTAAACCCTATATATTGGTGGATCATGGGAAGTTCACCATACATAGGTTGAGTACACATTCAAAAAAAATTACAAGGAATCAGTTTAGAAGGAACCTTATGAGTTTCTTTATGGAATTCCATGTTTTTCTAACATTATTGGTGTGATGATGGTGAGAAATAAGTTTAAAGGAATAACATGCTACAATAGCCATATGATAAATTTTAGTTGATTTATAAATGATATATTATAGATTATAGATGGATGAATTCCTATTTTAATGAAAGGGGGATGCGATTAGAAATTATTTTAGGTGATAAGTTAATTTGGAGAAAGACTCATTGGTTTTCCAATCATTAATTTGGGAATAAAGTGATACTACTATCACACTATGATGAACCCTACAAGATAATAAACTAGAGTATGACAATGGAGTAAAATATATAATTTCCTTCTCACTATCTAGTTATCCAAAACATGTTTTTTATATCATAATCCATAATGTACACTCCTGATCCTACACATGTCATTAATTTTGGTCATGTTATGTTGCAACTTAATGCATCACATGTTGATTGCTTGTGCATAATATTGACCAAATTGAGAAACTATTTTAGGGATATACGATACCCCAAATACATATTCAATGGCCTCAGAGAAGGAAACATTTTGAGACATGTGGGTTAGAGGTGTATTTTTAGGATTAGTGACATAATTTGTATTATTATAACCACAGATGGTTATTTCCATAGATTAGATGTTTTTAGAGGTAGTGAATTGTAACATATAAAATTTGTTTCAATGAATGAGATGTAAAATTTCCTATTTTCATGTTTACCTCAATTTTATTTCCCATATAGTTGGATAATAAAATGGTATTATATGGATATAATTCTATGTTTAAGGTAGATGATATGATAAATGGATTTCCATTGAGTTTTCATAAAAAGATGCACTGAATCAATAGTGGAACCTATTAATTAAGATCGATCATAACAAATACTAAAGAGGGGGTGTTAATATAATTAATTAAAAAATTAATGTTATGGATTAATTGTCAAAAATAAATGTGAATGTTAACTAATGGAGTTAATTAGAAATTAAAATCAAGAATTAATGAATGAAGTATATTTTTTATAGTATATAGGTTCGATGTTGACCTAGTCTTCTCGTATACTTATATACTCCACGAGAGATGCATTGTGAAATAATATTATTTTTTTATGGAAATGATAACCAAATTACTAAATATTTTTTTAGGATATGTATAAAAAATAAAATTATCTTTTTTATGGGAATTCACAATATAATTAAAATGTTGACATTAGATATCTAGAGTCATAACCCAATTAGAATACTAAATTTAGATACCTTGAGTAAGAATACGATCAATCCTAAATTTATAATCCTAGAGTCATAAACTAATGATATAGAATTTATTTGTACTAAAAAAATTATTTCGAAATTGTATGAGAGTTGGGAAGAAGTGTTATTGGATCAAGGAACAATAAAAAAATACATTTAAGAATAATAAAATATTGGTACCAGTTCATGGGTGTTTTATTACAATAATTGTCTCATAAATTAAGTAAAATGAATCATAAATGTTTTTAACTACCATTTGAGATCACCTACCAATATTGATAATTATCCATAATATGAAAAATGTATATAACATCACAGTATCAACCCCACTATATTCATTGTACTAGGTCTCTTAAAAATATTAAAGATCCCATCAAATATGTTTCTCACAACTATTCTATCACATGTCAACTACCTACCTACATGGTTCAAATACTTTTTACAATAAATATTCTCAACATAATCAATAGAGGTAATATAAATCAAAATTTAAAATGATGAAAATGGATTTTCAAAGGGAAGAAGAACATTGAGAAATTATAAATTAATATATAATGAATAAATACATCAATGTAATTTAAAATAGTTAAAAATTATTCAAAAAATATAAATCATTTGAATGGATAGTTTAAAATAAATCTATAATTATATGTCTGTAATAAATCACATGAACATATAATTATTCAATTTGATATATGAAATTCAGAATTATTCCTTTCAATAATAATAGTAAAAAATAAAAATAATAGAAAAACATAATAAAAACAAAATAAAAATATTAAAACATGTTTTAATAAGTTTAATATAAATAAATATTATTTTTGATACTTTTTAAATGATGGAAAAAAACAATAAAAAATATTTTTTTAGTTTTATCATGTATGTTTCATATGTGAAAATAAAACTTTTTTTAATCTTTATAAAAAACATTTTCAAAATGGAGTTTCTCTACATAGATATATCTGTCTACAGTTCTAAAAAACACTATTTAAGAAAATTTCATACGTTCAAATTGTATTAGTCACATAACATAATAAAATTAATTTATTATATTCTTCAAATGTGATTAAAATAAGAGAATAGCTTACCCAGGTTTCTAAAATATGGATACATATTGACTTAACAAGTTTCAGTCAAAAATAAAACCAATAATGCAAAAAATAAACATTCATTACCGTTGAATTATATTTATTAAATGTCATTATAATTTTAAATAATCAGCAACTTTTTATAAATATCAATATAACTAAAGTTGTCATCAAAATATGATAATTTTTTTGAAAACTATAGAGATCAGACACAAATCAAAAAGTGGATTTTATCCTAAATTCATTTTTGATTTAAATGGATTGAAATGATTATTCATTCTAAACATATTTTGAAAGTAATATATCATTTCAAAATAATGAATCAAACAATTTAAATTTATATATATCATAGATGGTCAAAATTTACGAGGAAACATAATTTGGAAAAAAAATAACATGGTTCACAAATTGACAAGATGGACTTTTATATTCTATGAGGTGAATAGAAAAATGAATAAGGGGAAATAGTGAAAATAATGTATAAATGATATTTTATGCTCCATTATGACCTATTTATACAATGAACGCTTTAGGAAAATTTTAGAACATGTTTTCTCAAATAAAAACTAGTAATCTAATTATATTTTAAGAATATAAATACTATTATATGAGTTGTATTGAGAATAAACTAATCAATACAAAAATAAAAGTGATAATACAATAAAAGGAATCGAAACAATTATATATTTTTTATTATAAAAACATAGTTTGGATAAAAGTTCCACTCAAATATCTCATCATTCCATCCATTTTTCATAATATAAAAATAAGTATAATTCCAAAAAACAGTTCCCCACTTTTAAATTATAAAAATGATATCATCTAAATAGAAAAATGATTTTTTAAAATTATTTAAATAGTTCGTACAATGTTATTATACATTAATAAATATTTTTTTTCAGGAATCCAACATAAAACTATCTATTTTACAAACAAATGTGTCAACGAAACATGATTTAGTGAGAAAAGTTTTAAATTATTTTGTGTGATAAAAAATGGGAAATCCTTCACAAAGGAATATATTATGAAAAGTTAATGTCTTGACAGTAATTTAACATCATCTAGTATTCACTAGATGACTTAAAATTATAATTTAATAAAACCATTTGCACAAAAACTAAACAACGGTAATCTATAAAGTTATTATTTATTTTAAAAATATATTTATAGGTGAAAATTTGAATATAAAAAAATACTCAAACTCCCTCTAAATTCATTCAGATAAATGAAAAGGAAAATATCTATCAAACTAAATTCAAAATTGACCATATTAAGCATTTAAAAGTCCAATTTATTAGAAAATATTTCCGAAATATAATTTTCATTTCAATGATATTATAAAATAATATATATTTTTAATATATTCTCAAATAAATGAAATTACATATCAATTTTAATAGTTTGAAAAATATTTAAGGGTTATTTTAAAAATAAATTGAATAATAATTATCATAATAAATAGTTATCATTTCAAAATAAAACAAAAATCCAACTAAGATTGTTTAGTACATATACAATGAGAATAATAGGATGTTGTATCATTAAAGTCACCTTCAATAAGAGATAATGAAACAAAATTTGGTTTTTTCAAACTCTATGAATCTAAATTCATATAGAGAAAATGAAACATACATGAGGTTATTTTTATATCATGTATGAATCCTCCAAAATCAATTCATAGTGACTATTAAAATTTAAAAAATCCTTACTGTAATATAATCATGGTTTAATATTTTCATTAATAAATTTATTAATATTTATAAATATCTATATGTTTTAATTCATAGTATAAGGTTTATGTCTATTGTAAAAAAAACAAAAAAAATATATTAGGTATTAAAGCATGTAAATTTTATAAACTTCCAATTATGGATCTAAATAATATAAAATCAAAATATTTTCATGAAACATTAGAATTTATTTTATAATTAATAATCATAATGGTATGACAATTATTACAATAAATAAGAAAAAAATTCATAAAAAAATATTTATCTTATTTACATTAATTAATGAAAATACCATCAAATATTTTATTAATTTGAATACATAAAAACAACTTTTGTTTACTCATAAAAATTATTTTGAATTATATGCTATCATATAGTAAAATTAAATTCAATTAAAATTATTTGATGGGAAAATTCAATATCATGTATATAAATTCAAACATTCAAAATATCATTTTAAATTCATTTAATAAGCATCATATGATCAACATTATCTTTATTGAAATAAATTTTCAATAAAAAAGTATGTCTTTCATATTAAAAATGTGTTTACCATTTATGACCATATAATTTAGTTGATCATTTATAAAATTCATTTAAATTTTTTTTATAACACAGGGGGTTGAGAAAGATAATTTTTTTCCAAAATTAATTATTTTAAAAATATAGTTTTGACAAATATTTAAAATAGTATTAATCATTGAATTGAAGAAATTTGATAACACAATTATAATAGACTCAATATGAGGAACAGAATAAACATATTCATAAAAACATCATAATAATAACCTTGAGAAACAATAATTTCTTTATTCTTAAAATTTTTAATATATTAATCCTTTTTATCTTCAGAAATTAATTTAGATAAAATTAAATTAATTTTTTAGGGGTTAAAATAAAATCTAAACATTTTTTCCAAAAAAAATATTAAGATAATATTTTATCAAAATTATACAATGAAAACCATAAAAATATTTTTGAATAATTATTGGAAATAAATTCAAAAATAAAATATTGATGAGAACAACAAATTAAATTTTATTTTATAGTCCTAATACCAGTATCAACATTAATTATCATAGTTTAAATGGTATTATCATTTATAATATGTCACGATATTGAATCTTATTACGTACATTTTTACCCTATTGAATAAATACATTATCTAGAGATCATTCTTCTTCAATTTTAAAATCCCCAAATCATATTTAATAATTTTTTAACAAATTTCATTACATTTTAATATTCACTAATAATTATATGATCTATTTCATTAAATACCATAGTGTGGATTTTATGAACTCGATAGTTAATATATTATGACGAATAACCCATAAAAATTACATCCAAACTCTTTTCATCATGATCATATAAATTAACATTCATATTAATTATAAAAACTTCATAACCAAAACCTTAAAATAACCAAAATTTGGTTTCCAAACATTATTCAATTCATAAGGGTTTTTCTTCAAAAGGAAAATCCAACATAAACTCTATTCTAAACATTGATATTAGTATTAAGAGATTACACCCAAAAATATTTTGGTTCACTACATTCACTAAGAGTAGTTCAAAAAATATAGTTAATTCTCCTATTTTTATTATATACCACGCCATTTATTTACTATTTTAAAAGAGAAAAAAATTAGTAGTATATAATTTCTCATCATTGTTGGACAAAATTTAAATTATAAAATTATACTCCATAATCAATTAAAATAGAAATTGTTATATATCTTTCACATTTTTAATTATCTTATAGAATTATAAAAATTAAACAAAGAATTCAAGTTTATGAGATATAAAATAAACCCATTTAAATATACTGAAATAATCATCAATAGCCAAATAATATTTTATTCTATATAAAGTAGATGTTTTTATTGGACCATCTAAACCATGATGTAATAATTCAAGAGGTATAAAATTTGAAACCTGATTAATAGATTTCAATGACTCAATGTTATATATACATTGTATTTACGAATCAGAAATAAAAGTATTGCATACCTTAAACATAGGTAAATTTAGAACATTTTCATGATTGGATAATGTGTTAATAATTAATATATGAGCATATTGAAACCTTATATGTTGGATAATAAAATATTTTTCTCTATAATTGTGAAACATATTATTTTGATTTGATATATCAAAGAAATTAAAAGAATAAATGTTGCATTTTAAATAGAAATTAATGAAAACAAATTATTTTTTATAAAGTAAACATTTATTATGTTCACATTTTTCATAATTACTATCATCACATTATTATGAAATACTAATTATGATATGTTTAATGCAATCAATGTTGAAAAATATAGAAATTAAAATAATTTTTGAAATAAAAAATTTACGAAATCCCTTAATATTTCATTTAATTTATCTCTAATAGATTTATAGCCTCCATCACAATTGGTTTAAGATAGTAAATTTGTCAAGTCACTTGTCATGTTTCAGGAAGAATCACTTACCATAAAGCATGACTCTCTCAGGATATATCCAGGTATATTTTCTAACAAAAAATATATTACTTGAAATTTTCCATACCAATTTTAAAATCAATAAAACATGGTTATAAATAGAATTAATATATACCCAAATAGATATAAATAACTAAGTTTATCGTACTTTAGAAGTAAAATTCAATGAATGGAAAATATTTCTATATCCAAGAGATTGGGTATATCTAATAGAACATGTATTAGAATAATACCCTAAATACAATATTTAATTCCTCTTAGTATAAAACATTCCAGCAATACATTTAACATATTTAATATTGCATAAAAAATAATCTATGTAATGTAACCAAACATTTTTTATGCATATTAAGCATAATTTTATATTTTTTTCATTGATTGACACATATAATTTTATCAATCTTGATGTCTCGATACTCATCTTTATTGTATCCAATATTGGTTATAATCATATTCTCTGATCCATGGTGAGTAACATATATATTCTTTTAGATATCAAGAGTTTTATAACAAAAGAACACATTACAAAAAACACATTTTGTAATAGAAAATTATATTCACTAATTTCTAATTTAAAGTATATCTAATAGCATCATTTCGTGTATGAGTATATTGATTATTAGTAGCTTCTATGGGGATACCATGATTCACCAATTTTTTATGCTGAGCTATTTGAGTTACACCTCCATTCTATATTTATATTAAACATATTAATTTCCATCAATGTGAGGTGGGATTGAGTGAAACATCTTTCATTTATGTTATTTCATTCCATATTAAAGATATTTTACTTTTAAACAAAAATTAAATTGAAATCATTATTACATTTGGCCCTCCTACACATAAAATACATATTGTACTTCTCATTAATTATTGGATAAAAGGGGAACATGATAAAGATTGCTTAAAATGATAAATCCTAGTAGAATCACCCAATACAATGTCCATACAACACAGACAATGAGATCCCAAAATAGTACTGTCAGAACATGAACTATATGAATTAATACTTACATCTAAATAATCTAATTCATAATTCCCTTTATTAACATGTGAATATGGTTAGCTCGGTCATTGATTAGTTCTTTTCATATTTGAATGTGATATTTAATAGACCGAGGCATGATGATCTGACCATATATTGAGTAGAGGGTGATCACCATGTCTCTATCCACTAAATATAAAATGACATGTTCTTATGTACTAATTTCAATCCCCTATCACATATCATATGTTTCTACTGTAATAGAATATCTAGGACCATAGGAACATGTAATTAAATAAATGATATATCCAAAAGTTTCACTAAAAATACTCCCTCCACACATGTACTAAGAAGAATAATACCAATCAATGTTAGGATTGAAAAAAAAATCATAGGAAGGAAACCATGAATCTAATGGACCTGAGTAGATGTGTGTTTCATAGAGGAAGAGGGATCACCAGAATTTATGATAATCCTGATAGATGGATAATTCTCTCACTATATCTAAAGATGAATATAAACAACCACTAACCATCTCATTCTCATGACTAGGGACCAGCTCGAGGTAAAGTCACCCTCACTGTGGAATATAATCTTTGATTCCCACATACTCTAGTGACCTACACCAACTGTAGAAACATCACCTCAATTTTTGGATTGTTACCTATTATTATATTAAACCATAGATGATAAAAATTAACATAAATGAGATCAAGGAATGAATGACTAGTGTAACCAACCATAATGTTTAATAGTGAAGATGGTGATCCACCTTTAATGAAAATATAATCAGTAGAATCCATATGACGATTCCCAGGGAAGTTACTCATTATGGCGAACATGATACTATTTTTCCTAATTGTATCATATGTGAATAATTGATGGTTTTGAATCCTCAAAACTATAATGTTCCACTTCTATGGAAGATCCGTACAAAAAATCATAGGTCCCTATACCTAATTTATAACATTGAAATCCAGATCCTGATGATATACATTTGCAATAAAAAATATAAGACATGTAGCACATGAGTAACCCGAATTCTTATTAATCATTGATGTAAATAATTTGTAATACTGAATGAATCATACAATTCAGAACTACATTGTTGAATGGACGGTAGTAAATATCCTAACTAAATGAAACATTTGAGATCAGAAAACCAAGAAAATTGAGCCTATCACTAGACCAATTTTGCCTCTATTAACTAATCAACCCATGAAAAATGATCAAACAATAACTCTATAGGATATTTAGAATGTGACCCCGAATGGGGTTTCAAAAGTGAGAAATAAATTTCCCCTCAGTTTCCCAAAGACCATCCCACACTTTTTATTGATTTAAATTACTTGGTAGTTATACCTTCAACAACATTATCATATAGTTTGGCTTTTATAATGATCATTTTACCAATGGAACCCCTTATGTTGGAACCACCATCATCCTAGGAGTTGAAAAACTATCCCATGAATCCCAATGAACCTCCTAATATAATGGGAATCCTAGATGATAAAAAACATATTGGTTTTATCTCCCTAATAACTTTCAAAAAAACCTATCATGCTTAAAGTACATGCATAGGGATTTATCTAAGAAAATTATTAACCAATGTAATACACCCCCGAGTAGAAAAAAAGTTTTTTTTCTAGTTTTTAATTCCCAAGAATATTTTTTCAAATAACCCATCAATGTAATGAATTTGAATCCTAACTAGAGATATGGGAGCTTCATGATAATCCACTAGAAATCATCGCTTTTTATGTGAAAATAAATATTAAATTTTATTATCATGTCTTGGTGACTAAGAATAAGTAAGTTAGAAACTAATATTATCAGGATTTATAAGATGGACACTCCATAAATAATAATTCATTCTAACCCTATTATATAACTTGAAGAATACCCATTTAACACTAATAAAAAATTGAATGTTACCCATAAAAGTAAATTTTAATCAATAATAGAGGCACCCCTTCTTAAAAAATAATGAATATGTCCACTGTGAGTGATTTGATTTTTGTATTTGTTGCTAGATTATGGAACCAAAATGATTATACTTCGAAAATGCGGGGTCCATTGCATCCACCCTCTAACCATCTCCGTAAGTCCATACATCATAAACAATAATTAAATGGCCAACCACATGGCGCTATATCCTCTGAATATGATATTAGAGAACCAAAAATAAAATATGTTATAGACCATGACATTTAAAAAGAATCTTCATTCGATTATATCATACAACTCTTCCATATTAATTTCGATAAAAACTATTTGAACCCATGGACTTTGAGTTGATGTCTAAAATCATCTCTAAAACTAAACTAATGGAACCATAAACTAAGCATGAATAGAAAAAACCATGTTTCTCTTTATATATCCAATTTCCAAGAATAATCAGTAAAATTAATAAAAATTATATTCAAGGCATTATAGTTTATGGTTCACATAATAACGGGGTTTAAATGGAATAAGAGATTATGGATCCCTATCATTCATTATGAGAACCAGTGTAGCTGAAAAGAATAATCAAGGGAGACCTAACCCATGAAATAAATCCTTGATATCCTCTATAAGGTATTTGTTTACTAGGTACCAAGATGGATCTTGTGAAATTGTATATGCCAATGTAGATCTCTAGGTTATGAGATCTCACCAATTCCAAAATATCAAATTTCTATTGGAAAACTTCTAGAATATCATTATTGATGTCATAAAATATTTGTTGAATTATATAAATGGTGTATATATGCCATGAATGATATATTATCTCCGTGAATGAGTTAATATCAACTAGAATTGGTTTATATAAATCCAGAATAACCCTCCCAAAAGTGGTAGTACCATAATTATGTGATCTATCATTTAAGACGATATTTAAAATGACAAATCGTGTCTTATCCATGATTAAGGCTTGAAATTATTCCATATTACAATCTACATCCTTATGGAAATATATACATTAACAAATCGCAAGCCCACCTACGCTACTCCAAGATATTCTCTGATTGTTGTGGCTTTTATGCACCAGAGTATCTGAAAGGATAGATTCCAAGCCTCATGTAAGATGATACTCATTATGGAAAATTTAATCAGTGATAGATTCAAGATCATTTCATAGAGAATTTGTCATATTATTCCATATATTTAAGGAACTATGAATGATGCTAATTGTTTTTTTGAAATGAAACAATTAACTACCATGAAAGGCTTGATCCAATGAAGAACACAAATATAGAAGGAAACTATGGTCTAAGGGACAATTCTTGGAGAAGAAAACGCACTGAAACCTAACTATCTATGTTTCATGACTGACTAAAATAATTGAGTGATTAGAGAGAGCTCAAAACATTTGGGAGATATTAGAATTCATATATATTGAGATAACATTATGGTTAGAATAAAATATCTCTAAGAGATTCCATATTCATATATTCCCCTTTTTTATTAGACTATGTTAAGTGATAACCAGTAAAACCCATGTTTATAAAACTATAATTAGATTAAATGAATGGAAAATCTGATATTTCCTTCCTTGAATAGATATTTACCCATCTTTTTTGGAAGCATCAAAAATAGCATTCAATTCACCTCTACTAAACCAAATAGAAATTCATATAGTAATATACACACGAATGATCCATAACCACTCTATTTTCAAATCAATCCACATTAAATTAAAAAAGTAAAGAGTCCATACAATGAACCAGAACTAGACTTATGGTGACATATTAATCATTTTCCTTGAGCATCTCTATTGAGATAAAATTATTATAAAATATAACATAGATGTCAGAAGAATCAAATGGGAGGAAATCTCAAACCCCCAAAATCATGGGAAAAATATAAGATCCTTAAATGGCATGTCATATGATATAGAACTAAAAAAGTGGAATATTTCTAAAAAGTAACATAGTGGAAAGAATGTTTATCTTGACCTAAGGACCTAAAAGCTCATCATTCCAAATACGGGATGAAATAAATGAGGGAGGGAATGCCAAAATTAGGAGTCGAGAATAGAAGAATGATAAATGATGTTGAATTCCTAACATCAATTTGTTGAGCTGAGAATGATAAAAACACACTATTGGGGAAAACACTCCATGAAATTACTACCAAAGAAAGTGTATCTAAATCACCTAAGAGAATTTGAGAATAAGATAGAACCCTAAAAAAATTACTAAATGGGAGGAAGGGAATCCTGAATAACCAGGGTCTAGGAACATGGGTCCTTCCATAGCAAAACATGTGAAACCCCCAGGTTTCCATGATATTAGATAGATCTAGCAATTATGGTGGTATCAAGCGAAGATGAATTAAAATTATCTAGTATAATAGGAACATACAATGATGTGTACACCCAAAATTCTAGAAATTTCATCTATGTAAATTGATGTGGATGTTTATGGATGAGATAAGGTATCCTCATATAAGATGGAAACAAAAAATGGAGGAAAAGATAGTAATGGAATATCCCTATACTAAGACATAAGAATGTCCAAAACTGTTGGAGCTGAGGAAATGTGGAAACCACTCTTTAACTATAACAAATTTCGATCTGGAATAAGTGTGGTCACTAGGGTCAAAACATTAAATAAACACTAGGACATCATAAAATATGATAATTTTTTTCCATGAATATTACATATTGAGAGAAAAACGAGCCAATGTAGAACCAAAAAAATATGATGTCACCTAGAGAATGAGCCACCAATATAGAAAAATATCTGTTTTGGGAGGGGCTTGAATAAGCCTATGTTTATGAAATTTTGAGGTACGAAAGAATCCAATAAAAAAAGGGATCCCTTATCCCCAAACATTAAAGAACCAATGTCATCAATGATTCCATAAATGAAGGAGTTATTGAGAAAAGGAAGAGGGATAATGGAAAGATATAGATAGACTACAACCAAGGGAGAGTCCAAACTATAATTAATGTCTTAGAAAAATACTGAGTGAGAGAAATACATCTTTTTTATAATGATAAGAGTGTTTTCCAAGGATTGAACATGGTTTTAACTAGACCTAAGAACCAACAAAATTCATTCTAGTGATGAACGAACAGTTGATCCGTAATGGATAGTCCCATGGAAATGATGAATGTCTAGAACTCCATAAAAGAGGATAGATCCAACCCAAGGGGTCCAAAAACATCCACTAGTAAAAATTGTCAACCGCTTCAAATGAATCTCTCAAAAAGGAAATCACTTGGGGAGTTAACATGAGAATAGCCATGGAACCCCCATTGAGATTTTAGGGATTGATGAAAGGAACACATCTTGATGCATACCAAGAAGAAAATCAATCAATTAGGATTTGAATAGGACACTCCCCTATGGGATAGTGATAGATGAACTATTTAGAAGGGGAAAGAGCTCATATAAAGAGGGGAAAGGATGAGTAATAATAGAATTTTTTAATGGTGAAGGAGGAGGTTCCAGATGCACCAATGTGGATAGAAATAGGCCAATGATCCAGAATGTTTTTCAAAGAGGAAATCTACCCTTATGATGGTCTATACCTCTGATAAAACGTTTTTTTATCTATGAAAATAATAACATATGTAAAATACCACTATGAAATTTTAACCATTTACATCCAATTTCTAGGCTAGATATGTGATTAATGATAGTCTAAAGAGGGTGAATAGAACAAATTGATAATAACTAAAAACATATTGAATAATTATAATCATTAATTATGATGTTTAATTAAAAGCGTTAATTAGTAGCAGAAAATAAATGAAATTGTGAAAGTAATTTTTTATAAGTTCAATCCAAAGTAATATTATTCTAATCATAAACCTCAACACATAGTGAGAGTTAGGTTGGGAATAAATCTTATTTTTTAAAGGGAATAAAAAACAAATTACAACAATGTATTTCATTTGGATGTATAACCAAAAGACACCAACATTTTTTATATGGTGTCACAACCCAAATGCAACCATGAGTTTAGATACTCGTAGTAGAAAAGTAATTGCATCCATGAATTTAGATACCAGGTGTGACAATATTAATTTTTCTGACATAACTATTCCTGAATCACATCCCGAAGACATAGAGTTATTTTGTTTAAAAAATTATAAATTGAATGTTAATGCATGAGAGAGATTATAATAATTGTTACATACTCAAGAACCTATAATGAACTTGTTATATGAAGAATGAATCATTAGTAATGGTTCTATAGTTTTTGATCAGCTTGGTTTGCCTATCTAAGGTATTAAAATAAGTTGTTATTTTGTTTCCCGTATACTTAGAGACCATCCCTTAGTAGTGATAACTGATCAGCATAAGAAACTGTATAGTAGTTCACAATATCAACACCATCAATCTCCTTTCAGGATATAACTTAAAAATCTGAATGTACTCATCAAAAAGTATCACATTAGTAGTCTTTCAGTTTATGATTGTCTAACTCTAAGGCTCGTATAGTTTTTAAAATAAATAAACCTAAAATAATACATATCGGCCGGATAATAAAATATTATAATAACATTTAACTAGAATATTTAAGAGAGAGAGAGAGAGATCTAATATAGAGAAATTATATATGAATAAATAGTCTCTCAACACCTGCAAAAAAATAGAAACTATTAATAATGAATAAAATAAATTATAAAATGAATCTCATAAATGGTTTTAAATACATCAATAATAAGAAATCTTAAATAAGTCCTCCTAAAATAGAATGTTTGAATTTTAAATACGAAATTCAGAATTATTCCTTTTAAAACATGCAATTAACATCTAAAAGAAATATAAACATTATAAAGCTTCATTAATAATATTAAAACATGTTTGAATTGAATCTATATCAAATGTTAATAGTATAAAAACAATTACAATGACAGATTAATTATAATAAATACTTATTTATTTTCAAGGAGTACGTTTTCATCATAATAATATACCACCTTATAGTTATTATAATAGAATCTTTAATACAATATAAAACATTTAAAATAGTTTCGACATAATTAATATGAATTTATTAATATGTTCAAATAATATAAATTTAAAAAATAATCATTCATAAAATATATATATGAAATATTTTTTAAAATAGAGAAAATTTATAGATTTTAGAACAACAAGTATTATTTTAAGAAACAATATAGCCATGTTCACATGGCTTTTTTTTTCAAAAATGTGTTTTGTTTCTCTCTGTAGATAAAACCCACCATATAAGAAAATGTCACATAAAATAATTGAAATACCGAATTTACTTATGAACATCTATGTAGTTGAATCATGATTGGGAAATCACATAAGGATTAACATAAATAAATTTGTAAAATATATAAACAAACAGACATTAAAAGATACAGACCAAAAACAAACCAAGTAAATGGATATATAAACTCACAAAACAATCAAATTAGAATTCAAATAATTATTTTTCAATATAAATAAAAAAACAACAAATTTATTGGACCCCTATAGATTATGTTATCATAAAAATGTTTTATCGAATGAGTTCTAAAAATACACATAGGTCAAACTGAAAACATAAAATGGACTATAACATAATTTCTGATAAGATAATGATCAATTAGAAATTGATTAAATAAAATTAATTGAAGATAAATTTATTATATTTTATGTTAATGAATAACTCAATTTGTATTTATTTATAATATAATATGACTGAAATGTAGAAGCATATGAAAACTGGATAAAATGTTACGTGTTATACAAATCGGCTATGTAGATTTTGATTTGGCACTATATTGAACAATAAAATGGCTATGATAGAATAGTGAAAATAATGGAAAAAATATATTTAAATGTTCAAATTGACTTATATATTCTAGTAAAAACTCATACAACTTTTAGATTATATTTTGGCCACTAAAGACATGAAATATTAATATATTATAAGAAAACAAATACTATGTTATGATCACGGTTAAAAATTATGTAATCAATATACAATTCAATGTTTTGATCAATTGATAATAAAAAATAGATAAATATATTCATTTATCAAATCATAAATTTTTTAAACAATCCAATTAATATTATCAACAAAACCCACCATTTAGTTGACAGTCTTCTAGTAGGATTGATGGCTAAAAAACACCCAAATGGACCCTATCATAGGGAACAATTAATACACACCACTGTATTTTAATTCAATGTGTTTTTTCTCCCCTTTTTCTACAAAATTGAAACCCTATGGCTTTAATTCATATCATTATGATCCAACCCTTAACCAAAGAAACAATATTCATTTCCACTTAGATATCATTCATTAGAATGATCCAATAGTTCATAATAAAAGAGTTCTTCATAGATCAACACTAAATTATTTAGCACTATTATTTGGAAAGAATATATATACATTACATTATTGTTTTACTTCATTATTTAGTGATGAGTTCAACCATTCCTCACAAATCATTAGTTGATCTTCAATTTTTATGACGCTTCTTTATTTAATCGTTATTTATATTCTACAATGGGTGTTCCTCAAGAATGTGTCCAGGAATGAACTTACTATTACATATTTTATATAATTTAGTTGAAAAAAATAATAGATTTATTATTAAAATGAATATTATTAGAGGTTTGGGGTTTTTAAAAACAACTTCTCTTTGATTGATGTTTAAATTTTCCTGAATAGTGATGTTTCTGGATAAGATTCATTAGAATGAACATCATAATACCTTCTTCCTCTTAAGTATATTCTTGAATATATTATCCATTGATGGATATAACATGGTTTTATTCTCATAAGATAGGCCCAAGTATTAATTCTAATATCAATAATGAATTAATGATTCAATCTTGAATCGAGAACATATTTGTTAAATTATCATTCCATCCTTCAAAACAAATCAAAATTGTCATTTTTTGTGAACACGTTATAGTAATTGATTATATAATCTCCTTATTGAATGTTAATTCTCCGAAATCTCCAATATTAGTATTCTTCATGTTAAACTAGAATCCATGTTTCTCAACCCTGATATGTATGATTAATTTCATTGTTGTAACACATTCTTCATTATTTGATCCTTGATGAACATTTTATTTTTTTCATAAATATCCTTAATGTAATATGTTCCATAATATTTTGTAGTATTTTATACGCATTTTCTGTAAGTATTATTTACATTCTATCTGGTTTCTATTCATGATTGATTGTGATTTCACTCGAAATGGTGTATTATAATGACACCTTTATACAATATTGTTTTTCACTCAGGCATTGAAATTGTCTCTTATTACCGTGCCTGATAATTATTCATATGTTTTTATACCATGATATTCTATTTGACTTGATTACATTATATATATATATATATATTTACCATTATATTTTTTTCTATTATCATTCGTTTGGAGGTTGGTTTTTTGTAAATGCGATAGATGGATTGACATTGAATATTTAACCTTAGATGGGGAGATAACATGGCGTGTAAATAGGATGAATATAAGAAAAGACAGATAGTAGGATCATGATAGAGTTGTGTCATTTATGGAACTAGATTCCTTGAAGAGACCATGTAATGTTCAAAAAATTATTTCCTTTCACAAATAGAGTATTGTGTCCATTCGATGACTTGATAAATGTTGAGTGACATTTAGTAAACATACATATAGTAATGATTATTTCAAACATCCCCATGCATCCTAATTTTATGGATATGTGGTAGGTAATGTAGTGACTCATGAGGGATTGGTTTGCATGTGAGTTTCCAATATTTTAATGTAATGTTTTCTTGTGATTTTATTGTAATAATTGAATATATATTTTATCTATGAAAACACATATATTAATAAAAAGTAACTCTTGTTTTAGAATATATAGTTTACATAATACAATCCCATAATATTTTAAGGCCTAGAAAAGTTGGTAAATTAGTTATTAAGCATAATAATATGAAATGGTAGAAAAATATTTTCTCTTAACCATATGAAAAATTCCATAAAAATTAAATTTCTCTTTGAAAAATAAATGGGATTACCTAGAGACGTTTATAAGAAAGGGGTCAAATATGAATCCCAATAGGGAAATAAAAAACCATATAATAAGTTAAAAAGTGCGTGGGATTAAATAGGAAAACAAAGGAAATATATGTGGGGTTATAATTATAAACATAAACATCAAAGCATGACATTAGATGACTATATAATTGAAAAAATGGAATATGGAAAAAAATATAAAACCTCACATCATAAACATAATTTAAAGATAAAATTTGAGACATTACTAATATTTTTTAGGATAATCTATCATTAAACTTACATGGTATCTCATCAGACAGAAAATATTATCCAATGCATTAGAGGTTTATATAATTTCAGGGTGACCCATCATGTTTATATTATGCACATACATAAGTGTACCATGTATATAAAAAAACATAATTATGTATTTAATCAACTATAATAAAATAATTTTGGACTATGGGTTTCATACATGGAAGTAAAAAAAATGAATTATTGGTTTTTATTGGTGATTAACATTGAGTGTAATTGGGGATTTGTATTCACTACGTAAATGATTATCATGGAAAGTCGCAGGATAATATTGGATGCATAACAGTGGTACATAATGATTCATGGAAAGGTCTAATGAGATTTAATGGGGTATCTAATAACATTAAAATAATAAGGATATTAAGTGTTATTTTTATAAACATATCCAACTGGGAAAAGTTTCAAATACAATGGAATAATATAAAGTAGGAGCTGAAATAAAGAGGAGAAAGATATGGTACTTACATTGATAGGGAGATTATAAAATACTGGGAGGATATTATTTCGAGATTTGGGCTCCATGTGAGAAAACTAGATATAGGAATGTAGAGTCGCATAATTTTCCAAGGGTTATATTGATGAAAAATGGTTAGGTTGATGGATTTTATATACAATTATAGTGGAAGTCCTCATTAATTTATAAAAATTGGGTTTCAAATCTATATGGTAAAATAATCATAACCAAAAATCTTCCCAATTTTCCCCCATGATTAATAAAAAAATGTAGTGGGTTTAAATATATTATATATCTATCAACTAAACTCAATAATGTACCACCCATGGTGATTTTAAGCGAGTTGTGTTTAGAAATATTTATTTTTAAAACCATAAAATATAATTTAGAGTTTGACAGATTCATTATGCGTTTTTAATAATAATTAAATAACATGAAGATGAAATAATTTAAATGTTAAAACTTCATATTATTCATGTAAACACAATGTAGAAATTTTTACGCAACTATTGGGATTTTATGATTTCATAAAAATACTTTATATTTATATTATATTAAATAATTACTCAAAAATATCATTTTCTCAAAACAATCTTAAAAATTAACCATTTATTATTTTAATAATTATGATTTCAAAAATTAGATATATTATATATAAATTTTATGTACATGAGAATTAAAAATTTTAAAAAAGGAAGCCCAATTAATTAAAAAATAAGGGTGTTTAGGATGTTAATAGTTTCTAACCCTTATAAAAATTAAAGTTGACATGATAAGATTATATTACCATTTCTATTTAAATAAATATTACTAAATAAGAAGATTTTATTAATATATGAATAATTTCAAAATTGTTTATTTAATAAAAAATGGGTTCATTATTGAGACTATAAATTCCCAAAAATTAAATTTATCTTCTTTCGAATAAAAATATAATTTTCAATAAAATATTCAAATCATTACTCATAATTTTATGTTCTATATACATAACATGTAACTAATCCAATGTACACCCTATGTGTAATCTGTGTGATTTTTTCACTTTTTTGGGATGGATCGATGGGCATTGATTTGTTAGTGATCTCGATAAGCATTAACTTTCCCTATAAATGGTTTCTGTAACAACACAAAACACCATTAATGAAATTTCCTTTCATTTTTTTTCGAGATTTAGAATCACATACAACCACATATAAAACACTATAGAAAATTTATAAATGAAGAGTGTCTGAAATAATAAGAATTTATAGAAGTTAATGAACCTATACAGGTGAAATAATAACATTAACATAGGAATAGTATATGACAGTTATGAATAATAAATATGGCCAAATAAATATTAACATCACCAATGAATGTATAAAATATTTAGTAATATTATAAATGAATGTTTGATATAATTATATCATTGTTTAAGTTAATGCATATTTTACCAATAATTAGCTAATTTTTAGTATTTATGTGAGTCATATATGTTTAATTAAAATTTTATAAATAATGTAATGATTTAAAAGAAATTTTATTTTTAGAAAATTTATTCATTAGTAAATATTTTGTTGTTTTACGATTTTAGGATAATTTAATGTGACATTAGTTTATGTTTTAGAGTGATATAAAATTAGTTGTAATTTTCAAATTTGTATTGTTCAAGTAAATGATGAATTTAATAAAAAAATTAAATTTATCGTATTAATGAAATTATTTTAATTCAATTGTGTACATTTTTTAATTCTCCAAATATAAGAATTTTTGGTGTGACTTGTTTATAATTTTTCTGAAATACATGGATTTTTATGAATAGTAAAATAAGACAATTTACGGTATAAATACATTATAAGCTAAATACACAATTAATAAAGTCATGGCTGATGTATAAAAAATAATCTTGAACATGTATTAATTATTATAATATGTTCATGATAATTATTAAACAATTCATAGTCTAGAGTCAAATAGATATGTAATTAAGAAATATTCAAGGAACCCCCCACCCCCTCATCCACTATAAATACCACCCCTCACACCTTCTTTTACTCACTCCTCTAAGACTTGAATATTGTCAAAATTATGACCCGACACACATGTATATTATCTAACCCAACTCTAGGAAGTCTTGTTCTTACCAAAACAAAATAATTCTATCTCTAAGGGAGTTTACATGGAGAAAAATTCAAGAGGTAAACACTCTTACTTTTTATTTTAATTTCATTTCGATTTATTTATTTTTCGTTATCCCCTCCTCGTAGACTCTATCAAATGATAATGATATGTCTAATATAATATATATACTAAAAAGTATCATTTTAATTTAATATCCATTATTCTTCTTCTTACAATCTATATTTTATTTTTTTAAAAATGAAATCATCATTCGGGTGGTGTTGATTTACAACATTTCAGGACGACGAATATCATTCTTCAATTTCTCCTTCAAGGCTGGTTAAAAAAATATAATTTCAAAATCAGATTATTAAAATTTTATTATATCTTATTTAATGTTCAGAAACTATTATATATGAATGACATTAAATTATTTAATAAAACCTATTTTGTTGTGATAAAACTACTAAAATTAAGCTAAATGATTAACATAAACATGTTATCTAATGATTCATCCTCATATATGGGAAAAATAATAAATAATACTAATTACACTTCCAGATTATTAACAGTAATATGTAATTCCAATTCTATAGAATTAAACCCATTTTACATGTACTCCATTATATACAATCAAGCAAACCAATCATTAAAATCTAAGAAACAAACACTTCGGAATGGTGAAATTAAAATTTATAACAGATAAAAATGTACATAAATGAACATAATAAAATTATATTAAACAATATATATTTCTAAGAGGTTATGAATTAAATTATTACATAGTCTAATTTATATTCCAAGACCTTAAGCTCATCTTCAGGAAAATATTCGTACATAAGGTATGGTTTTTCTTCTTGAACCACCATTTTCATTTGGGTTATTATATACACCAATGAAATTACACATTATTATTAAATAATTATTCTAAATTATATATATATATATATATTAAAAAATCATATATTCTTATATGTTCACCAATATTTTATCGTATAATAAATTTTTTTCAAGGTTCCCTTCTAATTTCATCCCGATACGCAAGGTTGATTAAATGGAACGTCTCAATTTCATCCCCATTTTAAAATATCAAATATTATATAGATAAAGAATAATTTTTTTTTCTAAAATCACCAATTTTAACATAAAAAACAATTTTAGTTCATTCATGGGATTTTATAATGATTTTTTGTCAAAATAACTCATCTTGGAAAAATAAAAAAAGAGTATTTCTTTCAAGAATTCCTCAATGATTTTGTAAGAGTATCTTAATATATTTGAGAACCATTGTTGATTATAATGTTAAATTGAAATTAATTATTTATGGTATCATCTATCATATTTTAATGTATGGTTTTTGATTTTTTGATTGTAGTTTTAATATCATGATTCCATTCAATATATTACACTAAATGGTTAGTGATTATGTTTTCAAATTTCGTAATGTTACTTAAATTTTATATGTTAAATTCAATATGAATGTATATAATAACTATGTTTCACCCCTTTCATACGTTGGATACATTGTAATTAGTATGTGTCATGTGGGGTCAACTATATCCCCTCTGTGCATCGATAGGTCTCATGAGACAAACTAGTTTGGGGTTGAGAAAACATCTTCCCCAATTATGAATTGTTTATTGGATGAAGTGTTGAATATGTGTTTAAAATGTCTCAAATTATTCATTCCATTATTAAGAGATTAGTATTTTTCATTCTATGTGACTATTTGACTGTTATAATATTCACGAGTAAGTATAATTTTCATGTTAATATTTATATGATGTTATTTCTTCAATTTTTAGTCATGCCATATTATGCCTATTTTTTATTGTAATAAATTTTATTTTTATCTACTCATTGTGCATTATGTTTTTTTAGATTCTGATGAATTATTACCCATACTAAACATCAGATCCCACGCCTTTATTATTTTTATTTTCCCTGGATGATATGATGAATTTTTTGAAATTCATGAAAAGAAAATCTTGTAGAATAAGATTGTTACCAATGGATTTTTTAAGATGTATTTAATTTAATTTAGTAATATTGTAAATATTTTTTTATCTTTTCTTCAACAGAATTTAAACTATTTGGTCTTTTGTGATTCATCTATGTTGTTTATATGTCAATGTAATAATATAGTGCACCGGCAATGCCCTTCTAGGGTCTGAGTCTCTATAGTTGGTATCAAAGGATGTTTAGTAAAAACCTTGGATAATATAATTAAAAACATTGAATATTGAACATAACCCTAAAATAGGCATTGAGTATAAGAATATAATAACAACATTGATATTTGGTAAGGTAGAGATTATGTTGATATTCCTAGAAATAATACCCAATCTAGATAATTAAAGTGGATGTGGTTCTCGCATAGATGTACCATGGGGTAACAACTCCAACAAGGTTTCCCAGACCAAACTCCGGGTAACATGGATCATGAAAATGGGCCTTACTGCGAACCTATTTTGTCATTCAAATGGGATATCCTTAGGATTATTTAAATTTTCCTTTAAAACCATCATGTAGGATTTGAATGTCAATATGTACAAATAAACCATATAATCAACAAACCCCATAAGCTTAGAGTTGGGATTTTTTTTTATTATATTGAATTATAAACAAAGAAGAATCACCCTGAAGGACTAAATAGATTATTAGTTTTGGAAAATCAGATTCATATATCTGTTCAAAATTATATCTTAAAAGGAAATATAATATATAAATACCAATATAAGAACCCATAACCCCATAATTATTCTTAATGGTAATTAAAAATATTCTTCTTTAACACAATGGAAAAATAAAACAGAATAAGGTGGTGAGATCAGATGCTTATTAAGGGCATGTAAAATAGTGGAATCCTAAATAATAAGGCATGATTAATAACAAAAAGTACACATGCCATTGAAACATACACTTGAGCATAATATGACAGTAGTAAAACTAATTAATAATGCTATAATAAAACATACCAATGGTTTCAATAATAGTATAATAATCACATAGAACACCAATTTATATTTTTATAATGAGTGACATCATAATTCTTGACGTCATAATAATTCTGTCAAGGCCTCATTCCGAAACCATATATAGATGAGTAAAAACACAGGCCAGTTTGTCTAATGAGACCTATTAATTCATCACATGGATATATAAGGCTACAAACAACACATAATAAGTATAATTAATTCCTCATATTAATAGGGATAAACATAAAAATGATATATAATGATATTTAATATAACAGATGAAATGTAAATAACTTTTCCCAATCATTAATTAAAAACACTAACTATTATGAGTAATATGGGGAATGGTATCAAGATAGAACACCAACATTAAAAAAATCATAAACCATTAAATAAAATATGGGATATGATATCATAAAATTTTAATACCAATTAAACATAAAAATATATAAGTGTGTTGAAATATAAGAAAATACTTTTATTAGATCATCGAGTAAATCCTGAGAGAAATACTCTTTTACATTGAAAAGAATATTTATTTTTGAAAAATATTTGTAAAACCATTATTAAAATATGGTATTTTTTCAACATAAAATCATTGATTTCATAAAAAAATGTTGTCTTAATATAGGTCGTACGTTGTGTTTGAAAATAAGTAATAATTCGAGAAGCTCCTCTGAAAGAAGTTTCTTTATTGGGAGTAATTTTTGAAAGATCCGTTTAAAACATGTTACTAGATGTAAAGTAATTATGGATTATGGTTGGTACCAATATATAAAAAATTAAAATAGAATATATGAGGTGTATATAAGAAGACATACTAATTTCATTGAGGTAAGTAAAGAATAATATTTAACCATTTGAAAATGACGGTTCAGGTTGAAAACCCTTCCCATATGTCATAAAATGTTATGAAACTGAAGATGACAACATAGATAACCGAATTGAATACATTAATTAAATAGTTAAGAACCATATATAAACATTTTTAATTCATTACAATTTTATTATGATCATTTATTACATTAATTATGAGTTATAATATTTAATTCTACCGTTTTGAAGTGTTCGTTCCTTGATTTCATGATTGGTTCACTTGAGTATGAGTAATGGAATTCATGTACAATTGTTATAATTCCATAGAATTGGATTTAATTGTTATTAATGAACATTAATATGTTTAAATGGTTATATATATCTTCTGGTTTTATATTATGTGTTTGAATCATTACATAATACTTTAAGTGATAATCATTTTTGATTATTACTGCGGTTATTGATGATAAGGAACTCCTTTTGTTTTATCATTTTGTATTATGTTAATATGTTAAAAAAAGAACATAAAAAGATATTCAATATAAATTTTAAAATATTTCTCAACCATTAAAATGGTTTCATGAACAACCTTTAGGGAGAAATTGAATAATGAAACTTTGTCTTCTATGAAGGTTGTAAATTGGCAACTCCAAGACCCTGACATAATTTATAAAATAAGAGGCAGAGAGATAGTAGATTGAGGAAGTATATTACATTAAATTGATATCATTAAATTATATATATCAAAATAAAGTTATCATGATCAATTGGATAGAGGAGATGATGAGAAGATACTAAAAGAAAATAAATTTCAAATGAAATTAAATGAAAAGGAAGAGGGTCTACCACTTGAAATATCATCTTTGAGAACCTACTTAAGGGATGAAGTTTTGGTATTTTAGAATAACCAAGAGAATCAGGACATGGGGATAGACCATGAAAAAATATTTGGGTAGAACATTTAGAATATTCAAGGGTTACAGGAGTGTAGAGTGGAGGAAGTGATGGGTGTTTTTATAGTGGAGGAGATGGGAGATATTTGAATATCTTATTTAATATTTTGTTAATATGGTCAATACAAGTAAAAGTGTTGATTAATTTGATAAAAAAGTAATATGATCATGTGATTTTGAACTAATATTTCTTACATCATCCATGATTCATGGAATATTGTATTTATCTTCTAATGTATTTATACTATAAATTACTATATTTTACTATTCACAATAGTTCACGTATTTTAAAAAAATCACAAAAATTTATCCGAACTATTTTTTGATGTGTATAATAAAAAATTTAAAACCATTTTACAAATTTAATTTTTTAAATGTGTGAAAATTAATTTCAAAAAAAAAATAATTATTTACATGAAAAATATAGTTTTGAAAACTAAAACATATTTTATAACACCATGAAAAAAACTAAGGAATTCTTCTATTATACTAAAATATTTTTACAAAAAATATTTATTTAAGAATATATTTATGAAATTTTTTAATATAAAATTTATTTATTTATTTCTTTAAAATAATTATCAAATATTTATTAATCTCAATAATTCCAACACTTAATTGTTAATTTTTTAAAATATTCCTACTCGTTTATAAGGTTTTTAATTTTTTTATATATATAAATGGGTGAGGTTAATATTCGTATGTATCATGTTACTATCCATAATGGTACATTAATATTCCTAAGGATCATGTAACTATTTGTCAAAAATCTAATGTGATCCTATCATACTCCAAATACCGTACTAATCACAATAGTGTATGTCCATTTTTTGATATTCAAAACATAGATGTGAAAAATATTATGCTTAATGGATAGGTTATAACTATCTCTTATAAATAAAAATGATCTTTATTATAGAGAATAAATCTTTCATGCATTCTATATTAATTTTTTTTAAATCCTTGGGGTGATACATTCTCACCTCCATCAAAAATTTCATCCTCAAATTTACCAGAATGTTACCTCATAAAAAGATAAGGGCAGTTCTTTATCATGAGTTCTTCAGGATCTCATATCCCCTATTCTATTTTATAATTCTTTTAATTTAAACTTACCCGATGAGTCATCCAATTACTCAACACAAGTTCTTTAATGTCCAGAATCAGAAATGTATCTTCACTATATAATATGTTAGGTTGATATTATATTACTTTAGAAGTGATGAAATGTTTTTGGTATGGCTTGTAATATATCCATAATGATAAAAGAAAACACATGGTCCTACATAGAAAGGATATGTGGAATTTCTATATCATAATCCATATCTTCAATTCTCCCCAGAATTGAGAATTTTCAAATGTACCAGGGGATTAGTTTCCCTTTCATCCCAAATCTCTTAACACACTTCCATGGGGATACATTCAAGAAAATGTGATCTCCCACTTGAAATTCCAAATCCATCCTTCAATTACCAGCACATCACTTTCTCCAATATTGTGCTTCTTTAGTATTTGTTTGAATAATGATTACCTTATCTATTGGTTCCTATATATGTTTAGGGGCCAAAATAATCCTTTAACGAACTTCATCACAACATGTTTCTCTATGAAATCTCTTTCTATAAAATGCATCATATGTTTCCATTTGATTACCAGAATGGAAACTATAATTCTGAGAAACCTCCACCAAAGGTAAACCCTAATCCCACATACCTGGAAAATCATGTGAGAATGATCTCAACATGTATTCTAAAGTTTGGATCATTCTTTTGGATTTCCTATCAGTTTGATAGTGATATGTTGTACTCAAAAAATTCTATATTTTGAAATACATCGGATGAATTTTTTAGAATTTCAATGTAATTCATGGATCATTATCAGAAAATATGGAAACAGGTGATTCATGATGTCTTATAAATTCATTGATATAGGGTCCTTCAAGGCTCTATAGTTGAAAATCTTCCCTTATATAAACGAAATGATTATATCTGATAAGTTGATCAACAATTACCCATATTTCATCATTATTTATTGGAGTTTTCTATAATATAATTACAGAATCAATAGATATGTCATTACATTTAAATGTATCTAGAGGTATTATGAATCCTCCAGGATGTTCTCTTTCAGCTTGATTTATTGAAATACTAGACATCTTGATACTTAATACGAAATTTCCCCCTTCATATGACCCCACAAATAATGATCCCCAAAATCTCTATAAATCATAGTGCAACTGGGTTGTATAGAGAAATTCGAACTATGAGAATCATACAATAACTCCCTTTTGATCTTGAGGATAGAGAAATCCCATAGCCTACTCCCATATCTCATAATTCCATCCTCATACAAAAAGTATTCTATCTTTTATTCCATCACAACCATAATTTCATTTTTAAGATTATCATCATCAAACTGTGACCTTTTAATCCTTTCCCAAAAAGATGATTTGGAAAACTTTTGAAAATGTTATGATGCTTTCAATCCTTTGATAATTTTCATATCCACCATTACTTGATTCGTGTACACCAGATCCCCATCAATCATTATTTTATTTATATCCCTATAATCCTTCATACTCAATGCATCTTCTACATTATTCACCATCCCTTGGAGGTAGTGTATTGAACAATCATAATCCTTGTGCAGCTCAAGCCATCTATTTTTCCTCATTTATAGTTCATTCTATGAGAATATTTCAGTCAAACTCTTGTGATTTGTATATATGTCACATATTTCATCATAGAGATAGTGTCTCTATATATCTAGGTAACTGATTATTGCTACTAACTCAATGTCATGAGTAAGATAGTTTTATTTTTGAAATTTTAACGGCCTTGATGCATAGGAAATAAATATATCATTCTGAATAAGGATATATTGTTGTCCTTTCATTGAGGCTTCACTATAAATCTAAAATACACCATTTCTATATGGTATAGTTAGAATAAGATCATTCGCTAATCTCGTATTCAATTCATCAAAATATTCATCACATTCATTTAACCATATATGCTTATTCCATTTATGAGTAAGCTTTGTTAATGGGTTGGATAAATGGGATATGTTTGGAAGAAAAAACATATAAACATCTACTTAACCTGTAAAACTACATACCTTTGTTATGTTCGTTGGAGTTGGAAATTTTTTAACAACCTTGTTCTTTGTAGGATCAACTGTGATTCCATTCATAGAGACAATATGGTTAGGAAAATCAACCGATTGAAGAAAAAATTCACACAATCTAAACATCCCATATAATTTATTTCTCCTATGATTCTTTTGAACAATTTGCATGTGATTCTCATGGTCTTCATATATATTGGATTATATCAAGATATAATAGATATATACCATAGAAAAAATTATCAATATTTTCCTTGAAAACAAAATTCATCAGATACATGAAAATAAATGGTGCTTTAGTTAGTCCAGATGGAAATACTGTAAACTAATAATGCCCACATCTGGTTCAAAATTCAATCTACAGAATATATTCCTTCTTCTCATGCCACTTGTGATATCTAGACCAATGATAAATCTTTGAAAAATAATGGACTCTATAAATTTTACCAAAAAATACTTTTTGTGAGGCATGGGATACTTGTTATTTATTGTAATTGCATTGATTCCTATATAGTAAATGCATAACCTCATGGATCCTTCATTCTACTTAATAATGTAAACATGGGATCCCCATGGAGAAACTCCAGGGGGGATAAATCCTTTACCACACATATACTAAAGATTTTTCAATAGTTATACAAATTATAATGTGGATGTTCTATAAAGAGTATATGATATAGGTAATTTACCAGTTTTTAAATAAAAAAATAACTAAACTTGCCATTGTAGTGGATCCTAGGAAAATCCCTTAGAAGAACATCATCATATTTTTGCACAATATTTAAATCTTGAATTTTAATATTTCGTTCCTAAATCATATATATTGAATTATTATCCTCCCTATGAATTTCATTCAGTAGATATACTTGGGTTGGATCTACATAAGAATCAGATGATGATGATTCTCATATAAATATAAGTGACTCTACATCATTCTAAATTTTTTTTACTTCATTCTTATTTCAGTAGATCAACACATAATAATTTTAAATCCAATTAATATCGACGATTATATCAAGCTAAATCATGGTTATATTTATAGGGCCAGAAACTAAAGCATATTTGTATGTCATAAGGGGGACTGATCAACATATCGTTGTTGCTATGATACATCCCTTCAGAGCTTTGACTGACCACTCCTTAATTAAATAATATTTTGATATTTCTAATTTTCATGGAAATCTGGAAAGATATGAAAGAATGAAATTGTATTGAATCAAATAATGAATTTTATATGTCTAAGGAATTCATTGAAGTACTTTCCAACAAATCATTTAGTACTTCAACCTTAGTAGTTGTGATCTCATAATCTTAGCCTTTCTCTGTTGGCCTTATTTGGGGATGGTTTCCTTAATGCTTATGAAAATCATATTCATAATGTACCATATTATTGAAATTTTAGCTTTATCATTGGTAGATTGATTTTCTCCCTTACAATTATGGGCTTTTTGACATTTCCTCTACACTTGTAACAAACACCCATTCACTTCATACAAGTATCGTGGTGTTTCTTCCCAGAATTATCACATGATGTAAGATCAATACATCCATTATTAAAATATTCAAATTTTATTTTCTAGAGTGTTAAAATACTCTCTTCTTCTATTTCATTCCATTAAAGTCATATGTCGTAGATAATTATTTTTTCTCTATTGATTGAAGATGAGACTTTATCTTGATTTGATAACAAACTTTGGGAGACTAGTGTCCTTTGGAGGAATTGTTTTGACCATCAAAATATTGATCAATTTTGATACTTAGATTATGTATGTAGTCTAAAACATGAATTTCAAACCTTGTGGATTTATCTTCATACTTTTTAACATTCACTTCATCTTTTTCCTCAAATTCAGAAACTGTATTTCCACATCTTCCCAATGTTCAATAGGGAAGTATTTTTTCCAAGAAGAGATCCTTAAAATATATCTATTCAATTTTTTCAATACATTCCTCTAAGATTGTGTTTTGAATTAGTAACCACCATTGATCCACATCCCCTAATAATGGATAAAATTCCATGAAAACCTTCCCCTTTCATTATATCCAAAATCGGGAAATATCATCTCTAAAAAAATCGTCAACTACTCGACTATAAATGGACCTATAGTCCCAATAAAAGAATGAGGATATTTTTTTGCTTAATGTGGTCTATCATTAAACCTTCATGTTGTGGATCATGATTATCCATATATGTTATTTTTCATAACATGAGTCAGCTATCCCAGTATATTTATAATTTGCTCAGCACCAGTCATAGCTCCAGAACTAACATCAACATCTTCTATAGAAGGGAAATCATTATATGATATTTTCATATTCATGAAATTTCAATTTATTATACTAGTTTCCATTTCGAAATAATTTCATATACTAGACTAGGTAAAAAATTATGATGTGAAATATCAACTATAAAAATACAAAACATGATGTCATATCAGATGAATATCTAATATCAAAGTCATAAACAAGGTTTCATTGATGAAAAATTTACTTTTAAATCTTTCATAATAGACTAAAATGAATACTCTAATTATCCTACGATTATCCCCCATGAGTGTCAAACTAAGGGTGCAGTAATTCCCATTTTAATGTACTCTATTGACTCGAGTATGGTCTAGAAAACGTTTTTTGGAGTTTTTATGAGTAGGTACATATTTTTTAGAACAATATTTAATTTTAGTATCAAAATAGGGATGAATTTCATGGAATATCCACATTGTATATTTCCTTAACAAAATTCAAATATGTTATTGTATTCTTATACCCAAATTCTACCTTAGGGTTTTGTTCCCTAATCTATGTTTTCAAAATATTGTTTCAAAATATTCTTCTAAGCATCCTCTGATACAAACTATAACACCCCGAACCCATAAGCCCGAAACTGGTGCATTATTTTAAAATATTAGAATATAAACATGAAAGAACCAACCTGAAAGTCTGAATAGTTTAGTAGTTTTGTAAAACATGATTCATATATATGTTCAACATTACAACTTGAATACAAATACATATGTAAATACAATTATAAACAACCATAACTCTGTGATTATCCATGCAGATCATTCAAAATATGACACATTACATCCTGGGAGAAAATAAAATAAAAGAAAATGGTGAGGCTAGATTATTATAAAGGGAACGTATAATAAAAGATGAATTTTTGTTAGGGTGAAGTCCACACTTCCTCTGGTGTTACAGCTACATTTTCAGAGATTTATGGGGTGCCTCCAGTGAATGGACACATCTTGGAACCCCCCACTTCCAAGACAAAGTCTGTGAACTCTGAAACAACGGTTGATGACTTATTTGTTAGGTTAAAATGTGGTTTGCATCCTCCCAGACCTGTTCAGCTACAGGGTGGATGCAGTCCTTCGGTGGCTCCCTCCTATGCTGAAATATTTAAGGAGGGTAGCTTGCAGAAAGGGCAGGTGCCAGTGAGTAGTGATCATGGTCCCGGTGGCCCACAAGGTCATGGACGGGAGGACAATATCAAGCAGTTACAGTTTATGGGCCGTGGATATGACCAGCTTGATGGTGTTGACATGGTTCAGGAGAAGTCCTCTAAGGAGGTTGCTCTTCACTACGGCTTGGAGAACAAGGATGGTATGTGATAGTCCTCTAGTGCCCACAACCCCCTCAATGAAGGCTCGAAGTTAATTTTGGGGAACCGTTTTGTTGGTTTGGAGGTTGATGAATCACCATTGTCTCATGGGGTGTTTTCTTCAAGTGATGATAGGATTTTCCACTCTTCAATGGATAGATTGGATCGTTTTCAAGGGAAAGGACCTCATAACGTTAGGAGGAAGAAAGGGAAACAAGGAACTCATGACCTAGGGGATTTTATTGTGGTGCGGGGGAAAATCTAAGGCTCGCAAAGACTACTCCCATCTTCCAAAACCTATGGAGACCAGGTTGGCCAAGAAGGGTAGGGAAAAGGAAAGCACAATCCCTCAAAAATGTAGGAGTAAAGTAGTGGTAAGGACTTCGAGAGACAGGGATGGAGATGATGGGGAGAGCTTGAGGCTCATCTTGCACAGCAAGGAAGAAATGATTGAACAAGAGGTAAGTCCCAAAGTCTCAGAAGAGGATCTCAGAGAAATGGATGAACGGAATATACAAGTGGAGATCAATGAGGAGAAAATAGCATGGACAGATAAACAAGACCGAATTGTGACCCGAGGATTCAATCAGAATAAAGTCAACTTAAAGGAATTCATTTATATAATGGAACAATTGATCTCTCTCTTTGAAGAACTCATTAGCAAGGATCCGGACACCCAGGTTAGTGCAATTCACTGGGAACTATATATAATATATGAGTCATGTAATCTTAGTTTGGTGTTCAATGATTTTGTGACATCTTTTAGCACGTAGTGGATTTTGGTTGTGAACCTTGGTTTCCACTTTCCCTTAAAATGGATTTATTTTATAAAATTTAAATTTGGAGGTTAATGAAGCATAAATAATAAGGTATGATGTATTACTAAACATACACATTCCATTAGAACATAAACATGACAATAATATGAAATTAATAAAATATGATCAATAATTAAATAATGAAACATAAACATTGATATTATACATGTTTAATAATCACATGGACCATAAAATATGAGTTTCATAATGGTGGAATTAATAATACACATTATCATAATCATTATGTCAAGGCCTTGTGGAATGACGATGCATAAACAGCTAAAAACCTAGGCTAGTTTTTCTCATGAGACCAACGAATGTATCAAGGAGCTATAACGAGCCCCACCCATAACATAAGAAGTCCAATAAATTCCTCATATGAATGGGGATAAACATGAACTTGATATAAATTCATATTGAAACTAACATATAAAATGTAAATAACATTCCCATATAATTAAACATAAACATTATCGATTCATAGTAATATAGTGAATATTATCAAGATACAACATCCATATTCATACTAATAATAAAATATTAAATAAAATATGGTGGATGATATTATAAAAAATTATTACAAATTTAATAAATTAATCCAAAATCGTGTTGAAATATATGAAAATACCTTTATAAAATCATCAAGTAATTCATGAGAGAAATAATATTTTACTTTAAAAAGATGTGTTATTTGGGAAAATTATTTGAATAAAACTATTAGTGAATTATGGATTTTTTAAATTAAAATCAGAGATTTTTGAAAAATATTGGTGTCTTAAAATTTAGTATGTAGTGTATTTGAAAATAGGTAAGGATTAGAGAAATTCCATTAAAACAATCTTGTTTTTCTAGGAAGAATTTTTGAAACACCCTTTTAATACATGTATCTCCCCGTAAATTAAAGAAGGATTATGACTGGTACATATATATAAAACATTAAACAAGAATTTATTATGAGTAAATCAAAATAAAAAATTATATAATTTAGGTTTTTATAGAATAAGATTATGGTGAATGAAAATGGAGGTTCTAGTATAAAACCCTTCTATTATGTCTAAATTTGTTTTGCACCTGACCATAATGTCCTAGATAGCCAAATTAAATCCAGTAATTAACTAATTAAGAAACCTATATATATATATATTATATAAATTATTGGTTTATTATTTTCATTTATATCCTAAATGAGATGTTTTAAGATTGAATTAAATTGTTCTGGAGTGTTCATTCCTTTATTTCGTGATAATTTCTTTTGATTATAAGAAATGGATTTCATGTGTAATGGTTATAATTATCTATAATTAGATATTAATGTTATTAATGAACATCTATATGCATAAATGGTTATATATATATAGAATTTGGTTATATATTATGAGGATGAATCATTAGTTAATAAATTTAGTGATAATTGTTTAGATTATTACAATAGTTATTGATCATAATGAAATCATTTGGGATTTTCATTTAGTAATATATAAATATGTTACATTAAAAACATAATAATAATTATATAATAATATTTAATAGATGTCTCAACTACTAAAATGGTTTCATTAATAGACTTAATGGAGAAATTAAAGAATGAATTTTCGTCATCCATAAAGGTTGTAAATCGACAACTCCCAGACGATGATTTCATTTATAAAATAAAAAAGATAGAGATAGTATATTGAGGAAAAATATTCCATTTATATTATTATGGAATGTATAACGTGAGACATCGTAAACATAACATTATTCTTTCAGCCAATACGGCATAACTAATCAGGTAAGACATTAGCCCATACCCAAACTAGTTTGTTTAATAAGACATTCTAATGCATGGAGGGTATATAGAGGGACCCAAAATCAAATAATAAGTCCAATTAATTCTTCATATGAATTGGTATAAACCAAACATGATAATCATATTGAAACTAACATATGAAATGTAAATAACATTCCGCATTCATTAACCACAAACAATAACCATTCAGAGTAATGTGGTGAATTGTATCAAGATAGCACATCCATAGTAAAACTAATCATAAAACATTAAATAAAATATGTAATATTATATAATAACATGTTAATTCTGAATTTAATTTAATAATAAACCATAGTTTTTAAATATATGGAAACACTCTTATAAAATCATCAAGTAAATATTGAGAGAAATACTCTTATACTTAAAAATAAGATTTTCCTTGGAAAATTATTTTTATAAAACCAAAAGGAAAATAAGGTATTTATTTCATAATAATTTTTTTGATTTTATAACAATAATTTGTTCATTAAATATAATATATTTATGTTTTTGAAAATAGGTAATAATTCAAGAATTTGTTTTGAAATGAGTATGTTTATTCGGAAGATGTTTTTAAATATCCTTTTAAAAATTTAAACTAACAATAAAATAATTAATGACTCTGATTGGGACACATATATATAACATTAAACAAGAATTTATGGGTAGTACATAATCATAAATAATAATTTTATAGAGGTATGTAGATAATAAGATTAACCAGATTGTTAATGGAGTTTCGAGTAAAAACAAGTACCTTATGTCCAAAAATGTACCACACCTTACAATAATATATTAGATAACCAAAATAGAAGAAATTAATTAAATAATTAAGAACCTCATATAAATTTATTTATTTAATTATAGTTTTATTATGTTCATTTATGTCCTTCATGATGAGTTATAAGATTGAATTCTGTGGTTCAAGGGTTTTTGTTCCTTGATTTTGCGATCAATTCACTTGATTATGAGTAATGGAATTCATGTGGAATGTATATAAGTATATTGAATTGGAATTACAAGTTATTAATGAAAAAATAAATGAAAATGGTCATATATATCATTTTTTATATATTATTAAGATGAATTATTATCTAATACATTTAGTGGTAATCATTGATGTTATTACGAAGATTATTGATTATAAAGAACAATTTTTTTTTCATTTAGTATTATGTAAATAGTTACATACATAAAATAAAAAGTTATATAATATAAATTTTACAATATATTTTAACCATTTAAATGATTTTATGAAAACCCTTTAGTGATAAATGGAATAATGAAACTTTTTCTTCCTTGAACGACGTAAATCAGCACCTCCCGAATAATGATTTTGTTTATAAAATAAAAGAGAGAAAGAGACTGTAGTTTGAGAAACTATATTCTATTAACAAGTTATCATTACATTATATAGATGATACTATAATTCTCATGATCATTTTGATAGTGTATATGAGGATAAGATGAGAAAATAAAATAAATTAGAAATGAAATTAAAAGAAAATGAAGAGGTTTTACCGGTTGAAATATCATCTTTAAGAACAACCTTAAGGGAAGGGGTTCCAGTCTTTCGGAATGTCATTGATTTCCTAAACATGGGAATATAATATGAAAGAATGTTTTGGAAAAACATTGGGAAGATTCAACTGATAGAGGTGTGGGGGTTGAGGGAGTGAGGGGTGGTTTTTATAGTGGAGGAGAGGGGTGATCTTTGAATATATTATTCATTATTTTATTAATTTGATCAAGACATGTAATAGAGTTGATTATTGTGAAAAAATAGAAAAATTATCATGAGATTTTGAACCATGTGTTCTTACATCATTAATGATTCAAGGAATAGTGTATTTATCTTGTAATGAATTTATATATTAAATCTCTATATTTTATTATTCACAAAAAATTGTTGTATTTTAGAAAAATCCCAAAAATTCATCAGAACCATCTATAGACCTGTAGAATAAAAAAATAGGCTCCAATGTACGGAAATAATTTTATATATATGTGAAGTTTAATTTTTAAATAAAATAATCATTTACTTGATTTTTTTAAAAAACTAAAAGTGATTTTATTACAGAATGAATAATTAACTAAGGACTTATTATGTTTTCCTAAAATCATAATACTAAAAAATATTTAATTAGGAATAATTTTTTTGAAAATAATTATTATTTAAACTTTTTTTGGAAGTTTTATTAGATATATTTTACTCATAAAAATAAGCACATTTATTTTTTAATTTTCTAATAAATTCAATCTCAATTATAAGTTTCCTAAATTTTATTTATACTTTAATTTGTGAGGTTATTATTCATATGGGTCATATTACTATCAAAAAGGGTACACTAATATTCTTAAGGCTCATGTAACTATTCACCAAATATGAATGTTGATTCTATCAGACTCAAAATATCTTACTGATCAGAATTCATTATATCCGTTTTTTTTTAATTCAAAACATAGAAGTGTAAAAATTAAGTTTAACTGTTATGTTATAAGTATCCCCAATTTATATTTTTTTGTATTGTACAGACTCTTTGTTTAATTTATTCTATATTAAATTTATATTAAAATCCTTCGGATGTTATATTCTCCCCTCATTCAAAATTTTCATCCTTTAAATTACTAGGATGTTACATCACAAACAGATTTGAGTTGTTCTTCATCACGAGTTCCTCCAGATCAAATGTCCCCACTTTAATAATACGATTATTTCAAAGTACCTTTACTAGCTGAGACATCTAATTACTCAACACAAGTTCCTTAGAGTCCAAAATCTGGATAGGCTATACACTCTATGATAAGTGAGGTTCTAATTCTATTTCATTAGAAGTGTGGAAATGTTTTGGTTCTAGCATCTACATTATCAATAATTATTCAAGGAACACATTATCCCCTTTCTAAAGCGAATTTGTGATCGGAAAAAAATCTCTAACTCCAGTTTTCTCTAGAATTGTAAAAAGGTCAAATGTACTTGGGGCATAGTTCCCTTTCTTCTGAAATCTTTTTACAAACATACAAGGAGACACATGTATGAAAATTTAATCACCCACTTTAAATTACAAATCCGTACTTCAATTATCAGCATATCACTTTCTTTGAATTTGTACATATTTAATATGGGTTTGAATTATATTTACCTTTTCTATTTTTTCCCCAATATGTTTTGGTCCCATAAGGTTCCTTTCAACAACATGAACCCAGTATGTTGACGTATGAAATATCTTTCCATAATATTATTTATGTGTGTCAATTTGAATACAAGAATGAAAATAATTATTATATTAAAAATCCACCAAAGATAAATATTGATCCCACATAACAATATAATCAACTGAGAATGATATCAACATGTATTCTAATGTTTGGATAGTTCACTTGAATTTCCTACCAGTTTTAAATTGATAAGAAGTACCCAAAAAAATATCAGTATTGAAATACTTATGAATAATTTTCCATAATTTTTATGTAAATTGGAGATTATGATAAGACACTATTGTAAGGGGTGATGCATGAAGTCTTAAAATTTCATTGATATAGAGTCAGGCAAGGTGCTTCATTGGGAAATCTTCCCTTATAGGACGGAAATGTGCAGATTTGGTAATTCGATCAACAATTATCCATATTTCATCATTCATTCTTGGATTTTTGCATAATCTAGTAACAAAATGCATGCTGATTTAATTCCATTTCCATGTTGGAAAAGGTATGGTAATCATGAATATTATAGTATGTTGTCTTTCAGCCATCAATTATTGATAGACTAATCATCCTAATACATAATCATAAATTTCCCCCTTCATATTATCCCACCAGATATGTTTCCTCAAATATCTATAAATAATAGTACTACCATGATGTATAAAGAAATTATAACTACAATAATCATCCAATAACTACATTTTTATCTGGAGGATAGAGAGATCACATCGAATCCACAAAATTTCTGAATTCCATACTCATACACAAAGTCATCCATCTTCCCTTCCTTTATAACATTAATTTTTTATTGATGATTATCATCATAATATTGTGAAATTATAAATCATTCCCATAAATATGAGTTGGAAACCATTTTTAAAATATTTCACTCTTCCCCTCACTTAATAATTTCCATATCCATCCTTATAAGATCCATGTACATAGAATCCTCATCAGTCATTATTTTTTTTCAGAACACCATGATCCTTCATGCTCAATGTATCTACTACCTTATTCTCCTTCTCTAGGTGGTTGGGTATTAAAAAATCATAATCATAGAGCCTCACAAGAAATCTCTTTTTACTCATGTATATTTTATTCTCTGAGAACATATATTTCAAACTCATTTGATCTACATATATGTAACTTATTTCCACATAAAGAATGTTTCTACATATGTCTAGATAAATAATAACATATTTTAACTCAATTTCATGAGATGGATATTTCAATTAATGAATTTTTAACTTCTTTGATTCATAGGTAATAACTATATCTTTTTTAACAAGGAGACACCCTAGTCCTTTCATTTACACATCACTCTAAATCACAAATAAATCATTTTCTTATGTAAGAATTAGGATTAGATCATTCAATAATATCCTATTCAATTCATCAAAACATTATAAACATTCAATTTTCCACATTGATTTAAAACATTTTTGAGTATGCTCAGTTAATGGGTTGGATAAACTGGAGAAGATTTCAAACAAACCAATAATAACATGCTAAAAAAATAAAACTATATAACTCGGTTAAGTTCGTTGAAGTAGGAAATTATTGATCAGACTTTTCCTTCACATGATCAAATGAGATTCCATCTTTAGAGACAATATAGAATTGAAAAAAAACATAATGAATCAAAAATTCACACATACTGAACATCCCATATAATTAATTTATATTAATAGCCGTTAGAATAATCCGCATATGATTCTCATGGACTTCATAGATTTTGTAGTATATGAAGATATCATCGATAAATACCACAAAAATGTTATCAAGATATTCCTTGAAAAAAAATTCATTATATCCATAAAAAGAGAGGTTTTATTAGTCATTCCCAAAGGAATTACTGTATACTCAAAATGCCTATAACAAGATTTAAATGTTATGTATGGAATATATTCCTTCCTCACATGCCACATGTGATATCCAGATTGATGTATAATCTTCAAAAAAATATTGATCCATGATGTTGAATAAATAATTCATCATTTTCAAGCAGAGGAAACATGTTCTATATAGTAATAGCAATGAATTCTATATAGTTAATTCATAGCCACAGGGATCGATCATTATTTTTAACAAAGAGAACATGGGATCCCCATGGAGAAACACTAGGGAAGATAAAACCATTACCACTCAACTCCTCTAGTTGTCTCATCATTTATACTAATCCCAATGGGTTTATTCTATAAAGAGTTGTTGATATAGGCCATGCACCATAAACTAGATCAATAGAAAATGCAACATATCTCTCTAGTGATGCCCATGTAAATGATCTAGAAACACATTTTTGTATTCTTTCAAAATAGTTACAACCTGAATTAAATGATTTATTTACTCACTCGTTGATATATATTTCTTATCCTCCACATGAATTTAATTCAGTAGACCTACATGGGTAGAACTATATAAGAATCAGATGAGGATGTTTTAGATTTAAATATAAATGACACTACATTAATCTCAAAAATTATAACTTCATTATACTTGGAAATAATATTCACATAATTATATTAAATAAAATTAATATATAGGATTATATAAAAATAAATCATGTGAATGATTATAGGGTTTTAAACTAAAGCATATTTATGTGTCATAAGGGGGACTAATCAAAATATCTTTGTTGCATTAATACATCTCTTAAGTGTTTCTCCTAACAACTCCATTATTAAATAATATGTGGAAATTTCTAAATTTCCTGACAAACAATGAAGATATTAATGAATTCAATGATTCAGAATTAAATAAATTTTTTATAAGATTGATGAAATATATAAAGTATGTGCCACAACATCATTAGGAACATCAAACATAACAACTGTGATTGCATAATCGTGGCCTTTCACCCATGCCCTTCTTTGGGATAGTATTCATGATGCTTAGGAAAATATTTTTCATATTGTATCGTCTCTTTTTAATTGTAGGATTGAACATTATTAGATTTTTTTCATTCCCTTACAATCACGGGCTAGGTGGCCTTCCCTCTACACTTGTAACCAACACCCATTCCCTTTATACATGTACCGAGGTGTTTCCTCCAACAATTATCACTTGATGGAAAATAAATTCTTCCCTTCCCACATTTTCCCTATTTTATTTTATAGAGTGTGAAAAACCCCACTTATTCAATTTCATTCTATTAAATTTATAAAGCATTGATAATTATTTTTCTGTATTGATAGCACATATGACTCTATCTTCGTATGATGATAACACTTGGGAGACTAGTGTCATATGTATGAATTATTTTAACCAATTAATGAATCAATAACTATCTCCGTTTATTTTATGTATGCAGTGTCACAACCCATCCACAGGGGCCCATTCTACGACTACCCCAAGCCCGCCTTCCATAGGCCAGGGGCTGGAGAATAGCACCAAAGGCGTAATTCCCTAAAACTGGGAAGAAATTGCCTTTATATACAGTAACCTCACACAAAAGTGTATGAGCTAAAATCAAAACTCTAAGTAAAGCTGTATACAAAAAAGGGATGAAATAGTAAAGGGCACTAGAAATACAATCCCAACATGAATGTACTAGTAAAATTGAAAAGAAAGTACAACTAAAGAAAAGTAAAGCAGCCACATGATCGTCCTCTAGGGTTACTAACTGAAGGGTAGGTACAGATGGCCTCCTCAGCACTCTACGTCTGTCAGTCTCCTCCATGCACCAAATCGTTGTAAGGACCACCTCCGGGTACTGTCGAGTCCTGCTACTGAGCCTCAGTCAGCGATGTCCTTCGTCTGCATCCAACTCAATGATGTGAGAGCATAACCTGTGTAGGGGTGAGTATAACAATACTCAGTAGGGACCTCGAGACCCTCAAGGTCTCACAAAATTCAACAAGGATAAACCACAGAGTATGAAAATTACAGATAACCCCACATAGATATATGCCCACACATATACCTATGATATCAAGTAATCTATCTCATTCACGAGGAAACACAAGAGTTACTGACTCATCTCACACTAGTATAAAAATTATGTAGAGAGATAGAGATTATCAGATATATCCATTGAATCATCTAAGATGTCGGACCAACACATGATACAGGAACAGTCGATAGAGCTGTCGGACCAACACATGATGCAGGACTAGCTATTATATCAGACCAACAAATGATCCAGGAACAGATGTTAGAACTATCAGACCAACACATGATCCAGGAACAGTCATTAGAGCTGTTCGACCAACACATGATCCATGAACAGTCAACAGTGCAAAGCCAGCCTCAGGGTTTCCACTAGCATGCCTGATTCTACAAGGGTATGATTCTCAATCCAAGAGTCAATACATAAACTACCATGTCATCCCATGTTTATGTATCCTGATGTTCTGTCTCATCAAAAATAACACACTGCAACAGACGGTGCGTTAATCAGACACCCGCTCTGAGAGTTATTCAGATTTCCGTTCTGAGGGCCCGGTTGGATTAAGTTTATTCCAAACCAATCGTACCCCAGCTGCATACAAAAATTATGTGGGGTATTCCAAAAGAACCATCATGCTCCAAGATTTTTGTTTCCATAGACGGTTTACCAATCGGAAACCCGTAGCCCATGTTATGGGTGAAAAGGTGGAAATAGGCCTAAACGGGTGTGGGATCGGTCTGGCCCAGTCGGACCGACCCGACCCAGCTCGGGTCCGGACACGAGTCTTACCTGTTCTATTGGTTTGACCTAGTCTGTGGGGTTTACCCCTCCCTAGGGGGAGGCCTGGCCCGCAGGGGCGGCCTACCCCGCACTGGGTCCCTCCTAGCGGGCCGCACTAGGTCCAGGCCAGCGGACCGTGCTGGGTCCGGCCCGGCGACCTACAGGTTTTCCGGCTAAGCCGCATCCAGGGAGAGGCCGCATGCCCCTGGATTTCCCAAATGGCTATTCCACTCTTGTTGAATCGAAACATGCGCCAAGTGGCGCTAATTCACGTCATTCGGGACCCGCTAGGTCACGTTCCCCTCAGCAGGCCGAACGACCAGCCGCTTCCTCTCCACCGTTGGCCAGCCCTGCCAGCCACCCTTGCTCTATCGTCGTAGACCGCCCTGGTCGTGCCCCTTTCGAAGCCTGGTGGCCGCCCGTGTGCAGCCCCGCGGCCAGGGGCTACGTCTTGTACTTCCGCGCGGCACGATGGTTTCGTGCCCTTCCGGTGACCCGGCAGCCCTGCGCCACCAGTTTCATTCATGGCCGGCCCGACGCAAGCGGCCATAGCTCCACCACGGCCCATTGGTTGTGACCCACTCCTCCGAAGGCGCCGTTGCACCTCCACCATCGTCAACAAATGAGGTAAAATGGAGGGGGTCGGGTAGTGTTCGTGCCGCCCGCACCCTCCGCATTATGGTTATAAGAATAAGCTAAACATAACCCAAGATTGAACACTGTAGAACATAAAAAAAATTCAAACTCAAATCCCCTACCTTTGGTGCATTTTCCATTGATGATGTCGTAGAATGGCGGACTTCGATTCATTGATGTTGTAAATGAAGAAATCGAGGACATTGTCGGTGACATTCTTCAAGGATGGGGCTTCCACCCTTTTTCCAGTTGAAGAACGAAGAAGATGTCTGTCATTGTCGGATGAAGCGTTATTCATTCTTTGATGGCAATTCTTCATTGGAGAGTTATTCTTCTCCCACATTCGCCTCTCCAAAAGACCAAAGTGAAAAGACGTTCCAAATAATAGATTATAAAATCTATTATTTATTTGGAAAGAAAATTTAAAAAGAGATATTAAATTAATTGAATGGGGTGGGTTGGCACTATTATGTGTGGAGGAGATCAAGAGGATCCCCCTCATTAATAAGGGGAGTTATAGAGTTTAAGTGGTCTTAGGTGGTCCCCATCTCATTAACTCCACAAGAAGAGGGGTTTTTGACCTCGATTGGGCCCCACCACCATAACCTCTCATGGAAGGTTAAGGTGTGGTGGCCCTCCACCTCTAATCTCCTCTTGGAGGTTTGACCCCACCCGAATAAAAATAAATCCACGACTTTATTTTTATTCAGTTTATTCAAAAAATCCAGACACTAACATTCATACTCAACCAACTACCGTCGACGTGAAAGACTTCTAAAGAGAAAATCGGCACTACGAGTTCAACGGTGCCCTCTGAATTCAATTCTGAGCACCAGTTCAAATGTTTTAAAATCCAGCTCATATGTTTACTGAACGTGTAACACCCTAAGATTTTATGAGATATATATCTTTTAATTTCATTGATGTCTCATATTGTACACTACACCATGATTAGCTTGTACTATACACAACACCGTATTAGTTTGTAGTATACGCAAGATTATTATTGGCTCGTGTGACACATAATTTCAAGTTCGTTTTTTGGAAATTATTCTACAAAACATTAAGTATATATTTTTGTTTAATGTATAAATGAAATAAGTTTTTATTATGTTATATGAAACACCAAAGGGAGATTCCACTAAACTCATCCCTAACTTGGCTTGCATTAAACGCAATCGCGACCTTCCTTGATAGCGTGCGTAGTACGCAATACTGGGTTTCGCTAAAAAACAATATATTTTAATAATATTATTATGAACTAGCTTTTATGAATATTATTTACTAAATTATTAATTTTATAACATTATTATTCATCTTTAACATTTTAATGAACATGGTAGGAGAAAAAATAAAATTTTCAGGTAAAATACGTTTTTTTCAGAAAATGCTATTTTGTAGCCTTTTGATAGAGCACCCACAGTATATATAGTTTTTGACATGTTTATAAGTTAAATTTGACAAAATAAAATTATTCTTTGGAATAAATATATAAAAATTTACTTTGGATAAAATGTTCATATTATTCTAATAACATTCATATTTTAATGAATAGTAAAAACACGCTATATTTTAATTAAACACAATTTTTTTCATCGTAATAACTTATATGGTTAAATTATAATATTGAATGGTTTTAAAGTATAAATATAATAGATTTTTCACATTTAATATAATTCATGTCATTACCATTAATTTTATTTTTAATTCATTGGTATAAACATTTCAATCTTTGACAATGTTTTAAATTTTAAAACTTGTTTTCATAAATATGAGATTAATTTCAAATTAATTATTGCAACTTATATGTTTTGAATTTGGAGAAATGGATTCCATATTTGTATTTAGTGGGTCCAAATAATTTTAATAGGCTACTTTTATTTTTTTTGACATTATCAATAGTAACTACGATAATTTTTATTTACTACAGTTAAAGGTAAATCGGGTAATTAAGGATAACAATAAGATTATAAAATAACCCTAACACCTGAAAAAAATCTATTTGATGAATAAGAGTAGATCCATATCACCTATGGGTTAGAATATATTCGTTTCATGGACTATATACCTTGAAAATTATATAATTATAATTAAAACCAAAGAAAGTGACAACATGTCACTCTCTTATATCTTATAAGTGTAATAATTTCAATATAGTGATAAACAACATAAAACATCGAACATGAATAGACTCCAGAAATATAATAAATTTATCTATATCATGTAAATTTATGTAGAATTATTAGGGATTACATAATTATCATTAATAATGTCACAATAGTGATGTTGAAATTATTTTATTGATTGAAATATCAAATAAATGTTATTAAAAATATTAAAATAAATATTATATAAATAGTTTAATGTGATCCGAGAATTTTATAGATTATTATGAAATATTATAAATCTATTATATTTTTTATTTTGAATATATCCTATGTGTATGTTTTATTTAAATTCAAATAAATGAATACTGTCAAAATTTACACTATTGTTATTTTATAAAAATAGCATATTATAAAATTGTTTAAAAATCACAAAAATATTAAAAAATGATAAATTTAAATTTATATAATCTAAAATGTCATAAAGTATCCAATTATGGACAATTCACAAAACATAAGTAATTATTTACAACAATTTAAAATTTAGAATATTATTACCACAAATAAAATTAAATAGATTAAATAAGGATAAATCAATAAGGTAAGGTTTAAAATAAATTTAAAACATGTCTAAATTTTATTGGATGATTCTATTACAACCCTATATCACCTCACCTTTGAATTGAGTCGTTTTTTGAGGGTTTTAAATGGGTTTGGAATTTATTGTAAGTTAATATTTCTTATGTTTCCAAAGATGCCCCTCTCATCCCTTATAAAAGGGAACCTCCTCCCTCTACCCCTCACACAAATTTGAGCCTTCAACCTCCAGAAACCCCTGCCCATTTCGATTATCAACATCTCTAGTTATATCATAGAGGTTATGGTCTTCTCAAAAGTCTAACTCTAGTGCCCTAAGCGGAAGTTTAAAAGAGGCACGTTGAGGTAGAGGTAATCTCTTCTACCGATTCTTTCAAGTTTCTTTCTTCTTCTAATTCATCTTACTTATTTGTTTAATTATAAAGTAATAACATCAGTATCAATAATATACTGATATGTTTTTATAAATATGAAAAAACCCTATTTCACCTTCTATCCATCCTACTGAAAATGAAATCACCACACATGCGTACGTACAAAATACCATCACCACGATGTGGTGTAATATGTTTTTCTACAACCACCATACATGGATGTGTATAATTGTGTAAATAATTAATATATATGGTTATTATGAAATCATACCGATTCTTAGATATTATATCATCCACCCCAATTCTATTCAGTAATTATGGGAACGATATCATCGCTCGTGCGTATGTACGGATTACTGTCTCCACAGCGCGATGAGATTCATTTTACATGTTAACCATTCAATAATGAATATAAATTATATATAATAAATATTCATGAAATATATCACATAATAATTATACTATATTTATTTACATATATGTTTCATTTACTTAATTCCATTCAAATAGATAATTAAACGAATACTACGTTCATGCGTACATACGACCTACCTTCTCCATGAACAGTGTATTTCATTCCATTTATTGATCTATCATATATATTTATATCATGAATATATTTTTTATATAAATCATGGTTTACATCCTGAAATTAATTAAATGAGGATATATATAATAATATCAAGAAAAAAAGTCCAAACACATATTATAAATGAAACGATTTTACCCAAAATGCTTCTTTAACATGTAATTTACAAAAGAATGGGTAATATAAAGTCATAAGTGAATCATATATGATATCATAAATATTATTATGGTTATTTTACAGGTTAATAATATGTATAAAATTACTATATAATAGTTTTGGACATGTATTTAAGAAATTGGACCTAAGGTAAGGGATAATTTTTCAATCCCATTTTTATCTGAAATTTCATATAAGTAAGTATTTACTGGGGTTATATTTTTCATCCATATCCATAAAAATGTTTTTAAAAAAGTGTTTAATATTAATCCATGTATTTCTAAATTCGTTTTTAACCCTTTATGTCTTTTACTTTGTCTTATAGAAGAAATCATACTTTTTTTTACCATACGTGGTACTTTTTGACTTTTCCGTTAATAGTACGAGGAGAATATTTTTTTAAACATAATAGGATTGAATGGATTATTATGGTTTTATAACGCCTTATTTTCATGAAGCTTAATCTACATGATTTTATGACTATTTAAAAAAATCCTTTTCTTTTAAAATTGCAAGGCATTTTGTGAAGAGAAAATGATTTTGAAGAAGAAAGGATATTTTCCTCAAGAATACATTTCAAGTGTTTTATCAAAACCATTTTCTATCTAAGATGACATTATTTTATATGTGTATGTTTCAAGTATAAAGTCTCTATGATTTACATGGTTTGAATTTTCTTATGATGAAATGATATCCATTTGTTTTATATGGATTATCTTGTGATGGGATGATGTTATTGAAACCCATTTTATTCTATGGGTTATGATAAATGATTTATGTTTATATTTTGGATCATGTAAGTATGATTTCATTATGAGATTGGTGGGACCAATATCTCCCTCTAATTCATTGGGTAATGATTTATATCTCAAGATATAGACATGGCTAGAAAGGCAATTTAATCTGTTTCAGTGATATAGGAATGGAATGGGGAGTGAACTCAACTCAGTAAGGGACTTTTTCTTCTATGATGGTCTTGGAAGAAATTACTTGGCTACTATGGAAATAATATCATGTTCTTAATGAATTCCAAAATTACATGTTTAATTCCCATTTTATTTTATCATGATTATGGCTCCTTAATGATCTACGCCTTACATACTGCTATATTTTTGTCATTTCTCAAGATTTTGATGTTTAGATTTTTTCTCATGTTTTTAGGTTCAAATATTTATGGATTGTTTTATGTTCTCCATGTTTATCCTTACTAAGCATTTTACCTAACCCTTATTATGTTTTATTTTCACCAGGATATAAAAAAAGTTTTAGGTAAAACAAAAAGGGGGAAAACATTATAATAGATTTTGAACATCTTTCACCATGATTAGAAGATTTTGTTACGAGTTTCCAAAGACACTAAACTAATAAAATCTTTAGGTTCCTATTTTAGTCATGTATTAAGTATTCCGCAAATTTATTTTAATGTCTATGTACATCAATCTTTGGGTCTCTACAGAATGTTCCCAAAAAACATTAGAAATTGATTCCGGGCACACAAGGCCTCTGAATCTAGTGTTATCGGTTTTTACAGTCTTGTAAAATTCCCATGTATTAAAAAAATTTCCCAGGGGATTTCAGATTCATAAAATTGTACCCACCTTATAGATTTACATCCATGTAAGCTATCACTCGACCTAAGGAAACAAATGGTGGTAATGAGAATGAATTTGAGCCTCTCGCTCCAATGTACCCTCCTTAGGGTTCCCATGCTTCCAGCGAACGCGCACCAAAGGTATCGACCATCTAGGTAGAACCCACTCTTGTTTATCCACAATCTCCACCAGAACCTCCAGAAAAGTTCCCCATCATCGACGTCCAGCTCCCCATGGTTGATGATGTGAGAAGGGTCATGCACGTATCTGCTCAACTTGGATTCATGGAAGACGTCATTCACCTGGTGAAACTGAGGTTGAAGAGACAGGTGGTAAGCCACCTCACTTACTCTACTATGGATCTATAAAGGTCCTATTAATCTGGGAGATAACATTCCACCTCGGAAAAATCTCTATAGACCTCATCGGGGTTAGACCCGTAGAATTACATCGTTGCCATTCTTGAACTCCAGAGGTCTCTGTCTTCTGTCAGCATATGACTTCTGCCTGCTCTGTGTAGTCTTGATCCACTCCGAGATGATCTGAACCTTCTATGTGGTAGCCCATACCATATCTGGTTTCACTAGTGCTGACTCTCAAGGGTCTATCCAACATAGTGGCGATCTGCAAGGTCAACCATAAAAGGACTCAAAAGGTGCCATCCCAATGGTGGAGTGATATCTGTTGTTGTAGGAAAAATCAAACAAAGGTATGTGATCCTCCCATTTGTGACCGAAGTCGAGGACACAATCATGAAACATGTCCTCGAGGGTCAGAATGGTCATATCAGTATGGCCATCCGTCTGTGGATAAAAGGTGGTTCTCTGACGTAGCTGCATCCCAAAAGCCTCCTGCAACCCCTTTCGTAGCTGAGAAGTAAATCATGCATTACTATCAGAGACAACTAAAGAAGTTAGTCCATGTAGCCATACAATATCTTGCACATAGAGGGATCCCAAGCTCTCTATTGAACCATGCTCTCTGATCTGTAAAAAGTGGGCCGACTTGTTGAGTCGGATTGAAATCACCCAAATTGAGTCGATACCCCTGGATGTATATGGAAGACTCGTCACGATTTCCGTGGATATCCCATCCCACTTCCACTTTGGGACCTCTAATTTCTGAACTATGCCTGCTGGTACCTAGTGATCTACCTTCACCTGCTGACAAGTGAAACATCAAGAGACAAACTCTGCAACTACCTTCTTCATACCTTGCCGCTAGTGCTCTAGTCTTAGGTCCTCATACATCTTCACCACTCCTGGATGTACCGCTAAAGGGGATGTGTGGAACTCTCTCAACACTTCCTCCTAATGTGCTACTAGTACCATAGTACATATTATAAAGAGGATGACATGCTCCCCACCTTCAGAAAATCCATCATGAGCCTGCCCTTTGGATATCTGAACATGTCTTGTCTCACAGTTAGTGTCACATTGTTAGACCTCCCTGAATCGCTGAAGAAGTTGGGGCGTGACTATAAGAGAAAATAGAAAGGTTACTTCATCTCTATCCATAAAGGACATCTGTAAAGAGGCTAGCTGCTCTGTCTCCTCTCCTAGTAGTTTTACACCAAACCTCCTGTTGAGTGCATCTTCAACAACGTTCCCCCATATGATAGTGTCGCCACATCTTCAAGACGAACACCACTACATCCAACTCCAGGTCATGGGTAGTGTAGTTCTACTCATGTTGTCTCAGATTCCAAGAAACATATGTGATCATTTCTTTCTCTTGCATTAAGAAAACCCCAATTCTGATCCCTGATGCGTCACGGTAGGCTATGTACCCTAAGCCATCCTCTGGAATCCTCAAGATGGGGGTACAAGTCAGAATCCTACTCAGTTCCTGAAATCTCTAATGGTATATCATCGACCATACGAAGGTTTTCCCCTTCTTTGTCATAGATGATAGTAGTTCTGCTACTCTGGAGAAGTCTGGTACGAACCTCTGATATTATCCATCCAAACCTAGGAAACTCAATACCTCCGTCTCACTCTTGGGTGGATCTCAATCAAGTACTTCCATGATCTTCACTCGATCCATAGAAACTCCAGTCTTCGAGATGACATGAACCAATAAGTGAACCTCTCGAATACAAAACTGGAACTTCAAGAGCTTACTATAAATCTGGTGCTCTCGGAGTGTGTCTATTACAACCTGTAAATGGTAGGCATGCTCCTCCTTAGAAGTTGAGTGGATCAGAATGTCGTCAATGATGACTATGACAAAGCAATGAAGTTATGACAGGAAGATCCTGTTCATGAGCCCCATGAATACTTCTGGAGCATTGCTAATGCCGAAGGGAATAACCATGAACTCATAGTGTCCATACCGACATCTGAAGGCCGTCTTCTGCACATCCGCATCTCAACCTCTGAGCTGGTGATAGCTTTATCTGAGGTCTATCTTCGAGAACCACCATACTCCCATCAGCTGGTAAAAGAGGTTGTCAATCCATGGGAGTGGGTACCCTTTCTTCAAGGTCGCATGATTTAGGTGACGGAAATTGACATAGAGCCTCAAGATCCCATCTACTTTCTTGGCGAACAGAATTGGGGCTGCCAAGGGAGAAACACTGGTCCGAACGAATCTCTTCCCCTACAAGTCCTCTAGCTATACCTGCATCTCACAATGCTCCGTGGGAGCCATCTAATATGCTGGAGTATATATCGTTGCCGTCATGGGGTACTGTTCAATGTAGAAGTCCACCTCTCTATGAGGAGGTGGTCTCGGAACATCGTCAGAGAAAGCATCCACGTACCGGTACACCACTACAGGGTAGCTCAGACACCCCCTCCCACATCTATTGCTCTGATGGTAAGGCAGGAGAAATGATGAGTGATCAGCTGCACCCTCCTCCGAGTAAGTCCGTCGTGCACTACAAAGGCTCCCTTATCACCGGTGAAGGTGAACATGGTGCCATCCATTATGACACACCACACTTTGCGCCAAATACATTCAATCTGATCATGGACTGTAGAAACCCAGTCCATACCCAAGATGACATCGTAATCCCTTGATGCCGTTATGAGGAGATATTAGATGAAGATCTCGTATCCTAGAGTATGCTCACACTGCATGCACTAGTGCATAATTGTTGAGTCTGGTCCCGTAAGATACTCTAGCCGTAACGATCGAGCCAACCACTTTTTCTGAATCTGCGAGCTCCGAACGAGGGTAGTGTAAATGAATGATTGACTAGAACCTGTGTCTATAAGAACTAAAGATAAGGTGGAGTAGACATATATTGTACCTTGAGTCTTCTCCAGAGTGATATGGTTGTATGCCTCAGCTACCTGAAGAAGATCTATCCCATGTCCACCTACTCTCTATGGTCGGGGTGGACCTCCTGGTGGTGGTGGCGGTAACACCTCGAATCGTCATCCACAACCAGCTGTACGACCAGCTCCTCTACCACATATGTCTGCTCCCTGCAGTCCGCCTCGATCAAACCTCTTCCTCTGCCTAGGATTTCCCTCAACAGTGTTTTGATCATCAGTACGACGGGTATGACAGCCACGAGCCATGTGACCTAACCCGCCACAAGTCTAGCATTTCCCGCTCCTGGCATGACTGGCCCTGCCTTGTGTGCCTGGCTCAACAGAACCTATATCCTATGGTCGTCCACCGGATGGTCTTGTCAACATGGACCACTGCAACATTTGTTTGATACTAGCTACAGAAGAATAAGCTATGTGATGCCCGGTGGTGTGTATCAATGATGGTGACTGCTTAGCAAGGAACCTCTCCACTACGAGGGATCTCTCTAACAACCCGGCATGCATCGGGATGTTGAGGGAGATCATCAAAGCTCTGATCTCTCGCCTGAGCCCCTACTCGAAGGTCCAGGCCCTAAAGAATAGGTCCCACTCCATTTCTGTGGAGTAACGCGAGAGGTCGCTGAACATCGCTCATTACTGTGCCACTGACATGCTACCCTACTGTAGATGCAGTAACTCCTATATCCGTACTGTATGTAGGGTGGATGGGACAATCTCCACCAAAAATAAGCTCTAGAAGGCCGCCCAGAGTAGTGTCGCCTCATCATGTACCTGGAGCATTAGGTTCTACCATCTACCACCTGCTGCCTAAAGGAGACTCATGAAAAGGATCACCGTAAGGTCTGCTGGTGTCCCTACCAGTCTGAATACCCTCACCACAGCCTCTAGCCAATCCTCAGCTGCCTGGGGGTCCATCTCTCCCATGAACCTAGGCAACCTCTGTCGCTTGAAATCATGAAATAAACTCAAGCGGTGTGCACTCTCAGCTACTAGGGATGGGGGTATCGATGGGTCAACGGGTAGTGGTATTGCTGGTTCCTCCTCTGTAATAGGGCTATGCATCGAGGCCTCGTCGCATGGTGGGCTGTCATCTCGTACAACTCTCAGAACCCTAGCTGGTTGTCTATATGGAGGCATCCTGAAATGAAACAGCAGCGCCACGGTCAATAATTTATAGCTGGTGATATGACTAAAATATCACAAATAAAACTCTTGAAAACACACACACAATCAGTGTTTTCGTGCACTGAGTCGAAAATTAGAAGTCAGGGTCCTGGTGTATGGATACGTTGACCTCCACACCAACACTGGACTCCCTGAGCTGAAAACCACACTCAGTACCCTTAACGATATTTCGTCATAGAAAAGAAATATCAGAGCCCTATGTTCTATGGTAGAACCGACTCCTATGATACCAATTTGTCACGACTCATCCACTAGGGACCATGTCGTGACTACTCTAATCCCACCTTCCATAGTCTAGGAGATGGTGAATAGCACCAAAGGCATAATTCCCTAAAACTGTACAGGTATTTCCTTTATAAAGAGTAACCACACAGAACAGAGTACTAGTTTAAAGCAAAACTATAAGTAAAACTGTATACAAAAGAGTGCTGAAAAAGTAAAGGGGGACGGAAATACAAGCCCAACAGGAAAGTACTAATACAAATGAAAAGAAAGTACAACTGAAGATATGTAAATTAGCCACAGGATCATCCTCTGGGGTTCCTACCTGATAGATAGGTAGAGATGGACACCTCATCACTCCATGTCCATCAGTCTCCTCCCCGCACCGACTCGTCGTATGTTCTACCTCCGGGTACTGTCTAGTCCCTCAACTCAGCCTTACTCTTCGCTTTCCATCATCTGCATCCAACACAACGATGTGCGGGCATAGCCCGTGTAGGGGTGAGTATAACAACACTCATTAGGGACCTAGAGACCCTCAAGGTCTCAAAAAATCCAGAAATGATAAACCACGGATTAGGAAAACAAAAGATAACACCACTTAGGTATATGCCCTTACATATACCTAAGTTCTCAGGTAATCCAACTCATTCATGAGGAAACACAAGAATTACTGACTCAGCTCACAGAGGTATACAACTTCTGTAGAGAGATAGTTATGATCATATATACCCACTAAATTATCTATGATGTCGGACCAACACATGATCCATGAACAGCTATTCCGTCGAACCAACACATGATCCAGGAAGAGAAATCAGAACTGTCGGACCAACACATGATCCAAGAATAGTCTTTAGAGCTGTCGAACCAACACATGATCCCATACCAACTATTCTGTCAGACCAGCACATGATCCATGATCAGTAGTTCGGACTTTCGGACCAACACATGATCCAGGAATAGTCGTTAGAGCTATCAGACCAACACATGATCTTGGAACATTCAACAGTGCACTGCCAGCATCAGGGTTTCCACTAGCATGATTGATTCTAGGAGGGTTTAATCCTGATTTCTAGAGTTGATAAATCAACATCCATGTCATCCATCATTTTTGTATCTCGTAGTTTTTTCTCTCCAAAAGGAACAAAACGCGATAGACGGTGCGTCAATCGGATGCCTGGTCTGAGAGTTATTGGAATTTTCGTTCTAAGGGCCCAGTTGGATATATGTTTATTCAATCCTGACCATACCATAACTACATCCAAACCACATGTGGGTTATGTCAAAAGAACTTTCATGCTCCAAGATTTTCGTCGCCGCAAATGTTTTTCCAATCAGATACACATAGCCCAATTTAGGGGCGAAAAGGTTTAAACATGCCAAAATGGGTCGGGGTCCAGTCAGGCCCAATCAGACCTACTTGGCCCGTCCCGGGTCCACACTAGTGTACGACCAGGTCCACAGTTCTGACTCGGGCCGAGGGGGAGGCCCGAACCACGTGGGCGGCCCGACCCACGCTGGGTCCAGCATGGCGGCCTGCAGGGGGTCCGCCTAAGCCACGTCCAGGGGGGAGGCCGCAATCCCCCTAGATATCTCGAACGACTATGCCATTCGAGTGGGAGCCAGACTGGTGCAAGGTTGTTTCGGTCCATGTCACACTGGACCCGCTGGGTCCCGCTCCTCCCGGATGTCCGAACGGCCGTTCGCTTTCACTCTGCCTGCAGCCGGCCCAGCCGGCCGCCCATGATCCATCGCTGCGGCCTGCCCTGGCCATGACTTCTTCCTCTGCACGGCGCAATGGTGTCGCGCTTATTCGGCGGCCTGACAGTTACCCATGTGCACCACCACGGAAAGAGACTGTGGCATATTCTTCCGCGTGACACGACAGAGTCGTGCCCTTCTGGTGACCCAGCGACCCTGCACTGTCGGATTCCATCCCGGTCAGGCCGATGTCAGCCGTCGTTGCTTCACCACGGTCCGTCGGGTGTGGCCCACTCCTCCAACGGTGCCGTTGCACCACCGTCGTCGTCATCAAGTGAGGAAAACGGAGGGGAGTTATTCCATGTTCATGCGACCTGCATCCTCCGTGTAATGGGGATAACCATCGGATAAACATTACCCTAGATTGAAAATTGTAGAATGGAAACAAATTCAAAATGAAATCCCCTACCTCAGGTTCTTTGTTGTTTAACGTTGTCGCGGAAAGGTAGGCTTCTATTCCTCGATGTCGGAAAGGATGAAGTTTAGGACGTCGTCAATCGTGTTCTTCAAGTACAGAGCTTCCTCCCTTGTTCCGGTTGAAGAAAGAAGAAGGTATCTATCATTGACGAATTTAGCATTCTTCGTTCTTCGATGGTCGTTCTTCATTAGAGAGTTCTTCTTCTCCCATGATCTCCTCTCCAAAAGACCAAAGTGAAAAGACGTGCCAAATAATAGATTATAATATCTATTATTTCAATGGAAGGAAAATTCAAAAAGATGCATTTAATTAATTTAATGGGGTGGGATGGCACCATTAATTGTAGAGGAGATTAAGAGGCTACCCCTCAATAATGAGGGGATTTCTAGAGTTTATGTGGTCTTAGGTGGTCACAACCGCATTAACTCCACAAGAAATGGGGTTTTAGACCTCGGGTGGGCCCCACCACCATATCCTTTCATGGGAGGTTATGGTGTGGTGGCTCCCCACCTCCAACATCCTCTTGGAGGTTTTAACAAACAAGAATAAAAATAAAGACACATCTTTATTTTTATTAAGTTTATTAAAAAAACCCAAAAACTAACATTCATTCCTGACCATCTTCCATTAAGGTGAAAGTCTTATTAAGAGAAAACCGGCACTGCAAGTTCAACAGTGCCCTCATATTTCATTTCTGAGCACCCATTCTAAATATTTAAAATCTCATTCGTACATTTACTGAACGTTCCTGAAAAAATTTCCCAAAATTGATTATGGGCACACTGATCCTCAGAATCATGTGCCGTCAGTTTTTGGAGTCTTGTAAAATTCTCATGTATTAAAAAAAATTCCCACGAGATTTATGGGTCTTTACATGAAGTATGAAGCATTCCTTGATATTCTTGGGATGTTAACATCATACTTTTCAATATGCACATCCTCTTTTTGCCTCAGATTCAGAAATTATGTTTCTATATCTACTCTTTGTTCATGAGGGATTTATTTTTCCATGAATAAATCCTTAAAATATATCCATTAAATATTTTCAATACCTTCCCCCCCCCTTGTGGTTTGAATTAGCGACCACCATTGATCAGAATCCCCTAATAGATGATAAACTGCCATGAAAACTATTCCCTTTCTTTACATCCCCAATCATGAAATATTTTCTATAAGGAACTCATCCACTGATCTACTATGAATTAATTTGAATTCCCATTAAATTATGGAGGATATTTTCACATAATGTTATCTAACATTTCTCCTCAATGTTGTCTTTCAAGATGCTCTGTTGTGTTATTATTCACTTATAGAGTAAGCTGTCCCAGTATAGTTGAATGTTTCTCAATACTAGTCGTAGCTCTAGAACCCTCATCATTATCATGGTTCGGGGGGAAATCACTATATGTGATACTCATGTTCATGAATTTTCCATTCCTTCCGCAAGGAACCATATCTAAATAATTACATAAACTAGTCTAGTTTATGAATTACAACGTTTAATCTCAACTAGAAAAATACTTAACATTAATTGAAAACATATACATCTATAATATCATAATCATAAACATGGATTCATTGAATAAAAATTTACTTTCAAATACTTTATAATGTCTTGAAATGAAATCACGAATTATCCTAAGAATTTGTGAGAAAACAGTTGCACAGTGATCGATATTGTCTTGTAAATTTTAACCTGAGTGTGGCTTGGAATACCTTATCTGAGTTCTTACTCCTAGGTATATATATTCCAGAACCACATCCACTTTTTGTGTCCAAATAGGGATGTATTTATTTTAATATCCATAGAATATATTCTCTTACCAAAATAATAAGATGTTATTGTATGCCTATCGTAAAATTCATGATTATGGGTTTTCACCTAAACTGTGTTTCCTTAATATTGTTTACAAATTTTCTACCAAACATACTGTGATACAAACTATAACACCCCAACCCTAGAAGCCCAGAATTGGTGCATTATATTAGTACATAATGAATATAAACAAGGAATAAACATCCAAAATAATGAAATAGTTTAGTAGTATTGGAAATCAATATTCAAACATATGTTCTACATTACAACTTAAAAGTAAATACAATAATTCAATTCCAATATAAATATCCATAACAACTTGATTAACCATGCACATCATTCATAATATACTTATTCAAAACCATGTTAAAACATAATACAAAAGAAGGGGGTGAGTTTAGATGATCAATAAGGGAAATTAAAATTCTATAAGTGTAAATAATTATTTATGATGAATAACTAAAAGTACACATGCCTTTAAAACATAAATTGGTGAATAATATGACAGGAATAAACTATGATTAATAATTCAATAATAAATCATAAACTTGGAAATTATAAAAGTTGAATAGTCACATTTACCCTCAATTATGAGTCTCATAGTGTGGTAATGCATAATACTGTACATAATAATCATTCTGTTATGGCTTTGTGCCCTGATCATACATAAATGGGTAAAAACTCAAGATACTTTTTCTCGTGATACCTTCTTCCCCATCAAGGGTCTATAAAGAGCCTCAAACATAACATAAAAATTCTAATGAATTCCTCATTTTAATGGGGATAGACATAAACAAGATATAAATTCAAAAATAAACTAATATATTAAATTTAAATATATTTACCCCATCATTAATTATAAACACTAACCATTCAAGGTTATATGGTGAAAATTATCAAGACTACACATCCACATTAAAAATAATCAAAAAAAATTCAATAAAATATGGCGGATGATATTATAAAATACCAATTCAAATTAAAAAAAAATCAATTGTATTTTTGAAATATATGAAAATAATCATATAAAATAATCGAGAAATTTATTTAGAGAAATACTCAATTACATTGAAAAGAAAAGTTCATTTGGAAAAATATTTTTTAAAAATATAAGTGAATTAAGTTTGTTTATTAATAATAATATTAGTTATTTTAGAAAAAAAATTATTTCTTCAAATTTATTATGTAGTATATTTGAAAATTAATAAGAATTTGAGATGCCCTTTTTAGACGGGCTTGTTTTTCCTGAAGAATATTTGAAATTTCCTTATAAAAAATGTAATTACTCATAAAATAAATAAATAAACTGATATATACACAAATATAAAACAATAAAAAAAATAATTTATGAGGAGTAAATAAGAATAAATAATAGTTTCATGGAGTTATGTATATAATAATACTAACCCGAATGAAAATGGTGGTTCGGGTAGAAGACCCTTACCTTCTGTCTGAATGTATTTTGCACCGGACCATAATGTCCTGGATATCCAAATTAAATTCATTAATTATCTAATTCTGAACTATATCTACTAGTATTTGTTTCATTTTATTTTTCATGTCCATTTATGTCTTTAATGGCATGTTATTTTTTTTAATTCTATCGTTCTAGAGTGTTCGTTCCATTTTTTTCGTGATCGGTTCTCTTGATTATAAGTAATGAAATTCATGTGGGATGGATATAATTATCTAGAAGTGGAATTAAATTCTATTAGTGAACATATATAATTTTAAATGGATATATATATATATATCAATTAATATAGAATATGAGGATGCATCATTAGATGGTATATTTTGTGATAATCGTTTTTATTATTACAACTCTTAATGATCATAATAAACTAATTTTTTTATCATTTATTAATATGTAAATATGTTACATAGAGAACATAAAAGGTATTATAATATAAATTTTAAAAACGTTCTAAACCATTAAAATGGATTTGTGAATAGTCATTAGGGGAAATTTAAGAATGAATCTTCATCCTCCATGAAGGATTTAAATTGGCACCTCAAAGATGATTATTTAACTTATAAAATAATAAATATTGATATAGCTGTTTTCGGAAGGATATTTCCTTAACATTATTTATTTATATTATATAGATTAAACTATAGTTATCATGATCATTTGGATTGAAAAAATGATGAGAAGATAAGAAATTAAAATAAATTAAAACTAAAACTGATTTTATAACTCCATGAAAATTTAACAAAGGAATTATTAAATTATCCCCAAATATTAGGGAAAACATATTAATTTTTTAAATAAAATTATGCAAATGAATTTTATTATAAATAATTTTTATGATTTTAAATTTTAGTAAATAATTTATTACTGATGAAAATACCAACACTTAATTATTATTTTTAAAATATTCACTCTCATTTATAAAGTGATAATTGTTATTTATACTTAAATGGGTGAGGATAAAATTCCTATAGGCCATATTTCTATTCATAAGATAATATTAATATTCATAAGGGTCACTTTACTATTCACCAATAATGTATTTTGATCCTATTAGACTCTAAATATCTTACTGATAGCAATTGTGTGTGTCCGTTTTTTGTAATTCAAAACATAGAATCAGTAAAATTATGTTTAACAGCTAGGCTATAACTATCTCTTATAAATAACTAAGTGTATATTATTTATAGACTTAGTGTTTTTTGAGTTATATAATAAATTGATTTTTCAATCCATGTGGTGTTACAATCCATGCAAAAGATTATGAGAGTTGACATGCATTAAATTGGAATTTAGTTAAGTGTTTTTATAGTTAGACATTATTCATTATGATTCATAACCTGATTCAGTGTAACCCATTATTTAAAAATGATTCACTGTATAAGTAATGGAAACCACATGAATGTGTGTATCCCATGTTGAGATTTCAATGTTATGCAAGATAATGATGTTGGTTCGGGCGTTGTGACTAGTGGTGATAAATTTTAACCATACTGGGATAACTGATTCAGGTTATGAATGATAACCATACCTGTAAGAATAATCCTAATCCACAATGTGGAGGAACAATGCCATACCTTATTAGGTGAAAACATCCTCCCTTAATCAGTTGGACTATGAAACCATTTGTAGGATAACAATGTATAAGTTATTTAAAGAAGTTATTTATCTCCTGGGGAAGCAATTAATGGGATAAGATTATTACTAAATTTTATCATCTTTTTGGAGATACAAATATATGATGGTCATTAATTAATATCATTAGATAAGAGAAAGAAATATCAAACATTTAATTGGGATAATTTAAAAACCATTTCTTAGAAGAGTGCATTCCTTGTGAACAGTGATTAGATATAGAAAGGCAGTTTCTGAGTCTGTGTCCAAATGAGGATGAGAATTTTTCAAAGTATGAATCTAAATTCACAAGGATATAAAGTCATGTTAATGACTACATATGTAACCGAATGCATAATATTGACATGTTCATTAACTTTTTAAAACCATTCCTTTGATAGGAACTTTTCTGCCAAAAAATCATATCATATGAAGATATTTTTTTTATGCTATGATGAATGAAAAGCAGTTATCTGAGTCATACATCATTAATGGAAATAAAATGAATAAGTGGAATTATAAACACTCTAGAACGGAAATAAGGAAATGGGAACAAAAGAAGAGTTTACTTTCAACCAAAGAGTAATTGTGGGAATAAACACCTCAATACTCTCTTGAAGTAAATCGGAGTATGTTACATGTGTGGAGAATATGGACACCATCCCCTAGGGTTGGGTGGGAAATAAATAATCTAAAAGTATTCAATGATATAATTTCAATGATTGGATACATTATGCAAATTAATTTCATATATATCATGGAAACATTCTATAATTAATTCCAGGTGATCTTGGGTAGGATTAAGCAATCAAAACTACTAAGGTTGAAGTTCTTAATGATATGGTGGAAGGTACATTAATAGTATCCCCAGACATAGGCAATGATGTAGTTGATTTTCTATCATCTCATTCATTTATATCATCCAAATCATCCAAGGATGCTATACATTTATAATTTGATTTAATAATAGAGTTTCCAGTCAAAATTCCAAAGGGAAGTATCATTGAAACAAATATGTTTTGATTCGTCCCCTTAATGACACGTAAATGTGATTTAGTCATTGAAATTATCATCACACCTTTGATTGACGTTTATATAATTATTGGTACTGATTTTTATTAAAATTATGATGTGAAAATCTATTACAAGAAGAATAATGTGACAATTTGTGAGGGAAATTTAGAATTCCTTATCTTTAGAGCATAAACAGAATCATGTAGTTAATATACCGATTCACCTTTAGAAGATATTATAAATGAAAATATTGGGGTGTACGATAAAATTTCATCTATGGATCTTCGAATTGAATTTGTTACTATTGTGAAATAATTGATTGATGAATTTCTAGAGTATTTACTAGGACATCCTCTAGAGTGGGAAGTTGAATAAACTATTGATTTAATTCCTATTTAAAGACCAATATGAAGGACTCATTATATAATTACCAATGTGGAATAAATATAAAAGAAGAAAAAATAATGGAATTGAATGAAAAAAGATGTATTCTCTATATTGTTTCTCTATGGGGTACTCTAATTATTTTCGTTAAGAAGAATGGCAGATCAACGAGGCTATTTATTGACTTCATGGATATAAATGATATTATGATAAAAAAAGTATCCTATTCATTATATTGATGATTAATTTGATTAACTTCATGGGGTCCAATATTTCTCAATGATTAACCTTTGATATTGATATCATCAGTTGCATGTGATGAATGATTTTATTCAAAAGAAATCATCTTGAACTCGATATGGGAATTGAAAATTTATAGTAATGAATTTGGGACTATCTATGGAATCCTTTGTTTTGATCGATATAATTAACATAGATTTCAAGGAATTTCTTGATGGCATTTTTGTGGTATTTTTTTGATGATATCCTAGAATAATCAAGAAACTATAAAGATCCTGAGAATCACATATGCATTATATTTAGGAATCATAGATGAAAGGAGTTTTATGGGATGTTTAACAAGTGTAAATTATGGATTCTCATATTTTTTTCCTTGACCATATTGTATCTAAGTATGGAATCTTAGTGGATCCTATGAATAAAAAGGTATTTCAGGAATGATATACACCAACGAACATAACCGATAAATGTAGTTTTATTGGTTTAACATGTTTCTATCATCATTTTTTTCATATTTTTTCATGATAAACTATCACATTAACCAATATTACATGTATAGGGGTTAATATAGTATGGAAATAATATTGTGAAGACTGTTTTAACGAATTATTGAGAAAATTAGTGAATTCTCAAATCAGAACTCTTCCATCGTGGAATGTTAGTATTTTATTTACAGTGATGCATCAAGGAAATAACATGGATGTGTCCTTAGGAAAAATTATCGAGTTAGTTTATAGGTATTAAGGAAGTTAAAACTCATGAAAACAATTATCCAACTCATGATCTAGAGTTAGAAACTATAATATTTCCCCTAAAGATATGAATAATCTATCTCTATGGTGAAATATGTGAGATATATATGGATCAAAAAAGTTTTAAATATATATTCTCATTTTTGGAAATAAACATGACGAAAAGGAAATAGATCGAGCTCTTCGAGGATTATAATTGTTCAATACTCCACCACACAGGGAAGGCGAATGATGTAGAATATGCATTGAGGTGGAAGGTTCATAGGGTTTTGTAGAAAATGATGATTAATAAGGACCTTGTGTATATGTATCTAGTAATTATGGAGATGGAAATTATAATGGGAGGGGAACCAACACAAATTTTTCAAATGGTTTCTAAACCATGTTTTCTGGAAAGGATTAAATGTTATAATCCTAATGATGATAGTCTTCAAATGAATATTAATGTTATGAATGAAGGGGATTCAGTTGACTTCGTATATGAGGATGGAATAATGATATTTGGATGGATTCTATGTGTTTCATCTATCCCCGTGCTAAAAATGGAGTTATTCGATAATTCACATAGCTCAAACATATATATACACCATGGAAACACTACGATGTATGGAGTTTTGAAATAACATTTCTTGTTGGATAATATAAAGTAGTAAATAAATTATTATGTAAAAAATTTATTCTGTTAGTAGGTGAAGACTAAAAGAAATCCTCCTAATGGAGTCCTAAAACCTCTTCATATTTCTACATGGAAATAGGATGACACCACTATGGATTTTTATAATTATATTACCCAAAATGCTATGAATTAAAGATAAAATATGGGTAATTATCTATCAACATACCAAATTTAGTTATATCCTCACTATGAGAGAAGATTCAATACTCGATCACATATCACGACACTATAAAAATGATGTTTTAAGACATCATGGAGAACAGATTTCAATTGTATCTGATTGTGATCCATGATTTACATCAACATTCCTAAGAAGTATCCAGAATGAATTGTATACTATGCTTCATTTGAGTACTTCATATCACTCCCAAAATAAATGGATGTCAGAAAGGATGGTTCAAATTTAAGAAGACAATTTAAAACCATTCTCACATGACATTCAAGATATGTGGGAATTGTATTTACCATTAATTTATTTTTCATAAATAAAAGTTTCCCTTTAAATATTCAAATGGAACCATATGATTAATTTTATAAAAAGTGATGTCATACACCTGATGTTTGGAAATTTTTTTGTGAATGGATGATTGTGGGACTATATCTTGTGGAAAAAACAATAGATATTGAACATACTATTAAGACCAATATCAAATAATCTGAAAGTAGGATAATATCTATGAAGATAATCAAATGTGGTTTCTGTAATTTCAAGTGGGAGATCACATTATCATGAAAGTATCTTAATGGAAAGTTTTTATTTAATTTGGGATGTAAGGGAAACTAAGCCCTAGGTATATTGGTCCTTTTAAAATCATGGTTATAATTGGATATGTAGATTATCATTTGGAAATGCTACCCAACCTTTCTAAGGTATACAATGTGTTCCAAATCTCCCGGTTAAGGAATTAAATGAAATACCTTACATATATACTCACTCGAGAATAAATAAAAATGGAACATTACTTATCAATTATATAAGAGATTATCGAGATTTTTGATACCAAAGAATAGTTGTTGACTCACTAGGTAAAGTTACTTTGAAAAAAATCATAAAATTGTAGATGCAACATGGGATCATGGGGATCTTATGTTTAAGAACAACTCAAATCATTTTTTTGGGGAGACAATTTGGAAGTTGCGAGAATGAAAATATTGTAGGAGGGGAGAATTTAACAACGTATAACACCATTAATAAAATTTATATTCTCATGTTATTTTGTAGAGTACAAATAACATAAAATCACCTATAGAAAACAATACATTATATATAAATATTGAATGAATCAAATAAGAGGTATTTATAGAAGTTAAGGAACTTATACAAATAAAATATTAACACAACTTAAGGAATAATATATAACACCTACGAATAGTAAATCATCAAAATAAATAGTAAACTCACCCATGAAATTTTAAATAATCATTAGGTATCTCATAATTGAATGAATGAAATAATAATATCAAAGAATAATTAAATGAATATTTTATGAATTATTAACAATGTGTGGGTATATTTGTGAGTCATAAATATTTAAGTAAAATTTTATAAAAAATGTAATTATTTAGATGAAAATAAATTTTCATAAAATTTAATAATAAATCAATATTTTTTCCTTTGATTTTTGTATAATTTAATGGGACCTTAGTTAATTTTTCACAGAGATATAAAATATGTTATAGTTTTAAAAACTGTATTTTTCTGTGATTATGGAGATTTTTAAAAAAATTAAATTTCAAATATATAGAAAACTATTTTCCAAAAACTGAGTCCATTTATTCAATCTAAATGTCGAAAAATTTGTAGGGTGAATATTTGTGATTTTTCTAAAATACAATATTTTTTGTTGAATATTAAAATAAATTAATTTATGATATAATTGTATTATAAGATAAATACACTATTCTATGATCCATGGATGATGAAAACCCAATAATATCGAAAATAAATTCATTATATTATTTTATTTTAATACAATTCTTAAACTATTCAAAGTCTTGAGACAAATAGTAATCTAATTATTAAAAAATTATAGGAAATCCCTTCTCCTCCACTATATATATATTTCCACTTTCCCTTCTTCTCTTCACACATATAAGCCTTGAATATTCTCAAAATTCAAGTTTAATACTCATTCCTAGTCTCTCCCTCACTTTCCTGATCTCTTTGTCACAACAAAATACCAAAACTCATTTCCCTAAAAAGGTTATCAAGTATGAAAATTCAAAATGTAAATCCTCTTCCTTTTTTAATTAATTTCATTTCAATTTATTTTATTTTATTATCTTCTACTCACCTCATCTGTCCAAATGGTCAGGATATATATAGTATCATTAATACACTAGGATTATAACATGTTAATGTAATATCTATTATCAATACTCTTACACTCTCACTATCTATTTTATTTTTCTTAAAAAATAAATCATTGTTCGGGAGGTGCCAATTTAAAACCTTCAAGGATGATGAAATTTTATTCTTCACTTTCTCTTTTAGTGAAAGTCATGAAACCATTTTTATGAATGAACCAGAATATAAAATATGACTTATATCTATTTTAATTTTAGGGAATCATTATATATACCTGATATTAATGAATAGAACAAAACAAATTCTTTACAATCCAAAAACAACAAAAATTATGCTTAATGATTATCATTAACATGTTATCTAATAATTCATCTTAATATATGTAATAATAATAATAATTATGAATATACTTTCTTTATGTTAACTAAAAACATTTATATACTATTCTTTAGATTTGTACCCATTTTATTCAATCTTCATTACTTATATTAAACTAAGACGATCATGAAAATCAAAGAAATGAACAATATGGAACGATGAAATTCTATCTTATAACATATAAATAAATATATAAATGAACTAAATAAAATAATAATAAAATACATAAATGTCTAATTGGTTATGAATAATATTATTAATGAGTCTAATTTCATATTTCAGGACCATAATGTCATGTGCAGAACACATTCATATACAAGGTAAGGGTTTTATTCCCGAACCTCTATATTTATTCCGGTTATTCTTTATTCATCAGTAACCAAATGAAATTCTAATTTATTTTTATAAAATTATTATAAATTATATATATATGTTCCAAAATAATATATACAAATTATTTTTTCAATCATTCACGGGATAATAAAAGTTTTTAATGTTTCACTTATCATTTCATCCCGGTAAGAAAACACCATTAAAGGGAATGTCTCGATTTCTAACATGTTTTCATGTACCACCTATTATATATTTTAAGACAATGTTATTTTAAAAAAATTCATTAATTTTTTCAGGGAAAAATATCTTAGTTAATATCTTTTTATTATACAATCTGTTTCAAAAAAAAAACTTTTTATTGCAAAGAGAAAATTGAATTTATTTCATGAATTCATTGATGGTTTTATAAGAGTATTTAATTAAATTGAATACCTTACAGATTATAATTATTAATTTGGATTAAAATTTTATGATAACATCTACAATATATTATTTAATGATTTATAATTAGATTCACTGTGAATTTTCTATCATGATACAAATCACAATATTACTCTGAATGGTCAGTGATTATATTTACCAATTGGGGAAAGTGATTCACATTCCATATATTAGATTAAATAGGAATGGATATGTTCATTATGCTTCAGCCCTTTAACATGAGGAATGAATTGGAGATAAAAAGATTTATCTAGGAACCTCTATAGCCCCTGGGTGTATATATAGATCTCATGATAGAAACTAGTTTGGGTATGGGCTAACCTATTACTCGATGGTGTCTGGTGTCTTGGATGAAGCCTCAATGGTAAGTCTATGATATATCAGATTATGAATTACCTAATTATGAGAAAATTAATTGATATTTAATTTTATTATTTGACTAGTAATGTATCAATGGGTACATATCATTTTCACATAACTATTTATATTGTATTATTTATTTAGTTATTATTCCTGCCATATTATTTCCATGATTTTATTTTATTGGCATTTTTTTTATTCACCTTACCTTATTGTTTTTAGTTTACACTAAATTCTTACCAATACTAGCATCATAGATCACCCATTTCTTATGTGTATTTTTTTGGATTCCAAGATGAATTTTATATATTACATGTAAATATAATTTTGATGTATAAGAGTGTTTCCAATGGAGTATATTTGATGTATTTCATTTCAATCTGTAATGTTGAAATTATGTACATATATTCTTTTCAAAAGATTCTAAACTATTGGTTCATACGAGATGAATCTTCCATATTTATATTACAATGTAATAAATTAAGGCATTATCTTCAGGCTACTAGGGTTGATGACTCTACAGTTTCACTCATGATTTTTTAGTTTATTAACAGCTTGGGAATGGTTATAGGAAATTTATATGATACCATCTCCCTTTTAAGATCAAATAAATGGTATTAGTATGGTATGTCCCAAATGATCAAGGTCATCTCTTCTTATGTATGTTTTAATTAGAATTTATCATATCCTATAATAAATAATAATCTTAATAGTCACTATAAAAAACTATATCATCAATGTATATTTTTATTAATGATATTTTAAATCCATAGGTTATAAATTATAATTTTTCAAAATAAAAAATTAGTTCTTGTTTTTTTTATATTTTCATTACTTAATAATCCATTAAAAAATTTGAAAAAGGATTTCAATTTATATAAATTTGGTTCATTACATTATGACCAAATTTATAAATTTATCCAATGAAATTTTATTTAATACACTATAAAGATATGGGAATTTATGTTTCATTGCCTTTTCTACTTCCCATGTTGCAACATCACACTTGTGGTTATTCCATATTACATTAATTAGATGAGTTCTATTTTATGAAAACATTGTCTATAAAATATAATATACTTACCAACTACTTCTTGTATGTATAATAATTCTCCAATAATACCTCTTTTTGATTTAGTACATGTGAGGGGTTTGGTATGCTCTTCCTCAATTGAGATACAAGTAACACATCATGTGCTTGATATAGGTTCAGTAAGAGTTCTATTTGATAGGAAATATCTATAATGGAATCAAGGATCTCGAAGGGGATAATGTATCAAAGAATAAGAAATCCCCTTTTCCCTGATGACATACTTCCTTGGGGATATATTAAGGAATAATTTATCTTTATCCTCAAAATGTAGACTACGTCATAAAATTTTCTGCGTAGTTTTTTTGTTGAAATTATACATATATTATATGATGTTGAATGGTTTAAACTATATCTATAATAATATGGTTATGATATAGTCCACCATTTTTCTTATATCCAACATTAACCTAGTAGTTCATATTTAATACCATTTCCTTAAAGGATATACATATGATGACATTTGAATGCAAGAATAGAAACTGTTGTTATATGTGATATCAACTAGTGGAATTTTGAGGCAACCTCAGTAATGGTAGAATAATTTCATTTAATATTTATTAATATTTATTAATTCTATAGTAATTATAAATTATAATGGTGACACATAAAAATGAGTTTTCATAATTATAAATTTCATACATGAATGAGTTATACCAAAAAATGATATACTATAAATAAAATAATTTATTATGGTAGTTATTCCTTAGTATTTATATTGTTGGGTATTAATAGAACTAACTATATAATGATTTCACATTTCTATAATTTTTGTACATTATTTTAATTGTCTTGGTAGGAATATGTTAAGTCAAATATAGTTTTATGCAAAAGAAAATGTATTTTTTTATTTCTAAAAAGCATTTTTTCCACCTATTAATGGATCTCTTTTATAAATTTTTAACACTTTTAAATATTTTATTTTAAAACAAATTATATTTTAAAACAAAATATCAAAATTTACCATTGTGTAATTTTTGGTATTTATCATAGATGTTTTATTATTTGATAAATAGTGACAAACAAATGAATTTTAACTAAAAGCATTATTCTCATATAATTTTCCATTGTATTTAAATTATATTTTAAATTTGGTATAATGTACAATTAGTTCAATTATGTATTAGTAAATCCAATTTGTTTTATTACAATAAATTTTTCATTTTGATTCCATATAAAAACTTCTCAATCTTTTTAACATTTTAACTTTAAAAACAAGATAGTTCATCTTGTTTGTGGGAATATTTTAAAATTTATTTATGCGGCTTATGGGAATTTAATTTATAATAATTTATTCCATATTTTGAATCATCATAGTTTATAATGACTAATATAGTTAACATTCTTTTACCTGAATGATAATTGAAATAAAGTAAAATTAATTACATCAATTTATAGAAAAAAGACATCATTTAGTGGTTAAACGTAGAATATATGGTGATAAAATGAACCAAATTAGTAAAAATAACATTATATGGGAAAACTATGAAATTTAAATAGGTAAAATCTATTTTTTCTATTATGTAATCTTGAAAAAAACACGGGCTAACATAAATTGTTTCAAATAGTACATGTGTGTCGTCTTCCCCACCAATAAATGCATCCCATATCCCACACAATTGAGTCCATAAAAACACTTATATTATCACAAAAATTACCCACATGACTCATGATAGTACCTCCCCTAATCCTAAATGAATCAAATTTGGATTAATGGAAACCATGGAAGTCCATTGTTGCAAAAACAAATGAGTTACCTGAAGAAGAGGTAACGGTCATTAACATGTATTTTTTGTGTCCTTATACACCACATAAAATTTATTATAACATTGACACATAATAACCCCAGTATCCCCAATATACTGGATATGTTTCTATGATTAGGTTACTACATAAAACCATAAAAACAGCCATCAAATGGGTTATAAAATCATATATTTTGTGTAAGAGAGATTATCACCTCTCCAAACAATGTCACTCATTAGATATTTACCACCTCTATTGGTAGAGAATTATAATGGAAATATTTAATATATATTATTTTTATGATATTTATCACATAATAATACCTATGATGTATTTTTATCATATAAAACACATTTATAATTCATACCTATGGGATACGATAATGTGTCTTGTGTGTATGATAGACTACCACCTCACAAAGTGATGTGAAGTGATTTCACTAACATTTTACATAGAATCCAGTAAGTGTAACTATATGGATTATATATGATTTAAATTACATCATTTTTATATTTATAACATAATTATATTTCATGAAATATAATATTTCATTATATTCATTCCACGTTAGACACAAAAAAATGATAACCTCGTTCGAGGATGTGTGAACTACCCCCTCCATGAGGCGATGTGAGTCTAATTTTTTCATCCCCACATCATAAAAATGATATATATGAGTATATATAAATAAATAATATGGTATTTATTATTTAATTATCATTATATGAACCTAAATGTTACCTACCTTCTCCATATAATGATTATTGAAAATAGGTATTGTTACACATGCGAACCTATAACCCACCGTCTCTATGATCATAAAATTGGTTCGTTTTTTCTAACCATAATCCATGAATTGTTTTTATATAATAATTTATTTATAAATATGATTATAATATCATTATTATTCTTATATATATGTTTAAATAATTACATATTTGATTACAGTACACCAACTAAAGACTTTTTGAGAAATATATAGAATATGGTCATAACATCTGACATAAACGTAATTGACTAAGTAATTGTATAAGGATTTAAAATAAATGAAATTTATATAATAATAAAATTTAAAAATATATTCAATATAGTAAATAATTTATATATTTTTATTATTTAGAAAGAAAAATACATATATGACAAGTTAAACTCATGATAAAACAATACATCTCAATTCCCATAAATTTAGGCATTTCATGATGTTATGAACCATTATTTTATTATAATGTGTATATATATTCCATTTAAATATTTATATATCAAATTTATTCAGTCTAATTGAATATAATTTTTTGATTAAATTTTATATTTTTTGGGGCCTACGATTTAAATATTTCCAATTTGATAAGGGAATTTTCTTCTAAACAAATCATCATTTAATGTGTTACTAAAAAATATATTTAACATATAAATATAATGTTTAAAAGTTATTTTTTTAGTGATTTTATATGGAAATAAAATATTTATAAATAAAATTTTGTTTAGTCTTAATATATTTCAATTGGTTTAAAAAAAACCTTTTTTACGTGGTCTATATTTAATGTTTTGAAAAACAAAAACAGTTGTTCTATTCTTAACCAACAAAAAAATAATGAATTTTCCATACCAATATAGTTATTTTATTTCTAATATACTCTATATGATTACATGTTTTCTTAAATGAAAAATTCTTTTACCATTTCTATGTATTTTTTAGTAAAAATTTGATTTGAATATTGGTTGATTATTTTAATAACATGAATTGTTTTTTTATGAGGAAAAATAATGTTTTATGAGTTGAAGGATTAAAATTTTCATTATTTTTAAATTATGATTACACTATGTCTCTTGGAAATTATTTTAGTTTGTTTCATTTGAAATCAATGATGGTAGGTTCCATGATATATAAATGATGAGTGGGTCTACAATAACCCCCAAAATATTGGGTATGGAAGCTGACTATGTAGTTTTTCCATTAGTAATAATGGAATGTATGTTAGTTGACCACATGGTAATTCTATATATAATAATTAAAGTTATAATGATTTCACAGGATACATTTATTTGTTATCAATGATTTCTCTGATTTTTATAGTAATATTTTTATTATAAAAGGGTATGTAATGTTATTATTTTCAAAGGAAAGTATTTACTATTTATGAAGAGTAAAAATTATTACTTTATGATAATGTTTTTCATCTTTTAAATTAATCCTTATTATGTTATATTGTGACTTATGTCTTATTATGAAACGTTTTATAAAACCTTTTGTGTGTAAAAGGTAAATATTGTTGTTAATAATATGTTAATTTTGTTCCCCACAACAATTTTTTTTAAAAGTAAATTTTTCATTAACTAACGATCTTAATTTATTTTTATTATTATTATTTATTATGATATTCATTATTATACCATGTTTTATAATGTTTTTAAAAGTGTTTTAAGCCTTAAAATATACAATTAAGTGGTTCCGATCAAAATTTAAGAGATGTGATTTGAATAGAAATCTTGCATCTTTTTAAAAGATTTTTATTATAGGAAAAATGGATTATAATATAAAGTGTCCACTTTTTTGTATATAGTTTTGTTAAGTTTGGGTTATAACCCAATTCTACAAAATTATAAAACTAAAAAGATATACATCTTTGTATGATTGATAATTCGTGTATAAATATAGTAGAATTTGTTATGTTTAGGGATTTTTCTTATTATTGGTATCAGATGAATGTTTTATATAACATTAGATTTAGGGATAATATTATTAGAGTTAAATTGAAAAATATTATCATAGGGTAAAATAATAAGAATATTGTATTTTAAGATTACCTAGTACCTTCATACATGAAATGACTATTCAAAATTGTTTTCCCCATTGGTAACATAGAAGATGTAGTTGGATGTAACATGGGGAAAACATATCCTTTCAATTCTATATCCCATGATGAATGAAATTGGAACGTAGATTAAAATATTTCTTCTATTAGTAGTATATTATATATTGTTTTTTGAAAAAATTTCTTGTTTATCATTTCAAATAATTAAGTTATCAAAAAAGAGAGTTTGGTTCATTTAGATAGAAGAATGTGATATTTTTTTATCATGAATCTAGAAGAAGATTATTTCATTATATAAATTGTCCCTTCTTTATATAAATGGTTAAATTTTCATTTATAGTGGTTCTTCATTAAATGGATTGGGTTACATCCTCTTGTAAAATTTCATCGTAATCGCATGTGCTACATGGCTATTGAAAATTTGTGAGATTATTTTTACCATGCATGGTTTAGAATTAAAACTATGTTTTTAAAATATTTGGTGTCATCATTTGTATGAAGTGAAGTCTGTAATAAAAACTGTTCAAAAATCATAAATTAATTGTTCACTAGGAATGAATTGAAAAAATGATGGAGAATATGGAACGAACTGATCAAGGATAATTATTATATGATTCCTTATCAACATGGAAATGAAAACAAGGTGGTTGATTTTTTTGTCGAAAAAATATTTATATGTTATACATGTTATTTTTGGATTATGTCCCTTAATATAATGTTTTAGTAAATTATGACCTAGTGTTATTGGATAGAGCTACATACTTTGTTTGGTTTCATGAATCAATTCAGTCTCATTCATTTTAATGAATTAAGAAATACTAGAAGGATAATCAATATTTGTTGGAAAAGGTATAACCTAGTAAGAAGGGTATGTTACCTGATTTTAATATTGATTAGAAATGTGTTTAATGATTTGTTAGAAGATTACATCTGACTTGTGATTCCCAGTTGAGGAATGTGTTGTTGAATGAAGAACAAGTTCCCCATTTTCCTTTCATCTGAGTTTCATTATGATGTAAATATATCATCTAGAGTATTACATGTGGGATGGATTGAAAAGTGATATTAATGAAGTCAGAATGATGTTTTTGAATTATCACAACGCTATAGATTAATTGAAGTTACTGAAGGTGATACATAAACTATTTCTAGTGATATAGTAGAAATGAGAGAATTTATCAATTAATTTGGCAGCATGATTGCAAAATAATCCTCAACGTAATAATTATGTTCTGTTTATTATTAGTCATTAAACTAAATATTCAAATTTTTTTATTATTTTTATTATAACTATATTTTGTTTAGATAATATTTATAGACTTTATATAATGTATATTTTCCGGTTACATGGTCTGGATCACTCTATTATATTAGACTGTGATCCCAGGATCACAACTATTTTTTGAAAGGACACCATACGTTATTAGTTACTGAATTAAATTATAGTACAAATTGTAATCATTAATCCAATAGATAGTTTGAGTTTATAATTTATAACATGGATGATATTATTTTTTCTCCCCAATGTATTACTAGGGAGGTTGGGATTGACAACATTCACTGGTTGATTTTTATTATAATAATATTATTCAATCCAGTATAAAGTTTCCACCATTTTAGGCATTATATGGAAAGTGGGTTTTTAAATCATCTTATTGGGATGATGTAGTAGAATGGATTTTTATGGGAGCATATATGGAAAATGAGATGATATAGAATGTTTAGTTGATTTAGTAAAAAAGTAGGACATCTTAGAGCATGAAAAAAATTATACTGATAACCGAAAGAAGGATCATTCTTTCAAGGTAGGTGATAATATCTTTCTAATAGTTTCTTCAAGGGAAAGTATAATTTGTTTTAGTAATAAAGAATATCAAAGACCAAGGTTCACTGGACCAGAATAAATAATATATAACGTTGGATTAGTTTCCTACCATGTTTATGTTTATCCCAGGCACCCATTGTATTTCTTGTTTCAATGATAAGGAAGTATGTCCTAGATTCATCTCAGGTTGTAAGCCTTGTTGTAGTTTATCTAGAATATATCATTTTGTTTGAGGAACAAATATTATGGATTCTTAAACATAGATCTCAACTATTATAGTTCATCATACGGAAAAATTGTATGGTTTTTTTTAAAAGAAATGGTTGAAGAGGAAACATTGGAATTTGAAAATATAATGAGGGAAAGGTACCCCACATTTTCAATAGGTGAACAAAATTGTGAGGTAGAAAGTTACAAATGGCAGAAGAATGTAATACCCAGATAAAAATAGAATAATGTTTTATAATATTTATTAATATTGTTGAATTATATATTAAATTTAAATTTCAAGTATAAAAGTCAATTATGTTTTTTTAGAAATATTTTATTGCATAGAATAGTGAGTGATATTGAACAATAATATATTGTTAATATAATTATTTAATTTGGATATTATCACCTAGTCATTATATTAGAGTATATGAATAATACTAACTGTATTATGATTACAAATGTTTCTAAATAGTTTTTACAAACATTCACTTGATTTTATAGGAATAATATAAGAATAAATCAATTTTTACACTTGAAATGATTATTTAAAAAAAACCCTTTTACCGCATTTTAATGGTTCTATTGTTTTGAAAATATATTTTGAAAGTTCTATAAATTTTATTTGACAAAAAATCATTTTTTATGAGTTATATATAATGTTAACTCGGTTTTATTTTGGGTAATATTCTTAGATAATTCATTTTTTGAGCAATTGTTAAAAGACATTAATTTTATATTAAAAACATCATTTAATCTAAATAATATATATATATATATATATTTTATTTTAAATTTTTTAAGTACAATTATTTTAATTACAAAACAGAAAACCAATTTTAGTTCATTTTAATCTATTATACAATGAAATTGGATAAATTAACAATTCCATCATTTGAAAATTTTATCTTAAAAACATGATGTAGAATCCCATACGCACAATTTATCTGGAATTAATTTTTACAAATTATGTGAATTTAATTGGTCAAAATGAATTCCATATTTTTTATAAAAATAATTTATAAATTTTTATTAGGAAATCAATTTTCATCCAGAAAATCAGTGAAAGTAAAAATATTAATTACTGTGATTAATAACACGAGTTTACTTGGGAGTTAAACTATGAATATAAAGTTTAAATATGACACAAAACATTTCAAAAGAAACTTTTAGGGAAATATATTGAGCATTATAGAACTATAATAAATTTTTTGTGTCATGGTAGTAGGTTTTAGGTATAACAATGATTTTACCTAATTCCTTCTAAAAAATTCCCAATGTGTCCTCTCGCCACGTATAAAAGGCCTACCCCTATCACATTATATTCACTCCTTCAATCCAAATTGGTTTAGAAAAAACCTACACAAATCACTACGCAAAATCAATCCCCATGTATTTGAATCCTCATTTATTGTATAATGTTTACCAATTATGGTTTTTGGTGAAAACCAAATGGAGTTACTCAAAAAATAGGTGATATTCATCAACTTTCATTTTTGTAGTGTTTCCATCCACACCCCATCAATTATTATTATAGAATGAATATATAAGAAAAGTAATATCATAAATATAATAATTTTTTTATGTTACAGTTATGATCAACACGCGTACATACTTTTATAAAATGGGTTTGTAAATCATCATTCGTGTGTATGGAGGAATAAATCCACATGAAACAATTTCGTTCATTTTTTCCGGAACTACATCTCATGGTTAGGGATTATGATTTAATTTATGTTTAGATATGATATTTATTATATTTATAAATTAATAATACAAATTTATGAATTATAAAGTATTCAATATTTTATATATTAATACAATATGGGATATGATAATATTTCTCATGTGTATGATATATTACTCCCTCACAAAGCTATTTGATGTGTTTTCAGTAAAACATGTAACATGGAATGTAATAAGGGTAAATATAATTATTATAAATGATATAAATAAAATATTTATTCTGTTAATTAAACAAATATATTTCTTTAAATAAAATATATCATTTTCATATTTCCATTTCACACATTGAGAAGTTTATATCACTATTAATGGTCGTGTGGACTAATACCTCCTCAAGGTGATGTTATTCTTCTTTTTCATAATCACATCACCAGAATAATATATGTAAGTATATACAATTATGAAATACATTTTTTATTTTATAATTATCATTCTGGAATGATAAATTTTACTTATCTTGATTCGTTAATGACTTTTGAAAAATGGGAAGGTTACTAATCCATAGGTATGGCTTACAGTCTTCATGATCATAACATTGGTTACTATTTCAAACCCACATTCCATGAGTTGTTTTAACAGAATAATTTTTTTATAAATATAATTATTAATTTGTTAATATTATTATATATATGTTTAAATAATCACAAATTTTAGCATTTTATACCAACTAATTAGTTTTTGACACGTTGTCCAAATACGGACAAAACATCTGATGTAAACATAATTGATTATGTATTTATGTAAAACATCATGAAATGTGAAAACAAAATTATATACAGGAAAAGATGTTCTCAATTATTTAAATAATTAACATAAGATTATTATTCATGAAGATAAAGACATGCATGGAAATTTAGACTCACGATACGGGACATCATCTCAATTTCCTTCTGTTGAGGGATTTAGTGATGTTATATAAGTTTATTATTTTATAAGTTGTATATACCACACTTTGAAACATTAATTAAATAATTTATCCATTCATATAATTTTTAATTACTTCATTAATTTTATTCCATCATGGGGCTTGTGATTTAAATAATTTCAATGTGACACATGGTCTTTTCTTCTAAATAAATCATCTTTTAATGTTTTCAATAAAACTATCATTATCATCAATTTCCATGTTTTCAAAGTTATTTTTAAAGATTTTATATGGTTGTAAAAGATTTATAATTAAAATATTATGTCCCTTTACATTATTCAAATTTTTTAAATGGAATATTTTCATGTTTATTATATGGAATGTGTTGAAAAATGACATAAGGAATGTTCTAATCATAACGTAAATGATGAAAATGAAATTTCCACCATCATGAATATTATTTGATTTCTTGATTCCATATAAATTTACCATGTTTTATCATATAAAAAAATATTTTTAGTTTTGTCTACGATTTTTTTTTGAAAATGTGTTTTCAAAAATTATTTTTTATATAAATAATATTTAATGTTTTAATATAAGTGAAAATTATATTTTAAAAATGACATGCTGAAAAGAGAAAGATTTTACGTGTTGTGATTGTATTATAGATTTTTGAGATTATTAGTAATTGTTCTGTTATAAAACAATGATGGGTGGTTCTGTGTTAAACTAAGGACAGGTGGGTATATGATATCCCTCAAATGAATTAGGTATAGAATTAGACTATAGAATTATTCTATTTGTATGTCTGGAATATACTAAGGTCGACAACATATTTATTCCATTTATAATAATGATATTAATAATGAAATCCCAAGATAATTTTATATGTTATCTATTATTTTATGGATTTTATGGTAATATCGTTATTTTAAATAGTGTAAGAAATGAGTATACTTTAAAAGGAATGTATTTCATATTTACGAAGTGTGAAAAATATTACATTTTGGTAGATTTTCCATAAGTATGTCGTATTTTCAAAGACAAAATTATGTGTTCTATTTTCCCTTATTCTTTCTTATGAAATGTTTTATGAAATTTTTTGGGAAAAGAAGGTATCTTTATTTGGTAGGAAAATTAAATTTCAATCCTTGATGTTGTTTCTGAAAATGAAATTTTTTAATAACTAATGGGATTTATTTTTTATGTCACTTATTAAGCCTTCTCTACTCATCACACTTTTAATAATACTCTTAAAAGGGTTTTATAAAACAAAAGGGTCAAAGAGGAGGTCTAGATAAATTTTTTTCAGATATGATATGTAAAAATATGCAGCTTTATAGAAATTTTCTATTTTGTAAAAAAAATGGATGCAAATTGAATGTGTCAACTTTTTAATATTTATTTTTTTATGTTTCAGTTATAAAATAATTACCTAAAACTCTAAGCTTAAAAATATCTTCATGATAGGATGAATTATAATTTTTTTTCTAAAGGCACCAGAATATGTTGTTTTTATTGATGAGTCCTTATAAATGTGTTTTCCCCATATCTATAGAAATCTAATGAACATGATATAAATTTATAATATGCTTTATTAGTGGTTATCCTAGAAGAACCCTCCATATAAGAGTGATAATAAATACTGAAACTCATCTTCATATACAATTCTCTTTGAAGGATTATACAAAACATAGTTGTAAACCTCATATCTCGATCTAGTAAAATTAATAGCGGAAATCCTTGCAGTATTAATACTTTAGTTTGTATATCCTAGTGAGTTTTTCAAGGGGGAAATATTCATTGATAGTAATGAAAAGTATAGAATTTTTAAGGTGATTTACTACCACCTAGATAGAATTATTTCTATTATATATATAGGTGAGGCATAATAAAAAAATTCGTGGCATTGTTTTCCCATTTCCATATGATTATTGGAAACAATTACATCTCATCATTAGAAAACTATATTAAAAACCTATCTTTTTATCATACCATGCATAGAGATATATATTCAATAATCTCCCTCTTCATGTTATCACAAAATATGATTTTATTTAAATATCTATGAATCAATGTGATTCCCAAATGAATCAGGAAATGTTTTCATTGTTTATTATTCATATGTTATATACTAAACTATGGTATTGATGGGATACATATCTAAATTTCAATCCATATAACTCAATGAAACTATGGATTTAAATTATAGTTATTGGTCTAGGAAACTGTCATTTTTTTGAATATAATGACTACCACCGATTTTTGGAAGTTAAACCTAAAGACATTATGCATCAATTACAAGAATATAAATACTTAATTAAAGAGTCCCAATGGAATAACTATGAACACATAGTGCTTATACATTATATAGAAAACTTCGTGGGATATATACTCATTCTTTACATTTATATGATAATATCTTAACCGATGATCCAACTTGGAGAGGAATTGTGATCCAAAGAGCTGATAAAAGATGAAAACAATTAGGGTAAGAGGATATTTTTTCATTATCAAGTTATTGTTGAGATCATAATAATTATTGTAGAGATTTATTTTCTAATCATCCTACAAAACAAAAAGTAATGATTCACCCCATGGTGATACACTGGGGCATATACAACCTTCATTAAGATTCTTATGTAGTTTCATCTTCTTCTCTACTAGTTCAAAAATAGCCATTCAATTTGAGGTCATGTATAAGGGAAAATATTATTGTATATTATTTATTTAGAATTCAACCTCTCAGATAGGAGGAAGACCAGGAAATTATCTAGTGTACACAACAAGGAATTCCCTTAAAATGAGATTTCAATTAAGGATGATATTTTACTTATATTAAATCATTTAAGCTAGATACGATTATTCATAACACATTAAATTTCAGGAATGAGATAATGAAAACAAATATTATTCATATTCCTCCTTTCACATGTATATAATTAGAGGATGATTTAAGATACAAATGGTTATTTTTTCCTTTTTTAATTTATGTTATATATCTATAAGGATTGGTAATAAATTCCATTAATTGCGTGAACTTTCTCTAAGGGATGTATCATAGGGATTTATGGGATGTTCATCCAACAAATATTGATAAATGGGGAGTTATATTCCATTGATATAATAATTTAAGCATTTTCTATCATATATGATAATTCAAATTCTATTTTTTGCAGACGTTTGAATATTTATATAAAACATGAATGATATGAAATAAGTTTTTAGAACAAGAATAAAATTTTATGTTCTTTATCATTGAATGAATATCTAGATCACATTTCAACACTTCATTTTTAATATATACCCCATCATTTGAGATGGAAAATTCTTACAAATTCTCTATAGTTTAAGAATGTTTGTTACATTATTTATTATCGACATCTATTAGAATACTGAATTGATTCATATACACTCTTTATTCCTTATAGGTGAAACATTGGAAAATAATATTAGGTTTGAGGGGAAAATTATTTCCATCCATCAAATTGGTGTGTTTTTCTCATTGACAATGACTATTTAGGTTCCTTATCTGCCCATACTAAATTAATTTTCTTATCCTACTCAAGAAATTTCATGGAATCTTTGTCCCACAATTTTGACATATGTGATGTTGTACATTATTTCCATAACTTTTCACATCATCACACCTCTAGAATTAAAAAATTATCCAATTATTATATACAAACCTATGAGAACAATTAAAATTTCTATTCATCATTTAAATTTTTAAGGAACAATTGTAAATTTATGTATAGATATCAAATAGAAAAATATCTATCTATTTTCCTAGATTCATATCGTTTCATTAAATATTTTCTCACCATTAATTTCAATGAATTTGAAAAATATAAAGTCATATTTTTCATGTTTTATGGAGTTCAACTCCTACGTTCAAATAGAATCAGCATCCATTTTCATTAGGTAAATAAAATACCGCTACATTTTAAGTAAGAGAGTTACAATTAAATGTGAATTAATTTTTTTCCTTAAATTTATTCCACTCAATATATTCGAACTCAACCTCGAGCATTACATTTTGGATCAACGCCCATCATTGATAAGATTATCCTTCCATACAATAAATAACCATTATGACCATATCTTGTTTTTTAAATTGTATGACAGATAATAAATTTTCAATATATTTGAACCAATTTTCTATAATTAAGTGATAAAAAGATATACTAGAAGTTTGTGTCCATAATGATTAAATGGTTTGAATTGGAACATCCACTATCATAGGGGGATGTGGGTTGTCCCCTATGTCATGATTCAATTCAAAACAAAATTTAATTATCAATGTATCATACAAAAATTTAATATTAATACTCATATTAGGTTAGGAATCTCATCTGGGAAGTCATCACATTTCCCATAACATTGGATGCGGACTTGGTTTGTATTATTTCTAGAAATTGACTGAAAATAAAGAGAAAATTAGGGCTGAAAATTTCAATACTACAAAACACCTAGAATGGAAATTATCATCATAGAGGATGAAATCATATGATCATTTTGGTTACCTTTATAATGTTTCATATGAAGTATTTTAATCTACCAAAAAAGTATCACTTGTTTTGGAAGTCATGTGAGGTTTCCCCCTTTACCCTTAAAAGGGTGTTTATCCAAAACTAAATGAAAATTTAGGCCTTCGTGCCATTCAATCATTCAATACTTCAATTTAATTTTTAATATCCCAAGAAATGACTGTCCAGAGCCATAAAAACTTTTAGTTTCTATAAAGGTATGTATTTTATTAAAACACTATTTTTTATAATTAAAAAAAAATTAAATTTTTTCTAATTTTTATTATTATCCCTTTGTAAATAACAAGGGTTTTCAAATACAAATCCCAAAAAATTACATGTTTTCCATTTATACCAACTATATAAAGCCATATTTTAATACAATATAATTCATTTTTTATTATATATTTGTATTCATAATAAAATTAAATATGATATTGACACATAGTTACTTTGAGAAATTATATATATCAAAAAATAAAATGATACCTGGGAACAAAAAAATTTATTTTTAAACATCACAAAATAATAATAAGTTTTTATTTCTCCAAAAAAACTACATTAGATTATAGGGAGACGTATATAAGTAAGGGGTTTTCTAAGAATACCAATAATGGAATAATAATATCAAATCATAAGATAATGTAGTACCTTAGAGAGAAGTGGAATGAATATATAACATAAGAGTGATGATAATCACCTCATATAACCTTAAAGAATGATATAAGATGATCACATAATGGACACATGAGAATGTTCTAATAATATGAAACATGACATTTTAAACATATTTCAAAAGTATCCATCTTGAAATCAAATAATTTTGTTCTTAGGATAACCTCTTATGCACCACACATGGTATATGAAGAGAAAAAAACATTACCCTATAAATTTGAAGACTGTACAATTTATATCCCACCAATCACATTCGTATCATGTACATGTTTATATGAGGAACATAGAGAAAACAACAAAAGGATACATTTCTTCAATTTTTATCCCATAAATAAGGAGGGTAGGTTACATAAATGTATGTTCCTTCTCAATGTAGTATAGGTGCATCTTATTGAATAACCATCAGGGAACATGGTTATGGTTATTCAAAATACAAATTCATTTAATAGAAAATAATAGAATATTTTACACATCATAATTGGGGTACATATAGATTTATAGAAAAGTTTAATGAGATTGAAAGGTTTCTACCAGCATTTTTATATCCTAAGGATAATATAAGAGTTTTTTTAAAACAAATATCTATGGGAAAAATTGGAATTCAAATGGGATCAAATAAACAAGGAGCTTGAATAAATTTGTTAAGGAGAAGACCCCATGCATTTAGAGGGTACATCAAAAATCTCAGGATGATCTTTTTAAGAGAGTTAAAAAAAACTTTTGAGGGATCAATAAAGGTAATTTTGGTGTAATATTGTCATATAAGGGTCTTAAGTGATGGGGGAATGTAATGATAGGTGATTTTTATGGAAACGATAGAGTGAAATTATTTATTAATTCATAATCATTGGGTTTGGACACTATATTGTTAAATAATCATACAAAAAACATTCCCCGGTTTAATACCACAATTTCAACTAAATTGGAGTGGTTTTATATATTTTGTATTGTTCTGAACCTAAAACAATAAATTAATAATCTTATTTATTTGGAAGTGTGTCACAACCATAAATAAGTTTGGATGAAATTTCCAAATATAATATAGGTTTTGGAAGATTGAATAAGGGTTTATAAAATTATTCAAATAAATTATTAGAAAAATTATTTAAAAAGGAATGATAATCTTGGTCATGGATAGTCATTATTGTATTTATTAAAATACTTTTTAGATTCTATTATGTATCAATACAATATATATATGTATTCCATTTTTAATTTTTTCCCAAAAATTAGACCACCATAGAAAATTAAAAAATCATTAAATGATTTCTAATATAATCATGAAAACATAAAAAATAAAATATATTTTATCCAAAATATTTCACAAAATATTAATATTTTCACTTTTAAATAAAAAATACCCATTTATTGAAAAATACATGTCTCTTTTATGAGAATAATTTCTGATCAATATCTAACTCACACATGAGAACATAAAAATATAGTATTAATTTTAGTTAAATAAATATTATTTAATAATTTCATTTTATTGAAATAAATTTATATCAAATATTATAGAATTCATTAAAACGTGTGTCTTGACTGAAACTATATTTAAAAAAATGCATTTTCTGATTATTTATATAAATCTATAATTTTTTTGAATATCATTATTTAATAATTTATAATGTAATAATTAAAACATATATGTTCAATCATATTTTATTAAAAATAAATATATTATAATTCAAATTGTTAGGGTACTGATTCGTAATACCTTATTACACCCGTATATTTTCTAACGGTAATGTGTTCAATGGTTTCTATTTTTTGGTGGTTCATCAAACTTGTTTTGGCTCATGACATTGATAAACTTGAATATATCCCCTTAATGTTTTTTACTCTAACTTGTATTATTGAATCATGGGTTAGGTTTAGTCAGTGGTAAATCCAAATAACTCATTATCCATCAAATTCTTTGAAAATTGAGATTAATGGGGTATGATCCTACTTGTTGAGGCTATAACATATTTTTTTGTGCCAATCAAACCTTATCATAACCATTAATATATATTAATCATAATTTTCAGTGTAAACTAGCTACTTTGTCAATGGTTATGTTACTCAATATTTTTTAAATGCGGTTTGATATAACTTACAAGAGTCTAAAATAATTGTAGAGAATGTGTTTTAGGTAATTTCATTACACAGTAATAAATTTATTCATTTGATATGGAATTAAAATGTATAGATGTTTTTTTATTACATTATACATATTCACATTTGTTAAGGATGCTTTGTTGGTGTCATATAAGGGCATATCAGTCACACACAATATGGTCATTCAGATGCATGTGAAGACATCATGAATGGGGATCCAAGAAAGAGAAATGGGATCATGGATTATGGTTGAGTAGAGACCATGGATCTTGGAAAATTATTAACATATACAATAGAGGATAACTCAATTTTATATAGTTACATTAACTGTACTAATACATTTGTCTAACATGACACACTAGGTTCCCATTTAATTATTTGTATGGATTGAGTTCCATTTTATTATTTAGTTTCCTTCTATTTCACTAATTATTATATTATATTTTATTATATTATATTATTCTTTTTGAAGGATCTGATACTAATATTATATTCTCCCCACTAATTAACATAGAACCTAATAGCACCTTGGAAGCCTCCAGTATATGGGGAGGCACACATGAATTCTTGTGACCCAGAAGGATAGAACTAGTGGTACATGTTAGTATGTTACTACTTGGTTTTAGGACTACTACACCTTATATATTTATCTCTTATTCACATATGATGATTCTATTAAAAATTGATTATCTATCTTTAACATGGGACCATATCAAATTCTATATATTCTAATGTCATTTCATAATCAAAATTAAATCATGATAAATAAAATGTTTATTGTTAATTATGATATCCCTATGAGAATTAATTACATCATTTTATTTTTTTAATTGTGAGTATATGTCTTGATTACGGTGGATTATAATGCACCAAAATTTTACAATGTAATTTTATTAAATAAATAATATATTAATATCCTTTTTACACGTAACCGAAAACCAAAACAAACCAAAGAAAATATTATTACAATAATTATATTTCTATTAATATGGAGGATACATATAGAGGTAACCATAATTTGATATAAATTTATAGAAAATGTTATTAATTTGAATGTAGTTATATAACTAATAAGTTGACTAATGGTTTAAAATATCTTATTTTTGAAATAATCATTTTTTGAAAACTATAATGATATAAAAATCATTATTATTATTATATTATATTATATTATATTAACAACCAATTTTGTTTCCTCTCCATGTACTATAATGAATAAATTCTTCGTTTCTGTGTCTTGTAGACCCACACCTCCAAAAAGAGATGTTTTCCATTTTTTTAAATAAATTGATAGATTTTCCAAAGGATTTATTAGATGAATCAATATGATATCTATTTTATAAATGGTATTCTTAAATTTGAAAATTATTATTTATCTTCTCTCCCAATCATTCTTTGATTACGGGAAATATCAATATTCTCTATGTGTTAACTACCACCACCACAAGCAATGACATTTATTTTAAATCACCACACATCATGGATCGATTTAATGATTTATTTAATAAAAAAGATATTATTTAATAAATAATAATAATATTTTCTATATTAATATTTTATTTTAAATTTTTCCAACGATTTTAATCAAAATTAACGAGTCATAGAAACCTCTTCCAATCAATATATTGTAACATGCATTTAAAAAAGAAATATATTATAAAATATAAAAAATGATTGTCATATTACTATGGAATATGAAATAAATATTAATATGGTTATTGGTATTATATATAACAAAAATAATTAAATTATTTACAAATTTAATGGAAACAGTAGAATATATCATTAACATAGTATTGATTATCACATCAAATTCTTTTTTATGCGATATGTTTGGTATTTTGTACCAATTTTTATTTATATTATGTATATATAGTATAATTGAAATAATCTATTATAAAATTAAATTAATTAATTATAATTCTTGTTGAATTTAATTTATTCCATTCATTCATTTTTTTTTGCTACATAAATTCTATGGGTTGTCATTTTCTTAATTAATACTCATTGAGCGATGTTACATTATATGCACTATCATAACTTTTATGTTGTGTTAATTTGATTTACCATCTATTGAATGCCGTATACATTATTTTTGACACCCAAATAATTTAAAAATTAATTTAACATTTATTATAATTCATTAATCATTGAGTCTCTACCAAACAACATTTTTTTATTATAATTATTAAAATGAGAGAATTATATAATAGATGTAAAAAATAGTAATATGAATAGTAATAACTACTATTAAATGTTATTTATATTGGTTTCACATATGTAACAAATATTTATAATGAAATAAAAAAATTTAGTAATATAAACTTCATTTTTGAATTTGGAATGCCTAAATTAATTTAGGCTTAATATTTTTCAATTTAATGAGATGTATGATTTTTGATGAATAATAAAAATTATTGCATTATTATTAAAAATTGTGTTTTATGTTTAAATAATTATTGTACATTAAATTGATTCTTAAAGATAAAGGAGATCAATTATACATATATTAATCCCATTTAATTCATTGGAAACATTTTTATATTGAAACTAGTTATTAAATCTTATTGAAATTTTGAACGTTCATTTTACCCGCCTTGTCGCCACACCTACAGGATTAGAAATTAATGTAATTTTTCACCTTTGTTTATTTGAATTTCATATAATGTACTTTATTTGTTGTGATCAGAAATATATTTAGAGTTTAATAAGATCAACTTAATTTTTGGTGAATGGTTAATTAACCCTTTGGAATAGTATTATTACCCTTATGAATTGTAATATGAGCCTTAAAAATAGTAAATCTAAAAAATGATTAGTAACCTCACCGATGGATGTATATAAAAAATTTAATCGTTTTATAAATAATTTCATTACATAATTAGTATATGTAAGTGAATATATTATAAATTAATGATTAAGTATGTGTATTTTTTGATAGTCATAAAAATTTAATTACAATTTTATAATTTACGAAATGATTAATATGACAATTTATTTTTAAATAAATTTTTGATAAATTATTATTTTGTTGTATTAATATTTAGGATAATATTATGGAATCATAGTTAATTTTTCTAAGTGTTACAAAATCAGTTAAAATATAAAAACTGTTATTTACCATGATAGTGATGTTTTTTGTAAAAAAGTTAAATTTTTCTTAATTAGAAAATTAGTTTTATAGTATGGAGTTTTTGTATGAATTTAAAATGTACAAAATGTTTATGATGAGTTTCTGGAGTTTTTCATAAATAGTTTAACATTTTGAGGATAGTAAAATATGGTAATTTTTGGTAGAAATACATTACAAGTAAAATACACTACTGAATAATTCAGAGATAATTTAAAAAAATTAATCTAAAACTTATATTAATTATTTTAATTTATTTGATTATATTTCTCAAACTATTCAATTTGTGGATCCAAAATAATGAGTGAATGAATAAAATATTAAAAAATTTCCCCTATCTTCCAATATAAATACAACCCTTACCATCACATCTCATCACAACTATAAGCCTTAAATCTTGTCCAAATTTTTCCCAAATACTCTTCCCATGTCTCTTCCCTACTTTTTGGAGGTTTTTTGACAACAAAATGGCAAACCATGGTGCTTTAAAGAGGATCTCAAATAGGATGACTCAAGAGATAGATCATTTTTCTTTTTATTTTATTTTCTTTTCAGTTTACATTTTCATTTCTTATCCTCTCCTCACATTCTCTATAAAATGATAATTTTAACATAATTATCATATATATAATGGTTTTATATCATGTTAATGGAATATCCTTCCTAAAAAATCATTTCTCTCTCTATTTTATTTTAAAATTAAATTCAACATGCATGAGGTGCCGATTTACAACCTTCATAGACAAAAAATTTCCATTTGACAATTTAACCATAAAGGATATTTCATGAATGAAATTATACGGTTAAAAAATTCTATAATATATGCATTAAGACCAATTTAATTTACTGTAACCAAAAATAATTTATAAGAAAATACTAGTTCATAGTGATAAAAAATACCGAAATAATTTAAATGATTATCAGTAATGTTTTATCAAATAACTCATCCTTAATCCTAAAAAATGAATTATATGACCATTTAATAATATTTTTTGATTAATTACATAAAATTATAATTATTTTGAAATATATCCATTTTACATGAACTCAATTACTTATAAATAGGAAAACCAATAAAGAAAACATATAACATGAATGCTCTAGAATGATGAAATCAAACTCTCTAACTCATCAATAATTCTATAAATGAAGTTATTAAAACTATAATGAATGTAATACATTAATAAAAGGTTCTTAATTAACTAATTAATGGATTTACATTGATTTTATAAGACATTAATGTCTTTTTAAGAACGCGTTTAGACATAATGTAAGGTTTTTGTCATCTCAAATCCATTTTTTTCAGATATTCCTTATTCACCACTACTTCTTACATATAGTATATCGGTATTTACAATTGATGTATCGTAGAATGTATATATTTATATTAAGGGAATCCAATGTATCATTTTATGATAATTAACTTTACAATATATGATTCGATTAATTATAATGTGGTATGGGATTCTCCCCCCAACATCTATTTTTTATTCATGTTATGCATTCTCTCTCATCACCCTAATTTTGTACTCAAATATTTTTATATAATTATTTTAAATTCATTTTTTATGTTATAAAATGTTGTATCCATATTATTTCATCTTTTGTTGATGGTTATATTCATGTTTTTAAAGTTTCCCTTTAAATTCCTCCCAATAAGCATGATCGGTTTTTGGGATCTTTTCAATTTTGTACCCATTTTCAAGTACGGCACATATTATATTTTAATATAACTATATTTTTATAAAATCACTCATTTTATCATGATAAAAAATATTTTTTCAATTTTTTATACAATCAATTACTTTTTTCTAATTTAAATAATCCTTATTTTTTCCTTAAATCTAATTAAAGAGGATTATCTCTAAAGTTTTGTAAAAACCCTTTCTTACATATTTTAACATTAGTAATAAATCATTGATACCAAACATGTAATTCAATTATAATTACCTTTCAATTTTGGGGATAAAAATATTTAGACTCATTTTATAATTAAAAAAAATGAGTTTCCAGAAGAACACTTCCTTCCAATGCAATTTTTTTTTCTTGTTTAACTTTTACTTTTATGACATATATTCCTTGTTCACCCCTTATTCCTTTCTTGTGATGTATTTACCAGTATTTAATATATAAAATCATGAGTATCATTATTCTTATGATATTATATGGTTTAAAAATTAAATGATTTAAAGTGGTCTAGGACACATTGGAATGTTTAATGATTATATTACTCAAGAATTTATCAATGAATTTCTTAGAATATTATCATCAATGATTTTGATACAAATATTTATAATTTTTATGGGAAATATTGATTTAAAGATATATTTTTATTAGAAATTTTTGGAATTAATTGGACTTACTATGTGATGGGTGGGACTTTCTATAGCCCATCGATGCATTAGTAGGTTTAATGAGGAAAATTTGAAATGGTTTTGACTGAAGCCTTTCATTTTATTAGATTATTGTGATGAAACCATGAGAGTTATAGATCCATGGAATGAAGCCTTGAATATGTGTTTTATATATCCATTATTTTTCATTTCCCACATTATGAATCTAATAATTAATAGTTCATGTGATTATCCCCCTTGTATGGTATCCTTGTTTTTGTTTTGTTATGAAATTATTTAATAATATTTTATTAATTCCATATTATTCTAGGAATTTTGTTTTAATGGAATTTGTACCTTAGTTATTCACCATGAAATATTATTTATGTTTCCTCTATGTTAATTACATTTACTATGAAACTGAGATCAATACATTCATATGTTTCCTCCTCCTAAGTAATGAAGAAGAAAACATTGAATAACATTTCACGGATGTCGTTTATTTTAGTTTATTATTTGTCATGCTTTAAATTATTTCCCCAATGTATTATCGGAATAATGAATTTAATTTGTTATTCAAGGATAGCTAAACTGTTCTGTCCTTCAGGATTCAATTCCATGTAATCATTCCATTGTAATAAAAAAATGCACTGTCTCTAGGATGCTGGGGTCTGTGTAATACATTATTTCATGGTGATTCGTTGGATATACTATTCTGAATTATTTTTTTTCTTCAAATGGCCTTCAACACAGGTTTATAACCATTTTTAGAGGTTTTAATCCTTGTTTCCATTTATTGAGGAATGTTTCGGTATTGGGAAATAATCCACATTTTTTAGTGTAACTAATATTCACATGATGCATAATATCTGAAAAAAATATTGAAGATGTAATCATTTATGAAACCCAAGTTGAATTGGAACAATGAATCTTGTGCAATTTAGTCTTTTGGGGTTATAATTATGTTAATCAAACTAAATCCACCAATAAACTTTTTCTAATTACAAAAGTCTCACATATAATTCAATTTAAGCATTAGAAATAAAATCGAATGAATGTGTAATCAATTGTTTTTTTGTTTGAAGATGATGATTTGATTCGCTCACCATAGGTGTACCATGGATCATAGATGAAAAAATAGGAATCCTATAGATCATCCACATGTGAACCATGGTATTCGGGTCACTGATAAATGATTACTAGGTGATATCTTGGTCAATCAAAGTGCTTTACAATGTCTCATTGATCACATGAAGAATACATACATGATGAAGAACATGGGATCGATCCAACATTGTTATTCATTTAAAAGTACTATCTAAAAACTTGTGTTGAGAAGATATGAGATATTATATCACTAAATTCATCAAAATTTTAGAATATACAAATCAATAAGACAATGTTTATTTTATACTAAATATATAGATTCTAAATTTTATCTCGGTCCATTGAAATTAATAACCTTATTTTTTGACAATTTCACAGATATATGACATAATAAACCTCTCATTAATGCCAACAATATTTTATCATATTCTTTTAATAATATAAAATTTAATGTTATACCATATGAACCCTTATCTTACCTCATATCCTCCACAAAATAATTTACAATCATTGAACATCTTATGTTAGTTTGAAATTTTTTTTATTCTCATTTTAAATTTTATGTTCAAACAACAAGTGAATATGTTGAGAAAAAAATCAATAACCATTATTATTATAATGAATAATAAAGTTGTGTTATTTACACTTATGATCAATCATACTCAGACATTCACCATCCCCTACACATCTATCCCACATTGAGCTAAATGATCATTCATTCCAAATTATTTAAAATATGGATATACTTATTATGTGACCTTATAGGTCATTATTTCTATAGTTGTGATTTTCAACCATATAACATCATAAGATTATCTAGAATCATTATGGACCCATAAAAGATAAGATTTTTCCTAGTTATGACTAGATCCCATGAACATGTAATATGTAATAAAATCACTATGTATAATGATATCTCATAATGTATTATTCAAACTTGTGTCATCATCCTTTGTATTATTTATATATTTCATGACATTACATGATATAATTACCTTCTTGTACCATATAAATCAGTGTAATAAAGGAACTACCATCCATGTAAATATGGGATTATGATAAATATCATCCTCAACTCAAAATATAAAAAATATATCTTAGTCATTTAACTAATTATGTACGACAACAGAAGGACCCACCATAAGCTACCTTGTCATAACTTAAATGGCATGGTTTTTTCCTTGTATAGAAGTAAATGATAAAATGGTATAAATTGATCATGTTTGAAATTATGTTGACCAATACACTTTTTCATAGATATGAATAACCCATGACATACTATTCCTATAGTATTACTATTGGTGGTTCTATCTTTATGATCATGTTTACTCGATATCATCATGTGTGAGATTCATGAGAAGAAGTCTCAATGGTTTCGAGAACCCATTAACTGATATTGAGATAGCATCAATGTCCCATCAATACGATATATCTTAACCATATGACATATATATTTTATTTTTACTATCACAGTGTCTCAAGGATCTCATTATATATTGGAAAAGCTATAACCTTTTGATATTATATGTATTTGAAGGAAATTTCCATATAATATTTTTTATAAATTTTCGACACAATAACAACAATAATATAGATCCAACACTCTTATATTCTGTGAATAAATAAATATGCTCACAATTCCAACTTTGATTCCAATAATTCTGAAGAAACTTTTCATATCCAGGACATACAACATCAAAATTATACATTGGTTCTCTTATATCTTAAAGTATATTTTTGGTTTAGATTTGTTTATAGAATTATGAAAAACTCCTAAAATATAATTACCCATATTTTCAAAATAGAATTTACCCCACTTATTCAATAATTTATTTTTTCACATTATGTAATCATCAGTATTAATATAAATTATCATCTAGAAAATAATTCATTTAGCCTCATTATTTATAACCAGTAGAAAAGGAATCAAATCAAGGGTGAGTTGAAATACTTAGTAATGTTCAAAAACAATTAACTATTGAATTTCATAAATGAGAATGAGAATTTAATATTGGTATTATAATATAATTAGAGTGTACAATAATATCATTAAATAACTAATACCTGTCAATATATATATCATCAAGTATAAAAACATGGTAATGGAAAATTTATTACAATAAATAATCATGGGACATGTGATATAAGTCCTTATAATAAGATGAATTAAAACCGCAGTCCATGAATAATAGACAAATATTGATATCATGGAAAATTTTCCATCATAACTCATGTTAAACATGTGTCAGAATTGACTAGATCCTAGTTAAACCTATAGTAGAAACCCTCAGGTAACTCCCTCTTTATTTCCTCTCATGACATGATAAGTTTCCCAATTAATTTGAGTTCTATCATGGTCTCCCCATCATATAACCCGTATCAAGCTCACCTAGCACTATCTTAGCTACCCTCTCATGATATATAATCCCAAGAACCACAATGCGAATAATGTACAACTAGTTTTCATTTCATAAACCTCAAAAAATAATCATTATTATATAAATAAATTATTATCCCATGGAAATAACATGGTATTCATGTCAATCTATTTTAAATATGAATAAAATATATAAAATAAATTTTTTCCATAAAAATACATTTTAAAGATCATTAACCAATTTAAAATAAACAGGTCACATTAAAATATAATTTATACAATTTAAAACCATTGAAATGAAATGGGTTCCACAGAAATCACATTAAAATATTATTAACTCGTGATAATAATAAAATTGGATGGTATAATTACAAAATAATCCCACTAGATAAAATTAATAACAAGGATTTTTTATATTAACTAAATTAAATGCCAATAATTGGTCATTAATGACTTACATGAGGAAATTATCCTTTCCAATCATGAAATCGCCTTTTAAAAGTCAAAAGTTTTTTAAATAAATTTTCTTTGAAAACCAATTTTAAAAACAATGATCTTCCAGAATATTTGGAAAAACATCCTCACAAATAATAATTTAAATATGAATTGTATTCTTCAATGAAATGATGGTCATGATTATGGGAATTTATATAATTATAAAGCATGATAATGAAAATTACTTTTCACTATAAAAACATTCAAAAACATCATTTATAAAAAAATAATAAGAAAATTAATTTAAAAAAACATTCCAAAAAATAAAAATTGGGTTCAAATTTCATATATATTTTTTGGAATGGAAAAGATATTCTTGAAAATGATTCGAAATCATGAATTTAGTATGAAATAGATTTTCAACCAAAGGGAGTAATGAAGATGGATTTTTATAAACAAAATTTATCAAATATATTATATAATAATCAGTGGAAAATTTGTTAAATTACTGGAATATTTGATTAATAACTAGAGTATAATAGAATTCATGGGAATTATAAGATTCCATAATAAAATAATGAATCACACAAAATCTTGATAAACTTTGGGATTGTAATAAAAAACTCTTAACACTTTTATAACATTGATTCATAATCCCCATTGAAGACAAAAATTAATTGAATCCATAAATATCATGGAAATAATTAGATTCTTGATATAAAATATCAATGATACATTACATACACCTCATTAAAGAAGATATATATATATAATATTACATACATATGAAAGAAGTAAAATTAAAAAAGAAATATTTTACTGCTTTGATAATGTTAAAACCATAAAATCCATTAAAGAGTGATCGTAAATAGAAAAAAATGAAAATAAATTTTGGTATAAGAATCATATAACATATTAACGGTATTAATACATACTACACATTAAAAATTAGGGTTTAATATGGTAATTATCCCATTGAAATAAAAGTGAGACAATAAAAAATCATTAACTTGTGACCAAATTGTCAGTGTGTATATATCTTGATGGAAGATAAATTTATGTAAATTATATTATTTCATGAGAATATTTTCAATTATTATTATTACTTTAATTTAACTCATAAAAATTTTATATAAAATTTCTTGATTTATTAGATTTGTTTTGGTTTTTTGAAAATATTTTCCTTGTGTGTCCAAAATGGCATATGTGGGTTGACTATAGTCTAAGAGGTCACAATTTAAATTTATACACAATAATAATTATTTTTTAATTGCCATGTTCATCCATTAATTATATTTTTTAAAAAAATATAGAATTATGGTTATGAAAAATTAAATAACATTATGATCACAATGATAGTAGGGCGTATGTGTGTATGGGTTACAACTCCATTTATTCAATGATTATTATGAAAAGAAGGTACGTAACATATTATCATTAGATTGATATTATTATATCATATATACAATATTATTTAATTATTTATACTTTTATATTGTAATGACCCGCCAATTCTCATTGGCTTGAGATTACAACAAGTCATTACATGGCCTTAAGGGACATCCCCAAAATGCCAAAGGATGGGAATAATTGTCGAAGGGTTTCAATGCAAGTGGGGGATGATTTACCCTTTGAGAAAAAACCAACCAAACCATCACTAACAACAACTATATGATTCACGTTAATCCAACAACCGACTCATGCATTACCAAAATTGAACTACACTGTTTCACAACAAATACAAGCCAACACAAAATCAGCGTACCAAGCTGAAGACATAATCATAAGACCCAAAACAAGCTGAGACACTCTCTCTGACACCCCACCGAGCTCCATACGCCACACACTACCACATCTCCCAAGAATCACAACGATCCACTATCAATAAGATACATTTCCTTTACCTATGTCCAAGAAGATAACATCTACAAAATCACCAAAGTTCCAAATCAGGGATGAGTATAAAACTAAGTAGGTTTTCCCCCAATGAATTTACTACTCATGCCACCAGGATGGAATAGTTAGCCAAAATTTATATAAAAAAATTTATATAAATAAATTTCTCAAAATAGTTATAGCATTATATCTACAAGCTTCTACAACCAATCTTATCCAAAAAAAATCCAAGTGATTTTGAAAACAATTTCCAACAAGTTATTTTATCCCAGAAAAATAACCGAACAAGATTTCAAACCATTTCACAATAGCCCTTTTTTTAACCCAACCATTTCAAAAACCCGTGAAATCAACCATGCATGCTTCGTTATGACAGTTTCATACTAATGAGACGATTATCGTCGACCTACCAAGTCATCACAAGGTAATTGATTCCCACATGCCATTTTACCTTTGGCACCGAGCCCAATGTCTTATTTCAACCAATCATCGTACTTAAATGTCTCATGTTCCATTAAATGTTTGGAACCAAGCACACAGTCCTATTTCAACCAAGCCTTGTATATACAACATGAACACACACCACACATTCACAACAATCATTCCAAAACCATATTTTCAATAAAATACCATTTATTGAAAACCATATCTATCAAAACCAATTATATTCAACCAATTCAAACCATTTTAATAAAACACTCCTTTTTATTGAAGACCCATCTTTCATCAGTCCATTTCCCATTCCATCAAATCCATAATTTAAAATTGAGATTTTAAATTCAAAAGGCCAAATCACTTCACACAACAATTCACTATGATTTCACAATTCCATCAAAACTAGAAATCGTCACTAAAGAAGATTTATTCCATGCTTTTTACAATCAATTCCATTCAAAAAACCCAAATTGAAACTAAGAAAATCAATTCTGATAAGAGGAGTAATGTGTGAAGCCACTTACCTCAACAAAATAGGTGAAACCAACCGAAAACCGAGTAGAAACACCACTAAACCTCTTTAGATTCATTTCCATATCACCAACAAGACAGAAACCAAAAGTAAAGGTCATCCACTACCATAGATCCACCCACCTTAGGCGTAGATCTAGGGATCCATCAAGAGGGAAGATTGAGATAGAAGAAAACTAAAGGAAATGAGACTTACTTCGATCAACCGACCACTAAACAACAAGGAAACCCTCCAGATCGCTTCCAAAATGCCTGGTAAGTGTTCCCCCACCTTCACCAGAGATAAATACCATGTTAAGTCCATCTAGGAGCAATAATGTGTTGGTTTAAAGATATGATAGATTAGATCCTTAAATATAGGATCTATGTTGACTTCGCGCACGGTTATTCCACACAGTTATTCAAACCGTGCGCTAATCATGCGGTAGTCACTGCTTGGAAGGGGTGCTCCGCAAGGCCTCCTCGCATAGTTTTCCCAAACTGTGCACAAACCGTTTAGTCTCCTCTATCCAGGTGACCACCACATGCACGACTTCAGCATGGTTTGGGAAAACCGTGTGAAGCCCGTGCGTCACCACCTTTTTCCCCTTTAACACCGTAAAAGTCTCCAAAGTCTACCCAACAATTTCTCAAATGCTTCATTTACGTATAAAGCATAAAACAAGGGATACTTACTAGAAACCAGGGGTACTACATTCTCCCAACCATTGGACTTTATTTCCTTAGAATGTAGTAAACCATCGCTAAACTAAAAGAGTTCTGGCCACTACTCTTTCAATTCTTTCTTGCGTTCCCAAGTCACTTCCTGAATTAGACCATGTTGCCATAAAACCTGAATGAGACTGATGCTTTTTCCAAGCAAGAATTTATCCTGCCTATCCAAAATCCATACCGGAACATGTACCAATGAAGCATCCAGTTCTAGGACTATGTGATCACATCTGATCACATGGTTAGGATCGGGATGATACTTCTTCAAATGAGATAAATGGAACAAATTCTGCACTGCACTGAACCATGGTGGTAATGAAAACTGATACGCCACATCACCAACACATTCCAGTATCTAAGAAGGTCCTATATATCGAGGATATTATTTTCCCTACGACCCAAAACAAAGATGTCCACACCTTGGAGATATTATCAAAAACATACGATCACTCACCGCAAACGACAATGGTATTAGGCGATGATTCACATAAGATTTCTGACGACTCTGTGTCATATCCATCCTCTTTTTTATCAAACAAATCTTCTCTATGGTTTCTTGGACAAGGTTCAGCCCAACTAGTGAAGTCTCAATTATTTCCACCGAGAAAAGTGGAGAACGACAGTGACGCCCAAACAATGCTTCAAACGGAGCCATGCGTATCGAGGCTTGATAGTTGTTATTCTATGAGAACTCCAATATGTGTATATGTTCCTTCTATGATCCCCCAAAATCCATTACACAAGCCCGCAACATGTCTTCCAACCTCTGTATCGTCTTTTCAGATTGTCCATCCGTCTGAGGATGATACGCCGTACTCATATTCAACTGGGTTCCCAGGGCATTCTGTAAGGATTTCCAGAAACAGATTTGATCCTCGGATCTCTGTCTGACACGATAGACACTGGTACACCATGTCATTTTACCACTTTTTGGATATTGATTTTTGAAAGATCTTCCACCATATGAGTTTTACGAATAAGGATGAAATGGGCCGATTTGGTTAGACGATCCACTATCACCCAAATGGCATCATGTTTCAGAACCATTCTTAGAAGTACTATAACAAAATCTATTTCTATCTGATCCCATTTCCACAATGGGATAGGTAAATACTGTAACATACCAGCTGGTCGCTGGTGTTACGCTTTAAATTGCTGATAAGTTAAACACCTTGAAACCTATTCAAATACCTTCAGTTTCATGTCGCTCCACCAAAACCGCGCCTTTAATGCCTTATACATATCTTGTGTACCCAGATGTAAAACCAATATTGAATGGTGGTAAGAATGAAGGAGTTGTTCTTGAGCAGCTAAAGGTACAACCATCAGATCTTCAAATCGCCAAACTGATTTTCCATCCAGCTTCCATCCATCAATCGTCTCCCCACCATTGATTTTTGAACTCATTGTAACACAGTCTACATCGGATTCATGTTCCTCCTTTAATATCTCCACCAAATCAGGAACAAGCACAACTAGAATGAAAACTGTAACATCAGCTCGATCTTCACATTGCATACGCATGTCATCTAGGACCGACATCAATTTCCACTCATCTGAAGCTTCTTTTGACAACTGAGCATATGACATTATGTTTAATGTATCTGCCACCTAATTTCCCTTACCTAGTGTATACATCAAGTCAAAGTAGAACATTTGAAGATACTCCTTTCATCTCCTCTACCTCAGATTCAAATTTCTTTGTGAGAAAATATGCTTCAAACTCTTATGATCTATAAACATAGTAAATTTCCCACCAAAGAGATAATGTCTCCATTTTTTCAAATCATTGACGAATGTAGCATACTCCATATCTGGTGTTGGGTAATTCTTTTCATTCACTCTCAATTTTCTTGAGCCATAAGAAACAATAGGGTCTTCTTGCATGAGAACACATCCCAACCCAGATCCTGAAGTTTCATAATACACCATGTACCCAGGTCCTGATTTCAGCAAAATCAAGATGGGTGATGATGTAAGGAGATGTTTCAACTCTTGAAAAGATCTCTGAAATTCCTTAGTCCATTGAAATACAATCTTCTTCTTTGTCAATGCTGTTATAGGCAATGAGAGTTGTGATAATTCACGCAAAAAGCATCAGTAATAACCCGCTAGACCAAGAAAAAGTCTTGTTTCAAATACATTCTTCAGAGGTTTCTAAGAAATAATGGTTTTTATCTTTTCTGGATCCACTGAAACACCTTTCTTAGAAACAACATGGCCCAGAAAGCGTACCTCTTGTGTCCAAAAATTGCACTTTGATAATTTGGCATATAGCTGATGGTCCCTCAATATTTCAAACACTATCGGCAAGTGTTTCTCATGCTCATCCCTTGTTCTTGAATACACTAATATGTCTTCCACAAACACCACAACAAAAAAATCATGATATCGCTGAAATATCTGATTCATCAAAGCCATGAATACCGCTGGTGCATTCATAAGACCAAAAGGCATGACTGCATATTCCTAGTGGCCATATCTGCTTCTAAAAGTGGCCTTAGTAATATCCTCCTTCCGAACATGCAACTAGTGATATCCTGACTGCATGTCAATCTTAGAGAACCACTGAGCTCCCCTCAATTGATCAAATAGGTAATCAATACGTGGAAGTGGATATCTATTATTTATCATAACTTGGTTAAGTTTATGATAATCCACACATAGCCGCAAGGTTCTATCTGCATTCATTACAAACAAAATAGGTTATTCCCATGGAGACATGCTTGGCCAATGAAACCCTTTCCTTCCAGATCCTCTAACTGTACTCTCAATTCCTTTATCTCATTTGGTTCCATACTATAAGATGGAAGTGAGATAGGACTAGTCCCTGGAAAGAGATCAATTGTAAACTCCACTTCTCTTACAGGTGGTTACCCTGAGAATTTTCAGAAAAAACATCATTGAATTGATCCATGACTACTGGAAAACTATTATTCGTGATCTCGTCCCTCGATTCCGTGTTTAACGCAGCTGGCTGGTATGATATCGTTGCCACTACGGGTGCCAACAAGCCCGTTTCACCTACCTTCTCCACTCATTCTTCTCTAAAGAGATGCTCAATGCCATCCTTAGTCGCGAAACTGACTGTTCTGCTATAACAGTTGATGTGAGTCATGAAATCTATCAACCAATCCATACCCAGGATTATGTCATAGACATCCGTCTCCAAAATAGAGAAATCTCATTTCAGCTCAACTTTATCAACAGTTATAGAACATGCTTTACACACAAAGGCTCTATATTCCCTTTCACCGAGAGGAGTTTGATGTTTTATCACATAAGGCATCATTTAAAGTTTTATGTTTAGAAAATCAGAAATTTGAGAAGCATGAAAATAATGTGATGAACTATTATATAAAAACACTTGTATGAGGCTAGAATTCAAAAGAATCATACCTCTCACTGTAGATGGTCCAGATTGGTCATCCACAATTACCTGTTCTGCTCCATACAATTTCTTTGTTGCTGCACTTTTCTCCTTATTGCCTTGTTGTGATTTCCATGAATGATAAGTCATGGTATTACTAGAATCACCAGGGAAAGCTTTGTTCTAATGGCCAGACTAATTTTTCTACCCTCACCGTGTCGAAGCCTAAGATGTTTGTAACGCCTCAAGAAGTGTCATGAACACCTGACCGTAGAGCACTGTGAAAATATCTCTGAAGATGTCCCATCTTGTTACAATTATGGCATGCTCTCGGTGGTTCTGTACATTCTCATTTCATGTGATCAATCGAGCCACATTGAAAACACATATCATTTATCAAGGGTCATGGAGGAAGACTCACTGATCCAGCCGTCTGATTCTGATTCGCACTCCCACCTTGGAAGTTGGTGTCCCTCTTCCGCTTATTCCTAGCATTAGAGTTCCCACCCATTCCCATGGGTATCAACATACATCCTCCTCCCATGATGCTGGATATGTATCTTTCAGCTACTGTTGCTCTGTTTACCATCTCTGTATAATACATAATACAGAGACCAACTATCTTCAAGAGAATCTCCTATCGAAACCCCAATTCAGTGATGTGTTCCTTCAGCGAGGTACTTGCAGAAACTTATGGTACAAAACACAATAAATTCAAGAATTTAGACGTATACTCTATGACATAGATATTCTCCGGCATCAGGCTGAAAAAGTCTATCATCCTATGGATCTTGAACCTATGAGGATATAATTGTTTATTGAACAATTACTCAAATTCCTCCCAGCCCATGCCTTGATCCACCTGAGCCTGCACCACTAGCTCCCACCACTATCAATCAAGATCCTCTAGCATATACATCTCCAACTTGAACTTGAGTTCTGATGGTGTTCTGATGAAAACGAATATTTGATTCATCCTACATAGCCACACCTCCGCATTTTCGGGTTCAGCATCACCCTAAAAGGTTGGTGGATTCTTCTTCATGAACTCGATTGTATGATCCACATGCCTTGGTTCATTCCTCCAGTTTCCCATATCCATAGCTTGAAAAACATGGAAAATACTCTGAACCAGCTCTTGGTTAACACATGGTTCAGGTGCAACCACGTTCTCCGCAGCTTCTTCGGGTTGGTTCCGACGACGCCTACCGGGTGCCATTTTCTAAACCAACAACAACCTCCAACAAAATCACTCTCTAGAAATAGATGGCTTAGTATTCAAATTATATCACCTAATTTATCACAACATTGTTCTCAAAATAGAATTTTTCCCATGATAAAACTTTTTTGAAAACATTCAGCATTATTTTGGAAAATCAACCCATTTTCAAAATACAACAATTACCATGATTTCAAAATCTTTTACATGAAAACAATTCCTGAATTTTTCAAAAATTGGAAACTTACACAAAATCCTTATTCATTACACTCAATGAGATATGAAATCTTTGTGGGAAGTCATTTCTATACAATTCATATCATGCACATCTCATTAGCTAAACCCATGATAATGAGTTTTCCAACATTCTAGAAGTGTATCCAAAACACTTATGTACCCAACACCCTGGTAACTTGAAGTTCAGCATAAACGGGTTAGCTATGTCGTTTTATGATATACATTTCTTGTTCTGACAATCCTACTCGTGTCTAAGATTCCAACCCAAGGAATAGATGAAAAGGAATTTAAACTTCAAAACCAAGATCATCGATGACAACTTGTTAGGCAAGTATTGAACAAGCTGATACCATTTGTAATGACCCGCCAATTCTCATTGGCCAGAGAATACAATAGTCATTACATGGCCTTAAGGGACATCCCCAAGAAGCCAGTGGTTGGAAATAAATGTCGAAGGGTTTAAATGCAAGTGGGGGACGATTTACCCTTTGAGAAAAAAACCAACAAAACCATCACTAAAAACCTCTATATGATGCACATTAAACCAACAACTGACTCCTGCATTACCAAAAAAGAACAACACTGTTCCACCACAAATACAAGCCAATAAAAAATTAGAGTACCAAGAGGATGACATAAACAAGAGATCCAAAATAAGATGAGACACTCTCCATGACACCACACCGAGCTCTATGCGCCACGCACCACCACATCTCCCAAGTATCACCACGAACCACTATCAATAAGCTGCTTTTCCTTTACCTGTGTCCCAGATGATGACATCTGCAAAAGAACCAATGTGCCAAAGCATAGGTGAGTATATAACTCAGTAGGTTTTCCCCAATGACTTCCCTACTAATTCCACTATGATAGAAGAGTTACCCAACATATATATAAAACAGTTTATATAAAACAATTTCTCAAAACAGTTTATAATAAGATATCAACAAGCTTCCAAAACTAATGATATACAAAAACATTCAAGTGCATTTGAAACCAATTCCCAACAAGTTAATTTCTCACAGACAAATAACCAAACAATCATTCAAATCATTTCACTATATCATGTTTTTCTAAAACCCAACCATTTCACAATCCCGTGAAATCAACAATGCATGCTTCGTTATGAAAATTCCATACTCATGAGAGGAATCTCATCGATCTACCAAGTCGTCACAAGGTAATTGTTTCCCATGTGCCATTACACCTTTGGCACCGAGAACAAGGTCATATTTCAACCAATCCTCATACATAAAAGTCCAATGTGCCCATAAACATTTGGAACCATGCATAAGGTCCTATTTCAACCAAGCCTCGTATATGCAACATGAACACACACCATACATTCACAACAACCATGCCAAAACCATCCATTCAATAAAACACCATTTACAGAAAATCATTTCTATCAAAACCATGTTTTTTCACCCAATTCAAACCACTTCAATAAAACACCACTTTTTATTGAAAACCCATCTTTCATCAATCCAATTCCCATTCCAGAAAATCCATAATTTAAAATCTACTTTTTAAATTCAAAAATCCAAATCACTTCACACAACAACTCACCAAGATTTCACAATTCCATCAAAACCATAAATCATTACTAATGAAGATTTATTCCATGCTTTTCACAATAACTTCCATTCAAAAAACCAAATTTTAAACTAAACCAATCATTTCTAACAAGAAAAATCAAGATTGAAGCCACCTACCTCAACAAAATAGGTGAAACCAACCAATAACCGGGTCGAAACCCCATGAAACCACCTTAGATTCCTTCCCATATAACCAACAAGAAAAAAACCCAACTAAAAGGTCATCAACAACCATAGATCTACGCACCTTGGGCATATATCTAAGGATCCATCCAGAGGGAAGAAGGAGATCTATGAAAATTAAAGGAAACGAGACTTACCTAGATCAACCAACCTCTAAACCCCATGGAAACCCTCCGGATCACTTCCAAAACGCCTGGTAAGTATTCTCCCACCTTCACCAGAGAGAAATACCGAGTTATGGCCGTCTAGGAGAAAAAACGAGTGGGTTTAAAAATAAGATGGATTAGATATTTAAAAATAAGATATAAGTTGACTTTGTGCACGGTTAGTCTGCACGCTTTGTCAAACCCTGCGCTAACCGTGCGGTAGTCACTTCTTGGAAGGGGGGCTCCGCACAGCCTCATTGCATGATTTTCCAAAACAGTATGCACACCAGGTGGTCTCCTATTTCCTGGTGACCAAAACTTGCATGACATCTGCATGGTTTGGGAAAACCATGCGGAGCCCGTACGCCTCCACCTTTTTGCCCTTTTACACCTTAAAAGACTACAAAATCTCCCCAACCATTTCTCATATGCTTCATGTACTTAAAAAGAATAAAATAATGGTTAATTACAAGAAACCGAGGGTACTACATATATATACTTATTGTGATGTGGTGGTGAAATAATTAATCACATCACTTTGAAGAGGAGATAGTGCACCTGTCGAAGAAAGACACTATGATTTGATTTATGTGAGTGAAATGGTAAAAAATAAAATAAAATATTATATTTATATATTAAAAATATTTCATTAAAATCATAAATATATAATTTAATTCAAGTAAAATTTTTATATTGGCCCTTAATAATTTCCATTTAATGCATTATACAATAATGAGTCTCATCGCATCACGATGTAATAGTCCGTTGTACACCCAAGCGATGTTATCACATATCTCAGAGAATTCAACATATAAGGGTGAAAAATATATAATAAATGAATATGTATAATAATTTTATAATTATATTTAATGAGCAATATATTTGTAATCATTCCCATCCATGAGAGGTGGTAATGAATAAGTAATTGACATTATTTCATGAGGTGGTTTCCCACCGTATATATGAATGATGATTTAAAATACCATTTGATGGATTTGTGTGAGTTTGTAGGCCATAGACATAAAATATATATATATATCCATGTATATATGATACTTCTTTTATTATATCAGCATGGTATAAGAATAATTTAAAAAGGCGGATAAAGAAATAAAATTAAAATTCTATTAGAAGGAAGTTTTCGGTTCTTAGGGTATCATCTTTAGGATCCCACAATAGAATTTAAATGATTAAATTATTCCCCAAATAAGTCGTATAGAATGATTTAATTAATTTTTGGAAGTTATTTTAGTTAGTATTGGCCAAACCCAAGAGGTTTGATGGTTTCAATAAGGGAGTAGAGGGGGTGAACATTTTTATGTGGGTTGAGTGACACACTCGTAATTTTTTTCGAAATAGTGAATTCCAATCACATTTATTTCATATAACCATTCCTCGATATTGAAAAATTATTGATAAATTAAGTTATAATGATTAAATGATCCCATAAAATGGTATTTTCAAATGTTTTCAAAAAATTTTCACAATATATTAATTGTTTAACAACTATATAATTCGATATTTACCTTAACATTAGTAATTAATTTTATCTGTTTTCGCTAATATTTGTAGTAAAAAAATGATGTTTAAGTTATTATATAATATAAATTAAAAATATTAAAAATATGGAATCCATTATTCCAAATTAAACTTACAGATTTGGTAGAATTTAATTTACTCATAACCCCATAGAGGAGAAGAGACAATGAATTTTTAAGAAAAGAATTATTTTGAGAGAATGATGATTCTATATTTAATATTTGGATAACATTAATTATTAAATGAATTAAATTAATATTTATTGATATATAATATATAAATTTAATTTAAAAATTATCTCTAAAATAGACTATTTTAATTAATTAAAATGGAGAAACATTATTTAGTTTTAAATAATATTTTGGAAAAACCCCTTTTAAACCCAACAAAAATATTATACTAAAACAGAATAATTTTTTTTTAAAAACATGTTAGTTAGATTAATATTTATTAAATAAAACTGATGATACATTAAAATATAATTTGTAATATATATTTATCAATTTAGTAATATTATATTATTGTTTTATAAAAATCATTTTTAACTATTTACTAAGAAATCAATATTTTCCAAAAGTCCCTAAATTTCACCCTAAGTAAAATTTGAAATTCCAATTCAAAAAATTTATATCATTTAATTAAACAATTTTTATTAATATTCCAAATATATTTATAATATTTTTCTAATGAAAATAAATAACAATAATTTTATAAGAAATCATATTTTTGAAAAACAAAAAACATTACTAAAAAATGATTGATTATTTACTAAACATTTATCGATACATTACATTGGAAAAGTGTAATATATATATATATATCATAAAAAAATAATACTACTCATACCCATTATTTAATAGTTAGGTTATTATAGAAAAATATATTGTGGTTCATTTAGGATTATTGTTTCAAGATGAAAATGCTATCAAACATTAAAATATCATTTTTCTGTGTAACATAAGAGAAATTGAAAGTTCTATGTGACACATGCTGAACATAGTGCTACCTATAAAATATTATAAACTAATATTTTAATTTATATTATTTTATCGAATATAATTTTATTCTTTGAAAATCTCATGGTGTAACATATCCCACCATTAATAAATTGTGTCTTAGAAATTTGCACTTTATCTTGGTAAATGAATGCTTAAATATTGAAAATAATTTTGTTTTTAACCAACGTCATCAAAATTATTTACAGAAATTCCACTTTATAAGATTAATAATTAATTACATTGGTTATATTGAATAACTCATAACTAGTTTCCCAAATAGGAGAACATTGGTTGGAATAGACAAAAAGAGAAAATAAATGTTGGGGTGATTGAGGTCAACAAATTTTTTTTTAAATAATAAATGGATATTTATGCCACCAAAACAAGAATATATTATGATTGAAAATAAAAATGGTTCCTCAGATTTGAAGGTACCATGATAAGACTTTTGTTTCCTAATATCATTCATTGAGTTGAGGATTTGTCTTACCATCTAGAATAAGATAATACAAAAATATAACAACTTCATGGTTATAATTTCATTTACTAATAAATTTCATTCAAAATATAATATATTTCTCTAATTATTTTTATTGAAGATTAATGTTTCATTTTTGATACAAAAATAAAAGAAAATATTAAAAACCACATACGTATAAAAGGGAAAAAAGTTATTACTCTTGTATTTAAACATTAACCAAAATCAAAATGTTTATAAAATGATAATTTAATTCCAAAAATCTGTAAACCGTAATATGATTAATTAATAATCACAATTCAACAGTCATACCCAATGTTCAAATCAAATTGTGCCATAAATAATAATCCTTAAATATATGTAAACATTTCATCACTTTTTTTGGCTCCTAAATATTTAAAGGATTTTATCATATATTCTACCAAGATAAATCAACTATTAATACTTAAATATAATCATACCTACATCTGATATAAACATAACCCTTACATATAAAAAAATTATACCATCCATGACATCACATTGGTCAACAATAAGTGTAAAACTGTTACCTCCCTTTAGTCATTATTTGAAGACCTGTGATGGGTTTTTACCAATCATATGAGATATAATTTTTTCTTTTAACATGAAAAATAAATCAACTCTAAATAACATCATGTTGATCTGAGGTGTCACAATCACCTGAAACCATTGAAACATATCAAAAATTCATTAAAAACAAAAATATTTTTACCACGTAAAACATCAAATAGGGTGTTTAAGACTTTGAAATCATTATCAACCATTGTAATATATATCTATGATGGAATCTATTACTGTTAATAAATCCACACCTAACAACATACTACTCTCCAAATTTTTTCTAATTTGAAATTTGATACAAACTATATCAACTCAGAGCATGCATTCCCAAATTCGATTATAAAATTATAATAAAAAAATATTAGGCTCTGATGATGATAAATATTAATTAATATTTTCCATGAAAACTGTATAAATTTAAAAGGAAAAAAAGGATATCTTATATATCCTCAAGGAACACAATGGATTAATGTCTTAGAGAATTTGGACAAACTACTACAGTAATAAAACCCATGGTGTCAAAAATATAATTTCTTCTACTTAACCCAAAATTTATTATTATTTCAAATGAATTCATCATCTTCATCCATATTGAATAAAATGTAGAATATATTTAGGTTACCCTCCTTCATTATAAAATATGAAAGAGGAAACATGAGACAAGTGATATCAATCAATATCATAAGAAACATTTAAACCCCTATAAATCCAAAAAAACCTCTTGGTATCCTGGAACAGTTTTCCAAATAACTCGTGTTAGTCCAACATCAGAAATAAAATTATCCTAGTTAAATCTATACATTTTGTAATTTATTTGAAAAATATTTGTTTCATTAAATCGTATATTTATCCAAGATCCCCCCAAGTTAATTTTACTCAATCTAGTTGGATTTTTGTGATCACCAACCTTATGTAATTTTTTTATAGAGGTTAAAATTCCCTCAATAATTCTTATATGTGGACCCACATATGTAATGGAGAGGGTAAATAACTATAAGATCATTCCCCACCTTTTTTTGCAGCCTTTCCCATATGTTTCTCATATATTGATATAGGAACATTCTCTAAATTGTTTTATTGAGGGATTCCCATCCCCCATTGATGATAAATACATTGTTTGGGAATGAAAAATTAGTACATCATTAATATTATAAATGATGTTAAACCTATATATTGGATATGTACCACTCATTTCAAGGAATCACTTATGATTTCATATACTTTGATATCTATACTCCCATATATAGAGGTATGTCTATCAAAAATTCATCACCAATGTGTTCTTCACTATAATATTTTATATGGACTCCATTAAATAATAAATCATGATATTCTTATTTAGAATAAAAAAAGTCACTAGTTGATTCCTCACTGAGACTCCCACAATGCTTGGTTTACACTCAAGTATTGTAGTGATCATATTCACCACACCATTTTATTTATGCATATACATCAGATATATATTAGGACCAGTCATGGGATTTTTCCATGTTAATTAGTCTGGAATTACCTCTTGAATGAATTCTCTTTAATATCATTGATGATATTATTCTAGTTTTTCTCTACTGTGAGAGTCATTAGTAGAAAATCATACTTATCTAAGATATATGGGATGATTGAATACTTAGTTATTTCAATCAGGAAGTGTAGAAAATTATATAATGTTGTTATAGATCCTTAAACAGTAGAGATGGAGATTTATCCTTATTCTTACTCCAACAACCATAGAATCTCATCACATACATGGAATTGAACCATAAATAATAAACAAGATGATGGGAAAAACAGTTTTGGACACCCTTAGTGGCATCTTCAACCATCCAGGATTCATGCCAACAATCCCGGTGAGATCCTCCAATGTAATCCTAGTTCAATACATAATTCACTTAATCATTTTCTAATAGGTCAAAAATTACAATATTTCCATTATAATTTCTCTAAGATATAGTAACACCCATTGTTTTTTGTATTCATGGAGATGAATGATTAGATTATCGACTATTAGAAATATTATTTTATCCCTCAAGATCTTAATTATAACGACCCAAAATTTTCAATAATTCTTGTTTCCTAATTTTCAGTGTTATTTTATTTTTTATACTCGACAAAACTGTTTCATTTGATAACATGAGCATAATTAAAATGAGACCATTGGGTTTTTACTTTCATATGACCATTGTTCAATATGACCACTGGAAACTAAACGTTTATATTATTGTCTCTAAATACAAGTGATATTGGTTAATTAATATTGAATGAATATTTGATGGCCTCACCCTGTAGTCTTGGACCGATCAAAGCCAATATAACAGAACTTGGGAATGAGGTAGCAACACTGGGCTTTGCTCTGGACCAAACACAAGCTGAACTTCATCGTGTGAAGCTAAATGGAATCGCCTTCGCGAGAAGTTAAAAATGAATGAAATTACTACTTGTGCGATATTGGTCGAGCCTCCCTCGGATTCTCCCACCTTATCGCACCTTACACTTCATTCCTAGGCTAATGTGATAAGGGGCTATGTAAGGAGACCGTAACTGCCTTGTGTAATCCTTTTTTTAAATAATTTTTTTTTCTTCTTATGTAGATGTTTATGAATTTTCAATGTCTAGATAAATATAGTATGCATATTTTTGATTAATTTTAGAGAAAGGATATTTAAAAATTGTTTATGTAAACCTTATATAATTAAAAATGTGTAATTATTTTAAAAAAATGGTCTTCTACAAGTATGTTCAGAAAGAAATTTAGAGTCTAATAAGATCAAATTAATTTTTGATGAATAGTAAATTATGAATACTGATTTTATGCATAGGATTAGTAATGTGACCAAATGGATTAGTAATCTCACTTAAAGAAAGTATTAATATAATCTAGGCACCCTGATTAAGTAATGTGATTCAATAAAATAGTAATGTAACAGTTTCATAAATTATTAGTCAAGTATTAGTTTTTTCTGGTGAATAGTGTTTTTTAATTAAAAAATAAAATTAAAAATATTTAGAAAATTATTTTTATAAAATGGATTTCCTTTTTGAACTGAGATCATTGATATTATGTTAAGGTAATTTTTGGGGATTTTTCTGAAAAAAAATGAATTTTCCGTGAATTGTGTATTTAAATAAAAATTAAATTAAAAATATTTAAAAAATTGTTTTTATAAAATGGAGTTCATTTTTGAAATCATATAATTGTTATTTGGTTAAGGTGAAATTTTGGGATTTTTCTGAGAAAGTTGAATTTTCGATGAATAGTAAAAATTCAGTTTTTAAGTTATGGGTGTTTAATGACATCATTAAATGATGAATTAAGTATGTAATAAATAAGTTCGACTTATTAATAGTAAGATAAGGTATGAGGTGTCCCAAGTGGCCAATACGATTGGAAAATACCATGGGAAAGCCCATGGTTTTTCCAAAACCACCAATGAAGTGTCCCTTGGCCATTAATGCCTTGTCCCCTCTTTTTCCCTATAAATACCAAGCCATCCTTTCATCCATTGGACTCCAAAATCATCCTCCACGAATTTCTGGTATCCTTACCTCCCAAGGAGTCCTTCCAAGGTGTCCCCAAGCCCTCAAGGTCCCAAACTTTTAGTTTTAAGAGATACGTTTAAGGTAAAGGATCTGACCTCTCTCTTTCTTTTCAAGTAAACTCTTTTTTTCATTTCTTTTATGCTCCATGTTATTATGTTGGAAGATGTTATTTTATATTAATATTACTGCCCATTTCATTTTCATATGATGAGATACCCCCACTTTCTCTCATAAATTCTTTTTAAGAATGTTTAAGTGGCGTCGTTAGGCTGCTGAATTTTTAAGGGATTCTTTCACCCTTCTCATTTTTCAAAGTTCTACTTTCATGTCAAGTATTTAAAGTACCTTTTTATTATTTTGGGGTATAATATCTATATCTATAATACTGAACTATTATTTTAATATGATTAGAGACCCTATTTTATCTCATCAATTCATTTTTCTTTGAAGTTTAAGTGACGTCGTTAGGCTGCCGAATTTTTAAGAGATTCTTTCACCCATCTCATTTTTCAAAGTTCTACTTTCATGTCAAGTCTTTCAAGTTACTTTTCATTATGTTGGGGTATGATATCTATATCTATCATAATGAAAATTTATGTTCATATGATTAAATACCCTATTTAATCTCGTCAATTCATTTTTGTTGAAGTTTAAGTGACGTCGTTAGGCTGCCGAATGTTTAAGGGATTCTTTCACCCTTCTCAGTTTAAAAGTTCTTCTTTCATATCAAGTGTTTCAAGTACCTTTTTATTATTTTGCGGTATGATCTCTATATATATAATACTGAACTTTTCGGTTCATATTATGAGAGACCCTATTTGATCTCGTCAACTCATATTTGTTGATGTTTAAGTGACGCCGTTAGGCTGCTGAATTTTCAGAAGAGAAATCTAATTTTTGTCTTCCTTCCATGTTTTTCATTTCAAATGTTATGTCCCTAAAATTTTATTACAATGTTCATATATCATTTATATTTGGTCCCTATACTATTTTATGGGTCATTTATGAATGTTTTACCCATGTCCCCTATCTTTTCAATGTTTTCTAAAACCCCGAAACAGAGTCATTATGCTGCAGAATTTCCGTCTCAAAATGTCTCTCTCTTTTTCAAAAGTACTTTTATTTTATTAAGTGAATACTCAAATATCTATCTTCTATAAGGGTATTCACATATATACCAAGTTGTTCTATTTTAAATTCTGAGATTTATATACATGATACCTTCTTTCCCTTTCCGTGGGTTTAAAATGACATAAAGATAAGGTCTTTAAAGCAGTTTTAAAATGTTATGATTATGAAATGAACCACATTTCTTTTATGCTATATGTGTTGTTTATTAAATGATTGATGATGATATATGTGGCACAAATTATAATAAATAAATTTCAATGGTGCACCCTGATAGCTCTGCAATGCATTGGGTAAAGACTTAATCTCTAGAGATGACTATTTTTAACGACGCCTTGACGAAATAACCTTGGTAATTTTTAATGACACCTTGGGGATAGACCTTGGTGAAACAGAAATGATTTTCAATATTAAATGTTGTAGACACATCTTCAAGTTATGAAAAACGTTATTTTTATTATGATATGCCACATGATTTCATTCTCATGCCTTAAAGTTATTTTTAATGACATTGTTGATGTATCTCAAGTTCACATGTTAAATATTTCCCCTTATTTCCCTTACTGGGCCTTTTTCTCACCCTTTCTTTTGATGTATGTCCCCAGGTTATGATATTCAGTAATGAACCTAGGATAAAAATAAGGAAAGCCTTTCATGTGTTTAAGAAGAATGTTTTATGTTTTCATGTTTTAAGTTCCTTTTTTCCAAGACACTAAACCTTAAAGATCATCGGTTTTGTAAAATGTAATGAATGTTTACGTGATAAAAAGGTAGGATTCCACAGTTGGTATCAAAGGATGGTTTATTTGTTTGTTGAAATTAGGATATAAAAACTTTATTAAGAACCCTATAGAAATGTTTAAATATAGGAAAACTTCCTGGTATTTTGGTATGTATTGAGTAAGTGGTTTATCAAACATATACATCCCCGTCTAGATACGAGCAGGTAGAGGAGGATCTGGAACAGATGTACATAGGGTTAAAACCCGAAAACACGACATTGAGCTGGAATCAAATGGGAACCAGTGAATGATAACGGGCCTTGCTACACTCTTGGTTACGACACTACCAGGGGGATATTTTTGGTTAATCACAAGCATTTTATGAATCATTGTGAAGGAATTATAGAGAAATGTAATTGTCCATGTCATGTTGTATTTTAGTTCATGCTCTATGAGCATATCTTTTATGTTTTCTAAGATCATAGAGTCACTAACTAAGATGATTTTATATCATTAATGAAAAAATCTATTTTTATGTACCACATGTTTATGTAGTGAAGCTGTTCTTCTTAATAAAAAGGGTGATTAGGGGTTTAAAAGATGATTATTATTTTGGAAGACGTTAACTAATTTGGGAACCCTATTTGATCAAGGTAAATATATTACTATGGTAATTTTTTTGAGGAGTAAAGGATGACTTATATTTTGAAGAATCCAAGAATTTAAGGAGAACTTATACTAATTTAGGTTACATATGGAAATTATTGACCTATCTTGGGGAAAATGTGATTAGGTTAGTTACTTTTTTTATAAGATGATAAGAGTGGTTGATGTTGTTTGAAGATGAACGATAAAGTCTATCTTGGAAGACTAAGTTATGAGATCATTTATATAATTGGGTTTCAATCTTAGTATGGTTTATTTTGTGGATTTCTAAGGACAGTTATTTATGGAATGGTCTATGATGAACTTTGGATAGTACAATGGAACATTGATGATTTAAAAGTAGTTTCCCATCCTATGGGATTCATTTTTTAAAGAGTTGTTTTATCTTACCCGTTTTGTTTTTGGGATAATGTTTAAAGATAGAATATATTGATAGTTAATATTTTGTGTATTAGGTGACTCTCAAGAAGATGATTCTTGTGTTTTGATGAGACCAAGTGTTTTTGAATGCTCATCTTTTTAGAGAAAATATTAGTTTTTGTAGAAACTTTTTAAAGGATGAAACTCTACTTGATGGTAGGCATATTTTCTTATGTTTTTATTATATAATTCCTCAAAATTACGAAAAGGAAAGTAAAACAAAATTGTTTTTGGTTTATGTTTCCTACTTGTTAATCAAAGACCATTTACACACATCATAAGTCTGTGATTTTGTTTTGGTTAACTTTCTCATAATCATGTTTCGTATCACTCTCCCTCAGAACTTGACCCTTTGTTTTTTCTTCCATACCAATGTTTTACTGTATGGAATCCTAGTGTGGGTTAACTCGGGTGACCTTTGTACTTACCTTTCATTCTTTTAAAATAATAGTTTTACTGACTCTTTTTCTGATGTGGGACTTTCAATGAAATTTCAAAACCCAATTTTAAAAATTCCGAGGACGCAATTTCTTAAGGGGGGAAGATTGTAACAAAACGAAGTTTTGAATAAATATTGTTTCCTAATTTTGTGTGTTATTTTATTTTTTATACTCAAAAAAACTGTTTCACTTGATAACATGAGCATAATTAAAATGAGATCGTTGGGTTTTGACGTTCATATGACCATTGGTCAATATGACCGCTGGAAACTAAACGTTTCAATTATTGTCTCTAAATACAAGTGATATTGGTTAATTAATATAGAAAGAAGATTCGATGACCTCACCCTGTAGTCTTGGATCAATCAATGCCCATCTAACAGAACATGGGAAGGAGGTAGCAACACTGGGCTTTGCTTTGGAACAATCCCAAGCTGAACTTCATCGTGTGATGCTAGAACGGAATCGCCTTCGTGAGAAGTTCAAACTGAACGAAATTACTACTCATGTGATGTTGTCCGAGCCTCCCTTGGATTCTCTCACCTTAGCACACCTTACACTTAGGTCCTATGCTGGTGTGATAAGGGGCTATGTAAGGGGACCGTAACTGCCTTGTATAATCCTTTATTTTAAATAAAAATTTTGATTTCTTCTTATATTGAAGATTATGAATTTTCAAAGTCCGGATAAATATAGAATTCATATTTTTGATGAATTTTAGAGAAATGATATTTTAAGAATGTTTATGTAAACCTTAAATAATTAAAAATGTGTAATTATTTTCAAAAAATGGTCTTCTATAAGTGTGTTCATTACGAAATATAGAGAATAATAAGATCAACATAATTATTGATGAATAGTAAATTATGCATAGTGATTTTATTCTTAGGATTAGTAATGTGACAAAATGGATTAGTAATCTCACTTAAAGAAAGTATTAATATAATCTAGACACCTTCATTAATTAATGTGATTCAATAAAATGGTTAAGTAACGGTTTCATAAATTATTAGTCATGTATTAGTTTTTTTGAGTGAATTGATTTTTTTATTTAAAAAATAAAAATAAAAATATTTATAAAATTATTTCTATAAAATAAATTTCATTTTTGAACTGAGAGCATCGATATTATGTTAAGGTAATTTTTGGGGATTTTTCTTAAAAAAAATGAATTTTCAGTGAATACTGTAATTATTTAAAAATTATATTAAAAATATTTAGAAAATATATTTTTAAAAAATTGAGTTTATTTTTGTAATCAGAGCATCAATATTTGGTTAAGGTGAAGTTTTGGGAGTTTTCTGAGAAAGTTGAATTTTCTATGAATAGTGAAAATATAGTTTTTAAGTTATAGGTGTTTAATGACATCATTAAATGATGTATTAAGTATGTAATCAATATCATCGACTTATGAATAGTATAATAAGGTATGAGGTGTCCCATGTGGCCTATAACATGGGCAAATACCATGGGCAAGCCCATGGTTTTGCCAATACCAACAATGAGGTGCCCCTTGGCCATTAATTCCTTATCCCCTCACATTCCCAATAAATACCAAGCCATCCTCCAATCCATTCGACTCAAAAATCATTCTAAATGATTTTCAGGTCTCTTTACCTCCCAAGGTGTCCTCCCAAGGTGCCCCCAATCCCTAAAGGTCCCAACCATTGAGTTTTAAGAGTTACGTTTATGTTAAGGGATCTGACCTCTCTCTTTCATTTCAAGTAATCTCTTTTATGTCATTTATTTTATGCTCCATGTTCTTATGTTGGTGGATGTTATTTTATATTAATATTACTTCCCTTTTAATTTTCATATGATGAGATACCCCCGGTTTATCTCATAAATTTGATTTAAGAATGTTTAAGTGGCGCCGTTAGGCTGGTGAATTTTTTAGGGATTCTTTCACCCATCCCATTTTTCAATGTTCTACTTTCATGTCAAGTCTTTCAAGTTTCTTTTTATTGTGTTGGGGTATTATATCTATATCTATCATACTGTTTTTTTATTTTCATATGATTAGAGACCCTATTTTATCACATCAATTAATTTTTGTTGATGTTTATGGGACATCGTTAGGCTGCCGAATTTTTAAGGGATTCTTTCACCCTTCTCATTTTTCAAAGTTATACTTTCTTGTAAAGTGTTTCATGTTCCTTTTTATTATGATGGGGTATGATCTCTATATCTATAATACTGAAATTTTATGTTCTTATTATGAAATATCCTATTTGGTCTCGTCATTTCATTTTTGTTGAAGTTTAAGTGAAGCAGTTAGGCTGCCAAATTTTTAAGGGATTCTTTCACCCTTCTCAGTTCTAAAGGTTATACTTTCATATAAAATATTTAAAGTTCCTATTTATTATGTTGGGGTATGATCTCTATATCTATCATACTTAACTTTTATGTTCATATAATTAGAGACCCTATTTTATCTCATCAATTCATTTTTGTTGAAGTTTAAGTGATGTCATTAGGCTGCCGAATTTTCATAAGAGAAATCTATTTTTTTTTCTTCCTTCCATGAATTTCATTTCAAATGGTATGTCCATAAAAGTTTATTACCATGTTCATATATCCTTCATATTCGGTCCCTCTACTGTTTTATGGGTCATTTATTAATGTTTGACCCATGTACCCTCTCTTTTTAATGTTTTCTAAAACCCCGAAACATAGCTGTTATGCTGGAGAATTTCCATCTCAAAATTCCTCTCTCTTTTTCTAAAGATCTTTTATTTTATTTTGTGAATACGCGAAGCTCTATCTTTAATAAGGGTATTCACATATATACCATGTTTTTCTATTTTATATTCGGGGATTTACATACATGAGACCCGCTTTCCCTTTCTGTGGGTTTAAAGTGACATAAAGATCATGTCTTTAAAGCAGTTTTAAAACGTTATTATTATAAAATGAAACCCATTTCTTTTATGCTATATGGGTTGTTTATTAAATTATTTATGATGATATATGTGGCTCACATGATAATAAATACATGTCAAGGGTGCACCCTGATAGCGCTCCAATGCATTGGGTAAAGACTTAATTTCTAGAGATGACTATTTTTAACGATGCCTTGGTTAATAACCTTCATAATTTTTAATGACACCTTGGGGATGGACCTTGGTTAAACAGAAATGATTGTCAATATTAAATGTTGTAGCCACATCTTAAAGTTATGAAAAACTTTATTTTTATTATGATATGCCTCATGATTTTTTTTCTCAAGCCTTAAAGTTCTTTTTAATGACATTGTTGATGTATCTCAAGTTCACATGTTAAATGTTTCCCCTTGTTTCCCTTAATGGTCCATTTGCTCACCCTTTCTTTTGATGTATGTAACAAGGTTATGAGATGCAGTAATGAACCCAAGATGAACATAAGGAGAATCCTTTCAGGTTTTTAAGAAGAATGTTTTATGTTTTCGTGCATTAAGTTCCTGGTTTCCAAGAAACTAAACCTTAAAGATCCTTGGTTTTGTAAAATGTAATGAATGTTTATGTGATAAAATGGCGGGATTCCACATTAATAGAGAGAATTAGAAAAATGTGATTCTAAAAAAGGTATTCCTCTCTAATAAGACACCTATACATAATTATATTTCTGGATTTAGACTTTTTGGGACATCTTGTTTCCCATTCCCAGAGTATATAACTGAAAATATTTAAACCCATCGATCCATGAAATATAAATCCCCCTAAAATTATATTAAATATTTCATATTTTAAAAAGATCATAGATCATTATTAATGATATTATCGTATGGAGTGTGGAATGGATTTATTTTGAAGTTATCTAGATACATGACAATGGAAACCTTCTCTTTCACACCAAGTGACCATTAAAAACCCTAGAATCATTTATAAGTGATAGAATGAAAAAACTCTGTGTTGGGGAGACCATTATTGGAAATTCATGTCTTCTTATATACATAAAACTCCATCCTTATTGAAATTACTTGTCACTATACAAGAATAGTGGAATAAAACTCGAATGAAATTACCCTGGATATCTTACATATTTACCTATATTTGAACTAAAATGTTAATTCGGTTCTGTGTTTCTAGAATAACTTATATTGAGATAGTATCCTACCATAATAAAATATTTTTATTCTTTGATAGGTAGAAGTCATAAAATTTTCAATTCCACTATAATAACCTTGAACATGACCTCTTAGAGAAATTACTTCTCACAACCGCCTCAATTCATATATTGAAATTAATCCTAGAGAAGATAGTATGACCTTAAGATCATTCATTATGAATACCCATGACACTAATTGGGAATCCCCTATATCAAATTATGGATAATGTTTATGATAATACTGACCAATCATATGAATGGAATACCATGGTGAGGATTTTATTGGTGAAAAAACACCAATGTTAGGAATTAAAGAAACCCAATTATGATTAATTTCATTTTCTCATATCCACCAATAAATATATTCCTAGAGGAATTATTTGATCCTAAGTCCAATAATGGTAATACACCTGATGTGGAAAAGATACCACATGAATATCCTCATATTTCTATAGAGAATATGAATGGTGTTTATATATATTTACCATCAATTTAGTAAGACATAGGTTTTTATGGATGATGGTATATATAGAATTGGGTGTTACACATTATTTCCTGTAGTCTGATAATAAGTAATTCATTCATTAACTTCTAACATATTTTTCTAACTGAATATGCATATTCCCACATCATATGGTAATTAACCCTTCAACACCAATACTAGTCACCTAACCACCCAAGAATACTGTCAATGGTGGTTTATTAGATGATGCATGAGAAATTAAATACTAATTCTACACTATCTTAATGATTCATTATTAAAACACATGTTTATTTCCAGTGGGTTGAAAAGATACATAGATTATGGCCATCAACAACACAACCAAAAATACTAATACAACAACAAGAGAGTTTTCTAGAATCCATGAAGTAGTTCCATATTGTGTCGATGTAAAAATATGGTATTAAAAAAATAATCATATATAACGAATCCATTCTAAAATTTCAGATTCATTGTAGATATTTTTGGTCCCCTCACTCAGAAAATACAATATTTTTACCTCAAATTCACAATCCAATAAGAATAAATATCTATTTTTTCACCTATATCCATTACCAAAAGAATCATATTATTTAAATTATTTGTTATCTATTTGATGAAATTTTGATATTAACTAATTCAATTTTATAAAACATCGACAATTATCATGTAGGCAATTAGAATTTTCTTATTTAGGCATGTTTTATCTTTTAGGTAACGAATTACTTGTTTTTCAAAGAAGATCAAAATTAATTTTTTTTAATTAATGAAATATATGTTAAAATAATGGACTCATTTATGTCTATGTTTTTGATGATCGATTTTTCATAAAAATATTTCTTTGGATAATTTCAAGAATCCTCATTGTAAAAACTTTGATATCCCCCATATATATATTGAAATGGTTGATTGGTGTTGCAAAATACTTACCCTAGTTTTGTAAGACTGCATTGAGTTTCATAGACTAGGGTAACATTCCCCCAATAAATAACTATTCCACAAAATGTAATCCTTTAAATCCTCAAAATTTTTTATCTAATGTGGAAAATTTTACCAGTGCTGAAAATATGTTTATTTAGTGTTGCAATGAGAACCCATGATGGATCAAGGATAAAATGGTTTTCAAATTTCATTATAGAGTAACTGTATCAATTTCTTATAATATCATAAGTTTTGAGACTGTTTTTTGTACTTTTCTATGATATTTCATTGATTATGTGAAGAAATATTATTTTTAATTGAAATATTACATGATCCTTCAGGGTTGCCTCTAAATTGAAAAGGATAATACCAGAAAAAATATGTGGTTGTGTGAAAGTTACTGAGAGTATCATATAACCCATATGATTTATGATAATGTTGATTTTTTATAAGTAATAATTATTATAAATACATATTCTACCAAAAAAATTTATACTAAATTCTAGATATAAAGGTTTCCAAATCTAAAATATAAGAAATTAGGCTTTTGTAGGTTATCACAACCAAAGTACCCCATAGAATCTTTCTCGTTAGAAATATTTATGAGAACACCGATATGTGTTCCCATAGATTTGGTTTATGAGAAGGATGAATTATCAAGACATTCATTAATTAATATTTTATTTCATACATGTTAAAATATATTCACATGTATCATTTTCTAAGAACCTAATAAATGAAAATCCCCTACATCAGTCATTCATGAAACATACATTTTATAGATCCAATTGCATTCATAACCTTACACATTCACATAACTCCAATGTTGGAAAAATCTAAAACATGGGGCACATAATTAATTCATAATTACTATTAAAGTATGTTCATGTAGGAAGATTATTCATGTGACCTGGATACTCAATCAATCATTACTCATGGTAAATCCATTTGACATACCAGTATCATTGACCCTTTTTCCCATTACCACTACATCAAGAACAAACTGGCTGATACCTTCTGGTAATTATACTTATAATAAGCACACTCACCCATATTTATTACACACAATGAAAGGTTTAGTAACCTTACATGTTCTATTCTCCAATATAGAGGCTTGGTAGAAAGTAATTTTCATAAGGTCCAATAATGTTCACCCCAATATAGGTTATATTATTCGATATCTTATTGAGTGTAACCCATTGAAATATAATCATCAATATAATTCTTCATGGTACACTGGATTTTCCATACTCTACTATAGTGATCTTAATTAAGAATTCCCACACAAAATCTCACTATTTCATAAATTTGAAATCCAAAAAAGAATGTAAAATATATTTAACTAAAATGAAAATATTCAGTGAAAGAAATTAAACATAATCCTACTATATATGTTAAATATGTTAAAATGCTTCCAGGACCCCATGTATAAGAAGATAATCTATCTCCAATGTAATATATGTAATAAATTAATCAAATTCAAACATTATATTCACAATAATTTAAATAGAATAATTACCCAATGTGATGAAAATCACATTCCATGAATTCCCTATATGACATGTATGGGATTCTTGATGTGATTATCCTGAGATAATTATTTGTATCTCTTACGAATCCAAGTCCATAATCTCTACACAACCTATTATTAATTATCCTTCCATGAAATTAGTTCCATATTCACATAAAATTAAATATCATGTTCTAGACCTATCAAGTGACCATAAAATGTAAACCTCATACTAAATGGGTTTCTATACACATTTTCAAGATGGGTATGTTGGACCCCTCATTGATGCTAAATCCATAGATTTCAACAATTTAATATTCCCCTTAAAATAAATTTATCTAGGAATCCTAAAAAGATTTATATACTATTCAAAACATCCCCTATATAATTTTATATACGTAAATAGTCTTTCTAGCTATCATAAAATATTTACCGATTTATAGACCATTACCTATAGATTATATTTAGGAAGTATCAACACTGAACATTATACCATATGAGTCCCCATTTTAATTTAATCCATGAGATTCCACAAGTTATATTAACTTTGGTTCAAATAGGTTGTTGCCAATGATATATTGGAAGCATCCCAACTAGATATTGATCATTTTTTCATCCTATAAACAAAGAGTGTATGTTGTATCATCCCCCCTTAGTATTTAAGACTATAAAACTCCATTATGTAAAAAATTATTTGGGACACCACCAAAGGCATTATAATAAAATCCCTAATATATTAGACAAGAGAAACTCTCGTTAAAAGTATGAGATGCCTTCAGTGGTGAGCATAAGAAGGCTATGTATTTATCATTGGATTTTTCCTCAATTTAATTAGGTGATGATCAAATTTTATTTACTCAGGTGAATAGAAAATAATTAATTTTTTTAAATGAATAATATATTTGGTTTATGAGAATGTCATGTTTTTATTAAACAACAGGGTTCTAAGAATATGATTTATAATTTATGTGATGAGAAAATGATACATCTAGTGATGAGGATGGGATGAATTTGGTGATTAGAATAAGTTTCCTTGACTGATTATAAAAATATCCCTCATGTATTGAGGATGAGTTGTAATGGGTGAGGAGACAAGGTTTTATAAGGAGGCAGGATTGTAATTCCACATGATATGAACAGAAGTTACCTCATGTTATAATCATAGGATGCCTCGGTTTAGATCCTGACATTTCATAAGGGGTAAACATTGGATTACATCATGGAAAATTCTATTTATCGTATATATTGATAGGAAATAAACCAATATATTATTGATGCTCTGGAATACATCTCATCCAATCATTTATAAGCTTTTTACCCTAGTAAGGTAGGGAGTGAATCTTTTAACCAGTGAAAAAATAAATATATTAATAGGAATTTGATTCCAAACCATACCATGAATCATCAAAGGACCCATGGACAAAGAAATAAGATCCAAAAAGTAATTAATTAAAGGGTGACTTGGAATCCCATCAAAAAATTTTAATCACAAACCCTACACTATCACCCAAATGGTTAAGGTCTCCTTCCTTTGGAATGTATGAATATGCGACTAATAAATTGTTAGTAGTCTAATGATTCTAATGGAAACAGAATAAGTGTTTTATATAATGAAAAAAATATTGAATTACCATGGAGGATAGACAATGTTGGGTGACATGGTTACTATAAGAATATATCTCTCAATATGGAGGTTATGATTATTTTATCAATAAGGAAGCTAACACTTATTCATGGTATATTGTCTAATATTATATTATTTCATTTTTAAAGTATTAAATTGAATTATAGTGTTACTGATATATATATATATATATTAAGAAATATTTTTTAGTTTTATTATAATTATTTTATATCATGGGGGATGCAATTTAATGAAATGTAGTTCCATGTTTTACCTAGAAGTAATACCTCCCATAATTATATATTGAAACATCATTATTGGTCTTCTATGGCCTATTCGATGATGGCATTAGGTTATTACATGTTGGTATATAGGGATTTTAAATATTGGTATCAAATAATTATACTGATGTTCAATATTATGATCATCTAAATATTGGTTATGTGTAGTTTAGAATCAGCATACTAACGAAAACTAATTGATATTGTCACAATAAAGGACATTGAGAAGGTTATCAGTTCTTTATGTAATCATAATCATGAATATTATTGATGGATCTCGAATGAGATCATAGTATAGTCCATATTATTGTAATAGTGGTTACATATAAGCTATATATAATTACATGTCATAATTTATTGATTTCTTGATTGGTTTGGTTTATTTATGAGATAAAACTCATTAGAAATAGTAGAGGGATAAATATTGCACTATTGATCATTTTATATTAATATTTGTTCATCTTGTTTTCATATAAGAAGTTGGTAGGGAATATAGAGTTTGTGAAGTTTTTCCTACATTGTTGGATGTGACGATATCCTTATCTAGAAACTGTAAGTGGTATACTATAGTTCAACTCAAGATGTTTAATTTTATATGAACCAATCCAACTAATATATTATTCATGCATCATTGTTGTATCAATTCCATGAAATATTATTGGTAAATTCATATACATATTATTAATTTATCTCTTCTATTATTCTTAGATTATTTATAATTTGAATTTATTAAAGTGTGATAATTTAGATAATATAGAATTCAATGTTGAGTCATGATTAATACAAAAAATGCTCTTATTTGAGTTCTATTAGATGGTTTTCATCAATTGGTGTTTTTAGCATAGTGAAAAAATGAGTGGTTATTTCTTAAAACATTCTTTTTGTGGTGGAAAATAAAATGAGAAATTCCTTCCACAAAAATATTTCTCATGGTTAACAAAAATGTATAATATAATACTATGAGGTAAAAACACTATTTTATTTCATGATTGGAGAAGAGGTTACACTACCTGGGGATTTAATATTATTATACTAATTCATGTCCTTCCTATAAATTGATTTTCATTTAGATTTGTTATTATAAATATAAAATTAAATTACTTCATGAATCAGATATATATAAATATTAAGTCACATGGTAATACTGCCAGTGTCACTCTACTTTTGTTATGTGATATGTTGTCATATGAACTAATTTCATTATAGTTATATATATATATATATGAAAATTGTTATTTTCTGATATGGATTTAGTATATCTATTAAAAATTATTTATAGAGTTTGTGGGAATACAGAATTGGTGTCGGGCCTCATTATCATCAACATCCATAGTATATTGATGATGAAATGATCATTTCTATAAGTATTTAGGAAATCTGGATTTACCAAAAATCACTAATCGATGATGTTATAACCATATCACAGTTATCTATTATTTTTATGATGATAGTCAATATGTTTTGTGTTTTGACTCTTTCTTCAATTTTAATTTACAGAGGTAGAATAATTTTCTTTTGTTATCTTTTAATTGATGTTGTTGTCTAAGAGGATTATTTTAGTACTTTAGGTGATTCATGTGTATTAATGAATTGAATTTTTTTATTTAATTATTTTTATTTCTAGGATTACATATGTATAATTTTATGAGAATATTTATTATATTTTGTTGTTGCCTAATAAATATGAGATATTGTTGTGTAATTGAAGACATTGTAATTCATGTATGCTAATATATTTTGGGATTTTGTATATATTTTGAAAGTTAGTGATTAAAAAATCAATGTGTATGTCCATTATTTGTAACTGTACCATCATAATCAATTATTCAGTTATTATATGGGTATTTTTACCTCTGATTATGGGATCCATTAAAAATTATAATAAAATATATTTTCCATTCTAGTTTGAACCTTTTAGGAGGTATTTATCTTCCAATTAATATTTAATCTAATATATTCATGATTCTTTATTCGGGGTGTGTATTCTCATGTGTTAATGTTCAATGGAATCACAAATTATTTCCCCATATAAATTATTTCCAAAGGTGGTGGCTTATAACTCTTTTAATGGAGATGTATTCTCCAAGATAAAAAGAGGATGATGAGATGTCAGTTCCTCCTTCCATGGATTCTTCATTGGAACTCGTCACCCCAATTGGGTCTCCCTAATATACATAATTATTTTTCATGTAAATCTTTCTTACTTCCATCTCTATTTGGTTTCTATATAATTATGCCACTTCTATCAGGATATTCTAGTGGGTCTTTACAGGGTAGAAACATTCAGTTACAATAGTATTCATGTTGGGAATTAGAAGAATATAAGGATTTTGTGATCATTATTCACCTATATTCATCAATATTTATGGGAATCACATAGAGGCATCTTAAGAACAAAACCAATGAAATCGTAGGTTGATCACTAGGTATCTAACGCCAAAGGCTTATATCTTCCAAGGTAATCACCTTAAGTATCCCATGTTTAGAGTGAGGTAGATGAAGCCATAAGTGCATATCTTCCAAGTATTTAACCTCATTGGTCCTAGGTTTTTTCATGAGGTGTGTGTTTTTATCACAAGTTTAACATCTCATGAATATAGAGTTGATTAATCACAATACCTCATTGAATTGGATCAAGAATTCAAATCCCAAGGAAGGAACCCTTAATGGTTTAATGACGGATGGATCAAAACACCTATTTAGACCAATCTGGGAGGTGTGTCTTATAAATGGATGATATAAAACTATGTAGGAAGATGGATCAGAAAAACCTATGGATGATGATCTAGGAGGAGTGTCCCATAATGGGAATAGGTCACACCATAAAAGAGGATATATGATAGCTCTCTGTGGCAGTGGGTTTGGGAGGTATGTCCTATAAAAGGAATAATGTACATCATGAAGGTTTATCTAGACACCCATGGAGGTGGACCAGGGAGATTCCCCCTAAGAGGTGGTGGGTCAGAATACCATTTTTCAGGATTGAACATCAAATAAGTGTCCTATAAGTCCTGTATCAATGTATGTGTTAAAAATCATGTTGTTTGATGTTTTAGTTTGAGTTCATATGATTGAACTAGTCCATGAAGTATAACATCATGGGGTATGGATGCTCGTTCAAGAGATGTTGTGTCAGTGAAGGATGGTGTGGTGATTACATAATAATTCTTTCATTCAAATGAGAATTGACGCTGGTCAGATTTGGTCATGTGATTAGCATTGAACTACCAGTGGGACCTAGAGGAGATGGTGTCTCCCATGTGAGTGGCATGATTTTACCTTGAATGTTACCTTGATGAGACATATATAGATTTATATTTTGGGTTTGGAAGTCTGTGGGGATTCTTACATACCCCAATTGGTTGGGAATCAATTCCCATATTGTTTGGAATGGTGGGGGCTTAATCCTGAGAAGGAGACCCATTTGAGGGGGAATGTAGTTGTGGATTACACATGGAATAACCCCACTAGAATTGAAGGTTTTAACATACATATATGGTGAGGGCCCGTGGAGCATGTGATTCGGTATTACACATTCAAGTGCCCCGTGTAGTGAGTATGGTTAGGGATTAGGTGTATGAGAGGCCACTAGGTCGATTGGGATAATTTCAATGTACCTATTAACATATAAGATCATGTGAGGCACAATGAGTTTGAGAAATAATAGTAAGTAGTATACCATATGATCATGTCACAAAATCATGGATAGTGAGAGATTGTGTGGTTACTACAGATGAAAGCATTCTAGGGTTGATGTCATTATTTGTGGGGAGGATCTAATTTAATCTGAGTAGGATCTCACTTACTGTGTGGACATGCAGTCAAGAGACCATCCCTTTCTAGTCAAAAAAAGATCTTATTATGAATATTTAATCGGATAAGGTCATAAATTAACATCATGTGTCATGAATATTGGTCCTAAAATGGTTTACTTCAAGAAGATCGGATATAAGGGACTCAATCCCTTGTCCATGGCCACCCAAAATCGCCATTCATTCACCATTAGGACGAGAATGGATTAAGCAATGAAATGTTTCAATGAAGGGGAATAAAGATAATTCAAATGGTCCATGATAGCATGCTTATGATTAGAATCAAGAGGCATTAGTGTAACTATGCTGAGAAGAAAATGGTATATGGGAATCTGGGTCTGTACATTAAGTGGATGTGGCTATTGGATTTGGTGGAATTGGATATGTAAGAACCCAAATCTTCTTTTTAGTTATGATTTTTATATTTATGTTGTATTTTAGGGAAATGGGAAGATGGAATGTTTTAATATTACACATCGTGTACATCCTTGTACATGATGTGTAATCTTGCACTGAGTCCAGACTTTGTCTGGCTATGTTATAGTCGTGTACACGACCGTGTAACATCATGATAGGACCGCCTAAAGCAGGGCCCAATAAAGGCTTATACATGTCGTGTAAATTTAATGTACATTCTGTGTACTTATTCTTTTTTTGATTAAATAGACCAGAGTCATGTCAATTTGGAATAACCATCTTCATCATAGATGGTCTCATCTAGGAGCATCTGAATCCAGTGATTCTTCTCTAAGCCCCCTTCCCACCATCCTTTCTCTGATTTAATTATTGTCACTTGCATTTGAATCTCTACAGTGAGTTATTCCTTCTTCTAGAGCCCTGCTCCTTGAATTCTCATCTTTCGTGAGATATCCTCGGTTGGGATTTTTGAGTTTATTGTAGATCTACAGCATTTTCGGTCGATTCAAGGGCCGACACTGGAGTACATCAATTATACAACACTGATGTAGGTGGTTTGTTCTTTTAATAGTTAGTCTTTGTAATTTATATGAAAATATCACAATACCCTAGATTGGGGTATTGCGTGTTTAGGGATGTTAACCCTGTTGGTTCCTGATATGCTTGTATTCTTGAGTTAGGGATCTTGTTCGTAAATAGGGTTATTTTGCCAGGTTATGGAGGTGTTTTTCTTGGTTTCATTTTATATTTACCGTGTGGTCTAGTTTTTCCTGTTAGGATGCCTTCTTTCAATGCCTAGTTTTGTTAGGATGGAAAGATTTATCTGATGTTGTAATATGCTTTGTAAATGTTTATCCAAGTATAACTTTTATGCCTGATTTTGTTTATGGACATTATTTTTGCATGATTGCTTTACACAGGGGTGTTGGAACCTGGTGTAGTGAGGAAATTTGGGGGAATTGACATTGATGACTTCCCTATAGTGTCTATTATTCATTATCATATTGTGAGACCATAGGGTGGATTGACATTGAGGGCTCCATCAAAATGTCTATAGTTACCGTTATGAGACAACACAGAGAATTGACGTGGATTGCTTCCTTAGAGGGTATGTTGTTTATCGTTAAATGAATAAAGGGGGAAGTGATGGCGAGTTCTTCCTTAGAGAGTATTTGTTTGCATGAGACACAAGGGGTTAGACCATTTGAGCTTCCCAAGAGATCGTTGTATCCTTGATTAGTTGAGACAATGGGGATAGGATGTGATAACATCCAAGTGGGTAGCTTGTTTTTGTTTGGTTGATTAATTGGCGAATGTAAATGAATGTAATTCAAATTTTTGGACTGTTTACTTTTAAGTACAACATTATTTATTTATTTATTTTTCTTATTACCTTCCATATATATTCACTAGCTATTAGGCATCGATAATTGGGTGGTTTCCTACGGGGATTCATCTCGCACCATGTTTGGGTCATGATTTTGGGCCCAAACAGAATATATTTCTACAGGAATAGATAAGAGAAAACACCCTTCAACTTTAGGTACATGATGGTTGCAGAGCTGGAGAGCATGAGACAAAGCTGAGGCCTGCGATGTTGTTAGAGTTCTTTACTTTTTTATCCTTTTTACAACGATTTAGTACTTTATTTCATCATTGTGACTTGTTTGGATACTTTTCTAGATATTTTCCATGCATAATTATTTATATATATGTTTCAATTGTTTATTTACTTCTAGTACACAGTTTTTTTTTCTGTTGTAGGGTGGTTTATTTTCTTCCACTACGGTTAACTATTTCATTCGACAACATTACTCTGACAATGAGGGTATTGTTTCCCCACTATAACACCCAAGGACCTTATTGCTATTTGGTATCCTCTGGCGTTTGGGGAAATGTTCTTGAGGCCATGTGACCCACCAGGTACATAGTACCTCTGGGATGCACTTGGAACCAGGACGTTACATGTTACATAGTGACATGAGGTGTAGCTGAAACTATCTCAAATGGTACAAGGGGTTTGAGTACTCAACCATCATGTAGTGGTTTCATTAGATGGTAAGAATCATGGGGAGTCCTATGAGAAGGGTTAATGAAGAATAGGGCCTCACAGAGAGGTGCTTCATGATGATCTAGTACTTTATGGAAGTCAGAGGCTTCAAGAAGGAGTATGCTTCACCAAATAGGGTGTCCCAACATTAAGATGATTTCTTGATATAGGAAAGGATTACATCATGAAGGATTAATGATTTATGAAGCCTCACATGCCTCTTATAGAATTATTACTATACAAAGTGCATGCGCCTTTACAAAAGGCATATCCACTATGGTGAATGATTTCGTGAATAGACCAATGGGGGTCTTGTGCAACCAAGATTCCATGGGTTATCAACTTTTATCATGGTTCACAATGATAAATGTTTTCATGAATATTGAGGAATTATGAAGGAAAACAGTTAGGGTAACCATCCTAAATAATGAGTTTGATGGGGTATTTATAGGCAAGGGGTCTCATGATGCTGTGAATTAGTTTTTCAATGCAATTTAGGGTATTTTCGAATGGGGAAAACTTTATCAGTCTTAATATTCCCAACATAAACTTATTGTGCAGTTGTGAAGTGGTTTTATTATCATGAATTACACCAGGAATGATATTTTTGGATGAAAGTAGTATTGAAACCACTATGCACACCATCAACCCTTTTCATTCCCATGAAGGGGCTTCCCAACCAAGAGCTCTTTGAGATCATAAAAGGAGAAAGTCCTCAAAATATAGACCATTAAAAAGGTTTTGGATCAACTTTTTTTTAGACTTTATCCAAAAAAGCTGCTTCTTCTTAAAAATTTACCATGGAACATATTTTTGTGAGAATAATTTCTCCCCTAAAATGGGAGTAGATATGGAATGAGGGAGGTTCAGATTCTGAGGGAGAATTATCAAACATTGGAAATCATATCTCATTCATGAATATCATTAATGATAGGTACTCATTATTCCGTTTCACGATGGTCATGGGAGCAATGGACATCACAAAGCTCAGGGTGGTGGTACGCCAATAAATAGAACATGGGGGTAAAATGGCATCAAATCTTCATGCAATAAAATATGATGCAATCATCTAATGAAGACCTTCTTATACATGAACACTCTCCATGAATAATACATTAGAGAACCTGAAATTTGTATAATTTCACTATGAATGATACTAAGATATTCATAAATCTTGAACCACACATCCCTATGTATGCAATGAAAATCAGAGCTTCACGAACTAGGATCTATAAACAAGCTCTGTGAAATACCTTTGCAAAACCGACATTAAAAATACATAAAGTCTCAAATATAATAGCTTCTTAGGAATTCATTTTTTGAGTCATTGTATATGATCTTATTGTGATGAAAAGATTGAAAAAATATTCATCAGGGGGGGGGTGCATCAAATGCTCCTCAAACAAAGAATCATTTCTCAGGAAACTATCTAATGTAGAGATAGTGTATCCATTATTCAAGAGGATACCTCTTTATGTATTTAGAAAAAGAGTTTATGTCTTCATTTCAGAGAAATGTAGGGATGATCTAGCCTATTGGTTATGGGGTATAATAGGACAGTACCCATGGAAGAGGGATGATTTATGATACATGTAAATGGTTCATGTGGACATTATATCATACTTTTTCTTTAGGCATATCAATAGTCATGATGGGAAGATGTTGGGGGGAGTATTCATCCCCACTGTAGTATCAGAGGATTCTCAAGGTGGGGATGGGGGATCTATAAAAGAATTGGAATGATGGATGGGATCTATTCTAGGGAAGAAACATCACAGATCAAGGGGTCTGGGATTACAGGGGATTCATATTTTTCATAGATTTTATGGCATATTTGACGTGGGTTGGACATTAATATTAAGTGTGTGCTTCAGGGTTCCATGTTTAATGGTTACAGGAGACCATTCATAAGATAATAAGTAGGTTGTCATTAAAAAATAATGCATTCCATCTACATCATGGAAATGTCTCTCTCAGCCTTTGGGTCCATTAGTAAATTACATGGATATTGATCATGGGGGGTTATCTATAGTTAATTTCTCCTCATCAAGAATTTATGGGGAATAGGATAAATATATAACCATAGAAACGTTTTTACATGATGTGGTGTATGGGGATAATGAAATGAATTTGGGTATGAGGGTAGTTACCTTCATGCAATGGTTTAGATACTTATTAAATGAACTACAAAAAAGGACCTCTAGGGGGATCCTATAATGAACATGTCAGAGAGGACACAGACATTCCCTAAGTGATATCAATGGGTAAACGAGGGCTCATACAACAATATTATAGAAGAAACATAGTTGAACGTATGAGACTATAGTGTGATGACAATGGATCAACCCACAACCATACTGAAGGTATTTATCATGAAACTCATTTCTGGGTGGATTCTCCAACAGAGGTATGAACTCATGGATCTATGTCCATGAACCTTTATAATGGTTAAGATATTAGCAATGTTGTATCATGTAATCCATGGTATCCTAGTGCGGGTGAAATTTTACAATGAACAATGAGACATTAGTGAATGGAAGACTCTATTACATGTGTATGTTCCTTTTAAATTTATGTGCATCTATGTGCCTACACACATTGGGGGGTGGGTGGGTTATGAGTATAGAAATACAATTTCTCTTACAATGTTAAATATCTATCTAGTGACTCTAAACATCATAGGAATTCACCCATATTTTTGGGTCTAATGTAATATATAAACAATGGTGGGTTGGTGGGGAACATCATCTTTCAAATGTTAGACCTATCGATAGTGCTGGTGATGGATGACAGTGCCAAGAGTGAGGAACATAGATCGTAAATTGTATCCTTTTGATGTGGGGAACTATTATCTATTGTTGAATACAATCTATCTTTTGATCTATACAATAATCATCATTTCTCAAGGAAATTCATCTTCCTATAGAGTTTTACTCTGAAGGTGTACACATAGGTGCACCATAAGTGCCACCCTTTAGCGATGGGGTATATTTGGATCATGTTCACACATAAATATGAAAATATATTGAATGGGATTCCTATACCCAATGTTATATATGATACTATACACAGATCTTGGAAAATTACTATCTGAGGATCATGTAAGGGTATCAATCCATTCATGAAAATTAAGGGGCGACCCCTCCACTTTGGGGTTGGGGATGAAATGTGGCTAAAGAGAATTTGAGTTGTATAGATATTCCAATGTGAAGGAAATTAACAATGGCTCTAGTAGTTTAAGGGATTGAATATAGTATATTTGTAGGATAAAGAACTGAATAGAGCCCAAGCCTATGGAGATATAGATAGAGAAAACTATGTGTGTCCCACGAGGCATCCCTAAGGGTGAATTTTCAAGAATATTCAAAAAAATGTGTCCCTCAAATGTCCCAAGAGAGTCTATGTATCCTACTTCTTAAGAGGTATAGGGTATTGAATGGTAGAATACCACTCCTCAGAGAGGGCGGGGGGGGGGGGGGGTTGAATTATCTTGTCACTAATGGTATATTCCTCACCTGGATGGGACATTCCTAGGTTCGTTTCTAAAATCCCAATTTTGAGGTGATGTGGTAGACAGAGAAGCTGGAGTATACAATCTACTATTAGGGAACCTCGTGTTCCTTATCCTATCGGGTGACGATGCTGTTGGTAATGCCTTCTCCACCATCCACCCACATGATCCATATGTCTATTATCAACGTTTAGGAATTAAATAACTCATTGGGGGAATGGTTTCTAATAGATCTCACATATATAATAGAATATTGTCTCTGACTAGGTAAAATCACTGATAGTTTCATTTTCCCAAACCACATTCTCTGTCCACGGTCATTTTGTTATCCTAAAATTAATATTATTGAAATATAAAATATTTGGATAAGGGTATATTCATGGTAGACCTCATGTGTATGGAGTGGGAACCTCAACCCATAAAGGGGTGATAATGGGGACACACCATGACATTATGGCCAAGGGAAATCAACTGCAACTTAGGCAGCAACCACTAAGGCTAAGGAGATGATGAAGGATGATACCCAAGAAGAAAATATGTTTGTGGAGGTTGTAGTGGTCCGTACAAAAATAATGGAACCTTAAAAATGTACTACTTAAATC